>JAWNLL010000452.1:11645000-14242280 GCA_035042425.1 Drosophila flavopinicola | reverse complement strand
TCAAGTTAAAAAAATAAATAATAAATCAAATGGCAAATGGAATTGTATTTAATTTCAAACCAATTCCTCAGCTTGAAGTTAAGTTTTTAGTTCTTGTAGGCCTAAATACAACAATAAATGTTGTAAATGCCAATATTTTGATATATTTTATTAAGAAAAGCCATTCAAATCCAATTCCAGATTATTTTGTAGTGTTCTAATGTTTAAAATGAAAATGAACTCGCTACAGGGTATCTATTAGTCGACAGCATCACTGTCATGAATCTTGTTTGTAACACTTCAAAATCACCAAAAAGCAATTGACCTCAACAATCAAAACGAATATGATTAAAGCTACTTTAATATTTCCATTTATCAAGCTTAAAGTGTGCCATGAGAAATAGACACCATATATATGATAAAGTAAGCCTTGAATTTGTTGTCAATTATGAACAGAGAATAACATATTGCAGGCCTTGTCGAGAGTCTAGAAATTCATCAGTTACATCTCAGACTCGGAGTCGAATAGACCAACAATATACAAAAGTTTTCTAACCATTTTTTCAAATCTTTAGTAACATTGGACACAATATAACATTTTTTTTTTTTTTCATTTCACTATTATTTTCTGGTTTGCACGAAATTTCGAGCGAAATGAGCGCTTCGGAGGAATCCTTTTCGGGGGATTCCCTATCGCAGATGAGCAGCAGTCGCATCAACAACGCCACACTAACGGAAAGCAACCTGTGTGCGGTAAGTGTGTAAAGGACTCTTATGATAACTAACTGTAACCGAACCGTTCCCTCCCTCAGCCGCCCTTGATGATTTACACATACGATGACAACTTGCCCAGCTGCAGCGTCGTCTGCTGCAAGGAGTGCGCCGAGAACGAAGACTTCGGCGACTGCGACATGGCCAAGGCCAAGGCGTGCCACAAGCGCAAGAAGCGCCGCTCCAGTCCCGAGCCCTGTCCCGAGCCCTGTCCCAAGCCCCGGCGCCGCTGCCGTCCCAAGCCGGTCTGCAAGCGCCGTCCCAAGCCGGTCTGCAAGCGCCGTCCCAAGCCGGTCTGCAAGCGTCGTCCCAGCTGCAAGCCCAAGCCCAAGGGCCGGCCAAAGAAGAAGGCGGCTTGCATGAAGCGCAAGCCACGCTGCAAGCCCCGCTGCTAGAGGCAGCGTCCCGAGCAGGACGACCCAGATGGGTGGACGGGCACCCGAGTCCCGAGTCCTGTCTCCTGTCTCCTGTGGACGTCGATGTTCGCTGAGCGAGCAACAACCAAAAAAAAATTAATGAAAATCGTGGATCGTTTTGTGGTGTGTTATGCGAAAATTGGCCAATTAAAAGCGCGTTTAAACTGGTTGCAATGAGTTTTGTTGTTCGATTTGGGAGAAGTTGTGGGCTTACAATAAAGCTGTCCAGGTTTCTCAGAGTGTTCTGCAATACTTCAATCTGCCATAACGTTGTCACCGATTCCCGTTCCCGACGCAGATTTGATCATTTTCGACCCCTATATTAGAACTGCATTTAAATCTGAAGCACTTTGGATTTTGCGACTTAAAGCTACAGTCACTGGAAATGACCTTAAAAAACTTCAAACAGCCATAACTTTGTCAAAACAACCGATTTTAAAGCTCTTGATCATTTTGCTCGTGGTTTTTCCTCCTTATTTATTCTACATCTAAATTTTGTTCAATTTGGAAAATTTCATTATACTCTTTTCGAAGAAAATAGTATATTAAGTTTGTCCTGAAGTTTGTAACGCATAGAAGGAAGCGTCTGAGACCCCCAAAAGTTACTGCCAATATGCTTATAAAAACAAAACAAATTGATCTAGCCATGTCCGTCTGTCTGTCTGTCTGTCTGTCTGTCTGTCTGTCTGTCTGTCTGTCTGTCTGTCTGTCTGTATGTATGCAAACTAGTCCCTCAGTTTTTGAGCTATCGCGATGCAACTTTGCACAGACACTTATTATTCAAGGGGACAGCACATTGGTCGGAGCCGGCCGGATCGGACCACTATATCTTATAGCTGCCATACACCTCAAAGTCGGTTTTTGGCCATAAATCCGATGTTTTCAAAGCAATTGCCTTAAATTTCCTTGTACACTTGAACATCCTTATAACTCATCGTGGGTAAAATCGCAAATCGATTGAGCCATAAACAGCGAAGATATGCGTCATTAAATATTTTGAAAAAACAGGTGCATATGAGCAAACAAAGTCAAGCGCAAGAAAGCTTTTGATAGTCTGCTCTTCAAGGTATTTTGTCATCGATCATCAAAACGGTTTGTGGCGTAAGGCGTAAAGAGCCGCGCTAACGAACGCAGGTTTCGCAAGTTCGAACCTCGGCGGCGACTGATTGTTAATTTAATACTTTTTCTTTTTCTCTCCTTTCAAATATATAACTGTAATCAAATTAATTTGCTTCAATGGCTTAGAAACAAAAACAATGCCACGCGAAAAAACAAATGCTGTCAAACGCGAGTTGCAGGTTGCAGGAAAACAAAACAAGGAAATTTGTAACAGTCGGCTCTTCAAGCAATTTTGTCAGCGATCACCGACGGCTTGTGGCGTAGTGGGTAAAGTTGCGAACTGTTGAGCGAAGGTCCTGGGTTCAAGACCAGCGGCGACTGGTCATTTATTTTCATTTTTCTTATTCTTCTTTTCAAATATATAATAACTGTAATCAAATGCATTTGCTTTCAATGGCTTAGAACAAAAACATGCCACGCGAAAAAACAAAAGCCAGTTAAATCGAGGTCAGCGATTTTTAAAACTGCTTGGTGTAAGCAGTAAACAGCAAAACAAGAAAGCTGTGGACAGTCTGCTCTTCAAGGGTTTTGTCAGCGATCATCAAAACGGCTTGTGGCGTAAGGGGTAAAGTTGCGAACTGGTGGCGAGAGGTCCTGGGTTCAAGACCAGCGGCGACTGGTCATTTATTTTCATTTTTTCTTATTCTCTTTTCAAATATATAATAACTGTAATCAAATTCATTTGCTTTCAATGGCTTAGAACAAAAACAATGCCACGCGAAAAAACAAAAGCTCAGTATAAATCGAGTTTGTCAGCGATTTTTAAAACTGCTTGGTGTAAGCAGTAAACAGCAAAACAAGAAAGCTTTTGACAGTCTGCTCTTCAAGGGATTTTGTCAGCGATCATCAAAACGGCTTGTGGCGTAAGGGTAAAGTTGCGAACTGGTGAGCGAGAGGTCCTGGGTTCAAGACCAGCGGCGACTGGTCATTTATTTTCATTTTTTCTTATTCTCTTTTCAAATATATAATAACTGTAATCAAATTCATTTGCTTTCAATGGCTTAGAACAAAAACAATGCCACGCGAAAAAACAAAAGCTCAGTATAAATCGAGTTTGTCAGCGATTTTTAAAACTGCTTGGTGTAAGCAGTAAACAGCAAAACAAGAAAGCTTTTGACAGTCTGCTCTTCAAGGGATTTTGTCAGCGACCATCAAAACGGTTTGTGGCGTAAGGGGTAAAGTTGCGAACTGGTGAGCGAGAGGTCCTGGGTTCAAGACCAGCGGCGACTGGTCATTTATTTTCATTTTTTCTTATTCTTCTTTTATATATATATAATAGGCTGTAATCAATTTAATCTATTTTCACTTTCCTAAATTGTTTCTAATTTTTTTTTCATACACATGTGCTAGCTTTAATAGAATAATTCAAAAGAAAAATTTAAATTCATTGGCAAAACCACTGCCACGCGAAAAAAAAATATGGATCCTCAAATTCTGAATATAAGCTCTCGTATGTTCAGATTAAGTTTTATGACAATTCAATTTCCGACAGCGGCCTTGAAAGGTATAAGAGCAACAGGCACAACATTTGGTATGTATATTGTAGTATACATATGTAATGTAGTTTTGACTTTTTGGAAAAACTGAAACTTGTTTATTGTGCACAATTCGGCAGCACTTATGAATGCTAAGGGACGCGCCCACGAGCTGCGGATAAGTGAAACGTCCCTGTTTACATGAATACCTTTATATCTTTTATTTTATATTGTAGGGGTATATGTATGCGACATTAATATCTGCGAATTAAATAAGCAGTCACGGAAAAATAGTAAAAATTGCTTTAAGGTTCGAAAAGAGTATGATAATCCTCGGCACGCCGAAGATAATTCTTCTCCACTTGTTTTTTTTTACTTTTTTGAAAAAAAGCATATACTTTTTTTCCCTTGAAGACTTCAAACTTCCATAACTTTGCGAAAACTCAACCGATGTTGAAGTTGCAGACCATTTTTTTCATGGTTTGTCCTCTACATTTATTCTACATTTATGTTTTGTCCATTTTTGAAGTTTTCAGTTTTTTTACTTTTTTCCGAAAAAAGTATTGATTCCCCCCTTACTATTTTAAAAAATAGAATTGCAATTTGATATTTTTAGTAGAAACATCCATAAGAAACCCGAGTCCGATGGCCAAAAATACCACTTAAAAAAATTAAAGATGCCATAACTGCCAAAACTTATCTGATTTTCGATTTAGAGGTCTTCTTGTTCATGGGTTTGAGCTCTACATCCGTTTTACATCTAAAATTGATGTCTGGTACAAACTCCGCTCTTTTATTTGCACAGTGTTGTCTAATGCGTTGAACTTTTGGCACATCGTAGCACATTGGCGCATAATTAAGTAGCGCTCAATTGGACAAAGGATATCGAAAAGTTTTGACAGTCAAGTTAAAAAAATAAATAAATCAAATGGCAAATGGGATTGTATTTAATTTCAAACCAATTCCTCAGCTTGAAGTTAAGTTTTAGTTCTTATAGGCCTAAATACAACAATAAATGTTGTAAATGCCAATATTTTGATATATTTCATTAAGAAAAGCCATTCAAATCCAATTCCAGATTATTTTGTAGTGTTCTAATGTTTAAAATGAAAATGAACTCGCTACAGGGTATCTATTAGTCGACAGCATCACTGTCATGAATCTTGTTTGTAACACTTCAAAATCACCAAAAAGCAATTGACCTCAACAATCAAAACGAATATGATTAAAGCTACTCTAATATTTCCATTTATCAAGCTTAAAGTGTGCCATGAGAAATAGACACCATATATATGATAAAGTAAGCCTTGAATTTGTTGTCAATTATGAACAGAGAATAACATATTGCAGGCCTTGTCGAGAGTCTAGAAATTCATCAGTTACATCTCAGACTCGGAGTCGAATAGACCAACAATATACAAAAGTTTTCTAACCATTTTTTCAAATCTTTAGTAACATTGGACACAATATAACATTTTTTTTTTTTTTTTCATTTCACTATTATTTTCTGGTTTGCACGAAATTTTGAGCGAAATGAGCGTTTCGGAGGAATCCTTTTCGGGGGATTCCCTATCGCAGATGAGCAGCAGTCGCATCAACAACGCCACACTAACGGAAAGCAACCTGTGTGCGGTAAGTGTGTAAAGGACTCTTATGATAACTAACTGTAACCGAACCGTTCCCTCCCTCAGCCGCCCTTGATGATTTACACATACGATGACAACTTGCCCAGCTGCAGCGTCGTCTGCTGCAAGGAGTGCGCCGAGAACGACAGCGACGACTTCAGCGACTGCGACATGGCCAAGGCCAAGGCGTGCCACAAGCGCAAGAAGCGCCGCTCCAGTCCCGAGCCCTGTCCCGAGCCCTGTCCCAAGCCCCGGCGCCGCTGCCGTCCCAAGCCGGTCTGCAAGCGCCGTCCCAAGCCGGTCTGCAAGCGCCGTCCCAAGCCGGTCTGCAAGCGTCGCCCCAGCTGCAAGCCCAAGCCCAAGGGCCGGCCAAAGAAGAAGGCGGCTTGCATGAAGCGCAAGCCACGCTGCAAGCCCCGCTGCTAGAGGCAGCGTCCCGAGCAGGACGACCCAGATGGGTGGATGGGCACCCGAGTCCCGATTCCCGAGTCCTGTCTCCTGTGGACGTCGATGTTCGCTGAGCGAGCAACAACCAAAAAAAAATTAATGAAATTCGTGGATCGTTTTGTGGTGTGTTATGCGGAAATTAGCCAATTAAAAGCGCGTTTAAACTGGTTGCAATGAGTTTTGTTGTTAGATTTAGGAGAAGTTGTGGGGTTACAATAAAGCTGTCCAGGTTTCTCGGAGTGTTCTGCAATACTTCAATCTGCCATAACGTTGTCACCGATTCCCGTTCCCGACGCCGATTTGATCATTTTCGACCCCTATATTAGAACAAGACACGATAAAGCTACAAAGTCACTAGAAATGACCTTAAAAAACTTCAAACAGCCATAACTTTGTCAAAACAACCGATTTTAAAGCTCTTGATCATTTTGCTCATGGTTTTTCCTCCTTATTTATTCTACATCTAAATTTTGTTCAATTTGGAAAATTTCATTTTTTTTTACTTTTTTGAAAAAAAGCATATACTTTTTTTTCCCTTGAAGACTTCAAACTTCCATAACTTTGCGAAAACTCAACCGATGTTGAAGTTGCAGACCATTTTTTTCATGGTTTGTCCTCTACATTTATTCTACATTTATGTTTTGTCCATTTTTGAAGTTTTCAGTTTTTTTACTTTTTTCCGAAAAAAGTATTGATTCCCCCCTTACTATTTTAAAAAATAGAATTGCGATTTGATATTTTTAGTAGAAACATCCATAAGAAACCCGAGTCCGATGGCCAAAAATACCACTTAAAAAATTAAAGATGCCATAACTGCCAAAACTTATCTGATTTTCGATTTAGAGGTCTTCTTGTTCATGGTTTGAGCTCTACATCCGTTTTACATCTAAAATTGATGTCTGGTACAAGCTCCGCTCTTTTATTTGCACAGTGTTGTCTAATGCGTTGAACTTTTGGCACATCGTAGCACATTGGCGCATAATTAAGTAGCGCTCAATTGGACAAAGGATATCGAAAAGTTTTGACAGTCAAGTTAAAAAAATAAATAAATCAAATGGCAAATGGGATTGTATTTAATTTCAAACCAATTCCTCAGCTTGAAGTTAAGTTTTAGTTCTTATAGGCCTAAATACAACAATAAATGTTGTAAATGCCAATATTTTGATATATTTCATTAAGAAAAGCCATTCAAATCCAATTCCAGATTATTTTGTAGTGTTCTAATGTTTAAAATGAAAATGAACTCGCTACAGGGTATCTATTAGTCGACAGCATCACTGTCATGAATCTTGTTTGTAACACTTCAAAATCACCAAAAAGCAATTGACCTCAACAATCAAAACGAATATGATTAAAGCTACTTTAATATTTCCATTTATCAAGCTTAAAGTGTGCCATGAGAAATAGACACCATATATATGATAAAGTAAGCCTTGAATTTGTTGTCAATTATGAACAGAGAATAACATATTGCAGGCCTTGTCGAGAGTCTAGAAATTCATCAGTTACATCTCAGACTCGGAGTCGAATAGACCAACAATATACAAAAGTTTTCTAACCATTTTTTCAAATCTTTAGTAACATTGGACACAATATAACATTTTTTTTTTTTTTCATTTCACTATTATTTTCTGGTTTGCACGAAATTTCGAGCGAAATGAGCGTTTCGGAGGAATCCTTTTCGGGGGATTCCCTATCGCAGATGAGCAGCAGTCGCATCAACAACGCCACACTAACGGAAAGCAACCTGTGTGCGGTAAGTGTGTAAAGGACTCTTATGATAACTAACTGTAACCGAACCGTTCCCTCCCTCAGCCGCCCTTGATGATTTACACATACGATGACAACTTGCCCAGCTGCAGCGTCGTCTGCTGCAAGGAGTGCGCCGAGAACGAAGACTTCAGCGACTGCGACATGGCCAAGGCCAAGGCGTGCCACAAGCGCAAGAAGCGCCGCTCCAGTCCCGAGCCCTGTCCCAAGCCCCGGCGCCGCTGCCGTCCCAAGCCGGTCTGCAAGCGCCGTCCCAAGCCGGTCTGCAAGCGCCGTCCCAAGCCGGTCTGCAAGCGTCGTCCCAGCTGCAAGCCCAAGCCCAAGGGCCGGCCAAAGAAGAAGGCGGCTTGCATGAAGCGCAAGCCACGCTGCAAGCCCCGCTGCTAGAGGCAGCGTCCCGAGCAGGACGACCCAGATGGGTGGACGGGCACCCGAGTCCCGAGTCCTGTCTCCTGTCTCCTGTGGACGTCGATGTTCGCTGAGCGAGCAACAACCAAAAAAAAATTAATGAAAATCGTGGATCGTTTTGTGGTGTTATGCGAAAATTGGCCAATTAAAAGCGCGTTTAAACTGGTTGCAATGAGTTTTGTTGTTCGATTTGGGAGAAGTTGTGGGCTTACAATAAAGCTGTCCAGGTTTCTCAGAGTGTTCTGCAATACTTCAATCTGCCATAACGTTGTCACCGATTCCCGTTCCCGACGCAGATTTGATCATTTTCGACCCCTATATTAGAACTGCATTTAAATCTGAAGCACTTTGGATTTTGCGACTTAAAGCTACAGTCACTGGAAATGACCTTAAAAAACTTCAAACAGCCATAACTTTGTCAAAACAACCGATTTTAAAGCTCTTGATCATTTTGCTCATGGTTTTTCCTCCTTATTTATTCTACATCTAAATTTTGTTCAATTTGGAAAATTTCATTATACTCTTTTCGAAGAAAATAGTATATTAAGTTTGTCCTGAAGTTTGTAACGCATAGAAGGAAGCGTCTGAGACCCCCAAAAGTTACTGCCAATATGCTTATAAAAACAAAACAAATTGATCTAGCCATGTCCGTCTGTCTGTCTGTCTGTCTGTCTGTCTGTCTGTCTGTCTGTCTGTCTGTCTGTCTGTATGTATGCAAACTAGTCCCTCAGTTTTTGAGCTATCGCGATGCAACTTTGCACAGACACTTATTATTCAAGGGGACAGCACATTGGTCGGAGCCGGCCGGATCGGACCACTATATCTTATATATTGCCTTAAATTTCCTTGTACACTTGAACATCCTTATAACTCATCAATGGGTAAAATCGCAAATCGATCGAGCCATAAACAGCGAAGATATGCGTCATTAAATATTTTGAAAAAACAGGTGCATATGAGCAAACAAAGTCAAGCGCAAGAAAGCTTTTGATAGTCTGCTCTTCAAGGTATTTTGTCATCGATCATCAAAACGGTTTGTGGCGTAAGGCGTAAAGAGCCGCGCTAACGAACGCAGGTTTCGCAAGTTCGAACCTCGGCGGCGACTGATTGTTAATTTAATACTTTTTTCTTTTTCTTCCTTTCAAATATATAACTGTAATCAAATTAATTTGCTTCCAATGGCTTAGAACAAAAACAATGCCACGCGAAAAAACAAATGCTGTCAAACGCGAGTTGCAGGTTGCAGGAAAACAAAACAAGGAAATTTGTAACAGTCGGCTCTTCAAGCAATTTTGTCAGCGATCACCAAAACGGCTTGTGGCGTAGTGGGTAAAGTTGCGAACTGTTGAGCGAAAGGTCCTGGGTTCAAGACCAGCGGCGACTGGTCATTTATTTTCATTTTTTCTTATTCTCTTTTCAAATATATAATAACTGTAATCAAATTCATTTGCTTTCAATGGCTTAGAACAAAAACAATGCCACGCGAAAAAACAAAAGCTCAGTATAAATCGAGTTTGTCAGCGATTTTTAAAACTGCTTGGTGTAAGCAGTAAACAGCAAAACAAGAAAGCTTTTGACAGTCTGCTCTTCAAGGGATTTTGTCAGCGATCATCAAAACGGCTTGTGGCGTAAGGGGTAAAGTTGCGAACTGGTGAGCGAGAGGTCCTGGGTTCAAGACCAGCGGCGACTGGTCATTTATTTTCATTTTTTCTTATTCTCTTTTCAAATATATAATAACTGTAATCAAATTCATTTGCTTTCAATGGCTTAGAACAAAAACAATGCCACGCGAAAAACAAAAGCTCAGTATAAATCGAGTTTGTCAGCGATTTTTAAAACTGCTTGGTGTAAGCAGTAAACAGCAAAACAAGAAAGCTTTTGACAGTCTGCTCTTCAAGGGATTTTGTCAGCGATCATCAAAACGGCTTGTGGCGTAAGGGGTAAAGTTGCGAACTGGTGAGCGAGAGGTCCTGGGTTCAAGACCAGCGGCGACTGGTCATTTATTTTCATTTTTATACTCTGATACCGAAGGTACTCATAGTATATTGGTTTTGTCGAATGTCCGTCAGGCCGTCCGTCTGTCCGTCTGGCCGTCTGTCCGTCTGTCCGTCTGTCCGTCTGTCCGTCTGTTCCTGTCTGGATGAACGCACGTATTTCCGAAACGATATTAGATAGACTCTTGAAATCTTTTGCGTTATGATTATAGCTATCTGCTTCAGATCAAGTTTATTCCAAATTTATGCCACGCCCACTGGGAGGCTGGCAAATCGATAACATGTCGATACACCTCAAATCACAAATCGATTAAACGTGAATAACTCCCACAATTTTGAAGCTAGAGTAATCAAATTTGGTAGGTATATTGCTGGTGACCTCCCGAAAAAATTGGATCCTAGGTTAATCGGCCACGCCCATTATTACGCCCACCAGCCCCCCTCCAAAATTAATTTGAAATGCTTATATCTCCCGCAGTTTTAGAGCTAAAGCCACCATATTTGGAATATATATTACTGGTGACGTCCTATACAGATTACAGAAACAAAATTTCGACCACGCCTACTCCCGCCCCCGTAATCGCGAAAATCGATATACATGAATGCACAATTCGATAACACGTGTATATTTCCCGCAATTTTGAAGCTAGAGTCCCCAAATTTGGAATTTAGACTAGGGCTGACCAGCCCAAAAGATTGCGTCCTGGATTTTCCGGCCACGCCCACTAGAACGCCCCCCAGCCACCCCGCCCCCGCGAAACATGGAAGCCTATATCTCGCACAGTTCAAGAGCTAGGGCCACCAAACTTTAAGGGTAGACTTCTGGCCAAGTCCTCTAAAGATCGGACAAAAAATTTTGGGGCCACGCCCCCGCCCGCCCCAAAAATCGCGAAAATGTATATCTTCCACAGTTTTAGAGCTAGAGTCACCAAAATTGGAGGATAGACTTATTGTCAGCCCCCCTAAAGATCGGCAAACAATTTTGGGGCCCCGCCCCCTCCCGACCCCAAAAATCGCGAAAATGTATATCTTCCACAGTTTCAGAGCTAGAGTCATTAAACTTGGAAGATAGAATTCTGCTCAGCCCCTCTAAATATCGGTAACATCGTAGCACATTGGCGCATAATTAAGTAGCGCTCAATTGGACAAAGGATATCGAAAAGTTTTGACAGTCAAGTTAAAAAAATAAATAAATCAAATGGCAAATGGGATTGTATTTAATTTCAAACCAATTCCTCAGCTTGAAGTTAAGTTTTAGTTCTTATAGGCCTAAATACAACAATAAATGTTGTAAATGCCAATATTTTGATATATTTCATTAAGAAAAGCCATTCAAATCCAATTCCAGATTATTTTGTAGTGTTCTAATGTTTAAAATGAAAATGAACTCGCTACAGGGTATCTATTAGTCGACAGCATCACTGTCATGAATCTTGTTTGTAACACTTCAAAATCACCAAAAAGCAATTGACCTCAACAATCAAAACGAATATGATTAAAGCTACTTTAATATTTCCATTTATCAAGCTTAAAGTGTGCCATGAGAAATAGACACCATATATATGATAAAGTAAGCCTTGAATTTGTTGTCAATTATGAACAGAGAATAACATATTGCAGGCCTTGTCGAGAGTCTAGAAATTCATCAGTTACATCTCAGACTCGGAGTCGAATAGACCAACAATATACAAAAGTTTTCTAACCATTTTTTCAAATCTTTAGTAACATTGGACACAATATAACATTTTTTTTTTTTTTCATTTCACTATTATTTTCTGGTTTGCACGAAATTTCGAGCGAAATGAGCGTTTCGGAGGAATCCTTTTCGGGGGATTCCCTATCGCAGATGAGCAGCAGTCGCATCAACAACGCCACACTAACGGAAAGCAACCTGTGTGCGGTAAGTGTGTAAAGGACTCTTATGATAACTAACTGTAACCGAACCGTTCCCTCCCTCAGCCGCCCTTGATGATTTACACATACGATGACAACTTGCCCAGCTGCAGCGTCGTCTGCTGCAAGGAGTGCGCCGAGAACGAAGACTTCAGCGACTGCGACATGGCCAAGGCCAAGGCGTGCCACAAGCGCAAGAAGCGCCGCTCCAGTCCCGAGCCCTGTCCCAAGCCCCGGCGCCGCTGCCGTCCCAAGCCGGTCTGCAAGCGCCGTCCCAAGCCGGTCTGCAAGCGTCGTCCCAGCTGCAAGCCCAAGCCCAAGGGCCGGCCAAAGAAGAAGGCGGCTTGCATGAAGCGCAAGCCACGCTGCAAGCCCCGCTGCTAGAGGCAGCGTCCCGAGCAGGACGACCCAGATGGGTGGACGGGCACCCGAGTCCCGAGTCCTGTCTCCTGTCTCCTGTGGACGTCGATGTTCGCTGAGCGAGCAACAACCAAAAAAAAATTAATGAAAATCGTGGATCGTTTTGTGGTGTTATGCGAAAATTGGCCAATTAAAAGCGCGTTTAAACTGGTTGCAATGAGTTTTGTTGTTCGATTTGGGAGAAGTTGTGGGCTTACAATAAAGCTGTCCAGGTTTCTCAGAGTGTTCTGCAATACTTCAATCTGCCATAACGTTGTCACCGATTCCCGTTCCCGACGCAGATTTGATCATTTTCGACCCCTATATTAGAACTGCATTTAAATCTGAAGCACTTTGGATTTTGCGACTTAAAGCTACAGTCACTGGAAATGACCTTAAAAAACTTCAAACAGCCATAACTTTGTCAAAACAACCGATTTTAAAGCTCTTGATCATTTTGCTCATGGTTTTTCCTCCTTATTTATTCTACATCTAAATTTTGTTCAATTTGGAAAATTTCATTATACTCTTTTCGAAGAAAATAGTATATTAAGTTTGTCCTGAAGTTTGTAACGCATAGAAGGAAGCGTCTGAGACCCCCAAAAGTTACTGCCAATATGCTTATAAAAACAAAACAAATTGATCTAGCCATGTCCGTCTGTCTGTCTGTCTGTCTGTCTGTCTGTCTGTCTGTCTGTCTGTCTGTCTGTCTGTATGTATGCAAACTAGTCCCTCAGTTTTTGAGCTATCGCGATGCAACTTTGCACAGACACTTATTATTCAAGGGGACAGCACATTGGTCGGAGCCGGCCGGATCGGACCACTATATCTTATATATTGCCTTAAATTTCCTTGTACACTTGAACATCCTTATAACTCATCAATGGGTAAAATCGCAAATCGATTGAGCCATAAACAGCGAAGATATGCGTCATTAAATATTTTGAAAAAACAGGTGCATATGAGCAAACAAAGTCAAGCGCAAGAAAGCTTTTGATAGTCTGCTCTTCAAGGTATTTTGTCATCGATCATCAAAACGGTTTGTGGCGTAAGGCGTAAAGAGCCGCGCTAACGAACGCAGGTTTCGCAAGTTCGAACCTCGGCGGCGACTGATTGTTAATTTAATACTTTTTTCTTTTTCTTCCTTTCAAATATATAACTGTAATCAAATTAATTTGCTTCCAATGGCTTAGAACAAAAACAATGCCACGCGAAAAAACAAATGCTGTCAAACGCGAGTTGCAGGTTGCAGGAAAACAAAACAAGGAAATTTGTAACAGTCGGCTCTTCAAGCAATTTTGTCAGCGATCACCAAAACGGCTTGTGGCGTAGTGGGTAAAGTTGCGAACTGTTGAGCGAAAGGTCCTGGGTTCAAGACCAGCGGCGACTGGTCATTTATTTTCATTTTTTCTTATTCTCTTTTCAAATATATAATAACTGTAATCAAATTCATTTGCTTTCAATGGCTTAGAACAAAAACAATGCCACGCGAAAAAACAAAAGCTCAGTATAAATCGAGTTTGTCAGCGATTTTTAAAACTGCTTGGTGTAAGCAGTAAACAGCAAAACAAGAAAGCTTTTGACAGTCTGCTCTTCAAGGGATTTTGTCAGCGATCATCAAAACGGCTTGTGGCGTAAGGGGTAAAGTTGCGAACTGGTGAGCGAGAGGTCCTGGGTTCAAGACCAGCGGCGACTGGTCATTTATTTTCATTTTTTCTTATTCTTCTTTTCAAATATATAATAACTGTAATCAAATTCATTTTCAGCGATCATCAAAACGGCTTGTGGCGTAAGGGTAAAGTTGCGAACTGGTGAGCGAGAGGTCCTGGGTTCAAGACCAGCGGCGACTGTCATTATTTTCATTTTTTCTTATTCTCTTTCAAATATATAATAACTGTAATCAAATTCATTTGCTTTCAATGGCTTAGAACAAAAACAATGCCACGCGAAAAAACAAAAGCTCAGTATAAATCGAGTTTGTCAGCGATTTTTAAAACTGCTTGGTGTAAGCAGTAAACAGCAAAACAAGAAAGCTTTTGACAGTCTGCTCTTCAAGGGATTTTGTCAGCGACCATCAAAACGGTTTGTGGCGTAAGGGGTAAAGTTGCGAACTGGTGAGCGAGAGGTCCTGGGTTCAAGACCAGCGGCGACTGGTCATTTATTTTCATTTTTTCTTATTCTTCTTTTATATATATATAATAGCTGTAATCAATTTAATTTATTTTCAATTTCCTAAATTGTTTCTAATTTTTTTTTCATACATAAAGTAGCTTTAATAGAATAATTCAAAAGAAAAATTTAAATTCATTGGCAAAACCAATGCCACGCGAAAAAAAATATGGATCTCAAATTCTGAATATAAGCTCTCGTATGTTCAGATTAAGTTTTATGACAATTCAATTTCCGACAGCGGCCTTGAAAGGTATAAGAGCAACAGGCACAACATTTGGTATGTATATTGTATATACATATGTAATGTAGTTTTGACTTTTTGGAAAAACTGAAACTTGTTTATTGTTCAATTCGGTAGCACTTATGAATGCTAAGGGACGCGCCCACGAGCTGCGGATAGTGAAACGTCCCTGTTTACATGAATACCTTTATATCTTTTATTTTATATGTAGGGGTATATGTATGCGACATTAATATCTGCGAATTAAATAAGCAGTCACGGAAAAATAGTAAAAATTGCTTTAAGGTTCGAAAAGAGTATTTAATCTTCGGCACGCCGAAGATAATTCTTCTCCACTTGTTTTTTTTTACTTTTTTGAAAAAAAGCATATACTTTTTTTTCCCTTGAAGACTTCAAACTTCCATAACTTTGCGAAAACTCAACCGATGTTGAAGTTGCAGACCATTTTTTTCATGGTTTGTCCTCTACATTTATTCTACATTTATGTTTTGTCCATTTTTGAAGTTTTCAGTTTTTTTACTTTTTTCCGAAAAAAAGTATTGATTCCCCCCTTACTATTTTAAAAATAGAATTGCAATTTGATATTTTTAGTAGAAACATCCATAAGAAACCCGAGTCCGATGGCCAAAAATACCACTTAAAAAATTAAAGATGCCATAACTGCCAAAACTTATCTGATTTTCGATTTAGAGGTCTTCTTGTTCATGGTTTGAGCTCTACATCCGTTTTACATCTAAAATTGATGTCTGGTACAAACTCCGCTCTTTTATTTGCACAGTGTTGTCTAATGCGTTGAACTTTTGGCACATCGTAGCACATTGGCGCATAATTAAGTAGCGCTCAATTGGACAAAGGATATCGAAAAGTTTTGACAGTCAAGTTAAAAAAATAAATAAATCAAATGGCAAATGGGATTGTATTTAATTTCAAACCAATTCCTCAGCTTGAAGTTAAGTTTTAGTTCTTATAGGCCTAAATACAACAATAAATGTTGTAAATGCCAATATTTTGATATATTTCATTAAGAAAAGCCATTCAAATCCAATTCCAGATTATTTTGTAGTGTTCTAATGTTTAAAATGAAAATGAACTCGCTACAGGGTATCTATTAGTCGACAGCATCACTGTCATGAATCTTGTTTGTAACACTTCAAAATCACCAAAAAGCAATTGACCTCAACAATCAAAACGAATATGATTAAAGCTACTTTAATATTTCCATTTATCAAGCTTAAAGTGTGCCATGAGAAATAGACACCATATATATGATAAAGTAAGCCTTGAATTTGTTGTCAATTATGAACAGAGAATAACATATTGCAGGCCTTGTCGAGAGTCTAGAAATTCATCAGTTACATCTCAGACTCGGAGTCGAATAGACCAACAATATACAAAAGTTTTCTAACCATTTTTTCAAATCTTTAGTAACATTGGACACAATATAACATTTTTTTTTTTTTTCATTTCACTATTATTTTCTGGTTTGCACGAAATTTTGAGCGAAATGAGCGTTTCGGAGGAATCCTTTTCGGGGGATTCCCTATCGCAGATGAGCAGCAGTCGCATCAACAACGCCACACTAACGGAAAGCAACCTGTGTGCGGTAAGTGTGTAAAGGACTCTTATGATAACTAACTGTAACCGAACCGTTCCCTCCCTCAGCCGCCCTTGATGATTTACACATACGATGACAACTTGCCCAGCTGCAGCGTCGTCTGCTGCAAGGAGTGCGCCGAGAACGACAGCGACGACTTCAGCGACTGCGACATGGCCAAGGCCAAGGCGTGCCACAAGCGCAAGAAGCGCCGCTCCAGTCCCGAGCCCTGTCCCGAGCCCTGTCCCAAGCCCCGGCGCCGCTGCCGTCCCAAGCCGGTCTGCAAGCGCCGTCCCAAGCCGGTCTGCAAGCGCCGTCCCAAGCCGGTCTGCAAGCGTCGTCCCAGCTGCAAGCCCAAGCCCAAGGGCCGGCCAAAGAAGAAGGCGGCTTGCATGAAGCGCAAGCCACGCTGCAAGCCCCGCTGCTAGAGGCAGCGTCCCGAGCAGGACGACCCAGATGGGTGGATGGGCACCCGAGTCCCGATTCCCGAGTCCTGTCTCCTGTGGACGTCGATGTTCGCTGAGCGAGCAACAACCAAAAAAAAATTAATGAAATTCGTGGATCGTTTTGTGGTGTGTTATGCGAAAATTAGCCAATTAAAAGCGCGTTTAAACTGGTTGCAATGAGTTTTGTTGTTAGATTTAGGAGAAGTTGTGGGGTTACAATAAAGCTGTCCAGGTTTCTCGGAGTGTTCTGCAATACTTCAATCTGCCATAACGTTGTCACCGATTCCCGTTCCCGACGCCGATTTGATCATTTTCGACCCCTATATTAGAACAAGACACGATAAAGCTACAAAGTCACTAGAAATGACCTTAAAAAACTTCAAACAGCCATAACTTTGTCAAAACAACCGATTTTAAAGCTCTTGATCATTTTGCTCATGGTTTTTCCTCCTTATTTATTCTACATCTAAATTTTGTTCAATTTGGAAAATTTCATTTTTTTTTACTTTTTTGAAAAAAAGCATATACTTTTTTTTCCCTTGAAGACTTCAAACTTCCATAACTTTGCGAAAACTCAACCGATGTTGAAGTTGCAGACCATTTTTTTCATGGTTTGTCCTCTACATTTATTCTACATTTATGTTTTGTCCATTTTTGAAGTTTTCAGTTTTTTTACTTTTTTCCGAAAAAAGTATTGATTCCCCCCTTACTATTTTAAAAAATAGAATTGCGATTTGATATTTTTAGTAGAAACATCCATAAGAAACCCGAGTCCGATGGCCAAAAATACCACTTAAAAAATTAAAGATGCCATAACTGCCAAAACTTATCTGATTTTCGATTTAGAGGTCTTCTTGTTCATGGTTTGAGCTCTACATCCGTTTTACATCTAAAATTGATGTCTGGTACAAGCTCCGCTCTTTTATTTGCACAGTGTTGTCTAATGCGTTGAACTTTTGGCACATCGTAGCACATTGGCGCATAATTAAGTAGCGCTCAATTGGACAAAGGATATCGAAAAGTTTTGACAGTCAAGTTAAAAAAATAAATAAATCAAATGGCAAATGGGATTGTATTTAATTTCAAACCAATTCCTCAGCTTGAAGTTAAGTTTTAGTTCTTATAGGCCTAAATACAACAATAAATGTTGTAAATGCCAATATTTTGATATATTTCATTAAGAAAAGCCATTCAAATCCAATTCCAGATTATTTTGTAGTGTTCTAATGTTTAAAATGAAAATGAACTCGCTACAGGGTATCTATTAGTCGACAGCATCACTGTCATGAATCTTGTTTGTAACACTTTAAAATCACCAAAAAGCAATTAACAGCAACAATCAAAACGAATATGATTAAGGCTACTTTAATATTTCCATTTATCAAGCTTAAAGTGTGCCATGAGAAATAGACACCATATATATGATAAAGTAAGCCTTGAATTTGTTGTCAATTATGAACAGAGAATAACATATTGTAGGCCTTGTCGAGAGTCTAGAAATTCATCAGTTACATCTCAGACTCGGAGTCGAATAGACCAACAATATACAAAAGTTTTCTAACCATTTTTTCAAATCTTTAGTAACATTGGACACAATATAACATTTTTTTTTTTTTTTCATTTCACTATTATTTTCTGGTTTGCACGAAATTTCGAGCGAAATGAGCGTTTCGGAGGAATCCTTTTCGGGGGATTCCCTATCGCAGATGAGCAGCAGTCGCATCAACAACGCCACACTAACGGAAAGCAACCTGTGTGCGGTAAGTGTGTAAAGGACTCTTATGATAACTAACTGTAACCGAACCGTTCCCTCCCTCAGCCGCCCTTGATGATTTACACATACGATGACAACTTGCCCAGCTGCAGCGTCGTCTGCTGCAAGGAGTGCGCCGAGAACGACGACTTCGGCGACTGCGACATGGCCAAGGCCAAAGCGTGCCACAAGCGCAAGAAGCGCCGCTCCAGTCCCGAGCCCTGTCCCGAGCCCTGTCCCAAGCCCCGGCGCCGCTGCCGTCCCAAGCCGGTCTGCAAGCGCCGTCCCAAGCCGGTCTGCAAGCGCCGTCCCAAGCCGGTCTGCAAGCGTCGTCCCAGCTGCAAGCCCAAGCCCAAGGGCCGGCCAAAGAAGAAGGCGGCTTGCATGAAGCGCAAGCCACGCTGCAAGCCCCGCTGCTAGAGGCAGCGTCCCGAGCAGGACGACCCAGATGGGTGGATGGGCACCCGAGTCCCGATTCCCGAGTCCTGTCTCCTGTGGACGTCGATGTTCGCTGAGCGAGCAACAACCAAAAAAAAATTAATGAAATTCGTGGATCGTTTTGTGGTGTGTTATGCGAAAATTAGCCAATTAAAAGCGCGTTTAAACTGGTTGCAATGAGTTTTGTTGTTAGATTTAGGAGAAGTTGTGGGGTTACAATAAAGCTGTCCAGGTTTCTCGGAGTGTTCTGCAATACTTCAATCTGCCATAACGTTGTCACCGATTCCCGTTCCCGACGCCGATTTGATCATTTTCGACCCCTATATTAGAACAAGACACGATAAAGCTACAAAGTCACTAGAAATGACCTTAAAAAACTTCAAACACCCATAACTTTGTCAAAACAACCGATTTTAAAGCTCTTGATCATTTTGCTCATGGTTTTTCCTCCTTATTTATTCTACATTTAAATTTTGTTCAATTTGGAAAATTTAATTTTTTTTTTTACTTTTTTGAAAAAAAGCATATACTTTTTTTTCCCTTGAAGACTTCAAACTTCCATAACTTTGCGAAAACTGAACCGATGTTGAAGCTGCAGACCATTTTGTTCATTGTTTGTCCTCTACATTTATTCTACATTTATGTTTTGTCCATTTTTGAAGTTTTCAGTTTTTTTACTTTTTTCCGAAAAAAAGCATTGATTCCCCCCTTACTGTTTTCGGAAAATAAATTATTTTAAAAAATATAATTGCGATTTGATATTTTTAGTAGAAACATCCATAAGAAACCCGAGTCCGATGGCCAAAAATACCACTTAAAAAATTAAAGATGCCATAACTGCCAAAACTTATCTGATTTTCGATTTAGAGGTCTTCTTGTTCATGATTTGAGCTCTACATCCGTTTTACATCTAAAATTGATGTCTGGTACAAGCTCCGCTCTTTTATTTGCACAGTGTTGTCTAATGCGTTGAACTTTTGGCACATCGTAGCACATTGGCGCATAATTAAGTAGCGCTCAATTGGACAAAGGATATCGAAAAGTTTTGACAGTCAAGTTAAAAAAATAAATAAATCAAATGGCAAATGGGATTGTATTTAATTTCAAACCAATTCCTCAGCTTGAAGTTAAGTTTTAGTTCTTATAGGCCTAAATACAACAATAAATGTTGTAAATGCCAATATTTTGATATATTTCATTAAGAAAAGCCATTCAAATCCAATTCCAGATTATTTTGTAGTGTTCTAATGTTTAAAATGAAAATGAACTCGCTACAGGGTATCTATTAGTCGACAGCATCACTGTCATGAATCTTGTTTGTAACACTTTAAAATCACCAAAAAGCAATTAACAGCAACAATCAAAACGAATATGATTAAGGCTACTTTAATATTTCCATTTATCAAGCTTAAAGTGTGCCATGAGAAATAGACACCATATATATGATAAAGTAAGCCTTGAATTTGTTGTCAATTATGAACAGAGAATAACATATTGCAGGCCTTGTCGAGAGTCTAGAAATTCATCAGTTACATCTCAGACTCGGAGTCGAATAGACCAACAATATACAAAAGTTTTCTAACCATTTTTTCAAATCTTTAGTAACATTGGACACAATATAACATTTTTTCTTTTTTTTCATTTCACTATTATTTTCTGGTTTGCACGAAATTTCGAGCGAAATGAGCGTTTCGGAGGAATCCTTTTCGGGGGATTCCCTATCGCAGATGAGCAGCAGTCGCATCAACAACGCCACACTAACGGAAAGCAACCTGTGTGCGGTAAGTGTGTAAAGGACTCTTATGATAACTAACTGTAACCGAACCGTTCCCTCCCTCAGCCGCCCTTGATGATTTACACATACGATGACAACTTGCCCAGCTGCAGCGTCGTCTGCTGCAAGGAGTGCGCCGAGAACGACGACTTCGGCGACTGCGACATGGCCAAGGCCAAAGCGTGCCACAAGCGCAAGAAGCGCCGCTCCAGTCCCGAGCCCTGTCCCGAGCCCTGTCCCAAGCCCCGGCGCCGCTGCCGTCCCAAGCCGGTCTGCAAGCGCCGTCCCAAGCCGGTCTGCAAGCGCCGTCCCAAGCCGGTCTGCAAGCGTCGTCCCAGCTGCAAGCCCAAGCCCAAGGGCCGGCCAAAGAAGAAGGCGGCTTGCATGAAGCGCAAGCCACGCTGCAAGCCCCGCTGCTAGAGGCAGCGTCCCGAGCAGGACGACCCAGATGGGTGGATGGGCACCCGAGTCCCGATTCCCGAGTCCTGTCTCCTGTGGACGTCGATGTTCGCTGAGCGAGCAACAACCAAAAAAAAATTAATGAAATTCGTGGATCGTTTTGTGGTGTGTTATGCGGAAATTAGCCAATTAAAAGCGCGTTTAAACTGGTTGCAATGAGTTTTGTTGTTAGATTTAGGAGAAGTTGTGGGGTTACAATAAAGCTGTCCAGGTTTCTCGGAGTGTTCTGCAATACTTCAATCTGCCATAACGTTGTCACCGATTCCCGTTCCCGACGCCGATTTGATCATTTTCGACCCCTATATTAGAACAAGACACGATAAAGCTACAAAGTCACTAGAAATGACCTTAAAAAACTTCAAACAGCTATAACTTTGTCAAAACAACCGGCTTTAAAGCTCTTGATCATTTTGCTCATGGTTTTTCCTCCTTATTTATTCTACATTTAAATTTTGTTCAATTTGGAAAATTTAATTTTTTTTTTTACTTTTTTGAAAAAAAGCATATACTTTTTTTTCCCTTGAAGACTTCAAACTTCCATAACTTTGCGAAAACTGAACCGATGTTGAAGCTGCAGACCATTTTGTTCATTGTTTGTCCTCTACATTTATTCTACATTTATGTTTTGTCCATTTTTGAAGTTTTCAATTTTTTTTACTTTTTTCCGAAAAAAAGCATTGATTCCCCCCTTACTGTTTTCGGAAAATAAATTATTTTAAAAAATATAATTGCGATTTGATATTTTTAGTAGAAACATCCATAAGAAACCCGAGTCCGATGGCCAAAAATACCCCTTAAAAAATTAAAGATGCCATAACTGCCAAAGCTTATCTGGTTTGAGCTCTACATCCGTTTTACATCTAAAATTTATGTCTGGTACAAACTCTTCTCTTTTATTTGCACAGTGTTGTCTAATGTGTTGAACTTTTGGCACATCGTAGCACATTGGCGCATAATGAGTAACTGAGCATAGCTGGCTGCTGCACCTTTTAGCCCCCATCAGATTAACTACTGCCTGACTGCTCGTCAAGCAGTTAGTTGCTTTCGCCCTCTCTTGCTATCACACACACACACACACACACACACACACACACACACACACACACACACACACTGTGCTGTAGTGTATATTGCCCTCTTTATCGTCATGTCTTCCTGGACTTATTAAATGCACTCGAGCGAAACATCAAAGTTGCCATGAATCGTAGCTTCCGCATCGTTTGGGCTTGTAGAGATATCTCTCGACTCTCTGAGAGTCCTGATGTTTATTAAATAGTTGCACGTCGTGTGTCTGTCTGTCGAAGGGTGGATAGGAGGGGTTCTCTGATATCAGGGCTTAGTGCATTGCTGC
This sequence comes from Drosophila flavopinicola, assembly GCA_035042425.1. Lineage (NCBI taxonomy): Eukaryota > Metazoa > Arthropoda > Insecta > Diptera > Drosophilidae > Drosophila > Drosophila flavopinicola. The sequence continues at coordinate 14,219,756 of JAWNLL010000452.1, read as the reverse complement.
AATTGCAATTCGTGCAATATTTCAATTTTGCCATTCCGACTGCAACACTGTTTTTGGCCTCTTTGCCCCTTCGGACTTTTGCATGGCATCCCTTTCGCTGCCTTTTCGCTCCCTTTTTGGCCCAGCAAAGGGAAGATGGAATGTCAAAAGTGCTGCCATTCGTTGCATTTCCATGGCAGCCTTTGACGCAGCGATACCGAAATGAAAACCAAACAAATGTCACGCAGTCCTTACGCTTGCGAGCACCACCCCCACCCGCACCACTAACCCACCCTCTCCTACACCCCTGCTGCCCTGCTCCACTGTTGATTTAAAGCACAAATTGCAAAAATTTCGCGTTGCGATGTTGCTAGACAAAAAATTGCGTATACGTAACGTAAAACGAAAAACGTAACAGCGCGTTACGACAATTTACATTTATTTGCCAACCGCATAAAGTGTGCCAAAATGGGGCGGGGCAGGGGCGTAATGGCAGCCAGCTTCTATTATATTGTTAAGCTGACATTGGCCTCAGTTGTTGTTGTTGTTGTTGTTGTTGTTGTTGTTGTTGGCATACACAAACACTTGGCATGAATTATGGATGGCAGCGAAACGAAATGGCAAGGACAGCAAAAGGAGTATGACAAACAAAAGCAGATAAGCCTGTCAACGGGTTGAGCATTGCCAATTTGTCGGTTCATTGTTGGTTTCAAGCCATTGGCAGGCTTTTTTGCCAGCTAAAAGACCGATTTTGGTTGCCCTTAAATTAATTTTTAAGCAACTCTAAGACTTTCATTGACTAATATTAAAGATTTCAATTAAATTTTATTTATTATTTATTTTATTTATATATTTATATTTATTTTTATTATTTATTTTTATTTATATTTATTTATATATTTAAATTAAAATTTAAATAATTTCCACCTTTGCTCAATGAAGCTCTGAGGCACCAAAAAAACATATACTGCTTGCCTTCTAATAGACTATAGAGTATATTCATAGTCGGGCAACTCTGACAGCTTTGTCGCTCTTTTATGTTTTGTGTATTTGTGTTTTGTGTTTGTGTTTGTGTTGTGCATAATTTTCGTGCAAAAGCATTAACCCAACTCACTTTCGCATAATGAAATTTCAACGAGGCGGCGAGACACAAATTTATGACCTATACAAATCATTTTTGGCCAGAGAACGAAAATTGTTGAGGCACATAGAAGCTGTTAATTATTTTGTAGGCTATTAACCAAGCAGGATATCAAGCCTAATGGCACCGCTCTCTCGCTCTCTCGCTCTCTCTGGCTGTGTGTCCTGTGCGTCTCGCAGGACAACTGCACTCGACACTTTGGCGCAACAATTTCTCGACACATTTTGCTGCAGTTTGTGTCACTTTGTAGGCCGAAGGACACCCCGTCTCTCTCTCCTATCTCCCATCTTAGCTGGTCCGCGTGGCGCCATTTAGAAGGCACATTAATCAATTTAGCCGTCAACAGCAGGAGCAGCAGGACTTGCAGCCAAGCGAAACCGAAAGCTGCCTCCGTGTGCAAAGCTCCGGCACAGTCAGTCGTTCATGTAAATTATAATGCCGTCGTGTCCGTTTTCCAGTTGTGCCAGCCAGGACGACTACATCCAAGGATTTTATGCTTAGTTTTGTGGTGGTGCAATTTGTTGGTCTGGCGCCAGCTAAAAACTTAATTAAAACCATAACAAAGCAAAAGCAAAAGATGAAAAAAACAAAATAACATCGAGGCAAACAAACATTTTGCTGCCAAAAATCGTTTGCGACTTTAAAACTCGGCAAGAATGAAAAACATTTTCATTTACACACATGCTTGGCATTTAGATGCAATTAAAGCGTGGAAATGGCAAAAGGACTTCCAAATTCTATTCTCGCAGCCTCAGTTACAGCTGGGATTGAGTTGGGGTTGAGTGGTTTTGAGTGGGTGTCTTGGCCACAACGTGTCATTGCCTCTTTTGTGCATTTGAAATTTAATTAACACGCACACACACACACACCCGCACACAACAAAAAACAACAACAACGACTGACAGACAGCTAGCAAAAAAAAAAGAAATGAAAATAGCAGCGAGAAAAACTAATAAAAACTCATTTCAAAGAGTTTTTGATGAGACAAACGACGAAGAAGTGGACACTGTTTGCCGCTAAGAAGCAGAAGGACTAGGAACTCAAACTGATGGACTGGCACATGCTCTGTTTTCAGCTCTAACAAAGTGCAGAGTGTTCTGAGTTGTATGTTGTTGCTCAGAAATTATTGGGTGTTTATTTAATTCATTTCCTGCTTAGTTAAAGCGTTATCATAAATAAATAAAATTTATTTCGATATTCGATACTTATCGATATTAATCGATATTTATCAATGTGCAATATTTATCGAATTATATTTATCTACCTATCAAATTTTGATTAGTTATGAATATATGTACATATATACTTTATAAAGTCAAAATGGCCTTCATCTGTCTACTAAATAAATTTACACAACTTGATAATTCCAATTATATCAATTTTTAATGGGCACAGGGTATAAATATGGACGAGTGATAGGAACGAGGAGTATGAAGAGAGGAACGAAGCTAGGACAAGACAGCATTACAGCTTCCGCACTGGCTGGCTGCTAATTCAGCGCCTGTTGCTATTGTCGGGGCCAAAAGGATGCAGCAGGATGCAGCAGGATGCTGGCTGCCAGCTTTTGTCTCAGCTGTTACAATATTTTTGCTGCTCATGTTGCTGTTGCTGTTGTTGCTGCTGCTGCTGCTGCCGTTGTTGTTGCTGCTGTTGTTGTTGCTGGTGTCCGTTACAAGTTTTGCTCTAATGAATGTCAACATTGGGTGTAAGTGCTGGCAGTGCCCGGCTGAATTCCCTTGTTGCATCCTTGTTGAAACTTTTGGCTGCCAGCATTTTAAACAGTCGCTGTGGTCGCACTCGAAATTAATCAGTCGAAAAGTTTGCTGGCCAAGGTTTATGGCCAATTTATGACAGCGATTTAGTTACTCGAATCCATAGTGTGAACATTAATTAAAAGCCATATTCACTTTTATGGCCAATAGCATAGCACAATGAGCCCAAAGCAACAGCAAAACAATGCCACATAAAAATCATGGACACAATCTGAAAGCAAAAAGCTATAAAAAAGAACTTGCTGCCCCGGATGAGTCGTAAATATATATATGAAAGCAAAGAGGAGCCATGAAAGGGGCAAATTGAGGGAAATTGAAAAAGCAAAGCAAATGAACTAACGACATAAATGCAATGGAGTCCAGCACAATAGCCATTAAGGCATTAAATTAATATAGTTTGGCGGCAATTCAGAGCGGTTGAAAAATATAAACATATATATATATATATATAGCGGACAATGGGATTTATTTGCAATATTAAATACATTTAGGTAGATTTTTCATATTTATAAAATATATTTTAGAAAAGTTAAAGAAATTAGCCATTTTCTTGCCAAATAATTGAAACATAACTGTCTTAATACAATTTCTGATGTGCCTTTGTGCTTATAATAAAATTATATGTATAACTATTCAGTCCTTTGACATCTATGATATCGCTTCATGTTCAGAAATTGAGCTGCTCGCTAATTTTTCAAAATTTTTCGCAACTTAAATGAAGCAACATATTTGGTAAACTTTTGTGCGCCACATTGTGTATACGCAATGTGGCAGCCCACAGAACTATGGCCCCACAAGCACACACACAAGCCAACACACACACACACTCACACACACATACACACAAGGCGCAGCTGTTCAAAATTAAATCGACTTTCATTATTTATACGCTGTGCTGTGATTTTCCACATACCAAACTGTCCATGTTTCAGCTTTGCTATCTACAACTCTCTCTCTATCTCTCTCGCACTCTCTCTCGCAGTCTTCTGTCTCCCTCTCACTCCATTCGCTTGTTGTAGTCATGTTGCCTGTTAGTTTGGTCCAAATATTTGCAGCTCTGAACGCTTTCCATTGGACTTTTATGAACGTTTTGACGATTTCGATTTTACAGAGTCAATATTTACATATAAACCCCATATCCCCTCCACCCCCAGTGATATGCCTTACGTGTTCGCTTTGGCTCACAGTTTATTGGATGTGCAGTTAACCAAAATAAATCGCATATCGGTTGCTCGTTGGCACACACCCACACACACACACACACAGCGCATAAACCGCTTAGCACAAAATTACTCATACGTCAAGTGGTACCAATTGAAATGCAGATTTTTCCCATTTGTGCCCCCATACATACGTAATATCCCCGTACAATACGCTGACTGCAGCTGCACTTAGCTGCCGCTGTTGACCCAGTTCTTCCGTGCAGCACAACTCCTGAACTGCATCATCTTTAGCTGCCATAAGCCGCCTCCGCTTCTGCTGCTGCTGCTGCTCCAGTTTTTATTACAATTTTTCCACAGCGCCCTGTCATTTTCAATTTGGCTAATCGACACACTCGCCCCACATTGTGTTTTAGTTAGAGAGTCCAGCTGCAGAGCGGAGGGGGAGAGGGTTCAGTCTACAATTGTTCCAGATAGTCACGTGGTTTGGCATCTCGCTAACCAACAACTGCGGCTGCCCTCTGCCGAAAACAGCTGCAGTGACCCACATAGTAAAAAGCCAAAGCCTGAAAACCACACTCCAAACTAATGGTGAGCCAAAAGCAGGAAGCTAAACATGAAACCAAACAGCAGCAAACATGAGTAAAGCATTCCGCATACTCTGTTTACACTAAGCAATTGTCTGCTCGGAAATTGGATATTAGCAATATATGGAAATATATAAGAAGAAGGGTCAAAGGGTCCTTCCGCATTAGCATTTAATTGATCAATAGTTATCATTAGCTATTTTTTTCATTATTATTATATATTTGACTAAAAATTTTAATCACTTAAAAAAAAGAGTGTGAAATATGGTTTTGTGCCACAAATTATGGAAACTTCAACTTCAATATAGTAACCCACAAGACTTTATTTAGGTTTCAACTATCAATTCTGTAAAAAACCACCAAATATTGAAAAAACAATATAATAATGTCAAATTCTTTGACAACCACAATCAGCTGCAACTAAGCTAAAGCATTCGTGTTTGCGAGCGACCACTGTAGTCATATACAGCATTTGCATACAATTTTGTGGTTTGGCTGGGATTACATAAAGACCGCAGTTGAGCATTGAGCGACAGACAGAAAGACAGACAGACAGACAGACCGCAAGAATTAATTGAAAAGTGAAAGCCGAGACGAGACGAGGCAAGAACAAATTGAAATGGCGCTGCCAACATCAAATACAAGTTCACTTTTCAGATATATGCAGCACACAAAGCCTCAAAATCCGCAACTAACTAACTTGCCACACGCTGCATAATTCAAAAGGCTCGCGCAACTTGTGTTGCCTACTTTGAGGCGCCCGTTAGATAACTGCATGTAATTATATTTATGTGTGTGTGTGTGTGTGTGTGTGGCTGCCATTCAATTGGAATGTAGCGCAAGGCTGCAGCAGAGTTGCAACTATCACAAAGCCGCCCCTTCATTTCACAACTAATTCGACGAGCAGCCAATTTGAAGCCAATTGCAGCAACAAACAAAAAATATAAAAAAACAAGTGGAGAAGAATTATCTTCGGCGTGCCGAAGATTAAATACTCTTTTCGAACCTTAAAGCAATTTTTACTATTTTTCCGTGACTGCTTATTTAATTCGCAGATATTAATGTCGCATACATATACCCCTACATATAAAATAAAAGATATAAAGGTATTCATGTAAACAGGGACGTTTCACTATCCGCAGCTCGTGGGCGCGTCCCTTGGCATTCATAAGTGCTACCGAATTGAACAATAAACAAGTTTCAGTTTTTCCAAAAAGTCAAAACTACATTACATATGTATACTACAATATACATACCAAATGTTGTGCCTGTTGCTCTTATACCTTTCAAGGCCGCTGTCGGAAATTGAATTGTCATAAAACTTAATCTGAACATACGAGAGCTTATATTCAGAATTTGAGATCCATATTTTTTTTCGCGTGGCATTGGTTTTGCCAATGAATTTAAATTTTTCTTTTGAATTATTCTATTAAAGCTACTTTATGTATGAAAAAAAAATTAGAAACAATTTAGGAAATTGAAAATAAATTAAATTGATTACAGCTATTATATATATAAAAGAAGAATAAGAAAAAATGAAAATAAATGACCAGTCGCCGCTGGTCTTGAACCCAGGACCTCTCGCTCACCAGTTCGCAACTTTACCCCTTACGCCACAAACCGTTTTGATGGTCGCTGACAAAATCCCTTGAAGAGCAGACTGTCAAAAGCTTTCTTGTTTTGCTGTTTACTGCTTACACCAAGCAGTTTAAAAATCGCTGACAAACTCGATTTATACTGAGCTTTTGTTTTTTCGCGTGGCATTGTTTTTGTTCTAAGCCATTGAAAGCAAATGAATTTGATTACAGTTATTATATATTTGAAAAGAGAATAAGAAAAATGAAAATAAATGACCAGTCGCCGCTGGTCTTGAACCCAGGACCTCTCGCTCACCAGTTCGCAACTTTACCCCTTACGCCACAAGCCGTTTTGATGATCGCTGACAAAATCCCTTGAAGAGCAGACTGTCAAAAGCTTTCTTGTTTTGCTGTTTACTGCTTACACCAAGCAGTTTTAAAAATCGCTGACAAACTCGATTTATACTGAGCTTTTGTTTTTTCGCGTGGCATTGTTTTTGTTCTAAGCCATTGAAAGCAAATGAATTTGATTACAGTTATTATATATTTGGAAAGAGAATAAGAAAAATGAAAATAAATGACCAGTCGCCGCTGGTCTTGAACCCAGGACCTCTCGCTCACCAGTTCGCAACTTTACCCCTTACGCCACAAGCCGTTTTGATGATCGCTGACAAAATCCCTTGAAGAGCAGACTGTCAAAAGCTTTCTTGTTTTGCTGTTTACTGCTTACACCAAGCAGTTTTAAAAATCGCTGACAAACTCGATTTATACTGAGCTTTTGTTTTTTCGCGTGGCACTGTTTTTGTTCTAAGCCATTGAAAGCAAATGAATTTGATTACAGTTATTATATATTTGAAAAGAAGAATAAGAAAAAATGAAAATAAATGACCAGTCGCCGCTGGTCTTGAACCCAGGACCTTTCGCTCAACAGTTCGCAACTGACCCACTACGCCACAAGCCGTTTTGGTGATCGCTGACAAAATTGCTTGAAGAGCCGACTGTTACAAATTTCCTTGTTTTGTTTTCCTGCAACCTGCAACTCGCGTTTGACAGCATTTGTTTTTTCGCGTGGCATTGTTTTTGTTCTAAGCCATTGGAAGCAAATTAATTTGATTACAGTTATATATTTGAAAGGAAGAAAAAGAAAAAAGTATTAAATTAACAATCAGTCGCCGCCGAGGTTCGAACTTGCGAAACCTGCGTTCGTTAGCGCGGCTCTTTACGCCTTACGCCACAAACCGTTTTGATGATCGATGACAAAATACCTTGAAGAGCAGACTATCAAAAGCTTTCTTGCGCTTGACTTTGTTTGCTCATATGCACCTGTTTTTTCAAAATATTTAATGACGCATATCTTCGCTGTTTATGGCTCAATCGATTTGCGATTTTACCCATTGATGAGTTATAAGGATGTTCAAGTGTACAAGGAAATTTAAGGCAATTGCTTTGAAAACATCGGATTTATGGCCAAAACCGACTTTGAGGTGTATGGCAGCTATAAGATATAGTGGTCCGATCCGGCCGGCTCCGACCAATGTGCTGTCCCCTTGAATAATAAGTGTCTGTGCAAAGTTGCATCGCGATAGCTCAAAAACTGAGGGACTAGTTTGCATACATACAGACAGACAGACAGACAGACAGACAGACAGACAGACAGACAGACAGACAGACAGACAGACGGACATGGCTAGATCAATTTGTTTTGTTTTTATAAGCATATTGGCAGTAACTTTTGGGGGTCTCAGACGCTTCCTTCTATGCGTTACAAACTTCAGGACAAACTTAATATACTATTTTCTTCGAAAGAGTATAACCAGAATATAGAAAAACTTTTTTCAACAACTCGACAACTATATAAGTGAGTGGCAACAACAAAAACAACAACAACAACAACAACATCAACTAAACAACTGCAGCTGCAACAGCAAACAGTGCAAAAAAAACCGAACTAAAAGTTGCTTGTACATTGAAATTGAATTATTTGTTGTTGTTGTTGTAGCAGAAAACTGAAATTGCGCTGCAAAATGCGCTTATAAAACTCGCAGCAGCAACGACAACAACAACAACAACAACAAACAGCACTTCAACAGCCTTTGTTTGGCTGCACACACATGTGTGTGTGTGTATGTGTGTGTATGTGAGTGTGAGTGTGTTGCAGCTGATAGATGGGGTTATACAGAGAAAAGAAATATATTCTATAAACAAAATTTGAAACGAATTTTGTATGTCAAATTTAGATCGAAAAATAAAGTTTATGTTTATATAAATATTCTCTCTAATAAATTCTTAAAAAAATACATTTTGTTATCCTTTTTGAGATGGTTTACCGCAGAGAAGAAGAATAAAAGAAAAATGCTTGTTCATTCTAGCATAATCGGATTATATCTAAGAATATTTTCTTGATTTGAAATGTTTGCTTTGTTTCACTTTCGAAACATTTTCAACTTGGAACAAGCAAATGTATTCTGCATTTTAAGCTGTTGTGTTTTTTCTCTCCGTGTAGTAGATGGGGTCGTGCATATTTCAAAAACTAACAGTTGCCGTTGTTGTTATTGTTGCTGTTGTTGCTATATTTGTTGTTGTTGTTGCCTCGTTGACGTCGCTTTTGTGCGCCGCTGGTCGAAAAGCTGTTAAAAAATAGAAGCAGCAGCAGCAGCAAAAGGAAGCAGTAGAAAAGTTTCCATTTTTGTTGCTTTTTTTGTGTTCGCGTTAAACTCGCCGAGCGGCTACTGAAATTGATTACCGATAACGCCAAAAAGGATAATGGACTTTTGTTGCAGCAGCTGCACACAAAACAAGTAGGAGTGCTCTAGTCGGGAGTGCCCGACTACGAGATACCCTGAACCCAGTCCTTACAATCATTCATACTAAGCACACACATGCTGCAGTATAAGCAGTATAAGCAGTGCAAGCGGTTTAAGTATTTAGCTTGCTTTTTCGCTGAGCCCCACACAATGGAAAGTTAAATCTTAAATAACTTCTGTGTTTATTGGTCCGATCTTATTGAAATTTTGGGGCAAGCAATTGTCGATAATATGTGTTACCAAACCAAATTGCAAGGTCGTACCTTCAAAAATGCGTTTTTTTAACTTTTGGGGGTTTGGGGGTGGTATCCAAAAAGTGAAATATTTGTTACATGTGTATGCTATTCGAGATTATACATGTCAAATTAGGGGCCTCTAGCTCTTATAACTTGTAAGTTATATCCAAAAAACGCTGGTCTAAAATCGAAATTTATCGATAACTTTTGAACGGGACGAGCTATCGATAAATTTTAATAAACTTGATCTGTCCCGGGATTAGGAGAACTTATGTTCCAAATATGAAGTCTCTAGCTCTTGTAGTCTCTGATATCTGTGTGTTCATACAGACAGACAGACGGACAGACGGACAGACGGACAGACGGACAGACGGACAGACAGACGGACATGGCCAGATCGACTCGGCTATTGATACTGATCAATAATATATATACTTTATATTGTCGGAGATGCTTCCTTATGCCTGTTACATACATTTGCACAAAACCATAATACCCTTTTACCCATTTTTAATGGGTTCAGGGTATAAAAAAGCCAACTAACGAAATGTGTGAAAAGGGGGCCTGTCTGCATAAAAGGAGTGGTGCAAAAAATATGGCGCACCGGGGCAAAGATCAGGAATTGAAAATGCAGAGGCGAAAAATCAAAAGGACTAACAGGATGCAGCCGCACTGTAAACAGCGGCCATATGCAACGCCAAAGGGAAAGGCGATTACCGTTGCCCAGTTTCTGAGTGGCTGAGCAGAACAAGAAGCAGAATAAGTGGCAGAAGCACAAAGAGAAAGAGAAAGAGAGAGAGAGAGAAAAGCGACAGCTGGAGAGATTCTCATAATTGTTTAAAGAGCTGACAAAGCAAACTAGACGCGAATTCAGTTTGCTGAAAGGAGTGCAAAGGATTCTAATTTGGGCAGAGAAATGGGTTTTAAAACAAACTCTTTGCGTTAAATTTGCATTTACCTCAGTTTTTATTTTAGTAATGTAAAGCATATTTAAATTAAATATTTTCAAAAGATTCATATCAAACGGTTTTATTAAAATATATTATGAATAGTGTTTAGGAATAGAGAGTAAAATTTTTTTAAAATATATTTTTATATATTTGTTAGATTAAAAATAAGTTGATATCTTAATTAAATATTTTCAAAAGATTAATATCAAACGGTTTTATTAAAATATATTACAAAGTGCTTAGGAATGGAGAGTGAACATTTTTTAAAAAAATATATATATATATTTGTTGGATTAAAAAGAAAATCATATTTAAATAAAATATTTTCTTAATATTAACATAAAACGGTTTTATCAAAATATATTATGAAAAGTGTTTAGGAATGAAGTAAAAAAAAATGTTTTCAAATATTTATATATATATATATTAGATTACAAAGAACATCCTTTCCGTTTTTCGCATACGCTGAAATTCCCGCATCAGCTCAAAAAGGATTCACACTGAAATACATTTGGTCAGCAAAGTGAACAATTTGCTCGAGTTATTTGCGTAAAAATTAAATGTGTACAAAAATGGCTACGGGGCGATTTATCGTACAGAGGGAGGGGGCAGTTGGAATCGGGTGCTTTTGGGGGGCACACATTATTTGCATAGCTCATAATTATGCGCCCGAAACTCATGTGGAGCAACAACATTTGGTCGTAGTCCTTTGGTCCTTTGGTGCTGTGGTGCTTTGGTCCACTGGTCACTGACACATCCGTTTTGCGTGCTCAAGTGCAAAAGATTTTCCCTGCATTATCTGCAAAACAAACACACACAGCAGCGAACAAAGGCTGACTGAGCAGCAGAGGGGTGGGTGGAAAAAGGGGGTTGGGGGTGTATAGCAAAGGGTTGTGACAGAGTTTTTGGCAATTTGTAACATTTTGCTCATTACACACACAATGGACATGGAGTTCTGTGTGTGTGTGTGTGTAGAAACTTCCGTTTTGCATAAAAATGGCGCCAGTTAAGGAATAAAAAGCAGCAGAAAAAAAATGTAATAAAACATGTTTAAAAAAAGAAGAAGCAGAATGAAGCAAAACGAAGCGTGCACAAGTGAAGTGGCATTAAGCGGAGTAAGTAGAGGAGCAGCAGAAGGAGTGCGGGTGTGGGGTGTGGGGCTAGATGTAGAGAGGGTGGGGGTGGGGCAGGGGGGCGTTGCAAAAACACAGCGTGTTTAACGAGCCATTTGCCGTTTTGGCGCTGAACCTGCTAATTGAATTAGAGGCGCTGCAGGATGTAGAATGTGAGCAGCAAACTGTAGCAGTAGCAGAAGAGACAGTAGTAGGAGTAACTGCAACAACAACAACAACAAGCAAGCCAAGTTTGCGAGGGGTGTAACAAAAACTGCGGGCTGCGGGTTGCCCACTAAACGCTTTGGCATGCCGCATGCCTCAGGGCTTACGAGTTTTGCCCGCAGGATTCAATTAAGTGTAAGTGCGGCACACACACACACTCCCACACACACACACTCCCACACACACACAGGGCGTGTCTGTTGGGGCATGTGCACAGTATAGAGAGTGTGGGTTGTGCATTATCAAAGGCGATAATAAATTCAAGTGCTGCAGCGTCGTCTAATGAGCATCTTTGGCTAAGATAGCAAAACTTAAATAGCTGACAGTGGCACCACTTGCAGCGACAATTGCCACAACACTTGCCACATCCACTGCTGATAAGCGACATGCCCATGCTGACAATCAAGATGCGCAAATTGCCAAAGTCTTTTTGATAAAAAAAAGAAAAAACAGCCGCCAGCTAGCAATTGGCTGAAGTGTGGAAAAAAATTGGCAAAAACGTGGCAAAACTTGAGATTATGACTTCAGTTTTTGGCAAACTTACACAAACAACTTAACATTAAACTTTAAGCTAGAATTTGAACGACAAATTTACTGCAAATTTAAACAAAAAGGCATTGATTGGGTTTGATTCAGTTTTTTTCCAGTGCTTGCGACAAATGTTGGATTAATTTTTTTATATTTTTTTTGAATATATATTAACATATTTTTAATCTTATGTTTTTAATTTAATGCTTAAAATTTTATTCAAAATTTTAATTTAATTTTTTGTTTTGACTATCTAGTCAATATATTTAATACTTCGTTTTATAAATCTGACACTTTACCATTTTTAAGCGAACTAAGAAGTAAGAGAACGTCAAAATGTAAGAACCTGTTCCGTTTTTTATAAATGACTCAAATACGCATGTCAAATCAATCAAAAGTACAAGCAAAGCAGCAAACCAAAAAAAAAGGACACGTCGCTTGAAAATCGATTGAGTTTTCACAAAGTTATGTGCAGGCGTTTTTTCTTATTTTCTTATGCGTACACGATATAAGTAACTGGCACACATACTCCCACACACACATGCACACAAGCACACACACTCACACACACAGTCGCTGTCAATTTTGGCTCGATTGTCATTCATCATTTCGTTGTTCATTGATAAAAATCAATGTCAAGCCACTTCAGTGTGTAGTGCCACGCCCACACGCCTACGCCCATAATGAGGCAAGTGACTCAGTTGTTTTGCCATTGTTTGCTGTTCTTTTACATACCCTGTAGACATAAGAAGTGGGATATGTATGTAGCAGGACCACATTGTGTATACTTGATATGTCCATATAGAAATTTAGCTCTACAGTAGAGAGAAGAGAGAGCAGCACTCACTCTATGTTTGCATACAGGGCATCTCTCAGTCGATCGTTCGTTCGTTTTCATGTGCTACTCATCGATTTGCTAGCCTGCAGCTGAATGAAATCGAATGAAAGTTGTGTAATGGCATTAAATGAAATGATCCTCGCATTGGCTAACTTTTAATTAGTTATTAGCAATGTTGGGCAAAACGAAATGATTTATTTCAGCTAATGCCAACTGCTAACTGCTAGCTGCCAATTGCAGCTGCAACTTGCAACTTTCAATTTCAATTTCAGTTGCAGCTTTTAGCAGTTTTCAGTTTTTTGGAAAAGTTTTCGCTCAGCTTCGTCTCTCTTTTGGTTTTACTATGGAATTTATCAACGGAAAGTCACATAATGGAAAATTGGAAATTGTTTGGCCAAAGGCGGAGGCGGCACGAGGTGGGAGGTGGAGGGGGGGCGTGGCGCTCGATAAAATTGAGGCTATTTCATTATTAAATTCCAAAAGTGCTGCCGGAAAGGAGAGCGTGTTGTAGTGAAGCCGGGCTAAGTGACATTTGGCTTTGGCTCGTTGACTTTTCCTTCAGCACGAGCACATATAAGGAAAAAGGAAAAACAAGCAACCAGCCAACGAACGAAATGAAATGAAATGAAAAGCTGAGGGAAAATGACTTGAAACCAATCAGCGTAAAAATTGTTCTCGACCTAACACAGCAGTCGCAAGGACAAACGCAGCTTATGCTATGTGTGTGTGTATGTGTGTGTGTGTGAGTGTGTGTGTGTGTTATTCGGGTACATGTGTCCTGTGTCCTGCTTTTGTTCAATTTCTGTAAATTGAGTCATACTTTTGTGCTCTGACTCAGTTCACGCCTTAGGCTTCCTTTTTTTTGAGGTATTTGATTGAAGAACTCAAATTGCGTTAAATGTGCTGCGAATATTATTAATTCATATTATTGTGTGAGAAATTGATGTTCTTTTACTGCAGCAAAAAACATTTATTTCATTTTAAAGAAGTAACCTCAAAAATTAAATATATGTAATCTGAAGCAATTTTCATAGCTAAAAATTTAATTCTTAGATTTGTTTTCTAAAATTTTAAGTAAATTTTGTTGCAGTGCTATTCTTTAATATTTCTGTATATTTTAACCATTTAATTTCTTTGGCTCAAATTTATAAAAACGAAAATCGTTGCATATTTTAGTAGTATTTTTTTTAAATTAAGCAAGAAATCGTTTTTCATCATAAAACATTATTTACAAATTTAGCAACTATTTCTTTATAAATTTTGTTGGCATTTAAAAACTGTAATTGAACCAAACAAATTATGCTCAAAGATAATTGAGCTATGTGCCTGTGTTTTAGCAATTATTTTCGATCAAATTTGCATGCAATTTGAGCAGCTGCACGCGCACCACGTGGCGTATGCGTAATTTTATTTATAGGCGCCAAGCACGTTGCAAACTTTGGAAAGAGACCCAAAAATACGCCACACACAATGTAAACAAAAAACTGAGAGAGAGAGAGAGAGAGAGAGCAGGAGAGGAAAAGCAGCAGCAGCAACAGTGTGACGTGAACTGTGAAAGAGGAAAATGCTGCTGCTGCTGCTGCTGCTGCTGCTGTGGGAAAACTGTGTGGAAAACAGAGCGCGTGCGCCGCCAACGACGACTGTAACCAGTATTTTTGCTATTGCTGCTGCTATTGCTGCTGCTGCTGCTGCTGCTGTTAGCAGAATTGTGACTTTGGTCACATGCGAGTTCAGCTTTTGAGTTTGGTGGTTTCAGTTTAGTTTTGGCAGCGAGCGCAGTTCGACGTTGCAGTCTGAATGTTTGAAGAGCCGTTACGGAAACGAAGCGAAACGAGAACTCAAGCGGTGTGTGTGTTAGTGTGTGCCAGTGTGTGTGTGAGTGTAAGTGTGTGTTTACATGAAAGTGAATTAAAAGCAACAACACAAAGGAAGCTGTTAGCTGCAATCATTTTTGTAAATATAATAATAATAATAATAATATTGCTATTCGCTTGAAACGCGCGCGCTGCTTGAAAATCAATGGAAAAGCGAAAGTGAAAACACACGCACACAAATACAAATACAAATACAATACATACAAAAATATACAGATACAGATACAGCGCACAGCTGCTCAACAATACGCACGAGAGAGAGAGAGAGAGTGAGTGCGAGAGAGGGAGATGGCAAACATTTTTGACGTCACGCAAGTTTCTGTGTGTTTCTGTTTGCTGTGTGTGTGTGTGTTGAAGGTGTTGTGTCAAATTTTAGGAAATTAGCTAAACAAATTAGCGGCAGCAGGCAACATAAAAAGCAAACACTATATATATGTGTGTGTGTGTGTGTGTGTGTGTGTGTGTGTGTTGCATAAGCGTCAGGCGAAAGCACAGACTCGTGACTCACATACACAAATGCAAGGAAAAACTCTCGCTGAATGTCCTTGAACGTTATGCATATATAAAATGTGTGTAGCTAGACAAACGTTGACTGTGGTTATGTCCTCACTCACTCACTCAGTCAGTCAGTCAGTCAGTCAGTCAGTCAGTCAGTCAGGCATCCTTTTTTTCTGCTTGCCTTACCAATTTGGCATTGGCACATTTTGCTGTGTTTATCTTTTTTATTTTTGTGTGGCATCAACAAGGCATTCACGGCACGCGAGCAAAACTCAACACACAACTTGCAACTTGAGGCCACTAGTTTTCTAGGTCGGCTTGTGGCCCGCTTGTAGGTGGGGCTGGGTGGGGGAGCTGGTGGGGTAGCTGGTGGGGCAGCTGTGTTTAAAGGTTACAGTTGTGCAGCTTGCGGCTGTGGCAGCTTTTTGGGTTTATCAGCATTTTGCGTAATTGGGTTGCAGCAACGAGTCCTTGAACTGCTTTACACACGCACACACACACGCACACACGCTCTGCAGTCGCGTCACATGTGCAAACAGCTTTAAGTTTTGCTTATTTTTGGGCGTCGCTTTTTTTTTGGGTGTGTTTGCAGCTTACGTCTTTAAGCTGACGCAGCAGCTGTCCTGGACACTTGCCTTATTTATTTACGTTAGCCAGATAGCCTGCTACACTCAGCAAAATATATGCCTTAAATAAGAGCTATAGCAGTAATTTCTAAATTTACGTAATACATTTTTAAAAATTTATTTACAATTTGCTTGACAAAATAAATTTCAATTTTTCTTAGTTTTATTATTAAATTCTAGAAAAATCCACATTTTAAAATGACAAATTATAATCCGCGATTTAAGAAAGACAGATGACTGGTTTTTTGGCTTTGTTGTCTACAAATAGCCTGCTACACTCAGCAAAATATATGCCTAGAAGTAATTTTCAAATTTACGTAATACACTTTTAATACCCTTTAAAATTCTTTAAAATCAAAATAAATGTTAAATTGAAATAAACTATTCTGGAAAATAGAGAAAGCTACTTTTTAAGTTCGAAAATTATAAGCCTCGCTTAAAGAAAGACAGAATAGGCAACAAATACATAATAATTCTAAATGCTAAGCCACATTATTATTATTTTTATGATTATTCCGAGTGTAGAGGGGCCAAGCAAACCCTTTGGGGGGGGCCAGCAAAAAGCGAGAGGCACAGACCATTAGGCAAATTGCCTCGTAATGCTCACAAAATGCTGAAAATACTTTAAATTATTGAAATGCGTAGCGGCTGACTGTGAAATGGTGCACAGTTAAAACAAATAAATGGGGGGCGCAGGCCAAACTGTACAAGACCAATGCCAATGCCATGTTAGCCCCCATCCTAACCTCCAAGGACACCCCCCAACCCCACCCAACTGCTTTGCCTGCCTTGAGGGGCTCATAAATCTTGCTTAGCGCCTACAATTTGAAGCTGCTGCCCTTTTTGTTTTGTTTTCTAATATTTGCGGTTGGTCAGAGCTAAATCTCCCAACCCTCCTTTATTCTGCCAAAAAAGGTTTGCCCTTTTGGGCTAAATCAGCATTTTCTTATATGGCATTTTAATTATTTTAAATGTGGCAAATATAAAACTCAACTCAACTCAGTTTTAGGCAGCCCCAACAGAAACAAGTGAGAACGTTGCAGTCGGGCGGAGCCGACTGCGTAATACTCTGATACCATTTTTAGAACAGCTGAAAGCAAGTGAACAGAAAATATTTGGTCGATCTTAAGAGGGGGTGACCAGAAGTCTATCTACCAATTTTGGTGACTCTAGCTCTAAAACTGTGGAAGATATAAGCTTTCGCGATTTTTGGGGGCGGGAAGGGGCGTGGCCCCAAAAAATTTGGCCGATCTTTAGAGGGAGTGACAAGAAGTCTATTTAACAAATTTCTTGACTCTAGCTCTAAAACTGTGGAAGATATACATTTTCGCGATTTTTGGGGGCGGGAGGGGCGTGGCCCCAAATTTTTTTTACCGATATTTAGAGGGGCTGACCAGAATTCTATCTTCCAAGTTTAATGACTCTAGCTCTGAAACTGTGGAAGATATAAATTTTCGCGATTTTTGGGGGCGGGGAGGGGGCGGGGCCCCAAAATTTTTTGCCGATCTTTAGGGGGCTGACAATAAGTCTATCCTCCAATTTTGGTGGCCCTAGCTCTTAAACTGTGCGAGATATAGGCTTCCGTGTTTCGTGGGGGCGGGGTGGCTGGGGGGCGTTCCAGTGGGCGTGGCCGGAAAATCCAGGACGCAATCTTTTGGGCTGGTCAGCCCTAGTCTAAATTCCAAATTTGGGGACTCTAGCTTCAAAATTGCGGGAAATATACACGTGTTATCGAATTGTGCATTCATGTATATCGATTTTCGCGATTACGGGGGCGGGAGTGGGCGTGGTCGAAATTTTGTTTCTGTAATCTGTAGAGGACGTCACCAGTAATATATATTCCAGGCTTGCAAAGCACTTTAAAGAATGTCGGAAATATATGGGCTTTACATAAAACTTGGGAATGTGGCCAATTTGTGTTGTAATTTATGCGAATATATTTATTCATTCATTTATTCATTTAATCGCCAGCCAGTCGAGTGAGTTATTATTTCATATTTTGCATTAAAATCGCATTTCATGCTATTTTTTATAGTAAAAAACAAGTTGTGCGTAAATTTCAAAGTTAATTAACAAATGGCTGTCATTAAAATTTAATCAAGCGCTCTCCTTGCCAAGTGAAAGGCGAAAGAATATAATGCAAACTGGCTGCAAAATATTTGAGAAGATATAAAAATGTTAATTTAAATTGTTTGCTGCATAAAGAGATGAGGCCAAAACGAAAAAAATAACAAATTTAATATAATTGCATAAAGCAAATTATAAAATATTCGGACAGCATGATTCCATATTCAAATATTAAGCATATCTGTTATTTCATTATGGCTATTTTATATATATATAGTTGCAATTTGTATCAATGCAGGATTATAAGGAATTTGTTAATTATTAAATGGCAAAAATATAATTTTTCAAAGCCTTTGTTTGTAATGTCTGACCATAAAAATGCTGCTATTGATATAGCAAACCTGTCCCTAAAATATTCTATAAGTAGGATTATAACTATTTGGCCTCTCTTTCAATCTCTCTTGCTGTCGGTCTCTGTTTCTCTTCAATTATAGCAACAGCAAATAATTTGCATAATTTGCGAGCGCCGCCTACAAAAATGTTTGTACAATATGCATAAATACATTAAAATTGTAAATGAAAATGGCCAAAATTGAATTTTGCGGGTGTTTGTTGGTTTTATGGTTGCGCAACTTTTTACTTTGTTGTTGCTGCTGGACGCCAGCGGCGATTTGGTAAATAAATTAAATATGCATATTTAAATGGCAATCAAATGCAGCAAATGACAAATTTGAAGATCTGCTGCAAATGTTAAACAAACAACAACGACTGCAATTACGCTATCTATAGTATTTGTATTTGTGTGTAAATGTGTGTGTGTGTGTGTTTATGTGTGTAGCTGTATCGATAACAAATTTGTTCGCTATTGCAGTTGCTAAATGCGATTAGCGATTAACAATAATATTGAGAGACAATCGCATTGAGTGTCCAATTGTGTTGCAACAAAAACAACAACAACAATACAATGCAGCGCTACTAGGCGTATACGTGATAAGGCCAAAACAACAACAACAGCAATAACAACAGCAACAAGGCGCTCTGCATGGCAGAATGAGTAAGTAGCAAATTGTACAGTCGAATCATAAGCGCTTTTAAGTGCTTAATTGCAAATTGCGGCCCAAGATGCTAAAGCTCAATTGGAAACCCTAATTCAATTAAATTATAAATCAATATTGCGTATACGCAATGTTGCAACAGCAATTGCCCACAAAAGCAGCTCAATTGGCTGGCAAAGCTGAGCTTTTGTCCAACTCGAGTTGACTACCCCCCAAAAAATATCGTTGTAATTTAATTTTGTTAAATGCCTGCCCAGAAATGCAGACAACAATGGTAATAGCAACAACAACAAGGAGAGCTGCACACTAAGCGCATTAGACTTAAATACTTGACAGGCAACAAGAAGCAGCAGCAGCAGCAGCAGCAATAGCATCAGCAGCAGCAACAAAACTGAAGTCAAGCATAACAAAAGCTGAAATTGTGCTCACAATGCTGCAAGTGTGCACACTCAGCGAAAAATATGACTTAGAATGCAGAAAGTCTCTTAAAGACAACTAAAGAAGTAGATATACATTTTTTTTGTCAAATTTTGTTACTCAGCAAAATAAATTTGCGAAAAGCAGATTTTCCGTTATTTTTTAGAAATTAAATTAAATGTGAAAAAAACTTCTGTTACATTTTAAATTAAAATAATCTAAATAATGTTAATTAGATAGTTTTAAGACTTAAAATCTTTAATAAATTGCCAAATTGTCAATATATCTTAATATGTATTTTAATTAATATATTGCCCGTATTTAATTTGGATATTTCTGTATCGATTTTAAATAGTAAATGTCAAATACAAATTTGCAACAAATCACAATTTGCACTTTAAATTTGCCATTTGCCAAATGCTGAGTGTAGGCAACAGCACAGCACAAAGGCGGGGGTCAGAGGTCAAAGGAGCAGCAAGGCAAATATCTTTGGCTGCCTCGGCACAGCTTTTGTCTGTCCGGGCTGTCAGTTTGGGCAATATGCCTGGCTTTGCATTGATACGCTTGTCTACCGCTCAATGTTTATTGCATATCAATTAGACAAGAGGTCCGGACTTCTGAGCAGCTTGAAATGGCCCCAATTTGTGGCAACAGCTGCAGGCACAGCAGCAGCAGCAGCAGAAAGGAGGCAGCAGGCAGGCAAAACGTGCGCAAAACTTGCACAGGATTCAAGGATGTGTGTGCGTGTGTGTGTGTGTGTGTGTGTGTGTGTATGTGGAACTGCTACTAGTTCCCAGCCTGTCAGAATCCACTTGAGCGCAACATAATTTCCACGCTAAATGAGTTCAAGTGGCGCCTCTGGGTGCCAGCCACGCCCACAGCTGCTGACACCCTAATGCTACTACTTCTGCTTCTGCTTCTGCTTCTACTTCTGCTTCTGCTTCTACTTCGTCTCGCACGTGTGCACAATTAAAAATGCAGCTTGCGGTTGTCGGCCAAAGTTGCCTTTCACACTTCCACAAGACTTTTGCTGTCTCTCTCACTCTCCGCCTCTGTTGTTCTCTCTTTTTTCACTCGCTGCTGCTCCAGTGACACACAAAACGCACTGATAAATAGCAAGCGGGTTGGGGGGCAGCTGGGGCACAGCGGGGGGTGGGGCAGATAGTAAGTTGAAACTGTGGCGCATTCATTTGCTGCCGCTTTTCAGAGCTCACACACAAAAATTGTGTGCGCTGCTTGTAATTAAATTAATGCCCGTCTGACAAATTGCATTGGGAGCCAACGCGGCGTATGCGCAATTTTACAGCCAGCCAGCCAACAACAAATTTAAACAAAATGGCACAAAGTAGCAGCAGCAGCAACAACAATAATACACAATATATATATATATAGTTTATAAGGAAACAAGCGAAAAGCGGCTTCCAAATCCCTGACCTGATTTAGCAGCTTCTTCAGCTTTTTTTCCACAAACTGGCAGCTGCTTTTCCTATTTTGTTGTTGTTGCTGCTGCATTGGCTTTTGCTTTCCTTTCCGTTTTTAGTTACCTTCCTGCTGTTTCGCTTCCTGTTCACTCTGTTTACTTTTTTTTCTGTTTTTGTATGCAAAACTTTCCATTTTTATATATCTTTTCACCCGAAAAACTGTCGCCTGTCTGTCTGGGGCTAGAAAAAAGCCAACTAGGATGCTGCTGCCTACCTCCCTTCGTCCTTTAGCACTTGCAAATAGCATTAGAACGTTTCACTGCTCGACAGCTCGAAGTCGGGACGTGCCCAAGCCTCTGTGTGTCCTGTCCTGTCCTGTCTGTCTGTGTGTGTGTGTGTGTGTCCTGAAAATGCCAGCCTCAAATCTATTTTCAAGAATTTGCAGCATCGTGAAAGTCACTGCGATGCGTCGCGAGTGCACTGACGATTTGGGTCAGTCTGACTGTGAAATACTCTAACAATTGAGAAAGGTAGACAATGGAAATTAACAAGGTTTTTAGTTTAAGAAAACATATAATATAATATAATATAATCCCCTTAAAAAAATAATATGCAAAAATAATTGATAAGGAAAAATACTAATAATAACATAATTGTATAAACTACTTACATAGGTATTTTACAAAGTGTTAAGAAAAAAAATTTGAGAATTTTAGATAAAACTATGAAGAATTTTAAAATTTTGCTATCATTTTTTAATCAAATTCGAATTTCTAATCAACCATTAGGCAGATAATTTGAATAAGTACTGTACTATAATAAACCCTGTAGATATGTATGAAGTACACTAAAACAATATAAAATTTTTGTGCAGCTTTTTCTCATTATGGTTAAAATGAGGATATATGAAAATTTGTGCATGAAAAAACGAAAAAATATTCAAAATTGAAAACAAAAACTTGATATAAGTTTTTGTGGTGCAAAACCCACAAGGCACATAAAACAGTTACAGCTGAAATACATTTGCCAGCATCACAATTGAAAAACAATCCTTTAGTCTCATTCCAAAACCACAACATGTTCAAATTCACTTTTAGGGTATTCAAAAAGACAACATGAAACTGAACTGAACTCAACTGAAATTTGTCCATTCATGTTTTCATTTTCGGTGTTTTCTGCTTCGCCGAGTGCAAGATCAGCACAGTTTTTTTCAGGGGCTGCCGAACTGCTGCCGCTGCCAACATAAAACATAAACTCGCATTATGGCCGGGCCAAATAAAACTGCAAAAACTGCAGCCAAATGACACGTACAACTGTTGGAAGGGGTACAGTATAGGGAGGGCACACTGTGTGCGATTTACTGCGACTTTGCTTTCGGCTGTTTTGTTTTATTTCGTTGCCTTTTCAGGGCATCGATTTTGTCGCTGACATTTTTGTCTTTGTAAGGGGTACTAAAAACAGAAAAACAAAAAACATTGCCAGAACAAAAGTGTGTCAATGAAATTGTTGTCGACAGTTTTCTCTCATTTTTTGTTGTTTTGTTTTAAAGCCGGCAATTAGTTGAAAACAACAGCAGAACTTTAAGGCTCTTAAGTTGGCAAATTAAAATGGAACAAGTCGCTTTTAATGAACAGAACAGAACAGAACAGAAAGCAAAACAATTTGCACAGCTGCTGCAGCTTAAATGCCCTGATTGGGGCATTAGTTACGAAAATTGTACCTATGTAAGCTGTACAAATTAGTAGTCCGAAAGCAGTTAGAGTAGGTGTTAAAGCCCAAAACTACACTAGTATAGTTTCTAAGAATATCAGCATTCAGTTAAACTTTAAAGCTATAACATTTTATTTATATGTAGCACTATCGTTTACCAATACGGCTTCATAAATTCTTTGTTTTCGATTGATAAAAGTCTCTTCCAAGCCAGCGTGCCTTCAAGTTTCATCGTTCTGCAGCTCACATGGCGTATGAGTAATGTCTGTCTGTTTATTTGTTTGTGCCTTTAACTGTTTACACACACTGGCACACAGCTGCTTATGTAAATTTTATGCGTCTGCTGCTCAATAAAATGCAATTGCAAATTTATACAAATGTCTTCGGCATTATTATTGTGCTTAAATCATTCGGAGTCCTTCGTCCTTCGTCCTTCGTCCTGTCAGCCACGTTTGCCAACGCACATTCAATTTAATTGTTGTGTTGTGTATGAAATATGACAAGCGTAGGCAAATAACACTCCCCCACCTCCCAGCCTGTCTGCCTGCCTGTGTGTGTATGTCCTGTATGTCCTTTCTTATGGCTTGTGCTCATTTTTACTTGTACCTCGGCTCGTACGTGAGGATTTCATTTCGATTGTATTTGCAACAATGGGACGCTCTTAATGGGCAACAATTCTCTGGCATTCTTATTCTTATACGCATATCCCTGCTCTGTTATCCTTGTTATACTATACACACACATACATTACGTATACGTATATTCTGTGCATTGCGTTCTCCTTTTACTTGGCACGTTTGTAATAAGTTTGTAATAATCAGGCACACAGCTGCCTTTTGTTTCTGCTGCTTCTTCTTTTCTGTACTTCTTTGGCAGTTGGAGCTGCCTTCAGCTACAGCTTTATCCTGTACTCCTTTGGCGCAGCTGGGCAACAACAGCAACAACAGCAACAGCAGCAGCAGCAGCAAATAAACAAGTTTCGTCTTGTGTGCGCTTTATTTACTTTACGTTCTTTGGAGTCTCATTGGATTTTATGGCCAAACGCAATTTACTTTTTATTTATGCTTACAACAACTACGACAACAACAACAACAAAACAACAGCAACAGCAGCTGTAAAACTCTATTTGCCTTTCAAAAAGTAAACTCCATCGAATAGCGCAAATTCCATAAGTTAAATGCAATCATAAAAAAGAAATCTGCAAAAATTGCATTTAAATTGTACACAAAAAATATATAAAAATGGCTGAAATGGCGTGTAAAAGGGGCGAAGGCAGCAAGTCAGGTAGTTAAAGAGGGGGCGACAGCAACAGTCGCTTGTTGAACTCAATTTTTGAAGTCATAAAGTTGGTCACATTCAAATTAAAAGTCAACTTTTAGCACACGCCTCGAGTGGCAACAGATGCGACTCCTGCTTCTGCTCCTGTTCCTGCTGCTGCTGCTGTTTGCCAGGACTCTGGCAGGAAGCAGCTGAAACTCGAGGACAGGTTTTAATGAGCAGCTGAATACACACACACACACACACATAAACACAACCACTCCCACACCGCTGCAGCATTTAAAGTTTTGCGACTTTGCCAAATTTTAAATGCTGTAGATGCACTCGAAAAAAAACTATGAATATAAATAAATAAAAAAAATGAATAAAATAGAAAAAAGTCTTGCAACAGCTGCTTTTAATTATTTAAAATTATATAAATTCAATAAATAATATATGCTGCCTAAAATGTCACATTTACACTTAAGTTTTCCATTTTGGGAAAGTGCAGTGACAACTTCAGCTGCATCTGCTTGGCAGACTCCTTCAGCTGAAACACGCTCGCAACGCATTTGGGTCAGCAGCGACTCTTGACTTCCTCGGCTATGGCATAATGGCCAATCCAAAATCGATTCGGGCCAAATCGCTGCCACTTTGCAGCACACATCGCATCTAAAAGCAGAATCTCTCACACTCCCTCTCTCTCTCTCTCTCTCTCTGTCTCTCTGCCTACTTTTAATGCAAGCGCTTGAAAAGTGTGCAACGCTTATTTTATGGCCAGCATGTGTGTGTGTGTGTGTTGGTGTGTGTTAAATCTGTGTCAACTGCCACGCCTACCCATACCTATGTCCCCCCCCAGCCCCTCTACCAGTTGCATGTTGTTTGCGGTGCCTGTTGTTGCATGTTGCGTTGACATTTTTTTCCTGCCTTGCTGACATTTTACATTTTACAGTAATTCCTCAGCCTCCGCTCCTCTTCTTTCTCCCCCATCTTTGCCCCCAGCAGCAGCAGCACTTGTGAAAACTGTGCCATGATTTAATTTTACACATTTTGTTCGGGGTAGCAGTGCTTACCATATACTTGGCACTAGCAGGATATCAGATATCTGATAGGTAAATGAAGTGGGGGCAATCAAGGTACTTCTTATATGAGTATAGACTGTACTTAGCAGATTGCTTGATTTCGTAGCAAATAAGGCAACATTGCGTGCATTGAGCAATGCAGTTGGTTTAGGAATTCTCAGAAAACTGAGGGGAAACTTGACTTTTTCTCTCAAGTACCTGGAATTGCTTTTCCAATACTTAAAACTCTTATAACTCAGTTAAAGCTGATCCGATTTTCGTTTCCGAGACAGTTACTATTATTTCTTGACTTCTATAATAATTCGGAATTTAAATCTGAAAATTTTCAGATATTTCGTTTTTTAATGGAAGACAAGCCACGATAAAGCTACAAAGTCACTAGAAATACCCTTACAAAACTTCAGTCTCCCATAACTTTGCCAAAACTTAACCGATTTTATAGTTCCAGACCATTTTATTTATAATTTATCCTATACCTTTATTCTACATTTAATTTTTGTCAATTTCTTTAAGTTTCATATTATTGACTTTTTTCCGAAAAAAAACATGTACTCCCCCCTTACTGTTTTTCGGAAAAAAATTTATTTAAAAAAAGATAATCGCCAAATTTAGAAAATTAGTAGAAAAATCCATAAGAACCCCGATTCTGTGAAGATTAATTTTTGACTCTAAAATCATGCCAAAAATAACCAAAATTTTAAATTTTAACATTTAACTTGGTACCCTAGATAAGCCCTTTGAAGACTTCAAAATCTCATAACTTCGTCAAAAATTGTTCGATTTTCGTTCCCGAGACAGTTTTGATCATGTTTTGACCTCTATATTAGATCTGTATTTAAATTTTGATAATTTTTTAAATTTTCTATGAACCACAAGCCAATGTAATATCTGAATAGTTCATAGAGTTTGCTAAACCCGATCCGGATCAGTTTTGATAATGGCTTGACCTCTTCATTAACTCTGCAGCTGTTAAGTAACAATAATTCAAAAAGAAATATAAAAAATGTAAAGTCCGTTTAATTGCAGAGTCAATAGAAAGTAATAATCTGTTTCGGAAATATCAAGATTATGCTGTATATTCTACAGCTCATTAAAATCCTTCTATACTTTAAATACACCAAAGCACCTGCTTCTCTCTCTCTCCCTCTCTCTCTCTCACACACATCGCACAACGCACAACTTTAATGATTGCGAACAATATGCGAACACTCATTATCATCGGAGAGAGCAACTCATGAATAGCTTTGAACCACATCACACTGAAATTGATGTTAAAACATGACTTGTGTTAAGTGTGTGCGAACAAAGCGTCAGCTGCAACAGCTGCAGACTGCAGAATTGAGAATGGAAAATGGAAAATGGCAAATGGGAAATGTAAAACCGCAATCAGCATATGCGGAAAATAAAGTGGAGCAACTCGAATCGCGTGCAGCTTTTGGCGGCTTTAAGGCACGCCTCAGCACCCACACAGACCAAAGAGCGAAGACCAAAATACCAAAACCGAAAGGTAGGATGCCATTTGGTAGCTCGCGGCATTTCGATAAAACAAAAGGCAGCAGCAGCAGTAGCAGCAGCAAAAACTACAACAGCACAGAACAGAGAAAAAAACGAAGTGAAATGAAAATGGGAGCCAAGCAGGCGAGTGGTGCAAAGTGGTGCAAGCACTTGAAACAGCAACGCAACGCATCGAATTGCATTGTGGTGTGTGCGAGTGTGTGTGCGAGTGTGTGTGTGAGTGTGTGAAAGGATGCAAAAGGATGTGAGATTCAAGTGGCTGTGGCTGGGGCTGCATGGCAAACATATTTTCATTTTAAGCGCTGCCAGCAGCAAAAACTCATTAGACCCACTGCGAAAATAACTTGCAGCCAAGTCAGGCGCCAAGGATACGAAATTGCAAATTTATAATATCCGTTTTGAGATGACAGAGCCACAGAGAGAGAGAGAGAGAGAGAGAGAGAGAGAGGGGGCAGGGGATAAGAGACTGAGTATAAAAAAGATGCACTACACTCGGAAAAAAAATATACCTTCAAAATTTCAAGCTGGCAAAGCTTTGTCAAAACTAAACCGATATATGAAAATCAAGTACATTTCTTCGGATCTTCTATTCAATTTCATGATTTAAGCTTAAATATATGGCCAAGTGCCAACCTTTTCCAAACTGAAGCGATCTACAATCTAGAGGATTAAAACTCTTGATTGGTTCTACATCCGAGACAAAAGCACTTAAGCACTTCCGACTTTCAGTCAGTTCTAATAAGAATAATGAAGGCATATAAGTTACCCGAAAAGCTCCTTTTCAAGTCAGCATATCTTTTTGCAAGTGTCAACACTTAGCTCTTGACTTCAATTGCTTGTTGATGTTTTGCAGCTGCAGTTTTTTTCATGTGGCAAGTGCCAGGATCTACGCATAGATATATATACATATATATATATGCCAAATGAACAGTTGCCACGTTTCAAGTTGAAGTTGAAGTTGAAGTTTAAAGATGGGGTAACATTTTCATTCTATTAAAAAGTTGCCAAGTGGCTGCAAAAGTGCAATGGCAAGCCCATTAGCAGCGCTATCTAGATGTGCATAAGTGTGTGTATGTGTTTTAGTTCGTGTCTCGTAAGCAACTTCCTGTGCAGCGGCATTAGCAACACTTAAGGACACTTTTGTCGGCTACGGGCAGGAAGCAAAGCAAGCCAAGCTGGCAAAGCAGCCCGCACAACTACCCACAATCCCTTCTCCTCCTTATCCTATTAAGTTAATTTGCAACGTGCACAGCAAGCAAAAAGGAAGCAGTCAGGCTGGCAGGCAGGCTGGCTGGCTGGCAGGACTCCCAATACTTGGAGCTGCATATTCTGCTTCTGCTTTGGCGCCTGTGTCATCGATGAGCTAATTTAACGCTGATTTACGATGATTGGCAGTGCAGTCACGCCAGGAGCAAGCAGGACGCGCCAGCACTGCTTTGATTGTGCCATCACAATGTGTTTTCTTTAGAGCACACGCGCTGACCTTAAAAGTTACGTATTGAATTGACACTTTTAACACACTCACGAGTGTCCTGTGTGCGCAGCATGTCCTGCCTCATTCTGGGTTCATTACGCTACAAGAGGTTTATATACTGCATTGCAATTAGCATGTGTGGTCAATGGAAGCCCACAGCAACAGCAAAAGAAATAGGATATGCAGGAGAGGGTGTAAAGGATCTGCCAAATTGGAATACAACGACAAAGGCTACTCAAAATAGTTCACAATGGAGCTGAGCCGAAGTGACTGTGATGCTTAGAAGTCACTGTTTGTCGTACTGCCAGTAGAATGTGAGCTAGATAAGATGTTATCGATAAATTTAGATTTCAAGCGTTTATTGGCGTTTATTTGACTTTTTTGATACCGTCCCTCTTTACCCCTTTAAAGTGGAAAGCACGTATTTTTGAAGCTACGACCTTACATTTTGTTTTTAGTACACATTTTGTAGCCAATTTTATGTCCAGAAAATTTCACAAAGATCGCACAAGAAACACAGAAGTCGTTTCAGATTTGACTTGAAGCAAGCTGACTGATTAAACTGCTTGCACTGCTTGCACACTAATATGTAAGTATGCATGTATGTTAGCACTGGGTTCAGGGTATCACCTAGTCGGGCACTCTTACTTGCTTTTGTTTACTGATATTATAAATCTTGTGTACATATTATATATCTATATAAATATATATTCGTTTGCACTCTTCTGCTGTAAATCTTTTGCGCGCATCTGTCTCTGATCTATTTTCTTTTATTCTCCGCGATTTATTCGTGGCTCCATTTCTGTGTGGTTCACTCAACCAGTTGACGCCTCTTTTAAATAAACACGCTTTGCATTCAGCTTCCGTAATGACCGCAATCACTTTTTGTATTACTCAGCAGCCCCCATTGCCCTATCCCCCACTCCCCCCACCCCATTCCCCACTGAAGTGAGGGCTGTTTGTTTGTTTTGCCCGCTGTGCCAATTGGGAGCGAAACGTGGCCAAATTAGGACACGACAGTTGGACAAACGCAGCCGGCGACAGCAGCTGGCTGCAATATGCAGGCAGGACCAGGACCAGGACCAGGCCCAGGAGCTGCAGCAGGTCCTTCGTGACGCGGAAGTGGCAACTGCAGCAGCAGCAAACGAACTAACCAAGAGCCACTTACTTACATTCATAAGCTGCCAGCCGAGATCCCACAGCACAAAAACACACAGCGAAAAAAAGAGCTCTCGACACGCGCCTTTTGCTATTTACTCAGCGGGAAAAGGGAGCCAGTCGGATGGGGTTGGGATCGGGATCGGGAACGGGCACGGGAGCAGGGGGAATAGAAGCGTTGGTTAGACAAATGGCAGCCCGCGGGGCGCAAAACCCAAACTCATCATCACAGTTGCTTATCCAGCGTTGCGACTGCTTCACACTTCCTGCTTGACAGGATGACTCCAGCTCCAGTTCCAGCTGACTCGCCTCCTCCTCGCCTTTGGTGTCGCACTGCTTTAACGCCTTATCAAGTGCCATTTTTCATGCAACGGCGTCACTTTGGCACACCACAAAGTTATCCCTGGAGCTGCAGCAGCAGCGCATTGTCTTCGTCCTGCCTTTCACACATGCTGAAGATGCCAGCAGACAAAAGACAAGTCCTGCAGGATAAAGATAATGTCGCCACAGCGGGGCGACCGTGTTGGAGGTGTTGTGTACACTTGGAGTAAAAATATATAGCCTTGCATTTTATGAAATCGGAATGAAGATCGGGATAGTTAAAAAATTAAAAAAAATTTTTTAAAATTATTTTAAAACATATTAACAATAATTGTAAAAGAGATATAAATGGTGGCTTAGAAATCATTAGTAAATTTACAAAATAAATTGGTTGGTTCTTAATCGACTTTACTTTATGTATATTTAACAAGCTTATTTCTAAAAATAGAAATGCAAGCTTAAATTTTTTTAGAAACTTTTTAAAAGTAAAAGAAAAATTACAAATAAAATGTGTACATTCGAATTTTAGTATGATATTTCTGTTTTTTAGAAACTAAGTTGTAAATCTAAACAAAAAATTCTATGGAACTAAGAGATATCAAATTCTAAATACATATATTTTGGTATTTTGTAAAAATAACTTGATTTAATGAGGGAGTTTCTTATCATTGGAATCTAAAAAGTAGACAATATTGTTTAAATCCTGTTCATATTTTACTCTGAGTGTATCTAAACCTCTTCTTCCTCTCTGCTCTGCTGTCGTCTATGTGTGTGACTTTAAGCCACGCCCCCCTCTTCAGCTTTCAGCTTCAGCCTGTCAATTGCAATTGGTTCACTTCGATTTGCCTAATCCTCTTGTTTAATTGGCTACGCATAACTCTCGCATTTGCCCCCACCTAACTGCTCCGGCTGGGTTTCTCTCCGGGCTTATCTGTGCGCCTGCCTTTTGAAGCCATTGTTAGCCAAGCCAAGCCGCAAGCTGACCTGCTTTGCCTCTTGAAAAACCCGAACGAACCCACTCGGATGTGCTTCACATGCTCCAGTTGCTGCTGCCCACCTGCCCACTCCCATTCCCGAACCCGATCCCCATCCCCATCCCCACCTGCTACTTGAGCAACTTTTAGCATTAAATATGTGGCCAGCTCTGTGACACGCCCCCTGCCCCTTTTGCCCGCCTGCTGTCGAGTTTATGAAAAATATTCCATAGAGATTAAAGTTTTTGTGAGTTTGTTGTTGCTGCCTCCGTTTTATACCTGGCTGCCTGCCCACAATGTGTGCGCGTGGGCGTTGTGGGCGTGGCACTGTTGTGCATTGTTGTTGCGGTTATTGTGGTTTCGTTGTTGTTGTTGCTGTTGGCAGCTCTCTGACATAGATATTATTGTCTTGGCTGCTCCCTGAATCGTGCGCTTCTTGCTGGACCTGTGGCCTGAACATTTACTTTTTTCCGCCATGTTTTTTTGTATACCCTAACAGAGAGTATGTTAGCTTTGCCATATAATATGTAACGCAAACTTTGAGCTATATATTGCTTTGTTTTTGAGTTCTATTACATAAAAGTATTTTGTTTTCGAATAAACACTCACTTAACTCAACAGCTTTGATTGTTATCATATATTCTAGTTAAATTCCAATTAAAATTTATATATGTGTAATTAATTGTTCTATAAAAGTATCTCATATTCGGTTTGCAGCAGCTAGATTTACTTTTTGTTGTATATTTTTTGTGTGCTTCTAATTTAAGTGCAATGTGTGTAGGTTTCATATTTACATATTTGCCATATTGTTGTCTGTTACATTTTTTTTTGTTTTTTGCAGATATTTTTGCATATGTTTTTGTTATTGTTTTGTGAATTGTAATTATTTAAAGTGGTTTTTGTTAAGGGGAGCTTTGGGAGAAAAAACGCGCTGAAAAGCATTAAAGCTGGCTGAAATCCCTGGTGAAAAGCTAAAGTCACATTTACTCAAGAGGAAGAGGAAGAAGTCTAGGCAGATTACCGAAATTCACATGGCGATTAGATAACAACAACAACAAAAAAAGGTCAACAGTTGCAGGTGAACTTTGGCCATATGAGATTTGAGATTTGATATTTGCATTGGCTGGCAGAAAAAAAAAACTTCCCAACTTTGCAGCTGTCCAGCTGTGAGCGCTGTTTTGCTGACCGCAGAATTCGGGCAACATCATGCGTTGACAAAAAGGCTCAACTTAGTCCCAGCCGAAGGACGCAGGACGACGCCGCTCCTTCGGTTGCCATTTGGTTGCCATAATTCAAGCCACAAAACTGCAGTTGGCTGCAGCAAACCGCAGGCGACAAGCTGAGTTATGTTTTGAGAAGGCAAAAGCGTCCTTTGAGTTAAGGCTGTTAGGGCTAGGGAGAGTGCTGCGTGCGTGCGCTCATTTGGACAAGCATACACAGAGAGAAAAAAGTCTGAAATTATCCTGAATACTAAAAAATTTCTTCAGAAAAAAAAAAAATTAATTTGAAAAAATTATTAAAAAGAGGTCGAGAATAAAATTAATAACTGTGAAATAAATTAATTTTTTATAAAATTGCCCTTTGTCTAAAATTGTCCTGAATATCGAAGTAATTCATAAGTCAATACATATTAATAAATAAATATTATAAAAATGAGAAAAGGGTAGTAAATAATATTTATAAAATTAATATAAAACAAGTTTTGCTTTTAAAAACAAATCATGTAATTTTAATAAATATATATCCATAAAGTCGAAAGGTTGTCGACAGTCTTATAAAATATATATTTAAAATGTCAACTATTCAGAAATACTTTCTATTGTTAAGAAAAACAAGAATGCAAACCCTTATTTGAAAATTTTATAAAATTGTATTTAAAAAATTCAACTGTCTGCCAAATAAAGCAAGCTGCCAAGAGTTAGTTAATTATCTAAAGTCAAGTGCATAGTTTTTTGTCCGAGTGTAGTTTTAGCAGCAGCAGCATTTCCTCTGCTGGCGCTGATTGATGGCGCCACTTGGGCCAACTAAACGGATTCACATTTGGATTCACACTCGTTTGACTCGTCCGACTGGGTGAAAAGCTCTGCTGCTTCTTCTTTTAGCATATCCTGTTGGCAGATTCGTTGAAATTAAATTTCCCTGCAGTTGCTCCCTCGCTTAATGAGCTGAGTGAGTACTTACACAAAATTAAGTGTTGTCCTACTTCAGGGGGCTTCAGCTGACTTGGCAAACATGTCTCAAAGTAGCAGCCAGCGACAGACAGAGAGAGATAGAGACAGAGAGAGAGAGAGAGAGAGAGGGATAGAGAGGGAAGGAAAGAAATAGCGTCACAAAGGAAATGAAAAAGTAGCGCGCACAAAAACACAAATACGAGTCAAGGAAGAAAAAGTAGCAAAATAAGTTTGCAATGCCAAGTTGACTCAACTGAAAAATACTCTATTGCCAGTTTAAGAAATGCAATATTTGAGGATTCCTAAGCTGCGCCTCTTAAATATTATACTTAAGATATAGATTAACAAGATTTTTCAATAAAAGTTGAAATGAACATTGTATCAAACTAGTATACCCTTTCTAACATGTCGGAACAGTGTATTAGGTACAAGTAAAGAAGGAAAACATTCACATTCCTATTCTCATTCCTGCTGCTCAAGTTGTTGTTGTTGTTGTTGCTTTTGAAATCATCATAAAGTTGAAGATAAGTTTTCTTTTCATTTAAAAAAGAAGAAGAAATACAAAAATGGGCTTCGGTCCCAGTAGTCGGTGGCAGGCGAAGTAGGCGCGACAGGAAACAAGCTACAGCGACAGGCGGCGACAGGACAAAGCAGAGAGGATGCTAGAAGGGGGCGGGGCAGTTTCCTCCCCCCTTCCCCGACCCCCTTTTACAATTGTGAGTAGGGCAAAACAACTTGAGCGTTGTTCGTTGTTCGTTGTGTGCCCGTGTATCCTTTGTGTGTGTGTCCGGCGAGTCCTGTCAGTTACAACTGATGCCCAAAAATGTTTATAACATTTTACAACACTTTACACAACACTTTACAGCACTGGCTCTCTCCACTCTCTCCTTACTGCACACTAATTCAATAAATGCACGTGGAGCGTCTCTGGTTTGCCTGCCTGCCTGCCTGTCTGCCCAAGGATGCAGGACACGTAGCAGAAAAGTTGACATAAATCTGCATAAAATATTCGCATATGCAAAACCGTAAAAATGAAGCACCAGAAAAATAGACGAGCCAAAAAATATATGTAAAAAGTGTCGACGCTTAACTGGCATGTTCACCAACACATGTGCCAGGTGAAGAACTAAAGGAGCAGGAGAGAGCAGCAGCAGAGGATGGCAGGAATAACTCAGCTGCGCATTATGCAGCAGCAGCAGCAGTAGCAGTGGCAGCAGCATCAGCAGCTCCGACAACCATTGAAAAATCTGTAGAAATTATGCAAATACATTTCAGCAATCACTTAACTGTGGATAGCACACACACACACACACACACAAAATCCAATGGCATCAAGTATACGTCAGGGGGGGCTGTAGCTTAAGCCAAGTGTGCCAAGCATTTGCCAAGGAATTGAGTTGAGGCCAAAATGCTTTTGCAATGCAATGCTGCCAATGATATACATAGCTCCAAATTGATGCATGTCGAACGGTATTCGCAAAACTCAGCACAGGCAAACGCATCCTTAACCCTTGGCAGCCAGCTTTCAGCATCCAAAGCAGCAGCAGCAGCAGCACAAATCGCCAGTGATGACAGCAAGCAGCTACCATGCATCTTAATCCAATTAGAAGTAGTGCAGCAGTGTGAAATATCAGCTAGCAGCAATTTGAAATGTAATTTTCAATAAACAATTCATATTTGTGTTTTGGCTTTGCTGCTTTCAAGCACTATCGATGAGCTCGGTCTTCGAGAAGCCTTAAATATTAGAGATATTTTTGTAAAATAGGAACTGAACTATTTTAATCCGAATTTTTCATTCATTATCCCTTAAAAGCAACCAACAATTAATAAATATAATTTTCAATTAACTATTCATATTTGTGTATTGGCTTTGCTGCTTTTTAGCACTATCGATGAGCTTGGTCTTTGAGAAGCCTTAAATATTAGAGATATCAATCCGTATCAACTGAACTATTTTAATTTTTGTATGTTTTCATTCGATAACTTAAACTACCTTCATTTTAAATTCATACTTTGGTGTAAATTGTTGCCGAACTAGAATTAATTTGAATATTTGTATATTCCCAGAAATTCAACTAGCCAGCTAGTTAGTTTAAGACCATACAAAAATCGTTAAATTTCCAACAACTCAGAAATTGATATTAATTTGTAAATTCCCCTCATTATTTTGCGCTACCCTTTCAGCTTTCACTCTAATTAGCGGTAGATAAGCCACAACTTTTGTGCATTGTTGTTGCTCCTGTCGTTGTTGTTGTTCTCGTTGTTGTTGCTGTTATGAAGCACACGCATGTGCCACAAATTGTTCACTGTACATTAGACAACAACAAAAGCAGAGGGAGAAAAGCGAACCCCAACCTGAATCCTGACTCTGAACCCACCACAAGTCTCCCCTGCCAGCGTTAACAAAGTCAAAGTCGTCGCATATGACAGAGCCTTGCGCTGAAAGGGT
The DNA here is from genome assembly GCA_035042425.1 of Drosophila flavopinicola. Taxonomy (NCBI): domain Eukaryota; kingdom Metazoa; phylum Arthropoda; class Insecta; order Diptera; family Drosophilidae; genus Drosophila; species Drosophila flavopinicola. Next base: position 14,184,778 of record JAWNLL010000452.1, on the reverse strand, counting down.
AAACAAATTCAAGGCGAAATTGATGACAGGGCACACACACACACACACACCCGCATCATACACACACACACACACACACACATATCACACACACTCACGTCAGCAGTTGTGACATTGCCGCGTCGACGTCGTCAACTTGGCAAAGGTTGAACTAACATTGAAGCAGCTGCCACCCGCAGTGGCAAGCCCCACTTTCACCCCCACATACCCCACACACCCTCAAGCCACTCTTCGCCACAATTTTTACAGAATTTGGATTAAGTGGACTTTGCTGTTGACGTAGCTGATGTCAGTCGGCAGGGGGGCACCTTTGAGGTTGCCCAGGTCGTAATGTGCTGGCTGACTGAAAATTTCTTAAGAGTTTTTCCCGCGCTGCTTTGCATGTGGCATAAAGTGGGGCTGGGGCTGGGGCTTGGGGTTTGGGGGTTGATTTCAAGCTGGCACTAGTCTCATCCTTGCACCCTTTTCGCCTCGACTGGCTGTGTGTGGGCGCAAATATTTGCTTACGTGTCAATAACCCGCCCAGTGATTTATTTCATATTTGGTCTGGCTTATGAGTTTGCTGCGCCACCTTTTGCCCCCGCGTACCCGGCTGGACCTCGCATATTGCCGCAGGACGTTGTCATAGAAAGCAGCCGGCGAAAATAGTTTTACGTGGACGGGCCTGCCGCCTGTCAATGACATTTGATATTCAAAAGGAAAGCAGTCCAGCCACCCGCACAGGACTTTTTTTGGATACCCTGCTTAGAAATGGGCATACTAAAGTTTTATTTGCTACGGGCTAAAGGGGGAATATCTTGATAGGAATAAGGGCTTAAGCTTAACTAGACATATTCTTTTGTAAGTCTATAGTTTATGTATATAATAATAATTTTTAAAATGAAAACTCTGCTATGCCATCATTGTCAAATATATGAGACACAAGATTACTCACAGCATATATATATAGTTAGATAGATATATCAGTAGATACTACAGCAATCCAAAGCAGAATATCACCCTGTTTAGAAATGGGCATGCTTAAATTTTATTTGCTACGGGCTGAAGGGGGAATATCTTGATAGGAGCAAGGACTTGAGCTTATCTAGACAAATTCTTTTGTACGATTATAGGATACAGATAGTTTATGTAGATAATTCATACATATAATATATTTTAGAATGAAACCTCTGCTATGCCATCATTGAAACCAATATATAAGACACAAGATTACTCACAGCATACATATATATATAGTTAGATAGATATATCAGTAGATACTACAGCAATTCAAAGCAGAATATCACCCTGTTTAGAAATGGACATATTAAAGTTTTATATGCTATGGGCTGCAGAAGGTATATCTTGATCGGAACGAGGACTTGAGCTTATCTAGACATATTCTTTTATATGTCTATAGGATACAGATAGTTTATGTAGATAATTCATACATATAATAGATGTTATCCCATCATTGGAAGAAATATATGAGACACAAGGTTACTCACAGCATACAGATATAGCTAGATAGATATATCAGTAGATACTATGACAATCCAAAGCAGAATATCCGCCAGTCGAACACTCTCTTCTAAACTCCCATTTTTTATAGCATACTTATGCGGGCAGCGACAAACAGCAGCAAACTTGGGACAGTTGCTGCTTGTTACTGCTGCTGCAGTTATTTGTCGCAGCGCAGTCGCCTTAAAGACACATAAATTCAGATGAAGCAACCCACACACACACATATATATATATATAGATAGATATGCATTATTTTTTTGTGCTGGCTGCTCCAAAGTGCTCAATGAAGCGTGTGCGACGCTTTATCGCCGCCATATCCCTGTGCTCCGTTCGCTTTTTCGCCTAGTCATAACCTGCGCTGTCTGATTCCAACAAATCCCCTCAACTCTGTCGCTGCCGTCACTTGGATTTGATTTAAACGTTTTTGCAGCCATGTGGGTGGCATAAGGGGGCGGGCACCATCGAGACATGGTTTATTCATGCAGCAGCCGCATTATGCAAATAGCTCTTGAGCTCTTTTTGCCACGCCTCTTTGCAGCGCCTTCGTGCGCCACTTGAAATTTGATTTTATTTTCTCGCTGTGTGTGTTTTTCTTTCAATTTCTATTTCGATTTGTTGCAACATTTCGGGGGGGGCGGGGTTGGAGTGTTGCAAGCTGAAGCCACTTTCTGCCGCTTCGCTTGTGAGTTGAGCACAAGTTGAGTGCCACTCGAAGGACGAACAACAGCGGGACACAGAGCGGGGGCAAGGGATCAGCAGCAAAAGTGACTAGCGCGAGATTTTTATTTCATTTGGATTTTGTTTTATTTTCGTTACTTTATTGGGCAATCGAAGCAGCAGCAGAACAGCAATAACAAATATCGTCTCATTTCTTTTGTAATTGCATTTATTCGGCTCACAACTTTTCCATTTGTGGGCGATTAAGCGCTGCTCGAATAACAAACATTTTTATTTATTTTTCACTTGTTTCGAAATCTTTTCTAACAGCAATTTGCATAGGAAACAAATTGCGTAGGCAAAAGGCAATTTGGTCGATTTAAATAAAAAACGATTCAAACACAGAGCTATGCTGAAAATCTGATGCTTGCCAGGCTAAACATTGCAGACAGGATGTGACAAATGTTTTGCAAATATGTCGCGTGTTCTTTTCGTCCTGGCTGTGTTTGTATATTACACACACACACACATGCACAAAATGGAACATCCTTGAACATTTTACAGCCTGCAGATGCCTGGCACGCATCCCACTCCTTGTTTAGGCATTGTGTGTGTGTCTGTGTGCTTTTAACAAAGGCAAAATAATTCAAGCGTTTCGCCTGCAGAATCAACGCACATATTTCTTGATATTTGCACAGCCAAAACATGTCTTAGAAGTCGCAGATGAGCAGACGAGCGCACAATCTTGACAGCGGCTTGTTTTCTTTATAAAAGAAAACATTTGTATACCCTTGCAGGCAGCATTTAAATTATGTTATGAAACATCTACAAAAGCCCATCAAGTATCTAAAGTAAGTGTTAAGTCTTTTTACTGAGAGCAAAAACAAAGCTTAATATAAAACAAATTTCCTAAGCAGATTTTCGACAAAGCTGTTCTGCAAATTTGCGCGAAAGAAGAGACTTCTTTAAATATTATTCCGAATTAAATTCTGATTTACATTTATTATTATTATTATATTTTACAAAAAATATGCACCTAAATATTGAACAAGACTTCTAAACTGCTTATTATATACCAGAAAATATAGTTTTTTTATACATCATACATCTATCATTTGATATTTAAGAGCATTTAATCTTCGACAATCCGCTGACAGACTTGACTTACTTTTTTAATACATTTTGCCCCCCCTGGAACATTAAAATTAATGACTTGTGTATTACTTTGGGGACCCCAACAACTGAACAGCATTTTGTCTATTTCACTTGTGTACATTTCTCGTTCGTATTTGACTTTGATTTTAATTTTGATTTCGATTTCGATGTTGATTTGTGTTCAGTGACCGGTTCAATCGCTCTAATGGCACATCAATCAAATTCTCTGCTGGCAATTTGCCAATTTGCTATGCACAATTTCAATATTTACTCGAGAATGCATTGCGCATGCTGCACATCAACCTCAATAAATAACTCATCAAATTCACCGAAAAAAAAACACGTTAGCTTTGCGTATACGCAATATTTGTTATGTGAACAGCACTCAAAGAGCAAAGAGGTCGAAATTTATGCAAATGCAAGATCTATTTTTAATTAAAATGCCTGCTGCATAGACAAAAGGAGCAAAATTAACTGTAAACTGTTAGCTGATGCCCTTTAATGGGCAAATATAAGAGAGTATTTGCTATTGCATTTAAAAAGTAACATATGTATTTAATTTGGGAACTGTACATAGTTTCGATAAATCAATTCTATTTTGACTGTCAAATATTCTTTAATCTAGCTATCATTTAGATTCCCTCTTCTTTTCACTAGGGTATAAACTAGTTTGATAATTGAAATCTATAATTATATTTTTCCGTATGAATGAGTTATTTAGCTTTTTTATGATTCATTGGGCAGCTAGTAGCATTCACATTATTTACCCATCACGATTCAATCAATCGCCAAATCGCAACTGGGGGCCTGAAACCCCGGACATTTTCGAATGAAATTCAAATTTGCAATTTGCAATTCGCTGCCTGCGACTGTCATATTAATTAGCCAGTTCAGTTCAGATGCCCCACTCACTCTCTCTCTCACTCTCACTCTCTCTGTCTCTCTCTGCTTTTCAAATGACGCTGAAAACTAATTAAAATGCCATGTCATCGAGGGGCAGCAGGCAGGCAGAAAGACAGAACGACAGAAAGACTGACAGACCGAAAGACAGACGTCACATTATTCGACACCCACCTAACGCTAATCGAATAAATGTCATGAATGAACGCGCACGCCCCAAAAAAAGCACAAATCAGAGCAAGTAAAAGTGCTGTCGTGGAGAGTGCCCGACTGAAAGAATTCCCTGTAAGCATGCATTCCATTTGAGAACATATATACAGAGACAATTTTATATATATACAAACCATATAGGTTTGAAGCCTAAGAGAAAGAGTGCTGTAGTCTAGTCTAGTCTAGTCTAGTCTAGTCTAGTCTAGTCTAGTCTAGTCTAGTCTAGTCTAGTCTAGTCTAGTCTAGTCTAGTCTAGTCTAGTCTAGTCTAGTCTCTAGTGGGGGAACGGTATCCAAAAAGACTATACATACCAAATGTGTCGCCTTTAGTTCTTATAACTTTCAAGTTATGGCCAAATAACAAAAGTCTGAAATCGAAATTAATCGATAGCTCTTAAACGAGTTGAGTTATCGATAAAATTAATCAAACTTAATCTGTACCGGGACTACGAGAACTTCTATTCCAAATATGAAGTCTCTAGCTCTTGTAGTCTCTGATATCAGCGAGTTCGTACAGACAGACAGACGGACATGGCGGAATCGACTCGGCTGTTGGTACTGATCAAGAATATATATACTTTATATGGTCGGAGATCCATCCTTATGCCTGTTACATACTTTTGCACAACTTCAACTTACCCATTTTAAATGGGTTGAGGGTATAAGAAGAACAAGTGGGTAAGGATTATCTTCGGCATGCCGAAGATTTTATACTCTGCAACAGTTATACAACTGGAGTTACCGAACTTTTAGTAAATATTACTTGTAAAAGATAAACAAAGACATATTTTTGGACTAGAGTTAAAAATGTAAAGGCAAAGATGGCAAATGCTAAGAATTGAAGTTTTACTACTTATCCGAATCGAAGTAGTCATGGAATATTTTCCTTTTCTTATACAATATATTTGATTGCTCAAATCATACTCCACTTTTTACCAAATACAATAGTTGCAAAATTTGTCGTCACAAAATTTAAAATGTGTTACAATTGTGAGTCCTTTGACCACTGCTCGTGCACGCTCCGTACAAAAGCGTTGTTTCATGCTGGATTTATTCTCGTTTACTGCGGCGTTTTTATTCTAGTTATTATAAAATCACTATTTGTTACATGTAAGTATTCCTTTAAGAAATGCAACACCTTGCAATAATAACAATTATCATCTCGTATTATTGTTATCATCTTTGTGATTATAGGGATTATTGCTGCTTTATATGGTACATTTGTGATTGCGAGTTTAGTTGGTGGAAGTTTAATGTTATACGGCGTGTTGAAAGTAAGTGCTTAAATGAAATCTCATTAAATTATCTTTTTATACCCTGTGCCCAACAAAAACCAATATATTTATTTTCTCTCCTTCCACACAGTCTAAAGGAACATTATTTATAATTGGCGTTTGGCTCAGCGGTGCATTACCCTATTTTGCCTTTATGGCTGTGACTCCTTTGAGTAATTTGAAACGTGAGAAGGAAGCATTTAACATTTACTATATTTTAACTCTGCTTGCAGTTACTCAAATTGTCTTCACCATAAGTTCTTGCAGATATTATTATGTGGAATTCTTGGCGCCTAAAAAATAAGCTGCAGATTTCTGATCGAATAAAAGAACACTCAACATTAAATTAGAACACACGGGGGTCGAAAATTGAGCAAGTCGTACATCGGGGGGATTTGGGGATTGTATCCATCAGTGAAATATTTGTTACATGTGTAAGCTATTCGAGATTATAAATGCCAAATTTGGAGCCTCTAGCTATTATAACTTTTAAGTTATGTCCCAAAAACGCTGGTCTGAAATCGAAATGTATCGATAACTTTTGAACGGGTCGAGTTATCGATAAAATCAAATAAACTTGATCTGTTTTGGGACAACGAGAAATTTTATTCCAAATATGAAGTCTCTAGCTCTTGTAGTCTCTGATATCTGCGTGTGCATACAGACGGACAGGCAGACGGTCAAAAACAGGGTAGCAAGTAGCTGACTCGCAATCCCAAACCCAATCGCAGGCGGTGGGCAATCGCAATTCAATTCATATTCATTTGGCGCCCAACGAGTGTCATTCGAAATGACAGCGAACAATGAAATCAAATTAAAATACACTTTAGACGCGTCCTACTGAAATGAATCAATGAATCAAAGGCTAAACAATGCAATGGCAGCTCGGACAACGTGCCGAATTGTTAAATGCGAGAAAGTTGCCACTGACAGCCCCGTTGAAAAATGATATGAATTTATGTAAAACTAAATGAAGTCTCATCAAGTGTTGCGTGTGCTTTAATTACGGCGGCCATTACAGCGGCATTTCTAATGGCCCCATAAAATTAACTTCATTTGCGTGAACGCACCATGGGGAAGGTGAAAACACATTAAGTGTAGATTAAAAACGCGAATTGTCTTTAATGTGCAGCAGGAATACTCTTACAGGAGGTAAGAATGTAAGTTATAACAAGAAATTCATAAGAAAGAATTTCATAAAAATGTAGAAAAATAAGAAATGGGCGTAATTCGAGGGGTAGCTGAGTAAGAATCTTGTTTAACCTAACATTTGTATACATTTATTACGTATACGTCTTTTTCTTGACAGCATACAGACTTTAAAAAACCACTACTTCTTACTTGCCAAGCGCTAACCAAACATAGTTTACGTTTTTTAAGCTGCAATCGAAGGCAAAGAGCATAATAAAGTTGTTGTATCCTTTTGCCAGCGAGTATCTGGCCTGAAAGCCAAAGTGAATAGACAAAAATATGCTTAAAATGCGAGCAGCGCTCAAAATTCATTAACTGCATAAAGCACACACACAATCACACACACACACACGCACACCAGGATACCAACACACAGACGCACACACGCGAGTTGCCTGGTGGCACGCACTTTGAGCCTCGCTTTAAGCGGCTTAGTGAAAGTCCTTGCCGAATGTGCAAAGGAGCGCATAAAAAAGAGCAGCCGAAAAGAAGAAAAAACAACATTAAAACGAAACTGAAGGAGCTCGAGCCTCGAATGCGGCTGCCTTCTCAATGTGGCAGAGTCTTTTGGCGTTTAAATAACTTTGACGCCCTTTTTGCATGCACACACACACACACACACACATGAGCGTGTGTGTGTTTGTGTGAATGTGTGTGTTGTGCGGCATTTCCGCTTCTAATGCCATTTACAGCGCACTATTGCAAAAACAGCAACTTTCTCTGACAGAAATGTACAAGTGCCTGTTTTCTAGTAACTGTTTACCGTTTTCCAACACTAAGTTAGACAAACACTTTTTCTTTAAGTCTTAAGCCACTTTCAAAAATGCTTTCGATTTTTATCAGTAACAGCAAAGCATAACAGCTGTTATATTAACAGATGTGAGTTATGTTAAAATGTAATGTGTTTCTAACATTTTAGCTAACATTTTAGCTTTTTATGCCATCGTGCAGTCGTCAGAGTGAAACTGAGGCAAAATGAAACTTTTTGACGACTACGTTGACAGGGCCAAGGGAAATTTGCCTTTGCTGCCAGCTCGGGAATAACTACACACACACACACTCTCTTACACACACACAACAAGTATAAGCTCGTTACAATTTCGCCTCATTGCCAAATCCAACTGAATTGCTGCTTTCGCTGCTCCGCAATTCGTAAAAGTCGCGTTGCCTTCGCACTTCCATGCCCCACTTCCTCTTTACCCCCACCTACTCCATGTTAGCCGGAAAACATATACAGCTAGCAATTTGGGTTGACAACTGTAGCGACTGTAGCGATACAAGTAATTTGTCTCGGTTTATATTTTGGCAAATTGTCGCAATTATCATTTGCTTTTTGTGCGCCTCTTCTGCTTCTTCTAACCCCTTCTAAAAGCATTTGGCGCGCTAATGAGGCAGAGACAGCAGTCACGCATTGAGCATTGAGCCGCCTTCAAGTGTGCATCAGTATTTTGCGCAAATTTAAAGCCGCCTTAGACTATATATATATATAGATGGCACTGCACTTCCCTTTCCGCTGCGACGCCTGAGCTGAAAGCTTGTTAGCTAGCAGAGAGAAGAGTGAAGCGAAGAGAAGCATTCTGCTATACTATAAGTCAAGTTCTCTTCCGGCTCTGATGATGATGATGCTGCTGCAGTTGGATGCTTTGACGATGATGATGATGATGATGATGACTGACTGACTGAAAGACAACAAAAACAACAAGAACAAGCAGTGCCGCTGGCTACAAACGAACGACTCACATGTCTTTCAACACTTTTTATGTGCAACTATTTTGCATATGGCAACATACAAAGTAAGGAAAAACCCTTCAAAGCACACACACACATGCGTGTGTGGACTGCGGTGTGGTTTTAATGTGTGTGTGGTCTGAGTTTGTTGGATATTGATGTTTGCAGCTTTAGCTGCGCTGACTTGAGCTCGTACATTTCAACGCTTGTCGGAACTGATACGCTAGCTACACAGAAAACAATGAGAATGGCATTACTAGCATTAGCTCTCAAGTGGATTTGCTGCTTCAAAGTGGCCTAAGTCAATATTGAATATGTTTACATAATCCACTCAGAAACAACAAATAAGTCATAGCCGATACAATTGGCTATGACTTATTTTGAAGTTCATTATATATCAAAATTGCACAAATAGATAAAATATGTAACGAAATCCTCTACAAAACTTCATATTAAGCATATTTAAGCTTGTATTCATTCATTTAATTCATATATATACTAATATATATATAGATGGCACTGCACTTCCCTGAGCTGAAAGCTTGTTAGCTAGCAAAAAGTAGAGAGAAGGGAGGATAGAGAAGAGTAGAGAAGCTACACAGAAAACAATGAGAATATTACTAGCATTAGCTCGCAAGTGGATTTGCAGCTTAAAACAAGCCGATTTGGGCTTAAAAGAGGCCAAAGTCCATATTGAATATATTTACATAATCCACTCAGAAACAACAAACCAATTGTATCATTTTTTGAAGTTAATTAGATCTCAAAGATGCACAAATAAGTATTACATATTTTGGCAAATCCTCTAAAAAACTTAATATTAAGCATATTTAAGCTTATATTCATTAAAGCGAACCATTTCAGCAAGGGGCTTCCACATTTTTTTTGCAGTGTATGCTTTGCACCACGTTGGGCGCCATTAAGGTCGTCTGCTTTAGCTCTTGCTGCACGCTGCTTCCTTACACTTACACATTTCACATCTACCATCACCATCTACACCTCCAACTCCAGCTTGGTTTTTGTCATGTGCTGCTTGTGCCATTGTAAACAGATATGAGGGCTATCTGCGGGTCCTGAATGTGAGTGTGTGTGTGTGGGGTGGGTATGTGTGTGTGTTTTAGTGTTGATAAGAAAGCAAACGCCACGATAAACAAGTTGTGCTGTTGTTTTTCTTGTTGCTGATAATGTTGCTGCTGCTGTGTTATTGAAACTACCGCAATAGACAAGTAGCAAGTCGCAAGTAGATGAAGAAGAAGCAGCACAAGTGCAAATTTGAAAGGTTTTTGACATTGCGCCGGCATCGAAGTCTGTGCTTTTGTTTTCAAGTTTACTTTGCTGTTTACTTTAGCTGTTACTTAAACTTCAAGCATGTCTGCTGCCCACCCAGAAAGAGTCTTTAAGCCAACGCAGACTGGACCATAACGAAAATGCACTTTGCTCACAGATTTTACAAGCGAAAAGCAGACGGGAAAATTCGGGAAAAGACGGGAAAGCAGAGTGTAGAGCGGAAATGACGTTTTATGGTACGAAAACAAAGTTTGGCGTATCAAAAATTATTAGCAATTTAATGCACGACTAGTCAGCGAGACTAGCTAGAGAGAGAGAGAAGGATTGTGAGATAGAAAGAGAGCGAGAGGGCAGCAAGTAGCAGCAGTTGAGCTGTAGCTTCTCAGCTCTTGTCGCTCGCGTGGCAAGTGCTCCCCATTTTTGTGGCAAATTCAACTGACGCCAGACGCTATAACAGTGGCACTAACAACAAGCAGCTAAAGGGCATCCACTATGTATGTTAAAAACAACATGTTTTTAGCTCTGCTTTATGCACTACGCTAAAGTGTGGCATTTCTATTGGCCACTAAGCTAAAGTAACTTTTGTGCGCGTACTAATCTTCTAGTTGCCACAACTTTGTTGCAACAGAGCTGATTTTGAAAAGCGTTGCCCGTTTTCAACAGGGCTTAGCTGCTGTATAAATACTACATTTAAGTCTGGACAACTTAATTTTCCAACTGAAACAACTTAATTGGGTTTAACAATTCTGAAGCATTAAAAACACTTTTTACTTACACCCAAAACTAACTACTTTTTCATGCTTTCAATATCTACTTCTTCTCTAGATTAATTTGCTACTCATAGATTAATATATGTATAAATGCTACATTTTAAGTCTGGACAACTTAATTTTCCAACTGAAACAACTACTATTGAGATTTCCAGTTCTGAAGCATTAAAAACTCATTTTACTTGTACCAAGACTTACTGAAACAAAACTACTTTTACATGCTTTCAATATCTACTTCATCTCTAGATTAATTTGCCACTCATAGATTAATTTGCTGCCCTTCTTTATAGAGCCTTTAGTGTGGCACTTTGATGCGCTCCGTTAGTCTCAAACAATTTTCATGTTTTGTTTTGTGCAGCAGCATAAAAAAAAATCAGCTTTTGCTGCAGTTTCCGACCTGCTGTTGTTGTGGTTGTTGTTGTCGTTGTTGTTGCTGTCGTTGTCGTTGTTGTCTTTGTTGTTGTCTCGTTGTCGACGTCATCTGCCGTCTGCTAACATTCGTCTGTCGCACATTTTCGTCCATCCGATCCGTCCGTCGTCCGTCTGCTCCATGTCTGTGTGTGTCTAATTTTAAATTATGCAACTGTTTTTTTTCGCTTTCGCTGCATTCAACCCACTGCCGCCCCCAGCCCCACCCCTAACCCCCTCACAGCCCCACTGGGCGCTATAATTTCCCACTGGCACTCATTGACTTGCCGACTGCTGCTGCTGCTGTTGTTGTTGCTGTTGTTGTTGCTCTTGTTTTGGGGTCACGCGTTGCAAGCCCCAAACAACGGTAATAAATCATCAACCGTGCGAGCGAGACAGCAAGTGTGCAGCTGTCGCTCTCTCTCTCTCTCTCTTTCGTTCTTGCTCAGCGGCTGTTGTTTTTCATTCGCATCGTTATCACTGACTGCTGCAATCGACAGCAGTTTCTACCCCCCTCAAACCTCACCCCCTCTGTTGCACACACAGAAAAAACACATTAATCAATTCCTGTACAATGTCTGTTCTATACCTTCTGGTCTCTGGACCACACACAACATATACACACACACACACACATATTGTGCTTCATTGTGCTGTTGTGTGGCACCCGAAAAAAAATGTACCGTTACACGCTTGGCGAACGCAGCAGCAGCAACAACAACAACAACAACCCGGTTTTTCCACAATTTCCAACATAATGTGCAACGCTCGTGAAAATTCGTCCTTAGCCAAGGATAAAAACCGAAAACAAAACATGCAAATAAAAATATAAATATAAATATAAATTCACAATATAAAAATTGCTTATGCTGCAAATATTTATGTGCCAACAGCGAATTTATTTCAATTTATTTTGTGCCCAAGCGATAAATATATGCCCATAAATTTCGCCATATAAAATAACATAAATCGCCAACTGAGCCGCACACAAATCGTTTGTGCATTTGAATACGCCAAATTAATTTGTGAATATTCATTAAAGTGTGTGTAAAAAGGGATAACAAATAATACAGAGAACAAGCAATGCGAATATGCTCAAAAATAAACCAATTCAATTTACATTGTGTAAAGGCAATAAGTAAATGCCAAAAATAATTAAAAAGTGTGCGCTCGGAATTTTTAATTCTAGTCGATAACAATTGTGCATTAATTAAAATATTTTTAGCAATTACTATTTTTTTTTTTTAATTATTTTTACAAAATAATTAATATAATAATACATTGAGGCTTTAAAGCCAAAATTGTATGCTACAGTTTTTCACCATTTTCCGTATCGAAATTTGATAAAAGCCCCGTTTAACATAAAAGAAAAACCTTCTGTCCAAAATTTGCATACATTCATTTATTGTTGCGTAAAATATGACTTTCAGCATATACAAAATGATTTCTGAATATGTGAATCAGTGCTGTAACAAAAACGTTTTTCATATTCCATGCCGAACAATGTGTAAAAATGACAAGAGCAAAAAAAATTGCAAAACTATAAATGAATAACAAAAATTTTTATTCATTTGCAGATACAACAAACACAATAATGTCATTGAAATGGCGCCAGAAATACAAAAGCAGAAAAAGGCCAAAGAAACTGAAACAACGAACAACAGCAACAGCAACAACAACAACAAACAACACTGCCACTGCCGCAACAACAGCAACACCAACCAAATTATACAGACTGAGGGGAAGCGAGAGACAAGAACAACAACAAGAGCCACATAGTAAATGGCAATCAAATGAGCGCCACAAAAGTGTCACACAAATGTTGCAAGTGGCAACAACAAGAGCAATCGCAGCAACAACTGCAACACAATGTCATGCAATTAAGGCTTCCAGCAGCAGCAGCAATTGTCAGCTGCCTCGACGTCAACGTCAACGTCAAAGTCAACGTCATGTATTTGTGACGTCAACATCGACGCTGACGCTGACGTTGCTGCTTTCGCTGGCCGCAACGGCAGCAATTGCTGCGGCAACAGCAACAGTTGCTGCCTCCACATCGAACGCTGCCAAACCTGCCAATTTCTCTGGCTCTGTCTACGGCTCGAGTTCCGGGCCGGGTTCGGGTTGCTCCCTGTCCGAATTCAACTGCTCCAATGGACGCTGTGTGCCGCTGAGCAAATTCTGCAACAACAACAACGATTGCGGCGATGGCAGCGATGAGCCGCGCTTCTGCACACGTAAGTAAGGGGGATCAGGGGGGAACAGCTCCACTCGCTGACCAATTATGCAAAGTTGGCACAAGAGATTAGCTCGACAAACCTGACGGCTTGCTTTTGTTTGCTTAATTTCTGTGTGTGTGTGTGTGTGTGTGTGTGTGAGCTAAAGGAGTCGAGTAGAGGTCCACTTGCTGATTTTCGTCCTGTCAGCTGGCAAACGAAATTAAACGTTACGTGTTGATGAGCCCAGTGCTGGTAGTTGATAGCTCACTGCCTTCTCAATTTATCTCATTCACACACTTTTCAATCTGTGAAATTAAATCTTAGCTACAGTGAGTAAAAGCTACTTTTTGGAAATAAGAGAAGAATGCTCAATATAGAATTTAGAGCGCTGAAGAAAATATGCCCAGTATATATTGTATGCAAGCCGAAAATTATTAAAATATTTCTAGAGTTTCAAATCAAAGTCTTAAAAGTAAACTACTATACTGTGTTCTGAAAAATTAGAGTCCACAAAATTGTTAGTCTTTTCTCGTCTTTTTCTCTTTCACGCTCTTCCTTTCACGCTCTCCCTCTCCCTCCCTCTCTCTCAGCTGCTGCCACATTCCAGCCTGTCAAAAAAATGTAATATTAACGGCATATATTTCGATTTTTGCGTCAGTGTAGCGAGCAGTCACTTTTCTCTCACTGCTTATCCGGGCCCATGCGCCACACACAGAGCCTTCATGTGTAAATGTAATTAAGCACTCTCGCACACACACACACACACACACACACACACACAAGCACTCCTGTTTGCCTCATAATGGCGGCGAAGTGAACTTCTCACTTTGCCAATTGGCTGCCCAAAGAGGAAGCTACCTGCGCCCCCTCCCTCCTCCTCCCTCCTCCACTCCCACTCCCACTCTCCTGTCATGTCAAGCGTTGATGAATTTAATTAAGTATTTTTCAATGACATTCAATGAGGCGGCAGCACAGGATCAGCACAGCGATTGCCAATAAAAAACATAATAATAAAAACAAAAACAACGCGTTTGCGGCTTAATTAAAGAAAAAAAAAGCTGCAGCGGCAGGACCTATAAATATTGATGTTTGCATGGCCAGTCAAGCGCTCAATATGGCCCATACATACTTGCGAGCTGCAGGCTAAAAACAATTGAAGCAATTTACCGTTTAATGGCTGCGGAGCTTTTCCGTCATGTTTGCCAATTGACAGCTTAAAAGCTTCCAAACTGTTGTTGTTGCTTTGTGCCGCAGGCCAAACGAAACACAATACAGTTATACATATGTATATGTGTGTGTGTGTGTTTGTGCTTGTTTTACTGGCATAATTATCTAATTGAGTATTGCAGCAGCAACAATAATAATTCCTCAGGTGTGCTGCATTGAATGGAAATCGGTTTGTTCTTGTCTTACACAAATCCCATGCATTTTTAATAAAACTAATTGAAATGGCATTTGAGAACCACACAAAATTGGACAATTGCCATGCAAATTGAATTTGCCTTCTGGTGTTTTTGCTACAAGCATAAATTCCAATGCAATATGCATGCCCAACTGGAATGTGTCAAGCCAACGGTAAATTCCAATAGGAAAAGCTTGCCAAAAACAGGATATGCAAAAGGAATAAGTTTGCTTGCACTCACCTCACACACACAATTTGCATTTGATGCTGCTGCCAATGTAAAAACACAAAGCACACACTTGTAAATACTATGGTTTAAATATGTGATATAAAAACCATTAAACATATGCACAATCAAAAAAACTTCCAAAAAAAAAAGCACTGCACAAAACGAACACGATAGCCGACTGATATCGATAGCTTTAGTGAGTAATTGGCGTTGCCAGACTGTTGAAAGAAAGTAACCGATTACTAAGCCGTGCGGTCATGCGTTAAACTATAAATATGTTTAAATAAATAATTTTGTGTTTCAGTATGCATTATTATATGCAGAGCTATGCAAAAAAAGCTTTTATATTTTATATTTATGCACACTTCTATATGTACATATATTTATTTGCTTGTATGTTAAGCCGCTGTTAACTTAGCATTCGCTTGAGCTGTTAATTTGTTGTTTATCGCGCCAAACAAAATTGCGCGCCAATTGCCGTTTCATTAGTCGCCTGCTAAAAGTGAGTGGGGGTAAGTGGAGCTGTTTGTTTGTAGCCGTTGCCTTGGCAAATCAACAACAACAAGGCACAACATAATTGCTCAACTAACGCTAATTGCGTTAAACATGTTCGTTGACGAGCTGCCAACAATTAACGCGTCCTGCTTTTCGCTTCGCCATCCTTTTTGCAGGCTGTAATCGCACCTACTATGGCGATATTGGACAGACTTATGCGCTGGAGCTGCATCGACCCAAACAGGATCGGGTGCCCTTTGTGTGTGTGCTCACGTTTACCGCAGCGGGCGGACAGCACGGTGATGTGGTGCAGGTGAGTTTAAGTCCTTTTCCCCAACTCCTGCTGCTGCCCTTTCACAATTCATTTTCGCAAGTGGGATAAACTATGCCATTAAAAAGATAACGTGCTGCAGCAGCAGCAGCAACAACAATGCGCAGGATATTGATTTCAAAGCCAGTCGGCAGACCAGTGCAAATCCCCAATCCCGAAGGCGTGCAGCAAACGAAGCGTAACTACAACTGACAGGTCCTGCCTGCTCGCCTGCTCGCCTGCTGCCCGCCTGGACGCCTCCTGCTGCTGAGTCCTGCTGTTGCTAGTTATAACGCCACTTCACACCTTCCAAAGGCTTTGCCACGCTCGACTGCCTCCTGAGAGCATCCTGCGAGGCAGCCAAGCAGCCACACTGCCATTGATATAGTCACAGATACAGCAAACTGACCAAAAAAGCTTATTTCAGCCAACAAAAACTTACCTTATTTGGCTGCACCCCTTAAAAATTGGCTAAAAAGGGGTATCAATACGTTTGACAAGGTTGTGTAACTAGCAGCAGGAGGCATCTTTGAATAAAGTGTATATATTTTTGATTGTTAAAGCTAGACAGCAAATCAGGAAAGAAGATTCTCAGAATATTTTTAAAAACATCCTTTTCTAAATTTTGATTGCCAAGCCTCTATTCTGATCTTATCAATTAGAAACTAAAGATTTAGTGTTCTAGAAAATATTCAAGAATGCTTAAAAATGCATCCTACTAATATACATTCCATTCCAATAATATATAACAAAGTTGTAAACTAAACTAACTAAACTAAACTTTAAAATTCCAGTCGTTATAAGCATTGAGAAAGTAAAATTTTTAGAAAATACTACTCTTCATTTTTGATATAGACACATATGCTCAGAACGTTGTTAAAGAAACAATATGTATATATGTATAAATATCTTATGGTATTTCATACTCCCAGGGTATCAGTTAGTCGCTCACTCACCCGTCTCTAATTCTCAACTCTTTTCTCAATCACAACTCACAACTGCTACTTCTGCTCGCTCATCCTTTTCTGTGTACAGGTCACTTTGGACAGCTTCACCATCGGTCGCTTCACGAGCTACGTCCACGAAGGATGTCCTGATGGCTATATGCAAATCGCCGAATCGGCCAGGACTCCGATTGGGGGCATGTGGTGCGGCAGCTCGTGGGGACCCGTTCTCTTCTACAGCGAGACACGCTCCCTGATATTCACCATCAAGCTGAACAGGTGAGCTGATGGGATTTGCCCAGCCATGTAGCCCACTAATGAGTATTTTTACTGAAAGACTGGCGAGGGATCAAAGCGGCTACAACTTCGACTTTCGCATTAGGTACAAGGTGCTCTCAAAGGACAGCTCCGTTACACGCTACGGCGGCATTAAGCTGGCAGGTAAAGCCACGCACAAAGCACTATTCCATTTACTCCTTTGTCCTTACACTCTCTCTCTATTGCACTTTTAGAGCTCAGCCAGTGGCACAATCGCAGCAGCTTCCTCAACCAACAGCAGCAGCAACAGCAGCAGCAGCAGCAGGCGGGTCAAGGAGCTGGAGGCGGTGGCCAGAATGCCTTGGAGGACTTTAGCAACTCGAGTGGCGCTCGCTCCGATCGCTATGGCCAGGACTTCAGCCTGTTCAGCGCCTATGCGAACAACAAGACCTTCATGGACTCGCTGGAGAAGCCACTGCCCAAGGACGAGCACAACTACACCGAACCCAAATACTATCTCGGTGAGTGGGGATTGGATTTAATGTTAATTTCATAGAGGATTTCTTCTAATTTTTCTATGGGAAATTATAGTATATATATATATATATATATGTTAACTAAAATTTATAGACCAATTTTGTATAATATTTGTGAATTTAACAAGTCAAAATTAATGAGTAACAATCCTAAACAAAAAGTAGATTTATTCTATAAGCAGAAATCTTCTTAGAAGGCCTTAAGATGGAAAATCTGTTGAGTTTTAAGAAACTTATGCGAAAGTGAAATTGCTTTATAAATAAATATAGCACTAAATTTTCGATAGTTGCAATAATGTTCATAGGTACTAGGAAATTGAAGGCGATATCTTTGAAAACATGGGATATATGGCCAAAACCGACTTTCAGTTGTAAGGCAGCTATTAGATATAGTACTCCAATCCGGCCGATTCCAAACAATGTGCTGTCCTTTTGAATTATAAACCTCTGTGCAAAGCTACGTCGCTATAGCTTCAAAACTGAGGGACTGGTATCCATACATACAGACAGACAGACGGACTTGGCCAGACCAAAAAAATATATATATTTTTCTTATTTTCAAATATAGACATTGAAATATATCGCACACTATACACACATATAACTGCAGGGCTATTAAACCATACCGTAGTTAACTATTATTGCTTTTGTAATCGATTGCTATCCTCTCTAATCCTTTTAGGCGACCTCATCCCGGGCACTTATTGCTCACGCATCTTCAGCGATTGCGACAAGAAGCCGTGTCGCTTGCAGTCGCCCAACTATCCGGGCATCTATCCGCGCAATCTCACCTGCTACTATGCAGTGCGACAGGTAAGACAACACACACACACACATCATGCACTTGACGGCCTTCTCGCAGGTGTCACAAAGCTCACAGTTCCTTCTCCCCATTCCCCCCTAAGACAAGGCTAAGCCTCTGTCAGAGTTTATCGCCTCATTACGGCCTCCAAGTCCTCGTCCTCATTCGCATCCTCATTCTCGTCCTGAGTATCCCGTTGAGCGCATTAACACCGCCCTGCCTTAACCTCCTTGTTTCGTCCTTGTCGCTTAGCTCATAAAAGTGCCACACACAAAAAAAGAAAATTAGACGTTAAAATTTCTTGAGCATTGACAAAAGTTCAAAAGTCAGCGGCACAGAGTCGATTTAAAAGCAATTTACATTCCCAAACATAACGCATTTTTATTATAATTAACTGCGGGAGTGGAGCGACAAGGATACTCTCAAGGATTCAGCTGCAAGTTAAGCCATAAAAGAGTCTATTGTGCTCAGCATGTGCTTATTATGAAGTCCTCGCGGGCATTATAATATTTATGTATATATAATATTTTTTTATGCTGTTTGTCTTTAGAAAAAGGCGTCTTCTTTTTTGCTAGTTAAACAAAAGGAGATATATTTTTATAAAAATAAAAACAATATGCAAATCTTTAAAATGTTCGTATTTGCTTAATTTTGAATAAATTTTCAGTTGTCGACTTTAAAGTAATAAATTACATTGTTTTTGTTTTATTAAAATTTATGACTCCAACTTGTATTTAAAGTCATTAAAACCTTTTGCAACTACTTCTTTTTACCTAGTTAAGCAAAAGGAGAAATATTTGTATAAAAATAAAAACAAAATGCAAATCCTTATAATTTTCGTATTTTCTTAATTTTAAATAAATTTTCAGTTGTCGACTTTAAAGCAAAAAATGACATAGTTTTTGTTTTATTAAAATTGATGACTCCAACTTGCATTTAAAGTCATTAAAAACCTTTTCCAACTACTCAAGACAAAAAAGTTATACTCAAAGGCATTTCATATAAATAAATAATAAACTGATTAAGAATTTAACTATGCCAACTGTGAATATCCTGTGCGAATTGCATCTTCCCGCTCCTTGTTTATGTTCGCAAAAAGGCAGTTCATTAATTTGCATTTAATGGTGCCTCTTTCTTTCTTTCGTTCTGTGTCCTGTGTCCTGGCTGACAAACAGCACGATGTACCCCATGGCAAACATGCTCTGATTCTAGTTAAACAGCCCAAGGGCAATCTGGTATGGATATCAACGCAGGAAACGGCGGCCACAAACAAAATGGCGCCGCCGCCCAGCGCCGGCGACAAGGATAAGAAATTCGAGCCGAGGCTGAAAACGTGGAATGACTGCGATTACATTCAGGTAATTAAATCTGCCTTTAAATGCACTTTACTTTGTCTTCTTCGCCTACTACTACTACTGCTTCTGCTTCTTCTTCGTTATCCTTCGCGTC
Organism: Drosophila flavopinicola; assembly: GCA_035042425.1. Classification (NCBI taxonomy): domain Eukaryota; kingdom Metazoa; phylum Arthropoda; class Insecta; order Diptera; family Drosophilidae; genus Drosophila; species Drosophila flavopinicola. The sequence goes on along the minus strand of JAWNLL010000452.1, from coordinate 14,165,055 downwards.
CACATCCTCCCCGCTATCCTTGTATATTGTGCCAGCAACTTTAACGAGCGCTCTGGCATAAAAATGATTTCCTCTGCTTGGCCAATGGCCGGCAAAACAAAAACAACAAAAAAAACAAGGACATACAAACGAAGTCCTGAAGTCCTGCCACCAAAAAACTGCGCAAAAAAGGACAAATTGAAAATGAAAGAAATGAGCAAAACTGGGAAAATCTGTTGTTTGCACGATTCCCAGCCATTGTCTGCGACTGTGGCCCACATCCAGTCGTCCTGGCCATCCTTGCTATCAAGTCCTGTCCTGTCCGCAGTCCGACATTGCCTTGAGCCTTCGATAGGCTTTCAGCTGGGTGGGAAGTGTTAATTTCGCAGCCTCTTTGTTTGTCATTGCTATAAAAGTGGACATGCGGGCAGCGAGTTTCGGCACATCCTAGATCCTGTATCCAGTTGCAAGTTGTTAAACTTTAAACTGTCCAAGCCTAACTTATGACTCCGGCTCCTAACGACTCCTGCCAAGCAACAGCAGCAGCAAAAACCAACAGAAAAGTGGGGGGCGCATTTTAAATGGGAATTTCATTAGTTAAGCATTTCTTGGCTAGGATGTCCCAAAGAAGTTGTTTGTCTGCTGTACGTAAAGTGAGGAATACAATTAATTTTATCATATATAATACTGAAAGTTTGTTTTCGACTAAGTTCTGGGTTTGGCTTTTGCTTGTGAAGTATATTTTATAGTAAAATAGTTTGAGCGGAGAGAAATGCGCTTAAATCTTTTACTAGTTGAAGATTTTTTAGATAACCCTGACAAAAATTGATTCTCTATAGATGCTTTAAACGAATGAAAAGAAATTCTTAAATTTTCCTCGAAATATTTTATCATATTTATAAATTTACCTCTAAAACAACCAAGAGCTTAAAAAATTCAAAGCAAACAGCAGCTTATTTGAAACTCAAGCTAAAGTTTCCTTTATGGGTCAGTTTATAGTAAAGTATCAGATATAAGTTGCTCAAAATAGTATATATAGGTATTTAAATAGCTTTCCACTCGCCTCATTTGTAGTTGTTCAATAATTCTATAACTCTGTCACCTCATTTTTGCTATCGAGTGCACATTTTTGACAACTTTGAAACTCTAGTCTAATCTGCTACATATATGTATGTATATGCTATATATGTGTGTGTATGCTATATATTTTCTCCAATAGGAAAATGTAAAGGCCAAATGGAAATCAACGGTAAACGCAACTCAAAATGCTTATATACAACAATTATTGCCTCTCTCTCTCTCGCTCTCTTGTAATCTCACACATACTAACTAAGCTGCTAAATAATTTTAGTCGTAGACGCGCACGTTTAACTAATCACTAAAAATAAAAGATAACACCCCCCACATCAACACAGTTGCCCCGCCCCCCGCCACCCACTCTACCCGCACCCCCAAACTATTAGCAATAATCGGTAGCAACAATTGTTTGTCATCTTTAGCAATGGCGCACAATTAATCAGCCTGCCCAAAGCACAAAAGGACATTCATCGAATGGGGACAGAGAGTAGATAATGTATTCATTATGTGGTGGAAGTGGGGCTGAAAGTGGGGCTGGGGTGGTGCCTAAAGAATCGGTCATTGGATTTATATAAATGAACACTCGACACGCACATCATAAATCGCACTACAATGGGGGTGTATGTCCTGTCCTGGTCCTGGTCCTGCTCCTGGCCATGTCCTGGCCATGTCCTGGGCAAAAAAAGTGAACGAACGTGCTGCGGCTTATGTAAATTGTGTGTAAATTATTGCCACAGGACATACGTCTAATGCACGGCAGGACTCGCCGCGCATCCTTGAGCTGCTCATGAATAGCTTTTGGATGCGTTGCCCACTTCAGATGAATTCCACTTCCGCCCCCCAACAGCTTTCGCCACCACTTCTTTAAGCTGTTGCCCGCCCAGGACACTTCGCTGGAGTGGCGTGGAGGTCCTGCGGCTGCGGTTGTCGCTCCCACTCAACGTTATTTGCCTTGAATTAGCACTAAAATGTTTTGACGAGCAGCGACCAATGAGTGCATCCTGACCAGCGAAGTGTCCTTTTTCCCTGCACTTGCTGAGAGTCCTAGAATTTTGTCAGCAATTGTGCAACGTGGGGAAGGTTACACTGATTTAAGAGTGTTCTTATATATCTATTATTGAATTGAATATTGAATAGGTAAATGAAAATTAAATATAAAGTGAGCAAACTCAATAAAGAAGAAGATTTACATATACAAACTTATATATCAGATATATATTAGTTTGGAATATATCAATGTGGGAATGAGATCATGTATTGAGTTACAGTTTTAAAACTTTAAACTCTCCAAGCAAATAAATGCAGAAACAAGTAAGAGTGCTCTAGTCGGAAGTGCCCGACTACGAGATACCCTGAACCCAGTCCTTACAATCATTCATACTAATCTAAACACACACATGCTGCAGTACAAGCATTGCAAGCGGTGCAAGCGGTTTAAGCAGTTAGCTTGCTTTTTCGCTGAGCCCCACACAATGGAAAGTTAAATCTTAAATAACTTCTATGTTTATTGTCCGATCTTATTAAAACTTTTGGGGCAAACAATTGTCAATAATATGTGTGACCAAACCAAATTTCAAGGTCGTACCTTCAAAAATGCGTTTTTTGAACTTTTGGGGGGTTTGGGGGGTGGTATCCAAAAAGTGAAATTTTTGTTACATGTGTATGCTATTCGAGATTATACATGCCAAATTTGGGGCCTCTAGCTTTTATAACTTTGAAGTTATGTCCCAAAAACGCAAGTCTGAAATCAAAATTTATCGATAACTTTTAAACGGTACGAGTTATCGATAAAATTTAATAAACTTGATCTGTCCCGGGATTAGGAGAACTTATGTTCCAAATATGAAGTCTCTAGCTCTTGTAGTCTCTGATATCTGTGTGTTCATACAGACAGACAGACGGACAGACGGACAGACGGACAGACGGACAGACGGACAGACGGACAGACGGACAGACAGACGGACATGGCTAGATCGACTCGACTGTTGATACTGATCAATAATATATATACTTTATATGGTCGGAGATGCTTCCTTATGCCTGTTACATACTTTTGCACAACTTCATTATACCCTTTTTACCCATTTTTAATGGGTTCAGGGTATAAAAACATAAAAGAGATAGTAAAGGAGAAAGGAAATCAGAAGGAATTTCGGAAACTTTTGTTTACGGCAGTTATTTGTCTGATTTTGTGAGCTAATGAATAAAATAATAATAAAACTGTTTAAATGGAAATAAAATAGAAGATTATTAGCTGAGAATATAGAGAATATATATTTCCTAAGCAGAATATACCAAACGATTATAATAAACTTATCTTTGCAAGGATTATTATAAACTTATCTTTGCAAGGTACTAAAATATTATGATAAACTTAGCTTATGGAAAGAATTCGTATGGGAACTTCATTGTAAAGGCGTTTCTTTGGATTGGGATAGGTAAAAAGTTAGGAAATTATGTATGAAATAATTTTAGAACATTTTTGAAATTTGTATTTCCCTTGTTATACATTTTTTAGAATTTTTCAGAATTATTTTATGTTTATTTAGATAAAAAATTAAGAAATTTCGTGAGAAATAATTTTAAAAATTTTAAATTTATATTTGCATTGTTATAATATTACTTAAAATTATTTTATGGTTTACGTATTGATATATGATCAATCCAAAAACTAATATTATATATGCCTTATACCAGCAAGAGTATTAAGTATTCCACCATCGCAAAGTAAACTATTCCAGCGATTTTTTGTTTTGGTGTCTCGCAGCCGTCCAAACTTTGTATTCAATTTCGTTATCCTGTCGTGACCGTTGGCTAATTCCTTTTCGGCTGTCGCCATTAAATGCTCGTTCAGAGCGTGCATAGCCTGGCGAATCCTGCAGGACACTTTCTGGCCATTCAGTTGGAAGGGCACAATCCGCACAAATGGTGCACAGAATTGCACAGGACCAGCAGGACCAACAGGAGCAACTCACTGCTGACTTTCCGCTGCCTACAAATTGTCCTTTTCATTTCTATTTTTGTGTGTGTTTTTTTTTGCTCGGTTTCTTTGCGCTTTAGTTTGTTTTTTTTTTTGTTGGTCGCCACTCTAAGCCAGGAATATGGCCGAAAGTGTTGGCCATTTTGGTGCGGCATGTGTGAATAATCGCCGGATAGCAGACGAAAGCGCAGGACTAAAGCTCCATTGAATGCAAGCACATACATGTGTGTGTGTGTGTGTGTGTGTGTGTATACACACATGTGTGTGTGTGTGCAGTCATTACTCTTGAAACACACTCCACTCTAACTATTTATATAAATGCCACGCTTTCAATAAATTTGCGGTTCTCTATTACCTGATCCTGTTTGCGGTTTGTGGCCAGCTGTAACTATCCTGGCCTGGCCCTGGCATAGCTGTAACCTCAGCTAAATTAATGCAAAAGTCGCCGGCCGCAAAACTAATTTGTCATGCGTGTGCCCAAAAGGTGGGCCAATCCCCTGCCCCAAACCCACCTGCCCCACTTGCCACTTGCCACATGCCACATGCGAAATGCCATTGCCATTGCCAGCTGCTCAGCGGAGGGCCAACTCAATTAAAATACATGAAATTATGCAAAAATGCCAACAAACAACAACAGCAACAATAATTTGCAAATACACACACTCATACACACACACACACACACCCAAATCCTTAAACAAGCTGGTCTCGTTTAAAGCTGAACTGATTTTTGACCGAGTATTTAGTTACATAAATTCGAGCAGTCAAAGTTAACTATTATTATATATTATTTTAAATTCATTTCAACTAAGGCATTAAGCTTTAATTAACATAATTTGTTATACACTTAGCTAAATTTTAGCTTTTTCTATTTGTAAACAGAATACTGAAACTGCATACTGCGTTCTATCAAAAATAATATCAGCAAATGCTTTTTTCTTACTGAGCCCAAATCAGAATTTGATGAATTTATGAAAAATTTTGCTTCAAGCTAAGTTTTTTTGCCCAAAATTCTTAAATTCAGCTTAAAAGAATTCCGAAATCGAGCTACGAGCTAAACCCAATTTCACAAAAGCTTATACACAGAAGCAACCCGATTCTCCGTTCCTGATTTCAAGAAACATATATTTTTAGATAGATTTAGAATCTAAATCTACATTTTACATGCAACAAAAAATGTGTTTACACGAAGTACCATTAGCAAAAACTTATAAATTCAAGCTATATTAATATTTCTTATATTAATACTAAAAAAATTTTAAACTACAATACCAACATAAACAACCAAAACAAAAACAAAGTTGCTATCTGAATTGTGAGTAAGAAAAATCAAAATTGTTGGAATTTGTTTACTTCAAGAAAGCTTTTAGCAAACATTAACTAAACATTCAATCTCATTCAATACAAGCTAAATTATACGTAATATGTATATATTCTAAAAAACTCGACCTACTAACACAAAACAAGCTGCAATTTCCTTTAAGCAGCTCAGAAATAGCTAAAAGTAAAACAAAATTCCCATAACACTCAACTAACTATAGTTAGCTCAATAGCAATTGATGCTACATAAAAAGCGCACATAAAACTGAACATAAACTCACACACACAGACAACGCTAAAACAAGCTTAACCATTTTTTTTTATCTAAAACTCTGTGCGGCCTTTTCAACCCAAAAGAAGCACACAAAAAAATAGAATATCACGTATACGTCTAATGGGCTTTAAGTGCGCGTAATAAATATGAACGCACAGCTTTTTGGCAGCGACTGCACTTCCAGCGAGCTCTCTAGTTACCCAACCAACTCGACACTTGTCTCTACACTTTAAGCACATTTTTTTGGGTGCACTGCCCCCCTACCCTACCCTACACCCTACTCTATTATAGTAGCTAGTTACCGGGCACATGGAACAACATTTCCATTTCACATTTGTCGTTCGCTCGAATTTTTTTGTTGTCACTCATTTCGTGCTCGTCTCCTCACACATTCTCTCGCTCTCTCTCTCTCTCTCTCTCTTTCTCTCTCTTTTTCTTGCTCTCTCTCTCTCTCTCTCGTTGTTGCTTTGTTCTTGCTCTTGCACCCACAACCAACCCACTGCAGGACTACGTGACCGTATACGATGGCTACACCACACGTGACCCCATCATTTTGAAGTTTTGCGGCGGCGGTCAGGCGGTTCCAGCATCCGTGTCCAGCGGCCCGGAGCTGCTCGTTGAGTTCAGCACGTCGCCATTTGGCACCTTTACGGGCACCTCGTCGCAGCTGCTGCCCCTCTACGGCTTCCAGCTGGAGGTGAGCATACAATGCGCCCAACCCCCTTCATTAGCAAACACTTAACAGCAACTCTCTGTCCACTCCACTCAGGTTGAGGTGCAATTTGTGGACATTCAGAGTCCCACGTACTCCAAGAACAAGAAGCCCTGCGAGTTCTGGATACGTGGCGCTGGCCGTGGCATCCTGGAGAACCCCAAGCACTCGCTGGCCCCCAACTCCACCTGCCTGTATCATCTGCAGGGCATGGGCGTCTTCAAGACCTTCGATCATCTCAGTCTCTCCCGTCGCACCAACAGTCAGTCCGGTTTGCATCAGCCGCTGTCCCGCTTCAAGGTCTGGATATCGGTGCTGAAGTTCAACTTGGATCCCGAATTCGGACAAATCGATGAGACGTCCGTGGGTGCGATTGGTGTCCTGCAGACGCAGGAGGATTGCAGCGGCATGCTGCGCATCTGGGATGGCACCTTACGGGATGCGCCTGTCTGCAAGGATCTCAACTGGTGAGTAGCTTTATTCATTTTGCCCTTTCAGCATGAAGAAACTCACATAGCTCTGTCAAAACTGATCAGACTTTTGATTCCAAGTCAGTTATGATAATGGTTTGACCTCTATATAAAACAAGCCATGATAAGGATATGAACTCCCTATAAAAAAGGACCTTCCAATCTGCTATAACTCTGTCAAAACTGATCCGATTTAGGATTCCTAGGCAGTTTTGATCATGGTTTGGCATCTATATAAGATCTGCATTAAAATCCCTATAAAAAAACACATTCCCAGACCTCTATCATCCATAACTCTGTCAATACTGATCTGATTTTTGATTCCAAGGATGTTTTGATCATTTAAATATGAAGAACTTCGGAAATTTCTATATCTTATCAAAAACCAGCCACGATAAGGCTTCCAAGTCCCTGGAAATGCCTTATCAAGACTTAAAACCTATCCACATTAGTAGCTAATCCTCTTACCCCCCTTTCAGTGCCAGCGAATCGGGCAGCTATAACTCCCTGGGTCACCACTACGCTCACAACTCGACGAATGTGATTGCCCGCTTCTGTCGCGGCACAATTCCGCGCACCTGCGATCGGTCCAACATCAATGAGACCTTCGCTCGTCCCTGCACCATCTCCGAGAGCTATGTGTCCAGCAGCGATGCCATCACACTGGAGCTGCGCAACACGGAGTCCACAGTGCTCAGGTGAGCTCCTTTGAACAACATCGAACTGCTCAGCTCTATAACTCTGCCTCTCTCACACTTAGACCACTCGACTTTAAGCTGAAGTACGAGTTCATTGATCTGCATCAGGATGGTCTGCCTCAGGGCGGTGGGGAGCTGGACTGCAATCGCAAGTTTGTCAGCAGCCTGATGGATCGCAAGGATCCGGCCATCTTCCGCAGCGTACGCAATATATTCCTCTTTGGCCGAGGCGGCACCCGGCATCTCAAATGTGTCTATCGCTTTGAGGCGCTGCGAGGGGAACGGGTGAGGATCAAGCTGCGCAAGGTGACCACATCGAATCGTCCTTGCTACTCCCGACTGGATGAGGACATCAATCGATCCTTTTGCTATGGCGATACCAATGTGCGCGTCGAGGTAGGTTTTTCTTTGTTCCCAGATGTTCGAATCCTTGCTTACGTATGTTCTCTCTCACAGATCTTTGAGCGTCCCTATCCGGACTCCATCCTGCTGCATCGCGGCTGCGTCTGCAATGCCTCCAACCAATCCCACCTACCCGTTGAATACACGTCCACGGGACGCGATGTCGAGGTGCATTTCATAGCACACAATATGACCACACTGGACGATCCGGATACGGCCAATTTCGAGGGCATGTTTGAGTTCGTCAAGGCGCCCACCAGCTGCAAGGATGGCCGACGCAAGTTCGGACCCAGCGGCACCATAGACATGACCTTCGGTGATGTAAGTGTTGCCACTAGGATAGATATCTGCCGGCTGCTGCTCAGCTTTCGTCTTACTTTGCAGATTGAATGCCGCTCCCGACCCTGGCTCATTGAACCCTCCAATGGCAACAAGTTTCTCTATGTGCGCCTCAAGGCCATCTTCCTCAGCAAGCACAATCCCAAGAAGACCCTCAATGCAACCCATTTGCAGACCAACAGCTGGCGCTGCGAGACCAAGTCCCGAGCGGTGCTCACCACATCGGAGGGTAAGTTTTTAAGGGGAGAATAGGGACATTCTAGTTGCCTTAGCCTCTATGATGCAAAAATTAATTAAATATGAAATTTAAAACAAGAGAAATAGCTAAAATTGTAAAAGATGGGTAAAAGTATGGAAAGGACAAAAGGATAAATAAGAAAAGCAGGTAGGTTAGAGAGAGACATTAAAGGTATAGAGAGAAAGAGACAGAGAGTAGAATCAATAAAATAAAACTAGAGACTAGAGACTACAGACAAGCTGCTTATCAATTCTCAGTTAGACAGTAAAAATAAGAGAGACGATTGTAGATTGTAGAAGATTAAAGAGTGTAGAAAATGTCATTATAATGTTCCTAAAAGTCACGTAGAGGATTTTCCAGAATTTAGGGATCAACTCGCTCTTAGAACAACAGTAAAAATGTATTTTTGATTTGATAGAGATGAAATCGAAATCTAATAGCAAAAAATCGAACCCACTCCTAGGTTTAACCATTGTTGCCTGCCCGCTGAGTCCCGATTCGAATGCCTACGAGTTCGTTGAGATCTTCAGTTCCGGCTGGAATGAGCGACCCAACTTTGCGCTGATCAATCGCTCGAAAGCCATAAGCGTTGAGTTTCTGCGTCCCAGCAATGGCGAGTACAGCTTCAATTGGATGGAACTGGTGCCCAGGCCGACGCTCAGCATAGCTGGTAAGTAGTCGTCATACACTGCATCATATATATATACTACATCTGTTATGCTTTTCCATTCGCAGAGGATTGTCAGTTCAAGTGCCCGGAGCTGGGCGCCTGTGTGAATTCAAGCGTCTGGTGCGATGGCATCGCTCACTGTCCCTCGGGCGATGATGAGGCCTTCCTGCAGTGCTCGGCACTGATGAAGCTACCTGTGGAGATCCTGGCCACACTCTGTCTGATCTTTGTGCTCTCGTGTTGTGCTTTCGCCGCCTTTGCTTACAAGTGAGTTAGAGTTCAATAATAGTTATAAATTGTACTAGTAATAAGTACTGTAGTCACTGAAAAACTGAAAGAAAAGTATATTCAGGTTAAGAAGTGATTTCAAATCACATATTATTCATTCAAAGTGATTCGAAATCACGTTTAATTTATATGATTGAATATACAATGTTCTGTCTTTGATCTAGCAATTCTTTTGTAATTAAGAATTAGTAATATTGATTTCCGGAAGTTCTAGTCTATTAGCAACCCCTTTACTGTCTGTAAACCTAACTTTATTAAAACATTTCCATCTGCAGGAAAATCAAACGCAAGCTGCGCGGCTCCTCGGTGCTGCAGACGCGTCTGAAGTCGCTGAGCTCCATGGATACGGCTGTGCTGGATGAAAAGGAGGTGATTTGCTGACAAAGCGACAATTCTGTGCGTTACGTTGAGATCGATCGTGTGACCACGGTCTGATTGTCGACGGCCCCTAACGTGCAGAATTGTGCCCCGGAACTGAAAACGATACACAAACTGAATACCAATACTGAAAATCAAACTGAAATCGAAGCGAAACGAAACGCAACAAAAAGCCCAAACAAAAGGCAAACTAAATTGCTCAACATCCAGCAAACAAATCAAAACCAAAATCAAAAACAAAAACCAACTCAATACCGAAATCAAAGTCGTTCACCTGTTTTTAAAATGCATTTAAATCAAATCAAAGTCAACAAATATGAGAAAGCTTTTATTTCGTATTTAAACTCGGTTTTATACTACGTATATACATATATAATATTATATAATATTATATAGTGTGGGGTTGACTCGACTTACGAGTGGTTTTTAGTGCCGCGCAATTTTTATAAGCAATTTTTCTAGGCCTAACATGAGTTTACCATATGATTTCGACGCAAGTCGTGCTCAGTTGTTATATATATGTATAGTATATATATATATAAATTGTCGGAATACTTTTTCCACACAGTGTACATATACAAAAAGCGATACAAACACGAACGTAACGTAGTGTTTAGTCAAAAGATAGAAAGAGAGAGGGGTAAAAAGAAACTTCCGCTAGGTTTTTTATAACGATTACAATTACAGAAAATGCTCATAGACCTATGTAGATAAAACTGTTTCCTAATAGCCACTAAGTCAAAAACATACTAGCCAATCAAGCTGACTAAAACAGAAAGCAAAAGAAGAACTTCAAGAACATTAACTGAGTTAGGGGAAAGTGGGTAAGTCAAAAACAAAAAACCTATCAGAGTACTCGTAGTTTTTTTTGGTCTCCTAAGGGGAGGGATTAACCACAGCATTTATTATGCGGCGCACAAAATACAAAAAAACCAGTGAACTAATAATGAACAAATAATCCAAGTAGAACGTAAGTGAAAAGTGTTTTACATTTTAAGATTGAATAAACAAATAGTCGAAATGATCGCAATTGATCGCTTAGTCGAGAGAAATATGTCAATATATATACGAAACAAGAAAAGTATAGAAAGCTAGATCAAATTCGTTAGTTGTTTCATAGACATAGTAGCTATCACGCATTATATCAGCATAATTATACAAAAACCAAAAACTAACAATTGAGACATCAAATCTAAGATCGAGATCAACTCACGCTCATTGTTGTTGTTCTTGTCGTTGTCTTTGTTGTTGTCGTTGTTGTTGTTCGTCTCCAAAAATGTGCACAGTTCGCTCTCATACTCACATCTAGCGCCTGCCTTCCCACCACCAACACACAAATCCCCAAAAAAAAACAAAAAACAAAAAAAAGTATCTCTTTTTTGCATGGTAATAATGTTTTGGTGGGCTCTTGGGCTCTTTGGGTATCTGGGATCTGTGTGGCAGCTAACTAAATTGCATAATTTCTCTATTTCTGTATTCTTTCTTTGAATATTCGCCTTTATTTACTATATCGAAGAGAACGAGCAAAAGCGTCGTTGAGACGAAGGCCTAAGGCTTTGGGAGCAAACAACAACTGGGAGAGAGACAGAGAGAGAGATGTGAGAGAAAATGTGTGGGCGAGAGAGAGAGAGAGAAAAGAAGTGGGATCGATCAGGGACTCCGCAAGGCAATGCAGTGAACGATCTTAAATCCAATAATTCTATCAACTCACCTTATATAAGTATTGTGTAAATAATAAGATGATTGAACAACAAACAAGAGCCGAACACGAAAAAATAGTAAAAACTAAACTGTATAACAATTTTACACTGCGCGTTTTATTTACCATCAACAATTTATCATCTATTTATAATTAGCACAGTTCTTAAGTTTTTGATATTCAAATCAAACTCAGACAATAAAATTAAAAAAGAAATGTTTCATTTGAAAAAACAATTTTGGAGCTACTATTTAGTAGAGAGAAAAACCTACATTGAGATCGGTTACGGATCATAATACATATACATACTAAAATACAATTAATGCCCAATCTAAAAAGAAACAACTAAACTAAATAAATTACATTAAATTAAATTAAATTAAACAATCATATATTCAAATGATTTTCGTTTAGATCGCATCAGTTATTATATATATATATATATATACAAATTAGGCAATACAATTATACATATATTAAATATATATATGTATGTACTATGTGCGCCGATCTCATTTAAACGGACTGAGGCAAAATACACTGGAAATAAAATACACAGACACCGGATGAGAGCGTCAAAGAAAAGTTGAAAGACCACATAAGGTTAGATTTTTAAAAAATTAACAACTAGTTTAAATATAAAATTAAACACAAGAAACGTAAACAAAATAATAAAACCCAAACTTAAACCAACATAAGCTAAATTTCAAAATGTTGTAAAAAAAACAAAAAACCAAAATCATATCAGATTCTAAAATGATATTAACATTAAATGGCAAATGCAAAAACTTAATAAATGAACATTTAAATTCAAAGCAATTCATGTGTTTTACTGTACGGTTAAAAAACATATAATTGGACAAAATTTAGTTGTGTCAACAATAAGCTGGGAGCTGAGGAGCAATTTTAGACAGACAGACAGACAGTCAGACTTGGCCAAATCAAACACTACTTAATCTTTGAGCACTTCATCGAGATTTCCATTTACAAATTCTGCTTACAAAATAAACAACCCATTTTTTGTTTAATTTATAGAAATATATGTTATGATGTTCCAATTAGGGAAACAGAAATGTATATAATTTTGTCTGTTGCAGAGAAGTCGACATAGAGAAGTTCGATTTGTTTGATCCTCAGGCAGTGGTATCCTGCCCTTGATTTGCTGTAGTTGTTTGATTGCTATGTCGCTGGCGATGCTTGTAAAGCGAGCTGGGATCACGTGTGGAGAACTTGCAGTGCTCGCACTTCAACGGCTTTTCGCCCGTATGCTGGCGCATGTGTATCTGTGGAGCATGGAGTAAAGTTAGTCAATGTATATATACATATATCTCACACTCACTATTAAGCTAGCCTTGCGTGCCGTCTTCTTGCCACAGACACTGCATATGAAGGGCTTGATCTTATTGTGCACCGTCTTCACATGCTTGGAGAGCGTTTTGCCATTGACGAACTTGCGCTGGCAAATCTCGCAGGTTTTCTCCGCATAGAATTTGCTCTTCTTTGCAGCTGCTGGCTGTGGCTGCGGTTGTGTCTCAGTTGCCTCATTCTGTTGCTGCTTCTGGGCACGTCGTCGCAGCAGCTCTCGTCGCATGACGCGAGCCCGCCATTTCTTGTGCACGCGCATGTGCCGCCAGACGAGCGCCGAGATGGGCGACTTGTAGTCGCAGCCGAGTGCAGGACATTGCAGCAGATCCACATCCTTTTGATGCGTCTTCCACAGATGCAGCGAGCAGCGGCGCCAGTTGAGCGACTCCTGGCCGCACTCGCTGCAGCTGTAGCCGGCGCCCTTGTGGCACTTTCCATGCAGCGCCAGCTTGTGGGCATCCTCGAACTTATAGACGCAACCGGCCTCAGCGCAGCTGCAATAGGAATATGTCTTAAATCCATTGAACGGTCTTTAATGGCGAAACCACTCACGGTACTTGCATATTTGCCCGCAGTACAATGCGAAACTCCTTAAAGGGCAGCGGCTGCAGCTCGCCAGGTGGTGGTGGCGAGGACATCTCCTGGTTGTGATCCTGCGACTCGATTTTCTTCGCAATCCGTTTGCTCAACGCACCATTTGTTTTTATGGGCTGGCAGTTGTGAAAGAAGACCATGTGGCCACGCAGATCCTCCAGCAAATCGTATTGCCGCAGGCACAAGCTGCACACATAAACAACACGCGTCGGCAGCTCCATTTACAAACAATCTATGCCGGTTTTTTATTTGAGCGTTCATTCCATATTTAACATTTGGCAAAAGTCAGCTGTTTATTTAACAGCACAAGAAACTTAACAGTTGACTGAACTGTTATTGGGAGCTGCGGGCGACTTGCACAAAAAGCGGCGAATTCAAATTTAACAGTTTCTTTAAGTAAGGCAAATGGGCAATGTACGAGGTTTTATTTATGAAATTTATAACGGCGATACTGATATCGAATTAGCTATTGGTTATTTGTAAAATTGCGTTAATCCAAAACTATTAAGCTCTACGCTGCGCTCTTCACCAAAACTGTGACTCGTGCCTGTGACTGGTCATCGGTCAAAGCAAGAAAAAAAAGCAATTCACTTAAAGCCTTGCCACCTAATTTCGCAAATCCAACAACGGCACCACAGCAATGTGTTGGTATTTCGCTGCCCGTAATTTACGGTCACACTGTCAACAGGAAAAACGCGAACGCGTATAAAATATCTTACATTTTATTTAATTTATTAGTTGTTAGCGATAAATATCCACCCAACGCTGTTGTCTCGGACTCGTACATATTGCAACCATGGGCAGCGCGCTGGAAAACTATGTGAATCAGGTGCGCACGTTAAGTGCGGCGGGTAAGTGAACGACGCGCCGGTCGCAGCAGCACCTAAAAAAAAAGAGGCGAAATGGGAATTTTTGCACAAAACTATTGTTGCTTTCATTTGTATTGTGGCAGGCAGTTACCGGGAGCTGGCCGATGATTTGCCCGAGTCGCTGTCGCTGCTCGTGCGCAACTGGAGCATATTGGACAATGTGCTCGAAACGCTCGACATGCAGCAGCACACGCTGGGTGTCCTTTATGTCCTGCTCGGCAAGCTGCATAGCGCTGCCACCGCCAATCCCGAGCCGACACAAATCATTCAGCTGATGCGCGACTTTGTCCAGCGCTGTAATGTGGAGCAGCTGCGCTTTGCCGTCTGTCCCTGTAAGTACTGCTCAAGTGCACTTAAGTGCCCATGATTACAATGATGCCCCTTTTGCAGTCTATGAGACGTGCCATTTGTTCTCGGAATATCTGGTGCAGAAGAACCTGAGCATTTTGGGCCTCAAGGCGCTGTCGCGCGCCATTGACCTTATTAGACACATGGACACACAGCTAACGCCCATACACGCCGATCTCTGCCAGCTGAGCCTCAAATCGAAGAACTTCAATCTGGTGCTGCCCTATCTGGATACGGATATTACGGACATCTCCACCGTTGCCGCCGAATGCAAAAATCAGCAAAATCAGCAGCCACAGCACACGCTGGTATGCAAAACTCAAGAGTCTATTGCATTATATCTAGAGTATATCGTTTGTATTATGATTTCATCTTTCTCTTAGGATGCCAACAACGATGCGAAATACTTTTTGCTGTACTACTACTATGGCGGCATGATCTACACGGCTGTGAAGAACTACGAGCGCGCCTTGTACTTCTTTGAGGTGTGCATCACCACACCGGCGATGGCCATGTCGCACATCATGCTGGAGGCGTACAAAAAGTTTCTCATGGTTTCACTGATCGTCGAGGGCAAGGTAAGTGCCAAGTGCAACTCTCGACTGTAAATCCATTTTGAATTCATATTAATGCCCCCGATTTGCAGATAGCGTATATACCAAAGAACGCACAGGTTATTGCGCGCTTTATGAAGCCGCTGGCAAGTCACTATCATGATCTGGTCAATGTGTATGGCAACTCGTCCAGCGAGGATTTGCGCATCCTTATACTTAAATTCAGTGAAGCATTTACGCGTGATAATAACGTTGGGCTGGCCAAACAGGTGGCGACGTCCCTGTATAAACGTAACATCCAGCGCCTGACGAAAACCTTTCTAACGCTCTCCCTCACCGATGTCGCCAGTCGCGTTCAGCTGCCAAGTGCCACGGATGCGGAACGCTATATCTTGAATATGGTGGGTGAGATCGACTTGACACTCAGCTATACATATTAATTTTGTATTAATTTGGTAGATTAAATCGGGCGAAATCTTTGCCAGCATTAATCAAAAGGATGGCATGGTTCTGTTCAAGGACGATCCCGAGCAATACAACTTACCCGACATGTTCCTCAATGTGCAAACGAACATAACGCAGGTGCTCGATTTGGTTAAACAAATCAACAAAATGGAGGAGGAAATCATTTTGAATCCAATGGTAAAAACGATTATATATACACACCAGTGGTTGCGCACAAAAAGAAAGTTCCAGAAGTGTTTCTAATTTTAGATGTATGCATTTCGTATGCATAGCAAGCAAAGTGCCCCAGTTTCATTCGAGCAACTGATAAAGGAGGATGCGGTTTCGAAATATTAGGCTAGTATATGGATGTTGTCTATTTGTATATCCTATACTATATAATAGTCGTAATACTAATGACTGTGATATACTATATATTTGAAATTTTCTATATTCTATAAACCAATTTCGTAAATTTCATATATTCAATTGGATTAAAAACTTTTCTAAGACTTAGCGATGCTAATTTTTGTTGACTCGCAACCACTGCACCCACTTTTCACGTTTATATTTCAACTAATTGCAACTGTTACTGTTTTTTGCAGTATGTGAAAAAGGCGCTGGGCAGCCAGGACGAAGACTTGACGTCACAGCACCCCAAGACCTATTCGGGGTAAGACAAGAACACGAATCAAGCAAATCAAGACAAACCGACTCAATTACCAATTCCATTGACAGCGATCCCACGGATTGATTTTGCCACGCACGCACACACACCAACACCAACATCAACACACACATCCACACCCACACACACACAGAACAAGAAAATAGCAGCTGAAGCAGCTGGAGCTGGAGTTGGAGCTGGGGAGCAGCGAGCTGGCCCTGGGCCACAACAACGATTCAACTGCGCGCCCAATTGCTACATTTATATAGATGAACATGCTATTTTAAATAAAACTATGTATAAAATCAATGACTCACGATTCGAGCGAGGCATGTCATTCCAACCAGATAACCGATAGGCTTCATTTAGCTGATAACGAGGACTTCACTCAGCGATCAGGCGACATTTACTACTACTACAATGCTGAAATTGCTTTGCACTGAGCAATAATTAAGGCACTTGGTTAACATTCTTGTGTATTGTTTTTGCTTGTGATTTGCTTTTATTTACAATATCAATGTCATACTAAGTGATATGGCTATGAGCTATGGCTAATTAAGTGACTAGACTGCCTGGCAAAAAGCAAACAAAAAATCAAGACACCTTTCTTCCCGGTTGTGCGTGTTGCTTTTGTTGTTACTTAGTTTAGTTTAAGTATATATGAAATATAGGTACTAGTTACACATTTAAAGCTAGACTAATTGCTATTGTGCTATTTGTTTTCATATAAACAGTGGCCTATGTACAATGTTGAAGCTGCTATCCGGCCGACACTCTGATCCACATCCACACAAAGTACGTTTGTTGCTATTGTTGCTGTTGCTGTTGTTGTTGCTGCTGTTGTCTTGTTCGTTGTTCGTTGTTTTGTGCTATGAGATTCTCGCCGAGCATCGCCGTCGCCGTCGTCGTCGTCGTCTTGGCAGCTAACCG
This sequence comes from Drosophila flavopinicola, assembly GCA_035042425.1. Classification (NCBI taxonomy): domain Eukaryota; kingdom Metazoa; phylum Arthropoda; class Insecta; order Diptera; family Drosophilidae; genus Drosophila; species Drosophila flavopinicola. The sequence goes on along the minus strand of JAWNLL010000452.1, from coordinate 14,147,760 downwards.
GTTTTCAGAGCATCCACTTCCAGCATGGTTGTCTTCAGAGCGCTGCTCGAGAGGCCGCCCGCCACGCCCACATCAGCGCCCATGCTGCGATAGAGCTTGTGCACCACATTGAACAGTATGAAGCAGACAATCAGCACCAGCAGCGACATGAACACATAGGCCAGCACCAGCGGCGTATCCGAAATGGGATCCAACATTATATTTTCTTTTTGTTTTGATTTGTTTCTTTACAACAAATTGTTTCGATGACTTTGTAACTAATAGAGAGTCAGAGAGCGAGCGAGAGAGAGCGAGAGAGAGTAGGCTGTGTGCGAGAAAACGAGTGCGTCGAACCGGACAGAAGTGAAGTGAAAACGCGTATGCTAATGAAATGTCGCATATATATATATATTTATATATTCACGTATTTCTGAACGTACGCCGACTTTCCGTACCGTGTGCATTGACACCTGTGCTCCAACTGAGGCCAGTCAAGCAGTCGCAGTCGTTCAGCTAGCTGGCGAGCTGACGAGCGCGAGCGAGCGAGCAACTTGGAATTGGAATAGAACTTTGTTGCCCCGTTACGTATACGCAGCGTGGTTTGCACTGCCCCGCCCACCCGCCCGCCCGCGCTCTCTTGAATGATAAGCGACATAGTCGTCGCCGCCGAAACTCGTTTATTGGCTTTGCGCTCAAGTGTAATATTAACCAGGGTCAGGTCGAAGTTGCTTGTTGCATCTCGTCCCAAAAACTGTATTGCTGTCATCCGTATAGCACATCGTGGCACATTCTCCACGAGAAAACAAGTCGAAATTTGAGATAGAGATTCGTTCCGACGTCTAGATACTCTGCACCCGGGTCTAAAGTGCAATCAATGTAGTATGTGGCGTATTTATAAATATGCTAATTGATTTTGTGCATTTTCTATAGAGTTTATCAATAGGAAAATTTGGGTGTTTATAAAAGGCATATCAAAATCAAGCCATTAATATAATACGAAATTCCTAAAGCAGAATATATACTGCCTTTAAAAACCCCATTACTATCATATTGTATACTTTTTGTGTTTGTTTTTCTAATATTTTGATTGCTAATGATCTCAGAGGCTGCTATACAAAATTTGATATAAATTATTATATTGAATTCTTTTTAATTTTGTTTTCTTAATATTTTGAATAACAATTATCTCAGAGGTTGCTATACAAAATTTGTTATAAATTACAAACTCGTTTAGTAAAAGCGCGCCTACATACCAAATTTGCTCAGTGTAGCTTCACTTATCTCCGAGATCGCTCAGATAATGAACAGAGCAATTGATGCTGATTAAACTTATAATATATATGCATATGTATATGTATATAATAGCAGTTGTTTTCATTCACATGATTATAGTACCCTTATAATTTCTATATAAATACAGGGTATACGTTTTAATGAACGCTCATTGAATGCCAAAAGCATATTCATAGCTTCAGAGCGCAATCGAGCCACAAAATCTACGTTGTCCGTTTATTATTTATTTATTTTGTTGCTTTATTAATTCAATAAATGGAGAAAACGAACTGAAACAGCTGGCAATAAAAAAAGCAGTCAAGCAATTTGCGATTTGCTACGAATCGAATTGTTTGGAGGGGGTCGTCGCTGGGGCTCTCGTGATTCGGTGGAGCACTCTGAAGTGCGTCTTATCTAAGCGACTGATAAAGCGTTTTATGTTCCGTTTTTTGTTCGCTTTTGTTTTTGGTTTGGTTTGCATGGTTTTTATGGCCTGTAAGCGTGATAAGCAAAAGAATTTGTTGTCTGGTTGTACGTGTACTTGTTATGGCTGGGTTCGAGTTGACTGGCTATATATAGAACGAAGCGTCTAGTGTTTTTGGAGTGTCTGATAGAGGCTTCTGCACGAAGTATTCGAAGTATTCTGAAGTATTCGAAGTATTCTGAAGTATTCGAAGTATTCTGAAGTATTCGAAGTATTCTGAAGTATTCGAAGTATTCTGAAGTATTCGAAGTATTCTGAAGTATTCGAAGTATTCTGAAGTATTCAAAGTATTCTGAAGTATTCAAAGTATTCTGAAGTATTTCAAGTTTTCCACACCCATTTCAGCGACCTTGGCACCAGTTAAACGGGCGCCAAAGCCATTGTTTCTTTTTGTCTTTTGTTTTCAACACACAAATAAATACAATATACAGAAAAACGAGTTCTATAAAACTAAAAGACTGATTATAAATGCAACCAGCTAGCCATTCTCTTCGCTTTTAGCTCCCTCTCTGTTCTCTCGCTCTCTCTCTCTCGCTCTCTCTCTGTTCAAATCTCCGCTTCCGATGGACGCCTTCGCCGGGGCATTTGACAGGCGGCCGCACTGTCCGTGCAGCGTGCCTCCATCACATCCTTGATGACATCGTCGAGCACCAGTCGCATATTGTTGCGCTCATTGCAGCGCAGCAGAACCTTGAGTCGCGGCACATTGGACAGGTGATCATAGTACTTGAGCACACGCACACTGTCCACATCCCGTGCCGTGGCCGCTGCGCACTTGTTCACGCTGTGCTTGCAGTCGCACATGAAGCTAATCGCACGCTGGCCGGGATGTGTGTAGATATCCAGCTCCACGCTGATCAGATAGCAGGGCTCCAGAGTGAGCGTAATGCGCACTGCGAGCGATCATCAGCTTGGGTAGTTGAGCATTAAATGTATATGGAACAGGACTACTTACCCGCCGATGACTCGAAGATCTGTGAACGATTCTGTATCCAGACGGAGCGAGCGCTGATCGACTGATTGCGTGACAGCTCACGTGACTGATTGCGCAGCAGACCGATTGTCGAACGGGAGCCGGGCGCCGCGGGCAGCGGCAAGTTGTCATAGATGGATATGTAGATCTTGTGACTGACATAGGCCACAATGAAGAACAGTATGATGAGTATCAGCAGGAATACAATGTACGTGAATAGTGTGGGTAACCAAATGATGGCGTCCAGCAACATTAGAACAGAGGGCTGCTGCGTTTCTCATAAACAATAAACAAAACAAAAAACAACAACAACAATACAGTAGCAAATGTGTAAATATGTAAGTCAACTAAAGTGAAGCTCCCAGCTAACGAACTCTACTTTTGCAACATCTATGTTAATGTATTTATTACTGCTGGTATTTTGTTGTTCTTTTTTTTCGTTTAGTTTTTGCTCGTTTTTCTGTTAGCTGTTGTTTTTGTTTTTATAGTACATACGATTTTACATTGATAATATTTTTATTATTTTAAATTGTATTCTTCTCGTCGCGCTCTTTTTGTTTTCTTTCGTCACATGTGTTTGTTTGGGGCTCTCAGTTTGCCTTGGCTTAATGTACAATTTCATATCATTTAGCTTTAGTCGCTCTGCACTTGGCGTGGCGCTCTCTCGCGCTCTCTTGCGCTCTCTCGCGCTCTCTCGCGCTCTCTCTCTCTCTCTCTCGCTCTTTATAGTCTAACCCGCCGGCGGGTACACTCACACTCACGCACTAAGGCGTGGGGGGCGTGGCTTGCAAACTGCGCAAACCGCCTAGAAAAAAAAACAAATCAATCCCTAGGGCTTAACTGGAGCAACATGCGTGTGTGCGTGTGTGTGTGTGTGTGTATGCAAATTGAACTCACACACACACACACACACACACACATAGACAAAGGCTCTTCTGTCAAGCATTAGTTAAATTATCGTTTGTTTTCTCTCTTGTTAATTCATTAATTTACAATTTCTTGTTGTGTTTTTTTTGTTGTTTTGTGTGTTTTTGGTGGCAGTTGTTAGAAAAATGCCATTTTGGTTATGCGGCGTATGTATAACAGAGTATAACAGTTAAATAAGGTGTGTGTGTGTGTGTAACAGTTTTAAATAAGCATTCATTGTACAGGCTTTCGTTATAAAACATATGTTCACACAAACAAATTTTAAACTTTCAATTTGTATATAGGTATATATTTTTAGTTTTGTTTTGATTTGCTGACTTCATGTGCGAATTAAATAATAATTTACTAAGAATATGAAACAATATTTTGTTGCCCGCTCTTTTGTTCAACACAAACAAATTATATAGTTTAACTATTTGTGGTTTTGTTTTGTTTTGTTTTTGTAGATAACATTTAACTCAGCATGCGTGTGTGTGTGTGTGTGTGTGTGTGTGTGTGTGTGTGTTTTAGCTTAACTTTATATATATGTATGGTTTTCTCAAAATTCTTTTTGTTTTTAGGCTGTAAAAAACATTCAGATCTCCAATGATTATTTAAATGAAATGTACTTATTTTTTGGTTTTCTTTTTTGTTTTTGCTGGCAGGCATGTTCCGTTTTAAAGAAATTCTGTATATATATACATATATATATATATATATATATATATATCTTTAACCAGTACTCGTAGAAAAGTTATAAGAAATGCGTTATTTGTTTTCATTTTCCATTTGCTGCTTTTTGTTTGATTTTCTTCCATTTTTAGTTTTTTTGTTTGTTTTGTTTTTCATGTGGACAAGTTTTTAAAAGTTAGAAAGCTTAGTGCGACGAGTTGCGGTTGGTTGTTTTTTCTTTTCAGCTTTCTGTTTTGATTTGTATGTTTATGTTTTTTTGAGATGGGAACATGCCGCAACTTTTACACAAAGTAACACACACATTACACAAATACATATGTAAGTTCAGCACAACATACAGAATTCATATACGTAATTAACATATTGGTATTTCGCCCCCATTTTCTTCGCCCCCCCCCCCTTTTCCTAATGCACACCCCATTTATTGCGTCTGCACATTGAGCTCAACTCAAAACGGGAGATCTTTCGAAACTCTCAAATGGGGCTACACATAGTTTTGGTTTTTCTTTACACATTTAATTAGTTTTTTGTTTGTTTTTAAATTTTAGTTTTTATGCTGCTGAGCGGTTGTTTTTCTTTTGTTTTTTGTCTCAATGTTTGTTGTTGTTGGCATGCGAGCTGCGTTGTTGTTGTTGTTGTTGTTGATGTGGTGTGTGCTTGTTGTTGTTGCTGCTGCTGCTGCTGTTGCTGCTGTTGCCGGCTTAGACAGACAGTGAAACGAAACTGTTATACTGCGTGATGTTGCGCTTGAGAATATCCGCACAAGGACCCAAAACGCGCTCAAATCTGAGGAAGTAAGATAAGTTAATAGCTTGTTACATACATATAATCAGATATATATATACCTCGCTCTGTCCAGCTTGACACACTTGAGCGGGCCGCGAGCCACGACAGTTGCGGCACGTGGCCGATCCAAGAGCAGAGCAATTTCACCAAAGTAATCGCTGGAGCCGAGGCGACCCACCTCAGCGGGCTCCTCACCCTGCTAGAAGAAAGCTCCATCAATTAGTGACCAGGCAGCAGTGAATTGTAGCGAACACTCACCTCAGAGCGCTGTTGCAGCACAACGGCACAGCCCTCGAGGATGATGTAGAAATCATCGCCGGCGGCGCCCTGCTTCACAATTGTCTCGCCATCGTCGAAGGCGCACGTCTCCAGCGAATCGGCGACGGTGAGGCGCTCCCATTTGTCCAGGCTCTCCAGTATGGAGACACGGGAGAGGAACTCCTCATACATCTTGCGCTTGCGTATGGTCGAGCCCATGAGGATGCGTCTGTAGGAGTCGCGATCGATGCCCCACAGCTTGACATCGCTCTTGGCGCGCACAGTTGCCGCACGCGGTGTGCCATAGATGAGCGCCAGCTCGCCAAAGCTGCCGCCCTCACTGATGGTGGTCACCAGCTCGGAGTTGACAAACACCTGTTGAGCCAATGGCAAACGAGTTAAGTGTATATTCGCTGGATAGGAACTCATGCGTTGGCTACTCACGTCCACCTCACCCACATCGATGACATAGAAATTGTCGCCCTCATCGCCCTGCTGTATGATATTCTCGCCCGCCGTATGATTGACCGGAAACATGGCATCGAATATATCGGAGCGTTCGCTCTCATCCAAATGGGCGAAGAGCACATTTTTGGCTATGGCCTTGGACAGGGCATTCATTGTCTTGTAGTCCTTGGGCACGACCTTCTTAACATAGTTAGCGGCATCCTCTTCGCTGACGGGCTCGGCGGAGATGCCGCCGCGCCTGCGCACGGGTGGTGCAGCTGTTTGTGGCATTGGACTGAGATCCTCGCAGTCGTCTGGGCTGATTACCTGTTTGCTGGCATCCAGTTTGACTTGTTCCTGCAAGCGGATGAGGAAAATTGCATTAGTATAACAGTTTGTATAACAGTTTGTATAACAGTTTGTGTAACTACTTATAAATCAAAGTGGTTAACCTTGAACAGCCGCAATAACAAGCACATTACATAATAAGCCAACATTCACCCTCGAATTCAAAGAACCTGCAACAGGAGCTTTTTCAATGGAATCCGGGTTTCCATTTGACCGCCCACATGTAGCTGCAATTCCTGCAGCCGCAAATTCCAGTGTGCGTCATTTCTGGACACTGACGATAGGTATATGTCAAAAGTCAGCTTCCCAGATGCGGAGCCCGAACTAAAGCTTCTCCAAAACGACTCCGCTCGCTGTCCGCTTATCTATTTTTGGTAGCTCAAAGTTCGCTGGAGAACAACACACAAATTATGCACGCCCCCACTCTTTGAGCGCCCACACACACAAATTGCATTCTGCGCATTTTGCATTCTGATACACACAAAAAAAACACAACTATGTTCACATCTCTCTTAATAAATGCTGATGGCTGCTGCTGATGCTGATGCTGTTTGCTGCTGCTGTTTGCAGTGACGTCAATGTGGTCCAAGTTACCAACTAGCTGCACAGCAGCGGGTATATTAAGTTGCATTCAAATGTCAACCTAGAATGATGACTGCTCAATTTGACTTTTGCACTATAATAGTACTGATGCGAGGCGATAAAGAGCAAACATTAGATGTCATGTAAGCATTATAAGTCAGGCATTTGTCACAGTATAACACCTGTTTAGCACTTTGTATAATTGAAAATTTGCAGCTTATAACATTTCATCTGAAATTGCTCGAAACACTTGTGTATAACAGTTGTTTATAATGGCATAAACATCTATAAAGTCCACTTGACTTTACAGCTGAGAGTTTGTATAACAATATAACACTATAACAGTTGGAATAACAGCTATAAGTGTACTGTATATCGCTTTAGCAACAATTTACAGTAATTTACTGCGAATTGATGATTAAAACGACTCTACAGCTGTATAACTGTTATGTATAACACTTTAACTACTGTTTACATTTATCTAATAGTTTTTATATCAAACAAACGACAGTTTTTTAATACTGTATATCACTTTAACAACATTCTGCAGTAATTTTGTATAAATTGATAATCAAACCGCCCCAAAAGCTGTATAACTGTTATGTATAACACTTTAACTACTGACATTCATTAACTTGAAATTATATAACACTATAACAGTTGGAATAACAGGTATAAGTGTACTGTATATCGCTTTAGCAACAATTTACAGTAATTTACTGCGAATTGATGATTAAAACGACTCCACAGCTGTATAACTGTTAAGTATAACACTTTAACTACTGTTTACATTTAGTTAATAGTTTTTTTATCAAACAAACGACAGTTTTTTAATACTGTATATCACTTTAACAACATTTTACAGTAATTTAGTAGAAATTGATAATCAAACCGCCCCAACAGCTGTATAACTGTTATGTATAACACTTTAACTACTGACATTCATTAACTTGAAATTAGTGCTAGCTACGGGTTTTAATAGTTAAGTTAAGATAAGATACTGACAACTATCAAGACTCTTCGCAAGTTGATTATACAAAATTTGGCTTATCAGAATTTTAATAGTTTCCTTTCGGCTAAAAACAACCGACTCATCATAATAAACAGCGAGCCGTCAATAAACAACAAACAGCAAGCAAAAGCACATTCAACAAGTGGGGAAGGATTATCTTCGGCGTGCCGAAGATTTTATACTCTTTTCGAACCTATAGGCAATTTTCACTCTGCCAACTGCACCACTGAAATTTCATAAGCTGTACAAAATCGTTTTGTCGCGTAACATTTTTTTTTTGTTTTAAGAATATATAAGAATATACAGTTGTATAGCAGCTATAAGATATAGTGATCCGATCCGGCCGGCTCCAACCAATGTGATGTCTCTTTGAATAATAAGTATCTGTGCAAAGTTTAATCGCGATAGATTAAAAAACATGGGATATATGGCCAAAACCGACTTCGAGTTGTATGGCAGCTATAAGATATAGTGGTCCGATCCGGCCGGCTCCGACCAATGTGCTGTCCCCTGGAATAATAAGTGTCTGTGCAAAGTTTTATTGCGATAGCTCAAAAACTGAGGGACTAGTTTGCATACATACAGACAGACAGACAGACAGACAGACAGACAGACAGACAGACAGACAGACAGACAGACAGACAGACGGACATGGCTAGATCAATTTGTATTGTCATTCTAAGCATACTGGCAGTAACTTTCGGGGGTCTCCGACGCTTCCTTCTATGCGTTACAAACTTCAGGACAAACTTAATATACTATTTTCTTCGAAAAGAGTATAAAAATGGGCAAAATTGCATAAACTTTTATGGTCTAAACAAAAGGCGTTTGAAGAATCAAATAAAATATATGCGCACAAATAAAAAACAAATATACAAAGTGAAGCGATTCAAATCGACTCGAGTCGACTCGAATTGAATTGTGGTGTAAACAAAGCAAACGCAATTAGAAAGCAACTTGAGTCAATTTGTTAGATGATCATGGAGTGCTGCTGATAAGGATGTGTGTGTCTTGGTCTTGGGACGTTTGCCAGTTGAGGTGTCAATGATAGGCGACGCCCCAACGCCGCCTGCTCAATGTGTACACTGAGAGAAAAGCAATGCAATCAAAACAGAAAATGTCACAAGAGTGCTTTATACTAGAGTGAAGAGATCTAATTTGAAATAAAGATTTATTTCCTACACTTTTAGTTTGTTAGCAGCTTAAATGGTAAATGCCGAGGATTTTATACTCTTTTACCTTTAGGTAATTTTTACTCTGCCAACTGCACCACTGAAATATTTAATGACGCATATCTTTGCTAATTATATCTCAATCGACTTGAAATTTTAAACATTGATGACTTGTAAGGATGTTCAAGTGTACAAAGAAATTTAAGGTGATAGCTTTGAAAAGATCGGATACATGGCCAAAACCGACTTCGAGTTGTATGGCAGCTATAAGATATAGTGGTCCGATCCGGCTGGTTCCGACCAATGTGCTGTCCCCTTGAATAATAAGTGTCTGTGCAAAGTTGCATCGCGATAGCTCAAAAACTGAGGGACTAGTTTGCATACATACAGACAGACAGACAGACATGGCATACTGGAGGTAACTTTTGGGTGTCCCCGACGCTTCCTTCTACGCATTACACACTTCAGCACAAAGTTAATATACTATTTTCTTCGAAAAGAGTATAATAATAAGTTTTCATAAATTGAGATAAGCTTAAACTCAATTCAAGCTTGTTTCTTTTAAAATAAACGCATTCAATCCAATCTTTTTGCTACTCTTTTTAGTTTAGATACGTCTGGCACTTGTTTCTCCGTTTCTCTCAGTGTGAATATGATAATAAATCAATCAACGCCACAGCGCGCATACAAATGCCACAAAATGAAGCCGACTATCAGCTGGCAGCCGTAAAAGTAAAGGCTGCACCCAGCTCTGACAAGTCAAAGTCGCCTGTTGACGCCACAGTAACTACTCCCTCTCTCTCTTACTCCTTCTCTACCTCTCACTCTCCCTCTCTCTCTCTCTGTGTTGCAAAAAAAGTGCAAATTGTTGGCCAGGGACGTAGCCGGCTCGTGCTGACCATGACCTTTATGCAGACGCGGAGTCGGCGCCCAGCCAACTTGTCCCTGGCATTGGCCCTGGCCCTGAAGCTACCTCCCTATACCCATCCCACTCACACACTCCCTCTCTCCCTCTCCCTCTCTCTCATTCTGCTTGCTCTCTGCCATTTTCCATTTGTATATCTGTGCAATATAATTTGGCTTTTAGCTTTTGGCGACATATTAAACGGAAATCGATTTCACATTGTAAATTGAGTTACGGACGCAAAACTAAATTGCAAAACTAAGTGTGTGTGTGTGTGTTCGCATGGGGGTGGCTGCCTGTGTGTGTGACAATCTTGACAATTGTTTAAAACACTGAAATGCTTATCAATACGCTGTTGTCCAACTGAAAAAAAACATTAACGAGCTCACGACAGTTGCCAGCTGATAAGAAGCCCAAGGCAGGTGTAGATTGAAGCTCGAGTTGTTGTTTAACGAGCAGCAAACTACTTGAAGCATTTGCTGCAGGCTGCAGCTACACTGAGAGAAAGTATGTGACATAAGAGACAAACTGATGAGCAAACCACACAATTAATTTAAGCATAGAATACCAACTGATTATAAAGAGTGCAATAATCTTGATATGGAATAAAGAGGTTTTTTAGTTATATATAGATATATAAGCTAATAGCTCTTTGATAATGTATGTATAATAAGCTATTATTAATAAGCTTTGATAAATTAGCTAAATATGTACACAGATTAATGTTTATTCAACAATGTGACATTTATGTTATACTTGTCAAATAGATGGCTCAAATTTTAGATATACCTTTAAAATTGTAATAAAAACTGGTAAGAAACTAGAGTTTTGGTATAAATATATACATATATAAAATAACATATATATAAATTTGGAACCTTAAATCCCTGACTCATAAAAGCTCTCAGATCAAGCAGATAATACGTTCAGAAAGCTTAAAATTCCCATCTCGGATTTTATATTTGTTTTTAAATCAAGCCAAGTTCCATTTTAGCTCTTCAAAAGTTTATAATACCCATCTTAAGCAACTTTGTGTTTACAGGGTATTCAAATACTGTACAGTCATTAAGTATGTAAAACCAAGCAAGAAAATTGCCAATTAAAAATTAAGAACTTTTGTGTGCTAAATAATTGAATTTCCACAAATGCAAATTTTGCTTGATTTCAGCAAGTTGGACATTTTTCGCGCTGTGTAGTTTAAGTCAATGCCAATGTGCCATAAAAGACCAGTTTTATGAGGCTATAACAACAACAGCAGCAACAAAGTGCGTGACTATTCAGCTTTTCAGTTTAAGCAGCTCGAAAGCATCTCCAAAGGAGCATCCCAAAAGAAAACGGGAATGAAAATTGTTGCACACAAGCAGTGAAAAGTCGTGTGAATGCGTGACGAATGTTATGAGTGTGTATATATGAGTGTGTATGTGAGTGTGAATGTGAGTGCTTATTCAATAAAGAATTACAGACTAAGAGCAACAATAGAGAGACATGTGCATTCTGCTTAATAAGTGCAAACCTTTGACATATTTTAGCTTTTGCTTTCAGCTGCTATTGATGTGTGTGTGTGTGTGTGTGCTGCTGCTGCTGCTGGTGTGTGTGTCTATGTGCAATTGCAACAAATGCTGTATATGGTCACCGACTAGAAAAACAAACAACAACAAGCATGAGAAATGAAAACGCGACGACGACAACGTGAGAAGCAAACAACAAACACAACTGACACCAAATAAATTCCACTTTTGTATTATTTTGTTTTCTTGTTATTACACTCAGAACTCGGATGAGTTCGTCTCTTGTTCACTAATGGCATTTGTCATTTTTCACGAATAGTTTTTTTTTGTAGCTAAAAAATGGCACAACAAACTACAAAAATTAAAAAAATATATTACGTATACGTAACGCACGACAACAACAACCAATAGCAATGACAAATCCAATGTCAAAGTTTTATAAAAATAAATATTGAAACCAAATTTCGTATGTAGCTAGCAAAAATTTCACACAAAAATCGAACGAAATTTCACAGCTCAAAAAAATGAGCGAAAACGAACAAAATATAATCGAATACAATTATTAAATGAATGTATATACATATATAAAAATGTAAAGCAAGAGAAATTTACAAGAGCGATAAAGGATACTTGAGTGAGTATTGTATATGTATATATATATAGTATATATGCTATATATGATATGCGGGCCACTCAAGAAATAAGTTTATTAAAAGAATTCTGAAGGCAGCAGCCAAACGCAATTAATTGCTGAGAATTATATAAAAATATCGAAATATATATAAAGTATATATATTTGCTATATCGCGTGCGTCACTCAAATTGCCGTTTAGTTAATTTTAGTAACTAATTTCATAATTCTGGTGTGCTTTTTATTTTAATTGAATTCACAGCTTGTTGTGCACATTTGTAATTTGTCTAATTAATCCAATTGCAGGAACACTTCGCGCTGCATATATGAATATGAATATATATATATATATATATATATATATAATGTATATATGTATATGTGTGTAGGTGTGTGTGTGTGTGTGTGTGTAGCTTGTCTACCCGCTGTTTTTTTCTCCGCTTTACGTATTTGAATTGTCGGCGCGTTTTCTTTCGTGTGCGTTATTTACAAAACGGAGGCGCGACACAAACTGAAAACTGACAAACTAAAAACTGAATTCGAATTCGCTTTCAGCTTTCGAGACGACGACGTCGACGTCGACGCAGCTGCCACCTTCCAGCTCCCCCCTTTAGCCCCCCCACCTATGTGTGTGTGAGCATTACCGTTAAGTACAGTGGGTTGTGTGTGCAGGCGAACCAACGTCTGTGGTTTTGGCGATAGCAGGCAGCCCAAGACTTGGACACAACAACTACTTAGTGTGTGTGTGGGGTGTGCTAATGCACTGCTCAAAACCGGACAGTAATATAGTAATATAGCAAATGGCAACAACAAATCAATATCAACTTGGAATTTGCCCAACCAATTCAAGGCAATTAAAATAAATAACAATTTCGCTAAGTGTAGCGACAAAAGCTGAATTTGCCCAGCAAACAAAAAATAAATCTAAAAGCAAGACAACACAAAAATACACATGCTGAACAAAACTAAAAATGAGCGAAACATTCATAAAGCAACAACAACAAATGATGGCCACAAAGTGTGGCCAAGAAATTGTGGGGAAGTGGGGCATGGGGGGGCGGATAAAGGGGGTTGGGGCTAGTGGGGGGCGCTGTGGCCACTTGTCAGTTGTTGTTGTTGTTGTTTTTTGTGTTTAGTGCCGCAATGCAAATGGAAAAAGGTAAAAACAAATCAATTCGAGGCAGAGCTAAACACACAGAGAGATAGAGAGAGAGAGACATAGAGAGAGACAGAGAGAGAGAGAGACAGCAAGCCAAGGGTAAGAGAGCCACAAATTGTGGGCGATTTACGAGTATTTGTCTAAGCTCAACCCACACACAAACAATTATAATAATAAAATGAAGAAAGATTGAAGAAAAAACAACAACAATAAAAATAATTACAAATACAAAATCAAAATTGCCGCTGTGTGGAATTTATAATTATGTGGAATTTAAAAAAAAACAACGTTGTTTGCCTAATGTGTATAAACATAATGTACACATTATAATTATAATTATGACTATGATTTACATGTTGTGTGTGCACCACGTGACGTATGCGCAATATATAAAAAATGAAAAATGACACAAGACAGAGAGAGAAAGAGAGAGAGAGAGAGGGGGAGAGGTGGCAAGAATGCGAGTGGAAAATGAACGTGTGCTAAGTGTACTTAGCGTGTCTCTAAATATGTGTATAATAAGAGACCTTGTGAGGCTTGGAGTCTATCGTCAGGTGAGGCTCAAGTGTGTGCCCAGTTCATGACTAAGTGCGTCATTTGAGAGACAGGAGAGAGAGAGAGAGAGAGAGAGAGAGAGAGGGTAAGGAAAACTGGCATATGTGACAAATGCGCTTCTCGGCGATTCTCACAAGTGATACATAAGCTATATTTAGCTGATCAATTTGCTTTGCCTATTTACAAGCTGAACCTTTACAGTACAGTGGTCACTCGCAAAGTTGAATTAATACATTTCTAGAAGTACTATTTCACATTTTTATACTCTTCTCGAAGAATATAAGTATATTAACTTTGTGAAGGAAGCGTCGCAGACACCTAAAAGTTACCTGCAGTATGCCAAGTCCGTCTGTCTGTCTGTATGTATGCAAACTAGTCCCTCAGTTTGTAAGCTATCGCGATGAAACTTAGCACAGACACTTATTATTCAGAGGGACAGCACATTGGTCGGAACCGGCCGGATCGGACCACTATATCGTATAGCTGCCTTACAACTGGAAGTCGGTTTTGGCCATATATCCAAACTTTTCAAAGATATCGCCTTCCACTTCCTTGTACACGGATGTTAACATCCTTAAAACTCATTAGTGAGGGAGATATCAAATATATACTTAAAAATCGGAAAGTTGATAAGCATTTCAAAATTATCTTAATATTAAAATAAGCAAACAACACAATCCAATTGAGCGAAAATCCTTTTTGCAAATTTAAGCCACATTTCATATTTTTTAGCTGCGCAATTTATCTTTTAAAGTGAAAATTGAATAATAATCGCCTTTGCCATTTTCACAGATTGCGTTTAATGTGGGTCAAAAGAGCCAGTTCACTTTGGCAGCAAAAGTTTTGTTCGGCATCGGGCTCGAATGCTGAAGCTACCTTTAGCCGTGTGCTGCGTTGCCAAGAGTGGAGTGGGGGTGGTGCTGGTGGTGGTGCTGGTGGTGGCGTTTTTGAAAGGCGCCAGCGAGGGCGAGGCTCAACTTTGCACAAAGTGCGGAAAAGCTTTTTGTCTGCCTGTGCTTCCTGTATGTGGGCGAGTGTGCGTGTGTGTGTGTGTGTGGGTGTGCGTGTGTGTGAATGCGTTTTATAATCGAATTAATTAAAATTTTACACACTGGCTGCGGCAGCAAACGCTTCTGCTCTGTCTATCTTCCCTTCCTGTCTCTCCCCCCTCTTCCTCTCTCTTTCTCACGCATACACAACCTGCCGTTCTTGCTGCTGGCTCTTTAAAGATATCAACTGTGTAGCAAAACACTGTGAGAAAAACATTTGGCATATACATAAATAATATAAAATAAAGTTTTCTTCAATATTTCTTGTTCTATTTATGCTTTGGTTTGCTTGTTTATCTAAAATTCGTCAGTTTCTAATTGTAATTGATTTTGCTCTGTGCATAGATTATACATTTTAGCCAACTGCCCGCATGCTGCAGTTTCCGTTCCTTGAGCGCCTGTCTGCTTTGTTAAGCGAAATTTCCAATTCAGTGAACTTTTTGTTGCCAGCTGCCTGACCCTACAATCTAACACCCCCAACCCCTCGACCACGCCCCCCACCCTTTAAACCCTACACGTTAGCTAAACAAAAGCTTTTGTTGTTGCCGCTGCAAATTATTCGGGCCAAAAACGTTTCACACACAAACACACAGAAGAGGCGTCTCCACATCGATGCTCCAAATGCTGCTGGTTGTCAACTGGGCAATGTTCTGTGTCCTGCGTCCTGTGTTATGTGCTCTGTGTCCTGTGTAATCGTCACTGTTGTCAGCGATGGTTGACAGCTCTGTCGAGTGGACGCTGACGTCACAGAACCCAATCAGGAAATGTGGTCAAAATGCTATTTATATATACACATGTATGTTTGCACAGTGGTTGCACAACAATGCGAATGCATTAGTTCATTAAGCAATACATTCAAAGGACTAACCGAAATTATATGCCCAAAAGTATTTGAAAGCAGAATCTAAAGTAAAAATTTTCTATTCTAGACAATCTACCATAAATTTTCCATCAGTTGCACTTCTCGAGGCACCACTGTACATGCCACTTACTAGAGTATCTATCAAGTCTATAATCGAATTAGCGGCACACCTAATGCGAGCTTAGTTTAGCTGCCAGCCTGCTCAACAGCTCTTCAGGGTGCGCATATTACGTATACGCCACGTTTGCTGCCTGCTATTGTTCCATTTCACTGATGCCTTTATTATCCTGCTCAGCTGTTGCGTCTCTCATGCAAAAGTCGTTTGCGCCAAGGCAAATGCCTCGCTCATTCGTGCCCGTGCCGTTTCATTTATTGCCTAAATAATTCATGAACTTCCTTCCGTTCAGCTCTTTCCGTTTGGTTCGTAGTAGTACGTTCATCTGTCCCACTTTGGTTTTCCACTGTCGTTAACGGCGCTTATAAGCCACTTAATGGATGGCACAAACAAAAGGTCGCCGCATCCGCTGCCTGCCACCCACATAACCTTCAGCCCAACAGTTTGTGTTATTTACATACAACTCTTACATTGATTTCACTTCTCGATAATGCAAAAACAAAACTAAGAACCATACTCTGCCACTTGGCAATCTTATATGTGAAACGTTTGCTTATTTATGCATGGCAAAGGACAAAGGAGCAGAATGCGCGAATTATATATATATATATATATAGTGAGAAGGAGAGAGAGGGAGAGAGAAAACATACAGTTGCGACTGCCAAGCATCAAATTAACACATTTTTAGAATTCACAAAGAAACAAACAAATAAATATCCTTTGAGTAATGCTGGGCAAATTAAAGCTAAGATTTGCTGCTTTTGTTTGCATATAATTGGAAAGCTTTTTCAAAGTCCAAATATTATTTTTTCTGCTTTTTCGAACTTGCTCTATAAGTAACTCTTCAACTAGCACATCCATATTAAAAGAATGAAGTGAATTTAGCAAAGATTAGAAGTTTAATTTACTTATTTTTATAATAAAATGTTTTTTGCTTCTGTTTGCAATTATTTTAGGAAATTCTTTAGAAAATTTTAGAGATTCTGTTCATATAAAACATATACCTTTCTTAGAAATAATATGATATTTTCCCTTTCTTATAAACTTTAAACAGATAAAACACTTTAGTCAAACTAAAGCTCACAATCACGCACAGATTTAATCACAGCAAAACTGTTATTCTATAAAAAAAAACCAAATAGTTTCCTGTTCTAAAGATAACTCCTTAGTCAAATCGAACTAAGCACAGCACTACTGAGATATAGTAAGTTTTAGGCAAAGATATCTCTATAAGCTAATAGAAGGCATTCCATTTAAAATTACTTTTCCTTTTCTTCGTACCTCTACCCACAACTTAATCCTTTTAATCAGATTTGCAACTACCCACTGTACCCACCATGATTTCCACTTTGTTAGCTCTTTCGTCAGCTGCTTTGCTGGTTGTCCTTTAATTTTGTGTCAATACGGCGGAGTGGTCAACAAGCCAAAGGCAAGAACAACAACCGAACTATTTATGGGCCTACACTAATCACGGGGCCGGCGAAGGAAGCTAAACAAACGGCGATGACACAGCTGTCGCAATGTTTTTAGTTGTTCCAGTTGTGTTGTTGTTGTTCTCTGTCTCGTTGGCTATAACTGTAACTGTTGCGGCCATTAACTGTTCGATTTGATGACAACAAACAATGGCCATAAACGCAATCAATCACACAACGCGTCAACGCGACAACAACGATAACCGTTAAGAACGGCGCACAAATTGCGAATGCTGAGTAAACGTAAACGGTAACTGAGTCTAACTGTAACTGGTAGTAGTAGTAGCTTTAACTGTAAGGAGTTTGGCAGACCTAAGACAACGAACGCAGCAACGCACGCACGCACGACGACGATGGCAAACGGACTAACAGTAAACAGCGACGGCGACGGCGACAGCGACAGCGAAAGCAGCGCCGAGCAGCGAGGACATGATGACCTTCACCAACACCACGCACAGCCGAAGCCAAAGTGGCCAAAAACAACAACAGCAACAGCAGCAACAGCAAACTTTTCGCCGAGAGTAACAACAACAGCAACAGCAACAACAACAGCAACAACAACAAGAAAAGCTGTGACGCTGTCAGCAGCAGCAGCAGCAGCAACAACAGTTAGCAGACAAACAGCAAAAGGGCGCCTGGCAGCAGCAGCAGCAGCGGCAGCAGAAAAAAACAACGGTAAAGAAAAGCTTTTCGCATAAGCAAAAACTGGCGCTTTGATTTCGCTTTTACGTTGCGTTTGGGATCATTGAGAACCGAGAGTTGCCTTCTCAAGTGCTAAATTCGCCATCAACTTGCCAAAAAAAAAAAGCTGCTCACGTCATCTGATTGGTTGGCTCCAAACAGCTGCGAGAGCGTTTTGCAAAATGGAGAGAGAGAGAGTGAGTGAGTGAGTGGGAGTGAGAATGAGAATAAGAGAACGCAATGTAAACATAACTCGTCGACTGTTGCCAGTTGAGCTACTTTATACTGCCAGTGTAGGTATTTGAGATGCTACTGCTGGCAGGCAGGCAAGCTAACTTTGTTGGGGCATACAGCACGAGCTGATACCCTTGCAAGGGCTATTATGAATGTGTCATGACATATGTAACAAATTGAAGTAGAAAAAACCTTTTTCTTTCCTTTGTTTTTCCATTGTGTATGAATATTTCATTGAATATTAAATTCTGGTATGAGAAACTGAAAGGTTTTGAATTTATGTTGACCAAACAAACAGTGACAACATTTTTGTATTTTAAAATACAGAACCCATTCAACAAACCTCTAATAAACTCTTTTTTTATAGATTTGTAACATTTTTTAAAAATTTGACCATTATATATAATTATGTTTTCAATACATTTTTGTATTTTAAAATATAGAACCCAGTCAACAAACTTCTAATTAATTATTTTTTTTCTTATAGATTTGTAACATTTTCCCAAAATTTGACCATTATATATAATTATGTTTTCAATACATTTTTGTATTTGAAAATATAGAACCAATTCAACAAACCTCTAATTTACATCTTTTTTTTTATAGATTTGTAACATTTTCCCAAAATTTGACCATTAAATATAATTATGTTTTCAAGACAATACAAAAAAAACTGAATAACATATCAAATATATAAATATGATATGATTAAGTTATTGAATAAAAACATTTATGTGGAACCACGCCATTATTTCATTTAATTCAGCTCTTGTATGAAGACGCATTGAATTTTATGACAAAAACTTGATATGTTCTCGAGAATGATAACCAAAAACTATAAGCTAGGGTATTTTGAAGTTCGGCCAGTCGCAATTAGCTGTACTTTTGTTTAAGTTAGTTTGTTTGTCGTCAGTAACAGCAGCTGCATACAAATCAAAGCTTTTGCGCTCATCGCGAGAGAGGAGAGAGAGAGAGAGGGAGAGGGCGAGGGAGAGAGGGCAGTTCAAGCGCAGCTCTGTCTCTCTCTCTCTCTCTCTCTACGAATGTAAAAGCTTTCAGGCTGACCATAACACCAATGTGAACTTCAAATTGATGCAAGGCGAATGAAAGTGTGGGTGGCTGTTTTGCTAGTTGCTGCATCTGCTGCAGCTGGAAGTCGGCAAGGCAAGGCAAGGCAACAGGCAAGAAAGGCTAGCTGATCGGGTTACTCCACTTACGATATCCTCCTCCGGTATGGTGGTGCAGGAGGTGCGCACATGCCGCACACGATGCACTGCATCCAGGCTGAGGCGATGCTCGTGGTCGTCGCGCAGCAGGGCATCAAAGACGGCGACGCCGCCATCGATGCTGCTCTCGCGCAGGATGCGCCCGCCGCGGCCGCTAAACGAGCCGCTGCCATGATGCTGATGATGATGATGATAATGGCTGGCGGCATAGCCGACGCCAACCTCCGAGAAGGAACGTATGCGCATTGCGCCATTCTCATCGGTGGTTAGAGCCACCGACTTGAAGCGATCGATAACCGCATCCTGAATGCTGTTCACGCTCAGCTGATTGCCCATGGCGGGCCTGGGCCTGGGCTGGGCCTGGTCTGGGCTGACTAATGCGACACTTGAATGCAAAAGGACGAGCACGAGACAAAACCGCAAAACAACAAACAACAACAACAGCAGGCAGCAGGCAGCTGCGGAAAAACGCCGCTTGTGTTGATGGAGCTTCTGCACGGCGCCAGGATGTTTATCAAACTGAAAGTCCAATCGGGCATTCAACAGGCAACGCAGCAGCAGCAGCAACCCAAGAGCGAGACAGCTAGCTGGCAAGAGAGAGAGGGAGAGCGAGAGGAGCAGAGAGCTGCGGCCACAGGTGCCAGAGGCGCGCTGCAATGTAGGCAAGCCAAACAAACGGCAACTTTATTGCAGCCTTTTCCAGGAACCATTTAGCAAGCTTTGCAAGCTCTCACCGCTGACTGACACCCAATGCAATATCCCGAATGCAAACCTTTTTGTTTATTTATGCATTGGCGTGACAGACAGAGACAGAGCGAGAGTGAGAGAGAGAGAGATGGCGCATTTATAGATTAGCCCAGTGAAGCGTTTCAGAATCACACACTTCTCGTGCGGGCTTTTTTTCTAAATTTGTGCTAGTCGTGGTCACTGCTGACCCCAAAATAGAAACCAAAGAGTTTTATTGATTTGAACGCGTGTCAAACAGAGCGACTCTTCGCTTTCAGGGCTGCACAACAACAAAGAAATGGTACAAATATTGTTATGGAGAGACGTTCCTAAGCGCTTGGGCGCCTAATCTGTTATTGTTTTTAAAAGAACATTTTAAAATTCTTTAGATTTCAATGTAGCATTATTAAAGCTTTCAAGCCATTCTCAAAACTGCCTTAGGATCGAAAGTCGGATCAGTTGTGACAAAGTTATGGGAGTTTAAAGTCTTCAAAGGATATTTCTAGGCTACCAAAAATCAGTTAACAAGCTAAAATTTTGATTATTTCTGGCCTGATTTTGGACTAAACAATGAACATCCCCAGAATCGGTTTTATTATGTGATAAAACTTAAATGTTGAATAAATATAGAGGAGAAACCATGGACAAAATGGTCTGGAACTTTTAAAATCGGTTCAGTTTTGACCAAATTATGTGAGTTTAAAGTCTTCAAAAGTATAACAAATAATTTTACAAGCTACAACTTTAGTTATTTTTGGCCTAATTTTAGACTCAAAAATTAACAGCCCCAAAATTGGTTTTCTTATGGATTTTTCTACTAAATTTGACACCCGCAAACGACTAAAAAAAAAATTTCGAAATTCTATTTTTTTAAATACATTTTTTTTCTCGAAAATATGAAATTTTCAAAAACGGATAAAACTTAAAAGTAAATGTAGAGGAGAAACCATGAACAAAATGGTCTGGAACTTTTGAAATCGGTTCAATTTTGACAAAGTTGCTGTTGCAAAGGCTGTTTGAAGTTTTATAGCTTTATCGTGTCTTGTTTTTGATAGAAAATGAAAATTTCAAGTGCTTCAGATTTAAATGCAGAATTATTATAGATGCCAAACCATGATCATGCTGGTTTGCTTCTTAAATCCCTTTTCGTTTGGATTTTAATATTATTTTTTAAAAGATTTACAGATAAATGTTTTTAGTTTTGTTTATTATTTGCCAGCAGAGTCTAGGGTAGCATACTTCAGTGTGTGTGTGGGTGTGGGAGTGTGTGTGTGCACACTTGTCTTCGGGGGAACCTCTTAAGATGTACGTGTATTGGTTAACAGTAATAGTTGTATGTATCCAAGATGGAAGATCTCAGCAGCAGGACATACAGCAAAAGCAAGAAAAACAAATGATGTGTGGATATTATTGCGGGGTCGAGTGCTTTAGTGTTTTTGCCTAATTAAACATTGCGACGAGGTTTGGTCGGAATCCTCTTGGGCTTGGGCTTGGGCTTGGCACTTGTGGCTTTGATTGGGCGGCGCTTGGCAACTTTCTTCTTTGGCTTGGTAGCTTTTGGCTTCGGCTTCGGCTTCGGCCTGGGGATGTCAATTACCGGCCCGGCATGCGCCGTATCCATAAGATCTGAAGCCAAACGGGCGCCTATATAGGGTCCCTGCAACAGCGCACTCCGGTCTTGTGAATATACATTATACAAGTGTATAATATATGTTACAAACCTCAGTGAAGAGCAATCTCTCGCTGTAACTGAGCTTCTTGAATTTCTCCGAGGCCTCGCAGATGATCTGCTGCGCTGTCATGTTGCAATCAGTGCATCCCAGATAGTACTCGCGCAAGAAGTTATAGTAGGTGCTTTTTGTTATCAGCACCGGTATTGACATGTTTGAATTCAATATGAAAGTGCAAAAAAAAAACCGTTGTCGAAAACTCGATACTGTACGTATAAATTTACTTTTCGTTTTAAAAATGTTTGTTTTTGTCGCGTGTTTTGATGTTCACACTTTACGTGCTGTTTTTCAACTGACTAAACTTGGTTGGGCCCACAGGCAGCACCCGGTATATGAGATTGGTGCGAGAAGCTAGTTTTGCACAGCCTACTACAGCACTAATGACTACTACTACTACTACTACTACTATTACTACTGTGTGTATATGGAATTTTAATATGAAAATTATTGAAAGATGGTTTGATTTCGCTGATTTGGACAACAACAAAAACAACAAGTGAAGAAGGATTATCTTCGGCGTGCCGAAGATTCTATACTCTTTTCGAACCAATAGGCAATTTTCACTCTGCCAACTGCACCACTGAAATTTCATATGCTGTACAAAATAGTTTTGTCGCGTAACATTTATTTTTTTTTGCTCTAAGAATATATATATAATATATTATAGCTGCTATACAACTGAAAATGAATTAAATTTTCAGTTGTATAGCAGCTATAAGATATAGTGATCCGATCCGGCCGGCTTCAACCAATGTGATGTCTCTTTGAATAAGAAGTATCAGTGCAAAGTTTCATTGCGATAGATTAAACAAGTAAGAGTGCTCTAGTCGGGAGTGCCCGACTACGAGATACCCTGAACCCAGTCCTTACAATCATTCATACTAATCTAAACACACACATGCTGCAGTACAAGCAGTACAAGCAGTGAAAGCGGTTTAAGCAGTTAGCTTGCTTTTTCGCTGAGCCCCACACAATGGAAAGTTAAATCTTAAATAACTTCTTTGTTTATTGTCCGATCTTATTGAAAGTTTTGGGGCAAACAATTGTCAATAATATGTGTGACCAAACCAAATTCCAAGGTCATAACTCCAAAAATGCGTTTTCTGAACTTTTGGGGGTTTGGGGGGTGGTATCCAAAAAGTGAAATATTTGTTACATGTGTATGCTATTCGAGATTATACATGCCGAATTTGGGGCCTCTAGCTTTTATAACTTTGAAGTTATGTCCCAAAAACGCAAGTCTGAAATCGAAATTTATCGATAACTTTTAAACGGTACGAGTTATCGATAAAATGAAATAAACTTGATCTGTCCCGGGACTAGGAGAACTTATGTTCCAAATATGAAGTCTCTACCTCTTGTAGTCTCTGATATCTGTGTGTTCATACAGACAGACAGACGGACAGACGGACAGACGGACAGACGGTCAGACGGACAGACGGACAGACGGACAGACAGACGGACATGGCTAGATCGACTCGACTGTTGATACTGATCAATAATATATATACTTTATATGGTCGGAGATGCTTCCTTATGCCTGTTACATACTTTTGCACAACTTCATTATACCCTTTTTACCCATTTTTAATGGGTTCAGGGTATAAAAACATGGGATATATGGCCAAAACCGACTTCAAGTTGTATGGCAGCTATAAGATATAGTGGTCCGATCCGGCCGGCTCCGACCAATGTGCTGTCCCCTGGAATACTAAGTGTCTGTGCAAAGTTTTATCGCGATAGCTCAAAAACTGAGAGACTAGTTTGCATACATACATACAGACAGACAGACAGACGGACATGGCTAGATCAATTTGTATTGTCATTCTATGCATACTGGCAGTAACTTTTGGGGGTCTACAACGCTTCCTTCTATGCGTTACAAACTTCAGGACAAACTTAATATACTATTTTCTTCGAAAAGAGTATAAAAATATTTTAATATTGAAACGAAAAAACTGTTGTTAGGTTAAATATTAATAAACTAATTCTTGAGCATAGTTTTATTATCTATTGCAACAATAATAACCATATGTATATGGCCAGTTTTAATTCTCAAGCTTTTGCAACAGCAGAACTACAGTGAATTCCAGTTACAAGTCAATCAAATAGAGATATGGCCCAAAAATGTATGGAGAAATAATAAGCTAAGGAACAGAACGTGTCGGATGAAAAATAGGCAAACTCAAGGAACCACCTACATACAATCCTAACTACATGAAAATAACCGAAAAGTCACGCTGAATATGTAAATAATTTCAAATATGTACCAGTTTACAGAGTTTCAAACTAAAAGTTAGTTCATAAAATCAAAAAGAATACACTGATTTCTTCTACTTCCAACGATCTGCAAGGGGCGGGGCAGCTTAAATCATAATAATTCCTCTGCCAACGGCTCCTCCAAGGGATCAAAGGCACACAGACACGAGTATGTCAATATAGTCAATAAGTGAAGATAAAACTCACCCGCTCCAGTTTCTGAAAGTAGTTGCGCAGGAATTGCACGGGATTGTCCGGTCGGCAGACGCACAGCTGGACGATGCAGTCTTTAAGGACGCGCTGGATGCCATGCGACTGTATATAGTGTTCGCATTCGCGCAAGCTCTGCTCCTCCAAAGTCTTGGCCATCATATACGACATGTGTGTATGTTTGTGTGGGATGTGTGTGCGTGTGTGTGCGAGTGGGTGTGTGAATGAGTTGAAGGCGAAACGTTCGTGTGCTGGAGCGTGTTGAAGCTTGTAGATTGCGTATTGTGTGTTGACAACGTTTTGTTGCTGCTTTTTCTTTGCTCGATACGCAATATACGTGTTTGGTATGTATGTGTGTTGTGTGTGTGTGTGTGTGAGTAGTGTACGGTGTGTGGTATGTATGAGTGTGTGTGTGTGTGTTTGACTGTGGTTTGCTGTTGTTGCACGTTAAATTGTTGCAGTTACAAATCAAGTAAATAACTTATTGAACGGGGCGTCAAGTGCAACGCGAGCACCACTTGTGTATGTACATATGCATATGTATGGATGTATAGCTTTTTCTTCGCTGCTTTTTTGCCTTTGCTTTTACGTTTGCTTTTCGTTTTGCTTTTGCTTTTGGCACTGTTTTCACTTTTGCAATACACTGCGTTGCTCGGCGCTGTTTAAGAGGCTGCGATTGCTTGTCTGTCGGCTCGTTTGCTGCAGCATTCAAAGCACTTGTGTTTGGTTGGCGTTTTGTGCGAAATACTGTGTTTTTTCCTATAAAACTTAACTAATTTTCACGCACGTAAACCACTGCAGTTGTTGTTGTTGTGTTTGATATAGTGATGGGCGACAGTGTGACCGTGCTGGTGTCATAAATATACTAAAGCTCGCTTATATCGATAGCAGTCATTCGTCGATCTTTGCAGCACTTGGTTGGTTATTTATAATAGTGCAATGGCCAATGCAGAAATGGTTACTTTATTCCAGCAAAAATCAAATATTTCAGCTATTTTAATGTCGCGTTACGCTTTCGATAATAAAAATACCAACATAAAATGATATCGCTTAGTACAATCGATAGCACGATGTATATTGCATTTAATAGCACTGGCACTTTGGTTGGACAGCTAATAACGGTATAACGGAACGCTGCTGCTTAAATGTTTATTTAATTTAATACTTAAAAAACTGTAGCTATGTGGATGATGCAAGTAAACAGCAAACGTTTGTGCCAACAATCAAAGGTAAGTGAACGCACTGATTTCAACAATTTGACCGAGCAGCCGCTGCAATTTATTTGAGCGCCCTATTCTAATGGCTTATTGATTTTTCTCAAATGCAGCTAAAATGCTGCACACGGAATCATTGCCGACACATCAAGGCATCTATACGCCGTTAAGTCAGGCAATGACCGATTCCGAATCTGATGAGGAGATTGAGATACACAACGCCAGCAAGCATCGACAGCGACAGCAACAAACACAGCAGCAACAGTTGCAACTGCAACAACAGCAGCAACATCAACGCAATCGCAGCCGCATACCACCAAATACGTTAGCCCTAAAATCGCCACACACACGCAACACAACCACACGCATTGTGGGCGGCTCGCAGCTGAAGCAACCGCAACAGCAGCCCGCCAATAAACTCAAATTAGACAACAGCAATCAGAGCAGCAGCAGCAGCTACACCACCAACATGCAGAACACCTTTCGCTCCGTCATGCTCAGCGATTTGGGCAGCTCAGCCGGCGGCGGCGGCAACGTTGGCGTTGAGTTCTCCAACTTTAATGGGGAGTACGATGTGAATGCTGATAATGTGGCCATCCTGGGCAGCCACACGGATGAGTCCAAACGAACGCCCATGTCAACGAAGCGACGCTGCTGTTTTATAGCCTCGCTGTTGCTGTGTTTCTTTGCCGTCGTTGGCTTTGTCTGGGTTATTCCCTGTGGCAATGCGGATGGCACTGGTGCTTGTCCGGCGCCCGTGGATCGCATCAAGACACACAACTGGTTGAACAACTACACCAGTTGCGAGCTGAGGGGCGGAGTGAATGTGGTTGCCGGACTGCGCGCCTGGGAGAATAATTTGATATTTCTCTATCGCGGCGATGTCTTCTTTCCGGAGTTTCGACCGGGTGATCACAAGCGGAATGGCATTATCTCCTTAATTGGCAGCTCTGGTGCTGTGGCCTGGTATGATGCCACTGTGGACGAGCCGGTGGCCATCGATTGCACGCTGCTGGACGTGGACAGCAATGGCAAGCCGGACTGCCTGGTCATCGATGAGTACGGCGAACTGGGCGCCATTAACTCGGCCAGCGGTCAGTGGCATTGGCGTTTCATGGATCGCGCCGCACACAAACTGGATGTCTATGACTTTCCGCTCATCCTGCCCGACATCGATGGTGATGGCGTCCTGGATATATTGCTGATATCGAGCATTACGCTAGAGCAGCGCACCAAGAGCTTTGTGCAGCAGCAACAGCAGCCGGGCTCGGCGGCAGCAGAGGCTCTGGAGGCACGCAATGTGCTGCGTTTGCTGTCCGGTCGCGAGGGCAAGCCAATAGGCGAGGGCTTTCGCGTGCACGACTGCCAGCGGCTCTCTAGACTGCAGCTGGATGCAGCGGCTCATAGTTCGAGCACAGGCGCCGCCTCTGCAGCCAGCCTCAGCGTCAGCTACAGCTGCTGGCGCAACAATACGGAGCTGCAGCGCTCCAAGACGCTCGCAGAGCTGTATGCTCTGATAACCAACAAGTCCATTGTGGGGCGTCGTCTGATGCCCGCCTCCAAGATCTCACAGCATCGTCGCTATGACCAGCGCAAGGAAATGGATGCACAGCGTAATGTTTATCTGCTGAGTGGCCGCGAGCTGATTGTCGAGAATCGCGGCAAGTGTCCCGATTGCAATGTGACGCTTAAGTTGAGCGATACACGCGATGGTCGCCGCATCACCAACTTCACCCACAGCGGCATGTACGGCATGGTGCCGGCGCAGTGGCACTTCAAGAATACCAAGTCCAAGATATCCGGCTTTGTCATCAAATTCTGGAAGTGGCATGAAGCTAGCAAAGACCAGCAGCAGCAGCAACAGCAGCAGCAGCAACAGCAGCAGCAGCAGCAGCAACAGCAGCAGCAGCACAACTATACCAACAGCAGCAGCGCCGCCAAGCAGCTCAAGGACAAAGACAAGGAGAAAAGCAAAGACAAAGACAAATCCTACCCCAAGGCGCAGCAGAAGAAACAACAGCAGCAGCAGCCGCTGCAGCGCCTCAAACGAGCTGCACTTGCTCACGAATTTCCCGACGAGGGCGCCGAGTTCGATGTGTTCGATCATCTGCTGCAGAAACGCGACACATTCCATGTGCCCGGCAAGAACCAGAGCAAGGCCGGACAAACGCTGCTCATGCGCAACTACAAGATGCAAATGATCACGGAGACGGTCATCCTGGTGCTGTTCATTGGTGCCGATACGCGCATCGAGAACACCTCGCAGAGCAACATCGTTCAGTTCTGTCGCAGCGATCACAATGAGATGGTTTGCCAGCCGGATCTGAGCAATCAGGAGAACTCCATGCTAATCGCAGATCTCGATCAGGATGGCTCGCAGGAGCTGGTCTCGTATATGTCCACGTTTGTGCAGGATAACGACGATCCCGCCAGCGATTGGAAATTGGTCAGCTATGTGCGACTGCTGCGTCTGCAGTCCGAATTGCCGGCATTCTACGATCAGGAAAAGCGCAACTAGAACAGCATTTAAAAGCCCACACATTCACTAGTCAGTTATTTGGAGGCAAGAACGGTACTTAGTAGTTAAATTGCTAGTTGCATGCATTACGATTAACGATTACAATTAACTCTTACAATTGTACTATATATATATTATAATTAGAACCCTTTTCTAGACTCCCAAATAAAAGCACTTGTGGAATAATAGCCAACAGGTGTGCATTTTGAATGATTCATTTGGTTGCTTAGTTAGTCTATAGTTTTGGGTTTTAGGAAAATTTTCTCATTGACAAACTTATCCATTAACTGTTCAACAAGAAAAGCTGTATTTTTTCAATTTTCGACATGATATAGTTAACCGATCAACATATATAATGCCAGCAGCTAAAACTACGGATCTACACATGTCTCATCAAAACAACTTAAAAACTAAGAGACAAGTTTGCATATAAACAAACCGACAAATTATTTAAACTCAGCTGCCAAAACTGATCAAGTATGTATGTAAATTATAAAATCGAGAAAGTCTGCTCCAAATAGTTACACATTTTGTGACATGGTTATATCAAATATATCCCCGGCAAATTTACAATAGGTTTAAACCTTCATAGTTTACAATAAGCATATACCTTCAGTGGAATTTACAATCGAAACAAAAATTTCGCATTTCTATATATTTGTTAAAAAAAAACGAACTAACTACCACTGTGCTGGGTAGGTTCAAGCCCTCCGCCCAACAACATGCCCACTTTAGGTTAGGTTGACATCGTTAACATAACGTTTGTAACTGGCCTGAAAGTTGGCCGACGACCACTGCTCGGTTATAGTTTTGAACTCGGCATCCAGGCGCTGCAGAGACACCATAGTGTCCGTATGATTTAGCTTCTTGAGTGTGCGATAGTTCTACAAGGGAATACAGGTATATTGAGGAGTGTTAAATGGTGTCGGCTAGCAGCTGGAACTCACCTCGGCTGTGGTGCTGGAAATTAGTTTGGCCACTGACAGTGCCTCGTCATTAACGCTGCGCGCTTTGCAGGACTTGTCAATGAAGCTACTCGGCGATGCAATCACATCCGATGTATGCAGGCGATCACCCAGTAAAACCAAACGTGATTGCTGCAATCGAAATAAAAGAAAGATTACAAATTGATGGAACTTCGAGCAAATGATAGCGATCGTATGTTTTATAGACAACCTACCAATTGAGCGGGGACCTTCAGATTTCTATGCCAGAGCGCATAGCCCTCCAGCAGCTGCCCCAGTTGGGCGTAGTTAGTCTCGAAAGAGCAGTCATCGGCAGCAACCACATAGTCAAACAGTGGCATTTGCATAACGCCCAGATTCCTTAGGTTTCCCACAATGCCAGCCACCAAGGGCTTGGGGAATGTAGCCAAAGTGCGCAGATATGTTCTGAAAAAAATAATATAATATATAATATATATATATATATAAATATATACAAATTTTCAATTGCAATCGAAACTCACTTCACTACCAGAGCCAATTGTGTGGCGTTATTTTTCCGCTTCTCCAACGTGCCAGCGAGCAGCTCCTGGCAATCGATGCCCTGACAGAATTGCGCTCCCTGCACGCTCAGCAGTACCGTATTGCAGTCGTTGCTCTTGGCCTGCTTATTGAGCATTTCGGTGAGCTTCTGCAGCAGCTGCAGTTTGTAGGTGTAGCCCGCTTTGGAGAGCTGCACATGGATGATCAGCTGTGCCACCTTCTCCAGCTTGTGCAGCGTAACCAGCTCCACTTTCGATGCAGCTTTTGGCTCCTTGGGCAGTTGTGTGCCGCGCTTTAGATCGTTGGCCAGCGTTTGCGGTGCATCAGCGCCACCGCTTCTTTGGTTAGCTTTAGTTTCGGGCTTCAAGAACTTGAATGATGGATCGGCGTCTGAAGCATCATCCGAGAGGTTCGCCACGGTAGCTGGCTTATTGTCCAGCGAGAGGCGATTCACGGAGGCATTGCTCGAGTATGAGCTATTCGAGCGCCGCCGCATAATCATCGACTCCTCGCTGGCGCGTTGTTTGTACACATAGTCCCAGGAATCCGACGCACGCTTCTTTCCGGCCTTCGCGAACACTGCATCCACGGCGGATGTGTTGCTCTCTGTGGTAATTGGTGTAGCACGCTTGCTGGCTTTGGGCGGGCTCTCCTTTTTGGGCGATGTGGGCATGGCCTCAACGGCAGTCGCTACTGCTGCAACTACTGCCGCTTTCTGTGGCTGCAAATATGAGGTGTTTAGGTAGGAGTAACTTGAGTGTATTGTGTGGCTTACCCTGATCGTTATGGTCAACGCACGCTTGCGCATTAGCGGCTTATTCGCCAACTCGACGCCGCTCAGCTCACGCTGTTCCCGCTCCACGGCCTGCATCATATTGGCTGCGCCTTCGTCGCCCATCAGGCGATCTATTTCGCTCCCCTTTTTCTTTTTGGCCTGGCTGCCGACACCATTCGGCACACCCGGTGTTTGGGAACGGCGCTTGGGCGATGTTCCCGCATTCGATTCGAGCTGACTTGAAGGCGTTGCTGCGCGTTTTGCGGCCGTCGCTTTCGGTGGCTCTTTGGGCGTCGGCGGTCGCACCTTCTTTGGTGCTATTGACATGCAATTGGCCTTTGGCGGGATTGCTACTATTTTTGTGTTTGCTGCTGTTGTTATTGCATTTGCAGTTGTTGCTGCTGATGTTGGGCCCTTTGTACTCGCGTATTGTGCAAAGTTCTTTTGGGTTTCAGGCACATCGGGATCCCATATAATCTTGGGCTTAATAATGCGCGTACGCTTAAAACCTGCAGAATATGAGTCCAATTTTAAATTAGATATTAAGATAAATGTAAGGAATTAAAAACGAATTAAATTTTTTTGCCATAATGCTTACCAGTAGTTTCTGCTGGGGGCTGCTCCACAGCTGGCTTGATCAAATCAAGTATTTTTTGTGTATTTGATTTAATCATTACTTTCACGTTGCCAATCATATGCGGTATATCGATGACCGGCTTGGACTTCTTTACCAGCGGCAGCTTCTTTGCGGCAGGAATAACATTAGACTTGGAGGCATTGTCGCTGCCGCTGTCGTACTCGTCCCAATCATCGTTCAACGTACTAATTATATCATGCTTGGATGCTGGCTCCTTGCGTCGCGATCTCTGTGCCTTCAGATCGGCCATTTGCTCAAGGGCCACGGCGCGTGCCTGTTCCGGTGAGAGCTTCTGTTTACCGAGTGAGGATGTGAACTTGGCGCCCGTCTTCGAAGCAGTCGGACTGCTCGCTTTTGACGGGACAGCGGCGGGCTTTGGACTGGGTCCTATAGCGTTGTCACCATCATCGATTTCCATGATCTCGTACTGACCCTCGCCTTCGATGGTCACGCCCACATTGTCCAGCTCGGCCAAGGCCAGCTCAATGCTGGCCTTTAGTTCTGCAGGTAACGCAGCTGCTGCAGGTGTCGCAGCTGCTGCAGGTGCCGCAGCTGCTGCAGGTGTCGCAGCTGCTGGTGTCGCAGCTGCTGCAGGTGTCGCAGCTGCTGCAGGTGTCGCAGCTGCTGCAGGTGTCGCAGCTGCTGCAGCTGGCTGCTGCTCCTGCAAATCCTGATCGGTGCCCTTGAGCAGCGCTATCAAATCAACATCCTTTAAGGTGGGCTCCGTTGCCGGCTGCTCCTTGTTGTCCTTGCCAACCGGGGTACTGCGCTTCGCCAGCTCATCAATATGCTGTGCATCGTTGCTGCCGCCGCCATTCTCCGATTTGTTGCCTCTGACGGAATTTAGCTGAGCCTCCGCCGCTTCCTCCTCATCATCCAAACCCGACTCAGTGCCATGCTGTATATTATGCATTTTAGCAATTTCCTGCTCCAATGAGCTCAACTCATCAAGCTTGTCCACTTTGGGCTCCGCATTGACGCTAGATATGTTCTTTTCATCATGTTTGGTTTCTGAAGCGCCCGCTTTTTCTACTTCTTCTTCTGCTACTATTGCTGAGCTGTTTGTTTCTGCTGCTGCCACTTGGTGACTCTGCAGGGCAGCTAACTTAGTTTCTGCCACTTCAGCCATGTTCCGAGTGCGTACAAATTGGCCTTAATTCAATTCAAGTTTACTTAAGCTTGTAAATTCCGATGCACTTCACACGAATTTTCATGCACTTTCTGCAGCAGCGGCCATTTTATAGTGATGAACGTCCCCAGAAATGTTATTCGATGCGTATACGATTGGCATCGAAAATACCAACGATAGCTTGCCCGAACTATTGCTTACAACACCGCGATGTTTGTAAAGTGCGTGCAAAAATAATGTATCGATAGTAGCATCGATAGATGTGACTGCTCTAATCTCTACCCCCTACACCACTCCGATGAATACTTTATAGAAAAAAAGTCTCATCTGCAGCAGGATAAACGCTGATAAGAAAGGAATTTGTTTATTTCACAGGCAAGTTAAATTTATATTTGCTATAGAAGGTCAACGGCAGCGCAAGCGCAAGTACTAACATTTAGTGACAAACGCGCAAAACCGCTCGGTCGTGGCGGCGACAACAACAACAGCTCAAAAGAAAAAGCCAAACAGCAAAATACACAATTTGGCCCAAAGTGGTGGCAGTGGGACAGGATGTGGGACTCGTCAATGTTTCTGAGTACATTGACGCCAAAGTTTTACGTTGCGCTCACAGGCACCTCAAGTCTGATATCCGGACTAATACTCATTTTCGAATGGTGGTATTTTCGCAAATACGGCACCTCATTTATTGGTGAGTTTTTTTCAGTGTGGGGAGTGAGTTTTTATAATTCATAGCATTTTTTTTTCTTCAGAGCAAGTATCGATCAATCATATTAGTCCGTGGATCAATGGCAACGACGCACAGTCGGATAATGGCAGCGGCTCGAGCAGCACCAGCAGCGGCTCCAGCAGCAGTAGCAACGGGGGAGGGGGTGGCGGGGGCACTGGCGGGGGAGGCACCAACTCCAATTCTACTAACAGCTCCGGCACGCCCGAGTGCAAGGTCTGGCGCAATCCATTAAATCTCTTCCGTGGCGCTGAATATCAGCGCTTCTTTTGGGCTACCAGCAAGGAGCCGTTAACCTATTACGATATGAACTTGAGTGCCCAGGATCATCAGACCTTCTTCACCTGCGAGGGCGATGCGCGCAAGGAAGAGTACGAAATCATGCAGACCGCGTGGCGTGAACGCAATCCCATGCAGCGCATCAAATCCGCACATAATGCACTCGAGCTCAATGCCGAATGCGCTCCGGCGTATATACTGCTCGCGGAGGAGGAGGCTATGACCATACTAGAGGCGGAGAAAATACTCAAGACCGCATTGAAGGTGGCCGAAATCAATTATCGCAAATCACAGGCCACACAGCATCAGGGCGCTATTGCGGATGGCGTGCATCGAAGGGATACGAACGTTCTGATCTATATCAAGCGTCGTCTGGCCATGTGCGCCCGCAAGCTGGGCAAACTCAAGGAGGCGGCCAAAATGTTTCGCGACCTCACCAAGGAGATACCCTCGATCATGAGCGTGCTGAACATACACGAGAATCTGATCGAGACGCTGCTCGAGATGCAGGCGTACGCCGATTGCCATGCCATACTGGCCAAATACGACGATATCTCGCTGCCCAAATCGGCGACCATTTGCTATACGGCCGCTCTGTTGAAGGCGCGCGCCGTTGCCGACAAATTCTCGCCGGATATCGCATCGAAGCGTGGATTGAGTCCGGCCGAAATGAGCGCGGTCGAGGCCATACATCGAGCTGTCGAATTCAATCCGCATGTACCGAAATATTTGTTGGAAACGAAGCCGCTCATCCTGCCGCCGGAGCATATACTCAAACGTGGCGATTCCGAGGCATTGGCCTATGCGTTCTTCCATCTGAAGCACTGGAAGCAGGTGGAGGGCGCCTTGAATCTGCTCCATTGCACCTGGGAGGGCACATTCCGAATGCTGCCGTATCCGCTGGAGCGCGGCCATCTCTTCTATCCATATCCGACGTGCACCGAGTGCGCCGATCGTGAACTTCTGCCGGCCTTTCATGAGGTCTCCGTCTATCCGAAAAAGGAGCTGCCCTTCTTCATACTCTTCACAGCCGGGCTGTGTTCGTTTACGGCACTGCTGGCCCTGCTGACGCATCAGTATCCGGAGCCGATGGGGCTGCTGGCGCAGACAGTACTTACCTGGATATTGTATCCGATACAGTTGCTCAAGGAGCGCATCGAGGCATTCTGGCCGTGCAATCTGCTCCAGCAATTGTCGCGTGTCTAATTTAGCATAAACCGCAAGACGCCAACGCACACAAGCATGCACACCACTATACACACACAAACACACTCACACACACACACACACTCTCGAACTTTCAGATACATCAACTTTCATCTGGCATACGGCGGACAACAAAAACCGGAACGCATCCTTAAACAAAAGAGCTCACATACACAAAAACAACAAACATGCATACATATACATACCTATATATATATATATATATAAAAAAAAAAAGAAAATCTATATATATGAATACATATATATTTTGGATCTTTGTCTGTGTTTCGTGAAATAATAAAACAAAAGCAAGTATGAACGAATTGCTCCTAAAATATCGAAAACCAGTTCAAGCGTTCCTTCGGCTATATAGTAGCTATATATATCTGTGTTATACAGTCCCATCTGAGCCCCGTATTGTAATTACTCATATGTGCTTGTCTGTGTGTTTAGTTTTTCTTTTAAGTTTTTTTATTTTATATACAAATAGTTTATACACAAATACAGAAATGATTATTTCAATATTTATTTAAACATTAATTTTGTGTTTTTTTCATTTGTGCAGCGTAAGTAAAAGCAATTTGTGCGCCCATTTTATAATTGGCAAATATTATAGTAGCCACTGCAATCATTGCACTTTTTGAGCTCTTCCGTCAAACAATTTGAATTGAGTGACAAAAAGTATTCCCTGACAGCGATCATTATGTCCGTAAAGCTATTGGATAGCTGCATCAGAGTGTAGTCGGAATAGTGATCCAAAATGTGCTTACCAATGCGATAGAGCACCGATTCGGAACTAAGATAGAACTGCAGCTGCTCAGACAGTTCCTGCCACAAGTCCTCCATGAATATCTGCGTCATATTCAGTATGAATGTCATCCGATCCTCGGTCAAATGATCGGCCAAGGAGAGCAGCGCATTTTCAAAGCTCTCCGCATTAATGATATGATCGAAAATTGATGGGCCGTAGCTGGAGAGTGCGATTGTGACACCATTAACCATAAGACTGCTGATGCTTAGCAAGCCGACGCCGTCGGCACGATTGCTGTGCTTGTTGTTTACCGCATCCGGCTGATCCGTCGAAGCTAGATTCGGTGCGAGCAGCTGTGCTGTTTGCGTGAATCCCCTGCCATTGGTGCCACGATCAGGATAACTATCCGGTATGGGTTGCGTCACCTGGCCAAGTATATCGGCTCCCACATTGTGCTGTACGTTGGCACGCAAATCGGCGGCATTCGTTCGTACTTGATTGTTTAAATCAATGCCCGCGCCATCGGCGGAAAAGGCTGGACGCACTCCTTCCTGATTCAGCTGCTTGTTGATCTTATAGAGATCGTTAAACTGCTGTCGCGACGGCATCTCGTTCACATTGCGTATTATGTCCACTTTGCCTCGAGTTGCGCCTCTGGTGCGAATCGTCTCCTTGGACACCTTATCGAACATGCGACTGCAAAGAGCATCGAGCATATGGGTCACAGGAAGAAGACATAGACATAACCGACGCCTAAGATTAAAGCCGTAAACGGTCTGATTGTTCCTATGTCAGCTACACAATATTCGATGTTGAAACATTTTTGCTATAATAGTATCAAAAACTCTAAAACTCGACCCACCCTGTTACAGATTTCGATTCTTGATAACCGAACTCTCCAAATTGCGTTAAGTTATCTTTTGAACGTTATCGTAATCAAAACTAATAAACGTTATAAGTCGCCATTAATGCATTGTCCATGTAATTTATATGTCCCATGCAATTGTATAACAAGTCAACTGATTACTTCTGTTAGCTTACCGTTGTCGATTGCTTAAGGTCTCGCGATAGGCGCCTATCTTGCTATTGCTGGTCTCATTGATAATGGTCGAAGCAAGCCTAAAGTTGTAGACGCTGTGTGTGAAAATCACCAGCGATGCGGACAACTGCAGCGCATCCATGGCGGATATATCATCGCCATCCTGGTATTTCTGTAACATGAGAATAGATGCATACATTTTATTAAATATGTTTCAAGCACATTGAAAAACGCTCACCAGAAACAAATCGATGACGCCGTTGGCGAAACCAGTGCCCGATATCATAATGCAGGAGATGTTCATGCCGTTGACAGTCAGCTGGGTTATCTGTGGTTAAGCGGATTCAGTCGAGAGTCAGGCAATGCACTTTGCACGCAACACTTACGGCGCCCACTTCGCGGCCAGCATTTGTGGCGGCTGTCATAGCGCTTGTCGCGCCCGCTGCACCAAGTCCCACGGCGCCGGCAATGACACCAAGCCAATGATTGCGGGCCGAACGATCCGTCACATTGATCGATTGCTCATGTCTGCTGCGATCCACCAGCTGGGCGCCGGATCGCGCCGTTGCATAGCCGGCACATCCGAGACCCACAGCACCGGCCACCGCCATGACGGGCGCGGCAACGGGCAGCGTTAGGAATGCGGCAACGGGCACACAGGCGGCGGCAAAGCCACCCACCGCCGTCGTCGTATCCAGTATGCCGAGCATTTTGCGCTTGGGCGACGCCGCCGGCGTCAGATAAGAAGCTAGCTGCACGACGCCATTGGCCAGCGTGTAGACGCCGCGGTGTGGCGCCACCATTATACCGCGGGGCAGCTCATTGTTGTCCAAGTAAGCGCTCCAGTTCTGATAGACACGGCCCTTGTCGTCCACAAAGATCATGCAGCAATCGGAGCTGCTGTTGTCAGCTGCGCACAAGACACAAGAAATTATCAGATCGGTTGGTAGACTATTAGCAGCTAATCTTACAAATGCAACGGCGTGCACGAAAAACTGGATGACAGGACCAGGATCTGGATTGTGGGGCAACAAAGGTATCCGTTTCATCGGTTGCGACCATTACATAAAAGATCGATGTGAGCGACTGGCGATTGTTGTATTTACCTACAAGACAGTTATAAGACTTATTAAGGGGACCAGTTAAGGATTAGATGTGACCTACGCTGCTCCCAAACGCTCTTAAATAACGTTTCGCGCATTCTGTCATTCGCCGCGCATTCTTTTTCCATTTTCCTTTTGGCAGCTTCTTTTTCCTTCGCTATGCTTTGTTTTTCCTTCTCACTAGCTTCATGCGCCTGTTTCTTTTGACCGTCTGCTTTGTCGTCATCAGCTGGCACTTCCGGATCTCGTATAATATTCTTGATTTTTTTCTTCAATATGTCGGCTTGTTCAGCTGATAAGCTTTACAATCATTTGATTGAATTGATTAACATAAGCAAATAAAGCTGCTGCGCAATACTCACAGATCCCATATGATTTCTTCGAAATAACCAAGCGATTCTGCAAATGATTGTTGCACTTCACGGATGGTGCGCGCCCCACTTTGCACCGTTTCATTATTATTGGGCGCTTCCGTTGATGGCTGCACCGCACTTTGCTCCATTTCATTATTATCGAGCGCTTCCAATGCTTTCTGCACCTCATCAATGATGCTCGCCTCACTTTGCTCGTTTTCATTATTATTGAAAGCTGCCTCCATTTTTGTAGTGTTTAACTATTGTTACACAACCTTACCTTTCTGTCCCTAGACTGCAAATGTGGCGTGTTCGTGGGAAAAACCCCTTTTTATTTCGATCGCACACACCGATCGCGTCATTTGTTGGTTGTGATTCAGTTGATAGCGATGGCAGATGTAGCGAGAGATGTAGTTCGCTGGCTATCGATAGTGAGCAATGACTATCGATTAAAATATTTTGGGATATTCGTTATCCGTAACTTTTATTTACTTAAATTTTAAATAGCAGCCAATAATATGAAATGCGAATGGCATCTAAGCTTTAGCATCATACAGTCTTACAATATGAACATAATTCATTGTGCGCAACATACTTACGTTAATTTGATATATATTTGTTTGTATGTACATACATATATGTACTTAAAATTTCCAGACCGGTTTCCAGTATCAAAAAAAGAACACAAAGAGCCGCTGATGCGTTTTTTTTTGGCTTTCTTTGATTTTAGGCTTTTGAACTTGCCAATTGACTTTGGCAGACAATGCCTGTGGCTCCCCCATACTGGTGACTCAGTCTTTCATTAATGTATAGGTGACATTGTATATATTGTATAGGACCTATTTTGCTATTCCCATGAATTTTGTATTTCCCGCAAAGAAATGCAGCGACACAACACGCAAGCAAAATGTACAAAAATACTTGCTTATATATGTAGATACTTTTTTTCAGCGAAATCATTTTTATACTATATGCTTTCATGCTAAATGTTAGGACTTGCATTTAGAACGCTAAGGTGCGTGCCAATAACATTTTCAATGTCTTTGACGGAGAGAGCGAGAGCGAGAGCGAGAGCTTTTTTACATAGCGGCATTACACAAACAAACATAGAGAGAGTTTACAGTGCGTCATTAAACTGGACATTGAATAAGTGCTGAAAGAGAGAGACAGAGAGAGAGAGAGAGAGTGAGAGAGAGTGAGAGCGGCTAATCGAGAGAATTAATCGAATTGCGAGCGCTGAAAGAGGCGCCAAAATGCGCAATTTCATCTTGGGTTGAGATCTCTGGGGTCTGGTTCTGGGTCTGCTGTCCGTCAGCTAGTCAGTTGTTTGGCCAATAGCGTGCGATACGGTTGTAAAACGCGCACGAATTTTCGTTAGTCAAAGATATTATCAAGTGGCTGGTGCTCAAACGATACACGCCAGCATACCGGGCATAAAGCAAACAAAGAAGATCATTTTTGCCTTCGTGCCCATTCCAAGACATTGGCATTCGCAATTAAAGGCGTTTATTAATTGTAAAATGAGCAATCTACAGCATATTACAGTCGAGATGGATAAGCTGCCCAATGACAAAGCACCAGCAAATAATCAAGTAAGTTTTTCCAGCTCAACATTTGCATACATAAATTTACAACACCAAACAAAAAACTCGTAAACTGCGGAAACAAAACAGCAACTAACGTAAAACAGGAAAAACGCATACAAAATTGTTTACAATATAGCTACTAGAATGTTAATAAGATTTTATTATACACACCAGCAGAGGTACTATACAGCGACATAGATAGACTCTTCCTTTCTGTTAGCTCGCCTAAACTTTTTTGTGCCTAGTAGGCCAACAAGAAACTACGTCCCCTTGATTTTACCTTCATGCACGACTGATTACGCTTTGCACAATCCTCTTCGTGTTCTTTGCAAGGACTACAACAAAGTGTTCCATGTCATCTCGGTTGAGCTCTCTCTCCCACTAATCAAATCTTATATACTTTTGTATTTACGGGACACCTCTGCCCGTGTTTAGTTAAATCTATTTTCCCTTTTCTTTCTTTATTTCCCTCCTTTATTTTTCTTTATTCTCTCTCTATCTTCTATTTTTCACTTTATAAAATACTTTCTAATATATACTAACTCATTTACTACTAAACAAATTTTTATTGATTTTTGGTTTGATTGGGTTTTTCTGGGTTTCCCCAATCCTTGCAACAAATGTTGGACCAATGATTTAATTTTGCTATTGATATCCCCAGAGCCTAACGTAAATTTAACTTTATTTCTTTAATTTAATATATTTATGATTTTAAATTTTTTTAAATTCTTGTATATACATTAAAATGTTTTATAATTTTATATAAATTCTTTTGTGTCGACTGTCAGTAGTCGACAATAAATAAAAAAAATAAATAAATAAATAAAATAAATATGTATGTGTATATAGATAGAGTTAGATGATAATTGCAATGCACACATTGTTTTCAGAGCCACTAAACTTTGGGAAAGTAGCAGCCACTTAAGAGCAGAGATACAATAAAAAATTCCCCAGATTAGTCACAGTCGGGATCAAACTATGAAATGCTGAGTGGTCTAAATTAATTTGGGCTTTTTCCTCAGCTTAGTTTTGCAATACATATATGGCATATATGTGTAGCAAATGTAAATGATTTTATCAGCAAATATGACGGAAGCTGTGGTGCATAATAAATATGTTTGCATTTGATTGGCCGTTTAAACAAAGAGTAATCGTCATGAGTATATGATTAAATACAAAATTCTACATTTAAAATAAATATTTTATACTTATATATATTTAGCAGAGTTTTCTATTTCTATTTTGTGAAACCTTCTGTTTATCAGTGCACATACTTCTTATATATGTACATATACAAAAGAACTAACGCAGGTGATTTTTTATAGGGTAATCACAACGAGGCCTTGGACGACATCGATGGACGTAATGTGCGCATACCTCGAGCTGGTTAGTATATATACTCATTAAATCATAAGAACATATCTCAAAGTATTCATTCAATTTATGTGTCTGTGCTTTGTTTAAATGTCTTCTAACCAATTCCCGCAACCGCTATAAATATTTTCAACTTTACTCTATCAACAAACAATTGTGTAAGGAACTTTACTGTTCTATTAAGGACTGTGACTAATTAATTATATTTGCTACAGTTCCCGAAATCGATGATGATGATAATGATGAACGACCTTATGCCAATGGTGTTAATACGGGTGTCGATGATGGTCTTCTAGGCGATGGCCAGGGCAATGGTGGTGCTCAGATGCCAATGCCGAATGGCGGACGACGTCCTAGCTATGGCTTTCCCGGCTATAATGGAACGGGATTCGTGAATATCAATGGCGTCGATACGCCCATACCGGATGTGAATGCATATCAGCACAAGAAGACGCTGGCGCAGGGCATGATGGATCTGGCCCTGCTATCGGCGAATGCCAATCAGCTGCGTTATGTGCTGGAAACGAGCAGTCAGCATCCGTACTTTTATCCCAGCCTATTGTTCATATCGCTGAGCATCATATTCCAGGTATGCGCTCCTTATTTGCATATTGCCAAATTTGCAATGCATTTATTTATGGCTCTCTCGCTTACAGATTGCCGTCGGCGTTGGGCTTATATGGAACGGCCGGTTCAACATCAAGAACGAGCAGGAGATCTGTCGTGCGAACAAAATTAACAATTACACAGTCATTGGCATTTTCATTGTTACAGTTGTCAATGTTTTAATATCAGCCTTTGGCGTTGCCGAACGAGCGCCCGCCACAACAACGTAGTGTGTGTGCGCAAGTCTTACTATCTTGAATCTCTGTAAATTTTACGTTTAGAAAATACTCACAATTTCACAAAATACACTGTTTCCATTTTTATATAATAATCCTATTGTGATAAATAAATCGAAAGTCATCAACTTGTATTGCGTTTGAATTTAGCTAAGGGCGCGAAACACTCGGCACTTATCGAGAATTTAGGCTGGCAACACTGTGATCGAAACAAGTATGCCGAAAGCATAACAGCCCTGTCTGGCTGCATGAATTCCTACACCAGCCCTGACTGTTGATTTTATAGGCACTCATTTGCCGTTTGCTTTACGCTAAAAATTAACTAAATAGAGCACAAATTTCATAAATAAAATGGCAAAAATAATTAAAGCAGTAAGTGCTCAATGGTGTGCAGCAAGTGACATGCTGTCACAATTGCATTAAGTATGTTTCGCGCAATTGTTATTGTTATGTCATCGGCTGCAGAGGGAAAATTTTATGAACTCTATTTTAATATGTCTCGCGCAGTCCACAGGTTTGACCGGCATGGCCGTGGCTACCAATCCGCACCACACACTCTCTGCGCTCTACGGCAAGATACTGCGCGCCGTTGCCAAAATGCCGCAGGAGTCCAGCTATCGCAAAAATACCGAAGTGTTGGTGAAGCAGCGCGCTGATGCTCTGTTAAAAGTGCGTATTTAAGATAGCTTCAGTAGCTGAGTAAAATAAACTCTTTGTATTCGCAGAACAAGGATATTGTTGCGCTGGAGAAGTCCGTTGGCTGTGGCCAGGTGGAGGAGCTGATTGTGCAGGCGGAAAATGAATTGACACTGGCACGCAAAATGCTCGGCTGGAAGCCGTGGGAAAAGTTGGTGCAGCAAGCGCCTGCCAAGCAATGGGATTGGCCACCAGCGCAAATCCTG
Organism: Drosophila flavopinicola; assembly: GCA_035042425.1. Taxonomy (NCBI): domain Eukaryota; kingdom Metazoa; phylum Arthropoda; class Insecta; order Diptera; family Drosophilidae; genus Drosophila; species Drosophila flavopinicola. Next base: position 14,105,605 of record JAWNLL010000452.1, on the reverse strand, counting down.
GAGCCCAAAGTCTAATTCATCAGTTTGTTTTTGTTACCCGCAGTACACATGAATTGTTGACAGCAAAAAAACAAATGTGTAAAATAAACCGCAATAAAATCTAAGGCCGAAATCAGCTAGCGATTGTATTTGTTGGGTAGTGATGGCACTTTAGCCTTTTCTTTTTGATTTGTATTAGCCGTTAAAGGGATCGCAAGTTTCCATTTCGAAATTCATAAGAATGGATTACTTTTCAACCTACATTGTATTGGCAAGTGCATTGAAACCGAATTCACAAAGCTTACGTGGATTCAAAATGAGATTGCGGAATATAAAAATGTATATAAATTATAATCTTGTACTTTCAAAACCGTTGGCTTTTTTCTAGACATTTGATGCTTAGCAGCACTGCTGTTGAGTCCGCCTCTTGATAAGCAATCCTCTCAATCCAATTATGGCGTCAGTATAAGCTCATCATGCAAGCGCTCAACATCTTACTGCTACTCGCGCTGATCTTGTGCATCAGCAACGCTGCTGCTGCTCCTGCAGCAAGGCAACGCCGTCAGATCGATCTGACCGTCTCGGCAGAGCACGATGACAAGGACGATGAAACGGAGCTGGCACTGGAAGCCATCGCCGGACTGTGGAGCAGTGCAGACAGCCGCACAAAGATCGATGGCTCGGCGAGGGTTGTGCATCGGGCCAACGGAATGCAAACGGGTAACACAAGCTATCAAGCGCGCGTCCATCTGCATCATGATTACAAAAGCAATCCGTATCAATCATAATCAATGCCCCTCCACAACAAAAAGGTGCCGAGCAGGACTGGCGGCTGGGCGTGCGTGTCGTGTTCAGTTAAGGATGTGGAGATAAAGGAGGAACCTCCAGCAATTAGAGCTATATTACACAATTGCGTGCGTGCTGCTGTCGCGGCATATTATTGATAACTTTTTGACCTTTACTTTGTGCTTGTCAACAATAAAAAGTACGCAAGAAACTCAATTGAATTGCAAAAGTCGTTACTGTTTGCTTTATTGTTTACGCACCGAAACTGACTACTTAGAAATTACAACAACAATGTACACAACACAGCAAATACAATAAATATGATAAGTTATACGATGCATATAAGTATAAATGCCCATTAGCTGATATTACAATATGATTGCACCCTAATTGAAGTAGACACCGAGCGCCTCCTGCTTCTTCAGCTCCGCCACAACAAAGTCACGGAACTCCTCGTACGCCACATCCATGTCCACATTGTTGATGATCTTGTGAAAGTTGCCCGGCGTCAAACCGTAAGCGATCTCCACCTCCGCCGCATTGAGGCGCTTGCGGAGCGTCTCCTCCGTTTCGGTGCCCCGCTTGCGCAGGCGACGCTCCAGCTCATCGATGGTCGGCGGATTGTTGTAGATCAGTATGGGATTGAGATCGGTTTTCCTGATCTGCTCCACACCCTTCTGCTCAATGTCCAGTATGCAGACGCGTCCTTGGCTTTGGATGTCGCGTACCGCCTGCTTACTGGTGCCGTACATATTGCCCGTAAACTCGGCCGTCTCGATGAACTCATCGTTGGCTATCGCCTGCTCCATGTGCGGCCGGCTCACGAAATAGTAGTGCACTCCATGCTGTTCGCCCTCGCGTGGATGACGCGTGGTGTGCGAAACGCTGAAACCGAATCTATCCGGAAATTCGGCAAAAAGTCGCTTGAGCAGCGTGCTTTTGCCGGAGCCGGAGGGGCCGCAGAGTACGAGCGGACGGGGGCCGAGACCTGCTTGCGACATTACCGTGCTGCTGGCGCTGAACGCGCGATTGACAATGAACAGAAAGCTCAACATGTTTCGGGCTGAAAGCTAGCTAGTTTGGCTAAATTAACCCGTAGATGGACAGCGACTCCCGTTGCGCTTTAAATTAGTGATGGTCGCGGGCGCGTCCCACTGTGTATGTATATGCTTAATTGAATTGTGGCGGCATTGCGATAAGCAGCCGATAACTCAGGTATCGCACAAGTTCGCTCACGTTTTCAAGTTTCAAATAAAAACACATGGTTTTTTGGTTTAAAAACGCTTTATATGCATATTCTTATACTGTTTTTAATATTTAGCATAGAATTGTCGAACACATACACACTGAAACTAACGCGGTTGCTGTTTTGTATGCTGCTGCTCATGTTTTTTGTTTGATTTTCGTTTTTGTTTTTTCGTTTATCGTTATTGGCTGTTATTATTTGAATTTGAATTCGAATTACAATGCATTTTAAACTTAGTTTGCTAAAATTAATTATGAATTTCACTTCTCTTGTTTACGTTTTTGTTTGTTTTTGTTTGTTTTTTTTTTTTTATTATTTTGATCACAATTTGATTTCGCATGCCCAAAATTAATTTGGTTTGTGTTCCGAATGATTCGCCTGAATGTAACCTTCTTCTTCTTCATCTGTTCCCGTTCCATACTATATATTAAGCCTATCTGCCGAAAAATGACTAATTTCGAATTACATCAATTATATCATGCAAGCCGCTGTTGCACTTATGCTTGAGAGATACTACAAAATATGCTAATTTTCAGTCAATATTACGTGCTGCATTTTCAAAAACGCTTTCCCCCACTTTCCACTTGTTCGAAAGGCAATGAATGGAAAAAGGGTGCACGAAAACGTCGGTTACCTCTTCTTTTTTTTGCGTCATGGTATGTATGGATGTGTAGAGTATATTGGGTATTCTTATGTACAATATTATAAGTTATGTTTTGAGTTTTCGATGTACGCTGCAATGGATGCATATGGGAGTGGTTTTTAACGAGTAAAGATCAACTAAATAACAGTACTATCGTGTTGAAGTGGGAGCTGTAAATTGTGTCTAGTGGATCATTGAAGACTATGGTTAAATTGATTAAATTTGAAAATGGTTAATAGCGTGGCAAATTATAAATGTATTGTGCAATTGTTGCTGCAATTTATTAGAGCCCTAAACAATTTGTATACAACTAAAAACTAGGCGTATGTTAAAATTGATTACAAAATATTTGTATATATATGTTGTTTGTGTGTGTGTGTGTGTGTGTTTTAGCCACAAAAAAGCTACAAACTAAACTTGTACATCCCCAAATAACTGAGTTTTAGGGGAGGCAGGGATTAGGGGCGGGTGGCTGGCCCTTAAAAACGGGGCTATCTCCTTACAGACTACAATCATTATTATTCATATATATAGTATATTGTAATATATTCAATTACTATAGGAGCTTAAAAAGTTTGCAATCGTTTATCGGTTTTTGTTTTTGTTTTCGTGAATTGGTATTGCTAATTGTAATTAATTGTTGGTTTGTTTTGTTGTTTTTGTTGTTGTTGAAAATGAGAAACACACGACAAGTATTAACAAAAAACTACTAACAATTACGTTTACGATGCGTTTTGTTGCTTTCTTTGTGTATAATTATGTATAATTAATTATGTAATAATTATTGTTTACAAATAGAATAATCATTTTACGTGTACATTTATGTTTGCTTGCGTAAATTATAAAATTACCTAATCAAGAAAATTATAAAGTTAGTTAGTTGTTGTTGTTGTTGTTGCTGCTTCTGTTGTTGCTGTTGTTGTTGTTGTTGTTGTGCCTGTGGCTATTGAGCCTGCTTAAGCCTTCCAATTGTTCTGGCGACTACCGCTGGGTCCACTTGGCTGCTGCGGCGGTATCATCTCCAGCAGATATTGTCGCTGCAGCTCCGCCGCCCGCTGTATGTCCGCCAAACTGTTAGCATTGCTCGAGTTCTTCGACGAGCTGGATGCGGAACTGCTCTTCTTGTTGTTATTGTTGAAAGCTGGAGAGAAGAAAAAGAATCAGTACATTAATAAACAGTTTTTCGTGTAACAGTTTAACTCCAGCTTAACATAACTTGCTCTATTAGCAGCAAAGCTTAACAGCTGTTAGCTTGCTTGTACATTGAATGCCACTACGACCTTTCTGTTAAATAACATAATTGTTATTCATTTGATAGACAGCTGAACTAACTATTAAGAGGTTTGCTAGTTTGAGTTTGGCTTGTTAAATACATATACGCTTTTTACACAATAGTCTCTAGTTTAACATAACTTGCTCTATTAGCTGCAGTACTTAACAGCTGTTAGCTTGCTTGTACATTGAATGCCACTACGACCTTTCTGTTAAATAACATAATTGTTATTCATTTAATAGACAGCTCAACTAACTAGTAAGAGGTTTGCTTACATTTACACAATCTATAATATACCCTATTTTACACATCAGCAAACGAGATACACAGCTTAATTATAGTTTAACATAACTTGCTCTGTTAGCAGCACTGCTTAACAGCTGTTAGCTTGCTTGCACTACTACTAGAGAGCTCACCTGCTACTTGGGCCGCCTGCGCCATGGCCATTTGGTAGGTGTAGAGTAGTGGCGCAAACTGCATCATATGCTGCGGATTACCGCCCAGGCCCTGACCAAGTGCTGCAAAGGAGAATTCAAAGGGTTAGTTAGTTATTCTGACAGTTGATCAGTGGACAGTACGCACTTCTGAATAGCTGCTGTTGGAAGGCCTGCATGGCTGCCGCTGGCGAGGCATTGCCCAGGGCAGCCGCTTGATTATTGGCCGCCGTCGAGGCGCCGCCAAAGTTGCTCAGTCCGCCCAGGGCGGCCAGATTGCCCAGCTGATTGAGATTGCCCAGACTGGCCAGATTATTGATATTGAGTCCGCCCATGCCGCCCAGAGCGCTAATATGCGCTGCCGCTGCGAGCGCTGCCGCCGAATACTTGTCATAGCTCTGAGCCTGCTGCTGTTGCTGCTGCTGCTGCTGCTGTTGTTGCTGCTGTTGTTGCTGCTGCTGTTGCTGCTGCTGCTGCTGCTGCTCGCGCTGTTGGTCCCGCTGTTGCTGTTGCTGCTGTTGTTGCTGCTGCTGTTGTTGCTGCTGCTGCTGATGGTGGTGATGATCGCGTTCGGCGCGTGCCGAGCGCGCCGATGTGGCTGTGTTGGACTCGTGATGATGCGCTGCCTGTGGTCCCGGGCCGGGACTGAGTATGCCCGCCTGCTGGGCGGCAATGGCGGCCGCCGCAGCGGTGGCAGCGGCACGCGAGGAACGCGGCGTGCTCGCTGGCGGCGGTGTCGGCTGGCCGCCTTGTCCGCCCCCAGACGACGAGGACGGCGGCGGCGTCGGACGCGGCGCTGGTGTTGGTGTCTGGCATTTGGTTGGTATGACGGTAACCGAAGGCGGCAAATTAACCAGAGCAGCAGCGGCGGACGCATGCGATGCCTGCAGCTGTTCGCGCTGTTCGCGTTCCCGTTCGCGCTGCAGTGCCTGCTGGTGCGAGGCGACGGCGGAGGCGACACTGGCGGCGCTCACATTGTTGGAGGCGGCATGCGCCTCGACGGGCGAGGGACTGCTCTGGCTGGCCAGCCGCTGTTCGATCTCCTGCTCCTGCTGCAGCGCCTTGACAAACGCCTGCTTCAGTCGATTCGTGTGCTCCGCCTTCAATGCCTTCTTCACATTCGAGGTGACGCACTGTTCGCAAATGACCTTGGCTTCCTTGTTCGCTGTGTAAGGGAATATATGCAATATTTAACTATATCCTTTCAATTTGGACGGCATTTCATGATCACTCACTCTGCTTCTCCCATTTCCATACGGGCGTAAAGTCAATCTTGCACTGGGCACAGCGGAAGGGTGCGGCAACAGCGTTGGCCTTCTTATTGACCGTCAGGTAATCGACAACGGTCTCCAGGCCGAGCAGATAGACAAAGTCCGTGTTGCTGGGATTCGGTATAAAGTGCATCTCTGGCGGTGGCGGCTTTGGTGGCGGTATCTAAGAAGATTTGGGCATCAGTAGCTGAATTATGCTGGTAATCTGATATCTCCGCACTCACCTGTAGCAAAGTCTTTTCCAGCTGCTTGCGCAGCGCCATTTTAGCGGCAGCCTGACGCTGAGCGGGTGTTTGCGAATCCTCGCGAGCTGTGCCGCGATCATTCTACAATTGAATGAATATATATATAGAGGATATACATATATGGAGGTATTCGCTTTGACTCACCTTCAAATCGTTGAGCTGATTCTGGTGCGTTTGTTGCAGTGGCGGCGCCGGCGTTATGGATACGGAATTGCTAATGGTCCCAGGTACCTTCGAATTATCCGAAATATTAGGCTGCATGTTTTTGTATTGTTTGGCAATTGGTTTTGGTTTTTGATTTTGGTTTTTTTTTTAGTTACGAAATTTGTTTAGCATAGGAATGTAGAGCAAATTAGTCTTGTTTTTTCTTTATTTTCAACACAAAATTAAGGTTTTTTCTTTTGCTTTTATAATTGAAATGAAATGGTAAATTTGCCACGGACAGGACGTAGCCTACTCGAGTCTCGAGCAGACCTCGTTTTGGGCCCGTTTTTGACAGTGTGTGCAGTGTTGCGTAACGTTGTGTGTTTGCGAATCATAGAACCAGTGTGCAACAGTTCGATAATTCGCATACTGTTTGTTAGTGTTGGTAAGCGTGAGTTTTGTGCATAATTTTGATGAATTGTGGGCTTTTGCTTTTGCTTTTACTGTTTACTTTTACTTGAAAATATAAATCATATGCAAGTCTAGCTCTTTTTTGGAGGTCACAAAGATCAATACTAAAGTAACAGTTACTCGCTTAAGCAAGGCCCATGACATATAAGAAATCAAACACAAATCAAAGACCCAAAACTGTGTGTGTATGTGTGGTTTTTGGTTTTGTTTTTTTGTGTTGTGTGCAAATGGTGCAAGGATATCTCATTTATGACAATACATATGGTATATATATATATATAGAAAGGGTGGAAAAACTCGGCGCTTACGGCAACGATGACATTACAATAACTCACATTGCGTGCTTTCAGGCTGGAAGGCGGCGCCGACGTCGGCGTTATGGTCACCGACGGCGTTATCGTGAGATTCGGCAGATTCGTCCTGGGCGGCAGCACACTCGACCGATGCGAACTGTTCGTCGCCGGCGTTATGGTCGTCCCGGACGCCAGCGTCGCCCCAGCAGCCAGCGACGATCTAGGTGGCGGGAGTATCGAGTTGCTGCTGCTGTGACTGTGACTGTGGCTGTGACTGTGGCCGTGACTGTGGCTGTGGCTCCCACCTCGCTGCGATCCGGAGGAGAGCGCTGCTGCTGCGGCGGCCACAGCGGCTGCCGTCGCTGCCGAGGAGCTAATGCTGCGACTGTTGCTGGCGCTGTGAACAAGAAAGAGAACAGGTTATTAAGGCTTCAAACAGTATTTATATCAAAATCAAGCGAAAAACCTCTTCTAAGAGTTCAAACTTGGTCAAAACTGAGCCGATTTTCGATCCCGATCCCGAGGAAGTTTTGATTATATTTTGACCTCTTTATTAGATCTGCATTTTAATCTGCAGCACTTTGAATTTTTTGATTTTATATCAATAACAAGCCACGAGAAGGCTTTCAAATCACAAGAAATGCCCTTCCCAGACTTCAAACTTCCATAACTTTGCCAAAACTGAATCGATTTTGAAGTTCCAGACCATTTTATTCATGGTTTCTCCTCCACATTTACTTTCTATCCGTTTTTGAAAATTTCATATTTTTACATTTTTCCGAAAAAAGCATGCACTCCCCCCTTACTGTTTACGGGAAATTTTTTTTCCAAAAAAATAGAATTGCGAATTGGTATTTTTAATCGATTGTGGGTGTCACAATTAGTATAAAAATCCAAAGAAAAACTTATCTGGGGAGGTTCATTTTTAAGTCAAAAATCAGACAAAAAATAGCTAAAGTTTTAGCTTGTAAACTGATTTTTGGTGCCCTAGAAATGCCCTTTATAGACTTTAAACTGCCATAACTTGGTCAAAACTTATCAGATTTTGATCATGTTTTCACCACTATATTGGATCTGCATTTAATGCCGAATCACTTGAGACTTTTCGATATTCTACTCAAAAGCAAGACCTGTTAATGCTCCATAGTCCCGAGAAATGCTCATTTAAAACTGCAAAGTCAGTTCCCATATGTATTTATCGTTCCATTCTGCTCATCCCACTCCCACTCGAATCGCACTCACCTTATGCTGACGGCAGCCGAACTGCCTCCGAGGCTGCTGCGTCCTTTGCTGTGCGCCGGCATTGGCATCGCCGACGTGGGCGTCACGCTGAGCGACCCCTTGGCCGTGAGGGCGCTGGGTATGGCGGCGAGCGGATTGTTCGGGGAGACGCTGGTGGGCGTGACGACCAGGTTCTCCTTCATGACCTGCTGCGACTGCTTGAGCTTCTTGAGCAGCATCAGTTTGGTCTCCTCGTTGCGCAGATCCTGGCGCAGCTTGCGCAGACTCTTCTCGCGCTCCTTGAGCTCGGCGTGCGTCAGCTCCTTGATGGGCACATACGGCGGCATCTCCTCGTCGTCCGTCTCCGAATCGATGTTGCCGTTCTGCTGCCGCCCATTGGTCCGCGCTGGCAGCAGCACAATATCGGGTGCCTCCGCATAGGATTTGGGCTCGGTGCGTGGCCGCAGGACACGGCGCTGTACTTTGCTCTCATCCTGGTTGAGGCTGCCGCCGCCGCTGCTGCCGCTCATGTTGCCACTCCCGCTGCCGGCCACTGCGTCCGTTAACGTCACGTCATTGGCGACATTGTTGTTTGTGCTGCTGCTGCCGCTGCCGCCGCCGGTGTTGTTGTTGTTGCTGGGGGAGTTGCTGCTGTTGTTGTTGTTGTTGTTGCTGCTGTTGTTGTTGTCATTGCCACTGCCATTGCCAGTGGCGGAGGCAGCTGCAGCAGCAGCAGCAGCAACTGCAGTCGCAGCAGAGTCTGTCACTGCAGCTGTCACAGCTGCTGCTGCTGTTGTTGTTGCTGCTGATGTTGCTGCTGCTGCTGATGTTGTTGTTGCTGTTGTTGTCGCTGCTGTTGGTCCTGGCGCTGGCGTTATGGTCAGTCCCGTATTGTTGGCGGTCAGAGCGCGCAGATCGCGATTGCTGATTGCGGGCGCTGGTGTTATGGTCAGCGCCGGATCACGGCCGGAGCTCAGACTCAAGTCGACCACATCGTCGACCTCCATTTTGGCCATTTTCGCGCGTCGCGTCGTCGTGATGTCGTATCTTGATCTAACTGCAATGAAGAAACAGTCGATTAGTTGAATGTATATGTGTATGTTGAGTATGTGGTGTGTGTGGTACAGTGAACGCTCCCTTTAGTGCACTGGCAAATATATAAATTGTTAGAAAACATCACAATTTTATATGTAGCTATTAAACATCTTTACGAAGTGGATTGGCGAGAGAGATAGAGCGGGAGAATGGAGTAAGAGAGCGAGAGAGATGAGATAATGGGTCAGAGAGAGGAAGAGAGAGAGAGAAAAGGATAGGGGTCAGAGAGAGAGAGAAAAGGAAAGGAGTACGATAGAGAGAGAGAGCTATGAGGAAAGGAGTACGAGAGAGAGAGAGCTAAGAGGAAAGGAGTACGAGAGAGAGAGAGCTAAGAGGAAAGGAGTAAGAGAGAGAGAGAGAGAGAGCTACGAGGAAAGAAGTACGAGAGAGAGAGAGAGAGAGCTAAGAGGAAAGGAGTACGAGAGACAGAAAAAAAGGAAAGGAGCAAGAGCAAGAGAGAGAGAGAGAGAGAAAAGAGGAAAGGAGTAAGAGGGAAATTGCGAGATAGTAGTAACACAGTGAGACAGTTTTAAGATGGAGTGAGAATATTCAGAGAGAGAGAGAGAGTATTAAGAGAGAGATAGAGGGATTAGTAATAAAGAGTGAGCGAGAGACGCAGAGCATGAGATTAGTGGGAGAGAGAGATCGGGAGAGATAGTAGTGATAGACAGGGAGGAGTAGTAAGACAGACATTAATGAGAGAGTAGTAAGAGAGAGAGAGAGAGCAGTAGTAGTAAAAGATATTCATGAATTGCGATCAAAGAATCACTTTCCTAAACTAGCAGCACAAACACACACACACTCATCTGTACAGATCACTGCTGCCATGGAAATCCGCAGACCTTACTTGAATTCTTGAGAATCGCATAGAAGGGTAGCTCTAACATAGTTGCTATTTTAAATGCTATGTTAAACATAACATAAACTGTAAAGCCTTACAGTTTTTCATAACTACACAAAGTTGCATATTATTGTTTTGGTATTTCAATACAGTTTCACTTGAATTCAACATATCGTATCTCTACTGTATTTCAGAGTGGGCTACACCTTATATCCTTTGCTAAGGGTTGCTCTGTCCTGGAGAGAACGCCCGCTTGCTGCTTTACTTGTCTTTTTCCGTCTTTTTTTTTCGTTTTTGTCATTATTTACTTTGCCAGCGGAAATCAGCGTCTAACCCTTAATGGCTTAACGGTTTTTGTTTTGCCGTATCTCCGTTTCGAGTATTTCACTTTATTTTGTTCTTCACGCAGGCAGACAGACAGACAGACAGACAGACTGCTCCCTTTTCTTGTTGTCGTGTAAGGAAATAATAAAGATATCCTGATTTCAATTCATTTAGGCGACGACCTTGTTGAGTCCGAACTGATAGCCTCGAGAGTCGACGACAAAAGGAAAGCTGCACTCAATCACAAGCGCAAGATTTGATCGCAGATACAAACACAATCAAAATATGCATACATACATATGTAAATATGTATGTGTGTGTGTGTGTGTGCGACAAGCGCCACAGCATTCGCATGGGATTCGGACAAGCCGATTGCTTCCACAGGCAAGTCACGTTTTCGTTTTATCAAATTTTCGCATACAAAGCGAGAAAATTTACATGAAAACAAAGTGGCCAGCGGGGGGGGCACAGGTGAATGGCAAAGCGAGGGGGAGTGAGAGAGAGAGAAAGAAAGAGAGAGCGAGAGAGAGAGCACATGCAAATGGGTAAAATGTTTAGTGGCAGTGCAGAACTAGCAAAAAAGACTTAAAGCACACAAACACACAAACACACACACACATACTCTCACAGACACTAACATACACACACACACACACACATGCATAAGCCGCAAGACACGTGAGAGCGAGAGGTGAATAAACTTTTCAGCAAATGTGTGCACATACATACATACATACATGCATAGATATAATCGCAACAGCAACAAACACATTGCACCTGTCATATGAAAAGCATTTCAATAAGCAGCAGCAACAAGAAACAAATTATCACAAAGCATAGGCAGTCCAATTAAAATGATATAAAGTGCAGTCACACACACACACACACACACACACAACGTAACAGCTTTCAGCATTTGCAACGGGGTGGCAACGCTTTAAACTAAGCTTAGCTACGACCTCAAGGAAGAAGAAAGAATCAAAGCGAATCGAAACATAACATAATCATCAGAACGAGAGCAGAGCAAAAACTACAAGTTCTATGCATGTGTGTGTGTGTGTGTGTGTGTGTGTGTGTCGGTCTGTCTGTCTGTTATTGTTTGGCCAACAACGTCCCCAACGTGCTATAAATTATCTCGCTTTGAAAGTTGGCAGGCAGCCGCACACAAACACACCACTCGCACACTTATTAGCGCACACACACACACACACACACACACATGGCTCACTCGTTCGTTTTTGCCCCCCAAAGCAGCTGTCGGCTATGTCTCGTTACTTTCCACACTTGTGTCGTCATCAGATTGCTGCTTAAGAGCGAGCGGCAGCCGCTGCACAGTGGTACAATAGCGTGCCGTCGCCGGAATGCAACAGGCATTTTATTAGATGAGATAACATTGTAGCAGCTGGTCTGTTTTCAGGCACAGCTAATATGTGTATATAATAATATATGTATATAATAATATATGTATATAATAATATATGCATATAATAATATATGTATATAATAATATATATTTAAATGAACACAGTGCTGAATAAACTATTTGAAATTTAAGCTTGTCTTGTCGTAACTCAACTCTGTATCATTAAGCAACTTGCAATTTTCATTCTCCGTTTATAAACTCGGTGCCACTGTGCCATGACTGGTGAGCGTGAGAATAACATAATGCCTGTGCCTGGGTGTATGTGTGTGTGTGTGTGTGAGTGTGCTTTTAATGATTGTTGTCCGCATTTTGATTCTTCATAAAAAGCAAATCCAAACATTTTAACTTTTTTATAGACGCTTTAAATGTAATGTTTATACAAATACAATGCTGGCGCACATTTTATACTGGCCGACATTGCTTTTATGTCTGTTGTTGTTGTTGTGGTTGTTGTGTCCCCCATGTTGGCGAAAAAAATATCAAATTTGTATATCGATTTGTTGGCGTTGTCGTCACTGGCTTTTGTTGGGGTTATAATTGTGTTTAATAGCGCGCTAAATGTGTGTTTCAATTAGCGCTTAAAGCTAAGCTGTGTGTGTGTATGTATGTCAATGGGGCTGCACTGCATATGCATATGCATATGTGTACGTGTGTGTGTGTGTGTGTGTGTATGCATGTAATAATGTCAGGCAAGTTCAAGTTTAGTGCCAACAACGGTCGTTGGCACCTGCCTCGCAAAGGGAGACGGAACAAAATGTCACCGCCGACATTAGAATGAGCGGAGATAAGTGACCGCCAATAGGTGGTTCAGCCTTGACGGAGTCATCGGCAACAACAACAGCAACAATACAACTAACGAGCAACAGCAAAAAAAAAAGCAAAGAAATAAGGTTAAATCAAAAGTACAGTTGTGTACATAGCGCAGCGAGCAGCAGCAGCAGCAGCACCAACAACAACAACACAAACAAAAGCGAAGAGCAACCAACAAGCAAAATGTGTTTGAGTGCGGCTGCGGTGAGCAGCAACAACAACAACAACAACACCAGCAGTAGCAGCAGCAGCCGACGTTGAGAGAGAGCAAGACAGAAGAGAGAGCGCGCGTCGCACACACACGCGAGGCGAGCCCAAAGCCAAAACACACACACACACACACACACTATACAGCGAACGGAGAGAGTGAGAGAGCGAGTGGCGGGCAGACGGCGGCAGTTGGCGACCGAATTGGAAGTAGTAGTGGGGGAAGTGGGGGCAAATTGAAAACTGTCTGGCCACCCCAGGCACACACACACACACACACATACACCCACACACACCTTAAGCTACGCCCCGCACCTATCGATTTGCATATTAGTTCAAGACCCCGAAAAAAACAAACCTCAAACTTCACTGCAATTGCCTTCATTTGCGATATTGCGCAAAATAATTCAATTCATTTCAATAAAAATATGAACTGAAATTATCAAAACAAGTCGCAGCTTCGCACACACAAACAGGCAAAAATCAACAAACATACAAATATACATAAGTAGGTACATGCATACATACATATGTACATATACATATATACTTGTATAAGAAATGCGCATATCTTATGGCCTGCCATTGTATGTACATAAGCAACGGCAAAACCAAACGGAGCGGCTGAGAGAGAGGAGAGGAGAGCAGAGGAGCAAAGCGGTGGGCTGCTGCTGCTGCTGTCGCTAAGAGAGCGCGCGTGCGAGCGAGAGAGCGGCCGACTTGTACATGGGCCCATTTGTACATATGTATTAACTCACCATCGCCATCATGGTGGGTTGGGGGTTGGAGGTTGGCCTGTGGTGGGCTGCTTGCAAAATGCACTGGGCGCATATAAATCTAAGCTGCGCCTTGCTGCGAACTCTTCAAAACGTATTAGTGATGTCAGCTATTTAGCAGCTGCTTAGCAGACCAACAACATTTCCCAACGCTCTTGGCAGCTCCTTAACTAATTTACAACAACAACCAGATCTAGAATTAAAGCGTCATAATTGACACAAGCTTTAAAGCTGCCCATTTACATACATATGTATGTACATACATATGTATGTAAATATTTGGCGCAAAAGTGTCAAATCATTCTATCTTTAATCTGCATACCTATTCGTATATGCATGTGTATCAATTTGTGAGCTTATTCAAATCTCACTAGCTACATATGTACATGACTATATACACACATACATATATACATAATTATGTCGCTTGTTTATTAATAGCACCGATAAGGATAAGCTTTGAGAAAATACAACACTCGCAAGTAAAGCAACAACAACAATGCAACAAAAAATAGCACATATTATGTATGTCTGTAATAAGTATATAAATAAATTTCTAGAAAATGGGTTACGTACAACAACAAACTGAACACAAATTAATTGCGCGCACTACAAACGAAAAATCGTCGCAGTCGCAGTCGCTGTCGCTGGCGCTGCTTCTGCCGCTGCCAGTAGTCGTTGGCCTCTGCCAGCGTCGCAGCGGCAGCGGCAGCGCTGCCAACGCCAACTATAACAGTGTGTGTACATACAAACTGATGTGTTGTTGCTGTTGTTGTTGTATGTGCGGATTTGCTGCTTATCGCTGAACATATTTGCAGTGTCTTTTATGGCAAGCGCTGAGTAATTGGCAAGTGACGGGCAGTGGGCGGGGGGAGGGGGGGGGGCGGGGCGGGTGGTTGTGTGGGAAGACTGGAATTGGGTCTGGGCCTAGCAATCTTAACAGCTGTTTTGGCAGGTGCTGCGTTCTTCAAGCTGCCTTCACTTGACCAACTAAACAAATGCATAGACATACATACATACATATGTATATAGATATGTACATACAGTGGCGTAGGCAGGATGACTTTTAAGGGGGGTTGCAGTACAAATTTATTTTGAAAAGCAAAATAGATAATGATTTCTCTTAACCCCCCAAAACACACCCACCTGACTACTCCACTGTGTATATATGTACATATGTATGTATGTATGTATTGTGCTTGGCAACAACAAAGTGTAATCGCTTTCAAATAGGTTTTAATTGCTGTTCGTTTTTGTTAGACATAAAAAATGCGTTTGTTGCTGTTAAAACAGAGCATAAAGCATAAGCAACAAGCTGTTTTTGCTTATGGCTGACATAAATACTCAAAAGCATATATGTAACTTACTTTCTCACTATATGTACATAATTGAAATATACAATATATATATTTAATAGTTTTCATATGCTTGTAATCTATAATTTTAACTTTATATAACTAAAGAAATGTACATAAGCACATCAAAAGTTCGCCTGAGAACACAGCCCCGCAGCAATTCCACATATCATTCCTATGACGGCCGAATTTCACAATTTTACTATGACAATTTTCATATTTGCTTAATGCATACATACATACATACACACACACATACATACATATGTATGCATGTAGGCAGAAGCGCAGCTCAGCTGCTTGTAAAGCTCTTTTGTCGTTTGTCTTTTGTCGGTTGCTCTTCTGCTTCTTGTTGTTATTATTGCTGTATATAAGCCAGTGCCGCATGTACATACATACATATGTACATACATATACACTAACACGCGCTCTCACTCGCACACATACATACGCATTGGTTCGACTTTTGTACATAAACTGAGTGCGCGCTGCGCTCGTCTCGTTGCTTTTGTCTATCCAACCGTGCTTCTTTCCATGTGCATGTGTGTGTGTGTGTGTGTGTGTGCATGTATTGCCTGCCTGCCAGTCTCCTCCACTAGCAACAACAAGATGCAGCGAAACCAAAACAACAAAAGTAAAAACACATAAAAACGCAATAGCAAACAAACATATCGACAAGGCAATAATCTATTTATTGCACGCCTGCACATACATACATACATACATACATACATATAAATACATACGCAATTGCACTTGCTGAAGTTTTGAATTTTTCTGTACAACTCACAACTTTTGGTAACGGTTTTCATTTTGTTGCTGCAGCACCAATATATAATTATTTGTGGAAAAATTCCACTTAATCAGGCAAATTACCAACGCGTTGTTGCCATGCTTTGGCTATTTTTAGGCTTTGCGCTTTACCTTTCATTTTTGCTTTTATTGTTGGCAAAACATCAAAAAAAAACAAAAAAAAGAAGAAGAAAAGAATAAAGGAGAAAAAGCATACAAATTGAGTGCTACATGAAAATGAGACGATTTCCGTCTCCCTCCGCTCGCCCCGTTAAGAATAACCCCAAAAAGTAACACGTAAAAGGTAAGCAGCGACGCAAGCAGCGCAGCCAGCGTTGCCCAACAACAGCAACAAAACCAGTTAGCCGCTACTCACACAAACATACATACATACATACATACACACAGATACACACACACACGCACACATTTGACATTTTATAATAATAATAATGCGAGACGATAAGTGCCAAAAATGGCAAGAAAATAGAAAATACAAATTCATTCAATGCGAAGAAGAGATTTCAATTTCATTAGCAATTAATGTGGCCTTCAATCAATATCTTGTGTAAACACACTTACATACATACATATGTATGTACATATAAATTTATGAGCATTTATTGGCTTTGCAAATAAGCATGTCAAACTGCTGGGCACAGTTTGGAAGACAGCGCTATAATTTGTGTCATTTGCAGCCTTGAACTAAAGAAACCCAACAGACACACACACACACATGCAGTTGCAGTGTGTACATGTATAGATGTATGTATGTATGTGTGCACCTGTAATAATAGCTTTGCACGCGTTTTTTCACTGCTAAATGCATGTTCACACCGGTTAAACGTTTGCGTGTACATACATACATACATATGTATATATATACAAACATTTATATATGTACATACATATGTACATATGCATAGCATATAAAAATAAATGACATCGAAAAGAGAAAACATTTTTTCTAGCGCTTTTGCTGATAAGCGACGGCACTTACATACATACATACATACATATGTATATACTCGCACATACATAAGTATATCTGTGTGTATGTATGTGTGTGCAATTGTTCATACAGCTGCTTTATAAAGTCGCTACTGCTGTTGGATGGGCTCCCATATGAATCACTAAAGATTTACGATTGTTTATTAGTTCACTCTAATGTCTGTATGTATGTATTTGGCTTGTATTATAAGATTTAGTGTTGAGCAAGCGAATGTAATAGGTAACGGCACACACACACACACACAAACATATGTCCATACATACATACATACATAAATTGACAGCCTGCTGCAACGCTTTCTACAACTGAACGAAAGAAAGAAAGACGTGAGAGAAAGAGAAGAAAAAAACAACTACTCCATACTACTTGATTGTACGGTGTTTTTTTTTATGCGCTGTTCTTATTTTGCACTTAATGACGTGTAAGCAGCGCGCGCGTGTTTACATTAGTGTGCGTTTCTATGTGAGCATATGCATGCATATGTATGTGTGTGCATACACATACAATGGCCAGCGTTTGCTGTGTGTGTGCGCGCGAGCGAGATGCGAGATGAGTAAACAGGTAAAAAAAAAGGTAAGCCGAAAAAAGAAAACAACAAAAAGTAGCTTTGCCACTTTTTTTTTTGTTTTTTCGCTGTTGCCGCTTTTGTTTTTGCGTGAAATTGTCAGAAGTTGAAGAAGAAGACAAGCGGCGGGTATTGAGTAAATTGGCATTGCTGCATTCGTCTTTATAATGCTGATCATAATTAGCCAACGTCAACGACCATGAAAACGAAAACTTACCAAAATAAAGTGCATATAAAAGAAAAAGATCAATGCACAATAATGTATGTAAAGTGCAGCGTTTGCTTGATTTGCAGTTTTTGCTTATATACTTAAAGTAGGTACATACATACATATGTAACAGTGGCGTCGGCAGGGGGCTCTTAGGGGGGTTAAAGCTACCCCCCCTCTCTTTAAGATTTTCGTATGTAGAAGTTATTAATTTCATCTTTTTGATTTTAAGAACTAATTTTTGCTGTAAATACCCTGCTTAATAAAATCCTGCCTATGCCACTGATATGTATGTATGTATGTATGTATGTAGTATACACATAATCATACATACACACACACACACAGACATGAATTGGTGTCTGCCTTCTTGAGCGCATTCTTTGCCTGGCGAACGAGCCGCGACGCAGTTACATAAGCACATACAATATATGTATGTATGTATAAACACACACACATGCATATAGAGACATGAGGATGACAGACAAACAAGGAAGTAACAAGAGCAAAGAGCAAGGCAGCGCAACTGCAACTGCCGGCGGCGATGCCACTTGAAACTTGTCTACGACTGAAATGTAAAGTGGCAACACTATCGCTTTAGCCGTACAAAGGTAAAAGGGTGTATAAAAGTAAAACCAAATAAGAAAAGAAAAAAATATACATATACAAAATACAAATTCACAACGTGCCAACAGCAGCAGCAGCAGCAACAGCATCTAAAACAACAACAACAACGGCAGCGGCAGCGACTCATTTAAACGGTCAATTGCCTCAAGCAAAAAAGGCAAACGTACGAATAGAAGAGAGCGGGCCAGAGAGAGCGCAAGCGAGCAAAAGAGCGAAAAAAAAAACTAAATGAAATTGAGTAGCGGCTCTTGTTGCTGTTGTTGTTGCTGCCTTCCACATTGACTTTGACTAGGCAGGCAGGCGCTGCAGCCAAAAATGTGGCTGTTAAATTTTAATATCTCGCTTTCAAATGAGAGCAACACACGCATAAAAATACACACACACATGCATACACAAAAAAAATATTGAATTGAGTATGAAATGGGCAATCAAAAAAGTTTTTTTGCACAGACACAAAAAGCGAACAACGTGCATAAATTAGCAGAAGTCAACGAGAGAGAGAGAGAGCGAATGAGAGAGCGCGGCCCA
The DNA here is from genome assembly GCA_035042425.1 of Drosophila flavopinicola. Classification (NCBI taxonomy): domain Eukaryota; kingdom Metazoa; phylum Arthropoda; class Insecta; order Diptera; family Drosophilidae; genus Drosophila; species Drosophila flavopinicola. The sequence continues at coordinate 14,087,036 of JAWNLL010000452.1, read as the reverse complement.
AAAGAATAAGTGGCAAATGAGAATGCGAGTGCGAGCAGCAAAGCCATATGCATATATATGTATGTATGTACATGTGTGTGTGTGTTAGCATACGTAACGTTGTGTATGTGCGCGCAAGGGCAATTAAAGAAACACAAAACATCACTACATAAACAATAATAATACAGTAAAATGAGCAGCAAAATAATAAAGCATTAGCAAATGCAATGCGTGTTTACATAAACATCGTTTGATAATAGTTGTTCCCTTACTCATTGACTGTTTGGTTGGGTGTGGGAGAACAGCGCCCCCAACTCCAAATCCAACTCCACCTCCACCTCACCCTCAGGCTGCACTCACCACAACCGACAACCAAAAACCACCAAAAAAAAGCTTCGACAAGTAACTTGAAATGAAGGCAGTCAACAAAACTTTTGTTATAAGTAGATATGTACGTATATAATAAGTACATATGTATGTATGTACATATGTAAGACATGTACAGTGGCTCATAGCTTATTTGATGCAGTTTTTATATAAAGTCTCTAAACTATTAAAGTTATTAAATTTAAATGCAGCTTTTGTATATTTATAAAGCGAACTTGATTAAAAATTGTTTGATAACTTAAATACGCATTTGAAGTGTTTTTCTTTACATCTGCAGTAAATAAGTTGTGAGCCACTGTATATGTACATATGTATGTGTGTGTGTGTGTGTGTGCTGCTGCTTATGTACCTACTTGTCTGCTTTAGGCAACTGGCGAGAGCGTGTGCAAAACTTTAAAGTTGCTTTTAAAGCTGCGCCAGCTTTGGTTGCCTTTTGTCTGCTTGGGCGCCAAACTCCCACCCCTCCCCCTCCCCCACTGTATGTATGTGCGAATGTTTGTATGTCTTGTGCAGCTGCCCGTTGTGGGGTAACGTTTTTGCGTGCTCTGCTTTTAGATACCCTTTCGTTTGGATTGAGATAAATGTGCATATAAAGTTGATTGTATGAACTTTTGCAGTTTTAAAGTTATCTTGATTCAACTTTGAACAATATTATATATGTAATTGCCTTAGAAATAAACTAGAGTCAACTGCAAAATATAAAAAAAAAGTAGCAGATTAAACTGATAATACACTTTTACTCTATATCTGCAAGGGTATTTCAACTTGCGCACCCCTAAAGATAGCTGTTTTTTTGTTGTTGTTTCTTCTTTCTTTTGATTATTTTTGTTGTTGTTGTTGCCGCCTTTGCCCTAACAAAAATGTGTATCTAGAGATATTTTATGCAGCAGGGGGCGGGGCAGGGGGCGGGGCAGAGGCAGAGGCAGTCAGCCAGGACACGTCAATAGCAGGGGCAGCTCTTTGTGAGTCTGTCTGTGTGTGTGTGAGTGTTCGTTGGGGGTGGGGAGAGTACTCTACCTGCATGCATATGTATGTATATGTACATATATGTATGTACATGTACATGTATATGCATATACACATATATATAATAGGCGGTGTCAAGACACATGTCCACATAATTGCCAAACGCGCAAAATCGAAGCCAAGTTCCAAACACACACACACACATAGACAAACATACACACACACACACATTCACACACACACACATAGGCAGTCATGCAAAACCATCAGCGCTCTCGTAGCCTAGTCACTCAGCTAACCCTACACGCAACCCCCAACCACCCAACCACCCATAAGACCCCACAAAACACCGACAATCCACCCACCCAAACACCCACCCACCCCCGCTGCCAACACTTCAATCTAAAACACACAGCTGCAGGTACAGTTGCGTTCGCAAATTCATAGTCGCTGGAGTAGTTAGTCGTAGCTATTTCATAATTAATACGCAGCTTCTGTCGAATATTTGAATGCCCCTTCCCCTCTCGTTCTCTCCCTCTCTCTCTCTCTCTCTGTCTCGCTCGCTAATTGTCCTGGTGCGGCATTTGCATTAAAATTTCGTAATATTAATGGCCCCCCGGAACTGTGGCTAAAACTAATTTCCTGCTGCAGGTGGAAGCACAGCTAACGAGTGGTCAATTCAATAGTAGTACATGTGTTTTACTAGTAGTAGCTATGTAGTCATCTACTATGCAGCTAGATTAGCTATCCATATAGGAAATATACTTTAAAGAAAAGAATCCTCTTAGATACATATGTATCTCAACATCTACATCCATATGATATGAGTGTATATTGTGAATGGGAACAAATCTAGTCAAACATAAGAATACAAATTAAAGCTATTATATATGTAGGTGTGCTAACAGAGCATGTTATTAAAATGTTATTAACATTCTGTTAAATTACAGTTCTTAATTCAATGACTCTGTAGCTTTAAAGTTGTTCAACGTGCTATTAAAGTATCCGAAACATGTTTCTTATACAGAAAACTCTTAGAATTTTAAATTTTCGTTGTTTTTTGAGACAGAAGGGTTCAATAAATGTGCATATGTATGTATTTGTGCCCACCCCTTTTGAATGTGCAAGGCTTCCTATATACATACAGACATACATAACTACATACATACATACATATGCATGTACATATGCGAATACATATGTCGCTATAACGAAACTGCAACAGCAACAGCAATTTCGGATTGTGTGCATTACAATTCGAAATTTGCATTTCGGTGTGTGGATTTTGTTGTCGCAGTTGCAGTTGTTGTTGTTGTTGCTGCTGTTGTTGCTGTTGCTGCAGTTGTTGTTGTTTCGTTTCTAAGCCAACCATAGAGCAGGCAGTCCAACTATACAAACAAACCCCTATCCCAACCCCTACTCCAATCACTAGTTTGGGCCGTGGCCCTGATCTGGGCCCTGGCCAGCTAACGCAACCGTTATAACCGCCCACGGGTCGTAGTTCAAGCATACACACACACACACACACACACACACACACACACACTCGCACACACACACACACGCATAGATACAATGGTAAAATACGAGCAGTGGCATATCATCGCATAGATTACGCAACTATTGCACACAACAGCCACCCACAACCACCCACTAAACTGTGGCCTGTGGCTCGATGATTTTAACCCCCCCCCAGCCCCAGCTCCACCCCCTTCGACTAGCATTCTCCACTCTCACTCGCGACACATTTGTGCTACTCCAAAAAGCAAAAAGGGACAACGACCAGCGACAGACCAAACCAAACCAAACCCACCGCGCACTCCCCCACTGGCAACTGGATCCACTCAAGCATAGAGAACCAACCAAATAAGCCAACCACCCACCCAACCAGCCAACCTGCAATGCTGTCCGCGTCGCAGTCGCCGTAGGCCTCTGTCGGATGCTGCTCGCACTCCCCTCACCCTGCTGCCACTCCCCTCACCCACCGCATCCATCGCTATTGCAGCTGCTTCGTTTTCGGCACCGAGAGTCCCGAGTCCCGGATATTATATGCATACTTGAACTATGCGAGGAAGGAAGCGCCAGCAGTTCGTACAGCAACAACGCCCCACTCCTCATACACCCACCCACCCACCCACTCACACCCCTTGCTATTTTGTATATGTATCTCTATCTGTATCCGCTTTTGCATGCGACTGTAGCTGTGTGTGTGTGTGTGTGTGTGAGGCAGTTTTATGTACACATGTACACAGCTGTACCCACAGTCAGTCTCTGTGTGGGTGACTCGCTCTCTCTCTCTCTCTCGCTCTCTCTCTCTGTGTATGTGTGTGTTTCGGGCCACTTTACAGCCACAGAGCCACCCACTAGACAACAATGCAAAACGTCTGCATTTCAACTAACGCCACAAAACGCTACCCAATGCGAAACAACAACTACAACTACAACAACAACAAGTACAATAACACTGCTTACAACAACAATACACACAGTGGTCTATCTACCCAATGTTCGAGCAGAACTTGCAGTAACTATAACTCATGTCTTCTGTTTCCAAATACTTATGTTGCCATTGCAAGTGAATAACAATTCAATTGAATTTGCAGCGCTACACAATTTTAACCCAATTAAAAAGTCAAACAACTAAAATCTGTTTACCAAATCTTATTGTTCAATTTTATATATTTTATTATCCATTTTCATTCATTTTTCATTTCGCTTTTACAACTATGTCACTTTCATTAATTAAAATTATTCGCGCATTAAAATCAACTTGGGCAGCTTGAAGCTCTAACTTACTGGCGAGCACTGTAAAAGTCGTTGTTAGCCCTGGCAACACACCCACAGATCCACACACACACACACCCACACGCACACACCCAACCACCCACACAGTGCCCCCGTCCCCGCCCCCTCTAAAAATCCCTTTTGAGCTAATGCAGCAGCCTGGGTTTTAGTTTACTTTTGTTGTTGCTGTTGTTGGCTGTTGCCGAAAAACTTTGATACATAAGCAGCGGTGCAGACAGCACTCCAACCCCAGCAGCCAGCCCGCACCTCCCCCTGCCACACCCTATCAACACAACCGCCTTATTAGAAAAATCAATAAACTTGGTGTGTTTCAAGGCGCCTGCCTTGCACTCATTTCAATATTTTGCATTATCATATAAACAGAAATTAAAGTATATACATAAGTATAGAGTATATGTATATCATGTCTTTTCATCGATTTTTTTCAACACGCGACAGCAGCAGCAGCAGCAGCAGCAACCCACTCAAAGGCCACCCAACACCCAAACACCACCCACGCAAGCATGCCGCCTCGCTTGCACACACAGAGCCACAGGCGCTCACTCACTCGCACTCTTTCACTCCCTCCGGCTTGCCAGAATTAAGCGAAGCACACACAAAAAAGGCCATAAAAAAGCAACAACAACAACAGCACAAGACGAAAACAGCTTGCAAGGCGGCAGAGGGAGGGGGCGCGAGTTTTGAAAAAGTCAACCATAAATTCAGCGCTGGGCAGCACTGGCAGCTGCTGAGGCGAACTGACCCTTTGCAACACTGTGGCGGTGGCGGCGGCACCTTTGCCCTATCTCTCGATCGTGTGACAATCGACGCACTTGACATTTGTTATCGATAAGAAACATTACCGATAAAAGTGCACAAGTTAAGCTCAAGTTGCCAAATACATATGTATGTATGTACACACATGCACATAAACTTATCAGCGAGCGCTCTGCTAAATCTTTGACTGGACTGTTGGCCTGGCGCGTTCTGCTGTTAGTCGCGCTCTCTCGCTCTGACGCACGCAAAACGAAATCACTTAATGGATCGCAATGATTTTGCTGCTGTTGCTGTTGCTGTTTTCTGCTGCTTTGGCTTTTGTTTTAGTTGTCAACAATGGCTAAGCTGCATATGTATTGGTATGTATGTATGTATGTAACTTAACGAAGCACCGCTGCATGCAACTATTGAAGCATGAACATGCAATTTATGTACTCACACACACACACTCACACTAAAATATATGTATATGGAACTATGAAATACAACAACTACACTAAGCGACTGTACTTTTGATACGAAATCCACTCAGCACACATAGAAATGCAAACACACACCAACACACACACACACACACACACACATGCAGGCATATGCACTAAAACACACCAATCCCACCCTGCTCCAACTGCTCTTCCCTCCCCTGCCAACCATCGACGCAACTCTGTTTAGTTTTAGTTGCGCTTTAAACTGCATTTTGCTTGTTTTTGCTCTTGTTGTTGTAAGCCTCTGCACATAGAGAGCTCGTGCGTGTGTGTGTGTGTGTGTGTGTGGGTATGCATGTGCCTGTTATTTCAACAATTCGTTTGCAAACGAAATAGAAAACAAGTGCGAATGTGAAAAGTGCACACATTGACAGCTCAGGACATGCATCCTGTCCCGGGACTATGCAATGCACAAAAAGCACTTTACAGTTTTGAAAGCACTGCAAGTTGGGATCAAAAGCAACAAAAAAAACAGAAAGAAAACCATCATAACCTAAATAGCAAAATCATTGCATAAAGATTTACAGTTGCTCGATAACTCAAGGCAGACAGCTGCGTGTGCATGTGTGTGTGTGTGTGTGGTAAAACAGGTGCGCAGCGGCTCCACTTGACGAACATTTTCGGCTACTCTACCCCCGCCACATAATTCAATACAAAACTCTACTCTCGCATACACACGCAGCGATACCGATACACACACACACACACACGCACACGCAACTAGAAAATGCGGGTCTGGGTCGTCATCGAGACGAGACGGCGAGAATGCATGCACATAAAGAACGCCAAAATAAGTTTAAAACTAACGACAGCGTGTGTGAGAGCAGCAGGCAGCATAAGTGCCAAGTGCGAGCGAGATAGTGAGTGTGAGAACGAGCCAGGGGAATTGAATGTGTGTGTGTGTGTGTGTGCGTTTGCCATGTATATGCATATGTGTGTGTGCGTATTTTGGAGCATGCAACTTTTCGTGCTATTGCCAAATGCGTTCGTTGAGAGAGAGAGAGAGAGAGAGAGATAGTGAGAGCATGCGAATGTGGGAGGGGGCAACAATGCGAGAGAGTGAGGCTGAACGAACAAGTGCATGCGTGCGTGTATATGCATGTGTGTGTGTGTGTGTGTGTGTGTGAAGGGTCACTTACTCGAAATTTTCAAGTGTAAAAAAAGCAATGCATTCCAACTAATTAGCGAACTACTTTGCATACCTTCTTCTTTGCCTATGCGATAGAAAGTTCATCAACACAATTAATATAATATCATTCATAATGCTGCCAATACACGCAATATCCCCCACCCCCAATGAACACACACACACACACACCCACACACCCACAAGCGCCTGAGATATGGCAACCACAAATGTGTATATATGTATGTATGTATGTGTAGATAACGGCAACCCCGTCGCCCAAACATAAAAACGTAGCCAAGCGACAATCTGAAAAATAAAGAAGAAAAGAAGCAAAGAAAAATAATAGTAGCAGCAGATAATGTAAGCAAGCGCCTAAGCATGGCGTCACTGAGGCGACAACAACAACAACAACAACAACCGCCTACCCTACCGGAAAACAAAAACAACAAAGCACGGTAAAAGCTGTAAAAATTGTCAATATAGAAAAAGAGGCGAAAAAAAGTCTACGCTAACAACAGCTTGCAAAATAATGTGCGCGAGTGTCGAAGAAGCCGCGACGTCGACGGCAGCAGCGGCAGTGGCAGCGGCAGCGACAGAGGGTTTTTTTAACGAGCCGAGTGACAAGCGCACACTAGTACGAGAACCCAACACACACATACATACATATAACGACATGCACACGCGACGCAGACGCCGGCCGCAGCAGCAGCAGCAGCAGTAGACCGGTTGAGGTTAAATTGGATAGGGGAAGCAGATGCGCTGGGCAAGGGGCATGGGCGGGGGCGGGGGCAAACTGGCTACCTCGCCAAGGCATACATATTGAATTTTTCTTCGGCGTAATGAAAATTTCAGCGTGCTTTGACTTTTGTTTTGTTGCTGTTCAGTTTTATTTTTTTTCTGGTTAACTTACCGCGCTAAGAGTAAAAATGTGTAGAAAATCCGTTAATCTGCTTTTGCCGTTGCTGTTGTTGTTGTACGCTGCTGCTGCTGCTGTTGCGGCGGCGACGTTGACGCTGGCGTCCAGCCTCTTGGAATTTATGCTAATTTTCCAAATATTCCCACTAACACACACAGCACACACACACACTCGCCCACAGTGAAGTAGTGCACTTTGAGAAATTTCACTTTTTTTTGTGGCTGCGTTTTGCTAATTTCCTTTTATTTACTTGCACGCCCGCTTGTACATATGTATATACGTATGTATATAGAGCTACGGCTGCTTATTTATCTGCTGTACACATACACATGTAGTACTCTTTATGTACGTGTGCGCCTTTAACACCAATACACTTGCAGAATCGCGCTGCTGCGTCGTCGCTGGCTGCGCTGCTTCTGGTTTGCCTTTTACGGCTTTCCAAATATTTCTTTTCTCTCCTTCCTTTTACACGCACACAAATCGCGTTTGTTTAATGGTTTTAGATGTGTATGTTTGTTATATTGCACGTTTGTTTATTTGTTTAATACAATTAATTGCCATATGATTTGTTTACTATGCCGAATATATTTATATATATATGTGATGAGGCTCACAAACACACATGCATATCCAATTATATACATACATACACGTACTTCGAACACATAGCGCAGTGTGAAACCGTTGCAATTTTTTATTGCATTACACTTTTAACACTCGCGTGCTGCATTTTATGTTATGTTATGTTAGCTTTGTTTGTAAACAAATAACAAAGTCGTAATTGTAAAATAATTAAACGGTGCTTTTTCTCCGACAACGTTTCGCGCGTCCAAACCGCTCGGTGTTGTTTTTGTAAATGTTGCATATACATTCAGCGTGACCGTATCTTGAAAGCAAAAATATACGTTTGCTCAACAAAATATACCATCCCAACGTCCAAACTGTGCCCGACCTGTTATACTCAAATTGGTGATGTTAACGCTAAAGTGGAGTTTTTTCCGTTTAAAAAAAGCGAAGTCGTCTCGAACAACTTTTTCCATTAAATCATCAAAATAGCTATTTCGAAACTTTTTCGTATTTTACAAAAAATACCAACTTTTGGCATAGGCTGAGTATTAAATAGTCCCCACGAGTATCGATACTTTATGATATAAAACAAGTGAAGTGAAGGAGCAGGTATGTTAATTTTATGCTTCGAATTATATTAAGATTTCGTTAGACAATTGTTTGCTCAGTTTGGTGCCCAATTTGCTTATTTATGTGGTGTTTTCTTCATCTTTCGAACAGAGGGGATCATTCATATGCGCAAATAAGCCATTGCTGTTAATAACAGTTCAGCGTATGTTAGGTAAACATATGTTTTAATCGAACGATACCTTGAACCATTGGTTCCTTCGTTCAGTTTAATGACTCGTTCAACGAACTTGTTCCGAACGAAGTTAAAGTTATTTAGCTACACGTTTAAAACAAACAATAAAGATATAAACATAGGTAAATATAGTTAAGCTTTGCTCAACTGCTCAACGTGCTGTAAGTAGGCTTTACGGCAGTCCATGTTGTCAGCCGGACGATTATGCGGCGCCCAAACAGGCTCACCAATGAAATAGCGACGGGCTTTTATAAAGTTCTGTGAATATAGAAATTGAGAATAAGTCTCTATATATTTAAATGTTATTCTACGTACATTGGAGTCCAGTGTAAAACGATGATAGATGCCTGCCGGAATGATAATCATATCCCCCTTGACCACTTCTATGCGCAACCAGTTCTCCTCGGTACTGCAAAAATAGTTCACATCTCTTTACACCTGCATCTGCTGGAACTGTTGCAATGTTCACTTACTCGCGCACATCAAAGTAGCCGGAACCGTCTAGAACCAAGCGAATCTCCTCATCCGTATGCAAATGTTCCGTGAAGAAGGCTTTCAGCTTGTTTAGATAGTCCGGCAAGCAGTGCTCCGAGCAGGTAATCTCATCCTCATAGGTGTAACCACGCTTGCTGCGCAAATCTTTCAGCTGCTTATCGTTCTCAAAGTCGTCGGCGTTGATCTACAAAAGGGGGACGGAACCGAGAGATAAGCGCGACTTTGTCAAGGTCGTTGAGGCTGGCATTACCTTAAAGTATTCCACGCCGGTTTTCTTATAGAGTTCCGGCAAATCCAAGAAGGTAACTGGTTGGCGCTTGTGCTCCAGTCGCTGATCGCTTTCATCGCTGTCCATAAACCACACTTGCACCATCTTTAAAACACTCAGCTTTGTAGAGTTGAAACAAACTAAACTGAACAAACGAGCCAGCTCATAGATGATTGTTCATGTAGTTCGATTACATTATCTTTCGTTCAGTTCATTTGATCGTTGCTTATTAAACAAATATTTTTATATATAAAAAAAGAGTTCGAACCAAATGAAATGAACCAAAAACTTACGACGGAACTTATTGCTTCAACTGAACTACTTGCTCCACAAATTTGCACTAAGCAAGTCTTGTTTACATTTTACAATTGCCTTTTGCTTCATAAGATAGCGTTGCCACATCGCTCAAAAAAGGTACCTCATTCCGGACATTCAAACAAAATTCATCAAAATTCTCCGTTTTCAAAAAACTTTCAGTTATTTTCAAAGAAACACATGATGTTCCTTCGCGTGTTCCGCAACGTGCCCAGAACAATACGGCGCTATAGCAATAAAACGCCTTCGGAAATAATCGAACAGCTGGAGGTGGGCTACAAGAACTTGTCCGCCAGCAAATCGAATTCGCTGCTGAAGAAGCATTTGACCAAACCCATATTCGATAAGCTGAAGACAAAGGTGACGCCCAGCTACTGCTCCACACTGCTGGACTGCATACAGTCCGGACTATGCAATCCGGACTCTAACGTGGGCATCTATGCGCCTGATCCCGAGGCGTACACAACATTTGCAGACATCTTTGATCCGATTATCGAGGACTATCACATGGGCTTCAAGAAGACGGATAAACATCCGCCGACTTGTTTTGGCTACGGCTCCGACTTTCCCAATCTGGATCCGGAGCAGCGTTTCATTGTGTCCACGCGCGTGCGTTGCGGCCGCTCTCTGAAGGACTTTCCCTTTAATCCCCGCCTCAGCAAGAGGGACTATCGCAATCTGGAGTGCATGATCCTCAAGACGCTCAAGACCCTGTGCAATGATCATTGTGGAGAGTATCTACGCCTCAGCTGCATGGACAGGGACGAACAGCAGCAGCTCGTCGATCAGCATTTGCTGTTCAAGGAGGGTGATCGCTTCCTGCAGGCGGCGAATGCCTCCCGCTTCTGGCCAACAGGACGCGGCATCTTCATCAATAAGACGCGCACTTTTCTTGTGTGGGTGAATGAGGAGGATCACATCCGCGTCATCTCCATGGAGAAGGGCGGCGATCTGGGTCGCGTGTACGAGCGCATGATCATCGGCGTCGAGTCCTTGGCGCACAGCCTCAAGTTCAGTCGCGACGATCGTCTGGGTCACCTCACCTTCTGCCCCTCCAATCTGGGCACCACAATACGCGCCTCCGTGCACATCAAGCTGCCCATTCTGGCCGCCAACAAGGCCAAGCTGGAGGAGCTGGCCGCCAAGTACAATCTGCAGGTGCGCGGCACCAGCGGCGAGCACTCGGAGGCCAAGGAAGGCGTCTACGATGTGTCCAATAAGCGACGCATGGGACTCACCGAATACGAGGCGGTCCTCGAGATGCACAAGGGCATCAGTGCGCTGATTGACGCCGAGTGTCAAGAGTGCTTTAAAAAGGGATAGCAGCGTGTTATCGATAACTATCGATTAGCCAAGCTGCCGCATTTATCAATAACTGAAACAATTCGAAGTATTTGCTTCTTTTTGGCATTGTATTAATTAAAATTTATCGCTTTAGATCTTTTGGACACTAAAAAAAATACAGCTGTTGGCTTGCTATCGATAACTAACGATAAGTTGCTTTCGTGCAACTATCAATAAATAAAGAATTGTTGAATAATTAAAAGCTAAGTTCAAATTGCTGGCGCAGGTTTGAATATAAATAATAAACACAGATATTTTTGATTTTTTTATTATTTTTTTATTATTTTAATTCTTTTATAAACTTAAGACTTAAAATAAAAATATTTAAAGTTTTTTTTGTTGGTTGTTTTTTGCTTGACACAAATGCCAAAATGTTTTACATTCTTTTGTTTTGTTTTTTTTCTGTTAATCTTGTTTAAGCAAATATTTTTTGAAATTGTTTTCAATTGTTGTTGTTGTTGTTGTTGTGGGTGGTAGTGTGCAGTTTGGTGTTGTTGTTGTTGTTGTTTTTGGTGGTTGTAGCAAGCAGCAGTGGCAGTGGCAGCAGCAGCAGCAGCAGCGGGATTCGCAGTTGAATCAGCCAACTTGGCCGCAACGCTCATAAAGTAGACGACAAATGCCGAGTGCCGCAGACCGTTGACGAATTGGAGGAACTGCATCACTGGAGCTGCCGCTGGACACCGCTAGTCACCGCCGTTGCTTGCCGCTCCGCAGCGCTACAAGTCCTACTACAAACTAAAGCAAGAAGTTATCCAACTGTTGTTAATGATTGGGTTGCGAGCAACGCTAATGGAATCTCTGCTGTTGGTCGATCCCAAAACGAAGCTGCTGTCTATAGATGGTTGTGGTAAACAGCTTACAAGCTCTTCTCGAGCTTGATGAGCTCGGTGATGCCATCGTACATCTCCTTGACGGCCTGGTATTCGGTGAGGCCCATGCGACGCTTGTTGGAGATGTCATAGACACCGCCCTCGGCCTCGGTGTGCTCACCGCGAGTGCCGCGCACCTGCAGATTGTACTTGGCGGCGACCTCCTCGAGCTTGGCCTTGTTGGAGGCCAGCTTGGGCACCTTGATGTGCACGGAGGCACGAATGGTTGTGCCCAGGTTGGAGGGGCAGAAGGTCAGGAAGCCGAGACGATCGTCGTGGCTGAAGGGCACACGCTTCTCGATCTCATTGACGGCGTTGGTCAGACGACGATAGATCTCGCCGAGATCGCCACCCTGCTGCATGGAGATGATGCGCAAATGATCCTCCTCATTGCACCAGACCAGGAAGGTCTTGTTGTCGTTGTGGTAGATGCCACGACCGGATGGCCAGTAACGGCAAGCGTTGGCCGCCTGCAGGAAGCGATCGCCCTCCTTGAACAGGAAGTGATCGTCGATCAGCTGCTGCTGGACGGTCTTCTCCATGCCGGTCAGGGGATAGAACTTGCCCTTGAGCTCGCCCTCGAGGCCGGACAGGGTGCTGCTGACCTTGGTCTCCATCTCCTTGTACTGGGCCTCAGTTAGGCAGGGGTTGAAGGGATAGCCCTGCATGGAGCGACCGCAACGGACACGAGTCGAGATCACATACTCGTTGGTTGGGTCCACATTGCCGAAGGTGGACACATCACCGAAATCGGAGGCCGGATGCTTGTCGGTCTTTTTGAAGCCACCATGGTAGTCCTCGATGATGGGATCGAACAGATCGGAGAACACTGTATACGACTCAGCATCGGGGGCATAGATGCCGACGCCGGAATCGTGATTCTCCAGACCGGACTGGATCACATCCAGAAGGGTCGACTTGAAGGTCGGGGTCACCTTGTTCTTCAGGTTGTCGAAGATCTCCTTGGTCAGGTACTTCTTCAACAGCGACTTCGAGTCGGAGGCAGCCAACTTGGCGAAACCCTCCTCCAGTTTAGCGAGAACAGCAGCGTCAACCATGGTGTCTTGTTTGCTGCAATAAACGAATAACGAAGACAATTATTAGTTAAATTTATTATTGCTTTTGGGTTTTAAGTATTTTATTAAATTTTATATATTTTATTCAGCTTAGCATATATATTATTTGTATATTGTTATACTATTTTGCAAGAAAATGGTATTGTACTTTGTACTGAAGTCCGTCTGTCTGTCTGTCTGTATGTTTGGAAACTAGTTCCTCAGTTTTTGAGCTATCGCAATGGAACTTTGCACAGATACTTATTATACAAAGAGACAGCACATTGGTCGGATTCGGCCGGATCGGATCACTATATCTTATAGCCGCCATACAACTACTTTTTATGTCTTTTTATAACTATTATGTAGTCAAAAAAACATTATGAAATTCAATTTGAGCTGCATTCAGCTGAATATATGAGAGACATGGCTAAAAAAAACTAGACTTAGATGAAATATATTAGTATATTATATTAGTATATTGAGAAAATGTTACTTTTTTGGCTATATCATGATATTTTTTAAGTAGTGCTCTATACGCCAAAACAGGCATATGATACAGACATAACTTTTGTAGTTTATAGTATTTTATTTATATTTGAGCTATGCAAAATTTCTCTCTTTCACTTTGCATTTGATTTTATCTGCCCTGAGATACAAATAAGTGATTCGCTCTCTGAACTAAATTCAACTGAAAAGTCTTATACTTATACTGCCTCTATAATATGATTATATATTGCTTAAGAGCAGTTTTGGCTTTAGATTTAAACACAATTCTCAACTCTATGCTACATTCGGGCCTTTTTTACCCTCTCTCACTGTCAATAGAGCCTAATTAAGTGCTTCGTTTCGGGTGGTTTTCGTTTGTTTGTTGTGTTTCAATTGTGGCGCCCAAAAGTCGGCAAATGTCTAATAGGTTTTTCTTCTTTTTTTTTGGTTGGGATCGTTTTGGGACACGCAAGTGTGCAATTTTAAAGCAATCCATTAACCCCTCCTGCAGACTTGGGTGGTTGCTCTGCAATTGTAGTACAAAACTGCTGCTGCTTCTGCTGCTGGTGGTGGCAATAAAAGCGCTGACAAAAAGTACATTTGCCGGCTGTCGCTGAATACGCAGGGAGAGCAGAGAAACACACATGTCCCCCTCCCCCTCTTGAGCCGCACATGCGCGCAGGACACTCGCAGGATGGGCCCGGCTTTGCCTGGGCCACGACGACGTCGTCGTCGGTCAGAGACCAGGGCAATAATATTTTTATGGGCACTTTAGTGTTTTTCGGGCAGTCTGACGTCAGCATGGCATACACACACAGACACAGGACAGACAGGACGGACTGGGGGACAGCCAGGACAGCTAGGACCTATGACAAATCGCGCAGTTGGATACACACCCATCGGGGCCAGCAGCAGCATCGGAGGCAGCCGCTCCATTGGGCTCGCCGCCATTTGCCGTTGCGGCGCCATCGCCTTCGATCACTTTCTCCTTTTTATCCTTGGAGGCGCAAAGACCCATTTTTGTTGTTGTTATTTTTTAGTTTATTTGTAAAGTTGTTTTTTGTCAAAAATTTGGTCACAAGGGAATTGGATTTGTGTTGTTTTTTTTTTTTTTTTGGGGATGTTCGATTTGCAGGTAAAATGAAATCACAATGCAGCTGCTAGACTTGCTGCTTTTTTTTTTTGTCAATATAGTAGATCACACATACACATACACATATGTACACATACACACGCACACACACACACAGACACAGATACGCTTAAGTTGTATTGCTTTTTATATTGCATATATAGAGTTATGCCTTTATTATTCTTTATTTTCTTGGTGGTTCGCTCGTCTTTAAAAAATTTGATTAATATTTTGCTGTTTTGTTGTTGTTGTGGTTCTTTAACGTTGCTCGCTGCCGCGCCCAAAGGTATACACTACAAAAAGAGGCAACTACACACAAGTCTAGGCTACACACTATGAATATATATATATATGTGTATATATATATATATGTGTATATAGGGAGCAAAAAGGACGAGCGCGCGCGAGACAAGGTGCTAAGGAGCAAACAACTGGCTGCTGACTGACTGGACAAACAGCGTCAAGGGGTGCTCAAAGGCAGTTCGGCAGTTCGGGTGTTCGGTTGTTTTGTGATTGGGGTTCGTTTTTGGCGCGCTCTCGACTCGGCAATTGGCAAAAGGAGCTGTGACGCGCCCAGGACACGCACAGCTCCTGTGTACACACACATATATATTCAGCGAGAGCGCGACAAACTGCACACAACGGGGGTTTGTAGCAGAGGGTTGCAAGCTGTACTAAAAAGCATTGCCTAGCCGCAGGCGCCGGCGGCAGAAAAAGCAAGAAGAAAAAAAAACTGTTGCCGGATGAGAGCGCAACATAATGCGGAAGGATATATTTATTTGATGCAGCAGTAGCAGCAGCAGTAGCAGTAGCAGCAACCCACCACCAGGGCGCGAATCAATAAAATTGAAGGCACGCGGCAGCTGAAAAATTGTTGCGCCTCGGCAAAAAAAAGGAGGGGTGCTGGTTTGGTTTGGATTGCTGGTCAAGTCAACTTCAAGTGACGAGCTGGAGTGTGAAATGAGTGAGAGGGCTGCTAATGGCATGACTGCGTCGCCTCAAGTGTGGCATGCGGCATGTGGCATGTGGCAGGCACACAAAGTGGAAAATCACGGCCAGCTTGCGGCATTCCCAGCCACTGCGTTGAGTACACGTGCACCCGAGACGTGTAGTGCAGTGCAGTGTAGTGTAGTGTAGTGCATACATGAGAGACTTTTTCACGCCTGTGCACTGACGTGTAAAAGGGGCACAGACAGACAGACAGACAGAAGCTGCTGCTTGCCACTGTTTGTTGCATGTCTGTGCCACATTACTATTATTTAGTTGCTGCAATTTTCATTTCGCTTTTTCTCTCTCTCTCTCTCTCTCTCTGTCTCTCTTTATCTTTAACTCTCTCATAGCTGAATTGTGACTAATTGCAAATAGCTGCTGCCCAGGTGACTAATTTGCCAGCCAGCCAGCCAATATTGATTTGAAATTGAAAACAATTCAGTCCGAAATTGTCGTCTCATTTGCATACACACAAATTATAATTACTCATGCCTAAGGCTTTTGTTATTCTTGCTGCAGCTAGCTAATCTTCTTTCTATATCAAAGTCAGCATCTGTCAAATATCAAGCATTATCTTTTTGTGCACAGTCAACAAGAAATGAGCTGATCTTTTGGCTCTCAAGTAGATAAACTTTATTGGTGTTTCATGCTTTTCTAACATACATTATATATAAATGACTCATTTTGTTAGCTATAGTTTAAAGCAGAGTGCTGATTTTCCACTTTTACTATCAAACTCATATGTAAACCTAATTTTAAGCTGTCTATACAACATTTCTATAATTAATTCAATTAAATATAGAGTTTTCAAACGCACTGAAAATTTTTTACATTTTTTTATTACAAACTAAATTTTTTACAACTGCAATCAAAATCAAACTAAAGGTCATAAAATTCAAATTTAAGATGATTCTTTTTAAATGGAACTTGTTATATATGCATTATTTAACTACTACTATGTACTATGTATAAGTCTGCCAAGTCAGTTGACTATATCCTATAGATTTTATACGAATGATCTTTGTATAGTCCGAATCAGAATAAGCTCCGAATATCTTATGCAAAACTTTGTCAAATCTAAGTTAAATATTATATATTTAAAGATCACAATAAGATACGATATGCAGCTATACTATATATAACCTTTGTATTGCCTACTTTTTAAAATATATTCAGCAAATCTTTCATAACTATAAGCTACACAATATACGCCTAGCAAAAATACATATTTAATCGTCTTTCCTGTTCCCAATTGTTGCTATACGATCTTGGCTAATGATTAGAGCAGTCATTTGAGAGGCGTTCGTGTTTTTTGTGTGTTGTTGTTGTTGTTGTTGTTAACTGTTAACTGGCACATAAAGATAAGCGCATTTTACTTTTTTGCACTGGTTGCTCGCTCAGATTGCGTTTTCGTCATCCCCCTTGAAGCACTTGACGAGTGCAAAATATAGTTTGCTGTTCTGCTGACATAACCATAAGCAGGCAGGCTTTGACTTATTGCCTGCTGTCCGCTGACTGGCCAACTAATCAATTAACTCGAGTGTGCACAACAAAATAACATTGATGTCACACACACACACACACACACACACACATAGAGAGACACACTCAAAACGTCCTCGGCAGCAAAAAATTGCTTGTCGGTGCACTTAAAAGCAAAAGCAAATCGAATTAAGTTGGCACAATGGCAAAACTGATTGCATTAGAGTAGAGGCCGCAAGACAAGAACAAAAAAAAACCCTCAAGGCTAGGCAACGTGACAAGCCTGACAACAACAGCAACAGCAGAAAAAAAGGATAATATAAACAGGATGCAGCTTAGAAAGGACGCATTAAAAAGCAGAAATAGCAAAAGCAATTAAAATAGAGCATTTTTTCAAATAAGCTTAAGCTTTGATTGAGATTTGGAACATAATAGAAGAATTGCAGCTTGAAGGCACTTTAAAAACTATAATTTGAAAAAGCTTAAACAGGCTGCAGCTTTAAGTGAACTTTAAGCAAAGCTTTTACTATTTCCTTTTTTTAAAATATTTTTTTTCGTTTGTTATAGGTTTGATTTATATAATTATTTTGTATTTTGGCAGTTTTTTATTTTTATTTTTTTGAATTGATTTTAATACAATTCTTTTTAAGCAACGTTAAATTTGCTGTCACTTTTTTATGGCCAGGAGATTTTTAAAAAGCCGTACGCGCAAAAACCGTTAATGCGAGCGAAATTGGCAACCGTTAACGGTTAACTTTGAGACGCGAATGCTGAACGGAGTTCGCATTTTGTGCAAGTGCAAAGCGCCAGCGAAACTGGAGACAAGTAGAGAGAGGGAGAGGGAGAGTTGGCCAAGAGAGAGAGAGAGAGAGTAAGACAGTTAGCTGATAAGCCAGCCAGCCAGTCGCGAGAGTTTTGTATAGAGAGCTGCTTCAGCTTACGACTTGCAAGTTGATCTCAGAAAGCAGCTGACACAAAACGGATAAGATAATAACTTGGCCAAGAAAAACACGAGTGTAGCTGTAGCTGTAGCTTCTAGACATAAATTTGAGCAGACAGCCAGACTGTGATACCGATACTAGACGACAACGCCGAATCCGAATCCGAATTCGAAACGGAAAGCGAAAGCCTCCGGGTAACAAGAATCGCTGCCAAATGAAATGGCTCAATGCAGCCAGCCGAGTTTATGGCCAAGTCGAATTGGTCAATGAACTAAGCTGCATGTGTGTGTGTGTGTGTGTGTGTGTGTGAGTGTGTGTGTGTGTGTGTGTGTGCCTGCTTTAATTGCATAAAAGCAAAAGACTTTGGAGCATGCTGCGATTTTGGACAGGCGATTGCACAAAGAAATTGGCAGACTAGGCTGGCTAACTGAATGCCTGGCCTGGCTAAAATGCGCACTGTGTTTTTGGCCAACGACATTGACATGGCGCAAACGTGAGCAAATGCAACGGGAAATTGCATTGGCGTCTATCGAAAAAAACAAAAAACAAACTTCGGCGTGCCGAAGATTTTATACTCTTTTCGAACCTATAGGCAATTTTCACTCTGCCAACTGCACCACTGAAATTTCATAAGCTGTACAAAATCGTTTTGTCGCGTAACATTTTTTAAAAATATTTAATTCATTGCCAGTTGTATAGCAGCTATAAGATATAGTGATCCGATCCAGCCGGCTCCAACCAATGTGATGTCCCCTGGAATAATAAGTGTCTGTGCAAAGTTTTATCGAGATAGCTCAAAAACTGAGGGACTAGTTTGCATACATACAGACAGACAGACAGACAGACGGACAGACAGACAGACAGACAGACAGACAGACAGACAGACGGACATGGCTAGATCAATTTGTATTGTCATTCTAAGCATACTGGCAATAACTTTTGGGGGTCTCCGACGCTTCCTTCTATGCGTTACAAACTTCAGGACAAACTTAATATACTATTCTCTTCGAAAAGAGTATAAAAAAGAAAAAACTATAATGACACGGACCGACAAGTCGAGCTGAGCTGAGCTGAGCGGCAATGCTGCAATAGTTGAGCAAATTTAGCAATCATTCATTTAGCTGCTGATATTAACTACATACATACTACATATATTAACTGGCTTTGCGCGTGCTAAAATGCTTTTGCTGTCATATTCTTATTGACAGCGAAAGTCGACTTCAGTTATAGCAGTTTAAAGTCCGGCTAGGAGACTTCTAGACTTTTGGGATCTTATGATCATGTTGGATTCGTAAGTGTTTCAGATTTAAATGCAGATGGAATGAAGAGAGAGAAACATGATCAAAACTGCCTCGGTATCCAAGTTCTGATTAGTTTTGACAAAGTTATGAGAGTTTGAAGTCTTATAAGATAATTTCTAGGGACTTGGTAGCTTTATCTAGGCTTGATTTCAATAGAAAATCGATATTTTGCAAGTTACTCAGATTTGAATGAAGAATTATAGAGCTCAAAACATGATCAAAACTGCCTTGGGAAAGAAAATATGATAAATTTTGAAAATGTTATAGAGGTTCTAAAGGTTTTAAAGGCATTTCTAGAGACTTGGTAGCCTCTCGTGTTGTTTTGATAGAAAATCATAAATCTAAAGTGCTTCAGATTTGAATGTAGATCTAATATAGAGGCAAACTGCCTCGGGAATGAAAATCGGACTAGAATTGGCAAAGTTATCAGCGTTGGAAATCTTGGTTAGAAAAGTATATCTAGCACCAAAATGTTTATATTTAAAAAGATAAATAGCATGCCCTCATGCGGGATACTTAAGTAACCCCCTCAGTCAAAAGTACATATTTAGTGACTCAATTCCCACCCCAACTACCATAAATGAATCATAAAAGGGGCGAGGGAAGTAAACAGGGAGCGGCATACCCGCATTATTCAAGTCTTGGGCTCACTATATATATATAGTGTATATTTTGTACATTTCTTTGCTAATTTAATTAAAATTCTTTTGGCAAATGTTCAATTAGGCAACTGCTTATATGTATATACAAAAGAGAAGAGGCAACTATTGAGGCTTATGATTATGATGATGAAGATGGCTCACATTTTGTGGCAAGCGCAAGTGTCGGGGTAAAACATGTGAAATTTCGCTAGAATTTCGCGCTCATTGCCCGGATGTCGTTGATTTAAGTTTTGTGCCGTCTGTGAAGACAATCAACGAATGAGCAAAATATGCGACAGACAACGCTGCAGTCATTTAGCTACAATAACTATGCACACACACACACACACACAGAGAGAGAGAGAGAGAGAGAGAGGGAGAGAAAGCGCGCGCATTGCATTTGCAGCGACTGTTAACTGCTGCTGTTAATCACCCGCGCTGTTATTAACATGGCAAAGTAGTTAGCTTTAACAGCGAGCTTTTAGTTGCACTCACAACAAAGCAGTGAAAGCTGTTAAGCCAAAAGTCCTGTGCTGCACCAACAAATGAAAAGCTTGCAAACGCTTTAGCTTGAAGCTTTTTTTGCGCTACAGTAGCGGCCAAAATATTGTGGCACATTTGATTTGTTTACGTTGCGCCTGAAATTACAGTTTGTTTATTTGCTTTGGCGGCAGTGTGAATCAAATCAGGCAGCAGACACACATATATATGTATGTGTGCATGTGTGTGTGTGTGTGTTTTTGACGAGCTGGCAGTTTTTGTGGCTGTGTAAGCGAGACAGCGCCAGTGATAGACTGTGCAATTTCATTTCCTGTCTAGCCAAACCCAAAAGCATACTAAAAACCCAACCCTTGCGATTATGCAACTTGACAGCTTGCAACGCACTCACACACACACACACACTCACACACACACATACAGCCTTTTGTTTTTGGAGCCGCCTAGCTTTTAATGGGGGCGTTGCTTTGTCAACGACTTCGCTGGGAAACATGGAAAATGCGTCCAGCTTTTCTTCCTCTTTTTTGCCCCACAACGCATTGTCACAAGTTAATCGTGTGTTGTCTATTTGGCTAGCTACTCTTTTTTGTTGTCTCGCTGTATTCATTTTTTGCTTTAATGGATTTCAATTGAATAATTAACAACAACGTGACAGCGAGAGCTTGGGGTTTGTCAGCCAGCCAAGCCAGTCAGCAATTTGTACAACAAATTTGCGCGATTTCAACGGTAGTTAAATAAAAGCGAACGAACGAGCTATAGCTAAGCATTTTCATCTATTTCTATTATTTAGCTGGATAATATTTCGCTGGGCAGCTATAAATATACATATATGCGCAGGTATTGATTCGTATACCCCATAGACTCTACTCTATACATATACCTATACTAAATGTGTGTTGGCTCTCTTTTGTTTATGTGAAGATGAAAGAAAAATAGAATGAAATGCTGTATTTTTAGCAGCCGGCATTAAATCAACGCGCAGCGTTCTTTCTACCTGCTACTAAAATTAGCCGGCCCAAAGGTATTTCAAATTCCAAGGGGCTGTCCAACTTTAGGAGCATTATGTAACAGTGACTCGAACAAGAAAAGCTAAAATCTGGACTGCACGAGTTCATTCAACTAGAGTATCAGCTACAATATCTATGAAATGCGAAAGTGCGATAAGCAAACGGTTATGCAATTTCGCTTTTGGCCATGACCGCGAACAAGCAAAATAAAAAAGAAAACAATTTTCTTTTGTGGTTCAAAATCTTCAGAGACAAGTTCAAGGCGTTTGTAATTCTAGTCGCCAGCTAGAGGGAGAGAGGGAGAGGTGTGGCAGAGGCAACAAACGAAGAACGAAGACCGCCAAGTGTTGCAAATTAGCTGAGTGCAAACTTTTGGCAACGACTGTTGACCAGCGCTCTCTCCTCGCTTATCTTTTGGCACTAGTTGTGTGTATTTAACAGTGTTTCTATTGCTATCGTGCATAGATACCAAATAATTGCTAAAAAGTTAGTTACTTTTTCTTCGTATTATTTATTTTTAACTGAGCGGTACAGTTGTATAAGTGCAACTGTGCTCAACGGTTGCACAGCCGCTACGTAGCAGCTGAAAAAAGCTGCCCTAAAGGGACAGAGGCAAAATAAAACCAGTTTTTTTTTTTTGCAACAGCCAAAACTGAGAGAGCCATAATTGTTTTTTTGTTATATACTTTTCATGCCGGTAACCGGTTTTGTTGCGCTTTGGCGACTGCGAAAAAATCAAAATGCAAACTGCATTTTCATCAAGAGTGACTCAAGTATGCAATGAAAACTCTGTAAAACTGGTCACACAGCACAAATGAAGCACACATGAACTGGTCACACATCCTTGCTGCCATAACTTTTCAACACTTAAACTTAATAATTATTTAAATAAGATATTTTTTGAAAAATATTTTATATCACAGAACAGAATATTTCTTTTTTGGATTTATTGTTTTTTTATTATTGGAGAACGGCTCACCTTTGCAACCGTAGAATTCAACGTCCAACGTTACAATGATCAGAAAGTTTTGTTCTTTGGCTCAGCTGCAGTCGGCAGAGTCAGCCAAAAGGCGGCGGCAGCGGCAGCGACAGCGACGCCGACGCAGGCAGCGGCAGCGGCACCCTTCTTCTTTCACTTTCAAACTACTCAACTACACAAACACTCACACACACACACACATGAATATGCACAGGCAGCGCGAAAGAGAGAGAAACGCGAGAAAAAAGCTTGCTTGAGCATTTCGTCTGTGCTTGTGTGCATGTTTGTGTGTGAGGCCTGCCTCCTGTTACGCTGCTGTTGTTGTTGTCGCTGCCTGCGTGCTGCTGCTGCTTGTGTCTATGTGTGCGTTCTTGCCTGGCAATTGACGTAGGACGTGACGTATGACAAAAAAAACAAAACGAAAACGAAAAACAAGACAAACGGCTAAAGCTTTGGCGTTTTTATTCATAAAAGAGCGAGCGCATGAAAGCTCACAGCAAGTGTAAGCAGTGCGGCAGTTTATATGACATGTTGTGCAGTGTAAGTGTATGCGAAAAAAAGGAAAGTGTTCGTAGCGAATGCAAGTGTATGCGCTAGAGAGAGAGAGAGCGAGCGACAAAGAGACAGAGAGCAGTTGCAGCTAAATGCATACACATATGTACAGTTAGGCGCTGCTGCTGCTGCGGCTGCGGCTGCTGCAGCAGAGGATTATATGGCAAAGCCTATATGGGGGCGTGCTGCCGACACCGGAGCAGCAGAGTTAACGGTGCTCTTGCCTCACATGACACTAATACTAACACACACACACACACACAGAATAAAATGCAGGCGCAAACATTGCTTAATTATTGAGGAGCACACATTCGTGTATTCAATTTATAACAAGCAGGAGTGTAGTAGTAGTTATAGCTTGGTTTGTGACGAACCTCTCGCTGTAATCAAAGTTAATCGCAATTTATTGCTCCCATGGCGTAACTAAAACCCACACACATGCCCCATTTATTTGTACTACCTACAGGTCCATTTATTTATTTGCACGAGTCTCTTTTTTTGTTTTTGTCTGGAATTAAGTGTAAATATTTGCACTATTTAAACGAGCGGAGCTGCGAAAAAATCGCTTGACAAACATTAGCTAATGCGGAGGGAAGAAGTGCGAGAGAGAGAGAGAGAGAGAGAGAGAGAGAGAAGCTATGTGAGATTGAAGATGTGCCAGCTTTGTGTAGATTCATTATAAATATGAAAACATATTACAAAAACGTCGACCATATATTTTGTTGGCACTAATACCACACATTAAAAGCGACCGAAAATTCTTGTGTGAAAAACAAAAATAATATAGAGATGGTCAAATCAAATGACAAACAGGAAGAACTGGTCGAAAAACTATGCTAAAATATATATCAAATTGAAAACGAAGAAGAAAGAAATGTTAAATAATAGTTTATAAGAAAACTTTTACGAGAAAAACGAAAATAATATAGTGATGGTATTATAAAATGACAAACAGGAAAACTAGCCGAAAGACTAAATATAGTAGATTGAATTAAATTTTTAACATTATAGAAATATTGAAAAACTAAGCACAATTGCTCTCAGATTAGTTTTGTGCAATTGGCAGCAAATTTCTTGAGAAAAAAACTAGAGATGTTATTATAAGTTGACAAAGAGAAAAACTAATTAAAGGACTATAATAAGTATAGATACATAAATAAATTCAGAGCCTATCAGATGATCTAATAAATCAATTGTATACATAAGATTTTACATATTTGCTTTAAGTATTTCGACAAATTTTCAACTAAAATTCTTGAACTTGATTTTGAAACGCCATTAACATTTGTTTTTACATATAATACACATAAGTAGCTATATATGCATACATGTATAAAAAGCTAAAGACAACCTGCTTGATCATAAACATAAGAGATACAGCCACACAAATATCGAACCGAACATATTCTCGCTTGTTATTTGAGTAAAAATGAACAAAATATCTTACATACATATTTGAACAGTTGCCAACACGAAAATTTATGCAACAAGCGGCAAACAACGATTGCCACCTTATGTATATGAGTACATAATGTACATATACATATACATATATATATATATATTTGTGTCGTCTATACATGTTTAATTTCGTGTTTTCAAAAGAACTTTTGCTTTTCAACGAAAGCAGCAAATAAAATTCAATTAATTATATAAAATACAGACAACAATGAAATCTAAGATCTACAGCTGACATTCGCAATGTCAAAAGGAGGAGCAGCAGGAGCAGCATCAGTCAGGAACAGGATGTGCCTTAGTATACTATATATACTCAGTTTAATCGCACAATTTCTTTCTGCTGTCGCTTTTTACTTTACTTTTCGCATTTTCACAATTTCTGCTTTCATTTTCAATTGCTTTCGTCGCCGAGTGGCGCCCAGATTACGTAAATCCCACTCAGCAGCTGTGCGTAGGGAATGCTTTTTTTTTTTGCGGTTCGCTCACATAGAACAATAGATTTAATACCAAAATCGCAAACAACAAATAGTATACATATATACATATGCAAATACAATACATTCGCAGGGGGTTGATGCCGACCTTGAAAAGCTGACGAGCTTTTTGGTTTTTTTTGCTTTGTTTGTAGTCAGTTTTTGACATGTAGTTAAGAAAGCACTTAACACACAGAGAACTAAATACAAAGCAAAGAGTACTTGCATACAATACACTCACTCATACGAGCACTCACTCATTTAACTCAGTCTAATGACTCATTTCACAATAGTAATTTTTGTTATATTCATTTTTAAGGGATTATTTTAGTGATACGGTCTTCGCTTTTATACTTCCAAGCCCATAAAGTGAGCTATAAAAAGGCTTTAAAGGATTGAGCCCCTAAAAATAAGTACAGCTACGTCAATATTGATCTTCAAAGCTGTCAGAACTTAGAGATTATACTTAATGTTAATGTTTACATTACTTTTTTAACAGAACCTCCGCTGCTCTGCTTTTATTCAAATATAACGTATATTAAAGGTTGCCCTTCTATGCGATTCTCAAGAATTCAAGTAAGGTCTTAGTTTTTGCATGCTGTTAGTGATCTGTATATGTTGTGCTCTGTAACGTAACTCAAGTTTTAATCTCTCTCTGTTAGTGATTACATCTTCTGTCTCCCTCGTACTTTTTTCCCTCTCTCTCTCACGTATCTCTCATCCGCGTAATCCTCTCTCTCTTGCGTACTCCTCGTTCTCGTACTCTCTCTCTCTCTCAAGTGCTTCTCTCTCACGTACCTTACTCTCCCTCTCTCTCTCTCTCTCTTACGTACTTCTCTCTCTCACATACTTCTCTCTCTCTCACATACTTCACTCTCTCACATACTTCTCTCTCTCTCACATACTTCTCTCTCTCTCACATACTTCTCTCTCTCTCTCACATACTTCTCTCTCTCGCTCACATACTTCTCTCTCTCTCTCTCACATACTTCTCTCTCTCTCTCACATACTTCTCTCTCTCTCTCTCTCTTTCACATACTTCTCTCTCTCTCACATACTTCTCTCTCGCTCTCTCACATATTTCTCTCTCTCTCTCACATACTCTCTCTCTCTCACATACTTCTCTCTTCCTCTCACATACTTCTCTCTCTCTCTCATACTTCTCTCTCTCACATACTCTCTCTCTCTCTCTCACATACTCTCTCTCTCACATACTTCTGTCTCTCTCTCACATACTTCTCTCTCTCTCTCTCTCACATACTTCTCTCTCTCTCTCTCTCACATACTTCTCTCTATTTCTGTCTCACGTACTTCTCTCTCTCTCTCTAGCTCCTATTCTCTTATGCACGCGCTCTTGCAAATGACAGATTTTAGTATTTTTAATCTGAAAATACTTTTTTACACATGTATATGTATGTGTATGTATATATTGAGGTAGCATATAAATATATAGACGGCATGGGGTCTACGAAATGCCTTCTATAATGCGTAAGACATTTAGTGACAAGATTAATCGCAGTCTAACACACCCGCTGATATGCTACGCAAAAGTAATTATCGAATGTCTAGAGCGAAGCGATAGCTACGGATTTCCATAGATTTCAGTGCGTTAAGCACGCTCGGAAGTTCAGCTGGGCTGGGGTGGGCGTGTCACAAACACTTATGCAAGCACACACACACACACACACACAGATACAGCACGCGTAAGTGAACTTGAAATATGAATTGCATAAGATTGCCATTTGTAGTTAGTCATTGATTGAGCGAAAAAAAAACAGTAAATTTGTGCCTGGTCATATAATTTGGTAGCCAAAAAAAAGAAAAACTAGTAAATCATTTGAGCAATGTGTTATTAATTAGTTCAATTTGCGGCCAGTCAAGCACGAGTTTCAGTTTCTCTCTCTCTCTCCAGTCAATTAGCCATGATATTATCGCCCAGTGTTTTGCTATTTCAGCATGGAAACTGCATGCAACAGTTATGATATATAGATAGATGTATATGTATAGTTTATATACAGATACAACCTGCTAAAAGCTCTACGCGCGTTGTCGTCGGATTTTTTGTTGGTTGCCTTTGTTTGTTTGCTAAACAATATTTTGGCAGCACTTCAAAAGCGACGCTTGCCAAAAGCAATTTGCATACGCGTGAGCCAAAAAAAAGTCACAGACCTATACCTATACACATCAGTATATACTAGATATATATGCAATATAGGATATAGAAACGTCAAATGAAGCAACCACTGGGTGGGTTAGCAGCCAACAAATGACGGACGCTGTCCATCAGCCGGGTCTATATTATATATGTATGTATATATTATATTATGAAAATGTTGCGATAGCAGCGGACAAAAGCAAACCTCAAGCAATTAGAAATGAGGCGTGACGCCAAACGAACTAGAAGTGCACACAAAAAAATAATAGATTGGTATAAATGCCTAATTAAAACATATGTACTTTTTTTTTACACAATTTTCAGTCAATCTTAAAGCAAGAATTGCTTGAAAGAAGTAAAGAAGTCCTTACAAAAGCCTTGCCAAGATTTAAAACCCCTATAACTTTGTCAAAACTTATTAGATTGTTGATTCTTAGGCAAGTTATGATGATGATTTAACATCTACATCCATTTTACATTTAAATTTAGACATAATAAGGACTAGCAATGCTCTACCGAGATTATACAGCACAAATACTCTCTAAAATCAATCACAAATCAACGCATTTGCTTTTTGTCAGTATACATATCAAGAAAATGCTCTATATGCATAACTATATCTAAATTTAAGCCCAAAAGCCGTGCAGGAGGCGGCTGCAGTCGACAACATTTGGTTGCACAGCCAATTTGCCGCACACAAACAATATAAGTAAAATAATACAAAACGACAAAGAGAAATCAAAATAAATCCAAGTAAATTTTCGCTGTCTTGTTGCGTTGCGTTTCGTTTCGTTTCCATCCATAAACGCTGCACGTTTATAAATATAAACTTGGCATGGGGGAGATCATGTGACCCGGACGGACGCCAGGCGACAAACCGCACAATACTTATTTGCATAGATAGTGCTGCATATTTAACGCAAAATTTCCCAGTCATTTATGTTTAAGTGTGGGCGAAATGCCAAAAAAATGAGAGGGCTTTGACTCGCGCCCCGATTGGGCCTTGAGCCTGGGGGCCAGGCCACATCCTTGAGTCAAACACCTGGCAAGTACAAGGCTTCGCGTGCAGGGCTCTATTAATATTAATGGAAAATCAATTGCGCGCAATTAATAGATGGCTTTTTGGGGAGCTCAGCTAATGGCAAACGGCGTGAAGTCGAGCATGTCAGACGAGGCAACATTAATTCTCTAGAAAAAGAAGAAATAGTAATAGTAAATAGTATACTCGTTCGATGGTTGCATAATATTTACCCACAAATGTAAGAATCATTATATCACTCGCAGTTTGGTAAGCGCAAAAGTTAATCATACAAAAGCCTCAATCTTTGGTCGCTAGTTTCAATGGCTGCTATAGGATATAGTAATCAGTTCACTCGAACTTTGACATAAACCAACTTGCATTAAGCTAACTCAATAGCGGGACTAGTATGTATATGTATGTATAACAGCCATATAATCTACATCAACTCAGTGGTACATACTAAACAAGCATACATGTTCATGAAAGTCTAATGCATATTTAAGCATACCCCATTTATGCATATTTAATGGTCCCAGGGTATAAAGTGGCAACAAAAACAAGCGAGAAAAACTGCAACCGCAGTGCTGTTCAGCTGAGTTCAGCCGGCCGGCAGGCATTTGACGCCAGTTGCCAAGAGCTGTCCGCCCAAGCACAGAACATGAAACTTAAAATAAACAGCGTCATCGTCACCAACATCATCATCCACATCCACATCATAATGATGCTTGTGAAGCGGTGCATTATTACAGGCAGATATTTTTTTTAGCTGCCGCTGCAGCGTCGCGTCTCTTGAGGCTGTCGGCTGTGTCGCCACATGGCAACTATTTTAGCGACAAGAAGTCAGCGGAGTTCGTTGAACTCGCCACGCCGAGGAGCTGCTCTGCCACGCGGAAGTTCGTGTGGCGCACACACACACACACACACAACTAATTGAAAAACTTAACAAAACACTTGTACAAAAAAAGGAAAGAGAAATCAAATCAAGTGTGGGTGTCTGGCTTACCGTGTGCCCGCCTGCTGTGCCTCCTTAATGGACTGCACGAAGGCATTGGCCTCGCCTTTGATGAAGTCCTGGCTGGCATCCTTGAGCTGCTCCTTGTCTACGGGCTTGCCCGTCGGCAGCTGCGCCTCGTAGAGCTGCCTGTCCAGGTCATCGAGCAGAGCGCCATTGCCATTGGGCGCACCATTCGTATTGGCTTCGGTTAGGGATTTGGGCAGCGGAATTGGCATCCTGTCGCCTGCGCTTGCAACTGCCGCTTTGGGTGGAGTTGCAGGAGGTGTGCTGACTGCCGGTGGACTAACTGCTGGCTTGGGTGCAACCACGGGAGCTGCTGGAGCGGGAGCGGGAGCGGGAACGGGCGCTGGCTTTTCAACCACCACAGGTGGCGTTACAGGCTTGGGCGGCTCTGGCTTTGCAGGAGCGACTGTTGGCTTCGGCGGTGGTGAGGGCGCTGGTGCACTTGGCTTAGCAGCAGGTTGAGGTGCTGGAGCAGGTTTGGGCGCAGGAGCAGGAGCAACTACAGGCGTCGGAGTCGGTTTGTTTTCTATCGCTGGCTTCGCGGGCTTATTGGAACTAAAAAGCCAAGCCAAACGTTTACTACAGAAGCAAAAATAATAAAAAACAACAAAGGAAATATGATAAATAACGTAAGAAAATTACAAAGCAATACAAAACAAAATTACAAGCAAATGATATCGAAGAATGTAAAAAGATAAAGGCGCAAAAAAAATGCGCGTCGGTTGCTGCTTCTTCTTATTCGTTTTCGCAAAGTATTTTCGAGAACATTTTGCGTGCGCCCTGCCCAGCAAAACGATTGTTTATCATTGCTCCACAACTCACCCACAACTATTTATTACAACAGCAACAATAGCTTTGCTAATAAACAATATACAATTGTTATAATTAACTTATTTCACTGAGCTGCACGGAATTTGCGAACTGTGCTTGGCAAAGTATACGCGAGAAAGGGAAGAATGCAATAAGAGTGTGACCCCATCCGATTGGGTGTATTAAAAGGGAAATGGCAAAGATAAACAGTGCGACGCTACAGATGACAGTGCTATGTATATGTATATATGTCTCTGTAGATTAAAGAATAATTTATTTGGCTAAACTAATAACTTATTTTATCATACATAGGCTGCCAATAACATTTACTGATCGAACATTTGAGTAAAAGGAGTTGCCAGAGCTTAGCAATCTTGCCAAAAAATTGCCTGGGGACCAAAACCTGTATTGGGATATTCCCAAAGGGGCATTAATTTTAAAATAATGGGAAATCGATTTAAATATTTGAAATTGAACAAAGATAAACAGTGCGACGCTACAGATGACAGTGTT
Organism: Drosophila flavopinicola; assembly: GCA_035042425.1. NCBI lineage: Eukaryota > Metazoa > Arthropoda > Insecta > Diptera > Drosophilidae > Drosophila > Drosophila flavopinicola. The sequence continues at coordinate 14,056,438 of JAWNLL010000452.1, read as the reverse complement.
ATGTATATGTATATATGTCTCTGTAGATTAAAGAATAATTTATTTGGCTAAGCTAATAACTTATTTAATCATACATACGCTGCCAAAAACATTTACTGATCGAACATTTGAGTAAAAGGAGTTGCCAGAGCTTAGAAATCTTGCCAAAAAATTGCCTGGGGACCAAAACCTGTATTGGGATATTCCCAAAGGGGCGTTAATTTTAAAATAATGGGAAATCGATTTAAATATTTGAAATTGAACAAATTTAGCGCATTAAACATGCTTAAATCTTTTCAGTTAGAGCAATGAGCAGGCTAAAACTAGATTTTAGCCATGCCAAACTAAATAGAACTTGCATAGAACCAAATTGCATTGGTTTTCACAGCAACAAAGAATGAAAACTGCAGGAAATGACAGTTAACGCTTCGCTGCACAAGCCAATAACTATTTGCTCTTTTGTATATAGCTCGTAATACAGTAGCTTTGTCGATTGCAGTGGGAAAGTAAATCTGTTTTTTCCCTCTGTTTGGCCATCGATTTTCGCCGGCCGTAAGCTTTTCTGTTGTCACGTAGGCCAGGCAAATGATACCGGCGCAACTCGTGTACGGCAAATAGATAAGCAAACAAAATACAGACGCTAAGTACCTTTATGAGTATTACGTATACGCCCGCGAGCCGGCGGCTCAACAGCCGGCAAATTGACTGCGATGCGAGGCGCTTCAAACTTCAATTATCACATTATTTGTCGCTAATTAGGCTTAGATAACAAACACTCAAAAGAAGAAGCCCCAAATAACAACAATATTTTTGGCAAATTTGCAATATTTTTACACTCACATTGTGTTTGTGTGTGTGTTTGTTTCCGTTGCTAATTGCACATATCGTTATATTCGAGTTATAGCCGGCAACCGGCTTTTTCAGATTGTGTGCAGATTGCGTTTTATTAGCTGATTTGTTGTTGCTTTCGTTTTCAGTTATCAACAATTTATAGAAATGTGCAAATATTATCATGTGACAAGTGACGAACGCAGCTCGTTTTTCGCTAAATGCACGAAATATTGCGTTAGCTGTATGCTTACACTTAGAAAAATATGCCCTTTAGTTTTGAATAACGACTAACAAAAACTACAGCTCTTGCCATAAATATATAAATATAAGAGCTTTTTTTTCTCAAGAAGAAAACTATTTGCCACCGTTTTTCAGTGGATTTTTAAACTTAATCGCTTTTTTCTGAGTGTATCACATTAAATGATTCACTAAAATCAAAAAAGTGACAGATTCGAAAGTTATTTGATAAGATTGGACATTTGTAGTTAGCCAGCTATTAATATGGCTCAAAGGCTGGCCTATTCCAGTAAGCTGTATCGTTTGAAAATCACTTGGGAAACTTATAAGCAATCCCAAAAGAAGCTTTGCTTAAAAACTGTTCTTTTTATCATTGTCAAACACTATATGTTTTTAATTTGGACTCATTCCAGTTACTCGTTTTGCTTTTAAAGTTGCTTAAATATTATAATTATTATATTATATCACTGTCTATACTCTTTTATTAGTCAAATTCCCAAAGGCACACAAATTTAAAGTGATGCCTAAAAGTATGCAATAGAAAGCAACGCACTATTGTCAGCAGTGCAGCTCAAACTGTTTAGAAATAATAAACTTACCGTATTTCGTCAACGGCAAATGTCAGATACCACAATGCAAACATCTTTGTTGCTGTTGTTGTTGTTGTTCAGCCTGTAAATAATGTGTAAAATAAAACAGGTTCATTACAGAATGACAAATCGCCCTAATTAGCTGACTAAATGCCCACAAATGTGAATGTCAATAACAATTGCATTTGCTCTGGCGGCGCTCAGTTTATGTAACGTGTAAATAGCAGAACAACAATGAAATTCACAGCTGAAAATCAAAGCAAACATTTTGTTTAGCGCAAATTTGCAGCCGGCATTTTTTCTTCGCACAGCGTTTTATTTATAAACAACTGATTGGCAAGTATTGGTGTGTGATTGTGTGTGTGTGTGTATGAGTCGATTGGCAATTAAATGACCAAAATGCATACAGAGAGAGAGAGAGAGAGAACAAAGTTGGACACGTGAGTGTCGCGACTTTTGGGCACATTGCCAGAGACGAGAATTGATTTTCAATAGAATTGATTTTATTTATTTTAATTTATTTGCTGTTTCAGCTTTTGCTTTTGCTTTTGCTTAAGGCAGCGTTTTTTTTTTGAAGGCGCCTCGCAGCTTCATTGCTATTGAAATGTATGCGAGGGGGCAAAGCCGGAGGCTGCTGTTTATTTTTCTTGGCACTGCCATACGCGGCGTATGAGCAATATCTAACGCACAGTCACCCACCAATACAAACACACACACACACAGTGACAGTTACGTCACGTAAACTGAGAGAGCGAGAGAGAGAGCAATTTAAAACTCATAAATGTTGACAGACTGTTTGCGTTGCGTGTTGCATGTTGCATGTGCGTGTTGCATGCAACAAAACGCATAAATCTACATATGCACCTATATATATGCCAGCTTCTGGCCACTTTTGGGTGCACTCACCTTTTGCGCTAGTTGTTGCGAAGTTTTTAGCACCGTTAACGTTGGGTTCGAATGGGGTATATATATATATATATATATATAGTATTTTTTGTTATCCAAGGGGATGCTCGTAAATCGTATCAAAATGTCTTAAATGCTGTCGTTGGTTAGTTGCAGCAATATTTAATTAAACACTCCAAAACACACGCGTTTTCAAATTCACAACAAATTTTGGGTTTTTGTGTGTGTTTTCTTTTGGTTTTTTTCAGCTGCGCTTCTTGTGTGCCCAGTTTGCTGTTGATTGCTGCTTACAAATTTTCGACTGTGCAAAAATCGACTACTCAACAGCCGAAAGCACCAATACAGAGAGAGAGAGAGAGAGAGAGGGAAAGAGAGAGAGAGAGCCAGCGCCGACGCCGCTTGTTCACACTCGCTCTCTCTCTCTCTCTGCTAGCTGCAGCGAAGCTTTCCTTCAGTGTGCATATACTCTATAAAAACTAGACTCTTTGCCTGTGATATCAACAATTACTCATGCGTCGCTTACGTTATGCCTGAAATATGAAATATTCGCATATTTATATATATCAATCATGTTTAGAGCGCTAAATGCAGCCAAAAGGCGGCTAAAGGCTGCGCGAATCAATAAACAAAAACGACCACAAATGTTTAAGAGCTTTGCGCTTGCAGTTTGAGCAGCATTTTGTGTTGTCAGTGGCACTCAAACTGTATCTTATTTGCACGTACTCAGCTTCTGGGAACTAATCAAATGTATTTCACTAACGGAAGCTGGTACAGTGATGCCTCGCAAATGGAAAATTTCCAGTTATCAAAATCAACATGCTGAAACATTCTTATATTTTTAATTTAAAAATTTTTTAATTTAAAATCATAAATAAAATTTGTATCTGTATCAATGGTCTTAGACTTTAATTTATCTTGCTTCACATTTCTACTAATTTAATAATAGAAGAATAATCTGTTTTTTTTATCTTCACATACTCAGTTTTAAAATCTTTTTTTTTATTAAAACTTAAACGTGATATTTTTAAATACATACATTACAATCATGAACTTTTCAATTCTATAGAATAGAAAAACAATGATCTTAGCCTAGGTCATAATTTTCGAGAATTAAAAAAGCCAATTTAAGACAAATTTATTTAATAAAATTAAATAAATTACAATCAGAAGTGAATTTATAAATTTTACATAAAAGCTTCCAGTAATCAAATTCTCAAATTGAAATCATTTATCGAGCGTCTACTGTATTCGCTCTTATATCACATTTCAATTACGTGAATGCTGTCGCTCTGCTGTGCTCCAATCCGTTCCATCCGCCCGCCTGTCTTGCCGTCTAGCAGTCTGGCTAAACAAATGTTGCCAATTTCTAGATAAGTTTCGGCCAGCGCTATCTGGGCCCGAGAAGCCAGCTAAAATGCGTCTTATCGGACGCCGCTAGGCGCTTACAGTTGCAGCTGCACTGGAGGGCAGCAGTGCAGCTTATTAGCTGGCCATGCATTGCATAACGCTTACATAACCGTAAGCAAAACAAGGTCAGAAGTTCAAGGACTTTTTGGCACAGCGAAAAGCTCAGCGTTATCCTGCGTCGGCGCACTGCCAACAGCAAGCGGAAGTATTTATTTTCGCTCTCTGTGTGTGTGTGTGTGTGCTTAGCTGAGCTGCTTGGGTGCGACTTTTGTTGATGTTTTGATTGTGTAACAGCTGCTGCTGGCGCCCTGAAGTAGGCAACAATCCAATACATATACATTTATGTGAATTGAACTGCCTGTCGAAGCATTTGAAAGGGCGGGGTTGTGGGTTACATCTCATATTTATTATCTTGGCCTGGTCGTAACTTTGTAGCTCCACTCCCACACGGCTTATTATAGCTATTATCCCACTTTGCGTATGTGTGTTTATTGTTTTGATTACGTATTAATGTAGGTGTTGCGTAAGAGGTTTTGTATTTATGCTTTGCATGTGTTTATAGGCCACAGATAGTCCTTGATAGGCTTAGCAGCTATTTACGCAAGAGTTTCTTACCCAGTAGCTAAATTCTCAAAACAGGATCGATTTCTGGCTACCAGTCATTAAAAAAGGCCAGATCTATGCAGAAAAGGGCTAACAGAGCAGCACTGATCGGCGGCCATTTGCAAAAATGTCCCAAGTTGAGAAATCGAACCAGAGCTCGCGAACTAGCTCAGTGCTCAGTTGAACCACTGCAAAAGGAAGAGAAAAAGTGTGATTTGCAAAACGAGTGCGCGATATTCCTAACCAAAATGGAAGATTGGATGTGTCAGCATACAAATTGGACAATTGGCGTGACCATAGTGCTGTGGTGCCTCTACAAATACGTGCGTCATCGCCCACAACGTCCTCGGCTGGAGCATGATGTGTTTATATTCAGCGATCTGGGATTCGAATGCATTGCGGCGCATCGCGAGCAGGCCAAGAAGCCAAATCCATTGTTCCACTGCACCAATGAGCACTGCGCCGAGCGGAATGTGCAGCAGATCATCGATGAGCTGGACCGGGCCAAGTACAGCATTGATTTGGCCATGTACGCGTTCGTCTCGACGCATTTGACGCATGCGCTGCTGAATGCGCTGAAGCGCAGCGTCGTCGTGCGCGTCATTCTAAACCAACGCCTGATCGAGAATGTGGACACGCGCGCTCCTTACAAGCTGGGCAATATGGGCATAGCGGTGCGCTGTCCCAACTCCAGCCGGCTGATGCACCACAAGTTTTGTGTGATCGATGGCCGCGAACGCGTCAATGAAATTTTGCATGCGAAGGGCTGGAAGAAGCATCTGGCGTTGGGGCTGCCAGTCTCTGTGGTAATCAATGGTTCGCTCAACTGGACAAACTGCGGCTTCCATGCCAACTGGGAGAATATGGTCGTCAGCTCAAGTCCAGTGATGACCAGCCAGTTTCAGGCCGAATTTACGCGCCTTTGGAGTGCCTGTGAGCGCCGAATCCATGACTAATTTTATAAGTTCCTTGAATGTGAAAACGCACTCCAAAAAGCTGCGAATTCAAGTTTCTTATATACAATTTTCGAATACAATTTATAAAAAACAATGCCACAATATCATCCTTCAAAAAATGTCCATTAATTAATTTTGAAACGTTATTGATTTTTATTAGTTTTGTTTTCATTTTTAATTAAATACATTTCCATTGCTACTGTCAAATTTACTGTTTTTTTTTTTATATATATATGGTATATACTTTTGTTTTGTTGTAACATGCTTTGCTTAAATTTATGATATTGCATATGCCACAAAATATGTTGTTGTTATTGTTGGCTTTTTCCATAGAAGCTGACAAATTTTTGCACAACTGAAAGAAGCTAGCAAATTAAGAAGGTAAATTGATTTAGTTGTGAAAATAAAATAATTGCATGCCCTTACAGCATTGATACATATTTGTTGCCTTGTTTATAATTTGCACATTTCTTTTGCTGGTGCTTTTCCAGTAGTTGTTGTTGTTGTTGTTATTGTTGCTTAAACACTTCATTTTCATTTAAGTTCATTTGCTTGTGCTTCTTATTATTTTGTTTGTCTTTCTAACGTTCCTCTGCTAAGCTAACTACTACACATAATTCATATAATCTTAGATCCAGCTTTAGCCCGTTGATAAGCGGCTGCTTTTCGGCTGATCCATTTTCTACTTGTTCTTAAACATTTGTTTTTTATTCAGTTTCATTCAAAAGTTTTTGTTGTTAACCTTTGGTTGGTCGCATATGTTTCGCATTGGCTTTTGTGTACTTTTTAAATTCTTCATCCTTTAACTTTTCCCCTTTGTTGTTTGTTGTTGTGTGTTCGTTTGTGTGTTGTTTGTTTTGTTGTTTGCCTTTTGTTTGTTGGATTTTGTTTTTATCACAGCTTTCTTCTATACACTTCTGCTCTTACGTTTTTTTTTAAGCATAACTTGCATATATATAAATTTCCTGTTCTTGTTCTTAATGCACGGCTGTTTTTGTTTGTTTGTTGTTGTTGTTTAACTTCTATTCTAACATGCCTTCTCTTACTTCTGCTTCCTGTTCTTTTTCTTCTTGTTGTTCTTGTTGATGTTGCTTTAATACATACGTTAGCTTATTTTGCATATGTGTTTTGGAATGATTTACAAAAGTTGTTTACACTTGTGGTTGTTGTTCTTGTGGTTTTCTTTTCGAAAATTTAAATACAATAAATGGCATATAAAATATATACATATATATATTTTGTTGGTGTTTGTTTTGTATACAAAAAGAACGTTACTCATACGCAGCGTTGGAAGTGTTTGTTTTGTTTTGTTTTTGTTTTTGCAGTTTGCACTTTTGTGAATATAAATTGTAATACTTGATGATTGTTAAACAATAAATCAATTGCTTATAGAGTCTGGAAATATTGGAGATACTCTCGCTTCGATTGCCTAAGCAGCGTATAACAATAGAATATTTCTATTGTTTAGCTGCTTGCATTTTCATGTGTGTTTCCTTTTGCTCTCTTTGGTGCACTTTCTCCTCTGGCTGTTTGTTGTTGTTCTTGTTGTTGTTGGAAGCAGCATGACACGTTTATCACATTTTGTTGTTGTTGTTGGTTGGTATGTACTAGGCTTAACTAAATTACATTTGTTGTTACACACACACACACACACACACATACATAAACTATGTACTATACATACACATACACATTGACGATTGCTTCTTATTACACATGATTTGCACTTGTTCTCTTATGTTTGTTTCATTCTTTTCGATTTCGTTTTTCTTTTGGTTTTTTACAAATTAATATTCGCTATTGAAGTTTATAACAAAAATACATGCATAGTTTTTAGTTTTAGTTAAGATATATATAACACACATGGTTGGATAGTGTAAAAGAGTTGTCTTTGAGATCGCATTTGTTATTTAACTGCTGCTGTGGTATGTTTTTAAGGACAACTGCTGCTCGGTTTACAGCTGTGAGCATTGCAACGCTTTCAGTCTTTCGTGTTTTTTTTTTATGTTTTTCATAGATTTGTTTTTGTTTTTTGTTAGATAGCTTAATTTGAGCAAAGTTCTTTGTGAGTTGTTCGCTAAATGCTCAAAATTGATCTTCAGGTACCATTTTTTGTTTTGTTTTTGTTATTTTTTTTTATATATTTTGCCTAGCTGCTCAGTTTGCTGTCCTTGTGCTCGAGGTGCAATTGTCCTGGCAAACAGTTTGTCTATCTGTCTGTCTGTTGTGTATCCTAACTGCGCTGCATTTTGTTTTTGTGCAAACATAAGTAAACTATATAGTATAGAGATGAGATTGTATAAATGAATGCTTGTTGCTACAAAATACAAAATACTCAAGTGGTTCGATTGATTTGATTGAATCAGTTTGGGTTTGAATTGGATTGTTGTAAATTCTGGCTAACGCATGTCTCGTTTATCAAGCTTACAACACATTACATATACATATAAACGTCTTATATATATATACAGACGTGTGTTGTTTACAATATGCTTGCGTTTCGTTTTTAGTCGCTTTACATAAGCTGCTAATATCACTTTGAAAACTACACAAATGGCGAAAACGAGCGAACGGATCGGATTGTGTGCGATCTGTTGGCTGTTGTTTTTGTTTGTTTGTTTGTTTGTTGCTGTTGTTGCTGTAACATTTGCTGTATTATCACAATTGAGCGCCAACTTCACATTACATATTCTCATATTACAAAAGTTAACAATTTGTTTGTTTGTTTGTTTTGCCAATCGATTGAGCTAACAATTTTTAGACATTGGTCATATTTTGTTTTTTTTTCGTGTTTTGGTTTACAAACATATTTTTTTTTAACACTTTTCTTATGTTTCTTTTAATATTTTTACTTAGCTAACTAGACAATTTGCTTAACAATTGGTTGTTGTTGTTGTTGTTGCTGCTGCTGCTTTAACTGGCTTCACTTTTGCTTTGCTTGCTTGCATTTTGTTTAAAATCACAGTTGTTGTTGCTTATAAAATGATGTTTTTATCTTCCTTCATCCTAACATACTTTTTGTCGCTGATTTGTTGTTCTACTTTGGGTTAACAACAAACTGCCCGTTTTTTCTTGTTAACAATTCGTTTTCAGTTTTCTCAATATTCTTTTGCATTTTTGAAGTGCTCAAGTCTTTGTTGCATTATGCCCTTGCTTCATTCTCTGCTGTGTGGCCGAACAAAAGTTTAAAATGTAATTGTTCAAATTTTAGATTACTTAGTTTAACATACGAAAGAAATTGTAAGTTGTATAAAGGCTTGCCAATTATATAAGTGGTTTTGTTCTATCCATGTATATCAAAATGTTTTTATAACTTAACAGAAAAGTCAATTGATCGCTTTTCCTTTTAGGGGGGGGTTTTTTGTGTTATGTTTGTTTTTCTCTAGTTGCCTACGTAAAAGTTTCCTAAACGCTACAAATTTCTATGCGCTCGATTTGATCACGTGTCATGTTGTTTTGTTGTTGTGTTGTATTGTGTATTGTTTTTGTTGTTGCATGACGTTTGCTTTATATTCGATATTTGGTTGGTTGTTTTCCGTTTTGTGCTTTTAATGGCTCAGATCCTGACGCAGCAACTCATAAACGAACTTATCGCGCACATCGTAGTCCACTGGGCCATATCCCTCACTGGGCAGCTGCTCGGGCTCCACCAGCGTCCAATGCTGACCCAACAGCGTACACATTTCCTGCATCAAGCGCAAACAAGATTGCATTAAGCGACTCTCCCGACGTACTGTATCTCACACACTCACCTCATTGAAGACGGACTGCGGTGCGCTGTTGGGCTGCCAGTCGATCTGGGAGACTTCGAGGCGTCGCAGCTGGCGACCGCGCAGCCGGGCAATGCCGAGCAGATTGTGCGGATCCATGTTGTAGCCGTGGACGACAATCTCCTCGAGCTGCTTACAGCGCCACGACAGCATGACGAAGGGATCCTGGCGACGCGTCTGCCGCATATAGTCAATGCGATTGGAATGCTTGCTCACCGAATCAATGTAGTAGATGCTGCGCAACGTGTCGCTGTTGTGCACCGACATCCAGTCGAGCGCCTCGTGGTTCATAAACTCACAGTACAGCATGCGTATGTGGGTGACGGGCATGTGACGGCGCAGGATGCGCAGCTGCAGCAGCTCCACAGCCTCATACGCATAGACGAGCGTCAGCACCAGCTCGATGGACGTGAAATGCGTGGCAAAGTTGGCCCAGGCGGCCTCCGAGACGCCAGCATTGTCCTTGCGATCCAGACCGTGCACCACAATGAGCAGCTTGCGCAGCGGCAGCACCTGTATGGTGTGCAGCAGCTCATCGCTGAGCGTATCGTAGTCGAGGGAGAGCACCTGGAGTGCGGCGCATTTCTGCAGCAGCGTTGTGTCCAGCCCGAGTATGGGATAGTGACTAGGATCGTATTTGATGCTGGCCAGCGTCAGCTGCAGCAGCTCCTGCGGCTTGCCCATGGCCTTGAGAAAGTCCTGGCCATAGTAGGTAAGCGCTTCAATGGCACCCAGATCCAACACCTGACACGCCGGATTCTTGCGGCTCAAAATCATCTTCAGCGGCTCCACAAAGCATCTGAAGCCAAAAAGGGAAATGTGCTTAAAATGGCATTGATAGATCTAGATTTTTTTGGGTTATTCATACTGTTCTATGGCGACCAGATGTTCGCTGTGCATGTTCCCAGCGGCGACAAGGCCCACATTGTTGGTTTGGAACCGCAACGCTCGAATGTTATCACAGCGCGCCACTCTAAGGAAAGGATATTAAATAGATAAGCTTATCGTTCAATATATATATATGTATGTATATAGGTAAGCACTTACTTGTAGAGCAGCCGTCGCATCTTCTGTATGTGAAAGGCATTGTGAAAATCGAAGACTATGACCAGCTCCTTGGCCAGATTGGCCATGCTGCGATGGAAGAACGACAGCTGCTCATCCTGTGCCACGTCAATGTGAAAGCGAAAGTTCCTAAAGTAGCTGCTTTGTCGCGGCGAAAGTAAACAAATGGCAAAAACAGCTATTAAATAAAACTGTTTCAACGCTGTGTACGTCACAGTACAGTGAGCAAGAAAAATGTGTATACACCACTGTTTTTTTTTTCGACTACTTTGAACATCAATTTTAATTAAAATGTATTTGATATTGTAAATGTTATAAGTGATGTATTTTTATTTAATCGAAAAAGTAATCACATTTACAGTTTTGTGCTTTGACAATGAATCTAAATTTAATACATTTATAAATTCATTTGCACATTTTGCAAATTTCGTTTTCAAAGACTGTGCGCTAACTTTTCGTGCTCGCTGTAGCAGCAACGGCTACATCAGCTGTGTGTTTGGCCACACGCGTATGTGTGCGTGCGTGTGTGTGTTTGTGTGTATAAGTGTATTTGTGTTGGTATAGCAACATTTTCGTTGCGACTGTGTGGCTGCGCTTTGTTTATTACACGTATTAATAAATGCTTTGTTGTCTTTCAAGGCCTGCCAAAAAAAAGGAAAACACAAAACCGCCGTCTTCGCCTCGTCCACCCCGCTGGGCAGATGAGGAACAGCTGTGCGTCACCCAGAGCAGCAGCATTCCGTTTGTTTGAGACGCAAAAGCGAAAATCACCACAAACATAGACACTGCATACAAAAATTTACATATGTGCTTGCATATACATATGTACATACATACACACAAACATAAGTGTATATGAATTCTTGTGGACTCACCGTCTTTGGAAAAAATGTTGTCTCCATGCCCAACAACAATTGGCCGCAGCTCTGCGATCTCGCGTTTCGAGATAGTCGAATATTTGATTTAGTGCCACCGCTGGTATTGCATCCCATTGGGGTATATTCATAACTATAACTATTTTGGAATCCCAAATTAAATCCGTTTCTTTCTTTTTGAACTTGTGAATTTTTCTATTTTTTTTTTGTGCGACCGAACTGTGCGACGCAACATCGACCAATTAAGATACAGCACTGTTAATCGCTGCAGCACATATGCATCGAGTGTGTTAGTTAACAGTGTGTTGGTATTGTTAGGTATTTTGCGCGCATTTAAGGTGCGGTCACACTGGCAAGCATGCGATAACAGCCAGTGTTGGTATTTTGACTATTTAAAAGTTAACTTGTTGATAAATAATAATAATGTTTTAAAGGAATAAATAAATATATATTTTTAGCTGTTTTTAGCATTGATGCAGCAGACATAAATTGATATAACATATTTCTTTAGCTACTTTTAATTTTTTTAGCTGTTTTCAGCTTGTTTTGTTATGTTGAGTTTGCTATTCTTGCGTATCAAAATCTGGCAACACTGGTCGTAACCTGCTTGTGTTTTGAATAATGTCGCTGCTCCTGAACACTTACAGGCGATCTCAGCTGCTTGCAGCGTGCCGGCGTAATTATTTAAGAGCAGCTACAACACATATAAACTGGCAGGAACGCCGCCAGGCATCAACAGAAGCGGTAGCAGCAACAGCGGCAGCCTCTCAACTGGCCGGTGCCGGCGGCCTGATCGGCTTCTGGCAGACGCTATCGAACAGCACTCCTGTGGCCTACATGCAGGATGCCCTGACGCAGATACACGACTACAGTGGGCTGCCGTGGTGGGCGGCCATTGGGCTGTCTACGTTTCTGTTTCGCAGCGTTATCACGCTGCCGCTGACCATTTACCAGCATCGGATTACGGCGCGCATTGAGCAAATAGCGCTGGAAATGCCAGCCATAGTGGAGGAGCTGAAGCGGGAGGCGGCGATGGCTAAGCAGAAGTTCAAGTGGAGCGACAAGCAAACAACAATCGTCTACAGGCGCTCGGTTTGTTATGCCTTCAACCTGGCCAATCTTCCAAATATAACACCCAATCCCTTACAGATCAAGAAACAGTGGCAGAATCTGATTGTGCGGGACAACTGCCATCCAATGAAGACCGTGATTGTGCTCTGGGGTCAAATACCGTTATGGATATTTCAGTCGGTTGCCCTGCGTAATCTGGTTTACATGCTGCCCGATCCCACAACGCTGCAAGCACAAATCATTGCCACAGAGCTGACCCTTGGAGGCTTCGGTTGGATACCCAATCTGACAGTGGTGGACAGCTCCTATATTCTGCCCGTTGCACTGGGTCTCATTAATCTGGCCATCATTGAGGTGCAGTCCATGACGCGCACGCGTCCGCCCACTCGCCTGCAGAACATTGCCAACAATGTCTTTCGAGGACTGAGTGTGGTGATGGTACCAATTGCGTGTACGGTGCCCTCGGCGTTGTGCGTCTATTGGGTGGCCTCCAGCAGCTTCGGACTGGCGCAAAATCTGCTGCTGCTCTCACCGGAAATGCGACGTGCTGTGGGCATACCCAAAACGAAGACGGAACTGGAGCAGCCGTACGATCAGTTGTGGCTAAAGATACAAAAGCGCGCGAGATTATTGGATGAGGCGCCGACTGATAAGTCGGCTACCAAGTGAGGTACAGTGGCTGCTCGAGAATTAGAGTAAATACAGTCGAACTTCTCTAACTCAAACCATTAACAAATTTGACTTATAGGTATTGCTAGGCATTGTTATATAATTGGAGAGAGTAATACAATTTTGTTACTACATGGATAACACTTTGAAAGAGACGACAACATGAGTAAAGTTCTAATATATTTTCTAGTTTACATCATTTTGATAGCCAATAAATTGTTAAAACAAAAATCTATTAGAGAAACTCGACTATAACTATAATTTATAAAAGTATCTTGTTTGTATGTCATTTGAATGTAAATATAACTATTTGTACAGACCAATTTTATATTGAAGAATGTTAAGTTCTAAGGCATCTATTCAATTGTTCTTATTACCGCAGCCACTGTAGAAGCCACTAGTCCAATATTGTCTGTTTAACTGTCATGTAAATAAGTACTTGGTCCACAAATCCACACGACTGCCCCAATTGTAAATCATCTTCACCCATGCTAGAAGACTCATCGCTTCTAGGAATAAATTGTTTGTGGGAAAAACCCCCGCAGCCTTCTAAGTGTCAACAAGTGACAACTGAAACCGAGCGATAAGCGCTGAGAGAGAAGAGCTCTACGAGATTGCCACGACCGATAAGGCGGCCATCAATTGGCGCTACGCTGCAGCATCCAATGGGGCAGAGTGTCGCCTCCTATCTGCTGCAGCAGCAGCAGCAGCAGCAGCAGCCCAAATGAGATTGTAATGCCGCCTCAGTCGAGGTTTGAACCTCAGCGATAGAGCAGCTTAAATTGAAATTCGCGTGCGCGTCTCGCAATTACTTTCGGACAAACTCGCTATCAGTTTGAAGTGAAAATAAATAATATATATAAAATATATATAGTATATATATATTGAAAGTGTATATATAGCCAATGATCTATAGGGCAGTGTGCCTGGGACTGGCGCTCCTTGTGCTAGTCGTAAGTTAACAAAGATGATCTCCTATCACATCAGGAATTAATTTATAAATTGAAATAGAAAGCAATCTTTCAAAACAGTCTTACATAATAATCTTAAGAATTTCGAGAATTTTCACAACCCATTGAATCATGATCGTACTCTATATTTGTTATTGCTTCGAATTACGAATTGTCAATACTCAATGGCTGATAAACAGGAAGCCTGCTCTACTGATCTATTCAATCTATAATTTATGTATTTCGTAATTGCGACTTCGACAGGCCGCTTATCAACCTGGCGGCTATTATGATGGACAGTCGTCGCAGTCCGGGTTATCAGCAGCGCATTCCGCGTATGCTCAAGCTCACGAGCAGCCGCTCTACGAACGGGATTCCGGCTGTCCTGCGCAGTTTCGAGGACTCATGCCATATGCCCACGATTGCCATCGCTTTATCAACTGCGCGGATGGCAGACCAGTAATACAAACCTGTGGTTCCGGCACCGCTTTCAATGCCCAGACGCGCACTTGTGATCATCTGTCGCAAGTGTCCTGCGAGGGTTCAGCTCAAAGTCCTGCCCAGCCCGCTCGCTCGTCCCGCTTGCAGCAGCTGAATGGGGAGGCGAGATGTGCGCCTGGCATGAATGGCGTACAGGTGCATCCGTACGACTGCACCAAGTACCTGAACTGCGCCAATGGACAGACCTTTGTGCAGAGCTGCGGACCTGGAACAGCCTTCAGTCCGTCCATGTTGGTGTGTGACTTCAAGCACAAAGTGAACTGTGGTGAAGGTGGTTTCCAAGCAGGAGACGCAACATACGGTACGTAGGACTCTTTATACTAGTATATCCCTAACTAACACAATAGCAGCAGAGTCGCAAGGCTCTCCAGCCAACCTCTATTGTCCCGAGGGCACTCGCGGTCGTTTTCCCTATGCTAACGATCCATATAAGTATATCTTATGTGGAATTGGCGTTAAGCCGCGCTTGGAGCAATGTAATCTGGGCGAGATATTCGATGTCCAAAGCTTGGCATGTGTTCCCACTGGTGCTTCGTCCGCCCAAGCCCATTTTTCCTGTAAGTTTGTCTACAATCCAACTCCGCTTAACCTTACGTTGCTTTTTCCATTCCGCTTTTCATATGGGTTTTTGATCTCATCTTTTGCTTCTCATGCGCTTTCAGCTGCTTTTTTACTTGCTTCGTTTGTAACCCTAATGAATCCTCTTAGCGGCCGCCAGGCTGAGTGATCTACTATGTCCTGGGGGCGCCGAAGGTTTGTTTGTTCATCCCTTTGATCAGACTAAATACCTCAACTGCAAGGCTGGCAAAGTAGCCGTCCAGAGCTGCATTCCTAGCCACGTCTTTAGTATATCAAAGGGCTCCTGTCACCCAAAAGCTCAATTGGTGTACACTGACTATGTGGCTTACATTGTCTCAGAGATCAGCTACGAGTATTGTAAGTGTCATCTTTTTCTCTGCGTCTCCTCTTGAACTGAGTGATACCTTGTTCGCCATTCAGCTCTGATGCTTACCCGCTGTCCTGCGGGCACCGATGGCCTTCATCTTTATCCCTACGATGCGGGAAAGTATATCCGCTGCGCTGCTGGAGGAGAGCTCTCTATTGTTAGCTGTGGAGAGAATTTAGCTTATAGCTTCACTCAACGTGCTTGCCGTCCACATGGCCAAGTTACAAGAGGTGAACGTGTCAAGTTCTTTTCGGAACTGAGTGTCCAGGGCAGCTATAGCTATACGGACAGTCAGGCCTTTCAGTCTGCACTAAGATCCTGTCCACAAGGTCTAGACGGCAAATACGCATATCCTTTCCACCCCAGTCACTTTGTGATCTGCCAGAATGGTCTGCTGCAGGTGGAGTCCTGTCCTGATGGATATGCTTATAGTCTCTCCTCGCGCAGGTGTGCGACTCGTCAGCAACTGTCGTCTCATGACTATTTGGACTATGCCTATATAAATGTCCAGCTGTCGAGTAAGATGATCTCTCTCGAGCTGTTTGCCCAAAGTGATTCTATTTGTTCCTCGCTCCTACAGATGACCTCATGCAAGATCTTACCACCGTCACTTGTCCTGCCAATGCCCAGGGTTACTATCTTCATCCCTTCGACTGCACGAAGTACTTGAACTGTCGCGATCAGCAGACCTCGATAGAGAGCTGTGAAAAGGGGAGGGGCAGGTCTTCAGCATTTCTCAACGACTTTGTGTGGCTAGGGATCAGTTGGTGGCCGCTTATGATCGCGTGGAGTACTTAACCGAAACCCAGCACGAGTTCTACCAGGGAAATCAAGTGGCCGAGGGTCGTCAGCTGCATACCAACACACATCATTTAAATGGAGTGGTAGCTTGCCCGCCTGGCGCTAGTGGACTTCATGCGCATCCCTACGACTGCACAAAGTTCCTCAACTGTGCCAATGGACAGACCTTTGTGCAGGACTGTGGACCTGGAACTGCCTTCAGTGCATCTCTGTTGGTCTGTGACTTCAAAGACAAGGTGGCTTGCGGCGAGGGTAACTCCCACACAGACCAAAGTGTGACATTCCACGGTGGAGCATCGGGTCAAGGCAGCGGATCGGTTGGCGTTGATTACAGTGGATCGTCAGGACACGTTAGCGGATCGTTCAATGGCGCAAGTTGCCCAGAGGGCGCTCGCGGTCTATTTGTCATTCCCCACGATCCTCAAAAGTATCTTAAATGTGGAATTGGCGTTCAGCCGCGTGTGGAACAGTGTAATCCGGGCGAAGTGTTTGAAAGTGTTTGATGGCCACCGTTTGGTTTGTACTGCATCCTCCTCTGGCTACTACTCGGGCCGAGCCCATTCCACCTGTAAGTCAATATTTATTCTCAATTCCCGCTTTGCTTGCTCCATTCGCTTCTCATTTTGGGTTTCTGATCTCATCCTTGCTTCCCATGCGCTTTTAGTTGCTATTTTGCTTGCTTGGTTTGTAATTCTAATGATATCTCCTAGCTGCTGCCCAACTGAGTGATATACTTTGCCCCAGCGGGGTTGAAGGTATATTTGCTCATCCCTTTGATCAAACCAAGTTCCTCAACTGCAAGGCTGGCAAATTGGCCGTCCAGAGCTGTCTTCCCAGCCATGTCTTTAGTATATCCTTGGGCTCCTGTCAGCCTAAAGCTCAATTGGTATACACTGATTATGTGGCTTTCATTGTCTCACAGATCAGCAATGAGCATTGTAAGTGATCTCCTATTGTTGGCTCTTCATAGCTTCAGAGTTTCATCCCCTCCAGCTCTGATGATGACTCGTTGTCCCCCGGGCACCACTGGCCTTCATCTTTATCCCTACGATGCGGGAAAGTATATCCGCTGCGCTGCTGGAGGAGAGCTGTCGATTGTTAGCTGTGGAGAGAACTTAGCTTATAGCTTCACTCAACGTGCTTGCCGTCCACATGGCCAAGTTACAAGAGGTGAACGTGTCAAGTTCTTTTCGGAACTGAGTGTCCAGGGCAGCTATAGCTATACGGACAGTCAGGCCTTTCAGTCTGCACTAAGATCCTGTCCACAAGGTCTAGACGGCAAATACGCATATCCTTTCCACCCCAGTCACTTTGTGATCTGCCAGAATGGTCTGCTGCAGGTGGAGTCCTGTCCTGATGGATATGCTTATAGTCTCTCCTCGCGCAGGTGTGCGACTCGTCAGCAACTGTCGTCTCATGACTATTTGGACTATGCCTATATAAATGTCCAGCTGTCGAGTAAGATGATCTCTCTCGAGCTGTTTGCCCAAAGTGATTCTATTTGTTCCTCGCTCCTACAGATGACCTCATGCAAGATCTTACCACCGTCACTTGTCCTGCCAATGCCCAGGGTTACTATCTTCATCCCTTCGACTGCACGAAGTACTTGAACTGTCGCGATCAGCAGACCTCGATAGAGAGCTGTGAAAAGGGGCAGGTCTTCAGCATTTCTCAACGACTTTGTGTGGCTAGGGATCAGTTGGTGGCCGCTTATGATCGCGTGGAGTACTTAACCGAAACCCAGCACGAGTTCTACCAGGGAAATCAAGTGGCCGAGGGTCGTCAGCTGCATACCAACACACATCATTTAAATGGAGTGGTAGCTTGCCCGCCTGGCGCTAGTGGACTTCATGCGCATCCCTACGACTGCACAAAGTTCCTCAACTGTGCCAATGGACAGACCTTTGTGCAGGACTGTGGACCTGGAACTGCCTTCAGTGCATCTCTGTTGGTCTGTGACTTCAAAGACAAGGTGGCTTGCGGCGAGGGTAACTCCCACACAGACCAAAGTGTGACATTCCACGGTGGAGCATCGGGTCAAGGCAGCGGATCGGTTGGCGTTGATTACAGTGGATCGTCAGGACACGTTAGCGGATCGTTCAATGGCGCAAGTTGCCCAGAGGGCGCTCGCGGTCTATTTGTCATTCCCCACGATCCTCAAAAGTATCTTAAATGTGGAATTGGCGTTCAGCCGCGTGTGGAACAGTGTAATCCGGGCGAAGTGTTTGATGGCCACCGTTTGGTTTGTACTGCATCCTCCTCTGGCTACTACTCGGGCCGAGCCCATTCCACCTGTAAGTCAATATTTATTCTCAATTCCCGCTTTGCTTGCTCCATTCGCTTCTCATTTTGGGTTTCTGATCTCATCCTTGCTTCCCATGCGCTTTTAGTTGCTATTTTGCTTGCTTGGTTTGTAATTCTAATGATATCTCCTAGCTGCTGCCCAACTGAGTGATATACTTTGCCCCAGCGGGGTTGAAGGTATATTTGCTCATCCCTTTGATCAAACCAAGTTCCTCAACTGCAAGGCTGGCAAATTGGCCGTCCAGAGCTGTCTTCCCAGCCATGTCTTTAGTATATCCTTGGGCTCCTGTCAGCCTAAAGCTCAATTGGTATACACTGATTATGTGGCTTTCATTGTCTCACAGATCAGCAATGAGCATTGTAAGTGATCTCCTATTGTTGGCTCTTCATAGCTTCAGAGTTTCATCCCCTCCAGCTCTGATGATGACTCGTTGTCCCCCGGGCACCACTGGCCTTCATCTTTATCCCTACGATGCGGGAAAGTATATCCGCTGCGCTGCTGGAGGAGAGCTGTCGATTGTTAGCTGTGGAGATAACTTAGCTTATAGCTTCACTCAACGTGCTTGCCGTCCACATGGCCAAGTAACACGAGGTGAACGTGTCAAGTTCTTTTCGGAACTGAGCGTCCAAGGCAGTTATAGCTATACGGACAGTCAGGCCTTTCAGTCTGCACTAAGATCCTGTCCACAAGGTCTAGACGGCAAATACGCATATCCTTTCCACCCCAGTCACTTTGTGATCTGTCAGAATGGTCTCCTGCAGGTGGAGTCCTGTCCTGATGGATATGCTTATAGTCTCTCCTCGCGCAGGTGTGCGACTCGTCAGCAACTGTCGTCTCATGACTATTTGGACTATGCCTATATAAATGTCCAGCTGTCGAGTAAGATGATCTCTCTCGAGCTGTTTGCCCAAAGTGATTCTATTTGTTCCTCGCTCCTACAGATGACCTCATGCAAGATCTTACCACCGTCACTTGTCCTGCCAATGCCCAGGGTTACTATCTTCATCCCTTCGACTGCACGAAGTACTTGAACTGTCGCGATCAGCAGACCTCGATAGAGAGCTGTGAAAAGGGGCAGGTCTTCAGCATCTCTCAACGACTTTGTGTGGCTAGGGATCAGTTGGTGGCTGCTTATGATCGCGTGGAGTATCTAACCGAAACACAGCACGAGTTTAACCAAGGAAACCAGTTGGTTGAGGGTAGTCAGGTGCATTCCCTTGTTGATTGTCCTCTAGGTGCTAGTGGACTTCATCCGCATCCGAACGATTGCAGCATGTTCCTGAACTGCGGCGATGGACAGACCTTAGTTCAGGAATGTTATCCCGGTACGGCTTTCGACAGCGCCAAGCGCAGTTGCGAGCTTGCGGACCGAGTGGATTGTACAGGAATAACTGGGACTGCTGTGCCGATAACTACGCCAATCACCAGTCATGTATCGGGTGCTTCCTATCGCTTGACTTGTCCTGACAAAGTATATGGCCTCTACGCACATCCCTTTGATGCCAGTAGCTATTTGTACTGCGTGGAAGGACACACTTCGATCAAGCAGTGCCTGTCCAGTGAATTTTTCAGCATCAGCCGTGGCTACTGCCTCTCAGCACAACTTGTGCCGCCGACGGATCGCGTCTCCTTGATAAGCTATACACAGCAGGCTAGCCTGGAGCAGTTGGAGTGTGAGTTGGGCTGTTGAGAATCAAGCAGCGAAATCCCTGACAAAGCATTTTGCATTGCAGCTGTGTCGTGTCCTCTGGGTGCTGTGGGCTATCACGTCTATCCCTTTGACTGCTCGCAGTACTTGAGCTGCGAGACGGGCACCACACGACTGCAGAGCTGCCCCAATGGACAACACTTTAGTCTGTCCCTCCACAACTGTCACTTGCAGGAGCAAGTACAGCGCAACGATCGCGTCTACTTAGTGAGTGAGCTGCAGATCTTCTACTTGTGGTGGCAGCAGCTCCTACATTTTGGAGTCTCCCTTAGCACAATGTGCCCCTTCGGCTTATTGGGCAACTATCAACATCCTACGCTACCCAACAAGTTCATCAACTGTGCTGCGCCGCGCTCGAAGTTGCTGGTCCTTGACTGCGCCAGCGGCCAAGTGTTTAGTGTATCGCAAAGGATCTGTGTGCCTAGCACTCAGGTGCCTGCACACGAGGACTCCTACGGTTGGATAGATCTGCGTCATGGTTACTAACACTCCGAGAAATCCATGTTCCTTGACATTCTTTAAAATGCTTCTCAATTCTTGCAGATGCACGCGAGCCAAAGGCTTACGGAGGCGCAGATCAAGAAGAAAGTGCCGATCAGTACGGCAGCGGTTCAGGCATTAAAACGACTGTTGTCCGCACTGGCAGCCGTTGGAGCGACATGAACATGCAGCGTCCGGCGGGCGTTGGCTTTGGCCAAGACGCAAACACACAGCATTCCCAGACTGGCGGCTGGTCGGGCCAGGGCACTTCCTATAGTCACCTGGCGCCCAGTCAGAGTGTGCTGTATGTGGAGGGTTCACTTCAGCCAAATCGTAATTATCCATCCACTGCCACGAACACAATCTATAAAGCTCCGCTGGCACCCATGGCGCCCACAGAAAGCAACGTTTACTATGCTCAGCCCGTGGAGGAAGCAGCGACTTCATCACGTCACGAATTCGGTCGCGCTCAGACAACCGACTGGCAACCGCAAGATAGACCAAGCCATCCTCAACCTCCGTACTCTCAACCTTCTAACCGTCAACCTCCCCACTCTCAACCTTCATACCCTCAACCCTCGACTGGACAGCGACCTCTAGACCTCGACTATGAACCTGACGAGGATGTTGCTCAGCCAAGTACGACTGCACGTCGGGATCAGTTGCCTCGCCAGCATTTCCAGCCTTCTCCAGCTTCCCCATCTTCCCTGCCTGCTAATCCCAGAATATCCCCACATGGTCCGCCACATTATCCTGCTGTTGAATCTAATCTTTATGGTGGCTTGCAACCGCCTACGCCTCCACCTCAGCAGCCCTCCTTTAAGCCAGCTTATCCCCAGAATCCTCATGCGCCTCATACCCTATCCGGACAGCGACCCTTAGACCTTGACTATAATCCCGACACAGACACTGTTGATCAGCCTTCTCCAACTTCCCCATCATCCCTGCCTGCTAATCCCAGAATATCCTCACAACGTCCGCCACATTATCCTGCTGTTGAATCTAATCTTTATGGTGGCTTGCAACCGCCCACGCCTCCACCTCAGCAGCCGTCCTTAAAGCCAGCTCATCCCCAGAATCCTCATGCACCTCATACCCTACCCGGACAGCGACCCTTAGACCTTGACTATAATCCCGACACAGACACTGTTGATCAGCCTTATCCCAGCTACCGTCAACATCAGCCTCCCGCTGCCCCGTTACCGGCCAATCATCGTCCTACCTATCGGGATCAGCCTCGTTCTGTGTCAGATGAGTCGAATTTGTTTGGCGGTTTGCAGCCACCTTCTCGACCAACTCAGACTACGCCAGTTCCCAGCTTGAGCTCAACACCAACCAATCTGCGCACGTTTCCTATATATCCACCCGTATTCAATGCAACGCCTCCACAGTCACCCAACCGCCCACACTATAGTCCAGCCTATGCGGGCGTTGCGCACTCGCATAACGCTACCTGGCGCAAGGTGCCAGCACCTGCTGCTGCCGATCCCTTTAATGGCCAGGATGATTATGTAAATGAGTACGATGAGGAACTGACCACCACTACAGAGCGAAGTGGCTTAAGGCCACCACCCTTCAGCCACCAGTTCTACAATCCAGCACAGGGTGCTGCCGCTGCACCCTCCAAGGTAGCGCTTGGCGAGGCACTGCGTCTAATGCTACGTCCGTATTTCAATCACAGCGGCACTGCGCCGGAAGCACTAGCTCAACGCGCTGAGGCCGCGATTGCAAGCGCCATAAGCAAACCACCCACCAACGTCCCTTCCATGACCACAACGACGACTAGAAGCCCGAATCGCGGCGTACCGACACCCGACGATGACGTTGAACTGATTGTGGCAGGCGAACAGGAGAGCCTGGACGATACTGACGCTGACTCTGTTGTTCCAGGTGCGGTTGAGACGGCGCGCACGGAGCAGACCCTAAGTCCCACAACGTACGCCTCTGGCTACGAGACGACTGACTTCCAACGCGGCACGCGACGCGTGGACATCGACAGCAGTACCAAACCGAATCCAACTCCAAATTCAAACCATTGGCAAACGCATGGCCACAATCGTGACTTCCACCAGCGTCATCCAAATATGCCCGATCCATTCGAAAAGCCACAGTACCATCACCATCACCACCACCACCCACACGAACACAGCCGCCTCTACCACAGCAGACATCCCACTTTACCCAATCCTTTTCCCAAACCCAACGAGGAGCAACCACAGCCTACTACCGATGAGCAATCGGAGGAAGAACCCGAGTATCTGCCCAATCCAAATGCAGAAGCTACCACGCCACATAGCCCCGTATTGACTCTTCGCAGCGGCTTCGATGAACCCTGCGAGTTCGAATGCGGCGGTGGCAGGTGTGTAAAGCTAGTGGAGGTCTGCGATGGCGTCAACAACTGTGGCAATCGCAAGGATGAGGCACACTGTGAACATCTGGGCTACCAGGTTCGTCTCACTGGCGGCGAGAGTCCGCATATGGGACGCATCGAGGTCAAGGGTGAGTACGGCTTGCAGCTAGGGATATTACTCAAGGAATATTGGGAATGTCAAGCTAATCTCGTCTTTCCCTTTAGTCAATGACCAGTGGGGCTACGTTTGTGACGACAAGTTTGGACTGCGCGATGCGGACGTTGTCTGCCGCGAGTTGGGCTATAAGATGGGCGCCTCGGAGGTGCGTGGTAACTCGTACTATGAGCCACCCGAGCGCAACTTTAACTATGCGATGGACGAGCTCGAGTGTCGGGGCAATGAGACGCAGCTGAAGGATTGCGACTTCAAGGGCTGGGGTGTGCACAACTGTGGCGTCGATGAGGTCGTCGGCGTGGTCTGTAAAGTGCCAGTGATGAAGTGTCCCAACAACTTCTGGCTGTGCCAGACCTCCAAGGAGTGCCTGCCGCCAGCCTTTGTCTGCGATCACACGGAGGATTGTGCGGACAAGTCGGATGAGAGCGATGCTGTTTGTAAGGTTCGTTACATTCTGTATTCAGCCACAAGTGTTTCGATTAATCCCTCTATTTACAGGCGCCCATTGAGTACCGTCTGGAGGGTGGACGCAGCTCGATCGAGGGTCGCCTGGAGGTCAAGTATCATGGCGTTTGGGGCAGCATCTGCGATGATGACTTCAATCTCAAGTCGGCTCAGGTGGCCTGCAATAATCTGGGCTTCTATGGACCAGCGGTAAGTGGTCGCTTACCAACTGATTCTACCTCCTCTATTTGACTTGCTTTTCCAGAAAATAGAGAAGAACATCTTTGGCCCTGGCAGCGGACCCATCTGGCTGGATCAGGTGCTGTGCGCGGGCAACGAGACGAGCATTGACAAGTGTCGTCACTGGAACTGGGGCGAGCACAACTGCAACCATACCGAGGATGTGGGACTACGCTGCACCGCAGGACCTCCACCACGACAGGCGCGTCTACGCACCCGTCTGCAGGCAGTGGACAAGAAGCAAGCAGGCGGCGGAGCAGGACAGGCAAGCAGTGTTAGTCTCTCCGACATTGGACTGTGGGAGCGATCGGCCAAGGCGCTGCGTACACCGCGACATTGCGGCATCTTCAAGGACGATCTGACCGATGAGTTTGCGCATCCCGAGCAGCGTGTCGTCCAGGGCAGTGTGGCGCGTCGTGGTCGCCATCCCTGGCAGGCCACAATACGCACTCGCGGACGCGGTGGCATCTCCAGTCACTGGTGCGGCGCTGTTGTCATCTCCAAGCGGCATCTTCTGACCGCCGCCCACTGTCTCTATGGCCACCCGAAAGGCGCTTACTTTGTGCGCGTCGGCGATCACTATGCGAACATTGCGGAACACTCGGAGGTGGACTCGTTCATCGAGAACTGGTATACGCACGAGCAGTTCCGCCAGCCCACGCACATGAACAACGACATTGCCGTTGTGGTGCTGAAGACACCGCTCAAGTTCAGCGACTATGTGCAGCCCATTTGTCTGCCGGAGCGAGGAGCGCCGCTTGTCGAGAATCGCACCTGCACCATCTCCGGCTGGGGATCCATCAAATCAGGCGTGTCCAGTGAGTAGACAGTTCCATTTTAGGAAAGATATGGCAGCTTTAATGGCTGGAAAGGCATTTCTTGGGACTATCGAAATCTAAATTTCGTTAGTGCTTCAAATTTGAAGTCTGGGATGGGCATTTCTTGTGATTTGATAGACGATATAGAATACCGAAAAATCCAAAGTTCTTCAGATTTAAATGCAGTTCTAATATAGAGGTCAAAACATTATAAGAAACTACCTCGGGAACGAAAATCGGATCAGTTTTGGCCAAGCTATTGGAGTTTTAAGTGCTGGAAAGGCATTTCTTGGGACTAAAATCTACATTTCGCTAGTGCTTCAGATTTGAAGTCTGGAAAAACAATCGAAAAATCCAAAGTTCTTCAAATTTAAATGCAGATCTAATATAGATGACAAAACATGCCCAAAACTGCCTCGGGAACGAAAATCGAATCAGTTTTGATCAAGTTATGGAAGTTTGAAGTCTGGGAAGGACATTTCTTGTGATTTGATAGACTTCTAGTGGCTTGTTTTTGATAGAAATTCGAAAAATCCAAAGCTCTCCAGATTTAAATGCAGATCTAATATCGAGGTCAAAGCCTGATCAAAACTGACTCGGGAATGATCAGTTTTGACCAAGTTATGGTAGTTTTAAATGCTGGAAAGGCATATCTAAGGAAATTGAACTTATCTATACACCAAATATATTTGTTTACTTAACTGTATATCCCTGTAGCTCCCTCGCAGGAACTGAGAGCCGCCCAGCTGCCAATTTTGCCGGATAGCACATGCAAGCAGATGAATGTCTACGGCGATGCCATGACTGAGGGTAAGTGCAGGCCCAATGTTGATTGATTGACTGATTGATTGTCAGCTTAAACTCTTTTTTTTTAGGCATGTTCTGTGCCGGCTCCATGGATGAGAGCGTTGATGCCTGCGAGGGCGACTCAGGTGGCCCGCTCGTCT
Source organism: Drosophila flavopinicola (assembly GCA_035042425.1). Classification (NCBI taxonomy): domain Eukaryota; kingdom Metazoa; phylum Arthropoda; class Insecta; order Diptera; family Drosophilidae; genus Drosophila; species Drosophila flavopinicola. The sequence goes on along the minus strand of JAWNLL010000452.1, from coordinate 14,030,814 downwards.
GCTCCGATGAGGGTAGGCTTTAAATTGAATGCAACTTGCCTTAAACTCAGCTAAATGTTGCGCTCCTTTTTGCAGATGGCGAGACGCTGTATGGCATCATATCCTGGGGCCAGCATTGTGGCTATCAGAATCGTCCTGGCGTCTATGTGCGCGTCTGTCACTATATCGATTGGATCTACGAGAAGATCAATCAGAGTTTGCTCCGCTTTTAAATAATAGATTTAATAGATTTAAGGCGTTCCCCCTCTCAACGACATTTTATTTTATGACAGCACCTAAAAGTAGGCAATGAAAATGTTTACGCAGCTTCTTTTTTTGAGAGAGATTTATTTGCGTTAAGGGGGGCACGCAGCAGAACAGGCACGTAGATTAAGCACATAATCAATGCTAATAAAACGCACAACAACAACAACAGCGAAAGCAACAAGGCTGAGTAAATTTAATTCACAAGTTGACTGTTGACTCATTCCAAACTGCCCCGCCCCCTGCGGGAGACTCTACAAATCCATTGCCCAGCTCAGAGAATTTGCTCAGCTTTATTTTGTTTTGTGTATTTGTGGCTCAAGCAATTTAAACGGTCAGCTCAAGCAAATACACAGAGAAAAACACACATGTAAATTCTAAAAATTTAAAAAACAAGTGGGTAAGGATTATCTACGGCCTGCCGAAGATTTTATACTCTTTTCGAACCTTTAGGCAATTTTCACTCTGCCAACTGCACCACTGAAATTTCATATGCATAAGAATTGGTATTTTTCATTTGAAATATTTAATTCATTGCCAGTTTGTATGGCAGCTATAAGATCCGATCCGGCCGGCTCCGACCAATGTGATGTTCCTTGGAATAATAAGTATCTGTGCAAAGATTCATCGCAATAGCTTTAAAAACGTGGGATATATGGCCAAAATCGACTTCGCGTTGTATGGCAGCTATAAGATATAGTGGTCCGATCGGGCTGGTTCCGACCAATTTGCTGTACATTTTAATAATAAGTTGCTGTGCAAAGTTGCAACGCAAAAGCTCAAAAACTGTGGGACTAGATCACATACATACAGACAGACAGACGGACATAATTATTCATCATGTGCTGTTCTTTTTTTCTCTGTGCACGCACTCAATTGACACAAGTTGTTACTGGGCAAGGGGTAGTGTCGTTGCCTGGGCGGGTTGGGGGTAATTTGTGCGGGTGTTGCACGCGCGACTGGACGATCAAAAGCTCAACAATTAACTTAATTAACTAATGATCGACGCGAAGCTACGCAACATTTGTTTTTCTTTTTCACCATTGAAAAGAGTGCAGTTTTCGGTTGACCCCACCCACTTGGTCACTCAATTTCTCTAGTGCGCTCTCTTTCGCTCAAAATGCGCTCTCTTCGGCTGAGTCGCAGGCTTTTACCGTTTCAGCTGTCTCTGCCAGTTGTCGCTGGCATTTCATTGAACACAGTACGATCTGGAATCGCGCTTAACGGTCATCAGCCGCAAATACAACAAGTAGTGCTAAAGGTTACGATCATTATTATGTATATTAAAGTCGTTGCATTCTGTGTGCTCGTCGGCATTTGTGCGGCCAACAATCTGGATCAGTATAACTATGGCTCAATGGATGGCACCACCAGCACCGAGCGCATCAATGCAGCGCTGCGTTGCGTTAACGTCAATCCGCAGAATTCGGTGGATTTGGACCAGGTGAGTTGAAGTCACTGCTTTCAGTCTTAGAAAAAAAGCTGGTGAATTGCTTGTCAGTTGTTAACTAATCCAATTAGTGGCTGATTTGTGCTAATTAACCCTTTGATTATATGAGGTCGTCTTCCCGGTCAAACAGTCAGTCAGTATAGTCAGACTTTATGTATGCGGGCAGCTAATTGAAGCACATGCAAATCGAAATTGCTCAAATTATCAGGCATTATTTGATGTATGTGCACATACATATATAAATACATTATTTTAACGGAGTGGAATAGGTCATCAATTATGGATGAATTCTTGACACACATATTATTGACACTGTCGTTCATAATGTCAATAAATAATGTGAGGCGGTTTTTATGGTACAATGTGAGGAATAATATTTGGATATTTGATTATCGGTGATTATGAACTACTTTAAACTTTAATTGCTTTGCCAAAACGTATTCATTTTACATTAATTCTTCATCTAAATCTATATATAACTTAAAGTTTTAAAGTCTTTTTTAACTTTACCAACACTGAACCAATTTATACGCTAGAGTTTCTTTTGCTCATGACTTGATGTTCAACTAAACTCTATATTTCAAATTTATGCACTAAGATTCTTCTGATTTTCCACCAATTTCCGCGCTACAAAGTTTGATATATTTAATTTCTAGAAATGCCCCTCCAAGACCTTGGCAAAATAATATTACAGCGTGACTTGAGCACAACATTTTTTGATTTTTTTTCCAAGAATTTGCATATATAAAAAACTATATTCATAACACATATATACTTATACATTTAAACCTACAGATAATGGGCCTGTGGTATGGCAGCGAAATCATAATGCATAGCCAAGACGTTCCCGGCATCTACGAGTACGATTCGTGTGTTATCATCCACCTGACGGATGTGACGCAGCAGGTGAGTCTGAAGCTGAAGGTGGAAGCTTACACTTTTGCTAACAACTTGCGCATTTGCGTGTCTAGATGCACAGCAACAACAACTACAACAGTCGCGGCTACAACACCAACACCAACTACAACTACAACAACAACAATAATAACAATCGCAATCAAAACAATTATGGACGCACCTCGACCACACCCCAATACAGTCTGGACACGGATGAGTTTGTGCGTCAACCGCCTCGCACAAAGTATCTGAGATTGGTCTGGAGCGAGCGGGACAACAACCTGGAGTACACGTTCAACTATACGGCCGAGACGCCCGGCCAGTGGTCGAATATCGGGGATCAGCGCGGCTCTCTGGTCACACTCAACTCGTACACCCAATTCACAGGCACTGTGCAGGTGGTGAAGGCGGTCAACGATCACCTGGTGCTGACCTTTTGCGGCAACGATGTCAAGAGCTCACTTTACACGGTGGTGCTAACACGCAACCGTCTCGGACTCAGCACCGATGTGAGTATGAACTGAATATATCATATATATATTATAATACTCGGTTAGCAAGAAGAACATTGGTGTGTCCGTCCTAGTATACAAGTGGAAACTTGGTTTATATGCTTTATAGAGAAAGTTTTAAGAAGGGCTGGCAAATAGAATAAACCTCTATATACCTCGCAGCTTAGGTCGATAAAAACGATATACTTTTTACAATCTCAAAGAAAAACTTCAAAATTCTCAAAAATGTATAAAAAAAATACCAAAAAAAATTGCTTATGCAAATTTTATAAATTTTTCTACCAAAACTTCTGTAAAATGTAAATTTTCTATGAAGGGGAGATTGATATCTACGTTATATAAATGTGATCTAGAAAAATGTGGATATTTGTAAGCATCTTTTCTTGATAAATAGAGAAGTTTTCTATGATTATGATTGGTTCAAAGTCCCGGGCACACTAAATTGATAAGACTTACATAGTCTAAGACTACTTCTGGTCATCAAATAGGAAAGATGGAATATCGTCTGTTTTCTATTCGGTCTGATCAGACTGCAAGGTTCTTACTTGTTAGTGCTACCTATAACTCTTTGTTTTCCTATTTCTCTCTCTCCCTCTCTCTTAGGAGCTCCGCAGCATACGCAGTTTGCTCTCCCGCCGTGGCCTCTACACGGAGTCGATCCGCAAGGTCTGCAACGGTGCTTCCACTCTGGGCGGTGGTTTGATGTCGCTATCAGCACTTTTGCTGTTGCTGCTGCTTGCCGCTGGAGGGCGTCGCCAGTGAACTAGCGGCCAGTGGCGACTGTACAGGAAAAGCATTCCAGCCATACTCTATTATTAATTTATGCATAATCGACTTACTTAAGCATTTAACTCTCGAATGGAATACAGTTACAGCTATTGCTAATTCAAAACCTCTACTAGTTTCGGTGCCTTAATTGCTCTTGTCTTTGTCAATTAAAGTCAATTAGTTTTATAACCCCCCTTTCATTCCCCCTAACTGTCTGGCTGTCTTAGCTAAGACCAAATATATGTAGGCGTTAAATGCGCTTTTAATTCAATTATGAACTCTAGACAAACATCGTTTCTGTGTTTGAATTCTTAATTCCCACGCTAGCCAAAAAGTAGGCAAGAGAAATTACTATAGTTTATAGCAATTGGAAACCTGGAATTGGATATCTTGAAAGCTTAAACGTTTTTTCCACAGTAACAAGTGAAGATTTAAATTTATTGGCTTTGATTTCAATCTTACCGTTTATATTTTAAATTTTTTTGAAGGTATGAGCTACAATTCTGCATTTCAAATATTTGTATGCGGTGAAAATTTCACGACGATCGGACAATAAACACAGAAGTTATTAAAGATTCAAATTTCCAGTGCTTAAGGCTGAGCAAAGAAGAAAAGTGCTGAAATTACAGTAAACAGGAAGTGCACCAGAGTAGAGTAACCACATACACACACACACACATACATATATCAAATGTGAAGACACGCTCTTGTTACGCTTCTTACGCTCTTCTGTTCCTGTATCGCAACAACAAACATGCCAATTCTCGAAGAGAGCGAGAGAGAGAGAGAGGAGAGAGTGAATGTTGGCGTGAGCGTTTTATTGAGTGCATGACCCAGTTCAGTGCAAGGCTTGATCGGAGCCATTTGTTTCGTGTCGCGAATTGCATTTCATAATTGTAATTGTAGTGTAGAAAACATCATTTAACTTGTGTATTAACATGTAAACACGTGTCTACTAAGTCCATATAAGAACGTAAGAGCAGCCGCTGTCGGAAAAAGATCTCTTTTGTTGTAATTACAAGTAGTACAGAGGCTGCGCGCGCTTTTGTATTTGCTAGCAGCGTCTTTTCACGCCGATTGTTTTTGCTGTGCAAAACAAACGCAAAAAATGATTTTGCCACTATCGCTATCTCGTTCTCTCCTATGTATATACATCGCGATTTGAATGCCTACGCTAAACAGAGTAACGGAGCTGTAAAACTGCTAAATGCAAAGCAAAAGAAAACGCATTCTTCGAGACGAACTCAGTGTTGTTGTTTGCTGTTGTTGTTGTTCTGCAAAGAAATATAAAATTGCATGTATTTGTTGTTTGTTTTGTGTGTGCGTGTGTGTGTTAAAGTGAAATAAAAGTCTATGTGTTGTCGATTGCAAAGAAATGGCATCAATATATTATTAGCACAGCTTCTTGCGCTTCTTTGTTTGTTGTCTTTTTTGTGTGTTTGTGTTGAGAGCAAGTGTAAAGTAAAAAGTAAAAATTGATTTGTTGTTGTCCATAGAGAAGCAAAAAGAAGCAATGAAGTAACAACTGAAGAGACGATTTCATGTTGTTGCTGCTGCAGGTAAGTGCAGTATTTTGAGCTTTACTTTGAATTTATTCTGAATTCTGTGTGCACACACTTGCACATGCGAGCTAGTCCGTGCTTCTTCTTATTAGATGAATAAACATGGTTTTATATGGGAAAAACGGCAAATGAGAATTTTGGAATGTATGTAGCTATAAATTTTTATTTGGTTATTTATCCTTGGATTTTACCTTACCAAATAAATGTATCTATACGATTTAGGAATTCTTTTTTCAAAATTTTCACATGCATTTGAGGTTAAGACTTTGTAAAACATGTGGCAAAACCACTATTTTTGTATCGGTGACAATAACTTCAAAATTATAAAGGAACAATTTGTAACTCTACATATAATGTAGGAAAGGCTGTGTACAGGGTATCTGCTAGTCGGGCACTCTCGACAACGCAATCTCACCTCTTTTTTGATAGTTTTTAAGTGCCCTATAGCTTCACATCTATACAAATTTATATTATACATTTTCTGAAATTTCTAGAAGGCATCAGTCCTGTAAATTTAGAGCTGAATCGAAATTGAGAATATGCCCCAATAAGATTACCCTTATCACCCACCCAGTGGGGTTAATTTTTGGCCCTGGCAACAAGTTCAGCAGGTAGTTAGACTATTTTCTATGCCAAACATAAACATATCTAATCGTAGTTAGTCTTTGAGTTGAATTTATCTTATCTTTGTATGCTGAAGTCTGGCGAGTTTTTTCACACGTTATGACTTGGACTTTTTACTTGATAATTTCTTTTTTGTGTTTGCTTTAAAGTTCCCCGACTTCGCGAGCTTATCAGGCCGTTATTTTGGGTCCACTTTTCGCTGAAGATTCGTAAACAACAGACGGCTGGAAAGTTTTTTGCTCAACAAATGTTTCGAATCTTTAAGCCTATTGCACATTGAACATTAGCAGACAGCGTGCTGAATTCTTATCAGTGCTGTCCGCCTACAAATGCAATAATTTGGACAGGTTCCGCTTTGAACTTGAAGTGCCTGTACTTGTTGTTGATACTCGCCATTTACTACACTTTTTAGTATATGTAATTTGTATTATTATTATTGTTTGCTTAATAATTTAATAGCTGCAAAAAGCGCACGCTTCTTACAGTTTTTTACAACTGCACTTCTTGACGTTTTTTGTTTTGAAAATCGACTAAGCAGCCCCCTTTTGTTGCCCCCTCAGCCGCCGCCGATTGCAATTGCTGATAAGAAGAGCAAACAAAAACAAAGAGCGCGTCACACGTAGACAGCTCATGTACAGTTTTACAAGTCATCAACTTAGATACACACACATATATATACATTATATATTTGCCCAGGGGTCGAACACGCTGCAAACAGCTGTTATTATTCTTGCGTCTTGAGAGAGAGGGAGAGAGATCAGCAATGGGTGCTGCTTCTAGGTGGGAAGGTATTGGGTTAGGTCAGCAATGGAATGTGCGCCTAGCTTGCTCTATATATATAGATATAGAATAGCGAATGATCTTAGCTGCAGGCTTAGTAGATCAGCTATAGGATGTGAATTTAGAGAATCAGCTGGCAAGGAAGCTTTTGTTCCTATACAAGCCATAGGATGTTTTCTGGCTGAAGGTTTTCGGCTTAAGAGATCAGCAATATAAAGGTCTATTGAATGGGTATGGAAAGCACTCAATAATAAGTTGTTTCCATTTCACAAGCTGCTGGAGGCTTAAAGGTCTTTGTGCTTATCTAGCCAGTTGAGTAGCTGCTGTAGGGCCAGGGGTCTTTAGTTAGGCAATAGGATGTTCCTCTAGCTGAAGGGCTAAGAGACTTTAGTTAGGCAATAGGAGGTTCCTCTAGCTGAAGGTCTTGTGTTCAACAGTTCAGCAGTAAGATGCGCTTATTGTTTAGAAACTAAAAACTGATTCCAAGTGAAGCTTGTAATATAAAGAAATAAGTGGAGCAGCTTAAAGTTACCGGCTTGTGGCTCTAAGGCTCTTAGGCTAAGATAGTCCAAGGAAGAGTGGAAGAACTTAGCTAAAGTGCGGATGGATAAATTGAACATCTGGGAACTGAAACAGAATGTGATATTAGCTTTACATAAACAAAGTCGGATATCAAGAAAGAGAACATCTTCAGTGTAAAGAGTTTTTGGGAATGTAAAGTATACCTATATCAGTTTCAGGCAGATCTTGATTTATTTATTAAATGGGGATTTTTGTTACATATCTCTATATTGTTATATACTTGTACTATAGTAAGCCTTGATCTTGTGAGAGATTATTATGTAACAGGATCTGCTTATAAATTACTACTAATAGGGCTTGCGTCATTGATAAGTCAGCTAATAAATTGTGCTGTATAATTGAGAAGGGATTATTAGAAATCAGTATTTTTTTTGTATTGCTCTGCCCGAATGAGCTCTCTCAGCTACAACTTGGCCTTTGACTGAATCGCGTGAGTCGCGTAAATTGTGTCATTTGTGCGAGAACTACGTCAGCTTTAGCCTATATATATATATATATATATATATATGTGAATGTATATCAGCAACATATATACGATGACGACTTTGCACTTTGAGCTGCGCACATGGAAGTAAAGTGCAGTGTGTGCAACAGTCTGTGCACAAGAGAAAGGAAAAATAGCAAAATGGACACCTGCCTGTGCCTTATTGAGTTTGGCAAATGTCAACAAAAGTGTGTCGCAGTTGCCTGCACCAATCAATTAATTGCTCAGGGCAACTACAAAACGCTTACATGCACTAACAGCGATAAGCAGCTAGAATCCAAATGCTGATAAGAGGCGCAGCTATAAAAGCAGCTCTCAACTCTAGACTCGGCACAGAAACACTTCGTTAGGCAAGCGCGACAAATGCTTTAAGTAGCACCCATAAAATACCGCAAAAAATACCAAACCACTTATAGAGCTCGCTCTATAAACCAACTGTGATAGCTACAAGTACTTAAAAAACTCAAAACGAAAAGAACATGTCTGCTGCAAATAAAGTGAACTACTTGGTTGGCGCCACATCGCGCTATATAGCGGGCAGGAATGCGGTGCAGACTGTCTACTGGAGGACTTCATCGGGTCCCAATCCCCGCCTGCTCAAGACGAACAAAACCTGCGAATTCGATCGCAGTCAGGAGGCGCCGAAGAGTGTCCGAATGCAGAGATATAATCGCAGCTTTATCAACAAGGAGTAGTGTGCTGGCCATATAGCTTAGCCATCCTTCAAAATGTAGTTCCTATCTTTTTTTTTAAATATATATATATATTTATGGTAACCAACGAAGTTGCATTCAAGGCGTTGGCCTTGACATCAAGCGAAATAAATGCACGAGTCTATAGTTCTTAATGGAAAATGAAAACAAGCGAGTTGAGTGTGTATTATTATTTATATATTCATATCTATGAATCATCGTTTAAAGGTCTGTGCATGAGCGGAAAGCATGCTTGATCTGCTTAAATCAATTTGACACGGTTAGAACAAGCTTTGAGCTCTGGAACTACAAGGCGTATGCTCAATTTTACAACTTTACAAGCAGGCTGCTAGTTAAAGATGTATAAAACTCTATAAAAACTGAGAAAATCACCATGAAAATGGAGATAAGAGCAAATTAAGCTTATATTTTTCTATATTTATTTAGAAAATTAAAACTTTAAAAAACTTATATTATAGAAAAAAATTCAAAACAGTAAACTGACTTACCCTTAGTGCTTTTTAGAGACCGTTTTTTTCTACAATTCTAAGAGAAGGTAAAAAACTTTGACCTATAATGAGAAACCTCAACTAAATATTCTCAGGAAATGTTCTATAATATAAGAATTTTTAAGGTAAACAATTCAAAGCTATAATAGCACACCCCTACTAAAATTTCTAAGGAAATGTTCTATATTTGATAAGAATTTTTATGCAATTTCATTTATAGGAAATTTGTACTTCCTAGTATTTAAATTATTTTTGTTCCTAGAAATTTGCACGATTCCTGCTCTAAAAACACAAAGCACACCAATCCCAACATTACACTCTTGCATAAAATAAAACTCTCGCCATTCCGTTTTTAATTATTTATGTATTTTATTTAGTTTTATATTTATTACATACATTGAGTTCTCTCATATATATATCATTTATTTATGTATTTTTTTTGTGTTTTTCTGTTGGTTTGTCGGATTTTTTTTGTTATTTATGGTTTATTTTTTTGTGTGTTTTCTTTTCGTTTTGTATGTATGTATTTGTATTTTTTCTTTATGTATATACGTTTTGTTTTTTTGTTTTTTCGTGTGTGTCTTTCATGTTTGCCTTTATGTTTAGGTTTATAATTTCGTTTTAGATATCGATCGTACTTAATTTGTATAGTATTTTAGCATTTAGTTAATATAATTCTTCTCTTTCGTGGGTGAAATGTGTTTACGTTTTTTTGTTTTCACTTTTAATTATTTCTCGTCTTTAAGTATCGTAATTTAATCGTTTACTTAAAATTACAGCCTTTATAAATAATTATTTTTTCTCCTTCTCCCTTCTTTTGTTTTTGTTTTGGTTTTTTTTTGCATTTTTCTTGTAATTTAATATGTTTTGCTTTATACTTCATATTTCGCTTGCCGTTGTACTACGTATCCGTTTTTTTTTTGCCTTTCTTTATAATTGTTACTAAATATATATATATATAGAGACCTTTTATTTGTATTTTTTTTTGGTTTTTATTTTTTCTGCATCGTATTTGATGTATTTGAATAATTTGCACACATGTATATAATATATATATATATATATAGTATGTATATATATATATATATAATAGTTATCTAAATATATATTCATATAGATTTCATATATTTCATATTTGACAATTTCAGTTGGGCTTAGTGTCTGGCTTTGCTTTTGTTGTGTAGTGTAGTTGTAGTCGTAGTTGTTGTTGTTGTGTAGTGTTGTCTTCTTCTTTTTTTTTGTATTTTATGTATATTTTTGCACACGGAAGTTTTGTTTTTTTGAGTTGTACACATAAAAACCACGAAAAAAGTACACAAAAATTTGTGACGTACGTTTTTTTCTTAGATTTGTTTTCGTTATTTTTGTCATTTTGTCGTTTTTCTTTGGTTTTTGATGCTTGGAATATGTTTTGTTTTTGTATTTGTATTTTTGTTCTATGCCACATTATTTTTGCCTAACTCAATTCACACATCGAAAACAGTTTGCATTTCGTTTATCTCAAAAGAGAAAAATATATATTAATTATTATCTTTAATATTTGTTTTTACTCATAATATATCGTTTTTTTCCATTTTGGGTTTTTGATTAAAAAATATTGCAGCTCAAAATTGTAATACTTCTTTGTTTATTATAATTATTATTATTAATATTATTACTTAATATTTTCGGTTTCTTAACTTTAACTTACGCTTCGCTAGTTCATTTATACAGATACCCTAGCATAGAACACAGTTGAGATCAGTCGTGGTCCTTCTTGTCCACCCTCGGTCCCTTTACCGTTCTATGCCAGTGCTGATATATTTGTTGTTTGTTTGTGTTGTTTTTGTTCTTGTTGTTCTTTTGTCTTCTTCTTCAACTGCAGATCCGGATCGCATTTAAATTCAGTAGCTAAACCTGAATCTTGATCTGTGTGTTGCTTTTCATTATTGTATTTAAGTGTTGGGTTTGAATTTCTCATATGTTTTACGTATTTCATGTCGCTACTTTATGCTGCTTCAGTTATAGTAATACTATATATATCTTATGTACTCGTATGTGTTGGTTTTTTGTATTTGTATTTGTATTTGTAGTTTTTGTATGTATATATAGACTCTTAATCGTGTGGTAAGTTTTGTTTTTTCAGCTAGCGCTTTTTATTTCAATTTGTCTGTACGGAAGAATTTGGATACATTTGTGTGTTTGTTTTGTTTTATTTTGTTTTTTTTTTAGCTAAAAGTTATAATTTATCTAGAAGTTTGTTTTTGCTAATCTTTGCTATTTATACCATTGTTTTAACTGGGCGCTTAACATATGTAGAGATGCCTGCGTGTGTGTGTGTGTGTGTGTGTGTGTGTGTGTGTGTGTGTGTGTGTGTGTGTGTGTAAACTGTATCTGTATCTGTATCTTTCAGCTATGTATCTAATATGTAGTTTGCAATTTGCTTCAGCTGCACAGTGTGCAATTTTGTTAAATCTATCAACATAATGCGCTAAAACTTTATTCGGTGGATAGATGAGAAAACGGAAGACTAGCTTAATGGAAAACAATATAAAATCATACAAATAATTTATTAAATACATTAATATTTTGTCAGCAGAAGGCAAACGGAAATTGTATTAAATTTAGCTTTTGATTTAACGCAAACTATACAATAAGTATTAATAAATTCATTACGTTTTTGTTTTGTTTTTGTATATAAGTATTTCTCATATGTTTACTAAAAATACTCAACAAGAATTCTTTTTCGTTTACTTGAAACCATTTTAGCTACAATTTATATGTGTTTTTGTTTTTTGTTTTGTTTGTTTTTTTTATATTATATATCGTACTTATATATCGTTAAATATTTCAAACAACTTTTGCAGCATTTTGTCATTTTTGCATTGCTTTCACCATTTGCCATATGTTTTTGTTGTAGTTGTTGTTGTTGTTGTTTTCTGCCTCGCACCGGATACGATATAATTTGAAACTGTCCTGTATATATAACATATGTGTATAGAAAGTTCTCAAAAATCCTTTTGCTGACACACAAAAAAAAAACCTCTAAAAAATGGTTGAAACAGGAATGGTTTTTATTTTGTATTTTGTATTTTTGTAAACTAACAATGACTAAATTACTAATATGATATAAGTCAACGACTGCTTATAGAGAGGGCGTCTAAAATTATGCACCACACCCCCAACTATAAGCAGCTCTCTACTTTTTTGCTTCTATAAATGTAATGCACCTGTGTGTGGGTTTTTTTTTCTTTTGTTTTTGCTACATTTCTTCTCATCTACTAAACTGTCTTCTCATCAGAGTTCGTTGCACGTTTATTGTATATATGTATATATATATATATATGTATATATTTTGTAGAGTGTTGACTAAACTTGATGCGCTATATATTGCATGATTCAATTAGTATACTCAATTCATTTCATACGCTTACATCATAATTAGCAGCTGTATTTCTCGCCTTTTTTGCGACCTGTTTACTGAGTGAGTGTGTGTGTGTGTGTGTGTGTGTGAATGTCGGTGTGTGTGTGTGTGTGTGTGTATGTGTGTATCAATCACATTTTACTTCTGTATGTGTGTTGCTTACTATCCCATAATATTGCTCTATTATATATGTATTACTCGGTATTTTCGTTTTTTAATTGTAATTTATGCTGCTTCCTAATATGCCCAGTTTTGTTTTTTTGCGCTTCGACTAATAAGTACAATATCATAAAAATAACACTGTATATTTTGTTCTTTACCATTTTTTTGGTTTTGTTAATATTTTACGTTTTGGTTTTTGTTGTAAATATAAATATATATAATATATATCTCAGGTTTTCCATTTATTAAATACAATATAATATAACCATATATAAAACGCGCTCGCGACTAGCCAAAACACAATTCTAAATCAAAGTTTTCTAATTTCTGCCCAACATTTTCGCTGAACACGCCCACTGCCACGCCTCCCTACGCCCACACTCCCGCCTTGCGCTGCACGGGTCGTATACATATATATATATATATATATGTATATATATAGAGCCTGTGTGTGGCATTTGAAAAATTCGTAAACACTTTGTTTTTAAATATATTTTTTTTTAGTTATTTGTTTTTTTTTTGGTTTTTTTTTTGTTAGCGTCAGTCTTGTGTAAATTAAATTTTACTTCAAAAACGTTTTAACGCACACACACAGGCGTTGACGCACACACACACACACACACATACACACACACACACGCGTGCATGCTCAGCAGTAGGGGTAGTGCGTTAGGGTGGGGCCTGGGGGGGTGCTTGCATTTTATTTTTGTTGGGGGTGCATCTTGTAGCCAAAAGCCGGACGCGCGTTACTTGTTATAAAAAATCTTGCTGCTCGACATGTACAAGTATATATATATACATACATGTATGTGTATGTATGTATATTTAATAAAACGTATACATATATATATATATACACACATATATATATATATATACGCATATGTATAGTATATAAGGTTTATTCAATTCACACGTAGACGTTTTTTAAAAAATGCATTTTTCTTATGTAAAAACGAGTTGAGTTGTTATTTTTTTTTTGCTTTTCTATTTGTTGCTTGAATTTTAATCGTAATATAAATATTTATCTGTTTTAGACGCCATCGAGATATTGTTCTTGTACACTCATGTATATATTGTAAGTACTTTCTATATATATATTTATATATAGATATAGTGTATTTACTATATGCTTTGTTGGCCCGCAGGCCGCACGGGAAGATTTGTGAGAGACAAAGAGTTGTTAGCAAATTATTAATAATTGAACTACATTTAGATTATATAGAGGCTGCTTATTTTTTCCCATATACATATATGCATACGTTTACTTTTTAGGTGCTAAGTAGGCGCCCGACTTCTTTCGATATATATATATATATACCCTTGCCGAGTGTATTATTCTATACCGCTAAAGGATCTTAACAAAACTTATGGTCAGATTCAGCAAATTTATAGCAAATAATAGAACTTAAATTTATGAAATTCATCTTTATTCAGATTTATATAAAGTGATTTTTTTTAAATTATTTTAAATTCATTTTCAGAAATAGAATTCAATCTTGATAATTGAAAATTTATTCAGATTTACTTGAACTGATTTTTTTTTAAAATAAATTCTGATAAGTAAATTATAAAAACAAATTGAATAAATATCTTTATATCACTATGCGCAAAAGCATTTTTTTTTTCGAAATAAATCTTCCTTTTTGTCTTGCATTACAAAAACCACTCGCAAGGGCATTCCAAAATTCGGCAGACCGAAGCTTCTACTGTTCTTTTTCTTTCGTTCTGGTTTACTTGACTTGCTGCGTTTTTAATGTACATATCAGTTTTAGAGCTAATTTGACACAACCGTTTAATTCAACTATTTAATCGTATATAATTCACGCCACGCATGCTACTCAAAAAAGATTCGTTGCACGTTTTTTGCGAATTTCACTTTTGAAGCGTCCTGAAAGTATGCTACAGTTTTATTGCGGGTGCGTCATAGGTATAATTCACATTACGTATACGCCATAGGGTGTCTTTGTGTGTGTGTGTGCGGGAAATAAACAATATATAACACAATATAAATAAAGAATGCTGTTATTTCGTTTCGGGCTCTCTTTTATTCGCATTACAATTGAAATAGTTGGCTAACTTGAAAATTTAGAAAGAACTTCTATACACATATACACAAAGGTTAACTAATTTGGTTTACAAGCAGCCTAAAAAGCAGGTGAAAAATTACATAATTACAGAATGCAGTAGAAACGTTGAAAATTTGGAATATTATATGCTCGTAGGCCAAAGTTGAATGCAGAATCCTATTTCTTGGATAGGAACTACCAAGCTTGGAACGGCTAAAACCCGAACCCGAAACATTTCGTTGGCCAAAACGTTGCTGATATTATATAGTTACTATCGCGTCACATATCATTTTGGATATACGCTTAACTATGTTTGTTGTTCACACTTCTCGGGGGGCTACAGTTGCAGCTGAGGACAAATGCGGATTGTGCAAGACTTGAATGATGCGAGTTGTTGGTATTTTTTTGTTGGTTTTTTTCATATTTTTTTCGAGATGAATGATTTTTGTGGTTTTTGGAAGAATTCTTGAAGAAGTTTGGATATGCTTTGGTCTCGCGTTTGCTGCTCTCCTCGACTAACTCACTATACATTAGGGAAACGACGTTGCGACTTGCTATAATCCTGCCACTATCCTGATAAACATATATGCCGCTCTTCATGTGCCTCTTGCTGTCCGCTTGATAACTGCAGCCCAGGTGCAACTTGCTTAGATCGTTAACGAAACAACGGAACAATACGAACGAAAAAAATACAATAACGATAGAACAATTTGAACTCGGATTAAACAAATTAACGGGTCTTGTGCGGATATGCGTGTGTGGCGCCACCAAATGTTGCAGTTCGCCTGCTGCAAAATCCCTTTGCTATGCTGCTCGTCTTCTTTTTTCCTTTTCAGACTTACATTCGACTGCGCTCTTGTTTTGTACGTTTCTCGTGTCTCTTTTTTGTGCTTTGTGTTCTTTGCTGCAGCTTTTTTGTTGTGTCTTCTGCGTGTGTACGTTTTTTCTTGAGCTTTTCAAGTGTTCTGCTTCTTTAGCTGTGCTTCTTTTGTTTTTTGTGATTTTAGTTGCTTTATCAATGTGTATATATGGGGTATGTTGTTTTGGTTGTTGTTGCTGCTGCTTTGAGTTCTTCTGTTAGACTAGTCGCGTGTGCTGCGGATCTAAGACTGACTACATGGACATGCGCCAGTTGTTCTTGCTGTTGTTGCGATTGTTGTTGTGGTTGCTGCCATCGTCGAACTCCCAAGCGGCATGCGGCGAGCCATGATGCGGCATCGGAGACGGAGCGTCTAATGCGCAGCGAGAGTGGGGGCAAAACAAATAAATAAATAAATAAACAAACAATAATAATAACAATAACAATAATAAAGTTGAAGCTGTTCTGTGTTTTGTGTGTTGGTTTTTGCATTTTGCTAAAAATTATTAAGTAGCTGTTGCTTTATTGTTTTTCGTTTTACGTTTTTTAGCTCTTTCTCTTTTTAGCTTTTTTTCTGTGGCGCTCTTTTCGTTTATATAGTTGTTAAATAATTGTGATGATCATGTCGCTTTTCCCACTATATATGTATGTATATATATATATATATATATATATACTCTATATCGAGCTTACAGTTTTGTTTTGTTTAATTGCTGAATTCATTTAGGTAGGTTGTTACTTAGTACTAAAAACGTTTTTTTTCTCTCTGCTCCCAACTTGAGCTGCACTTCTTTAAAATATATATATATATATATATAATATTTATATATATATATTGTTTTTTTCATTTTACTTATGTGCTACCGTGTTTTATGCCTTTTGCTATGATATATAATTTTTTTTCACTTTTCTTGCGTTTTTGCTTTGACTAATTTGTGTTTGTTTTTGTTTTTTTTGTTGTTGTTTTAGTTTTTGCTTTGTTCATTTAAATATATATATAGTATGTATATATATATATATATATATATATTCATATGCATTTATGTACGTTATGTATAATGTAGTATACAATATAAATATTCACTATTATTAATATATATATACATATATGTATGTATATATATTTATATATGTATATATGCATGTATAAACTTAATAGATTTTGTTTTGACGATGGGACACAATCTGCTTACTGCTTCGACTACTACTGCGCTCAGTAAAAACTTAAGAACCTCTTCCCTCGAGTCAGACAATAAATTGAGTTACAAACAGTTTTTATGCTTAATTCTTTTTTCTTTCCTTATTTTTTTTTTTTGTATGTATGTCAGCAAAAATGTTCATAATAATTATGCCATTTGTATATATATATATATATATATATATGTATATATATATATATTTAATATTGTTTTAAACCTAAACAATTTATTTATGAATTTTTGCTTTTTGTTTTTCAAAATATCACGTATATATCTTAAGTTATGCCTTGGATTTATTAGTTGCGGTTCGTGTGTGTGTGTGAGTGTGTGTGTGTGTGTGTGTATATGTTGGGTATGCCAGCAAGGACACACAGGACATTTGGCTATAACTAGACTGTCCAACTCAACAAAAATTCATAAACCTAAACTATTTCGCTTTTATGAGTACTTTTACAAAGTTCAGAACTGATAAAAAAAAAACAAAAAAACTAAAACCCTCGACTGGCTTAAGTACACTGCATTTGCATGTGTGTGTGTGTGTGAGTGTGTGTGTGGGAGTGAGTGTGTGTGTGTGTGTGTTGGGGGCTTATCTGGTGGTTGTAGTTTTCAACTAGAGCATATCAATTAATCAATTATTGCTTTTATTTTCGTTTTTCTTTCTCTTTTTTGTCATTTTCTAATTATTGTTACGATTCGATTTTAAAAATTTGTTTCTTTTTGTTTTTTAATGTATTTAACTATGCAACAATTGAGTTTTAGAGTTTTAAACGTTACAAATTTGTCAACAAGTTTGAAGGTTTTGCTTGGGGGGCGGCGGCGACGTCAGCACCAAGGGGGCGTGGTGGGTGTGGTGAAAATGGGGGTGGGGGTGGGAGAGATGGGCGTGGCTACTGCTTTTAATTTGCAGGTAATTTGTGAAACCTCTGGGTTCGATTTTTCATTTCTTTACATATTTTGTATGGGCAAATAATTTGGTTGGTTGTTGTTGTTGTTGTTAAGGCAAATGGTTGTGACCTCATAAACATATACATATATATATATATATATATGAATAATTTGTTTTAATAAATATTACTCAGCCAAATTATGCACCAATTTGTAATATTCTTGGAATTTGGAAGCCGCCGTCGCCGTTTTGTCCCCGCCCCTCACTCAGCAAATGTTTATTAAATCATTATTAGTCATTATGCCAAGATTTAACAATATAGATCCGTGTAACAAAAAAGGTTTTCAATATGCATTTCGTACAAATGAAAAAACAACGAGATTTTTTCTTCACTTTTGTTTTCGCTTAGATTTTAAGTTTAGTTTTAGTATTTTTTTTTGTTTTTTGATTTGTTATATGTATTTGTATTTAGCTAAATACTCGTGTAACACACACTTATTGAGTGTCTATGTATTGCTTTAGTTATTTTTTATTTACTTTTTTTTGTTTCTGAATAGTCTCGCTATGTACTAGGCATATATATAATTAGTATATGTATATATATATATATATATATGTATATGGTATATTGTGTATATACTTTCATACGTTTTTGCTCTTTTAGCTAGCATATTTTGAATATCTTTATTGTATAGGTTTGTTTTTGCCTTCTCTTATGCGCTAGTTTATCTTCTTCTTCTTCTGTTTTTTTTTTAGTATTTTAATTCGATTTTTATTCTTTCACTGCACTTTTTTCATTTGCTGCGCTAAGACTACAATTTCGATCAGTTTTTTTTCATTTTTGCTTGACTTACAAGTGTATATATATATATATTCTATATAACTTAGGTTTATATATATGTGTTTTATATATATGTATATATATTAGTATGCGTGTGTGTGTGTGTGTGTGTGTTTGTGTATCTTTTAGCTTGCGCGCATGTTTTGTGCTGCGATTTTTATTTGTATTTTTTTTGTGTGTGTATTTCTTTTAAACTTAGTATTTAGTTACTTTTTGCTTTGTATCGCTGTATGTGTATAACAGTTACCGTTATCATTTACAGTTACATTTATATAGTATGCGTGTGTATGTGTTTGTTTGTTGTGTGTGTGTGTATTTTATATAAATTAATATTTATGCATAATTTATGTCTTTAATTTTCGTTTTGCTGCCCGTTTGAATGCAAACTTCGTTTCTCTGCGTTTTTCACCCACCCCACTTTCTACTTTTGCAATGTATAATTATTGTAGTTATTTTCTTCAATAAATAATATGCTAGCTGACTTGACTCTCTCGTGTGTGTGTGTGTGTGTGTGTGTATCTGTCTCATTTGTGCTAAATAACCCAAAATTATAATGCTACATGTACAAAATTTATTAGTTTGCTTTGCTGTCTTTCATTTGTTGCAGCTGCAACAACTGTTTTTGCAACTTTCGTTTGCCCCACCCCACAGAAATTCACTCTACTTTAGCCCCCCAGCCCCCCAGCCCCACCTGACAGTCGCCCACCTCCGCAAATTGCACATTAGCCCCACCACGCCCCCCGCCCCTTTTAGCCTGTTGTATCAACTGAAAACATAAGCTGCTTATGCTACAGCAATGTGTGTGTGTGTGTGTGTGTATTGGTGTGTCCTTGGTTGATTTTCCAACTATGTATCTATAGAAAATGTAGCTACAAATTTATTATTGCTTTAGCAGCTGCCTGCTGTTTATATAAATTCTATTAATGCTTTGTTGTAGTTGTTGCTGTTGTTGTTGCTGCTATTGTTGCTGCTGTTGTTGTAGTTACAGTAGCATCAGTATTTAGTTGTTGTTGTTGTAGTTGCTGCATCCTCAAAGTTAACAGGGATAAATGCCTACAAGAAATAGTCGAAGAACATTTTTGGCATATTTCAAACACATTTCGTCTACAATACTATATGTATATATGTATGTGTGTGTGTGCGTGTGTGTGTGTGGATGTGTGTGTGCTGACCACTACATGTATATATTTTAAGCTACAATATATGCACAACAAGCATACAACAACAACAAAAAAAAAGTATAATTAATCAATTAAATGGCGCAGTTTAGAAACGAATACAAAAATCAAATTTTGGCGTCTGTTTTTGTTTTTTTTGTTGTTGTCTAGTTCTCCTACTGCGCCCCACAGCAATACAATAAGGGGGCGTGGCATATATTTGAACTAATAATAAACGCCTAGAGCGCGTGTGTGTGTGTTTAAAATTAAAATAAAATATAAACTAAATTAATTTAGCAATTTAAATTATAACTAAAATTTGTTTAGACTTGTAGTTTTTGTTTTTTTTGTTTTGTAAATTTTCTTTTTGTTGTTGTGCGGCTGCGGGCAACTGCAGAAGAGGTGTGCGGGGGGTGAGGAGAGCATCGTTGTTCTAGTGGCTGTTGTTGTTGTTGTAGTTGTTGTAGCTGTTGTTGTAGTTGTAACTGCTGCAGCTGCTTATGACGATTGTTGTTGTTGTTGTTGTAGTTGTTCGGGCAGCTCTCATAACGTAAAATTTGTGGCGACTACGAAAATTTAGTTTGTTGTTGTTCTAGTTGTTGTTGTTGTTCTGGTTGTTGTTGTAGTTGTTGTAGTATGGTTTTATTTAACCTTTTTAACGGCGTTGGATGGTTGGTGCAGCAAGAACCGAAAGAAAAAAGAAAGAAAGTAAGAAAACAAAGCGTATACAAAGTGGTGTGGTTTCTTTTTTTGGTTTTTCTTTTGGTAACAACTACGGCAAAAATAGTACGACAAATATTACAGCGAGCAAGCTTCAGGAGAGTTGTGATGCGAGCAGTGTTCAAGAGAGACAGAGAGAGAGAGAGAGAGAGAGAGGCAGGCAGTGGGAGAGTGATGGCGCGAGAGAGAGAGAGCGCACTATGTAGAGAGAGACAGAGAGCGCACAGATAGCACTGCAATTTATTTACCTTGATAGTTCTGAGGCCAAATGGTGGGTACATTCTGCAAGAAATAAGGAAGAGAAGAAAAACAACGAAATTAGTTTCAATTGTAGTTTTTAATTTACATTTTTTAATTAGGATATGCAAATGTTAAGATGCTGCCAAAGTAGACGAATTATTTGCTAAGTTTAAAGATCTGAATAATAACTATAATATTGAAATACCATTTGAAGAGTTCTTGCTTGACAAATAACTAAATACGATAAGCAGTACAAAAACGTGACGAAGGCAAAACAAAATTCTCATTTCAAGGCAACAATTATATTTGCAAATTATTTAATTGGTAAATATTTTCTATTGAAAACTTTTTAATTATCAAATATTTTCTATTTCAAATTATTTAATAAGAAAATATTTGCATTGAGGTATTTTATCTTCGTGGTATTTTTCTACTTTTTTTGTAGGAGCTTAGAAGTAGTGAATAAGATAAGTACCCTCAGAAAAAACGCCACAAAGTCAAATCGAAATTTACATTCTATAATATTTAGTTCAGGACCAAAATTCCTTTCGAAAACTATTTAATTAGTAAATATTTTCATTATTGGCTATTTTTCTGCTGCTTGTTCTGAGCTTAGTGTGTATGTATATCTTTATCAGATTGAATCTTGATGCTTAATAGCTCGAATCCTAAGCGATATTCTATTCTGTTAGATTCGGTTTTAAATGTATGATTAGAATAAGCTAGACAAGTTTACTAGTCGGAATATTTTGGAGTCGAAGTTTCGATATCATATTAGTATCATTAGATATATAAAACATTGAGTGAATCCTCCAAACACCTCCCAGAGACTAAAACTAACTATTCGAATCGAAATTGGCAAGATTATCCTGTTTACTTTGGCAGCATACATGGCGTATGCTTTATATTTGGCATTATCCGTTTACTTACCATTGGCACGCTATAGTACTGATAGAATGGCTGATATTGCATGGCTGAAGGTGGGTAGATGGCTGGCACACCAGCGGCTGTAAAGTCAGTAACTAGTTTTGGTTAATTGGCCCGGCGTAACAATGTTGTTGTTGTTGTTGTTTGTTGTAGTGTAGAGAAGAGAGCGTAAACACAATGGAATATACGAAAAAAGAAAATTATCGTTTTAAAAAGGAATCCGAAGAGCAACTCGAACGTGAACTCAAACACACAAAGGAGATGCACTAGATGCATCCAACGATGGAGAGATGGAAACTCACCTGGCGGATAGACGGCAGCGGCGAACTGATCCATTGGTATATTGCTCATCGGTGCCGGCGGCGTAGTTGTATAATAGACAGCACCATTTGTGGCCACAATCGATTGCAGCGGATTTGGCTATGGGCAGTGGGAATTCATGAAGTCAAACTAGCATATGGTAGAGATGGAATGATTTATGCTTTACCCAACTCACCTGCTTCTTGATAGCGGGCGCAATGTTCAGTTTGCGATCACGCAGCACAACGCATTCGCCCTGTATACCCGAGAGAGAGAGAGAGAGAGAGACAGAGAAAGAGAGAGCGGGAGAGAGAGAGAGAAAGCGTTTTTGTAGTGTGGCAAACGGATTAGAGTTGGTTTTTCTTATTCAGCTTTTTTTTTTTTTTTGTGGTAAGAAACTTGTTGTGTTTTTTTTTATTTTGTGGTGGCATCATCATCAACAGACAAAACAGCCAAACGAAATTCAAATCGGAAAATTCAAATTCAAATCGAACGCAGCAGCATCAAAAATATTCTCAAAAAAAAAAACAAAAAAAAATTAAAAGAAATGTAAAAGTAAATTAAATAAAAGGCGCAACGCTTTTGTCTTTTCAACTTGGAAACAAAAATGTACGAGAACTTTTTGCTCAGTTCTGGTTTTCATTTCATTTGCTTTTGCTTTTGCTTTTGCTGGCAGAGCCCAAAAATGTGGCCAAGAGATTGAAGAAAAACACGTGCCAAGCCAAAACAGATAAAGACCATTACCAAAAGTACGAATATGTGTATATATATTTATATATATGTTTAAGATAGTTTATAGGCATGTTATTATTACAAAATGTCATGTACTGCAGCAACTCGTTTTGGAATTTTTGGTTAGATATGCACAACATCGAAATGAACGATGGAATTTTTGGTGTTTTTTTCTTTTAATTTTGTTTCCATCTGCGCGGCACATAAATTAAAAACAACAACAAGAACTCATCTTGAAAATAACAAACGTATACAAAAAGAAAAACACATACAAAATGTAATAAAAAGCGTTTTATACTATAATCAAGCTTTCATCAAAAATTCCTTATCGGCTTTCAATCGAACGAACGCACCCGCAACAATTTCAACTCAATTCAAATAACGAACTATCATCATAATTGATTAAGAATTAAGAAACACCAACACCAAAAATTTATCAAATTAAAATATACAGTTTAAACAAAAAGTTGAGTAAAACTAACCTCAAAAAAATACGGATTACCTTTGAGAAGGGATTAGTAAGAGAATTGGTTTGAAAACCAATATCTGCTTAGTTTATAGAGTTGCCACCATCTAACATTATTAAACTATAAATTTCAGCTATATTCGCACATAAAAACCTTCCCTTACCTTTGAGCTAAAATGGCCAACTATAAAATATTTCTTTTAGAACCTTTCTAAGAACTTTATTCTCACTTTTGTTGTATCATACTTTGATGGGACTATCATTAAATTTGTTATGAAAATTATTCTTTTTATGGGGCTATTTAAAAACTAGTTTGCTAAGAATGCTAAAAAAAATACTGAAAAAATTATTGAAACTAGCATTTTTAAAATACTTATATATATATTTATATTTACACTAGATTTCAGCTTTTTTTGTGCAGTTGTAATATAAAAATGAAATTTATAAAGCAGTAATTAATATTAAAAGAGCGACTTTTTAAGCTTTTATATATAACATAAGCACGAAAAAAGCTTTGAGCCACTGTAGTATATATATAGTATTAAGTATAGGTATTTGTAATGTATTATAGGCAACTAACCAAACTTTTTTTTCAGTATTATTCATATTTTAGACCAATTCTGAAAATTTAAATTGGCTATTTATTGAAAAACTCTTTTGATTTTATTTTTTTTTTTTAAATAAATAATAATAAAGTATATCTCGTATTGCTATCACTATCCCTTTAAAGTAGGTCCCCCTTATCTATATCTGGGCTTGGTTACGTGGGTCAGTTGGTGCTTTAATTGGCAATTAGGCGCTGATAGCCACCGCAATTTGCACTTGAAATGCATGAAAAGCCAACACAAAGGCACACGCACTTAAGAGCCACCCAACGAGCCACCCAACCACCCACTGACCCACCCGAGTGGGTGGTTTATCGTCGAGTCCTAAGCAAATGTTTGCGGACATCTGCTGCTGTTGCTTCCTTAAAGTTCTCTCTTAAACGACTCTCGAGGCCTGCGTATAATTCTTTCTTGCTTTCTTTCTTTTTGTGTGTGTATGTGTGTGTGTGTGTGTGTGTATGTGTGTTGTTTAACCGTATCCTTTGACCGCCGGCGGGCAAACTGGCTTTTCAAAGAATGAAAGACGTCGTCGGGGCGACACAAGGATAAGCGTCCATAACACAAAAGGACGAGGCACAGTTATAAAAAGAGTTGCCAGCCTCCTCTCTGTCTTTCTATCGCCCTCTCTCTCTCTCTCTCTTACGTATGCAGGCAGGACGACCCACTTTTTTGTCTTGGGCGAATTTAATTAAGAACCCTCAACCGGGCTTCAATGCCCGCGTCGTCCTTTGTTGCCTTTCACTTGGCCACACAAAAAGGACAACAACAGCAACAGCAACAACAACAGCGCCTTAAACATTTATAAAGTGCTCAAGACAAAAGCTGGCTGCTCTTCTCAGACCACGCCCCCCCGCCCCCGCCCCGCCCCCTTTTTGGTCAGTTGCCCACATTCGAGATGCGCATTAATAAACGCATTCAAAATTCGCCTCGAAAGTAACATTTCAATTTCTGGCATCGAGAGCGCTTTGAAGTGGTCCCGAAAGGACGCTCTAAGTGTGCTCGTTTTGTGTGTGTGTTAGTGTGTGTGTATGTGTGTGTGTGTGTGTGTGTGAAAGTTTGTGTAATTATGTATACTAATGTGTGGATTTAGTGCGCTATCAAAAACATATACATAAACGTTAGAACACGCCAAGAGATGAGTGAGTTTGATGCATGTGTGTGTGGTTGTGTGTGTGTGTGGTTGTGTGTGTGTGTGTGTGATTGTGGTTTGTATGCCTTTATAGAGAGAAAGAGGAAGAGAGAGAGAGAGATAGACTGGACTGTAATTAACTACAAGGTGTTGCTGCTATGAAAATAGAGCTGCACTCTAACAAAAAATGACCAGGACATTATTTTAATTTTTTAGAAATATTTCCTAATATGGCATTAAGCAAAAAAACCATTAACAAAACTTGTTCGAAAATTTACACATTTTTAAAGACAAGAATTACAATTGTTTAAGCTTTTTTTTATAAAATTCAAAAAATATATGTCCAACATTATTTGTAGTTTTTAAAAATGTTTGCTAATATGGCAAACGCTAAATTAAACTCTCTTTCAAAAAAATACTAGTGCAATCCCTTATAAAAAATTGTTCAGGCTTTCTTTCTGAAATTCAGAAAAATATGTGCCTAGAATTTCAGTTTAGAAATGGTTTTTGTGGAATTCCAAATTTCTATGCACAAATTTTAGAAAAATCTAACTTGTATTTTAGAAACAGAGACCATCATTTAAAATTTGCAGAAACTTTCTTGCTAAAAACCTGAAAAATATGAAAGGGCTATATTACGAAAAGAGCTCAAATCTAACGCTTAAATTGAATTGAAAATCTAAAGTGAACTTTCATGCTAAAATTGACCGAAAAGTAGTAATTAAAACTGACAATCTCAAATGATCTAAAGTTCGGAGAAAAAGGCATTTTTGGAATTTATATTATGTTCCTATATATGTTACTGCAAAGTATAATTGAAACTCGTAATTTGATATTAACTGAAATTCGCAGAAAATGAACTGCCCTTTTGGCGATTTACGAATTTCTAGCTAATAGCTTTGGTTTCTCTCAGTGTAGGCAACTAGGTCTATAAGGATGGGCTTTATTTTAGTAGTTATAGCTTTAACTCGAACACAAATGAAATTTTTGGATAAACGAAATTTAATTAGTGCAAATGTGTGCATGTGTGTGTGCGCTAGTGTGTGTGTGTGTGTGCTAGTGTGTGTGTGTGTGTGTGTGTGTGTGTGCACATTAAAACCTCGTTAAACGTTGCCACGGCAGCCCCATTGTGCATAGAGTACACATTGCTATTGTTGTTGTTGTTGTGCCAGTTGTTGCTGCCCAAGGGTGTTTTTGCGAGGGGAGGAAGGACTTGTTGTTTAAGCATGTAAGGCATACAAGGACACACAGAAGCAAACACACACACTAGCACACACACACACTCGCACAACACTTCTTGTTTTGTGCATCACTGAAAATGTGCAAAGCGCCAGCAGCGTAATAACAATGCACATTTAATGACAAGTGGAAAACTTTTTCACTTAATGTATGCCACACACAAAAGAAGACACACTGGGGGATAAGGCACAGAGAGGGAGAGGGAGGATGAGGTGTCGGGAATCAGTGGCACAGCTGAGTGTTATGCAAGTCTCTAATCAAAATGCGGCAATTCTCGAATAAGGTGTGCCTGCTCCCAAGCCCAGAACTTGACTTTATTTAGATACTACTCGGAACTTGTTTTCGGTTACGGATTAGGCACAAAGTGTCCGGAGGCGTGGGCTGACCTGACTTTTATGGTTGACAGCATCTCTCTCACTGTTTGCCCTTTTGGGCTGCATTTAAATTCCAGAGAGAGAAGAAAAAAAAACACAAATGATAATTAGGTGAAATCAAACTCAACTCAAAATCGAAATCGAAATCAAATATTCGTTTCAAATATTGTATAAACAGCAAAAATGATATGCAACGAAACGCACTAGGGTCTAGAGTTTCTAGTATGTAAATAAGGTCTACTCTATAAACAAGACCGAGGCGTAGGCAAGTTTTTGTTTAGCTAATTGGTTTAATTGATTAATTTGCGCAAAAATAGGTAAAAAGTAAATAATTGAAATTGAAATTGAACAAACGGTGCAACGAACTCAATCAACGCCAACTCGCAACGCAATTCATTTTTGCTTGGGTTATCGATAACGAGTGTGTGTGTTATCGGACACAACTGTACGTGAGAACACAAGAAATGAACAACGGGACACAGCTCGTCGCTTACGAGCTATCAAGTATGCACAATTATTTGCATACCCTTGCAGAGAACTAACGTTTAAATATTGATTAATCGGTATCGACAGACAAATCGATAAATGAATTTTAGCTATTTTGATCAATTTTTTTTTATTTAAGGTGAAATGAGAATTCTATTCTATATTTATCAATTCAAATAATAAGAATCAGATCTTTCGGACAGTAAAAACTTCTATTTCATTTTGATTTACACTTTTTACATATCTGCAAGGGTATTAAAAGTTCGGGCAAGCCGAAGCAAACTTCATCTTTCATCATTGTGTTGTTCTAGAACTATGTTAAAAGTGTATAGGTGTGTTTATGTATATTTGTATGTATGTGTTGCAGAATGTGAATATGAATGTAATATAATGTAAATGTAACGTAACGCAACGGAAACGTAACTCGGAAACGTAACTCAACAAAAACGCAATTAGAAGAAAATACAGAAATACATAAGAATTACAAGTGCCGTCCGTACCGTCGTCGATACACACAATATCGATATACAAATATCATCGATAAATTATCGCATGCGCGATATCACGATCTGATCTCAGTGGCTGTGGACGGCCTGGTGTCTGTGGGGTCAGGTAATGCCCTAAAAGATCGGAGGCACATTATAACGTTTCATACTTTTCAGCTTGTTTTTCGTGTGTGGGTGTGTCTGTGTGTATATTGTGAGTGTGTGTGTGTGTATGTGTGTTTGTTGTGTGTGTGTGTGACTTCCCGGTACAAAAAGCATCAGAAAATTGTAAATCATAATATCGATAAGTAATCGATAGGAAAATTAACACAGGCGACATTAGCAACAGTTTGAACTTTCTACTCACATCCGCCTGCAGTCTTTGCGCCTCCTGCTCTGTCTCAAATGTGACGAATCCGTAGCCCTTGCTAACGCCAGCACGATCCACAATGATCTTTGTACTCTTCACGGTCCCATAGGCGCTGAAGACACGCGTCAGATCTGCCTCGGTGGTATCGCCACTGTGGGGTAAGAAGTGAGGATTATATATTATATATATATATATAGGCAGAGGAAGAATAAAAGAGAGTATTGTTTACTTCAACCAAGTACAAGCAAGATTAAAAGGGATATATATGGAAGTAGTAGCGAAATAAAGTCGAGAATTACTTATGGTCAATCCCTAATATTTAAATTAAAGTAAGTGCGATTGATCTCATTTTAAAACAGTTGCGTTCTTACAAATTTTGTAAGTCAACTTGATTACTTTAAGTAAATGCTGTCTGATATTATCTCAAACTCTTAACTCAAACCTACTTCAAGTACAAATATGCTTCAAATGAGTATTAATGTGCAAGAATATCAAAACTAAAGATGCTTAAGTGAATAACTTAAAGTAAATAATAATGAATTAGAGCGATTGTTCTTTCTTAACAACAGTTTACTTGAAGTAAGATATTTATATAAAGATATATATCATTTAAATAATATAAAAATCTTGAATTAAGCATTTAAGTTCTGAAATTAAGAACTAGAATACTTTGTTACAAAAATGCTTGAATTGAGTAATTTGCAATTGATTCAATTGTGTTTTCTTATTTATCGATTTTGTAATAATTTTTTTCCTATCTAAGACTATTCAAGAAGAAACTGCACTTGAAATTTAACAACCAATAACGCTGGGAACTCTATTCAAATTTTACTTGAATTTCAATGAATGTTCTTGGTTATTTTTCTGGTTACTTACCTAATGCCGCCCACAAAGATGCGATTGGGTATGAGTGTGCCATATTTGGGCGCAGCGAGGGGCGCCTCCAGTCCGCCAGTTGGCGCTGAGGCCGCAGTCGGTGCAGCTGTGATCTTGTGCATCTCGGCCGGAGACGTCTCCAGACGAAAGTTGGCTCCGAAGGGCAGAATCTTGAGGCTGTTCTTTGCTAACGTGGGGGGCTTGTGAAGTTCGAGTGGGCTTAGCAGCTCACTTTGTCACACTTGCTTTGTCCTTTTGGGCAAGGATCAGTTATGCGCAGCTTGCAGTTGAATTTCGGGCTTATCTAGTCTAACACGCATGTATACCGGAGTTTAACTTTTATCCGTGGAAGTTGCTTTGTCACGCTATGTCACGTCACGTATGCTCTTTTGTTGTTGCGGCGTTTTGTGTGTTTGTTGTTGTTATTATTTTGTTGCTTTCAGCTTGACTTTTGAATATATTTGACGAAAAGAAATGCTATGTTTGCTATATCCAAATCTGTAATAGAGAAAGAGAGAGAGAGAAATGTTGAGTTAAATATCTATGAGAGAGTGAGAGAGATAGAGAGAGAGCCTGCTGCTGATCTTGTCGTCTGTGTTTCTGAAAAATTGCCCCCTACATTTCGAAATGCATCTATTTTTGGCACACAGCGCCGACATATGTCACACGGCAGACCAGAGAGAGAGAGAGAGAGTGAGAGGAGGACCGACAGAGAGAGAGAGAGAGAGAGAGAACGAGTCTAGCGACACATGTGTGCGCCATAAATTCACCTTCAGAGTTTAAATTTAACAGCAAGCAGCACACAAAGTTGACTGTCAACAGCGGCAGCGGCAGCAACAATGAAATGGCCAAAATAATGTATCTAGCAGATGCACACAAATACAAATACAAATACATACATATATTTATATATATATACAAATACAAATACATGCAGCTGCAAATGTCTACGAGAGGCAGAGTTCAATTTGGAGCCCACCTTTAACATGTTTGCTCAACTGAACTAAGGGTATCTCAAATCTAATCGAGAATTATGTTTACAGTGGTCAATTGAGAGGTAGAATAGTCATATTTATTGAAATCGATTAATTACTAATTCGAAAATGCTAAATTCCTGCTTTTTAGAAAGCCTTTTGCAATTGGTCTGCAGCAAGCATTCAATTAAAATTACATTATTTTTATTACTAGTGTATATAATATATTTTTTTAAGATTTTTAGTTATTGTCGCACTTTTACAATGTTGAAAGCCTTTTGAAATTTTTCAACTACAATTTTCAAATTTTATGGTATTATTATAAAGAAAACTGTAGTCTTTTAGTAATTAAAATTGTATTATTTATTATGAATTTAAATCGGTTCTTTTGAGCATTTTTATTCATTAGCTTCTGTTTACATAATATATTATTTAATTTAAACTAAATTATGACAAAATCCCATTTTTATAGAAAAAATATTTCATCAAATCGAAAATTCCCATTTATCCAAAACATATTTATTTATTGTTTTTTTTTTAAATTTTGGAAATGTGTTCCATATAAATGATATATTTATCTTTAAAGACATACAGATATGACAATTCTTCAACCTTTATTCGAGCAACTACTGTAAATAGCTGCAAGCTTCAATTGAAGTCACCTTTTGTATGTTTGCCCAAGGAAATGTATCTGAAACTCGCATCGACTACTATTTTCACATGTCAAACTGCAGTATTTACATGTTGTGCACACACACTCAGAGCACACACACTAAGAGCACACACACCCATCTAACAATCATGTGCGAGCTGCTTGTTTGCTTATCGTTAGCTCGTGTAGAAAAAACATAATTATATTTTCATTAACAATCTATAAGTCCAAATTGGGGCAACGCTTTATCGTTAACAATTCTTGTCTATATACTATATATATATGTATATTTATGTGTTGGTCAGCTAATGATTATATCTACACGTGATTATTGCTCACTGTTGGCGACAATTTCGTTGGCAACTCATAAATCAAAGGCAAATAAAATTAACATAAAATCTAAACTAAATATAAATGTGATATAGGACAGTTATATATACTATATGCTATATATGCAGCGATTTTTCTCTCATTAAATCGCGTCACATTTCCAAAATGATTTCGACGGAAAAACTCTATTTATAGCCAAGCAAATTAAAATTGATGTTCAGCTGCTGCTGCTGTGACGTTAAAAAGATCTCAATACATACATACATATATATATATATATATATATGTACTTATGCCTGCTTTTCTTGTGAAAATGTGAAAAACTATGAAAACTGAAAGCTAAGTGCCCCTGACATATAAATCAGCCAGCCCACTCAGGAATGAAAATGAAAAGGATTTCTCTGTGCGTTGAGTTCTTAATTATGTATATGCGATTATGAAAATTGTTTTGGGCCGGGCTGGGCCAATATACAACAACAACAACAACAGCAACAACAAAAGATGACCAAATTCGGTTGCAGTTTTGCTCGTTAAATTGTACGAGTAAATGCATTATTAAAATGCCCATCAAAAAGAGCCCATGAAAATATGGCACAGGCAGCCAGACAGCCAGCCCAGGCAGAGGTCATCCGGAAAATCACGGCAAACATGACAACATGAACGCTATCAGCGGAATTTAATCAACAGCAGCCAAACGGTCACCATACCGAGAGTATCACCTGTCGCCCACACCACCACCCACACCACCTGTACTCCACTATTGCTGCTGCTGCTGCTGTGGCCAGCAACAACAACCACTCGACAATATTGCGAAATTCCACGTGCGAAAATTGCACGCGTAATGCCAATGAAAACGAACCACCAAAGAATTTAATAATAACACACAGACGTTACACAGTTGATGCACAGATTAAATCTATGGGGAACTATGCGACTATACGATGCTCTAAAGCGCAATTAATCGATTATCGATAGTTCGTAATTGTCTAACTAATCAATAGTTGGTAATTATCTTAGATTTAACTTAATGCTATATGTTCATTATAGATAGTAGTAATTAGCATGAGTATCAATATTAATCGATTATCGATAATTAATAATTATTTATGATCATTTCGATACTCTTATATACCAAATTTGCATATATTGCAACTATTACTAAATAATAAAAGAAATGATAGTTGTAATTTGTATGAGTATCATCGATTATCAGTAATTAGTAATAACCAAACCAATAAATATGAATCGTAATTAATCGATTATCGATAATAAATAGTTAATGATTATTTCGATATTCTTATATACCATATTTTCAGATATTGCAACTATTACTAAATAATAGAAAAATGTTGAAATTAGTATAAGTATCATCGATTATTTATAATTACCAAACCAATAAAACATCGATATATATTTTAATTAATACTAAATAATAAATTATCATTGTAGTCAGTAGTTTTTAGCATGAGCATCAATATGAACCAAAATTAATCGATTATCGATAATAAATAATTAATAATGATACATTTTATAGTTTCATATTACATATTGTTTCGCTTGCCAATCAAATATCTATATTTATCGTACTTATTACTTACTGATAATAAATGTTAAATATAGACTGTAGTAATTGGCAGGAGTATCAATAAAAATCGTAATTAATCAATTATCGATAATAAATAATTATCTAACTCATCAAACATCAATAGTTATTTGAATTATTACGTAAAGATTTCAATAGTTATTTGAATTATTACGTAAAGATTATAAATGTTCATTTCAGATAGTAGTATTTAGCATCAATGTTAGCTAAAAGTAGTAACCATAAAAAAAATCTATTATTATAGCTTAAACTACCCAAAAACTCAATATAAGAGTAAACATCGATATTTCATAAGAAATTGTCATATACATATATATTTAAAGAAATGCTTTGATGAATTAAAATGAATTTAACAGCGGTCTATTTGATCTGTAATTAATTGTATTTCTATCAAACTTCAAAAACTATCGATAGTTTTCTGCACCAATCAGCAGCAATATTAGCAAATGTCCAATCAGAACGCATAGCTTTATAATGAGCTTTTCTATGTACTATAGCTGGAAAACATATATTCATTCATTTATTTTCTATAATTAATGATTTTCGGAGAAACAAGCGACAAACAACAAGCTTGAACTTAGCAGGAATATATTTCGATGTGAAATTTGCTGCTTTCAACATGAAAATCCTGCGCTGTGCTGTTGTGCTCATCAAAAATGTATTTTGCACCAACTGCGAATGGACTTGAAGCTTACACACACACAACACACAAATCTCCCACACACACACACACACACACACGTACACACATACACAGAGAGTTTCATGTTTTAGCCTTCATGTGAGGCATTTTGATTGGCCGCAGGGCAACACAGAAATCAGATTCAGCCATGCAACAATTCAACAATTCCGGTAGCTGATGCTGCTGCTGTTGCTGCTGCTACTGCTGCTGATGTTGCCCCAAAAAACAACATTTCAGACATTCCGCTCAACTGTTATTTTTTACAATTTTGTAAATTTTCTTTTCCTTGGCACATTTCAAGCGCAACTTGGGCAATTAGAGCAAATGCAATTAGTAAGCGCCAAACTATTGAATAACCAGACGGAGTGCAAGAAGCAGCGAGAGAGACAGCTAGCGCATGTGAGAGTGAGACGTAAAAATCGTGTGCAACATTTGACCTATAAAAAAAACTGGCAAAATGTGGGCACACACAGATAGCAGCAGCAGCAGCAGAAAGGATCCTGGCGAGGTGGGGCGCCCGAGGGGGGTGCAAACTGCCCACACGAGAGACGCGCACACAAAAGTTGCTAGATAAAAATAGTGAAAAGCTCTCACCTGAGCGTGTCCTTGCCAAAATAAAACAAAAGCGGTAGGTAAAAACCAAGGCAAGCGATAGTCAAAGACTGATAAAAAAAACCTGAAATGCTGACACAGAAACTAAAAACAAGGAAGCAAAAGGAAAAGCCAGCAAACGCCTCGACAGGAAACGAAACGAAAGCAGCAGGAGCAGGAACAAGCCTGATAAGCGTATGTAAGTCACATAAGGACAATTAGCCCCAAAGCTCAAGAGGTTTAACTCTTTTTTTCGGTTTTGGGTTTTTCGTTTTGGCAGCGCCGAGAGCCAAAAATCCAAATAGCAAACACAAGCTTAGCAAATTTTCGCTGCGTGCGTGCTGCGGAATAAGTTGGCCAAAAATGCTCTTGTCTATACACTGAGAGAAAAGTGAAGAAAATGGCAAACTAGAATCAGGCTATAATCAAATTAAATATAAAAAAAATGTATGAAATGAAAAAAAAACAGAAAAAAATGTTAGTTAAATAAACATTAATAAAATAATAAGCAAAAAAGCAAATGGTTGCCATATGCTTTAGAAAATTGTTATAAATTAAGAAAAAAACTGTTATCCACTCTCAAAGTAAGAAGACTTACTTTTTTGGTTTCAAAAATAAGAAAAAAAATAATATTTAAAAAAGAAAATATATAGCAAAGTTAAAATAAAAGAGAAATGTGTATAATAATCCTAAAAAATTGTTAATATGCTTAATGAAATTGTTATAAATTAAAATAGAAATGTATCAAGGTAAGAAGACAACAAACTTGCTTTAAAGTTGTTCAATACAAGAATATATGCCAGCTATGATAAGCTTTATGTTCGAATCAAAAGTACATTTTTGATTTGAGTTTATTGTTTCTGTCAGTGTAAGCCGGGAGTGGGGGTGGAGGGGTCGCAGTGCACTCAGTCAAAGGTCAATTGAAGTTGCGGCCAAAAGCAGACGGCCAAGTCAAGTGTAATACGAGAAAGCGCAAAAATGGCACACATACCAGCGCACATGGATGCTATGCTGAGTGACAGGGCGCCGGAAGTGGCTGCCATTTCACCTAACGCGCCCCACAACCAACACACAGCACACACACACACACACACACAACAGTGAAAAAGAGGAGGACCTGAAACATGTTACACAATCCTTGAGTATGTGTGGGTGGAGAGAGAGAGAACAGGACGAGGACATTGCTGCTGCTTGCTGCTGCTGCTTTGGGTGTCAGTCAAGTGAAAGGAAATTGTAGCCAACAGAAAGAGAGGGGAGAGAGAGAGAGAGGAGGGGAAGGGGGACAGCTCTGTGGCAGACATACCAACAGACAAACATCATCATGATGAGGAGCGACTCGATGAACGAACACGCGAGCAGACTTTGCCACAGCAGCAGCAGCAGCTGCAAAATTGATGGCCTGCCAGGCTGCCAAACCCCTGCAAAGCAAAAGCTGCTCCTGTGTGTGTGTGTGCGAGTGTATGTGTGGGTGTGTGTGTGTGTGGCACACAAAAATCCATAATCCTCAGAGACAAGCAGCAGCAGCAGCAGCAGCGACTAGCGACAGCAAAAGGGAAACGACAAACTACAAAGCGCGAGCCAGAACAAAAATAAAAGTACACACACACACACACACACACACACACACACATACACACATGCATGCATACATATATACAAATATATATACAGTGGTCGCTTGACTTTCAGTATTTGCAGACATTTTTTATAATTTTCTATATTCTATTAAAGCGAAATTTGTTATTTATTTATTGATTACAAATCGTTTTCAGAAATGCAATCTAACATAAGTTTTTTTTTTTTGGAAATTATATTTTACCTAAAATATCAATTTATTTTTATTTAGTAAGAAATGAAAATCTTCATATGCATGTAAATATTTAGGTCAAATGAAAGATTTTTTGTAGACGCTATTTGATTACTTATTTTAAATATTTAATCTATTTATTTTAAAATTATTTTCCTGTTCAATTCACGGCTTTATTTTTAATTTATTTATTTTCAATGCAATTTGGACTATATCAAATAGAAATATACTTTTCGATATTTCAATTTTGTATTATTAATGTCATTTAAATTCTTCCATTTGCGTAAAACTTTTAAAAACCTCATTAGTTTAGCATTGCTAAACCGACTTTCAGAATAATTTGCCAAATCTAGGCACCACTGGTAGCTAAGCCTTCCAATTTCCTAAGCAACCACTGTGAATATACACATACAAATAAATATATAAAAAAAGTTCCAGCTGTGTTTCATTGTGTGTGTGTGAAAAGCCAAAGCAAAAGTTGTGCGGAAACAATGAAACTTTGCAGCAGCAGCGTTAAATTGTTTGATGTGTGTGTAACCCTCAAACACACACCAACACACACACACACTCTGCAAACTGTGTCCAACTGTTTCGTATTTGTATTTGAGGGTATATTCGGGTTCCAATATTTGCGCAGCCTCGCAACTTTAAGAAAAGCCTCCGAAAAACTTTGCTCGCTTTGAATCAATTTTCCCCAAGCAAAATGTACACAAAAATTCTGTCAAGGCAACCACCCACAGCCCACACCCTAAACCAGCCGCACCACATGCTGTGTGTGTGTGTGTGTGTGGTTTGGCGCACAAAAAGTTTGCCAAGCATTTTGCAAATGATTTATTGCCACATCAGTGCGACAACGCTGCGTATGAGCGATAGATGATGCTAGGATCTAAGGCTGGCTGTGAGTCACAAAGGATTTAAGTGGCATTTGATACAGCTACGAGCAAATACATCGACTTTTAAATGCTGCCCCAAATTAAGTCATTAAAAAACGATTTTGATTCGGATTTCGATGCTCGGGGCAAACGTTGCGTATGCGTAATGCCGAAAAATGTTGAAATATGCAAATTTATTAGCCAAGTGGGGGTCGGACGGGGGGCTTTTAGTGGGTGGCCGTAGAAATGCAATCATCGAGAAAGCAACGCAAAAGGCAACAAACGAGAAGTGCAAAGAAATGGCCTAAAAGTGTGACTTGGCCAAGAGGACAAAGAAGAGGAAGGGTGTGTGTGTGTGTGGGGAAAGAGTGTGCAGAGGTGTGTGTGTGTGGGGGGGGGGTGTGGGTGTAGTCTACAGCCAGTATGTAGGGCTGCCAACTATTTTTGTAGACGCAGCTGCCTTTGTGTTTGTTATTTTGCCTTTTCGTTTTTTTTTGTTTTTTGGCTTTCATTCCTTTGGGCCAAGGCATAAAATTAAAATGCAAAAATGCTCAGACAATGTGGCGAACAGAGCGAAAGAGACGCAGAGATGTGGGTGTAAGTGTATGTGTGTGTGTGTGTGTGTGTGTTGGTTGTAAAAGTGAAAAAAGCGCAGCTGAGCACGTCATCAAAAGCTTCTCTAGCTGGCTGCCTTTGCAGTTTGCTCTGCTGCTCTTCTCTTTTAGCTGCTGCACTCAAAAAAAAGAAGAAAATTACGTGCAGCAAATTGTGGCAAAAACGAATTGGATTAGCGTCAATGTTAAATTATTAAAATTATAAGGGGGAAAGTTTCAACGGATTTGTTTTTAATATTTCCACATTTTCCATTATTAAATGGAAAATTATATAAAATTATAACTGCAAACGGGATATATAGAAATGATTTTATACATATGTATTTCCACAATTTCAATAGAATTTTTGCACAATTTATGTTAATAATTTCTATAAAATGGAATATATTTAATACATACATTTTCTACAATTTAAAGTCAATGCTTTTATTGATCATTTTCTATGAAATAGATGAAATTTAAGCAATTTAATAGTTACATTTTCAACAATTTAAAGTAAATGCTTTTAAAAACAATTTCCTATGAAATAAATACATGTTAATCTATTCTAATTGAATAAAATATTTTAAAAATTTTCTACGAACTGAATACGTTCAAAAAAGAAGTTCTATTTTCCCTACTATAAATACAAAAATTCTAAAAATTCCTAGTTTATATGCATTTTGTTCCACTTTATAGAAATATAAATATTATATTCATAAAACGACGACTTTTATTATTATTATTATTTTATTATGGTAGTGAAAAGTAGCTCGCTTGAAATCATATATTTTTTTGTGGTATTTATTTCATAGAAACTATATTTATTTTATAGCAACGCTTTTTTTTGTCAGTGTGCATCTGTGCTGACTGCATTTGCATCTCTGGTGGCAGCAGCTCGTTGATGCATAGACACGTCCACAGCATACCTCAGCTAGACACCCTATCTGCCCCCCTTGGATCCCGTAAGCCCCGCCCCCTTCTTAACCACTTGAAATTCACCTGCATAGAGCATTTAGACAAAATGAGCGGCCAACATTTTCGCTTTTGTTTGGCATCGTGTTTTTTATTTTTCTTTTTTCTTTTGGCTCGTTACAAATTTGCGCCTCAACTATTTAGCAAAAGTTATTTGTCTGTTGTTGTGTGGTCCAGTTTTAAGAACATTTGATAGCCAAAATCGAATTAGGAAAATTGGCTTTAATTTGTTAGTTATAAAATAAAGTTATGCAAACTAGTTGTTGGCCACTAAATGCAGCTTAAGATACTTAAAAGATGCACAAACAGCAACAACAAAGTCAAATACAGAAACTGAGATGCACCCACACGACCCAAACAAGTTTACAGCTCAAAAAGTTGAAAGTCGTAAAACTAACATAGACATAAATATATATGTATATATGTATATATAATTTATATTTTTATATATGTGGGAAACAAGGCGACAAGTGAGTCAATAATTCGATAAGTCAAATAAACAAAATAGTTCATTTCATTGGTTGTCATTAGCATTAGCACAGCTGTTTAATATCGCCAGCAAATATAGTCAGCAATAACAGGAAATTCGGCGGCAAGCGGGAAAAGCAGCGGGAAAATTATAAGATGCGATCTCAATATTCAGATCAGTCAGTTCGTTTTTTTTCTTCTCATTTTGTATTCTATGCAAATGAGCTGGAAGTGCGCGGAAGTGGGCACTTTTCTTTATAGATAGACAGACAGTTGCTCATCATCATTGTGTTGAAAAGTGTGTAAGATTTGCGAAATATGTTTCATATCATAATTATAAAGTTTTTCAATTGTCTTGCACTGAAAAAATTACTTTTGTATTTATTCTCACATTGATGTCTTTCATTTCTATGCATTTTGGGATATTCTAAAGTATATTTCCACTTTTAT
This sequence comes from Drosophila flavopinicola, assembly GCA_035042425.1. Lineage (NCBI taxonomy): Eukaryota > Metazoa > Arthropoda > Insecta > Diptera > Drosophilidae > Drosophila > Drosophila flavopinicola. The sequence goes on along the minus strand of JAWNLL010000452.1, from coordinate 13,992,189 downwards.
AGATAAATATTGTTAATATTTATATTAGTATTACCAATTTGACTATAAAGGAATGAACTTCTATTATTAGATCAATGGGATTATCTACTCTTATTATTTATATCGAAGTACTCAGTTCTATGCTCAATTTTTTAATGTTTGTTTACTATTAATCTAAGCATATATTCAGTGACAAATTAATATTATAAAATTTGTATAAAACACAAGTACTATATTTTACATTTATTATTTATTTATTTTATTTTTTTGTTATATATTTTCTTGTATATTTAATAGTTATTTATTTTGTATATATTTTTAACCTAGAAATCTTATTTTAAATTTCAATTTACTGCTATTCACTTATTATTTACTACTTTATAACTACATATTATATTAATTTTTGTAGAAAAAAAGTATTTTAAGTCTTTTGAGCCTAAAAATCTTTATTAATGTTTGTATTTATCTTATTACTTCATATTATATTTGTGTATCCTAGTAAGATACATTTTGAAAGCTTTTAAGCCTAAATAGATTTATTTAACACAAATTTCCTACAAATTGGAAAATACTTTCTGTACTAAATTCATTCTCTAAATTTTAGACATTTCTGATTTCCTGCTAGTGAATTCTTGAAATTCTTGAAGTTTGGCTGTTAAGCAAGAAACTAGTTGTCTGTATAATATAGTATAATGAAATATATATATGTATATATGCTTGCTGCAGTTCTTAAAAAGAACAACTAGTTTCCCAAAAATATTCTAAAGCACACAATCGCATTCACACACATAATACTATATATATACTATATAGCTGAACAGAAGTGCTAATCTCGGCGAATGTATCTTTTAAGCATTGTTGAAAATTTCGTCAGGTGGCTCAGTGCCACAGTTCTCAAACACACACATGGATACTTTAGTGTGTGTGTGTGTGTGTGTGTGTGTGTGTGTGTGTGTGTGTGTGTGTATCTGTGTGCATATCCGCCAGTGGGCAGCGCGATTGGAAACCGTGAAAATATGCAGATAACTAATATTAACTTTTTGTTTGAATGCATGAATGAAGCGTGTGTGAAGTGTGTGTTGGTTGTGTCTCTCTCTCTCTCTGTGTGTGTGTGTGTGTGTGTGTGTAGTAAAAATAAAAGCCAAACTCAGCGCTGCGTTAGATGAATGAAATTGAATGGAAACTGTGAGCCAGCGAGCCGACGGGCAATAATTGGGCATATATACATACATATACATATATATATATATGGCTATAATAAAAGACCCGCAGCGCTTTTTAACAACAACAACAACAAAACTGGCACAGTGCGTTCAACGAATGCACGGACCGTGGTCAAAAAGCGAGCAGACTGGGGAGTGGGGGATTGGGGGTTTGGGTTCTGTGGCCCTTTGCAACGCTAGAGTGCAAATGGAGTCGGGTCAGTTGGTCGATTTTCACTAGCTATAGTTTGCATGTGGGCGACACTGAAGTTCACTTGGAGCTTTGCCAGCAGAAACAGCAACAGAAACAGCAGGCAGGAAAGTCAAAGCGCTTTGGGCGCATTTATATTTCCATTTTATTATGGTTTTTGCCGCACAGATTTTCTTTATATGCGCACAATTCAAATATAGCAACGACAGAGAGAGAGAAACAACAACAAGAAGCGTTTCGATAACAGCTCGAAGGCATTTTATTTTTATGAGCAACAGCAACAACAACAACAAGAAGAAGAAGAGCAACCCGGGTTGTGCCACGCCCCCCGCCCACCCAGCCGAACAGCTGTCGCCAATGTCGGCGACAAAAACTCGCTCAGCTAAACGACAACGACTTATTTCTTGGCACGAGCGGCCAAAGACAAAAAAAGTATCTCAAAATTAAATGAAAACATATATGCTACTAAAACACACACACACACACATACACTTCAGCTTGTGTGTGTGTGTGTGTGTGCGTGTTTGTCTTATAAAGAAAATCTGCAAAAGTAACACAGATTTCGCGACCAGAGAGCTGCAGACACTGAGGAAAAGCCAACGTCAAGCCAAAGCAATGAAAATTGAAGACAACCGCAGAGCGGACGCATTTAATTTTAGATTTATATATATACAGGGTGTTCGCTTAGCTAGCTAGCTGGCAGCAGGTGGCAAACATAACAGGATTTGCCATAAACCTAAGCCGCTAAGTCAACAGCAAAAGCGCATATCCTTTAACCCATGCCATAAATTAGGAACCTCCATTTTGAATCGCTTCCCAGCTGGTAAGTTTATTAAGTTTATTTGTGAAAATACAAGTTACCAAAATGTTTGCAAAGTTTGCACTTTTCATGCGCACGGAAAATGCTTTTCCTAAACTTGTCACTTCCATAACTCAGACAAAACTTGAGCGATTTCAATGTTCGAGGCCGATTTGTTTATGCATTGTATTATTTGTATCATTTGAAACATTTTTGACTTTTCGTTTTTCTTTGAAAAACAAGTTACAAAAAAGTTTTCAATTCCCCAGAAATACCTTTTGAAGACTTCAAACTCTCATAACTTTGCCAAAACTAAGCCGATTTTGAAGTTCCAGACCATTTTGTTCATGGTTTGTCCTCTACTTTTATTCCACATTTAAGTATTATCAATTTCATATTTTTGACTTTTTTCCGAAAAAAGCATGTACTCCCCCCTTACTATTTTTCGGAAAATTTTTTATTTCAAAAAATAGAATCACGAAATTGGATTTTTAATCGATAGCGGGTGTCATAATTATTATAAAAATCAATTTACAACCCGATTTTGGGATGGTTCATTTTTGAGCCTAAAAACAGGTTAAAATTAACAAAAATTTCAGCTTGTAAAATTATTATTTTTTCCCTTTAAAGACTTTAAACTCGCATAACTTTGCCAAAACTGAACGGATTTTGAAGTTCCAGACCATTTTGTTTATGGTTTCTCCGCTACATTTAATCATCTGCATTTCAAACTGAAGCACTTTTAAAATTTCGATTTTCTACTGAAAACAAGCCAAGATAAAGCTTCCAAGTCTCTAGAGGTGCTCTTCCAAGTAGTAAAAACTAACATAACTTTGTCAAAACGGATACGATTTTAGTTCTTGAGGCAGTTTTTATCATGGTTTGGCATCTATAACAATTCTGCACTCTCAAAACTAAAGCACTTTAGAGTTTCGGTTTTTCTATTGCAGTTAATTACTGCTACAATTTTGATTTATGTTTCTGTGCTGCAAAAACTAATCTATTCGAAGTGTAAGTTATCTATTCCCCCTACTAATAAGTCACTAAGCATATATGCTAATGAATTGGAAAAGCATTTGAGCATTGAGCACCCCTTATATGAAGAGGCAGAAGAAGAAGCAGATGATGATGATGATGCTTCTGCTTCTGCTGCTGTCATTTTGGGTCCCTGGCGACACGTTTCCTAGTCGCTAAAGATTTCGAATTTGTTGATGCTGATGCTGATTCTGATGCTGATGCTGAGAGAGCTATAGAGCCATATAGCTAAGTGGAAGGAAAAACGTCGCGTGGGTTATTTCGAATCTGTTCACACTTTATGCGACTTTTGATTTGTGCGCGTTTGGCTCACAAAAAAAAGCAGCAAGAAAGAAAGACAAAAACACACATCGAATACAGCCAGAATGCAACTAAAAATAACTACATTTTTAGAGCGCATTTTTGTTGCTGTTGTTACCTTTTTGCTCGCTATTCGTTTTCCTTTTGTTTGTCGTCTCGTTGCAGTTGTGTGAAAAACTTTCCACTCTCGTCTCTCTCTTTCCGAATTTGTTGTTGTATTTGTATATCTTTTATAATTTTGTTGTCGTGCTTGATTTGAGCCAAATATTTTATGGCTGCTTAAAAATATATTAGCACCTTTATTATATGCTGTATTTGGTCATATATATATATATATTATGTATGCCATATATTTGTTATTATTATTTAGTATTTAGTGTAGCGGAACGCGAGCGCTTTAAATATTTATGTGGCATATAAATTTTATAAATTCAACACACTTCAAACCGAAAACTTGCTGTGCGTGTGTGTGTGAGTGGGAGATTGGGAGTGGGTGGTCCTGCCTAATCTGGCTCGTTTATCAACTCATCAAAGGGCAGTCAAAATGCCAACGTGAAAATATATACAAACGCCATTTCTATGCGATCTGCTCAAAAGAGCAAGGACGAAGGGGCAGCGAAGAGCTGGGGCAGCTTTGAGAGCGCCAGGATATAAGGGATACCGAGTCGTGTGTGTGTGTGTGTGTGTGTGTAGTTGTTGTTTATGGCCAGTACGTTACGTATACGCAACGTGTGCAAATGGCAACACACTAGGGACGACGCCAGGCGAGGACGTGCTGAAGGACGAGCAGGAACAGCAGGACAACAAGAGAGAGAGTGAAAGAGAGACGGAGAGAGAGAGAGAGAGAGCGCGCGCGTGCCGTCGATGACTCGGTGACTATTTGCTCTGTGCCGGGGTGGGGAGAGGGGAAGAGGAAGAGGCAGAGGGTACAGGGTATAGGGGAACAGCAGCAGAGTGTGGGTGGCTTTTAGCCTGACTCGCTGGGTATACACAAAAATTGTTTCAATTTCTGTGCGTTGGCAAAAGAACAACAACAACAAACGCATATTTTGTGTGTCACGCATTAAATCCAACTCCTTTTAGCCACTTGCCGACGCAACTTCAGTTGTTGTTGTTGTTGTTGTTGTTCTTGCTGTGAGGTAATGTTTTATTTTTCGGCTGAAAAAGTCGCCAGCAGCAACTGCAACAACAACAACAACAATAGCAATAGCAACCAGAGAGCCACAAAATCAAGTACGTTCACACACAATTTTCATGTGCGTGTGTGTGTGTGTGTGTGTGTGTGTGTGTGTGTGTGTGTGTGTGTGTGTGTGTGTGTGTGTGTGTGTGTGTATGTGTATGTGTATTTGTGGCCGCCGCTAATTTCTGTTTTTGTCGCTATTCGCCTGGGCTCAGTTGGCCGAAATAGTAATTTTTATATCTTGGCTGCTGCTGCTGGTTGTTGTTGTTGTTGTTGTTGCTGCTTGCTGTCGTTGACTTTTGTCTGGCCGCTTTGGCCTGGGCCTTTAACAACAACAACAACAGCAGCAGCAGCAGCAACAGCGAGAAAAAACTAATTTTTTATGGCTTTTTTGGCGAAAAAAACGCAGTTTATATTTTTAAACACAACGCGCGTTGTTGTTGCTCTGTTAACTGCTGTTGCTGCTGTTGCTGCTGTTGTTGTTGCTGCAGCACAGAACGCACGAAAACTGGCACACACAGTGACACACACACACACACATATACAGCAGCGTGCACGCTACTAAAATGTCGTCTAACGTACGAGTTTCGCTGCTGACTGCGCCGTCGACGTTCAACGTTGAGAACTTGAATATAAAAACGGAACGGAAAAAACGTGAAAAACGCTTTGCGCGAGACTGGCGGAGACGAATGACGACGAACGACGGGCCGCGAGAGTTGCTGCTGTGTGTTTGATTTCTTTTTGGTTTTGTGGCAGAAGCAGAAGTGTTGCAATCGCGACGGTAGAACAACGACTCAGCCAACACACGAGCGCAACGCGACCAAAACTTGGGGCCCCCACATGGCAGCGACGCCGACAGCGACGTCGGCAGCGAGCCGCCATTCGGCTAGGCGCATTCGGCTTTGCTTGCGCTTAGCGTGCGAGCGTGCTCGTTTTCTCTGCTATTGTGTGCGTGTGTGTGTGTGTACGGCTCTCTTGCGCGCTCCCTTTCTTTTTGGCGCTCTTTTGTATACCCTGTGCTCAGTGCAAGTGTGCAGTACAGGGCAGAAGCAGACTGCTTAGAGCATATTAGCTGTATGCATTGACTTTATTTAATTATAAATACTTTGTCAAGCAATGCTTTTAAATTAATGTGCTAGTCACGATTACATTTGCATATTGCATTGCATTACAATCAAATAGTGCATATTTATACAAATATATTACGATAAATATAGCAGAGCTAGATAATAAATTTCGAATATAAGTTATTATATCCAAAGATTTGATTTTTATTTTATCAATGGCCACTGGGTATCTCTTAGTCGCGCTCTGTCGCCTAGAACACTCTTACTTGTTTTACTTTTGTGTTAGCGAGGGATGCAATGCACGTGCGAGAGCGTCTGTAGATGAATGCGTGCGTGTGTGTGTGTGTGTGAGAAAGATTACAATAAACACATTTTAGCGATATTACATATTTGGCCTATTTATTAAGCAGCAATAGCAACAGCAACAACAACAACAGCAGCAGCAGCAGCAGCGACAACAGTAGCCGCTTTAGCTCTCGCGCTTTACACTCCCACTTGCACTCCCTCTCTCGCTCGCTCACACATTAGAGTCGCTGACGCTGACGTCGGCGTCGCTGCCGCTGCCGCTGTGCTATGGATGGCCAAGCAAACACAGTTATGTTTGCCGCTGCCGCCGTCGCTGCTGCCGCCGTGCGTTTCGAGTTTTTTGATTCTTTGCTTATTGTGCAATGAGCCATGGCGACTTAATTGCTTTTCGTTTGGGCTTTTGGCTTCTATAACAACAACAACAATAAGAGCAACAGCAACTGGCAGTTTGTATTTTCTCTTTGCGCTACGCTGCACTTCAAATGCTTATTGTTGTTGCTGTCGCTGTCGTTCTATCTGTCATGGCGGAGGCGCATAAATAACGGCGCTGATAAAAACTGGGCGAAGGGCGTGCACACACACACACACACACTCGCACACACACACACACAAACGTATGCACGTAATTATGGCCAGCGCTTTTATCAACTTTACGTAGTTTTTATTTTATTTTTTTTAAAGCTCTCGATTACATAAGCGCCCACAAAACGGACGGCGATGGAAATCTGCCTGGGAAGCGACGACTGAAACAGCCGGACGTATGTGTGTGTGTGCGTGTGTGTGTGAAGTTGTAAAAATTTGAGTTTTTCAGCATACACTGCGCGCAAAAACACAAAAAAAAAGACAGCGAGCGCAAAACAATCATGATAATTAAATTGGGTTCACTGATGCGTATACTTAACATTAAATTCAAAGCAGCGAGCGCCGAGCAACAACAAAAGCTTCCTCAGGCGCAGCGTCGCCAAAAACAAACAACGAAAATGTTTGTAAATTATAAAAAAAAAAAAGAACCTTCAACTGCCACAGCAGCGAAGATGTCGCTTTGGGGTTGGTTTGGGGCCGCCTCCAGTTGTTGTATTAGCAACAAAAAAATTATATAGGTTAACATTTACGCGCCAGAGCGGGAGAGCGCCACATGCAAATGTGGGCCGAAGTTGCTCACACCCTCTATATATATAACAGCAACAGCAACAACAACAATGTAATCACAAAAAATCAAAGCCACTTTTTGCTCTTAAGTGCAAAAATCAGACACGAGCAGCAGCCAACCCCAAAGCAGCAGCAGCCGCAAAGAGAGCGCCGCTCGGCAGCGAAGAGAGCGACAGCGAGAGAGAGAGCGAGAGCGAGCTTTGCGCCATGTGCGTGGGCGACAGGAAGAGCAGAGGCTCCGCTCCTTCGTTGAACTAGTAAAGCAGCAAGCTTAAATAGAGCAAATGTCGCCCGTTGCGTGTTGTTATGCCTCTCTCCCTCGCTCCCACCCACCCATGCCGCCAGCCTGTTCGTTCACTCTTCCTGCTTGTTTATTATGGGCAGGCAAAGGGTATAATAAAGTTTGCCAATGTGTGTGTCAAACAGTGGAAATACAAATAAGAGCCTTAAATTATATATGTATGTACAAATTCCAAGATATTATTATATTATATATGCAAAAATTCTGTGAAATATTGATCCTGGGCTAATTTTAGTGCTGGAAGCATTATTTTTATAGAAACCAACTGCGTGCTAATAATTGTAATCCTTTAATATCTTATTAAATTCAAGGCAATCTAAATGTCTCAGAATATAGAATTCTCATTCCCAAACCATATAAAATACGGAATTCCTTTCGATTTAGAGTATAATCAAGTCGAGTTCATTCGCCTGTCTGTCCACTCCATTTGGATTTTGCTTAGTTGCCTAATAAACAAAACTCTTGAGAATAAATCACAAATCAGCGGCGAGCCGAGCCGAGCCCCAAAAGTGAACCTAACCTCACAAACCCATCGCTGCCGCTGGCCACCGGTGAACGTTGTTAAATGGACCGCGAAATGTAAGCGGCGCGTATCATGTGAAAGACGCTTTTAATGGGTCAGCAGAGCGATGAGTTTTTGTCTAACACACAGCTAGACCGAAAGAGCAATAGAGAGAGCGAGAGAGAGTGCACAGAGTTCGACCTTAAAACGCATTAGCAACAGTCGGATAAATCGTAATAATTTTATTAGCAAACATGAAAAGCGGACTCAACCGCTTAACTGCCCAGTTAGTATTTCGAAAGGTGTTGCTGTGGCTTGGCTCCACTTTAGAAGTTCACAAAATCCAATAAGAAAATGTAACAAAAGCGACAGAGAGAGAGAGAGAACGTGACAAGTGCAGGCGAGCGCTCAAGGTAAATGCTTCGCTGCCGCAGTCGACGCTGACGCTGACGCCGGCGTCAACAGAGTGCAAGATCAACCGAGCCGAGAGTGGCCGAAAAAAACGAGCACGCCACAGCGTAGAGAGAGAGAGCGAGAGCGGGGGAAAAAGAGAGACAGCGAGCGCAACGAAATGCCAAGCAAAAGAAAAACCACGCGCGAGTGACAATCAGACAACACACACACACACACACATGTGTACATTCAAACACACACACACACACACACACACATACACAAACCGTTGCCCATTTGGATGCTGACCAGTGCTACCAATTACGCTGCTTGCAATCAAATCTGGCTTTTTGAGAGGAGTGTTTGGCCGGAAAAGGCTTGAGCACAGCTGGCAGCGCCAAAACTAGCCTTTTTTCATTCTAACAGATCGAACTATTGTTATTGTTTATAATTCATAGTCTTGCAGATGGCAAATTGACAAAATGTAGAAGCACACTTTTCAAAACAGCAGGCAGTGGAATTTGTGACATTTGTAATTATGTAAATGTAAATCATGCTTTCTTGGAGATTAAATATAGCTAACATATATTACAAAAATCGAAGACAATTCAAAGAAAATTAAAATGTGGCTCTTTTTACGACATTTCTAGCTAGCTGTTTTAGGTTGCTCAACACTGCTGCCGAGGCGCAGCCACCGGTTCGTCTAGCGTCAAGTGTTGACTAAATGAAAAGAACAAATCGGCAGCCAAGACTTGTTTTTAGCCAGCGGAGTTTTAGAGCCACAAAGCAAGCAGCAGCAGCAAGCAGCAGCAGCAGGCAGCTAAAGAACCTTTTTATATTTCCCGCACCGCGCGTTTGACATACTGACCCAATTCCCGGTTTCGATTTTCTGGTTTTTCTTACAAATACACGTTTTCCGCTGCATGCACACACACACACACACACAGAGACACACATGTGTACATACTATAAACACGTGTGCGTGCGTTCTTCAACTCTGGAAAAACGAGTTGCATGCATCAGAATTTTCGCCCGCCAACAAATTGCCAATTGCCAATTGCATTAGAGAAATACCCCCCCGAAAGCACACAAATCGACAGCCCCTCGTTCCCTCTCACCCGCACACTCACCGTTATAGCCGAGCGTTGTTGCTGTGCTTGCTGCTTGAATCGCTTCAATTGATATCGCCGTTGCACTCGCACTTGCACACAGGGCACGCACGCACAAATTGCAGCAGGAAGGTTACGTTACGAGGGTTTACGTTATTTGCTCAATTATTACCCAATACGAGGAACGTTTTTTTGACGGATGCGCGACGGTGACGGTTAAATGTTAATTGGTTAATAATATTGGTGGTATAATTGTGCTTGTTCTTGTTCTTTTGTTTTTTGTTTTCTTATGTTGTGTTCCGATTTTAAAAATTGAATTACACTATTTTATTTTTATATTTTTTACACTACTAGAGATCTTACTTCCTACGAATCACAATTACAAGTGAATACGAGACCCCCGAAAATAACGACAGTTGAACATGCACATGAAATTTAACGCACCGACTACTCTATATCCTCACGCTCATTTAAAACATTCAAACACACACACATGTGCATATATATGTATATAAACAGTTATGTATGTATGTATGTATGTTGTTGTTGTTGTTGTATTTGTGCAGCGCGCGCGTCGTCTATAAAAAGGTGCCGCAATCGCTTCTTGCTGCTGCTGGGGGGAAATCAACATATCACACACACTTTTCCCGCACCCGAAATTTTCAATGTGACGTAACAATTTTCGGCTGATTTTCAGTTCATTCGCAACGGACTAAAGCACTTAACTGGCCACTGGGCACGTTTCTGAACGTTGTAACGGTGTTTTTCAATTCAAATTCGGTGTAAGAAGCGAGAACGAACCCAACACGGCCACAGCACGGTTTTATTTTTAACGTAAATAATGATTTGGTTGTAGTGTTGGGTTTGCTCGGCGGTGAGTGAGTGTTGGTAATTGTTGGCGGCAGCAGATGTCGCCGAGCGCTGTTACGGTCAGTAGCGGAATGCTAAGCATGGTATGCTGCTAACAACATGTGCGAGCAAAACTGGCAAGTAGTTAGCAGTAAAGTTGCACAGTATGGCTAAAAATATATGTATGCATGTATTTTAGCTCGTAACTTAGCCAATTTTGTTCACCTCATTTACTTTAAGCGCATGAACAAAACTGTTCTGCAAAGTGCGCTGTTAACAACTTGTCGAGAGCAGCTGATTGCTGTTGCATTATGTCTGCTTATGCAGCCCTGGCTGCTGTTAGTTGCTCTTAGCCGCTAACATGCTGTTAATAGGGCACAGTTTCGAGGCATGCTAACATTTATAAAAATGTAAATTTGGCGCGCTTAGCTTTGTTTTTAAAATATTGCCACACATAATTGCACTTTAAAACCAATATAAACTTTGTTATCTGCTAAATTAAAAGACTGCACAAAGCATATGGCTAATATAATAACAGCAGACGCCTCTTAGTGCAGCGCTGTTAAGTGCGCTGTTAAATGAACAGCTGAGCGTGTTTTGCACAGAAATAACATTGCTGAAAAAAAACAACAACGCAGTTGTGTGGTTGAAAATAATGCTTTAGTGACTGCGATAAACAATTGCAACGCATAATGTCGCTGGTGGATCATGACTCATGGTAAGCGTGAAGAGAAAATGTGATTGATGTTTACTATATATACGACACTCCAGGGATATCGAATATGAGGGCTGCGAGCGTTTGCAACATCAGATTCTGGTGCAGCTGAATGAGCGTGGACAGCTGGGAGGCGGAGGAGGAGCAGCCACCCAGCTGCAGTATGTGAAGCTGACGAGCGGCATACAGTTGAGCGTGGAGCAGCTGCGCAAGGCAGTGACGCATCTGAAGGTGATGCTGGACAATGCGATCACGTTCGAAATGAATCCCGCGGAGCAACTGCAGCAGCGACGCATCAACTGGGACAAGCTGGCGTCGCAGCTGCGCGACCTCGAGGCCAAATTCACCAGCAGCACACGTGCCAATCAGCTGGCGCCGGCTTCCAGCTCCGTTTGGCAGGCAGCGGGCACAGCTGCTGCTCCCAGTCGGCCACAGGATGTTGCCTCGCTGAAGCTGCGGCAGGCTGAGATCCTGGAGGATCAGAATCGCGGCCTCGAGGCGCTATCTGCAACCATATCGCGGCAGCGTAATCTGGCCACCCAGCTGGGCAACGAGGTGGAGGATCAGAACACCATACTGGACAACCTGGCCAATACCATGGATCGCGTGGAGTCGGGCGTGCACCGGGAGACGCGCAGCATCAGCCAGGTGAGCAGGCGCGACAGCACCTGGGGCTACTGGCTGGTCATCATAGCGCTCTTTGTGGCCATTATCATCGTGATCTTTGTCTAGCAGGCTGGAGGGAACGGAGCCAACTGTTATATACGTATACATATGCGACTATACAATATACACAATATTTAAATAATATATATATATATACATATATATTCTATGTTATATACTTGTGAAGCGTCTACGCAATTTCCAAAGATGGTAAATCAAAGAGGAGGGGAAGAAATTATACGAAACTCGCCTAACGATCGAATATCGAGAATATATATTGTATTTACAATTTTTGCAAACTCTGGACTATTTGTGTACTCTGGACTGTATCCTTATAGGGTATATATTCCTGATAAGTATCAGCCGAGTCTATATAACTATGTTCGTCTATTTCTATTGCTTCCCTCTGTTTATTTTAAATTGATCTTAATTAAACACGGCATACATTTATTTCAATCAATTATTCAAATCGGTTTGCTATATCATATATTTTTATTACAAACTATTCTTTATCGGATTTTAGTTCGCGAATAATTTGAATATGGTTTACAAATAAATATTAATATGGTTTATTTCTGATTTATTCAGTCTTCGAAAACCAGAAGATAACTCTAAATTCTTATTTTAATTTAGTAAATTTATATTAAAATTGCATTGTCAACCCGAAATTCTCACTTTTAGGCCCCTGCCTATCTATAGCCTTCCTCAAACATATCCTCCATGTTCACTTTTTGTTTAAATAAGCCAACACTTGCAACGTTTTCGTTAATTCCAACAGGTTTATTTCGTTAGATGTCTCCGTCACGGATTAAATTACATTTACAGGTTACAGGATTACAGCATTAACTACTTAAGCCAACTCAGATGCGTAGGGCACATGGGCCAGATGACCGATGGCGCCCACGGACAGCTTGGAGCTGGCGACCTTCTTGGCCGCCGCCTGCACCTGCTGCAGCGAAATGCCATCGATGGCAGCGACGAGAGCGTCGGCTTCCAGCACGGTGCGGTTGAGCGCCGCCTGGCGACCGATCTCCTTGATCAGACCGCTGTCCGAGGAGTAGTTGGAGATGGCGCGCGCCTTCAGCAGCGCCTTGCCACGCGCCACATCCTTGTCGGAGACGGAGCCCGATTTGAGAGCACGCACCAGGAAGTCAACAGCCTTGCCAATGTCCTTGCCATCGGCGGCAGTCACAAAGCCAAAGAGACCAGCATCGGAGTAGCTCTTATTCAGAGCCCGGTAGGACACGGGCGCATCGCCAGCACAGCTGACAGCCTCGCCAAAGGCACCCGAAGACTTGCCGCGCTTGGTAACAGCGCCAGCGCCGACCGCCTGCTCCAGTATGGCAAAGGCCAAAGCCTCCTTGTGATTGCTGGCGGCACCGCCCTCACCAGCAACGGCCACCACAGCGCGATGTCCGGCGGTGTCCTTGCGCGCATCGCCGCCATAGTAGCTGGCATTGCTCTTGGCACCGCCGCTGCCGCTGGGGAAGCTTAGGGTCTGTGCAAAGCCCGACAGCAAGTTGTTCTCAACGCCAACGCCGACGACGGCAGCGCTGCCAGCGGAGAAGGTGTTGGCCACATAGTGCAGCAGGCTCTCCGGTGAGATCTTGCCCAGCTGGAAGCGGGGGATGTAGATGGAGTTGCCCAGGCCGCGACGGAAGGCCGCCTTGTGCACCAGCTCAATGGCGCGCTCCTGCAAAGTTAAAGCGTTACGATTTGTTGTTCAGATAATAGAGATATTATGATGGTCGCTTGGAACACACAGTATAAAGTTGCTGCTCTGAGGAAGATCACTGCTTGACTGATCCCCAGTAGTACTATTGCGCTAGATTACACACGATACTTGTTTCTAGCAGTTCCAGTTTCCTGGCGACCACTATATAAATCTCATATCAATATGCGAACCTCTGTGGTGACGGCATCCAGCTGATTGTGCAGTGTCTTGGCATTATCCTTCAGCTCCCAGGGCTTGAAAGCAGGCTGCAGCAGATCCTGCAGATAACGCAGACCGGTCTCCACATTATCCGCCGTCGTCTCCACGGTGTAGCCAACGAATTCGCGATCACCCCAGGTGGTCAAGGTGCCGCCCACCTGCTGAATGTGGCGTGCAATGGCGAAAGCACTCGACTTCTGGGTGCTCATGTTGCCAGCGAGACGCAGCAGATGCGAGGCGCCCAGCGTGTCGTAGGCCTCGTTGCGGGCGCCAGCGCTGCAAGCAGCACACAAATTAGATGCAGCTCCAAAAGGGGGGAGGAGGAGACACACTTACCGCAGCACAACCGAGACACGGGAAACGGGCACGGTGGCATCAGCTGTGGCCACCACCAGTTTGTTCTCGAGCACGTTCACGTGGATGGCGGAGGTGTCGCCGACGAGGCGTGGGCAGGTCGCATAACCGCGCTTCTAAACACAAATAACAGAAATTTAGCAACTTTTTAACATTTACGTAACACGACTATCGGAATTTTTGCCACAATTTGTTGGTTAAGTTTGCAGGCTGTCCAAGCGCCATTAACTTACAGCGATTGAGCGCAAGAGATGCGTCTTGCTTGCGTTACAGGCCATTGCTTTGGATATTTCAGTAAATTGTACTAATTTTATAACAATTAATCGCAGCGAGCGACGACGATTTTTCCACCCTTTCGTTCACACAATTCAGTGATGTCAACAGCTGAGCTAGGGAAACATCGATAGTTTTGTCAATATCGATAGTCTGAAACATCGATGTTTCTGTACCTCAAGTAATAACATATTAAGTAATAACAACATAAAACTTAAACAAATAATAATAATAATAACTACTTGTGTGAAGTAGTATGCTAGTTAAATATTTGTTTGCAGTACTTTAACAACATTAAGCTGAGCTGCGAACAAAGCAAATTTCTGCCGGCAAAACTTTAACGACCTGGTAACACTACAAATTTGCAACAGTTGTTTTTGTTGTTTTATGTTTGGCGAAATTGCGTTCCCCTTTTTAAGTTTTTCGTTTGTTTATTATGTTTGTGCTAAACAAAGTGGATAATGGTATGCGAGCAATGAAAAACAAGCCTATGCTGTGTATACTTAACTTTATTCCCTTACAGAGGTTGAAAAATTCATTTTAATTCCGATCAAACCAGCGTACACCGTGGGAAGATTGTCTACGGATCTGATTTTGTCGGAGGATCTCAGCATTAGCCGCACCCATGTACGCCTGTGCCTGTCAAGCGATGCGCTTTCCGTCGAGGATCTGGGCTCCAGGTACGGCACATTCATCAACAATGACATTGAACGCAACAAAAAGATGAGTGCGAAGACTCCAAGTCCACTGCAAGTTGGGGATAAGCTGCGTTTCGGAGCACTTAAGAACATCTGGCAGCTGTCGCAGCTCAAGCTGAAGACAACCGCATCGGCCTTGGCACGCACGCAACTACTGGAGCTGGACAAGCTTCTTGGGCCGCTCGGAGGTGCTGTTCTGCCCAGCTGGACAGATGGGTGCTCCCATTTAACCATGGACACGGTGACGATTACGGTCAAGCTGCTGCACGCATTGCTGGAAAACAAACCCATCGTCAGGGTGGACTTCTGGCGAGAGCTGCTTAAGTTTGCGCGCCGCTGTCACGTCACCGAGGATTGGCCGAAGCCCGCTGACTTTGCGCCAGCTCAGCCGTCGGATATGCCCAGCATCAGGTGGCGTCCAGAGCGCACCAAACTGTTTGCCGGCATTACGTTCGTTTTCATGAATCGCAAGCATTTGGATATGTACGGTACGGTAGTGCAGAAAGCTGGTGGCTCCTTCAAGGATCTCAACTCAGGCGTACGCAAACCTTTTCTGACCAAAAAGAATGTGGTCGTCATACAATATGTGACCTCAACTCAGTCCCAAGGAACAGAAACTATATACAGTGTACAGGGTGAGTTTAGCTGACATATTTCAATTTAAACATCTCTCTAATCTTTCTCTTTCAGGTATTTTGGAGCAGGCTGGACTGCGTCCAATACCAGATTATGAAATCGGACTGGCCATATTGCACTGTTCCATGGAGAAGTTTTGTAATCCGTCGCATGCCATCATTGAGAACTCGTTGGCCACCACAGAATCAATGGATTCATCGATCTTGGTGCCGAATACAGAGCGCACTCAAACCGAGCGCCGCGGAGGCACTGCATCCGAGTTTGTCGTCCCGGACTCGGAACAGTCGCAAATCTATGCGCTCAGCTTGGGTAGCGAGAAGGAGGCGTCAGAAAAGCAGCCGGAATCAGCACCTAAGCCTAAGCCAGTGGAGCCAGCAAAAACTAGACAGGGCAAGCGTAATAACGCCATCTATTTGGATTCCTCTGATGAGGATATCGCCGTAGTCGAGCAGCCAAGCAAGAAACCTAAAACAGTGATTGCAAGCAAGCCAAAGCCAAAGCCTAAAGTGCCTATTGTTGTGGAGTCCTCGGACGAAGAGCAGTTGACCAGTAAACCAAAGCGTAAAATTGCGCTTATTGCGGACTCGTCTGACGAGGATCAGCCGAAGGAAAAGAAAACGAAATCAAACGGCCAGCAAAATATGGCTTTAAACTCTGGTGATGAAGCAGCTCTAGAGGACATAGCAAACTCCATGTTTCTGGATGATGATGAAGCTGAGCCCAGTCAAGTGGTTAAGAGTAAACCTAACGTTGTAGAACAGACAAAGACTTCACCCAGGCGTTCAACTCGTGGCAATCCACAACAACAGCAGCAGCAGCTGGAGGAGGAGGAGGAGGAGCAAATTGAGGTGATTTCACCACGACGATCGATGCGTGGAAAACCAGCTGCAGCTAAAGTGAAATTAACGGTCATACAAAATGCTAACGATAGTGAAGATGAGGAACTATTTCAATTCAAATCCAAGGCACCAGAGCGTGCTCCCTTCAAGCCAACTGAAAACATTGAGGCCACATGCAAACCGGCTGAGAAACCAGTCCAATCCAGTCCAGCTGTCAAAAAGTCGGCCAGAATAAGTGTGCGTAATTTTCTGGAAAAATCACAGAATCAATTGGCAACTCAGAAAGTGGTTGCACCTGCTGCCTCCCAACAACCTCGCAAGCGCCTGCAGCTGAAGCAGCTCAACGAAAGCGACAGCGATGACAATGATAATCCTTTTCAGTTTGGCGACAGCAAGAAGCCAAAGAAATCGTTTGGCGCTGGCAACGATTCCGATGACGAAAGCCTATTCAACTTTAAAGAACGTGCTCAACAGGAGCACAGCAAGGTGATCAGCGATGACGATCAGGATTCAGTTTGCACAGAGCTATTCATACCGAATACCAAAAACAGTAAATCAAAGTATATTGTGCCCAAGGCAAAGGAGCTACCTCGCAGAATAAACACCAGTGGCTGGCTATCGTGTAGCGGGCTGCACGAGGATGTCAAGCCGGAACCAAAGCCGGAGCAGAATGTGATAGAAATGGACGCTGAGGCAGCAGCTCAGACAGATATCAAGGAGGAGCACAAGGACGCCGATGAAAAGCTGGCGCACGTCAAATGGCTGGCAAGCATCAAGGATAGCATTCAGGTGCGCATGTGCAACATGAACATCAGCGAGCGCAGCAAGGACGAAACGGATGCGCCCAACACAAGTGCCAGCAAATACAGCGGCCGTAAGAACTTTAAAAAGTTTGTCAAGGTAAGCAAAGAGAGTGCAATTATCTTCGAAATAAACTTATTAACCAGCCTTGTTCTCATCCATAGCAAAACAATACGCATCCGCAGCAGCGCATCCTGGGCCTGAAGCGCCTGCAGCTGGCCGAAGGCATGGTCTCCGCTTTGTAATCAACGTAATCAACTAAACGCATTCCATTTGCTCTCTCTTCTTTGCTATATTTTGCTACCAATAAATTTGCGAAATATGTTCAAAGCCTTTGTGTGATCCCGAGCCTGCAGCTTACGCTCGAAAAGCTTCTTGGACGCCAACCATTCGTGATTTTGTACGGCTTTGGTCAGGCAGGTGTTGGGCGTGTTTTTGCGCGCCTTCGACTCGCGCATAATGAAGTGTTTAACGTCCTCCACGGTGGCCAGTGAGTCCAGCTGAAAGGCGGGCTCTGTTGCAGCTGCTGCAGGCTTCTGGCGCGCAATTACCGTGCCCACATCCGCTTTGGCCAGTCGCTTGGCCTTTTCTGCTTTGGTTACCAAAGGAGGGGCTTGTGGTGCGAGTGTGACTGATGCGGGCATTGCCTCCTCGGCTTGGTTTGTGGGTTGCATGACTTTAAGCACACTCAGTTGCTTTGGCAGTTGGCAATTCTCGGGCAGAAAATTGTGCTTTTCCACCTGGGGAAAGCTCAAACGATGTGGCTGCAGCTTGTTGTACAGCGCAGCACAACTGTTGGCCTGCAGCGAGCTTAGCTTGTTGATCTTTGCGATGGCTGCAATGAGCAGCGTGAGAGTCTCCATGAAATAGTTGCTGCGTAGCATTTGGCCAAAGTATTTCGCCGCCGCCAGGCAGCAGTAGTGAATGCGTTCGTGCAGGCGATGGCAGGCTAGCAGACGCACCAAGATGAACTCAAAGCTGTTCCGCGTGGGCATCTCGCCGGACAGCTGCTCATCGCAGGCGTCCGGCAGAGCGCCACGAAAGTGTTCCAATTCACGCGGCACATCGAGACGCAGCAACCGACAGAGCGCCGCATTCAGTTTGCAGACAGCACGAAATCCCGGCATGGTGCGAAACGAGTACTTGCGACGCGCCATTAGGCGTCCAATCAAGGCGGCTGTCTGATTGAACTCGGAGCCATTTGGTCCGGACAACTGTTGCAGATAGCGATTGATGACCACAAACACATCCTTGGCTGCAAAGGTGAGTACACTAAGTAAACATTTCTTGTTGCTACATGTAATGCGGCTTACCAAATCCCGTGTCGCTTACTTGTAAAGTGACTGATGGTGGTTTTTTTAATTCAAAATCGTTCCAAAAACATAAGTTCGCCATGCTTTTGCAAAACGTAAATAAGTTGAATGCATTATCGATAACATTAAGAGACGATGTTCGATTACTTTGCATGCGTTGAGGCTGCCAGATCGGGGTGGGATTGGCGGTATATTTGAAATTATAAATACAAGCTGCTAATGGCACATATATATGTATGTATGTTTCTAAAAGCCAATGTATTGAATTATGATAAGTAAAATGGATTAGCTATCAGGCCAGCTCAATAAAATAATAATTAGACTGGCAGCCTTGAATACATAAATGCATACAGTTTGTATTTTTACTACTTAAGGTTATATCTTATCTTGTAGAATTACAGACATGTTATCAGCCACACTTAACATTTTATTTGAGACGCCGATTAAGTTGGCTTAATTTCGTTACTTTGCTATCTATTTGCTCAGCAATTGAAAAGCTCTTGTTGGCGGTTCATAGCTTTCGTGCTGGGCAGCATTGCATGCTGAAAACAGTCTGGCAACACCAGCCAAACCATATGGCTTTGACTCCACCTGTCAGCTTTGCTACTATTTGCTCAATTATTAATTGTAGAGAGCTGTTGCGTGTACGACATTAACATTCACGCGCAGCTAATTGCCGTTTTTGTATTAATTTGTAAAGCCAAAGCTATTGCTGTTTAGAGGAACTCGCCGTGTGGTCGTGTGTGCGTCTGTTTACTGATAAGATAGAAGCTAACAAAATATGCTTGTCATCAATACAATCAAAAACTCAGCGAGACTTACGTTGCTGCGTAACGCTAGCTGGCTACGAAATAGTTTAACGAGCAGCAGCAGCCGCACTGGACCAACAAATTTCACGCGCACTTTCTCGCTGGGTCTGGCGTTGAGGCAGCAACAAGATGTGTAAGTGACGAAACACGCCCAATGTGGAATGGGGGGAAACGCTAATAAACAAACATTCGTTTCTTGCAGTGTGAATGTGACCTTCGTGAGAGCGAGCGGCGAGCGAATTAAGTCTTCCGGCAAAGTGGGCGATTCGCTGCTCGACGTTGTGGTGAACAACAATGTGGATTTGGATGGCTTTGGCGCCTGCGAGGGCACCCTGACCTGCTCCACGTGCCATCTGATCTTCAAGACAGGCGACTACGAGAAGCTGCCCGACAAGCCCGGCGATGAGGAGCTGGACATGCTGGATCTGGCCTACGATCTGACGGACACCTCGCGTCTGGGCTGCCAAATCACGCTGACCAAGGAGATGGATGGCCTGGAGGTCCATGTGCCCGCCACCATAAACGACGCACGCGCTGCGTAGACGTTAACAACAACAGCAAATCCTACCCACAAAACCCACTAAAAGTTGTTACCATATTTGTTACATTTTCCATTGAGTGCTA
This sequence comes from Drosophila flavopinicola, assembly GCA_035042425.1. Lineage (NCBI taxonomy): Eukaryota > Metazoa > Arthropoda > Insecta > Diptera > Drosophilidae > Drosophila > Drosophila flavopinicola. The sequence goes on along the minus strand of JAWNLL010000452.1, from coordinate 13,972,146 downwards.
CTATTTCTTAAAGTTAATGAATGAACACTAATGAATGAACTCAGGCGTCTATTGTAGATTCATGTGCATAGATGAATTTTTACTAGTGGAATACCAGTTTTTTGGCCAGTGTATGCAAAATTTGTAAGCTCAAAGGTTTGACGATAAATGTAAATACGTGTTCGTAAATAAATAAGCAGAGTAAACTTTTATTTTGATAAAATATGCAATTGCAAATGTTGTATTAGCATTTTATGCAAATGTTGGTGGCTGGAAACTGAAGAAAACTAGCATAAATCTTTATTTTTGCTGCAGTCGAACGGATCGAACCAATAGATCGGTTGTATATTGTGTTCTTGCAGAAGAAAACCTTATGTTATTAATTAAACTCACTATGAGTATTATTACGCTGTCAATACTTCTGAGAAATTCGATAAAAATCGCAGTACTACTATATAATATAGCAAACAAAGCAACCATCGGTCAAAATTTATGGCTGATTCGAATACTATATCGTGCCTTCACATATGTTCACAAGTTTATTTAATCTACGACAGTTAAAAGATAATGATTTTTATACTCTTTTCGAAGAAAATAGTATATTAAGTTTGTCCTGAAGTTTGTAACGCATAGAAGGAAGCGTCGGAGACCCCCAAAAGTTACTGCCAGTATGCTTAGAATGACAATACAAATTGATCTAGCCATGTCCGTCCGTCTGTCTGTCTGTCTGCCTGTATGTATGCAAACTAGTCCCTCAGTTTTTGGGGTATCGCGATAAAACTTTGCACAGACACTTATTATTCCAGGGGACAGCACATTGGTCGGAGCCGGCCGGATCGGACCACTATATCTTATAGCTGCCATACAACTCGAAGTCGGTTTTGGCCATATATCCCATGTTTTTTAATCCATCGCGATGAAACTTTGCACTGATACTTCTTATTCAAAGAGACATCACATTGGTTGAAGCCGGCCGGATCGGATCACTATATCTTATAGCTGCTATACAACTGAAAATTTAATTCATTTTCAGTTGTATAGCAGCTATAATATATTATATATATATTCTTAGAGCAAAAAAAAATAAATGTTACGCGACAAAACTATTTTGTACAGCATACGAAATTTCAGTGGTGGAGTTGGCAGAGTGAAAATTGCCTATAGGTTCGAAAAGAGTATAAAATCTTCGGCACGCCGAAGATAATCCTTCCCCACTTGTTTTGTTTTGTTTTTGCCATAAACAAAGCTTATCACCGACCAACAAAAAGAAGAGAGAAAAGACAGCGTATTCTTTTTAATAAAAGTAAACTTTTTATTATTTCGCAGCTATCAGATAAAGTAATAAATAAATAATTTAATATATACATCTGCTATATTAACTTATTGTAAACGATTTTCAGCTTTTCCATTTATGTTTTTAATTCCGCTGTGCCTTGTGTGTGTGTTTTTGTTTTTGCTTTTGTTTTTGTTTTACTTGTTTTGCTTTTACGATAACATTTAAACGCGTAATTTAGATAGCTTTAAATTATTTATGTATAACTGAAACTTAACAAAACTGACAAATGAGAGAAGTGACGTCACAATTTCGTTTAATTCGTTTCGACCGCTAAGAACTAAGGAATCGGATAAGAAATAAGGCGATTGCAAAAGGAAAAGGAAAATGCAATTGAAGAGATAAATAACCAAAAAGACAATAAATAGTTAAGGGAAGAGATACATAGATAAATAAATAGTAAGAGGTTAAGGGTGCACATAAAACTGATTTGGTTTTCTGATGGTGCAGTTTTGGATGAGGGACGACGGATACGGATCCTAGTTGACATAGGCCATGCCCGCGCCCTTGCGATCGAAGTGACGCACACGGACAAAGAGGAAGGCGGCGACTAGCGAGGCGACAGCGAGGACGAGCAGCAGCATCACAAGTCCGCCCACGAAGCTGGGCACCGACATGCAAATGGTTTCCGCATCCGCCGAGCGCGCCGATTGGATGACCACCGTCTCGTTGCTGGCATTGCTGTTGAGCGCAAAGTTGACATCGCCGGGCGCCACCACCTGAATGATGCGACTCGTGTTCACGTCGGTCATCTCCTGGGCGTTGCGCTTGTAGATCCGCTGCGGCTTCACCACAATCTCCATGGTGTCGCGGCGCCGGCGCACGCCCCTCAAGTCATCCAGTCCCTCCACCGACCTCGGACGTCCGCCCAGCGAGACCAGATTGCCGCCGGCGCTCAGCTCATCCTTGCGCTTCACGGTGCTATACAGACCGGGCTGACCCGGCAGCGGCGGTGGCGGCAGACCCAGCTCGTTGCTGCCACCCTGCTGCTGCTGCTGCTGCTGCTGCGGCTGTGGCGCCTGCGAGCTGGCCGGACCGCTGCCCGCTCCAGACTCCGCACTAGTCACAGCTGAGGTCTGCGCCTGTGGCGAGGGCACCACATCCGGCTGATTCTCCGAGTAGGCTCCGCTAGCATCGGCAGCGGGATGACGCGGATCGGGATAAGCTGCGGGCGGCAGACCGCCCAAGGCGAAGTCATTGCGCTCATAGGCCTCCGGTGGACCGTACTCCTCGGACAGCGCATTGCCGCCCAGCTGGGGCAGACCGTACTCGCCGCCGGGCAGGCCGGGACCGCACTTGGGCTCCGGGCAGTTGTAGCGACACACCTGGATCACGCACTGGAAGTGCACGTTCATCGAGTCGGGGAACTTGAAGGCCTGGAAGTAGGCGAAGCTGACCACTGAGGCGGACGGGCCGAAGTTCTTGATCTTCTGGAACTTGCTCATGATCTTGGGCCGGACAACGCAGCCGTTCTGGTCGACCAGCTGAATGGGCGCCCGCTTGCCGTCGTGGGCGACGCAGTTGCGCACCAGCATATCGAACTTGTTCTCATCGTCCTTGATGGCCAGCACCATGGTCATAGTCTGCCCGATCTTCACAATGCCGGAGACCTCCGATGCCCAGGGGCCCTTGCCCACCTGTATCTGCATCCAGCACTGCAGATTGTCGCCGAGGAAGTTGGCTGTGACCGCATGGAGCATGTCCACCTGGAAGGGTCGGAAGGTCACGGCCTTCTCGTAGAAGTCGTACCAGGTGCAGCGCAGCTTGCGCGCCTGATCCCACACCTCCTGTACATACGGATCGTACTGAATGATGATCGTGTTCTCCACGTAGCTGCCGGAGGGCGTCGGTGCCCCATAGCCGGCGGCATTGTGATTGGCCGAGCTGCTCATGCCGCAGCTGTTGAGGAAGATCTCAAAGGTGGCGCTCAGGTGGCCAGTGCCCGGCTGCATATGGACGCAGTGCGACTCGCTGTAGAAGCCCTTCGAGAAGATCATGCCGTAGAACGGGCGATCGAACTCAATGTTCACCCGCATGTGCGTCTTCTCGCACTGCACCTGCAGATGCTTGATCTGTGGACTGTCGTTGGTGCTGGCCAGCGGCCAGGCCTCCTCCGACAGATCGTTGGTCGCGCCAGTGCTCAGTGGGCCCTGTGGAGCTCCATAGATCGGCGAGGTCGCCGGCGGTCCATAGCCAGCTCTGTGTTCCAGTGGCAGTGCGGCCGACTCAATGTGTGAGGCGTCTCCGTGCACCGACAGATGCTGCAAGAGCCGAGAGAAAGAACTTCATTAGCATCGCTGGAAACTTATACATATTATTCGGATAGAGAGAGATCGCTTCTGAGATTGGAACTTTCTAATTGCGAGGGTAAATCTAATTCTAAAAAAATTCCAGAAAATGTAAGTGCCTCAACTTTAATGTAGAATTATTATAGAAGTATAGTAACAGCATAACCAAAAAGGTAAAGGGCATCAAAATCGGTTCAGTTTTGGCAAAGTTATGACAGTTTAAGTTCTTCAAAAAGAAAAAATTTTTACAAGCTAAACTTTTTGTTAATTTTGGCCTGTTCTTAGACCCAAAAAGTGAGCCTCCCCAGAATCGGGTTTATTATGAATTTTTTCTTCTAATTATGACACCCGCAATCGATTACAAATAATATTTCGCAATTCTATTTTTTGACATAAACATTTTTCCGAAAAACAGTAATAGTAGTTAAGAAAAAAACTACAAAATAAGAAAATTGAACAAAACTAAAATGTAGAATGAATTTTAATGAAAAACCATCAACAAACTGATCTCGAACGCTAAAATCGGTTCAGTTTTGGCAAAGTTATGCGAGTTTGAAGTCTTATAGGGGCATTTCTGAAAAAAGGAAGCTTTCCATGTAAGCATTTTTGTCATTGCACTATGAATTATAGCCCGATTTTACTCTTCCTACTTAGTTTGCGGTTTAATTTTGATTATAATCATTATTTGTATATAATATTGCCAAACGATGCACATTTTACTATCCAGTGATTCGATGATTGCGGAAAACTTGTGCCTAGCTGCTTGGTTGCTCATTTTGTCATTTAATTTGGAGCATTATGCGTTATGCAACTGGAAGTCTAGGGTTTTTCGACAGAAGCGTGCCCAAGCGTTGAAAATTGCTCGCCAGTTTATTTATGTGGAAATTAAATGGCTGCCCGAGCGAAGCAAAGTTTACCTAAGCCGAAAGCAGGGCTCCACATTGCATAAGACAAGAAGAAATAAGCCCCCCTCCCCCTTCTCTGCCCCCCTCTCTGATCACAGTTGCGTCGCTTTCTTTTCAGTGCGTCTCTTTTCATTCCCGTTTCACATCTGGCTCATAATTTTATGGCGTTTTTCGGCTGTGCCCGGGAAGCGGATGTTAAGCAGAGAGTAGCACAAGAAACCCAACGAAAATCGAAAGTTCACGATGACGCTTTAGTTTCGGCATCTTTTGTCGCCCGAGTTGTCGTGCGTTGGTTTTGAAAGTGAAATGACCGAAAAAGCCAACACGAAAGACACACTGAGAGAAAGAAGTGCTCTCATATGGTATATACACATATGTATATGTATATCTTTTATAGTATTCTGCGGCAGATCGATATGCATTTGGTATTTTTCTGTGCTGCAGTTTTTCTCACTTCTGTCTGCATTTCACTCGGCGCTAAAGAAAACTGGCGATAAATAAATAATATAGCAATCTGAATGTATTAATGCGCTATAAACAAGAAAGTCAAAACTGGTACAAATCAGAGCATAACTGCAATTTCGCTGCCCCAATGCAGACACGCAGCTGCCACGGCCACTGCTGCAGTAACTGCTGCTGCAGCAGCTTTAGCGCCTCGCTGGCCAGTTAGTTGTTGGAGTCTGTTTCTTCCATGGTGCGATTGAATCTGCAAGATACTACAAGTATCTCCTCTCTCTCTCTCTCTCTCTCTCTGTCTCTCTCTTCGTGTGCGTGTGATTGATGCGGCTTAAATGAGTGCATAAATAAGCCGCACTTATGTTGATTTAGATTTAGATGTTCGCATTCGAGCAGAGCTACATTTTCGTCATAGACATCAATTGAAAGCGCATTGCATTTAGAAAAAACCCCAAAAAAGCTTTCGTCATTCATAATTCTGATTGATGACCTTTCCCTAATGCTAACATATCGTAAGCTGTTAAATTGCTTACAGCGCCACTGTTAGCAGCATTTTTATTAGCTGACTTGTTATGGTTTTCAATTTCAAATTTTAAGTGCGTTCAAGTTACAGAAAGTAAATAAAAGTAGCCATTTGAAGTATTGATTGACGACCTTTCCATTTTGTTAAGATATTGTAAGCTTTAAAGCAACTAACACGCATCACTGTTAGATACATTTTCTTATTTCACTCGTTAATCTTAACTTTTACTAGTAAAATATATAAAACTAAGAGTTATGGCCAGTTCAAATATTGATTGACAACCTTACCATTTCACAAACCTTTCTAGGGTTTCTAAAATTCAATGCCATAAAAAAACCGCAAATATTTCTGCTGCCTTGCAATATTGATTGGCTAGCTTTCATTTTGCTAAAATTTAACATTTTGCAAGCTGTTAAACGGCTAACAGCGCCACTGTTAAGTTTACGCACGCTCTCTTAGCATCCCTCGCTCTCAGTAGTTCTCTCTCTCTCTGTCTGTCTCTGTCTCTCTGCAGCTGTCAGCTTTAGCTGGCTTCTAATTACACTGATCGGCAAAGTGCCGTTTAATGCGGCTGCTGCAGCTCACTTACTGCACTTCTTTTTTGCTTTTGCTTTGCCTCCGCATCCGCCTCTGCGTGAGTCGAGTATCGTTTTGGTTTGGACTCGCATATTGATCTACCGCTAGGCGCACAGCTCATCGTGCGAGTGGATCAAGCCATCAATATGCCAAACACAATGGACGCTCACACTGATTTGCATTCGAATTGATATGGATGTATTGATAAACGGTAGTCCGAAAGTGAACAGATCCGCTATAGGTTTGCATATGAAACGTTGTTGTCAACTCTCCTAAGTGGGCCACACTCGAGACGCATCTCTCTCCCCCTCTCTCTCTCTCTCTGTCTGTCTCTCTTTCTAACTGTTTGCTAATTGAAATGAAACCATATTGATTGGAGCGCTATCGAACATCAATCTGCATTTCTACCAAATCTTTTTTGGCCTGTTAACACTTTCCGTTAACACTGTCCGACTCACCTGTGTGTTGAGTGCCAGGCACAAGACGAGGGCCAAGAGGCAGCTGTGTCGCGTTGAGTGTCCCATTTCAGCTGCTGCTATATAAATCGGTTCGATTATATAGCCGTGTGTCGTACTATCTTGTCAATTGGCGCCTTATACCGCCAAACAAATAGTTGCTTTTGTTGTTTTGCTTTTGGCTTCTGCTATTCTTCGTCTCTTCGCGTTGCGCGCTGCTTTCTTCTCGGGTTTGTTGCTCTTTTGGTCGGTGTCTTTCTGTAAGTAGCAGAAAAGAAAGGGGCACAAGGGTAAACAATGCAGTAGTTTTTGCATAAGAATATAGGCCGACGAGCCTAACAGTTCTGTCTTTGCATTTAGCATTACAATTAACAGTATTGACATAATACAGGGTGTGACTAACACTGTTATAGTTTACATAAATATACATATATGACCTTGTCTTTGCATTGCATAAGTCGGTTCAAAATATCTTGGTATTCATTTGGAATACCTTCTTTAAACAATTGTTTTTGTTTTAGAAACTTTTTTGAAACATTTCTTTTTATTGTTAGTAAAAACGTTTTTTTTTAAATTAATATGAAATTTCGAAATTTTATTTAAATTTGTATAAAACACTATTTAAAATCCAATTCCAATAATATTGAGCTTCGTGTTATTTATGTTAAAAAACCAGTATTTTGACTTCAATAACTATATCTAGTTTTTATTTGTTTGATACGAAATATTAAAAAAAGGATTTTAATATTTAACAGTTTATTCATTGTTTATTTAAAAGTTTTTAAAAATATTTTAAAGATTCAGCAAACTTGGAAATTGGTTTGAACTGCTTTAAGTGCTGTTATAAGGTGTTTCGTCTGATGTTATAGCCACAATAAGCCAAAAATGAATTGCTGTTAGTTAAATGGTTTCATGCTCATAACTCGAGACGCACTCAAATGTCACTAAACACACACACACACACAGATACACACACTCGCACACACACACAAACATTTCGAGACACCGAAACTGCATTTTATGTAAAGCAAATGAAAACGCGCGAGCAGCAAACAGGAACCACTTTCTATTTTCACTATAACAGTACACCGAGGAGCTGCAACAACAACAGCAGTCAGCAACAACAACAACAGTAAGCAGCCAAACGCCAACGCAGTTGCAAGTTTTCTTCACAGTGGCTGCGCCGCACTTTATGGCCCCCATTAATTTGTATTTGCGTTTGTGTTTGCGTTTGTGTTTGCGCTTGTGTTTGCTTTGCTCTGTGTGTGTTTGCTTACTTTACAGTTTTGGCCTAGCATAGCATTAACATAGCGTTAACATTCGCTAAACATTTCACGTGCCGCGCGTGTCTTTGTTTTTGAAAACGTAGCCGTTGCCGTTGCGCCTGCTGCTTCGTCTGCTTGCCGAATGAGACTGAGACTCGGACTGAGACTGAGGCTGAGACAGCGACAGCGACAGCGACAGCTTTCACACAAGCTCCAAGTGAAGCTGACGCTGCCGCTGCCGCTGCTGCCGCTTTTGGGCGACTGAGGGAGGGGGAACGACTAAGACAGAAAGAGAGAAAAAAGTAAGCGGCGTCTGCGTCGCATTTCACTTGAGCATATATATATGTATAGTATATTTCTTTTAGTATTATTTTTGGCTGCCTTGGTGAATGTTGTAGCGGGCAGTTTTACTTTTACAGATGCTAACAGCAGCGACCCATCATATGGCACCGGCCAACAACAGTACAACAGTGCAACAACAGCAACACTAACAACAACAGCTAGCGCACAGCCCATGTAAATGGGTTTTTAACAAGCCTTGGCCATAAATCGACGCGCCAGCTGAAAAAACCGGCTTGAGCATTGAGCAAGTGTACCATTAACCCACTGAGACAGTAAACGAACACCACTACCACTACCAGTGCCACTGCTTCTCTGCTGGCACTGCTTGCTTTTGACCCTATGGCTGACTCGTTACGCAATGCTCCCAAAAGAACTTCCATGAATGGGGCAAGTAGTAAGTTGTGCTTGTGTGTGTGTGTGTTAGTGGTGTATTTGTTGTGGGCTGCTCGCTTAACGGTTTTGCAGCTACTGCTTCACTTTCTTCCTCGTCTATTTTCACCCGTGCAAAATTGTCTCCCATTTGCATACGCTAGAAAGACTTCAAGACACAAAACTGGGCAATTAACAAAGCAGCGAAATTTTGGCTAATTGCTGCCCAACTCAGCGACAAAGCGATGCCTTATCAAATGCTATCTCAGATTGTAATATTTAAGTGGGAACGAAGTTTATATACACTTTTCAAATATATTTTTGGCAAGCTAAAGAGATTTCTAATGTTATTTGAAGACAAATTTATCTACACATGAAAAACAAATTGAAATTGAATGGTTGATTGAAAACAATAGCAAAAAAAAAGTTAGATCAGAGTTGGTATTACTTTATACAAGTTATTCGAAACTATATTGACCCAGAAAATCAGCTGTAGAATAATTTGCTTGTTTATTACACTCCATTGCCATTCGCTCTATTCAGCTACTTTTATGCATATTATTATAAATACAAAATATTTATAATTTATTATTATTTATATGCGTCTAAGGCACTTAACAAATTAAGTTCTTGGACAATTAAATAATAAATAGGATATATTAAATTTTAAGGAAGTTATAAACATAAGTTTCTTGACAAGAAAGCAAATGCAAAACTTTTGAAAACCAAATACGAAAATGCAAAAGAAAGAATTGCTGCAAGCATATTTATGTCAGTCATGATGCCCTGTTTAGCCTGTTAGCACTCATAGGGTATGCAAAAGTCCTAGTGCTGTCAAAACTTATATTTGCAACTGTTTAGGTTGCCTTCCAGCTGTTGAGGCTGCCACATCTTGTGTGCCTAATGCGCATTGTTATTGTTATTGCTGTTGCTGTTGCCTTGTTGCTTGTAGTTTTGTGTAGCTATGTGTAACTGCTTATGATGACTGCTGTGGCTTGTTATTGTTGTTGCTGTTTTGGCATAAGGCAAGTGAAAGTTGCCGTTTGCCGTTGCCGTTTGCCATGCGCTCAGCTCCCAGCGAGCTTTCGTCTGGCATCTCTTTCTCATATAAGGGCATTGCTGATGTTTGATGTTTGATGTTAGTTGTTATTGTTGATGTTGATGTTGTGGCTGCCTTTTGTTTTCTTTTTTAATTAACACAATCAAATTACGCTTTACTGGCATCTCTACATATCGTTATCGTTATCGCTAGCGCTAGCGCTATCGCTTGCCATCGACCAAAAAACAAAAGACTTAAGGTGCGAACATGCTGTTGGCAGCGCGGGCAAAACTTTTGCTTTTTCAATGCCTTCCTGTCTAATTAGCTTAAGTATAAGCTCAGCGAGAGAGCTGACTGGCTGACTGGGCTGCCTGGCTGACTAACTACCTGCTTGCAGCTCTTTTGTTATACGTTTTTATATTCTCAGCTCAAGTTTGTTGCAGGCAAACATTAAATAATGTGAAAAGTGCCACAGCAAGTGAAAATGCAATGAAAAGTTGTCAGCGCTGTTGCTGTTGTTGTTTGTTTGTTTGTTTGTTATTGGCTTGTTTGTGGCTTGTTTGTTTGCTTTTGGAGCGGGAGCACACGTCGGAGTCCGTCTCTATTGATTGAAATGACAATCGAAGCGACGACGACGACGACCGCTGCTGTCTCCTTGGACTGGTCGTTGTCGGAAACTAGGTGAACCACTGCAACACCACTGTGTCACACACACTCACACACTCACACACACACACTCGCACACACACACACTCGCTGTTTGTTCTAATTCTGGATAATTTACGTGGCTGCTCTGATGACCGACAATTTGGGCTAGATGAGCCGGATATGGCTTGGAAGCATTGCGTTTCTATTGATGACACACGAATTGTGAATTGTGATTTGTGCATTGCGCATGTGACACATGTGACAATCAATGCCAAATAACAGCCTTAAGATCAGACATTAACTATGTGTAGTTGCTGTTGTTTGCAAATCGATTCTAGCTGCAAGCCTAGCAAATTACAGCCATTAAAAAGTACACTTAATTTGTCAAATCCTGGCTGCTTTAAATATAAACTACCTGTTCTTAATGCTATTTGTGCTATAAATATCTCAATTTGATGGCAGCGGAAAAGAAAAAGTCTAACAAATTACAGCTTTGCTTTTGGCGGAAACTTGATTGCAATTCTGTCTGTCAATTGAAATTAATTTAAAATGTTAACAATGTGCTGCAGATTTGGCACAAATTAAGTTAGTAACAATCGGCTTGAGCTATAAATAAGTCAATTTATTTGAAAGGAAAAGGAAATGTCTAATAAATTACAGCTGTGCTTATCAGAAATGCTAGTCAAATTCAAATAGTTCTTATATGTTGTTAATCAAACTATATATATACTCAGCTTAGCTTAATTATGTTAAATGCTTAAGTAAGCTAGTAAGCTCGCAAATCCTTCTCAAATGCTTGCTGTCAATTTAGCGCTTAACAAGCGCCAATAAAATGCATTCAATGACTTTTGATAGCTTTTTTGGACAGCCGCTCTTCGATTGCTGCCATTAAATTTGTAAATTAACTTTGCTTATCACAAACTGCGCTCAAATCCTTGTCTTATCCCAGCTGTCAATTAAGCGCCTGCCAAGCATCGATAAAATGCAACGTTAAAGTTAATTTTTTATAGTTGCTTTTTTTTTTGTATTTTTTGGATTTTTGATCAGCAGCTGTTTGGTTAGTTCCATTAATTTAATTGAACGCTTTCACAAATCCAGCCCGAAACAAACTGCAAACACTTTTGGCAGCGCCACGGGCGACACAAATGTCCGGCTAAGATGGGCGGACCGGAGGCTGGGGGGCGTGGCTGGGGGCTGGGTTCACATTTTGCTTAATTGAGCTCGCCAGCGATAGACATCAAACATCAGAGCTGACAAATTTGTTGCTTATGACACAGATGAGGCGACCAAACCCCAAAAACCAAAACCAAATTCAAAATAGACAGACCCAGAGCTAAAGCAAACAATGGGCAAGCACAGCTTTTGCTTAGCATGAAGAAAAAAGAAGAAAAAAAAACAGAACTCGAAACGGAGTTTTTGGCTCTTTGTCAGTTTTATGCGTTGGAATGTTTTTGTTTACCACTTTTTGTTGCTGTTGTCGGGTAAAAGTTTCACTGCCTTGCACACAGATGCTGTGTGTGTGTATGTGTGTGTATCGCCTTGAAAATGTAACGGTGCTACAATAACTACAGCAACAAAGTCGCCACAACCACACACACACACACAATTTGTTGTGGCCGCTGTAAATGATCGATATTATTATTTGCCATTGTGGCATAGAAATTGGAAGCCCCATGCGTAATTAACCACTAACACATGTGTCTCCATAGCTATAACTATAACTATATCTATATCTATATATCTATATCGAAACGCCAGCAGCAGCCAGCAGCAGCAGCCAGTCGGATGCTGTGAAAGTGAAATTGTTAACGCCAAAGAAAAGCAAACAGCAAAAGCGCGAAAAAATATATATATATAAATGTTAGCCATCAGGGTTTATATGTTTGTTGTTGCTGTTGTTGTTTCTTCTTCTTCTGCCAGCCAGCCAGCCAGCAGTGAAGGGGCAATTTACGTTTCATTTCGTTTTGTGGTATGTGCCTCAGTTCACTTTTTCTTATGAGTTATTAAGTAACTTTTTGTTTGTCCAATCGGCGGCAGCTGACAACAAATTATTTGTTAGCAGCGCTGAAAAACGTGTTTAAATGCCCAAAGGTATTTCGACTCAGTTTCGATTTCAATTTGTGTGACTTTAAAGCGTTTCTTCTTAATTGTTGCAGATCTTCAGATAAGCGTGCAGTGAAGTCATAAAAACTTAAGACAATTATTTTTCGGCTAGTTTATTAACTTGATAATTGCTAATAACATAAATTTATGTAACCAACTAGCTGGAAAGTGTAGCTATAATAAATATTTATTATTTTACTTCTTTTTTGCAGACAAAACAAAAGACTTAGGCAACGAACTTGCTGGCATTTTACGCAAATAGCGCCCGCAGCTGTGCTGGGCTTATTTTTGTTGCACCCGGCATTATGTAAAATGGAGCAGACAATTAGTTTTCTATGCTCCAGTTTTGGTGGGGCAACTGGCGACAAGTTGCGACAACGACGCGACAGTTGGCGACAATTAAAAAGTGATAAGGCGCCCGCAGCGCCACAGGCACAAAAGACAAGTAGTCGAGGCCGCCTGCCGCCTGCCACCTGCCCCCTGCCACCTGCCCCTGCCACCTGCCTAAGACACGTCTGCGCTGCGGCAAATGAAAGTAAATTGTTGCATGCAGCGGCGCCTGGCGGCATTCCATTCACTCATTTTTCCAAACGCTTTTCGTGAAATTTTTTCGCATATGCGTAGAGCACAACAAAATAAATAGACGAAAAAAACAGCAGCGACATGATAACGCATTTATCGCAAATATAGGGAAAGTGAAAAGTGAAGTTAAAGCATATATGCATATATGTATGTATGTAAGTCTGACATGGCTATATATACATATATATTTATGTGTATCTATGTTAAATGGAGCGTCGAGCTGGGCGGGCAACGTTTAAATGTCAATTACCATGAGTGAAGCTGGGGGCAATTTGAAGAGTTTGTTAGAGCGTCAATTAGATTAAAAGGGGACCATTAGAGCATTGCTGAGCGAACAATTTTTGGATGCCAGCATAATTACAGCTGCTCCAGGATATTTTATATATTTTTTAAAATTTAATATATATGCTAGCTGCAGAATACTTTAGTAAAAAAGGCAAGCACAATATACACAATTATTAATATTATAAATTTGAGCATAAAAAAAACAGTTTTTGTTGGATTCCTTTAAAAATGTAACTTTAGCCGATGTTGACTTATTAATTTAAGTATTATTTGTATTAAATATTTTTAATATCATAGCGCAATCAGAAGATTATGCTGGCTGAACATTTTTTGGATGCCAGCATAATTACAGCTGCTTGAGGCTATTTTATATATTAATTAAAAATTGAATATATACCAGCTGCATAATACTTTAAAAAACAAATTTATCATTTTAAGAAGTCTTTAGTAAAAACAAAAACAATTTTGGTTCGGTTTCTTTAAAAATGTAACTCTAGCAGATGTTGACTTATATTTATACCCTGAACCCATTAAAAATGGGTAAAAAGGGTATTATGGTTTTGTGCAAAAGTATGTAACAGGCATAAGGAAGCATCTCCGACCATATAAAGTATATATATTATTGATCAGTATCAACAGCCGAGTCGATCTAGCCATGTCCGTCTGTCTGTCTGTCCGTCCGTCCGTCCGTCCGTCCGTCCGTCCGTCCGTCCGTCTGTCTGTATGAACACGCGGATATCAGAGACTACAAGAGCTAGAGACTTCATATTTGGAATATAAGTTCTCGTAATGCCGGGACAGATCAAGTTTATTAAAATTTATCGATAACTCGTCCCGTTCAAAAGTTATCGATAAATTTCGATTTCAGACCAGCGTTTTTGGGCTATAACTTACAAGTTATAAGAGCTAGAGGCCCCTAATTTGGCATGTATAATCTCGAATAGCATACACATGTAAAAAAAATTTCACTTTTTGGATACCACCCCCCAATCCCCCCAAAATTCAAAAAACTCATTTTTGAAGGTATGACCTTGCAATTTGGTTTGGTCACACATTTTATAGCCAATGTTATGTCTTACAAATTTCAAAAAGATCGGACAATAAACACAGAAGTTATTTAAGATCTAACTTTCCATTGTGTGGGGCTCAGTGAAAAAGCAAGATAACTGCTTAAACCGTTTTCACAGCTTGCAGTAATGTGTGGTGTGTTTGTATGTATGCACACTATTAGGGAAGTATGAATGGATGTCAGAACTGGGTTCAGGGTATCTTCTAGTCGGGCAGTCCCGACTAGAGCACTCTTACTTGTTTTTAGTATTATTATTATGAAATATTTTTAATATCGTAGCGCAATCAGAAGATCATTATAAACATAATCACCAGTCAGTAGACTTCTCACAAACGTTTCTAGTTTCCATTTTTCAGCACATCATCCATATACATACTACATATAATTATTAATATGAAATATTTTGCTAAACACAATTATAAATATTATAAATTTGAGCATTTTAAGAATTCTTTAAAAAAAACAAACATTTTTTTTAATTTTCTTAGAAAATGTGACTTACAGATTTTAGTGTTATTATTATCAAATATTTATAATATCATAGCGCAATCAGAAGATTATTATAAACATAATCACTAGTCAGTAGAGTGCTCACAAATATTTCTAGCCTCATTTTTTTAGCACATCATCAATATGCTACTTTTTCCTTTGAAAACAGAGTACAATCTGAATACTTTTTTGAAGCATAATAGTCACAAACGTTTTTAGCTTCCTCTGCCTCAATATACTCATTGTTTCATTTAGACCAGCGTATAATCTGCATTTGTCGTTCTACTCAGCTACCAAAACTTGAATTCATTTTAGCAAACGACACATTTTTACAATAGTAGATCAAAAGCATATCAGTGGCAGCTGACCAAGCTGCTGTGCCCCATTAGATTTCTCCGCTTTGCTGGCTGATTGAAGATAGTTGAAGATAGCCTCCTGTCAATGTGAACAATAACAGGCAAGAAGAAGCTTAAGAAGAAGAAGAAAAAACGTGTACCGACAACGCCGCTAAACATGCCAAATGACGGACAGAAGTGCCGTTAGTCAGGATCTGCCTGCAGATAAGCAAGAGTTAAACAACCGCCAACATTGACCAGGCAACAACAACTGCGAACTGCTGAAACCCAGCTGAAACGAGACAATTAACATAATTTACAACTTCCCCCGTCTTTAAGGCCAGGCCGAGAAGCCATTTACTTTCCATTTCTTTTGAACAACGGTAAAGCAACGAAGCAGCGAAATTGCATTCAAAGCCAACCATTGACATGGACATGCACTTTGGATTTGGTCACTCGGAACTGGGAACTCTCGCAGCTCGCAGCTCGCAGCTTGGACTGGCCAACCGGTTATTGGCCCAATGAAAGTAAAAACTCAAGGGCTTGCACTTTCTGCACCCAGTGAAAGAGTAGAAGAAAGCAGAAAAGAGAGAGACTGAGAGAAGAGTAGAGCAAACAAAAAGGCTGCCATATCCTCGACGTGGCCTCGCAACGCATCGTTAGCTGTGGCTTCCCAAAGACGACGACAGCGACGAATCCGACGACTTGGAAGACTTCGACTGGGGGCCGCTTGCATTTTGCTCTGAAATAATTAGTGACCCAGTTTAGCTTGCCGCATGTTCCGCTTGCCTGCCCCGACTGCCACAGCCGCAGCCACAAAACGCATGCAATTTGCTTGGCTTGGCTTGGCTTGGCTTGACTTGGGTTGCAGTTGCAACCTCTTGAGTTGCCGTTGCCAGCGCAGTTGTTGCTGGTGTTGCCGTATTTTGTGGCATGCATGCAAAGAAAGTGGTTTTCATTTCTTTACAATTGCCTGTCAGCGGCTGCCTCACTTGCCACAGTTGCAAGTGGATGCGCACTCACACACACACTCATACACACACTCATACACTCACTCATACACTCATGAGTAGCACTCACACTATTCGCTTAATACGCTGCCATCACAAAAGCGGGCCCATTGATTTGCATGATTCTCAAGTTTTTCTCCACCAATTCCAAAATTGATTGTGCTGCAGGGGGGCCAAATGGGTTTCTTGTGGTGTCAAAGATTTGATTGAATGAGGCGGCATGAATTCGATTGCGGCTTAGACTCGACGCTCTAAGAGGCAAATGAATTTGCAATTGAATGTTGAATGTGCATTGAAGTTTAACAATTACTTTTGTTAGTCTAGTTTTAGTGCAAAAGGAAATGACATTTTTTGAATTTTCTTAAGCGTAATTTTCGAGGCCTTTGAATATTAGCTTTGAATGTGTATTTTAGGGGGAAAAAAACGGTCAGGAATATATAATGCAAATCAATATATACAAATTATATAAAATATGTAGAGCAAATATTTTTATTTATATGCTTTTTGTGTAGATCAAATAACATCGAAATAAATAAATAATAATTAATAAATATTAAATTTATTGACATTTTTTAAGTTTAATAAATTGTGTATATAGAACTTTTTTGAAAAGTTTGTTTTAGGAGAATATTTAAATTTCGAAAATATAAAGCATGAAAAGAATAACAAATTTAATCGAAATCTGCCAACCCAAACACGTCTAAAAAGCTTACAGATTTGTTACTTAAGGCTGTTTTTAGTTTTATAAACTAATTGCCCAGGCAAAAGTGTCTAACATACACTTATTACATTTCTAATGATTTTTGCGTATAGCAATCAAAGCTGAGAACATAATAACTAGTTAGAAACGGGAGAAAATCTCTGATCTCTGATTAAAATAGCTGCGTAATTGTTGTTTGTTTGTTATTTGTTATTATTATAGGCAAAGGCATGTCTGGGCATTCTAAACATTAGCTGACTGAATGCGAATTGCCAACTTGCACAAGTCTGTTGCAATGAAAGTTTTTGTTTTCGTTGTGTTTTCTGTTCACGCTGTGTTGGAAAAACTGCGTGGAAATTGCACAGGCGGCCAAGACAATTGCCGTTAATTTAAAAATTGTCGCCAAGGCGGAGGAGAGAGAGAGAGAGAGAGAGAGAGAGAGACTGCAACTGAGACTGCGAGGCAGCAACAAGCAGTCAGGTAAACCAGTAATTATATCGCTGCAAGTGGCGCAGCTTCTTTCACCTGCAAGTGCGAGTATCTCTATCTCTGTGTGTGTGTGTGTGTGTGTGTTGTGGAATCAATTAAAAGTATTGCCAGCGCTATGTTTGGGCAGATGACAAGTGCCAGCAGCAGCAGCAGCAGAAGCAGCAACAGGCGCAGACAACGCTGCGTATGCGCAACCCACTTGGCAGGCAGGCAGCAGCAGCAACAATGCACGCAGCTACAGCTACGAAAGTATCTACGAATGTGTGTGTATAGCTGTGTGTGTGTAGCTGTGTGTGTGTGCAAAGCGAAATTGTTTTCATGTGCGCCAAAGTGGAGCAGTTTTTGAACAAAGCAATTCGCAAGATTAATCAAACACAAGCACACACACATCTCTCTCTCTCTCTCTCTCTCTCTCTCTCTATCTCTCGCAGTGTGTGTGTGTATGGAAAACTGCAGAGTTATAGCAGTTGTATCTGTAGCTGTTTGCCTGTTTGGCTGGCGCATAAACCACCAACAACAACTGCAGCAGCGGCGGCGGCAGCAAATGAGAAGCGGCACAAGTCAATTTCAGACTTTCATTCGCGCGAAACGCGATGAAATTTCACCAACAACAACGAGAACTCTGCGCCCGGCACAAAACTGCAGCCAGTTCCAGTTCCAGTTCCATGTGGCACTTAAAGATACGCTATACGCCATATATACTACTATAGGCTATAGATATAGCTGGCGGGTGGCTGCCAAATTGCCAAGATTTATGCAAATTAAACTAATGAACTAAAAGTCTTGGCAATGCTTCACGCCTCAGCGGCTTTTAACTACACCTTTTAGACACACTCTGAGTGTGTGCGAGTGTGTGTGTGTGTGTGTGTGCACATCTCTTCTTTTGTTATTAATAATTTCCGCGTACTGCACGCCAAGTCGACGAAAGTTTATCGTCTGCTTTCTTTTGCTCTTTCAATAATAGGCAAATCTACCACATATCAAATGTGTGTGTTGTGTGTGTGTGTGTGTGTGTGTGTGTGTGTTGTGTGCTGGAAATATAAACCGAAAACACTTTGCTTTTCTTTCCCAAATGTTGCAACGCTTTTGTGCGCAATTGGAGCTACAGTTTTTTGTTTTTTGTTTTTTTTTATTAGTATTATTATAACCAGCCTGGTTATAAACTTGACTCGAACTAAGCTGCTGACGGGTTTTGTTTTTAGCTTTTGCTGCAGCAGCTGTAAATATGCAGCAAGTATTTCAATCGGTTTACTTTTATAGCCAATTAGTGACAGTTGATATTATCGGGATTTATTGAGTGTGTGTGCTCTTATGTTTTAGACTATGCTTGAATGCTTTAAATAATTCATATATGAAAATGATTGACCGGGAAAATTTAAATTTTCAATGGTTTTGCCAAGCTGTTAAAATGAAGGGGTTTTTATGATTTAAAAGTTTGATTCGAAAAATACCAATTATAAAAGTTGGAATTTGAATCAAATATTTCTGAATATATATTTATATATCTTAATGTATTCAAAAAAAGTTGTAGAGCTTACAATTATTGTTTTTAAACTTTTTAATCACAAGAATATCTATTGCACACTTTGAATTTGATTGATTTTCAGAAACTTTTCATTGAAAGTATTTTTTGAAACTTTTCATTAAAAGTATTTTTTAGTAATCCTTTAAAATAATGTGAGTTGTTAGATATTTTAAATAGGCTAATATGAAAATAAAAACTATAAAATTTAATTGAATTGAGGAGCAATCGCAAAGAAATATCTGCTAAATTTTATATGAATTAATTAATATCTATCTAAAGTTTTCTGATATTATGCTCCTTCAGCTTATGTGTTTATAAGCTACAAACTTCTTTAGCTTTTGCTTTAGTTTCTTTAAACACAATTATGTTTATTTTACATTTACTTAGCATCACTGGGTATTAAATAAACTTTTCGCTAAATATTTTATAAAATTATTTAGTACGAAAACATTTTCGAAAGCACTTCTATAATATGTCCTAAAATTCATATTATGTCAATACCTCAACAGTTAATTACACCAAATATGCCACATATTTCAAATAATTGCTTGCAGCTCTTGTAAACCTTCTTACCTTCAATTAGTGTTAATCCCTAGCGTTTAATAATCCCTTTTTGAGAACTGGTTTTTGTGTTTTTTGTTAGAGAGAATGGCACAGCGACTGCCGTTGATAAGGCTGAAATTAGCCTACTATAGCTGGATCTGTTCGGCTGTTTGCACACAAAATATATGGATCACTCAATTTATATATATATATATGTGTATATATATTCAAATAGTCGACACACTGCACACGATTGTAAAAGGAGAGCGCGGCAAACGAGCGCGAAAGTGTTCAGGACGAGTCTGTCCCTCTCGGTACTCGAGCTCAAGTCGGTATTCGGTACTCGGTAGTCGGTACTCGGTAGTCGGTAACGGTAACGGTATACGGTATACGGTATCGATTCACTGCAGCAGCGTCGCAACAGCCAACAGACACTGACTCGTCGCACACAATGTTGAAATGAAAATGCGGCCCGGCCGTATTGCTAGCCAAGATTTTATATCGCGTGAAAGTTTTGACCCCTTTCTGTTTGTTACCAGCTTCGCTCCGCTCGAGCGCCGACGCCAGAGACTCACAAGAGAGCGGGAGAGCGTCCACAAGAGCGAGAGTGTGCGAATACTGAGAGAGCGCAAATGCAAAACATGCCGTTTTCGGCAATTCTCAAACCCAAAACAAAAAACCCGCTGTGGCAACTTTTCATTTCAAGCCGCTTTCTGCGGGCCTTTTGTTTTTGGCAAGCAGCGTTGTTGTTGTTGTTGCTGTTGTTGTTGTGTCAAGGTAACTGATGACGTCGAGTGCGTCGCCGCGATTGCCTAATTCCCATTGTTATTCACAAAGGGATGCGACTGAATCAGCCTACTCTAACGGTTAACATTCAATCGACCAAACACACGCTTATTATTCTGGCCAATGCATTGGCTTATTAAATTATGGCCTGTCTTATGCAACACATTAGTGATATAATGCGCGTTTAAGCTTAACTGTTTTCGGCTGTTGATGGCCTGGCTAAATCATCATTAGGCGCTGACCTTTGTCTTCTTTGAGTCTAGCGGAAATAAATTAATAGCTTCATTTTCGAGTGCATTGTTTGCTTTTGTTGCAATAACTGCAGCGCAAGTTCGTTGCCTAAGTCTTTTGTTTTTCGTTTGCATTTTGATTGAATTATAATATTTTCTTACAATAATTATAGTGTTTAATAAAACAGCAATTCAATTTCTAAAAAAACTGGCAAGCTGATTGGCCAATTGTTTGGTTTATTTATGAAGTTAAGTTGCTATAAATTTTATGGCTAATTAAAATATTCATTTAATTAGGTGTTGTTGTTTGAAAATACAGAAATATTAAAAGAAATGGCTTGTAAAAATATAAAAATTAACTGAGTAGCTGTTTAAGTATTAAAACTTAGGCAAGCACAAAATTAAATCAATTAAATAAACAAGTCTGTACATCAGTTTTTCTGTCGCAACAATTTGCCACACTTAAGATGTGCCAGAAACTCAATAAGTACACCCATTACCCTCTTATTTCAACAATCAGCGCAATTTTCGATGATGAAATGGCGCAAATATTTTTGCCCACAGAAAAAGAGTGAAATGAAAAACTCAAAAGCAAAAATAACGACCAGGTTAAAAATAACTTTTGTCAATTGGCTATAGCAGGCTGGCTTAAGAGACCGTCGCGATCCGTGAACTTTCATTCGCAAATTCACGCGCCTTGGCTGCCCAAGCGATGACAGCATTCGAAAAGCCCAAAGATGGCGAAGAAGAAGAAGCCATGGAACACACCCGACTAATCGAAAGAAATCGAAAGTTCCGGCTCTGTGGCGACTTGTGCGACTTGGTTTCGATTTCATTAAAGGCATTGGGCACATGGATTGTTATTTATTATTATTATTGTTGTTGTTGCTGTTGTTGTTGCTGTCGCACGACGGATCCGGTGTGATTCACTAGCCGTAACTTTGATGACGTTCGTCCCGAGAGCTGTCTACCTGAGTCGCAAGTCGCAAGTAGCATTCATCAGTTACGCTGACGCCAAAAGCCAAAAGCCGAAATGGATTTGGAATTGGGTCAGGGACGTGCTCGGCATGCTAATCAAATTATGCTCAAACTTTGTGTGACGCACAACCAAATTGGAAAATGAGGAGCTGCTGTTGTTGCAGTTAAGTAAATAGGGGCATTTTTCGACAGAACTGTTGAAGGTTCAGGTAAACACACAAAGTTATGTAATTTACATGCGTTGGAAGTGTCGCAATGTAAAAGGTTATTTTATGGGCACTTTAAGAAACTGATAAAGCTATACGAACGCAAGATTATTTTGGGATGACAATATTATAGTATAACCATAATAATTTAGGGTCCTGAATAATACCTAACTTATCAATTTCTTAGAAATTTGGTTTTGCTTAAGTCTTGTGTTTTTTAACGCTTCTCTCCCTATCTTCTCTCTCTTATCTCTATCTTTACTCTCTCTCTCTCTCCATCTCTCTCTCTCTCTCTCCCTCCCTCTCTCTCTTCTGTCTCTGACACTCTCTCTCTTCTGTTTCTCTCTTTTCTCTCTATTTTCTTTCTCTATCTCTATCTCTGTCTCTATATCTCTCTTCTCTCTTCTCTCTCTCCCTCTCCCTTCTGCCTCTCTCTTCCTTCTGTCTCTCTCTCTTTTCAATCTCTCTTTCTTTCCGTCTCTCTTTCTGTCCTTTCTCTCTTTCTTCTCTCTCTTTACTCTCTCTCTCTTCTCTATCTCACCTCTCTCCTCTCCCTCTTCTCTCTCTCCTCTCTCTCTCCTCTCTCTCACTTCTACCTCTCTCTCTCTCATCTCTCTCTTAATTATATCTCTCTCCTCTCTCTCTCTCTCTCTCTCTCCATATTCTCTCTATTTTCTCACTCTCTCTCTCTTCTCTCTCTCTCTCTCTCTTCACCCTCTCTTCTCTCCCGTTATCTTCTCTCTCTCTCTCTTTTTTCACCCTCTCGTCCCTCCCTTTATCTTCTCTTTGTCTCTCATATGTATATCTATCAATATAAATCTACCCATCTATTCATAATCACTGAAATATCATCTCCACTTTATATCTGCCGCATCTTTGACAAATGATCAACTAAATATTCAAAGCACTTACAATCGAACTAATTTTTCACACATTACTTTCTTAGTAGCTGGCATACGTTGAAAATGGGGGAAAATCGCTGGCAAAGAAAAACAAGGCAACAAATGGATATCTCTGGAAGCAGCAGCAGCAGCAGCAGCAGCACCAGATTCATTCAGTTTTAGTTTAAGTTTTTTGTGTTCAGCTTTTTCTGTTACTTTGAAGACCAACAAGAAAACCAAACCAGTTATGTGACAACGTTTTGCACAATTTGCCTGGCCTGGCCTGGCCTTTTCTTTGTGGCAGTGCAGTTACGAGTATAACGGTGCCTGGCTTAAGCTCTTATTGTTTATGAACTGAACAACAAATAATGTGACCGGCGCCGATCCCAACAAATTGATGCCGATGTCAATCATTATGCAAGTCCGCTCCGAACTTCGGTCAACGCGCTCAGTGGAATCGCTGGGCCCGCTGCTCTCTGCTCTCTCCACTCTCCACTCTCCCATCTCCACTCTCCCATCTCCACTTTACTCCACTCCACTTCACTTTCCATTTCTTTTGTCAGCGTCGTCGTCGTCGTCTCTGGGCCAGCATTTTTCTCTTCTCTCTTTTCGCTGCTTTTCCGTTGCTGTCGTCGGCCCTTAATTGCATACTATGTGTATCCGAGTATCCGAGTATGGCTATCATTTTGCATATAGACAATGAACCTTGCAGTCATAAAAGTTATTGGCTTCGACATTGGGTAAGTCTTCTTTATGAGTAGCACTTTTTACTGCACATAGACATGCAATGGAGCATATAAAGTGCAGGCAGCTATTCCAAGTAGTTTACCCATTGATTATGCTAATTAGGTGGGAAAAATATGATATGCAATTGTTAGTATAGGTTTGTCAGGTGAATTTTGTCATTTGTTTAGATGTTTGTTAACGAAGTGTGTGTATAATTTAATATGAAGACAATATAATGAAATTTATAAAAGCAAGAAAATTATATGCCTTTTGTGTATCGGTAATTGGTGACTTTGAGCCGGATGTCTTGTTTTTGTCATATAATAATCCATATATACATACACACTTTGCAGATCTTATTATTTATTGAAGTTCATTGTGATTAAGTGTTGGTAATCAACACTGAATTAGACAGAAGCCACTGTTATACAATATTGCTGTACTATTATATACTAGAGTAGCTGCAGAAAGCATGCTGTGAGACAAGGACGACAGTCTCTGCCTGGCAGTGTTGGTAAACGAGTGCTACTAACATTTCTGAAAAAGATAGACGAATATAGAATAAGAGAACTTTCTTTCTTTCAAGTTGTGCATTTGATATTTTCTTCTAAATCTTAAATCTTAAATATTATCTTCATTTAGCGTTTTTTTTGTTACCATTAAAGTGCTTGTCCTGTAGTAATATCTGTGAGTATATCATTAATCTGCTTCAACAATAAGAAATATGTTTAAGCTTATGCTTTTTGTTTTTGCTTGCACAGCGTATTTTTCCAATGTGCACATTTATGGTAATCGATATCTCTCTTCTTTTTTTTGGGCTGCTGTGCCCTTTTTGCTGTTTTGTTGTCTAGTGCTGCATAAAAATGCGGCTTAATTATTGTTTTATGCAGATGAAGGGGTGTGTGTTCAAGTTGTGTGTGTGTGTGTGTGTTTGTGAGTGTAAGTCTGAGTCATGGGGCATATATCACTTTCACTCGCCAAACGGCAACTGGCAAAAATCTCAATCAGGCGCCAAAATGGCAGACAACCGAAACCAGACGGCAATAGGCGTGTCTGCAACCAAGGAATAACAACAACAACAGCAGCAACAACTTCAGGCTAGATAGCCTTTTTAACAATTTGCATTTAGCTGTAAAACATAAGCGCTACACTTAAAACCAACAGTGCAACTTTAGTTTACAACCATTTCATTCAAATTGCATAAGCGCTTAACAGTTGCCAAAAAAATATCATAGATAAACAATAGTTTTCTAAAAGCGTTAAGAAATCGACATCCATCACGCTTTGTTTGCCTCTCTGATTGAATTCCCCCAATTTCCAAATGCGAAGACAAATAGCCGTAGTATTTATCTAACTCATTTTGAACGACGTCTTGAAATGATAGTATTGTGTATTGTGTATCTATCTATCAGTTTGGCCGCAAGATTTTCACTTTCATTCGCTGACCAAAAATGCCCAAAAAACAGACAGATATTTACAGATGCCAACACAAAACTTATATAGATACACTTGAAGATCCATGCGTATGCAAATTAGCTCAACAGCAACAGCAACAACAACAATGTGGAAGACGGCGACAACAAGGCGCAGAAAATACCGTAAGTGGCCAAAAGCAAAATCTCTGCTATAGATATGAGAAGCCAATACCGAGAGCAGTTCCAGCTAACAACTACTACCAGCATACGCGTTAACAGTTTTTCGGTTTTTTTTTCTTTCTTTCTTATTTTGGCAAATGAAAGAGAAATTGTGTGCGGCCGGCCGACAAAAGTCTTATATGCTAATTGGTGCGCAAGCTGAGACTTCACTTTAAGAAAATCAGCTAAGAAATAATATGATGAGGGAGTTGTAGCTGTTAATGAACATAATAGACAGCGGCTTCCGATATACTACTACTTTAAATTATATAAATTTATAGTTTGCATATAGTACTCAATTAGATACAGTTGAATGAATGGAATAGAAGTAGTTACATTCCTTTTATACCTATCTTAAATAGTATATCCATAATTTATATCTTTAGTTTTTATAAAAACTGTTATTATATTTTTACTAATTAATATGTTATTTCTTTTTATTTCTAGCTTCAATTTGAGCGTTACTAATCGATAGTCCTCAAATACAATATACGTATCACATGTCCTAATTTTTAGCATAGTCTGCAACTGTAAATCAACATATGTAATTCCTGTAACATTCAACTAACATTTGTATCGATACTTTGGCAATAGCTCCTTAAAGGGCAACTGATTTTATGCTCAGTCTGTTTCAGATTCTCATGGAGAATATACCTGCTTTAATTTCTTTTTATTTAATTTTAATTTTTCTTTAAGTATATTTTTAATTAATTTATTCTCTTTAATTTTATTCAAGACAGTGAAGTTGTTAGTTTGAATCCATTTCTCATATATTATTTTATGTGTTGCCAGTAAGAGGAGGGAGCTTCTTATTTAACTTTTATTTTCTTTTAATTGACAAAATATTAAAAAAAAACTGGCAAAGCTTAATCTAAAATTAAAATTCAATAAAACAATGATAATTTTACTTTATACTTTAATTTTGTTTTAATATTTACGAACATAGCTTTATGTACTATTAAAAATATCATCCAAAGCTCATCGCATATTAAAAAGTATTTGGCTTCATTATACTTTGCAGAAAAGTTAATAATATGCATACATTTTTAGCGATGGCGCTTTCTACGAGTCTTTCTATATACATATATATTATCTTGTGTGGGATTCGCAAATGTTGCGCAACTTATTCGATCATTTGTTGATGTATTCATTAATAAGCTAAGCTAAAAGCGATTATGAAGCTCAGAATGCGGCAGAAAGTGAAATGCCATGATGGAGTTTGACACCTAGTCACAAAGATTTTCTGAAAATAAGATCCCAATGCGTAAAGTCAGCTTTAATTAAATTTAATTAAATGCCCAAAGATGGATAAATATCGGTTCGGGTCTATGGTTCGTTGAGGGCTGGCTGTCATTAGGAAACGTACCGGGGTTACTTAATGACCCTCGGCCAAAAAACTTTAAAGCTGTAAACTGTGAAAGAGAAATGTAAAGAGATGCGGAGAAAGCATCGACAGACAAAATCAAACCAACTGCAACAATTCGCTAACTCAACAACAATAACAACAAGCAGAACATGTGAAATATTTACAGATATGCGTGCTTTTGTTTGTGTTTGAGTGTATGTGTCTGTTTGCTAATATGTAAATGCGTTTTGGGTGATTATTTTCTATTGTATTGTTTTCTTTCTACATGTAGTTGTTAATAGTTTTAATTAAACTCACGCTGACAGAAACTCGAAATTTATTTTGAAGTTTTAATGAGCTTGCAATTAAGAATTTGCTTTTCAATTTAAGATATGTGAAATATCTGTTTTGGTTGCATCAAACAATTTCCAACCGGTTTCATAAGATTTAAATGAAAACCGTTTTTATTTAATTTATTTCGTCAAATGTGGAGTCTTCGTTAAGTGTGGAGTTAGTTACTCTATTGTGTACACAAACCAATGTGGTGCTGCCGTAAAATTTATTTTTCGGTGCTGCCAACTTGTCTTACACACATCAGCTGTTTGCAATTCGCGCCAAATTGAGCTGCAGAGCGTATATTTGTGTGCGTGCTCAACTGCAATACTTTATTTTGCATTGAAAAAGAGTGACCCAGAAATATGAGCGAAACTGTGGCAGAAACTGCAACCGAAGCGGAAAACGAAGAGGTGACAGGCATTCTCGATGCATCGGTCACATCCACATCTTCCGTCATAGCTGACGAAAATAATTTGTCAGCGGAAGATATTTTGGGTGGCAAATCTTTGATGATGTCGGACAGTGAGGAGGAAGAGACGCCTAGACGCCAAATATCACCTAGAAAGAAAGCACAACGGCTGCAGGACAGCGACGAGGAACAGGAGGACCAGGAGCAAGTGGAGTTGGGAGCAAAGCCGAGGAAAAAAATATCAGCGATTATTGACTCGGATAGTGAGGAGGAGGAGAAGGTAGAGAAGGAAACGGATTCTATTCAATCAACACATACTGGGAATACAGGAAACAGTGACAATGTAGAGCAGTCAAAGTCAAAGCCGAGGAAAAAAATATCAGCGATTGACTCGGATAGTGAGGATGAGAAGAATGTAGAGCAGTCAAATCCAAGGAAAAAGATATCTGCGATTGTTGACTCGGACAGTGAGAAGGAGAAGAAGCTAGAGAAGGAAACCGACTCTATTCATTCAACAAATACTGGGAATACAGAAAGCAGTGAACATGTAAAGCAGTCAAAGTCAATGCCAAGGCAAAAGATATCTGCAATTATTGACACGGACAGCGAGGAGGAGAAAGAAGAGAAGAATACCTTTGAAGAAGAGGAGCAGCAGCTGCCTAGATCAAAGAAAAAGAGTAAGAAACAGGATAAGAAGAAAAAACAACGTTTGAATAGTGACAGTGATAGTGAGCACAGCGATGAATCAACGAGTAGCGATCGAGATGGAGCACCAAATAAGCTCAAAGGGCTCGTCGATTCCGAATCCGAATCAGAGCGCAGCAATAATGATGAACCGATGGAGCAAGATGGAGCTACAGAGTCCGCTTCAGCAGACAAGCCCAACAAATCAAAGCCCATGCGGGTGAGTAATGGAATCAACAAGTCTTTATTTGTATTTTATAAAAAATTGCAATAATTGCTTATTTCAGGCCACGGCGAAGAAAGCACTCGACCAAATGCAGGCCATACAGAGTGAGCAGCAACGATTGCAAAGGGAGGCACACATCAGTGTGCCCTACCATCAGCCCAAGCCGCGCACGCTGAAGGAGTTCCTCAGCCGACGCACCATCAACAAGCCGCTGGCGGTGGCCTTGGCCGGTGGCAGTCCCATGCCCAACAAGAAAGAGTCGAGGCGATCAATGGGTCTGCGTATGACCAGCGAGGAGCTGCAAGCATATGCGTAAGTTATTGACAATCAAGCAGTTAAATCAAAGCTTAAAACAATATTGTTCATGCAGCAAGCTAATGGAGGAGCGTGCCAAGGAAGCCACTGAGTTCTTCAAATCGGAATCAGAGCATGAAGACAGCGATAAAGAGGATGCAGCTATGGAGACGCAAGATAATCCGGAAGTTATAGATACTGCAACAGACGCTGAAGATGCATCAAAACAGCAGCCAGCAGAGGCAGCGCCTGAAATCGATGAGGAATTGTTAGCTCTGATAGAAGAAGCTGAGCCAGCAGCTGAGATTACTGCAGCGGCCGCCGAAGCCGAAGCAGCAAGTGTAGAGGAGATGGAACCGCTTTCGCCCTGTAAGACCAGGCTGGTTACTGAAATTGTGGAGCTGCCCAAATTGGATTTAAGCACACTACACATGACGCCACCTTCAAAGCCAACAACGCCACGCATAAGCGAAGCGATTCGACGCCTAAAGGATGAGAAGAGCAGCGATGTGAGTCCTTCGTTGAAGGGAGATGCCAATATGGTCATTGATCTCGAAACCGGTGACATGTTTGCCAAGAAACCAACTGGCGTCGACGATTTACTGCAGCGCCTGATGAAGACACGTGAGGCCAAGAAGCACAAGACGACGGAGACTGTCAAGTGAGTGGAGAAAGCATTTAACTAATTTCTATATTAAAATTGAAATTTCATACAGCATTTTATCCACTGCACATGGCAAATTGGAGTTATCGAAGGTCAGCATACATCTGCACGAGGAGGAGCCGGTCAACAAGGAGCAGAAGCCAGGAGCTGCCTACATGAAAATGCAGGAAAATCTCAAAACGTTGATCAACAAAAAGCGCATGGACGAGTTGCGTAAAAAGCAAGCCGATGAAATGGAAGAAGCAGATGAAGAGGAGGACATGGACGTAGATGAAGAATATGAGCCGGATGAGAAACCAGGCAAAAGTCAACTGATTATCAACGATGATGAGGAAATAGTTGATGGGGAGATTGAGGAAGATGCAGCAGAGGATGGCGATGCAGAGGAGGAGGTAGAAGAAGCTGCTGAAACAGAACTGGATGCAGAGTCGGCAGCAGAGGCGGAGGAAGCAGACGAAGCGACAAGCAGCAGCAACAGCGACAGCGAACCCGAAGAGAATACACAAACCGGCAAGCGTAAGAATCGCATTATCCGCGCATTCCAGGACGATAACTCCGACGAGGATGATGTCGATCTGTTGCAGACACCCAAGCCAAACAATACGGCGCCAATGACGGCCACCCAACTGCAGCTATCCGCCCACAAACTATTCGACACGGAGATTGAACGCACGGCCAGCGATGAGGAGAACGAACTGCTCGGCTTGTGCTCCGGCAAATTTACCCAGTCCGAAATCTCATCGGCAGCACCAACGATTGCAGGAGCGCTCATCAGTCAAATTCCCATAACACAAGCTACGCCAAACAGTCAAGCACCCGATGAACTGGAATCCCTATGCTCAGGCAACTTTGTAACGCAGCCAGCTCCGTCTACCAATAAAATACTATCCAGCGATGAGGAGCCAACGGCAGAACAGCTGCAGTCGGAGAAGCCGCGGCAGAAAAAGTTGACCAAGAAACGGCAAAAGAAGAAGGCCAAATTGGGTTTCTCTGACGACGAAGAAAGCGATGAAGTTGCAGATCCTGAATTTGAAGATGAGGAGCATCAAGATATCGAGCTGGAAGAGGAGCCAGCAGAAGAAGTACCCGAAGAGTTCGTTGACTATGATTCCGAAGAGAATGAAATTGTTGTCAAAATGACAAAAAAGGATCGCAAATTTCGTGCGGCCAATTTTGTAGAGAATGAAGCCGAATTATCTGAATCCGAGTGGGGTTCAGCGGATGAGGATGAGAAGAATATGGACAAATATGACATCGAACTGGGTGACGAGGATGAGTTCGATCGCGAGAAATTGCGTCACGAACTGGGACAGATTCATGCGTAAGTCGAAGCTATAAAGTTGAGCTTCAGTTATTAATTTTATAGTTGCTAGTCGCAAAATGCTGGACAAGGACATACGAGAGGTGCGCCAGATTCAGGAGATGCTCTTCGAGGACGAAGAAGGTGCAGTGCGGCAGCGCCAGTTTCGCTGGAAAAATGCCGAAAACGGTATGGGTGACAGCCTGGATGACTCGCGCAATGAGAAGGGCGATGGCGAGGCGAACGAGGACAGCGGCGACGAGGAGAACGAGCATCTGTGGCGCAAAATACGCTACGAGCGAGAGCAATTGCTGCTCCAGAATGGACTGAAGGGGGTAAAGTATATAATATACTATTTGATTATTTACTAACCATTTTTTCTTTATAGGAGACAACGGCCAGCGCTTCACCCCTGTCAACCGCTGTATCCAACAGCAACACACCTACAGGCACTGTGCGCAAGCTGACCATTATTACGGCCAAGAAGACAACGATGGAGGCGAAGAAGAGCTCGCCGTTCTTGATCTCAAAGAGCATCAACACCACACAGCAGCAGCTGCAATCGCAGAGAGCTGTGCGTGGCTCATTCCTGGTGCGCGACAAAGAGACGCTCCACAAACTGGCGGGCATGACCAAAGGCGCCGCTGGCGATGTGGACGGAACAGCGGGCACTGTTTCCGTCAAGTCGGCCAAGGCCAAAAACTTTGTGTTTGCCACGCTAACCGAGGAGGAGCATGAGGTAATTATGTGACACAAATGTTTCTAACCAAAGCTTATATTATTTTCTGTTCTATCTTTGCACAGCAAAATCAAAAACGCAAAGCGGCTGATTTGCTAAACAGCAGCAACGAGACGGGCATTAATTTTATGAAAAAGCCACGACTGGAGCCGCGACGTGAGAAGTGCCTTATAGATCAGTTGCTTTAGTGTGCTAAGTTCAATTTTATTAGAATATATTAAACATAAGTTAAATATAACATATTTTTAAATATTGATAGCTAGCAGTTGTTTGCTGTGTAACTTTAATAAAATGTAAATTAAGCAAAATGCAATTAAGCATATATGTTGTTAATATTTGATATCAAACGATTTACAAATAAATGCATTATTCAAAACATAAAACTTGTCTGAATTTGGGAATCAAGCGGAGTAACCAAATTATCCAATTTCTTGCGTGCGGTTGTCAGAATGCGTCCAAGTTTCGAGCAAAGACAAATTTCATCTGTTTCGCCGGTCGAGGTACCAGGCGCACAGAAATCAGCAGATAGACGACGAATTTTTCGATTTTCATTTTTGCTTGACCTTGAGGGAGAATAACCCAGAGCACCGAGCGGAGCTGCGTGCAGTTGTCAGTGTTCGTTTTTGTCTCGAGCAAAGTCAAATTTCGTATGTTTCTCTGGTCGAAGTACCAGGCGCTCAGAAATCAGCAGCAAGCAACTTCGAAAATCCAATCTGCATGCTGCATTGAATTAAAAGTCGATCCTAAAAGTATGCAATACTTTATATTTAAAAGTATGCAACTGTTTTTTTTTGCATTTTCAAGGTTGCTTGCTGCTGATTTCTGTGCGCCTGGTATTTCGAAAAGTGAAACGACGAGATTTGCGTTGCCTCGAAACTTGGACGCATTCTGACAACCGCACGCAAGAAATTATCTGGTATGGCAGCTGGCAAACATCATTGGCCGATCTCACATTTGGGATATTAATATCTCGGCCAAATAGAGTCTGATCTTAGAATGGTATAGACTTTTGAGCTCGTAAGGAGCAGGACAATCGATCCTTGAAATTCTTGCAAAACTTTCAAGCCTGCATAGCTCAGTCAAATGAAATGCGACTTTCGAATGATATAGCTTGTAGGACTCGTAAGGATCAGGACTATCGATTGGCATCATAAAAAGGACATGTGAAAGGACATTTTTTCAAATTGGTTTTTGCTCTCAAATCAAAAAGTTGGAGTGCGAATCAATCGAGTATCCTTTCAGGAGTATGGCCTAGTATATACTTCCAGGATCCGACATCAAATACCCTCGAAATTCTGCAAATTTACCTCGATACTTCAAAATAACATGAAAACATTTTTGTTTTATATTCTCATTTATTTGAATAAAATCATCAAACATAATTTTAATTACAGACTGATACAAATAAGGATAATATTGAAAATATATTCTTACAATAGTTCAACTATATTTGTAACTTAAAAATGTGGGTGGTGGAGCGTAGGTGGTGCGCTATTAACAGCTCCCATAGCAACAGGAGCAGGTGGACCATAATAAAAGCCGGCGTAGGATGAAGAGCATAGCGAGAGCAATAATAAAGCGATCTGTAAAAGATAGATATAATGAATTAGAACGTAAAATAATAGTTTTTTATAATGTATAATATAGTGAAAGTATTAAACTAGCTTTTATATAGAACTGTCACACTCAGAAATCGTATCTACCAAAAGCTGCACAGATTAAAAATTGCAAATGATATAATACCCCAAATTTACTGTTATATACTCCCAAACACTTACAATTTTCAGCATTTTTGTAACTAAGCTAAACGTCGTTTGAGCTATCGAAGACTTTCACGTGCAGTAAATTGATTGATAATTGAGTACTGCTGCCTGAAGCCCCGCTCTGAAATAATTGTGCAGCTTATTTGGTCAGTCTTATTTTGGCAGGGGTCCACCGGCGTCCGATCACCACCATCTTGGGAGCCAGGCAACGTTTTTATGCATTTATCTCCTGCTCTACACTGATAATGAGGGTCTTCCCCAGATTGATTTAGATTCGAATTTGCTTAACTATAAACAAATCAAAATTAATCCTATTTGATTTCGTGAAACAGCTGCTATGCTTAAAACAGCTGCTAATTTGTAAGATTGTACCGCAAAACGTAACTAAACACATGAATAGTTTATTTTGCAAATCAAATCGAACTTGAAGGCCCTGAATATTTGTAAACAATAGCTATCAGCCGTTAACAGCACTGCGGCACAACCCCTGCAGCCGCTTTGCAACACTGCTGCTCAGCGCTCTCGCAGCACAATAAAAGAAAACAGCCAGAGCATTGTGCGACTCTCGGCCGTTGTTTGATGCAAATACATATCTAGCTATTAGTCACTGACTGACTAAAAACGCAAATACAATTACCGAGCGAAGCGACTGGGAATTCGACGAGCGAACGATTGCGCCAGCTCCAGAGCTGCGCTAATCTAATCTGGCGTCTAGCGTATAAAATCGTCGTTTGAGTTTACGCTTAGCCGGCGTGTGGGTCGGTCATTCCAATCAGTCAGCCATTCAGCCAGTCAGTCAGTAGCTGCCCAAAGACGCCGCTGGACGTTTGACGCTCGCATCATTTAATTAACCAAACACGCATATACAAAATGGTGGTACAATCGAAACTTAGCCAAGTGTTCAGCTATCAGAACTGGGTGCATGCCGTCTCCGGCGCAGCCGTAAGTAAATGACTGTCCAAAAAAGAAAAGAAATCGGGTTTAAAGTTCAAATTCCACATATGCTAAAATGTTTGCTTTTATTTACCTGCATAGGGCGGCTGCATAGCAATGAGCACCTTCTACCCGCTGGACACAGTGCGCTCGCGCCTGCAATGTAAGTAGAAAGGGAGGAGCAGTGTTCCCGTTATGCGGCTAATCTTTAAATTGGTTTGATAAGCAGACGATAGATAAACAATGGAGCGGGTACCAAGTCCAGGCGCAGTTTTAATTTGATATACATAATGTGATAGCGTACGCTAATCCATTTTTGTTGCTATACTATTTTAGGTGTTGGGTGTACAAGAATAGCAGCCTCGGAAAATTCCATAGCATATTACTAATGAGTAAAAAAAACATAATAATCCTTACCCATTTCTTTTCTTCCTTCCAGTGGAGGAGAGCGGCGAGGTGCGCAGCACCCGGCAGGTAATCAAGGAGATTGTGCTGGGCGAGGGCTTCCAGGCGTTGTATCGTGGACTGGGACCCGTGCTGCAGAGCCTGTGCATCTCGAATTTCGTCTACTTCTACACATTCCACGCGCTCAAAATGGTCACCTCGAATGGACAGCAGAGTGCGCTGAAGGATCTTATGCTGGGCAGCATTGCGGGCATCATCAATGTGTTCTCTACAACACCTTTTTGGGTGGTTAATACGCGTCTGCGCATGCGCAATGTGGCCGGCACTTCGGATGAGGTGAACAAGCACTACAAGAATCTGCTGCAGGGCCTCAAATATGTGGCCAAGACGGAGGGCATCACTGGCTTGTGGTCGGGCACCATAGCGTCGCTGATGCTCGTCTCGAATCCGGCGCTGCAGTTCATGATGTACGAGCTGCTCAAGCGGAACATTCAGATCTTCACCGGCGGTGAGATGGGCAGCCTGAGTTTCTTCTTCATTGGCGCCATTGCGAAGGCATTTGCCACTGTGCTGACCTATCCACTGCAATTGGTGCAGACCAAGCAGCGTCATCGCACCAATGATGCGTCGAATGTTGCCTCCACCTCACAGAAGGCGGCGGGCAAACAGAAGCAGCAAAGTATGCTGGAGCTGATGGTCAGCATACTGCAGCACCAGGGCATTGCGGGCCTGTTCCGCGGCTTGGAGGCCAAGATACTGCAGACCGTGCTGACGGCGGCGCTGATGTTTATGGCCTATGAAAAGATCGCAGGCATTGTAAAGCTGCTGCTGAAACGAAATGCTTGAGGAGGCTCTAGTCCTAATTTAACTACAAATAGTTTTAGCTGTAAACAATCACAAAACATGACATGGATATGGAAACGGATATGGATATGCGCACACACACTCCAAAGTTAGCCAATAAGTGTAAAAAGCAAACATGAAAGAATTTAACAAAATTAATAGTACATTTTATTAGTTCTCCACTGGTGTCTCAATAGTTTTCGTTGTATTCTCTTCAATCGGCGGCTGCTCGACAGTATCCGATTCGTCTGATTTTGGCTTCTGCACCGTGGGATTGGCCAGCTCAGCTAGGTTGTACTTCTTGTTGTCCAGGTAGTTTTCAATGACGCTGAGTAGGCACCAGCCACGCAGCACCTCCACAATGATCGACTTCTTGGCACTCTGCAGATCCACCTTGTTGCCAATGTTCTTGGAGTTGACCAGATCGGCCAGCTCTTTTATGATGTTATCACGCTTGATCTGCTGATTGTAGCGATGATTGAAGATGATGCCATAGGTGGTGGCCTCCTTGAGAAAGTGCTTGTCGAATAGCGCTCCAGCGGCATTGATTATGTCCGGCATATTGGCGCGGCATACGGTTTCGATGGGCACCAGGCGCAGGACAAAGCGTGACATGGCCTTGCCCGTTACAGTTATGTCCTCCACAATGTGTTTGGCCAGTCCAATGGGATCCTCCAGTTGAGTGCGTACGAACAAACAGTTTGTGGTACCGGTTTCCACGTTTTGGAATCGCACCTTACGCTGTGCAAACGTCTCACGGCACTTGGCCACCGCCGCATCCAAGTCGTCATCGCTATCGGTGTCGCTGTCCTCCTTCACGGTCTTCACTTCCGTTTCCGGTTTAGCGGCAGTTTCCTGCACCTCGGGTCCATACAATTTGTCCGCATAGTGATTGAGCAGATTGTAACATTCGCGAACACATGCCTTTTCGTTCATGTTGCAGGTGACGAGAAAGCCACGTTGACCCACCTGCAGAACCTGCTTTTTGTTCTGCTGGTAGTACTTCTTTTTGTTGTTCTTGAATTTACTATTATTAAACATTTTGGTTTTCTTGCTGGCTGGTTCCATTTCACATTTAACAATCAATTGGAATTATTTTGGAGCCGGCACAGAGTGTGACCGAATTGACAAATCACAAAATACCAGATTGTCAAATGTCAAATACTTGATGGTATTGTTGCATTTTACAGCACTGGCAAACGATCAGGTGTTAATAACAATAACAACATAGACCGGCTTTAAATTTATTTTGTATTTGCTAATGTTTACAGTAGCAACGCCCTTGTTGGAGCTCACAAAGTTACTGCCCCGTTTCGTGGACATAGAAGCACTGCTCCAGAATGAAGTCGAAGCCCGTTATATACTCAAGCATGCTACAGATCACTTGGAACTTGGCATGTGGGAACGGGCGGAAGCGGAGGAAATTTCTTATTTGATCTGCGCTCTGGTGGACAAAAACTGGGAGCGCATACATAGTGGGCACTTTAGCAAGGTTCCGCTAACCACACGCAAGATCTATGCACTGGGCTGCTACTTTAAGGTAAGATATTATATTATATTTATGGCTTAGCCTCAACTTTTATCAACCTTAGATCTTCTTTTTGCTGCTGGAGAGCACAAGTCTGGCGCAACGGGAGCAATGTGGTGCCATTCTGGACGAGGCGCAGCTGCTAGGCTGCACGGATAATCTATACGGCAAGTGTGGTGAACTGCAAGCTGCTCTTATGAGCTATCTGGACGAGGATGCAGCGGAGAGCAATCCAAAGCCTCTACCAGTTTTGGCACCTGTGGAGCGACTTGTCGCCCGCTGTGATATACCCCAACTGGATGCACCTAGCATAGGGGAATTTCGCAACAGCTGCTATTGTGCGCTGCAGCCAACGCTGCTGCTCAACACGATTAATCACTGGCCCGCAATGAGTAAATGGCGCGACTTGAATTATCTGTTGAAAGTCGCTGGCAATCGCACTGTGCCCATCGAAATTGGCTCGAATTACGCCAGCGATGAGTGGTCGCAGCAGCTGGTTAAAATACGTGACTTTCTGTACAGACAGTTCGGCCAGGACAATAACAGTTTGGAGCAGGAAGTCGAGTATCTGGCGCAACACGAGCTCTTTGCCCAGATTCCTGCGCTCAAGGCGGACATCTGTGTGCCCGACTACTGCACAGTGTCCAAGGACAA
Source organism: Drosophila flavopinicola (assembly GCA_035042425.1). Classification (NCBI taxonomy): domain Eukaryota; kingdom Metazoa; phylum Arthropoda; class Insecta; order Diptera; family Drosophilidae; genus Drosophila; species Drosophila flavopinicola. The sequence goes on along the minus strand of JAWNLL010000452.1, from coordinate 13,935,274 downwards.
CGAGACCGATGTGGATATCAAAGCCTGGCTGGGACCACGTCACACCATATCGCCCATGCACAATGATCCCAAGCACAATTTGCTATGTCAGGTGTTTGGCAGCAAGAGCATCATACTCGCCTCACCAGCGGACACAGAGCATCTCTATGCACACGAGAGCGAGTTTCTGAATAACACGTCGCAAATTGATGCTGCCAAACCGGACTTTGAGCGCTTTCCCCTGCTGCGCAAAGCTCGCTTATATGAGCTGCTGCTGCAACCCGGTGATTGTTTATATTTGCCTCCCAAGTGGTGGCATTACGTGCGCTCCGAAGCGCCCAGCTTCTCAGTTAGCTTTTGGTGGGAGTAGTTATACATAGGGATTGTTTAGAAAAATAGGGTTTTAATAAATGATTTAGTCAGCTTATTTTAATAATCTTGTCTATATTGGTTGGGTTGGTCAAAAATTATAAATTTTCAAAATATAAATCGTAAATTTCAATTTATTTTACTTGTTTGTAAAATGCATTTATATTTACGATTTTTATTTTTAAAATTTACATTTTTTGAGGAACCAAAATACGGTCAACTTCCACCACAACAACGCATGCGAAATAAGTTTTTAAGGTGCGTCATTTATGACGTCATCTGCAGTCGATAAACATATTGTTAAAACATGAATCATAGTTTTATTATTAATAAATTACTGTGTTATTTATTGAGTTGCCAACAAATATATGTTTGGCTACGGCAAACAAAATTAAACATTTGCAAATGAATGCAAAAGATTACAAATACAGCTTGAGAACTTGGGAGATAATAAACAATGAACCGTTATCAATAACGTGTATTGTATACATGTACTAAGAACTAAGCTTTTAATGGGTGTTTGTGTGTGTGTGTTTCGGTTGTTCGATTTATAATCTTCAATAATCTTTAAATATTTCCAATTGATGCCTTTGCCCCCACCGCCATGTTTTTAAGTCTTATCATTCTTTAAATATTTATTTTAGCGATCCTCGCTTAATCATTCTTGCTGGACGAGCCGGCTGCTCCAATGGTGATCTGTTTCTGCAGCTTGCTGTACTCCTCGGTGAGGCGATCGTATTCGCGGTTTAGACTCTCGGCCTGCGACTTGACAGCCTCCTTATCCTTCTTCTCGCGATTCAAATCGGAGGTGAGCTCCTGGACGCGTTCCTTCAGCTTGTTGAGCTGTAAAACGAGGTTGTTTGAGTATTGAAGAATGGGGTCTTGTGTTTGTCTGTGTGTGTGTGGGATTTTTTTTTTTGGGGAATGTAGACTAAAAGTCTTAGGATACTCGGGCGGTGAGTCCTTGCACACGCTTCCGCAGGCTTTTCAACTGTTTAAAGAGTTTACGAGAATTGTTTACTTGATTTATCTTGTTGTTTTCTATATGGTGGCCCAACACTATTCATGCTGGGTAATTGGATAACGAATCATTGCCTGCATTTTGTACAGCTGGTGAGTAGCAAACGGTCTAGGTGTTAGGTTGTCCGCAAAGCTCTTTAAACATGCCTGGGCCCGGACGGTGTGCAAAAACCCCAAAACGCCAACTTATCAAAGAAATAAAAAAACTCAACTTTAGACGCTGACTCACCTCATTCAGTGTGGTATCTTCGGTAGCCTCCTTGGCCTCCTTGACCTTCGCGGTATTCTCGGCCTGGATGTCGACCAGGGAGCGTGCTCTGGCGGTGGCGCTCTGGGCCTGCTTCATGGCGGCCTCGCTTTGGGCAAGCAGTTGGGCCTGTGCCGAAATCAGTGTGACCAGACGGCGAATGACAAGCACAAGGAAAATCGAAAAGCCCGAGATGTAAAAGTTGCGCTGGGCGCGGAACAAACGCATGCTATGCTGCATCTCCACGTTCAGGTGCACTTCACCGGTACTCTCATAGTTTGAATACTTGCGCATCTCACGGATGGCCTCCAACAGGAACAGCACCAGCACACCCATAATGAGGAAGAAATACAAATGGGCCTGCTGAGCCATCATGGCCAGAAATTTGGATTTGAAGAAACGACTCCATCTGTAGGGGCTAGCCACGGGCAGCACCAGCAGCAAAACCACAGCGATTTCTGCGTACAGAAAAGCGGCGATCAAAGTCCACACCAAACTCATTTTTGCGACTTTAAGTTCAATATAAAGATGAAAAGTTTGTTCGACTCTCTGTTTTTTTTCTCAAGTATTCGTTAGACGATTTGTGCGCTGCAAAGAATGTTTTTTTCTTCTAATTAGTATGAAATACACACGTCCAGTTGGGCTATCTGTCTATTTATAAACTTGTACCGTGCATTGGCTTACTTTAAATAGCTATGGCAATTAAAACACAGCTGAATATGATGAAATATGCGTATTTTTATGCGGTCACTCGCGGCCACGTCAACTTTGCCGACTAACTGATTGACAGAAAACGCGACGAGTTGGCAGCGCCAGTAACATCGGCTTGTAAACAAATGCGAACAGCTGACAGCCCTGGTTGTCAGGCAAAAAAAAAAAACAACACACACAAATGTGCTTTTGCGCCATCGATCAAATTTTGTTTGTAGTTGTTTGTTTCAAGCTGTAGTTAACAACACACAAAAATGTCCTATCAAAATTGGTTAAATTACTTGCAATCCGCTGAGAAGAACTCAATGATCAGCGGCAAGCTGCGCAAGGTGCTCTACAAGTTTCCCGATGGTCGCCAAATGGCCGAGGAATATAATATGGACACGGGCGTAGTGCAGCGTCGTGCCTGGCGCAAGTGCAAGCAACTAATGGGCGAGCCCGAGTGGGAGATCGAACTGGGTGAGGAGCCACGCCAGCTTAACTGGAATGCCGCCAATAAACAAAACCCAGCTGGCAACGGTGGTGGAGATGCAGACAACATGGCTGGCGGGGAGTTTACCGTGCGCGAGAGCAACTCCGCTCCGCTTCTGACCAAACGGGTGACCAAGAAGAACATCGAGTGGCGCATACGTAATCTGTCTTATCCGCTAAACGTGTACAATGTTAGTGCCGATGCTGAGAAGCGCGCCATTGTCGTGCGCACAAACAATAAGAAGTACTACAAGGTGATTCCTGTACCTGATCTGGAGCGCTGCGGAGTGCCGCCGGTTCAAGCAAACATAAGCACACATCATCAGTTCAACACACTCATCATAACATACACAAAGCCTCAAATTCTCTGCGAGATGGAGGCGCAGGTTCTCTTGGTGCTGAAGGATGTGGAGACTGAAACGGATATGGATGATTTGTTGAAGGGTTTGCTGGCTAAATAAAATGCATAGCATATAAAATACATAGAGACTAAAAGTGTTATATTTAACTAACAGTTTTAAAAAAGTAGATTTAATTATCACGAACTACTTTTGAAAACTTTCGGCCATGCCGATGTAGCTGGCCAGCGACGGAGCCGATGAGCTGGTAAACATGGTGTAATCGAATGACGGCAGCTCCAACGGCGTTAGGGATGGCATATCATGCTCCGAGTTGCGATCCATGGATCGACTGTGGTATTCGTGACTTTCCGCTTGCGCATCGTTTTTTAGCATAGTCTCCACATTTAGCTCGACTAACGTTGGCGTTGGTTTGCGCTCCACAGTCGATGTAAACTTGGCATCAAAGTCCTGCACAGTCTTGTCGATGGCTTTGGCAACAGATTGTGCCGAGCCGACGCCATGGTCCGGGCGGAGAGGCAGCATGGGACTAGTCTCCTTAAGCTGCACAAAATCCTTCATCTTGGTAAGTCCATGCTGGGTTTTGCGCATCTCGATCTGCCGCAGTTTGCGCTGGAAGTCAAGCGTTAGGGTGTCCAGCACCTCTCTGGATTTGGCCAGTTCCACATTTTTATACGCATCCTGTACATAAATTAGCGAAGTCTCGAGCGCTTTTATTGCCTCCTCGTAGCGATGGTGGCGCATGAAGCGCTCTGAGCGGCGTTCGTGAAAATGTGCCTGTTGTCAATTAGACATATGAGCTACGTTCAACAAGTGCATAGTGTTTATTTAATTATTTATTTACCAAATTCAGCGGTGCACAATCCATGTTTTCTGCTTTGTTTATTTTTATACCTGCGCAGTATGCCACCTGCTCGGCAACCCTGCAGCACAGCTGGCATATCGATCATTATCGATAACGATTAATCGTTGCGACATTTTAAAAAGAATTGCAATATAAACAATCAAATGTGTACAATTTATACATTAATTTAATACATTAGGTTAACAATGTTTCAAAAAAATGTCTTTTTATAGGGGCTTGGCGTTAGCTTGTTTACCCTCAGTGAGCGCTCGTGATGCATGCACAAAAACGGGCACGTTGATACCCTGAAAATATGGACGAGCATGTAACGGTTGGAATATTTATCTTGGTTTAAATATACTAACTTGCATCTTTGCTGATCTGACAAATGCCTTGTTGGAAGTAACTGTAAATATCTTACGTTCCATGCCAAAACTGAATATCTTCAGGCTGCGTTCATTGACCTTAGCCGTAAAACGTATGTTTGAAAACTCAGCTGGTAATGACTCAACATCCGGATAGATTGTGACACGTTTCATAAGTTCAGCAGCCAGTGCCCGCTCATTAGGTCCACCCAATACTGATAGAATATTTTGAAATGCATCGTTGGCTAATTTGCAGCAGACCAGACGCTTGCCTTGAAATATTTTATCAATTACTGGTTTCACTGGACATTCACGCTCCTTCTCGGCTTGTTCGGTTAAAAGCGGTTCGTTGAACACAAAATTGCAACCACCGTTTGTAAGAGAGCTGGTATAGGCCAGCATTGTGGTCACATCTATATTGAGTTCATCGGATACTGTGGCATACTGATCTATATCCATATCGGGCTCGTCCAATGATGCTGTTTGCACTCCCATTTCCTTAAGTTCATCGTGCAGCGAACTGTCAATTTTGTTCGAGAAATAAAAGACGATCTGAAAGAGTACAAATAGATTATTAAAGTAAAAGAAAGTGATCAATTATGGAAATCTAAAATTATTTATACCTTGGGTCGCTGAAACATGCAGAAATGCAACTCGCTGGCCTCCAAATAATCGTTAGCCTGATCCAACACGCTGCGTGCGCCAAAGCTAACGCATCCTTTGGCCGCATCCTCGATGGATTTGGAGTTGCGTGCGATTACCTTAATCCATTTTAGACCGTTATTGGCTACAATATCTACGCGTAGAGGACTATCTCGGGATTCGAGCGGAAAGACTGCATTTATATCGACAACTCCCTGCTGCAGGTGCAGCGTTTTAATAAGAAATTCATAATTGACGAAGTTGCTGCTAGTTATGTGATTCTCCTTTAAAGTTTTGCTGCGTATTACCTGCATAGGGATGCATTTGAATAGATACATACATATATTTATATACATATATACACTTCACTTTGATTGACTTAGTCAGACCTTTTCCAAGAATTTAAGCTCCTGTTGAATTTTTCTTTGCACTTTCGAAACGCCAGGAATGTCCGCGAACTCGATTAAACCTTTTTTCAGTTCTTCACCCAGCCTGATTTTATCATTTGCTTCTTCATACAGAGCTTTCTCCATCTTTATGACCACCTGCTGGGCTTCCAAAGGTAAATGATGTTGTTTTTCAATATTATTGTCATCGGCCAGCTGTTCGTTCAGGGCTAACAAACTAAATATATCGATATCGTTATCGAAGTGTTAGCAACTCTGCTGAGAGAGCACTGTCAATGGCCGCCCGCGTTTTCTTCCATCCACTTTTTCTTCACCGGTCAAGCCAAGCGGTAGCTCTGAAAATGAAGCCGCTTTTGTGATGGTGAAAAATTTAATCCAAACGCATCATTATTAAAATGTGTAATTTCATTGAATAAGATAGCAAAAGGTAATTATCTGAGCGATAAGCTTCTTGATTAAGTTAGTATCGTAGTATTTAGTCTGCACAAAGTATCTCCAGAAAGCAGAAATGTCTGCGATTTGGTCGCATTTTGAAGCGTGCAAAATTAAAAATACAAATGCTGCTTACTAGCATCGTTAGGCGACACGACTATCATTACTGTGGCCATGGTTTTCAAAGTAGTACAAATTTATTTTAATAACTTAATAGTTTTTTCACAATGTGTTGAACGTGCCTAACCTCAATTTATGTAAAAAATTTTCAACAGTGCAATTGCTTTGGGCTTGAAATAGCATCAGCTTCAACATGTACCTGTACAATTTGACGCTCCAAAAGGGCACCGGCGTCACGCACGCCGTGCACGGCAACTTTTCGGGCGGCAAGCAGCAGGAGGTGCTCTTGTCACGTGGCAAATCATTAGAACTGCTGCGACCCGATCCGAACACCGGCAAAGTTCACACGCTGATGTCGACGGAAATATTCGGCTGTATTCGTGCGTTGATGGCCTTTCGTTTGACAGGCGGCACAAAAGGTAAGCATTTTATTAATATCTCTTAATATATTCGAGGCACAAAACCCAATTGAGGCAACTCTATTTTGTGGTTGCTCCAGTTTGACCTTATCAACGTGTCTAAGTGCCATAGTAATAAAACTTGGCGTCGCATTTGCCATAACCTCATTTAAATGGTATGGTGAATTGAAACTTCGAGTTACAAAAAAAATTATAACCTCAAAATGATCGTATTTCTATTATTGTCTGTTTTTAATTAGTTTTTCAATTCTATTTATAGACTACATCGTTGTGGGCTCTGATTCTGGTCGCATTGTTATTTTGGAGTACATTCCAAGCAAGAATGCTCTGGAGAAAGTGCATCAGGAGACCTTTGGCAAGTCGGGCTGTCGTCGCATTGTGCCGGGACAGTACTTTGCCATCGATCCCAAGGGTCGTGCGGTGATGATTGGTGCCGTAGAGAAACAAAAGTTGGCCTACATCATGAATCGCGATACCCAGGCACGGTTAACCATATCGTCGCCACTGGAGGCGCACAAGTCAAACACCTTGACTTACCATATGGTGGGCGTGGATGTTGGCTTTGATAATCCCATGTTCGCATGTCTGGAAATTGACTACGAGGAGGCCGACTTGGATCCATCAGGTAGGATTTAAGTCATACCTCTCTCCCTGCTTGGCGCTCTAATGTTCAGTGGCTTTGGATAATAAACCATTGACACTGCTTGTAATTGACGCTAGATAAATTATGGACCACTGAACCATTGGTGCTGCTGTAATTGCCTAGCAACACTTCACTGATTTGTGGCTCACAATCTATTATATTTTATCATATAATTTTATAGTAAACATTTTCATTAGTTAAAAAAAAGATCTATTCATTCATTTCCGAACGTCCGAATTTCAATACAATATTAAACATTTGCCTTTTGCTGTTTTTGCAGGTGATGCCGCTCAGCGCACCCAGCAAACACTAACATTTTACGAGCTGGATTTGGGCTTGAATCATGTGGTGCGTAAATACTCGGAGCCACTGGAGGAGCATGCCAACTTTTTGGTTTCGGTGCCCGGCGGCAATGACGGACCCTCGGGTGTGCTCATCTGCTCGGAGAACTATCTGACCTATAAGAATCTGGGCGATCAGCATGACATTCGCTGTCCCATACCGCGTCGTCGAAATGATCTCGATGATCCGGAGCGTGGCATGATCTTTATATGCTCGGCAACACATCGCACCAAGAGCATGTATTTCTTTCTGCTGCAAACCGAGCAGGGCGACATATTTAAGATCACACTTGAGACCGATGACGATGTGGTGTCGGAGATCAAGCTCAAGTACTTCGATACAGTGCCGCCAGCGACAGCGATGTGTGTGCTGAAGACTGGTTTTCTGTTTATCGCTAGTGAATTTGGCAACCAGTAAGTAATTGAATAATTTAAACGTCTTTTAAAGCTCTGCTAACATGCTGTTTTGTTTTCTGTAGTTATCTGTACCAAATTGCACATCTGGGCGATGATGATGATGAGCCCGAATTCAGCTCCGCTATGCCGCTGGAGGAGGGAGAAACTTTCTTTTTCGCTCCACGTGCATTGAAGAATCTCGTTCTGGTCGATGAGTTGCCCTCGTTTGCGCCCATTGTCACCTCACAGGTCGCTGATCTGGCAAATGAGGACACACCGCAGCTGTATGTGCTTTGTGGGCGTGGTCCGCGCTCCACACTGCGTGTGCTGCGTCACGGTCTTGAGGTATCCGAGATGGCCGTCTCTGAGCTACCCGGTAACCCGAATGCCGTATGGACTGTCAAGAAACGCATTGATGGTGAGTCCGAAACGATGATTTCTTTTTTCCTGCTTATTTACAACTAAGTTTAGGCTCTTAAGTTTGAAATGTCTCTAATAATTCAACTGGTGCATTGATGATACAGAACACGATACCCCAAGATAAACAATTAATGATATTGCTATATATATTATATAGATTGTACTAGGATTGTTGATTTCGATACTGTTTACTATCGATTTTGAGATCCGAAAACATGGAAAAGAAATGTATAAACTAAATGGAAGCCTGACATTAAAAAACACCAACAATCCTAGTCTATATAACTATATATAAACACGATCCAAAAGCCACAAGTTATCAAACACCAGTTCTCTCTTATTTCAGGCGCTTAAACACAGACGTCAACTGTTTGTTGTGTGTGACTATCGAACAGATATAAAATACGAGAGTTATCCGATACACTCGTGTATAAAATACTTATAATTTATATTTGTCTTTTGTGAAGCGATAGGTAAGGCAACATTACTGCAGCTTTTAAGTCAACAGATACTACTACTACTACTACTACAAAATGCAATATAAAAACCATTATTGAACTTTTAAACTTAAGACTTGAGACATTGAACATGATGCGATTACTTATCAACCGTGTTTCAGCTGAATATCCATTGATTACAAATGATAAACTGATTATTCAATGTCGCCAACTGCCCTTAAAAACTTGCTTGGCTTTGAGTATTGTTTACTGATGGCAAAACCTTTTGTGTTGTGCTCCTACTTTTAGACGAGTTTGATGCCTACATCATCGTATCCTTCGTGAATGCCACACTGGTCCTTAGCATTGGTGAAACCGTTGAGGAAGTGACGGATAGCGGCTTTTTGGGTACCACGCCAACACTGTGCTGTGCTGCTCTCGGCGACGATGCTCTGGTACAGGTCTATCCCGATGGCATTCGTCACATACGTTCCGATAAGCGTGTGAACGAGTGGAAGGCGCCCGGCAAGAAATCGATTACCAAATGCGCCGTCAATCAGCGACAGGTGGTCATAACGCTCTCCGGCCGTGAATTGGTCTACTTTGAAATGGATCCGGTAAGCATATATTGACGAGAATCAACTAAAGAGGAAATCTAAGTACAGTTGCGCCACTAGCTGTATTCCGTACTTAGTTTTCCTTCTCTCCACATTGCGCTGATGACAAGAACACGAAAAAGAACAATCATGTTGAGACACTATGTGTCCTGCAGTGCTGAGCAATCATTAGACAATGTTTTTTGCATGTCTTGAGAACTTTTAAGCAAATTACTAATGTGCAATTACTTTAACCCGCAGACTGGCGAGCTGAACGAGTATACAGAACGCTCGGAAATGCCAGCAGAGATCATGTGCATGGCCCTGGGCACAGTACCCGATGGCGAGCAGCGCTCTTGGTTCTTGGCTGTTGGGTTGGCTGACAACACTGTGCGCATACTCTCACTCGATCCGAACAACTGCCTGTCGGCGTGCTCCATGCAGGCGCTGCCCTCGCCAGCCGAGTCCCTGTGTCTGGTGGAGATGGGTCACACGGAGAGTACCACCAATGCTACCGGTGCAGATGATGATGTCCCAGCACAGCGCAGCGGTGGCAGCAATAAGGGCACCATCTATCTAAACATTGGCCTGAGCAACGGCGTCTTGCTGCGCACTGTGTTGGATCCCGTCTCGGGAGATTTGGCCGACACGCGCACACGCTATTTGGGCTCCCGGCCTGTCAAGCTGTTTCGCATCAAGATGCAGGGCGCTGAGGCCGTGCTGGCCATGTCCAGTCGTACTTGGCTGTCGTACTACCATCAGAATCGTTTCCATTTAACACCACTGTCATATGAGACACTGGAGTACGCCTCGGGCTTCTCCAGCGAGCAGTGTAGCGAGGGCATAGTCGCTATTTCGACGAATACGCTGCGTATCCTGGCCCTGGAGAAACTGGGCGCTGTCTTCAATCAGGTGGCATTTCCCCTGCAGTATACGCCACGCGCCTTTGTCATACATCCGGATACGGGACGCATGCTGATTGCCGAAACGGATCACAATGCGTACACCGAGGATACGAAGAATGAGCGTAAGGAGCAGATGGCCGAGGAAATGCGCAGCGCTGCTGGCGATGAGGAGCGCGAACTGGCCCGGGAGATGGCCAATGCCTTCATCAATGAGGTGCTGCCCGAGGATGTGTTCTCGGCGCCCAAAGCAGGACTCGGTCTGTGGGCCTCACAGATACGCTGCCTAGATGCGATGCACGGCCAGACGATGTTCAGTGTGCCGCTGGCACAGAACGAGGCCATCATGTCGATGGCGTTGCTCAAGTTCTCGATTGCGGCCGATGGCCGCTACTATTTGGCCGTGGGCATTGCCAAAGATCTGCAGTTGAATCCGCGCATCTCGCAGGGCGGCTGCATTGATGTCTACAAAATTGATCCAACCTGCTCGGCCTTGGAGTTTCAGCATCGCACCGAGATTGAGGAGATTCCTGGCGCTCTGTGCGGCTTCCAGGGTCGCCTGCTGGCTGGCTGTGGCCGCATGCTGCGCATCTATGATCTGGGCAAGAAGAAGATGCTGCGCAAGTGCGAGAACAAGCACATTCCCTACCAGATTGTCAACATTCAGGCGATGGGTCATCGTGTCTACGTCTCCGATGTGCAGGAGTCGGTCTTCTTCATACGCTATCGTCGTGCTGAGAATCAGCTCATCATCTTTGCTGACGATACGCATCCGCGCTGGGTGACGGCAACAACACTGCTCGATTACGATACGATTGCCATTGCGGATAAGTTTGGCAATCTGAGCATTCAACGACTGCCGCACGCTGTTACCGATGATGTGGACGAGGATCCCACCGGCACCAAGTCGCTGTGGGATCGTGGACTGTTGTCGGGCGCCTCGCAGAAGTCGGAGAACATTTGCTCGTTCCATGTGGGCGAGATCATCATGTCGCTGCAGAAGGCCACACTCATTCCGGGTGGCTCCGAGGCGCTCATCTACTCCACGCTGAGTGGCACAGTTGGCGCCTTTGTTCCGTTCACCAGTCGCGAGGACTATGACTTCTTCCAGCACCTGGAGATGCATATGCGCAACGAGAATCCACCGTTGTGCGGACGGGATCATCTCAGCTACCGCAGCTCCTATTATCCCGTGAAGAACGTCCTCGATGGCGACTTGTGCGAGCAGTATTTATCGATTGATGCATCCAAGCAGAAGAGCATTGCCGGCGACATGTTCCGCACGCCGAATCAGATCTGCAAGAAACTGGAGGACATACGCACGCGCTATGCGTTCTAAAAAGGTGAGCAGAGCTGTACACTGAATACAGGGGTTGGGTTTATTTTCTGTGATGATATAGCTATTACCTTGGGACACCTATGAAATATACCTTGATTAGTGTAAATTTTATTTAACTGACAAACTTCGATTTTAAATATATTGTTTTTATTTTCGTTATTTTTACTAAATGATTTAATTTTATTTGCAGTTATTTTGGAGACGGAAGAAGAGCCCATATTATACATATATTTGTCTATAAGGTGAGTTTTCAATTTAATTTTGCAATATTCAATTTGCTTAATGATGAGCTAAGTTTTTACCTTGGGACACCTATGAAATGCCTTGATTAGTGTAAATGATTGTTGCTGAACATTATTTGAGCTTAAAGTCATTTGAAATGAATTGAAATAGTTGCTAATGTGTGCTTAAATTTATTGCAGTTCTATTCACTTATCCGGGAATTGCGGATCTCAAGCGGAACCCAATTGAAAAAGGTAAAAATTAATTTTAAAGAAACTCGGTATCATTTTATCTTACAATGATGTTTTTACATATGTTAGACTAATGAAAAAATTTGATTGTAAATTAATTACTGAGTTATTATTTACAAATCTTCTGATTTTTATAAGTTGAGCTTCAAAATATTAATGCAGTTTTTACTTACTTTTTTATAGCACCTACGCTTTGCTTCCTTTGGGTTTCAGTCTTGAATTGCGGATCTCTAGCGGAACCCACTCGAAAGAGCTAAAAAGGTAAGAATGGTTTAACGAATATCAGTATTATTTTACGATGATGATTTAACATATGTTAGACTAATGAAATAATTTGATTGTAAATTAATTACTGAGTTCATATTATTTTCAAATATTTTCTTTAAGATGATCAACCAAATTCTAATGCAGTTTCTGTTTTTCTATGTTACAGCAACTCCGCTTTGGTTCTTTTGGGTTTCAGTCTTAAATATTTTACATACTAGGTAAATATGACAAACCTAAATCAACAACATTTACATGTGCTAATTCAATGTTTCTCTTATCTATTGCAGTTTAAATATGTAATTCGTAATACTTAGTCGTAAAATGCACATTAATACACAAAAACAACAAATCACAACCACTAAATGACTGCCTATTTATATTAGATTTAATTGCTGCGCAAGTTTCCACATTTGTGCAGCTTATAGTTAATAGCCACACTGTAATTTAAACCGTATATTATAGTAATAATAAAAGAAAAAACAACTACACAAAATAACAAACAAACAAAACAGCCAAAGTGGCTGGCTAGTAATCTACTCTTGTACTTGTTAGTTGTTACTAACTTGTTGTTGGCTTGTTCTTGGCCTTGTTTACGCGCTGCTCTTTACCGTTATGGCATGATGTTGGGAATAATCTGCTAAACGTCTCGTTTTCTCTGCTCTCTTCGCTGGTATGTGCGCAAAACCAAATTGTTGTAATTTGTTATGTACGGAGTTATAAGCACAGTAGTTATGCAAATTACGTGCATTCTGCTTCTAACTTGGCCCGGTGGTCGCTGGCCAAACAGGCCATAAAACGAGCATCCGCAAAGTGTTCCACTTTGCAGCCAGAGAGTGGGGCAGAGGGAACAAGGGGAGGGGGGAGCGGAGGCAGCTGCTAGGCTGGCTCAGCGCCACATCTGGTTAAACGATTTATTAACTTCATTTCTAGATCATTAGATCGCATAACACGGACATTCATCACTTGTTTGCTCTTTTTGCGTTTGCAGGCGAACGTGAGGCAGGCGACACGCAAGCGTGCAACTGCAACTGCAGCAAGCAGAAGGCAGCAGGCAGCTCTAGGTTGCAGCTCTACGCATGCGATTCACGCCACTTGTTGCAGCTGCAGCAGCGATCGCGCTGCAGATAAGAACAATCAACGCTTGGCGCACACACTTGCCACTTGTTTTGCCTACAGCCTACAGTCTTCAGCCTCCTGCCTGCTGCCCTTACCATAAACACGCCCACTTTCTGTTTAAGCGCTGCGCCTGGAAGCTGCACAGAGAAAAAAAACCAAATCATTTTTGTGAATCTGGGATTCTTAAAAGAATATTTTAAAATAAAGAAACATTTTTTCCACAAACGCACATTCGACTTTTTTTTAACGTATTGATAATAATAGGGTGAGAGGAGAAGAATATAGAGACCACCATTATTTGCCGCTCTCTTTGGAGAAGATACAGGGAGGGGGAAGAGAAGCTCAGAATTATATATGTATTATATTCATTATATTATTAATTAAAGTTCAAATCCTGCCGACGGCGGTTATTTTAGTTTTTCTTAAGGTTTTGTTTTAGTGTAGTTTTTTTTTGTATACATTTATTTATGTTTTGATTAATTTTTTGCGAGTTCAAATCGAGCAGATAAAACTTGTTTTGTTTGGTTTTTTTTTACACTTTTGTTAAATTTATTATATAATTATCAGCTATTATGTTTTTATCCGTTCGTACTTTAAAGGATCTGTAGTTTTTAAACTAGCTCATTTTGTTGTTTTGCTGCTTTTTGCATTTTGCAGTAAGTAGCAAGTTCAAATCCCGTTAGCGGAAATATTTTTTTTTGGTATTTTTTTGTTGTGTTACATTTTTTGTTTTTAATTTTCTCTATAATTATGAATTATTTTGTTTTTATGCCTACGAACCGGGATTGATTTGTAAAGTTCTTAAACTATCAACAAGTAAGAGTGCTCTAGTCGGAAGTGCCCGACTACGAGATACCCTGAACCCAGTCCTTACAATCATTCATACTAATCTAAACACACACATGCTGCAGTACAAGCATTGCAAGCGGTGCAAGCGGTTTAAGCAGTTAGCTTGCTTTTTCGCTGAGCCCCACACAATGGAAAGTTAAATCTTAAATAACTTCTATGTTTATTGTCCGATCTTATTGAAATTTTTGGGGCAAACAATTGTCAATAATATGTGTGACCAAACCAAATTTCAAGGTCGGACCTTCAAAAATGCGTTTTTTGAACTTTTGGGGGGTTTGGGGGGTGGTATCCAAAAAGTGAAATTTTTGTTACATGTGTATGCTATTCGAGATTATACATGCCAAATTTGGGGCCTCTAGCTTTTATAACTTTGAAGTTATGTCCCAAAAACGCAAAGTCTGAAATCAAAATTTATCGATAACTTTTAAACGGTACGAGTTATCGATAAAATTTAATAAACTTGATCTGTCCCGGGATTAGGAGAACTTATGTTCCAAATATGAAGTCTCTAGCTCTTGTAGTCTCTGATATCTGTGTGTTCATACAGACAGACAGACGGACAGACGGACAGACGGACAGACGGACAGACGGACAGACGGTCAGACGGACAGACGGACAGACGGACAGACAGACGGACATGGCTAGATCGACTCGACTGTTGATACTGATCAATAATATATATACTTTATATGGTCGGAGATGCTTCCTTATGCCTGTTACATACTTTTGCACAACTTCATTATACCCTTTTTACCCATTTTTAATGGGTTCAGGGTATAAAAAATATGAACTTTCAACCCAAAAAGCGGATCTTTGGATCCACAGCTCACTTTTAAAATGTTAAATGCTTCAATCAAGAAAATATTCTAGAAAATTATAGATTTGAGGCTGCTCTTTTTCTCAGTGTGTGTTTGCCCATTGCCATTTGGAATGCGTTCAGAGGAGAATCGCTTAGTAGATGCCCAGTTGGCGATAAACGCCACAGCTCAGCTTTTGCCTCGGATGTCCTGCTTGGCCTTTTGTTTCGGAGTTTGGAGTTTGTGGGGCGTCGTCGCTATTATCAGCGCCCAGCGATCATCGATCTGAGAATCAGCATTCACTTTGGAGCCATGGAGGAGCCATGGAGCCATGCAGATGCTTATCAAACGAATGCCTCGCGTGATAAAAAATTCGCATGAATCGCGCGACTTGAAAATGGGTGTTAACGCAGCAACTTTTCAGCTGTCCGCTCTGCTGGCTTGCGTGTAAGAATTTTCTGCGAATTCGCGCTGAGATTTTAATCAGATAGATGTCTGAAGCTGGACGTGGACGTGGACCTGGACCAGGTCTCTCGGACTCTAGCGGCTCTAGTGGCTGGCGCTGGCAGGGGCCCGACACTTTCGCTGTAAATTAAATGCTCATTTTCCGTACATTTTCCAGTCACGTCGTTTCACAGTTAGCAACTTTATTAAAACTAACGGCATGCCAAATAATTAAAACGCAGCGAGCAAAAAGAGAATCGCAAATTGCGGGCCATGTAATAAATAGAATCATCAGCTTGCCAAGCTTGCGGCTCAGAGCCAGAGTCAGAGCTAGAGCCAGAGCCAGACAGTTAAAGTCAGGGTCTGGGTCTAAGTCTGAGGCTGTCTCACCATCATCATCAGCATCAGCATCATCATCATCATTATCATCATCGCAGGCAGGCAGCAGTTGGAGTAGTCCGAGCAGCATTATTTTAATTCACTTAGCGGCTTTTGGACGTTGATTTTTAGGCTTTGACCAAGTTGCACAGCTGTGTTAGCCGGTTACTCTCCGCCTGGCAAACCAATTATAAGGCCGCGATTTTGATGTGCACGTGTTTTCAGCCAGACTCTAGACAGTAGCATCTAGTAAGAGTACTCAGCTCGAAACTAATCAGTAACTTAAGTTTTAATACGACTTTACTCATGTTTTAGACAAATAATTGCTACAATTTTATATGACATCAAACAAATCAAGCTGAGACGTTAATTGATTCTGCTATTTACATGGACAAAAAGCTACTATAGCAATTTTATGACTTCTTTCTTAATATACTTAAGTCTTAGTATTGTATATATATTTAATGATGGCATTTAATGCATTGAAAAATCATATTCTATTTGCTGTAATTTATCCTGCAGCTGTGCAAATTGAAGTAAAAGGCAGAAAGAACACGTATTCATGATCAGAATCAATAGTCAATACAATATGTGCCAGTGATTGCAAACTATTTGGGAGATAGAGAGAAAACGAGGGAAACAACTTGAGAGAGAATGCAAGAGTGAGCCCAGAGAGGGAGGGAGCATACAGAGAGAGAGAGAGAGTACAGAGAGAGAGAGAGAGAGAGAGAGAGGGAGAGAGGGAGTACAGAGAGAGAGAGAGAGAGAAAGAGAAGGAGAGCACAGAGAGAGAGTACAGAGAGAGAGAGTGAGAGAGAGAGAGTACAGAGAGAGAGAGAGAGTACAGAGAGAGAGAGAGAGAAAGAGAGAGAGGGAGCGAGAGAGAGAGAGCGAGAGAGTGTGAGAGAGAGTGCGAGAGAGAGTACAGAGTGAGAGAGAGAGAGAGAGAGTACAGAGAGAGAGAGTACAGAAAGAGAGAGTACAGAGAGAGAGAGAGAGAAAGAGAAAGTACAGAGAGAGAGAGAGAGAAAGAGAAAGTACAGAGAGAGAGAGCGTACAGAGAGAGAGAGAGAGAGTACCGAGAGAGAGAAACCAAGAGAGAGTACAGAGAGTGAGAGAGAGTACAGAGAGAGACCGAGAGAGAGTACAGAGAGAGAGAGAGTACAGAGTGAGAGAGTACAGAGAGAGAGAGAGAGAGTACAGAGAGAGAGAGTACAGAGAGAGAGAGAGTACAGAGTGAGAGAGTACAGAGAGAGAGAGAGGGAGAGAGAGAAAGAGAGAGTGAACAGAGAGGGAGAGCTAGACCGCACAAGGAAAGAGAGAGAGTGAGAGAGCTAGACCGCACAAAGAGAGAGAGAGAGAGAGACCGACTCAGATCAAAGCGCAGAGAAACACACAATTAACAAACACACTTTTACGCACAAAATTATCACCTAAGTTCGTTAAACATTGGGCAGCTTACTTGAATTCTTGAGAATCGAATAGAAGGGCATTCAATGCCTTATCAAATGTTTGTAATAATGTGTTTGCAGAATATCACAAGTACTGTCTAAGTTAAAGTCTTCAATTGGGAACAGTTTCTACCTATCCACATATACATACATAAAGGATATGCCATAAATACGCTTGTTCTTCAGAGAGGGAGAGTGAGAGAGAGAGAGAGAGTGAGAGAGAGAGAGAGAGAGAGAGCGAGCAGAGCAGCGAAAAATACATTTTTTGGTAAATGTTCTTAAAGTTTTAATAGCTTATGCTGCTAAATCATATAGTTGCGTTCAGGACTCTAGCCTATAATTATAAAAATACGAAAAAAGGAAACGATTAGAGGATTATTAAATGTTATTAAAAAAGGAGAGTGCCCAAGTTGCGAGCAATTATGATGAGCAGTAACGAACTCAGCAGCAAACATGAAGATATCAAATCACTCTACTTTGTTTCCTACCACACAGCAGACTCAATTGTGGTCTCAGATGGTAGGGTCTGTTCTCTAAAGTTGCCACCAAGCAGAAGAAAACTGTTTGCAACCGCATAATTGCTGACTATCAGAGGAAAGAGTGGAAAAGAGGAAGGGGAGGCAGTGAGGGGGGATGGGGGGAGAGTGACACTCAGATGGGCGTCCGCATCCAATCCTCAGCTGTGGCTGTGCTGTCAGCAATCTTTCGTGGCCAGTTAAATGTACTTATCTGTACCTGGTTGTATTTATATATATGTATATAGAAACATATACATCGCATGCTTTGCTTTTGCGTTGGGGCTGACCCCATTCAATGTCATTAACTCGGCCCAAGGTCTGTTTGTTTTGGCTTGGTTTGGCTTGGATTGGATTGGCCCCCGAGCTCGCAATTTGCGCATAATTGACTGAAAATTATGAAATGTGACGGAGGGCTTCTGCTTCTTCTTCGTTTTGTATTGCCACATATATGGAGTCGTCTCTTTAATCGCCCACTGAACCCATTTGAACTGCTCAGGTTGTCAGCAGCTCTGTCTCTCCGACTCCGACTCCGACTCCGACTCCCTGTCCAGCTGTTGCCAATTTGGGGTCTGGGTCTGGATCTCGCCCCGGGTGCCATGTCTTCATGCAGCGATCTCTGACAAAAGTCGCAACTGTAAACGTTTCAGTCACTTAGTCAACAATCTGTTGCATCTAATTGTCTCTGCAACAAATTACTCAATTCCGTGCGCCTGATGCGGCGATAGCAGTTGCAGATCCATCCGCAGATTAGACTCCATCTCTGTATTCTCTCGCTGCTATCTGCTCCTCTTCTCTCGCAACAGGTTTGACATAATTTTCACCTTAGTTTGTTTTTAACAGCACAAATTTGCACGCAGCTCAAAATGATGACGATGATGCTGATTCTGCGTTGAGTTGAGTAACTCAATCGTAATCTTTCCGTCTTTGTCTCCGTCTTTGGTAACATGCACTTTTGTGGGCGTGGCACACTTCCGCAAGCAATTTGCTGCGGTTCTTGGGCGGCGGAACATAATGGAACATTTTAATGTTGAAACCGATGATTAAAATCAAAGTCATAAAAACAAGACATAAAGCAAAGCAAAGCAGGCAGGAGTGAACTTGTGAGCGACTAGAAGATACCCTGTAAACAGCACTTTGCATATTATTAGTGTGCAGATAGATAAGCGAAAAGAAATAATAGCTATATATACAAAATCTGGAGTTTAGCTCTAAAAAGATGAAAGAAAAGCGCAAGCTTAAAAGTGGTAGTAAAAATTCCAAATTATTAATTTAGTATTTAAAGAAATATTCAATAAATCAGAGCTGTCTTCTTCTTTCTGTTACATTCATTAGCTTAACTTCAAGCTATCCTTTTCACACATTTGAAATGGGCATCGAGTACTAGAAACAAAAGACAAAACAGACCAGGAGCACTTGGGTAGATGTCGAGAACGCAGTCGCAGTCGCAGTTGGAGTAGCAATTGCAGTTGCAGTTGCAACTTTGCCAGATAAATACGCTGATCAGTCGCACAGATCATCAACACGAACATGCCACACCAACAACAACAGCAACAACAACAACAACAACACGTCAGCAACGGGCCATAAAAACGGGAGCAGCATGCAACATAATTGAAAGCAATTTGCGGCTGCCTCAACTGGTGGCCAAGGTGTGGCAAGGGGCGCCAAGGGTGGCTGGGTTGGATCTGTGGACGAGCGTCAGCATAAACATTACATTGATTGCCCCACAACACACACGCACACACACACACACACTCGCACACTCGCACACACACTCTCTCTCTACCATAAGCACACGTGTTGTTTGTCAATGCAGTTGGCGCTTGAAGGGGTTTTTCTGCTTTTCTGAACGGAAGTCGCTTAGTTCCGGCAACTGGCAGCTGCTGATCATCATCTGCACCTGAAACACATTTGATGCAGCAGTTCCACGTAGCAGTTGGCCCCCTTTACCCAACCCCCTCCCATTCCCCTTCCGCTGCCCCTGCCCCAGCTGTCAGCCCCATTTTTCGTTCTTACGCAATTGTGCAATGCCTTTTCGATTTGGAATCTTTGGCCGGCAATTTGGTTCTTTTTACCACTCAACCGTAATTGCAAACAGCTGAGCAACATGTGCCGCCAGTTTTTATCGATTGGGCAAGATTGGGAGAGAGAGACAGAGAGAGAGAGACAGAGAGAGAGAGAGAGCTGGGGGTGAGCCAAAGATCAAAGATCAAAGATCATTAACATAGCTTAAGAGCACATTTCAAAAGTAGGTGACAGAATTGGGTTCACAATATATAATTGGGGTCAGCTTGAGGCAGGC
Source organism: Drosophila flavopinicola (assembly GCA_035042425.1). NCBI lineage: Eukaryota > Metazoa > Arthropoda > Insecta > Diptera > Drosophilidae > Drosophila > Drosophila flavopinicola. The sequence continues at coordinate 13,915,220 of JAWNLL010000452.1, read as the reverse complement.
GAGAAGATCAAATTGTTTTTTTAAAGGGGCATAAAATAGTAGAAGAGAAGAAAAATCGTATAGATGATATAAAATGAATTAGTTTCTTCAAAAATCTTCAAAAACTCTGATTGGTAGCCTAAGATTTTCTTACTATAACTGAGGTAATCTATAGTCAGCAGTTAATGACATTTCTTTAAAACATATAACACTATAGATCCATAATACAATATAGTTAAAACAATAGGATATGCAATCGAATTGTTCTTAATAATAAATATGCATATATAGATCTTTAGTATAATTAAAATTGTGAAATATTCTTCTTGAAGCATAAACTATATGCGTTTGCCTAATATAATATAGATCTATAAATGTATTAAAAAGTGTTTGCCTAATATAATAACAATGGATCTATAAATGTATAAAAAAGTTTGTTTTCCCATCTCGAACTTGTAGCTCTGTTTCCCATACTAAAATGCCGGATTAATTCGCAGAAAATGGCGCTTCCACTGTTTTATGTCTTCCATTTGAGAGATGGGCAGAGATTACTTTCAGTTCTCATTCAGCGATGGATCTGCTGGCAATCTTTGGATCCGCTGCATTTGAAGGTTGACTCCCTGGGGTCGATTCGCTTAAGCCAAGCTTCGTTGGGCAGCAATTGGGTCTGACATGGACTGTGATATATATACCATATATATATATATATATATAGATATAGATATGTGCACACGTATTGCGCACACAGCTAAATCATATAATGTGCGATATAAAGCAACTTCCTACAGCTGCTGAAACTCAGACACAGCCGGCCAAGTGCGTTGAGTTGCTTTCTGTTGTTGTTGTTGTTTGTTGTTGTTCATATTGTTGTTGTTGTTGTTGTGCACAAACAATGAATGAATCGCTGCTGTTGTTGTTGTTGTTGTTGCTGTTGCTGTTGGAGTTTATCAAGTTGAAATTGCACAGTTGGTTGACTGCTGCCACAACAAACCGAAAGAGCAATGAAAAGCACTCGACAGACTTACAAAACATATATGTATATATACTATACATACATGTACATATGTATATTTTTGTAGTTTGCTTTCTGAGGCACTGGAACTTAACCTATTTGGCTTAGGCAACATGAGCACTTTTCACAAACTGTTGCCAAGTTCAATAAACCCTTTGGAGCTGCAAAGCGAAAATGAAGTGCTAAAGACCAAATAATGATTCAAGAAGCTATTAGAATGGATTATGTGAAAATATGTTTGTATGTTCCTGAAGAATATAGTATGATATACTATCTTAAATCAAGAATATGTTCTTTACCATTAAGCAAGCTTAAGTCTCTCTGTTATAGAAGTCAAATTGACAATATGAAAAATATTTGCTCTCAGTTCATTTAAAAACGTCAATTTCTTTGATCAAATTTTAGTGTTTTCTAAAATGTTATTGCTATAAATATCTTTCTGCCAAATTAAGAAATATATAAAATATTAATTGTTAGAAGTTTGTAGTTCTATTTGAGATGATATCTTTGTTTGAAGTGAGACAACTGCATAATATTAAATAATAATATATGCTCTTAAGTAGATAAACTTTATTGGTGTTTCAGCATTTCTAACATACTTATTATGTATACATATATATATATATATATTCTCTTCTCACTTTAAAAACTTTTTATGCCTGAATCAAGAATATTATGCATATTTTCGTTTGCTTTTTGCTCAGCATGCTGAGATTAGTGTTTGATTGCATATGTTTATTTAAGCATATATATATTAGCTGCTGGTTCCGGTTCTCAGTGATTGTTTATATATGTACTTCCACTCCTTGCTGTTGGCTCAATGCGTCACTCTTGAGAGGTGGCTCCCAGGCAGGCCACATTGCCCCCAACCCTCAGGGGCACGTTTCACTGTCAGGCAAGCAAAAAAAGCAGAAAAAGGCAGCAAAACGCACACAAGGCAAACAACAGCAACAACAACAAAGCGGGGCAACAGTTGGGCAGCTGTTGTTTATAGCAAATCGCTCATACGCCTCGTTGTGCGGCCAAGCGTTGCAAATAGTTGTGTGTGTGTGTGCGAATGTGTGTGTGTGTGTGTGTGTGTGTGAGAATGTGATCAGTCAGCTCGGCACCCACACAGCGACAATTCAAGTGCAGCGCTCATCAATAAAGTGAAATTTGTTGTTGAATTTGTGCGGCTGGCGGCGGCTTTTGGGGCGTGCAGCCTGCTCGTTGTTGCTGTTGTGCTTTGATGGACACATGCACGGCGCATATGCTACACACACACACACACACACACATATATGAGTATATATATACATATGTGAGACAAGCAGCTGAGGCAGCAACCGGACGCACGTGTTCATTTTCATTTGGCGCAGAGAGAGAACCCAAACGATAAACAGCCGCAGTCATAGCAACAACAACAGCAACAACAACAACAACATCAACAACTTTAGCAGCAGAGATTCTTTGTAGACGCTGACGGAGACGGAGACGTTGAAAATGATGACGACCAACTGCGGAAATTATTCATTCAAGCTACTTCTGCTACTGCTGATTCTGCTTGGGTTACTCGGCTTGGTTGCTTCTTCTTTTGCCTGCCACCGACAATGTTTTTCAATGCTGATGAGCAGCAGAAAAAAGTTCAACAGACGAAAGCGCATAAGTACTAAATACCCTGTAGTCAGCACGAACATAAATTCATAGTAATTCTAATTCTAATTCTCTATACTCAATATGAAAAATAGCTTTTATAAAAAACTGACGTAAGTTTGATAGCATTCGAATGGTTTAATATCTTTAATATCAAACATCAGCCAATAATATTTCTTGACATTTTTGGGCAGAGGTATTCAAATACTTAAATATTCCTAATTTATCTTTGCTATCCATCTAAACTTATAAGCTTTCTGCCTCTAGCTCTTAAAATCTTCAAGATATACTCAAAAAAGCGTCGATCTCGAATGTATTTTTGATCGATAATATGTTTTCTGTGTAAGTTATAAGTCAGCGAAAATAAAATGCTCTACATAAGGCATACACAAATCTGTATACCAAATTTCAGCTCAATAACTATTATCGACTATGAGATCGAAGAGATCATGACGATGAGAAAACATTTGCAGCTGGAAAAAAGTATATTTGTACCTTATGGGGTAGAAAATGTGTGCATTGAGAAGAGAACTTGGATCATCTGCTACTATTAAACTTTAAGATACCCTTTTTTGAGCAATATTTAATGGGTATGCGCAAAGAGACGAAGCAGAAGCGTAGCATAAAAAACAGAAACAATTTGAAATTCATACAAATTGTAAGCGGCCAGCGGAACAAGACAATAGCTATGGCCAAAGCCAAAGCCAAAGCTATAGTTGCCACATGCGGGGGCAGTGCTTTGGAGCCACCCAAGCAGCGCCAACATGTCCGGCAGCAGCAATAACAACAACAACAACAACAACAACAACAACAATAATAACAACAATAACAACCACCACAACTGTCCATCAAAATGTCAGCGAAGCGAAGCACAAAATCTAAAGCAGCAAATGCTTTCATTGCTCGTTTTATTTCATTTGCCAAATAATTGTCTCGCATTGCATAACAAACAACAAAAAATACAAAAAAGTACAAAAACCCGGCCCAGAAAACAATGGCCAAAATGAAAGCTCAGCTTTCACCCCGGCATTTTGGGCTGTGGGTTCAAAGCGAACACAATCCATCAGCAACTGCGGATCAGAGACAATAAAACAAAAGACGCCACAAAAAACAAAACAGACAAAAAACCTCGAAAAAAGCAAACCTAAAACCCAAAACCCAAAACTCAGCTCACACAGGTGTTCACAATCAATCAACATGAGATGCCATTAAAGCGGCTGTAACAATGAGCACGATAATCACCCAGAAGATCACCGATCGCCGATCACTGATCACTGATCGCCGATCGGCTGCTCTTTGTGGTTGCTCCGAGTCCACGCACAGACGCGTTGATAGCCTCGATAGCCTCGATAGCTCACATACATGAACAGGTCAGAGACCATTTCGGGACAGACCACAGACCACTGTGGTCCAGTTGACCAGTTGTCCAGTGGTGCAGTGGTTCAGTGGTGGGGGTGGGGCTGCTGCCGGGGGGCGCCACCTTTGTCTGCAACCCGCTGATTGCTGTAACATTCCACACTTAATTAGCTGGCATTGGCGGCCAAGGGCTACAAAATACTTTTGTAATATAATATTTTTTATAATTTGGACCATTCATTAGTTTTATGCTTGATAATTTGTTAAGGAACACCATCGCTTAACAGAGAATATCTTTTGTGTGAAGATAAACAACAGCTAATTACCCTTTTTTGGCTTTCTGTTTAATATATATCTAGCTTTTCATGCTTATATCTAAATGCCTAAAAAATAAAATAAAAGTATAACTAAAAGACACTGATTAAGAGCATTAAAATGTAGGCTTGTCTAGAATAATTTTTTATTCTTTGCAAAATATTTGTTAATAAAATCGGATGTATTTTTGACATTTTTTATATTTTAAAGTGCATTCAAATTGTTTTCGAATTCAATCACAACGTAGTTTTGAAAATGCTGCCTAAAATTATAAAAATACATATTTTAACTTCCAGTTTTTACAGACAAACCTTTACTAACAGATATTCAAAAAATTTAGCTCTTTGTATCCTATGAAATCTTAATTGCGCATATCCAAAACGTACCTAAAACAGAAAAATTCACAATACTAATATTTGACTAACAGATTTATTATTTTCACATAGCCTAAGTTTTTATTAATATTTATACTCTTTTCGAAGAAAATAGTATATTAAGTTTGTCCTGAAGTTTGTAACGCATAGAAGGAAGCGTCGGAGACCCCCAAAAGTTACTGCCAGTATGCTTAGAATGATAATACAAATTGATCTAGCCATGTCCGTCTGTCTGTCTGTCTGTCTGTCTGTCTGTCTGTCTGTCTGTCTGTCTGTCTGTATGTATGCAAACTAGTCCCTCAGTTTTTGAGCTATCGCGATAAAACTTTGCACAGACACTTATTATTCCAGGGGACAGCACATTGGTCGGAGCCGGCCGGATCGGACCACTATATCTTATAGCTGCCATACAACTCGAAGTCGGTTTTGGATATATATCCCATGTTTTTTAATCTATCGCGATGAAACTTTGCACTGATACTTATTATTCAAAGACACATCACATTGGTTGGAGCCGGCTGGATCGGATCACTATATCTTATATCTGCCATACAACTCGAAGTCGGTTTTGGCCATATATCCCATGATTTTTAATCTATCGCGATGAAACTTTGCACATATACTTATTATTCAAAGAGACATCACATTGGTTGGAGCCGGCCGGATCAGATCACTATATCTTATAGCTGCTATACAACTGGCAATAAACTAAATATTTTTAGAACAAAAAAAAAAAAGATACGCGACAAAACGATTTTGTACAGCTTATGAAATTTCAGTGGTGCAGTTGGCAGAGTGAAAATTGCCTATAGGTTCGAAAAGAGTATAAAATCTTCGGCACGCTGAAGATAATCCTTTCCCACTTGTTTTCATTAAAATTTTCATGGCATATTAAATGCAACAAGAAAGAAACAAAAGCAAACTAAAATCGTAAAACGAAAATGCATAGTTCATGTAACACATAACCCAGAAACAATGCCCTATCTTAAGCCCCTCTGATATCTTTAAGCTCTATCAAAACTCAATCTATATTTTAATCTTATATTTCCCACAATCGCAGCTGATGTTTAACAAATTTGTTTTGCAGCCATTCCCGAAACTTCATTTAGACGCGCCCATTTTTCCCATAGGCGCCCATTTGGCATATGAGTGTTCCCGCGGCTTTGCCCTCCTTCGCTCTATCAATATTGCCGTCGCAGCGTTGAGCAATTTTAATTGGATATTTGTCGCCCGGCTCCACAAAAGCCACAAAAGTCAGCGGTGCCAACAAGTGTGGCCGACGGACAGAAAGACAGACAGACACAAAGACAGACAGACAGACAGACAGAGCTTGGCAATATTTTCTTGACGCTAAGCGAAATTAGCATATGAATAAGTTTTGGGTGTTACAATAACTCTGGGCGTGTGTGTCTGTGTGTGTGTGTGAGTGGTGCGTGTGGTTTTCTGCGTCTCGAATGTAATGTGGAAGAAGGCGGCGGCACGCATCAAAGCAGACCACACGAACAGTCTCCACAATCGAACAGTCGAACGGTCGAACGGTCGAACAGTTGCAACATGTGCACTTTAGTATGCACATGAAACTGAAACTGAAACCGAGAGCTCAAATTGGAGGTCACGTAGTTGTCCGGGCACCACGCAACGCCTTCATTTGGTCAGCACAGCACCGTGCACCACAGCACCGCTGCACCACTGTGGCGCATATAAATTACACAATGCAACAGCAACCGCGCTGCTTGCAACAGCAGCAACAACAGCAACATCAACAAATCGAATTGCGAGCGGCAAGTGAAACCCTGTAAATGCAATGAAATGGTTTTTAACTTTTGCAATTTTTCAACAAAAACCAACCGAAAAAAAGATCATAAAAAAAGGAGTACAAGGCAGATGAGCCCTGTTTTTGGGGGTGTGCCGAAGTCTAAATACGCTAACAGACATAGCATATATACTATGGAAGTTCGATAAATGTATATAGAGGTTATCTGATCAAAAATCTTAGAAATGTAATCAAATGTAATCCAATTTTGTTTAGCAAATCGTTTAAATGTTTCTCTATGTTATCTTTGTTATTAGCGACTAGAAATTGTCAAATTCAGGCAAATTATATATGAAAATGTGTAAAATAAGCTTGGGCCTTACATATTTCAAAAAATAAAAAACCTTTTTAAAAAACTCTCAGTAAAAATAATAATAAAAATCTAATTTTCTAAGCGCTTTTTTCAGCAGCTAAAACTTGCTTAGTAATGAGCTCAGTTCTTAAGCTATAAAGAGAGTTATTTATTTAGTGTACCAAACCGATCTAAAAGATTCCATCGATGATTTCTACAATGTTAAATCTAGGAACTAGAAATTTTCAGTAATTTTTTTACATGTTTGCCTAATGCTGTGTTTTAATTCTGTACATTCCATTTAAGTATAAGATTGGGTATTTAAGATTGTAGATGTTATAAATATGTTCTTTTCTGTTGAACATGCTTAGAAGATTTTCAAAGAGTTTTGAATCAGATTGAAGTAGCTCTCATATTATTTATCTTCTACTGCAAATGAGCTAACAAATACTTACAAATACTAAATTTAGTTAGCAATGTGTAATACCCTCTGCTAGGGTATACCAACTAAACGTAAGACACAAGGCGTCGGCATCGCAACAATATGGTTTTTGATGTTTAAACAAGGTCAGCTCTTTGGCTCTTTGGCTCTTTGGCGCTGCCTTCAAAGGTCTTCGTCTTCATCTTCTTGTAGCGATGAGCAAACAAAGCGCTGTCCGTAACCAGAGACCAGAGACCAGAGACTGACTTGGCCCCTGCCCCCATAAAGCCACATTCAACATCTCCCGACATCGAAGTAATAACCATAATGCGCCGCTTCACGCAATTTTTGAAGCTTGAATCCGCTGTTAAAGTTCGAAAGGTTTTCAGCCAATCGAATATGGAATGGCTGTTTTTTTTCGGTTTCGGTTTCGGTTTTGGCTTATTTGCTTTACCTGCTGGCCCTGCACCGAGCTCAGCTTGGGTTTTGGGTATTCGTTCTGCTCCGCATCATTCACTCATTCACTCATTCATTCACTTGCCCCCAGTCGGGGTCCCGCAACCTTTGATTGCTTTTTTGGCGCTGGGGCAATAAGCGATTTGCTACGCTTGGATTTGCATGCATTAGCAGCGATTACGAGTTGGGATTCGGATACGGATTCGGGTTTGAGTCGAAGTCGGAGTTGGAGTTGGAGACGGAGTTGAAGTTGAAGTTGAAGTTCGGGTACAAGTAGTAGGATCTGGGTGGCTATAAAAATAGGCCTCCAGCTGCAGTTTGTTGAGCACTGTTCGAAAATACTGGAAATGTCCTTTTGAAACTTCCATAACTTTGTAAAAACTGATCAGATTTTCATATAATATCATATCATATTTTTTTTCCTCTATAAGAATTCTGCATTTAAATTTTAATTTTCGATTTTTTACTAAAGACAAGCCATTGTAAGTCTAACAAGTCTTTAGAAATGTCCTTTCAATATTAAAAGTCACATAACTTTGTCAAAACGAATCAAACGGATCAATTTCAAGGCAGTTTCGATCATGTTTTGACTTCTATATTAAATCTGCCTTCAAAGCTGAAGAACTGTTGAAATTTCGAATTTAACTATGAAAAACAAGCCAGAATAAGTCAAAAGTCTTCTTATTCTCCAGAAATGCCTTTCAAACATTCAAAAATTCCATAAATTTGTGAAAACTGTTTCGATATTCGCTCGCGAAACGAAATTCCCATTAATTAGCATATCGTGCCAATAAAAAGCAACAAAAGAGATTGATCAAAGGCCTCTGAACTGTATATAGATCATCGTATACATATATTGTACTTATATAGCGGGCAGTGTATCAAAATGTATAAGTTTTATTGACTGCGGATGCAGTTCATAAACAATCCCAAAGACAGAGAGAGAGAGGAGAGAGAGAGAGAGAGAGAGAACTCAGCCTGCTCCTCTCGGAAGCTGTTTGCTGGGCAGGCACAATGTGGAGCGCATCTGTTACATGTTAATGCGCAACAAGGCGAATACAGATACAGAGATACAGCTATACAGATATACAGAGATATATAGTATGTGAAAAAGGCAGAAAAATTGTGTATTTATGAAATCAAACATAAGGTATTCGGGGGGCATTCGATCGTCTGCTGCACATTTGGCACACATGACAGCCGCATGCTTCAACAAAAGCGGAATTTTTTCGGAAAATAACTGTGAAAGGGGGGCAAACCAAACCACACACACATATGCAAAGGGGGGCAGAGTTCCAGTAAAATCGGAAGTGGAAATCACGACGTCGCCCGGACAAAAGAGCGTGCCACGATTATCACGCTATTTCTGTCAACCTAAAAAAAAGTGGGGGCTGTGGGGCTGGGGGCTGGGGCTTCTTATAAGGGGTGGCAGTTCCCACATGTCAGCCTCAGCCTCAGCCTCAGCTGTTGCCAGATGAGCTGATAATGATGCCAACGGGTTAAATACTGCTGCCACAATCTATTTCCAGTCGCGTTCTTTTCTCTTTAGTTTTTCCAAGTGTTGCCCAATAACTTAGCTTTGTTTATGGCTTTTTGATTTTACCCACGTGTCATATTTTATGTTCGCTCTGGGTGCTCTTTTCCCAAATATTTTGATAGCTCTTTGAGCGTTCTTTTTTTTGTCGTTTTCTAGCAGTCAAATGCATTCTGACACAATAGTGACATTTAACAAACGGCGCTTTAAGGCAAGTTGCCGTTGAAGTTGAAGTTGAATTCGAAAACACGCCCAGTTGACAACAAGTGCGTCAATGGATGCCACCACTTTTGGGTGCACACAGTCGCCAGTTGCCAGTTGCATTTTGGCAGCCCAATCTGGCCATATTTGTAAGCATTCGCTCTATAAGGTCATTCGACCGATATTTGACATTTTTTTAGCTGTTTGTTTCGCTTTTGGCTTTTGGACACTGCCAAACCCCTCCTCCCAGTAAATTCGCAATGACAGCTGTTGCCTCGTTCATAATTCCTGTGTCTTGTACCTTTCACTCAGCTAATCAGACTGGAATGTCCTATGTAACTATAATATATAGTCTAGTTGACAAATCATGAATGAAAAGAACATATTGCTTTGGTATCGCTTCGGTTTTGTAAAAGTTATGCAAGTTTGAAGTCTGAAAATCTGCTCAACTTATGTGCATCAAATTTATATGCAGAATACGGTTTAACAATCGGTTTAATGTGTGTTTAACAATAGTTTTGGTAAAGTTATGCGAAACTGAAGTCTGAAATAAACACAAAATAAATTAAATGTTATAAAGTTAGATCAAAGATATACATACCATTGTAATTGTATAGCTAAGGAAATTCCTTATGATATAACCATCTTTTGTTTGGACTAATGCTTAAAATTACTTTAAGCATTAAGTAGCGTTTGGATGAAAGTAAATCTATAAACAAATAAACAAACTAAGCAAGTGGGGAAGGATGATATTCGGCGTGTCGCAGATTTTATACTATTTTTGAGTCTGTGGATGGAATTCGATAGCTTCTAGCTTATGCTTATGCTTATGAATATGCTATATAATCGATTATGACTAATTAGCAGATAACCCTCTATACATGCTACTTTCAAAATTGCTTAAATTCAAAACTAAATTAGAAAAGAAAGTGGAAACCGACTTCCAGTTGTATGCCAGCTATAATATACAGTGGTCCGATCTGGCCGGTTCTGTCCAATGTGCTGTCCCCTTGAATAACAAGTCTCTGTGCAAAGTTTCTTCGCGATAGCTCGAAAACTGAGGGACTAGTTTGCATACATACAGACGGACAGACAGACAGACATACAGACAGACAGACGGACATGGCTAGATCAACTTGCTTTGTCGTTCTAATCATACTGGAGGTAACTTTAGGGTTTCCTTCTATGCATTACACACTTCAGCACAAAGTTATTATACTATTCTTCTTCGAAAAGCGTATAAAAATGCATTAAACTTGAGTAAAAGAACAGCAACAGCTGCCACTAACTAGTTAAGGGTATTATAGCTTCGATCTTTTGCTAGCTGCTGCTGCTGTTGCTGCTGTGCAAGTACAATTGTCGCTTTGGTGTTGCAGTTGCAGTTGCAGCTGGGTGTTGCAATGCCGGCAATGCAGGTGTTTGTTGTTAGCCGTTTGCTGTTCGCTGTTAGCTGCTTGAATCGTTGGCTAACCAAGATTTGTCACCTGCATTGTGAGCGTCGGCACGATTTGCTGTCGCCTGCTGTTTGTTATCTTCATTTTGGCATCGAGTAAATCATAATTTTGCACCTTCTTTCACGACAACACAACTGCGGGGCAACAGGGGGTTAAGGGAGACGACTGCCAGGCTGCTAGTTGGTCATGTCATGAAAACAACGTGCCGAAATTTATCAGCTATGGGTCACACCCACAATCCACAGTCCACCATCCACAGTCCACACTCCACACTCCACACCTACACGTTTGAATTCAAATTCAATTATGCGACTCTAAGCGAATTTCCTGCTGCTAATTATAAACTGTGCAGCTATTTTTAGCGGCAAGTTGAAGTTGTCGCCGCATGTTGTCGTTAATTGCGCGACAATTTGTTTATGGGCCGCCAATCAAATCAAAACTTAGAGCCACACAACACACACTAAACACACAGCAAACCAAAATGGTGTGCCAAACCAAATGCGCATTCAAATCAGTGTCCGAAAAAGCGAGCCAGACAAAAGGCGTTTGAGAAGGCTCTGTCGGAGTGGACAACAAGCTAACAAGCCACCGATCAGACCACATTGAGGATTGGGCTACAAGGCACGCATAACATAAACACATAAAACACAAAACACAAAACACAACACAACAGCAGCCTTATAGAAGACATAGACAATGTTGTTGACATCCGGCGCTGTCTCTCGCATAACAATTAGAGGACAAAAAGTGTTGTGGCTTAGACACACACAACACAACACACACACTACACACACCTAGACATGCCACACCCACTGCAGCTAGACTAGACTTTCTTTGACTCCGACTAGACATTGTTTCTATTTATAAAAGCAACTCATTTAAAGTGCTGACAGCTCTTCAGCTCTGCCTTATCAACATACATAAATATTGTGGCTTCGGGCCATTCAGCAATTGCTTTGGAATTGCTTTCAGCCAAGTATTTGTTTTGCTTACTAATCAGCTTTTTGTGTGCAGCTAAGAGCGCTGCAGTTATTTTAAGATTAGCTTTAGATGATTTATGCTCCATAAGCTTGAGCTTGAATACGAAATATTATTTATAAATTCCGAATTGGAATCTGCACTTTTTCGTCTGTAGTTTCCTTTATACTATCATGAGTTGAGCATGTCTAATCAAAGCTAGGTATAGATACATTTCTTATAAATTATTCTCATATTTATATGAATTTTCCTCTATAATAAGCATACTGTATTTGCTCAGGAGTAGAGATTATTTTAACTAGAGTAATCACCTATATTAGAAGAGATTACTAAGTTGGATATTATAAGTAGAAATATTTTTAAATGATGAAAACATATTTCCAAAATTATTATTATATATATTTATATCACTAAATATTCCTTGCTTTCCTTGAAATTAGACACAAGTTTTTAATTCGAAATTTAAATTAACATTATATCTAGGTGAAAGTTTTTCAAGCCATTAAGTTTGGTTTGAAGCTTCCAACTGCAATCTTGCTGTTTATAAATATAAATATAAATATAAATAAAGAAAATATTATAGCAATAAGTATAGCAATAATTAGCAATAATTAGGCAATAATAATTGTAGCAATAATTAGGATTAAAAGCTTTATTAAATCACGACTGAGCAAAACAAAAATTAATAATTAATATTTCTTAAAACCATCACGCAAATTATTTCAAAACTACGCTTACAACTTTATTATATAGAGGCATTATTGATTGATGATAGTTGATTATTTTAAAGGGAAACTAATGTTCTCTACTCCATTTTAAATGAATTTTCTGCAGTCACGAGTGATGTTTTCACAAAAACATCAACATCCACATAATTTCAAAACAAAACTTGATGAACTGCTACGTTTTGGCAATTAGGCTGGCAGCCTCCTCCGATCTGACAGCCCTTCATAGTGCAAATATTTGCTTAGTCAAAAGTCAGACACTTAAAATGTCAGCATTTTTGACAGCTACGCCCACCCAGCAGTTGCTGCCACTTGCCGCTTGCCACTTGCCACGCCCACACACGCATTAACAAGAGCGCCAAATTAAGCCATAAATTTCAGAGAAGGGGGGGTAGAGAGACCACCAGCTATGTGGATATGGGTCTGAGCAGGATCGGATCGGAGTAACAGCAGGAGCCAGTCTAGCTGTGAGTTAAAAAAAAACGCCTCTGCACAGTTTGCTGATCGCAGCTGCAGTCCGTGGTGCCCCCCCCATTTTTCAGAGTGTATAGCTCAGCGCAGCTCAGCTCGTTTAATAAAAAATGGCAAAGGAAAATAAAATTCAAATTTAATTAGTCTTCAAGTGAAGAAGTAATATTTGTACAATCTGGCAAATTTCGCAGCTGCATGCGAATATGAAAAGCGGGCAGGAAGAGGAGCAGGAAGCGAAGGCAAGGAACTGGCTAGTTGGCAAGGGGTATAGCCAGTTGTTGTAGCTGTTGTTGTTGTTGTTGTTGTAGCTGCTAGCTGTTGTTGATGATATGAAAATATGAGCAGCAAGTGGGCTGGCTGGCAGTCAGCGCTGTCCACTTGTCCATCGGCCCGACTGCTCCGACTGCACACATCTGCATTCCAGACGAGTCAACAGACGCAGACGCAGACCATGTGGGATTCAGACGCGACGGCACTTAACGCTGCATACACTCAGAAAAACAAAACTAGCCTAGAATTTAGAACTACTTTAGGCGCACAAAGGCAGAAAGGAAGTTACTAAATCGCTTGATTTGGCATTTCGTTAGCTTATAATTTCTTAAAATATAAATTTTATTTTGTAAAACTAAAACGTTTTAAAATTGTTCTTAACATACCTGGCAGTCCAGAAGTTTGTTCATTACGATGTAAATTAGCCACTTTGATTGATTGATTGCTTAAAGCACTTGCTCATCTGAAAATAAAATTAAAATTAACTAATAAGAAAAACTCTTTAAAAAAGTATTGTTATTAAATAATTTGAGTGTTTAGTTGGCTCTGATCCATAAAATGGAAAGGTCGCTTTAAATATATAATCCTAATTGTTATAATATATAATATACCAGTCTTAATTACTTTTGACACTTAAAATATGTTGATGGCTTAAAATCAAAAAGTAAGCGCTCTGAAATTGAATAATTCAAACGTTTTTCAAAACGGAAACAGCTCACAATATAAATTTCTAATAATCTGCTTGGAATCGAAATCGGAAACAGGAATGTATGTATATATACATATATATTTACTAATTTATTAAAGAAAGTTTCGCTAATAAGGTCGGAAATGTGTTTATTTATTTAATGTCAACTAAACTCAGTTGACACAAGAAAATATTAACAAGTGAGAACGTTGCAGTCGGGCGGGCCGACTGCGTAATACTCTGATACCATTTTAAGAACAGCTGAAAGCAAGTGAACAGAAAATTTTTGCTGGTGTTTGGGTGACCCGAAATCGGCATTCCAAGTTTTTGGGAACGGGAGGGGCATGGTCGATCTTTGGGGCGGGAGGGGCGTGGCCCCAAAAATTTTGGCCGATCTTTAGAGGCACTCCCAAGAAGTTTATCTTACAAATTTCTTGACTCTAGCTCTAAAACTGTGGAAGATATACATTTTCGCGATTTTTGGGGGAGGGAGGGGGCGTGGCCCCAAATTTTTTTTACCGATATTTAGAGAGGCTGACCAGAAGTCTATCTTCCAAAGTTTAATGTCTCTAGCTCTGGAACTGTGGAAGATATAAATGTTTGCGATTTTTGGGGGCGGGAGGGGGCGGGGCCCCAAAATTTTTTGCCGATCTTTAGGGGGGCTGACAATAAGTCTATCCTCCAATTTTGGTGACTCTAGCTCTAAAACTGTGGAAGATATACATTTTCGCGATTTTTGGGGGCGGGCGGGGGCGTGGCCCCAAAAATTTTTGTCCGATCTTGAGAGGACTTGGCCAGAAGTCTACCCTCAAAGTTTGGTGGCCCTAGCTCTTAAACTGTGCGAGATATAGGCTTCCATGTTTCGTGGGGGCGGGGTGGCTGGGGGGCGTTCTAGTGGGCGTGGACGCAATCTTTTGGGCTGGTCAGCCCTAGTCTAAATTCCAAATTTGGGGACTCTAGCTTCAAAATTGCGGGTAATATACACGTGTTATCGAATTGTGCATTCATGTATATCGATTTTCGCGATTACGGGGGCGGGAGTGGGCGTGGTCGAAATTTTGATTCTGTAATCTGTAGAGGACGTCACCAGTAATATATATTCCAAATATGGTGGCTTTAGCTCTAAAACTGCGGGAGATATAAGCATTTCAAATTAATTTTGGAGGGGGGCTGGTGGGCGTAATAATGGGCGTGGCCGATTAACCTAGGATCCAATTTTTTCGGGAGGTCACCAGCAATATACCTACCAAATTTGATTACTCTAGCTTCAAAATTGTGGGAGTTATTCGCGTTTAATCGATTTGTGATTTGAGGTGTATCGACATGTTATCGATTTGCCAGCCTCAGTGGGCGTGGCATATATTTGGAATAAACTTGATCTGAAGCAGATAGCTATAATCATAACGCAAAAGATTTCAAGAGTCTATCTAATATCGTTTCGGAAATACGTGCGTTCATCCAGACAGACAGACGGACAGACGGACAGACGGCCAGACGGACAGACGGACAGACGGACAGACGGACGGCCTGACGGACATTCGACAAAACCAATATACTATGAGTACCTTCGGTATCAGAGTATAAAAATGAAAAATATCATAAAAGAAATATCAAATTACAAAATAAACTGAAGAGATAAAAAAAGTATTTCTTTAAGTATATAAACTATGTCTGTGTTTTTTTGATGTGTATAAAATATTTGTAAGTGCATTTTTTGAAACTTTTGAATCTACTAAAATCTACTAAAATACGAAATTATTTTCAAAAAACAAACTAAATAATTTTGAGGATTCTTTCAACTTTAAAAAAATTTCTAAATGCTGTTGCATATGTTTTTCTGAGTGTAGGCGAGGCCGGCTGCGTTTGCTGTTGAGTCAATTGCAATTGTCGACTTGTTGCTGTTGTTGTGCGACATGTTGTTGTTGTCGACTTGTTGTTGCTGTAGTTGTTGTTCATCTCCATCTGAAAGAGCTGCGTCGGCGTTGGCGTTCGCATGATGCGTTCTTGATTGGCTTTTGGCTGTGTGACGCCTCCGTTTTAGTGACCCCCAGTGTCAGTGGCATCGCATCGCATCGCGTGTGACATTGCAACGCGAAACTCTTCTATGGCAACTGCACCACATTCATTAGCAGCCGTTAAATGTTCACTTAATCATTTCGTCTCTCGCTCTCTAGCTGTCTCTCTCTCTCTCTCTCTGTCTGTCTGTCTCTGTCTGTGTGTCTGCCACATGACACATGCAGTCAGAGCTTAGAACTGTAGACCCCGGCAGCGATACAGTGGCATGCCTCTGTTGTCGTCGTCGTTGCAAGTTGCAAGTTGCAGCCACATTTGTTGCAATCTTAAGTGAATTTGTGTTGCAATCTGCAACAGTCTTAGATGCTGCTGCTGCTGCTTCCTTAGGCTGCCTGTGGCTGCCACAACTTATGATGACTTCAATTAATCAGCTTTATATGCGTTGCATGTCGCTGCTCTGAGATTGCAGCCATCCACTCAAATGGCTCAAATCCTGAATTGCAATCGAAGTAATGCGAGATCTGCAGAGGTCATGGCTCCAAATGGCAATGTAAGTGGCCAAATGCTGCACAGCAGCTTTTATTTATAAAGAGTGGCTGGATTAGCTTTTTTTGTGAAATTTAATAGATATGAATAGCTGCTAGAAGGATTTTCTTAGTTGATTCAATGAGTGATATTGTCTGGAGTAAGTTTTTAAAATAATATTGCATAGCATTCATAAGGAGTAAATAAATATATAATAAATATATTTCTGGAATATTAAATATGAAAGGATTCAGTTAGTCTAATTTTATAAAATGGTTATTGTAATAGAATTATGATGAACATTATCATATAATATCAGAGCTATAGACTAATTTTCTATAAAGGTAATGTTATTGAAATATAAAGAATGTTATCATACTAGTGTCATATTAAGAATTAATTAAGATTAATCCTTTGTGTTTTTACGTTTCAAAAAAGATATTCACGTGGAAGTTTTGAATTTCAAAATGAAATTCGCACATA
Source organism: Drosophila flavopinicola (assembly GCA_035042425.1). Lineage (NCBI taxonomy): Eukaryota > Metazoa > Arthropoda > Insecta > Diptera > Drosophilidae > Drosophila > Drosophila flavopinicola. The sequence goes on along the minus strand of JAWNLL010000452.1, from coordinate 13,898,228 downwards.
ATTTTGAGCTACCAATGAACAAATAGAATTTCAAATATTTTTCAACCGATTTTTTTAAAATTTATTAATTTAAAAAACATTTTTAAGCCTTTTAAGACAATTTTAAGTAAATATTCCTTTATCGTGCTTAGCTTTAACCCAAAATTAAATCCCTGATTATCTTCAAAGAGCTAGAGTTTGAATATTCTTCAAATGCACTACAACTTCCCTATTCATCTCAAATATAAATTCTTCACTGGCTTCTCCTGCATCATTCTGTTTAGACAATTTCATCTTTTTCCTATAGAAACTGCCCGCTGTTGTTTCTCTAGCTTGTTTGTATTTAATTTATTACATTTTGTTGCCAATTTGCTCGCAATACAAAAGCGCTAAACTAATTTAGCAAATTGATTAGAGCCAACCCCCGCATTAAACGCATACACAAAAACGAATCAAACAAATGCAGCAATTAAAATTTCATATGCGAGTTGAAGTTGAAGGCAGACACACGACCAGGACTAGGACACACACACAAAATGGAAACAGGACGTGCGTCAATTAGGCGCTATATGGCTATATGGGCATTATGCTGCCACATTCGGTGGTTGCTCAGCGACACACGCCCATTTGAAAAACGGAGGCAGCCACGTGGCAAGTTGCATTATGCACTGCGTCAATAGAGGTCGGGTCTCTATGGGAGCTGGGATCTGGGTACGAGTCTCATTAGCGTGGAAAACAGGTAAGAGCGCTGCTCGTTGGCCACGTGTCGCAAATGCAATATGCGAAATGCAAAAAATATGAGCACTGAGCGAAAAAGAAATAAATGCTTTTCATGTTGTGTCACCCGAACAAATGTTGACCCAATTGCCACGCTGGGGTCATGATAATTTCAGGAGCTTTGGCTTTGTTGTAATTCGTGCGGCTGTCGATCGTGAGTCCAAACCAAGCAACAATAACGCTGGGCGCTCCTTTGGCCCCAGCAGCGACTCCGACTGCAACTCCAGCTGCACGTGGTCTGCCGCTGCTGGTGGCGCCACAGACAGCGTCGCTCCTGACATATGCAAAACGGCTGCCATAACTGGCAACTGGCAACTGGCAACTGAACTCAGCTGACTTTGCCACAATGCAATTTGCGACGTTTTTTTTTCGCCTTCTTGCGGCCCGATTTTCCCATGATTTGACTGCGATTTGCATAGAAATCAAAGTAGAGGTAACTGCAGAGCAAAATGCTAGTAAGATAACTAGACGTTAGATACCCTGTACGCAGGCAAACAAAAGTTAAATATGATGCCTTCAGATCTTTTAAACTTCGTGTCTACCTCAAAAACGTTCTTTGATAATTTTTATTTTTCCAATAATTTTTAAACTGTGTAAGTTATTGATAAAAACCAAAAACTTTGCTTTGTGTTTAACATTCTCAAAGCTACATACAAAATTTCAGCTCTCTAACACCTATAGACTCCAAGATCAATTCGTTTATATAGACAGATATGCAGATTGATTGACTGTTGCTGCTGATGTTTTATACTTTATAAGTTATATTTACTACACAGCCTCATTATGCCCCTTTGACTCACTTTTAATGCGCAGCATAGTCTAAATAAAAAGGCCCCAAAGAAATCTGTCAGCAGCCGGCAGATTTATGTGCAACGTTTTCCGTTTGCCGCATAATGTGGGCGTCACATTAAGTTTGCCACAAGAAAATGTGGCTTCCCAATGAAGAAAAAGAAAATCGATACGCTGGCGAGCAGCTTGGCGGAAAAGTCTACAAAGCGTCTGCGTTGCGGCGCCCCCAAAAAGTGTGTGTGTACCCAAGATGAGGAGGGGTGCATATATTAATGTCTGCAAATTAATTCAAAATGGCCGCCCTCAAAAAGGGAGCGTTGCGCAGAGAGAGCGAGAGCGAAGGAGAGAGCGAGAGAGAGAGTCTCAAAGTGCCTGGGTTGCCAAGGCAACAGTAATGACACTCGAGCTGGGGGTTGCTTGGCGCTCAGGGGGTTGTCAGGATGGTTGGATGGGTGCTTTTCATTTCGGTCTCATATACACATATTCCAAATGCTGGGAATCGATTGCAGTGGACACCAGATGCAAGCTATTTCGTTGGCCCAAACGATTCGGTACGGTCTGATTGGGTCCCACTATATATCCCACTATAACCCACGTTAACCACCTTACAATGCTGCCACTCTAATGCCACTTGACAGCTGCGCTTTGTTGCCCTGCCAAAAAACGCGGTGGCAGGGGCAGGGGCAGGGATTTGCAGACTTGCAACAATCAGTGCACGTGACCGACACAAAAAGCGCCACGAGGCGATGTTCTGCTCATTAAGAAAGGCTGACAAGCGTTTTTCGGCCAGCGATACGATCATCGAAATGCCAAAATCTGCGAACAACAACCCTCCTCCAACAACAACAGCAACAACCAACCCACTGTGATTAAGTCCACTAAGCTGTGTTGTTGCACAGTGGGAAAGTCACGCCAGTGGCATGTCACAGACTCCTTGCGACCCAAACTGCCAGCGAGTTTCCAGCTCATTGCATTTCATCACGCTTCGCTTTTTAAAGACCACTTTTTTGTTGGAAGTATGGCCTCACAATATTGCCAACGATTCTGTAACGCTTTGACGTTTTATTAAAGAAGTTAAAACAAGTGAGAACGTTGCAGTCGGGCGGAGCCGACTGCGTAATACTCTGATACCATTTTAAGAACAGCTGAAAGCAAGTGAACAGAAAATTTTTGCTGGTGTTTGGGTGACCCGAAATCGGCATTCCAAGTTTTTGGGAACGGGAGGGGCATGGTCGATCTTAAGAGGGGGTGACCAGAAGTCTATCTACCAATTTTGGTGACTCTAGCTCTAAAACTGTGGAAGATATAAGCTTTCGCGATTTTTGGGGGCGGGAGGGGGCGTGGCCCCAAAAATTTGGCCGATCTTTAGAGGGAGTGACAAGAAGTCTATCTTACAAATTTCTTGACTCTAGCTCTAAAACTGTGGAAGATATACATTTTCGCGATTTTTGGGGGCGGGAGGGGGCGTGGCCCCAAATTTTTTTACCGATATTTAGAGGGGCTGACCAGAATTCTATCTTCCAAGTTTAATGACTCTAGCTCTGAAACTGTGAAAGATATAAATTTTCGCGATTTTTGGGGGCGGGAGGGGGCGGGGCCCCAAAATTTTTTGCCGATCTTTAGGGGGGCTGACAATAAGTCTATCCTCCAATTTTGGTGACTCTAGCTTTAAAACTGTGGAAGATATACATTTTCGCGATTTTTGGGGGCGGGCGGGGGCGTGGCCCCAAAATTTTTGTCCGATCTTTAGAGGACTTGGCCAGAAGTCTACCCTCAAAGTTTGGTGGCCCTAGCTCTTAAGCTGTGCGAGATATAGGCTTCCGTGTTTCGTGGGGGCGGGGTGGCTGGGGGCGTTCTAGTGGGCGTGGCCGGAAAATCCAGGACGCAATCTTTTGGGCTGGTCAGCCCTAGTCTAAATTCCAAATTTGGGGACTCTAGCTTCAAAATTGCGGGAAATATACACGTGTTATCGAATTGTGCATTCATGTATATCGATTTTCGCGATTACGGGGGCGGGAGTGGGCGTGGTCAAAATTTTGTTTCTGTAATCTGTAGAGGACGTCACCAGTAATATATATTCCAAATATGGTGACTTTAGCTCTAAAACTGCGGGAGATATAAGCATTTCAAATTAATTTTGGAGGGGGGGCTGGTGGGCGTAATAATGGGCGTGGCCGATTAACCTAGGATCCAATTTTTTCGGGAGGTCACCAGCAATATACCTACCAAATTTGATTACTCTAGCTTCAAAATTGTGGGAGTTATTCACGTTTAATCGATTTGTGATTTGAGGTGTATCGACATGTTATCGATTTGCCAGCCTCCCAGTGGGCGTGGCATAAATTTGGAATAAACTTGATCTGAAGCAGATAGCTATAATCATAACGCAAAAGATTTCAAGAGTCTATCTAATATCGTTTCGGAAATACGCGCGTTCATCCAGACAGACAGACGGACAGACGGACAGACGGACAGACGGACGGCCTGACGGACATTCGACAAAACCAATATACTATGAGTACCTTCGGTATCAGAGTATAAAAATCATAGAATTTGATATTAGAAATACCTTGATATTTGTGGGTACTTATAAGGCATATTTCTCTAAGAGCAAAGTTTCTGCTTACATAACACAACATTTGCAATCAAATTTCCAACATTCCTCTTTCCTTTACAGTTTTCAATCTATACATAAGCTGTATAGTGTTATGTTACTTATTTTGATCATTTCCCAACACTTCTTACTCACAAAAGTTTACGGAACTAGGGCATATTTCTCTCAGAGCAAAGTTTCTGCTTACATACCATAACATTTTCAATCAAATTTCCAACGTTTTTGTTAGCTTTAAAATTTAAAACCTTTACATAAGGTTGAAGTGAAGTTTTAATATTTACAAAAAATTTTAAAATGTTTTCTTCAATGTTTTCGTAAAGAATGAAAAAGTTAAGAGATGCTCAAGAATATCATTTATAGAACAGATAAAAAGGAAAAATTCTAGAAAAATGGTCTTTAACTATATTGCTGTAATAAGTATATTTCTATAAAGTTCTTAATAAATTGTGGGCTTAAAAATGAAAAGATGCCCAAAAGTTAAGGCATAATAAGTCAAGTAAAGTTACATTTATAGAAATGATCTAGAGTGGAAAGTAAAAAGTCATAAGCTAAACTCAATGTATAAATAATAAATAAATAATATAAATAAATATATAAATATTGATAGCAGACTGAGTCAATCCAAACTAAAGCTGCCAAAGATATGCAATTTTTTAAAATCTTAATTAAATGTCAGTTAATTAAAAGAGCATTCAAGTTGAGTGCTGACTTTCAGCTGGTCAATTTCACTTGGCTTAGCATGTGGTGAGTAGTCCACAGTTGCAGTTGGAGTCGGAGTCGGAGTTGGAGCTGGAGTCACTCGTATCCTCGGAGCACGTAATCATGTTACGACACACAACTGACATCACACAGAGTGCAGCAAAAGCGATTAATATCGCACACGACACGACACGAGACGATGGAGCAGAGTGGACAGGAGCAGAGACTCGACAAGCTCCCACTTTGAGTATCATTTGGACTGGCATTGCACATGGCACATGATTCCAACTCGGGCTTGGTTGCATTTCGTATATGAGATGCTGTCCATTGTTGTTGGTTTCTGCTGCTGCTGCTGCTGCAGGCGGGCCAAAAAAAGATTCGTTTAAAATGACTTAATGGCGAACAGCTCATAAATTCACGAATTTGCATAAAGCGACTGACTATTTGGGCAACATTGCCACAACAACAACAACAATCAGAGCGAGGGAAGCGCCCCTCGGGGCACATCACATTACACACACACACACACACACACACACACAACATTGAGTGAGTGAGTGAGTCAGCAAGAGCGGAGCTCTGAAACACGAGCTGTGCTGCAACTAGGAGTCGCAGTTGCAGTTGCATTGTGACTGGCAGCCTAATAAACACAATTAACTTCATCATTTTGAACTCAAATTATTTCATTTCAATGCGATAAAATCGCAAATCACGAAGCGGCAGCCAAAAGCTGCGGACAAGCCGAAGCCAAAGCCAAAGCGAAAGCGCCTCTGAGCCAAAAAGCAGCAAGCCACACAGACAATAGACCAAGACCAAGATCGCAGACCAAAGACCAGGCCAAAACACAGGACGGTGAAAATTAAGTCAAACTCCGGCTGCAAACGTTTTACCAATCGGAGCGGCCAATCGACCCGATCGGGACTTTGTGGACGGTTGCCAGTTGCCTGGTTGCCTGTTGCAAGTTGCCTGTTGCAATCCACCTCCGCCTTCGCCTCAGCCACTTTCAATTGGTACACTCAGCAAGAAAGATGATCTACTTTTTAGAAAATCTATAAATGTAGTCGTGTCGCCAAAGAATGTAAAAGAAAGAGCTTGATATGTAAATTTCCAAAATGCATGGTTTTGTTTTAAGAACAGTGAAGTTATCATTTATAGTTTACAAGCTAAATGTCTTAAATAATCCTAAAAAAATTTAAATAAAATAAGAATAATCTAAATTCCAAGAGAAGATGTTCATTACAGCACTCTTTAATTTTTCTGCATTTTTAAAAATCTTTTTTGAACAAAAAAAGTTGAGTTTTTGATTTTTAGAAAAATATTACTCAAAATTATAAAATATCTCTAAATTCTTACAAATATTTTTTGAAAAAATGTTGAGTTTTTAGTTTTTATAAAAATTATCCCCAAAATTATAAAATATTTCTATATAAATATAAAATATTATATTTTTGTATGCCTCGCGTAATGCAAAGTTTATTACTGTTAAGAAGCATTTGCATTTATGAAAAATATGTCTTACAAGTAGAAATGCATTGAAAAGTATATTTTTCAATAAATAATAATATGATAAAAATAAAATACCAATATGTACCAAAAAAATAGTTCGCTTTTTTCACAATAACTGTAGTATTATTAATCTATGTATTATAAAAAAATGTATAAAATATATTTACAAAACAATAATGTATTATATAATGTAATTCTAACCTGCTGATCAATTACAAAATGAGGGACGGTTTTCCAAATTCTAGCGCATAGTTTTTGGTTTTTCTGAGTGTAGGCACTGTGCAGCTGCATCGGGAATGGGCATAGGGATGGCAATGAGACTGGGTCTGGGACTGGGATTGGGTTTGGGCTTGGGATTGGGTTAGGGTCTCGCATCGGTGGCAGAGGCAGAGAGAATAATGTTGCATGTCGCGCCAATTGTGTACACGATTTGACTTGGCAGCCGCCTGACAGTGCTGCCCACTCTTGTTGCTGTTGTTGCTGTTGTTGTTGTTGTTGTTTGTGTGTCAGCTAATCAGCTGGCAAGTATCTCATCTTCGAGGACTACTAGCAACTGCCAAAACAACAGCGAAACAGCCAAAACAGCAAAACAGGCAACATGCACACGAAAAACTACCAAGTCATGTTGCCTGCTGATTTGTTGTTGTTGTTGTTGTTGTTGCTGCTCCTGCTGCAGTTGTTGTTGTTGTTGCTGTTGTTGCTGTTGCAAATAAATCTCTTGGCCATAGCTGCTGTTGGCTGCCTTTTTGCCACGGCACCCAAAAACTTCGGACACAACACAATCAGCCAGCCAGCCAATGTTGTTGTTGTTGCTTTTGTTGTTGTTGTTTCCTGGAAAGCGTTTCCTGCATTTAGTTATGTTAGTTTGCTTTATAACTATGTTGGCGCTCCAGTGCATTTTTTTGTTATTTTTTTGCATTTTATTTCTTTTATTTGTGTGTCTGATTTAGATCGTGTCTCCACCAACGAAATCCGCTGGCAGTTGACTTTATGAGGGTCAATCAGGCTAACCAGACTAGTGGTGGCAACAACAACTGTCCACCAGCAACAACAGCAACAACAACAATAATAACAATAACAATAAGAGTACCAGGAATGCGATCGTATCATAACAGCAGACACAGGTCGAACATTTTTATAAAATATTTCATGTCCTGCGGCGAAACGAGTTGCTCAGGGCAGTATATAAATATATGTATTTGATATGGTAAAGTATGGCATAGTGATATTTTATAAGAAGAGCTCTAAGTGATTCAAGCTTCTACTCGCAGACTTGAAGAAGTTCTTATTTATAAACTTTGTCTTACCTTTTAGGTTAAGTTCCATTTCCATTTTGAAGTTGGATGAAAATTTAGCTGGAAATAAATAAGTAAAAGTAATAAATAATAATGGAGTTTACGAAAGTATTGTATAAAACATTATTATATGTTTTAAATATACTATTCTAGGCTAATTTTGTAAAGGTTTGCATAGTCTAGTCTAGAGATAGTTAAGTATAAGACATTTTGGCATAGGATTAGAAAGGTAAAGCATGGAAAATGGTAAAAATATGCAAAATATTTATACGATTTTATTCAATTCAGTTAAAAATTTGTGTGTAAAACTTTGCTGGATGGCAATCGATTTTTATAAATAAAGTGTCAAATACAATATATTGCAAATATTAAATTAATTTGCTTGACATTAAAAATAAGCAAGCTCAAAACATTTCTTGAGAAATATAAGTAAATAATAATATAATATTAATAAACTCATTGCAAGTCGTTTTTAAACTTTACGCAGAACAAAAATAAGTAAAACTTTGCCAATCGATTATTATAAAAAGAAAAATCGAAGTAAATATTAAATTAATTTGTTGGACATTAAAAATAAGCCGGTTCAGCTCACTCAAAATAATAATATGATATTAATAAACTCATTCCAAGTCGTTTTTACCCTTTACGCAGTATTAAAATGGGTAAAACTTTGCCAATCGATTATTATAAAAAAAGAAAAATCTAAGTAAATATGAAATTAATTTGTTTGACATTAAAATTGAGCCTCAATCAAAAGTAAGTAAATATGAAAGAAATTTGCTTGACATTCAGTATAGAGCCCACTCAGGTGGAGAAGGCAACCTATACAGTATTCATTCGCACCTCACATTCTCAGTTAAAACTGTCTCGTCAAGTCAGAAACATACAAAAATAAGTTTTGTCGTGTAATCAAAATTGCGTTTACGGTTTTAGGTTTTAGCATTATTTTAACGGGACAATGTACTGTGAGGCATTCAGCAATCTGCTCTTGATTGGCGCCAGCTGCTATGGACTCTACGCCCTGACTCCGGCTGATCAGCCGTACGGCTATACGGCAGCCGCCTTCTGTTTCATCCATGGACTGCTGTCCCTGGTGCGGGCCATCGAGGGGGATGAGGAGTGCTCCAGATCGTACTTCGTGTCGATTGGCATTGTGGACGTGCTGCCCCTGCCGCTGGCCAACATTGAGTTCTATCTGCAATCGTCCATGTCGGGCATCGCCTTCGTGCACGCCCTGTCCCTGATACTGCTGATCTACGATATGATGGGCAGCCTGGGCGATGACTGGGACCGGGCCACCGAAACGGTCAAGGATCTGACGCTGGTCGGCAACATCATATCCGGCACCTATCTGGGCATACAGGAGGAGAATAATTTCCATGTGGGCGTGGCAGCATCCGCTGGCATTGCCCGCTTCGGATCCTCGCTGGTCGGCGCCTTCCTGCCCAAGGCCCAGCCCCATGTGGACACATTGAGCAAGGCTGCTATTATTGGCCTCATGACGTACTCCTTGTCGAATAAATAAACTAAATTATTGATTTACCGGTTTCTTTATGGTTCAAGTGTACGCTAAGATGGGTAAGATTATATTTCAAGTGGGGAAAACTGTTGTATAGGACTTTTTTGCTTATCATCTTTTCGATTTTACACACATTTCCAAAAGTTTATGTAAAAACTCAAAAAAATCCAATGATTTTGTGTGGGAAAAGTTAAAATTTCAATCGATTTAAACTTATTTTCAAAGTTCTTAAGTGGTAGTCGTTAAAGGTCATAAAACTGGCCTAAAGCAAGAAACTTAGTTCTTTATTTAGCTAAAGAACTTTTAACAATTCATTTCACGTTTGATAGCAAATCCACCAAACGAGGTGGAAAGCTTAAGTTTAGTTCAGCTTAAAGAGAACTTATACACTTTTAACAATTCATTTCACCTTTTATGGCAAATCCACCAAACTAGGTGGAAAAGGGTGGACGAAAATTGCCTCGTTGAAAGTTTATGTTAAGTTCAGCTAAAGTCCAGTTTGTTAGCTATATAAAATGATAATATATAAATGATAAAAATAATGATAATGGCAAATAATGAAAAGCAGTTTCAATCGACTTAGAAATTTGTGAAAAATAGATATTTCCTTAAAATAACCATTTAACAATTAAATTTTTAGAAAAGTAAAGTAAAAGGTTTATGAATTGCTAGTTATAAACTGTTTAATGCTGATTCAATATTCGCATTTATTATATTCTCTTTAGTTCAGTCATTTGCAACTACGTTAAGCTGATCTGTAAAGGTTAGAGTCTGGCTTCCATTGCCACAGCACTGATTACGCTAAATGACTGTCGCGATAACCGCGCCGACTCTGTGCATTCCTGTAGCTTTCCAAATGTGCCACCCCCACACACCCACCCAACCACTGCACCGCTGCACCACCGATCCAAAGACAAAGGCAGACTGTGCAACAAACTGGGCAACTGGGCAACTTGGCAACTTGGCAGCCGCTGCGCAGGCGCGTGTTTGGCAAGAGTTCAAGTCACAGCTGGAGACTGCACTGCTTTTGCCACATAACTGGACAACTGGGCAGCAGGCAGCAGCAGCAGCAGCTGTAGAGACTAGAGACTAGAGACCAGAGACTGGGGAGACTGGTCGACTGGCCGTGTTGGATAACAGGCAGCTGAGAGAGCTCTTGGCCATAAAAATGGGCAAAATGTTGCGTTAATGCGACGTTTGTTCGAACACAGTTTTCAAACAGATCGACGCAGGCAATTGTTTGGACAGCCTGTGGACAGACAGACAGACAGACAGACTGGAGCTAGAGCTGCTGCAGCTGGGCGGGGAGGCGCCTCCACTTTTGTGTGTAGACATTTGTTCAGGGCGTTCGTTTGACTCATGAACTGCGCGCAGTTTGCGTTTCTGCGCAGATTTCTCACATGTGTCTGTCTACCAGGCAAAAACGGGAGCGGCTCTCATAGTAGAGCAGCATTTTACTGCGCAGCAATGGCGTCTCTGTCTGCGAGGCGCCTCCCATTGCAAGTGCTGGGGGCAGCGCGCAAAATCGATTTTCCCAATGTGATAAGGTTTCAACTGCGGCAGCAGTTTTATGGCCTTCCGGCCAGCCGTCGTTGTCGTCCTCATCGAATCCTTTCAAGCCACACGTGCATGCCACATAGCGGTAAATGAAGGGTAGCTCCGCGGGAACTTAAGACAACAGACTGAACTGAATTGAACACGAAACACGTGTCACGCGGCATCAATGAAAAGCCGAGCGACGACTGCTGCACATTCATCAAAGCACGTCCGGAAATCGGAAGTGCCTCGCTGCCTGCCACGCTGCTGGCGTCGCTGCTGCTGCTGCGAGGGTGGCTACACTAATGTTGATGATGTCAGCATGCGGGCTACAAAAAGGACAATCGATTGTTGTGACATTGCATTGTGTGGCAGCAGCAGCTCAGACTCTGCCCCCTGCCCCTGCCCCCTGCTCCATCTCTTGAGCAATCTATCCAATTTCATGGCGTTGCCAGGCCGCTTGCCACAATTAAGGCTGCCCAGTGGAACGTTCTCCCACTGTGCTAGGACACGTGCAGCGCAGGACATTTATTGGATTCTTGCCATGTTTTTATACGTTTCTATATTTGCTCGCAATTCCAATTAAACGCCAATGGAATTGAGCTCAGCATGGGCATTGTTCTCATGATATGTATATGCATACTTTTAGCTCTCTCTCTCTGCCACACTTTATATTTTCAAGCTATTTCTATGGCAGCCGAAGACCTAGTAATGGCTAAAAAGAGCAGACTTTAAGGCTTCTCTTTGACAGGGGCAGGGGCAGGGGCGACAAGCAAACACCCTGTACTCAATTAAAGTTCTACAATTTCCCAAGTTAAACGGCAAATAGCGCAAACGGCAATCGAATGACGCGTTTGCGATTGCGACTCTAACTGCAACCCCAATCAGAAGGAGGCGGAGGAACTGTGGCATATATGTTTGTAGTAAGTAGAAAGGAGGCAGGGGCAGGGGCAGTGTGGCGACTTCAGTTTGAGGCACACGCTGCGGATTAGACGTGTAATCAGCATAAAATGTTGCCAGCAACGCGGGGAGAAACGAGGCGAGCTGAGCTGAGTTGATGTACACAAAAGTGGCAAACATGAAATCCAATATGCGATATACGGCAAATGGCAAACGGAGAAGGCGAAGGCGACGGCGACGGCGGCCACATGAAATTGTAATAGCGGCCAGCGGCCATGTCGATGATGATGAGGATGAGGATGAGGATGATGACGATGGCAACGATGCCAACGACGCCAACGACGCTCGTACGCATGTCCCTATACAAACACTGGGATACAGGCTTAAGCTATAGATATTGATATACAACTACAGATACACTCGGCAAAACAAATACTTTCAAAAACAAGTCGGGAAGATAAATTCTATTGCCTAGATATAATTACTTAACTTCTGTTACTTATATCGAGTTATAACTAAAATGTTAGCACCTAGAAATGCCCTTTGAAAAACTTAAAACTCACAGAACTTGGCCAAAACAGAACCGATTCTGAAGATCCAGACCAATTTGTTCATGGTTTATCCTCTATATTTATTCTACATTTAAATATTATACATTTTTTAAATTTTAGCTCGTTTGACTTTTTTCCGAAAAGAAACATGTACTCCCCCCTTACTATTTTTCGGAAAATGTTTTTTTGCAAAAAATAGAATCGCGAAATTCTATTTTTTATCGATTGTGGGTGCCACAATTAGTAGAAAAATCCAAAAGAAACCCGATTCTGGGCTGTTTCATTTTTTGGTCAAAAATCATGCCAAAATTAACAACAAATTTAGCTTGTAAAATTATTTTTGCTCCATGAAGACTTAAAACTTACATAACTTTGTCAAAACTGAACCGATTTTGAAGTTCCAGACCATTATGTTCATGGATTTTCCTCTTGCTTTATTCTACATTTAAGTTTTACAAATGTTTGCAAATTTCACTTTTTTGACTTTTTTTCGAAAAAAAAGCATGTACTCCCCCCTTACTGTTTTTCGGAAACATTTTTATTTCAAAAAATACAATCGCGAAATTTTATTTTTAATCGATTGTGAGTGTCACAAATAGTATAAAAATCCAGTTATAAACCGATTCTGCGATAGTTCATTATTTTGCCAAAAAACAGGCCGAAATTAACAAATATTTTAGCTTGTAAAGTGCTTTTTGGCATTCTAGAAATTCACTTTTAAGACTTCAAACTTCCATAACTTTGCCAAAACTGAACCGATTTTTAAGGTGCAGACCATTTTGTTTATGGTTTTTCCTGTAGATTTATTCTACATTTAAGATGTATCCATTTTTGAAAATTCTTACAAATTTATTCTACTTTTAAGTTGTATACACTTTTGAATATTAAATTTTTGCACATGATTATTTTCAAAAAAAAATTCTTTCTAAGTCATTATTATTTTGGCTGAGTGTACAAATGCGAGTGTGAGTGTGAGTGTGAGTAAGGCGTAAGGAGTTGGGAGCTGGGAGCTGGGAGTTAGGAGTGAGGAGTCGAGCGTGGAACACGTGCAAAGCCGCGGGGGACTTGCACGACTTTTGTGACGAGGCGAGGCGAGCGTGAGTTGTGGACCTGGACTGGGACTTGGACCTGGGACCTGGGACCTGGAGGAGGTATAGCTATAGCTGGAGCTGGAACTGAAGCTGGAACTGTAGCTGGACTTTGGGCTGGGCCACGCACCCAGAAAGCTGAGCAATGCGCGTTGCCTGTCGCATTTAATAACTGTTGTTAATAAGTGTCCCTTGGGGCAATGCGTCGTCGTTTGCATTTGCATGAGAGACGCCGCCAAGCCCAAAAGTGGCCCCAATGTGCCACATGCCGCATGCCGCATGCCACATGGCCCAGTGTCCGATTCGAGTACCAGTCCGAGTTGCACAGTCACAGCCCCCCAAATATGTTTCACTCGCACTCTAATTGCACGCCCCGTTCTGGACTCAGGAGGCAGAAGGCAGGAGTGCCGCGTGCAACATGCAACATGTTGCCTGCAATTTATTAGTGCTGCCATTATCGTTTTTCTTCCGATTTAGCCCCCCCCCCCCCTTTAAGCTGCGTGTCGTCTGCCGCAAAGATTCTCAATTCTCGATTCTCAATTCTCAGTTCTCCATTCGCAATTCTCAGCCTGCAAATATTTATTACTATAATTTTCCATATGTTTTCCTTGCTATGTTTTTTGCTTTTTGTTTTTGGCAAATTGCGCCTTGGAAATTGCTGCCATAATTTGTTGCACACTAAATATGAAGATCAACCAGTTCTCTGTGGCTCTGTGTTTTTTGCTTTTTAGCCCCCACCAATTTATGAACTTGTGCGAAATTAGTCGTTTTGGTCGTTTAGTCGTTGCAATTTGATTTTTATTGCAGCTTGTAAATTGTAGCGCCATATTAGAGTCGTGTATGCCGTGTTGTGTTGTGTTGTGTTGTGTTTTGTATCTATGAGATACTTTTTGGCGCTCCGCTCTTGCATCCTGCAATTAGACGACGTCTCTGTTTTTATTAGGTTTTCGTGGCACTCAAATTGTTGCACTAATCAGCTGACAATTTATGAGGCATTTGTATTTGGTTAACGAAAAAAAAGACAGAGAGAGAGAGAGAGAGAGAGAGAGAGAGAGGGAGAGAAAAAAGCATACAGCAAATGTTGTACATAAAACTGCAGGCAGGTAGATTGGGAATTAGTCGAAGTATGCAAAGCATGTGGCGTCTATAAAGCAGCGGAAGAACTTTGATTAGTTGTAATCTTAGCCAGCTGCATCGTTAAAAGCAAGCAGGAATGCGCAGCGAGCGGCAGAGAGTGATGGACGTGCAGTTACCCTGTAAGCTGATGTTTATGTTAGCAATTTGTATTTAGTTGCGTTTGATAAGTTAAGTTGAGGTTTAAGTCTAAGTTAAGTTTTTAAGAACATACTCAATTTAAAGTACTTCTTTCTTAGAGATTCTGTGTTTTGAATACACTCAACAACATCATTAATATAATATAAGCTTATGAGCATATTTATACTCTTTTCGAAGAAAATAGTATATTAAGTTTGTCCTGAAGTTTGTAACGCATAGAAGGAAGCGTCGGAGACCCCCAAAAGTTACTGCCAGTATGCTTAGAATGACAATACAAATTGATCTAGCCATGTCCGTCTGTCTGTCTGTCTGTCTGTCTGTCTGTCTGTCTGTCTGTCTGTCTGTCTGTCTGTATGTATGCAAACTAGTCCCTCAGTTTTGGAGCTATCGCGATAAAATTTTGCACAGACACTTATTATTCCAGGGGACAGCACATTGGTCGGAGCCGGCCGGATCGGACCACTATATCTTATAGCTGCCATACAACCCGAAGTCGGTTTTGGCCATATATCCCATCTTTTTGAATCTATCGCGATGAAACTTTGCACTGATACTTATTATTCAAAGAGACATCACATTGGTTGGAGCCGGCCGGATCGGATCACTATATCTTATAGCAGCTATACAACTGGCAATGAATTAAATATTCTTAGAAATAAAAATAAAAATGTTACGCGACAAAACGATTTTTTACAGCTTATGAAATTTCAGTGGTGCAGTTGGCAGAGTGAAAATTGCCTATAGGTTCGAAAAGAGTATAAAATCTTCGGCACGCCGAAGATAATCCTTCCCCACTTGTTTTTATTATTTCAGAAAAGTCTTTTATACATTTTACACTCAAATCTGAAAGTAAGTAAGTAAGTCTCTTTCTGCCTGTTACCAACTTACTCACACTTCTAAGCTACCTACTTTACACATTTTATGAGCACAGGGTATATGGAAACTGCTTGAAAATTTTTAATGACATGTGCTATGTGTGGCCCCAGTGACAGGCCCTTTTTATAGCCCGGGTTCAAAAGACTGCCAACATCTCGATAAGTTGGCTTAAAACAGCATTAAATATCATCTGAAGAGCTTTTTTTGTGGTGGCAAAAGGCTAAAAGTTTAGCAACATTTGTGCTGAACTGAAAGGTGAAGAACAATTTAAAAACAAAACTTAAAAGATTGCTTAAATTGCGCTAAAGTAGTCAATATGGATGCAGATATAATTTGACATTATCAAAAATTTAAATATTTGGTTTAATAGTGCTTAAAAAAAAATATATATATAGTGTCTCGTTTCAGAAAGTGTTTAGTCTGCTCGAAGTATTATATTTTAAACCACATAAAATACACAAATTTAAAAGGTTTTCGGCAACTAAACATCGATCATCAAAACTATTTGTAATTTCTCTAAAAATCATTATAAAACCATAAAAATAAATTTGGTTAGCAATAAAAAGTGCTGCAAATCATGCAATTGAATACAATTTGTTGGCAATAGTTAACAACTTAGGCAGCAAATCATTAAAGCCAACTTTAAGTATGCCCAACTATTTATTTGGATGTCGGGTTGGGTTCAGTCAGCTACTGAATCAGCTCGCAGTGTAAATGTCAAAGCAAATCTGCATTCGGATATTCATAAAAACTCAAATGGCGGCCATAAATCTGTTTGTGCTACAAGAGTTGGGATTGAGGGGGGACAGGCAGTAGTTGCAACAAGCTGTGTGGCAGCTGCGCGGTGGCAGCTGAGGCAGCTGGGGCAGCTGGGGCAGCTGCTGAGGCAGTCACGCATTGGCATCTTCATCTCTGACAAATAATTTAGCATAAAATCAACGACAACTGCCAATTTTTTAGTAATTAGCCAGCCGCCAGGCAGCGCCGCCCTGTGGCAACTGCCCATAGCTGCCCCCGCTGCCACTTGAGCGCAATTAATAAAACATAAGCCCAGGGCAGCAGACTGGGCTACCCCTACTGCTGATTGTTAGTCGAAAAATGCGTCTGCAAGCAGAATTTGCAGCAAATTAATTGTGCTCCACGCAGATTAACACATGCGTGGCAGGGGCACGAATGCGTGGCAGGGGCAGGCTGGGGAGGTGGGGCAGGCAGTCATTTGGGCATATGACAACGTTGCGGATGAGGCACGAATCGCTGTGGCATGCATTCGGGAATGCTGTGCGTTTTACAAATTTGAAAATTTCTTGCTGCATTTTTATGACTGCCGCCTGCCGACTGCCGCCTGCCTGCTGCCGATGTTGCATGTGGCACGCGCGTCGCATAATTAATTAAAAATGCATTTAAACGAAGCTTCACGACAGTCAATCGCTCGTTGCAAGCAAGCAGCCAGCTGCCAGCTTTGTGCGGTGGCACGCCTCCAATTTGGAGCTGCCCCCCTTTTTCAAGTTGCATGCATTTGATTCTAAGAAGCCTTTCGACGCCGTCGCAAAGTGACTGCAATAAATATACATACATATATACTCTATGCCTACATCAAATAAGAGAATGGAGAATTATTTGCTTGTTAGAATTTGGTGTCTTGCAACATGGCCGCAACACGGCAGGCAACATGTGTCGCTTGTGTCGCTTGTCTCTGTGTCTTGTGTCTTGTGTCTTGTGTCTGTGCGGCACATTCGTCAAAGATTTCGTGTTGACAAGCGTAGGCAATAGTTGGCAATAGACAATGACAAGAGCACATGATTTCCACTGATATATCCTCAAAACTCAACTCTGTGTGAACTCTTGTGAGTAATTCCCATAACCTTTTACCTCTTACTTTTTTTCGTAGAAGCCCTGACCTGACTTTCAAAAGTCTGTTGTCTTAAGTATGCTAAGCCAGCTGTAAGATATTATAATGATTAGGTATTGTATTCGAATATAATATATAGCAGAGTTTTATATACTCTTTTTGAAGAATAATATTAAATTTGTGCTGAAGTTTGTAACACAAAGAAGCAAGCGTCTGAGACCCCCAAAAGTTACTGCCAGTATGCTTATAATGACAAAACAAATTGATCTGTCTGTCTGTCTGTCTGTATGTATGCAAACTAGTCCCTCAGTTTATGAGCTATCGCGATAAGACTTTGCACAGAGAATTATTATTCAAAGGGACAGCACATTGGTCGGAATCGGCCGGATCGGACCACTATATCTAATAGCAGCCATACAACCGGCAATGAATTAAATATTCTTAGAACAACAAAAATAAATGTTACGCGACAAAACGATTTTGTACAGCATATGGAATTTCATTGGTGCTGTTGGCTGATTGAAAATTGCCTAAAGGTTCGAAAAGAGTATCATATTTTCGGCACGCCGAAGATAATCCTTCCCCACTTGTTTAAATTAGGTTTTGCTTTGCTGCATATTTTTAAATATTTGTTAAACCTTTAGTTATAAGAGTTTTATGACAATGTTTTGGCTTTCTGCATATTACTAAAGATTTAGTTAGCTTTTGGTTAAAAATACGAAAAATTAAAAAAGAAATTTAATACTTAAATTAACTTGTTAAACACAGAAAACGGTAAAGTAAAAAAAGTGTTCTTCACTCTTTCGGAAAAGTATTTAAACAAAAGTTTGAAAGTCTTAGGAAAGTAAAGTGTTTTCTATTCCAGCTGGAATATTGCTATAAAATATATATATATGATAGGTTCAGTAACTTAACTTTTGCCCATAAGTATATGTGCAGCATAAGTCTATACCCAAGAAATCGGAAAAATACTAGTTCAATTTGATTCATATGCCCATAAAACTAACATCAAAGCGTAAGCTTCAGCTCATTTATAAGTTTTAGTTATTTTATATATATATAGATCCATATTAACCTATTTCGCTTTATCAACTGTTACTTTCATGGACTCATGTGATTCGGAATCGCATCTTTTGACAGCTGCATAAACATGAATGATATTCAAAACATCGGAAGATTGAAGATTGAACATTCTCATCAATTTTGTTTTTATGATCGCACTGCAGATTCATTGGAATTATTTGCAGCTGTAAAATGTTTGGGAAAATCTTCAGTAAATAAAATATATGTATAAATAAATATTAGCAGAGAGATCAGTCAGTGGATTTTCGGTAGATCGAGGCAAATATTTATGTGCATACATTTATGAACCATTTTTTTTTTGTATATTTATTTGCTTGGCTCTCACTTTTTTTATACCCTGAACCCATTAAAAATGGGTAAAAAGGGTATTATGGTTTTGTGCAAAAGTATGTAACAGGCATAAGGAAGCATCTCCGACCATATAAAGTATATATATTCTTGATCAGTATCAACAGTCGAGTCGATTTAGCCATGTCCGTCTGTCTGTCTGTCCGTCCGTCCGTCCGTCCGTCCGTCCGTCCGTCCGTCCGTCCGTCCGTCTGTCTGTATGAACACGCGGATATCAGAGACTACAAGAGCTAGAGACTTCATATTTGGAACATAAGTTCTCCTAATCCCGGGACAGATCAAGTTTATTTCATTTTATCGATAACTCGTACCGTTTAAAAGTTATCGATAAATTTCGATTTCAGACTTGCGTTTTTGGGACATAACTTCAAAGTTATAAAAGCTAGAGGCCCCAAATTTGGCATGTATAATCTCGAATAACATACACATGTAACAAATATTTCACTTTTTGGATACCACCCCCAAACCCCCAAAAAGTTCAAAAAACCCATTTTTGAAGGTACGACCTTGCAATTTGGTTTGGTCACACATATTATTGACAATTGTTTGCCCCAAAAATTTCAATAAGATCGGACAATAAACATAGAAGTTATTTAAGATTTAACTTTCCATTGTGTGGGGCTCAGCGAAAAAGCAAGCTAACTGCTTAAACCGCATACACTGCTTATACTGCAGCATGTGTGTGCTTAGATTAGTATGAATGATTGTAAGGACTGGGTTCAGGGTATCTCGTAGTCGGGCACTCCCGACTAAAGCACTCCTACTTGTTTTGTTTTTGCTTTTGGAAAATTAAATAGCTGACTGAAAGCCACTTAACAGTTGATTTCATATGAATTTAATGCAACATTAGCGTGTTTTTTATGCCACTGCCACAAACTTGAGGTGCGGTGAGGTGATACAAACTGCCCCAAAAGGCAAAGCCCCCCTCCAACCCCAACCCCAACCCCCATCGGACCACCGACGGTTTCTCTTGAGATCTGGGGGATCTGTTTTGGTTATGGTTCTGGCTCTGAGTTCTTGGTTTTTTGGTTCTTGGTTAGCAGGCGCCGCTGATGGGAAACAGCTGACCAAAATGTACAAAAATATTTTATTTATGCGCCAGATAAATAAAATGAAATACCCGAAAAAAAACCAGACACAGTTTGCCGCCCAAAAAAAACTTTGATTGGCAGCACACATGAATGGGAATGGAGGACGGATTCGGATTTGGATTCAGATTCGGATGAAGAGCAGATGCCACAGGTGAGCTACCAGATAATATGCTGAACTTTTCATTCACAAGCGTATAATTAAAATTAAACTGAAATCGGATTGTTTAAACTGACTAGCATATGCCCTTATATTGCTAGTTGTAGTGTAGATTAAACTTAAAATTCGATTCATTAAAATTTAAAGGATTATTCAAACTAAAGTGAAGTCCGCTTCATTAAAGTGACTAGAATATGTTCTAGTGTTTTTTTTTGCACAGATGAAAGACAATTTGTTGGTCAAAGATCATGTTTCAGATTCTGATCTAAGAAATAGCTTGTAGTTAAAATTTTCCAGCCCCATAACTTTGTCAAAACTTATCGGATTTTGAAAAGCGAACCATTTTTAATGGTATTATCTAAGTTTTAAAAAAATTATTAAATTTATACACTGACACAACTTTTTCAAAACTGAACTCTAGTTTAATACTACATTTAAATTTTTTACAAATATTTTGTTAAAACTCTGCTATTATCAATTAATCATGAAAATATGCAAATATGAACATATCTTTTTAAATAATAATAATTAAAATTGCCTATTATAATTTAAATTCTACCCTTTAAAACTGCATTTAGCGATGTGTTAAAATGTTCATCTAGTTGAATACTGCATTTAAATTTTAATAAAAACTCTAGCTTTATCATTATTCATCTACGAGTCAAGCTTAAATACATTTGCATACATTTAAATACTTTTTATCAAGCATAAAAAATAAGAGAAATAAATCATACGAATTATGCCGTAAAAAGCAAACTAGTCGACAATGATTTATGCAAGTACTTATTTAAGCAGCCTGCAGGCACTTCTACTAGTCTATCGATCTAACTATCTGTGTATCTATCCAAGCCAAGCGAATCTCAGCCTTATGCCTTATGCCTTATGCCTGCTAGCCTTCTGGCCTTATGCCTAATGCCTTATGGCCGGCTTCATTAAAGCCCAGTTGCGCCGCAGTTGATTTGCCACACTTAACACCTTGCCACATAACACACATATAACACACTTATAACGACTATTTTCAGTGGCACGATCGTCAAGCACAGCGGGTTGTCTGCTGGCTAGCTAACATGAACGTGGCGCGCATAGCGTTTAACTACTGTACTCAATGGCATATTTACAATTTGCGCTCACATATTTTGGGTGCACATAATAAATTCGCATAAATGAATATGTGCATATGAAACGGTCAATAAGTGCGCCGATTTGTGCGCCTAATGAAGCCGATTTGTAGCGGCAGCAAACTGCCCACTAAATCTACCAAACGATAATTGATGTATCTACAAGATACAACAGACAACACAGACAGACAGATAGATAGACAGACAGAGAGAGAGAGAGAGAGAGAACAAGTAAGAGTGCTCTAGTTGGAAGTGCCCGACTGGGTAATACCCTGAACTCAGTCCTAGCTTGCACTCACACTTACTTATCTATGTACATTCTGCAAGCAGTGCAAGCAGTTTAAGCAGCTTATTTATGATGTGTGCTCAAAGACAATTACGGGGGTATTATAACTTTAGAAATGAACTTTTTTGAGGATTGTGGGAACGGTATCCAACAAGTAGAATATTTGTTACATGTATGTGGTATTCGAGATTATACATACCAAATTTGATGCCTCTAACTCTTATAACTTTTAAGTTATGGCCAAAAAGGCGCTTGTGTGAAATCGAAGTTTATCGATAACTTTTGAACGGGATGAGTTATCGATAAAATGAAACAAACTTGATCCGAACAGGAACTACGATAGCTTATATTCCAAATATGAAGTCTCTAGCTATTATAGACAGACATACAAACGGACAGACAGACAGAGAGACAAACAAGACAAGACTGATAAAGAATTTATATACTTTATGTGCTCAGAGAGGCTTCTTTATGCCTGTTACATACTTCAGCACAACTTCATTATACACTTTTTACCCATTTTTCAGTTTGAGGGTATTAAAAGTGAGGCAACTTCAGTCGAATCAGGGCATTTAACGAGCTGCCTGCTGATATTCTCAATATACAGACATTGGGCCGCAAAATCTATGTGGAAATATTTGATTTTATATACTTCGCTCAACTGGCCGATCTGTAGTTGTGTCTGACTTCTGCACAGCATCACACTTAACACTTGGCTGTCTGTTCTGTTCATGGCTGTTATCACCTCGTTCGCTATGAAATGTTTGTTTTTGGTTCAATGCTTACGCACTTTTCACAACACACACAGATACACAAAACAAACACAAATATCTACAGATGCGCATTGGAACACCTGCAAATTGCACAACATAAAAAGATTCGTCACAGCCCGAAAAGCGACCGCATGTCTAAATGAAATGCAAGGCAATAAGTCAGAGCAGCCGGGCCAACCCCCAAGGACACGAACAGCTGACAGG
The DNA here is from genome assembly GCA_035042425.1 of Drosophila flavopinicola. Lineage (NCBI taxonomy): Eukaryota > Metazoa > Arthropoda > Insecta > Diptera > Drosophilidae > Drosophila > Drosophila flavopinicola. Next base: position 13,875,915 of record JAWNLL010000452.1, on the reverse strand, counting down.
AAGCCGAAGCCAACCCCTCTGTATACTCCCCACACCCACTCCCCACACCCACTCCCCACACCCACTCCCCACACCCCAACTCCCCACACCCACGCCTGCTGGTAAGAGCCAGCTCATGAATACATTTGAACTCGTTAACTCCCGACTGAGGGTGGCTTTTTGCCCGTGGCGTGTCCTTTCCAGGATACGTTCGGCTTTGCACGTGCACACAGCCGAGTTCATCAAAAGGAATTTCGGGGCGTTGGGGAGCGTCTGACATTTATTAGAATTCTTTGGCCCCCCCCAAAATGAAAGCTTGTGGGGGGGAAGTTGTTGTAATAAATTTGCCTTAAAAGCTTTTAGCCTGCCGCAGGAAGTTGTCTGGGTTCGTTTCGGTTTGTTGATTCCCAGTTCAGTTTCACAGTTGCCATTAAAGTTGGCTTGTTCTCTGGGCTTGGGGTATCTGTGGCTGATTCGCCAGCCTTAAAGCCAGTCTCAAAATGAAATGAAATCTGAGCGTGCCAACAAGCCACGCATATTGACTTTTGCAGCTGCACGAAAACGAGCCATGAATAGCACAAATAGAATTGTTTGTGCAAAGGTATTCAGTTGGAGGGGAAATATTTGACACATTTTTGTAGAAGGGCATACAAGCTAGGAATACATATTTGAAGCAAAGGAATTTTTCAACTTTAAAATAAGGGAAAAAGTGTACTTTAGATCATAGCTGGAAAATTACTAAATTTTTTAAATAATTGAGAATGAGTTGAAATAAGTAGTCTAGAATAAAAAAAGTAGTATTTGCAGTTGAATTTCTTAAATTAAAAGTTACTATATTTCTAAAATGTTCACTTTAGATAGGCAAAAATAATTAACTATATTTACATAACTACTTAAAGTGCATTTATTATTTATTTTCTTATAAAAACAGACATGTTCCACACTAAAAATCCATATCGAATTTTGTTTTCCTATTTTTAAATAAATGAGATGAAATAAGTAGTCTGGAACAATAAAAAAACTAATATTTGCAGTTGAGATCTTAAATGAAAAGTTACTATATTTCGAAAATATGCACATCAGATAGGCAAAAATAAATAACTATATTTACATAACTACTTAAGCTACATTTCTTATTTATTTTCTTATAAAATAGTGTGGAACATCTGAAAATCCATATCTAATTTTATTTTCTTATATACTAACGCACATCTAGCCATTCTTTGCCATACAAACAAAACGTATAACATTTCAATTACATTCAACAAATACAGCTACTACTATTTGTTGTTTAGTTTCATTTCGTTCACATTGTTTTAATTAGTCAGTCAAATCAAATAGAGCATATATTTGTCAAGCAATTTCTGGTTTTAGTGCATGTACAAATTAAAATTATTTATTATCAACAGACTCGAACAAACAAAACGAGTACCCCAAAAAAAAAGGTTGACATTTGTTCGAGCACAAAGGCAAACAAGTTGGCAACTGGAGAGGGAATTGGTGGGGGAATTTGACTACTGGGCTTAGAACCAACATTTTGCGATTGCTCAGCACTTGTTATTCCATTTTAATTAAGTTAATTGCAGAGATTTCGTGTCATTGGGCGATTTGCAGCTAGCAAACTGAACTGAACTGAAACTGAAACTGAAACTCGAGGGTTGCAAACGGGCCAAAAACGTAATCGATTGATGGCACCTCTAATTCCCATTCATATACTCATATAGACGCACTCAGACACGCACTCAAACACTCACATTCAAGCATTTGCACTATTGTTTTGAATACCCTGTGCACAGAATACAGCTGGGGTAGCGTAAAAGTAAGATTTTTTAAATCAAATAAATTCTAAAAATTAAAAATAATATACATCAAGTTATGTTTACAATAAAATAAATAAATAAAATATATAGGAGTGTTAAAAAGCTATAAGGTTCCACAAAAAATAAGTTTGAAAATATTTTTGTCAGCTATTATTGAAAATCAATTTCTTAGAATTTTTAATAAATATATTTGTGAGCATAACTTACAGTATTCAAACTGGTTTAAAGTTGTTTTCTTCTTCTTTGTAAGTTGCATAGTACAGGATATCTCATAGTCTTGCCAAATTTAGACTTCTCTTCTCTCATTGAGTGCTTGTCGTTTCTTTTTTCAACCCTCCAAGCAAACAGAGAAAAAATGTGCACAGACTTACGTGCGAATTATTGGCAAATGTTCTGAAAAACGCCGAAAAGAAATAAAATAAAAACACAAGCACAAAAATAGGCTTTTCGGACATTTGTTTTACAATTTGTACGACGATTCGCAATGTCGAATGCATTTGTCTTACCAAACACACATATTTGCCATTCAAATGAGAAATCTGTTCAAATTGGCAGCCGAGCCGAGGGTTTTCAGTTTTCGCTTCGACAGTTGTTCAATGGCCAATGGCAGCTGTACTCGAGTGCTACTCACTAATTATTGTTTTTTAAGAGCCCCAGCAAACATTTCACACAACAGTTATGCGCATATGTGAGAGCAAATGAAAGTAAAAGTTTATGGTATTTTGAGGGGTGGGAAAAACAGACCGAAAAATATGAAACGTTAAAGAGAAGGGCACTTTTTTTTTAGAATTCTTTAAGATTTTGTGTGTTTTTAGATTTATAAGAATTTGGAGTTTGTATTTTTGAATTATAATTATATAAAGGTTATTTTCTTGCTACAGTCAAGTACTTGAAGCAATATTGCAATGAGCAAGAACATTTTTTAAGCATTTTCAAAAAATGTCCGATTTTTATATTTATTTTCTTCAAATTCTAATAATATTAAACTTATAATTTTAGTTTTTAATATTTAAATATTATTTTTACTGAATCATAAATTTTGATTTAATATATATAAATTCAAATTGAATTTTCTGTGTTTTTAAAAAATAAACAAATACAAATTTTGAGATTATTTATTTATTGTCGACTAGTGACAGGCAACACAATTGAATTTATATAAAATTATAAAATATTTAAAAGTATATAAAACATTTAAATAAAATTTAAAATAGTATATTAAAGATATAACGTTAAAATGACGTTAAGTTACGTTATATTACAATAAGTTTATATTTCTATGAATAAATATAACCAAGTACTTTATGCAATATTGCTATGAGCATTTAAAAAAAGAACAATTTTTTACATTTTGCACACTTTTAGATTTATAAGAATTTGAATTTTTATAAGTTATATTAATATTTAATATTAATATTTATATAGAGTCAATTTACTTTCTACAGTCAAGTATTGCAAATTATTGTAGATTATTTCATATATCAAAATATTTTATATATAAGAATTTAAAGATTATATTTCTATAAAGTGCACTCAAGTACTTGCTGCAATATTTGCAATGGACATTTAATAGAGTCTCTGATAAAAACAGGGAATTGCAATTTATAACTTAATCAACGCAGCCGTCGCTAATGGCTCATATGGGCTTTGGGCTTTGGGCTTTGGGTTCTGGGTTTTTGGTTTCTGGGTTTGAGTTTTGATTTGGAAGTCGCCCTCGGAGGCTGGAAACTTGCGGCATAAACATTTGACCAACAAATGGGCAACAGTGGGTTTTTGTTTGGTTTTGGTTTTTGGGGGTTGCTGGCTGTCTGAGATTTGTGTGTGTTGGGGGTTGCTCGGTGGCTACGGTGTCGAAAGTCAGACATAAATGCGTTACGCGCTATCAATCTTGATTAGATGTGATTTCTGCTCTGCGACATTGCGCACAAAACATAAAAATTAACAAGCTGTCTGCTGGGAGAGAGAGGCAAACAAAAGAGCTGCACGTGTCGCAATAGATGGAGAAGTTTTGAGAGCTTGAGAGTTTGAGAACAGTCGACTTAAGTGGTAAGCACAGATTTAATGATGTCTACGGTTACATGACTCAAATTGCTGCCTGCAAATGCAAACAACGTATTTTTTGTTTTAGTTTTTCGAATGAAAACATAAAACTGTCCAACTGCAGCGATTTTCTCATTATTTTGCACCGTTTTGTGGCAATTTCAATAAACAATAAATCCCTCCCCACCAAAAAAAACAAAAAACATAGACTGTGCAAATTTATAGCAATTTTCACATGAATTGAAGGAGCGAGCGAGGCGCAGGCGCCTGCCAACAACAACAGCGACAACAACAGCAGTAGTAAGCCAAGAAGTCGACTTGGCCCGAATCCACATTCATTGGCCAGCTGGACGCTGGCTGCCAGCAAGTCTAAGAGGCTGCTGCTGCTGTCGTCGGGGCGTATGAGTGACGCGACTGTGGCTCAGCCGATGGCTGCTTGCCTGTGTTTGGGCAGCGAACATAATCGTAAACAAATAAAATTATTGCTGCCGATCATGCACACAAATTTATGCACACCAACACACACACACACACACACTCGTACACACACACACACCTATTTTGCACTAATTTTGTTGCCTGGCTTGTGGGTCCTGATTTTTTGGTTGAGGCGAGGTGTTGCCGCAAGCTGTGTGTGAAATATGCAACAACAGCGTGAAAAACATGAAGCCAAGCTACGCTCTAGCTGCAAGCGGCAAGCGGCAAGCGGCAACAGCAAACAGCGTCTTTGCCACGCCACACAGCGGGAAATGTGGCTGCATTTTCGCGTGAGTTAGCCAGCTGAAAAGTTTACCTGTGGATGTGGATGTGGCTATCGATGTGGCTGTTGCTGGAGCTGGAGCACAGGCGAGGCTACTACAGCTGGAGCTGGAGCTGGAGCGCCTAATACCGGTAGTCAGGCCAGACAGCGTACAGAAGAGTATGGGCACGACTGTGAGTACGAGTGCACATTGGCATTAGACTAGGCACAGTGTCCACAAAGCAGTTGATATGTGAAATATTGGAAATGCAGAAGTAATATAGAGGGTAAGCCATGATCAAAACTACCTACTGGATCATAAATCGGATCAGTTTTGACAAAGCTATAGAAATTTTGAATGTTTGAGAGGCATTTCTGGAGACTTGTAAGCATTTTAGAGGCTTATTTTCTAATAGAAAATCAAAATTTCAGAAGTATTTCAGATTTAAATGCAGATTGAATAAAGAGGTCAAGACATGATCAAAACTGCATCGGAAAGGAAAATCAGATCAGATTTTCAAAAGTTATGGAAGTTTTAAGTGTTGTATACGCATTTTAAGGAACTTGGAAGTATTATCTTGGCTTGTTTTTGATAGAAAATCGAAATTTCAAAAGTGCTTCCGGCTAAAATGCAGTTTTAATATAGAGGTCAAAACATGATCAAAAAGCCCACGAGATTGAAAATTGGATCAATTTTGGCAAAGTTATAGAGGTTTGAAATCTTGGAAAGGCATTTTTAGTAATCTAGAAACCTTATCTTGGCTTGTTTTTGATAGAAAATCGAAACTTTAAAAGATCTTAAGATTTCAATGCAGTTTTAATGAAGAGGTCAAGACATGGTCAAAAAGCCCTCTGGCATCCAAAATCGGATCAGTTTTGACAAAGTTATGGCAGTTTTACATCTTGGAAAGGCATTTAGTAATTTGGAAATCTAATCTTTGCTTGTTTATTATAGAAAATGTAAATTTTGAAAGTTCCTCAGATTAAAATGCAGATTCAATATGGAGGTGAAAACATGGTCAAAACTGCCATGGGAACGAGAAACGGATCAGTTTTTACAAAGTTATGGGAGTTTCAGATATTGGAAAATTATTTCTACGGACTTCGGACTACGGAAAATCGAAATTTCAAAATTGCTTTAGATTTAAGTGCAGATTTGTTCTACAGTTCAAATCTTGATCAAAACTGGCGAGAATCGGAACAGTTTTGACAAAGTAATGGACGTTTTAAGTGTTTGAAAAGTATTTCTGGATATTTGGTAGCTTTATCTTGGTTTGTTTTTAATAGAAATTCTAAATTTCAAAAGCGCTACAGATTTGAATGCAGATTTGTTACAGAGTTTAAAACTTGATCAAAACTGGCTCGGGTACGAAAATCGGATCAGTTTCGAGAAAGTTATATTAGTTATAGTCAAAAAGTAGTCATTTCTATTATTTGGCACCACAGTGCCTACCAGCAGTCTACTGTCACTGTGAGGCACTGTGAGAAACTCCAACTCCGACTCCGACTGCGACTTGAAGTTGGGCTTTGGCTTTGGCTTTGGCGATGTAAGTCGGCGTGCTGTTTGGCAGTTAGACACGTTAGCGCGCGTCTGGGCAATTTTCGCTTTAGCTGCATGTTGATGATCATTATGTTGGCCAAAGTGCTTGGCTTGGCTTCTCTTGGATGTGGATGTGGCTGTGGCCTCGGCTGTTGTCTGTCGCTGGCTCTTGAAGACGTCGCTAATGAAGACTTAAGCATGACGTGTTGATAAAGATCTCTCGCACATGAGCTGCGCGAGGTTGGAGACCATTGGTCAGTCAGCGTCATCGTCAGCGTCAGCGTCATCATCTTGGTATTTATATTTATGCAGCATATTAGCAATGGGAGTAATTTGTAGCTAGTTGCCTGGGCTGTTTGTTTTGTTGGCCCGATAAACGCGCCAATGGGCACATTTGAACAGTTGTCCGTCACACAGTCAGCTGTGCGTACAAATTTCCCAAAGGGGCATGTCCCGCTCTGCTCTATATGCTCGCTATAAGGGGTTGCTGCATTTGCACCCTTCAGGCGTATCAATGACCATCCCAAACAACAGTTGTTGTTGCTTTTGTTTGACTTTGTTATTGTTGTTGTTGCTGTTAGCTTTTAGCATAATTAAACGACACATGCCACAAAATGCACTTCAATGGCTTAGCTCTTCGGTATGTCCTGAATGTCCTAAATTTCAACAACAGCAGCTCCCCAACATCAGTCGACACGGCATCCATATGTTCTATTAGTTCCGAGTCTCTTTCACTATCCTTATGGCTGAAAAAATTTGTAGCCAACGTACGAGCGAACATACGGTTTCATTTTGTTTCATTATGAGTGGTCACCCTACCCGACGCTACCCCCACCCTACCTCTCTAATACAATGCAAATGAGCCTGATGGATTAGTTTTCTTTCGGCTTTCGCCTTTTTTTCTTCACTTTTTTTTCGCGGCTTTAGCACTTTGCTTATAACAATTTCCATGTTGATTGATTGCCAGCCGCAATGTAAATTTAATGTTTAATTAAAAAAACAAGACTCGAGTCGCACAGGTGTGCTCAGGTTTACCTCTACCCAACCCTTCCAAAAATACCAATTTGAATAAGATTTAAGGGGGCGAGGTTCTTTCAGTTTATAATGAATGATTTGTTGTTGTTGATTTGTGATTGATTTTCGTGTAAAGTCTTGAATGAAATGTATGTAAATGTGTGCCTCGGGCTCTATTCTATGTAGTTTTGTTGATTTATAATGAGTTTTCTATTAGCTAAGGGATTTTGGCGTCTATTTGCATATCATTTAGTTTTGAGTGGTTTTGAAGTCTGTTTTATGATTTAGCTTAACTAAAGTCGAAAATACACATGAGAAAATAATCTATCTTTTAGTGTACTATAGTTAATGTGTTTGGTATTCTCACACAGCTTATTTATGAATCCGAGTTATAGATATGATTTAGTTAAGATATACCAAAATATTCTCATAAATTTATAGTTGCTGAAAGTTATCCAATTTCAAATGGATTTGATATCTTTATAAATTTTTTCCAACTCTCAAAAGTTTGGATAGAATATTTAATTCTTTATATATAAATACCTCCAACCAATAACTTTTTAGATCAAAAGGTGTTTAACAAGATACTATATATTATATATATTTATTTTTATATATTGTCTAATACTCAAAAGTTATAAAGAATCTACTCTAACATGTTTCTCAGAATAATTACAATCTCATGGAAAAAAAACCTCTATTTTTTGTATAAATACTTCCAGTTAATATAAAAGCTGTTTGATAAGTTATTATATTTAGCTCATAATGCATAATAAAAAACGAATATTATATAAATTGTAAAACAGAAATCAAGCCAAAAAAAAGAGTGAAAAATGTAATGCAAATTGAAAACGAAAAACAATTAAAATATTTGCCGAGCGTGTTAAAACGCCTCTGATTTTTAATGATGTTTTATTGTCTGCTTCGACGGCTAGACAAAAACAAAAACAAAACACACACACTTAGACACACACACACAGTGAGTGTGATTGAGTGTAATATATACTCATAGCTATGCGATGTGATGATGTTGATGATGATGATGACGATTTGCGACTAAATAATTGAATGCAGCTGGTTGACGGTTGTCGCATTAAATTTAGGTGTCTGTCTTCGGCGATGGCGATGGCAATGGCGATGTGGCGTCTGCAATTGGGAGACACTGTGACTGAGCCAACGACCGCGACAACTGACTGACTAACAGACCGATGGACTGAGAGCGAGCGGGGGGCGGGGGGGCATGCAACATGCAGCGCGAGTCGCGACAATAATAAATGAAGCGATTGCAAGTGTAACAGAACAATGACAGCAACAATTGCAGCGTTTGGCATTTGCCAACAACAACAGCAGCAGCAACAACAACAGGCAGACAAAGGTCTATTAATAATTTTTGGTGCAACACGACGACGATCGACGATTGCTGCTGCAGTTGTTGCTGCTGCAACAGACGACAACTAACGATCGACAACTGCAACGACAGCAGCAGCAGCAACTGATTTTTTGTTTTTGTGGCAGACAGGCCGGCGAATGCGTCGCGTTGGCTTTTCCAAAAATAAAAGCCAAACTAATGAGCCGGCAACATGCAATGCGGCAGCCACAGCGACGCACGTGCAACATACAACAACACAACACACACACACAAACAACATTCATACAAATAATTGATGGCCGCTTGCAATTGTTGCTGTTTTTTCAGTTTTTCGCTGATTGACGGCAAACGGCGACAAAAATCAGCTCTCTGATTGACAACTCAATTGCAACTGTATGTGTGCGTGTCTGTGTTTTGTTTTTAGGCAGTTTTTTGTTTTTTTGCTTGCCGAAAAAGCAAACTTAATTGATTTTGGTCTTTTCTCCCGACTTGCCACAGCTGGCAACGACGCATGATTTATGGCCACAAATGTTGCACGGGAAGGAAAAAACACAAAACACAAAATAGACATTCAAAGTCCAAAATAGACAAACATGCATCTTTAACTTAATTTCCCAATTGGAATTTCACTGCGTCGCTGGCTTAAAACTGCTCATTTGTCATTTGGCGCCGCAGGTTTGAAAGCTCTTTTCGGAAAAACTGTTCGGAAAACTGTTCGGAAAAGCAGAAAACCGGAGGCCAAATTGCAGTCGTCGCGTGTCTATTTTGATTGTCAAAAATTGTTTTGCGGCTTCTGTTGTCGCTGACAGTTTATTATGTTTGACTGTTTCGACGAGGCCTCTTTGACTTTGTGTGTATTGTTTGTTTTTGCTACAGACTTAAGACCCTAAGCAGCAGACAGACAGACAAATCGTTCGTTCCTTCTGACCCCTAAACTGCAGCAGAGCTGAAGATCAATGCGAGTGCAGCGTGGGAAGAGACAAAAACAGCTGCTGAAGTGTGATAACGGTAAAGATAATGGGCAATAAATGAGCAGAGTTAGAGTAGCTGAAACCTGAGTAGTTTAGAAATTTACTACGATTTTTAAAGATTTTTTTAAGATAAGTTACAGGACTACTGCTATACGGCAAACTGATCGACTTAAGTTATAAAATCTTATAAGATTTATTAAATTTGTTTTAATATGCTACTACTATACGGCAACTGATCGCCAAATCAAAGTCTGTACATACAAAACAAGTAAGAGTGCTCTAGTCGGGAGTGCCCGACTACGAGATACCCTGAACCCAGTCCTTACAATCATTCATATTAATCTAAACACACACATGCTGCAGTACAAGCAGTACAAGCAGTGCAAGCGGTCTAAGCAGTTAGCTTGCTTTTCGCTGAGCCCCACATAATGGAAAGTTAAATCTTAAATAACTTCTGTGTTTATCGTCCGATCTTATTGAAATTTTTGGGGCAAACAATTGTCGATAATATGTGTGACCAAACCAAATTGCAAGGTCGTACCTTCAAAAATGCGTTTTTTAACTTTTGGGGGTTTGGGGGGTGGTATCCAAAAAGTGAAAAATTTGTTCATGTGTATGCTATTCGAGATTATACATGTCAAATTAGGGGCCTCTAGCTCTTATAACTTGTAAGTTATATCCAAAAAACGCTGGTCTGAAATCGAAATTTATCGATAACTTTTGAACGGGACGAGCTATCGATAAATTTTAATAAACTTGATCTGTCCCGGGATTAGGAGAACTTATGTTCCAAATATGAAGTCTCTAGCTCTTGTAGTCTCTGATATCTGTGTGTTCATACAGACAGACAGACGGACAGACGGACAGACGGACAGACGGACAGACGGACAGACGGTCAGACGGACAGACGGACAGACGGACAGACAGACGGACATGGCTAGATCGACTCGGCTGTTGATACTGATCAATAATATATATACTTTATATGGTCGGAGATGCTTCCTTATGCCTGTTACATACTTTTGCACAACTTCATTATACCCTTTTTACCCATTTTTAATGGGTTCAGGGTATAATTACTAGGAGATTTAATACAGAGGCCAAAACATGATCAAAACTGCCTTGGGATCGAAAATCGGATCAGTTTTGACAAAGTTATGGAATTTTTGAATGTTTGAGAGGCATTTCTGGAGACTCTTAAGTTATAAGTTTTCAAATTTAATAGGATTTGCTAAAATCTTTTTAATATACTACTACTATAAGAAACTGATCGCCAAATCAAAGTCTGTATATAAAAAATACCTGAAAGATTTCAAAACACAATATATCATTATTAAATTATTAAACTATTTTTCAAGCCAACATCTTAAGTTTCTTAGGACAAATACATCTGAATATTTGCAAATACATTTATATTATATTAAAAAAAATTAAACTATATTTTATTTTAAATAGATATCAAATATTAAATGTATTCTCCAAGTTCTCATAGCAAACAAATAGTTAAAAATTCTTAAAAACATCTCAGTTTTTAACTTTGTAGAGACAATCAGTGCTACAATAAAAGAACAGAAATTTTGTTGTTACACTGTAAAAGATTGTTATCATTTGAGCAAGTGGTTTATGCTCTCGCAGTTACTTAAGATGTGATTGTGCTTTTGAGGTTATTAGCTTATCAATTGTTTGACTTCTTAACAATGTAGGCATACATTTTGAGATACACAGTTGCAGCTGAGCAACTTACGAATACTTTGTAAGCCATGTGGCGTTTTGTTTGCCAGCGAGTTAAAAGACTTATTGTTAATCTTCGCTGGGTCGTGTAGGCAAACAACAATTGCAACAGCAAACAGCAACAGCAACTACAACTGTTATCTGGCAAACCGAGTAAGACAACAATAGCAACGTCGCAAGCACTTGCCAATAAATAAACATAATTTCTGACAAAACGCTTTGGTAACAAGAGGAGCATCTTTCGATTACTTTCCAAGCGGCAGTTGCAGGCAACGCATGCATGCAACACAGAAGAGCGGCTGCTTGCCCCCTCTGCCCCCCTCTGCCCCTTTGAGCCCAACTTATTTAGCTCCATTCGTTTGCTCAAATGAATTACAAGTGCAGCAGCAGCAACAATGTTGTTTTTTGCATGCTGCAGCTGCAATGTTGCCGCTGGGCAATGTTGCTGCTGCTGCTGCTGCTGCTGCTGTTGCTGTGGGCCATGTTGCTGACTGGCTATATAGCTGGCTAGCTGGCAGGCTGGCAGGTGTTGCTCGCTCACCGGCTGACTGGCTGCATAATGAATTCATAGAGTACTCCCTCCCCCCCAACACCCAACCCCGCACAACAAACCCTCAATCTCCCCATTTGCCAGCCGGCCTGGCTCTATTATGCACCCCACAGCATTTATATGTCCATGGCGCATATTTCATTCATAGTCATAGTCATAGTCGGATACTCGCATTCACATTCACATTCGCATTCACCATCGCATTCGCATTCACATTCGCATATTCAATCAGCGCCTCGCCTCGCATCGCATCGCATATGAAACAGGTGCAATTTTCTTGCCATTTTCTAATTATATTTAGTCGGCGCTTTTATCGCTTTTCTCTCTGTGGCACTAAAGCGCGCCATTTGCTATCTCAGCTTGATCATAAATATCATTCGCCGCCGCTTTTATTGCACAATTCTCTCTCGCAGTTGTGTGTTTATAAACAAATGCATTCATTGTAGGTGTAGGAGTGGGGCTAGTGGGGCTAGTGGGGCTCACATTGTGCATAACGGCAGTGCAAACAAATTCAATTAGCAAAATGTTATAAAAATTCGCCATAGTACACCTGCAGTGCATCCAAATGCAGCCAGCAACAACAATTAGCCAGCCATAAGACTAATAATTACAACATCTGCCTCAATCGGCAGCAAAGTTAATATCATTATTCAAATAGAAGCATTTTGAGGCGCCATCATTTGTGGCAGCTACTTGAGCAACATGTGTGGAAAGGTTTTATTGGAAGAGATCTCTTGGAGGAACTAAGTTTGATGGGTTTGGAAATAAAGGAATAAAGTCATTCACAACTTATGCATTTATTTATATTTATTAATAGCCATCTAGTTAAAACAAACTGGTATATTTGTAAATTAATTTAATAGAAAAAGGGGAAATCTTTCAAAAATATTTGAAAATATTATATCGAATAGTTTAAATCATTTGACTACAAATTCAGTCTTCCTTTCTCCTTATTTATTGAATATTGTTAACAAATTAAGTAAATATCTACATATATATCAAAGATGAACTACTAAGCCAAAACCAATTTGTGTATAGTTTTGTAGTCTTACTGAAACCGCAACAACTTTAGCAATACTTAAATAATAATGTTGTTAAACGTTTATTGATGATTGATTATTAATGATCCTATTTATGCTATATATATGAAATATTAATACAAATTTCTATAAAATATGTTCTTATATCATAGATTAACTCATAAATTGACGAAATATTTTAAGAATATTTTTAGTCTTACTGAAAGTCTTGAAACTTTAGCAATATTCAATAATGTTGGTGTACTCTACTATACGTTTATTGACAAATTATCCTATTCATCCTAAATATAACAAAAATACTAATATAATATTATAAAAATCTTTTAATATTTATGTAATAACTCTGTTTATGATTAACTCAAAAATTTAAAAAATAAATATATGAAAAATATAAAAATATAATAATTCTATCATATATAAAAATGAAATAAAATGTTATCTTATAAAAGGTGAGTTCTGAAACTGACTCCTTTATATACCTTATGCACTTAGCTATGCCTTCTGAAACATATATGATAATATTGTCTATTAAGTAGTCTCTAGCACTTGCCTAAGTAAAATATATAACTTGCCCCTTTCTGGCTCTCTAAACTATGCAAATTGCAAAGCGCTGCCCCAAGGGCTACTCATATTTCAATGTCAAATTTTGTTAGCTCGTGAGAGCTGGTCACGCATAATTGCAGCCAAGTGCCTTTCTCCAGGGCCGCAACATTATGGGACCCACTGTGCCGAGCTGTGCCACCTGACCTGACAGGTAGAATGTGGCACCTGGGTGAAAGTGTACAAGGTGGCATTGTCTCTCTCTCTCTCTCGCTCTCTCTCGCAGTGCTCTCAGCCACTTATGGGGCGTTAGTCTTGCAATTAGTTAGTGTCATTTAGACAAATTGCAGGCAAAACAACAAACAACAAACAACTATGCAAAAAGCAGAAAGCAGAGAGAGAAAAAAGAACGCCCCGCAATTAGACGACGTCAAAAGGAAAGAAAGGCCATTAGATGTGCATGCAGATGCGAAGCTGCCAATAGTCGGCAGTTTCAGTTTTCGTTGCAGTTGCAGTTGCAAGTCCAGGCAGTTATCGCAGCCAATCTGCATGCAACGCTGCCTCCGACTCTGCCCCCGACTCTGCCACTGCCTGCAACATGAGGCCACTGGCCGAGTTGTAACTGTAACAAACTGGCGACGGCCCACGGCGTCTGTGCAACACTTCAAACAGCAACGACTGACGACACTCAGAGAAAAAAGGTGTACCTATCCATTATATGCCAGTCAATAGGCATTTTTTTTGTATACCTAATATCAAATTTAAGTTTACTACATTATAGTTTTTTATGAAATTTGTTTAAGAAAACTATCAGTTTTGTTTTAAACAATTCCTAAATTCAGCCTCTTATCTTAATTTAAATATACAAAATATTAAGTTTGTATTAAAAAACATTTAACTTATATTAAGTCCATCCATTTGGTAAGAAATACGATCTGACTTGTCTTTAAGCAATTCCCAAATTCAGCCTTTTAATCTTCATTCAATTATGCAATATATCAATTTTATCTTTACAAGAATTTAATAATTATTAAGTCTCTTTATTTGATTCGAAAAATAACAGTTTTGTCTTTTAACAATGCTAAAATTGCATTCATTTAAGGCAACAAAATATTATATTTATATGAAAAAGCATTTATTTTATATTCATCTATTAGTTTCTTAAGAAAAACTGAAAAACTTGTATTTATAAAATACTAAAGTTTGGTTTTTTTATAAAAGCATAAAATTAAAAAAGTATTTATCTTTCTGAGAGTGGATTGAAAATTTTTAGCTAATTAATAAGCGTATAAATAAATTAATATTCCCAAGTATGGATTTGAAAAGCATTAATAGAGCAGAAATAACAAATTGTATGAAAACAATTATCGAATAAATATAAAAATGTAAAAAAACGTAATAAATATAAAATTTATAGAAGCAAGTAAACAATTGATGCTAAAGAAATTCAAAAAACACATGACTTGTTTAATAAATTACATAATATATAATAAATCGTTAGTTTGAAGTGCGTTCGTTTCTTGTCAATTAGAAAATTCAATTACATCAACTTCATGTTCCATTAGATAATTGGATAATATATAATAAGGCGTTAGTTTGAGGTGCTTACATTTCTCATCAATTAGAAATTCCATTGCACAAAGTTCATGTTCCATTAGATAATATATAATAAAGCTTCAGTTTGAAGAGCTTAAATTAGCCATCAATTAGAAATCCTATTACATTAACTTCATGTTGCATGCAAAAGCGCAATTTAAATCAATATAATTGAATTCTAATTGTAATAGCTAACATGTTTTATCAATTAAGAAGTCAATTACGCAGTTGATGTTATTTTAATAATTTTACAAATATTCATTTGATAATTATTTAGAATTTTTTTTAAATTCTAAGTTTTACTTCTGTCACTAGGAAGTTGATGATCAAATAAAATAAATATTTAAAAAATATAGCTGCTTAAGTTTGGCATCTTTTCTTGCTGTGTAGCACCCAGAGGCAGCTTTGGGCCCAGTTAACTGGTATTTCCCCGTGGCTGACTAACCAAAAGCTGAAGTCTGAAGCCGGCAACAGGTGGCCTACCAGGTTGGCTAGTTGGATAGTTGGCTAGTTGGATAGTTGGCTAGTTGGATTGTTGACTACCTGCTGCTGCTGCTGCTGCTGCTGCTGCTGCTGCTGCTGGCTGTCGAAAACGTGCACCGGCTTAAACTGGAGCAGTTTTCCAATTGGCAGCGACGAGTTTTTCCAACTGAAGTGAAATGCATTGCAACTGCAGCAAGTGCAACAACTGCAGCAAGTGCAACAACTGCGTTCATGTTTTGAGCGATGATGTATTTATGCTAAATTGCAAGTTAATTAATGTTGTCGTTTAATTCAAACGTTAAAGTGGCAAAATGTTTGTTGTTGTTAGCTGTGCAGCTGCTACTGCCACTGGGAAAATTGGCCATGAAATTGGTCTGCTTGGAAAAGCAGCGAAAATGAAAGGTAATTGTTGCAAAAAATATGGCAGCAATGCTTGGCAAATTAACTCTTAATAATTTTAATCAAAATTGTTATAGCACTTAATAAATGTGCACATTCCCTACAAATTGAGTTGCTAATTGCTCAAAGCCAAGCAGTCATTGCTATATTATATCGCATATAGCTGTCATAATCCCTGTCATCTGATACTATAGCAGAAAATTTGAATATTTATGAAATTATATACAATTAATGTTTCGTTAATTTTTTTTGTTAATGTGCATTTTTATTGAGAATGTAGTTTTCATAAATCATTAAATATTTCAATTTGTGTTTTTTATACAATTAATTTCATATATTTTATTAATTGCCCAACTCGCTTGACCTTTTGGGTTGCTAAATACTATATATATCTGTATATATATATGACTATTCATAGATTTATGGCAGAGCTGTCAGATTTCTTGGCCTATCGTAGCTTTATCAGCGGCATATATAATATATTTAATATTTCTTTCACATTTTTCGGAAATTTAGTAATTAAATGATTTTTATGTTCAAATAGAACTTAACTCTTAGTTAATTTAGCATTTATTTTTAAGTCTTATTAAATTACTTATGTTGTATATTCGTTTTTATGGCCTTAAATACCTTGAGTTGTGTATGCTTTTGGTTTCTCTAGCTTTTTTATGAATGCCATAAATTAATGCATGAAATATTTGTGAAATTCTCATTTAAAATGAGAGACATCATTTTTACTTTGTCTTGCGGCATTTTCAAATTGTTGTTAATTTGGCGCGCAGCTGCTGTCGATGTGTCTTTCATTGGCTGCCACAGCCAGCAGCAGCAGCAGCAGTTGTTGCCAATTGCATGAGAGGCATGTATTTAAAAACTTCAAGTGTCAATTGTAGTGACAACTGAAAGAGCGTGAAAATATTGCGAATATGAATGTGACGGCGGTCACAGGTGCGTATGAGTAACATTGAAAGGCGGCCAAGCAAACTAGTTGTTATAATGTATATAATTATATACGTTTATGTATGTGAGTGCTACGCTTGCAGGCGTCGCTGGCCATAAATCTGTTGGCCATTTAGCGTCCATCAATTCGTCCGGTTAGTCATCTCGAGTCCGAGTCAAATGAATGTGCCGTCGGCCATTCGGCGAGTCGAGTCGATTCGAGTCGATTCGAGTCTGCCTCTGCTGTAAATTTGTCAACTTTCGGCATACACCTGCACCTGCTGTGCTCATTTCACGCAGCCTGTCCGCTAATGGGCGCCCAAAAGCAGCAGCAGCAGCCCCGCCCCAACAGCAACATGTGGCGCACAGCTGCAACACATCATTGACAGAGCATTTTCGGTGCCCAGTGTTGCCACCCACTGCTGCGGGGCATGTTGCAAGTTGCACGCTGCACGCTGCACACGAATGGTGTCATCAGGAAAGCGGCAAGCAGTCGTTTTTTTGTTTTCCCTTCACCTGACTGCACTGCCCTGTCATTTTGGACTGCCCGCCTCATGTTGCACCTGTTGCAATGCATTGCGCCTTATTGATTGCGCTCTGCATCTGTATCTTTAGATGTTGTTGCTGCCGCTGCTGCTTGCTGCTGTTGCAATTGCATTCGCGGTCATTGAGCCGCTGATTTGTTGCGTTTCTAAATTGTTTTTCATGTTCGACGGCAGCAGCTGCATAATGTGTGCACTTTATGAGCAGCAGCAGCATTTGAGCATTTGAGGCCACTATGTGGAGTGTCGATTGTGCGAGGCTGTGTGTGTGTGTGTGTGTGTGTGGAGTGTGTGTGGAGTCGCAGACGATGACGTGTGTGGGTGCGCATACACTCAGAGAAAAGGTAGGCAACAATTGTCATAGCAAAAAGCGTTTGATTTGGGTATTTACATATTATTCTATAAGAAACTCACTTTTTTATTGCATAATAGAAGAGTTTTCTACAAAATAAATGCGGGGAATTTAAAAATAATTAATATTTTTTTCGCTATAGAATTATTAGAATTTTATTGGAATTTAGTCAAATAAAAAATTTTACATTCCAAGTAAAGATTCTTTATGGGCATTATTATTGCTTCTAAGCTTTTTAATATGAATAAAAATATATAACTGTATTTTAAAGCCATATTGTGTTGACTAAAACTAGTTTGAAGGATTTTCCAGTTGTTCTTTTCGTTCATTTAAATATCTTTTAATTTTTCTATTTGCATAAAAATTCATATCTCAATTTTAAGCCCATCATGCTCTTCCGTTTATTTAGTTATTCGATGAACTAAATAAACGGAATATATAATTTATAGTTCGAATATTTTGTATTATATTGAAATTCCGAACTACTTTGTAGAATTTTTCATTATTAATATTTTTTCTTCGCTTTTTTAAATTTTTTTTTTATTTGTTTTTATTTTTATAAAAGTCTATTATTAGATTATGTATTGTTTTTGCTTTTGTTTTATTCATTAAAAATATAATTAAATTGTAATAGGAATGCCTAACCATTTTATAGTATTTTCCATTAATATGCCTATTTTTCTAAATTTGTTACAGTGTAGAAACGGCAGCCGCAAGGGACTAACTGTCGATAGGGGCAAACAGTCGCGTCATCGAGCAGCCAGCCGGCCAGCCAGCCAGTGAGCCAGTGAGCCAGCCAGTTAGTTGGTAGATAACCGAAGCGAGTACTCGCAGAGTACTCACAACTATAAATACCGCAATTCAAGTGCAAACAAATGAAAAGCTTTTGCTTTATCAGAGAAACGGAACCGAGCAGCAACAACAGCACAAAATTTGTACCGAGGCGACGGCGGAAGCGTTTCGCTGATAGCTGATAGCTGATAGCTGATAACAGCTGTACTATAGCAAACGGGCCAAATGCCGAGTGCAGCTGGAGGCGCTTGGCCGACTTCTGTGGCAAATGGCAGATAGGGGGGGCGTGGCAATGCCACCTGTTCATGCCATGCCAATGACGACGCGATCCGAGTCGATGAGGCGTTAGGCATTTCATTTCATTTCATTTCATTTGCTCAGGTGTTATGCACTCGATTCGAGGCGCGCTATCAACCAACGGCCGTTGCCCGCACACATATCTACTATATATGGGTACATATATATGGGTATATATATATGGGTATACTATAGACCCACATATGATCAGGCTTTGGGGGGCTCCCAGTGCACTCGCAGCGCGTAATTACTCAATTCAAATTGTGTGTGCGACGCTTTTGTTCTATTTGTCGCTGCTTATTTGCGCTTCAATTACCAGGGCTTATTGCACAGGTGAGTTGGCCCCCAGAGAGCGGTGTGGAGTAGGTTGTCGGGCTTACTGATACAAAATGGCGTGGCCGTTTTAACTGCATATTCATGCGGCTGTTGCTCTTGAGTTGATTCATAGCCGCATCAGCAATTGCAATTAGTCACAACTAGATGTGTTTATTAATAATTAAAATATGAATTTCCGAGTCCGAGTCGTTTGCACGACCTAAGAAATAATCAATTTCTCAAACGCAAGTTATCAATTAAATACATTTAGATAATTTATCGATTAGTTTTGCACGCCAATCGGAAGTACGCAAATATTTTGCTAAATAAAATATTAATATAAATTCTTGCTTAAATAGATAAAGGCGAGCAAGCGCAAATTCCTTGAAATTATCTCGGAAACGGAAGTGATAAAAATTGGTGCTGATTAAGCCAATTTTAGCTGATTTTTCGACATATTTAGATTAACACTATCAATAACACAGTTTATATATATATTTGGCAAAAGGAAATTGTATCAGAATTGATAATAAATCGTTTAGCTTTGCACCCAAATCGGAAGCACATATTTTGATAAAAATACTATCAGTTTTGGTATTTGATATATTATATTAAATATATTAATTCAATTATTCCCTAAAGATATTTCGGGTTAGCGGAACTGATAAACAATCTGTGCTTTCTAAGGAAATTGTTTAATTTATGGATATTTTATTGCTATTGGGGTAGTTATAGATTAACTTTATCAATAAAAGCGATCGGGAAACATTATCTATGGGAGAATATGAACATGGATTACAACTAGGCATTAGAGGAACTAGATAAATCTTAAGAACTCAAGTGCTATATAAATATAAGAAAATCAGCTAATTCACATACAAAGCACACAATAAATATGTATAAATATGTAGCCAAGTTGATGTTAAGATTTCATAAAGCAAAACATTCCTAAGTGAAATGTGGCCACAAAAACACTTTCCACACACATTAACAAACTAAATTTTTGCCAAAATGCCATTAAAATGTATTTGAAACAATGAGATAAACATATGCCACCTGCGTGTAAGCAAGAATACAAATAAAAGTCAAGTGTATTGTGTATAAAATGCGGATCAAACACAATCGATCATGGCAGCATAGCAGGTGTGCAGAGATGACAAATGTGAAATGGCCAAAGTGGCAGGTGGCTGTGGGCTGTGGGCTGTGGGCGTGGCACAACTAATTGTGAACTCATATACAATATGCAATATACAAAATATATACTCAGCTATATAGCTGGCAATTTGTGCGCCAATCGGCGCGACAAATGGGCTAAACAAACGTAATAATAACATCAGACGGCCAGAAAACACTTTACAAAAGGGATCAAAAGTGTCAAATGTGATGGGTAGGGTAGGGCAAGGGGATGAGGGGGGGGGCACTCAAGCACTCAGCGAAAACACACCCCTCTGGGGTTTACAGGGGTTGCTTTACCGCTGGTGGCGAGTCAAGAGGTTTTGAATATATTTAACACGAGAGTTATATAAGGCAGAGATGACAAGGGCGCCTGCAAAGAGGGGTGGGGATTGAGAGATTGAGGTTAAGGGGGTTGGGAGTTGGGCGTTGAGCCGACAAATGTTGTGTTTTTGTGTTTCGAGAGAGTCGCGGCTTTTGTTTTGCAATTGGGCTTTCTGTTTGCATTGCCTTAATTTGTGCCGTTCATAGGCCATTTGTTCCATTTTATGTCATCATCAGCGTTTCTCACACAAAAATGCTGTCAGCTGCCGCCGAGAGGGCAACAAAAAACACACACACAGCACAACACACAGCATACACACATGTGCGAATTTGAATGGCATAGAGAAACTGTAAAGTTCGTTTGTGAGCAATGCTTTTGGCCATGGCCAACAGCAGCGCCCAACAGGTGTGCGAATGGGCCAAGATCTGAAGAGACAGACAGCAGACAACAGACAGCAACTGTCTTCTGCGGCCCAAACAATAAAAAGAGCCAAACAACAACAGCAACAACAACAATCATATTCATTTGGCTATTTGGCATTGTCATAACGCATACGTCATGTTGTCTCCGGCATCTATGTATGTTTATTTGCCTTGGTCTGTGTGCGCTCGCTTAATGGCCAAGACGTGTTTAACACATTAACGTTAACGTTAGCGAAACCTCAAAATCTCAACCTGAGTGTTTTATATTTATAACCGTTTTTATATTCCAGCATTTTTTGCCAGCTGCCAGTTAAATGAAAATGTAACTACAAATATATGCGCAACTATGTAACGCAAAACGCCAAACAGCGCTATAACAATAACAATAACAGTAACTACAATTGTAAACAGCTTATTGTTCAGTTTTTACAATGTATTGTCTTGTTTAATTGCTGTCACTCAAATTGATGCCATAAACACGATTGCAGATTTTTAGGGATTTTCTCAACTAAACGAAAATGTGATTTCCTTTTATTTGTAAGTGATTATTAAATTATAAAAAATATGACTGTATTGCATTTTTTTAAGTGTACTTAAAAGCAACAACTGATTTACGCAAAAATGCAATAAAAAGCAGCATCCAATGTTTATGCATTATATTAGCTGCTAAACAATAATACGTCAGTTGGTTTATCTACATATATATATATATATATAGCTATAAAATACATAAGAAAATATTATAATAATTTCACAATAAATAAGTATAAAAAACTTCCCAGCTCATTTGCATATTTCAATGAATATTATTGCGTCGATGTTTTGATTTTTAAATGGTAATATTTATATACAAAAATAAATATCAAGTAAGAGCTCTAGTCGATAAATTATACGCAAATATTGATGCATACGTAATCAGTACTAAATTACATCAAAAAGTTTACACCTCAATTGAATTATTGAGAATCGCATAGAGAGGCGCTAAGTTCCACCATTTTGTTGAAATATACATGCAAAAATATATGCTTTATAAGGACGAATCCTTTAGACTGTTACATAAATATGCACAATGTCATAACACCATTTTTGCCCACTTTTAATGGGTATACGAATACCCAAATGAATTTAATGCTAAATTTAAGATGCACAATTAAATGCTCAATGCAACATTTAGTGAATAGAAGTACGTATTTTATTTATGCGTTGACGGCACTTTTGAATAAACAATTAACTGAACACTTATGCGATAATTGATGTTCAATAAATTTGATTTTAAATAACAAGTAAGACTGATCGACAGGCAGTTACCCTGTTGTAAGTCCATATTAATCATTTCAACACACTCTCGTCTCAATAATAAGTATATGCCTAATTAATCGATCTATATTTGCCCATCGAAAACTATAAATTCGCCTAATTGAAGGCACTCGAGAAACTAGCCCGAAAATCACATTAATCCATCAACTGGCAAAATAAATAGCTAGCTTCCGGCTCTCCCACGATTTCATTGAAAGGCAAAGGCCATAAATTAATTGGGAGCGACTATCAAAAGACGAAAAAATTGCTTTTCGATTAGTGCAAAACACCTGTTGACAAAACCGGCCGCAGTTCCAAAAGCCAGTTTTCGAAGACGTAGACACCGAAAAAAAACCGAGGCCCAGATAAAAAACAGATTAGAAATTCAAATGTTCACGCAAAACAAACGAGTAGTAGTTGTAGTATGTATATATATATATATATTTGTATATATATGTAGCTCTATCTGTATTTGCACCCGTAGCCACTAATTTCTATATAAGCATATGGAATTGCGTGGCATGAGTTGACACCTGTGCCCACTTGGCCTTATGGGTTCTATATGGGTTCTATAAAGCACCCCATCTTGCACCGGGCCAAGTGGCCGCAAACGTCTTCCCACTTGGCCCACAGCTTTGAGTGCAAAGCAATTTCAGTGTGTGTAAACAATACTTTCGTGTTTTTTATCAGTTTGCACTGAGTTCTTGTTGCTGCTGCTTGAAAATAGAGCTTGATTCATAGGCCTACAGCTGAATATGTATTACTATATGTTCTTTTGGGTGCACACTGAGTGCCGGAGCACTCTTTAGCTTATCGGGACCACGCTGCGGCTACGCATTACGCCCGCATAGCCTTATCAGTGTGCCCAGATGGCCAAACCTCAAGTCAAGTAAGTGAGTGCTACACCCGCAGCAGACACACATTGGCCGCTTATCAGTCGTCGCTGTTTGTTACGTGTTGCTGCCCCCTCCCCCCTCCCCTTTTGCCACCCATTTGTCAGCAACAGGTGGTTGCACCGAGGCGGCCATGCCACGCCTATATATACACACATATAGTCGGTAGGGTTCCAAGGCCCAAGGTTCGCCCATTAGTGGTGATCGTAGGTTCTTATCTGGCGCACGCTTTCAGCATTATGTTGTTGCTTGTTTTCTGCTTTTCTGCTTTTTGTTTTCTCGTGCTGCTAAAGTTGTTGTTGCTTTTGTTTGCGCTTGTAATTAAGGTGATGAATTTATTGCACTGCCCCGCACTCCTCGTGCTATATATATATATACTATATACGTATTTGCCAGATACGAAAGCATGCAAGTTTCAAGTGCTGTGGCTTTGCTTTTTATTATATGCCCTACAATGTATGAGAGTTTGGTGTTAGCTGCTAATCTTATAAGCAAATTTCATATGTGTTTGCTTATGCATAGGTGAACTGCATTCGTATAAGTGTGCCTGCGCTGTCAAAAGCTCGCCCTATGCAAATATCCCTCTGCACATGCTTTTTTCATAAGGACTTACAAGAGCAGAATGAAATTGAAGGCGTTAGCTTTGAACACATGGGATATATAGCAAAAACGCCTTCCATTTGTATGGTAGCTATAAGATATAGTCGTCCGATCCAGCCAGTTTTAACCAATGTGGTGTGCCTTTGAATAATAAGTCTCTGTGCAAAGTTTCATCGCGATAGTTTAAAAATTATGGGATATATGGCCAAAAACGACTTCCAGTTGTATGGCAACTATAAGATATAGACGTCCGATCCGGCCGGTTCCGACCAATATGCTGTCTCTTTGAATAATGAGTGTCTGTGCTAAGTTTGCTCGCCATAGCTCAAAAACTGAGGGACTAGTTTGCATACATACATACAGACAGACAGACATATCAACTTGTTTTGTCATTCCAAGCATACTGGAGATAACTTCTGGTGTTTCCGACGCTACCTTCTATGCATTACACACTTTATCACAAAATGAATATACAATTTTCTTCGGAAAGAGTATAAGCAAGTCTTTCACTTGCATATTATGCTTGATTTTTGGCCAGATTGCAAAAAATTAATTGCAAATTTCAGTTTTTTGGGCAGCGTTCCCATTGATTCGTATTTCGCTGCGTATCTGTAGCGGATGAAAGCCTCACTTTTTCACTTTTTCACATTTTTCACAATCCTGTCCACATTGATAAAGTGAGAACAGCGTACTTTGGCAAAATTTATAGGCACTCTTAATTGATATCGAAGTGCGCCTGCGTACCGAACTTATCAATGAGAAATGTGCACTTGAATTTCCGACAGCGGACAACGCAACTTCCCAAAAACAGAAAACAACAAAGCAACAACAAAAACAAAAACAAATGCAGCACTTACCTGTATATCATGTTGTGCCTTGATTGTTTTGCTGATCAAACGTTGCGATTGATGCTTCTCATGTGTTGCGCATGTTGCGGATGTGCCTGGGGCATGTCGCATGTCAATGTGCACCTTCTTTCGCCTGGCACGCCAGTGTTGTGTAACACGAAATGAAGCGATTTATGATGCGGAGCTGTAATTGAGTCATTCCAGGCAGTAACCCAAGCAATTAGATTGTTATTGTTTTTTAAAACGCTGTGTCAAAGAAAAGATTTAACAGTTTGTTTTTAATATTATCATAAATTCGACTAGTTCTTAAGAAGTTATTTTCTTCAATATTTTAAGTTAATTATTAACACTTTAATCATTCTAAACTTAAGTTTTTATATTATTGCCTACCAAAAACGTCTCTAACTCGTATTATTTATTAGTTTTGCTGCTAAGCGAACCGCTTTTGAGTGTTTAACAGTATTTAAGCAGCATTTAGCATACGCCTGTTAATTTAAGTGTTGGTAAGCAATCAATTGCAGCTGTATACATATATTTAAAAGAAGTAATTTGCTGACTCGTCGCTGTCTCTTACAATAAACAGCTGCCAATAAAATGTCGTAAGTATGAAATAAATATAAACATATACATATATATGTATATATATGCCTATCTAAAGTGTTTTTAAGCAGTGTTGTTAAGTTCGCTTAAGAAATCTTTCAATTTGCAGCTTAAAAAGCACTTGACTTAAATATAAATAATTAGTAATGACTGCATAGAGATAAAAAGCGAAATTACACGCTTATTTTCTAGCTGACCAAGTGAACACAAAACTGGAGCAGTCTATAGAGATGGGGGGGATTGGGGGGGTTTGGGGGCTATACGGTTTGGGCAACGAGTAAATAACTCAATTGAAATGCCAACGGAACTGACACGCAGGCGACAAGAAATTGAAAATTAAAATTGAAATTGCGCAAAGACAGCCAAGGGGGGGGATAAGGGGCCAAAGGGGGGCAAAGGGGGGCAGCTAAAGTGGGCAGACAAAGCAGTCAAAAGAAACAATTGAAAAGGTTAGCTAGCCAGCTCGTAAACTAATTAGAAAACGACGGCGACGGCGGCTAATTGCTAGCAAAAAAAATAAAAAAAAGGCTAAAAAGCAAAAGCTAAAACTAAAGCTGAAATTAGAGTTGAGTTGAGGCGCTTCAGTGCTGTGTGAGAAAGAGAGCGGCGCTCAGACAAGCTTTAGCGAGAGCGAGCGACAGAGCGGGACAGAGCGGGACAGAGAGAGAGCGAGAGAGACAATAGCTGCTGGCAGCTGGCTGGCGATTGGCGCAGGTGCAACCCGTTAGCTGTTGGAGCTGTTAGCTGTTAGCTGTTAGCTGGAGACGGAGACGGAGACCGGCGCTTAGCTGGGCGCACAGGTGGCTTGCTCAAGCTCCACAAGCTATGTGGAGGTGACTCAACAACAACAACAACAGCAACAACAACAATACACCAGTAACAACAACAGCAACAACAACAAGTTAGCAATTATCGCAGTTGTTGGCAGGCGGCTACGCTGTATTGATATTTGTTTGCTATTTGCCGCTTTGCATTAGCCGACATTTAAGCACGGCTATCGATTTAATTTTAAGCCGTCGCATAAATTTCAAACGATTTTTGTTAGTTTTTTTTTTTGGTTGTGGATGCTGCCAGTCTCCACCCGCCTAAGCTACACTCAGCGAAAATGCACGCATTTTTAGACATATTTTGCATTTTGCCTTTAGTTTAAGCTACATTATTAAATTATTGTAATGATAAGTGAATGCCTTTAAATGGTATAAGCCAGTTTTAGAAATGCCACATTTGGCGCTATATTATATACTATATTATATTATATATAATTTTTCCTTAAGTTAAGAAAATTTCCATTGATGCTGGTAAATATATATACATATATATTAACATAATAATATTTATTTTCTTAATTTTATAAAATGTTTAACTGTTTAATTAATTTTTTTTTAACCATATTAAGTTAAGCTGTAGGTAACTAATTTTTAAAAAAAATTTGCTTTAGATTTGCATGTAGATTTAATATAGAGCAAAACATGATCAAAACTGCCTTATGAATGTAAATTTGATCAGTTTTTTAAAGGCATTTCTTGGGACTTAGAAGCTTTATCAACATTTTGTAGTCTTTGGATTTTAAAAATTTTTGCCATAGAGTTATAAAGATAAGACAGCTTATTTGCTCGTCTGTATTCTTTTAGAGATGTTCTTCTTTATGATCTTAATCTTTTCAATTTCAAACTTAATTCTAATTTTATGTTTTGTAAAAAGTCCTAATACTTTTTAAAATGAGCTCTTAGCTATAAATACTTAGCACAATTAGACAGTGTTAGAAAAGAGAGTTTAGATATTCTAAAAATATTTACTTATAAAATAAACATCTATCCCTATATTATATATTTTTCAATTTCAATTATTTATTTTTTTTTTTTTTATAAATTGCCTGGCAACATTGAATTTTTAGCCATTAAATTTGATTTACAAGCTGTTTTTTTTTGGTTTTTTGCTCAGTGTTGGCCTCGCTAGGAGTCCATATTTGAACAATTTGTTAACTGCACCTAGTCGCGAGTTCGGCAAGCGTCTCGTAAATCTTTTGGCCCAGTCGGCAGGTTGACAGATTCGTTAAATTTTATACATAAGCGACGGCTGCGCCTCTAACTAAACTGCCCCAACCCCCGCCTCCCCATCTGCCACTCCCCCTAGCCCCCTAGCCCCCACTCCCCCTTTCCCCACTTCTTGCGTCTGACGCTAATTTGCACTTTTTGTTGCGTTAAATGTCGCAAAAGTCGCTGTTGTTGTTGTTGTTGCCATGCGCCAATTTTTGAAGTTTTTATGAGCGCAACGGTCAAAGTTCAGCATCCCAAATTATTTGACGTCGTGCGTTCGATTTTTTTTTTTTGTATTTTATGAAGGCGTTTATAACGCGTGGCTTGTAGACGACTGCCAATCGTATTGGATCGTATCGAATCGTATCTGCAATGGGCGGGCAGCCAATTAAGCTAACAAACATATATAATACATACCACACAAAACTCAGATAATAATTCAATTTTTATATGGGGCAAATAAAGGATAAATTGCCCGCTTTATGGAAATGGAAACCAAGTTTTGACAGAGTGGTCAACTATTTTTTAAATGTAGAAGGAATATATAGATCAAATCATGAGCAATCAGTTTTGGCAAAGTTTGAAGACTTCTAAAGGCTTTTCTAAGGTCTCTGAAGTTTTAGCTTATTTATCAGTATGTTATCAGTAGATAATCGAAAAGTGCTTCAAATATAAATGCACTTCTAATAAACATGGTCAAACCATGATCAAAACTGCCTCGGGATCGAAAATCGGATCAGTTTTGACAAAGTTATGGAAGTTTTAAATGACGAAAAGGCATTTCTAGAAACTTTGGAGTCATATATTGGCTTGTATTAGATGGAAAATCGAAATTTCGACAGTGCTTCAGATTTTAATGCAAATTTAATAAAGTGGTCAAAACGTGATCAAAACTGCCTCAAGATGGAAAATCGGATCAGTTTTAACCGAGTTATAAGCTGTAGGTGTTTGAAAGGCATTTCTATGGCTTGTTTTTGATACGAAATCTAAATTTCAAAGGCTCTTCAGTTTTAAATGCAGATTTGTTAAAGAGGTTATGGAAGTTTTAGATTTTGGAAAGGCATTAATACAGACTTGGAAGCATTTTCGTAGCTTGTTTTTGATAGGAAATGGAAGTTTCAAAGGCACTTCAGATTTAAATGCAGATTTGTTAAAGATGTGAATCAGTTTTGGCAGAGTTATGGAAATTTTAAATAATGTTTAGACATTTTTAGGGACTTAGATATCTTGGTTTGTTTTCATCAGAAAATCTAAATTTTTAAAGTGCTTCAGATTTAAATGCAGATCTAATAACAATATAGAGGTCAAACCTTGCTCAAAACTGCCTTGGGAACTTAAATCTGATCAGTTTTGGCAGAGTTATGCTAGCTGTAAGGTAAGGAAGAGTTTTACTGTTAATTTGCAAAAACACGGTGGTCAGAAGCTTAGACAAGGTTCGGAGTGAAACTGAAGCTTCCGCTGGCAGCTGTCAAAGACAAATTGTCCAATTGGCCCCGCTCATAAATAAATGAAAATAAACGCTGAAATGAAACTCGATGTTTTTTTCGCTGCTGTTTCTTTGAAGCAACCTTCAGAAAACAACACAAACAGAAAACACAAACACGAAAGACGAACGTGCGATGCACTTTTCCGCAATGTGATGCCGCCGGTAAAGCAGCCAGCTGAGAGATGCTAGCCGAGAGAGAGAGAGAGATGGAGATAGAGGTAGGCAGAGAGAGAGAGCAGATAGAGACGAGTCTCGGCTAGTTTTTGGGGCGTGGGTTGCTGCAATGAACGACAAACGAGAAGCGACAACAACAGCACCAACAACAATGAGAACAGACAGACGGCAGGTGTGTGCCACAATTATTGACTGAATGACTGACTAACTGACTGACTGACTAACTGACAGACAGACAGACAAACAGACATGACATTGCAATGCCGTTTGCCGAGACTTGCACAACAACAAACAACAACAACAACGAAACGAAATAGATTTTTTTTAATTTTTTTGTTTTGCTAAGCTGCTTAAAGAAAAACAACAGCAACAACTCTGAATAAAAACTAATATAAAATATGGAAAATTTTGTGCTTTACACATGGGCAACAAACGAAACAATTAAGGCACGTGCAAAAGCAATCAACGCAGTTTTTCGGCCTCTTAAATGGGGTTGCTCAACGCGCACAGACAACTTTATCAGTTTGCATCTATGCGGCATCAAATAAACCCCCGTTTAGAGCTCTTAACTGATGGCAAACACGTTTCGGCATTCAAAAGTCCACGGGGAAATCTTCATCGCTGCTATGCCTCATCTTTGGCCATGCTGCATAATTCATAAATGAGGTGTACTCACTCTGTTTTTTAGGGGTGGCTTTCGCTTTTGGCAGACACCCGCTGCCAACATGCCAGCCATATGTCGCATTGTTCGAGTGCTGCTGCTGCTGCTGTTGCACGCGGCGTATGCGTAATTTAAGACCTGCGCTAATTGAGTTGCCGACGCAGTGCAACAAGCAACAACAACAACAACAGCAAGCAGCATCAGCAACAACAACAACAACGCGAGGATTGGTGGCAACCAGGGCAACATCTGGGCGGCCATGGGGAATTATTAGGTTACAATTTGATGCGACTCGCCTCACGATTATGACAGATGGCTGCTGCTACTTGTTGTACCCTGTGTCCATTAAATATGGATGAAAAGGGGTAGCTTGGTGTATACAACAGGCAGAAGGAGGCTGCTTCGAATACATTAAGTATATACCTTTATATTACTGAATCAGACAATGAGTTGAGTTTGAGAAAGTAGAAAAAAAATTTCGAAAAATATTCAATAAGTGTTCTGCTGAAAATCTAAAATATTTCTGAAGAACAGAAATAAGTACCATATTCATTAGATTATCGATGAGGTACAACTATTTATAATTATAAGATTTTTTTGTAGTGAATTTTTAAATTATTATAATTTGAAAAAACAAAAGAACATTTCCTAAATTCTAAGTCATATACTTTTTTGAGTACTTAATATACTTTGAAGTATGAGTTAAGTTCTTCTAAGATGCTCATATTTTTATGATTTTTTTTTTAATTTAATAGATTGAGACAACAAATTTATTTCGTAGATTCTTGTAAAGCAAGTGTTGTTCAAAAAGATATAACTTCTTTGATTATTTCTTTGCCTTTTTAGAGTAAATTGGAAATATTCACATACCTTAATGTAAGCTTTATGGTGTAAGAGTTTTATGACCAAAGAATGATAAAAACATAAGTAATTGGGAAATGTAGATTATAAGGTATGACGATCGTATAGTAAGTATTGAAGTTATATATATAAGTATAAGTATAAGTATAGAAGTAGTTGGGGATTACAGTTTCCATAGATGTTCATCTTTCTCTAAGATAACCTCATTTTAATAGTTTTTTGTATTCAAAGTTACCTGATGATAGTTTAAAGGGTACTACTTAGTCTATCATTCTGATTGCTTGCTGCTTGGAGTGGCAGCTTCTCAAGTGCTTGGCTGCGCTTTTGGCATGTGGCCAGTGTGTGTGCCACAACACAGGCGCGGCACAAGCTTCTCAGTCTCAGTCTGTGCAACTGCAGCTCCATTTGCGTCTGCTTCTACAAGTTGGGCCTCAATTTCTGCTACAGCTTCGCTTTTTGCAGTCTCAGCCACATGTCATGATTGGCTCTACTCGTGGGTGTGTGTGTGTATGTGTGTGTGTGCGTGTGCGAGTGTGTGTGTGTGTGAGTCATGGTACGTGCTACTGTGCAAAAAGTTATTAAATTTTTCATACGGCATGTGCGCATTTTTAAAGACAGCCTTTAGCCACCATCAAAAGCGAAGCGACTCGAGCTGCTCCTTAATGGCTCTTAGAGTGGATTGGACAGGAGGATGGGGCAAGGGGTTGGGGCAGGGGCAGGGGCAGGGGGTGTTTCTTGCTGGGTGTACAAAAGGGTTGACGTCAAAAGTTAACACGTGTCGTACGCTGAACGTGGCCGCCATTAGCGTAAACATTTACGGATGCGTTCTTGAGTGGCTGCCAAAATTGCCAAATTGCTGTGCCCCATGTATTATGCATTCTTATTCAATGGGTCAACTAAATGAGTTGCATTGCCAATTTTTCCAACAAATGTTGTAAATTTTACATGCACAGGCGGAAAGGGTGAGCAGGCAGCTAAAACAAATAGATTTTGTATGTTTTGTGAGGCTTTCAGAAACGAAATGTGTTCAAGGTGAGGTACAATGGGTTGCGAAGGAATTACTTTCGGATTTGCTTGGGGTTAAATATGTTAGACTACCCTTGGAGTGCTGAAGTTGATTGGAAGGGCTTAGCATATAGATATGAGAGTGAAATAATATATACAAGCCTATGGCTTAATTTGTAAAACAAGCCGAAGGAGATTAGGTTTTATAATATGGGACTTTGGTTTGCAGATTGGTATTAAAGAATGTCCCTGTTTAGCAAAAGATGTTGCTCATAAATCTATTCAAATTATACATAGCTAAAACTCAACAAATATATAGAACTAACAAACCAAATCTAGGGAAAATAAAGATGTTTTAAAAGCCATGTTGCTTAGTGAATTATAATATTCCTTATTTAAGACATACATATAAGATAGAAATGCAATTTTCTACTAACTTTACTCCATGTTTTCATATTTATATAAGAATATATGTCAGTATCAAAATTTCATTTATAAGAATAACATTTACATCAACAGTTTTTTTTTTTAAATTTTTCAGTACTTTTTATAATTTTAAATTTAACTTTATGTAATTTTTTTTTTTATATATTTTCTTATGTCAAATGAAAGAACCAGCCGACGTTGATCATAAAGGCTTCAAAAAACTGAAGAATGCTAAAAATTTAAGAAAATGAATGGAAATATTACAAATAATAACAACAACTTAATCTTAAACTCATTCTTAGAATCGATCATAGTTATAAGCTATCATTTTGTATGCAAATACTGTCATCATCAATCTTCATTTAATATGCATAATCTAGCCAGGAATTAAAAAGAGGTGAGAGTTAAATATTATAATCGTACGTTAAAAAATATATATTTAATATTATAGTCGGCCATTTACAGCTAAGTCTTAATAGAGTTTTTATGTGCCAGCTAGCAATTTAATACGGCTCACAGCGTTTTTTCAAAGCTATAATTTCTACTACATTTCTGTTGACCCATGGGGTGATGACCCAGTAAAAGATGTCGGCTGTGTTTTTTGCACACTAATTGCCTGGGCGACGCCCATGGTGGCAGTGGCGGCTGTCAAGTGACCCACTGGCCACTGGCCGCCACTGGTGGTGCAGCGATGCCAAAGCAAACAGGCCGCCAAACCAAACCGAAGCAAACCGAACCGAGCGATATGATCAAAGTGAACTAACTGTGAGGCAGCATTCAGCGCCCATATGTTTGCCACAGCCGCCGACAACTGCAGTTAATAGTTGGACTGTCAGTTTTGGGTGGGGACTGTGGTGCATCAACAGCAGCAACAGCAACAACAACATCATCTGCGTTGCAGTGGGGCAACCTACTTACTGCACAGTTGCAGCTGCAGCTAAAAACATCAATCAATGTGGAAGCTTTGTGTGTGTGTGTGTGTGTGTGCTAGAGCGCCACCTACTGGCAGCAGCTGGCAGTCAGCAGTAGAATAATGATCTTGAGCAGAGATCAGTTCTCGCCTCGCCACCACTCAATGAAATTTCCATTCAGCTTGACACGCCGACTAATGAATTTCAATGAAAACGTTACTCTTGTTGTTGTTTTTTGTCAAATTTACGTAACGCTAAAGTTTGTGTATAATGAACAGCTGTGCGCTCATAAAATGCCACAAATGGTCAGCTATAGTTTTGCTGGACAACGTCTGAGATCGGCTGTGGTGATCTGGCATGCGCTTCTGTCACATCCGCATCGCATCGCATCTCAATTATCATCATCAGCATCAGCATCATGATGATGAAGCATTTCGTTGTGCTCCAATTTTCACAGCTGGCTGCTGCTGTTTTGTTTTTTCTGTTTTTTCTTTCTTTCCATTTTGGCGTGCTAATGAAATCGAGCGCGTTTTATTTGTTTATATATGGCATTTGTCAGCTGTGGCCAGCGAGTATATATACATATATATATATATATGTATATGTATATCGAGTATATCGAGTATACTCGTAATTGAAACGCGGCGTGTGGCTAAATTGAGACCGAGACACAAAAAGATACGTTTGCAAAAAGAGAAGCAAAAATAAAAAAAGCGACCAACTCACTGACAAACTTGTCCGTCAAACGTCCCTCGAGAGCAGTCGCTGGCCACCAGCGTCGATTGTCGACTGTCGATTGTCGATTGTCGATCGTCGATCGTTGATTAGACACGGAGATCGAGTCCGAGTCACACAAATTAGCTGAATGTGGACCGTATCGCGATCTAACGATCTATATCACTACTATTATTGCTATTGCTGCTGCTGCTGTTGGCTTCGAGCATTGCAAATGCAAATTTCCTAATTGTTATTAACAATTGGCCGCTGGGCATAGTTAAGCAATTAAAAGACACCAGACGTAAATGCAGACAGGCAATAAAAATATACGGCCCGTTTTTTTCGGCCACTTACCGCAATTTGTCGGCATTGATTTTGTTTTTCCTATTTGCATGGTGTAACAAAGGGTATGCGCGGTTTGTCAGGCAGCTGGGCAACAAACTGAAAAGTAAAGGAAATAAAGATTTAATTTATATAACAATATAATATATATATTACAATATAAGAAAGCTGATCATTCAAATATTATTATTGTTAAACATGTCATACAAATAATTGTTACGCAATATTTTCAGTTGAGATTAGATATTTATAAATTTATTTGCTTATGATGCAAATTGTTAACATATTGTAAAATTCTTTTCAAAATGGTTTTATTATATAGCAAAAGCTTCGAGTTATAGATATTTACTTAACAATGCATTTATAATACAAATAATAATAATTTTTTTAGCCTACCATAACTATTTTTAGTTTGGTTAGATATTAGAAAACAATATATGTTAGCCTTTAGAATCTTATAAGACTGCTTGCCTTAAATAACTCAAGAATGCTCTATTGTATTTATAATATTTATCGTATGCATCGAAAGCGTATTCAATATTCGCCATTTTGTAATTGCGTTTTGCGTTTCTTTCTAGTTTGCTGTATTTGCTTTGCTTTTCGATTGAGTTTTCGTTTTTGAATTAGCTGTGGATTATGTCATGCAATTAACAATGGCACATTGCGCATTGTCGTTGCTGCTGTTGTTGTTGCTGCTGCTGCTGTTGTTGTTGTAGCTACTGTAGATTTTGGCTTTGTCAGCGGCACGTTTTGCACTACGTTGCAAAACAAACGCAAACGCAGCAATAACAACAACAGCAACAACAACTACTCGCACTTGTGCATTCGCATTCGTATTCGTTTTCGCACTCGTTCTCAAATTCGGTTTCGGAATTGGGAATTGCAGTCGTCGACGATGTGTTGCGTGCACTTTGTGAACTTTATGTGGTTTGCTTTGCCGTTGTGTGCAGCTACCGTAATCAACAGTAGTTGTTGTTGTTGCTGTTGTTGTGCTTGCATGTAATTAAGCAGCATTGACATGTCTAGTTCGAGTTCGAGTTCGAGTTCGAATTCGACAACTGCGCACAGCAAATTGACGTAAGCGCATGCGTCAGCTCTGGCTCTGATTGATGCGAACAGTTGTGTTATGGCTGGAGTGGAAGAGGGGCAGCGGGGGAGGAGAGGGTGTAATACGGTTCGGCAATCTGTGATCTCCAGTCGAGCAGCAAGTGAGGTGAGATCGAGATCTACCTGGGCGTGACTTTGGCATTGTCGTCGTCGTCTCAAATGCTAATGTTGTGTGACAAACACGTATGTATGTGTGTGTGTGTAAGTGTGTGTATGGCTATGTCAAGGCTATTTCGGGCAGGGTTATCAGCGCCACCATCTTTGCCAGACGCGTCTGATACAACAGCGACACCTGTTGGCCTTAGTTAGCGTTAAAAATAGAGTTTATAAATGTGATGCGTAAGTGAAAATTAAATGCAGTTCAATGGCGATATTTAAGAGGGCGCCTGACTAAGAGAGCGAAAGCGGTAAGCAAAATTGTGAGAGCAGTAAGAAAGAAAGACAGTGCGAGAGTAGCAAGAGGAAGACATATTAAGAGAGAGCCTTAAGACAGAAGGAGAGCGACTTAGAGTGAGAGAGCAGAGCATCAGTTTATTATTTCTGCAACAAAAAGCTCTTACATATATTAAAAGAGAACTAAAATTCATACAAGCCTGCAAGCCTTACTTGAAGCCATGAGAATCGCATAGAAGGGCGAACTCTAATATGCGTTATTTTTGAATTACTGAAATGACTAAATTAACAAAAATGCTATGTAAACACAATTTTCATATGATTTGGTGTCCTTTAAATTTTACAGATTTACAGATTAGACAGACGGATATAAGAATATTGACTAAACTTAACGTTCTGATCCAGAAGATACATTCCAAGTTATTTAACTCAAAGAACCCGAACTATAATGTTTTACTTAATAAAATGTTTGCTGAAATGCTAAGATAGTAAATATATAAGCAAATATAAACGTAATTTAATTGCATCATCTATAAGCTATACAAATTAAAATTAAGTGCTAAGAAAAGTGATATTATTTATATTTATATTTCAAAAATGATACTTTCCCAAACCAAACTCTAAAACTCTAAGCTTCAGCTCAATATTTTACCCATATGCATATTTGCTATATCATAAAAGGCAATATAAATTTGTTACACTAATTTCTATGGCATGACATGAAAAATATTACATTTAACTGGGTATTAATAATACTTTATGCTTATGTTTAACAAAAGTGCAAATGATTTGTACGATTTAGCGGCAAAAGTAATGTGCAAAAAACGTAATATCAGCTGACAGTCATATTAATTTCCAATGTACCCTGCTTGTTATCAAACAGAAATCAGAATTTATGTAACAAAATTTCCATGCCTAATTAAAATAAAACTCAAAACGGCTTTATAACAAGTATTTGACGTGTGTGTGTGTTTTTATGTGCTGTATATAATTAATATTAAAAGCGTATATATATTTATATTTAAGATGTGTTGGCATAGTAATAATAATATATGTATATAAAAACTTATATGGCTTGTAGCATGAGTTTTATGTGGCCAGTTTTCACACTTTAGATAAGACACTTGAGAGTGTGGCACGTTGCAATTAGTGTGGCATGATGTTGGCCAGAAGAGTGTGGCAGGCAGAAGAACTTCGACTAATTGGCCTAATTCTCACTTCTGCGGTTTTGGAGGGGCCCACGCAGCAATTGAGGTGGCAACAGCGCATAAATAAACAAAAACAGAGAGTGCAACATGAGGCAACAAGAAACAGAACAAGAACAAGAACAAGACTGGCAACATGAGTGTGGAGATGTGGAGCTGGGAGCAGAGAGAGAAGATCATGTTGCGAGGAGGTGGTGCAAGTTGTGGTGCTGGTGGTGCTGGTGGTGCTGCTGCCTCGTTCCGCTACGTGTGAGCTGATATGTTGGGTGGTCTGTTCCAAATCAATTGCCAAGCATAACGAAAAAAGAGGAAAAAGGGAGCAGGAAGCTGGCGAGGCAAGCAGCCTGAGTCTGTTTGTTTTGCATAAATGTTGCCCCAAATATTGCAGCTGTAAACACATAATGAATGCCAATCGATGACGATGATGATGATGATGATGGTAATGATGATGAACGACAACATTGCCCTGCGACTTTTTGCCTGCATAAATATTTGCTTAAGCATTCCGACACGCTGCCTGCCCCCTTGGGGCAAGTACGCGGTGGACAGCGCCCACACGGCCAGGACCACCACAGCGAAAGATCGACGGATCGATCGTTGCTTGTTGCATGTTGCAGCTGGCAACCAAATATGCCAAGTGCTGAAGTTCGTCTTCGCTGTGTAAACACAATTTGCTGCCCCTTGGGGCATCTCTCTCTCTCTCTCTCTGTCTCTCGCTCTCTCTGCAAACATTTTATTGGCTCATTTTTATTGAGTTTCACTTCAAATAGCACTCGAACAATGCCACAACGCCCACAGATGCTGTGTGGCATGTCTCTGTTGCACTTTCAACACCTTCTTGTGGCAAACGCATCTGTTTGGCGTCTCCGCGACTCGATTCATAATTTCAATTGCTGAAGATTCTGTCTTGATTGAGTTTCAGCGCCCGCAACTTAAAGTTGATATGGGAATATTTGTTTCTAGTTTTCTGCTGGTTTGCCATATGATTAACTTGTTGTTCGGCTCACTCTTAAGTGCGCCCTGTTGTTGTTGAAATTTTAAACAAACTTTGCCCAACTGCCAGTCGATTTGTTTGGGTGGCATGTTCAGACTCAGCCACAGCTGCTTCAAGCTGCCACCGCGGCGGCATCTGCGGGAATCTGTTTAACTGGATATCTGGATATCGGGGAAATCTGGGAATCTGGGAATCATTGCTGTCGGCACACACAGAACTTGCCTCCTCTTCTTGGCCATCTGTCTTGATTCCAAAGTTGTTGATATGTGTGTGTTTGGCTTCGCTTTTTTCGGGTGTATCCATTTTTGACAGTTATGTGAAATGTTTATAAGCAAATTTCCCGGGCCAATAACAGTCTGCACAAAGATCTATGCCACATAATAGACTTTGACGGTATGTTTTATTTACAAAAGTGGCCTGAGTACTTTAAACTCTTGGAAATAAGTGTATAAAATGAAAGAGAAGCGCCCTTTATGCACATCACTTTTAGAGCATAGAATAATAACCCTAAATACAGAGAATTTATACTTCAAACTAACTTATTTTATAATTTTATAATAATATTTTAGTACATTTTGAAAGTAAAAGACTTAAATACAATTTTTTGTAATTTTTAAATATTTTCTGAAATAAGTATAAGTCTAAACTTGAGCATAACTGGCTTACTAATATATTTTCATTTTATTCAAATAAAATATATACACACACATTAATAAATATTTATTTATACATTTATATTCCCAAATTAACAAACCATAAACTAAATAAATAAACCAAAACTTAGCAAGCATCAAAATTCACTTTGCAACACTAAACAAATAAAATGCTCAGCAAAACGAGCCATTTCTCAACTTTAAAACGCTTCTGAAAATCGCAATTCGCAAGCTAGAAGCTTGAAACAAAAAGAAATGAGCAAAGCAATGTTAACTAAAGCGAAAAAAAGTTGGAAAAAATTGTCGACAACGACCTGCTCCAGGTGAGGCTCGAACTCACAACCCCGGCATAGCTCATACACAGAGTACTGATTATAAGTACCGTGCGCTAACCAATTGCGCCACTGGAGCTGTTGGTCGAGGGCTGCCAAATGAGCATGTAAAGCTGGCCGACGTTGAGAACTAGAATATTGGCACAAGCTGAGAGCGTTTTCGTTCTGTCTCTCGCGCGCTCTCGCATGTGTGCGCTCTCTTCCACGCGCGCGCTCTCTCCCGCTCTCTCTCACAACTTTTGTGTGGCACGTTGTGCGTGAGTGTGTTGGTGCCTGTGTGTGTGTGTGACATTTGAAAATTTCGTTTATGCTTGCTGCTAATTCGGCAAATTCTGATAAGAATGTATGTTGAAATCAAATTAAAATAAATTGAATTTGAAAAATGCGTGTCAAATGCGTTCAAACACAATAAATTGAGTCATTCGCAGCTGATTGAGTAAGCAATTGAAAGTATAGAACAGCAATTCAAATATTAATATGTATTAAGCAATGAAAAGTGAGATTTGCTTAGCGGCGCAATTGTTTTTACTTTCAACTGGCGCAAGTGTAAACAATGTAAATTTAATGCTTTTCACTTTCGTTGCGAGAACAGGTGCAACTAGCAAACGATTACGAAATGCCCGTTAAAATTGCGGTGGTCGTAATTTCTGATATCCCAGCTCCAGTTAAGCAAAACACAAAATGAGAGAGAGAGAAAACAAATCGTCTCAAACAGTTACAATTCGATTTCAAATGAATTGCAAAATGCAGCAGAAACAATGGGCAAATAAGGCAACAACAACAGCAACAACAAGCAAATGCAAATGCAAAAGCAAAGGCAAAAGCAAATGCAAAGGCACAAAAGCAAAAGCAAAAGTAAAGCTGAACTTCTCGTACCGAGTACCGAGTACCAAGTACTTGCACCGATTACTGAGAAATCAACCTCGGAGTCAGTCAGGAAATGCAAATTGCGCTAATTACGTTGGGCATAAAGCGTTGCGATATTTACTGTTGTTATTGCTAACGTAATTGTTGCTGCTGTTGTTGTTGTTGTTGTTATTGCCATAATCGTTTCTAACTGAATAAAAATAAACTGCAATGCAATGGCCATATACATATATATATGTACGTATATATATGTATGTATGTATGTACAACCGTGACAAATGACCATTGTATGACATTAATAATAATAATTTAATGCTGGAAAAATGATTTCGCAATGGAAAAACTTAGCGAAGCGAGCAAAGCAAATCCCTTGTCATGTCATGTTGTACAATAATTAAAAAATATTTAAAAAAAAAAAAAACAAACGCGACAACAGACAGCGGGGCCAATAAACAGTAAATAACACTAAGCTACAATTAATGCGGTAATTATGTAAAGCAAGCGAAGATGAGCAGGCGACCTTATGGACTCCATCTCTCTCTCAATCATTAACTAAGAATAAAGAAAAACAAGTAAGAGTGCTCTAGTCGGGAGTGCCCGACTAGGAGGTACCCTGGACCAAGTCCTTATAATCATGCATACTAATCTAAGCACACACATGCTGCAGTTCAAGCAGTACAAGCAGTGCAAGCAGTTTAAGCAGTTAGCTTGCTTTTCACCAAGCCCCTCACAATCGAAAGTTAAATCTTAAAAAACTTCTGTGTTTATTTTCCGATCTTTCTGAAATTTTTAGGACATAATATTGGCTATAAAATGTGTGACCAAACCAAATTGCAAGGTCGTACCTTAAAAAATGCGTCAAATTTGGGGGAAATTGGGGGGTGGTATCCAAAAAGTGTTACATATGTATGTATATTCGAGATTATACATGCCAAATTTGGGGCCTCTAGCTCTTATAACTTTGAAGTTATGTCCCAAAAACGATAGTCTAAAATCTAAATTTAACGATAACTTTTGAATGGGTCGAGTTATCGATAAAAATGAAATAAACCTGATCTGTCCCGGCACTACGAGAACTTATGTTCCAAATATGAAGTCTCTAGCTCTTGTAGTCTCTGAGATCCGCGTGTTCATACAGACGGACGGACGGACAGACGGACAGACAGACAGACAGACAGACAGACAGACAGACGGACATGGCTAGATCGACTCGGCTGTTGATACTGATCAAGAATATATATACTTTATATGGTCGGAGATGCTTCCTTATGCCTGTTACATACTTTTGCACAACTTCATAATACCCTTTTTACCCATTTTTAATGGGTTCAGGGTGTAAATACTAAAAACCGAACAACAATTTTATGCGTTTAATGTTCCACATACATACATATGTAGTAGAAATAGCCGCCGCCCAGTGTCAATTGTGTGTAACTGTAAAATCGAATTAGTAGCAGACCCAGCTGGACAATCAAATCATATCAGCAAACGCGAAAGCGAAACTTCCCCACAGTTGACAATTGCAGTAGGAGGAGGAGGAGGAGGAGCAGAACATAACGGTGACTGGCGCCAATAAAATCAAACAATGATAAAGCTGCAAACTGACGCGATTCGAGGAAATAATTGCATACACATAAAGTGCACTGAGTTGAAATTAAGTAAATATACATTTATAAACTATACACTGACTGAAAACGAGTTTGGCTGATGCTACCAAAAGTTATTTTCGTTTAAGCTACTTTATTAGATTTAAGAAAAAAAAACCTTTGAGCAACTGTTCTTTTGTGAATAGAAAATTCCCCGCAAAATTCCCAATAAGCCGTATAAATTTCCCATAAAAAGTGAATAATCGAAAGACTTGAATGACAATGAAAAGAGCTTAAGTTTTCAATTGATAAAGGCTATAAATTACTTTTAATTATGTACTAGAATTAAACAAAAATATTCTATTTTACCAAACCTAGTCTAGAATTTATAAACAAAGTTAAAGTTAAACTGAAGGTAATGGATTTGTCATAAAAATGTGCGGTTTCTTATTATTTATATAGAAAACGCTTCGTATTTCTGATTATTCCCATTCGCCAGAAATTCTAGTTTATAAGCGATTTATTTATTTACAATGAAATTTAAGTTTATGCTTGTAATATACTTTATTTTAAATGCAATTAGTTTTATTGACCAATTTATAGACTTTTTATGGAACTGTTGCGAAACAAACGTGTTTCAAACGGATGAAAATGCTAAAATTCTAACAAATTCAAGTTTTAGATTCAAGATAAGGTTTTGAATGCACTTACATAGATTTTTTTTATAATCCAAAGTTCACTTTTCATATAATATATATTTATATAACTTTGCACGTATCTTTGTTAATTTAAATGAGTCATTGGTCAAAATTTAGTCTTCAATTGTTATCAATGAAATCTTTTGATATACATATACAAAAAAAAAACGTATGCAGCTCAGCATCAACTGCAGACTTTTTTTGCATAAAGCAAAGCTTTGACTATCTTTGTGCATTTTTGTCGCGCTTCAATTCGCTCATTGAGCTAAAACTGCTGATGAGCTTTGAAACGAACGCGCAGACAAAAGCAGAGCAGCGATAGGCGCTGCTTTAGTCATGCGGTAAACAGAATTCTAACTGTAAGGGCCACCCAAAAAGCTCACTATGCCGCAGAGAGCGCAATCTCGCTCAAGAGCCTTGCATTCAGATTAGAGTTTGTTGTTGTCGTCTTGGGCTCTTGCTTGTCTGACTTTTATTGATGTTGTTGTTGCTCTGTCGCTTATCAGTTGACGCTGCAGTCGCGCTGCACTTGTAGCGCCACTTTCGGTTTCATTCGCCAGATGCAGTTCAATAATAACTTTGACGTCGACTTCGACTTTGTCTGCGTCTGCGTCTGCGACTTCGACTTGAGTTTCAGCTGTGGCGATATTGATGGGAAATAGTGAAGATTCATTATTGACACAGCTGCACAGTTTGCTTTTCGCTTTTGCTGTTGAACTTTGCAATATTTGCGGCTTTTACCCGAGGGCCACTTGGCAGCAGCCCGCTCTGCCAGCACTTAATCATCAAGCATCAACAGCATCTATGAAAGCGGCTTGTTGTTGTTGTTGCTTTGAGTAAGACGC
This sequence comes from Drosophila flavopinicola, assembly GCA_035042425.1. Classification (NCBI taxonomy): domain Eukaryota; kingdom Metazoa; phylum Arthropoda; class Insecta; order Diptera; family Drosophilidae; genus Drosophila; species Drosophila flavopinicola. The sequence goes on along the minus strand of JAWNLL010000452.1, from coordinate 13,833,414 downwards.
AAAAAGCTCTACAGAACGCCTGCGCAGCTGACTCTCTCGCTGCCGCCCCCGCAAGCAGAGCTCTCTCTCACACACACACACACACACACACACACACACGCACGCATACACTTTGCATGTTATTTGTTTCGTTTATTTGACTTTCTCATTAACTTTTGCTTGCTTTGCGTCGTTCAGTTCTTTTTTGTTTTGCTGTTGTTGTTGTTGTTGCTTTGCTCAACTGAAAGTTGCCGCAAGATTTGTATGCGCACCTGATCAAACTTCACGTTCACGTCATTTTCATTTTGCCTGCTTTTCGGTCGCTCGGTCACTTGTGGCAATTTGTTGTTGTTGTTGTTGTTGCTGTTGTTGCTGATCTCTGTTGATCTTGTGATTTGCCAAGTTTACACACATTTTTTAGTATACAGTGAACACTCGTGAGATGGAATTTTCGGTAAAAACAAATATTTTAGATATGACAATTGTAATTTTCTAAATTTTGGAGAAAAGTTGTTAAGCTTAAAGAGTACTCCATTAAAATCAATATTTTATTATGTTTTGCAAAGATAAGTAAACTTTTTACAATTAATATTAGGTCAAAGATAAGTAAACTTTTTACAATTAATATTAAGTCACGGATTCAATTTTTATTTTATGATCTTTCTTGATACAACTTTCTAAATTTCTAAGTAAATGTATCTATAGATACTATCAAATAATCATAATCACATGCTGCTAATTTACATGTGAATTTTGTATTTTTAGAAAGTCCATTTACTTACGCATTAGAAACAGCTATGAAAACAAAGTGTTGCCAATTTGGCAGCGACCACTGTAATTGTAACCTGAGCTGATGGCCCAAAGCTTAGGCCTAGACTTTGAATGCTGGCCTGGAACGGCAAAGCTGTTGGCGCAGGTGTCGCTGTTGTGGCAATTAAAGTCTATTAGCTTAAATTTATAAGCTGCAAGCGCAATGGTTATAAATTAAAAAATTTACTCAAATTAGCGCAGCGGCCGCATAAAAAATACAACAACAACGACGAAAAATGCAAACCAAAGCGTCGGGCGGACTTTGTGTGAGTGCGAATGCGACAGAGCGAGTGCATTGCAGGTGTTTGAACTCAAATGTCAGAGAGGGACAGAGTGGGGGAGGGAGGGGGGCGGGGTTGCTGAATAATTGGGCGACAGACGCTGACGACGCGTCGCTTAAAGCATAAAAAGCCATTTTGCCAATGCGAAATGCAAAACAAACAGTTTTATTCGATATCACACACACACACACACACACGCACGAACGAAATGTCTCAATCTGAATAATTAAATGCGTTCAGGAGTAAAAGTATGTCACACACACACACACACACACACACACACGCACTGGCACGCAGTGCAAGAGCGAGAAAGCTCTGACGTTCAGAGAGAGAGCATCGCAGCTGGAAAGCAGCAACGGCAAACGGCAAACATTCCAATTGGGGTGCAGCGCCAAAGGGCGTTGACATTGCGAGGGCAAACGGCAAAAGCAAGCAAAATCAGTGGTTTGTTCCAGTTGCAATTCCAGTGTCAGATTTGTTTCCAGATTTGTGCCTGTCGTTCAGCTGGACGCCAAATTGTAGCTGTTGTTGTTGTTATGTGCGCCGCACATTTGCATTTGCCGTTTCGTCAACTTCATCGGTTGACGCCGGGCGCAGGCGCAGCGAAAACGAGCTGGTGACAAATCTGCAGCCGTGCCCCATTGTCTTGTGTGTGTGCTGCTGTGCCTTCCCTGCATGTGTGTGTGTGTGTGTGTGGCATATAGGCATCTGCATGTGGGCGTCGTTTTGCGGACGCCGATTTTCGAATTTGATTTGGTTTTGGGCCTGGCTTTGTGCTTTTGCTTTTGCTTTTGGCTTTGCTGTTGGCGGTGGTGGGTCAAATGCCTGGCCAAAAGGGTGTGACGTTTGTTTTGCTGACTGTCGCCGTCAACGGTTTCGATATGGGCCCGCTCTGGTCTCTTGGCCGCATGTGGGCTTAATTTATTTTGACTTTTGGCCATTTAGCTTGAGATTTATCTGGCCTAAACTATGCACAGCAACAGCAACAACAACAACAGCAATGGCAACAACATTTTGGAGCCGCCTGTTGACGCGTGGATTTAATGTGCCAAATGACTGCGTCCGAAAGAGTGTTCCGAGTGTTCCGAGTCTACTCCGAACTGCGAGATCGGCCAGTTAGCGGATTAGCGGCTGGCTGGCTGGCTGGCTGGCTGGCTGGGTGGGGTCTCCACATCTGGTTGGCATCAACCATACTTGACACTCCCGTCAAATTGAGTTGTCACGCCTGTGTTGTGTTGTGCTGTTGTTGTTGTGTGCTCGTGTTCTAGGGATTATTGTTATTATTAGTATTATATGGCATCGTGACACAGGCATCAGTGCCTAAAACCTTATCTTTATCTTTATGGACAACGGCAATCGAAATCACTGCAATTAATCACTTTTTATGACTAGAAGTTTTTGCTTTTTGTGACTCGAAATCAAAGTTAAATCGATTAAAAGTGCAGCTAAGAATTGTGACATAGTTTTAGTTGGATTATTCTGACATAAAAAAAATATATACCATATAAAATTGTTGCAAATATATAAAATTTACTAACATTCTACTATTATATATTTCACTTTTGAAAAAGTTGACAAAATAAACTTGTAAATACAATAAATAAACTTAATCGAATGAGAAGTCTGCAATTACGCAACTGATTCAAATTTATGGGAAACTATTTTTTTTTTAAGAAAAAATAACTAGAATTTATTTAAATCCACTAATTTAGATTTCAATATTCTTATAAGTCCCTTTACTGTTATTGTGAATGTTTTATTCTATTTACTGTTCTTAAAAACTTTTGAACATATCATTTTGAAAACAATTCCATATTAAAATATATATTTTTATAAATTTAATGTGCATTTTGTCAATTAAGTCCAAAAAAATATACTAAATATTTCTTTGATCATCGACTTTGAGTAGTTGACATAATATTTAAAAACAGAGTATAAAACAAAATGGTTTTGAAAATAGCTGCAAATTCAACATTTCAATTCTATGCTCTCCATTTTCTTTGCCACACAATTTCTTCAATTTTTCTAATTACTATAAACATATACTTTCCCAACATCCAAACTCCAGTGTTGTGCAACTATTTGCACTCTGAAGCCATGCATGGAATTATGAATGCATGTATTTTAGGTCAGCTTACTTAAAAAACAGTTTTAAATACTTTTGGCCACTTATAAGCGCCATTAGAACGCCTTCGCTTTGTTTGCTGAACTCAAGCGTGGAATATCTTACAAAATGATGTTTGAATACGAGTCATATTTGTCAAAATACGACTCACAATTTGTGGCCGGCCCATTTCAAGTGCTGACAATTTCAACATGGCCACACAAAAAGCAAAACCAAAAGCAAAAAGAGTGAGTTTCCGTCTTTTGTCTTTTGAGTTTCTGTTGATGTGTCTGCAAGTCCGGGTGCGTGTAATGGTTCAATCAGCGGCACATTTCCCAATCAGTTCCCACATTAATTATGGCACAATTAAAAGACGACTGGAACTGGGCGCGGGAATTCCACTTGAATGGCTGTCAATAGGGCGAACAATGCGAACACTTGAAGGCGGACAGAGAGAGAGAACGAACCTAAATAGACCCCTAACCCGCATGTGTATGTGTAATGTTATTGTTGTTGCTGCTGCTGATGATGACCGCCAGCGTGGACAAAATCTCAACACTGCAGCTGTGTGCGAAACTCTTGAAAGAAGAGCGAGAGAAAGAGAGAGAGGGACAACGGCTAATTTCGTGGAAATTACACAGCAGCCAAAGCGGAGCAGCGGCAATTGGAATGAGCAGCAGTAATAGTTGGAAGAAGGGGGGGAAAGGAGGGAGGGAGGCAGCGAGAGAGACACTGGAACGGCTGTGAGCGTTACGCATTTCCTCTCAGGTGTGCCGCTGTTGAAGCCAATGTCGGTGTCGGTGTCGGTGCCGAACAAAAGCGTTAAAAAGTAGGTGCAGCTGTGGGGCAGCCGTTGCGGCTGCGGCGGGATCGGAATCGGGATTAATGAGCAACAGTCGCAGACAACAACAACAACAATAACAGCGGCAAACAAAGTGAGTGGGAAAATGGAAAGGCCGCTCAATGAGCAAACAAACAGCAAATAAGCAACATGTAAGAAATGCACGAGTGTCTGCGACAAGTAGCCGACGTGTGAATACCCTGCAAAGAAGCTATTACAACAAATTTGCAAAAATAAAAAGCTAAAGAAAAGATCAGTGAGCGCAAATATTTGAAAAATATCTAACAAAATATTTTTGTGCTTAAAGTATTACTAAAAGCAAGTTAATATTCACACAAATATACTTTAAGCATGCCTAAGTGCAAATTTGATGATCGAAACAAAGCTATAAGCATCTAAAATATATTTAAAGAAATTAAAAATTTTAAAAATTAAGTTTTAAAACCAAGCAGAAAGTGGAGCTGAGATTTTAAGCTCTTCGTTCTTGTTTGTCCCTAGGCGTGTTATAATTCTAAACGAGTTAAGGCTTTACATAAGTGAATGGTAAGACGTTAGAAAAGAACTCTTTTTGATGATGAAATCGGAAAGATCTTAATAAAGTTATAAAAACAAAACAGATCACAGTTTTGGTTGGATTATAACTTCTTTTTTGTTAGCAAATAAGAAATTAGTAATTGATTTTAACTAAATAAACACACATTTAAAGTAGTTAGGCACCTTAAGCCTTATATAAGCTAATAAATATTTGAAAAATATTTTAATAATATATATATATATATAAAAATTTTGCTAATTACAACTGTTTATACTGTATAACAAATATAGTTTGAGAGTACCCAAGCAGCCTCCTCTCTACTGCAGCACAAACAGCCTGACAAAACGAACCATGCCCACTGTTGTTAGGGTATATAAGTAGCAACAAGTTGAGGCAAAGCGGTAAGTCTATGGCTGGGTTGGTGGCTTGACTCCAACTGCGACTCCGACTGCGACTGCGACTGGGCTGGTGGCTAATGATGCCGCTGCTACGTGACGTTCGTTGCCAAGTGGCAGTCAGAATTGTTTGTTGTTGTGATTTTTTTTATGAATTGTGGCATTCTTGTGCAGCGACTTTGTTGTCTCGATGTGTCTCGTTTTGTCGTCATGACTGCAAACGCCTTATCTGCCTCTCTCTATCTTATATCTGTATCCGTATCTGTATCTGCATCTTTAGATGTAGCTGTAGCTGTAGCTGTATCTGTATGTGCGACGCACCTCATTTTCCGGCTGAAGTTTGTTGGCTTACCCGAAAAAAAACCCAAAAAATGAAAGATAAGTAAAGGCTGAGTGGTCAGAAAAGATTCGTCGTTCGTTGATGAGGCAGTTTTGGCTACCGTGGGGGTTACACACAAAGAGAGAGAGAGAGAGAGAGGGTGGGGCTGGGGTTAAGTTTTGGGGATCGTTATGAAGATGCAGCCGCTTCTGTTTTGTATCCGTCATTTAATTGACGGCTTGCGGACTTTCCACAATAAATCAAAAGGCCACGATGATTTGTTTGCAATTTAAATGCAAATAACGACCACCCAGTTGGCATAAAATGTTCAGGGAAGAAGAAGAAGAAGGCGGATAAGGCAAAAGCCGCAGCAGGCATTGCAAAATTATAACTTAATTTCGAGCTAACGAAAAAGCCCGAATTGCAGCAAAAGATGGCCCGAGGCGACAAACGGAGAGAAACGATGAATGTGGCCAAGCCAATAAGAGACGAGCGAGCAGAGAGAAGCGAGCAGAGAGAAGCGAACCCAGCTAAGCGACCACGGGGCATGATTTGTCTTCAAAATCAACTCACACAGTCACAAAGCAAAACCAAAACGCAAAAAAAAACTATACAAAAAAAACACTCAACTTCAAACAAATGAATTCGCATCGATGGAAAACGATCGACTGCGGCAATGAGCTGCAGTTGAGATATATTGTGAAAATTAAGTTGAGAGATGCAAACACATTTGTAAATTATTTCGCGCAGATAAACATCTCAATAGTAGCTGTACACTCAGCGCCACTTAAAAGCGATATCGATTAATTTTAGCTGATCGAAAAATTGCTGATTAGAAAGATACGAAGGTAGTTTAGTTATTAACTTAGCAATAGATGAATACTTAGCTAAACATTCAAGCTAGAAAGTACCCAATATCGATTAATTTACGGCAATCGATAAGTATTTGAGTGAGGAATATATTTGTTAATATTTAGTCAAAACATTTTAGATTGTTAGATATAAGCATAGACATCTGTGTTATTTTAATGAGTGTTAAGGCATCAGCTCAATAATTTGATTGCAAATTAATCGAAATGTTATCGATCTATTTGAAACTAAGTTTGCAACCAATTCTTTAGTAAAAGTATCATAATCTGTAAGCTTTGTGCACTCCACAGTGAGCAATTGGATGCCTAATTTAAATTTTCGATTATTATGCTATCGATAACTCCATAATAAAGCAATTATTACCATTTAAAGGGTTTATTTGGCTCATAAAGAAATATTAAGCAGAGCTTACTTCATTGATTACCTGATACTTTAATAAGCGTTTTCAGGGCAACTCCCCAATAAAACGAACACACCCTACAGTTCAGGTGTAGGGCATATGCACAAAGGCCCGACTAAGCTGCGGCAAAAGGGCAATTCCGAGAAACGCATTGCTTTGTTTGACGGCTTTGGCTTTGGCTCTGGCATTGGCATTGGCATTGGCTCTGGGGTCTCTCCGGCACCATTCTCAAGCCCCAACTCGAGCCCCAAATATTAATAAAAGTCGTCATCGTCAAAAGGAAGCGCAGTCGAGCCCAAAAGCACAAAAAAGAACCACAAAGCCACAGCGAAAAAAATGATGAAAAAAGTTTTGCCACGCCGGTGTTCAACAAATTTCAATCTCGGCTCAAAGGCGGACAAGCAGTGGAGCAGGGGGCAGCGACGGGGGGCGGGGCAGAGGTGGGGGACAAAGCAGAAGGCGACTTGGAGTTGGAATTTTTTGTTGGCCTGCACGTGCAGCATTGAAATGCGCAGCGCGTTTTCTGTTGCCCGAAGGATCTTTGCCAAATATACTATATAAAAAGTATAAAAAAAGAGCAGCAATGAATTGAAAGAATTCCTTGCGGGGCACAAAGCCGTCGACGTCTCGCAGATCAAACGCTCAGATAGCCAAAAGACGGGAATCGGGATCGGTTCGGTTTCGGTTTTGGTTTTGGTTTTGGTTTCGTTTTCGCCCATTCGTTTTTGACCAAGAAATGCGCCTAAGAAGCATTCTTTTGGCCTTTGATTTCGCACAGTCTCCTCTGTGCGAATAGTTTTTTTATTATGTTTTTTGGGCACTTTCAAGGTTTGCCTTTGTTCTGAGGACGGACGGACACTTAATATTACGATTTGAATTTCAGATTGAGCTTTAATAGCCGAACCCAGAGCGAAAACCACACCTGCATTCTGCAGGTGCCCCCCCTCTTAGTGTTTTGTGTTACTTTTCGCAGTTGCAGTTGGCAAAATATCCCCCTCCAGTGTCCCCGTCCCTGTCTATCTCTATCTGCATCTTTCTCACTTGGTTTTTGGTTTTTGGAGAGTCTGCGCTCTGGGGCAGCATTCGTTTCTGGGGTGTGAAATTTGCGCATAAGAGTAAAGAAATTCAATTTCACGCTTCTTTATTAATTGGCCCAGTTGAGCTTCGTTTCGGCGTTAATGAGATTTCTGCACAGCGATTATGAGAGAGGATCAAAGCAGCAGCTCAGAGCCAGAGTCAGAGCCAAAGCAGCTATCGACTCAAACTCCTGTCCCGAACTGATGGCTTTGTAAGTTTGCCGACTTTGAGGCTTTTTGTTGTTGCTGTTGTTGTTGTTGTTGTTGTTGCATTGATAGCGTTGCGCTAATTAGACAGCTGACAGACTGATTAAACGCATAAAACCTATACTTATAAACGTAAAATCAAAGTTGGCACTGCAAGATTGTAAAAGCAGCTGAAAGGAACCCCAAGGCAGAGATTTAGATACGAGCAGCTGTGATGGATGTTATCTCTAGAGTAAGCATCTGCTGCATACCTTAAAAGTAGATTGGAATAAAAACCAGTTTTATAATACTATTATCGCTAAATTTAAATTTAGCCCATGGTATCAAGAAATACATATAAATAATCTCTACTAGGCTATACACATAATATTCGTATTATATTTTTAGATTCTACATGATTCTAATCTTCAGTCAATGCTGTTATTTTTGTATTTCGAATGATTCTCACTTTAATCGTTAATCAATTGTAAACAAGAAAGATTGCCCCAAGCTTATATTTAAATTTCTGTCATAATTAATATGAATTTTGCTGTCAAATTTCTATATAGATAAATTTTAATTGTAACTCACATTTTTGTTACTCTCATGTGTCGACTGTTCTTAGTTGACATTAAACAAATAATTAAAATAAATATAAAAAAATAAAAAAAAATAAAATTAATAAAATTAAAAATAAAAAAAAATTTTTAAATATATAAATAAATGTAATTTGTAATAAAATTTTCTTATTGTTTCATAAGACAGATTATTCACTTAATACAAATAAGATAGTCAGCTGTTTTTTTCAGCATTTTAATCATTTTAATATAAACCCAAAGAAAGAAATTTTCCAAGCTATTTTCAGAATTTGTATAAAATCGTTAAGCATTAAAAATCTTAAAAAAATTATGAAACACTAAGAACTAAACATAAGCACTAATTGCAATTATTTAAAATTGGCACTGAATAACAATGGATAGCAAAAATTTATCAGTAACAAACCTAATCGGAATTTATAGCTATATATTAATATTATGCTCATTAAAAAGCTTTACCCAATTCAAAAAACTAAGCAGAATATTTTTTAAGTAAGGTGAAGTTAAGAATTAAGCTGCTTAGCAAAATTAGGAAACATTTTTGATTTATATGGGTATCTAAGAAATATAAAAATATAAGCAAATATTTGCTTAACGAAAATACACAAAAATATGAAAGCTAAATCTTGATAAGACTAATTTGCTCATTAAATATATATTTATTATAATTAATTCGATTAGAGCACTTTTAATATTTTTAAAAGTACTTCTTAGATGTGATTTATTTATGCGATTGGAATACTTTTTAAATCGATATTTTTAATGCTTGCCTGCAGCGTAAAATACAAAAATGGCTAGTGTCAAAATGTAAATTAAATAGAATTGTGCATAATTCTTATCAGCGACGGCAATTGAATTGTTTTGGCCAACGGCGCTGACTAATGCGCCACCAAAGTTGCCAAATGATTGATACGATATGCAGTTGCAGCAGTTGCAGCCACACAACAACTGTTGCAGTTGCAGTTGCAACTGCAGCACGCAAAACAAAACAGCAAACAAAGCCAGCTGCGCACAAAGACCAAAGCCAAAGCGACTTTGATAAATGCCATCCCACGCCTTCTGGCCAGGCCAACAGCCAGCTAACAAAAAAAAATGCAGTGGGGATGGATTATGTTCGGCGTGCCGAAGATTTTATACTCTTTGCAAACCATAACGTTGGAAAACAAAACTTAGACAAAATTTAAGAAATTAAAAAAGGCCCCTGTTCTTTCAAAGTATTTAATGACGCATATCTTCGCTATTTATGGCCCAATCGTTTTGAAATTTTAAACATTGCTGAGTAATAAGTATGTTCAAGCGTACAAGGAAATTGAAGGCGGTAGCTTTGAAAAGATCGGATATATGGCCAAAACCGACTTCCAGCTGTATGGCAGCTATAAGATATAGTGGTCCGATCCGGCCGGTTCCGACCAATGTGCTGTCCCTTTGAATAATAAGTCTATGTGCAAAGTCTTATCGTGATAGCTCAAAAACTGAGGGACTAGTTTGCATACATAAATACAGACAGACAGACAGACGGACAGACGGACATGGCTAGATCAATTTCTTTTGTTTGGGGGTCTCCACGCTTCCTTCTATGCTTTACAAACTTCAGCACAAACTTAACATGCTATTTTCTTTGAAAAGAGTATAAACAGAAAAGCCACCCATTTGGCGTTTGTTTTTTGCATTCATTTTCATTTCGTTTTCGCTAATTGATTCATTGATCTTGGGCGATAGAGCCGCTTAGCTTACAGTTAGCAAAAACAACAACAACACGCTCGTAAAATAATTCTTGTTTGTGGTCATTTGCACCTCAGCCGTAGCCCCTCTTACCAACTCCTGCTTTTGGCCAAGTCAGTGTGTCCACTTGGCCGTCAATTGCGCACAAAGACATTATTAGCCGGGCAGGAATTCGATTCCATTTCCATTGTGCTGCTGCAGACCAAGCCCCCAGTTGCTGTTGTTGTTGTAGCAGCAACAGTTGCTGCTGCAGTTATTGCAGTTGCAATTTGTTAAATTGACAAAAACTGTGCGATAAACTTGGCGCGTTATTAAATTCAATAAATTGTGCTGCTTTTTATCAGCGCACGAGATCAGCAAATACAAATTCTATTTAAGATACAATAAAATGTGATCGATAGCCAAGTTAATTGCTTAGGCTTGGCTTGGCCAAAAGAACAACCCCTTCTACCCCCTTCTACCCCCCTTTGCAATCACTGAAAAGTCAGCCAGGTTGTCAAAGCTTACTGCCAAGTCCTTAAAGCCGCTCAAAAGAAGCCGCCACTTCGGGCCACTTCCGTCGCACATTTGTCATTTGGCCCAAGTCAGAGATGCCCAAAAATGGGCCCATTTGACAGTTTTTGGCAACGACGTTGCAATTCGCATATAATTTACGATTATGCTTTGATTTAGGTTGCCGACCAGAGAGTACCTCTCGCTTTCCCAAGCAGCACTACTAACTTGGCTAACTTACGAGCTGCCCAGCTTGTCGGACAAAGTCAGTTTCTGTTCACTCTGTGCTTGGCCCCATGATGGACGCACTTATTCGCACTGTGCAATTTACGTTGACATTAAGTTGCCTGCCACACACACAACACACACACACACACACAACACACACACATATATACTATATAGCGTGATTGGATTTCAGGTCTTCAGGCCCACCTTTTGCCATTTTTTATGCCTAGCTGCCTAATTATTTTATATGGCTGCCGCATATTCACACATGCCACCAATAGTTGCAGTTGTCTTGTGGCATCGTTGTTGGCGTTGGGTGCGCCAAAAAAAAAGCAGCAACTGCTGACAAGTAAGAGTGATCTAGTCGAAAGTGGCTGAGTTGAAGATACCCTGTAAAATACATATTCTTAAATACTTTCTTTGCTTATTTTGCGCTTGTCATAAAATTTGTAAAGCAAAAGTTGCAATTGAAATAAGTTTTTATGCTAAAAATAAGGATCGTATCTTAAAATGTATAAATTTTGATTGAAGGCTTAAATATTGTGAAATATTCTTGATCTATGTTATACGAGAGCATACATACTACATTTGCTGCCTCTCGCTTTTACTACATGTAAAATATGCTCAAAAAACGTAGCTCTCAAATACATATTTATCCATATACTCTTACCAGTGACAGTTATCGACAAAAAGTCCTAAACATGTTTAACGTAAGATATTATCCAATTTACATACCAAATTTCAGCTTGCTAGCTCTTATAGGTCCTGAGATTGACGAGTAGTACAGACGGACAAACGGGCATACTTACATCAAATCAGCTGCTGCAACTCATCAATAACATATTTATATGCCCAAAAGACTTGCACATGTCAGTTACTGTCTATTACATACTTTTATCCGACTTCAAACTACCCTTTTAATGCATTTTTAACAAGCACAGGGTATACAAAACACACACACACAAAAAGTAGCGGCGCCGTTTGCTGTCGATATGAAAATTTGTTTGCCATAAATATTATTTTTCACGCGCCGCGACAGTAGCTGCCGCCTGCAGATGCTGATGCAGATGCAGATGCAGATGCTGATGCAGATGCAGATGCTGTTTGCTGCTGCAGTTGCAGTTGCAAGAAACGCCAACGCCAGTCGCCAGCTCGTCATCGCCTCCTCCTACTCCTCCTCCTGCGGATCAGCATTTTGGGCACATTGTTGTCAAACGTCAGCGCCGGAAAAACTAACAAAAAAACGCCCGCAAATATCGTCGGCTGCTTTTTGGCAGCTCGCATGAAAAATATTTGCGCGTTTCTGCATAATTTTCAATTTTCAATTTTCATTTGTCTATCATATATTTCCATGAATTATTTAACGCCTTTCGCAATTGATTGCACATCGTTTCATGTGCTTTAATGAAGTTGACTTTTGTTTTGCTATTTTGCGCACATTGACCAATTTTTGTTTTGTTTTCTTGATCTAACTTAATTGCTTCTTTGATTTACTATTAAATTGGCACATCAAATATCAACAAAGTGGCTTAAGATGCAACTTTGTTGCATTGAGTAAGTATAAATTCAAGGTAAGTTTTCCAAGTGTGTAGAAATGATCTTTAGAGATTTCACACAGTCATAACTTTGCGAAAACTGATCAGATCTTTGATTACGATGCAGTTTTGATCATGTTTCGACCTCTATATTAGATCTGGTACTTAAATCTAAAGCATTTTGGATTTTTTGAGTTTCTTTCAAAAACTAGTCAAGTCCCTAAAAATGGCCTTCCAAAATTTCAAACTGACAAAATATCATCACAAAACTAAACACATTTCCAGGTGAAATGTATTTTTGTGTATTTTTTTAGTTTTCAAACTAAAATCGTATAAGTATGTTAGATATATTTTTAAAAATACACTTACTGAACGATTTCTATTGGAATGTATCCCTTGGGGAAAGAAATATTTTGTGAAACAGTTCTTTAAACGTTTACTCAGACTATATATATTTGAATGACAAATAAACCTATATAGTACATATACACATAAACAAATTTGTATGTATTTGCATATTTGTGTGAAGCTTGTCAGCAATGAAGTTTTCATTTTCATTTCGGAATCTCAAGTGCTGGCAGTCAGGAGCCGTTTGATTGCGCTATTTCAATCAGCGCCTTTTTGGCAAACTGCGGCAACTGTGCCAACATGCAACATGTGGCACAGTCTGGAGTGCCGTCTGGAGTATAAGCTTCCGCAGCAGCGGCTGCCTTTCGATCAAATGTCAGTCGATGTTGTTGCTATTGTTGTTATTGTTGTTGCCGCACCTCGCCATTGTTGTTGTTGTCATTGTTTGGGCAAGCTGAAAGCTGTGCAACTGAGGGCTGCTGTCATTAGGCAAACATGCGGCATGTTGCAGTTGCAGTTGCAATTGTTTGGCCCACAAAAGAAGGTGACGCAGCTGAAATCAATGCGCTGCCCAGTTGGCATATATATATAGATATATATAAGCCATATGGTCAAGCGGCGCTTTTTTTGTTGCTGTTGCAGCTGACGGACAGCTGCTTGGCAAATGCTTCCGCCAGATGGCGCTCGCAGCGCTTCCGATTCATATAATCACATGTGCAATTGCACCTGATCAAAAACCCCCCACTTAAATCACAGCCGCTTGTTTTGCAAGCACATGTCATGTGGTCACTCCCCCCCTCCCGCTCCCCAACAAGCCCCCTCACCTGCACTATGCACCCCTTTTGAGCTACGTTTCGGTTTCGATTTCCTAATTCGCCGTCGCAGACAACAACAGTAAGCAAGCCAAGAAAGTCAAATTCAAAAACTCAACTCGATGCGGCTGCTTCAATTACACAAAGTCATGCAGAGTGCCAGCTGTAAACCCCAAACACAACTCCACCCCCCGCCACCAACCCACCTTATACACCACGGCAACCCACGAAAGTTGGCGAGCCGTGTCCGCGTTGCTGTTATTGTTGTTGTTGTTGTTGTTAATGCTGGCGTTGGTGTCTTGACTTTGTTTTAGTTTTTTGCTGCTTAGCGAAACAGGTGCGTTTGCGTTTTGCGTTTGCAGGTGTTTCCCAAAAGCAACCACCAACAGCAGCAGCAGCCGTCGCCGTCGCAACTTCCAACTCAGTCAACTCACCACCCCTTCCAGCTGGCTACCCACCACTTGCATTTGCTCTTGTCTGCCTGTTATTGCTGTCTCGCGCTGTTTAGTAGTTACGCTTTACCGCTAGTTGCACAAATTGCCGCCACCTTCGCTGCGCTGCGCTGCGCTGCACCGTTCCCCTCGCTGGCCGCCCACAAACTGGCGCCAGTTGCTCATGCGCTTTGTGTTTCGTGTGAAAATCACAATTAAATGCAATTTTTATGCGCACCTACAAAGTCGTCGCTTCCAGTCGTCGTCGTCGTCGTCAGCAGCAGCAGCAGCAGTTCGGCTCAGCTTTCATTTTAAAGCTTAGCTTCGGCTGCTGGCCGTTTTGCTCTTCGGCTGCTGCGGTTAAAGTCGCTCGGTTAGGTTTTCTGTTTTTTGTTTTTGTTTTTGGTCGCTCGGCTGCGCTCAGCTGTCAGCTGCGTTGTTGGAAATGTCAGCTTGACAATTATTATGTCAAAAATTTTTCATTTGCGCCGGCTGCGCAGTCGCAGTCGCAGTCGGCGTCGCAGCTGTTTGGACTGTTACACGAGTTTTTATGGTAATTCAAGTTTCACTGATTTCACGTTGCAGAGTCGCACCCAAAAAACCAAATAAAACACAGCCAGCAAAATGGGTGAAAATCGAGCTAGGCGCGCTAATTGCCAGAGAGACGGAGCCGTAGCCGTAGCCGAAACCGCTTCCAAGTCCCGACTTGTCCATTCCACGCTGCAGCAATTGGAAGTGGAAGCTGAAACTGCAGCTGAAGCTGAAGCTGAATCTGCAGCCGAATCCGAATCCGAATCCGAAGCTGACTTCGTCGAGCTGTTGCAGAATGCACAAAACAATTAGCGCATACCAGAGAGAACGCACCACAAGGTGGGGAAACAAGCAGCCAAACAAACACACAATGCATGTGAAACAAAAGTTTTTACTTGCAAATACCCTGTACTTGTGCATACAAAGGGGGCTTATTAGCTGCGCTTTAAAGAAAACTAAAATGAATATTTGTGTGTGTAATATTTGGTATTTTTGTTAGATATTATGTTAAATATGTGTGCCTAGTTTTTATATGCTCATAAGGCTATTTTAACTAGGTATACTCTACAGTAATTTATCAACAAATTTGACTCTAGTCATGATTATCAAATGATGATCTATTCAATGAATTATAATGTAGTGAGAGAGTAATACAATTTTCGAGAAATCCAATTCACTTTTAAATCTTAAAAATAGAAAATATGTAGCTACAATTTTAAATTGTATCTAGTCTAATATAAAAAGACTAAGACTATATAGTCTAATATAAAAAGACTGAAAGTTTTAATACTAAGAACTGCTTTATAAAGATGTTAGCAAAAAATAAAGCTATATTTATGCGCAAATTAGGAATTTCCCATTCGTGACTTTTGCAATTTAGGCAATTTTTATTTTTAAGCAACTTTTGCATAGATATGTGAAAAGAAATTTTGAAAAAAAAGTATTATTTACTGCTTGTAACTAGTAAAGTAATTTTGAAGTATATGCGACTAGCATTAAGAATTAAAATATGTATTTAAATATTTATCAAATGAATGAACTTAATCTGTATAAATATATTATGGTATATAAATAACATTTTTGTATTTCGAAATAAAGGAATAAACTTGAAATAAATGGTATAAGACGAAATTCATAAAATATACTAAACTCATCAAATACAAGCCATGTGAATTTTACTCACACTTAAGTAAGGTTTTGTAATTATTATTAATTGATTAGTCTCGCAAGCTTAATAAAGACCTAATTGCTCATATCAAGATGTTTCACAGTTATTTTTAGCATTTATTAATCCTCTTTACAACACTGAGTATCTCTGGAGCACACGACTGCAATTTGAATTTGTTTGTTTGTTTGATTTCGCTAGCGGGCAGCCCCAAACTGACATTTGAATGGGGCGACTGGCACCGACTGGCCCCAGTCTCTGTTTCTGTTTCACAGAGTCTCTCAGGCCCCAAGGCAATTGGTCAATTGCATTGTAAGCTGCAATCATTAACGCTAATAGGCGATGCCGACTGCAACTGCAACTGCAACGCAGCTGCAGCCTCAGCTGTGGGTAAAACCCAAAAACAAAAAGTAAAACTCAAATTATATATAAAAATCCGTTTTTGCCCCGCCAACTGTCAACCGAAAATGAAACACAGGAGAATTTTGCACACGTGCAAGTTGCGAGTGCAGAGCCAAAGGGACTACCTGAGTCTGGAAAACGACGTCTGAGCTGGAAAACCCTTAATGGGCAGCCAACAACAACAACGAGAGCAACCACACACAATGACAATGCGTGAGAAAACTCGTTGCGACCTGCACCGACTGGCATTATCATTTCCCCTAGTTGTTGTTGCTGTTGCTTTTGTTGTTAGCCGTAATTTCGTAATTCGTTGCACTTGTTTACATGGGAAATGGTTTTTCACATTGTTAGCCCGTTTTCCTCATAATTTCTCTGTAACTACCGTCTTGCTACTTACTTAGCAGGTAGCTAACTTAAGATTGCTCGCAATTCCAGAAACCACCAGAAGAAAAGAAAAGAAAAGCAAACCCCGCTGATAATCAAAACACATTTCGGTCCATATTTGAATAGTATTTTATGTAATTTATTTTGTAATAGCTATAATTTTATTTTCTGGTTTTTTTTTTTGTATTTTTTTATTTTTCATTTTGCATTCTTTTCATCATTATGTTACATCGTGAATTGGGGAAGAGTTGCGTATACCCGATTAAACAAATGATAATTACGTTATTTTCGACTGCCAAATCATAAAATATAAAACGCATAATTATGCTAAAAAACACTTTGTACAAAGTATGCTACAGATCACAGAACATATATATATATATATAGTTATATATTTATTAATATTATGCATTATTTATATATTATATTCAAGGTTAATTCAAAGGAGGAAAACTTGATGGGGGAGGGGGATAAAACCTACGCTCAAACTAAATGATAAACAAATTGTTCCTTGAGGTTTGCATGTGTGTGTGTGTGTGTGTGTGTGAAAATTATAAATATGTATAAATAAAATGAATTGTTCAAATGTTTATGTGTGTGTGTGTGAATTGTTTGCTGGCTAGCTAAACGATAATAGGAAGAATTTCTAGCGACTTTTCGTTTGTATCTTTATCTTTAAAATTAATAGGAAATTGTAATTGAAAAATAATGAGAATGAAAATTTGTTAGCATTTTTTTTCGTTTTCTTGCGTTTTATTTTAGTTTTGCGTTTTTCTTTCATTTCTTGTATTGCTGCTCTCTGTTTTTTGTTTTTTTTTCTTCGTTTTTGTTTTGCTTTGCATCTTATTATTTTCGTAAAATTATTAACATGTTTTTCAATTAAACCAAAAACTAAACATATAAAAAACAAAAATTCATTTTTTCATTTCATTTCATCAATGCGAATTAAAAGAAAAAACGCGCTTAGCGTTTTCTTCTTTGTTTAAAAGGAAAAATTAAATTGTTTAAAGCTTTGCCAAGTTGTTTTTCTTCATCATCATCATCATCATCTTATTCTTCTTCTTCGTAGTTAACTGCTGCTAATAGTTAAATGTTAAACGTTAAATGTTAATCATAATGTATTAGTGCTTACAATGGTTTTTGTTTTTTTACTTTTTAATGCTACTTAGTTAGGTTTGTTTTTGTTTGTTTAAGAACTAAAACTCTTTCAATGTATTGGTGTGAAATGCTTTTACATCCAGACGCCCACACGTGTATGTGTGTGTGTGGGCGTGGCTGCAGTGTCTATGTATTTAACTTGCTTTAGATATCTTTTAATTATATTTTGTTGTTGTTGTTGTTGTGGAGATCTTCACACGAGTTGAGTTGAGTTTGAGTTTGAGTTGTTGAGTGGAGCTTTGAGTTGAGTTGAGTTTGAGTGAAGTTGACTGTACTACACTGCTCTACTACTATCATTAGTTAATATGTTTTGTATAGCTTTAAATGTTTAGTTTTAGTTGTAGTTGCTGCTGCCGCAGCAGCTGCTTCTGCTTCTTCTCTTCTTCTTCTAACTGCGCGCATGCAGCTGCTTTACGATTGCCTGCTGTCCTTTTCGCCGCTGATTTGCTGCAATGAGAGAAAGCGAAAGAGAGCACAAATTAGTCAAAATTGCATTGAAGCTTAGTTTAGTAGTATATGTGTGTATGTGTGTTTGTGTGTGTTTGTGTGCGGCTGACTTGCACAACAAATCACGAATTATCAATTAATTTGCTGTTGTTTTCGTTTTCGCAGCTCTTCTTTACTTGTGTTTTGCTTTGTTTACGAGCCGAGCGCTCGAGTATTTTATTTTCATTGCCTTGCGCTTGCGTCTGTGTGTTTGCCTGTGTGCATGTCTGTATGTGTGTGTGTGTGGACAACAGAGACGAATTAGGTGGAAGGGCCAAAGAAGAGGCGCCAGCGCAAAAACTAAGAAAATCAAATGAGCTAGCTGTAGCTGTTGTTGTTGTTGTGTTGTTGTTGCTGCGTCTCTTACTGTCGCTGCCTGTTATGTTGAGTGACCGACCGCAGAGCTTTGTCGATGGAGCCGAGGGAGAGGCCGAGGAGAGCGGGCTGCACACAATGTAGAAAGCGACCGACTGGCGACTGGCGCACAGCTGCGCGGCGCGAAAAAGTACAAAAAAAGAACAGCAAAAGCAACAACAACAACTACGTAACGAGAACATTTTGAACACGTGCATTTCTTCTTACGATGCCTATACGTATGTATGTACATATGTAAGCTTGTGTGTGTGCGTGTGTGAATGCTTTTTGCTGCTGCTGCTGCTGCTGTGCCTGAACGAAAGAATTTGTTGTTTTTTTTCTTGCGGCCACGGTGACACATACAAAACACGCAGCGGTTAGGTGAGAAGGGGCAGAGAAGAAGGGGGCGAGGGTTGTCAGAGACGTGGGCGGTGTCTCAATCTCAGTGCAGATGTTTGCTTTTTTTTTCTTGCTTGCCATTTGAATGACCAACTAATTGTGCGGAATTTGTAAATAAAATTTAAATACACACGAAACAGCAGAATTGAAGATGCAATGCATAATTAATCAACAGTGCAAGAAAATAATTACAATGTTGTTTGCCCACCCGAGAAGCAAGACTTTCAAAAATTGTATTGAAATTGTTTGAGCACGAACTGTGAAGAGCAGTAAATACAGTAAATAATACATCATATTTATAACCTGTTCCGGGCGCCCAAGTATTGAACAATTTTTTATTTCATTATCTTTGTGCCAACATCATTTATAATCAACGAAAATAACGCCGCAATGGGAAAAGCCAAAAAAACAACAAAAAAAACGGCGCTAATGAAGTAAGCAACAAAATAACAACAGCAAATAACTGAAACGGAGGCTGACTGATGATTCTCCAATTTCAAATGCCGAAGTCGAGCTTAAAGCGAATGTGCGTGTGTGTATGTGTGTAGAGTCCGCTCAGTCTCCGTGTGGAAGTCTACACACACACACTCGCACGAAATAAATTTAAGTATCTGCAGGTGTTCATTTAAAACATCACAGACAGCAACAAAAATGGAAGAAGAGAGGAGGCAACAACAAAAAAAAGGCCGCGAGAAAATGAAAAAAATCACAGCACAACAACACAAATACGTACACATATTAACAGCTACGTATGGCACAACAACAAAAGAAAACGAAACGAAACGACAGCAAAAATCTGTCTATGAAAACAAAATGAAATTGTGCGAGCGGCAGAAATTGTTGCTGCTGTTGTTGTTGTAGGAAAGAAAGCAAACGATGTAAATGTTTGCGAAATAAAATGTATTATAATTTAAAGTGCGAAAATGTGTGAAAAACAACAACAACAACAAAGCGAACGTCCTTTAGTGCTGCTTAGCAGGCGGCAAATGAGGTCACAACAAAAACAACAATAAGCTGCAAAAGTCTCCGCTTGCATGTGTAATTTTTTTGTCATAATTTTTTTGTTTTGGTGACTTTTGATTTGCAATGCTAATGTGAAAAGTCACAAACAGAAATTGAAGTGTACACTTGGCAAAATGAAATAGCACAATTTTAGAAATATTAACTGAATTGGTGAAATAAATTTAGTAAGAAGGCAAACTTAAGTATTTTTCGAAGATTGTTTGTCAGCCACTTGGAAAATGTTTGATTTGATAAAATAAAATACTATGTCTAATAGTTTTTAAAGTGTAGTAAGTTTGACTTACCGTTGTTAAACTGTTGGGCAACTGTTGTTGCAGTTGCTGCTGCTGTTGCACTGGCGCCGCTGTCGCTGCCGACGCTAACGTCGCTGCCGTCGCGGGCAGAATGGTGTTGGGACTCTGGCGATCGATGAGCGGGAGACGTGCGGCAGCGGGACTAGAGATTTTCTGCTCGGCGGCCAGGCGCTGAACGAGCATATCGCCAGCTGCAGCATCAAAATCCAGCTCCATCTGCTGCTGCTGCTCCTCCGCCTCCTCCTCTTCGTCCTCATCGTCGCTGGCAGCATTGGCAGCGGCCGCTGCTGCGGCGACGCCACTGAATGCGGCAGCTGCATCGAAGTTGTTGATCTCCGGATGGGTCTCGAGTTCCGTTTGCAGATCGCAGATGTAGTCGATGACGTGCTGGATGATCTCGAGCTTGGAGAGCTTGCGGTTCTTGGGCATGAACGGCACCAGGTCCTTCAGCTTGGACAGATACATTTTCATCTCGGCATTCTCGCCGTCGCCGCGATGCGTCGCATGGCGGGCGATCCGGCCGCTGGCATTCATGGCCGGCATGGAGGCGGCGCCACCCGTTTGGCAAACGGCCGTCAGGGATTTCATTTTCGAAATGATCGCTTTACGCTCCTTGAGTAGAATTTTGGCGGCTTGTTACACGGTCGTACCGGTTCACTTTGTTGCGAGGCTTTTCCAAAAGTAGTTTCTTAACTTTTGCTTGTTGTATTTGGTTTTGTTGTTCTTGTCGTTGTTGTTGTTTGCGGCTGCGAGCTGTTGAGTTATTCACTTTTCTTTTTCACACTTCTTCAATCACACAACACAAAAAAGCAAACACTTTAATCCAGCGTGTTTTTTGTTATTGCATTTCTTGTTGTTGTTTCTGTTATACTTGGTCGAGTGTTGCTCAAAATCAATTTGAATTTAGCTGCTCAATTTCATTTATATTTTTCTTTCAATTTTGGTTAGCGCGAACTATAGCAACAACCTTCAGCGACCACGAGAAATTTGTATTTGATTCGGAGAGCGCTCCGACGGCGCCTTTTATACCTGCCGCTGTCGAGCCGAACGACGGCAGCAGCAAATGAAAAGACACGAGTGCTTCGTGTGTTCGCCGCATACGAGCGCGCTCTCTCGCTCTCCACGCGCGCGCGCTCACTCTCCCTCTCGCTGGCTAAGGCGACCAACCAACCACCAGCAGAGTCTAAAACTCGTTCCACGCAGCAAGAGGGGAAATTGCTCAAGTCAAGTACAAATATTTGCCATATAGTAGAAATTAATATGACATATATTTATCAATAAAATGTTTTAAGTACTAATATTTAATAAATGTAATTTTTTTGGGCAACTCTGCAAGCGCCCCTCTCAAAGAGCGAGCAAACAAAGCACGAACAGCCACACGAACGCAAACAAAGTGGCTCCGCCTATCGCAGAGCGGGAGAGTGTGAGAGCGAGAGCGAGAGCACGTATGATTTTCGCGGCATTGGGAGACCATTGTAGACTTAAGGGGCATTGATTTGTAGAGCCGCGCAGCAGGATCCCAATTTATGGAGACTGCTCGCTGCGAATTGAAATCATTGCAATATGTGGTTGTTGTTTCAAAGGGGTAAATCAGTGTAGAGGTGTGAATTGTATTGCTGTAGAAATTATACAATGTGGAGAGTGTGGTGTGATTGGAGTGTTAATATGCAGTCGCAAAGGGGAAATAATCACAGCGTGTGGTTGGCAATGAAACTTTGTGTGGAGGATTTTATTTGTGGTGTAAAATATGCAGGGGCATATTTTCAGGTCTACTAAAATGGAATTTCAATAAATTGAAACTGTGTATTTTTCCTAATTTTTAGTAAATAAATGCAAACAAAACAGACAAAGTACAATATTAAAATTTTTCAATTAAATCTTAAACAAGTCTAAATGTTGCTGTCCACAAAAAGTCTGCACAATCCACATCTCAGCTTGGTGGCTTCAAGTTCCAACTCTCGGCTTGTTTTGTAGAGTACCACAAAGTCTCAGCATTCCCGTACCACAAAGTCTCAGCTTTGTGGAACCAACTACTTCCCCAGTTTCCACAAAAATCTCGGCTTTAAAGCTGAGCTGCCAAACTCTCAACTGTGTAGAGCCCACTTGGCCTCCACACGCACGCCACAACTCTCAGCGCTGTAGAAACGATTCATGCTGTAGAGTTACCCCAGCTTCCACAACTCGACTGCGATTGGTCGGCTGCAGCTGCGCTCTGCCACTCTGCACTCGCGCTCGCACTCGCACTCGCTCTCGCTTGATCTACGCTCACTCTCCTACGAGCGCTCTCTGTGTATAGTTTTGTGAATGAAAACTATGCAATTGTGAGACGCTATTTTCTTGCTTTCTTCGTGGCTTATCTCAATTTGGCTTTATGATATCTTTCGAGCCGCACACATGAATGTATATGAATGTATCGGGTGATGTGTGTGTTTTTGTGTTTGCTGTCCTCCCTCTCTTGACTCTCCCACACACACATATGTACACTTGTAGGGTTTCTGCTGGGCATGAAATCACGATCATATTACACGACAGACCACGAACCACAAGAAACGACGACGAGTGTTTTGATTTCGATTTGGATTTCAGACTCGAGTCATTGAGGAAATTGTGCAGGAAAATTTTCATTTCATTGAAAGTGAGGCCCCGAGGCGTTCGTTGTTTGTGAAAACTGACACGTCTGGAAATTGTCTGCGCCTCACACTCTCTCTCTCTCTGTCTCTGTCTCTTTCTCGCACTGGCTCGTATTGCTCCACTGCGCTAATTGAGCCCAGCTAGTGGCACAGCATTCATTCATCAGGCAAAAAAGAGACAGGGAGTGCTCTCCCAAAAAAATT
Organism: Drosophila flavopinicola; assembly: GCA_035042425.1. Taxonomy (NCBI): domain Eukaryota; kingdom Metazoa; phylum Arthropoda; class Insecta; order Diptera; family Drosophilidae; genus Drosophila; species Drosophila flavopinicola. Next base: position 13,810,425 of record JAWNLL010000452.1, on the reverse strand, counting down.
TCATTGACTCAAATCAGCGCCGTTTATTTGCATTCCCCTGCTGGAATGGGCTGAGTGGGTGGGGGAGAGGGAGATGGAGATGGAGGCTGGTAACTGTAATCTTTGCTACGGAATTCCGCGCTCATTTCCCAGTAAAGCGGCGAAGGTGTTGCATGAAATACACAAGAAACCGTGTCGAAAAACTAAACTGCAAATAATTAAAAAAAAAGTAATGCCCACATAAAACATGAGCAAAAAATGCCAACAGTTCAAATTTCCAGCAAAAATACCGATCATAATTTTATGACGACTCTTGAGAGGCCCAGGCAGACGAGATTTGCTTCATTTTTTATTTTTTATATACTTTTTTTCTTGCAGGCAGGACTTACTTTACGACTCTGAAGTGTTTCGCATGAATGACAAATGAGCAGCGACGACGAAGATGCAGATGCAACAGGTTAGGTTAAAGAAAACCACTAAGAGTGATCTAGTTGAGGGTGCGAGACTAATAGATACCCTTTAGCTAGCATTAGCAAACACAACAAAACAGACAACGTAAAGAACTTTCAAGAAGTACTTCTCGCTGCATGAAATTTGCATAGTAAATAAACATGAAAGCTCGAATGAGAGCTTTTTTAGAAGCAACTTTAACAGGTTCTGGCTTGAAATTTGTGAATCTTTGGTTTAAACGAATCTATGTCCTTGAAAACACACTATATGAACAACAACTGATAATAGCAGCGAAGAATCAATATATTTTCGAAATTTAGCATTTAGAAATATTCAAAATTCTGAAAGAGATATTGAATACATATGAACAACACTTTATAATAGCAGTGAAGAATTAATATATTTTCGAAATTTAGCATTTAGAAATATTCAAATTCTAAAAGAGATATTGAATATATATATGAACAACACTTTATAATAGTGAAGAATTAATTTATTTTTGAAATTTAGCATTTAGAAACATTCACAATTCTGAAAGAGATATTGAATATATATATGAACAACACTTTATAATAGTGAAGAATTAATATATTTTTGAAATTTAGCATTTAGAAATATTCAAAATTCTAAAAGAGATATAGAATATATATGTATAAAAAACAACTGATAATAGCAGTGAAGAATTAATATATTTTCGAAATTTAGCATTTAGAAATATTAAAACTTCTGAAAGAGCTGTTGTGTGAAAAAGGGTTAAATTAAAAAAAAATAAAATAAAACAAACGCTGTAAATGAAAACGAAATACATAAAATAACCTACATATCAAATTGAAAGCCTCTCAAACTGAATATAACGATTATATAAGCAATATACTGTAAACCAACGCAGATCTGTGCTTTTGGGTTCTTGCATAATTATGCAAAACTGTATTATACCAAATGCTAAGTGGTTACAGGGTATATGCAAAGCGAAAGAAGAGTATAAATATCAAACCACCGACGACAAAGAGGGGAGCAAAGAACTTGGCGATGCGATCACATGTCAATCAGCGGGCACTTGCCAGCCGCTTGGACCTAGACCCGAAGAACTGAAGCTGAAGCTGGACAGAGCTGGCAGAGATGGGCGAGATGCGAGATGGCGTTGCAGATATGCATGCCACATGCCGCATGCCGCATGCCGCGTGCATGGCATGTCGAAATCCAATACGCGTCACTCATCCGCTGTCCGCGTCTAGGCCATTAAAAGCCAACCTGAAGGCTGACTGACTATACCCTCTCTCTGCGCCCCCCTCTGTGTGGGGTATCGCTGACGCTGCTGGTGACATGTTGCATACGCGAATCTCATTAATGAATTCGGCGCGACAATTTCAGCGCTAGCCGTTTCTTTCTCGTTTCGTTTCATTCTTTTTGCTTTATTTTTAGCGACAACACTGATTTTTGCATATGCGTCCCCCTCGCTCTTGCCCACTCACTCTCCTCTCTCGCTCTCCTCGCTCTCTCCGCTCTCTTAGGCATTTCAATGGCATCCCGCTCGGCATATATATCGGCATATATCAGCAACTTTTAGCTATATAGCCTTGCGGCTCGCATCCGGCCTCCGGTTGTTATGGTAACTGAATACTAATTCAACGCTCGAGCGCTTCAATAAGCTTTTGTTTATTTGCAAAAAACAGCACCAAAAACAAAACAACGCAATGCGTGGGAATGGGAACTGAAACAGAAATGGGCATTTTTCTGTTTTGTTTACACAAGTGCGTGCGAGTGCGAGCGAGAGCGGCAGTGTGTGCTCTTCGTACAGTTAAAGCTTGGCTTGCTAATGAGCGCATTGGTATGCGAGAGAGCGGGCCACCCACTAAAAGCTTAAATGCTGCAAAGCAAAGAATTTGCAAACGTGACAAACTGCTGTTGTTGTTATTGGTTTTGCTTTTGCTTTTGCTTTTGCTTTTGCTTTTGCTGTTGCAATTGAGCTGCAATTGAAATGAATAGCTGCTGCCAAAGTGACAAACTATTTAAGTCTTAAGTAGCAGCGATCAGTCAGTCAGTGTGCGGCTATATAATATAGAAGAATGAAATCACCAAAAGAAACTGAGACAGCACAAGTGCATTAATGACTAGTGCATTAAGAAGATTTATCTTTTGGCCGGTTGGGATAATAAAGATCAAAATAAATAATAGTAAACAACACAGCGAAATGTAAATAAAAACAAGTGCAACGAATTACGGCTAACAACAAAAGCAACAGCAACAAGTGGGGAAGGATTATCTTCGGCGTGCCGAAGATTTTATACTCTTTTCGAACCTATAGGCAATTTTCACTCTGCCAACTGCACCACTGAAATTTCGTAAGCTGTACAAAATCGTTTTGTCGCGTAACATTTTTTTTTGTTCTAAATTTATTTAATTTATTGCCAGTTGTATAGCATCTATAAGATATAGTGATCCGATCCGGCCGGCTCCAACCAATGTGATGTTTCTTTGAATAATAAGTATCTATGCAAAGTTGTATCGCGATAGCTTTAAAAACATGGGATATATGGCCAAAACCGACTTCGGGTTGTATGGCAGCTATAAGATATAGTGATCCGATCCAGCCGGCTCCAACCAATGTGATGTCTCATTGAATAATAAGTATCAGTGCAAAGTTTCATCGCGATAGATTCAAAAACATGGGATATATGGCTAAAACCGACTTCGAGTTGTATGGCAGCTATAAGATATAGTGGTCCGATCCGGCCGGCTCCGACCAATGTGCTGTCCCCTGGAATAATAAGTGTCTGTGCAAAGTTTTATCGCGATAGCTCAAAAACTGAGGGACTAGTTTGCATACATACAGACAGACAGACAGACAGACAGACAGACAGACAGACAGACAGACAGACAGACAGACAGACAGACAGACAGACAGACAGACAGACAGACGGACATGGCTAGATCAATTTGTATTGTCATTCTAAGCATACTGGCAGTAACTTTTGGGGGTCTCCGACGCTTCCTTCTATGCGTTACAAACTTCAGGACAAACTTAATATACTATTTTCTTCGAAAAGAGTATAATTAAGCTGCAGAATAGAATTTCTACAATAAACAGTAAATATGTTTGCTGAGTGCGATTTTAGTGTCTGCAAGTTTGAGATAGTAAAATATATAACAAGCAAATTGAAAGTGAATTTATGTAAATAATTTTTAAAAAATTCTTTAATTTTGTACAATATAAACAAATGTGTAGCTTAGACTCTTTTAATGATAATAGAGCTAAAACTTATATAAGGAACCTCGATTCAGATGTGAAAAACTAATTTTAAGCAGAAAAACTATTTTTTAAAGACCTCAATAAAGTGTATTTATTTTTTTTTATTTTCAGAAACATTTCATAGCGAACCGCTAGCTATTAAGGACATGAAATCCATCGATAATATATTCGTAAGAATCTCTTATTTATGAAAACACAACTCAAAACCAAAGCAAACAAATAGTCATTGATATTAATGAGTTGCCCACTAAATAGCTGCTAATTTACCGAAATGTAAATGCACATTAGTCAAGCGTCAACAAAAAACTCCCGAGATGCCCGAGGCCACAAGGACATGCATACAATGTACAACAACAACAAAAACAACAACAACCGAAAGTAAACATAATGAAAAACAAGTGGGGAAGGATTATCTTCGGCGTGCCGAAGATTTTATACTCTTTTCGAACCTATAGGCAATTTTCACTCTGCCAACTGCACCACTGAAATTTCATAAGCTGTACAAAATCGTTTTGTCGCGTAACATTTTTTTTTTTGTTCTAAGAATATTTAATTCATTGCCAGTTGTATAGCAGCTATAAGATATAGTGATCCGATCCGACCGGCTCCAACCAATGTGATGTCTCTTTGAATAATAAGTATCGGTGCAAAGTTTCATCGCGATAGATTCAAAAACATGGGATATATGGCCAAAACCGACTTCGAGTTGTATGGCAGCTATAAGATATAGTATTCCGATCCGGCCAGCTCCGACCAATGTGCTGTCCCCTGGAATAATAAGTGTCTGTGCAAAGTTTTATCGCGATAGCTCAAAAACTGAGGGACTAGTTTGCATACATACAGACAGACAGACAGACAGACAGACAGACAGACAGACAGACAGACAGACAGACAGACAGACGGACATGGCTAGATCAATTTGTATTGTCATTCTAAGCATACTGGCAGTAACTTTTGGGGGTCTCCGACGCTTCCTTCTATGCGTTACAAACTTCAGGACAAACTTAATATACTATTTTCTTCGAAAAGAGTATAAACAAATGCAGCCGCACACATGGAACAAATGTGAATGGAAGCCAAATAAAAGTCGACACATTGAAACGAAGATACGAAGATACTCCAAGCGAAGGATACGAGGCAGGATCTGTGGCGAGTGGTAGAGAGTATGACAAATGTCAAACGGGAGTGCAGAGGAACGCAGAAGGCAAATGAACTGCTGTCAAAATAACCCCTGCCTATTATAAAAAGGACGGCGACAAAAGGCGCACAAAGGACGCGTCGCGCTATTTGTAAAGCTGCCAAGCCATATCGATGAGAATGTGCAGCCGGCAGGACACACAGAAAGAGAGGGAGAGAGAGCGAGCGGGAGAGAGCGAGACTGAGCGAATGTGTGGCAACCAGGTGAACAGATCAGATGCGATTAGGGATTATTATGCTATTACGCAGGATACGATTAACAATGCCAGCAACAAGGATAACAACTGCGCCGCACGCCGCGACATATGCTACAACATTTTTGTGTTTTTTTTCTTTCTACTCGGATCTCGAGAGTGAGAGAGTGAGAGCGAGGGGAATAGTTAGGCAAATGTGCGCAGCCGCCTCGATTCTCACTATTTTTGCTACCCTAATTGAGTGGGAAAACGCTGGCGAGAGGGTCCTGCGAGCGTCCTGCGAGCGCATTGCATCTGCACTTTTTTTTTTCGGCCGGCTGCCGTTATTTGTATTGCATTTTTACCGTTGCAGCCGCCGCTAGTTGCCGAGTTGCCGAGTTGCCAGTTTGGACTGGAGGCCAATGACAAGCGAATGGGCAACTAAACACAACTAACAACTGCCAATGAATGAACTGCGGCCAGCGGCCACCGGGCTTTCTATACCCTGTAATTAAGTGGTTGGGCAGCACATATTAACATTAGCGAAAGTAGGTACAACAAGCAAAGTGCGGATATTATTTGATATTTTATGATATGATATGATAATATTTGATATTGTTTTTGTTACTCATTATTTTGATACTTTGAAAACTAAGCACATTTATCAATATCAAAAATATCTTATATATAGATTAATAAGCTCTAATTTGAATCTTTATACACTTTGTAGTATATTTTTGTATGTATTCATGTATATACATATATTTATGATATTAAAATAGAGTTCAAATGGTAAATAAGACCTTTATTACCTAAAAAAAAAGTAAAGTTAAGCAACATACAAAAATTCGTAGATTTCTTAAGTACTTTGAGTAAAATGTACTTTTATACAATTTTCATTTTTATACTCTTTTCGAAGAAAATAGTATATTAAGTTTGTGCTGAAGTTTATAACGCATAGAAGGAAGCGTCGGAGACCCCCAAAAGTTACTGCCAGTATGCTTAGAATGACAAAACAAATTGATCTAGCCATGTCCGTCTGTCTGTCTGTCTGTCTGTCTGTATGTATGCAAACTAGTCCCTCAGTTTTTGAGCTATCGTTATAAAACTTTGCACAGAGACTTATTATTCAATGGGACAGCACATTGGTCGGAACCGGCCGGATCGGACCACTATATCTTATAGCTGCCATACAACTCGAAGTCGGCTTTGGCCATAAATCCCATGTTTTCAAAGCTATCGCGATAAAACTTTGCACAGATACTTATTATTTAAACATGCATCACATAGATCGAAGCCGGCCGGATCGGATCACTATATCTTAAAACTGCCATACAACTGGAAATAAATTTAATATTTCAATTCAAATTGATATCATATGATATCAATTTTTACAGATGAAAGTGCTGCAGTTAGCAGAGTGAAAATTGTCTAAAGGTTTGAAAAGAGTATAAAATCTTCGGCACGCCGAAGATAATCCTTTTCCACTTGTTCATTATTATTTTGAATAAATAATTTTTTTCTTAAATTCGTGTCTAAAATTTATTTTTTGTCCACAGTTGGGCTGCTATTATTTTAATTATTTTTATTATTTTTTATTTATTATTATTTTTTTTTTATGTCTACATAGCTCATCTATATTATTTAATATTATTTTTATTTTTCATGTCTATATAGGTCATCTATCAATACTCTGATATAAAATTATTCAAAGCATTTTCAATTGAATCTAAGATTTTATCCATATTTGGGATATATATACATAAAATAACCAACTTTATTGAATGTCCATATTTAAATCATAGAATACCATTGAAAGCAGATAAGCACTAGCAATATATATCAGATATCAAATAACTATCATCTTTCACTTGCAACACTTAATGCCTAATTACAGGGTATAAGCCAGACCATCAGCTTAGTTTAGCCCAATTTTCTGTAGTTAAGTCCACAACTGCTGGCGTGTTAATTGGGAGAGCAGCTGAGTTGGTATTTTTTTTTGCTATTGAAATTGCTGGCAACTGTTGGGCCGACTTATTTCGCTACTAGACAGTTGCAGTAGCATATAGACAGTAGTATACGGCAGCATATATGCATATGTAAGTGTGTCTATAGTAATATCCGCCATGTGGGCTGATCGTCCTTTGGCTCATTATGCAGCTGGCGCCGTTTGCCGCAGTCGCAGTCGCTGTCTAGACGCGTCTAACGATAAGGCGAAGGCGAAGGACACTCGTGGATTTGGGTGAAGTGAGTCATTTGGCAGGTTGCAAGCTCATTAGGCGAGGACGCGACTGGGAGACTGGGTGACAGGTAGCTGGGCGTAAATATTATTGCCACAAACCACTTGGCCAGCGTCAATCACAACAACCGAACATTTTCGCACAAAGTCTCGACAGGTGGTCGCCGAAGGATTTTCGGGACTCGACAATTTGTCGCCAGTTGCTAATTGCTAATTGCTAGCCGAATGTCGAATGTGTTTGTATAGGCCAACAGATAAACTTGTCAGCCGCAGGCCACTTAAATGCTAGTGTTGCAGTTGCTGCAACCTCACTCGATCTCCTTGCTCTATATATGTATATATGTATATGTGTATTTGCCAACATGATGGATGGATGAGGCTGCCTGAGCCTGAGCCGCCTGAGCCGCTTGAGCCCACAAAGTGGCTGCTGTGCACCTCAACCCAGAGAGAGAGAGAGAGAGACTCCGAGACGCACCTTTCAGCTCAGCTAAGCTGACACTTGGTGATCTCTGAGTGCGATTGGCTCTTGCACTTTACCACTACACTAACAACACTAACAACAGCAACAACAGCAACAACACTAACAACACACAGCCTGAAATCGGAGATGTTTAACATTATCGGCTGGCTGCCTTGTCAGCTGAAAGTTAATCCATTAGTTTGATAAGCCAACTTCATTTTTGTTGGCTGCGTAAATATGATATAAGAAAATATCGAATTGAGTGGGGCTATCTTTTGTATCTCTACTTTGCTTGGCTCTTGTTTTTTGATGGAAAAACGAAATTTATGAGGTACTTCAGACTTAAATGCGGTTTTAATATAGAGATCAAAACATGATAACTGTCTTGGGATCGAAAATCGGATCAGTTTTGACAAAGTTATGTAATTTAAAAGTCTTCAAAAGGAAAAAAAATAATTTTACAAGCTAAATTTTTTGTTTTCTTTCGCCTGATTTTAAATTTAAAAATGAACCTCCCCAGATTCGGGTTTCTTATAGATTTTTTCTACTAATTATGACATTATTATAAAATAAATTTATTATAAAATAAATAAAATAAATTTTTTTCCTAAAAACAGTATGGGAGTACATGCTTTTTTCGGAAAAAAGTCATATTTGATAAAACTTAAATGGAGAATAAATGTAGAGGAGAATCCATGAACAAAATGCTCTGGAACTTCCAAATCCGTTCAGTTGTGGCAAAGTTATGTGAGATTGAAGTCTTCTAATGGCATTTCTAGGCTACCAAAAAACACATTTGAAATCAAAAAAGTTGTTATTATAGAAGGAAGTGTCGAAAATCCCCAAAAGTTACCTCCCGTATGCAAAACATATATATGCTAGTGAAATCATCGGCAAAATTGACTTGGAAAGCAAAATCCGATCACTTTTGACAAAGCTATGGGAGTATTAAATGTTAGAAACTTACCTGAGCAAACATAAGAAAAGTAGCATTAGAGATTTGAATTGCCTGAAATAGAGAAAGAAAATGCATCAGTTTGCTTGCAAAGAAAGCAGATACTCAGAAAAAAACAGAAATATTTCTACACATATTTGGTAAGCTATATTATTACAAATAACAAAAAAAATAAATCTGTTATCAAGGGAAATGCCTAAAAGTTTTCCCAGCATTTTCTCAAGGCAGCCAGCCAGCCAGCCCACATAAATCGAAGAGAAGAGCCCAAGCCACTGAGGATGCGGGCTACTACTACTACGATGCAATGCTATAGCAGATATGGTTTATCAGCTGTGTGGCAAGCTTGTGACACATGAGGCACGCAGATAAGTCACAGCTGCTGCAAGCATTCCACGCACATGTACGCCATGTAGTCAGACTTCCATTGCGACTTCAGATTGCTGCTGCGGCTGCTGCTGCATTTGGGGTTAAAAATTATTGGGTAAACGAGGCGGTGGCCATGTGCGACCATAAAAATGATGCGGCACTTGGAACTGGTTGCCTGCCTGCCTGCCTGTCGAATTGTCGACACTCGCGATCCCGTTCCCGTTCCCATTCCCGATCCCGATCGCAGCCCAATGCCCATTCTGGCAATCGACTTCTGCTGTGTGTGTGTGCCACGGCTGTGTGGCATGTGTGCGAGGCAAGCTAAAAACAAAAGGCGACACACACACATACAGGGGGCGAAGGGGAGGGTTAGGGCAGGCAAAAACCAAACGTCCTTGCTGCCAGCCGCAGCCGCAGCGCAGCAGGAAGCGCCGTCATAAAAACTTGAAAGAGCCACGTGTGCTGAATTTCCGCGCAAAAAGGAAAAACGCACAACGAACAACGAACACCGAACACACAGAGCTGATGATGATCAGCGTCTGCTTTGCCGCATATGTCGCAGTTGCAGCAACATATCGCAATATACCCAGCGGCAGCTGTGGCAGCTACCAAAACGGTAGCTGGCTGGCAACTTTCTATGCCCATGCAATCAAATTGCAAACGCACAAGCGGCAACAACAACAACAGCAACAACAACAGCTGCCAATGGCTGAGATCGGGACGGGATCTGGGATCTGGACTCTCGTCGCTTGACTTTCATTAGCATTTCTAACGGCCACGCAGCTGCCAAGCAGTTGTAACTGAAACTGAACTGAACTGCTCTACTGCCTGATCTACTGCGCCTGCCACACACACACACACACACACGCACACACACACACACACACACACAACACACACACAGCTGCTAACTGGATCGCTGGACATTGCACAGTGGAAAATTGAAAAAATATTTAACGCGAGTGGCAAACTCGGCAAATCATAATTAGCGTAGATCAATATGCAGTTTGTGTGTAGAGAAATCAATTAAAAATGTTTAAGATTCTGCAAAGAGAATTCTCTATTCTAGCATTAGAAAGACACAATTATGTCTAGAGAGCGAAAACCATATAAGTTTTTGGACTTTATAAAGAGTAGTTTAAATATATCCTAAGTTTAATATGCGGTTTCTATAAAGATCGTTTTAATTTATAAATATTCTTCGAAGAGAGATCTCTATTCTAGCATTAGAAAGATACAATTATATCTAGAAAGTTAGAACAATCAAACTTTTTAGCCTTTATAAAGAGTAGCTTAAATATTACCTAAGATTAATATAAAAATCGTTTTGATTTCTAAATATTCTTTGAAAAGACTTCTCAATTCTAGCATTAGAAATACACAATTATGTCTAGAAATTTAAAACAATTAAGCTTTTTAGATATTACCTAAGATTAATAAGCAGTTTTTATAAAGATCAATCAAGCGTTTAGATTTCTAAATATACTTTGAAAATAATTCTATAATCTAGCATAGAAAGACACAATTATGTCTAGACAGCTAGCACCATGTAAGTTTTTAGACTTTATAAAGAGTCGTTTAAATATTACTTAAGATTAATATGTAGTTTCAATAAAGATCGTTTTAATTTATAAATATTCTTAGAAGATCGATCTCTATTCTAGCATTAGAAAGATACAATTATATCTAGAAAGTTAGAACAATCAAACTTTTTAGCCTTTATAAAGAGTAGCTTAAATATTACCTAAGATTAATATAAAAATCGTTTTGATTTCTAAATATTCTTTGAAAAGACTTCTCAATTCTAGCATTAGAAAAACACAAGTATGTCTAGAAAGTTAGAACCATTAAACTATTTAGTCTTTATAAAGAGTATCTTATCCAGTTTAATATGCAGTTTCTAGAAAGATCAATCAAGCATTTTAATTTCTAAATATTCTTTAAAAAGAATTCTCTATTCTAGCATTAGAAAGACACAAATTTGTCTAGAGAGCTAGAACCATGTAAGTTTTTAGACTTTATAAAGAGTAGTTTAAGTGTTAACTGAGATTAATATGCACTTTCTATAAAGATCGTTTTAATATAATATATAGTTCACTATTCTAGCATTAGAAATATACAATTACAACTAGAAAGATATAACTATTAAAGTATTTGGCTTTATAAAGAGTCGCTTGAATATTACCTACTAAGAAATGTTGAACTTATATAAATTCTATCAATACAGATAAAGTTAATAATCTTAAGTTTGTTGTTAAATTCTAAAGAGAACATTTGAAAAATGATTTATTTATTGGAGACAATAATTGGACGTATTATTTCCCTAATTTTGGAACTGCTTTTAGTAGTCATAAAATAAAAAAATAAAATTCAATTAAGAATCATAAAAGAGTCATTTTTTTTAAAAATGAAATTATACAATATATAGTTACTTTGTATAAAAAAAATTTAAAATAAAATAAAATACATAAAAATAATATACAGGAACACGAAGGATTCAAACCAAAAATAACTCATATTTATATACTTTAAATATAGTGCAGAAACCCCCATCATGACTGTTCATAATTATAAATATATTCTATTTTAATATATAACTAAGTATATTAATATATAACCCAAAATAAACACAAACTCATCATATAATCATATTTTTTCATATAATACCCAATCACTGATACAAATAATCAATGCATGACTTTTATTATATCACTAAATGGTTTGTTTGCGAAAGACTGATTAAATTCAGAGACTATAACATTAGTAGCTCTAACTTAGAGCTTATATTATCTTATTGTAAATGCTGACTAATATGACGTCTGCATATTCTTGATTTAAACTTGAGGGTAAGTTTAAGTGCAAACCTATAAAAATGGAACATTAGTGAGGAAATTAAATCTAAAATATGAATTTTTTTAGAAATAGTGTTAGAGATTGAAATATAAAGTATAAAAAATAAAATATCAATGAGGGAATTATATCTAAAATATGAAATTTGGTAGAATTAGTGTTAAAGATTGAAAAATAAAATTTAAAACAAATAATATATGTGAGAAAATTATATTTCAAATATGAAATTTGTTAGAAGTAGTGTAAAATATTAAAAAATAAATTTCTAAATTATGGTAAATATATTAAAATTATGGGAAACTTAAATCTAAAGTATACAACGTGTTAGAAAGAGTGAAACAATTTTTTAAAATTAAAAACTAGTCTCTGAATTGGATTTCCAAAAGACTTGTTGCTTTCTTTTTGATGCCGAGAAGGTAATTTTTCTAAAAATAGTTCGAATTTCAAAACTGAGCTCAACTGATCAAAATATTGCTAAAATTTGATACAGCTTTCTAGTAAAATATCTAATTAAAAGTTTAACAGTTTTTCCAAGTTTATATAGATGCTAAAAACGAAGCATTAATTAAGTTCATTTAACTAAAATGCTATCTAAATTTAAGCACACTGTGCGTGCTGGCTGCTACTGTTGTTTTGGCGGTGAAAATCGCCGACGTTGCTTGGGGCAGCAAGTTGGTGCGGCTTGGGGCAAGTGGCAAGTGGCAAGTGGCCAGGCCAATCCGTCGAAGCGTCCGATTTGTGGATCTGTGGATCTCTGAATCAGAGTCGATCGGCGCTGCTCCGTTTGCATTTGCGTTGTAAATATTTTTAATTGCTGTTGGAATTTTCTTCGTGTGCGCTTCATGGACATCTTTCATTTGAGATGCAGTTTGCTGCAGTTGCTGCAGTTGCTGCAGCTGGAGCTGGAGTCGTGTGGGTCGGCAAACTGTAACAGGCACTTGTTGTTGTTGTTGTTGTTGCTGTTGGTCCGGTTGATCGGCCTGCAGCTGAACAGCTGAGTATTGCCGAACTGCATTTGGCATTGGCAACATGTTGCAGTTGCCGCAGTTGCTGCTGCTGCTGCTGCTGTTGCATGACAAGTCATTGGGAAAATGTTTGCTGCCTGACCGTTTGACATAATAACTGGCCACATTAGCAGCAATTGGCATTAGCCAATTAACTTTTTTCTACTGCTGCTGCTGCTTTCCTCTCTCTCTGTCGCTCTCTCTCAGTCACGCTTTTCCTTATGCGCCGCATTCATTGACACCTGCAATTGTTGCTGCTGGGGCAACAGCAACATTGGCCGCCGCTGTCGTGTTCATGTTGTTGATTGGCAATCAATTTGTTGTCAGTTTTTATGATTCGCAGTGCGTCAAACTGCAACTAACTGTGTTTCTTTCGCAAACTGCGATTTATGATGTTGTTGCTGCTGCTGACAGACGAATCTTGTTTATGCGGCTGGCAAGAGCAACAGCAACAGTAATTAACAAACAACAGCAACATGGCCTTTAAACAAGATTGTCGTTTGCATAGCTCAGCTCAAAGTTGCTGCTATAAAAGAAGATGCGATGTGCAGTAGCAGCAGCAGCAGCAACTGCAGCAACAACTGCAACATGTGGGTGTCAGCAGCAGCAGCAGCAGCAACAGCAACAGCTGCCAACAATGCCAAAGTTGTCCATCTGTCTGTCTGTCTGTCTGTCTGTTTGGTGTCTGCCATTGACTAGACATATGGCCAAGATAAGCGGCATAATTATGCAAATTTGTTATAATAATCAAGACACACAGCAGCAGCAGCAGCAGCAACAACAACTGTGACGACGACAGCAACATTTTATGGCCGACTTAAATGCCGACAACGGCAATCGCCAGCTGACGCTTATGGAGCGTTAGAATTTACGATTACTACAATAAGTTTAACAGTTGCATTATATTTATTGTTTTTTTTCTTCTTTCTGTCTTATGCAAATCGTAGTAAATGCTAAATTTTAAGCTACAGTTTGTAATTCGAACTTATGAGGAAATTGATACCTGAGCGGTTTGAAAGCTGTTATTAAGCTGTCAGAATTTATATAAGGTCTTAGAATATGAAAATTTAGTGTATATATTCGAGTTTTAGGTTAGAATGAATAACATGAGTATCGAGTAAAAATAAAGTTTTACAATTGAAATGCAGAATTTATATAGAAGTCAAAACATGACAAAAACAGAGCTCTCTTTTGAAAACCGGTTCAGTTTTAATGAAGTTATAGAGTTTATATTCGAGTTTTTAGGTTAGAATGAATAACATGAATATTGAGTAACAATAAAGTTTTCCAATTCAAATCTAGAATTTATATAGAGGTCAAAACATGATTAAAAGAGAGCTCTCTTTTGAAAATCGGTTCAGTTTTAATGAAGTTATAGCAGTCTAAAATTTGGTCCCAAATCTAAATGCGAGTTTTTTAAGAGTTTGTTTAGTACATGAATTTAGAGCAAACATTTACATGTTTTCATACTCCAAAAGTAGCATGCCTAAATATAAATCCAAAGCCATGATAAAAAATGATTTACTTTTTCAAAAATCGCTACAGTTTTGACAAACTAATGCCAGTTAAAAATTCAAAAAATATTTGAAAAATTATGCCTCAGTTCTGCTGCAGGCTAACAACTTTGTTGCAGGGCACATAAGCCCTATTGTTGTTGTTCTTTGCTAGTTTCATAAGCCATATGCAAAAGCGACTGCGATTACTGGCAACTAAACAAAGCGCTCATAAATTGCGCTGACTTTACTTTACTTTGGCCAGCTCGTAATAAACATGGCCCATAAGCATAAGAGCGACTTGCAAGCCAAAAATTTGAATACAAACATTGACGAGAGTTGTCTGATTTGGAGCTTGCAGCTAACTGGGGGCAGCTACAAATCAATTGGCGGCAGTCACAACAATCACATCGAGAGGCAAGGCAAGGCTAGGCGCACAGGTTTCAGACAACAACCGACAACGGACAACGGACAAACAACAAGCGACAAGATCGATGGGTACGCATGCATAAATGCCTCCATAATCATCGTATGCTATGCGAAATTTAGACGTCACTTAACTGTCAGTCGGACAGTTTGGAGCGCCTGACGAACTGTTTGCTGTTGTTGTTGTTGCGGCAAAGCAGAATATAGTAAACGCAACAATACGCGGCCAGATCATGTCCATATTTGCATTTTTGAAATGACACATGGAAATTTTTGAAAGCGGAGCAACCAAAACGGCCAACAGATTGACAGCAGCTGCAACACACACACACACACACACACACACAGCTACAACTCGGAGACGGAATGCTAAGCGAAAGTCGTGCACAAATTCAAAAACTGTCGACATATGGATATGGATATGCTATATGGCTATATATATGTACATACATATATACAGTTTTGTACGTCTGCGCTCGTTCGCCAAAGATAATTGCTGTCGCATATTTCCAAACGTCCACTTGTCGCCACAGCAGCAGCAGCAACAACAACAACAACAACTGGCTGCCATGCAACATGTGTTGCCAAGCTGCCTTTTTCGGGCAACATTTTGCAAGCGTCCAGCGAGCGTTTTTTGGCGGCACTGCAAATATTTACAAATCCAGCTGATGGCAAATAACTTTATGCGCCAACGCATGTGCCGTTTGATTTGTCTGTGCAATTTGCGCCACTGTGCAATGATGACGCTGCCGGTGCGCCAAGTTCAATGTCTGTAACGAGGCGACGGCGAAAGAGAGACAGCGGGAGAGCGCGAGAGCGAGCAACGATGGCAACGCCAACGCCAACGCCAACTAGCGAGAGCAGAAAACAAAAACAAAAAACCGTTTGCTGCTAAAAGCAATGAGACAAGAACGAACGAAAACAAACAAGTATAATAGAGATAACGGAACCGCTATAACACCCTTGTAGGCAATTTCGTATTGAAATTAACACGAGGTTAAGGCAATAAGCGAATATTAAATGCACTAATGAGCTGTTATTGTGCAATTATTTTGCATGCAATACATTTTTAATTAATTCTCTATATACATATATGTATGCTCTATAGAAAATTGCTATGTTATTTAAATAGTTGCTTTAAAATTTGCTTAATTCAATCTGCACATGTAAGTTAATTATTCAGTAGAGTAATTATGTATATTCTTAGCCATAAATTTAAATTAAATAATAATAAATGAAGTAACCCAAAACAGAGCATTCGAACTATTTGCTTTTGCTTACATTTTAAATCTATTCATTATGCATAAAAATAAATTTATAAATTAATTTACCCATATGTGTTGTAAAAGTACGAAATTAATGTACAGATTCTCCACTTATCATTATTAAATACTAAAAAAAAAAAAAAAATTCTTAATGCATGCTCCACATTATTTCATAGTTTATTCTTATTTGTGTTACAAACTTGTTGCAAAACACACTTAATCCCTGTTGGAGAGCATTAAGCGAAATATAAATGCAAAAACAAAAACGCGCTCTCCGTTCTTTCTATGCACAGCCAGAGCATGGTGCAATTACTAAAGGTGGAGTAAACTACTGTGTGGTGAATCTATTCAGCTGCCTAGCTTGCCAGTCGTTTCCTGAACGTCGTTGAAGCAGGTCGACATGCGGATGAATTTTTTTTGTTTTCAGAAATGTTTGATTGTATGCGTGAATGTATTTGTGCTTGTATGTGTTCTACAAGCGTTAATGCACGCATTCATAAGCACATATACACACATACACAAGCATACCAAACGGCAGGCAACTGCTGGCAGCTCGCTCGTAAAAAAAAACGAAGCAACGACAGCGTCGTGAAATTGGCGTGGCAGCTCGTAAAATAGTTTACTCCACCTTTAGTAATTACACCATGAGCCAGAGCGACTCAAAGAATGAGAGACACACAAAGAGAGAGCGAGAGCGAGAGCAAGCGAACACGAGGGCAATGCGAGGCCGGCGTTTTTTTCTTGTTGCGCTCTCTCCCGCTCCGATGGGCTCGCTGCATTGTTGCTGTTGTTGTCAAATTCAGTTTGCTGATAAAGACGCAGGCAAATGGACATGCACAGGCTGATCAGCGAGGTTAAACAGCGTCCCGCTTTGTGGGACGCCAGCCATCCGGAGCACGCTAACCGCGCGGAGACGAAACAACAGTGGCTCAACATTGCCGACGCACTGGACGCCCAAGGTGAGTCAGACAGCAGAAGCTGCATAACTAAGCAAGTGTCTTACTCTCTTAGACACACGCGTTCTCTCTCTCTCTCCCGCTCTGCCGCACAGTGGAACTCTGTCGCAGCAAGTGGAAGAACTTGCGCTGCAGCTATCGCCGGCAGCAGCATCGCAGGCAGAGCACACAAAGACAACAACAACAGCAACAAGCTTCGCCCTCGCCCACTTGGCCCTACGCGGAGGCGATGAGTTTCCTGGACAGCTGTCGGGCGCAGACGGACAGCAGCAACAATGAGGAGGACGACGGCGAGCTGAGTCTGGGCGAGTCCATGTCCTTCAAGACGGAGCCGCTGCCTCCGGATCAAATGGAGGCGGACAACGATGACCTGATGCAGCAGTTTCAGACCATGGCCACGCCGCAGGCGCTGCGACGCCTCTCGCACAGCATCTCGCTGGCCAGCGCCGTTGCCGAGGAGAAGACACTGCCCACTGTGCAGCAGCAGCAGCAGCAACAGCAGCCGCCCAGTGTTGGACAAGGCTCGGCGATGGCAGCGGCAGCAACGAGCAGTTGCCAGTGTGCGAAGCGTGTGGATGAGCAGGTTAACTTTCTGGAGGATCTGGAGCGGGAGGAGCAACAGCTGATGCAGTCGACCAGTCTGGACTTGGCACGTTGCAAGAATATCTTGCATGTGGGCGATTCGGATTATAATTTCCTCATCAGTTTCTTGCCGCTGATGAAGCAAATGTCGCCGCTGCAGAATGTTGCATTTCGCGCCAAGATGGGCGACCTGCTGCTGCAGACGATGCAGCAATCGACAATGTTGCAGCAGCAGCTGCAACAACAACAGCAACAACAGGTACAACAACAACAACAGCAGCAGGAGCAATGGAAGCCGTCGCAAATGTTGTTGAACCAGCAGCAGATGGCCTTGGACCAGGCCCAACAACAAGTCAGCACCAGCTCCACAAATTGGAATTGAGTCGACGTTCTCTGACCAATTGAGAGAATTGAGCGAGTTATTAGCGAATCAATGCGCAAGCTCGCTGCACACTGGACCGCAAGCAATTGTTATATGTGGAAATATATATATTTTTGTTTGTCACCTCGGTATATTTTCGTAATTGTCTCTGTGCTGTAAATGTGAAGCATTCACTTTTTAAATGTTAAGAATAATTGAGATTTTATCTACATATATATTTAAGAATGAATATATTAAATACATCTATTGAGCATTACAAAAAAAAAATATATATATATATATATAATATATACGTCTGATACGTAACATTCACATTTCTTGGTAATAATCTAAAATGATAAGAATACAAAATAAATGATGATGATTTTATATATGCAGCTGACTTTTTAAACTAGAAACTTTCTGCTAAATTTGAGCTGGATTTTCTTAGCTCTAAAAGTCAAACATATGTTGTACGATCTCCACTTATCTTATCATCTTTGTTCCTTAATCAGGTCCTAATTTATACAGCAACGCTTGACTTTTGATGCTTCACTTGTCGCTACCAACCTCATTGACGCGTCAAAGCACCCCTAACTATACAGAACCCAAAAATAGTTGACAATAGCCTACCTTTTGTAGTGTGAAGAATACATTTTATTTGGGAACACTTTAACCCTTAAATAGAAAAGAGGGTGAGCCAGATAATTGAGATAAGCATCAAGGAAACTGGATTTACATGTGTTGCTATACAGCTTGATAATGTTTATACTCTTTTCGAAGAAAATAGTATATTAAGTTTGTGCTGAAGTTTGTAACGCATAGAAGGAAACGTCGGAGACCCCCAAAAGTTACTGCCAGTATGCTTAGAATGACAATACAAATTGATCTAGCCATGTCCGTCTGTCTGTCTGTCTGTATGTATGCAAACTAGTCCCTCAGTTTTTGAGCTATCGCGATAAAACTTTGCACAGACACTTAGTATTCCAGGGGACAGCACATTGGTCGGAGCCGGCCGGATCGGACCACTATATCTTATAGCTGCCATACAACTCGAAGTTGGTTTTGGCCATATATCCCATGTTTTTGAATCTATCGCGATGAAACTTTGCACAGATACTTATTATTTAAAGAGACATCACATTGGTTGGAGCCGGCCGGATCGGATCACTATATCTTATAGCTGCTATACAACTGGCAATGAATTAAATATTCTTAGAACAAAAAAAAAATGTTACGCGACAAAACGATTTTGTACAGCTTATGAAATTTCAGTGGTGCAGTTGGCAGAGTGAAAATTGTCTAAAGGTTCGAAAAGAGTATAAAATCTTCGGCACTCCGAAGATAATCCTTCCCCACTTGTTTACTTTGAAATGTTACTTTTATGGGTAAAAATTTGTAGGAAATTATATGAAGAAATTTAGTGGAAAGGGGAAAAAAACAATATAGAAAAAGTTGAATAAAAACTGTAAATATACTGATGCTGAACTTATACCCTATGTCAAATGCTATGTGGGCGTATTAACTGTATAATACGTTCGTCATATTTACATATGGCACAGCTGTAGGATTTCAGTCTGCTCAATTATATTTCCAGCTCTGATCTCACTGACTGCATCATATAGTAAAATTAGTAGAAAGGGGAGAAGATATGCGAGTGTTTATATGTTTATATATACATATATTGTTGTGTGGGCGCTCAGCAGCTGCACAGTGGAGCTCAGGGTTCGTTGTAATCTGGCTTCTAGGCGGCCCACACACACACACACACACACACACACACACACACACACTCACACTCGCATTCAACTGGCAAGCATATCAATAAATTACAGTAGAATGAACCCCATCCAGGCAGTCGACGGTCAACGGCGGTGGTCCTGTGTTAAAAGCCAAGTCCAAACTTAACATGGCCATAAAAGCGGCTACAACACAAACAACAACAACAACAGCAACAACAACAGCAAAGGCGACTGGCCAGAACAGCGACCAGATTGGATTGGAGAGGTCGCCCGAGAAATCAACGCAGCTGCGGATGACGAATCGAAATTGACATTGAACTGAAGCCGAGGCGACAACGACAGCAACAACAACAACAACAGCAACAACAACAACAACAACAACAACAATAACAACAACAACATCAACAACAACAACAACGACGGCTGGATGTTGAACATTATGAGCTGAACTTGTTGCTGCCAAGTTGCCCGTTGCCAGTTGGCCTGGCTTTTTGAAATCCACTTACAAAAAAACAAAATACTACAAAAAGTCCAACAACCAGTAAACTGTAAAGGTAAACAATACAAAAAGCGGGCCAAAAAGTTTAAGGTGTGTTCTTGAGCTTGAACGCTGCTGCTGCTGCTGTTTTTTGTTGTTGCTGCTGCTGCTGCAGTGATTGGAGCAGTCAACACAGTTAAATGTGCCCAGAATCATAGAGGGGGTTACCTGACACCATTACACTCATAAAAACATATACGCTACACTTAGGCAATTTGCAATCAAATTAGTTGTCTTTTTAGAAGTAATTTGTTGATGTTTGCATTACATTTTTTGAAAAGTAGAAAGTCTCCTATTTAGAAAACGTTTTGTAAAATTTTCTAGATTAACTATTCTTGAAAGTATATGTTCCAAATGTTTCTTAAAATTTTTGAAAAATTATCGTTCTATTTTTTAATAGGATGTACAATTTTCTAAAACAGATATTTTATTTACGAACTTATAAATTGTATTTGTAAAAAGTATAACCAGCTTTCTTAAAATTAAAAAAAAGTGAAAGTATAGATTCAAAATCTATCTTAAAATGTTTGAAAAATTATCGTTCTATATTTGAATAGGATATACAATTTTCTAAAACAGATATTTTATTTACGAACTTATAAATTGTAGTTGTAAAAAGTATAACCAGCTTTCTTAAAATTAAAAAACAAAATGAAAGTATAGATTCAAAATCTTTCTTAAAATGTTTGAAAAATTATCGTTCTATATTTGAATAGCATATACAATTTTCCACAATAGATATTTTATTTACGAACTTATAAATTGTATTTGTAAAAAGTATAACCAGCTTTCTTAAAATTTGCGTAATAAAAATGTTTCTACAATACTCTTTATACTCTGATACCGAAGGTACTCATAGTATATTGGTTTTGTCGAATGTCCGTCAGGCCGTCCGTCTGTCCGTCTGGCCGTCTGTCCGTCTGTCTGTCTGGATTTCGTATTTCCGTATTTCCGAAACGATATTAGATAGACTCTTGAAATCTTTTGCGTTATGATTATATCTATCGGCTTCAGATCAAGTTTATTCCAAATTTATGCCACGCCCACTGGGAGGCTGGCAAATCGATAACATGTCGATACACCTCAAATCACAAATCGATTAAACGTGAATAACTCCCACAATTTTGAAGCTAGAGTAATCAAATTTTTTTATGTATATTGCTGGTGACCTCCCGAAGCAATTGGATCCTAGGTTAATCAGCCACGCCCATTATTACGCCCACCAGCCCCCCTCCAAAATTAATTTGAAATGCTTATATCTCCCGCAGTTTTAGAGCTAAAGCCACCATATTTGGAATATATATTACTGGTGACGTCCTCGACAGATTACAGAAACAAAATTTCGACCACGCCCCCGTAATCGCGAAAATCGATATACATGAATGCACAATTCGATAACACGTGTATATTTCCCGCAATTTTGAAGCTAGAGTCCCCAAATTTGGAATTTAGACTAGGGCTGACCAGCCCAAAAGATTGCGTCCTGGATTTTCCGGCCACGCCCACTAGAACGCCCCCAGCCACCCCGCCCCCCGAAACATGGAAGCCTATATCTCGCACAGTTTAAGAGCTAGGGCCACCAAACTTTGAGGGTAGACTTCTGGCCAACTTCTTAAATTTTGGGGCCACGCCCCCACCCGCCCCCAAAAATCGCGAAAATGTATATCTTCCACAGTTTTAGAGCTAGAGTCAAGAAATTTGTAAGATAGACTTCTTGTCACTCCCTCTAAAGATCGGCCAAATTTTTTGGGGCCACGCCCCTCCCCGCCCCCAAAAATCGCGAAAGCTTATATCTTCCACAGTTTTAGAGCTAGAGTCACCAAAATTTGTAGATAGACTTCTGGTCACCCCCTCTTAAGATCGACCATGCCCCTCCCGTTCCCAAAAATTGGAATGCCGATTTCGGGTCACCCAAACACCAGCAAAAATTTTCTGTTCACTTGCTTTCAGCTGTTCTTAAAATGGTATCAGAGTATTACGCAGTCGGCTCCGCCCGACTGCAACGTTCTCACTTGTTTTAAGACTATATTTTATAAATTGTACTTGTAGCTGGTGTTTTTTTCAGCAATAGACAAAGCTGTATTACCTATTAAAACAACACGCACAATATTTTTCACAATATATTCAAAAAATATTATATAAAATACACTGGAATTTATAAATTATTTCTCAATTTGTTTGACAAACTCAATCATGTAATTTAAATATGAAAATACTGCTTGAAAAAATGCTTCTTAATATTTTTTTTGGCATTTTCGAGTGCATCATGTGGAGTTGCTTTTTGCTGAGTGTAGCAATTGCAATTAAGCGCTGCCAAATTGCACACTGGGCCAAGAATCGAATGCAAATTGACATTTGTCACTCGAACGTGCCCACTTGGCAGCAAATTCCAGCACGAGCTGATGTTGTTGTTGTTGTTGCAGTTGTTGTTGTTGTTGCTGTTGCTGTTGCAGCTACATGTGTGCACATTCCACACGGCAATGGCCATTTCCATTTCCATTTCCATGGCCAAGTCGGCTTTTAGCCACTTTCAACTGTTGCCGCCACGTCTAAGCCAAAGTTAAACATTCCTTTTAAATATGTAAATGTTATTTTATTCATTTTGATGGATTTTCGCACCATTTTGCTAATCCCCGCTAGCCAACAGGCATAAATGTGTTAATGATTTTCCAACAACAACAGCAATAACAACAACAATGTGCATTACCTGTTGTTGTTGGCTGTTTTTTTGTTCTTTTGCCGACAAATGCAAATTTGGTTTCTATTCTGCTCACGTCAAATATTTGTATAGATTTTCAGCTCATCCTTTGCCAACGTTGCAAGTGCATTCTAGCACACAGGTGTTAAAAATCGCAGCTCATTGTTAATGCGTGTTTGTTGGCCATTGTTGTTGTTATTGTTATTGTTGTTACTTCATGGTACTCCGTTGCGGAGAGTTTTACCATATTGCGGAATTTCCAGAATCTGTGCGATTCATCGAAAGGGTTCCCGAACAACCGCCACTGACGCCTCATCTAACACCTTCTCACAAATTTTGCATATGGCCTAAACAATTGACAAACAAAAGCCGCAACAGGTGCGTTTTCCTCTGCTTCTTCTTCTTCTTCGTATTCTAACAGATGCTCGAATCTGCAGAGATTACACATTAGGATTAGTGAATGTGCCACAAGTGTAGTTCCTACAATTGGATACGCTGGACATGAATTGCAGCCGACTCATTTGAATGGATTTAAACCGAATATACGAATGTGATCTGAACAAAAGAATATAATACAGAGAGAGCTGTGAATTCTATACAAACGGGGAAGATGGTGAACTATTTTTGAATTCAACTAAGTTTGAAGTCTTGGAAGCATTATCTTAGCTTGTCTTTGCTAGAAAATCGAAAATTTAAAAGTTGTTTAGATTTAAATGCAGATCTAATATAGATATGCTAAAACGCGCTCAAAAAGATCTTGGAATGTAAAATCGGTTCAGTTTTGTCAAAGTTATAGAAGTTTAAAATCTTGAAGAGGTATTTCTAGTGATTCGGAAACCTAATCTTGGTTTGTTTTCGATAGAAAATCTAAATTTTAAAAGTTCTTCAGATTTAATAGCAGATTCAATATGGCCAAGGTCAAGGCATGATCCAAACTGTTTGTTTTGGAATGAAAATCGGATCAGTTTTGACAAAGTTATAGGAGTTTGGCAGTCTTGGAAAGGTATTTCTAGTGATTTGGAACTCTAATCTTGGCTTGTTTTTGCTAGAGACTCGAAATTTCAAAAGTTCTTCAGATTTAAAAGCAGATTCAATAAGGTCAGATCAAGACATGATCAAAACTGCCTCTGGAATGAAAATCGGATCAGTTTTGGCAAAGTTATGGGAATTTGAAAGTCTTGGAAAGGTATTTCTATGAACTTAGAAGCATTGTATTGGTAGATCATCGAAATTTAAAAAGATCCTCAGATTTAAAGGCAGATCTTATATAGAGGTCAAACAATGATCAAAAAGCCCTTGGGATAGAAAATCGGATCAGTTTTGGCAAAGTTATAAAGGTTTGAAATCTTGGAAAGACATTTCTAGAGATTTGGAAACCTAATCTTGGCTTGTTTTTGCTAGTAACTCGAAATTTATAAAGTTCTTCAGATTTAAATGCAGATTCAATAAGGTCAAGGTCAAGACATGATCAAAACTGCCTCTGGAATGAAAATCGGATCAATTTTGACAAAGTTATGAGAGTTTAAAAGTCTTGGAGAGGTATTTCTAGGAACTTAGAAGCATTATCTTGGCTTGTTTTTGGTAGATCATCGAAATTTCAAAAGATCCTCAGATTTAAATGCAGATCTAATAGAGAAGTCAAAACATGATCAAAAAGCCCTTGGGATAGAAAATCGGATCAGTTTTGGCAAAGCTATAGAGGTTTGAAATCTTGGAAAGACATTTCTAGAGATTTGGAAACCTAATCTTGGCTTGTTTTTGCTAGAAATTCGGAATCTCAAAAGTTCTTCAGATTTAAATGCAGATTAAATAAGTTCAAGGTCAAGGCATGATAAAAACTGCTTTTGGAATAAAAATCGGATCAGTTTTGGCAAAGTGATGGGCGTTTGAAATGTTAAGATGGCATTTCTAGGTAAATCAGCTCATTTACATTGATCGGCTACCTCAGCTGCAAAGCCTCCACTTATATTTACTGTTTATCAAGCCGCGTTTTGCCAAACAATTAGTGATTAATCAGCTAAAGGATGTTTAAGGCTTGCATGCTCAAAGCTCATATGCAGTGAAACAGCTTTCATTGTGCTTATAATGATGCGTTGCTCATCTTTTGCAAATGCTGCGCTCAATCAATGACCATAATCTGAAAGAGCGACCGACTCAAGCCAATCAAAACAGGCACTTAACATTTGGTAACCCAAAACTCAACTCCGAAATGCGCTGCGGCATCGTTAACTGACGTGAAACGCAGAAGAAAGAACGAAAGAAAGAGGTAGAAGGAGAACAACAACAATTACGCTGAGTCATTCGGACATGGGCCGAAAATATTCTGACTTTGGGTTCTTTTCGAGTTGGTGTTGTGTGTGTGTGTGTGTGTGATGTGTGTGTGTGCAACGCCCTCAACCGCCCAGCCCGCCCCCACCCCTCGCCGCTCTCTTGACAAGCAATCAAGAGAACTGCTTCGCAGCTCCCCCGCTGCCCGCCCGCCCTCTCTCTCGCTCTTTGTGCTTGCTCTCTGCCCGCTCTCTGCCCGCTAGCAATCAATGCTGCATGACAGCTAGGTTAACAGTCGATCCTACGCGCTTCCTCTTGATTTCGTTAAGTAAATCTCCAACATGGCTGGGCAACCTTCACGTCGTCGTCGTCGTCGCCATCTGTGTCTCCGTCCGTCCGTCCGTGCGTCGTTTTCATGGCGAGATCATGATCATGGCTTTAACTGGCTCTTGGCTCTTGGCTCTTGGCTCCGAAGGCACAAAAGTACGTGTGTATTTTTAACTTGGCTCGCTTGGCTCTTGGCGTTGGCAGCGGCTGCGTTTATTGTTGTTGCTGCTGTTGTTGTTGTTGTTGTATGTCTCGGGCTCCAGACGACAGTCCGAGTTGTTTGGAGCTCTTTAGGAGGCAACCGCGACGGCAACGGCGACGGCGACGGCGACTGCGTCGGTTTTCTTTTTTAAACGCTTTTAAACACCTGAGAAACTTGCTTTTTAATGTGCGCACATGTGTGCGGCTCACGATCATCATGATCATGATCATGATCATGATCATCATGTGGAAGTCTAGGCTACCCAATCTCAGCCTCAGCCCCAGCCTCAGCCTCTGCATCTGCCTCGTTTGTGCGATGATGAAGCAAATATAACAAATCTTAAAGTTATCAACCCGACACTTCTTTGAATGCACTGAGCGCAAAATTGTGTGGCACTTACTTAAGCTAAGCTCAAATAGACTAGAATCAAGACATCGAAATTGTTACTAATCATAGACGTATTAGAACTATTTAATCAGACTAAGCACATAAGCAGCTAATATTAGCAACTCAATTGAGAAATTCTCTAACATTACTAGAATTGAGCATGAAAATACTTCAAATTAGTTGAAAGCTTGAGCTTAAGTTGATAATGTACTTGTAAAGAGAGATTAAGTTGGACTAAAATTAAGTCTAGTTCAGTTGAAATATCAAGACATCGCAAGTATTATATATATATAAGTACAAGTATTATATTATATATTCAAACAAAGCGCAAGAAATCTTAAAATAAGTGCATATTGTCTTAAAAAGAAGCAATATTGTCTAACTAACTAATTTGAGCATAAAAGTACCTATTTATTAAATACAAATTCTATATAATAATTATAGTAAAAACCATATTTGGACAAGCCGCAAGAAATCTTAAAATAAGAGCTTAATGTCTTAAAAACAATTAATGTTTGCACAAAAATAACTATTTTTAAAATAAATCAAATATATTTCAAATTATTCAATGAATCAATGAAATAAATCAAATATATTTCAAATTAATGAATGAATCAGTGAAATAAATCAAATATATTTCAAATTATTCAATGAATCAATGAAATAAATCAAATATATTTCAAATTAATGAATGAATCAATGAAATAAATCACATATACTTCAAATTAATGAGTGAATCAATATATACTTAGTCGAAAATTCAAAGACTGTCTGATCTATGCTAGGTTTCTAGATTCTGAAATTCAGGGCCTAAATATTATGGATTATATGAGCTTGCAAATGGAAACAAACTTGCTTTTTAGTTTGTCTAAAATTGTACAAGCTTAAATCCAGTTTGTACTATATCTTGATGAAATTTAAAGTTCTTATCTTAATTCTGACACATTTTTTTTTTTGTTATATATTTACATATTTTATTAAACAGGCTTTCTGTTACCTTTTGTGGCAACTTAATCTTGTTTTACTTTACACATTTTTTAAGTTCGCAAATGCAAAATTACCAAAAACAATCAAATAGTTTTCGAAATAAGTTAAAAATGCTTGACAATAAATTTAATATTATTTGAAAACTATGGGAAAAAAAATACTGAAGATTCTTCGCACTGTTTAACTGTAGTAATTTCAATCTTAAGTGAAAATTGTGCGTTTCGACCACGAACTACTTGGTATATTTCTCTCAGTGTGGTGTCTTTGGCTCTGCGCCTGCGCCACGCAGCTGAGTAAATCAATTGACGCGCACAATTCTAGGAATTTAGCTCTTGAGCTCTAGAGTGTAGCCCCAGTGCCCCCAGCCAAGACCCCCTCTATTCTGCCCCGCCCCCGCCTCCGCCCCGCCACCACTCCTAGCCCCTTTGGGCTGCTCATTTGAATGCGATCGCGTTGGCCGCCTGCTCGTTAATGTGTTTGGCTGCCCCCACGGGGCATTTTGGCAGCGGCAAGCATTTGTCAGACGGCTGCAGCAGCAGCAGCCGCAGCAGCAGCAACTGCAGCAGCAGTTGAGATTTATACCTAAATGATTAACCATTTCTTTCTCTAGGCCGGCTGCAGCAAGAGTTTGTGCTGTGGGTGCCACACTTGGTGTGAATTTGTAATGCGCCCGCTTTTTACTTGGCATTGACTTTGGGATTCGGATTGGGTTTGGGTTTGGGATACGGTTTGGGTTCGCTTTGGTTTTGCTTTGCTTTTGCTGACCATTCTTTGGGCTGCCTGTCCGATTGACACCTGCATGCATTTCTTGTTTCTCAGGTGTGCACAGCGCTCAGGTGTCTTTCACTGTGTGTGTCTCGTTTCTTTATTCCATTTCTTCCTCTTCATCTGTGCGGGGTCTTTTTTCATTTTGGAGTTGAGTCATCGACCATTCACGTTGTTGCTATTGGAAAGGATTTCATTGCTCATCGTTTTTCCGTTGTTGGCTCAGGTAGTTGTTGGTGGTTGTTATTGTTGTTCTTATGGCCATGTTGTGATTGTCCCACAGTTGGCATTCACATTTACACATTTTAAAACGTTTACGACCTCGGCAGGGTTTTTATTTTACGAATGCATTCGCCGTGCGTTTTAATTAGCCAAAGTGCATCTCTCTATATATGTATGTATACAATAAATACCCTGTAGATACACAAAGGAATGGGCACAAAAGATATGCCTGTTGAATGTTGTTTACTCAAGGAGCGCAAAGGAGTCAATGTTTGTGCCGGAAACTATGCCGAGAATAAACAATTAGTAGTAGTTGATTGTCGGTGCAGATGAAGTAAAGGATTATTTGTGATTCGAAAATATTTATGGTGTGCCAGGAAAAACATTATATATATTTTAAATATTCTTATCATTGTTGGCATATAACAAAGCAATAAACTGTTTATAGTTTCTTGATGAAGGTAGGAAGTCAGGAAGTAACAAAACATACTTCCTGCTAAAAAGCTGACAGGTATATTAAGGGTATAGAAAAACGTATTTCTAAATAACTATTTGAAGTCTCTAATCCTATTATAAGAAATTATGATAATTTAATACAAACTGATTTTAGTTGCAAGGATGTATCAAATAAATAAGCTACATATAGTTTGTGAATGGATTAGATGAAGTCAAACATTATTTTAGATAAGCATATAGTAATAATATTACAGAAAATTAATCTTGGTAAGGTAAAAGCTCATCGAACATACGATGTAAATATATTTAAGAAAATGCCAAAAAAATGTCTCACAGTTAAGCAAAATATCATTAAAAGCAGCTTTAAAGCTTTAATGAGCTTTAAGTAGCAGCTTAAGCTCTTTTTCATCATTTCTTTTGCTGTTTATTGTTGTTTCTTGTGCTGTTTTCGCTCGTATCTTATTTAGTCTTACAGATTAATTGACGCAGACATTACATAAAAATAAAATAAATAAAGCATTTCACAAGCGGGTCAAAAGCATTTCGCCAGCACGAAAGACAAAAAGATACGATTACGAATAAAAGTAAATACATACAGCAGCAGAAAGCTGGCAGCCCAAAAACGAGGGTACTTTACCGTTGTGTGCGCAGGTGTGCGAAAGCATTAAAATTCCACTCGAAAAGAGCTGAAAATTTCACAAAAACAACAGCGAAGAGAAGAAAAAAACACAGCGACAATCCAAGCACGTCAAAATGCTTTGCCAATGGCGCTGGCGTCTTCCAGCTACAACAACAACAGCAACAGCAACAAAAAGAAGAAGAAGCAGCAGAAGAAGTCGGCGAGTTTCCGACTCAAGTTCCAAGCTTACAGTTAACAGCTGAAAGCAAAATTAAATGACTGCACAAAGTTCAGGCGTAAGTACGAGTGCTTAAAAAAGTCGCACGACACTCAAATCACGACTAGAAACCTGAAAAGGTTTTGGAGCAGCAAGCAGCATGCAGCAACAACAACCACTTGGCCACTTCCAAGTTGCAAGTTCAGTGAAGTTCAACGCGAAAAACGTGCGGCAGCAAAAGCATCACAAGCTGCTTGCAGCTGCCAATGCAATGCTCTAGCCCCACCCCCTCATATTTTGTTGTTGTTGCACTCTACTCTCTTCAAGTCTACCCGCAATCATAATCACAAGCAGGCAATCAAATTTGAAATTTCTGCTGCCGTTAATGAGCGCCTCAATGAGCTTTATCTTGCGGAAGCTTCGCCTTCAATTTCGGACCAGGGCCAGCTGCGCAGTCGCTGTCGCTGTCGCAGTCGCTGTCGCCGTCGCTGCTGGCAGGTGTTCATCAGCAAAAAGCTGCGTCATTGATTAGCACGCAAAGCAACACAAAAAATCTAGACTGCTGCTGAGCCTGCGCCTGAAGCAACTGAGAGCAGATGCTAACAGAGAGAGAGGGAGAGAGAGAGCGCAGAATAACTGCACTGATGTGTACAAAAACAAATTATATGTGCGCTATGCGTAAATTGAGAGCTTTTTTGCATGTGATATGTGAAAAGGCAAATGAGAACAGAACTAAGGAACTAAGGAACTAAATACAGTGGTTGCAGATTGAAATGCTTGCGGTGATTCTATTTTAAATAAATTCTATATATAAATGCTCATGGATAACTGTATTGGCCAATTTTAACTATACAAAAAACATTTAAAGTATTGTTGCTATATGAAAATGAATTTATAAACAGAAAAAATTAATAAAAAATCTTTATCTTAACATAAAAGTTAAAGACATGACATGAATGATTATTAAAAATTTTATTTTATATTTAATTAATTAATAAAATTTATATTTTAAGTATTTCAAAACCGAAGACATTGTCTAAAAATGTTATAGGAACAGACTTTTGAAATGACAACTGACATTTTACAAGATTTGAATTTCTTTAGCTTTCTAAACGTTTATTATTTAAATTCCTAAATCCAATATGCCCTCTTCTGCCAAATGATGACTGGGTATGTTGGCCCCAAACAGTTGCTGGCTTCGTTTGTGCCGCTTGCGACAGGCAGCTGCCAAAAACATAAGTCACGATTTTCGCTTTTGTTAATTCATCAGCGAACAATTTGCATTTTTCTGATATTTCGTTGTTGTTGTTGGCTTTTTTTTGTGGTTTGCCGCTGGTTCATTTCTTTACGATTTCTTTGGCTCGTTAATCTTGCTGGTGCGACCCTTTTGCAACTGCAACTGCAGCAGCAACAGCAACAACTTACAGCTTACTGCGCCGGCAAACTTGGCAACAAACAACTTTAATTAGCATTTTTGCGCCAGAGCAGCAGCAACAACAGCAACAACGACAGCCACTGCAATTATCGAGCAACACAAGCTGCAACTAGTTGTTGCACTTGGGTTTTTGCTCTGGTTGCGGGTGGGTTACCAATTGGCAGCTGCAACTGCAACTCGCCTGGCTCCAACTGCCCAAAAAGCCGCCTTCTTTTTTCACTGTTGCTAGCGAATTTTCAATTAAACGGCACGTCAGCAACGATAAGGCCAAAGACGAGAAGCAACCGTAACAGCAACTGCGGCAGCAACTGCAACTGCGGCAGCAACAGTTGCTGCCGCAATGACAGCAATGTGTTAACAATTTGCGCGCCACAGCTGCGCAGAAGTTAACGTTTTTCACTTTTGTTGTTGCTGTTTGTTTGTTGGCCGCGCATCTGCAAGTAGCCTAATTACGGCTCAAACACTGACATAGATAGGCCGCCAGACAACGGTAGCCAAGTGCTTCTGCACTTCTAGCCCAAATTGCGTCCAGATGCTGCGCCTGTCACTCTCAATCCTCCGGCCTCCATCCTCCATCCGCCTGCTCGTTTCGTGCTCAATCCTCATTTAGCACAAATCAAATTAAGCGCTTGTTACCCGCTCCAGCCATTAAAAGTTTCACCACTGCATTAAGACACCCTTTAAAAAAAACAGCAAGTGAGAATGCAGCCAAAATGGCCAAAAATGCGCACATGCGTTTATGTTACCAATGTTATAAATTCTGTTGCCAATGTTGCCAATGTTGCTGCCCCTTTCCATGTTGTTGTCCCTTGTGGCAAGCAAAGTTCACGTTGCAAAGAGGTCGCCAAAGAGGATCGGCTGTGTTGTGTGTTGTGTCGCTGGCATCGCGTAATTACACTTAAGTACCCCAGACAAGGAGTCCAGACCCCAATACAAACCCAAACAAACCCAACCAAAACAACCAACTCTGACGGCCCACTGAGCACTGAAAGCCAAAAACAAAAGAAAACTGGCCACAAAAATACTGTTGAAATCTCCCATACTCTGTTATCAGTTTGGTAACAGTTTGTGACTCTTGTAAGTTGTAACTTTAAATATGACTCTTAAACATATATAAACATTTGAGAATATAAATATTTGCTCCTAAAAATGTAGCCTCTAAAATGGAAGCTTTAAGACTTTACTTTTTGTGAACAAAAGATATTTACTGTATTATCAGAGAGGAAATCAGTCTATGACATATATAGATATATCATATAGATGTATAGATATATCATATAGATGTATAGATATATCATAATAATTTTGTAACAGTTTGTGACTCTTGTAAGTTGTAACTTTAAACATGACTCTAAAACGTATATAAACATTTCCTATTTTTCATATTTTAGTGAATTAGAGAATATAAATATGAGGCCCTAAAAATTGAGCCTCTAAAATGAAGACTTTACTTTTTTTAACAAAAGATATTTACTGCATAATAAGAAAAGAAATCGGTCTATGATAAATATATGTAATATCATAAATATCATGTATAGAATATATCTCTGATGGATGACAAATATAGTTATAGCATATATAGAACATAACTCTGATGGCTAATTATTGTAATAGGCTTCTGTAATTTTGCTTATATACTTGAAATTCAAGGAATTTCTATTGCAAGCAATGTTTGACTTCTGATTTCTTAAATCTTACATAGTATAAATAATGAAAACTTAAAATTCTAACTTTTAAACTAGAAACTTATTTAATTTACTGCTGTTATACGAATTTTAAATAATTCTTATTTAATTTCCTGCTGTTATGCGAATATTAAAAAATTTTCTTTTATTATGCATGAGTTTGCTAAACTAACTATAGCCAAACTATTTTGTAACCAGAAAAAAATTAGATTAAATTCTTAAACAGTTGTTTCTTATTGTTTTAGCATATATTTGCCACTGTGAGTGGACATGATATACATATATATTGGGTTTCATCTTTAAAAAAGATAGTTTGCAAACCAATAAAAATTAAATTTTCATGCCCAACAAAATTGCTAAAATTCCTAAAGTTTATCTGATACGAAGAAGCATAAAAACAAACTATAAAAGACAGGTCTGAGGCCTGCCTGCAACAGATATACTCCTGTTACACTCAGAAACAGCGCATAAGAACCACATGAAGCTGCAAATTAAATGGAACGCAGCCTGGCAGGCAACAAGAAAAAAGGCGCTTTTTAGTCCTGCAGAATCTCAACGCTGTGGCGCAAAGTGAATTGTAATTGGGAACACGGAGCTGCAGTTGCAGTTGTTGTTGCAGTTGGAGCCTGCTGTTGCTGCTGCTGTTGCAGCTAGTGGCAGCTGTGACGGCAACACTCGAAGCGCGACTAAATGCGCAAAAATGTTGCAAAGACGGTAATTTACAATTGCAACTAAATGCGGCAGGCGACTCCAGGCGGCAGGCAACATGCAGCAGGCCACATTCAGTATTGCCAATTGCTCCGACTCGCCCCGACTGCTGCTGTACCCTGCCCGGAGGGCAGTGATTTGGGTATCGCTTCTTGTTGCTGCTTGCTGCTTGCTGTTTGCTGCTTGCTTGTTGCACCTTGAGTGCATCGTTCTCAGCACCTCTATTAGCCCGAATTGGCTTTTGCCCATTTACGCTTACGGTTGCAGCAGTTGCAGCTGAGCGCAGTTGCAGCCAACAGTGCCTCCAAATTGGCTGTAAGTGTCTACAAATGAATCGCACTGAAATGCCTGGGCAATCAAATCTGACTCTATTCTTAGAAGGATAAAGAGAAAGAGAGAGAGAGAGAGAGAGAGAGAGAGAGTGAACTGAATCTTATTTTAAACTCAACTTTATTGGGTATTCGAACTTTAAGCCTTTTTGCATAGGTTTTTTTCAAATGGGAGTAATAATAACTATGAAAAACTCAAAAAGTAAAAATTACCATGATTTTTAGAAAACAAACTCAACAATTTTAAAAATAGAAAATTATAGCGAGAAAAAAATGGAAAATTTTAGAAATAAGATATATATATATATCTTGGTTTTTTGCAAATATCTTGAAAACTAAAAATGTTACAAAATCACCCTTAGCACCTATTATAGGGCTACTAAAGAGCTATTAGTTAAGCCAGTTGTCAGAATAAAATCCGTTTTATTTTGCCGGTTTTTTACTTCAAGTGCGTACGATTGCAAAATCCGACACCATGGAAACGCCCATATATATATATAGGAAGCACTTAAAAAACATATTTGAAGTTTTCGTAATAAATTATAAAGTAGGAAAATGAGGAAAACAATTAGTGTAGAAATGGAGAATTTTTAAAAAAAATATGTTTTTCAATTTAATTTTCTTTTTTAATTTTTAATAGTTTTTATTTAAATTAAAAAAATTAAGCACTCTAGCTGAGCTGAATACTTAAA
The DNA here is from genome assembly GCA_035042425.1 of Drosophila flavopinicola. Taxonomy (NCBI): domain Eukaryota; kingdom Metazoa; phylum Arthropoda; class Insecta; order Diptera; family Drosophilidae; genus Drosophila; species Drosophila flavopinicola. The sequence continues at coordinate 13,776,142 of JAWNLL010000452.1, read as the reverse complement.
GTTATTCAAAATTGAGATAAATCGCTGTATAATAAGATCAAATTTGCATTTTAGCTAGAGTTCGATGCCAATTAATTTCAGCATATAATAGAAATATAGTAAAAATATGTATAAAAAGATATTTTTTAAAAAACTCCTTTTTTCATGATAAGACTTCAAAACGTCTTTTAAAAATCTACAAAATTGCCAAACATAGTCCAGAGCAAGTTTCATCAATATGCCCTTCTTTAAAATGAATTTGCCGCACTTGGTAGCTCATTTGTTAGTCACTGTAGCCGCAAAACAAAACCAAACAAAACAAACCCTTTTGAGAGTGAGTGGCCTAAGCAAATCAGCAAGCAGAAAGGTTAACAAAGCGCAACCGCGTCGCATTCAGCTGCGCATTGGGCTACTGTGGGCAGCTCCTGCTCCTTGGGATGGTGAGATCGAAAAGTGTTCTGGACAGGAAGCCGCCACCAACAGCAGCAGCAGCAGCAGCAGCAGCAGCAGCAGCAAAGAGCTAACAGCAACAGGAACGAGGCGCGACAGAAGCCCAAGAGGAATGCAAACATGAAACACAATAATTGAGCAGCGTGGAAAAATTGCCAAAGACGCGAAATGGACAAATACGAATTACAGTATCCAAATCAGTGTCTTCCTGCCCCCGGCCAGATCCCAGCAATTTAGTATGGAGCAGCAGCAAAAGCGGCAGCTGCAAAATTCATTTGACAAAAGCAGCGCCAAAAGTGAAACAAAGCAGAGATCGGGAACGGGAGCGGGAGCGGGAGAGGATGAGAGAGGTAGCCATCCTGGAGAGGAATTCAAATAACTTGGCGTTTAATTTATGAGAATGCGCGGTAGCTCGTTGCAAGTGGTTCAATGTTGCAGATGCTGCACATGCGCTACGGCGATAAAAATATTTTGGCCCAAATTGAAGTCGGAGCAGCCCCTCTGATGAGTCCCCTTTGCTTCCCTGCACGTCGGTTCATTTTATTAATCATGTGCGTAATTTATTTGGGCAGCCGTTCGCAATTTCACCCAAAAATGGAAATTGGCACGCCGAATTGGTTTCGTTTTGCGCCGCGGGGCGTTCATCAGGCTGCACATCATTTACATATATATAAATACCGTATATATACCGTATATATATACCGTAAGATTGTCACAGGTGAAAGATGGGCAATCAGCGCAGCTTGGCCACGCCCACTCGATATCCGCCTCTCGCTCGTTTATCAAAAAAGCGTAATTTGTCTGGCCTGCTTATCAGAGTCAGTCGCTGGCGATAATTTGGACTCGCTATCAAATTGTGATGGACACAAGCAAACATTTGTCTTCCAGCAGTTGTGTATTATTGGGTGCCTGCAGGACCACCATTAAAGGGTCTTATCTTATCTGCCGCAGTCGCTGCCTGATGAGTCGACAATTTGCCTTTGCCCATGGGCACTTGTTCCCAGACTCAGGCTCAGACTCAGAATCAGACCCAGGCAAAGGCAAAGGGCTCCCGGCTCAGGTTAATTATCTAGCAAGCCTTAGGAGGGCTGCTCGAAGTGTATGTCATTATAATTACAAAATTGTTCTTAAAAAACCAAAAGCCAAAAGCTGAGACTAATGAATAAATTCACTAAGAAGATATTATGTATATATATTATATATATATTCTGATATATATTGTAGCTAAGAATATTATGAACATTATTCGACTAATTCTGTTAAGCTCAAATCTACAAAGCTGTCAATAAGTTCTTTTTCAGTCAATTGCAATTCTTAGTTCAAACATAAATCTTCCTAGGTTGATTTTTAATATATCTTATAGGTAATTTTGCAAAAAATATGATTCTATAATGAATTTATAACTATAGAAATGTCAACTGTTAGCTTTAGAGTCTCAATAGTCTGATTTAAACGTTAGTAAAACCTACCAACGCTCATCATGGGGCAATGCTACTTTATTTAGAAGATTTCAAGCTCGATTTCTGGTAAAAATAGCTTTTTTAAGAATATGAAAAATTAAAAAAAATAATTTGTGTGTTAAAATTGATTTTTATAATTACTAAAATGGAAAATTCTAAATGCTGAGCATATTAAAGCTTATAAAACTTATAGATACTTTTGCTATCTCTGAAACATGACAATATACAGTATATTAGAAACCTTCTACCTCTTAAGAAGTTTTTCAGTTATTTTACAACACTTTTTACAACACTTAAGCTTCATAAACTTTTTCTTGTATTTTTTTCGATAGATCGAATAGTGTCGTATGTGTTAAATATTACAAATACTTATATGATTATTGTTTACCTTCTCTATAAATACATTGAAAAACAGCCTAAAATTTGCGCAAACTTCTCAAGCAACCCACTCGTAGTCTATCTACTTTGTATTTGTAAGCCTATCGTCAACATTTCCCACTTGGCGTTGTCCTTTGTTTGTTTTGGTGTGAAACAGCAGAGAGACAGTCGCCAAAGCAGGTACCAAAACACACACATATCTCTTCCATATATCTCTCTGTGTGTGTTTGGACTCCACTTGAGTAGCAGCAACCGAATGTTGCACGTGTGCATCGTGTGGTAATCTCTGTTGACATTCCTGGAACTGTGACCTTTGATATGGACCGACAGTTTTTAAGGTTTGGTTTCGCATTACTCACGTCCAGCAATATGTATATGTGTGTTGGCTTTTAATAAGCGTTAAGTTGCCAGGACTCACCGACAAATTACTAAGGACGAAACCCAAACACAGCAGCAGCGACTCAATTTGCCTGCTTGCTTGCTTGCTTGCTTGCTTGCCTCCTTTGGGGCATGCAACACAAACAAGTGTTCAAATTAATGAGTCTCCGATTTGTTAAATTTCGTGGCTCATTTCGTGTTTTAGGTATTAAGTATTCAGGGCGTGGCAAACACGCAGCCAGACATTAATCGTCAATCGAGAGAGCGAGAGAGCGAGAGAGAGACCCGAACAAAACCGCATAATGCGCCACAGCCGCAGCCGAAAGACCATCAACATTTTTATCATAAGCCGCTAGCCCCTGAGCATATTAATGAGTTGGAAGATTGAGGAATTTCATCAAGAAAAGAAGGGCCACATTTCGAAGAAGCAAGTGCAGCAAACATTGTTATTGTTAGGGCATTTTTTTCTGATCAACATGATGATGATCAGCATGCAGTCGGGGTTATTGTCTGCTGAGGTTTTTTGTCATCGCACAGGATGGGGGCGATTATCTTTCATCGGCTGTGGCATTTAATTATTCCAATTTATATGCAAACACTTGTTGGCAGGCTGAAGAGACAGAAAACAAAAACATTCCTGGAATTTTCACTGTCTTTTATTTCATTTGTTGTGTGGGCTGATCCATACCAACAAAATATTGTTGTAGTTGTGGAAAATTTTCCAACGTTATGTCACGTCACGTCACGTCGCGTCACGCATTTCACATTAAATATAATCAGTCAATGTAAATGGCTCCCTTTTGGGTTCACTTAAGGGCAGTTAAGACTTATCAGCAGTTGGGCTCTCAATTAATCAGAGCAAATATTGGCGATTAGGTCAGTCAGCAGATAAAGACCAAGGCACAAATACAAACACCGACACGTAGGCACAGGAAATGCATTCACATTTTTTATGGGGCAACTTCATATTTCACTTGATAAGGCAATGTAGTTTATGGCAAAGAACAACTCCGGCGCCGAACGGCTCAACAAGTGCCTACTCAAAGGCAAAAGCAAAGAAGTGAGACGCACTTGTAACGCGGACTTGCAACTTGTGGTTGCTTGCTTTGACTTATGTGTGTGCACAGTGTACACTGTACACCATGCACACTGTGTGTGTATAAAGTGTCATGTTTGTCCATAACCAAAGCCACATCCAAACGAACGACTCCGAATCTGACTCTGTATCGCATTACGTGCACTCAGCCAAATATATATGAGCCACATATCATTTTTGGGCTATTAAATAAATAACAATAAATGTGTCAATTCTAAATATACAAAATTATTTACTTGCCAGTACAAACACTTGTAGTTTATCAAAAAGTTTTTGAGAAATAATTGCTTAAGAAATATATTTCTTAAAAGTACATATGCAAGACATTCTCATATATTTATAGAAACATTCATTTTAAAGCCCTGTAAAAATACATTAGGTTTCTGTAACTCATCTCATTTACTTTAGTTAAATTAATAAAAATTACCTTTATATATATAAGTTTTTTCTGCTTGTAATTAATAATTTAGATTTTAGAAATATATTTCTGAAAAATCTGCAAACATTTTCTCTATATATTTAAAAAAAACGTTCCTTTTAAAAGTTAAAAAAAACATATAAAATGTTCTGTTAATCATTTGTCATTTTTATTGCTTTCGAAAATAATATGAATCGTAATAAATAAATGAATAATAAATTTACAAAATTAATTATTTAAGAGTCTTTAATCGAAAATCCCAAAAAAATATTTTTAATTATTTCTGCTCTTGAAAAAGAATAGTTAAATTGTAAGAAATATATTTCCAAAAAGATTGAGTGCAAGTCTTTTTTTTAATATTTATAGAAACATTCCTTTTCAAGTGGAAAAAAGTATAAAGTGTTCTACAACTCACTTTTCAAATAGAAACTTACGAATTTTAAACCATTTTTACCAATAGTTATACATTGATACCAAAAATACTCTAAACTTTACAAATCTTTATTTTTATGTTAGAAAATTATATTTTGAAATTTGTAAATAATAGGTTGTAGAAAAAGCTACAAAACAGTTTGAGAGTTTCTCTACCTCAGCAGGCATTGGGAACTTTTCCAGAATTCTCTAGCCCATTTTCTCTAAGTGCAGCCAAGTCGCTGCGCGTTGCTTTTCCCAGGCGCAGAACTTTCAAAAGAAAAGAGACTGAAAGTCACGTCTTGGAGAATGTCGCTGCGAATGAGTTGTGAGCTCAGCGTGGAGCTGTTTGACCATTATGTTTTATGTTTTTAGGTTTCTTATATATATATAGTATATATAGCGTTGTTAAGCGTCTGTGACAGTTTTATGGTGCATTTGGCTGCATTGATTTGGGTTCAGTTTTTAACACTTTTGTCGAAATTTAATACAAGCCGCATTCAAATCATGCATCATGTAATTCGAGATTTATTATACGAGTATATCAAGTATTATCGACCAACCAAGCCATACTACATATACAATTATAATACCCTAATAATCGAGCCCACATCATTTTCGGTGCGATTAACGCTCAAAAGAGGAATCGAAATGAGAAATGAGAATGGGAGAATTGTTGAGAATCTAATACAGAAATTGGCGTTGCGAGCTTAATTGGATCCGCATTGTGTTGTTGTTGTTGTGTGTGTGTTGTGTGTGTGTGTGTGTGTGTGTGTGTGTGTGCGTGAGAGAGTGTCTGAGCGTGGATAATAGGCTGGAAATTATGTTTTTATTGAAATAAATTAAGTGCACGTGCGCTCATGTGGGCTGACAGACAATAATGATTGAAACTATTCCAAGTCTATACAGATATACATATGTATATAGTGTATGATAATAAGTAGGCCTGCGTCAATTGGTCTAGATGGAGTCTGAGGGCCGGCCCCTATAATAATGCAAATGTTAATCTAATCTAATTCTAATACACGAAGCGAGTATTCAAGGCAGTTTTTAAATAGAACGAAACTTTGGCTTAATGCTAAATTTGCGAGTTTAAGTGACAGAAGGTTAGCTAAAGGTAGTGTATACAGTTTTAAAAAATGTTTAAAAATAATAAAATATATTATTTAAAATTTACAAAAAAATTAAGTGCTTAAATTTTGTATGTAGAATTAATATAGACGTCGAGATATTGAGGAAATCATCTCGGGATTGAGAAATTAGGAAGAATAAGCAGCATAAGGGTGGCGTATATATTTTTTTAAATTTATTTAAAATTTATAAAACATCTTATTTAAAATTTGCAAAAAATTAAGTGCATAAAGCTTTTATGTAGAAATAATATAGAAGTCGAGCCATTGAGAAAATACCCTCGGTATTGAGAATTGGTTCAGTTTTGACAAAGTTATAGCAATTGAAAACTTCAAATAAAACCTAACAGGCGATTTTTGCATGAATTTCGACAATAAAATTCGTTTTTAACTTTAAATATAGTATTAATATAGAAGTTATGGAAATTGGATGTTTAATATCTAATATATTTTATATTTTACATGAACTTCGCATACAACTTTCGTTTTCAACCTTAAATGCATTATTCATAAAGAGGCCAAAGCATAGACAAAAATAATCAGTTTTTACAAATTTTAAGCAGTATAAAGCCTGAATCCGATGTTAAATAAATAAAATAAAATACTAACATGAATTTCGACAGCAAAATTCGTTTTTAACTTTAAATATAGGTTTAATAATAAATATAATATAGGTAAATTAATAATAATAATTTGTTTTGACAAAGTTATGGCAGTTTGAAGACTGCATCCGATTTCAAAGGCGCTTTTTCGGATGGAATTCTTACATGAATTTTATTTTCAACTTTCAATACAGTTTTCGCAAAGAGGCCAAACTATGATCAAAAATATCTCGCTTTCAATAGTTGCTTTAGTTTTGACAAACTTATGGCAATAATGTTATTTATTTGGCTATAAACATTAGCAATCATTTACAAATAATAATTTATGACATTAAAGCAATAACCTTATAAGCTTTTCTCCCCAGGCCAACAGGTGACTCAAAAAGAGCCGTCTTAAATCGCAAGCCCAACTTTGTAACTCCAGTGAATACCGAAAAAGTAAGTACATCTTTTTTACAATAGTTTTTTCCTGATGTTTAACTGCCGCAATTAGTCGCCGACTGTGCAACGTTCACACGAGTCAGGCGCGAATGCGGACATGCCACATGCCACATGCAACATGCAAGTTGCAAGTTGCCAGTTGCAAGAGTTAGCTGTGATTTTGAGTAATCATCGCCTGGCGCACAAATTCACCAAGAATAGTACGAGTTGGAGCCTCTTTCGCTGCTTGACCCACAAACTTGACAAATCCATCTGGCCAGGTGAGCAGGTGGAGGGGGGGGGGAGGGGGAGGAGGCAGACAGTTTTGGCCAGCACATCGTAAATCAACTGCTCATAACTTTTTCTGCAAACATTTGTTGGCTTAAATCACGCGAAATCAACGTGAGTCTTTGAGTCGAGTCGAGTTGAGTTGAGTTAAGAAGGTAAATCATAAGTCACTGCATGTCTGGGTCGTCATCTTCATCTTCAACTTGATGCGCATCTGAGAAGGGGCAGCCAGACGTATGCAAAGTGTCAGTCATAAGTGACTTTTCGATTTTGACTGCAGCAACAGCAGCAGCAGCAGCAGCTAACTGCAGTCAACTGCAGCAAACAGCAACAGGCAGCAAATTAATTATAGCCAAGCCATTTGCTGGCATTTTTTGCTCTCTGCGCTGTTTTCTTGGCTTCTAGCAGCCAGGCAATGTTCATGTCTGCAGCTCTTCAAATCTTCCGAGTCTTCCGAGTCTTTCAAAGTCTTCTTCCAGCTGAGCACCTTTCACCTTAAATTGCTTGCTTTATGACCGCGAGTGTTGCCAAATGTCGACCTCTTTCAAGCGGTTATTGTTGCCTGTCAGTTTCTGTTGTTGTTGTTTTTTCTCTCTGTGTATACCCTTTGCTGAGTGTGTTTTGATTTTGTCTTGAAATGTGAGGTATAAACTCTGCTTATGGAGCAGGCGATTCGAATGCACTTTTATGTTTGGATCTAAACGTACAAGCTTTATTATACATTTGCCAAAAACTATCTTATGACTATATCATTTAGTTTCCATTGGAACAATCGGTTTACATACATATGTTGGCTGCTATAAACTGTTAAATATTTCATACAAATATCTTTTAAATCACACTTTTCATTTAATTTTTTACACTTTTAAGTATTTATTTGTTAAAGCTGTTTTTTAAAATTTAAAGCTTCTATTTGTATACATATATAATTTTATATTTTTTCAAACTTTTCATTCTATTCTATTCTACACCTTAAAGTGTCAACTTTTATAAATATGTATTTAAAATTTTTAAATATTTCGCAAAATTATTTGAAAATATTTCTATAAATTTCAAATCAATTCTATATGCTAATTTTCTACGAAATTTTCTATATTTGTGTAAGAAAAAAATATTTTAAACTTTTTATATGCTCATTTTCTACGACATTTTCTATATTTGTATATAAATTGGTATTTTGAATTTTTATATTTGTGAAAATTTGTATTTGTTTTGTTGGATTTTCAACGACATTTTCTAAAATATTATTAATATTCATAGACTGATTTGCACTTAAAGACTTATCAAATAGCCAAACTATTATTCACTGAAATTTTCAACTACATTTTCTTAAATATTATTAATATTCATAGACTGATTTGCACTTAAAGACTTATCAAATAGCCAAACTATTATTCACTGACAAAATGGAAATATTTATTGAGAGCAAGCTTATAGAATAGACAGCTAACGAAGCTTAATTGTTATTATAATTATTAAAATATTTTAAACTATTTTTTTACTATTTAAAAATAACTTTAGGCATTAAAGAAATATATAAATATTAGAAAAACTGTTTGGGCCCGCAAATCATTAGTTTTTAGAGTATTTCAGCTTCGTTAGCCTCACAAATCACAAAGCTTTCATAATTTTATATGCCTCACTGTTTTATGTTTTTTATGTTCGTCACTTTGACATTGCGCTGCGGCCTCAGGCAGCAAAAGCATCTTCTAAGCCGCTGTGTTGTTGTTGTTGCACTGCCTTTCACTGCAAGCAACAACAACAACAACAACTAAAAAGAGAGAGAAACAAAAAAACAAATAAAATTAACAACTTGCAACAGGTTCACGCCCGCAACTGAAACGCAAACTGAAAAGCGAACTGCAAACTGCAAACTGCAAACTCCCAAATCCCAAATGAAGATGCAGCAGCAAAAGCAGCAGCAAAGAGTTGTAAGCCGCTAATTAATAGGCAACCGCCTAAGCCTTGATTAAACTGCACTTTGCCAGCTGGCAGCCGTTGCATTTTGAACTCTTGAACCGTTCGCCATAAATATGGCCAATAGATGTGAGATACGCGCCGGCAGAGTCTGAGACTTCGACGTAGTCCGAGTCCCAGTTGGAGTCGCCTCGAAAGAGTCGTCGATTAGTTTGGCCAGTTGGCAACAACGTTGCAGCCACGTTTAACATGTCGGCTTTATGTCAATTAGCTGTTTGTCTTCGATTAAGTCCGAGCGCATAATTTGGCGCTTGTGACAGCAATTTGCCGCCCCCACCTGCCCCACCTGCCCCCATCCCCACCTGTCTGCCACAGCGCATCGCGTTTTTGATCGCAGGTCGTGCTGGTCAATCGATTGATTGATGTTTTGGCCCACTGTGCACGGAGTGGCAGGCCGCGTGTTAAACTTTGATTAGCCTCAACAGACGCAGGTGTTTCTGCTCTTTCAGCTCAAGTCCTTTGGCCCTTTGCGTGTCCTTAATGCCAAGCGAATTCGAATTAGCCCGATTACTATTGATTTCTGCTCTTGTGTTTCTTTTCTGTTCAAATTGATTGATGGCTGTAATTGGTATACAAGTGGCATATACACAGCAGTATTATTATGCCTAAGGGTCAAAGTTCAACGGGGTGTATGCATAAAGAAAACTAGCTAACTGAACTTTTACAAAAAAGTTAATCTATTTTCAAGCTATGTCCAAATGAATTCGATATGAAGGGCAATAAGTGATGTTAAGCGTAAAGAAATGGGAATTGGAAGTTTGGGAAACTACTATATCTATCATTTAGGAAAAACTCTAGTCTTATCATTTCAAAGACAATCACTGATTCCATCTTTTAGCAAACATATATTTTATTTATAGAGTTTTTTGCTTGTAAGTTAATGAATGTTAAGAACTTAGATCATTTTGATATCAGCAAAATATAAGAAAAAGGCAAAATATAAGAGAATTAATATGATAAAAGCAAAACATTAAAATAGTTAAAGCAATCGATTTCTTAAGACTTATTTTTTTTTTGTATTTTAAGTGCAATTTGTTCTAGGCTTTAAATAAAATTCAAAGAAAATATATTTGTTCAGCAGTTGAGTAATATTTTCATAAGAATACTTAAGCAGTTAATACTTAATAATTAAAAAGAACAAAAATGCTTATGCCATATAATAATCGCCAAAATTTACTCAATTATTGCCTAAACCCCAAAAAACTAAAATAAAGCATAATTGTATATGCAAGTCTTAAGTTTCTAGAACGCCAGTTTAGCAAACGAAAAGTTGTTTTTTTTTTTGTTTGTTCGAGTTCCGATTTCCTGGTCGAAAATCAAAAGCAATTTTCTGGGCAATTTTCCATAAATTTCAACACTCGCAAAAGCGCTTGGAGGCTTAATTTGAAATTAATTGTGCCGAAATTTATACAGTCTGACTGACGCTTGTGTGACTCTGGAAAGGAATGATTACTCCAATTTGTGTGCTGCTTGGCCATAGCCACAGCTGAAATTGGCCAATAGACCCAGACAGCTGGCCTGGCCTTATCCACAAAGTTTGAACTCAACCCACTCAGTTTCATTTGTTGTTGTTGTTGTTGTGGCGCACCCCCAAAAAAAAAATAGTAAGCCACAAGCTTAAACTACCAGTTGCTCCAAGCGCCCGCTGCGTGTGCAACTAGCCTAGCGCCAGATCCAGATCCAGATCTTAGTGGAGCTGCAGCTCCAGCTCCAGCTACAGCTCCAGCTCCAGCTCATTAATAAGCGCCGTCTTTAGCAAACGTTGGCAACAAACCACTTGAAGCACTTGTAAAATGCAACATTTGTTTGAGCGATAAAATCACCTTCAATAAATTCACAATGAACATACCAAAAGCCGCATAAAATGCAAAAGACGTCGTCGTTCCGCATATGCCCCTTGCCCCCTTGCCCCCCTTGCCCCCTGGCTACAGTGGACACACGCCACACGCCCCACGACGACGATCGAGATACAGATACAGATGCAGATACAATGCCGCAGCTATCTGCGAGTATGCGATGCATTCATTCTATGTCTTGCAAGCCGCTTTGCCTGCTTTGCCTGCCTGCTGGGGCTTTCCAATGGGAAATGCGGCTAGCTGGCTAGCTGGCTAGCTGGCTAGGCTGGAAAAGCGGAGCCGACAAAAGCCGGCCCCACTCTTAAGAAACGAGCGACCACCGCTGCAAAGACTTCAGCGAACGCGACAAAATAAAAAATAGAGTTGTACGACGACCACCTGCAGACCCAAAGCACCACAATCTATGGACCACAAACTATAGACTACACTCGCAGAAAACATATATATGATTTAGAATTTTTCAAAATATAAATTTATAGCCCCATCATCACTTCTATATTACAAGGTTAACTTCACTAATATGTCGAAAAAATAATTAGTTTCTTATGGTATTTTGTATATAATAAAGTTCTAAGAAACGGAAACCATATTCTTAAAATTCCAGAGAAAAATGTGCCTTTTCCCAGCTTTTTGAATATTGTCAAGAAAAATGTCAGATCTGTTTCTTAAAATATAAAGTATTTCTGAAAAATAGACTTAAGATGATAATATATCTATTAATTAATTTATTAAATCATTTTTGGAATTTCTGAGTAAGCTATCATTTCAAATCTTTTTTTTACTTTTGAAAAGAAAATTTTAAAAAATTTAAGTAATGATCTTAAGAAGACAAAGTAATTAAGAAAGTAAATTTATAAAAATTATCTTTTACGTAATTTTTGGAATTGTTAATAGTTCTATTATTTATATTCTTTTTTTTTATTTAGAAAGAAAATTTTACTAACTTTCAGAAATAATCTTGTAAAACGAAAGAGTTTAGTTAGAATTAGAACTTAGAATTAGAAGTCAATTGAACAAAAAAATACATATTTCCGGCTGCCAGGTCAGTTTTCTAAATGCTAAGCCATAGTTTTTTTCTGAGTGTAGAGCTTTTTTATATAGCTGCAATTATTTGTATTTTTTTGAAATATAGAAATTCATTCAAAAAAGAAAAACAAATATAATTCTGATTTTCAAGTTGATTTTCAAATTGCCAAGTCATAGTTTTTTCTCTGAGTGCAGAGCCATAGACTGTAGGCACGGACTATGGTCCGGCATTTGTCGTCTGTTGCCTGTCTTTTGGAGCTGCGTAGCACTTGTTGCTTTTGTTGCATTTGCCTCTGCTGCTGCTGCTGCTGCTGCTGTTCCATTCAAATGTCGCCAAGCGCGCCTAAAATATGCAAAGCGCTTTGAATATCTTGTAAGCGCAGAGAAGAGAAGAGTAGAGAAGAGAAGCACTGACCCCCAGTGCGTCCAAGCTAGCCAGGAGGCTACCATTCGGCTACCCTTCTTCCATTTTTGGTCGCTTCACTTGCTCCAGTTGTCAGCTGCACTTGCAACATGTGCAGCATGTGCAACATGCCACATGCAGCATGCAGCATGCAACATGTCTGTGTGTGTGGGCCCGCATCGAATCGAATCGTAACTTAAGCTACGCTTTTGTCTAACAATTGAGCCGACTGCACACAAAAACGTCTTAAATAATTTGACTAAGCCTATAAATGCTCGCTGGAATTTCAGGAGGCGTCTGTTGAATTATTTAAATGGGACAATCACAAAGGAGAACAATTTATAGCAGCAACTGAATTCGTAAAGTAAGCAATACTTTTAGACTATATAAACTTCCATAACTTTGTCAAAAGTGATCCGATTTTTTATTCTGAGGCGGTTTTGATCATGTTTTGTCCGCTTTATTAGATCTGCACTTAAATCTGAAGAACTTTAGAAATTTCGAATTTTTATTGAATAAAAGGCAAGATAATACATCAAAGTTCTAGAAAAACCTTTCCGAAACTTCAAACTTCCATAACTTTCATAAAACTGAAAGAATTTGCATTCCATTCCATTCCATTTGATCATGACTTGATCTCTATATTAAAACTGAATTTAAATCTGAAGAACCTCAAAAATTCCGTATTTTTTTATAAAAACAAGCCAATATAACACTAACAAGTCCATAAACCATCCTTTCCAAAACTTAGAACATCCATAACTTTGTCAAAACTGAGCCAATTTTCATTCCCGAGGCAGTTTTGATCATGATTTCATCTCCATATTGACTCTGCATTTATATCTGAAAAACTATCAAAATTTCGATTTTCTATCAACAACAAGCCAAAATAATGCAAACAAGTCCCTTCTACGATTACAAATTTAGATTATGTCATTGTCAGATAAGCATATAGCGATAATGTTAGCTGATCACTAAAACAAATTGTAAATGAGCAAACAAATTCGATATGCCAAAGCCAATTGAAATCAGATTGTCAAATAAAAAACAAACACACACTAAACGCAGCAGACATTTAGTTACATTTCCTGGGTCCAATGGTGATATCGACCCCATGGTTAGGCCACACCTACACACACACACAGAGACACGACCCCGGCTAGAGTTGGACACATGTAGCTGTGATATTAATAGCAGTGTATTACCAGTTGTCATTTGAGCCGCACTCAGCTGTCTGGCATTGCAATGAGACAATTTCCCAATTGCAGGAGTGTCGCTGCCCAGCAGCGTTTTTTGTCCACAAGTAAATTGAATCAACAGCTAATACCCCCACTCCCCCATCAGCCCCACCCCCTTAGCCCCACTCAGCACCCTTTAGGCCAACTGGCAATTGAAAGAGAATGCTGCGTGTCGATTGCATGTTCCGCAAACTAATCGAACGAATCGATCAAATTCTCAGCGCCGCACGCAAAGTGCAGCTTGAGAGAGACAGAGAGAGAGAAAGAGAGAGAGAGGGGGAGTAGGGGATAGGGGTTAGGGGGTTGGCTTATAGCAAAAAAAGGGGTGTGGGGCATAGTATTTGGTATCAGCGATCGTGGCTGGTCACAAACGTAACGCCCGCTGCTGGAATTCAATTATGACGACCGCCGCTGCGAGGCAATAAACAAATGTACGGACAGCAAACGTACGTAATATTTAATAATAAAGCAAGACAAGCCAACAACAATGCTTTTCTGACCATTTGCTGGCTGCGCATGCGCAGCTTCTCATTCCGAATGCGATTCCAATTCAGCTTTAGCTTCCATTTCAACTACAACTTTTGCTGCCGACTTTGGCCGCCCCCGCTGCCCATCTGTGTGTGTGTGTGTGTGTGTGTGTGTGTGTGTGTTTCCTTGCCACCCGCAAACAACTAAAAACTAACAGCAAGTACCATTAAGTGAGTGCCCTATGCGCAGATACCCTGTAAACAGGCCCAAAGTAGTTATTTTTCACATATGGAATACCTTAAAGTTTTTTTTTTTACTTAAAATCATTTTTAAGTATTATAAAAGTATTTTATTTTATTTTTGATAAAAAGAAAATTTGGAAAAAATATCTTTAAAAATAAAATGTATCCCATTTGTTCGAAAAATTTTTATATTCTTCATCTGCGTATGCTATATGATAACAAACATATTAAATTTGATGACTCTAACTCTTATAACATTCAAGACATGCTTAAGAAACGGGCATCACAAATTAATATTTATTAATAACTTTTGATCAGTATGAGTTATTGACATAAATATTAAACGTAGACTACGTTAGGTAAACATTAGGCTATATACCATACTTCAGCTCTCTAGCTTATGTGGGCTCTGAGATCACACAGACAGTTGGACATTATGTCTATAACGACTCATGTCTAGATGTTGATAAGTAATCGATATATACTTTACAGGTATGCAGATATTATTTTCTGCCTCTTACATATGCTAAGACAACTTCACGCTGCCCTGTTTGCCCATTGCGCATGCGTACAGGGTATACGACTAACAGCAGTAAGAAACACACAGCGCCAGCCTAACAACAATAAAAACTTATTTATGTCTCTGGTCAAATTTGCGCCGCTATTTTGGGTACTTATTTGACAGAGCAGCGTTTTGTAAACAGCGCTCAGATTTCCACCGAGTCCGAATCCCAGCCCAGTGGCCAATGACCAATGACCAGTGAGCAGGGAGCAATGAGCAGGGAGCAGTGAACAGGGAGCAGTAAGCAGTGAACAGTAAGCAGTGGTCTGTGATTCGTTTCAGCGCTTGTCTTTTGTTTGGGCCGCGCCAAAAGGTTTACGACCTGTTAATGTCCAGCCTAGGCAAACAGTGACGGCCATTTGGCCACTTTGGGCATTTTGGCCATTTGGCCATTTGTTGGCCACTCCAGAGCTTGTGTCTCCGACTCCGACTCCAACTGGCTGCTGTTGATACGCAATTTGGCGCACATTTTGTTTATATTATTAAATAAATTTCGTGTTATGTTTATGGCACAGACTGTTGAATTGTTGCTCTTGTTGTTGTTGTTGTTGTTGCTTATCGTTGCTGCGGGCAGAGAGTGTGCTAAATAAATTGTTGCCCACACTTTTTTGGCAGGCAGTGTGCACTGTTATGCACATATGTTTGTGCTGACTGTATTTGTAACAGCTCTTAACGGGCCAAATTATGCTATTCATATTTGATTTAATGATCTGTTTTATTAGACGAGCAGTTTGGGTTCTCTGATTTCGATTAATAACTAATAGAATGGGCAGTCAAAGACATGTCTGATCCATTTATGCTAAAACTAAACCCTTACAAGACTTTAAACCTCAACAACTTTGCGAAAACAAATCAGATTTTCCATTCCAAGGCAGTTTTGATTATGTTTTGACCCCTATATTAAAACTGCATTTAAAACTGAAGTACTTCTGAGGTTTCGATTTTCTATCAAAAACAAGTCAAGATACGGCTACAAAATTCATTGAAATGAGTTTCCAGCACTGAAAATTCCCATAACTTTGTCAAAACTGATCCGATTTTCGATCCCGAGGGCTTTTTGTTCATGGTTTCACCTCTATATCAAAACTGCATTCAAATCTGAAGAACTGTTAAAATTTCGATTTTCTATCAAAAATTAGCAAAGATAATGTTAAAGCATTCCTAGAAATGACTTTCCAACACTTAAAACTCGCATAACTTTGTCAAAACTGATCCGATTTTTGATTCCGATGGCTTTTTGGTCATGGTTTGAACTCTATATCAAAACTGCATTCAAATCTGAAGAATTGTTAAAATTTCGATTTTCTATCAAAATTAGCCAAGATAAGGTTAAAGAATTCCTAGAAATTACTTTCCACAACTTAAAACTCGCATAACTTTGTCAAAACTGATCCGATTTTTGATTCCGATGGCTTTTTGGTCATGGTTTGAACTCTATATCAAAACTGCATTCAAATCTGAAGAATTGTTAAAATTTCGATTTTCTATCAAAATTAGCCAAGATAAGGTTAAAGAATTCCTAGAAATTACTTTCCACAACTTAAAACTCGCATAACTTTGTCAAAACTGATCCGATTTTCGATCCCGAGGGCTTTTCGATCATGGTTTGAACTCTATATTTAAACTGCATTCAAATCTGAAGAAGTTTCACAATTTCGATTTTCTATAAGCTTTCCAAATCCCTAAAAATGAATTTCCAAGATTTTAAACTGCCATAACTTTGTCAAAACTGTTCCGATTTTGGATTCCGAGACCTTTTCGTTCATGTTTTGACCCCTATATTAAATCTGCATTTGAATCTGAAAGACTTCAATTTATCAGATTTTCTTTCAAAACTCATCACCAAAAATGTTACATGTTAAGTTCTCAAAACCACTTTTCAATCTCAAAAGCATGCTGGCTTCAAAACACACAATAATTGTATGCTATCAAAATCGCATCTAACACAAAACTGATCGCTGTTGAGCAGTCAATAAATAAGCAGAGCTCAACCAAAATCCCAATTCCTAAGCCCAAATACTATGCGGGCACATTTTGGAGTTTCGAGGCGTTGCTCTGGCGATAAAGGTCCCTTTGTGGCCAGGATCAAGTCAAATGTCTGTCGGGAGGCGTTGAGTTGCCCTCATCAGCAGGACAACATACGTGCGTGTAATGCAAATAAGTGAGGATAGCGATGACGTCACAATGTCACAGCGAGAGCCGAGATTGCATATTGCTCAACTCAACCCAACCCCTAAATGCGCCCAACCCCTGGAAGCCAGGCGCCAAGGACGCAAAAACTGCGCGAAAAACTGCAGCTGATTTAGCTGGCGTGGAATCGTGGGAAAACTTTGCAGGAGCAACCCTAGGAGCAACCCTTCTCTGACTTTGACTTGGCGGCAGCACAGCTGCGTCAGACTGGTCAAGAGGCGAGGCATCAGGAGCAGCTGCATCAGCCGCAGCCGCAGCAATTGGATTGATGATGGCCTAGGATGATTGGCTCTCTGGACATTTGCCGCTGCATATGTCACTACTGGGCGCTGGCGCACATTCGCCAAATACAAGATACAAATGTATCTATAGCGGGAAATCAGTCCAATTAAAAATAATAAAGGCTGCAAACGCAGCTTGTTAGCCAGCCAGCTAGCTAGCTGCCAAGATGGCAGATTGCACCCAAAACAATAGGACTCCAGCTCTAGACGCGTGGGAACAGCTAGCTAGCAACCGCATCTCAGCTCCGTCTCCGTCTCCAACAGCAGCTCAAACTCAAGCTCAAACTCTGACTCCATCTCCATACACTCAGCAAAATGAAGCTAGAGAATTTACGTAATTAAACTAAGCGCAAACTTTGTCTGTAACTGCCCAAATTCATAGATGAACTTCTTATTTTATATAGAATTTTTTTAAGCACAACACTGGATGGTTTTGTGTTCTTGATTTTAAGAGCGGTTGAGTTCTTAAAGCATATCATAACATATTTCTTAAATCAGTAACTCTTTTCAGCTTGAAATAGGATACTTGAGTTTTTTTAAGTACTTAAATTAACACAGACATCATAAAATCGAAAACTTTAAGATTAAGTTCCTAAATAAAAAAAAAGTTAAAATATTCGACAGTTTTTTAAAACAGATAAATGTTTATAATGAGTACTTTGTACATGATTGAATGTTGGAAAAATATTAAAAATATATATATGACGTCAAGATGTAAGTTCTTAATAATAATGCTATGAAATCATTAAGTATTCCATAATTTTTTCGCTAAATAAAAAGCACATTTAACTAAAAGATTCATTTCTATTTTATCAATTTGTATCTTAGTCAACATATTTATAATAATTCAAAAAGCTTGTGCTTCAGCTGATGACAAATTCTTTGTCTTTTAATTTTTGCAACTCTAAAAAAAAACTTAACAAATCTATTTTGATTTATAAAAAAAGAAAGGAAAGAAAGTACTATTTAATTATTTATACAACAATAATTATAGATTTAACAAACAATATAACAATATGTATTTAAGCGAATCCTGAAAGAATCGTAACCAAAATATAAAGAGAAAAAATGATTGGAATACTAAACCGATGGTAATTGATTTTGGAACAGTGTTGTTTGTAATATTTTGGGCCAGTTATGTTATATATGTATGTATATATATATGTCTATTATTTTTGGGTGCCCAGTACACCTGCCGCGCCCCAAGCTGGGCCTGTCCATATTTGGTTTACATATTTGCAGAGCTCTCTGGCTGAATCGTGATCAAATCAATGCGCAGCCATAAAAATTGCAGTGGAATTCTAACAGCAATTTGAGCGCAACACGAACATGCAATCTATAAGAAGAGTGGGGAGAGGAGGAGGAGGAGGAGGAGGAGGAGGAGGTGGGGGGCAGGCGAAGTGGGGGCAACAGGCGCCTGACAATTCTATTTGGCACGAGCTCATTAAGCACCATTTATATGCAACATGAGCCATGACTGGACCAAAACTACCAACTATCGGTTAACCGACAGTCGACAGCGAAAACCTCTCCAAAACCTCTCGATTTACTATGCGAGTCAATGGCTTTTGCTTTTGCCTGTGCTTTTGCTCTTGCCTGTTGACAAGTTGTTGACGCTGGCAAATGATTTACGGGCTCCAATGAGCTCCCGGCCAGCAACAACAACAGTAACAACTACAACAACTACAACAACAACAACTATGGCTTTGAGCCGCAAGCCAAAATCAGCTAACAACGCACAACAAGTGGAAACACGTGGGCAAGCAATCTATCTATCTAGTTAAAGTACTTTATTGCGAGAGTGTTGTGATTATATTTAACTTGCAGCATTACTAAGAAAATGTGTTAAACGCCCATCACTCGATTATGCTACGATCTAGATTTATAATGTGCAAAAATGAGTAACTACATATTTATATATATTTAGTCTAGAAGTAGATGCTGCGAAAATAAGTTAAAGAACAACTTAAGAAGATTTGTAAGAAGTGATCTTAAGCTATTGAACAAACTGTAGTTATTTATTAATCAATAAAATGTTTTAGATGTTTTAAGAAATTATTAAAAAATTTATCAACATAATATTGAGCTGCCTCCTATATTTTAAGAATATATTTTACTTGAACATTTTATATCATATCATACATATGCTTATATGAAATTAAGGTGATATGTAAGATTTGAAGTATTTAATATTTTAAAGCTTTATTAAATATACATATATGACATCAATATAATATATTCGAGTGTAAGAATTTAAAACAAATTAGTGCACAGCTGCAAATTCCAAATATTTCAAATCTATTCTTTCCTTATAGACTATTTTGACTAAATGCATAGCTAATTTATAAGAAATCTACATTTGTGATCTATAATATATTTTGAATCTTAGCTAAAATATTTATTATAATTTATAAATTAAGTTTATGCTTTTAGTTGATGACAAATTCTTGCTCTTTTCATATTTATAATTCTTAAAAAAAGCCAAAATAATTCAATTTTGATTTATAAAAAAGGGAAAAAAGGAAATACTATTATTCAAAGTTTATAATCTACAAAAACTAAGTTTATACAGAATAATTCTTTCCTTTTTCGTATTTATAATTCTGAAAAATATGCAATCAATCTATTTAGATTCATAAAAAAAGAAAGTACTATTATTCAAAGTTTATAATCCGTAGATAAAGGATTAAAGTAATTCCACAGCCATTACTTTAATGTAGGCCTTAAAAAACTTGTCATCCATTCAGGATTAAAGTATTTTCTTTGCTTTAAAACGCTGTCAATTGGTAATTTAAATGCAATCGCTCACGTTTAATAATTTATTTGCATTTGCGATTAGCAAAGAGCTTTCATCGTCGTTCGTCTGGCAAATAAATAGAAAACTAAACCGTTGCCAAAAACTGTCAACGAAGTCGCGTTTCTAATCAGCTGCATCAGAAGTGTGCCAAACTGTGCTGTTTGGCAATTGAAGTTGCTGCTCACGGATTTGGATTTGGACAGCTAAGCTGACATGGCAGAAAAGCAGACAAAAAAGGCATATGACATACGGGTGTACAAGACACATGTCTATGGGGCTCAAAAGAGAGCCAACAAGGTGAATATGCCAAAAAGCTCAAATGCAATGAAACAATCAATCAAAGTGCTGAAAAGAGGCTTGTCGGGGCAGTGAGCTGGATTTGGGCATGTATATGACTCTTGGAGTGGACTGTGGACTGAAGTGGAGTGGAGTGGAGTGGGAGAGCGTAACGGTAACTCAAAAGGCACAAAATCAAATTACCAGCAATGATTAATCAATCAACACGGGTTGCCAGTTCCCAGTTGCCAGTTGAGCATTAAAACCCAGAAACCTCAGCTCCAATGCGATAGCCAAGCACGATCAGCGCCGCTGGCCTCGTCTCGAACTTGTTGTGCGGCTGTGGGTGTGTGGGTGTGTGTGTTCCAGTGTGTGCGAGTGTCTGTATATGTGTGTCTCTATGGGCATGTGAGCCAAGTGGGTGCGTTCTCACAGCTGGATGCCGATACTGACAATCACGATCACACACTCAATACACACACAGCTGCATGCGTACACTCAGAAAAAACTATGCTTAAAAATTTTCAAAATAGACCAAAGGCAGTTTGACTTAGTTTACAGAAGCTAAATTTCTTACAAAGAAAAGAGCAAAGATTTTTCCTAAATTTACTTATATAGAAAATCTCAAGAAACTAATTAAAATAATAAATAAATTTAGTAAAATATTTTAAAATATAGAAACAAAATTTCTAAGCTCAAGAGTGTTATGTGTATAAATTAATTCTAAAAAACCAAAATGAAGTCATGGAAAAAAATGCAATTAATGATATATAATATTTTTATGAATTGTATAATATAAGTTTCTAAAAAATTCAAAAAGGGCTTTGCCATTTAGATTTCAGAAATATGTTTCTTAAAACTTTCGTATAAGTCTATAAAATTATTAAAAAATTCAAATAAGGCGTTGCTATTCTATATTTAAGAAATATGTGTTCTAAAACTTTCGAATGTATGCAAAATTAGAAAATTCTTAAAAAATTCTAAGAGGGCGTTGCTATTTACATTTGCAAATGTAAAAAAAAATTATTAAAAAATGCAACTCAAATGCACAAAGCTAAGACTTTTTAATTTTACAAGGATAGTTTTCTAAAAATTTCAAAAAACGCCTAGTGTATGTAATGTAATGTATTTTTAAAAAATATAAAAAAATATTTTACGTATTTTCGATTTAGAAGAAGCGTTTCTATTTTGATGAAATGTGTCTGTACACTTAAAAATATGACTTGTTTGTTTTCAGTGTGCTTTTTCGATTGGATATTTGTTTGTTTCTTGATGTAGACTCCACTCCACGTGTGCGTTCCAGAGCCGCTGCTGGCTGCTGGCTGCTGGCTGCTGGCATGGCGACTGCAATTGGCAATTTCAAATCAATGCTTTGAAATGGCTGAAGGAGCTGCCGGCTGCGGCTTCTTCCCTAAATGGCGTGGCCTGGCCTGGCCTGGCCTGGTCTGGTCTGGCCCCGGTCCGTCTTGGCCTGGCCCGGCCTGGCCTGTTCGATCTGTGGTTTGATCGTGCCAAAAATGGGTTTGCAACTGGAATTCGCTTTTAGTCGCTGCCAAACGTGGCAGCAACGGCGGCGGCGGCGGCGGCTGCTCTTCAAAACAGCGTCCAACATTTTGTGGCGCAGGTGGCGATTGGCAATTGCAACGGCGACTCTGACTCCGACTGCGCCTCCGACTCCGACTCCGACTCCGACTCCAACTGCAACTGCAACTGCTGCCAGCTGCACGCGCTGGTGTGAACAACTAGAAAGTTGCCAATGTTTTTAATGCCACACGAAAAGCAAAAAAAGAAAAAAAAAACGTTGAGCGTTCGATTCGTGAGAATCAGTGCGATGCGGACAATTTATTGGTTTGCCAGCGCACAATTTATGGCTGACTAATGAAAATTTGACAAATAGCAAATGGGCAAGCAATTTAATTCTAGTCGAGCCAACCACAAGACATTCATCATCAGGCCCGAAAAAACGTTTCCGGCTAAACGCTGCTGGCCAATTGATTGACAAGTCGAGTCGAGTGGAGCTTTGGGCTCCCAGACAACTGGCAACAACGGCAGCCAAAAGACGTCAAGTTCGGGCAGCTTTATGGCCCCAGAGGCTGAGGATGCCGCCAAGTCGTGACCCGCGTGCATTGAACCTTTCCCAACAAAAGGCGCTTGGAAATCTGCAGCAGCAGCACGAAAGGCAATTTTCATTGTGGGAGCTGCTTGTTGGGCTGGAGAGTAATGAAGCCGTCGGTCATTTGTGGCCCAATAGCTTTCGGGCTGTCAATCATCATTTGTTGCTGCTGCTGTTGCATTTGTTTTTCCCACATTTTATGCCTCGTTGCCCCCCCTGGGAAAATCACTGGCGTAACCTGGACGCTTCTCTCTCTCGCTTCTCTCGCTTGTTGCACAACAATTACTCGCTGTGACTCTTTGGTTTGTCAACATCCGCCGTTGCAAGTTGCAAGTTGCAACCCCCGCACACACATGCAACACCTTCGGCGGCGCGCTCTGCTGCACTTGCCACAGAAGGGGGTGACTCTCTATGTTTCACGCTCGTTTTCGGCTAGTTGCAGCGGAACTGCGCAAGATTGGCCAAAAAGAGTACGCTTCTGCCTTCTTCCAATTTTCACACATTGTATGCACAGGTGCTTCATTTGAATTCAACCATTTCGCTTTTGAAGCGTACAATATGTTAATTTTTGTGTTTTGCCACACAGCGGAAATTAGATTCAAAAAGTTAATGTTTTGCACGCTCCATTGGACGGCAGTTTTGTTTACACATTTGCCAGAAACCTTCGCCCAAAAAAGTGCAAGCCAAAATATATATTTAATAATTAGTTTTTATATCGATAAACTAGTATTATTGATTATCCAATTATCCATGACAAGCTTACGTCTTTTTATAATCTTATAATCTTCCCAACAATTAATTTTTAAATACTTTTATTTCTTTATTTAAAACTGGCTTGCACATTTTCCGCTAGATGGCGCCACAAACGCTGCCGCAGCCATTTTCACTTCCATTAAGGCATCTTGCGCCTATATTTCAAACTTAACGAATTTGGTAACTTAACGAAATACCAAAAAATTTATATTGCATACTTTTTTTACTCAATGGAAACTGGAAATTTTCAATCGATAAGACTTTGGCGCTAAGTTCCTTTCTGTACTTTTTATTTATCTTTTGTATTTTACATTGAATAATCAATTCTGTATATATAAGTTTTATTTATATACATTATAATTTCGATATACATAAAATATCGATAAAAAATATAATTGCAAGCATGTCAATACATGATTTTTTCTTTAAAAACAAGAGTAATCTTGACCTGATGTAGACTGTATCTGAATTGTAACTTAAACACTATTAAATGGATGCGGTTTTGATACAATTAAACAAATGATTGCTTTAGTTTAGAACTCAATATTGTGTATATCGATAAGTTGGCAGCACAAGTTTATCTGTACGGCAACGCCAGCGATAAGCTGCTTATCGTTTTCACAAGCTGGCAATGTACGCAAATAATCGAAGGTATATATACAAGGCAGCACTGAAGAAAATACAGATTTTTCTGTAAGAAATTGCATTTAATTTATAAATGTCCGAGTTACTTACTGAAAATAAACCCGCGGCCCCAAAGCGAGACCGTATGCGCCTGATTAAAGTTATTTCAAAGTTAACGGACCACTTGAAAACTACAAACGAGAAACTCGCCAGTCTGCGGAACATCACCAGAAAAGAAGGCAATATTAAATCACGCAATATATATCTGAGTAAAATACATAATATGGTTAAGGTGCAGTACGGAATGCAAAGTGTCCTCGACAATTATAAGAAAATGCTCAAAAATCTAGATTCACCAAGTAAAAAGGTAAACATATACAACAATGCTTTTACTTCCAAATGAATAATATCGATAACATCTCATCTATACCTTGCAGGAGACGGGCCCAAATCAAGGCCAGCATTATACTAAAAATACGAAGCTCATTGAGCTATTTCAAAATAGTGAGCCAATTGTGAGTACAAACAAATTTGAAAGCCAACTCTTGGCTAAATTCTGGTAAATTCTTCCGCAGGAAACACGCGTGGAAAAAAAGTTACTAAAAAGTAATGGACCTATGGTAATTAGAGAACTTAAACCCATAACAAAAACCTGCCTTAAACAGCCTCAAGCGGCCAAAGAATTAAAGCCAAGTGGTAAATTGATTAAACAAAATCAAATTACCAGCATTAAACATGTCGAGGCGATGAAATGCTTAAAAGCTCATGTGAATAAACGCAAAATGAACGAGGAACAAAACCAAGCAACTGTTGAAATAGGGAAGAAACAAAAGCTAACTGAGAGTGCAGGTGAAATTGATCTAGTAACTCAAATAGATCTCAAAGTAAAGCAAGAGACAGAAGTAATCTTTGAAGATGACAGCCCTAATGCAATTGGTATTAATAATCATAATGATGCCATGCAATGTTTGAGAGATTTGCAGGAATATGCAATGATGAATGAGAATTTTCGTGCTATTGGACTGTTAATGGAAACGGAAAAGGCATTCCTCAGCCCGCCAGATGCATCCGATTTTGAGCTTTAGCCATAGTGCCATACTATAGTCATAAGTAGCTATAATACATATTTGTAAGCATAGTTGTATGTTGAATATTGACACTAACATATTTACTAATATATCACTAAAAGCTAGCACGTAAAATAATGAATTGAATTATAAGAGAAATATAATGTTATATATACATATATATTTATTACAACTGTGGTTTCTTTAAAGTCAGCACTGTTAGTTAGGCAAATTGTATCAAACAGCATTATTGCCAGCTGCTTGCAATACATAAGCACACACACACATGTCAACATGTATACAGAAACAGCTGACAATTTGGCAAGTCAACGCGGAAACTTCGGTATTTTTTAGCACATTGTTCTCCAATGAATGTTAATAAAATACAAAAATATAATTGTAATGTTTGACAACAAATGAGCTTATTTATCAATTAAACACTGCTCAATTTATAAGAAAACAAATAAATAAATGTTAACCCACACACACAGCACAGCTGTCATTTGGCAAACCAAAGTTATTTCTTTGGTATTTTCTAGCACATTTTCTTTAACAGCAAATGGTCACCCATGTAAAAAGCAGTATAAACAATTCCTGAAAATTGTGCATTTCTGTGAAAGATGTGAGTGTGGTTTGGACTGCCACTAAAACTTGACAACTTAATTAATTTCTTTCATTCTAAAAGGCAGCTGATGGTGCATTATATTAGCATTTAAATTTGAATTTGAGCGTTGATGCCTAAGGCTGACTGCAAATGGAGAAATTACCGTCCGACGCAATTGCACCACGCAAAAAAGTTGGCCGTCCGCCCAAGGTCAGTGTACAGGAGTCGGAGGCAATTGAGGAGCTGGAAGCGGGAGCAGATGAACGCGCTTCATCACCGACAAATTGCCGACGCAGCACGCGCAAGAAAATCACCAAATTCGATGTACTCGACGTGCTGAACAAAAGCCGCAAAACGCATAAAATACAAATCGAGGCACGCATCGATTCCAATGCGCCAACAACAACAACAGCAGCATCTCATGCGGCACAGGTGGCAACGCCGACAGCAGCAACGGGCATTGATGTGAATCGCTTAGTTGCGCTTCCGGTGCCCCCTTGCCCTTGCCCACACCTGAGCTGTTTGCCAAGCCGAAGCCAACGCCGAGTCTGATTGTTGCACAGGTGAGCAGCGATAAGACGCAGATGCAACAGCAGCAGGTGCAGCCAGCGGCGGTGGTGCCACTACGCAAACGTGGTCGTCCACGCAAGGCGACGTTTACTGCTGTCACGACCTTAACCTCAAATGTGCAGCTTAAGTCTGCAGCGAATCAGCGACGTGAATCCTCCGACTCCGATGAGTCCTTGAAAGGTTTTCCGGCCACGTTTACCGTGGAGGAGGCATCAAACTCTTCGGAAGCAACATTAGTGACACCAACCGAGCTAAATGAGCCGGAAATCATTACAGTACTTACATCCAATGACGAGGACTCCGATTCACAAATTATATTTATAGATATTGAGGCGGCAAAAGCAGCAGCCGAAGCGGAAGACTCCTCAGAGGGGGAAACCAAGCGCACTTTTGAGCTCATCTTCCCCAAGGCACAGCAAAAGCAGCAGGAGACCGATGGAAAGCCCATAAAGCAGCTAATCTCTGAACCAGTTGAGACTGTTGACGTAGATGATTCGCAGCTGATGACTGAGGAACCAGAGCTCTGGTTTGTCGATGATGATAAAGGTGACGAAGAACAGCAGGAGCAGGTTGAAGTCCTGAAGGCAGAAGATTTGGAGACGAAAGCTGAGACTGAAGTAGAAACCAAAAAGCGCAGAAAAAGTTTCGTTGAGGAAATGAAGTTGGTGCAGGACAAACTGCAGCAGGAAATGGAAGAGAAGAGGAAGAGAGACAAGCAGCTGGAGATAGAGAAGCTGGCCAAAATACAAGAGAACATGGAGAAACTAAAGAAGTTGGAGATAGAAAAGAAGCTGGAGCAAGAAAAGAAACTGGAACGAGAAAAACAGCTAGAGAGAGAGAAGTTACTGCAAGAAAAGCTGGACAGAGAAGCGAAGCTTAAAAAAGAGAAGCTGGAGAGAGAAAAGAAACTAGAGCAAGACAAGAAGATTGAACAGGAGAAAATGATAAGAGAAGCCAAGCTGAAAAAAGAGAAGATGGAGAGAGAGAAGCTGGAGGAAGCAAAGAAGCTGGAACAGGAGAAGCTGGTGAAAAAAGAGAAGTTGGAGAGAGAGAAGCTGGAGAGAGAAAAGAAGCTAGAGCTAGAAAAGAAGCTGGAGAGAGAAGCGAAGTTAAAGAAAGAAAAACAACTGGAGCAGGAGAAGAAGCTGGAAAGAGAAAAGAAGCTAGAACAAGAGAAGCTACAGAGAGAAGCAAAGTTGGCACAAGAAAAGAAGCTTGAGATAGAAAAGAAACTAGAACTTCAAAAGAAGCTAGATCAAGAGAAGCTGAATAAAGATAAGCTGGACAAAGAAAAGCAATTGGAGAGAGAAAAACAGCTAGAGCAAGAAGAGCAACGCAAGCGAGAGGAAATTGCTGAAATGCTATCATCAGCAAATTCGTTAGCTGTACAAAGTGACATCAAAAATCCAACCACTGCAGAAATTGCAGACCAGCCGAAAAAGCTCTCGAATCTTCCACAAAATTCAAATGAGAATATCAAGATTATATCAACCCCTCCACAGACACCCAAAGCAGTAGTAAAATTGGAACTGGCAAAAGAAGCTGACTCAAAGTCGCCTGAGACACTTGAATCGAAATATGCCGTAAAAAAATTAATGGAGGAAAATATAAAGTTAGAAAAACCAGACAGCAAAGACACCAATATAATAGAAGAAAACAAACAGCTCAATTCAGGCGTAACTGAAACGACACCAGCCTTATCCTGGCAGCTAGCAAAGCCGAAAGACATCGACTTAAAGCAGCTGGAGCATCAGCTATATGCCGAAGCAAAGGCTACTCCACTACCCAACTCCGTCAGTCCCGAACCAGCAAAAACGAAGCCTGCTTCTGAGCAGTTAAACGCACTGGAACTGCCTCCAACAAAAGCGGTTCCCATTGAAAGGAAAAAAGAAAGTCCCAAGCTAGAAAAACCCACCAGCTCCACTGCCACCATGTCCTTCAAGGAGTGCGATGAGCTGTTCAAGGTGCTCGATAAAGCACACGCCAAGCTGCGTCACGAGGAGAAGGCCAAAAAGAAGCACAAGCTGCTTAGCAAGAAGCAATCGATTGAGGAACGTTCTCAAGCCAAAAAGCAGCTGCAGCAGCAGACTTCCAGGCGCAATACCATCAGCGAGGAGCATCAAGAGGCGGCAACTCAGACGCTCAGCAGCAAGCGGCGCAACTCGGTGCATCCCTTCAAGGCACACAGTCCGGAGCGTGAAACAGAAGCCAAGACGAGCAGCAAGAAATCCAGTGCACGCAAGCACTCACGCAAGAGTGGAGCAGCTAAGCAGGATGCACTGGACGCCAGCGCTAGTGAGCTGAGCCATCGCAGCGTGCCCACGCCCAACACAGAACTGGATGCGCCCAATCCGCTCGATGACATAGCCAAGTTTATAGAGGCAGGCGTCAAGCTGCTGGAGCGTGATTATAAACTGGAGGATGAGCAGCAGCAGCAGCAACAGCAGGAGGCAGCAGCAGGAGCAGCAACAACTGAGGATGAGTTTGCGCAGCGTGTGGCCAACATGGAGACGCCAGCAACGACGCCATCGCCCTCGCCCGGCGGCAGCACCGAGGATCTCTCTTCCGGCGTGCGTCGCTCGCATCGCATCAAACAGAAGCCCCAAGGCGCCAAGTCCAGCTTGGGTCGTGGCAACACGATTCAAACGTCCGCCATCAGCATGGAGCAGCAGCTGGCGGAACTGGCGCACATTGAGGCACTCAACGAGCAGTTTCTGCGCCAGGAGGGCCTGCAGACATTCCAAACGCTGCGCGATAATTACTATCGCTGTGCCCGGCAGGTGAGCAAGGAGAATGCTGAGATGCAGTGCGATTGCTTTGTCACCGGCGATGAGGAGTCATTGGGCCAGTTGCGCTGCTGCGGCGATGGTTGCATCAACCGCATGCTGATGATCGAGTGTGGACCACTGTGCACCAATGGCGAACGCTGCACCAATAAACGCTTCCAGCAGCATCAGGGCTGGCCCTGTCGCGTCTTTCGCACGGAGAAGAAGGGCTGCGGCATCACTGCCGAGCTGCAGGTGCCGCCCGGCGAGTTCATCATGGAGTACGTGGGCGAGGTCATCGATAGCGAGGAGTTTGAGCGTCGCCAGCACTTGTACTCGGAGGATCGCAATCGCCACTACTACTTTATGGCGCTGCGTGGCGAGGCCATCATTGATGCCACCTCCAAGGGCAACATCTCGCGCTATATCAATCACAGCTGTGATCCCAATGCAGAGACGCAAAAGTGGACGGTGAACGGGGAGCTGCGCATCGGCTTCTTCAGCGTGAAGACCATACTGCCCGGCGAGGAGATCACCTTCGACTATCAATATCAGCGTTACGGACGCGATGCTCAGCGCTGCTACTGCGAGTCGACCAATTGTCGCGGCTGGATTGGCAACGAGCCGGAGTCGGACGAGGGCGAGGGCGAGCAGCTGGACACGGAGAGCGACAGCGAGCCGGAGGAGCTGCAACTCGAGACGGAGCAAAAGACGAAAACCAGCAAAGCGGGCAAAGTGAAGAAGCAACTCAAGTTGCCCACGGCGCGTAAACAGCGCAAGGAGCAACAGCAGCAGCCGAAGGCCAAGGATCGCGAGTACAAGGCTGGACGCTGGCTGCGTCCTTCGGGCAGCGTGCGTGTTGCCCGCAAGCCGGATCAGCTGGAGGATCCCGATGTGCTCGAACAGCTAACGCTGCTCAGCGGCAGTGGACTGAAGAATCAGCTGGATACGCTGCGCTTCTCGCGTTGCATGGTGCGCGCCAAGCTGCTGCAGAGTCGCCTCCAGCTGCTGGGCGTGCTCACACGTGCCGAGATGCCCTGTCGTCGGCTCTTCCTGGACTATCATGGACTGCGGCTGCTGCACGCCTGGATCAGCGATAGCGGCAGCGAACAGCAGCTGCGTCTGGCCTTGCTGGAGGCACTCGAGTCCTTGCCCATACCGAACCGAACAATGCTCAATGACAGTCGCGTCTATCAGAGCGTGCAGCTCTGGAGCAATCAGTTGACGGAAGCAACCACAGAAGCAGCAGGAGCAACAGCAGCTGCAGCAGCTCCAGTTGAGCCCACGTCGGAGTCGGAGGCAGTGCAGCAGCGCATCCAGGCGCTACTAACCAAATGGAATAGTCTGCCCGAAATCTTTCGCATACCCAAACGCGAACGCATCGAACAGATGAAGGAGCACGAACGCGAAGCGGATCGCCAGCAGCAGCTGGAGGAGAGCAACAGCGCCTCCGCTGTGCTCAATAGCGATCGCTACAGGCAGGATCGCTTCCGACGCGACACCACCAGTCGCTACGAGAAGTCCAAGCCGCCCATACGGATGAGCGGCAATAATACCATATGCACCATTACCACACAGCCCAAGGAGTGGCAGGGCGGTGCGGAGAGCGGTGCCAGCGGTGGCAAGTCGGACAGTCGACGACGCTCTGAGCTCGATCCACGACGATCCACTATATCCAAAAAGCTGCGACGTTCGCTATTCGAGCGAAAGGTGAGTGGAAAACTTAACTTTGTATTTCAAATAGACTCATAATCCCAACTGCAATTCCAGGTTGCCCAGGACGAGGCGGAGAAGCGCGTGGGCAGCGAGGATTGGCGTGAGCACGAGCTGCGCTGCGAATACTTTGGAGCCGATCTCAACACCGATCCCAAGCTGTTGCCCTTCTACCACAACACCGAGACGAACGAGTGGTTCAACAGCGAGGATATGCCCGTGCCTGCGCCACTGCGCGTCGGCGATCCCAACGAGCCCGAATCGCCGGAATATGGCGATGAAGTGGAGTACAAGCTGCCGCCGCACGTGGAGCCCTTGCCGTTGTCCTGGCACTGGGCCCTCACGCCCGACGGCGTCATCTACTATTACAATTTGCGTGATCGTATTCCGCAGTGGGAACCACCGAATGCCGAGCAGCGACTGCAGCAGCTGGTCGACGACGAGCCCGTTGAGAAGCCGGTAGAGGAAGATCCGGCCAATACGCCAGAGCTGGTGAGCATTGACATTGACTATGTGGGCAGTCTCAGTGTCAAGTCGCTCAAGCAGTACATTGAGGTCAAGATCAAGGAGCGTCGCGAAGTGCGACGCAATCGTCTTGTCTCCGTACGCGTCATCAGTCCGCGACGCGAGGAGGATCGCCTCTACAATCAGCAGGAGTCGCGCAAGTACAAGGAGAACAAGGAGAAGATCCGACGCCGCAAGGAGATCTATCGTCGCACACGCACCGATGCGCCGCCGGCTGAAGTGCCGTCGGATTTGCCCAGCGATGCACTGCCAATTCACAGCTATCTGTACTCCTCCGATGAGGAGACCAACAACGAGTCCAGTGAGCTGCCCGATCCATTAGCCGATGGCAAAAAGGATGTGCCGGAGGCATTGAATGCAAGTACTTCCGTCGAAGCCGAAATGCTGCCGAGCGTTAAACGCAAACATCCCACCGGAGAGGGACACAAGAAGCATCGGGACAGCAAGCGCAAATCGTAAGCGATACTTTCATCTATATATATATATATATCTATTTCATATATTTGTCTAATCTTATAGCACAACTGGACGCGACTCGAGTGAGAAGTTTCACTTTGAGCTTACCGGGCATGTGGCCGAGCTTTTGCGTCCCTATCGCCAGGATACTTGCCAGTTTGGCCGCATTACCAGCGATGGGGACTACAAGTTCCTCATTAAGCGGGTAAGTGTGCAATAGAAGTATGTATATTCGAAATGAAACTAATGCCATATGCTTGCAGCTGAGCCATCATATAACCACCAAGGAGATGCGCTACTGCGACATGACTGGCAATCCTTTGTCCTGCACCGAGTCCGTCAAGCACAAGTCCTTTGAGTTTATCAAGCAATATATGCGCAAGAAAGGACCCGTCTACAAGAAGCCCGTCGATAAACCCGATTAGTCTTACAAGATATTACTACTTTAAGTTTGGGCAAAGCAACTTAAGCCCAGCTTTCCAATACATATGAAATGTACGAAAACAAATGGTAATAACTACATACATGTCAAATGTATGAATAATTTTTTTCTTTTTTTTTTGTGTTATTTAGTGCCAAATGAAATAAAATTTTTTTAAATGCGTCTAACTTTAATTTTTTGCTTATTATTATTTGCGCGTTTTATTCAACACTTAATTTATTCAAAGCACGCTTCTTTGAATTGAAGAAGAGAGAAAATACCCATACCACGCCGTTATTAGTAAAAAAAGAGAGCCAACCAGCTAGAGCAGAACTACCAAATACACATTGAGGTTGCAATTGTTATAATAAACAAAAACTACAATTTTAAAAATTTTTCAGTACGGCTGCTTTTATTGATTGTTTACCATTAAATTCTAAATACAGTTAGCTAAACACTTATGTAAATCCATGCAGCATCTAATTGACATACTTTCCCAATTACATTCTCGCTTTCGTAGTTCTTTTATTGATTTGCCCAATTCTACAAACACGCAAGAGAAAGCAAGAAATCCAAATGCATTTGTAAATTAGAGTCAATTCTTATACCTGCCTCACTGCCGCCCACAATCGAAATTGCGCTCACGAGCTTCGCTTGCTCCGCTACCACTAAAAATAGCAACAAAAGTGCTCTCACACGCACACAACCGAAACGATCGCAATAATCAAGAGAGACAGCGAGAGAGAGAGAGAGAGAGTGAGCGCGAGAGCGCTATCTGCCGCTCTCCGTAAACAAGTTTGTAGAACTCGCCAAACCTGATTTTCCACCCGTCGCAGAGAGATTGCTGACCGTGTCAGTTGCACCAAATTGCTGCTACGCTCAACACGTTTTTTGTGCGCAACGCTTTTTCTGCTCGTCAGCCCAAAAACACTATTTGGCTGTTTGTATGCCTAAAAACCTGCAGCACATTTATAAACTAAACAGGTGCGTACAAGGTTTATCTGTAAAGCATGCGCCAAAACGCAAAAAAATTGACACATATTTTTCTTTTCTTCAGGCATTGCCATATCAGCGAGCACCATTGAGAGAGCCGAACGTGTGCGAGCGGGAGAGAGGTAACAAAGAGCGGGAGATCGAGAGCGGGCGCTAACTGTTGCTGGCTGTGCGTGTGCGTGTGTGTGTGTGTGTGTGTGAGTGGGCAGAGGAACTGAGCAAATGTCTGACGTAAGTACTAGAAGCAGTTCATCAATTTGTGGGGCGATACTTTCATACTACTTAAACCACATGTAGACGATTTTATCTGATCAGGTCTAACTGGAACTGCTTTAGATGTCTTTTTTTTTGAGTAACTATTACTACGTATGTACACTGCCCGACAACCGATTAGCACACTCTCTAAGCTTTCAGTTTAAAGGCAAATATCTCCCTACTCTGAAAATGTTTCATGCTCATTCTTTTTTTCTCATATTCTTCATCATTTTCACTCATTCTAAGAATAACTGTAAGCTCTGGAAGTGTACCGTTAGTTTGCTTTGCTTTTTTCTGTGAAGTGCGACAAAAATGCATGCATTTATTGGGATCAATTATCTATAAAAGAAAGTAATAATGGGAAAAGGAAAACCGTTGGATGATTTTGAAAAAGGCAAAATAAAGGCTTACAGGGAGTGCGGCCACTCGATTCTTCAAATATCGAAAAATATTCAACGCAGCCGTAAAGTTATTACCTCATATTTAAACAATGAGGACACTTATGGAAAAAACATGAAAGGTCGGCCCTCATCAGTGATAACAGCAGCTGATAAGCGAATCATATTAAGGCACGCATCTAATTCTCACGACTCAGCCACCAAAATTAAAGAAAAAACTGGTGTTAAAGCGTGCGTTCGGACTGTGCAAAGAGTTATTTCGAATGCTAAGCATATTAAGAGTCTAAAATTAAAAAAAAACCACCTCTAAACCAACTTCGAAAGATGCCCAATTCTACAAACACGCAAGAGAAAGCAAGAAATCCAAATGCATTTGTAAATTAGAGCCAATTCTTATACCTGCCTCACTGCCGCCCACAATCGAAATTGCGCTCACGAGCTTCGTTTGCTCCCGCTACCACTAAAAATAGCAACAAAAGTGCTCTCACGCACACAACCGAAACGATCGCAATAGTCAAGAGAGACATCGAGAGAGAGAGTGAGCGCGAGAGCGCTATCTGCCGCTCTCCGTAAACAAGTTTGTAGAACTCGCCAAACCTGATTTTCCACCCGTCGCAGAGAGATTGCTGACCGTGTCAGTTGCACCA
Source organism: Drosophila flavopinicola (assembly GCA_035042425.1). Taxonomy (NCBI): domain Eukaryota; kingdom Metazoa; phylum Arthropoda; class Insecta; order Diptera; family Drosophilidae; genus Drosophila; species Drosophila flavopinicola. The sequence goes on along the minus strand of JAWNLL010000452.1, from coordinate 13,741,912 downwards.
AATTGCTGCTACGCTCAACACGTTTTTTGTGCGCAACGCTTTTTCTGCTTGTCAGCCCAAAAACACTATTTGGCTGTTTGTATGCCTAAAAACCTGCAGCACATTTATAAACTAAACAGGTGCGTACAAGGTTTATCTGTAAAGCATGCGCCAAAGCGCAACAATTGCGTTATTTATAAAAAAATTGACACATATTTTTTTTCTTCAGGCGTTGCCATATCAGCGAGCACGATTGAGAGAGCCCAACGTGTGCGAGCGGGAGAGAGGTAACAAAGAGCGGGAGATCGAGAGCGCGCGCTAACTGTTGCTGGCTGTGCGTGTGCGTGTGTGTGTGTGTGTGTGTGAGTGGGCAGAGGAACTGAGCAAATGTCTGACGTAAGTACTAGAAGCAGTTCATCAATTTGTGGGACGATACTTTCATACTACTTAAACCACATGTAGACGATTTTATCTGATCAGGTCTAACTGGAACTGCTTTAGTTGGCTTTTTTTGCGTAACTATTACTACGTATGTATATACGCACGTCTTATTTGCCATTAAAAAGTAGCTAAATAATAATTTGAAACATAGCGGTGAAATCATTTGCAAATAGTTGTTGTATAAACGTAGTGAAAGAGCAGTAAAAACACAATGAAAACATTTTAACTCATTTGCGTGCCCGAGTTGATAACGCTGAACGTAAGTTACGTTACGTTACGTTACGTTAAGCAATACTTTGAAATCATCAACGAATGACAGGCTATATTTAACGGTAATTTATAAAAGCTCTTTCGGTTGTAACAGTTCCTAACTGGTTCTTCATGGAATTTCCAATTTATGATAGTCGTATCTCTATTATTCCTATTATATCTTTGGCTTAAGACTGTAACAGTTCCTAACTGGTTCTTCATGGAATTTCCAATTTCTGAAAGTTGTATCTCTATTATTCCTATTATATCTTTGGCTTAAGACTGTAACAGTTCCTAACTGGTTCTTCATGGAATTTCCAATTTATGAAAGTTGTATCTCTATGATTCCTACTATATCTTTGCCTTTAGACTAAAAACACTCAAACTTCCTTTAACATTGCCACTTGTAATCTCTAATGTGTATCACTATAACTTCCAGGACGAAGGCAGTCAGTACGGCGGTAGTGGCAGCTGTTCGCAACGCAACCGCAACGTCCTGACGCTGGAGGAGCGCGTGGAGGTCATACGCCAATACTATATTATGCCCATGTACAGCAAGATAGCCAAGAACTTCAACTGCAGCTGGGAGCAAATCAAGAGCATCATCTCGAACCGAGAGCCCATTATGGAGTTCTACGAGGCAACGCGACACAATAGCAAACAACCGAACTCAAAGTTCGAGGAGCTGCGCAGGCGCAAACTGAACTTTCTGGGTCACTGCCTGTACGAGTATATACAGCGTGCCCAATACTATCTGCATGCGGATATCAATGAGGAGATAATACGCACCAAGGCGCTGGAGTTTCAGAACCTAATGGGCATCGATAACTTTGTGCCCAACAAGGTAGGAACTATACACAGTAGTCACTCGGAAGCTTGATCTACTAATGTTCCAGGCACTTCTGTTCTGATATCAACTGAATTTATAGCTAATCGATTTTACTTCTTACAGTCCTGGATCAATCACTTCAAGGCTGCCTACAACATAACGCTCTCGAACCGCCAGATAACCTTAACCCGCAAACCCCCGCGTTCCCTGGACATGCGTGACATCATGTCCTACTGCGGCAGGAACACATCCGCAGCGGACGGCAGCGTGCAGCCAACGGATGCAGCAGCGCCTCCAGAGGTTGCAGCAACAGCAACCACAACGCCGCCGCCGCAGCTCATTGAGAGTCCTTTGGAGGGCATCGCGCCCGTGGCTGATGAGCAGCTGGCATTGATGTCGCAGCGCAAACCCGTCGATATACGCTCCTTGTATCGCACCAAGACGCGCGTGGCCACATCCACCTACAATCAGGCCATACTCGACGAGGTGCAGCTGCGGCGCAAGCGCAAGATCAACTTCCTGGAGAAGGCGCTGTTTGAGTACATCTCGCGCTCGCAGTTCCATCACAAGAACAAGGGACGTCTGGACGTGGATCATTTGCGCGAGGTGGCCATCAATCTGCGCGACATACTCAAGATTGAGAACTTCTTTCCGGATCGCACGTGGTTCAATCACTTCAAGAGCCACTACAACTTTAGCTTCTCGCAGGGCGTGAACAACCGGAAGGGGGCACGTCGTGCTCCGTTTTCCCTGGATCTGCGCGACATTGTTAGCTACTGTGGGCGACATGAGCAGCGGGAGCAGCCGCTGGGCAGCATTACGCTGACGCCCAAGAATGCAGAGTCCGTTCGCATTCTGCAACCCACAATAGTGGAGTCCCAGCCGGAAACTGCCAGCAAGGAGACTCAAAATCCTTGTGACGAGGATGACGACGATTGTGTGGCAATTGAGATGCCCACGGAACTGATAGAAATCAATGATGATGACGATGAGCTGGATCAATCCAGTGAGCGCAGAGCACTCAAGCGACCGTCAGCAGAGACTGAAGTGCGCAGCTCACCGCTTAAGATACAAAAGATCGAGTCCTTGTATCCGAGTCCCGGTCAATATTCCGAGCATAGTCGGGATGCGGAGTTGCCGCGTTGCGTGCAGAATTACAGGGATGCACTGCGACTGCTGAAGCCGCTGGAGGAGTTCGCTCTGCTGGAGGAGAACTATCGCGCCATTGGTCTGCTCACCCAGCTGGAGAAGATTTTCGAATTGGAGGCGATGAATGGCAAAGCTCGAGAGCAGTAGCCTGACTAAAGTCGATACCAACTACACAACCCTTAACTAAGATTTGACCAAAAACTATAATGCTGCTGCCGGCTCTAGTCTGGTTTAGTTTACTAAGTTCATTAGCTATAAGAATAATATGATTGTATACGTATAACGAGGCCTGCTCGATAACTTTTGGATATGCTCAATCAAACATACCACGCTTATCAGTTAAATGTTATCATATTATAAGCTACAAGTTTCTTCATTTATATTTGGTGTTATAAGAATACTTCAACTAACTATAAATGTCGTTACAGTTATTGCTCGGGAATTAGCACTTCTAGAACTCTAAGTTGTCTAGAATTAACATCTATCTCTTTCAGTGAAACGCCTTCAATAAGCAATGTCCATTTATTGGATATCCATACTCATAAAAAAAATATGTAAAAATTATACAATTAAGTTATGTGGCTGTATGAAACAGACAGAAAAAGATTTTTTCGTTCCCAACTAAGTATGTTTATTCCTTATCATTATAGTTATAACAGACTACAAAATCTTGAATGTTTTTCAAAAACTACAAATACAGACTTAAAACCAATGTGTTTTGAGCATTGTTGATTTTTAGAGACAACGAACTTGTTATTTCCTAGAATTATTTGCCTCTGGAAGCGTTGCTTTATAATTCTCAATCTGTTTAAGCACATGAGCTTATATATCTCAAAGGGTTTATTTACATGCTGCATAGCAACTTTATAGCATACTCAGTTGATTGCCACTTCCATGGTCTCCATGGTCACATTATTTCAAACCCATTAAGCTGACATTGTCGATTGCTCTGATTGATGAGCTGCATTTAAATTTGCATATACTTATTAAATAAGTATGAAAATCCGAAGAAGTCATTCGCAGACATACAATACTATATATATAAATATATATATATATATAGATTTTAACTGCTGGAATTGTCACGTCACGTGACCATGTGCCACATACGTTAAGGTGCAATGCACATGCTCAGGTTACATAATCCGCTGTTGGCTTTACCACCACCACCAGCACCACACACAAATCGCTTCCCAAACGAAAACGTACAATCAGCGCTTAAACTTTACGTTCGCCCTGTAAAACTTTACGCGTACTGGCCATTTGTAGATGCGAGCTGGAAATGACCTGCAGCGTAGGGAAGTTGGGGGGATGGGGGATTGGGAGGGCGTTGGTAAGTCGATTGCGGAGCGGAGCGAGTGAGCTTCAGGAGCATTGAACGTGCGTGGAGCGTGGAGCGCTGTAGGTGCTACATCAATTTCAGATGGCTAGAATATAACCCGCCAGGCAACTCAGGCAGCCAGCATCACAGCGAGGGACTTCGCTGTGGCTAGCCACACACACACTTACACATATATAAGCATATATACATAGATGTAGCTACGATTACATATAGCTGGGAGCATTGCACAGAGACGTCGCCTTCCATCGTGTGTCCTCCGTTGAAAGTCGAAAGTTTCATTTTACGCTTCTGGTTTTTTTTTGCCACGCTGCAGCAACCCTCCTCAGCAGCAGCAGCAGCGGCGGCCAGGACTTTCATTTCAAGGATTTCCGACCGACGTCAGACGTCAACTGGCGGCCTGACTATACTCGTTAAAAGGTAAAGCAAAGAACTCTTGGCTATAGAAAACCCACTAGTGTTGGCCAGAGAGAGAGAACCTTGGAGGAGGGAGTGGAAAGGAGCAGAAGAAGCAGTAGAAGCAACATCAATGCTACAACAACGACAACTTCGCTCGAGTCGACTCAGGTTACTGTGCTCCCCAAAAAGAAGAAAACAGAACGCAACGCAAAACTGAAGCCCCAGAGCCCTGACATAAAACCCCGAAAGCCAAAACTGCAAAGGACTTAAAGGCAGTACAAGACTAGAGGGTAGTAGAAGTATAGACAGCATGTGTATGTATATATGAGGTATATAGTGGTAGTTGTATATATACTACACATACGACAGCTGTCGGGGATTATCAGCAGTTGGGAAAAAGGAATAGGGTAGGTTGCTAAGTGGCAACTGCTAATGATCAGCTTGTATCAGGCATCCAATCTATAGTCATTCACTTTGTATAATGAGTGATATGTATCTGCAAGATGCATTTCGATTAGGCATTTCCGGTGTGTGACTCAATAATCATCTAGAAACTTTAACTTGTTGTGCCATACTATATATGAAATTGACTCATGTTTCCAACATTCCAATTGTTATCGGATTTGGTTTTGAAACACTTTTACTATGACTTAATCATCTGCCATAATGGGTGCTACGTATATTCAAGATACCTTTGACTTAAGAGTCTTTAAATCGCATCCCACACGTAACAAAATCTCTGACATAATAATAATGCTCAATAAATTACTTAACTGGTTTTCGGTTTATAATAAACTGACTCATATTTCAACACTACCGTGGTTAATTGGTTTTATATTATTTTATGACTTAGTCATCTTATATAATGAGTGCTACGAATCTATAAAATACTAATGGCTAAAAATAAAGTATATTCATTGAATCGGTAGCCAAAAACCACTTCTCAAATAAATTAATGTATTAATAATATAAAAACGTAAGAAATCTACTAAAAACTTAAAACATATATAAAATAATAAATAAATAAAATAATTTAATAAATATTTATATGTAACGATCTCGCATTTCTAACATTCCAGATATCTGAAATATTTTTCAAATATTTCCATGAACTTTTAAAATGGTATCTTACGTAACTTAAAGTAACTTTGGTCTTAAGCTGCTAAATGAATACCCTTAAAACATTTCCGCAATAAATCAAAAACACTATTATTTCTCAAGATATCAACCCAAAAAAGCATTAACTGGTTCTACGTATATAAAGCTGACTCATATTTCCAACATTCCGACTGTTATCTGATTTACTTTTCAAATAGCTTGTATATACTATATGCTCTAGCTGCTAGTAATTATATGTGAACATACTTATTTGTATTGTATTTGTGATTGTATGTGTGTGTATACATGTATCATATCGATTCTTTTAAAAGGCCGCCCATCTATAAACATAAATCTCGTGACGTTGCTCTCGGCTCAAGCAAATACGGACCCCATGCACCACCAATAAGTATATCAGCACTTGAAATCGCTCATGCCAGGCCATAATCGATGCCATTGTATACCAAAGGCAACAACAAAGCACAGCTCTCGCATAGAGCCAAAAACAGTAAAGCCGAAACCCAAACCCAGACCCGAACACCCCGTTGCCCAAGTTCGGAGCAGAGCAGAGCAGCGAGGTTATCGTGCAAAAGACGACTATACGAGCGTATAGATATAGATACAGAAAAACGATGCTCAGATACATACAGAACATACAGACAGAGAGGAGACGAGACGAGGCGAGAGTGAGAGGAATTTGGAATGGTGAGTGAGTGGTGGCCTGGTCGATGTCGATGTCGAAACGAGTCTGAAAATCTGAATTGGAATCTGAGACACTAAATCTGAGACTCTAAGTCGGAGGAGACTCGCCATCGACATCTGCTGCTTTATAACTGACGTTGGCTGCCACTTTGCCAGTTACCTCTTAAGTATTTGGGTTGTAAGCCTCTTGGGTTTTCAAAAACAACACATATACATGTATTATATATATATATATATATATATCGATGCTGTTGTTGTTGTTGTTGGCATTGCCCAGACGCGATGATGGGCACTTGAACATCACAGTTTCAGTTCACCAGCATTCTCAACTGGCTTAGACTCTAGGGGGGACGTAATGCGGCGCTGCTCGTCCTCCCTGCTCTGCTCTGCTCAGCGCTGCTCTGCTCCAGCAGCTCCTCTACATGATGATGACGATGACGATGACGATGATGGTGCTTTCAGCTTTCAGTCATGCGCTTGCTGGAGCACCACCGCCTGACTATGCCGACCCGCACATTCGGGATTCATTCGGTCGGTCCCACTTCACCTCGTCTCCGCTCGTCTCATCTGGTTCGTTGGTTCGTTCTGCTGGCACAGCGCTTCGATAGATGCTAATCTATCTTTATTGTACAAAGATGTCGAGAGGATGTGTATGCCAACTGGGGAATAGGAATGGGTGATTCGGGGCATTAGGGAGAGACTGATGCGGGGCGGGAGGGAAACACAAAGATGGTATGTCCGTCGACAGTCAGTTGTTCAGTTGTTCTGACTCTTTTCGGGGGCTGCTATAAATATAAATGGTCTTTGGGCATTCGGTATGTATTGGATTTCACTGGCTTTCGATTTTGGTGTGAGCTTCAATATTTGTAGTACGTTTTAGGGAAGCATATATACATATATATATATACAACACATACATACATTTTGGAAAGGTATTATATTTGCATTGTGGTTGACGGTTGGGTTTCAGGTTGCTCTTAACTCAGTTGGTACAGTTGAGTTTTGAAACTTTTGAGTGGCATTGCTAGCAAAGTATATCTTAATGAAGAGTAAAATTAAATTTTTTTTGGAATTTTCAGTTAGAAATTGTTGAAAAAATTTGAACAAGTGAAATCTTGAAAACTTCAAGTTATCATAACTTTGCCAAAACTGATCAGATTTTCGTTTTCGAGGCAGTTTTGATCATGGTTTGAGCTCTACATCAATTCTGCATTTAAATTTGAAGCACTTATATTTTTCGGATTTTCTGTCAGAAATCATCAGTAAAATTTGGTCAAGTGAAATTCTCAAAAAGTCAAAATTCCCATAACTGGGCGAAAGTTTAACCAATTTTCAATCTTAAGGCAATTTTGTTAATTTTTTAATATCTATATTAATTTTACATTTAAAATTTATATTCCTATATTTTTCAAATTTTTTTCCATAAAATTTAATCACGATTTTTGATCATATTTCTAAATTTTTCATTATTTAACTATTAATATTGTTATTACATATAATAGTTCTAGTTATACCAGTTCTAGCACGTGCAGCGCATAAGCAAGTCGTATATGCCTCACTTAAGAGCAAATATACAAGCATAGAGTAAAGGATCAGCATCATTCAAACCATAATCTCCACATCGGGTTTTTCAACGATCCGACTTACTTACACGTTCTTCTTACATATATGTGTTTTGGCTTGTTGCTTTTTGGAATTCAGTTTTCCAGTTCCAGTTTTCCAGCTAAAGGCAAATCGAATCGAAGCGAGCGACAAAGACGACAACGGGCCAAAACGAAAATCGAATGCCAAGAGCCGCAGAGAATACAAGCACGAGAGATATAAAGCCCAGATATGGAAATGGCAATAAACTCGTAGTAGCAATAGCAGCGCATAGGAGACGGGGCAATTGGGATTACTAACTGACGCCAACTGCGACGCCGGCAGCGATGCCAACGAGGGCACTGGCACTGGGACTGGGACTGGGCAGAAACACCAACACCAATACCAACTACCAATACCGACATAGGAAGCAGCGAAACGGCACAAAGGAAATTACGAGGAAAAATTCAGGTCCCTATGGTGCTTTTGGGTGCGACAGTCAGCGCAGAGAATAGCTACGAATATAGACTCACGCACACACACACACACATTACAATATATATAACTATATATATATACGTATGAGCTGCAGGGCATCACATATAGATTATGGAGGAGATACGAGATACGAGAGTCACCCAAAAGGGCCAAACCCAGGGACATAATCAAAGCGCAAAAAACACACACACAAAAAAGTAAAGGTAATGGAAAAATACTAACGTTGCTATGCTAGCTGGGATATGTCTGCTGAATGAAAAGGGACCAAGTTACGCAGGACATTCTCAGAGGCTTTCGGAGGGTAGAGGGCTAGCAAAAAGGACCTTCAGTTCAATATAAAACATGACCATAATAAATTCTATGGCTAAATCCCCGCTATGTAGAAAAAGGTCATAATAGATGAGCTTTTGTATGTGTGTGTGGCAGCCACCTATATATATATATATGTGTGTGTCTGTGTTTGTGTGTTTTATCCTAGTCGTAATCATTCGGTTCGTGCAAAACGCAAAGGCAGAGGTCATTTTCTTCGCTCGTTTGCCTCAGCTCGTTTTCGAAAGGTTGCCAAAGGGCTTACAGCTTCCTTTTTTGCTCGCCCCCCCCAACCCCAACCCCAACCCGAAAGCATTTGAAAACTTTTTGCTGGTCAGTCGATAGCTGCAACGAAATATAATGTATATTAATGTCGAGTCATCGTCGTCAACTCAGGAAAAGTTAAAGCGTAACTCGAACTCCGGCTCGAACCTACAGCATCTGAGAAGCCACCCACTAGCAGCTGGAATGCTGTGATGTGTGTGGTTTGATACCTTGTGCTAATACTTTTGGCCCCAGCTTTTATGTACATATAAATAAAATTACGAGCATATATATATATATCTCTCTAAATATATATATGTGTATTTTTCAACCACCAAAACAACACAATCAATCCAATCCAATCGAATCGAACCGAACCGAAACGAACCGGGCTAAAAACCGAACCCAAACCGTTAGCATTACCCATTTCTGTGTCTGTGGCACAGCTAAGACGCTCATATTAAAACTAATCCATCAAATTGCTTTGGGCGACCCACAACTACAACGATAATGGGTTTAACTACAACACGTTTATAGTTTACATTGTTGTTGTTGATTTAGTTGTTGTTGTCGCTGCTGCTTCTGCTTGCTGGCTGGCTTTCTTGCTTGTTATATTCGTGCGAACGAATCCGAACCCGAACCCGGGCAAAGAGCCAGCGCCAGAGCAATACTTCAACTTACAGATATACACACGTCGCAGTGGTATCAACTTCTCAGCATCTTTTAGATAGCTCCATGTATGCACGACGCTTGTACTTGTAAGTAAATGTAGATGTATGCATGTATGCATGTAGCTGAGTATTTGTGTGAATTGGCGTAGAATGGATTTTTCTGTCTGCCTATACATATACACATACTATATATATATATATATAAATATATCTAGAGCTCTTATGGAAGTTGCTTTGGCATTTTGGTTAACGGATATGTATAAAATATAATGACCTGGGAACCAAAACAGCAGATACATTTGTCTCTCTAGCTCACGATTGATTGAAGACGCACTACGAATACGGAGTACTTCGCATATCTTACGGAAACTTGTTTAATTTGGCGTGATGCCTATATACATATATACATCTACATCTACATCTACATCTATATACATATTATTATTTATCGCACTACCTTTGCCAAGCATATTGTGAAAAGGCATTGGCTTGGTCCAAAAAGACGTGCTAATTGCTTTGAGATCTATGCAAGTGAATACGATATTATGCAAAAATGGAAACCTAAATAACAGCTGATAACAAGTATCAGTAGAGTTTTCTAGTTACAATTGTAGGTAGTTCTCCCTTTTCGAATAGCTTGTCGAGCAGCTGAGTTACCTGAGACCGGTTTTGGAAGAATAATCCAGTTTTTAGGTAGATATCTCAAACTTACTTAAAGGGGTTGTTTTCTTTGGAATTTGTAACCAAATTGCTATTTAATAATCTAAAATATATGGTTTAAAGTAAACAGTTTTGTTCTTCTTTTGTACTATAGAAAAGGAAACTCCAGACAAATCAATAATAGGAATTTAGAAGGCTATAAACGCCTTAATTTATATATTTCAAGAAAAATTTTATAATTAAATTGGAGTTTTACCCATCCGAACAGCAATTGTACCTAAGATCAGTAAAAGTATTATGATATATATGGATATATCATAAGCTATATGTTGTTATGAAAGAATATTAAGACTAGAGAAGAGCTGTTCATAGTTTTCAACAGGGCTTTACACCATTAAACTCAATAATACTCAGAACAGATCAGTAAAATATTCCGAATTCTAAGCTAGCACTATTTTTAATCCCCTGCTAGAAAAATTCACAGATTTCCCAGCACCACACAAATGACGCATAAGTGCTGAAACCGAGCGATTCCAAATAAAAGTATAATACCCTAAAATGGCAATGCCTATAAAAAATTGTGTATATGGTTATGGGCGACAAATAAGACCAAGCATTAAATACATTTACCATATACATATCGAAATAAATGCACACACAGAGAGAGAGAAATACACACCCTATATCATTGAAATGGAGAAAAATATATACTGTCGGGCGCTACGTCGTTGTCATTGAAATCCCATCAGAGCCCGAAACGAGCAAACCTGCACAGCTCCAGCCCCCTAAAACCAACAGTCTTACGGTAGCGCTATGGTTTGGGGGCAAACACAGCGCAAAAGGGCAGCAGGGAAAAAAACACCCCAAACATCGGGATGAACTTCGGGTTTTGACAGACGAACGAAGTGACTGACTGAGTGACTGACTGAGTGACTAACTGACAGACCCTTGGCTTTTGTTGTTGCTGCTGCGTATTTGCTTTGCACGCCTGACGCTGACGTCGCTGTCGCTGTCGCCGTCGACGTCGCTGCCAGCGTCAAGAGGTATTCTCTGCCCGTCCTTGCCGCATGCCGCATGCCACACACACTTGCCAGCGCTGCTTGGCTTGGCTTGGCTTGGCTGGTTTTTGGTGTTGGCCTGGGCTTGTTTGGGATTAAATATATTTCCTATAGATGGGAAAAACGAGTCGGTCGGGTCGGTCGTCGAGTCGCTGCTGCTGCCGCTGTTGTCGCTAGTTTCGTATATTTCACTTTGTGCTGAACGTTCGTCCGCAGCGGTTCTCCACGGCGCGACAAACGACAACGACGAATTTTATTCCTCAACATTTTATATACATATGGTTGTTGGTCTTTCGGTGCGACTGTGGCGTTTAGTTCGACACGATTATATAGCCAGCCATAAATATATGCTATAACGCGAGCTAATAACGCGCCGGCTCTTCTCACAGTGTAGTTTTCCATTCAGGAAGCGGCACGCACGCGGTTTTAAAGTGAGTACCACTGTGCGAATGTGTAATGTGTGTTTGTGTGTGTGTGTGATGTAAACAAACGGGGTCTTGAGATTCTGCCGCTGCCGCGGCCGACTGTCATTGTTGTTGTTGCTGTTGCTGCTGTTCTTGTTATGTTTGTGTGCAATTAAAAAAGCGGCGCGACGCCGACGTCGCCGCGCTGCCAGCGGCATTTGCATGTGCCAAGCAGGCGTGGCAGCAAGCAGTGGGCGGGCCGGCAGCAAGCAGCAGCAAGTGTCCGTTATTTAAAAATGTTTGCGGCCTTTGCTCGCGTTTGTTTTTGTTTTTGTTTTTGTTTCGCTTGCTTTTGCTGTTAGACGGCGCGGCGGCAGCGTTAGCGACAGCGACGTCGACTGCGACTGCGACAGCGACAGCGTTATTGTTTTGGTTTTTATTTGTATTTTTGTGGGCCATTGCTTGTTTTGGTTGGTTTTTCGCGCTTTTTTTGGGGTGCGCGTTTAAAGTGCATTATCAGTGATAACAGGACATTGACTTCGCTTGAAACTTGCCCCTCTGATAAGCAATTAGTTTTGGTGTGAGTGTGCTTAAGAAAAGTATAGTGCAGCATTAAATCAAGTTAAAAGTCAAAGAACTTTGTGTATTTAAGTCTTTATCAAAATCTACTTCAACATACATAATGTGTAGCTTATAGTTCGAGAATATTCTATATCAAAATATACTTCAATTCGAGAATATTCTATATTGATAGCAATTCTATTTATCTACTGTTTTATTGTTTTAAAACAGCTTGCTTTAAACCAAACTAAAACTGTCTGATTGTAATATACGTTCTTTAAATAAAAAAGTGATGCAATCTCAATCAGAACTGCTTCAAGTTCTCATTACCCAACGTTGTTCTTGTTCTCAACAAATTTTGAGTTGTCATAGCAACCCTATTTGCAATATTAAACACAAATATGACATCAGTTTCAATTCCAATTCAAAATGAAATAAACGCCATAGCAACGAATGTTGTTCAACATCATTAAATTAGCCATAAACATAGACACCTCTATGCATAAGAATAATAGCTTAAACCATAAATATATACACAACTTAAACCCATGAGCTAGTTTCATGCGACGCAATTTCATCGAAACTATCAAAAAGGTCAAATCCAAGTCACCTTGAACTGAACTGAACATGGAATACATGAGCAACACACACGACATAAATAGCTCTGCGCTATACAACTACCTAAGCATGACGAAAATCAATCTGAAAAATTACCTGACAGAAGAAAAAAAACACAATCTCAGACTTAAAGCAGCTAAAAAAAACTAATGTGGAACTGGAACTGAATTTGGAATTGGAATTGGAATGTTAATGCCTCGAATACTTGACGCAGCACAGACAGTCCGCTATATATATATATATATATATATAAGAACTAGTTAAACAATGGGCAAAAGATGTAGATATACTATAAAGATACAGCGATACGGAGATACAAAAGATACGTAGGCAACAAAAGGGGACCAAAAACCCGAACCGAAAGAACTGTGCTGGGAATAAGAATAAGAATAAGTATAAGAATGAGGCTGGAGGCTGCCATCTCATCGCATGATGACGATGATGATGACGATGATGATAATGATGACGATGCACGAAATTTTCACGAAGTGCCAATCGGCAGGCAGCTAGCAGTAGGCAACCATTATTTAGGGTGAGTGAGGTGGAGTGGACTTAGGGCGCGGAAGAAGGAACGACGTCTCGAGGCGATTAAGATAAAGTGCCAATCGATATAAGGGAAAGAAAGGCAGGCAGGCAAGCAGAGAGCAGAGCAGTAGCAGAAGCTGAAGCAGAAGCAGAAGCAGTGCGAAGATGCGACGAGATGAGCTCGACTGAGGCTAAAGCAGGGACAGAGCAGAGCAGAGCAGAGCCGGGGCAGAGCAAGTTTTATTCGTAATACATCACAAACATCCACTGGCAGAGCTGGAGAGCCCGGGCTGGGTTGTAGTCGAGTAGTATATAGCCTCGGCGACGACATAAAAGGAAATATAAAACCATTTATAAAGCAAGTCAGTCAGGGGAGATTTGAATTCGAATTGATGGTGTAGTGCACTCGACTTACATCTGTGTGTGTGTGTGTGTGTGTGTGTGTGTGTGTGTGTGTGTTAGATGTGTGTGTGTTTGTCGCCACACGAAGCATAGACGAAGCAGTTCGTTTTGTGTCAAGGTGCGCGTGTATCTTGAAGATGCGTTGTGGAAGGAAGGGTTTTTTGTGTGTTTTTGGGCTAGCAAACTTTTGGGCTGCCAACTAAGTTTCCGGCACACGATAAAGTTAAAGTTGATGTGCAAAAGCGAAATGAAAACAGCTGCAAACAGTGAACCACCCCTAAGCTGTCAAACTGCAAGATAAAACCCAATTCCGTATATCCAACAGCAGTTAATGACCTGCTGCTGTTTGTATTGGGCGAGAGCGGGCGGGTAAAGAACCCAAATTGTAACTGAAACGGAAACTCAATTCCAATAGCAAAATCTTGGCGAGCGTTATTTCAAGAGAAAACGGACATTGCTGCTTGTATTAAGTCATCTTACATCAATCCGAGAAAAAAGACCGGCTCTCAGTGAGTCAGACAGGTGCGTTATATATGGGGGCAATTGTACACTGGGCAAAAAGAGGCGAGCGTAATGCATATACAAACTTATAGAATACTCTCCTTAAACTTCAGTTTGATACTTGTTTGTAAACTGGACTTAAAAGCTAATCTGCGACATTATTGGTTTACCAATAAATCGAAACAAACAAGTGGGGAAGGATTATCTTCGGCGTGCCGAAGATTTTATACTCTTTTCGAACCTATAGGCAATTTTCACTCTGCCAACTGCACCACTGAAATTTCATATGCTGTAAAATTTTTTTCTTTTTGTTTTAAGAATATTTAATTCATTACCAGTTGTATGGCAGCTATAAGATATAGTGAGCCGATCCGGCCGGCTCCAACCAATGTGATGTCTCTTTGAATATTAAGTATCTGTGCAAAGTTGTATCGCGATAGCTCAAAAACTGAGGGACTAGTTTGCATACATACAGACAGACAGACAGACAGACAGACGGACATGGCTAGATCAATTTGTATTGTCATTCTAAGCATACTGGCAGTAACTTTTGGGGGTCTCCGACGCTTCCTTCTATGCGTTACAAACTTCAGGACAAACTTAATATACTATTTTCTTCGAAAAGAGTATAAACACTTGAAGTAGTAAACCTTTAGAGAATGTTACTCTAACTGTAGAGAATTGGTTTCCCAATTGTCAAAAGTGTTTCCTAATTTTGAAGAATACTAAGCTAAGTACTTTTTCCCATGATCTGCTATCAATTTTCCTCAATCACCCGTATGTATGTATAGTTTCTTTGAGTGTAGCTACATACTATGTATCTGACTCAGCAAAGTATTACCCTCAATCTTGGGGAGGAGGCCAAGTCGTTCACTTTAGTCAAGTGCTGCTGTTGCTAGAGGCAGGCAGCCGCAGCAGCTTTATATCTCTGTATTTGTATCTCTAGCTATAGCTGCCTGTATGTGTATGTGTGTGTGTGTGTGTGTGTGTGTATCTGTGTGTGTGTTCGCCTCTCCGATATGGGTATGGGCGCTTGGGTGCTCCCATAATGGAGCGTTCGACGTCCGACTGGTTCTGGTTTTGGGGGGCTGCGGACTGCGGACTGCGACTGGGACTGGAAAACGTATCGATTTCTGAAGGCGTACGCATCGCTGGCTGAGCAGCGGCTTCGAAAATTTATCAGCACAGTTTTATTGCCGCTGTATGTATCTTTCTGTGTGTGCGAGATATTTTGTTTGGTGCGCTCGTATCTCTATCTTATAGCGAGCATGACGCTGTCGTATTGCTCTTATATAGATTCAAACTTTCTGAAGTATTTACGCCAATGTGTGTGCGTGTGTGTGTGCAGATGGTATTTTTCCAAAACATTGCGAGGTCAAAGCTATTATTAATGCAGATGCATGCATTGTAGATACATATGTATATGTATATAAAAATATTCGTTCAATATAATGCGTCATGTGTTGAACCCTAAATGAGTGTAGAAGTGCTTACTCATAGATTTCTAGATAATTTTCAGGGTGATTTTTTGTCCTTTTGGGTTTTTTTGAAATTCAAATTGAATCATACAGAAATTGATATTCGATATTTCAACTAAAAAACTCCCCGTCTACATGAACTTAACATTTGGAATTGATTAAAGATTTGCTCAATACTCACAGTTCTTTTGAATTTGGTACGTTGTTCAAGAGTTGTTTTGCTCACAAAAGCCAAAAGTTTTCTTAGTTTTAGATGATGATTAAGCACAAAAACTTTTATTGAACAAGTTTTTATTTTCACAAGTTTTTCACTTCCCGAACATTTGATTCTCTCGCTCTAAAGCTTTGCGTTGTTTTTGTACCTTTTCGCAATTCGAAGCGCTTTTACAGTTATTTAGTTTTCATAGTGCACACACACACACACACACGCACATATGCATGTTTGCACTTATATTTACATCAAGCCGGCATTCATATGTACATAGTAGATATATGTATACATATGCAGCTTCCTAGCATTAAACAAGCATAACTAACTTATTCACAACTTATTTACACACACATTTAATTGATTCGTAAACAAATTCGCGCACTTTTAATTCAATTGTAAACAAAACATCCTGAATCACAAGGCAACAATGCAAACACCTGTGGCTGCAGCTGATGGCGTTGCCAGATCGCGCGCATAAGAACGCGGCGAAATTCGAAAGCAAAGGCAACGAACGAAAACAAAGCAAGCACAGAGAATAGACGAAATTTGTAATTTTGCAAGTTAGACATTTGTGTGCAGAAGTTTAGTTTAGTTAATTGTGACTTGTGTGGTGCAAGCAAAACTAATCATAGACAATTTATCATCTCTCTTTGCAGCTGTTAATTTATTATTTTATGCCCTGATTGGATTTTGGCGGGCATTTTGCAACGCCAAAAACGAAGATATTTACAAAATTCGGGGCGTCAACAATATACCCGTTATGCCGACTATACGGCGCTGCTGCATCATCGGATGCCTCTCGAATTCGCGGCAACATCCGAGCATGCAGTTCTTCGCCTTTCCCCGCCCCGACAATCCCTTCCACAAGCTGTGGAAGGAGGCGTGCCACGCCTCTTTGCGCAGGATTATACCGTTTAAGAAGCCGGTCGTTTGTGCGCTGCACTTTGATCCCAGCGTGCTGGGCGGACGCCGGCTGCAGTCGAATGCGCTGCCCACGCTGCGCCTGGAGGTGCCCTCCAATCTGGAGGCAGTGGAGCAGCAGGCCATGGTGGAGGAAATCGAGCGGAGTCGCAAGTGTGCGTACATCAATGCTGTGGTCTACGAGTGGCTGGTGCGTGCGAATATCAATCCGCAGCTGCGCGGCAGCATCACCCATGGCATGATCAAGGACAAGGCGGAGAATGCGCGGCAGGTGATTGGCAGCACATCCTTCATTGCGGACAACCGCTGGCTGAATCGCTTCCGGGAGACGCATCTGCAGGGCTTCGCACAGAAGCTGGCCGGCAATCAGCTCAAGTCCCTGGGCACATCCTTGTGGATACCGGATATTGTGCAGGATCTGCAGCATCTGTTTCCGCCCGCCAGTGCGGAGCGTGTGGCCAAGCTGGAGGAGATGCCGGAACAGTATATGAACTATATGCAGCAGTATGGCGAGTATGAGGAGGATGAGGACAGCATGGATGTCAAGGAGCAGAGCTACCAGGAGCAACAGCAGCAGCAACACTATGCGCTGCAGCAACAGCAACAACAACTGCAGCAGCAACAGCAGCATCAATTGAATCCCGCCTGGCCACCCTTTCCGGGTCATCCACATGCGCAGCTGCATCCCGGCTTTAGCAGCTTCAACGACTACTACTTTGAGCGCCATCAGCAGCAGCTGCAGCAACAGTTGCAGCAGCAGCAACAACAGCAACAACAACAGCTGCAGGCTCAATTTGCGCCACCCGGAGCAGCTTTGACGCCACCACGTGAACCCTTCCAGCCACAGCTGCCGCCCAATCAGCCCCAGCAGCGTCTCAGTCCCTTCCAGCCCGTGCAGCTGGCCAAGCGACCCAAAGTGGAGTCACCCCTTGGCGACGATGAGGTGCAGGAGATCAATGCCTCCGCTGCAGCAGCCAGACATTCGCCACTCCCGCTAGCCGAAGCCACAGTGCTCTCGAGTCCCAGTCACAGTGTCCATGCCAAGGAGCAGAACAACAACAGCAATGGCGGCCGCGATAGCGCCAGCAGCAAGGAGAATGCACCTAAGCCCACAGCTGGCTGCATCAGTGGCAAATCCACGCCGGTGCACAGCCTCAAGGGCAGCAGTCCCCCAGCGTCCACATCCGCGCCAGCCTCGCCCAAGAAGCTGGTCATCAACGGCGGCAGCAGTTCCGGCAGCCAAACAAATGGACACACTTCACCCGAACCGGAAGTGGAGGTGGAAACGAGCACTTTAGCTAATGTGCTCAAGGAACTGGATAGCTATACGCAAGCCTTGGAGTACTTGAAACCGCTGGAGGACTTTGTGCTCTTCAAGGAGAACTTTCGAGCCATTGGACTACTCTCGCAGCTGGAGCTGGTGCTGCGCAAGGGCGATAAGGGCACACTTCTGGAGGGTTCCTAAGTGGTTCGGACTCTCTCAAGCGTTGACAAAACACAAATGTGATGAACAGTGTACATATAAACTACGTACATACATCTAATATTAATGTAGCCAACTACTGAAATAGTATTATTAATTTTGTCTTTCCATAAGTTGGATTAAGTAGCATTTATTTATCGCAGCAGACGGAATCTGTGGCCATTTGTTTGCAATTAAGCGATGAGATTATGAAATAAAAATCATTAATTTATTTAAAAACAAAATCAAAGGAAATTTGTATTTTATCTGCGGTACTTTAAATTCACTTTTCAAATGCGTTACATATTGAATGATAGAACAATATACGCTCCCCAAAAGTATAATAGAAACCTATTTTCGATTTCGAAACAACGGTAAAATTCAAGCGAGCAACTCTGTCATAACAGCTGTGCAGCTTTTACAACACTGTTTGTGTACGTTTCGCTGTGACTGCCATTCGCCCGACTGAAATGATAAACAAAACAGAAGCAGCGAAATAAACTAAGCAGATTTTTGCAATTTAACGAGTAACTAGCAAAACTACAAATGGCACTACTCGAGCAATACGAGCAGCAGTATGCAGCACTTATAGCGGAAATAACAGCACACATTGGAAGGCTGCAGCAAAATGCCAGTGAGTGCATATCCTTAACATATATATATATGTATATTTTTTGTGTGCAATTTGATATCCTGCCACCCACTTTTGCAGGCGAACGCAGTGAATTGTGCAATAAAATCGATGGCAGCCTGTCGGAGGCGCAGGAGCTGCTCGAACAGATGGGCCTGGAGGTGCGCGAACTGAATCCAGCACAACGCAGCAGCTTCAATGGCAAACTGCAGGTGGCCCAAGCGGAACTAAAACGCTTGCAGGCGGAATACAAGCAGACAAAGGACAAGCTGCGCGCTCAGGCAACAGGATATACCACACTCGATCTGGCGGGCAGTGGCGACTACTATGAGGATGTGTCGATAAGCAATGATCAGCGGCAGCGACTGCTGGACAACTCGGAGCGCATTGAACGCACCGGCAATCGCCTGACGGAGGGATATCGCGTGGCCGTGGAAACGGAGGCACTGGGCGCCCAAGTGCTCAATGGTATTAGTACTTGAACTAATGTGGACTTATTTTGTAATATAATTTGTGCACACTAGATTTACATCATCAGCGGGAGACGCTACACGGCGCACGCGCTCGTCTGCGGGAGACGAATGCGGAACTGGGACGCGCCTCCCGCACCCTAAACACAATGATGCTGCGCGCATTGCGCGAGAAGGTGGTGCTGTATGGTGTGGGCGTTTGCTTCGTGGTCGCTGTCGGCGTTAGCCTTTATTTAAGATTTGCGCCCAGCTCCTCGGCAGCCACGTCATAGTTGTAAATTGTAGCGAAGAAAGAGAGAAGAAAAAAACAAGTTTTGCGCATTCCTTGTTGAGATAATTGTTTATTTATATTTAGCATTAGTTTCAATTGCGTGTTATTTAATGTATGTACGTATATCGAAGAAGAACTCTAGCGCTACACAAACTACAAATGCTTACATTTCCTATGACTTATGACATATTCATAAATATGTGTGTTTATGTATTTTAAAACCAACTTGTTCCATTCGCTTTGGACAACTGTGGCGCATATAAACTTCTATATCATATTAAATACTACATATTCGGACGTTTTAGCATTAAATTCGAATTGAATATTTACAAATAATAAAAATTAACCAAAAGTAAATACGTTCGTTTACAGTGATCGCTGGGAAATGATAGCTTTAAGGACACATATTCCTTTTTCCATTCATTTGACATCTTACATTTTATATTATAATTTTTATGATTTAAACTTTGTTCTTTTGTGAATCGGTATTCTTATTTTAATAAAGTAACCTTTGTTCGCATTCTAATTTCCCAACGACTCCTGTTTTCAATAAATTAAGCGAAATTAATCAAATGCATTTCTGCGTGCCATTGAGTTTAGCAAATTAGCCAAACTCAATGTTTCCCAACTGCTAGCAGCTGCAGGACGAGGCCTCCTCATTAATCTCCACCTCATCAGCCTTATCGATCTGAAAGCTCTGCCGCTCGAGCGCCTGCAGCTCCATTTTGGAGCGATTGGCCTGCACCAGCTGACGTGAGATGTCCTGGAACATTTCCTCAATGCCAGCGCCTGTGCGACAGGATGTCTTGTAGGTGGTGCTAATCAGCGTATGGCACTGTTCACAGAATGCTTCCATTTCCTCATCAGTTACTTCCGGCTCACGACCCTCAAGATCGCTCTTATTGCCGCATATGAATATTTTGGCATTCTCCGCATAGGTGACAATGTCCAATAGATGCTGCGACAGCGAGTGAAAGGACGCAGCGTTGTCCAAGGCAAAGACCAGTATAGCGCCCTCGGCAAATTTGTAATAGGACGAAGTCACCGATGCCACGCGTTCCATGCCGCCAGTGTCCCACAGTTGCAGCTGCCCAGGATAGCATTAGTTAAACCGTAATCACCTAGAGTACGCAGTACACACCTTAATCTGTTTCTCGCCCACATTGTATTCCCGATCAATGTGATCCAAGCCCAAAGTGGATTTGCGGTCTGTTTCGGTGACGAATGTGTTGTTCGTGAAGGCGCCGGAACAGGGAGCTCTTGCCCACGCCGTAGTCGCCACAGAGTATGACCTTTTGCTTGGGAATGCGTACTGTTGCCATGATGCTCCAGCACAGCTCTGATTTGCCAATTAATATAATTAAATTAATCCACACCTGCTAGACACAAAGAACTATAACAACACACAAACTGTGAACAGCTGTTGGCGCGGTGCTGCCACTAAGTTTTCACCTTGTGCACTGATATCGATAACGATAACTGATACGAAAATCACTTTGTTTTGCTGCCCGCCCAAAATTCTCAAACGTTTTCTTTCCGTTTAGACTAAAGCAGTTAATAAAATTATTCATTAGTTTGTTATGTGTACGTTGCATAGTTAAGATACCAAAAAGCTCTTCCAAGAAACACTCATTTACAATTAAAAAAAAATATATATATATATAATTATTGAAAACAATCAATTGTGAAGTGACTTAACTGCACAATAAGCAAAAAACTATTATTGCGGCTAAGTCGTTGTCATGAAACGATTAGTGTTTACAATTTACTGCACTCCTTAAGATACCGCCTTGTTCAAATGATAAGCAATTACGTTAAATAGAGCTCACCATGACGGCAGAAAGCCAAAGCAAAGCTAACTGCCGGCTTCAACGGAGGATGGCTTTAGTGATTCGTTCCCTAGCAATATTATTGCTGTTCGCAGTCTTGGCACATGGTAAATTAAAGACTGCAAACTGTTGATTAGAAAACTTATACTCCATATATAACTGCAGGCAAGCCAGGTTATGGACCTGGCGACCAGGACTGGGGCTATGTCGATGTGCGTCCAGGCGCTCACATGTTCTACTGGCTCTACTACACCACCGCCAACGTAACCAGCTACAAGGATCGTCCCTTGGCCATTTGGTTGCAGGGTGGACCGGGTTCCTCATCCGTAGGATTTGGCAACTTTGAGCAGCTAGGTCCTGTGAACTTACAGGGCGATTACCGAGACTGGACGTGGGTCAAGGACATGAATGTGATCTTTATTGACAATCCCGTGGGCACTGGATACAGCTATGTGGACTATAAGGCACATTTTACGACCACCAACAAGGAAATTGCCTTGGACCTAGTGGAGTTCATGAAGGGTTTCTATGCGCTGCATCCGGAATTTGAAACTATACCCCTGCACATTTTCTGTGAAAGTTATGGTGGCAAAATGGCACCCGAATTTGCTCTAGAACTATACTATGCGAAGGTGCGAGGTGAGATCAAGAGCAACTTGCAGTCGGTGGCCTTGGGAGATCCCTGGACATCGCCCATTGACTCGGTGCTGGCTTGGGGTCCGCTGTTGCTGGAGATGGAGCATCGTGGATCACGATGGCTACGATGAGATCATGAAGGCTGCCAACTTTACAGCTGAGTTGGTCGCCGCTGAGCGTTGGATACAGTCTACAGCGCAGTGGGGCAACACCCAGTGGGAGGTGATGAAGGCCTCCAAGGGCGTCGATGTCTACAATGTGCTCAAACAGACACGCGGTGATCTGTTCTCAAGGCAGCTCCAGCAGACAGTAGAGGGTGAG
The DNA here is from genome assembly GCA_035042425.1 of Drosophila flavopinicola. Classification (NCBI taxonomy): domain Eukaryota; kingdom Metazoa; phylum Arthropoda; class Insecta; order Diptera; family Drosophilidae; genus Drosophila; species Drosophila flavopinicola. The sequence goes on along the minus strand of JAWNLL010000452.1, from coordinate 13,719,445 downwards.
TTGGAAAGGTTTTCTTGAGACTGGTTTTGTTTATGGAATGAGTCTTTTATAGAACGCATGTACCGCACTTTGGTCAAGTTTGATATAGACGAAGATCGCGATCAGTTGCTGCAGGACCTTATGCGCGGTCCTGTGGCTGAAACTTTGGGCATACCAGCCAATGTGAAATGGGGCTCACAAAGCAGCAGCACCTTTGACATGCTCAGAAGACGCGCGGTGATACGCGTTGGCAAGAGCTTTAAGCTAACCTGAGAAAACACGACTTAGTAGATGGAATTCCTATATAGTGAACGAACTGCTGGACAAGACACCGCTCAAAGTTGGTGTCTTCTCAGGGAGTTTAGATCTGGTCTGCGCCACTCCTGGCACAATCAATTGGATAGAGAAGATGAAATGGAGCAGAAGATCGGGTATTTGGCAGCCCCACGCATTGCCATCAGCGTGAATCGCATTCTGGAGGGCTATCAAAAGACTGGTGGCAACTTTTCCATGTTCTGGATAAATAGATCCGGTCACATGGCTCCCGCTGATCAGTCCTGCTGCCAGGAGTCCTGTACTGCGCCAGTTGACAGGCTGTGGCTAGATTTACGATTTGAAGATGACATCAAATAAGATCCAGTGCCAAGCGCTGACAGGCAATGGAGGCATTCATTTACAATATGCAAAAAGTAAGACATCGCTTTAACGCAAACATACCAAACAGTCAATCGTGAACTTGGTTAACTGTACAAGCTCCGATAAACGATGCGTTGCCGCTAAGTTTTACAGCCGTCATGCAACGATTATACGTTGAAAATTGACTGCACTCCTTAAGCTAGCGCCTTGCTCAAATGATAGGCAACTCCGTTAAAATAGAGTTCACGATGACGGCAGTGGCCAAAGCACAGCTAACTGCCGGTCTCAACGCAAGATGGCTTCAGCGATACGTTCCCTAGCAATATTATTGCTGTGCGCAGTCTTGGCATCATGGTAAATCTAAAGACTGCACACTGCCGATTAGTAAACTTATACTCCGTATCTGAATGTAGGCATAGCCAGGTTATGGACCTGGCGACCAGGACTGGGGCTATGTCGATGTGCGGCCAGGCGCTCACATGTTCTACTGGCTCTAGCTACACCACCGCCAACGTAGCCAGTTACAAAGATCGCCCCTTGGCCATCTGCGTTGCAAGGTGGACCGGGTGCCTCATCCACAGGATATGGTAACTTTGAGGAGCTTGGACCTGTGGACCTGCATGGCGATTACCGAGACTGGACGTGGGTCAAGGACATGAATGTGCTCTTTATTGACATGGGCAGTGGCTATAGCTATGTGGACAATACGGCACATTATACGGCTACCAATAAGGAAATTGCCTTGGACTTGGTGGAGCTAATGAAGGGTTTCTATGCGCTGCATCCGGAGTTTGACACGGTGCCCTTACACATTTTCTGCGATAGTTATGGTGGCAAAATGGCACCCGAATTTGCTCTAGAACGATGACTATGCGAAGGAGCGAGGTGAGATGAAGCGCAACTTGCAGTCGGTAGAGCCTTGGGAGATCCCTGGACATCGCCCATTGACTCGGTGCTGGCTTGGGGTCCGCTGTTGCTGGAGATGGGCATCGTGGATCACGATGGCTACGATGAGATCATGAAAGCTGCCAACTTTACAGCTGAGTTGGTCGCCGCTGAGCGTTGGATTCAGTCGACAGCGCAGTGGGGCAGCACCCAGTGGGAGGTGATGAAGGCCTCCAAGGGCGTGACTTCTACAATGTGTCTGAAGCAGACGCGCGGTGAATCGGTTCCCAAGGCAGCTCCAGCAGACAGTAGAGGGTGAGTTGGAAAAGTGTTAGGTTTTGTTTATGGTATGAGTCTTTTATAGAACGCATGTACCGCACTCTGGTCAAGTTTGATATAGACGAAGATCGCGATCCGTTGCTACAGGACCTTATGCGAGGACCTGTGGCTGAAACTTCGGGCATACCAGCCAATGTGAGATGGGGCTCACAAAGCAGTAGCACCTTTGACATACACAGAACTGACTCTTATGTAGCCCGTTATACCCATCGGTAAGAGCTTTGAGTTAACGCGACACGCCCCCCACTTCAAATATGGAACTCCTATATAGTTAACGAACTGCTGGACAATACACCGCTCAAAGTGGGCGTCTGCTCAGGGGGTTTGGATCTGATCTGTGCCACTCCCGGCACCGTCAATCGGATAGAGCAGATGAACTGGAGCAGAAGATCGGAGTCTTTGGCAGCCCCACGCATTGCCATCAGCGTGAATCGCATTCTGGAGGGCTATCAAAAGACTGGTGGCAGCTTTTCCATGTTCTGGAGAAATAGATCCGGTCACATGGCTCCGCTGATAATCCTGCTGCAGATGAGTCGCGAGTTTACAGGCTTTGGATAGATCTAGCAATTCGAAGATGACATCAAATAAATGAAGCGCCTAGACTCGATAGAGTTAATTGAAACTTGAGAACCTCTTGAGCGTTGAATACGAATACCAAGACTAACTGCTAAAAGCAAAGCAAGATAAGCGACCGCACTCGCGACATTTACTTATGAACTAGCTTAGTGCCTGCATCTGAATTTATGAATGTGACAAGTTAAGTATTGGCAGAAATTGACAAACCTTTTAAATAAGATGGCCTTAGCTCGTGACGAGCGAAACCCATCACGGTAGCTAATAGCGATCACAACGATCTTATGTACAATATACCCACTGATTTTTCGCCACACGCCCCCCACTCATAGCTTAGCAATTCTACTTGCGCGCTCGTTTACTTTCTGTAATATGACCAAGGATCGATTTCTACGGACTGTAGCGAAGGTCACCTGGAGTCTTGGCGCGGAGTTCGATTCGCAGAAACTAGTGCAGAATGTGTCGTCTTTTAATCAGCTTTGCTTTTTGTTGTTGCTGCCAACGGTGAGTGGAATCGTAACTAAGCTGACCTCAATTGATAGACTACTCCACTCACTTACCCTCACTCCTCACTGTGCCGGGCCAAGAATAAGTGCTACTTGTATGCCGATCAGGTGCTAATGAAAGACAATTAGTCGCAGAAGCTACAAAGTGTATATTTTATATAAAGGTATTTCTACGGACTTGGAAGCCTTATCTTGGCTTGTTTTTGATAGATAAATCAGCTTTAAATGCTTATCTAGTATAGAGGTCAAAACATGATCAAAACTGTCTAGGGATCGAAAATCGGATCAGTTTTGGCAGAGTTATGGCAGTTTTAAGTGTTGTAAGAGTTTTTATAGGGACTTGATAGCATTATCTTGGCTTGTTTTTGAAAGAAAATCTAAATTTCACAAGTGCTTCAGATTTAAATGCAGATCTAAAAATTGAGGTCAAACCATAATCAAAACTGTCTCGGGAACAAAAATCTGATCAGTTTTTACAGTTATGTGTGGTAAAGGTGTTTTTAGGGACGTGGGAACCTTTTCGTGGCTTGTTTTGGCTTGGAAATCGAAATTTCAAAAGTGCTTCAGATTTTAAAGTAGTTCTAATGAAGAGGTTAAACCATGATCAAAACTGTGTCGGAATCGAATATCGGATTAGTTTTGACAGAGCTATGTCAGTTTTAAGTCCTGGAAGAGCATTTATAGGTACTTAGGTCACCTTTTCCTGGCTAGTTTTCAATATAAAATCGAATTTTCAAAAGTTCCTTAGACTTAAACGCAGATCTAATATATAGGCGAAAACATGATAAAAACTGCCACGGAATCGAAAGTCGGATAAGTTTTGCCAGAGCTATGACAGTTTTAAGTCCTGGAAGTGCATTTGTTTCGCAAATTTCGTAAAGTCAAGAGTTTTATCTGCATATTCCACAGCACGCGAGGGTTACGGTCCTGGCGACCAGGATTGGGGCTTCGTGGATGTGCGCAAGGGCGCTCACATGTTCTACTGGCTCTACTACACGACTGCTAATGTGACCAACCATGCGGAGCGTCCTTTGGCCATTTGGCTGCAGGGTGGACCGGGTGCCTCATCCACCGGCTATGGCAACTTCGAGGAGTTGGGTCCCCTGCAGCTGGATGGCAGCTATCGCGAGTGGACCTGGGTGAAGGACATGAATGTCATCTTCATTGATAATCCCGTGGGCAGTGGCTTCAGCTATGTGGACAGCTCATACGATTACACCACGACCAATAAGCAAATCGCCCTGGATCTGGTGGAGTTCATGAAGGGCTTCTATGCGCTGCATCCGGAATTTAAGACCGTACCCCTGCACATTTTCTGCGAGAGCTATGGCGGCAAAATGGCGCCTGAGTTCGCTCTGGAGCTGTACTATTCCATACAACGCGGCGAGATTGAGAGCAATCTGAAGTCGGTGGCTTTGGGTGATCCTTGGACATCGCCCGTTGACTCGGTGCTGGCGTGGGCGCCCTTCCTGCTGCAGCTGGGCATTGTCGATCAGAGCGGACACGACAAGATCGAGGCATCCGCCTTGAAGACCCAGAAGTTCGTGGACACGGAGATGTGGACACTGGCCACAATGCAATGGAGCTCCACACAGTCGGTGGTGCTGCGGGAGTCGAAGGGTGTGGATTTCTATAATGTGGAGACGCCCACTCGAGGCGACAAGTACTTGAGGCATCTAAATGAAATGAGCCCGGAGGGTGAGTCTCTCTGAAAAGCCAGTTTGACTATCAGTTACTTGAGATAACATTCCAGAGAGCATGTACCGCACCCTGGTGCACTTTGACGTTGATGAGGATCGCGATAAGCTGCTGGAGGAGCTCATGCTGGGTCCCGTTACGGAAGCTCTCAATATAACAACTGGGGTTAAGTGGGGCGCCCAAAGTGGCACCACATTCAGCAAGCTTATGGGCGACTTTATGAAGCCAGCGGTGCACATTGGTAAGGATCATAATAACTAAGCATCTATAATTACTTATTAGTAACTGAATTGAAATTGCTGTTTAGTTGAGGAGCTTCTCAACAATTCCACTGTTCAAGTGGGCGTCTTTTCGGGTGGTTTGGATCTGATTTGTGCCACGCCCGGCGCTGTCAACTGGATTGCTGACATGGAGTGGAACGATAAGAAGGCCTATTTGGATAATCCCCGTGTGGGCATCAATGTGGATCGCATACTGGAGGGCTACGAGAAGACAGCCGGCAATTTTAGCATGTTCTGGGTGAACCGTGCGGGTCATATGGTGCCTGCTGATAACCCCGCTGCCATGTCGCACATTCTCAGGCAGTATACCAATTTTGGTTAGTCGAAAAACATACTTGAAAAAGTCTTTGAACTTAATAAAAAGTATACATCAATTTGATATTATGCATTAAATTCATAGTATGATCATTAATTTTTAGAAACCTAAGACTTAAATACTCAAATGCACTAGAATCACCTTTAAAATCAGAGCGTGTCATTTGAATTTTGAAAACAACCGCCAAAAGCGCCCCATTGCGATCGAAAGCAAACTCAACACAGTTTAGTCAACTGAAACACAATTTCGTATTGACAACTGTAAAGTTCTCGCATGCGACTTACAGCAATGCAAATGCACTAGAATCACCTTTAAAATCAAAGCGTGTCATTTGAATTTTGAAAACAACCGCCAAAAGCGCCCCATTGCGATCGAAAGCAAACTCAACACAGTTGAGTCAACCGAAACTCAATTTCTTATTGACAACTGTAAAGTTCTCGCATGCGCAGTTAACGAAGAGAGCGAACGATGCAGTCGAACGAAAAAATTACAACCCTCTTTCTCTCTTTCTCGCTGCGTTAAACGGCCTTTGCTGCCATTATCTGACTCACACACACACACACACACACACGCACACACGTTAAAGTTGCGCGCTGCTTGCGCTTATCACAAGCTCTCCGCCGGCGCAGAAAAGTACTCTCAATGCGCATTCGCGCTCATAGAACACAACAGAACAAAAAACAAAAAATAGAAAAAAACAAAAACAGAATGAAAACGGCAGCCGCTGGCAGCGGGTGGGCAGCTATTTTTATACATCTAGTGCTGCTGTAGTCGGGAAAACTGAAGGCAATACGTACACGTGTGCGTATGCGTTTAGCTGCTAATTGTAATAATCAACAAACAAATTAGAAGAACACCAAGAAAGTGCAACGCAAAACAACAAACTGGAAAAACTGCACGAAAAGCGAAACAAGGGCAAAAATAATACAAGTACAACAACGGGCGACGTTTAGTTGCTGTCAACGCGCATAATCGTAGCCATCGCACACGGACACGCACACAGAAACACACACATACACACACACACAAACACAAACAGCGAGGCACAAAAAACACATGTGCGTGCGTGTGTGTGTGGGTGTGTATATAACTGTAACGTGTGTATGAGAGAGTGAGAGTGACGGCGCACTCCGGGCACAGGGTGAGTGAGCGCAGCAGACAAAAAACAGAACAATAAGAACAACGGAGCAGTAATAATAATAAAGTATTTTACATTTTCAGACGTCATTTAAAAAGTATTTTTAAGGCCAAATTGAGGCAAATACAGCTATGCGTGTGCGCGACAAACGTAAGCAGCTAAAGGAGCACAAGTCTCAGAATAGCAGCGATAAACCAAAGGTAAGCAAGCGTTAGTTTGGCAAAGCCGAAGACTAGATACCCTAACAGATCAGTGTTGCCAGAATATATGGTAGAAAATCGATACCAAACAAAAACTAATTGGTAACTATCAATAAATTTATTAGCATATCAGTGCGTCTTTTCAAAAAGCTAAAACTAGCTCTTAAAAAGCCAGAAATTATGTGTAATCTTAAAGATTATTTTCCTGTACGCTCAGAACTTAAGAAAAATAGCTAAAAAATCAACATGAAAACCAAAAATTATAGATTTTATAAGCCATCACAATAGCAGCGATAAACCAAAGGTAAACCAGCCTTAGTTTGGCAAAGCCGAAGACTAGATACCCTAACAGATCAGTGTTGGCAGAATTTATGGTAGAAAATCGATACCAAACAAAAACTAATTGGTAACTAACAATAAATTTATTAGCATATCAGTGCGTCTTTTCAAAAAGCTAAAACTAGCTCTTAATTAGCCAGAATTGATGCGTATTCTTAAAGATTGCTTTCCTGTACGCTCAGAACTTAAGAAAAATAGCTAAAAAATCAACAAGAAAACCAAAAATTATAGATTTATATAAGAACACATTTATAGGCCATCATAAAAACTTATCAAAAAGCTAAAACTAGCGCTTAAAAAGCCAGAATTGATGTGTATTCTTAAAGATTGTTTTGCTGTACGCTCAGAACTTAAGAAAAATAGCTATAAAAAAAAACATTTATGTAAGAGCAAACCTTTAAGCCATTATATTAACTTCTCAAAAAGCTAAAACTAGCTTTAAAATAGCCAAACTGGCAGCACTGGTGCTGATGTGTACCCCAAAAGGTTATATTTTTGTACGCTCAGCATTATTAATAATTTGCGTTATTGCAGCCGACAAACGCCGCCGATCCCAAGACAGCATCGCCTATCAAATCAGCGATGACAACAACAAGAACCACGAACACGGCAACAACAACTACGGCCAGGCAGCCACCCACTTTGCCCGCAACGGAAAAGGTAGCCTTCGACAATCGCATCAAGCGCAAAAATGTGTTGGCCCTGAATGAGAAGGTGGCCGCGTTGCGGGAATACGATCGTCAGCCGGTTTATAAGCATGTGGGTCGCATGTTCAACTGCAGTCCGGATCAGATCAAGCGGATTGTGCAGCAGAAGGATTCGATATTGCGCGCCTGGGAGCAGCGGACGCGACGCAGCCAGGATGCGAAGACGCAGGAGCTGAAGGTGGTGCGGGTGTCGATGCTGGGCAAGGCTGTCTACGACTGGATACGCCGCATGATGTACTACAAGGACTTTATGATATCGGACGGGCTCATCCAGAAGATGGCGCTGCAGTTCAAGAGCTCGATGGGCCTGAACAACTTCTTTCCGCATCAGGAGTGGTGCGACAAGTTTCGCACCACCTACAACATCCAGCACAACGACACGAAGCTGCTGAAGATCGCCTACACGCAGAGCTGTTCGGTGCAGATCAATGATATTGCCAAGGACGTGATGTCCGTGGGTGCGCCGGCCGCAGATGCGGATGCGGCGGAGGTGCAGGATGACGATGATGATGATGGCAATATCAGCCTGGCCACGCTCAGCGGCAGCAGTCGTCTGGATGAGGATGATGGCGATGTGGATGTCGATGGCGGTGGCGCTGCGAGTGAAGCCGACGAGGATCAACTGCAGCCGGATGTCAAGCCCTCGATCAGTGAGCTGAATGCTTGCGTGCTGCCGCAAGTGGTGCGTCTGCCACACGTGCCCAATGGCCTCGCCTCTCAGAAGGTGCTGCTGGCCACGCCCATCTTGCCGCCGGGCGCCACAGCTGGCGGTGCACAGACAATGACCATTATACCGCTGGCGACACTAGCGCAGAGCATAACGCAGCGACCGGTGCCCAAGCCGCTGCCCAAGGCAACGATGCCGCCACCCATGCTGGACATCAAGCAGGAGATCAAAACGGAGCCCATGGACGCCGAGGAGGAGCTAACGCAGGAAAAGCAAGCGGAGCCGGAGCCAGAGCAACAGGTGGTGCAGGTGCAGGTGCTGGCGGAGCCAGCGACCAAGGAGTTGCCTGTGACCATCAAGCAGGAGCTGGACAGCGATACCGAGCTGCTGGACGACGACGACGAGGACGAGGACGATGACAATGGCGGACGCTCCAGTGTCACATCCCTAGCCGAGATTCTAGCCGCCAACGTGGACGATGAGAAGCAATACATTGAGCAAACGCGTGCGCTGCGCAAGCAAAAGCGTAGCCTGACGCCCGAGGTAGTGGCTCCGCCCACGGCCACGCCCACGCCCACAGTGGTGCTGCCGCCCATGCCGACACTGACGAAGGCGCCGCCGGCGGCAAAGCGTTTGCGGCAGCAGCTGCAGCAGCAGCCACACGATGACAACAACAATGCTGGTGGGGGTCAAGCGCCAATCAGCTGTGCCGAGGCGCGCAAGTACCTGAAGCAACTGGAGGAGTTTGCCCTGTCCAAAGAAAACTATCGACTGATTGAATTAATAACGCGTGCCGATGAAGTCATGCGTGAGCTGGCCGATGAATAGTGCTCGTGCTCGTGCTCGTACTTAGATGTCTATTCATTGACCATGCGATACACTGCTAATACTAAGTTTTTGTAGCCCAGCTCCCCTCCCTCACATCTCGAAGATGCAATTGGATGCAATCAATCATAGGAATACATTTGTGTATATGTTTATTTTTAATTTGTACTCTTTACCAAATATAAACAAACCAAATTTTAGCACCTACCAAAACATATACACTGTCTCTTTTTATACCCTGAACATAACTTGATAGTTGTAACAGTTTGGGGCAGCAAATTTTGGTATGTACAATCTCGAATACTATAAAATACCAATTGTTGAGGGTATGACCATGCAATTTGCCTCATTCACACATTTTATAACCAATTTTATGGTCAGAAAATTTCAAAGCAATCGGACAGTAAACACCGAAGTTGTTTAAGATTAAGTTGTCCATAGTGTGGAGCTCAGGAAAGTAGCAGGTTCATTGTTTAAACTGCTTGCACTGCTTGCAGCGTGTGTGTGTGTGCTTGTACACAGATAAGTAACTATGAATGCATGTAAGCACTGATTACAGTGTATCTGCTAGTCGGTCACGCTCGACTAGAGCACTCTATTAAGATTAAATTGTCCATAGTGGGGAGCTCAGGAAAGTAGCAGGTTCATTGTTTAAACTGCTTGCACTGCTTGCAGCGTGTGTGTGTGTGCTTGTACACAGATAAGTAACTATGAATGCATGTAAAGACTGATTACAGTGTATCTGCTAGTCGGTCACGCTCGACTAGAGCACTCTACATATAGTTGTTTGGTCGAGCTAATGCAAGCAGTGCATGTGCCCGGTCAACCACGATAATAAGTCGCCAAATAGATGGCGCCGTCTGTTAGTGCGCATGTCTGCCCTTAGTTGCTAGCCGCCGCTGTTGTTGTTGTTGTTGCTGTTGTCGCCAACACTGTTTCCACTCTCACTCTCTCGCATTCGCTCTCAAGCCGTTCAACTTGCGTATGTGTGTGTGTGTGTGCGGGTGGGTGGTTGGTTGGGTGGCAATGCACGCAACTGACGCACAGGGTGGCTTTGTGCATATTGTGTCGAAATTAAAAAAAGGTAATTACGCAGCACTTGAGTTTACGGCATGATTTAATATGGTTCACAATAGGGCATTTATTTTGTATGTTTGCCTTGTGCATTACTCATCATTTAAAAAACAACTGGTTCTTTATTAGTGTGCTGCAATTGCTTTTGTTTAATTTGCGTGCTAAGTAATTACATATGTATGTATGTATGCATGTATTTATTTATTTGTCACCGGCAAAAGTCAGGCAAATCAATCTTTTGTTTTGCCTGCTAAGTGCGCATGTCTGCCCTTAGCTGTAAACTTAGCCTGGGCGGGCTTTTGCTCTCCGCTCCGCATGTAACTGCTGCTCACCAACACATGCTTACTTACTCTGCACTTTTCATGCAAGCACAGACACACAATACGTGTGCACACACACATGCATACAAAGTCACGCGTCTGGGGCCACATGGCACAGGGTGGCATTGGTTATGGTGAACCTATGCCAAAGTGTAACAACTTATATGTATATTATTTAGTTGTAATCCATTCAGTAATTGTTCAAATAACTTTAAACCACATATTGGCTTACATATACATATATACTGTACCATATGTGTACATACACAAATAAATGCCTATGTTTATACATACATTTGTGCCAATGTATGCACGCATACTCATGCATTTTCCTGTACGTGTGTTGATTGATGAACAGCTGAAGCACACGCAAACATAAATACATATCTACAAGCATACATACACACACTGCCATCATCGGACAATAAACTGAAAGCAAAGTTACGCACACAATCAGTCGGACACACAGACACGAAACTAATCAATCAATCAATCGACAACAAGCAAACCTCGCCGTCCCACAACCACCGTCGGCACATCAGTCTGTGATTGGCGTTGCCACGAGATGGTTGTTCAAGCATTAAACACGCATACATACGCATTGGAAACCAAAAACTAAGTAAGCTATACAAATTTCAAATAAAACGTACATAAATATAATGTTAATGCGCTTTAATAATATTAATTTTTAATAGTTTGCGCAAAAGTTGTTAAACTGCAAGCTAACAGAGTTCTGTTAACTCGAACAGCGTGAAGTTGGCTGCAACGCTATGGCAGGGCTGCCAGACAGTTTTATTGCTGGTAAGCGACAGTTTTGGCGCGAGTTTTTGAAACTCTACCAGCAAATGCCCGAACTGTGGAATGTCAACCATTCGGACTACAGAAACAAGGAGTTACGCAATGAATCATACGAGATACTACAAAATAAGTTACGAGAGATTCAGCCAGATGCCACAAAGAGCGATGTGGGACGTCGCATCAATATATTTCGCACAAATTACAGGCGGGAACAGATGCGGATTTGGAAACAGCGCGAGCTGGGACTGCATGCGGACATGTGCAAGCCGACGCTGTGGTTCTACGACAATATGAGCTTTCTGCTGTCCCAAGAGTCCTTTCAGCATAGAACAAAAAGGATGCGCGGCAGACCCAAAGCTGGCCCAAACTCTTTTGACGCCTATTTGAAAGATGTAAGTTTGCATTGCGATTTGTGTATATTACTTTACTGACTCATTATATGCTGCAGATTAAGATGGATCCATTAGACACGGCGACTGTAACAACTACAGCAACAACAACAACCAACGAACACTCAGAAGCAGCAGCAGCTATGTTTAACGACAACTTTCTGATCAGCCCAAAGATTGAAATATTTGACAACGAGCTGACTGAAATGGAAACCGAAAGACCAGTGCAGCATAATAACGTCCAATTGGACCCTGTCGATACCAGCGCATCAGAATTCAATGAACCATCCTGCTCAACGTCATGCACCACTGTGGTGCATGGTCCTGCGTCCCAGCAGCCAACGCTGCATTTAAGCGAATCCTCCGAGGCACTGGCCAAATCCTGGGCCATTCAGTACGAGGAGATGGCGCCAACGCAGCGCATCCTGGCCCGCAAAGCCATCGCGGATATTTTATTCGAGGGCTGCATGGGCAATTTGCGCATTAACCGCATGAACGATCGAAGTTCGGTGGGCAATCAACTGTAAAACCTTATTTGACTGCAAGTTTTGATATGCATTAACTTAAATTATATATTAATTGAGCCTTTTTTATACTGTCAAATAGGATTAACTGAGCTTTCCATTCAAGATGTGTTCACTGGATCGGATGATTTGTTTTGTACTTAAGTACTGTATAGCTTATAATATAAAATGAGACAGTTCCTAATATGATTGAAGTGCTTGTTTCATTAGAGCCAAAGATCTTATCATTATTATAACTTTACATATGTATACATCTATATAGAATATATATAGACTTGCAACTGGTCATTGTTGTATTATGCACATAGTGCATATGTTGCATTTAGTCTGATCAAACATATATATTATAAAGCTGCTATGAGAACGATTGTTCCAACATTTAGTCTTTGCATGAAAAACGTATTCAACTTTGCAGATATCTAAGCAAACAAATTTTGTGGCAATATTTTAGCAACATTTGGCTACTATATCATATAGAAATAATCAGCTAAGAATGAAATATCCTTTTGTGTGATTAAGCATAGAAATTTAAGCTCTGTAATTATATTCTTTTCGAAGAAAATAGTATATTAAGTTTGTGCTGAAGTTTGTAACGCATAGAAGGAAGCGTCGAAGACCCCCAAAAGTTACTGCCAGTATGCTTAGAATGACAATACAAATTGATCTAGCCATGTCCGTCTGTCTGTCTGTCTGTCTGTATGTATGCAAACTAGTCCCTCAGTTTTTGAGCTATCGCGATAAAACTTTGCACAGAGACTTATTATTTAAAGGGACAGCACATTGGTCGGAATTGGCTGGATAGGACCACTATATCTTATAGCTGCCATACAACTGCAAGTCGGTTTTGGCCTTATATCCGATCTTTTCAAATCTATCATCTTCCATTTCCTTGTACACTTGAAATCAATGTTTGAATTTAATATATCAAAAGAAACATTAAAATTCATATGATACCATTTCTAAGAACAAAACAAAAATTTAAGGTTCGAAAAGAGTATAAAATCTTCGGTACTCCGAAGATAATCCTTTCCCACTTGTTTTGTTTTAATTTTAGAGTGCATTCTGCTAATCTAAATGTAAATCTTATATTTCATATATAGCAAACGATCATATTCACTTATTTACTATGCATAATAATTGCTGGCAGTTCTTAACACTATTAATACATTAAGAAGTTTTACTTAATTATAGTTGTACGCCTTGGTTAGTCTAAACAATTAACAGCAGCAGCGTTATTTAAATGAATTCAGCTGCGCTGCAATTGCAACAAATTTGCTTCACTTGTCCAGTTATCAAAGTCTAGCGCTAACTTCTTTTGAAATGCGCAACTCTAATAAAAAGCGAAATGAAAAATCTTAATTAGCCAAGTGTGTGTGTGTGTGTGTGTGTAGCAGGTGTGTGTGTGTGTGTGTGTTGTGTGGCCACCCGTTTGTCTAGCTGGAGCCACCGCCCATCCGGTGATGCACTTAACGCGTTTGCAAATGATTTGAGCAGCTGTTGCCACTGCACCTGTGCCTGTTTTGCCATTTAACGTGTAATTTTTACTCGGCGGGGCCCAACCGCATGGAAAAATTCAAATCACTGTGACTGGAATGGGACTGGGGCTGAGACTAAGACTGGGGCTGGGACTGAGACTGGGGCTGGAAGGCTGTGACTGAGCAGAGTAGTCTAAGCCGCTGTAGCATTTTGCACCTGTCGTCCTACGCATGTGAAAATCAAGCGCAGCTTTAATTGATACAACAACAGCTACAGCTACAGCTACAGCAAATATATAAGAAAACGAAGGGGGCTGGCTTCCCAGCCAAGTTGCACGTGTTGTTTGCTGCGACTAGAGCTGAGAGACTGAGGTACTATGCAACTGCCACTTGGAGTCGCGGCAAAAATGTTGTAAAAAATGCGTTGAGCTTGAGGTTGAGGTAGTTGTGCAGCTGCCTGGCTGGAAGAGGTTGGGGCTGTGCTCAGTGCTTGGGGGAAAAGTAAACCCTTGACAACAACAAAACAACAGCAACAGCGCACAGTTTTCAGCCTTAAATGGGCATTGAAATTAAATGCAGCTGCTTTAATGATGCTGCACTTGGAGTCTAAGGGGGGGCGGAAGGGGGCAAGCTGGGGGCAGGCTGCTGCGTATCAAAATGGCCTAAACAAATCTGGGAATATGGCACAAAGACTGTTGCTGCTGGTGGGCGTTGCATGTGGCAGTTGTTGCCTGGGCGTGGCGCCACAAAAATGAAATGCAAGAGGCAAGCGGCGACTGCGCCGGTGGCCGCTTGCAACAACCTGGTGGGCGCCAGTTAACAAAGAAAACAACAACAACAGCAACATCAGCTCGCAACTGTTGCCTTTTTGGGCCGTTTAATGGGAGTTGCCGTTGCCTTTTTTGGTGCAACGAAATCAAGCAACAACAATCTTATAAAGCACAGATGATGATGTTGTTTGCTCAAGTTTACTTATAAAGTATATACACATACATATATATATATAAAAAATAAGTACATTTCATGCGCAATTTGAAATGCATCAGCATACATAAACGAAAGACTTAGGCAACGAACTCGAACTGATGTTGGCAATTTGGCATGCGCCGAAAACCTTCTGGCACAAACTTCCAATCTCTCGACTGCAATTGCAATTGAGCTGAGTTCTTAACGTTCCAGCTCTCTGCGTTTTGCTACCCGTTTGATTTGCCAAGTTTAATGAGAAATTTCCAATTTGTATTTGGGCGGCAGTGGCAGTTTTTTGTAAACAAGCCACAAATAAACAATAACAAATTGCATTTCTCACACAAGCGGCACGCGTTCGCATTATCAACACCGTCACAAACAAAAACCCACCCCAAATCCGAGCAGACTCAGGTGCAGTTTATGCATTTTTAGGGGTGCTTTTTCAACAACAACCAAAAAAAAATGTTCTTGCTTCACACAAATACGAAAAATCACACGAGAACTTTAACAGTTGTGGGCAATGCGCCTGGGAACGGGCATGGAAATGGACAGTGAAGAGACCCAGATCCAGGGTGAGCTCATCGTCGACATGTGAACTGTCGCTGGCCAATTGCGAGGGGTGGGGATTCAAATTGCTGGTCGTCCGCTAATGAGACTGGGAATCAACAAAAGAGGCAAACAACACACGCACACTCAGACTCAGCCTTCTACTCGCGACTGGAGTGTGGAATGCGATCGTTTTGGCGTGACGAATAATCTGTGTGAGTGAGAACTTTATTAAAACGCTCTTCTTGGCCAGCGCGATTTGTATCACAACATGCCCCGGCAAACAAAAGCAAGGGGTATATTAAGCCGCGGGCATTTTGCTATAATATACAATGTAGCATTATCTTAAATCTGTTGTTGCGTTTTTGTACTTAGGGAAATTGAGAAGCTGAGCTCACAAAGTTTGGTATGTTGTTTCTATAGACATATATTTAATGGATTTAAAAAAGCTCAGTTTATTTAAAGCGGATATGTAGTTTTTATATGACGAACTAAAATTGTATTAATTCATAGATTGTTTTATGATATATCTTTAAAATATAAATATGTAAAATGATATACGTAATAAAATGTAAATATCAATGTCTAACTTAACAATATTTTCAATTACATTATGATTCTTATTATTTATCTATTATATAGTCAACAAATATAAGATTTTTAAACCTGATTTTCATTATCGAAAGAATTAGCTACGAAAATTTATATTTTTCAATACAAATAATGAAAAACCAATTCTTTTTGAAGCTATATCTAAAATATCATTAATCTAAAAGGCCATTCTAATAGAGTTTTTGAAAACTATATACCCAAAAGTGTTTAAAATACAGATGAACACAAAAAAGGTTCTTTAAATTTAGTTTATTAGATTTCAGACCAGAATTTCTAAAAACAGCTCTAATTTCTGTAAGTTCTAACTGCCAAGCAATTACTCTTATATCTCATTCCCTCTACAGGGTATCTGCTTTAGCTGCACACTCCATTTAGCCAGCAATGTGTGTTATTTGGTTGGCATTACACTGTCGAAAATTCTCAGTCGCTGCACATTTGGAGCATTCTGAAAATCGCTGGAATGCTTTTCACACGGACACAGCTGTGTGAGAAAGCGCAACGTGGGACTGTGAAAATGAAAACGAACAGAACAGCGCTTTTGAGCTGGAAGGTTCTCAGACACACACAGAAACACACCTGTATATACCTGTATATGTTAATGAATTGGGGCACTTAGTTTTTGGGCCGTGCTGCTAAACGGAGGCATTACAATCAAAGAAATTAAAGCATAATAATCCGCCATAAACGCTGACAAGCTGATCGCGCAATTTGGCAGCAGCTGAAAAAAGCCTCTTCACAAAACTTATGCGCTTAATTAACAAAATCAAAGAAAAAGAAACACAATAAAAGGATACGGCGTCTTTTGATACTTTTTTTGGGTGAAACTTTTATGGGCAATTTCAGGGAATATGCGAAAAGGAAGCTTAGCGCAAAAAAAACGAGCTGGCTCAGTTTATGGGCCGGCGACACCTTTTAAGAGCGCCAATCGAATCAATGTTTTAACACGAGAATACCATTTCCAAAACGGGCTCATTAAGCACTGCCGAATAAGCCAGATGCCCCAAAAAAATATGTATATATATATACATATATATGTGTGCATAAAGGATTGCTGCGAATTCTACGAATGTTGATGCGGCAGCTGCAAAAAATTGGAATTGGAATTGGAATTCATATTCATTTGATTTCACAATGCCTGCGAAAGTGAAACCAAGCACAAAACAGGCAGCAGGTGAACACAGCAAAGCAAGCAAAATGGCCCAAACTGACACACAACTACCTTCTGCTTTTATTTTCGGTAACTTTGACAAGCAGACCGAACCGAACCGAACCGAACCGAACAAGTTTTGGCAATTTGAAAATCTCTGCGCTAATTACCAAGGCAGACATCAAGAGGAGCTGCTGCAGCTGCCTGCCTGCCTAATTGAACTCATCAATTTGGGAGGCTAATGAAGTGGCGGCCAGTGGAGCATCCAAGCCAAACTGTCGCCTTGCATTTGCTACGCTTTCTGCCAACTTTCAGAAAAACTGATCACATTGGCCTGATAAGGCCGCATAAAACACAAAATGCCAAGTGCTTCCTGTTCGCTACTGGCGACCATTTAATTAGCAGGTTAATTGCCCGTAAGGCGGCACATTTTTGCATGCTGGCCAGCAACTTCATTAATAACTTAGCAGTAGTAGTCGCCATTGCACTTGTCATAGACGGCAGAGACCCGTTTTGGCTATCGACTCTCTGTGGCCACATGACAAATGATATGTTGACAGCGTTGCCTGCAAAAGCAGCCAACAGCCAACAGGCAACAGCCAAACAGCAGTTGCTAAATTTTGACACTGTCTTATCGGCAACTGCGATTGCTGCTGCATCTGCTGCTGCAGCAAGAGACGCATCTGCTTGCTGCTGCCGCTCAATTGCGAAATATTGTGAAATTAAATGCATGTGCGGTAGCAGGCAGGCAGAGGCAGAGGCAGTCAGCTATAATTCATTGTTATCGACATCGCTGCACAGCTCTTTAAGTGCCCTAAGTAGCTGACTTTAAAGACTGCCCCAGCATCGATCATCATTCGATTCGATTTATCAACACACATGCGCTTCCATATGCGTGGCAACCACGCAACGAAATCTTTTTAAGGAGTGACGTGGCCAGAGATAATCTTATAGTATTAAGCTTTTAAGTTCGTATCGAAAAATGAAATAAAACTCGAAATGAGCATAGCTGCCTTGGCATTGAACAATTTCAGTTATTTTTAGCTGCATGCAAGTTTTAAATGCATTAAAAGTTACTTGCAGTTGTAAATACAATGGAAAATTGATTATGCTGTGTATTCAATGTGAACTACTTTAATTAATTTATTTCAATATGCGCTGACTAATTTAAGCAATAATTTGATTAATTTATTTAAATATTCTCTGACAAATTTAAGAAATAATTTTATTAATTTATTTAAATATTCGCTGACTAATTTAAGAAATAATTTTATTAATTTATTTAAATATTCGCTGACTAATTTAAGAAATAATTTTATTAATTTATTTAAATATTCGCTGACAAATTGAAGGAAAATTTGGATTAATTTATGTAAATATTCTCTGACAAATTAAAGTAATATTTTAACAAATTATTAATTTTAGTTTCTGGCCACTTTATTTTCTGATACAAATATGAAATAATCACTGATTAAGATAAGCTAAACATATTTAAAATTTTATTATTTATGTGGGACAATTTAAAAGGTTTTTTCAAGATTCAAAAATTCAGCAAAAAGTAAAAAAATATTTGGAAAATTTTGAAGCTACAATTAAAGAATATTAAAAGAATATTATTCTAAACACTGGGAGCTTGAATTTCCAAAAGAGACTTTGTTAAATTATAAATGTAAGTCTATTGCACAGATTTAAGATTTTCTTTTTTATATTATAAAATCTGCCTCATTTTGATTCCATCAATTCTACAACATATTCATAAAGTTAAGCCCAAGTTCACTTCTCCTGCTCTCACTTCTAACCCCTTCGTTTCTCCAGCCAACTCCTCCCGCATTGAGGGGCATGCTAGCTTACCCCAGCGGAGAGCTCACAGCAACCCCTGCAAAACCGAAACATAACCCCTGAAACACCCCCTCACAAATAGCTTCCACGCAAAAGTCTACCAACTACCCCGTCGATCACCCCTCGCATTGCCCCTTTTTGTTGAACACCCCTCAAGAGCGCAGGCGTGCACAGCTATTGCCCCAGCTCCGAGACCAAGTGGAGACTTGCTCACGAGAGAGCCGAAGCAAAGCGACTTGAGGCGAGAGAGAGCTGCCAGCCGAAACGAAAGACTTAAGCGACAAACTTGAGCTTCGGCGAGAAACGAAGTTTGTATGCATGTGTGTGTGTGTGTGTGTGTGTGTTTGTTGTTCTGTGTGTGACTCAAGCTCAAGATGAAATAGGTAGGTGCCTGCACAGCGCATGCCACAAGCAACGAATTGCATTTGTAATCATGCGGAAATGATCGCGTTGACCTTTCAGCAAGTTGCAAAGAAGTCTGTTGTCTGCATTCTCTGTCTGTATAGATATGTTTGCGACTGCGACTGCGACTGCGTCTGCATTCCGCGGTTGCAATCTCTGTGTCTGTGTCTGCGGCAAACTTATGATGACTGCTGGGGCAAGTCTGTTTGGCGGGCGCATCCTCAACTCTGCTCTGGCCGCATTATTTTGCATGCGGCTGCTGCTGCTGCTGGGCGACCTTTTGATCCGCATCGGCGTTCAGTCAATACAATCAATTATTGATTTGCACAGCGCCTTTCTCTGCTGCTGCTGCTGCTGCTCGAAACCTACTCAAGCTGGCCGCAATTTGCTGGCCCCAGCAATCAAGTTGAACCGCGCTGCAAAGATTGCCCTCGCTATGTGCTACGTGCTACGTGCCAGGTGTGAGGATCAGGCTTGCGTGTACAGCTCAAGGCATTTAGAGCACAATTAGTCACTCACTTGCTAGGGCTTAAAGCACAGCACAGCACATGGATCACTTTATTAAAGCCTCGCATAAATGGCATTTTAATCCAAATTGTCGCCTGCGGTCGTTTATTAATATTGGGCATTATGAAAACAAATTGCGGCGAACAGCGGCGTTGATGGCCAACAAAAGCAACAACAACAACAACAACAACAACAGCCATGGCTACAAATTAAAGCTGCCTAAATGTTAAACAATTTACACCGTGCAGCGTCGCTTCGCTTCGTGCATTAGTCAGACCAGGGTTAAGTCGAAGTTTGCTGCGGCTGGAAACTCGTCTTCGTCTTCGACTTGGTCTTCGTCTTCGTCTTGGTCAAGTAGTCGTTGGCTAACTGGCTAACTGCTTGGACTGGCTAGCTGGCTGGCTGCTGCGTCTCTCTAGTCTAGTTGATTTAATTTCAACGTCACGTCGTCGTCTGATTTGAATGCATCTGAAATTACATGAACTTAACTGCCGCCTGCCTCAGCCTGCCTACCTGGCCCAAAACCTGACTGCCAATTGCTAACTGTAGCCAACTCTGGCCAAGTCTGGGCAACTCTGGGCAAATCGCTTTCGAGGTCATGGGAAAACACAGTTTTCAGTTTTCTGTTGATTCAGCGCTTTATTTATTCGGATTTTGCATGCAATTGCAAGCGGACGAATGCCTTCTATATCATTGCAAATCTTAAACAAAAAGATATAAATTACATTTTTTTTAATTTGCAATTTTTAATATTGTTTTTACGCAACATAAATTTAAGCTTAAAAGTGAAAAGAGTGGGTGCCTGAGGCTTAAATAATTATTTTAAACATTTTTAGTTGTACATAAATATGTGTAAGCAATGATTGCAAACATTTATTTGCACGATTTTATTTTTGTAAAAAAAAATTAGAGCTAAGGTGAAAAAATTAAAAAAAAAATTTACCTGCTACCAAAAGGTAACTTATTTAACTTATTTATTTAACGTTTTCTTTAATTATTTTTTTTTAGTGTTCTCGCATATTTTTAAAGACAAATAAAACTTAATGTAAGTAAAGAGAAAAATTTAAAAAATACCAGCTGCTTTATAATTTATAGCTTTTAATGTTTTTAAAATGCTGCCCTTTTTTAAATCCATAAATATTAATGCGAAAAACATGAAAAATGCAATTAAGTTTTTATGTTAAAATACTTTAAAATGAATGTGAAAAAATATACCAAAAATAATATACCAGCTGTTTTGTAATATATATATATTTTTAATATTTCTTAAGCATCCTTTTAAAACTAAAAATATTTAAAACAGTTTTACCCAATAGTTCTATAAAGATTTATTAATATTTGTCATTGATTTATAGTTTTTTACATAGGTAAATTTGTAAAAATTAGCTTAAAGCTTGATTTGATAAAACTTTTTCCAACTATATAATTATACGCGAGAAAAAAAATCAATCAATCTTTGGCAGTCAATTCAAGACTGTGAAATTGGTTTTTTGCACAATCTAGCAGCTAATTTGCCATCGCAGCTTTTGTCGGCCAGTCAAACCGAAATCCATTGAACCTATCCAAAGCAATTGGGCGCCCACAGCGGACAAGACAAATTTGGGGGCTGTTAGTCGCAATTAGAGGACTTCGATTTGGATTTGGGTACTCGGAGCACCAGCTGTGGCTGTCGCTATTGAATTTGCGTTTTCCATTCCCACACAATTATCGACAAAGGCAAAGCTTTGGAACAACAAAAGACATTCGAAATGCGTTTCCTGTTTCAAAAGAATTTCAGCACCGAAATGAACAATTCCGAATTAGCTAAACAAATGCGAACGTGAGAACTTCAATTGAGCTTGAGAAGTGTTAGATGAGCCAGCAAGGATTACAGCTCAAGCGGGAACAATAGATAGACAAGACAAAACTTTGTTTAAAGAAATGGGCCACTTGGCAGCTGATAAAAAAAAACACATATTTTTATTACCATTGTCTGCGACAGCAGCTGGCTTTTTTTTATTATAGTAGAACATTTTTTATGTTTTTTATGTTGATAGACATATAAAAATAACTGCAGTTTCTGGTCGTTAAATTTTTGGCATAAAAGTCCGCCAACAATCAGCACTTAATAATACAATCAAACTATTTATGAACAAAATTGTAAGCTTGCTTTATATTTATATCAAAAGTGGTCATAATTTGTTCTGTTCTTTTTGTAAATTTTATGCTTAAAAATTAAGAGTAAATATTCAATAAAAAAATCGAAACCATTTGCAGCTGCGCGCATTTAAAATCAATAAAATATGAATAAATATACACACAAGTGTATGTTAATGTGTGTGTGTGCCATGGCTGCAATTAAATATCAATTAAAAAATTGCAATGCAAATGCGCACGCACCCAAATCTGCCAAAACGTAACGAAAGACTTAAGGCACAAACTTTTTTTTTGCGCTGCGTGCGGTTCACCTTCGGAGACCCCTCGCAGCGTGTGTTTCTCTCTGTGTGTGTGTGTTAGAGTGTGCGTAATTTACATATGTGCAACACACACACACACACACACACACACACACATGTACGCAAACACTTAAGACGCAGAATTTATGAGTTAGTCGACAGACAAACCGACAAACTTTATTAAAAAATTGCCATTTCATTTTTTTGCGATGCTCTTGCGTTTTGGGGTTATATAAATTTGTCACGAGCTATATATATCTGGTGCGATATAGAAGTGGATAGAGGATGGGACTATCTAGAACAATTTTTCTTTTATATATGCCAACAGACACTTACAGTCGAGACTTTGAGACTGCACAGCAACCTTTCTCAAAAGAGTATTATATCTTAAACATGCCTACAGACTCTTTCAATCTAGACTTCCCTTCACATCAACCTTTCCAGCAAGGGTATTATTTCTTAAGCATACCAACAGTCTCTTTCAATCTAGACTTTCCATCATAGCAACCTTTCCAGCAAGGGTTTTATTGCTTAAGCATGACACTATTTTGCTGAGAGTATCTAGAACAAATCTTTCCTATATACGCCAATAGACTCTTACAGTCGAGACTTCCCTTCGCAGCAACCTCTCCAGCAAGGGTATTATTTCTTTAACATGCCAACAGACTCTTTCAATCAAGACTTCCCCTCACAGCTGCCTTTCACATAAGGGTATTAGCTCTTCGTCAGCCTAAACATAACTTTTGTATTCGCAATTTATATATATATTTTGTATATTTCGGCCTACAGTCACAAGTTCAAGTCGTTTGTCATTTGCACACCCTGAGACTGTGCTGACTGCATGGACACACTGGGTACACTGTGCTGGGGTACTGGGTACTGGGTAGACTGCAAAGCCAGCGATTTGTTGTGGCATTTGCATAAATGAATGCACCTTTAAATGACTTCTGACTGCCGGCGTTTGCAGATAATTAGAATCTAAACTTTTAATTATGTAGCAAAATGGCAAAAAGCAGCAGTAAGAGTTACTCACTCACTCACATGCTATGTCGAAGTAGTCGCTTTAAATGTGCTAAATGGCTTATGTAATTACCACTTAAATGTTTAATTAAATCAAATTGAGTCATTAAATTGATTCTGTGTGGCATTGCATAAGTCAATTAATAACTGAAGCAGCTGCGTTTTTCCACAGAGAAACAAGGCCAACAGAACCGAATGCAGGCTATGGCTAATAAAATAAATATCAATTTGTACTCTTAAGATTATAGAGATAGTGGTTGTTTATAGGCTAATGAAACAAGTGTTTCAGTAATTAAAAGTATGGCAAATTAGAGTAATAGCATGCAAAGCATTTAAAACCAAGTACAAATATAATTAAGAGCATAACTATGAAAATTAATGAAATGCTTTAAATTAGCGGAATATTAAATACACTAAATAAGTTAGCATATACTTAAATAAATAGAAAAAATAGATAAATAAATAAATTATAAATGTTTTATAATTTTATATAAATTCTTTGGTGTCAACTGTCAATAGTCGACAATAAAGAAATAAATAAATATTTAAAGCATAAGCATAAAAAAAATAGATACATTTACATAACTTTGAAACTCATTTCTTATGCTTAGAAAATGAAACCAAAATATAGGTAAAAAAGAACTTTCCCTTTTTTTGCGGCTTATATTAATTTAAATATATATCCAAGTAAATTAATAAAGAAATACCAAAAGTTGTATGCTAAAGTTTACTTTTCAGCTGTTCTAAAATATATTCTATGCTTTTTTTGTTAAGTAATGTTGTATATGTAATTTATGTATTTTTTTAAAATATATTCTATGCTTTTTCGTTGACTAAAATTGTGTATGTAATTTTTGTATTTTTTAAATTTGTTTAATATTTAGTAATAATACTGAAAACTGGAAAAAGAACTTTCAAATATAGTTTGGTTTCTGTCTCTACTCGATTGCTTAGTTCCTAAATGATGTATAATCTTTAATTTAAATTATATGCAATGACGATCTGGTTTATTTGGATTATTAATTAATAAAGAATTACTAAAAGTTGTATGCTAAAGTTTACTTTTCAGCTGTTCTAAAATTTATTCTATGCTTTTTCGTTGAGTAATGTTGAATATATAATATTTGTATTTTTTATATTTATATAATATTTAGTCGTAATACTTAAAATACGCAAAATAGCCTACAATTATAGTTTCTTTATGTCTAATCTTTAATTGAATGATGATCTGCCTAGTTTTGACTTCTTAATGCACCAGCTTGCTTTGCCAATGAGTAAGTGAGTATCTTTAGAGCAGGATTGTAGAGCCCAGAGCACTTCGAATTTTGCACACCCGCAATGGTAGTCGAACTATTTTGCTTATCTGGTTGTTGTCTATAACTCGTATCTGTGGCCTGCCAGCCTGTGGCCTAAATGGCTGGCAACACATTTTCAACAAGCAAAGCCAAGGATTTCTGTTTGCGTCTGGTTGAATGTTGCAGTTGTTGTTGTTGCAGTTGCAGTAGTTGCTGTTGTTGTTGTTGTAGCTGTTGTGTCTGCAACTGCAACTGCGTCTACGTCTGCGTCTGCGTTTGCGTCCCACGGCTAAGATTTGGCGCCATTGAAATTGAACAACATGCAAAAAAGAATTGGAGCTGCAACAGCAACAACAACAACAACAATAGCAGCAACACTAACAACAACAACTATAGTTTTGTCTTACACGGCCACGCAACTGAGATACTGAAACGCTGATCTGTTTGTCCACGATTTCGTTTTGCTTTTGTTTCTTCGAGTTTTGGGCGCTCTATTTGGTAGTGAAAACGATTTGCCAGCTTGGTGCCAAGTTATGCGTCGCCCGTGGTGCTCCAAAGGCTCCAAAGGCGCCACAGCTGCCCAGCTCAGCTCAGCTGCACTTGGTAATGGTAATGGCCAAAAAGAAATGTCAGCTCATCAATGTAAATGTTGCACTGTTGCAGTTGTTGTTGCTATTGCAGCTGCTGCAAACACTGTCAATGCCAATGCGTTTGTCATGGCATAGACATTGCCAACAACGAGCCAGCAACGTCAACATTTTGGACAAACAGCAACAACAACAACAACAACAAGGACACATTATCAAAAGCGCCGCATTTGCTTCCGCCATCATTAATAATATGTATAGTTGCTGCAGTTGCTGCAGTTGCTGCTGTTGATGATGCTGCTGCTGCTGATGCTGCTGCTGCTGCAGTTGCTGCTATTGCTGATGTTGCTCTTGTTCTGAATTGACATTGACTACACTTTAAGAAACAGTAGTTTTTAAATTAAGGGTCTAATTTTTAGAAAGGTTTTCTTACGACTGTTGTAAATAATTTTCGTTTTTCAGCTATTCGTTGGCTTTACAAGAACTGGAATCTTTTTTTTTTTAAAGATATTCTTATTCAATCGTTTTTTCTAATAAAAACTTAACTTTTTATAAACAGTTTTTGACATTCGATTGTTCTTTGTTCGAGAACATTTTATTATAAATAATTCATCTAAATTGAAGAACGAAATATGCTTGAATTAGGCATATTCTGAAATTAAAAAAATTTTTTTTTTATCATAAAATTATTTTGAATTTTTTTTTTATTATTTTGACCAACAAAATGTTAAAAAAAAATTTAAAAAAATTTATATTAAGATTCCATGCTAATTTTTTAACGCAGAGTGGCTTGTTTAAGCAGATTCTTAAAGAAAATTGTTAAAATTTATGTAGTATTATTTTCAGCAACATTTTGAAATCTTACACAAAATGTACAAAATTATTTGCCAGTAAAAAATTAAAAATTCAACCAGTACAAGAAAGGATTCTGCTTGTACTTAATATTAGATTTAGATTTAGTGATTAAAGACAATTGTTTTAGTAAAAAAAATATCAAATACAGTCTAAAAGACATTGATTTGTCAAAAATAACTATAGGAAAAATTTAACAAGTCCAAGCAAGGACTCTGCTTAATTTAAGAACCTAATTACTTTCGCTCAGTGTATGTCTTCATCTGCTTTTGCCAGGCAGCAACATGCTGCCAAACTGCTGTTGTTGCTGTCATTTTGCAGCGGACTTTTAATTTATTTATGGCCGCACGACGATGACTTGCCAACTGTTTGCATTGAAATGCCGCTGCCAATGTCGCAAGCACTCTCTCTCCCTCTCACACACACACACACACACTCTACCCCTCTCACTCGCACTCAGTGGGGGCAAACTACTGTGGGCCCAACGCCTAAATGGCAATTAAGCAAACAATTTATAGCTTAAATGTTGAATTTAATTAATGTTTGAATTGCACGCAGAAATTAGCAAACATATGTGAGACTCAAATGTAGAGAGACAGAGACTCCTAAAGGCCAGCCCACTGTTGCTCCTGATACCACTGATACCCCTCCTGATCCTCCCTACAGCAAGACTTACAGGCATTAAACACGGATGGCAGAAAAAAATTTGGTTCGCCAGCGCCAGCAATTTAAATAAAACTTTTGCTTAATTGCATCGCATCTGGAGCTGGCATCGGTTGCATGTTGCATGCTGTCGTTGCACCTCTCTCTCTCTCTCGCTCTCTCAATCACGTTGCCCCCCAATAGCCATTGCGACTGCCGTTTGTGATTTTGCGCTGATCGTTAATTTAAATTGAACACATTTTGGACATGGACTCGGCCTCTCGGCAGTCAGTTGGTGGCTTTAATTGCGCAGCCAGTCAGTCGAATCGACTGCCCGCCTCCTGATCCGCCTGATCCCTGATCCTCGCCACGTCTCCAGTTTTGGGGCCTAAACGATTTCGTTTAATGCAAGTGCCCATCATTTTGGGGCCACTACACGTGCTGAAAGTGATTTCAGCTCTCTGTGTCCGGCGGCCCCAGGCAAACTCTTTTGTTTTTTTCTTCTTTTTATGTCATGGCGAACCGGCAATTAAAGCTGCATCTGTATAACTCTAAATCCCCCTAATGAGTTTTTAATTGGTTTCAGCGTCCTGCGCCTTTGCTAATTTGTCGATCGTAGCTGAAAGCGTATATATGTATATATATACATATATTCTCATTTTTATATCAAAAGCGAGCTGCTGTAACTTGAGCTGATTGAGCCATCAGCCAGCTGCCATTTGCCATTTGCTAATGTGCTTTTGTAATTTGAGCTACTCCTTTCTAAGCCTCAATTCGCACCTTGGCAGCTGCTGGAGGACTCTTCATTAAAGGCACTTATAGTCCATAAAACAGTAGCTTTAGCAACTCAAATTACAAACTCAAATCATTCTAAGCTTTTACTACCTGTGTTGTATTTTTATAACAAAAGCTTAAGTTTGTTAATGAAATACATATTTCATTCATATTTTTGGCACAATTACATATTTTGTTAAGTATAAAAGTGATTATTGTTCCTTAAGTTCACTTAACTTTGATAAGTGCTTTTTCAGCCCCTAGAAATGCCCTTTAGAAGACTTTAAACTCACATTACTAGTCCAAATGTGAACCTTATTTAAAGTTTGAGTTCCATTTGTTAATGGTTTTTCCTTTAAACTTGTTCTACATTAAAATTTTGAAAATTTCCTTTTTTTTTACTTTTTCTGAAAAAACATACTTTGTAAATTTTGAAAAACCAATTTTATAAATAAGTAAAATATTCTTTACCTTTTGTGTGTCATATGAGAACAAGTTACGAAAAACAATTTCTTTTTAAAGCTATTTATTATGCTTATTAATTTCACAATTATTTTATATAATTCCTTATGCTCAGTTTTTTGTATTTTTGCAAAGCTTCGTATATAGTTTAATTATATAATTAGCGCACAGTGTTTTATGCTTTCACAGACTAACCTCTATGTTCGTTTATATTCCCTGGAAGCCAACATCAAAAGCCTTTTAGAGCTAATAATTTTATGTGCTTTTAATATTTCTATAATTGCATTAATTACAAAATGACTTCATTACATTTACTACACTCACTTTTTTTTGTTATTGTGTGCAGATGATTTCCGCTTAAGCTCATTATTCAGCCCATGTTGATTTTAATCGAAACTAATCTAACTTATAAAATATATGTATATCTCTTAGAGTGGCTTTAACATGCACAGTAAAATACTCATTTGTTATATCAACTTTAATGCGCCATTTTTGCTGTGTTGTTTCTTCAATTTGCGACCATAAAATACATTTCTTTTTCCACCTTAAAATCAACGATAATTTCAACAAAATTTTTACTGGCCCCAACTTAATGTTATGTCGTTTGCCTGCTGTCTCAGCCGATCTTTAGCCGATCTCTCTCTCCGATTTGCCCTGCAGCCTTAGCCTTAGCCAAGTGATTGTGATTTCAATTTCAGTTTGTGTCTGTCTGCAGCCGTTTGCTGTTTGCTGTTTGCTCTTTTGCTGTTTTTGAGTGCGTTTGCGTGTTTCTCATCATTTGTTTGCAATGAAAATAACACCAACATAAACAACGATCGACAGGCTGCACAGCTACAGCTTCAGCTTCAGCTTTAGGTTCCAGTTGCCCAGTTGCCCAGCCAATCCCAAAACGTGGCATTAAAATGCATAAAACCCGCTGCGCTTCCACTTGGACACTTGGACAAGGGAGCCGGCACACGGGACACGGGACACTGGGCAATGTCCTGTGCCATTGAGGCGCCACACCCTGCTGCGGTCCAGACCAGATCAGACCAGAGACCAGACCAGAGACAAGGAACCCGCTCGTAGGCGGCCAATTGCGTTGATTTGTTGCTCGCCCCAAAGGTAATCGGCCTCTAAGTTATGTCAAAGCCCGAGACAGTTACTTAATTGAATTTCTTATTTCTTGGCCGAAAGCTTCTTAGCTTGTGCCAGTTAATATTAACATGAGTCAAACTGAGTCTTCCATATAATACTCTTAAGTTCTTAAAACAGAAGCTACAATTTGCAAGCTTTTTGCACTTTAACAGCAAACAAGATGATAAAAATTGATTGCATTATTAATGACATTCAAGAATGTAAAGTAAATATCTTATAAGTTATAAATATCTTAAATATTTTAAAGTTATTTAGTAAGTAATTTAAAGATTGGCACAAAAAAGTGTAAAAAAATGGTTTAAAAATCTAAGATTCTTTTATCCTTTTCAGTGTAGTTGTTTAAGTATTGCATTATTAATGAAATGAATCTTACATAAAATAAGGTAAAGTAAATGTCTTATAAATCAAAAGATATTTCAAGTTTGATTCTAAAAAAACTTTGAAAAAATGGCTTAAAAGTATACCATTTTTTTCCACCCTTTCAGAGAAGTTTTTTTTTTAAATAAGAAACTTTTAGCTTTAATATATATAGCTCAAACCCCTTTTAACATTTTTATTTCAAAAGTTACAATTCAGATTCAGAATTGATGTTTACTTTAATAAAATATGTAAAACACTCTCTCTAAATTTATTACTTACGTGCATACTTTTTATGACTTTAACAGAAATGATAACTTGTTTTCCCCTAGTAAAAATCAATTTCAGTTTAAACTTCTTCGCATTTTTATTTATTTAAACATACGACTTAAGCTCGTATCTCTTTATTTTATATACTTGCATATTTTATAATCTTTAGCAAAAATGTCAACCTTTTTAAGCCATTAGCAATTAGATTAAGTCCCGACATCTGCTTTTAAGCTCTTGTAAAACCAATTTCAAGCCTGAACTCATTATTTTATAAACTTGCATAACATTTTATAATCTTGAGCAAAAATGTTAACCTTCTTTTTGTTGTTGTTGCCCAAAATGCACATGTTAAGCTTCATTTTCTACTTTTTGGTTTTTTGCTTCTCGACTGCAACGATTCCTTTTAAATTTCGTGTTACGAATTTTTTTTTATGACCGAAAATGCCGAAAATATTTTACAGTTTATTATGGCTGATTGAAATTGGCCCGCTGCCCCGCTGAGAAGCTGTTGCAAAAACCCAACCAGCCAGCCTGCCACAAATTTCATTCGGGAGTGCAAATGTGTGTTTGATGCGGCTGCAGGTGTTGAAGCAACTGCATTTTTATGATAAGATAGCGCCCCAAAAAAGGCGCAACTTTAATGAGGCAAAGGGCAGCGATTGTCAGAATGGCCAGTCTGCCAGCCGCAGGGGGCTTGGTGTCCCAGGTTGGAGCTGCTGCATCCCATGGTGCTGCTGCCATAAAGATTATAACGCAAAAGCGTTTAAGTGCCGTTGCATTATATAACCAGCTGAAACTTCAGATTGAAGAGAGTCTAAACTGGCAGAATGTGGCTCGAAGGCAAAAGAATGAACGAAAACTTCTTCGTTGGCCCAAAAATTGCAATTGCAACTGCAACGGCTACTCTCAAAGATCGTAGACCTCGCCCCAAGCGCCCACGCATCTGTGCAACATTGTGGCAACTTGTTGCTATTGGCCGCAAATTGAGTTTGCAGTGGCTTTTGTTTGCCTTGGCTTGTGGCAGCCAGCAGGAGTCGGTTGGGAATCGTTGCCAGTTGCCAGTTGCCAGTTGCCAGTTTGCCTAGACAAGTGCGTGGGCCAAGTTTGTTTGCCTGCCTCCTCCTGCCTGCATCTGTGCTCAGGAGTGCAGCTGCCTAAAGGGTCGCCGTCTGTCTGCTCAGGCGACATCTGTGCCTGCAATCTAAGGCGAATGCTCATAGACAACAACAACAACAACGTCAACAACAACAGCAACAACGTCAACAACATCGACTCTCTATATATGGCAAACGAGCCGACAAAACCGCCCATCGCCCGCCGCCTGCTGTCTTCTGTCTTCCGTCTTTGTCTGCCCAGTTCCAGTTCCAAGTCTAGCTCCAACTCCAGAGTCTGTGCCTGCATCCATGTGAGCTTCATGCTTAGCTATAAAGTAAAAGCTAGCTACAGCGAACACACATAGTTTGATGCACTAACATTAACAACTCGGAAAAAGTAGAGAATCTCTCTTTAGAAATCCTTTGAATATTTTATTGGTCAGCCAATTGAAAGATAATTTAATGAAATACTGACATACGTATGCATAATACATTTTAAAGGGTTCAAATTTTGTACTGAAACGATTTTAAACTCGCCAAAAATCGCTTGAAGATATAGATTCAAACTTCCAACTGCTATAACTTTCTCAAAACTGCACCGATTTGTATAAGAAAACTATAACAAAACTGCATTCAAATCTGAAAATGTTTTTCTTTGTTTATATGCATGTTCAGATTCTATTCCAAAATAAATTCCATCTAGGCAAGTCTCTAAATTTTAAACTCTCATAACTTTGTCAAAACTCAACCGATTTTCAAAAACTTTGACTTATTGATCATAGTTTGAGCTCTATATCAAAACTGCATTTCAAGTTGATTATGAAATTCTTGAGCGAAATTCATGTGAAATATCTATCACATTTACAATTCGTTTTCCTAGTTTTTACTGTACATTAGCTGTGCAGCTGCAGTTACTCGTAAAAATGTTCTGACTCTGGCACTTTTATGGCATTTGGGCCTGGGAAATCTGGAGAGGATCGTATCACAAGGGGGCGGGAGGCGGGGGCGTGGCTGCTGCTGCTGTTGCTGCTGCGTGGGCAATGCTTGCAGGTGTTCCACAGACTGATGGGCGCCCATTAGAAATGCAATTGTCCAATGTGCAAGGCGATGTGGGCAATGCGGCCACGCCCCAGTTAATTTAAAAGGCGCCAGCTGACAGCGACATTCAAATTAAATGCGTGGCGCGTCACATAAAAGTCGCCTTGTGTTTAGCATGTATGCAAATTATCAGCAGCCAACAACAACAGCAACAACAATGGGTGACACATAAAATGCAAGCAAAGGTTGGCCAACTCGCTCGTCCGGCTGCTTTTGGCCAGGCTAGCTGGCTAGCTGGCTAGTTGGCCAGGTTGTCGCGTCGTTGTTGGCCGTTTATAAAGTCAAAGGGGGCACATGGCGAGCTTTAACTGACAGACAATTACGCTAATGGGACACAAATGGCAAATTAATTAGCTGCGGGGCCAACAGCCAAGCATTGTGCCAATTTGTTGCTGCTGTTGCTGTAGATGTTGCTGCAGATGTTGCTGTTGCTGTTTGTTTGGGCGCATAAATCACAGATGATGGCGCTGGCATGGACCTAACACCGACTTAATGGCCCAGACTCCTACGAAAGCCTTTGCCTCAAGTCTGACGCTGACACTTAAGGATCTGCATAAAAACCGATCTTAAATTCAATAGCAGGGCAGATCTAGATTCAATCTAGCTCTATAGCAGCTTCAGTTTTATTGTAGTGCCATTAAATGTTGTGTTTATAGCGATCTTAAAATGTCGACAGCATCTGAATGAGTTTTCCATGTTCGATTAAAGAATTTTACTTAACTTTACTTTTACTATATCGAAACTTATTCTAGTTTTGCTTTTGCTGTTGAAAAAAGTCAAGAAACAAACAAGTTTCGAGACTGTCGGGTATATTCATATATATATATTTATGTATATGAACTGATATTATGTTATCTGAATTATATTTTTATTAGAGACTTATTAGTAGAATCCAATCAATTTGCTTATTTTACAGCACTAAAAACAGAAATTTCTTCTTATTTTTTTTGTACAAATGTTTTAGCTTAATTTCGCATATATTTATAAATATATATATATGAAATGAGATTATATTAACTTAATTATATATTTATTAGATAATTATATTTATAAATATATATGTATGATCTGATATTATACTAACTTAATTATATATTTATTATAGACTTATTAAAAGAACATTTTTACAGCACTAAAAACAGAAATTTCATTTTAGTTATTTTTGTATAATTTTTAAGTTTTGTTTTAGTTTAGCTTGAGCTAAGATTGAATCTTATTTAAGGCAAGTTAACTAAAGCTTTCTTAGCTATTTAAATAAATTTTAAAATTTAATATCATGCATAAATATTATATTTAATCTAGTTTAATATTCTGTGTCGATTGACAATATAGAAAAAATAATAGATAATGCATGAAAATCATTCAAAGATACTATCCATATCTTTTATTTGAATGCTTTCCCACCCACTTAATCTATTGCTGCTGCTGCTGCTGCTGCTGCACTTCACCCACTGACAATATCAAGCGACTATTTATATGGTATCTAAATGTACAAGCCCATGCAAAATCCAATCACGGCAACATTTAGTCATTCCGAATGCTACATAAACTGACAGTCTATTTGTTTTATGTCAAGCCTTAGCTTCAGTTTGGGGGCTCAGCCAAGCAGTTGCAGTTGTGTTGCCACTAAGCTGCTGCTGCTGCTGCTGCTGCTGTTGCGGGCAGCAACTGTTGCTGCTGCTGGCTGGCTGGCTGTCGTTGACACGCCTGCAATTGCCGGGCTGATATGAATCACAGCTGCGCAAAGCAAAAGCCACAGCCAAAGTGAACGAACTGCGAGTGAGTAGCATTATCTAGATAAATAATTATTCAACTTAAATCGAAATCGTAATGAATTTTTCGCTATATACGTTATATGCGGCCATTTCGCGGGAGTGTCAAACTGACGGCAATACGCGTTCATTGTCAGTGCTTCGTTAGCAATATCGTCTGTTGTTGGCTGGTTGCTCGTTCCAGCCGGCAACATGTTGCTGGCAGCCGCATGTTGCTGCCTTAATTGGACAGCGATACAAATCGCGGCAGCAACTGCACCGATTGCTGTTGCTGCTGCTGCTGCGATTGTTGCTGCAGCGATTGCTGCTGCTGCTGCTGCTGGCAGGGCAGCAATGGGCAACGCTGCCACGCCCAGTGAAAACACCTGCAACCGTTTACACGTCGACTACACTAAGAGCTGATGGCAATTTGTCAAATTTCCTGCCCGGACCGAAGCTCACTTAACGCCCCGTCCGGCTTTGCAATTATCCTTATTAGCTCCAAAGGGCTTTTTCTCGTGTTTCGCGCTTTGGGTTTTTGGTTTTGGGTTCGTTTTGTTTTTCGGGATTAGCGCTTGTTTGCACTGATAAATGCGCAGCGACGGGGCAACACCTCTAAATGCTGCCTAATTACATGGCACAGGTACCTTCCCGGAAAGGCCAATTTCACACCAATCTGCGCTGCCTGGAGTCCGGAGCAGCCTTGGGCGGTCACAGTTAACGCAAGCAAAACATGGCCAACAATGTTTGGGGCACTATCATTAGCTACAGAATTGGACATGTGCGATTCTGATTCCAAAGTGCATCAATAGCTATTGCTCTTGGCCAGCAATTATGGTTCGCTCGCTGTCTGGCTCGTTGTCTGTCCTGCTGTCTCTCTCTCTCTCTCGCTGTCTCGCTGTCTGTCTCGCTGTCCTTGTCTGGCATTGTGGCGCATTTATGGCGCCGCATACGCCGGCAATTAAACAATTCGCTGCCGGCAGTCAACAACAATGCGCCTGTTGGCCAAATTAAGAGTCGACCCGCCGCCTGACCATAGTTGGTCAATGGAATCGAAACAAGTTGTAAGCGATAAGAACGTTGCCATTGTTCAGGTTGTTACTGTTGCTGTTGTTGTTACTGTTGCTGTTGCTGTTGCTGTTAGCATTGTTGTCGTCGCTTGTTGGCTGCGCTTTGTAATTATGGACATTATTGTTGGCCACTACACACATTTACATGCTGTAGCGCCTGCAGCTCGCTTAATAATCAAAAAGGCGGTTCAACATTCGCACAGCTACCGAAAAAATATCCATAACAACAACAGCAACAACAACCAGCAACAACAACCTGCAACAGCAGCAGCAATCAGCTGCAACAATAATAAACGAGATGTATAACATTGAGTATGAAAATATCTACAGATCGTTGATCGACACCTGTGCAGAATAATACGCGCTCTGAAATTACAGTCAATTCACATTGCTAACTGGTTCATCAGGCTGTTTTCTTACTTAAAGTGCTTTGACAGTTACTGCGGAATTTTGCAGTGCATTTTTTGTTGCTGCTGCACTGATTTGAAAGTCATTCAAGGGGCGTACAACTTTTAATGTTGTCTGAGGGCAGGCACAATCTCTTTGGTAATGACATCATTTAAAATGCATATAACTTAATATAGTGGCATTAAAATTGATTATAACTTATTTAACAAAAATAACAACCATATAATAATATGCGACAGTTAAGTACGCGGGCTTGCCACATAATTATGCCCTTGAAAGGCATTTCTGGTGACTGGGCAGCATTATCTTGGCTTGTTTTTTATAGAAAATTTAAATTTCAAAAGTGCTTTAGATTTAAATGCAGATTTTATGTAGAGGTCACAACATGATCAAAACTGTTTCGCAAACGAAAATCGGATCAGTTTTGACAAAGTTAGGGCAGTTTGAAGTCTTTGAAAGGCATTTTTAAGGACTTATCGATAAATTCGCACTTACCGTTTATCCTAAATGCTTAACCAGCTTATAAGATGCAGCGCGCACACACGAACTCACTCACATGCGTGTGTATGTGAGTGTATGCATAAAAGGAATGCAAGGCAGCAACAACAACATGCAATCCTCTCTTCACTCTTTACTTCTTTGCCAATCACACGACTGTGAGCGACTCTCTTAGATCGTTGCAATAGACAACAACAAATCAATTATTGCTTTTCACTTTGCACTTGCTTCTGTCGAGCATAAAACAACAACACTAACACTGAGTTTACCGAAACGCGCTTCGCTCTGCGGAGTGAAAGGGATAGATAATGAATTTCTTCACTTTGCGCGCCAAAAACGCTGCCAGCAACAACAAAAACGCGCGCAGCCTTCGCACTTCTAATTTCACCAAAAACAAAACAACAAAAAAAGCGATTACATACTCCGTATGTGGACTTTGTAGACACGTGTTTACTTGTTAACAATACACAAATTAAATGATGTTTTTTTTAGTACAATTACAATTATAGAAAATCAATTCACGACGCGAACAAAATTGCTCCTTGCGCTAATTAGGCAATGCAGCGAACTGAGCTGCGCAATAAGGCGCTCTCACGCTCCCAGGCGCTCTCTCTCTCTCTCTCTCTCTTTGCTCTCTCTCTTCTCTTCGCGTAGCCTTGCTTAAGCCTGTTGCCTACTTATGCACAACTTCATTATACTCTTTATATTAATTTCAACTGTATACAGGATAATACAAAATATTT
Source organism: Drosophila flavopinicola (assembly GCA_035042425.1). NCBI lineage: Eukaryota > Metazoa > Arthropoda > Insecta > Diptera > Drosophilidae > Drosophila > Drosophila flavopinicola. The sequence goes on along the minus strand of JAWNLL010000452.1, from coordinate 13,683,264 downwards.
AACTCCATGTTGCATGCCTCACTTTCATTATCATTCGCGGCATTCGCATGTGTCACTATTAAAGCATAATAAGGCTTAACAGATCGCTTTGCTGCAATGCGGACTGCTGATGTAATGGCAATGTTTATGTCATGATATCTAGATCTGCTTAACATGGAGCCAGCGCCTTCCAACTGACTAATCATACGAATGCGATTACCCCCCACCCAATCCCCCCATCTCCATGCCCAGCTGACTGCACCTGCCACCTGGCGGCAGCTGACAGCTGCTGCCGCTGCCTCTGCCACTGCCGCTGCTGCTCGACGACAGCCGCCCACTGCTTGAGTTTTGGGGCGTGTCCCGCTCCTTGCATACTTAGCATATTTCTTATATCTTAGGCGAGCTGCAATTTAATTCAATTCAATTACGAGCTGCATTTGCACGCGACATATCTGCCGAGATCGCTTGGGATACCGCACTGGATAGTGGATACTGGATACCGAATTACAAATATACTGTACCAGGTGGGGGCATTCAAAATGCGTGAAAGCGCGCTATGTTATCGCGACCCAGAGTCTCGGACATTGGATGCTTGAGAGCCACGTAAATAAATCAAAGCGCTGTGGACCAGTTTCACCTTAAGAGCGGCTCAATTGATAAAAAAAACAAGTGGGGAAGGATTATCTTCGGCGTGCCGAAGATTTAATACTCTTTTCGAACCTTTAGGCAACTTTCACTCTGCCAACTGCAGCACTGAAATTTCATATGCTGTACAAAAGCGTAAAATTTGTTTTTTTTTTGTTCTAAGAATATTTAATTCATTGCAAGTTGTATGGCAGCTATAAGATATAGTGAACCGATCCGGCCGACTACGATCAACGTGATGTCTCTTTGAATAATAAGTCTCTGTGCAAAGCTTCATCACGATAGCTTTAAAAACATTGAATATATGGCCAAGCCGACTTCGAGTTGTATGGCAGCTATAAGATATAGTGGTGCGATCCGGCCGGCTCCGACTTATATGATGTCTTTTTGAGTTATAAGCATCAGTGCAAAGTTTCATCGCGATAGATTCAAAAACATGGGATATATGGCCAAAACCGACTTCGAGTTGTATGGCAGCTATAAGATATAGGAGTCCGATCCGGCCGGTTGCGACCAATGTGCTGTCCCGTTGAATAATAAGTCTCTGTGCAAAGTTGTATCACTATAGCTCAAAAACTGAGGGACTAGTTTGCATACATACAGACAGACAGACAGACAGACAGACATGGCTAGATCAATTTTTATTGTCATTCTAAGCATACTGGCAGTAACTTTTGGGGGTCTTCGACGCTTCCTTCTATGCATTACACACTTCAGCACAAACTGAATATGCTATTTTCTTCGAAAAGAGTATAAAAATACATCTACTATACCTACACATATAGCTATTGCCAGCAACAACGACAACTTTGTTAGGCAACGGCAAATTTTAGCCAAGATTTATGTGGCCATAAATGCGATTACAGCGTCCCAATGAAACGTCAAAAAAAGTAAATAGAAACAAAACAAATACAAAACTGTGAGTCCAGTTTGCACTTTACACGGTTTTGTAATTTATTTCTGACGCTTCGATTGCATTCTAATGACAAGTGCAGCGACGCCAACGCTGACGTCGACGTCGACGTCGACGCTGACGTCGCTGCCAATTCTTTGGCTTAGTTTACAGAAAGTTGCTGGTTGTTGTTGCTGGTTGCTGTTGTTGTTGTTGTTGTTGCCACTGGCGGCGTTCACACTTCAAATTGCCAATTTGCATATTTTCGGCATACGTAATGCAATTGCAAGCTGTAATTGCACTTGCTCGACTAAAAGATGCCCTGTAGCTTAGAAATTGTAATTGTGAGAGATAACTAACTAATAACTACTAGCAATTATTGTGGAATGATTGCGAATAGCAATTATAGAAGGTATTCAGCAGGTGAATTGCAATTTATATATAATAGATATATCAATCAAGCTAAAATTGTGAATGCAATTTATATATAATAGATATATCAATCAAGTGAAATCGCTTAAGACTCTTGCAGGAATAGCTTCATGATATCTTTAGTTACAACAAAATAAATTACAATTATTTTAGGATAGATTTCATAATACTCTAAAATAAATTGTATTTTTTGAAGACAATATAAGTTCTATACAAAGCACATGGACTAAATATATGCTACAGGCCTTGTGAGACCACAAACTTACAAATACATACCGCAGTGGCCATATAATTGGGAATCTATTACAAAATGCATAGGAAGTTTGGAAAATATATTCATATATTTATTTTTTATATTTTATCTTTTAAATCTTATATGTACCTAGCTTGCTTTTCATCTATATGCATATATCTTTTAATATGTATATATTCTTAAGACTCTTATCGCCCACACCCTATCTTAAGTGCATTACACCCCCTAGACTCAGTCACAGGGTATTTGGCCACCGCTTACATTGCATAAATCAACAGCGCCGCAGCCGACGCGTTTTCGGCGCGTTTCTTATCGCGCGGCTGCATCTAGCGGCTGCGGCAATTCATCTCACACTCAAGCGGCACTCAGATTTCGGATGTGAATAACGCTAGATGCGAGAATTTGTTTGTTGCGGCCCATAATTAATTCCAATTGCACATGCAACAAGCCAGCTGACTTATGCTTTGAGGCGCATGGAAAAAAGCACGCCCATTTTAAAAGTTGCACATGTGGGAGTTGTTGTTGTTGGTTGCTTGTCTAAAGATGTTGCTGCTGCTGCTGCTGCTGTTGCTGTTGCTGCTGCTGCTGTCGCTGCGGCTGTCGATGCTGATGTTGATGTGTTTTGACTTGTGCGCTGATTTACGGCCCAGCGCCTGCCGCGCAGCAATTTGTTTTGGCTGCGCTGTGGCACAGACTGTGTGAAGAGGCTGTGAAGAGGCAGCCAAGGCCATGCCACAAGCAGCAAATTAACGCGCCAGTTGCCGCCGCCACATAACTTGCCGTACGCATAAAACATGTTAAGTAATCAATTGCCGAAGTGAAGAGGCGGAGCACAGGCTATAAGCCCAAGTGTTCAATGCCAATGCCAGCGGCAACAATTTTGAAGGGCCAGCGCAGAAGAAACACGTGCAACAACAGCAACAGCAACAGCAGCAGCAGCAGCAACTGTTGCCAGTTGCCTGTTCAACTTCAAAGTCTCCTGCGGCATAATGCGCTTAATAAACCATGAATCACTGTCCAATGCGGCTGTCACACACACACACAGACACACACACACACAGACACAGCGACTTGCAACTGCGGGGCAGCAACATTGATTTTGTCACGACGCAAACACTTTAAAGCCACAATTGCTAAAGTGCGCTCTTTGCGTTGCTGCTGCTGCTGCTGCTGCTGCTGCGTCCAAGTCCAAGTAAATGATGTGCGCATGTGATAAAGGGCCCCGCAAACGAGCTCAGACTGGCAACAATCAGCAGCAGCAGCAGCAGCAGGCACACAGTGCCTTTCAGCCTTTTAGCCTTTTAGCCCAACTCAAAAGCGGCTGTTTCATTGCCTTGTTTTTGGTCGCCTTGTCGTCGTCGTCTTGAGTGGCATAAAAAACGGCCTGCACTTGGACTTGAGCTCTGAGTTTTGACTTGGAGTTGTAGTCGCAGCAGCATCAGCAGCAGCAGCAGCATCAGCAGTAACTGCTGCCTTGCGGCTCCATGGGGGCTATCAACATTCTCAGGTGCGCCTGCGCCGCGGCCTTTGTTTTGGCCCAACTGCCCAACCAAGTGGGCAACTTTTGTCAGCTTCTGCTCCAGCTCCGACGGCCAAAAATTGTGCTCGCCTGTTTCGGCCACAACCCTCAGCCCACCATCCAAGCTAGTTAAGTTGTTAGCTGCCCTCGGGGAGCAGCTACACGGCGCATAAAATGTGATGCAGTATAGCAAAATAGATCAATAATAATAACTTAAATTGTTGCCATATTATTTTTGCCTATTTTACAGTACTTAAAATTTACTAGCAAATATATATAAATCAAATTCCTAAATTAATTCAAATTAAATGTGATACAGTATAGAAAAATAGATCAAAAATAATAACTTACATTGTTTATTATTCTATTAAAATTTTTTAAGTTTAATTTTGCCCTTTTTTACAAATTTAGAAATTACTAAAAAATATATATAAATAAAATTTCTAAATTCCAGTGTAAAATAGCATTGTAGGACATTTTGCTATTTATATAAAGAAATTTTCTTATAATATAAATTGAGTGTTTTTTTTTATTTTTTTAGTAACATACTCTCTTACCTTAACAATAATTTTCTTGTTAATTAGAAAGTATTTACAATATTTAGAAATACTATTATATTATTTTAGAATATTATATTATTTTAGAATATAATAACTTATATTGTATATTATTATATTTAAATTATTCCATATTATTTTTGCCTATTTTACAAATTTAGAAATTATTAAAAAATGTATACATAAATAAAACTTCTAAATTCCAGTGTAAATAGGATTTTCTTATAATATATATTGAGTGTTTTTTTTTATTTTTTAGAAACATACTTTCTACCTTAACAATATTTTTCTTAATAATTTTAAAGTAGTTCTGAAATGTACAAATATTTCAGATATTTTTAGAGAACTATTTCGAAAATCTAAAAGTAATATATATTTAATATATATATAATATATTTAAGATAATTTTAAAGATTTATTTCGAAAATCTTGAAGTAATATTTGATTATCAGTTCGTTCTAGAGTCGCGCAATTTTCTAAATTCCTCAACTAGTTTTTTTCTAGTGTACGACAGTCAGCAAGTCGAAAACTCCCAATTGCACAGTTGTATGCAAGTTCCCTTAGCAAGCAGAAAGCCAGCTAGCCAGGCATCATTAATCAGCTCGGGTTCATCAGCGGCAACATGGTTCATTAGCTTTGGTTAGTTGTTGCTGCTGCTGCTGTTGTTGTTGCTGCTGTTGTTGTTGTTGCTGTTGTTGCTGCAGTTGCTGCCGTGCCCGTTTGGCGGCCTCCTGTCGACGATTCTAATCATAAGGCACCGGCAGCGGTTGCGGTTCAACATTGGCATCGTCTGCCGGTCGCCAAGTTAATTGGCTAGAAGTTTTACATAGACGCAACAGCAGCGGCAACTCCCAACTGCAACTGCAACTGTGGCGGCAAAATCTGAGACAACCACGTAGCCCAAACTTAACGTATGCTGTTCTCTATGCCGTTGTTGTTGTCGTTCAGCTTATTTGGTAGCCAAAGTCGGCGACAGCGACCCATTATCAACATGCCCATGCTGATGTTGCTGCTTCAAATCCCGCTGCTTACTGCTGCTACTGCTGCAACTGTTGCTGCTGTGCCTTATGCATATTTACATGTTTGCCAAAGTATTGGCAGTGATCTTGTCGCAGCGAGTGCCACGTCTGATTAGCTTGACAGTTTCCAGCAGCGTTTCCAGCTACTGTTAGCGCTGCGCATCGTGGGAAAAATGCGCCCAAGACTGAAGGTTTTCCGCATGCAAATTGGTTCGTTTTCGACAAAGACTTCGGCTTAGGCTGTTTAGGAATTCTATTCTGAGAATAGTCCTACAAGTCTGTAATATTTGTATTATTCATGCTATCAACTTAGTAAAGTTTATGTACAGAACCAATCACAAACAATACCATACCGAAAATATAAACCACAATAAATCAGGTTTATGCACAAAAAGTAAGACATATAATCCAAATTGCATAAATGAAATTCTAAATTAATAAAGAAGAACAAGTAAGAGTGCTCTAGTCGGGAGTGCCCGACTAGAAGATACCCAGAGCTCAGTCCTTTCATACTTGCCTATCAATGCACATACTGCAAGCAGTGCAAGCAGTTTAATCAGGCTAACTTCTTCACAAGGCCCCACACTATGAAAATGTTAATGTTAAATAACTTCTGTGTTTAGTGTCCGATCTTTGTGAAATTTGTAGGACATACAATTGGCTACGAAATAGGCGATCAAACCAAATTGGAAGGTCATACCTTGGAAAATGGAGGGGGCTTTGGGGGGATGGGGGTATTGTATCCAAAACGTGAAGCTAAATCATTGGAAGCTAAAGCATTAGAATGCGAGAGAATGTGTATTTGGAAACATTGCAGATTACAATTTTATATCATTTTAAATCTAATTAATTTTAGATCTATAAAAGTAGTTTCATCAACAAAGGAACCCAAGCAAATTAAATCAAATAAAACAAGTAAGAGTGCTCTAGTCGGGAGTGCCCGACTACGAGATACCCTGAACCCAGTCCTTACAATCATTCATACTAATCTAAACACACACATGCTGCAGTTCAAGCAGTACAAGCAGTGCCAGCGGTTTAAGCAGTTAGCTTGCTCTTTCGCTGAGCCCCACACAATGGAAAGTTAAATCTTAAATAACTTCTGTGTTTATTGTCCGATCATATTGAAATTTTTGGGGCAAACAATTGTCGATAATATGTGTTACCAAACCAAATTGCAAGGTCGTACCTTCAAAAATGGGTTTTTTTAACTTTTGGGGGGTTTGGGGGTGGTATCCAAAAAGTGAAAAATTTGCTACATGTGTATGCTATTCGAGATTATACATGCCAAATTAGGGGCCTCTAGCTCTTATAACTTGTAAGTTATAGCCCAAAAGCGCTAGTCTGAAATCGAAATTTATCGATAACTTTTGAATGGGTCGAGTTATCGATAAAATGAAATAAACTTGATCTGTCCCGGCACTACGAGAACTTATATTCCAAATATGAAGTCTCTAGCTCTTGTAGTCTCTGATATCCGCGTGTTCATACAGACAGACGGACGGACGGACGGACGGACGGACGGACGGACGGACGGACAGACAGACAGACGGACATGGCTAAATCGACTTGGCTGTTGATACTGATCAAGAATATATATACTTTATATGGTCGGAGATGCTTCCTTATGCCTGTTACATACTTTTGCACAAAACCATAATACCCTTTTTACCCATTTTTAATGGGTTCAGGGTATAAAAAAAGTTGTTAAAAAAAACTATTTCAAAGAATGAATAAATATGAAATGCAAATTCAATTTGCAGGACCAGACCAAGAAGGCATTCCAGTGGAAAGATCAGACCTGTTTTCGCCTAAGAAGTTATGGAGTGAGCTACTTGACTGCGGACAAGCTGGCAGAAGTTTCCTTCCAGATGCGTGCATCCGCGATATCGTTGACAAATCATGTTGGCAACTGTTTGGCGCTGCCAACAAGTCTATCAAAACCCTGACAACATTTGCATCTTGCTCTCTGCCTGCCAGACGAGATCATATTTATGTGTGTAAAACCAGACGGAGACCGGCTACTGGGCCAGGCCTGTACTGACTACTGGCTACTGGATTGCGCCGGCGACAGGATGCATAAAATTTATGAAACAACGACGCCTTTTGCGCACATAATTAAATCAGACAAAGCGCAGCTCATGTAAATCCAGGGGGAAACTGGCCCAGCCCACAGAGGCCGTACCGGATGCGGCACAAGAAATGCAGCTTGACTATTTTTAATTACCCACTGCCAGCTGCTGCTCCACAGATGCCTCTGATGCGGTGTGGGGTAGACTGTAATTGTTATAGTTTGTCAAAGCGGGGAGCTGCATCTTGATGCTGAGATTGGAGCTGTTGCTGTTGCAGCCAGCCAGCCAGCCAGCCAGCCGTCGTCCCAGGCATGCGAATCAATTACATATTACAGCCGCGAATCGACGTCGCTGGCGATTAACTGCAGTGACTTTACCTGTTCGCCAGCGACGCTTTCATTAAAGTGCAAATTATGACTTGCCAGTTCCGCCAGGTGTTGGCCTGGCCGGGACTGGGACTGGGACCGGCCCTGGCCTGGCCTATTTGTCTTTAGCCGTCTGTAAGCCAACCGCTGAGCCGCCCTTTTGTATATAAAGTTATCAACGCCATCATCGTCATTGTGCGATTATTACTACTTGCTGCTTTTACGACATTAATTACCGCTCTTGTGGCTTTGCCAATTTATAAATAAATTTACGGGCCAAGCCAACTGGCGCTAACTGCTTTGGTTGCCTTTCCACAGAGACTTTTATAGCGACCAAAATAAAGCAAAAGGTTTATAACGCATGTCAAGGAAAACGGAATACGGACAGTATCGATAACAAATGGCATTATATTGTATATCGCTTTAAAATGTTTTTCTCTTTAACAATATCTATAAATAAATAAACTCTCTCACAATAATTAACAACTGTCACGTGCGCATACATTATTTATATTTAGTACAGTTTAGGTGGCATTCACAAAGTACAACCAAGGAACATTTGTACTAGAGGTATACATAAGTAATGAATTCATAAATTGTAATTGTATTTTCATATCCGTGCGTATCCATTATTTATATTTAATACATTTTATGTGGCATTCACAAAGTACAACCAAGGAACATTTGTACTAGAGGTATATAAGTAATGAATTCTCAGAGTGTAAGGCTTGTCTCAAGCGCACTTGGGGCAGTCGATCGACTCCCTGAAGTAGACGTGACAGTCCATAACCTCGTGCACCTTATCCTGTATGCTGGACTCGATCTCATTGTAGGCCATATGCCAGCGGCAGCAGCTAGCCCGCTTGACTTTGATGAGGCAACACAAGTACTTCATGATATCGTAGACCTTATCCATATTGTTGTCCTCGACCAGATCACAAATGTTCAAGTACATCAAGTCCACATCGGCAGGCTTGGGGTCCTCCTGCGATTTGACCCATGTGGCCAGCATTGATTTGTATTCGCGATCCAAAAACACATTATCCTCTTGTTGCGAAGGCGCTGAAACGTTCACCCCAGGAGTCACTTGCGGAATCGTCTTGTTGGCCGTCAGGTAGTTGAAAATTACTGGATGCATGTGTTTCTGCAGATCCCGCACGTAATCGGTCACCACCTGATCGGGACGACAGGCGCGCTTCTCTTGCTTCTCCAAGCCCGCTTTCGAAGTGGACGGCAGCAGATCGCTCTCGTTCAAGGGACCGAAACCACAGGACAAGATACGCATCGATTGCAACGGCGGCAACGGCGGCAACGGCGGCGACGGCGGCGACGGCGGCGACGGTGGTGGTGTTGGTGAACGTGACCTCGAGTGGTAGCACGACTTGCGCTTCCTTTTATTGCCGTTCTCATCAGTTGACTTCTTTAGTTTATTGTCGTTTTCGGACATGCGCAAATACTCATCCGGAAAGCTGAGAATCTCGCGACGTATATCCTCTGGCAGCTGGGCCAAAATGTCCGCATCAAATTGTGCAATGGTTGTGGGCACTGCCTCCTTCGATTTGATTGTCGGCAGGGGCTCGATGTCCGTTGATTTGTTAGATGTTGATGCCTTTTGAAACATGCGGAAGATACTCGGCTGATCCTTCTTTGGCTCCGTAGTCTTCATCACCAGCGATTCATCCTTTTTGGAGTTGACTGACGCTTTCGACGGAATTGCCTCGAAAACATTTGACTTTTTGCCAGTCACAGCGCTTTTCAAAATATTGAACATTTCCATTTTGTTGGATTTTGCTTCCGTCTCGACTGACCGCTCGATGAGAACTGCCGGATTTACAGCTTTGTCTGTGTTGAGAAACGTCGTCAGGCTTCTGACAAGTGACATAAGAAACAAAGCTTACCCTTTCGCTTCTCCGTTATTTTCTCAAACATATTCTTGATGACATTCTCCTTTCTCGGCTCGACAACATCGTCCAGCTTACTGAGATGTATGCCAATGCCACGCAACTCGTGCGGCGGAAATCCCGACTCCTTCATCAGCTTGAGTACGATAAACGTAATGACATCCACATCATCCGTGGCTTGCTTCAGCAGAGCAGACTTTGTCTGATTATCGCAGACGCCGTGACCCATATACTTGGACGTTTCAATGGGTGCCTCTGCGGCGCGCACCATTAGCTTTAAAGTAATCGATTTAGCCTTGCGCTTGATTTCGATGAGACGACTGTGCACCTCAACGCTCAGCTGTTGCAGAAACGTTTCCAGCTCCTCGTATTTGGCAAAGCGTATGCCGTAGTTGACCTCAGCGGAGACCGATTTACGTTGCTATAAGCAGAGTACATAGATTATAATGATTTAAAATCTGGGTTGCTTAAAAGTCCCACCTGCTCGTAGACTAAGGGACGCGGATCGATGCCACGACTGTTTTGGTATAGTTTATGTGCGTGTTTCTTGCCCAGCAGCATTTCCAGACGCGCCTGCGAAACCTGCTGCACATCTGCGCAGGTGTTCAAGCCCGCCTGATTGAGCTTATAGGTCATGCTGCTGCCCACACCAGGCAGGACGTCCAGCGTCAAGGTGCCCATGTAGCTGGCCGCATCATTAGTCTGCAGCAGATGCTGTCCATTTGGTTTGGCTATCTTGGTAGCCATGCGCGCCAGCAGTCTTTTGGAGCATATTACAATTACAGATGATAGCTAACTTGTACTCAATTCTACTCACTTGTTGTCACCTACGCCCGCGGAGCAGGGACAGGCAGTTATATCGCGCACCTCCTGGCGCAAATGTGTGACAAACGTCATCACGTCCACTTGCAGTTCGTACACCAGATCTGTTAAATCCACAAACATTTCATCACAGCTAACAGCCTCGATGTTGAGTGTATACTGTGCCACAGTATCATACAAAGCGAAGGCCACCTGTGAATTGAAGCAGCTGGTTTAGAGATTGCTCAGAGTCGACTGAACGACTTGCTCACCTGACGAAAGCCCTCGAAGTCATATGGTATGGTCTTGAGCTCGGGGCACAGCTTGAGCGCCTGGCCCACAAACATGCCATTCTTGATGCCCTTGGCGCGTGCCTCGTAGCTACACGAAGCAATCTCCGACAGTGACATCTTCTTCTCAAAACCATAGCGCACTTTGTCCGTACGTATGTCCCCGTGCTTATGGTGCTCGAAACGCTGAGCGAATAGCTCCTGCTCCACCTGACGATCAGCCTGAGGATGCACGGGTACATCGGTGGCTGCGCTGCCGCCCTTGGAGTGTGTCACAGCAATGGGCAGGCCACGCAGCTCCGGATGCGTACGCAGCCCGACAGACACAAAAAAGCAATCCATGTCAATGTGCATCACATAACGTTTGCTCTGCAGCTTGGGTATATCACTGGTTTGGCCGCAGAGCAGCGAACGCAGTTCAGTGCGCTTGGGAAACGCTTTGTTGGCATGCGCCTGGCGCAGTTCACAAACATATTGCTTGAAGCCAGCATAGAGAGTTGCAATATGATGCAAACGTGAGTTTTTGTAGAACTCACTGAGGAATGCTGGATCTACAGCTGTGCGGGCAGCATTACTGCTACCAGTTGTAGTGGCGGATATATTGGTTACAACAGTGGAGTTCTTCTCCGGGGATTCGGACACCAGATCTTCGAGTAGACTGCCCAGCTCTGACTCCAGCGATTTCACATCCTCTACCATATTTGAATTGTAGGTCTCTGAGAGCGTGGACTCATTCTTCTTGCACTTGCCGAAGTCAAGCCGCGGTTGCGTTGTCTTTTGATTTGTATACAGTAGATAGGGCTTATAATCGAGTACACGCATCTGAGCTACACAATCGACTACCCATTGGGCGCTGAGTATACGGCTGGTGTCCATTTTGCGCACCTTCACATCGGGCAAATTGGATGCAATGATGAAATTCGTATGGGAGCGTTCATAGTGATGATAGGTACCGCCATGCACCATCATAATGCGTTTTAGCTCATCAGCTGTGGGATTGGTCATCCCGTTGACAAATATGGAAATGCCATCAAATAGATTCGACTTGCGAAATGGATCACTCGCGGCCGCAAATTGCTCCTCGAGCTTCGATTTCTTTGCTTCAAAGTAGCCGCCCTGCAAACTTGACTGTCAGCTGCTGTTATGATGTGGAACACATGCTATCACTTACCCACTCACTAAAGCCATTGTTGTCTTCGTGCGCCATCCCAGCGCCGTCAACAAAATTAAAAAAAGACGACAATTTTAAACGTTTTGGGAAACAGCTACAACTTGTCCGATAAGTACGCCAACGATATTCGATTCCTGTTGTCCGTTATCGATGTTCTGCTATGTGGCAACTCTTGCACGTTTAGTGCTGGCTAACATCAGCTTTTTATTGTTTTTGCTTGTCGGCGGCTTAATAGTTGTGCAGAAAATGTGGAAGCATGGACAAAATCAAATGAATCAAGGACCACCCGGTGCTGGTGGCGGTGGTCCCAACATGATGCCCATGGGCGGCTTCATGCAGGGCGGCTTCGGCATGCACATGTCACCGCAACAGCATCAAATGAATATGATGGGCCCCGGACCCGGCTCCATGCAAATGAATCCCAATGCGGTGGCCGGTGGTGGACCACCTGGCCTAATGCAAGGCATGGGCATGTCGCCACAGCACCAGATGCAGCAGCAAATGATGCAGGGCGGCGTCGGTGTGCCCATGTCGAATATGCCACAGCAACAGGCGGCTGCCATGCAGCAGCAAATGATGGGTCCCCAGCAGGCAGTGGGTATGGCTAGTGGAAGCGGCGGGCCACAACAACAACAGCAGCAGCAGTCCAACATGTCTCAACAGCAGCAGCAGCACAATCCCGGAGCGGGTGCAGCTGGCGGACCTGGTGGCGGCAATAATATGCTCGCAATTTCGCAACCCAATCCGCATAAGGAGATCAACATAGTGCAGCTATCGCGTCTAGGCCAGGAGACTGTGCAGGACATTGCGTCGCGCTTTCAGGAGGTCTTCTCGGCACTCAAGAACATTCAGCCTACCTCGCATCGAGATAACAACACGGAGAAAAAGGTGCAGGAATATTTTCGCACGATACGTTTGCTTTTCAAGCGGGTGCGCATCATCTACGAGAAGTGCAATGATGCGGGCATGGACTACATGAATGCCGAAAGCCTCATACCCTACAGAGATGAGCCCGATCCACGCATCGAGCCCTCGCAATGCGACGAATATCGCAAAGTGCTGCAGGAGAATCAGGAACTAATCGAAACGGTCAAGCTTAAAAACCGCCAGTTGCGTGAGATTATTGATCGCACGCGCATTATTATCTGGGAAATTAATACCATGTTGGCAATGCGGCGCTCTTAAATCTAAATATTCACAAATTCCAAGCTATTGTTTATTTATGTAAATGTAATAAAAAAAAACATATACAAACAAAAATTGTTGATTACTCAATTCAGGCGCTTTGCAACACTGCCTATTTGTGATGCAGTAGAGAATAAGCAGTTTGTGTTTTGTAGGCGACGACGGCGACTCATTTTCTCAATTGTGCAGCATAGCAATAAAAAACGAATTTACATTTTGTGAGCAGCGAATTGAACTAAAACAGCGACATCATGGCGAAAATGGCATTTCAGCACCAGGCCGGCACGGCAATGGAATGTTTAAGCGTAAGTTGTAAAATTTACGCACACGTACACATGCACAGGTAGCAACAGCGTTCTTCCTGTATGTGGGTGCGCATGTGTGTGTGTGCGTGTGTGTGTGTGCGTGTGTGTGTGTGTGTATGTGATTTGTGTACGTGAAATTGGGTCGAATATCACAGAGATTTGGCATAAACAAACTTTCACGCTGTGTTACTTGGCTATTATTTATGTTACTCATGTGCTGTGCTTCTTAGATTCCCATAACGCTGCATAAGGAAAAGGACTACGACCAGGAGGGTCGAGAGATTCTGAAGTGTGGCTTTAAAATTGGTGGCGGCATCGATCAGGATTACAAAAAGAGTCCGCAGGGCTACACGGATTATGTATGTAGTATTGTGGTTGCTCGGAAATTGTAACTGCTAGATATTTAAGTTGTGCTGAATAACAAACGTAATTTACTTATGGCATCTAAGCAATATAATTTTCGATTAACCACTGTATAAGTCACATTATAAACATTCATCGTTAATAATGTATGTATATATTTAAATCTAGGGCATCTACGTGACGGAGGTGCACGAGGGCAGTCCAGCTGCACGGGCTGGTCTACGCATCCATGACAAGATACTGCAATGCAATGGCTACGATTTTACAATGGTCACCCATAAAAAGGCCGTCAGCTATATAAGGAAAAACCCAATACTTAATATGCTCGTCGCACGCAAAGGTGTCACATCCACATAATTTTCATAATAATTGGCTGGCCCTCAACTATTGCAACTAAGCAGCAGCATTCAAGCGGTATTTAAATCGACTATCTACTACTTTACTGGCTCTCGTTGCTAAGGATCTCTCTATCTCACTCACTAGCGCTCTTTTGGAAACCTACTCGAATACTTATTTATATTCATAAGCATATAAACATACCTTAACATTATGCATATCGCGCACATATATTTAGCCATAAAATACATAACTAGATGCATATGTGAGAATGTAGCACGTAGAAAAGCTTCTTGTTAAATTGATTTTCTTTGACTTGGTTTAAGTTGAATAGCTAAAAAGCCCGTATTAGGTTGTTATATACTCCACTTGTTGTACGAATTGCCAAGAAACCGTGTAAACAAAAAAAACATATTGCCAAAACTGAAAAAAAAAACCACAAATGCTACAAAACACACATAAACATAAGCCAAGTTCAACAGCTTCTATAAACCACTCATTAAAATGTATAGTTAAAATGCTCATGTACATTCTGAGTCCGTATCGAATAGTGAATATTTCAGGATAATTAAAGTAAATTTTGTACTTTTATACACAACCCAGTTGCATGCATATTTATGTGTGCAATCAACCACAGCTCTTATATACAATCAGCAGCATTCCAAAAAACGCAAAGTTGTTGAAAACTAAATATTACATAATTGTGATAAATGCCGTTACTTGTGCAGATGTGTTTTTTTTTAATATGTATAAATACACATTGTTTAAGTATTTTTAAAATCAGTTTTTAAATGTTAAATTGCATTGAATAAATGTTTGCCTCTAGACACAGCAACAAGTGTCTTATTTTTATAGATTCCACCTTCTATTCGACCTTGACCTTGACAATAATGTAAATGTTATACTGATAGTCTTGTTGGGTGCAGTTTGCTTTTAATTACAGATTACTTTGGGTTTACTACATACAATTACATACATATTAAATTTTGTAACAATTTGCACTTAAAATTTGAAAAAAACAAAAATATACACAACTAGTTATAAGCAAGCATTTTTCTAGCTAGAATAATTACAAATAACTGAAGGGGGAGCGTTTGAGGAACTTGTGAAAAGTCACATAATAGGAAAGCAGAAAGAACGTGGCACGTGTATATATGTATAGGAAGAGGAACTTGCCACGCGCAGAGGCAAGAACACATCAAATTGTTGCACGCTGCCCGAAACTATTACTTATTGGCATAACCATTGGGATTTTGACTCTGCCAGCGCCACGTGTCCTCGCACATTTTGTCAATGCCGCGCGTTGCCTTCCAGCCCAGTTTGCTCGCCGCCAGCTGCGCGTCCGCATAGCAGGTGGACACGTCTCCCGAACGCCGTTCGACCAGCTCATAGTTGACCTTCTTGCCGGAGGCACGCTCGAAAGCGTGCACCAGCTCCAGCACCGAGCAGCCAACACCTGTGCCCAGATTGTACGCAAAGAAACCAGTTTCGGCAATGTTGCGCAGCTTGTCCAAAGCCTTCACATGCCCCTCGGCCAAGTCGACGATGTGTATGTAGTCACGCACACCAGTGCCGTCCTTAGTGGGAAAATCGCTGCCATAGACGCTCAACTTGGGACGACGACCCACCGCCACCTGGGCGATGTAGGGCATCAGATTGTTGGGCTCGCCATTGGGATCCTCGCCAATACGACCGCTGATGTGTGCGCCCACAGGATTGAAGTAACGCAACGAAACTACAGCCCAGCGCTACAAAGGCAAAAGCAAATGATTAGCTTAATTAGAAAGTAGAGTTATTTTATAAGTGTTCGCACCTTATCCGACAAGCACAGATCCTTTAGAATTTCCTCTGTAAAATATTTGGTTTTGCCATAGGGTGAAGTACAATTGCCCGTCGGATGCTCCTCGGTGACGGGCAAGAACTTGGGTTCACCGTAAACGGTGGCGCTGGAGCTGTACACAAATTTGAAGACATTGTTGTCGGCCATGGCCTCCAGCAGGACATTGGTGCCGGTCATGTTGTTGTGATAGTACTGCAACGGTATGCGACAGGATTCGCCGACAGCTTTAAGCGCCGCAAAGTGAGCGACCATATCGATTTTATGCTGAAAATCAAAAGAAAGAACAAATGATTAGTTTCTTTGACATAGAATATATAATAATAAAGATGTTAGAATCAATAAAAAGTTCATAGAAGCCAATATTGTATTTATAAATCCTATGGCAGATATAGCTATTATAGTCACGTCAAATATAGACTGTTTAGACTCTATATCATCCTCAATTAAATCTGAGTACCCTCTGTAAAGGGTATAAATGCCATTCGATGATTAGCAAGCAGATAGATTAACGGCAATCAGACTGCTGCTGTGTCGAGTGCAACGTCAATGTTGACGCTGACGCCGTTTCTGTTGCCAGCACATTCAGATATGTGAGCGAGGTCACATGCCTATGCGTTCCGAGTGTAGGGGAGACAGAGAGGCGAGCGAGTCGCGTCGGAAGCGGGTCGACAGTTGAGTAAACAAACAAACGAGCGCTGATAGCAGCGACAGCGAAAATGTACTTGTGTGATAAGAAAGATGGAGAACGTTGCGTATGAAATGTGCCACATGTATCCAAAAGACGAACTGCTGACGTGCCACACTGGCGGTAAGACTCACCTCCTGGAATACGGAGCGCACTTGCTCGCGGTCCGTAATATCTACGCGATAGAAGTTGACCTTTTTGCCGGTGATTTCCTGCACACGACTGAGAGCCTCCGGCAGCTTGGAGGCACCGCCGCTATAAGCATTGCAGAGATTATCCACACAGATGACATTGTAGCCAGCATTGAGCATCTCCAGCACGGTGTGCGAGCCAATGTAGCCAGCACCGCCAGTGACCAAAACAGTGGGTGGTGCCATTATCAGAGAGAACCTTACGCTGCGAGCTTATAAGAAGAACTGTTCTGGTCTCTGCAACTGGAAAGTGAAAATTGGGTTAGACTCAAGCGAAATTCTAATTGACGTCACCAAAAACACAAACACATATGCGGGAACAATTCTTGTTAACGGTGCTTTGCTCTGTGTGCACTTGTGTGCGTGTGTGTGTGTGTGTGTCTGGCAATCACATCAACTCAGTACACGTTAATTACTAAGTTGAATCACTTGGCAAAATGCTGATATATGTGTATACACACGTTGCTTCTGCCGCTACCCTTGAAATCGAATGTAGTTTTTTGTTTTGTTTAAATACACACACACACACACACACATGCACACACATTGCACACACACGCACTAACCATGGGCTGCTAATGACGAGGTGGAGCTTGGTCGCTTGGCAGCTGGTTAAAGATCGCTGACCTCTCTCACGTCTAAATCTGAGCAGCGCTTCTTCAGTGTGCGCTTGTTGTTGTTATCGTAACTCGTTTCTTGCACTTGTTCATTCATTCATACTTGTGTCACTTGCGGAGATTTTTGTACGTCTGTTTTGCTGGGCAGTTTGCACGCAACTGATTTCTGTTGTTTCGCCGAGCGCTTTTAACTCAGTATTTCCGCTACATACATATGTTTTGGCTACTGACTCTTATCAACGTGCCTTTTATCAATGTCAAGTGCAATCAGCGTGCTGTTAGCTGCAACTGCTTGTTGCGAGCGTAGAGTCTTTTCTGTGGAACATGCTTATCAAGTCATGCCCATTTATGCAACAATTTAGGGCAGGTGCAGGTAAAAAAACTCGCGCGCAGAAAACCGCTCTCCGCTATTATCAGCGAAAAGTAAACAATTATGACGTTGGCGTTGCCACACCAGCGCTCTCAGCTACCGATAATTTATCGATGTGAAACCACAGTGCGATAACACATCTACGCAGGCAGCGAGCAAGCAAAATATGCATTAAACTATTAATTTACAAAATTATTAATTTATATTAGTGAAACATTAGTCAGGCCATAATCTAAGCATGGCATCCGCAACGGTAAGAAATGTATGTATGCCACACTAACAACTTACACGCGGCTGACTGAACTGCAAATGCCACCAATACTAAAAACAAACGCCAAAAGCTAACAGCAAAAAAAAACGCAACCAAGCATTCGAATGAACTTTAAATGTTAATTAACTGAGTGTATTTGTGCAGGTGCCATTACTGGACGATGATACGATACCCTTTGGCGAGGAGGATGAGATGCGCGATCCCAGCACGGCGGGACAGAAATACACGTAAGCAATACGTGCATCAAATGTGTGTGTATGTATTTACTCATTCTGTTTTGCTTCCAGTCATCCGTATGTCACCTTCTTCCACCTGTTCTTCCGAGGCGCCTCGATTGTCATATATATGTTCTGTGGCTGGTTCAGCGACTCCTTCATCACCAGCTTTGTATTCGTTGTGCTCTTTCTATCCGCTGACTTCTGGACGGTGAAGAATATCTCTGGCAGACTTCTGGTCGGACTTCGTTGGTGGAACTATGTCGACGACGATGGTAAATCGCATTGGGTATTCGAGTCGAAGAACGTGAGTCATGCTGAAAATTTCCTCGATAAACGATATGATAACTGTAACGTAGTCTCCATCCTATCAGGGGCGCGTCAACAAGCACGAGCAGCGTATTTTCTGGCTGGGCTTGATACTCTGCCCGCTGTTTTGGGGCCTCTTCTTTTTGATGGCGTTGTTCGGACTGAAGTTCAAGTGGCTGCTGTTGGTCATGATTGCCATTGCGTTGAATGCGGCCAATCTCTATGGCTATGTCAAGTGCAACTATGGCGCTGGCAAGGACCTCAACAGTGCCGCCACGGACTTTGTGAAGACGCAGCTCTTCAAGAATGCCGTTGATATGATGACGAAGCCCAGTGGAGCACCACCACCGACTAATGTGCGTCCCACGGGCATTGTGTGAACTTGAAATGCGCTTAAAGGAGTTTTCTTGCCCAACGTCTGATGCGGCGCATTCCAAAGAGTATTTAGTGTTTATGCTGGCATAACTAGTTGTCGGCGGTCTCTGTAACATATGTAAAACTTAATTTAGCATTAACTTTTCTTACATTTACGCTGCTTTCTATTGAGTAAAGGACATATGTATGTACTGAAAACGGACATTTCTTTAATTTAACAACAATATATATTCATGATCAAATGAATTTATGCATACTATAAAACTTAATATACAATTTTAAACATTAAAACAATAACTAAAAGCAAAACATTCAGTCTTCGCGCTTTTATACAAACAGTGTGGCAGCGCTACACCATTCACAATAAGTATTATACGCTTTGCGCGGTATGGTCATACTATATATCATGTAGGGCTGCCAACTTGCTTCAAACGAAATGTCAGTTCTTAGCGTGCCAATCGAAAAGTTCATTGTACATCACTAGCTCCTTAACCATTGTCGGAAAATTTTCTTTTGCGTACGGCTTGTGCTACATTTGTGAAATTAAATAACTAAAACAAGTGCAATCCCGCTGCAGAAACGTGCACAACAAAGAAACTTAAGCTTGCACGCTTTTAATACATAAAAGAAGAAGTAAGTGCAGTGACAAAATGCCGTATTTGCAAGCGGAAAAGTTTGTGCGCAACCATTATCGATTTCTTTCTGTAGTTGCCGACGCCGGCGCCTTGTATTCGGTGCTACTGGAAACAGGGTGCTGCGGCAGCAAACCAGAAAAAAAGAAGCTAATGTGACTTTTCTTTGCTTTTTCCTATCTTATCAATTTGTGTGTGTGTTTGTGTAGGAAAATGCGTGGTCGCGGCGGCTACATTCCACGTGGAGGCGGCACCATGCGTGGCGGTGGCGGCTACTATAATAATCGCAACTCCAGCAATTACGTGAACACACGTACCCAGGGCAATTATCGGCCCAACAATGGACGCTTTGAGAATAACTATCATAACAACAACAACAACAATAATAACAATCGCTACAGCGGTGGAGCCGGTGGCGGCGGCGGCGGTGGCAACTCCAGCAATGATCACTATGATAATCGCAATCGGGACAAGTTTAACAATCATCATAACTCGAGCACCGGCGGACGCTATGACACCGGCTCCAGTCATAAGCGCAGCTATGTAAGTGGAGCGGTAGAGATGGCATTGCGTTGGAACTACTAACCCGATCCCATCTCTAGTCGAAGTACATTTAAAAATAGTACATTTCAATTATACAAAATTTATGCTTCACAGGATTCGTCACGCGAACGCAACGATGACCGCAAACGGCCGCGCCAAGACGTAAGTTTATTTTCAACCCAAACCAAATGTGCCCAAAACAAAAAAAAAATATATAGTTTTACAGGTGCTTAAGATATATTGTACATATCTACAGCGGCCATTGTCTGTGTAATTTTAATGAGTTTCCAAATATTTATAGCACTTGTGAAGGTTTAACGCCGGATGCTAGAGCGTATATAAAAATGGAAAACGCACTCAAAGTAGTCAGCATATAAAAAGACTTTGAGAACGCAAGAACTCAATTTATATATTGCACATATATCATACATATATATATATAGAGCAGCATCAACAGCTACGCATATAGCAAAGATTTTGCCACAGCGATTAAATACACGTATTTATTTTATGTACGCATAGAAAGTGCAGCCAGAGCATGATTGATAATTGATATGTTTGTGTGTCTATATCTTATATATATATATATACACTGTCAAAGCAGACAACTTCTCCAGATAATATATATATCTAGAAATATATATACATAATATGTATATTTGTATAACCAATCCATCTAAGAAATAGCTAAAAGAGTAAGGTTTGTTCATCATGCTATATAACTACTACTACTACTACACACACTTGCTCCAGGATAACGATTATTGCATTTGAGATAACCCAATTTATATATATATATATAGCGATTCTTTATCATCCACAAACAAGCAATATTTATATATGTATAATCTACCTATGTATTCGATTATCAAATCAAAAATACCAAAAAAAAAAAACCAAAACAAAAAAAAAACAATGCTCCTCTACACTCCTTCCTACTCATCAATCGTCAATAGGATTATCGTCGCACATCCTCGTCAAATGATCACAACGATCGACCATCGTCGTCATCGCAGAACATGGGCGGCAACTCATCCTCGTCCAACTACCATCAACGCAATAGCACCGGCGGTGGTGGCGGCGGCGGTGGTGGTGGTGGTGGTGGAGGAGGAGGCGGCGGCGGCGGTGGCGGAAGCTCAAGCTCGTATCGCCCTCGCGATGATACTGGTGGCAGCCAGCGGCATCAGCGCGACACATCGATGGGTCCGCCCAAGCGTCCGCTGTTGCGCAGTGTTGCCGGCACCAGCTATATATCACGGCCAAGGGGCTCAATGTCCATACGCGGCGGCATGATACGGAACAACATGCGCGGCGGCGTTGGCACCATGAGGATTGTGCGGCCGCGCATCAACGAAGCCAATGATATGCGCACCATGCGCCGCCAGCTGCTCTATGCGCATCAGAAAGAACGCGCACGTCTGCTCGAGATACAACAGCTGAAAAGGTAATTAGACAAACAAAAAGTATAAACAAAACAAAAAAACCAAAACAAAATCAAAGACAAAGTCGTCAATTTCTGTGTGAGGCAGTTGGGAATCCTGTTGAAAGAGACAAAAACGAATCTCAAGGCTGTTGATAGTTTGAAGTACGTAACGCCAAGTGCCAAAGAAGCGCGAGAGATCAATCACCAAATGTGATATGAACACTATATATATAGATAATATGCCACATACGTGAGAATCCCGACCGTCTTTAAGAACTATTATATATATTGGCTATTATTCACAAATTGAAAGGGTTCGTTTGAGAAACCGTTCAGGCCAGGCTAGAGAGATTTCGCCAAAGACTTCGCCCAACTTCTGTATACGCTGTATAATATGTACTTGTATAATCTAGTAGAGATATCAATTGAGGCAACGACACCCGACATACACTATAAATATGACAAATATGACAAATATTATGTATTTGTTAGCTTACCATCTTATAATATTTGTATGTGTACTTACCACAAACAATTTGCATTTGCGCCTTCCCCCTCAAATCAACACAAAAAACCAAAAACCAAAACCAAAAAAACAACAACAACCACAAAAATTCAATTCGAATTCCATGTATAGCTCGTTGCGTCGCCAACGTCAGGGAGGGAAGAGCAGCGATAATTCTAGCGATGACAATGATGACTCTGATAATGCTGACAAGGACGATGATGGTGAGAAAAGCAACAAGAAGAAGAAAAGCAATGACGATGATGGCGACGACGACGACGATGACGATGGCAACGACGATAAGGATGGCCCCGATGGGGAGGAGAAGAAGAGCGATAAGAAGAGCAAGAAGCGCGGCGGCAAAACGGCAGCCGAAGATGCCGACGGCAAGGCCAATGCCGATGGTAAGGCTAAGGACGAGGACGATGAGCAACAGCACGAGGATGCTGGCAATGATGCGGAGAAAAAGAATGCCAAGACTGCCTCTGATGGTGGCTCCGATGATGATGAGGCTAAGGTCAAGACCGAAGAGTCGGGCGATGCCGATAAGGTCAAAGAGAAGGCCAGCAAATCATCGACGAGCACCGCCGAAAAGTCGACAGGTAAGAAAAAGGACAAGGACGGCGACGACAAAGAGTCCAAGTCGAAGAAATCGTCCAGCAAGAAGGAGCGCGCCTCGCGCAAGGACAAGGACAAAGACGATAGCGACGATGAGCGACGAACCAGCTCACGTCATCGCGACGATGATCATAACACCATACGCAAGCGCACTTTCATTAAGCTCACCTGTGTCCACTGTCGCATCAAGTGTGTTACCTTTAAGGTGAGTTGATTGTAAAGATTTGAACAGCTTATGTTATCCTTTATTAATTTCATTATATTATTCAGGAATACCACTTTCATTTGAACTCGCGCACACACAAGAACTCGATGCGCACTGTGGCACTGAGACAGCGTGCGGATTTGCAGCGAATGCGGGCCCGTCAACGCACCACGCAGCGTGAGATTGAGGAGAATAGCAAGGAGGAGTATGAGTCGCGTTATTGCCGTCTTTGCCGTTTGGCCTATCGCCAGCCGAAGAACCTGCATCAGGCGTCGGAGCACCACAAGACGATCAAGAAGTTCTTGATGCCGTACTGTGGCTCCTGTCACTTGGCCTTCAAGAATGCCATGCTGTATGAGAACCATCGCTGCTCGCTGGAGCATATTAGGGTAAGCAGAGCCATTATTAATATATATTCGCATATTAATTCCCGTTTTTGTTGTTGCTTCCACAGGCAAAGGCGCGCAACGACGAGTCGGGATCGGAGGATAGCGTTGATGAGCGTGAGATTGATTTGAACAAATTCCTTACCGTTGATTCGGTGGGTGAGATTGATGATGACATCATGGATGCTGATGTCGATGCCATGCTGCTTGAGGCTGAAACTGCTCAGAAGAGCACCGACGAGGAGACTCGCAAACGTGGCTTCATTGGCCTGGACTTTATCAAGGCTGTGGACGCATTCTTCTGCGAATTGTGCAATCATTACTCGACCAAACAGGCCGAAGATACCCTGGAGGAGTACACAAAGAAGCATTGTCTGCAGCACTTGCATGTAAAGAACTATTTGCGTCATAAGGATGAGACAGAAAAGAAGGCCAAGTCCGATGCGGGCGAAGATGATGAGGAGCACGATGCCGATGAGGAGGAGGGCAATAAGCAAGAGAAAGATGCTGACGAGGCTGAGGCCGAAGAGGACATTGAAATGGATGCCAAGGTAGATGAAGAGGAGGACTATGAGGGCGAGGATGCGGAAGAATCGCATGATAAGAAACTGTGGGAGGAAGTTGACAAAGATCTAGGCGATCTATTGGCTGATGACGAGACATTCGGCCACGAAGAAGAGGAGGAGGAAGATGAATCCGTGCTGAATATTGACATCGAAAGGTGAATTTATATACGTTTCAAAATACAAGCCAATACTAATTACCATGTACGACTACTGCAGTGAGAAGAACAAGCCCAAGGATGTGAAAGATGAAGGCAATGGCAGCGATGAGGGCGATACAAAAGAAACCAAACCGACAAATGGCGCCAAAGCGGCTGAGAAAAAGCCAGCAACAACGCCAACAAAAGCAGGTGCTGTCAAACAGGAGCCGACATCGGCCAAGAAAGCAACGCCCAAAGCCAAGGCCAGTCGGCCCGGACCGGCCTCGAAGAAGCGTCAGGTTTTGGTCAGCATGAAACGCATCAAGGCGGCCACCAAGTTGCCAGCCGAGTCCAAATAAACGCGATTTCTTCACAATCCATACAGACACACACAGACACACACATAGGTTAACAACTGCAATGACCAAAACCAACTGATTTGGTTGCAGCAGCAAATAAAAACAAATTAAACAACACACATTTGAAAAATACAACTTTTGCACATGCACCACACAACAATGAGAGCGCAGCATGTTTAATAAACATTTGAGACTTTTAAATCAACTAAATAAGCCACCTGTGTGCAGCATATGGAGCAGCACTTTTTTTATGTACTACTTACTGCCTTTCGCGACGGCCTTTCTAAACTTGAAACTACTACTACTACGACCAAAAACAATAATAACAATGAAAGAGCGAAATGTGTTTTTATCTGCCAATTTGCAGGGCAGCAGCAGCAGCAGCGATAGGATAGAGTGAAATGGGCAGCTGTTTAATTTGATTAAGTGAATTTTGTTTTTTGGAGCGCCGCCTCTTTATCGGATGTATTTATTAACCTTGTCAGACCGACAGCCAGACAGACTGTTGGCTGCTTGTTTATTTCCGCTCGGAGAAGACAATGCTGTGGCAATGGCGCAAACTGAAAGGAAAACACATTTCATTTCATAATTTTTCGCCAAATTAACTTTCACCGCATGTCACGTAGGATTGTGGATATTTTGCAGATGTGTGGCCGATGTCTTTGCATGTGGCCACATTACACAATGTGCCACTTAATATGCGTTAATATAGGAGCGCATTTACCACTTGCTTCCTTTACTTTTTGTTTTTTTAAGTGACAGCCTCTCTTTTTTTTGAAAATCAGCCAGCGCCGTCAGACAATGTCAAGTTTTTGATTTGATTATTGCAGCCAGCGGCGTCGGATTTGTGCTGATATGCTGCCTGTTCCGTCCACTTGGAAGCCGTGACGTTAATCCCTGACAATCGCTCATTCGGCGCTTTGGTAAACTGCATTCATTGCTGTCGCGAGATTTATGCGCGCATTGTTCTGTGCCACAAATCCGGTTTTTATTTGTTTTTGTCTGCTTTGCCGGCTTCAGCTGTGCAGCCCGTTACTATTAACATTTAATCCGTGGCTCTAACTCGTTTGTGGTTTTTGTTTTTTGGCGCTTCTATTAAGAAATTTCAACGGCGCTTTTTTGCTGTTGTTGCTGGCATCTTCCTGTTGTGCAGCTTGTTTTTATTTAATCTTTTTTCATTTTTGCACTTTGCCACATTTCAAATGCCAAGGTGGCGTCTTGTATTTCAGCTTGCTGGTCGAATCAAGTTTCCTAGATGGCAACAACAAAAAAAAGAGTTTGTGTTAATGCCAGCGAACGCACTTTAATGTGATTACCTGCTAAATTACGCGTTTACCGCTGGCCATTGACATTTCTCAAACAATGCTGTTAAATTAAATCATTTGGCGAGTCCATTGAAATGTCAGCTTGGTTGGTTTTTGGCCAATTTGCGGTGCATGTTTAAATGCGCAAAGACATTATTATTTTCTTATGCGGGTGCGTGCCTAATTGCTGGTATTTAAACAAATGCTTTGTTTAGCACATTTTCACATCGTTAAGTATGTGTTATTTGCTGTTGTTGTTGCTGCTGTTGTTTATTTCTAGCGTTTTTCTTGTAAACAACCTTGGCACTCAAGAGTTGGGATTTGCATACATTTACGTGTGTATTCAAAATGATATCTGTTGTCCAAAATATATATGTTGGTAATCAACGGTTTTGTAACGCAAGGTCTTAACTTCTTTTTGTTGTCATTGTTTTTTCAAATAAATACAAATTGGCCGCTGGCAACGAATTAAAATGTGCAAATACAGGGCTGTTAAATGACTGCGGAGTGTGATCGATAACGATATGCATGGTTACAGATTACCAGCGATTATCCTTGCTCATTCACAATAGATTTGCAAATTGAAATGCGAAATACGTTTGCAAACTGGCATATGTAATTAGTTTCTTACATGCCCATTCTTATTGCAATGCTTAACTGTAATGTGTGAATAATTCACACGACTCTTGGGCAGCCTTGTGGCTGATCAGGCCGCCGTTTAAGGCATGTTAATAGAAAGAACTTAATTGTTGTGCGACCACAGAAACCATGGCCATTTCGGGAAATCCCAATTGCTAATTGGTACTCTTGCACTCCATGCATATTTCTCCACACACACACACAGTGGAAATTTGGCGAGTTCCGCATCAGTTTTACTTGGACTTGCATAAAAGCGTTGCTTACATCACACGGCAGATAGCAATTTTTTCTTTGGTTTTTGGCACGCAAATTTAAAACAGCACATGGGATATGGATGTGTAGATCTCTGAGCAGAGATACGGCAAGGGCGGTACCGGTTGCAAATAAATAGTACTACGAATAGGTCTAATTAAAGCCAAACAGGTGCAGCTGCATCTGGGAACGAGATGTATACATATAGTAGTTGATTTTGTGTGTCTGTGTTTATTTTTGTTAGTCATATTTTTGCATGCTTCATTCATTCCTTCTCACGCCCAAAATGTAAATGAAGTCGTTTGGGGCAAGCGCCTCCGGTGGGGGCATTTGGGGCCTACTATTGCTAATGTTAACCCAAAGACGAGTTTACATGCTTCGCTAGTTGCTGTCGCTGCTGTCAACAACTGCGACGCTGTCTTTGTAGTGTGAAAATCTGTTTTTTTTCTTCTTCGCTATGATTATATTTTTTTCTTTTTCGTCATTCAGCAGGTATGTATGTGTGTATATATAATCGTAGTCGTCATTCATAACTGCCATTGTACATTGTTCGGGCCCGTTGATGTTTTTGGGGCTAAACTTTAGTTATTTGTATATGTGTTATTGGTATTTGGGGCTGCATTTGCTAATGCAGCGCTTTTCTGATTTCTTTTTATTATGTTCGAGTCATTGTGCAATCAAATGATTGCAGTTAAATTTAGTAATGCGATCGTTATGTGTGCAACAACTAACTCCGCTCCTTTGATCCAACACGTCGTATGTAAATATTCATCTGTGCTTTTCTTCTGCTCTCTGACATTTAACGAGCGCGATTGCATAGACAATAAATTAAAATATACAAGGTCGTGGATGCAGTCATATGTGTCTATCAATTGTCTGCCCACAGCTCATTATCGAACGCATTAGTTGAGTTAGACAGACAGACAGATAGACGGCTGGACAGACAGAAAAACATTAATTTTCTTGAGTAGCATATTTTGGAGCAAGTGAAAATCAACTTACGAGAGCGTGTGCAGCACTTAACTTGGCCATTAATTTTGGTCTATGATTATGCGTTGCATATGGCGAGAAATCGAAAACACTTGTCTGCTTGTCTGGCTGCCTCACTGTGCCCAAATTAAAACCAGGAAAACGCAAATCATATAACAATGCCGAGTCAAAAGTCAGACCAAATATACTATTGCCCCCGCCGCGACCCACACATCATGTAATGCCAATCGAAATTGTCTACAGTTGACTGGACGCTACGCTCATTAGCAAATTATGCGCATAACTGTGGAGCCACGCTTCACTGGTGGTAACCCATAGCAAAAGCCGTAGTCCAAAACTTAGCTACAGTTATATATAGATATACGAGCGGAGATTTCAATTGAGATACTGCAAAAACAAAATACAAATTGGGAGTCGTCTCTTTGTGGGGGGCTAGTCTGCAATTCATGAATCACGAATTTGTTTATGTTTATGGCAGTTTTACGCCCGACTGGTTCTGACAACAACAACAAATACAAATACACTAAAACCCAAAGCCATATTAATTGTATTTAAATCCGGCATAAACATAAATTAGAATGCGCTTTTTAATGTCTCAGTCGCTTTAAATTAATGCGCAACTAGTTTTTTCGACGTCTATGATTTATGAGATTAGATTAGCTAATAGGATTTGGCTAACTTTGCTGCAGGGCAATAGCTTTAAAGTTTTGATCATAGGCACCCAAATCAAAAATATTCTGATGAGAACTTTTCGCTTTTTAATGCTCTCAGAAGTATGCAATAAAAATGTTGAATTATTAAAATGTTAACTACTGTTTGCTAGTTTTTTTCAGCTTAAGAATAAACATAAAAATTACAACTTTACAATCTGTGAACTGTATTTTGTCTCTTTTAATAGTGTGTTATCACTTTTAACGTACTGTGAATCAACTTGTACGGCAAATGGGTCATAACTCGCATTGTTAATGAATGGAAAGGCAGATTCACAATTCAACTCGGTAAACTTCTGCCATAAACCAACTGAATTGGTATTTAAATAGTCATTTATCGCACTTAAATTATACACACATTAGCTATAATTATTATTACCAAGCAGTATCATTATCAAGTCGCATATTGCGGTAAAGCTAGACCGTATAAGACAAAAAAAACAATAACTACATGTTACAATATGTGTACATTTGACATGTGCACGACTAAGACGACCATTATGCAATCGCTATTGTCCGGCATTATTTCATTAACAAGAGCAACAACAACAACTTGAAATAGTTTCGCGTAGAGTCTGCCAATTAAGATCTCTATGAGAATGCATTTTCGGAGTAGTATGTATATCAAAAAGCATAAGCTAAATGCTAAGGTTGACTACTGTCCAACTGGCCTGTCGCCACATAAATATTTATACACATAAAATTTAGAGCATAAAACTGTCGACCGCAAAAAGCATCACACAACAACATTCTATCAATAAAAAAGCAAATAGAAAAACAGCAAAACTGAATGCAAATGCCAAACTGCGAAGTGCAGCCGAGAGCAACTTTAGAGCAGCAGCAGCAGCAGCAGCAACCTCATCATCATCATCATCATCATTGATTTAAGTGAAGTCAAATGCAAACTGTTGCATTTCTGGTAGCAACGGCAAAAAGTGCTGGAAATTAAAAGAAAAAAAAACAGCACAGCCATAGCAAAAAAACCTTTAATACAATAATAATAAATAGTAGTAAAAGAAAAGAAGATGTTGCCACTGTTGTTGTTGCTGCTGCTGCTGCTGCTGCTGATCGCATCGTTGTTTTGCCGCATGCAATGCAACAATTTCACAAGCAGCACGCAGACAACTAAATGACAATGTGAGCAAAACAACAACAACAACAACAACAAGGTGAATTTATAATAAGTAAATCCCAACTAGTTGTTGTGACTACTGCTGCTGCTGCTGCTGCTGATCGATGTTGCTGCAGCGTTGCGCAAATGTTGCCTGCCTCTTGCAGTGCCAAACACAAATCCGATCTTCCAGCTTAATTATAAACTTATTTATTTGGATTGCTTTAAGCGCAATTGCCTGAATCAATTTGTTAAGGATGAGGAAATGCGCCGCTGCTAGACTATAATTTGGAGCGCGGCTGCTGCTTATTTTTTTGTTTTTTTCAGGCGGATTTCCTCAGCAACAGTTTTCACAGCTACCGTGTTAACTTTGACACCAGCAACGATCAACTAGCGACGAAGACAGGCAATTAGCGTTGGGTAAGAGTGCCTGGAATTAAATCGCCGTGCACAATTGGCCAAATTGAGGCTGGCCCACGCATGCAGCGCATTCGACTCGGTGGCAATTGCAAATGTCAAACGAAAGACTCAAGCAGCGAACTTGCCGTTAGACGGGGGGCGTTATTAAATATATATATATATATATATATATATATGTGTGTATGGCAATGCAAATGCAAATTTAGAGCTTGTTAAATATATATAATGCGCACAATTTGCAACTAAGCGGCAAATGTGCCCTTTAGCCTGCTCAGCCAGGCCCTGATCCAGGTGGAGGCGGGCAATTTAGTGTCACGTTAGCATTTTCGGCTGGCTTTGCTTCCAGGCAACTGATTGCCCACTCCTCCTCCTCCCCGCCAAGATCAATGCACGGGTGGCCATTTAACAAGCGCCTAACTAGCAGTTGCGGCCGTCAACGTTCGAATTAACCAAAATAGCCGCCTGAAAAAACGTTTGGCCAAAAACCCATAGAGAAGCTGCCTATAGAGAAGCTGCTGCCAACCTTTCTCTTTGTTGCCCGCCGCAAAGGTCGGCAAAATACAATTCGTGGCTGCGTTTCGGTCTTGCTCTCGGCTGTGGCTTCAGCTCTGGCTTCAGCTCCAACTCCGACTCTGGCTCTTTTTATAAATACAAGTGTTGGCCGCACAACGGCAAAGATTCGTTTGTCGAACGTGCAACGTGCGCGATCAAGACTCTTGTGTGCTCCGGCTGTTTGCCAGCTTTTGTTTTGTGCTTGGCAGGAAAAACAACACAACGGTAAATCGTCGCTAACATCATCATCAACGAAAAGAAACAAAAAACAAAAAACAATTGCGTTGTAAATTGAAAGCCGTCGCTGTTTTGTTGTATGTAATTTAAGACGCGTGCGCGTCCAAGGATTAAAAGCGCTGCCAATTTGCCAGTAGCGGTTTCAAATTTGCTCCGTGTCGAATCTTCAGGCCATTATATAACTCTCTGCACATAATCGACGCAATAATTCGGTTGTGTTTTCTTCTTCTACTGTGTGCTGATGATGTTTGTCTCGTTTTTCCGCAGCCAGCTATGTTTAATGCAGTCAACCGAATTGCCAGTATTTGACAAGGAAACACAGGAAACGCCGCAGTGACTGTGAAAGTAACAAAACACCAACCAACAACAACAACATCAACAACAACTGCAGCAACTGCAAAGAGATTCGATTACTAGTCGACACAATGAGAATTCAAATATTGGCCTTAACACTTTTGCTGGGTGAGTAACGCAAGCGAAATTTACAAAGTCGTGATTTTAACATCTGTGCTGTGATTATTTGTTGTGGTTTTTTTTGTTGCATTTAATGCAATTGGCTAATTGAGATCTTTATCAAGTAAAAACAATGACAAGCATTTGCATATTTTGTAATATTCAGATTCATCTTTAGACTTGTGCTCAACAAAGAAAGCAAAGTTCAACATGAGTTGCTACTATAACTAAAATATTTCATAAAAAACTAAAAATACCATTTTGAAATGCAATATATTATACAAAATAATATGTTTATTCAAATATTTGCGATAAATCATATATATATTTTATTATTATAAGCTTATAAAATCTATGTTTTTTATGTTTGAGTATATTAAAGTAGTTAATAGACTTTAAAGCGTTGAATAGTTTATAAAAAATACGCGTTTTATATTTATTTCAATGGTAAAGCGTTAAATCGACTGTTAAATAATAATACAAAAGTATCGTTTTATATATCTTTTATAACCCACTTTAATTGCATGTTTGCTCAAAAAAAGTGGCAATTTGATTTTTTAATTATAGTGCAATTTAATAAGCAAACACTTTATAAGCTGTAATACAAATTTAACTATTGCTTTTAAGCATGTAATTAAATTATAAATAAAAGATATGGATTAGTGGCTTTTGGACAGCAGCCTTAACTTTTGTAGGCACACCATAAATATGAATATAAAATTTTAAAAAATATATAAATGTGTTAAAATGGCAATTGCCAAACTTTATTAGACTTTACCAATGTGCTAAAAACTTATGCAAGCCAGTAGTTGCCTTTTCAGCAGTCTTTCCTTTCTATTTGAAGCACTCACAAGCCCAACCCTTTAAACTTTCTACCCACACAGGCCACTTCAGCGTCCGAGCGCTGGAAGCCAAAGCCAAGAGCGAGATCGCTGACAGCAGTGGCGCCGCCTCCACGGCCAGCGTGGAAACGGAAGCGACGAAGGACAAGCGACAGGTGAGCAGCAAGGAGACGGGCCTGTATCCCAATCATCGCAGTGAGGCAGCCGATGATCCCGAGGATGGGCAGGAGACGATCTATGGACCGAAACCGAATCAGTTCATCATACGCCCCATTGCACCGCATCAGCATCAGCAGCACGAGTCGCATCAGGAGCCGCAGCTGCGCAACTTTGGAGCAGCCAATTCGCGTCCACATGCCGCACAGTTGCTGGCGCAGAGTCAAGAGGTGAGTGGGAGTCAGAGAGTCAAAAGGGTAGAGAACTGTGGGTCAGTTTTTGTTTACCTTTCGTCAAGCAAATTTTGTGGGGTAACCCAGCGGCCACAGAAGCGCTTGTCAATCGTGACTCAGCCGAATTACACGATTCTTTGCAAAATGCAGGATGTCAAACTGCAGCACAAGAAAAACAAACAAATCCAATCCCAGTTGAAATGGAAACGTTGTCAAATTGCGCCTTTCGCTGGCCCCCAGCTAAGAAACCTTGACCAATTTTTTAGTTTTGGTTGTTGTCGACAATCGACTTGAGTTTTCATCATTTTGGGCACCAAAATTTCGGCGATTAAAGCAATTGCAATTACCCAAAAGACAATGTTTATGTTACAAAATGTGCCAGCAAAGATTGCTATAGCAAAATCACAAAAAAAAAGTTTAAAAATTAAAAGCGCTAGCGAATATAATAAATGGCATTTGTAGCGGCCAAAATGTAAGTCACGAGCAGCGACAGCAACAAATGAATAATTGCAAAATTATTGTTGACGCGTTAGACAACAGCAACAGCAACAACAACAACAATAATGATAATAATAATAACAACAACAGCAAAGACAACAACATGCAACATCCAGCACAATTTGCACCACTGTGCAACAGAAGACACCAGCGAGAAGCCACCAGACAGAAGACAACGGACAGCAGACATAAGACAATGGGGGGGCGTTGTGGGTAGTCGTGGGAAGAAAGTTGACATAATGTTATAATCACCCTACTTCTGCTGCCGTGGTACGTGTCTCTTTGCCTCTCTGCATGCTGATGGCGCCTTGACATGGCTGGGTTTCATTTGCCATAATAATGTGAATATTGCGAAGGCAGCACACTGTGCAGCATGCTTAAGGTTTATGACCCGTTTGAAAACTGGAGCTTGTAACTTTGCTTCAGAACTTAAGCAAAAGCTACAAATTGTACAAAACTTAAATGTAGAATAAACTAAGAGGAAAAACCATGAACAAAATGGTCTGGAACTTAAAAATCGGTTCAGTTTTGGCAAAGTTATGGGAGTTTGAAGTGTTCAAAGGGAATTTATGGAATGCCAAAACTCTTTTTACAAACTAAAATTTTTGTTATTTTTCGCCTGATTTTCGACTCAAAAATGAACCTCCCAAGAATCGGGTTTCTCATGGATTTTTCAACTAATTATGAGACCCACAATCGATTAAAAATAATATTTCGCGGTTCTGTTTTTAAATTTCCGAAAATTATTAAGGGGGGAGTAAAGGTTTTTTTCCAAAAAAAAATCAAAAATATGAAATTTTAAAAAATTTATAAAACTTAAATGTAGAGGGAAAATCATGAACAAAATGGTCTGCAGCTTAAAAATCTGTTCAGTTTTCACAAAGTTATGTCAGTTTGAAGTCTAGTAACATAAAAAAAATTATTCAAGCCTGACAGCAACTAACAACATTTACAACATTAGTTCTTCTCAGCTTGTGTTTATGACATTGTTTTTTTTTTTATATTTTTTGCTGTGATGTGTAATATAAATAATTGTCTGCTGCCAACGCTGGCAAGCCGACAAGCGCATCGATTGCAACAGCAGCTGGAGTCAAGAGCCGCAACTGAAGCCAGTTGAGGGCGGCTGTTGCTGTTGTTGTTGCTGCTGCTGTGGTTGCTGTTGCTGCCGTGTTTGCTGTTGTTGCTGTTGGCGTAGACATCAACGTCATTTGTTTTGAGCTGCCACACAAGTGTTATATAAACTTAGATGCCACACGATTCTCACCTGGCCTGCTCCTATTAGTTGTTGTTGGCATCTATTTAAACGCTGCCATTTGGCGTTGGCATTGGACGTTGATCTTTCGCACACCCAAAACCGACTAACAACTAGCAACAAATATAATCGTTATAATTTATTAAACACGCCCTCAACACTTTTTATCTCACGCCCAGTTGCAGCACTATGTTTATCTGCAAGACATTCAGCGCCACCAGCCCAAATCACTGGCTACTAGTAAGGCAGCTGCGGCAGCAACTGTTGCTGCTGGCAAGAAGGCCACGCCCGTTGCCGAGGAGGAGCAGGAGCAGGAAGCGGAACAGCGCTATGCGGTGTCCATACAACCACAGCCGCAGGGTCTGCGCGGCAATCCCTATGCACAGGCGCCCTATCAGCTGCCCTTGCCTTTAGCTGCGCCGCAACATCAGCATCAACAGCAGCAGCAACAACTTGCACAGCAGCAGCATCAGCAGCAGCAACATCAGCAGCAGCAGCAACAACATGCTCAACAGCCCTATCAGATCATACCCGAGGAGCAGTTCCTCAAGCTGCTGGAAGAGGAGCTACAGGCGCGCGCCTATCACGAGCAGCTGCGTCAGCAACAGTCCCAAGTTCAATCCCAGCAGCAACATCAACCCAAAGCCTTGCCGCTACAGGCCACTGCAGCTACGCACAAGGTGCTGCAGCAGGCAGAGCCTGGTTTGGGCCTGGGCAGCTATCGGGAACGCTATGTGGCTGAGCAGCAGCTGGTGCAACCCACCTATTCACGTGGTGGACCCAAATATCTGCCACAGCAGCAACAGCAGCAGCAGCAGGAGGAGGACGAATCGCAGCCACTGCCGCAACAGCAGCAGCGTCATCAGCTTGCCGGTTTGCCGCCACAGATTGCCTACTATCAGCCACAGATTAGCTACAAGACGCTGCCCAATCATCCGCTGGCCAAATCCTCGCTAGAAAGTGAAATCGAGAAGCTGCTGGCAGCCAACAAGCCGGGCTCCTTGGGCCAACAGCTGGCCTACGTGGACAGCAGCAATGAGCCAACGCTGGTGCATCAGCAGCATCAACATCAACATCAGCATCAGCAGCCGCAGCATGTGCCGCGTCTGCCGCCGCCGCAGCATCCTCCACCGCCCAGCTCACATCCCGCGCTGCGTCAGCCGAAGGCTTACTTTTCCAGCACGCCCAACTCGCTGCTGGATGCGAACAATCAGCCCTTTGTGCCGTCGCTCTTCAAGTTCAGCAGCTTCCAGCAGCCGACGCCCATTTATCCCGGACAGCAGCAGCAGCAGCAGCAGCAGGAGGTGAAGCGGCTCGGTCCCGTTGTCTATCCAACGGGTGCACCTGCTCAGCCGCAGCCCTCGCAGTACTACTACCAGGAGACGCCGCCCACAGCACCGCCCAAGCCCAAGACCTATCGCACCAAGCACTACAAGCTGCCCACGCCTAGTCCGACCAAGTCCTACGAGAAGGCACTGCTCTATGCTGATTACTCAGAGCGTTCCCAGCCGCCAAGTCCATTGCCCACTCAGGCGCACTTCTATCCCAGTCCGCCGGATCCGCTCAAACATGCATCGCAGCGCAATGTGGTGCCCACAGTGCAACCCATCGATTATCCAGCTCATCCGGCGCCATCGCAGTCCAGCATCTATGTGGCCCAGGGCACGGGCATAGCTACGCCCTCGAGGATTACGCCCACAGCGGCAGCGGTGCACAAGCTGCGCACCTTGGATGAGGTCAAGCAGCTGAATCTGCCGCCACCGAATGGCAAGCCACTGACCCAGGCCGAGTTCCAGGCGCTCGTCGAGGCGGGCTATCCGGTGAAGGCGGTGCCCGTACCCGTGCCCGTGCCGTACGAGCAGTATGTGAAGGATCATCCCGAGTATCGCAATCATCCGCCCGTAGACTATGCGCATCTGATGCGTCTGGCCACGCGCCAGCTGGCCGCCCATCAGCAGCAGCATCAGCACCAGCACCAGCTGCCTCATCAACATCAGCATCAACT
Source organism: Drosophila flavopinicola (assembly GCA_035042425.1). Lineage (NCBI taxonomy): Eukaryota > Metazoa > Arthropoda > Insecta > Diptera > Drosophilidae > Drosophila > Drosophila flavopinicola. Next base: position 13,647,278 of record JAWNLL010000452.1, on the reverse strand, counting down.
GCGTTCCGCACCCTCGGAGCCATCGGTGAAGATCCTGTCCACGCCCACCGCAGCGGAAGCGCAACACACGGCAACGGGAATCGGAGGCGGCAGTATCACCTATTTGCAGCGCCGGCCGCGGGATGAACAGGACACGGCGGTGGCCGGCAGCGAGACGAAGGCAACGGCTCCGGAGCCGGATGCGAAGGTTTCGGCTTCTGCTTCGGCTGCGGCATAAGTCGCGCTCCTTTAGTTAATGTCACTCGCCCCATTGTCTAGTTATAAGTATTGTAAAAATGTTTCTGCATGTTCAGCACCTTAATAACGTTAAATTATAAATAAATAAAATATATAAAATATATTAGCTAATCTGCCCAACAATCCTGAAGTAGCTTGAACAGAAAAAACAATGATTTGGAAGACATACCAGTATATAAAGCATATAACTACTTGATCAGGATAACTGTCTGTCTGTCTATGTTATCAATTCCGGATCTTTTAAAAGCTGGAAGTCTCTCTATTGCAAACTTGACATGTAAATTCTCGTACAGCGTATGTTAATTACAGTATGTTAATTAAGTGTCGCCCTTCTATGCGATTCTCAAAAGTTCAAGTAAGGTCTACTTGTTTTCATGATTTCTAAGTAATGCGTAAATGTAAACAGTATGATTTTCTGTGTAATCCATATAATAAACTGGTTCACTGCTCTCTTGCTTCCTCTCTCTATCTCCCATCCACACACACACCCTCTCTCTCTCTCTCTTTATGAAATATAAAATCCATTTGAAGTCTTGGCAAAACTGGACCGATTTTGTTCATGATTAGACCCCTATATTAATACTACATTTAAATCTAGAAAATAAATTCCTGGTCCAAATCCATGTTCAGATTGTGTCCTCTCACACACCCAAATACTTTATTCACATACATACATAAATATTGCATTAATTGTGTTTAAAAGCATGTGTTCATGTGGTTCTCATTCCGCGCTTAGTTCAGGTTCATTGGGGTATTGCTGTTGCTGTTGCTGCTGTCCGCTGAGCTGAGAGTTTCGGGCGTGGCCGCCTCCCTGGCCTGCAGACGTGAGATTTGCGGATCCTTGCGATCTTTGTCCTTGCGCTCGCGATCCTTGTCCTTCTCCTTGTTGTGCTTATGCTTGTGTTTGTGCTTGTGCTTCTTCTTGTCCTTCTTCTTCTTTTTCTCCTTCTTGTCACCTTTGAATTTGCCCTCGTCGTAGCTGCTCTCGTAGCGCGTGGAATCGCCCACATCGAGCACCATCAACGAATTGTCGTCCTCCGCATAGAGCTCCGACTTGACGCGCTTACTTATTTGCTGGGTATCGCTGCCGCTCTCATTGCCCGGCAGTATATTCAGCTTGGTCTCGCTATCGTAGGCCTGCACATTTATCGGCTCGTCCAGCACGGTGATCTCTTCGCTGCGCTCCAGCTTGATGATCTCGTCACCCACCTCGAAGGCTTCGGTGGCGGTGCGTTTGATGGTGACCATCGCCGGTTTTCGCTCTATCGGCTCACTTTCTGCGGACTTAAGCTCACTGCTCTTCTTATAAGTGTTGCTCGAAGCGCTGTTGCTGTCCTTCATAAGGTCTTTGTAGAAGCTCTGATTCTCGCTCGCCTGCAGGCAATTCGGACGCTTGCTACCATAGAGCGCATAGTAGAGATCGACAATGTCGCAGCGCAGCTTCGTGTCGGAGCCGAGTGTGTTCATGCTCAGCCAGAGGCGCTCAAGCAGATTGGGTCGATCCAGGCGACTGCGCGACTCGCGCGTAAATGGCGGATTGTCAATCAGCAGCTGGGCGAGTCCGTGACGTGCCGCCGGGTCCGGATCGGTTTCGAGTAGCGCTATCAAATGATCCAAGTCCTCGCTGCGCCCGTCAACCTTCACAAAATCCACCAAACACTCCATGGCCGCTAGGCGCAAATCGAGAAAAATGCCATATTCCGAGTAGTTGCGATAAATGTGCGGCAGCGAGGGCAAATGGCCAAACTTTTGCAACTTGCGTATGACCTTAAGGCACGAGACGGACACCATGTACTTGTACGAGGGTAAGTGCTTCTCCATGTTCAGCAGACGCGTCACTTCATCCAACACCAGTCTGTGAAGCAAGCGAGACAGGTGAATATATATTTAACACTTGGATTATTTGCTGCACTCACTTGGCATCTGTGGAAAGGCTGTCCGTGGTGATTTGAGTGCCGTGCATGGCCACAGAAACGACTGGGGTGAGTGTCTCTCCTAGAGCCTCAACCAGCGCTGCTCTGTAGTAGGCATCCGTATAATGATTGCGTGAATTCTCATTGTACTTGAAGAGATCGAACAAGAAACGCATCACCTCCGGTGGGCAGATGCCATGAGAGGTGCGCAAGCCTATAAAACAAAATGAATGCTCAGTAAATATAATATGCACATAATCAATGAGTAGTTCACTCACCCGCCATTGCCACTGGGATGGACTTTTGCAAGAAATACAATTGAAAATTGGAAAAGTTGTTCAGCTTGATGATATGCGGCGCACTGAAGGAGCCAAAGAACTTGCGAAAGATGTTCAGCATGGCAGGTGGACCGGTCCACGAGGCCACCATTTGATTGGCCACCTTGGTGAGGCTGTGCGCCGCCTCACAGCGCACCTTATAAAAGCAAGATTCACTCTCAATGGTGTCGGTGAGCGCCAAGCGCGTGGCATTCGTGGGATACTTTTGCAGCGCCTGTATTGCCTGAAACTGAGCGGTGACATCGCGTTCGTGCCGCAGCTGATATTGCCACTGAAAGTCGGGCTGCTCAATGATGAGGTCCCTCAATAAAATCATCTCCGGATCGAGGCGTATCCACAGCACAGGTGAGTCGCTGCAAGGGGAAGATAAATATATGATTGAATTAAGTTTAAGACGATTATAAAAGGTAGTTAAGACTTACTCCATGGCCGAGAGATCCATGTCAACCTCCTCGCCCGTGCACAGTGGAATCTTTTTCTTCTTGTTGCGCCTGCTCTTCGAATGGCAAGTGATGTCCGCCTTCACCAGCGTATTCTCAATCTGCAGCGTATGCTTAAAAGTGCCATCCAACTCCTGCAGTTGCACAAGCAAAGGACCATTATATTTGCGCACGCCACGTTGATTTACAAAATCCTGTCGTATCTCCAGTTCGATTGTGTTGCGCTTCCGATTGAACACGGAGGTGAGCGAGAACTTGGCATGGCCGCCCGTGCGCACCCATTGATCCATAAACACCGACATGTCCTTGCCAGTGACCGTGAAAATAGCCTTGATAAAGATGTTCGTGGAGATGAGCAGCTGGGACCACAAACCGGAGCCGATTTTGGTATTTGCTGCGTTGGTAGCGAGTGCCAGCTGCTTGTTGAACACCTGTATGAGCAGCTCCTGGCCAATGCGATGCTCCAGCATGCGTATGACCAGATGTGCCTTGCGTCGCATTGCATCCACATATTTGGGCGACACCGTGTGCAGACTCTTGATGGGAAAATAGTGGATAATCTCCTGCTGTTTACTAGCAGCCGCTGCAGGATTCGTGCTGGAAACGGGCAGCGGTGCAGGCGGCTGACTACAATCGAGTATAATGCCACCGTAATGCTCCTCGTATTTGACGACACGCGCCAGCTCTGTTTGCACCCATTCACGATACTCGTTGTTGCCAAAGCACTTGCGCGAATAGAGGCCACACAGGTATTCGGCTATGCCTTTGGCCAGCCACGTGTCCGACCAGTGATGCGACGTGATGAAGCAGCCAAAGAACTGCTCCGCCACAGCACGCGACATAAAGGTACGCGAAGCGTAGGTTTGATCTATAATGGCAATGGAGTGCAGCAGATTGACGGAGGCGACCGTCATGGTTGCATAGGCACTGATGTCCGTGTCCAGCTCGTCTACAAACACCTGTTTGTAGCAGGAGAATGGATAGCGTGTGGATAGCGTCTCCTCAAAGAACTCGAACGCCTCGTGCAGATAACGCACCGTATTCTTCAGCAGCGGCAGCATGCCGGGCAGGCAAAAGTGCGTAACTTCGTGCATGTGCGGATCCACGTAGATCTCGAAAGGACCCACTGCCAGGGCAATGTTCGGTGCACACACGGGCGTTACGACCGTATAGTGAAATGTTTTCTTCCTCAGGTCCGGCGTCATGATTACCTCAACAAGCTCACCGCAGGAGACGGCCGTCAGATTTTTATCCACTGTAAACTCCAGTCGCCAAGTGCACGGATCCGCAAAGCTATCCACGCAGGGAAACCACAGACGCGTCGAGTTCTCATAGCAATTGGTGTACATGTGCGCACAGTTGAACTGGCCGTTCTCATCATCTGATGATGTCGCCGGTATCACAAAATGCATGCCACTCTTTGGGCTCTCCGCTGAGAACTCAATACGTATGCGCAGGCCACGTCCCTCCTGTATCAGCGAATAGCCCTCCGGCGGCACTTGAATCAGCAGCTCGCCATTGTTCACATCCGGATCTGTGATTTGTGCCGCAGACAAGTGAGCCTTGGAAAAGACATCCAACGCGCGACTGCAAATATATTTGTATATAAACTACACTGTGTACATGTCCTAACATTTGAATACGCTGCAATGGTGTTTCAAAGCTGTTGTCTAACCTCTTTGGCTCCTGGCGACATATGTTCTGGAAGGGATCAAAGTATGTGAATTCCGCGTGGCAAACATCGTTGAGAACGACGCTGTAAATGCGCAACTGCTTGGCATTGAGGCGAATCAAACGTAAACTCTCATTATTAGGCACTATTGTCAGCTCGACCACTCCCTGCGAATTGATAATTTACTAAGTGAGCACAGAATAAGTAGTTAAACTTACAATTATGCTGCGTCTCTCAAAACTAATGCCGGTAAGGCTCACAACCTGATGCGCCGTGCTGAGAAAAGAAAACCATGAATTGGCAATTTCTAAAATGAAAGTGTTAAATACTTATAATTTGAAGGGACGCAGTGGTGCCTCGGGCACCTCAGGCTGTGTATCCATCGCTTATTCTAATTTTTAATTCACCAATTCTTTTGACAGTTCGTATCTTGTCATCTATAACAGCAGTGAATTGTTTATTTTTTCACATTCCGTCTTCTTCTTCCTGTCAGACAGACTAAAAATGCCAGCAAAGTTACATACTCAATTTGGCACCGGGGCAACCCTATATCGCGCAATGCAGCCCTGGGTACCAGCTTTAACACTGCGTATGTAACGAGTGTCAGTTTGAAGCACATACAAAATTATTAAATAAATAAATTGTATTTTCATGTGATGACAAAATGCGTAGTTAAGCTTTAATCAGCCAAATTGTTAGGAAAAATCAAAATATGTGTATATAAGCACTTAAACAGCTGCGTAATGCATAAATATGCATAATTTACAGAGCAGCAAATTAGATGGACACACAAGTGTTAAGATGTGAATCATCTATGCATATGAAAGTTAAATTTGGATATTTCTCCCATTTAAAACGTATTTTTCCCCAGTCGAGTCAGCACTTTTCCAACAGCTGCGTCTAGTTGCGTGCCGTCCGTTTTATTTATTTTACAATTTCAAGTGCAACTACGTAAATCGATCAAGAGGATTAAAAAATAATAATTAAATAAAAGTTGATTAATTTAAGCAGTGCGTAAAAATGTACGGCATAGATAATTATCCAAAAAATTATCATGCCAGCGGCATTGGGCTTGTCAATCTGGCGGCCCTCGGCTACAGCAAGAATGAAGTCAGCAATAACGATGCGCAGAACGCACCCAAATCGGGCCTATACCCCTCGCTGCCCTATCCCGCGGCGGACTGCGTGGGTGGCATGCCATATGTGGTGAAACAAACGGTGCAGGCACAAAATGCAGGCTATCCGGGCGGAAATATGGGCATGGGCATGCCACAGGCAGCGCCCTACCCCGGCGCTGGATTGTATCCCAACTTGCCAGGTGCAGGCTTGCCGTATCCCTCGACGCCCCTGGCGCCGATACCAAGTGCATCGCCCTATCCCAATGCATCGCCCTATCCCAGTGCATCGCCCTATCCCAGTGCCGCGCCCTATCCCAGTGCCATGCCGTACCCAAGTGCCTCGCCTTATCCTAGTGCCACGCCCTATCCCAGCTCAACGCCCTATCCGGCGTTGCCTTATCCCTCGGCTGGAGGAATGGGTATGCCAGGCATGCCAATGCCCTATGCGCCCATGCCGACGACACCAACACCACAATCGATTTATCCTTCAATGCCCACGCCGTCGGCACCGCCCGCGAGTGCCCCTACGCAGGAAGAGGAGCCATCGGTGGGCATACAGGAGCTGCAGTTCACGAGCGTTAAGGTGCCCGAGAATCAGAACATGTTCTGGATGGGACGCAAGGCGACGGCGACTGCGACGCGTCAGCGCAGCAAACAGGGCGACGACTTTGCCACGTTGCGCGAATCCTGTGTGTCGAATGGTGCGATGTTCGAGGATCCCGATTTTCCGGCGTCTGATGCATCGCTGATGTACTCGCGGCGACCGGATCGCTATATTGAGTGGCTGCGTCCGGGCGACATTGTCGACGATCCGCAGTTCTTTGTCGAGGGCTATTCGCGCTTTGATGTGCAGCAGGGCGAACTGGGAGATTGCTGGCTGCTGGCAGCAGCGGCAAATCTCACGCAGGACTCGAAGTTGTTCTTCCGCGTCATACCGCCGGATCAGGACTTCCAGGAGAACTATGCGGGCATATTCCATTTCAAGTTCTGGCAGTATGGCAAGTGGGTCGAAGTGGTCATCGATGATCGCCTGCCCACAGTCAATGGGGATCTGATCTACATGCACTCCACCGAGAAGAACGAGTTCTGGAGTGCGCTGCTCGAGAAGGCGTATGCCAAGCTGCATGGCTCCTATGAGGCGCTCAAAGGTAAGCCTAGAGATTGGCAGTGATTTATTAAAAAAGCAAAATTGTATACCCTGTATTTATTACGACTAGAAAACTATTCAAAACATTCTTAATGCCCACTTTTCCAGGTGGCACCACTTGCGAGGCCATGGAGGACTTTACTGGCGGCGTCACCGAGTGGTTTGACATCAAGGAGGCGCCCCCAAATCTATTCAGCATCATGACAAAGGCAGCGGAGCGTGGCTCCATGATGGGCTGCTCCCTGGAGCCGGATCCGCATGTCCTGGAGGCCGAGACACGCGAGGGTCTTATCCGTGGACATGCGTATTCCATCACCAAGGTGTGTCTGCTGGACATCTCGACGCCGAATCGTCAGGGCAAGCTGCCCATGATACGCATGCGTAATCCTTGGGGCAATGATGCCGAGTGGAGCGGTCCTTGGAGCGACAGTTCGCCCGAATGGCGTTTCATACCGGAGCACCAGAAGGAGGAGATTGGCTTGAATTTCGATCGTGATGGCGAATTCTGGATGTCCTTCCAGGACTTCCTCAATAACTTCGATCGCGTCGAGATCTGCAATCTCTCACCCGATTCGCTGACCGACGAACAGCAGCAGAGTTCACGCCGCAAGTGGGAGATGTCCATGTTCGAGGGCGAGTGGACGTCGGGCGTCACGGCAGGCGGCTGTCGCAACTTCCTGGAGACCTTCTGGCACAATCCGCAGTACGTCATTTCGCTGGAGGATCCCGACGAGGAGGACGATGACGGCAAGTGCACGGTGATTGTGGCACTCATGCAGAAGAATCGTCGCAGCAAGCGCAATACCGGCATCGATTGCCTGACCATCGGCTTTGCCATTTACCATCTGACTGATCGGGATATGCAGGTGAAGCCGCAAGGACTCAACTTCTTCAAATATCGCGCTTCGGTGGCGCGTTCACCGCATTTTATCAACACCCGTGAGGTTTGTGCGCGCTTCAAGTTGCCGCCCGGTCATTATTTGATAATACCCTCGACCTTCGACCCGAATGAGGAGGGTGAGTTCATCATACGCGTCTTCTCCGAGACCACGAACAACATGGAGGAGAACGACGACGAGGTCGGCTTCGGCGAGACAGATGATCGCATTGCGCCAGCGCTGCCGCCGCCAACGCCCAAGGAGGAGGACGATCCGCAGAGGATTGCACTCAAGCGTCTGTTCGACAGCGTTGCGGGCAGCGATGAGGAGGTGGACTGGCAGGAGCTGAAACGCATCCTGGATCACTCCATGCGCGACGTGATGGTGGGCGGCGATGGCTTCTCCAAGGATGCGGTGCGCTCGATGGTTGCCATGCTGGACAAGGATCGCTCCGGTCGTCTGGGCTTCGATGAGTTCGAGGCGCTGCTCACGGACATTGCCAAGTGGCGTGCCGTGTTTAAGCTGTACGATCCCAGACGCACGGGCAGCATCGATGGCTTCCATCTGCGTGGCGCCCTCGTCTCTGCAGGCTATCATCTAAACAATCGACTGCTTAATGCGCTGGCCCATCGCTACGGATCGCGGGAGGGCAAGGTGCCCTTCGATGATTTCCTCATGTGCGCCATCAAGGTGAAGACCTTCATTGAGATGTTCCGCGAGCGTGACACTGATAATTCCGATACGGCATTCTTCAATCTGGACGATTGGCTAGAACGCACCATTTACTCTTAAAGAGATAAAGAGTGAGAGAGAGAGAGCAGATACTAATCAACTTCAAATCTAAACTAATCCTAAGTGCCACGTCTACTTATGTACATCTTAAAGATTATATTCAAATGATGCACCTCATGACGCTCTATTTGCAGTCAGCAAGTCAAACATGGCAAACCCTTATCAAACAACAACAGTGCTACAGTAAGACCACAACAAAGCGGAAATACGAAATCATGTGTACATTAATTATATTGACCTTGAAGCGCTTCAAGCGGCTGCGCTCGACGATAAACGATATGAAAAAAAGCCAAGTAGAGAAGTAAATAAATAAAAACCAGAAAATCAACAGCAAATTTTGCCGGTTTCGCTGTGTACAAAGGCATTATGAGCATATACACATATATAAAGTACAGTGGTCACTCGCTAAATGAGAACTTTACATTCTAACTTGTGAAAAAACGAGTTCTGCTATATGCTAAATGGAATATTATTGACTGTTAAATATTATATTTGACAGCTAATGATTTAGACAGTTTTTATTGATGTATTTATTCTTTCTCGAGCAACCACTGTGCTTAGTATATAGTATATGTCTGTTTCGTGCGCGTAGTTCTCTGAATGAGTAATGGCTAAATTGCTCTGGACCCATATACTATACAACATTCTATGCTTTTGACAATAGCCAAAAAGGCCGCCAGTACAAAATGATTTATATGCATTATATATATACAGTAAAATGTAGCAAACTTCAGCAGTATGTACAAAACATAGCATCCATATACCCCATACATTTTATGTATACTTTATTCTAAATATAAACATTTGCAATCTCCTACCTACAAATTATTAAATATTTGTTCAGGTGCTAATAATTCGAACCCTAAGCGAACAAACGCTGCTATTATTTAATACTGTGCTTCTGTATCGGGAAATCGCAACGAATCACTTTTAAAGCTACAATAATACAACTTAAATACTCATTAGCAGGCAGTGAAACAAGTTTATAAAAAAAACTGCGGCCATCGCATTAAATTTGAACTTTTCGTATGTGTAATTGTTATGATCTTTTTTTAAACTAAACGTATTATGTATTATGCTGTTTTTTTTATCACATAATTAAAAGCTGAACAATTTGTGAGTACAATTATTTGACTACAACTATTTCTGTGGCACCCGTTGGTGGACCCGCAGCAATCAAAGTTTCCTTCAGTTCCTCATAGTTGAGCTCCGATTCGATGCACAGCAATTGCAGCACCTCAAGAAAATCCTCATACTCCAGCCGCCACTTTCTGAATCATGGATAAACGATAAGCAAAGTGAATCATTAGATCAAAATAGTTAATGATAGCTAATGTTTACTTATAGCGCATATAGATGAGTCCGGTTTGTGTGCGCGTTATGGGATTCGGCATCAGTTTGGCCTGCTCTAACCAGTTGTCCAGCTGCGACAGCAGAATGCTGTGGAACTCCTCCGTCTCCAGCTCGGCAGCGGCCAGCTGAAAGTGTTCCGTTTAAATATAGTTATGTGGAAATGCATAAACAATTGCTGTGATGACCTTGTGATTGCAGTAAACATGGAAGAGGGAATCGAGTGTGTGCTTCTTTGGTTTATCATCGTCATCGGCCATGGCAACCGTAAGCGCTAATAACTATATATATATGTATATACTTGGGCAATTTTTCGACAGCTAATAAAAAGCAAGTGTGCGCGTTTCTAGATTTGTATTTTGAATTGATTTGTTGACAAACAAATTGTGCTAGGCAACGGGGTGCTTATTTTTGGCTATTCCTGCGCGCTTGTCTACTTCCACTGCCCATCCTTGTCGTCTTCGGCATTACGTGCATTGAATCGCTCCACCAGACGCTGCACATAGCACAGCAGCTTGGGAAAGTGCTGCTGGATGCTGACGTCACAGCTGCGATACGGCGGCGATATGGTCACCTGCTGCAGCACCACGATCTTGTCCAGCTGCCAGGTCAGCTCGAGCAGGCCAAAGTGCTTGGACAGCATGTGGAACATTTTGCGAGCACGCGGAGTCGCCTGCTCATTGCGGCTGCGCAACAAACTCTCGCGCTCCGCCAGAGACTCCTGACGGCGCTCATCCAACTGCAAGGAAAATGTATAAAAGATATATATACATATATATATTTGAAACATTGTCAACCCACGCGTAGCAAGTTGAGGCGCGCTGGCTGCTCGTTCAGTTTCTCTGGCGTTTTGGCCTCCATGGTGATTTGCAAGTTCTTGCAAAAGTTCAAATTCACAATGCTCTGATTGAAGCTGATTTTGCCGTTGGCATCCTTGCTGGGGCAGCGCAGTATGATCATTTTGACGCTATGCTCATAGGTCACCACCTCGCCAGTTATGTGATCCCCGAAACAGGTCTCCACATGCAGTTGAGTGCCAATGGGGAAAGGATTAAACGACATCTTCTTCGGCAGGCAATGACACGGTGAACAGAATTGCATTTGACAAGTGTTTCCCCATAAGCGTTTGACGTGCCAGTGTTGTTAAGCGTTCTGCGTTCCAATTCTAATATACACACACTATTCGCAAAATATCCCTTTTGGAGACAATACAAATTTCCCCATTTACACCAAGGTGAATTTATATAAATTCACCAATTTGCGCACAAAGACAATGTTGTTTTTTATATAGTTTTTTTTATTTCATTTTATTTACAGTGTATGTGTATGTATGCTAAATATATAACTAAATATAAATGTTGTTGTATATATATATATTTCAAAAGTAAACCTTTCCTTTTCAATATAATTTATACGATGTTTTAACCGCGTTTTGCTGTCTAAATTGTTGTTGTTGTTGCATGAGCGTTGTTTTTTCTCTAATAGATTTGTTTGCTTATAAACTTTTGTTTGTTCTTCAAGACATAGTATTTAGTTAATTGTATGTGTGTATATATGCAATTATGTACCGTTATTAGCACTATTAGCTATACGCTTTCGATTATATCTAACGCCACGAAAAATTTATAAAAACACGCTTCTTCCTGCTTTTGGCGTAACTTGAGGAAAGTGCATTATTAAATTCTTAGAACATTGAGAAAAGCAAACTAAAAACAATCAATTCTAAGCGCATAATTTCTCGAGAATAAATAGCAAAAAATATGAAACAAGCACGAACAGAAAACATATCTTTACACTTGAAAAAATAAATGAAGAAAACACAAACGTATAAAATTACATAATGTATATATGATAAATGGCGCTTAGGTATTTATAAAAAAAGTTTGCTTTAATATGCTATTATAGATGTGGTGCACTTGTGTCGGTCCGTCTGTCTGTCTATCTGCCAGTCAACTTGGTCTAATCAACTGCCTACAGTTTTTAGTTTCCCTTTCTAGCACTTTTAATGTTTTCGTTTTAAGCATTGCCTGTTTTCTTTTGTTTTGTTTACTATTTTTTGCATTACGAAAGATTTGCTTCTTTTAGAATACGTAGTAGTTGTTGTGGTTTTCCTTTCCTTTTGTGTTTTGTTTAATTTGTAATTAGTGTAATTTTATGCGCTCGGCTTAATTAGTCTTAATTATGCTTTTAGAAATCACTTTAAATGGGGGAGTTACTTGCTGACGATTTAGCTAAGTTTAATATTAATTCAACACGAATAACTCTTTTAAGATCGCGACAAAACTACCTTTTTGTTGTTCTTGTTTCTTTTGTATATATTTTTGAGAAGGATCTGGCGGCCATGCATATAAAAATGTGGTGAATTCGCTTTAAAAAATGTTGCCCTTTTGCTGCTGTTTTCTATTTGCTGTTTGCATTACGATTTACGGGTTTTGTTTAATATCAAAAGGAATGATATATATGCATAATTATATATATATATATATATATAGATATATATTTATAAAAATAAAACAATGCACTTCCATATTAACCGACGCGCCGCAATTCTTACATGGGTCCATCGATCGCGCTAACTTTAAGCCGGAAATAATAAGCGGAACGTGCTAACATGCTGGCCGCAATGACGAACAATGCAATATAAAGAATATACATGCCGCCATGATCCTATGAAAATACAGAAAAATATTAGTTATAGTTTACCAATTTGTTGCTCTCATTGATTGCTACTCACCGATGCGTATGAGATTGTACCGACGGTCAGGCCAATGCTGCCAACAAGGAAGAGCAATGCGACAATGGCAAACAGAACGCCGCGACTGTTGGCGAAGCGTGAGCCCACCGAGGACACTTTCCTGCAGTGTGGACAGCGAGCCAGTGCGTTGTGATAGGTGTTAAACTGTGAGAGCAGAGATAACTATTCAGGTTAAATCGACAAAATTATTGTTAAAGATTGTAAGTGATACCCAGCACACAGCTGGGATTGTAACAGATATTCAGCACACAACTAGACTAGTTACTTGAGTTTTAAGTGTTAGAAAGACATTTCTAGGTACTTGGAAAGCTTTTCGTGGCTTGTTTTTCATAGAAAATGATTCGAATTTAAATGCAGATCTTATAAAAGAGGACCAACCACGATCAAAACTGCCTTGAGATGGAAAATCAGATAAGTTTTGACTGAGTTATGGTAGTTTTAACTCTGCATGACATAGGTATATATGCTTTTGTGTTTCTAGGCCTTAAGGTCAAGTATGCTTTGTATGATGATCTCTTGTTTTTAAATAAACTATATATAACCTACATTCAAAAACGGCTTCAGTTCATAGATACAATTAGCTCTTCGTTCAGATTAAGCATATACCAGTCTGCCTCTGCCTTTGGTCAACTTTATGCCACCTTTTAAGCCCATTATGTATCTTAGCTAGCTTTACATTTTCCATTTCAACAGCTGTGGCACACTTATGTGCACTGCTCTTACCAAAAACGTGTCGGAGCAATGGCCACAGGTGACGCGGCACATGCCCGGCATGGTGGGCACCGGCGGTGTCACTGGACTGGGAGCCAGATTGATGATGCGCTTGCAATTGGGACGTGGACAAGCGATGCGCTGCGATGAGCTCTTGCAGATTAAGAGACAATTGCAAGGGCAGCGCACGTACTTCTTGCCGGGTGGTGCATTCCGTATGGGCTGCAAGCAAACAGGAATTTAGAATTTTGTATTGACTTTTTTTTCAATATAAATTCGATCCACTCACAGTTGCCTCATTGCAGTGGGTGCACTTGACCACGTGCTGCTCCCGCTTTGTGGTTATGTCAATCATGTTCTGACAGACGCGACAGGTAACCATGGGCACGCCGCCGGTGCCGCTGCTCTGATATGGCGGCGGTAGCTCATCGGGTCCAATGAAAGGCACCGACTGTGCAGTGCTGCCTGGAAATATTAAAGAAAAAATGAGCATATATTAGTAATTGCATATTCCGCTGCTGGAGCGTGGACCTTTCGTGTAAAATAAATACATGTTGTTGCACTTGGCACTACTGATGCACTACAGAAGCTGCGGCTGTTCTACCCAAAGATCTGAGCTGCATGAAAGCGTTGATTGATACCGCGTGGGTGGGGGATACAGCACAGAGAAGATAAAGACAAGTGGGTCAATGTTTAGATGCAGACCAAGTGAAACCGGCATTTGTGCCACATTTAGATGCCTCATTGCGGTTTCAAACAAGTTCAAACTTTGTGCAAGATGCTAAGGGAAATCAAGACTTTCAGGCTGCGGCTATAAATAGCGCACAGCCTTGGGCATGGACTATGACATTTAAAGGGTGTGCAGCGATCAGGTTCTGGGCAACAACAAAAGCAAAAGCAACATTGTCTGCCTGACGATAATGGAAAACAGGCGCATGACTCATACTGAATGCCTCTTCGCCTGCTGCTGCTGCTGCTGATTAAACAGCTGAACAGCGACGCTACCGTTGCTGACTGCGCAGCTCGGCTGCGATATCAAAGCATAAACAAAACAGTAAGGGAATCAAAATGGCCGAAGATTGTATGCTCTTTGAAAACAGCTGTTGATAAAGGTATGATATTGGGAATTCGCATACTATTGATATTAAAAGATAAGTATGACAATAAGTGAATGGTTTGTATCATTTTAATTCCTGAGCGACATATCTATTCCAAATTTGATAACTAATACGTACATATTTAAAGGCACTAATAAAAATTTAGTTTTAAAAAAATTTGAGGTAAATATTTAAATTGAAAAGGTTTGAAAATGTTATGGTTTATTTTGGATGTTTGTATATATCAATTTCAAGATGATTAAAAACCAAGAAATAAATATTACCCACTGTCACAAACGTAATCACATAGTGCCATTACCTGCGCAATAGCTAAATATGATGGCAATTAGTTGCGTATTTGACTGCGATTCGGCATCAAGTTACGAACTTTCTGCGAATGTCGCGACCAAACGGGTAGTTTTGTGGGGGGGCACCCCGCGCCACTCCCACGCCCACAGCCATTTATCGTGAGTCAGTTAGGCGAAGTGTGAAAATCTAAGCATGAAATGCAAGTCGAGGCCTTCCGACTGTAAGCTAAAACAAAAGACAGCAACAACTTGAAATCACAGTGGCTGCAAAGTAGAGCGCACACACTTGTTGGGTTTCCAATCCGGAGACAATCGGGTGCCCCGCATAGATCCGCACGCATGCGGGCGTAAAGACGGGGGCGAGTTGAACGCACTTGGTAATTTTCTCGGGTTTTTAGGGTGGCCATGCCATCTCATACGTACCATCTTCGTTGTTGGCGGCAGCGCTGCTGCCTGGATTCTCGGTGCCCTCGGCTGGAAAGGATGTGTACGAGGCCGATGTGGGCTCGTCTTTGTTGATCAAGCTTTGTCTCTCGGGATCAGCCATATCGGCGCCTTTTTCTTCTCGCACTGCAACTCCCGTTAGTAATGCACCCAAATTGCAAGTGTCGTTGTTGTTGTTGCTGCTGCTTCTTTTTCTTCACCGCAACGCAAATGCTTCAACTGCAATTAAACGAAAAGCAACAAAAAGGCACACGGTTTATTAGTATGCCCTATAAGCATATTTTTAGTTGCTCAAGTGCAGCTCGCGATTTCTTTGTTTGGTGCATTGGCTTGTTTTTTCATTCGCCTAGTGTTTTTTTTTCTTCTGTTTTACACTCTTTGCTGTTGAATCCTCCCTTTTCGGCATGCGCCGCAATAATCAATTTTATAGCCGTTTCTGGCGCAACGCTCTCATTGGTCCAGCACACAAATTCGATATCTATCACAAACTACGTTTATGTGTACACTAGTGCTAATTGTTTTATGTTTATTCGCCTTTTTTGTGGTATATTTTACCTTATTTTGTTGAAATTGCACTGCTGCTGCCGTCGACGCACATTTGAGTGAACTGGTCACACTATTTCAAGCTATATGGCCACATTGATACGACTGCATTGTGCAGCCCTGCAGTTGCTGTGTGACCCTCGCACAGAGTTGTCATTGTCGACCAGCTGTGCGTGTTTACTATTTTTTTTTGACGCGCACCACAATTGAAATGTCGCAAAATCATACAAAAGAACCGTGCATAGATGATTCAGGAGGCTCAAAGAGCAATGTTTCGATTGACAATGAAGGCTATAAGAGTAGCTCCAGTGACACTGAAACACAACGAATCAATCTCAGCCTACGAGGCAAATCCCGCCATCGCCAATTTACCCAAAGCTTCTCATATCATGCGTTGCCCTTGCGAATTGTCGGCGAGGGGGAGGCGACGACACTTTTTGGCAGTTCAAGTTCGATGCGTGATATGACTTTAAACGCTCCGCAAATTATTGACGATGGCTCCGATAAAGATGTAATTCCCGAATTACATATATCCAATGGCAGCAGCAGTGAGGACACAGCCAAAAGATCCATTGTGTTTCCTGGTAGATCTTTGAAAAAATCGGATTTTCATGTCAACCGAACAATACGCAGACGTAAAACTCGCAGAAAGTTAAATCATAACAAAACAATGTAGAATTATCGTAAAATATATATATATATCTAGTTAAGGAAGAAACATTGCATTTAAATTCAACTGCAACCGAAGTATCGACTGCATTTGCACAGGGTTGACTGCTGCCCGTGCTTACCAACACTGTGCCAGGGCTACAGGTTGGCTTGTGCATTTTGGAGTAGTGGTAAATTTTTACAGGCATAACTATTTATATGCGGTTTTGATGTAAATAAACCAAAGCAAACGTAGTCAAATAAGTTGCAAAGTGTGAGTAATGCATGCTAACTACCATAATGTGTTTTGTAATGTCGATTGCCTGTCGCCTGATGGTAAAATAGGCGTGTGAAAATTGTGCGATGATTTCATTTTGCTGCTGCGCGTTGTTGTATTGGAAACTTCGTCGTATCTTGGCTGTCGTTGTTGTTGTTGTTGTTGTTGCTGCTGCTGCTGTTGTTGGCTTAGGTACGGGAAACGTAGAGCCAAAGTGGCGACGCGCACAAATGTTTATTTAGTTGGCACAGCGTGCGCTTATTTAGGGCGGAATAGACAAAAAGACAACAACATCCAATCAAACAACAACAACAACAGCATTAATGCCCAAGAACACCTGTTTCTAATTGATTTTTCTCACATTTTCACCAATCGCTTTTAGATCACTGACTTTCAACTGCAACAACTGTGTTTTGGCATATTTATTTTTGAAAAAAAGTAGAAAATCGTTAGTGAAGTGCCACAAAACATAAAGAGCAACAGGCCAATTAAACGAATTTGTTTAGGAAATAGCAAGAAAAGTAGGAAAAAAGTCAATAAGCAACGAACGAACGAACATTTCGAATCCAGTTTTTTAAACCACCGATTAGTAAAGAGCAAGAAAAATATAAAATAAATCATTAACTATGGAGGCACCACCAATGTTTAACAGCGTCGAGGACGAGTGCAGGTACTGGAAAGAGCGCTCCAAACAGTACCACAAAGAGTAAGTAAATAATTTCTCCTTAGAAATGTCTCTCTAAATTGCTGCCCTTTGACCTTTGCAGATGGACAGATGTCAAACAGGAGTACGACGAATATGTTGAACAATCACGAGAAATAGAAGCCGAAATGGACGCCACTTTGGAGCAAAATCAGAGTATACTCAAAGATCTCAGAGCCAAGCTTAATATGTTAGAGAAAGAAAACGATTCGCTCAAGGTGTGTAGAGTTATAGAAAAACAACTAAAGCAGCAATTAACCAGTACAATGCTCCACAGCTCAAGCTGGACTCACATGGCATTGAAATGTCAAATCTGGATAAACAGTTGGAGACGGTGAAAAAAGAGCGAGACGCTATGAAGGATTATCTGCGACAGCTGGAGCAGAAGAACGATGATCTGGAGCGTGCACATCGCATACTCAACGAGAGCATCGTAGACTTTGAGAAGATGCTGGACAAAGCCTACGAAAAGAATGCGCTCCTTGAGATGGAGGTGGACGAGAAGGAAATGCTGCAGGAGAAACTGCAGCGACTAATGGACGAGACCCGCGGTGCGTTTTGACATTTCAACTGAACTATAAACTTTGTTTTTACACTGTACACACTCCCCTCACTGCAGATCTCAAGCAGGAGCTGAATGTGAAGGCGCGCTATCCGCCAATAAATGGCACAACTACAATAGCGGACGCAACAACAGCGGGGGGCAACAGCTCGATGAACTCGTCGGCATCGCTGCCAAATGGGATTGTGGCCAATGGTGATATACTGCTGCAACATGACAATGCTGCCACAAGAGCCACAAGCGTTAGCGTTAGTGCGCTCAATGGCAGTTTAGCTAATAGAAACGAATATAATCAGCAGCAGCATTCGCTTAAAAGTAAGATACTCAATTCATTGAAGCAAACCAAACGCGCCTTCAAGCTATCCAAAACAAGTCGCCTAAGCAAGCCAACTAATTGCATTTAGTTTAAATCCACAATCACAATCACCACTCACTGCGTTGCATCTTTTGTTTATTGTATATTTGTAAGTTTTTTTTTTCTCATTACTGTATTTGTAAGCGAAAATGTTCATATTTGCAAACATTTCTCGTAGGCAATGCTTCTGTGTGTGTATATATTGTTACTAATACATCATTTTTGTTATTGTCACGCTAACTAATTATGTTTAGGCCTATAACTAACCAGAGCTGTGTTCTTGTGTGCTTCCTTTTTGCAGATCCCGAGAACCTTATCAATGGCAATGCTATCAATGCCAGCTCCCGCACCACGGCCCTCAACATTGTGGCCGACATGTTAAGAAAACTGAACGTAAGTGCGCCACCCAAGCCTGCTAAAACGAAACGCTTTCTTATCTTAACTTATACTTATACTTATACTTGCTAATCTTATGTTTATTTGGGTTTTGTTTTGTTGTTGGCTGCTTTCGTTCAATACTTTCTTCATGTGTTCTTATAGTGGGACAAGGCCTTGTTATGTCCTGAGTGTCAAAAGTTTCGTTGCGTCTGCGAGCGTGCCACGTTGTCGCCCAGCAGCGACTCTAGTCTCTTCCGGCGCGCCTTTGGCAGCATTAGCAACAGCAGCAGCAGCAGCAGCGGCATCATCGGCGATGGCAGCAGCTGGACAGACCTGAATGCTAGTGCCACTGCCACTGCTGCTGCACAGCGTCGCGGCAGTTTGACTAGCCTGCAATTCGGCACAAATATGTTCAAGCGCTTTGCGGAACGCATGCGCAGCCTACAGGACTCTGAGCCTGCCGTCGAGTCGCCAGCAAAGATCTGCTAACAATTCCTGCTTTGAACTTTGCTTTTGGCTTTTTGTTTGTTTTTTTGTGTGCTTTTGACGCTTGCATTTATTATTATTTGCCTACGTTAAATAAATAACAAATTTAATTTTGTAACCATGTGTAATTCCATGTTATTTGTTTCATTGTTCGTTGTGCTGAGTCCTTTTGTTTGTGCGCCGTTGGCTAATTCTGATTTGTCTGTTTGTCTTTCAGGCCATGGAGACGAAACTGAAGACATATCGCGAGCATGCGCCGCCGATGCAGCCACGTCAATGACAAGCAGCCGCCTTGGCGCTATCGCTGGAGGCAGCCGAGTAGCCGGTTGCCACATCTGCCTGTTGCAACACAGTTCCAGTTGCACACACAGTTCCAGTTGCCCTTCGTTTTCCGTTTCCGTTTCAGTTTCGGTTTTATGTTATAGTTCCGAGTTTAATGGGCTTCAGGCTGCCGTTTTATTTATTTTTCATTGAAATGACTTGTAAAAAATTAACTATATTAATTATGAATAACACACAATTATTTACATAGATTGTATGTTGACCGTTTGTCTGAAGCCGCGCCACGCCCCCCCCGCCCACCACGCCCAAACATGAAACGCCTTATTAAGTACATTTGTATGTAAAAAACTGTAAACTTAAGTCATTATTCTACACAACTTGATTATTGTTAATGGTCTTCAATTGTTCTATATATATAATATATATTTTTGTGTGTGTGGCAGCCGCGATTTGCACATTCATGGAATGCATATAGCTATGTACGATATATATATATTGTATATTTAGAGCCCCCACAGTCATGTCCGAGTGTTACCGTTACCGTTTACCGTTACGTTTACGCTCACGTACAAAGCACACGAACGAGCGCCGAGCTTTTCCAGCGAAACGTGCACTAATACAAGTACATTCAATACACACACACACACACACACACATATATATTTTGGCACATGATTTAGTGTAAGTTCAAAGCTTATGTCGTAGTACATCATTATAAGTAGTAGTGCAGCTGAGTCGAAAGTATTACACAGCCCCCAACACATATACTATACTATCTAAACAAAAGCAAAACAAATACTCGTAGCATTAGGAGAGGTTTACAGAGAGCGTGTGGCAATTACACTTAAGCTAAATACAATTTATGACTAGTAACGACTAAACGTCGTCTTTTTTGCTTTATATATATACATATATATATATATATTAATCCAACACCCCACTTCAGTCCAACAATTTAGTTAATTTTTGCAACGTACAAACGAACTACAATAAAAATAATAAAACATTTTCGGTTTATATTTTCCAGTGAATATAAATTATGTAAAAATGCAAAAAAAAAAAACAAAAAACTAAACTGTTATTATTATTAAACATAAAATGTACATTTAAAAAACGAAAAACAAACAAACAACAGCAACTCACGCTAAATTATAAAAATAAAGAGATGATTAGTTTTACATAGAAACAAAGCCACAACTTTTTTATCATTTTTATACTCTTTTCGAAGCAAATAGTATATTCAGCTTGTGCTGAAGTTTGTAACGCATAGAAAAAAGCGTCGGAGACCCCCAAAAGTTACTGCCAGTATGCTTAGAATGACAAAACAAATTGATCTACCCATGTCTGTCTGTCTGTCTGTCTGTATGCAAACTAGTCCCTCAGTTTTTGAGATATCGTGATAAGACTTTGCACAGAGACTTATTATTCAAAGGGACAGCACATTGGTCGGAACCAGCCGGATCGGACCACTATATCTTATAGCTGCCTTACAACTGGAAGTCGGTTTTGCCCATAAGTCCCATGTTTTCAAAGCTATCGCGATGAAGCTTTGCACATATACTTAATATTCAAACATACACCACATTGATCGGGGCCGGCCGGATCGGACCACTATATCTTATAGCTACCATAGAACTGGAAGTCGGTTTTGGCCATAAATCCCATGTTTTCAAAGCTATCGCGGTTTTTACAGCTAATGAAAGTGCTGCAGTTGGCAGAGTGAAAATTGTCTAAAGGTTCGAAAAGAGTATAAAATCTTCGGCACGCCGAAGATAATCCTTTCGCACTTGTTTTTTTATACCAATGTGCAGCTTCAACTTGCTTTGTTTGAATTAGCAAAATATTTGTATTAATTTAGCAAAAGGCGCGCGCGTCAGTGGCTATGCCAAGGCCACGCCACAACGCCTCCCTCTGGTGATATACACCACCCACACACCCACACCCACACACACCCACACACACACACACACTTGCACTTCAACTCCTGAAAGCTTTTTGCGGCAGAGTTGCTTTCCCCTTTTGGGCGCTTTTTAGCACAGTTTTTGGTGCGGGTTTCGCGTTCAAGTTTACCCCTGAAATTATGCTTCAGTGACACTGTGGCTGTGGCTGACCTTCTGCCAGGCGGTGGCAAGATGGGAGTGGAAGTGGAAGTGGAAGGGGGTAGTCCTGGTGTCTGACCGTGAGTGTAAAGCTAATGAAAGTGCTTTGGTTTTTTGAAGTAAGCGGGAGCCAGCAGCAGGTTAGCGGCGTTGAGTGCAAATATTTTTCATAAGCAGCGATGGCGACAACAACAAAATGGCGCAAGCTTTTATCAGACGCACAGCACTTACAACAACAACAAGAGCAACAACAACAAAAGCAAAAGCAAGTGCTGCTGTTGAGTGCATTGTTTATTTTGCAGCGAGTCCTTCGTCCTACGCATGCAACCTGCAAGCCATAAGCGGATTTAAACTGGCACAATAGACAACAAAAGCGCTCATATAAAATAAACACGTATGCATGCGTGCGTGTGTGTGTGTGTGCGCGTGTGTGTGTGGGCTGCTGTCTCGCTGCGTGCCTGTGTGTGTGAGCTGGATATTTTTAAAAGCTATTCGAAGAATTTTGCGCTGTCGCCTTAATGAACTCCCCACGGCCAAAAAGGCAAAACCTGCGTCAGCTAATTAGCTGTGCAAAAAGCCAAAACTACTACAAGTTAAGC
Organism: Drosophila flavopinicola; assembly: GCA_035042425.1. Taxonomy (NCBI): domain Eukaryota; kingdom Metazoa; phylum Arthropoda; class Insecta; order Diptera; family Drosophilidae; genus Drosophila; species Drosophila flavopinicola. The sequence continues at coordinate 13,625,146 of JAWNLL010000452.1, read as the reverse complement.
ACCCACACACACACACACACACACACTAACTAAATAAATAAATACAACCAGAATCAGGTAACAGACAGCAGTCTGACAGTCATAACAATACAAGTATAACAGAAGAAGAAGTAGAAGAAGAGAGAAAAGAAAATACTTCCGCAGCTCAAGTGTAATTGTTTTCGCATAAAAACCGAGAGCCCAAGCAACTCGTAAAAATTTGGTAGCGTAAAGCTGGGCAGCTTTAACAGTAAGTTTCCAGCTCGCAAGTCTGTTGGAAAAACAGGGTGTTTCACTTGAGTCAGTAGATTAAGATAGCTTTGCTAGATTTGTAGGCGAGTTTGATTGTTGCTTGCACAAAATATCTCACTCACTTTTATAGACATGTGATTTGGCTACAAAATGATATGGGCAACTTAGGACATTTAACTATTAAATAGTCAAATTCTTGTTCCAGCTGGCTTCCAATATACCGCGAGAGAGCACAATTCACAAATTTGCTAGTGTATGAGCGAGCAAGCGAATGGAATAGTGGAAGCGCCATGCTGTTACATATACCAATGTTGTTGTTTGTGTTTGCTTCCAAGCTGAGTTTGAGTGCATACAGTTATAGTGATGTGCATGTGTGCACGCACAAAAGAAAACACAAACAGAATAGTCAAAGAGAGATGAACAGATCAAGAGAGAAAGCACTAGGCGAGAGCGCAGTGCAGAGAGTCTGCACGATTGAAAAAGCGACCTCTATTTAAATGGCTGCTCAACGCACTCGGGAGTCAGTTGAAGCTGCTTGGCAGCCGGGTAAAGTGTGCGAGTGTGATCAGCGGAGAGATTTTAAAACAGAATAAAGGCAACTATGCAGTTTAAATGAAGCTTGTATGGAAAGAAGCCGATAATCAAAAAGTAAGTTGACAACTGTTTAGCTATCATTTTCTGGCAGTTGTGCTTTGCAAACGATACAAAAAGCCGTTTAGTGTATAGAGGACGCTTCTGTCTTCTTCTTCTTAGTCAAATTGTAGCCAACTTCAAGTCGCTCGAATCAAAAGCGCAGCCAAGCTTAAGTCTCTATTGCATTAACAGCGCAGCTAACTTAAGTCTCGATCGCATTAGCAGCGCAGCCAACTTAAGTCTTATGCAAGCAATTAAATTTGGGATGCATATAGAGGACGCTCCCTCTTCTTCTTCTTAGTCAAATTGTAGCCAACTTCAAGTCGCTGGAATCAAAAGCGCAGCCAAGCTTAAGTTTCGATCGCATTAACAGCGCAGCTAACTTAAGTCTTATGTAAGCAATTACATTTCGGAGTCCTTAACATTTCAAATTATTTATATTATTATGTACTGTATTAGATTCGTTTACTTTTGAAGAGCTTTCACAGTAACTGATAGAAACATTGAGCATATTAAATGAAGCACTTCAAGGACACCCTGTGCGAATACAATGTGTATATATTGTATATTTTGGCATTTACACACTTTAAATATTTAAAACACGCGATGTCGTAAGATAAAGCCGCAAGTAAACGCTAACGGAAGCAACGAGGAGCGGGGAGAGGATGGGAAAGAAGGAGTAGGAGTAGGAGTAGGGGAGAGGCGATGATGATTATGTTGATGATGATGGAGCGGCTATTGCGCCTCAGGGTGGCTATCCTGATGGCTCCTGTGTGTCTCCAGTAGCGTTTTGGTCTGGCCTAAACATCAAACAAAATCGATATTCGGGTGGTTGTCTCAGTGTGTACAAATTTCGGCATAAACAAGCAATGCACACACACATACATATACCAAAAGGAGAAGGGGGGGGAGAAGGTTGGAAAGGTGGGAGGAGGGAGGAGGAGCGGGTGTGTGTTGCCTGCCCTCAGGTAGGGGACTTTGCTTTGTTTGAACGCCGCAGGACGCTCATTTTTCGTAATGAGTTTGCCTATGTGCAAGGTGAAGCCGACTGGCAGATAAAGCAACACAGCTAGCAACGAAAACCGAAATCAACGTTAGGCAAACAAGCAGCAACAACAACGGCAACAGTAGCTGAAGAGGATATGCTGTGCAGCTGCTTTGGGATATTTTCGTTAGCCAGCCAAGGCTGCAATAATAAAAGGCATAATTTGCTTTTAGCAGACCTTTTCCACACACACACACACACCCGCACACACACACACGCAGACCGGAAAGGCCCGGAGCTCATGTCGTCGCTGCTTGTTAACAGGCGATGGCCGCCATCTTTGGAGCGCGCGACTTCCGGCTGTCGCTACATCCGGGCCTGGCAGCTATAAATAATCGACAGCGATTTGCAGCCGTGTAAATTTCGTATAAATGAATTTGATTAGCGTCCGCTGCTGCTGCTGCTGCTCAAATCAACGAGCTCCACTTGCATTGCAGTTGTTGGCGCATTAATTAGTTGCCAGCCACGCCCACCGCCCACCGCCAGCTGTGTGCTGTGCTGCTGCTCAGGGCGACCGCAGCTCAAGTGCACATCATTAGCAGACATTGGAGAGATTTAATTAAATTGAATTGGCCCATTGGCAAAAGGACAATCGATAAGTCCTTTGAAACGTTTAATTGCGCTTTGGCTTTTGCATTTGGATGTTGCAAGCTTGTTTCAATTATATGCCACAATGAGTCGGTGCTTCTTGCCTGTGTCTGTGTGTGTGTGTGTGTGTGACTAGCACTTTTACTAATTGACGCCAATATTCGACTTGAATTTAGCTTGGCATTTTTGCCATACTTCTGTTTTTGCTGTTGCCTCTCAGTAACTGCTGCCGATGGCCTTATAAATTGCCCAGTCAAACGAGTCGTAGCCATGTGCAATCTTTTTATGGCCCCACAGAGGCGCACAAATGTTAAAAAAAACAACGCTACTTTGTGTGCGTGTGTGTGTGTGTGTGCCAGGATAGCATATACACACACACACACACACACACACACACACATGCCATATCCCATTGTCTGGCAGCGTTTCTCTGATTTATGCTCCACAAAGAACACTCACATAAAAAAACTTATTCATACGTAGCAACATTTTTAAGTGCTGTCTTTCATTTTGCCTCAAGTTTTCTTCTTTCTGCTGTTGTTGTTGCTGTTGCTTGTTTACTCTTGACATAGTGTTGCGTATGTTGCAAGTTGAACTAGCACATTGCCTGCACTCAGCTCGAGTCTGACTGTCTATTAAATATGCAGCACAATCAGCCATGATAATTTCACTATTTATTACTCTATTTGTTATGTGAGTGTTATGAAGTTTTTGTGAAATATTTAAGCACTTATTTGCTTAGTTTTTATATTTGGAATGCTTTTTGTGTCATACATAATATGAAAGTTCATTTTGTTGGCCAGTCAAATTGATGTTGGCATTTGCGACTTTATAAACTATTTTTCATATGTTATTTCTCCCAAAGAAGTTGTTAACATAATAAAGGAATAAAGATGAACGATTTCTTCTACACAATTTTGTAAACATAACAAAGATAGTTACAGATGTATGTAAAAAATATTATGCTTTTGTCCTTAACATTTGCATACTTGACATTCAAAATTCTATGGTTTTTTAAAAATATATTTGTCCTTGCGAATCTATAAATTAAAAAAAATTTAATTAAAAACAAGATTTTATGGAATTTCTGAAATTTTTGAATGCAATTTTACAAACATCTCTAATAACGTTGTTCTAGATACAAAAACTCAGATTGTTTATTAATTTTATTATGATTTTTCGACTAAAAGTCCAAGTTCCTGCTAATATTTGTATAAGAAAAACATGATTTTATCATATTATACCACACTTTGCCACATTTAAGGCAAATCCTCTTCACTATTCGCTTCATAGACTCGCCGCTAACTAATGGAGCCCACAGCTTAGGCTGCAGGGTATACGATATGAAAGCGTTGAAATTTATGTTGCATACTTTTTCGGGTGGGCTGCGGCTTGTAAGCGTAGCCCAATTAGGCGTAAACAAATTTGTAGCTGCTGCTGCTGCTGTTGTTGCTACTGTTGCTGTGTTATGTGAGCCACTGAGCCACTGAGCCACCGACCACTAGTTGCTGTAGAAAGGACCACTCACCCACCCACCCACTGTCCATTCCCTGCCGTGGAGCAAACGCCTACGCTTGACATTGACAAAGCTGCGCGTCACTTGCTCTTGTTGTTGTAAATATTTTGAACTATTGATACGCTGATATGCTGATGATGATGATGTTCGTTATGCTGTTGGGTGACCCTGATGCCAAACAAACTTGTTGCTTGTTTCGGCCCATGGTAGTAGGCTGGATGTTTAGTCCAAGTGGGGAAATATATTTGTGTGTGGCGAAATTTCCCATTTCCCCTTGGCGACGCAACAGTTTTTGTGTGTCTGTGTTGTGTTGAACTTCGTGTTGCCGAACTCCAATTGTGAGTTGAAGCATTAGGTAAAGCAGCAGCAGAGCTCCGCGCTCCAAAAATCCAAAGCGGCAGCGACAGGTTCTGCGCTGCAGTCAGTCTTCTGGGGGACTTGACAGCGTTTGCCCGTCTCTGGCGCTAGGATTATTCGCAACGGCTTACAACAATCACAAATAGATTCCAAAACATACATATAGCCAACTATATAGCGTACTTGTTCGCGTCGCGTTGTGTTATCGAGTGTTGTACAACAACAGCAGCAGCAGCAGCAGCAGCAGCAGCAATTGCGAATCGTGAGTAAATAGATTACAAGGCGTAACAATAAAAAAAAACAGACCGCTTCATGTTATTTACACCAAGTGGCGGTGGGGATTGGGGAGATTGGGGAAGATTGGGGGCTTGTTGTGGCACTTAGCTTGCCTTGTAAAGCGGCCTGTTAAGAGGCTTACAATGTTGCAAGTAATTATTATCGGCAGCACTTTTGGGTGTGAGGCTTTTGTTGTAAGTGCCGTCTGGAATTAACTTTGTTTCGATCTAGCCACGTTCTGAGAACAACATATTCGCCAAGGGCGCGCAACAGGCAGCCAGGCAGCTTAACGTACTGTTTGCCATTTAGTTTTTAGTGCCAGCTAACACACGCACACACACTAACACACACACGCACACACGCACACCCACACACATGCGCTCGTGATACACTTAATCCGACATTTACAATTTTTGCTTAAGGATTTATTTATGGATTCAATATGTGTACAACGTTTACATTGCTGGGCGACAGTCTCACATGTGTGTGTGTGTGTGTGTGTACCTTTGCGCATATTATAAAATGCTTCAATGCGCTCACATACCCATTCACTAACACACACCTACACACACACACTTTGCACATTTGCATGCGCACAACACGAAAGCATTTTGAATACACGCATTTCAAATTTGAGTATTTCATTTTGTAATGCATAAGGATACATAGATGCTGCGATATATACATATGTAGATACATAGATCCTTTGTGCTCGACGAGCAAAAGGCAAACACCAAAACGACCTCGAGTCTAGTTACTCTGACAATATAAATATATATATATATATATATATATATGCATATATGCATATATTTTGCTTATGCATTGATGTTGCATTGAATACGCTGCGAGCGAAGCATGCTTGAAAAAAAAGAACCCATATTTTATTTACTTTAGATGCGAAAAGTGGCGCTGAAGTAAGCATCATAAATTTGCCTAAATATATATTTCAGTTTGTCGATTGCGATATTAGAATAAAGACAGATGTAATATTTTACAAACTATTCATATACAAATTTATTTAAAAACAAATAATATTGAACCTGAAACTTACTTCAAATATAACTTATTTACTTTTGTAATTCAAAACTTTTCGCTTTTGCTGAATTAAATATAATTTATATAAAAATAAATAAAAAAACCAATTTGAAAGCGAATATGCGTTTAATGTAATTTAAAACTTTTAGTTTTTGCTGAACTAAATATAAATTATATAATAATAAATTAAAAAACCAATTTGATAGCAAAGATTGCGTTTATTGTAATTTAAAACTTTTAGCATTTGCTGCACTAAATATAAATTATATAACAATATATTAAAAAACTAATTGGATAGCAAAGATTGCGTTTATTGTAACTTAAAACTTTTACTTTTTGCTGAACTAATGTGAATTATATAATAACAAATTAAAAAAAACCAATTTGATAGCAAAGATTGCGTTTATTGTAACTTAAAACTTTTACTTTTTGCTGAACTAATGTGAATTATATAATAATAAATTAAAAAATCCAATTTGATAGCAAAGATTGCGTTTATTGTAATTTAAAACTTTTAGCATTTGCTGCACTAAAGATCAATTATATAACAATATATTAAAAAACTAATTGGATAGCAAAGATTGCGTTTATTGTAACTTAAAACTTTTAGTTTTTGCTGAACTAATGTGAATTATATAATAATAAATTAAAAAATCCAATTTGATAGCAAAGATTGCGTTTATTGTAACTTAAAACTTTTACTTTTTGCTGAACTAATGTGAATTATATAATAATAAATTAAAAAATCCAATTTGATAGCAAAGATTGCGTTTCTTGCTCGAAGAAACTTTTTCTCCGCTTGATTTTCTTTTGCTTCTCTACAATCGTCTTTTGTAATTGGAAACAATTCTAAGAAATTTTGGTTGCGTATTCAACGAGGTGTTCCATCTTAATGGAAAAGCTAAACTTATCTAACTGCAACTTATCTAAAGCAGTCGAATATCAATATCAAAAGCTGTGTGGTATCAAAAGTTGATTTTGATCTGTCAAATAGCAAAAGCTGAGTTGTATCAAAAGTTGATTTAAATTGCTTCTTTTATGCGCACTTTTAGTGATTCGTGAATATATTTTTTCTAATTTTATACAAATGTATTGCCATCTAAACAAAAACAGTTGACAAAGCTAAGAACTCAAATGGAATCACTACAATTATGGTGGGAGGGTAACAATTTAATTAATTGTAAGGCAATTGAAGCTGCAAAAGCGCTATAAAATTTTGCGTAACAATACTAATTCTGGGTGTTTGGGGGCCTATAAATATATATAAATATGTATATTTTGGTTGCGCTCGTAATCGATACAATAACAAGCTAATATTGAAGCATATATTTCAATGTGTATTTTAAGTTTAATTAATTGCATTGCACACATTTATATATACATATATATAATATATACATATATCATTTAGCTAAGGCTCGATAATTGCTGTAAAACAATCAATTGTAATACGAGTGGCTATTTGCACAACTGGTGGCAGCTTCTGGTGTTGCATGCCCCACTTTCCCCCCTTTTTGTTATTTGTGAACTGTTTGTTTGCTAAACTCATTGTTGCCACAATTTGATTTGTTGTTAATCTTTATTGATTGCATTACTTGCACTACTGCAAAAGTCAGCAGCAAATCTTTTTGTTTTTTTTTTTTTTTTGTTTTCCCAGTTTCCTACATAAGGCTGCAGTCCTGCCCCATTCTTTCAGTCGATGTCCAGCTGACCGACTATTTATAGATAGTTGAACCACCACACTTAACGAACAATGAGCAAAACTCGCTTTTGCCGTCATGGCGAATATGACGACAGCATATCCTGCGTATATCCTTGTCCTTGTTGTTCCTCTTGTTGTTCTTGCAAATATAGTTGTTGCCTATAGTTGCTGTTGTTGTTCGTGTTGTTGTTGTTGTTGTGCTTGTTGTGTAGGTGGGGCCGCCGCGTATTCGCCAGAGTGGAGAGCAAATATTAACAAGTGTGTGCAAAATGACTAACAAAAAGAGATGCAGCGCAAATGGGGCATCAGAGCTATATAGATATCCTATAAATAGAAAGTTAAAAGATAACATTTCTAATAGAATCTTTAAAAAGCATTCTTATATAGGGCTATAATAAGTTTAAGCCTCATAAAGCTTATTATATTCTGTGCTCAAATGAGGTAGTAACGTTTTTAAAATATTGCGGAGGTCGAAAATTAAACGAATTTCTGATTTTAAGATTCTTGTTCGGGATGAGCTCACATTTGAAAACAAGTTCGTTCTTAAACCATTTACAGATATTTCTTAAATTAATCTCTTAATTACTTGATGTACGTTTTTTCATTCACTCATCAAGTTATATTCCTATAAAAATCTTAGACCTATTCCAAACTGGAGCTAGAAATAACTAAAGTACTCCAAGCTAGAGTTAAGTTATCCTACTTTTAGTAAGAATATTCTTGCAGCAGTGTGAAATATAGTAAAATATATTTTTTTGTGCTTTCTTTGCAGTGGAAATCGAAATTATAATTTATATATTTGCATTTCTTATAATTATGCTCAATTGTATTATTGAAGTATTTTTCTGTCACTTCTTAAGACGATGGAAATATATTTTCTTCTCCAATAAATTTATTCTATACAATCAAAACAGCAGCAGTTTATCCCATTAACTTTACTTACCTTCACATACACTGTTTTTCCAGCTTAGTTATAGGGTATGCAAGACACACACAACAGAAATAAAGCAGCAACAAGCAACAAGCGATGGCTCGCAACATTATGGCTAAAAATCGATAGCGAAAAATCTACATTCGGTATATAAGGTTGTTGTTACGAAAATATCAAATATGCAAATATTTGCTCGTCAGCTACCTGAAAATAACGCTAAACTTGCTCTTACACACCGCTGCGTGCCGCCCCCCACTCCCCCACTCTCTCTCTCTCTCTCTCTGTGTGTGTGTGTGTGTGTGTGTGTGTGGAGTGTGTAAAATGTGGGGTGTAGAATGTGGGGTACATTTTTTGGCAGTGCTAAATTCGAGGGTAACGAATCCCAAGCGCAGCCAGCGATTTGGCCAGGGTAATATGCGAAATGTTGCTGCGTTGCTAGCTGGGGAATAGCTGTCACCTTGACGCCACACACACACATACACCCACACACACACTCACGCGTTAATAACAAGACAAACAACACACACCAGCAAAACATCAAGATCAAAAAGCTTTAACATGCCGCTGTAAACATGTGCAAATATTTTTTAACTTGATTTTATTACAATTTCATTTTTCATTCTTTTCTGCTTCTGCTTCTGCTTCTTCTTGTTGTTTTTGTTGTGTGTTTTCCAATTTTCTGCAGTCGGCAATATAATGAAAATATAATTTTCTATTGAATAACAAAAAAAGAGGCAACCCAAAAGCTGCTTACAGACAGGATCTAACGAAGACTTTTCGGCACAGTTGGTCAGCTTTTGGCGATTTGATTTGCTACTGTTTTTTTTTGTTGTTTTGGGTCCCTTCACCTGCAGCTGTTTATCATAATTTTGTTGATTTGCTGTCTGCCAACAGCAGCAGCAACAACAACAACAACAACAACAGCAATCGCGGCAGGCAAATCAAAAAGGGGCGCACCGGAAAAAGCAGCCAACGGACTACTGGCCGACAAAAAAGTTTTACACAAGGCGCGGCCCCGAAAAAACTTTGGCCAAGTATATATTTAAATAGGCCCAAAACAGAAAAAAAGAGAAGCAAACTTGCAGCAGCAGGAGACAAACAACAACAGCGATATTATTATGTATTTTTGGGCAACGCTAAAGACTTTAATACCCTTGAAAAGCGCGGCAAGGCTTTCCAAATTTCCAATTTCGGGATTAAATGCGATAACAGACTGATTAGGCAGTCAATGTTGAAGGCATACATATAGTTGAAGCAACTAAAAATGAAAATAAAAATAAAGTACTGCCAGCATTGGGCCCAAGGCACAATTTTCACACATGAGCCTACAATTGCTTACAATTCCCAAGTGGTTCTGGCTCAAGGCGTGTGATACGAGCTGTATGCTTGCATTGCCAAAGTGTAGAGAAGTGAAGGTTTTTTTTGTTGTTGGACAACGCGGCGTATGCGTCATTTCCAACGCTTTGCACAGGATTTTCATAAGTTGTATTCATATTTGTTTTTTTTTTTGAGTCTGTTTTGTGTAATGAATTGTTGTGACAGCATAATGTGGCCTTTGTTTCTGTCGTCACTTTCTCATTCTTGCTCTCGCTGTTTTTGATGTCATGTGTTGGGCAATTTAATAAAATATGCAATTGCCTTTAGGAGCGTGTGGCGTCAACTGTTGCGCTGCCCTCAAGGGTCTGTGTTGAGTCCAACAGTAGCCAAACAGCCGCGTCTGCCAATTAAAAGCATGGCGTCATGGCAACTCAATTGGCAAATGGGAAAACACCCCAGCCAAAAGGACACACCAACACACACACACACACAAATATTTATTAGCCGCAAAACGTTGCTCATTAAAAAGTTCATCACGGCCACAAACTGGCAAGCTGGCAACTAGGACTCTGCTCCAACGTGGCCTGATTAAAAACTTTTTGCTCCTGGCTCCCGACACAACAACAACAACAACAACAACAACAGCAACAAAACGAAACGCGGCTTTAAGTTGCTGAATCTAAGCCCTCTGCGACTCGCGAGAATGCTGACAGCCCGCCTAATTATGGACTTTGCCCTTAGCTCATCAACATCATCATCATCATCATCATCATCATCATTATCTTCTATAAGGTGAGCGACACAAACTGCTGGACTATCAGTTTGCCTAGCTTATTTTGTTGAGGCGCTGAAATTAATAAGAACTATAGTTAAACTGTTTGATATGTGGTAGCAGTTTTAAGACGTTTGCGTTTCTGCCTGCTAGAATTAGTTCTCATGCAGCTTAAAAACTGCAAACAGCAAATTTTAAAAACTAATAAGATGGTTCAAAATATTCTTAATTTTATTAATTGGCTGTGGAAATTTATATAACTGTTTTATGAAGTCATTGATAATAAGCAGCTTAAAAACTGCAAACTATGCGAAAGCTAACAATTTAACTTAAAATATCTAATAAGTTTTTAAAAATATTATTAATTTTATTAATTGGCTTTGGAAATTTATAAAAATGTTTTAAGAAGTAATTGTTAATAAGCAGCTTAGGCAAGTTAAGTGAATTAGCAATATTTGGAATATTTCATTAAAAAGCTGTAGAAATTTCGATTAAAAATTAGTTTTCAGCAAGCTTTAAATATTTTTCAATAAGCCTTCAAGCTTTAAGCTAAGCTATAGCCATAAATTTAATTATACGAGCTTATAAGCATTTTTTAAAAATATTTAAAAGTTGAGTCTTAAGTGCTTCAATTTTGTTGCTAATCAAATAACAAATCAATGTTTTTTTATATATAATATTTTCTAATTTGGATAGTATTCAATAATACTAGAAATTTTGATCAAAAATTAGTTTTCTGCAAGCTTCAAGTAGTTTTCAATAAGCTTTAAAGCATTATAAGATTATAATCATTTTTTTTTTTACAAAACTAGAAATTAAATAACAAACCTATGATTTTTTTTTTTAAATCTTGAAATATTTGATAGTAATACTTTAAATTAAACGAAACTAAAAAATGTTTAGCTGCTTTTATCAAATTTTCAGCTTCCATTAAGCTAAAATCCTGCCAGCTGCAACTGCTAAGCCAATATATATATTCTAATAGCCATATAACCCTTTAACTTTCTCACATTAGCCAGGCTTTAAAATGTAGCCTCTAAAAAAATGCGCCAACCTTTTTAGTGACAGTTTTTTGTTGTTGCTTAGGTTTTTGGCCTGCAGCCATTTTAGGCAGCTGGCTTTGATCTTTTCGTGCTGTCCTGATTGTTATCCATGTGTGTGTGTGAGTGTGTGTGAGTGTCCTTTATGCTGGGCTTGTCCAGTGGGGTCGTTAGTTTTTGTTTCTCTGCTGCTCTGCTGGCACTTTGCACGCCCCAACGCTTTTTATGGCTTTTTATGGCGCTTTATGGCATTGCATGACTTCATCCGTCCGGCACGTCCGCAACCGAATCGCAATCGCCATCGCAAACGTAATCCAAATCAAAATCAATGAGCATATTAATATACAAACGTGCAGGCTATGCTCAATGGCAAATTGCACTCTTAGGTGGAAATCTAGATAAGTAGAGCCAGGTCGCAGGACACAGGACACTAATCAATGCGCCTTTTGTGTGCGTCTATGTCCGATTGTGTGAGTGAGTCTGTGTAACTGTAATCATTATATAGCTGACACTTCCTGTGCGTCTGTGTGTGTGTGTGTGTGTGTGGCAATAACATATATTTGCAATACACACACACACACACATACAGGACTTGCTTGTGTCTCTTCGGTTGCTGCAACGTTCCATTTAAATAATATATGGCTGACAGACAGTGAGTATAGAGTGCACATTTGTGGCAGTCAGGGGGAGGAGAAGAGGGGTCAGAGGTAAAAGTTAAACATTGCTGACACACGTTTCATTTATTATAAAATATGCAAACTCTGTGCTGTGCTGTGCTGTGATGTGCTCGTTGGCATGATCAACACATTCTTCATTTAATAATGCCATCGTCATCCTTGTTGTCAGTGTCATTAACCAGCCCAGGCACACATCACTTTGCAATGGATGCCCTGTTGCATGCAACACTGCAGCAAGTAGTATCATGCAGCCGCATCAGCTTTAAGTGATTTGCATAATTGGTGCATGTTGCAAGAGCCTTTTTAAATGCCACGCTCATCAGCATGCATAATGCAAATCGAATGTTGCCGCCAGCCAGTTTGAGTCGATTGAGCTCGATTTATTCCGTCATGATTTTTAATAAAGAGATAACGAGTATGAGAGAGAGAGAGAGGGAGAGAGAGAGAGAGAAAGTGGGTTATCTGTTATTCTACACTTATATTGCCAAGCTCGGTTTTACATTTGCAATATATTGATTGGATTCATATTTCATTTAATGCTGCTGTCGTTTTGTAAGCTATTTTCATTCGTACGGAGACTTTAAACAAACAAACGCAACTTTTAGTTCATTTGAATTATATATATACTTATTAGCATAATTCTATAAAATTTTGTAGATTTTATATCAGCAATTGTTTGTGCCTGTATTTGGAAATAGTCAAAATCTTGATTAGACAAGTATTTAATTTAAAGAACATTAATAGCTGCCACTTTTTTGATATCATCTACGCTGCGCAGTCATTTAAATTTAACGTATATTAAATGCTGCCCTTCTATGCGATTCTCAAGAATTCAAGTGAGGGCAGACAATTTTGATGGTTGCCCAGTGATCTGAATCTGTGAGCGTTGTTTGTTGGTGAACTGATTCTCTGCTCTGCCAGTCTGACGAGGTAACTCACTCTTCTCTCTCTCTCTCTCTCTCGTGTTTACTCCTCTTGCTCTCTCTCACTCACGTAATACACTCTCTCTCCCTGTCTTACTTATTGCGCTCTGTCGCTCTCTCACTAATTATTCTCCCACAAATTGCTCTCTCTCTCTCCCTCCTCTCTATCGCTATCTCTCGCTCTATCTCTCGCTCTATCTCTCTCTTGCTCTCCCTCTATCTCTCTTGATCTCTCTCTTTATCTTCCCTATCTCTGGGTTTCTCCCGCTCTCTCTCTATTGCTCTATATCTCTTGCTCCCTATCTTTCTTACTAATTTATCACTCTCTCTCTCTCTCTCTCTCTTACCACTCTATCTCTCGTGTTTTTACTCCTCTCTCTCTAGCTTAATAAGCTCACTCCTCCTCCCTTACTTACTGCTCCCTTTCTCTCTCTCACTCTTTGTCTCTTTCTCTCTCTCTCTCTCGATCTCTCTTTCTTTCTCTTTCTCTCTCTCTCTCTTCCTCTATATCTCTCTCTCTCTCTCTCTTTCTCTCTTTCTCTCTTTCTCTCCCACTCTCTCTTTCTCTCTCACTCTCTCTCACTCTCTCTCACTCTCTATCGTTCTCTTTCGTTCTCTATCTCTCTCTCTCTTTCTCTCTCTCTCTATCGTTCTCTTTCGTTCTCTATCTCTCTCTCTCTTTCTCTCTCTCTCTCTTTCTCTCTGTCTCTTTTTCTCTCTATCTCTCTTTCTCTCTCTCTTTCTCTCTCTTTATTTCTCTCTCTCTGTTTCTCTCTCTTTCTCTCTCTCTGCTTGCATATGTAATTGAAGTTTAGTACATAATGTAAAGCTTCTGCAGCTGCCAGACTATGCAGAGCATGTCTAAAGCCGTATTAGCAACAAATACAAACAAGATGCGAGACAGTCAGACAGAGCAAGAGAGGCAGTGAGAGAGAGAGAGAGGAAGAGGTACAGTGAGACAGCTGGATGGACAGGTTGCTGATGGACTCTGACGGCAAGCGCTTGGCGCGTTGACAAATCATTTCAGTGCGGAGACTGACAAAGGAAAAGTGGCGAAAGAGGGGGGATGAGTGGGGGCTACAGACGAAGTGCTGCTCAGAGAGAGATGATTGACGCCTGCACATTACACTAGAATGTGTGTGTTACTGTGTGTGAATTAGAAACATCGAAACTCGTCATACAGCAGCTGAAATGACAGTTAACTTACATATACATTTCTTTTTGCGTGCATATAGAAAATTTGCCATCCAATTTGGTTATGAATTTTTTAGTTCGCTTTGGCGCTGCTGGCTGACAACTATGCAAATTGCCAACAAGTCCAAACCCAGAGCAGAGGAGCTACCCAGCTAAATACAATGCAAACACAAACCCAAGCAAAGCTGCATGCAAAACTTTTGCTTATTGAAAAAGTTTTTTTTTTTTTTTGAACATTTGTCGTAATATTATGCAGGTCGCTGGTGTGGCTTGAACCCTTTTGGCGTAGCCCAATACAACAACAACAACAAAAAGAATATACACACAATATAAATACAGAGAAAAAATATTCGGATTTTGCAGTGTGAACTTTGTTTTTGTCTTGCTCAACACACTCAAAAGCCCGAGCACCTTTATTTTTGCATTTATTGTGCGAGAACAGAGAACAAAGCGAATGCTCGGGCGCTCAGAATCCGCATCCGGACCCGGACTCAGACCCGGACCCGGACTCAGACCCTCACAACAACAACACAAACTTGAGCGCGTTGATTGATTGTGTCAGAAGGTGGGAGCAACAGCAACAGCAAAAGCAAAAGCAACAGGGTGTTTACTGGCTACCACTGCAGTCAAATCGGAGCGGGGGGCAATGGCAATGTAAATTGCTGGCTCCTCGAGTGGCTGAGGCTGATGGCTCTCGGCGGCTGTTTGCATAAGCACAAGCCAAATGAAATGAACTGAAAGCAGCTCCAAGTGCTTTAAAAATTTAAATGCCTGTACAAATAGGTGTGTGTGTGTGTGTGTGTATTGGTGTGTGTGCGTGCTGGGAATGTTAAAGCTGCGCTGCGCATATTAAATTACGGCCACCAAAATTTCGTCGATTAGTCCTTGGCCACAAAAAGCAGCAACAAGTAAGCGGCTCGAACAAATTTGTTGCGCATACGCAGCGTACGCCAAGTCGCAGCCACAATGACGCTGTAAAAGTTTCAGCACCTCGCGCTATCGTTTGTGTTTGCTGTGCGTTGTTTTTTTTGTTTTGTGGCTCATAAACGTAAGATATAAAATATCTTTATAGTGAATGACGCTTTGTGGTTAAAAATAAATCAGCGCAGCCCACGTGGCGTATGCGTAAAAATTTAAGATCCCTATGTTAGTGTGTGTGTGTGTGTTGTTGTTGTTGTTGTGCGTTTTTTGGCCATTTGTGAAAAAATTGCGCAACAAAGCGTTATTAAATGAGACATTTAATTAATTGCCATGGCCCGGCTGCAAATTAATTATGTAATCTTAGCACCTCAGGCATAAATGAGTGCTGTAATGAAATTTAAAAAGCAGCACATGCACAAAGAGCGCGCATTAACGACAGAGACAGAGAGAGAGAGAGAGTGAGTGAGAGGGAGATAGATAGAGCGAGCGAGCCTACAGCTAAAATGTGTGTACACATATTGAAGCACAGAAATAAATTAAATTGCATACTTTGAGGCGCCGGGACGCACTTGACAGCTGGCCACAAAAGCCAGGCAGTCAGCAGAGCAAAGATTTTGAATAGCACGAGGGCAGCTTAAGCAGTACTCAAGTCTTTAAGCTGTAGGCTTTTAAAGTTGTGCCCCAAAACAAGGATGTAAATGAGAAAAAAGACTTGAGAAAACATATTTTAATAGAGTAAGATTAGTTTTCAATATGAATTTGCTTTTTTATTTACATTCAAGAAGAAAATGTTTTATGTTACAACGCTATTGGGGATTACTTTTTTCCTTGGAAAATACTTTTTTTGTTAGTTGGCCACATTTCTTGTTAACACTTATATTTGAGAGATATTTTTCATAATTCTAAAGCATAAAGAGACTAATAATTGAAATATAAACATAATTTTGAAATATTTTTACTATAGCTATGCAAATATATATATATATATAATATTTGAATACTTATATGTATATAAATGAGCATTTATTTGAATTTGTTTTGTTTTTCCTTTAGAATATATTTGTTTATAGTTTTTCTTTCAAAGTAAAGCTGCTTTCGCTTTGTGATATAAAGATGCTATACTTTTGAATTTTATTTAAATTTTTTTAATAATGCAGATTAAATATTTACAACAATTAGATAAAAACAAAGAAATTTACCAATGTTTTCTGAGTGCCACGAAAGTCAAATTTTTATTACATTTTTTTTAATTATATAAAATTTTTATTAAAAACATGTGGGCTAAGCTAATAATGAAAACCTTTTGAGATTGAAGTTAATATGTGAAAGATTAAGACTAATGAAATTGCCCTCGCAGCGCAGAGAAGTGCAGACGTCAACACTTGTGGATTTGACTGTGTATGGGTGTGTGTGTGTTATGTGTATGTGTGTGTTATGTGTGTGTGTGTGTGTGTTATGTGTGTTGTGAGTGTTGGTTGTGCGTTGCTTGTGTGAAGTGCAGATAGAGTGTGCTGCCATAATAAGCAACAAAGGCAAACCAAAAAGCAATGTTTATTTTGCTTTACAAAACGGAGCAGGCGGAGGAGGAGGCATAGAAGCAGCCGGAGACAGCGGCTCAACTTTTCACTTGACTACAGCAAACGAAACGAAAATGTTGTGCGCCAGAGCATTGTGTCAGCCAACACAAACACAAATACAAAACACAAACACAAATACAAAACACAAACATGAAACGGCAATAGCAACTCGTTCGTTCTCTCTCTCTCTCTCACTCATACACATGCAACAGGACACGAACATGGAAAACGGACACGGACACGGACACGGGCATAATGGCGAAACGTGGAGCGGCACAGCAGCAGCAGCAAGTCCTGGGCTTAGCGCTTAAGCCTGCTGCGACAGGACATTTAATCTGCTTGTATTAAGTTCGGTGTGAGGCGAGAGCAATAGCAGCCGAGACAGGACAAAAGCCACACCAACTTTCAGCTCCAGGAGCAAGCAAAGCAGCCAGGCAAAACCAGCGCAGAGAGCGTGAAGTCAGCAACAGCTTCAAGTGGAGCTGGGTGGGGCTAGGTGGTGCTAGGTGGCGCTGGGTGGCGCTGGGTGGGGCTGGGTGGTTCTGTGGCCAAGCCAAAAGGGTAATGCCAAAAGCTGTTGCTGTGATTTTTATTGTAATTCTACGAATTGTTATTTTACTTTAACAAGCCCAAACTCAATCTGTGTGTGTGTGCCTGTGTGTGTGTGTGTGTGTGTGTGTGTGTGTGTGTGTGCCTGTGTGTGTGTGTGTCAAGTCAACTTGAGAAATGTCATGGGGCTAATATCAAATGTGTCTCCTTTTTCGCTGGAGTATCGTCTATTTGAGGTCTGACACAAATTGGCAACGCACAAAGCAGATATATATATATATATATATAAATATATACACTCGACTACTCCCTGTGTTGTAAAAGTGGTTAGCCAATTCATTACCAATGTGTAAAAGTAAAGTCAAATAAAATTCAGCTCATTTCATGCGGTTGACAAATAAAGCCACACAAATTAAGTAGCCGTAACATCTTGATTTTGTCTATTTGGCTAGCAATTTGAATATATATATATATATATTTATCTGGTATTTGCATAGTATTCAATTAAAGTGTAGTGTCTTCAAATGTTTGCTTATCAAATACCATAAATCTATAGTGTGCTGCATAGTTATCAAATTTGTTACAGCTTTTATTTGATTTGATTTATTTTTGTTATTCTGGTAGTGCTTTCTATATACTAGTTCAGTTTAACTTTGACCCAGTTAACTGCTGCCATTTGTGAGCCTTCTTGCCTTTTGTCTGAGTGTGGCTGTGAAAAGTGCTCAGTAAATGTTGTGCATGAATCTCTAGAAATTGCTGTCTATCTGACTATTTCTGCAATTTCACAGCAGCAGCTGCTGTTACGAAATTTGCACAAAATTCCAGTTATATCTATATATATAAACTACATATTGGTATAAGTGTGTGTGTGTATATATATTCAATTTATTGTGCAGCATTAGAGACATGCTTCCGGTCTAAATTACACTTGTTTAATGCCGTTCAACGAATCATATTCCATAGAAAATAGTTCAGATCAATTAGAAAGAAAATATGTATAGAAAAGTAATTATTGTTGAGTTTTAAGTTTCCAATTATCAAATGCACTCATTATTGTGTTTATTTTGGCAAAACTAAAGTATTTTACTTACAAGTAATCAATGTTGAATATAAAGTTGTTAGTAAATTTAATTATTTAATTTAATAATTTAATTTAATATTATTTAATAATTTACACAATTGAATTACAAATAATGCTGCACATAATAGCTGATAAGCCAATAGATACAGAATACAGATACTGAATACACAGAAGAAGTTTGAAATCAAATTCCTAGTCATGCAGCAAATTCAATTGAATAAAGTGCAGACTTTATCAAAATCTTACGCAAACAGAGCATCAAAAGTGCGCGAATGCTTCAACTGTGTGAAAAAAAAGGTGTGAAAGAAGAAGAGGCAAAACTAATTTCCGGCTATCGAAAGCGGCACAAACAAAAGCGCAGCAAAGCGGAAATCGAATTAAGGCGCTGAATGGAAAAGCTTGCGTGACTCTAATTAGGGAAGAGCATGTGAGAATGCTTTTGTGTAAGCTTCACCTTTTCCTTTTCCTTTTCCACTTTTTTCTTCCTCTACAAGCCGCGCATTTACGAGCCTTAGTGGCTGCAAGTTTGTAAATAATGCACTTGCGTCTGCTTGACACCCGCACAGTGTGGCCGAAACACTTTTGCGCATAAACTTCTTTGGCTGCAGGTGGGCGTGGCAGTCTGTGATTACATGCAGTCTGTGGCAGCTGCCTTTGGGGCCATGCAATATGCATGATGTTTTCCATGTTGTTGTTGTTGTTGTTGTTGTTGCTTAAGTGCCATGACAGAGCCGAATGCATTTGCTGCATTTGCATGCTCGGCATTTTTCTGCATTTTTCTGCATTTTTCACTGGATACAACAGAAAAAGAAGAAGCGAACAAGCTCCGGGCACGCATTAAGTGCCAGTAAGCGCGTGCTGCTGCCCATGAAAAATGTATTTCAATATTTTTCTTTTTGCTCGCTGCTCCGCTTTCAAACAAACACTAATTAATGGCCGACGTTTTTTTTTTTGTTGTTGCCCGCTCGCATTGAAACTGGGTGAAGAGGGTCAGTTGCCAGGCAACTGGCAGCAGTAGTGCCACGCCCACCGCCAACCGCCCCCCCACTGCTTCATACTCAACTCTCTTAACATAATTACGCTTTTATTCAAGTGTAGCCTACCAGCAGGCGCACGTAGCCTGCTAAAGGGTATATACATACATGATATGTTTGACTGCCAAAAAAATAGAAGGAAAATACAACACACACACAGAGCACACTCGTTGCTTAATTTCCGGTGTGTAACTAATTAAAACTTTAGTATAGCTAAAATACGAGCAAGCAGACAAAAAAAAAATGTAGAAAAAATAACAACTCTCCAATTGGCTGACCTTGAGTCCAAGGACCCCCGTCTGTCCTTGAACAATATGCAGTGTGTGCTGTTAGTCGAGAATGCCGACTGCTGAATGCTGAGCTGCCAAAATCAATGGCAAGCAGTCGAGCCCAGTTAACAGCTAAATCCCATTTGCCTCGGGCTAGCTGCAAAACTATCTGTAAAAGGGGGCTTACGAAATTCACTGGAACTCTGCCAATGCATGTGAAATTTGTATTTGTGTTTTGTTCTGAATGATTATATCCAGCTGGCTGCACAGCAAAAACAGATTAGTGCACTTAATGTTGTTACAAAACATTATTTTAAAATTTGTAAGTGCTAAATTTGAAAATTTAATGGTAATGATTTCAAACTTAAATTTAAATAATATCTAAAATAGTTCAATTTTAATTTGAAATTGTCTGGAGTTAGTTTTAAACTATAGTAATATAGAACAAATATATATTTATATATTTTCTTTTTGAAATATTTTCCAATTATTGTTGTAAAGTTTGTAAAATTATAAAGTGAACAATAAGTGCTAAATTATAAAATTGAATGGTAACATTTCTAAACTTTTTGTGGTTCAAACTGCAAAATTGGTCCAAAATAGTTTAATATTAATATGATATTGATACAATTACATAATAGAGAAAGTTTTAAGCTATAGTATTCATGTATATTAGGCTATATTGAGTTGAATATTAAGCTATAGTATATCTGTTATATTTAGAAATATTCACAATATTATTCTAAAATTTAAAATATTATGTTGATTTTAGACTTTTATAGTTTTATTTTATTTCGTCCAAAAAGTTTAATTTCAATATGACTTAAATAAATACTAGAGTTATTTTAAGCATTAGTATTTCTATAAGTTATAGTGTATCTGTGAAATTTTGAAATAGTCACAATATTAGTCTAACATTTAAACCTGTTTATTTGTTCATTGTGTAAAAGCAAGTTCAGACAGCATCACATAAGCATATGTAAATGTATAATGTATGTGTATACATATTTTGTACACCTGTAGCACCTGCAGGCGTGTCGTGGATATATATTTTGTAGCTGGTGCTTGCAACCGCAGAAACCACAATATGCCACATGCATCGCTGGTTTGGTTGCAAGGGAATATTTCAAATATGAAAATCATTTATTCGCATATTTCGCATATTTCTGTTTCTGGTGTTGGGGTATGCGTTACGCCTCCCGCCCAACCCCACAGCACTTGTGGGCGTGGCATGCCGTGAGGTTAGCCAAAGCCGATTAGCGAAAATTGAATTTACAATTTGCCTCTGATTGCACTTGAAAACAGCATTAAAAAAGAAAAAGGGACTAATTTATGCAGCTTGAGCGAATCGTGTAGTTTGAGCTTAAATATATCTTATTTCGTTGCCAAGAATGTGCTAATCTGCAGATGGCTGAAACAAGTTTAATTGGCAGTCAATTTAAAGTGCTTAGAAACATTTTCTATTTCAAGTGAAAATTTTTGGGAAAGCTTGCAACCTTGTTGCAAAGATCAAATAGCTAGTTTTAATTTTGGCAACCGCATAGAATATAGTTGAATACCTACATGAATTCTTTTTTTAAAACAAAGTAAATTATAAAACTTTTGGTCTGATGCGAAACTTTAGTTTTCTGCTAGTTTTCATTGCATTTAAAATAAATAAAATATGATATTAGTCTAATCTATTTATTTACTGTCGACTATTGACAGTCGACACAAAATAATTTATATAAAATTATAAGACATTTTAAAGTATATAAAACAATTAAATAAAATTTATAATATTAAATAAAATATATAAAGTTAAAATTACGCTAAGTTCTGGGGATATTAATAAAAAGTTAAGAGATTGGTTCAACATTTGTTGCAAGGATTCGGGAAAACCCAGAAAAATCCAATCAAACCAAAACTCAATCAAAAAACAAGTAAGAGTGCTCTAGTCGGGAGTGCCCGACTACGAGATACCCTGAACCCAGTCCTTACAATCATTCATATTAATCTAAACACACACATGCTGCAGTACAAGCAGTACAAGCAGTGCAAGCGGTCTAAGCAGTTAGCTTGCTTTTCGCTGAGCCCCACATAATGGAAAGTTAAATCTTAAATAACTTCTGTGTTTATCGTCCGATCTTATTGAAATTTTTGGGGCAAACAATTGTCAATAATATGTGTGACCAAACCAAATTGCAAGGTCGTACCTTCAAAAATGCGTTTTTTAACTTTTGGGGGGTTTGGGGGGTGGTATCCAAAAAGTGAAAAATTTGTTCATGTGTATGCTATTCGAGATTATACATTCAAATTAGGGGCCTCTAGCTCTTATAACTTGTAAGTTATATCCAAAAAACGCTGGTCTAAAATCGAAATTTATCGATAACTTTTGAACGGGACGAGCTATCGATAAATTTTAATAAACTTGATCTGTCCCGGGATTAGGAGAACTTATGTTCCAAATATGAAGTCTCTAGCTCTTGTAGTCTCTGATATCTGTGTGTTCATACAGACAGACAGACGGACAGACGGACAGACGGACAGACAGACGGACATGGCCAGATCGACTCGGCTATTGATACTGATCAATAATATATATACTTTATATGGTCGGAGATGCTTCCTTATGCCTGTTACATACATTTGCACAAACCCATAATACCCTTTTTACCCATTTTTAATGGGTTCAGGGTATAAAAATATTTACTTAAAGTTAATATATAGTATTAGGAATTATACTATAAAATGAAGAGCTTAAAGAGAGATAGAAGAAATATTAATTAGAAATACGTGCAATGAAAGTTTTTTGAAATATATAAGAATTAAATTGAAATATAAATCTGAAATTAAATAGTTATAAGGCTTATAAACTTAAATATTTACCTGAAAATTAGTTAGCTATGTTTAATAATTTCTTCTTTGAATTTTTTTGTCAATTTCACTGTCTCTAATCCAAGTTAAAGTTTAAATAGAAGAAAATGTGTCTGTAAACAAGCTATTCCGTTGATAAGCTTGATTTGTAATAAACTTAGACTGGTAAATAGAGTGTAGCTATTTGCAAAGGAAATTCCTGTCATTCGAAACCGCCGTCTGGCCTTAAGGCAATCTTAAGCTGGACTAAAATAGCAAAATAAAAGCAGACAGCGAAAGCGAAAGTGAGCTGGAAAAAATTGAATAAACCGCATAAAAAGTGGAAATCCTTTTTGGAATTTGCAAATAACTTATGCGCAACCACAGGCAAGAAAAGGTGGCTCCCCGCTGAATCCGGCCAATCCTGCCAATCCTGTCCACTACTAAGTCAAATTGCGCTGCAGTTGTCACATTTCTCACTGGGGCCCTCAAGTTTTGGGTTTTGGCTTTTAGTTTTGTACAACTTTTGTGGCAAATACTTTCGACAAGTTCTCTAAGAAGCTGCCAACCTGGCCAAGTTCTTTTGGGCACCAAAGACAATTTGTCAATTTGTGTTATCCTCTTATTATTTTCTTTCTTCTCTTTATTTGCCGAAGAGCCTCTTTGTGTGTTTGTGTGTGTGTGTGGGCGCATTTGTCTCGTCCGATTGTCTTATTATGCGTTATAAAATGTATGACGGCTGTTAAACAGACTTAAGTCGGTATAAAAAAATCAGAATGAATGCAAACGAGCATAAAAAAGCTTTTTCAAATTCACCCACGCACACACACACACACAGATTTAATGTGTCTGTGTGTATATGTGTGTGTGTCAAGCCCTCTCCTTTTTTTCTGCTGTCCTTTCTATATATATATATATACATATATATTATATCAAATATTTCCTGCATGCGTTCACAAAAATAATTTCTTTCGCACATTTTCATATGCTGCTTTATGAATCAAATTATAGGCACCTATGTGTGTATTTTTTTTGGGGTGTGGTGTGCGTGTGTATGTGTGTGTGTGTGTGCGTGTGTGGGTTTATTATGAAAATGCCACGAATTACTCGCGTATGAAAGTCATCATTAATTTCTCTCAGACGCTTGGCCTGACAATCATTCTGGAATTTAGTCGCTCAGCCATCAATCGTGACCGCCCACTTGCTGCCACGCCCATCGCAGCCACTGATTTTCTTTTGGCTCTTATTAAGCGCAACTCGCACTTTTCAGTTTGTATTTTTTTTTTTTGGTTAGCTTGAGTTCCGTTTTTTACGAGCTCATCAAAGTTGTGAGCGATTTTGAAAGATGCTGCCATGTGACAAGGATAAACAAGGTCATAAAAATGCGCCAGAGATGGCGCGCACAGATTCAAATTCATCACCTGGCTACACTCAGAGCTAACAAAGACTGACAGTGGCCTTTATATTATGCATACGCCCTGTAATCAGTTAATAGTCGCAGGAATAATGCATGAACGAAACAATGTTGCGTTGCGTTACGTTACGTTACGTTACGTAGTGTGCAGGTGCGGAAGTGCCGGAAATCCGGTTATGCTCATCGTTTCCGCTTATTAAAGACGGGCGTAGCTAATAAAAATTAAACTAAACGTCTTCGGTTTGCTTTTGGCATTTTCGGCGGAAACTAATTTTCTTGTCAGTTTTAATTATGGCTCGCTATTAAGCGAAGCGTAAGCCACATGTCCTCACTGTGCTCATGTGTGTGTGTGTGTGTGTGTGTGCGTAGCCAGTGGCATATTATTAGTCCATATAAATTCATGTCAGTTGGGTTTCGCTTTAATTAACTTTCATGTTTGCATTAGCCATTTTGTCTAAAATGACTTTAGGCCCGTTTGCCAGCTTCCGCTTGTTATTTTGGCCATTATGCCACATATGGCCTATTGTCATGACCAAGGCTTGTTGTTATTATTGCCATCTGTCGTACATGGCCCAGCTAGCTAATTGGCATTCCCAAAAACAATGCCGCACAGCACACTTGGCCAATTTAGTTTGTGACTGCCCGCAAATTCATACGAAATTTGACTTTTTGGCCAACTGGTCAACTGGCTAATCTGTGGATTTTGGCCAAGTGCGAAGATTATTGCCATAAGCAAAACGCATCCAATTGTTGTTACACAATTTGCATTTTATTGGAACTGAAGACAATTCACTGCACGATTATTAAACAATAGTAATAACAACGGGTATCTGCATTTGATTAGCCACATTTACAGCTAAATTAGTATTGAAATTCTTACTAAAATCAAGCAGAACTCATTTACAAAGCTATCATGTGGTTAATTTCTTAGAAATGCATATCCACCACTTAAAATTCTCCATACTTTGTCAAAACTCATCCGATTTTCAATCCCAAGGCGGTTCTGATCATTTTTTGACCTCTACAATAAACCTGCATTTAAATTTGAAGCATTTTCGACCTTCTCATGATTTTCTACGAAAAACAAACCACAAAGAGGTTTTCAAATCCCTAGAAATCCCCTTTGAAGACTGCTAACTAACATAACTTTGCCAAAACTGAACCTATCTTGAGGCTTCAGACGATTTTGTTCATAGTTTTTCCTCTACATTTAATCCACATTTAAGTTTTATAAATTTTGGAAAATTTCATTTTTTTTACTTTTTTCCGAAAAAAAACCTTTACTCCCCCCTTACTGTTTTTCGGAATTTTTCTTTCTTAAAAAAATAGAATATCGTAATTATATTTTTAATCGATTGTGGGTGTCACAATTAGTATAAACAACTATTAGAAAACCGATTCTTGGAGGTTTCATTTTTTAGCCTAAAAACCTTCCAAAATTAACAAAAAATTTAGCTTGTAAAGTGATATTTTTATACCCTGAACCCATTAAAAATGGGTAAAAGGGTATTATGGTTTTGTGCAAATGTATGTAACAGGCATAAGGAAGCATCTCCGACCATATAAAGTATATATATTATTGATCAGTATCAACAGCCGAGTCGATCTGGCCATGTCCGTCTGTCTGTCCGTCTGTCTGTCTGTATGAACACACAGATATCAGAGACTACAAGAGCTAGAGACTTCATATTTGGAACATAAGTTCTCTAATCCCGGGACAGATCAAGTTTATTTCATTTGATCGATAACTCATCGCATTCAAAAGTTATCGATAAATTTTGATTTTAGACTAGCGTTTTTGGGACATAACTTCAAAGTTATAAAGCTAGAGACCCCAAATTTGGCATGTATAATCTCGAATAGCATACACATGTAACAAATATTTCACTTTTTGGATACCATCTCCCAAACCCCCCAAAAGTTAAAAAAACGCATTTTTGAAAGTACGACCTTGCAATTTGGTTTGGTAACACATATTATCGACAATTGCTTGCCCCAAAAATTTCAATAAGATCGGACAATAAACACAGAAGTTATTTAAGATTTAACTTTCCATTGCGTGGGGCTCAGCGAAAGAGCAAGCTAACTGCTTAAACCGCTGGCACTGCTTGTACTGCTTGTACTGCAGCATGTGTGTGTTTAGAGTAGTACGAATGATTGTAAGGACTGGGTTCAGGGTATCTCCTAGTCGGGCACTCCCGACTAGAGCACTCTTACTTGTTTTCCTAGAAATACTCTTCTCATACTTCAAACTGCCATAACTTTGCCAAAACTGTACCGATTTTGAAGTTCTAGGCCAATTTGTTCATAGCTTTTCCTCTACTTATAGTCTGAAGCATTGTCGATTTTTTGATTTTCCTTTAAAGGCTCCCATGAAAAATATATTGCAACTTAAGCTAGTTGTTGTTCAATTGTTGAGTTGCACTCAATGTTTGTCAATGTTTTGCATTGATTAAAAGAACTCAAAGTGTCTACTTTTCTGAGCTGGCTAAATCAAGAAACGTTGCAAGTTGAAGTTGTGTTGGGTTTTATTCATGGCCAAAGTTTTGCTGTTGGCCAACAGAGTAACTGTAAATCGCCGGCTCAGTTTCTGGTTTCTGGATTCAGTTTCAAGTGTTGGTGACTCAATTTGCAATTAAATTGTGCAAAGGAGCCGTGGAGCAGGAAGTAGGGGAGAGGTAGAAACCAGGCAGGCTAAACAAACGAGCGAAAGCACATAAAATTGTTGTAAAATTTCAGGCCTGACTTGTTTCTGTAGGCCCGAAACGGAAACGGAAATGATATTTTGTTGCTGCTGCTGATGGAATGTACAAATGTGCATAAAATTTACTCAACGCTTTCCATTTCTATTTCGGTTTGTGATTTGTGTTTAAAATTCATAAAGTATTCATAACACTAAAAACGCAAAAGCGGCCACTTAAAGGACCATAGAAAAATATTATTTGCTGCTCGATAACATTGAAATGGCATTGGAATTGTGTTGTGTGCTGTTTGTTTTATTTGTCGCTTAGGCTGTTGGCAATTCAAATTGCTTGTTTGCTACCCATTGCAGGCAAATAAATATAGATATATGCAGCATTTGAACAAATTATTAGCAATTGTGAACATGTGCGTGTTTGTTTGCTAAGTTTATTTTCCATTCCAAATTGCCAGGCACTTTGATGCAAAATTGATGCGAATAAACAAGTGCGGACGGACTGCAAATAAACAAAAGGAAAATATTTTATAAATGTTTAACAACATATCGACTTTAATAACAGAGATGCATTCTGAAAGAAATTCCATCTGCAATTGCAAATGGCGTTTGCCATTTACAGTACGTGGTATGCAATTGTATAAGTTATAAACCTATTTTATATACTATAATTAACCTGCTCACAGCATGCACAGTTACCTAGCCTTCTAACTGTATTTCCCAGCGCCACAAACGCTTTGTTGCAGTTGCTGCTAGTTTTATTTAAACAGCAATATATAAACTACAATGGTTTACTTTCCCACCTCTCTTTCCCACCTCTCTTTCTCTTGCTCTTTCGCTTTGTCTGTTTCTTCAGTTACAGTTGCTAGACTGTTGCCTGATATATGAGTCCGTGTTTAGCCTTCATAATATTTGCAGCTCATCCTTGACAGCAGCAACTATTCAACGAGAGTTGAGCGCCTTTCGAGTTGGCAGCTACTTGTTAGGCTAATATGCACAACCAATTTGGTTTATAGAGTTCTTATAGTCTTTGAGTTTTGATAGGCTTGAGATTTATCTGGAATACAGATAGCTAACTACGATTGGAACATTAAATTATATATATAATTTACAGTATATAATTTTTTAAAATTTGTTTATATGTAAATTAATGCTTAACGTACTCAAATATATCGATAAATTAAATACAAATTATGTATGTTGATTTCATAATCGATTATTTTGATTGTACTTCAGTTGATATTCAGTGACTCGTTAAATATAATTCTTATCGATTGCGAACCTCAATAAAGATACTTTTGAAAAAATTATATGTATATAATTAAAATAAGATAATTTGTTTATTTGCTTAAATGGTAATGAATCCAATTGGAACTGCATATTTATATTACTCAAATATATCGATAACGTTTTTTCATTGATAATTTTGATTGTAATTCAGTTGACATTAAGTAATGCCTTACATAGAATTCTTTTCGTTTTGGAAACCTTAATAAAATTTTTTTTTTTTGAATAAAGGAACTCATCTTTTAAACAATAGTTTCTCTGTAAGCTAAATGGTATAGTGTTAAGTAACTCTTATAAAGAAGCCATTAAATAACGCTTTAATGGATTGTATGGATAAACTTATCTTTCCATCAATAGTTCGTGTGAAAGCTAAATGATATAGTGTAAGCCAAATGATATAGTCTTATAAAGAAGACATTAAGTATATAGTATGGATAAAAAGGAACTTATCTTTCGCTCGATAGTTCGCTTAAACGCTTTAAACATAATTCATTCCAATTTGTCAACCTCGATAAAGACATGCTGAAGAAAACTAGCTGATCTATCAACCATTTTATAGATATAGTCATTTGATTCGACTTAAGTAGATATCCGCTTACATATGCTTGTATTTCAAATGACCCTTTTTAATATACAAACAAAGTTTGTCATTCATTAAAAATGGCTGCGCATTGTTCAAGGCCTGTTAAGGTGCTGTTATACGAATTAAAAATTAATTGCTAGTTGTCGCTTTGCTATTATTATTCTTTTTCATTACAATGTCAACACGCAGCGTTATTAACTACTTGAATATTTGCCAATGCCAATGCTGATGCTGATGCGCTTTTTAATGATCACAGCTCGTTAACAATAATGTTAATCGATAAATGAGTATAACAACTGTTTGGCGTTGAAATTAATGTTATGTACTCAGTCATAGAATGCGCTCGCATTAAACTGGCCAAACTAATTAAATGCGAATTGATGCATGAGCGTCACGTCACGTCACGTCACGCAAGCGCTGGGGGTCACAGGTCACCTGCGCTGCTTAATGTGCAAATAAAATGGCGCAAATGTCTTTGCTGTGCATACTAATTGCAAGCAGACGGCGGCAAGGACTAAAGGACAGCCAGGACACGCCGACTCCTTGGCCCAATTAGCCGTTTTGGCTGGCATAAAAGTCAAATCAGCTGCCAAATGGCCTTTATACAGGGAGTAAAGCGCGACTCGCACGGTGACATTGACTGAGAGACCCACTTGTGTCTAACCGGCTGGCTGGCTGGCTGGCTGGCTGTTGTCCTTGTTGTGCCATCCTGCTGCTGCGACCCCGCTAAACAACAAACTGTTGCTTCTCAGCTGTTTGCCCCTGCGAGGCGCTTGCGCATTGTAGTTATTTAGTACAGCCGCAGCCGGGCCTGGGAGTCGGGCTCTTGGGTTTTTTTTTTGCTGCCACAACCCCTGCGCGCAACAGTTTGGGGCATTCTTATGCTCGACATGGGGATATTTGCTAGCTGTTGCTTCGCGCCGCTGTCGACGACGCCGAGTCCGAGTCGCAGTCCTCAGTCGCAGTCGCAGTCGCAGTCACAGTCCTTAGTCCTTAGTCCTCAGTCTGTTTGGGGACTTCACTGCGTGCGAACGTGCGAGCATTCTAAACGCGCTCCTATTCAACACAACACAAATCGACGTCGAACGGTCCGAGCGTATACAGCTATATATATATATATATATATAAAACACACACACATACAGGTATACAGTTTATATGAGGTATTACTCGCACGTATGATGTATACACCTGCTACATAAAGTTCAAACACACACATCTCTACCATGTGTGTGTGTTTTGCTGCTGCTTATAAAAAAACGCGTTTAATTAATGTAAAAGTGTCGCTGTTGTTGTTGGCCAGCATTGCATACTTAGAACATACACTCATACACTCACTTGTTCTTGTGTGCCGCTGGCAAAACTCATAAGCGCGTTAATGTGCCATTAATTTTTCGCATGTGTCTCTGCTGACATTATGAAGTGCTAAAAACAAGAAGAGAAATGTGAATTGATT
Organism: Drosophila flavopinicola; assembly: GCA_035042425.1. Lineage (NCBI taxonomy): Eukaryota > Metazoa > Arthropoda > Insecta > Diptera > Drosophilidae > Drosophila > Drosophila flavopinicola. The sequence goes on along the minus strand of JAWNLL010000452.1, from coordinate 13,595,205 downwards.
TGTCGACATTTTTGAACTGCAACTGTGCTTAATTGCAAATTATTTTCCGCTCTCTGTTTTTTTATAGTTTGTTCAAGTGACCAAAAATCACGTATACGCTGCGTATTCAGGTGAGGCACATATTTATAGCATTAAACTATTTAAATATATTTAATAGCAATGCTTTTAATTGGTTTATGAAGAAAATGTAATCAAGCACTCGCTTTAATTAAGAGCAGTAGCATTGTTTTTGTGTAATTGAATGAGAGAGGCTTTGAGCCAGTTTGGGCAAATGAATTTATATTCGCATAGCAATTTGCAGAGATTTTCAGCTTAATTTGTGCCGTGGATTTCTATTGAAAACATTTCTGTAGTTATTCTGGTTGATTTGTTGCATTTAATTGGCTACAAATTGTGTGTTCTCATAACAGAGTTTATCTTAGCTTCTCAGGAACGCAACTTGAACATATTCTCAATGTAACATTGTGTTGTTATTCCATTTTGCACATTTTCATATATGTATATGAATTCATCAAAAGCTGCGCTTCAATAACATTAATGAAATTTGCAGAATATTTCGTTGTCATAAATTTATAATCATTTGATGAATATTAAATGTGAATTAAATTGAAGCATAAATTAAGCATAAATATTCGGAATGCTTAAATTCTCTTGCTGAATTGTTTAATCAATTACGAATATTGCATTTGCATATATTTTATAACAGCTGCATGATTTATTTATTTATGCCGCTATCCAATTTCTTTACATCATCCATAGAAAGAAAATCAAATAAATTTAACTATCATTATGTTTTAATAAATGTTTTTTACACATTCAACAAAATTTGGTCTACAAAACTAGAAACGAGAGCAAACTAATTATAAGCAATTAAATCTTTCTTTTAACAGTTTAATTGAAAACTTCTCATTCCCCAACGCAAAAATGGAAATTTAAATTGAATTCTGCACAGTTGAGTTCCCAAGTTGATTTGCGAAAAACAACGTCAAAGTGAAAACTCTTACAAGTGCTTCTGAAGAAGGGCTCAATAAATATAATGACAAAGAAAAACAAATTGTTGGAAAATCACTTTCCTTCGAATGCGCCCCAGCCCCCAGCTTGCTATCACAGCTATCTTGTTTGAGCAACTGCATTATAAAAAAAAATAAACCGTCTTCTTGTTTTAGTTTTATGCAATTTTTTGTATGCAGCAGCAGCTATTTGTTGTTGAGCGAAACTCGAGCAAAACTTATGCAAATTTCTGCTTATAATTTAGCTTGGCACTCGAGGAATCAAAAGTTGTGAAGCGAAGGAGAGAAAGAGACAGGGCGAGGGAGAGAGAGAGAGTAGGAGAGAGTCAGCAAAAGCTTGAACATGTTGCCAATTTTAAGCGATTTTAAATAACTCTTGTTGTTGGTGTGTCGCTAAATGTTGTTTTATTTTTAGTCGCACAGAAAGTGTGTGTGTGTGTGAGTGTGCGTGTGTGTGTGTGCTGTGCCTTGGCATAATTTGTAATTCCCTTTTGCCAGGCAACAACAAAAGCCAAACAACCAGGCCAAAACAGCAATTTAAAATAATTTCCACTGCTGCTCTAAATGGCATTAAGCATTAAGTCATTTTGAGGGCAGGCAAAACTTGGCACTGTGTGTGTGTTGTTGTGGCATATGTGGTTGTGTGTGTGTGTGTTTATGTGTGTGGCATTGCACATTTATGCATATAATTGAGTTGCAAACACGACGACAAACTCAAGAATGTGACTGCATGCCTATTTTATGCCATGATTTAGTATTTTATTTAACAAACCAACTCAATGGCTCACAATTACCTGAACAACTTTATGTGCTGGAAAAGTCCATTCAAAATTTCAGGAAATTTAATCATAGTATAAACCGAATTCTCTTTTTACACGGTAAATTGGTTCCAGAAAAAAAACATTGAACAAATTTCGCAAAAAAAAAAATTTAAGAAAAAAGATTAAAATCTTGTAAAATAATTGTAGAAAAAGGCATTTTCAAACCGTGTAAAAAGAGAATGAGGTGTATATATTTCTCATGCAAAGGAACACCCTGTATATATGCGCCATTTACTGCGCTCCAGCCAGCTACAGCAGGCAGCAAATTATTATCCATCATATTCGCAACATTCGCACAATTAGCGAATCTGAGATTCGTGGAATGTGTTGGTGCAAAAATGTATTTGCCACAATTTTTGGCATGTTCAATTAGGCAGCAAATTTGCATCTGATCAGTTTGTCTCTCGCTGGACATTGCACAATAACAAATTCAATTGCAAACAGCATCAGCAGCAGCAGCAGCAGCAAAGGCAGCAGCCACACGCAGCAAACTGATGAATTAGAAATATGCCGTGACGTGACGTGACGTGATTTGCGGTGCTCACACCATAGTGTGTGTATTTTGCAGCTAACAGTAAACTCAATTAGCTTTATTTTTTTAGCGAAAGTGCTTAAATTAAGCATAGTTGCTGGATTTGGCAGCTCAAAGCTGATGAGAGCTTTGTACATTTGATATTCAAGCTTAATTTTAGTCGCATCACAATTTATATTAAACTCAAATGGCATATAGAATGATATTATAAGATAATTCAAAGCTGAACTTTTGAAATCTATTATATTTCTCTAAACGTTTGTTATTTAATTTTAAAGTATTTATGAAATGAAATATATAAATGCATATTTTGCTTTATTTGCTTTCGTTTTGGACAATTATTTTAATTTATATTCTCAAGATATTTGTCAAATCAAAGCTTAACCAAATTATGCGCTACAATTATTATTCAAATTCGCATGCAAATAATTCCTGAATATATTCTCTTGCTGCTGGCTTAAACAAAAGTAAAGATGCTTTAAGTACTCGCTTTATTCAGCTTGCAGCGCCATATTGAAAATTGAAATTCATATTGCGTGTACACTAATAAGCAATTAAATTAAATTTTATGCACGAATCACAAAAGCAAAAACACACACACACGCACACACAGCTTGGCTCATGAGTTGCCGCTAAAGCCGTTAAATACTCGAACACGAAGCTGAGCTGAGAACAGCAATGGCACTTATTGAAAACTGATTAGCAGGCGCTGGCAAACAAACATATTAAGACACTGAAGCGAGACGTTGAGAACTGAAGCATATTGCCAGGCAATTAAGCCGCACGGCTAAACAGAAAACAGGCAACAGCTAACAGGCAACAGGCAGTTGGCTAAGACTCAACGTGGTCAAGTGAAAGTCAGCGGGGCAGCATTTAGTTGTGTGTTAAGTTTAGTTGCCATCTAGTTATTAGTTTGGCTTAAAGCCGCCATAATCTGATTTATACAGCAAACAATAATTTACAGGCGCATAATTAAGCCACGATTGTTGGCTTGCAGTTAGCAGCAATTCAATTAGGGCCAGCACTTGAGCTGCTGTTGTTTTGGCACAAAACACAAAGGCCATTCTAATTTTCAAGTGCATACTACGGGGGATAGCTAAACAAATTACGCAAAAGATATAATTAAGCAACAGCTCAACTACAGACACAGACACAGAGAGGCCGACCCCAATGTTGGCTTGTGGCACGTATCACGTGGCGTATGCGTAATATGCAAATGTGCGCGCACTTGCCGCTGTCACAATGTGATCCAGCAGCAGCAGCAGCAGCAGCATCTCAAACTCGCACAGACTAACCAACTATCAAATGTCGAATTGTGGAAATGTGGAAATGTGGAAATGTCGTAACTGCCTGAATGCCTGGATGCTTGACATGCGTTGCGTGTGGGGCTACCCTTATCAATTGTATTATATAATGCACAATGCGATGAGCCACAATTGACAAACGGCAAAACGGTCTTGAGCACATAATTAACAATGCACCAGCTCCACTTGCTGGCGACCTATGCTGCGTATACGTAATGGCCGCGCTGACAGCATGTGACCGCAATGTCCACCCCATTCAACTATTTTTGCACATGTGTGCATTTGTTATGCTTATGACTGCTTATTGTGGTCGTTAACTTACATATATAGAGGACATGTGTGTGTGTGTGTGTTTTTGTGTGTGTGTGTGTGTGTGTATGTACGAGGGTCGTTTCTTGCCTAAGGAGTACATTTATTTGTGTGCTTTGATCTGATTTAACATAATATTGAAGCTGCTTTCAGCTGGTTGTTAGATTCATGTTAGATGTGTACGAAATAGCTTAGATTTGGTTTTTAGCTATATTTATTTATGATGTAGCAAATAATTTATACAGTTGCGGAACTGAAATATTTATGAAATGATAACCAAAATGCTTAGTTGTTTTAATGTGTGTGTTTTTGTTTGATTTAACAATATATTTACATAGTTCTTAAGTGCAAAGTAAATACAAGTTTCATATTTTATATTATAAACATTTTCAGCAATTTTGTTCGCATATTTTTCAAACACATTTTATTTATATGCTTTGATTGAAGCAATTTTGAGATGGCATTCAAATTTAAATGGTACACCTAATTATCTTTGTACACGGTCTTTTTTAACACGGTTTTGCTTTCAATTTGTTTGAAATTCGGTTTAAAAATACAATTTGGGCTAATTTTTTTTTAATAATTTTTAATTTGGCGAAATTTGTTCAATGTTTTTTTTTACACGGTTTTTTTATGGAACCAATCTACAGTGTAAAATGCGAATTTTGCTATATAGCTTAAATATTTTGAAACACAATTTAGCTTATGTTCATTAATCTGTTTTAAAAAAAAATTTTCAGATAGCTTTCTACACCAAATTTGGACATTTTTATTGCAGAAAATTATATTGTATATCTATATTAAGATGTTCAACCATTTGAAATAAGAAATTCAATCTTAAAGTCATTAATTAAAAACGCCCCTTTTATGTAAAACTTAACAGAATATATATTTATATATATAGTCGATCTATTTTCTCTGTCTTATCAAATGACTTTTGTTCTATATACATTTTGTAGCAATATAAGTAGTTCAGTTATTTTCACAGATTATATTGCTAAGCCACTTTTAGATGCTCGCAAAGGCAATTTCGTACGTTTTTAACCTGCACGACTGCCTCTCGTATGGGTGTGTGTGTGTGTGTGTGTGTGTGTATATGGGTGTGTGTGTGTCATATGAGGATTGGAGAGAGCGAAACTGACAGCGGCGGCCGTTTATCAGCTGCCGCTTTTGTCCTTTTTGCTAGGCGAACAATAAATGAGGCAAAAGCAAACAAAACAAGTGCCAGACTGACTGGGTGTGTGTGTGTGTGTGTGTATGTGTGTTGGTGTGTGTGTGTGAGTGTGAGTGCGGCTAAAAGGACCATCACTTTTTTTAATTGAGACATCGGTGTGCCTGTGTGTGTGTGTGTGCATATGTGTGTGTGTGTGTGTGTGTGTGCCGTCTCAACGTCAGACCACGCTTATTTTGGCCTTAGTCTGCGTTTGTTTTGTGTGTGTTGTGTGTGTTGGGTGTGTGTGTGTGTGTTTGTCTTCAGTTAGCGCTAAGCAACATTCGCTTGTTGCTATTGTTGTTTCAGCTTGTTGCCTATCTACGTTTGGCTTTGGGCTAAAAATATTAAACTCACAAAGCATTAGATACACACAATGTTAAACACACACACACACATGTGTATATGCGTGTATTGCTATATGCCAAATTGTCAAATATATGAACAGTGGCAGCGGGATAACAACAACAACAACAACAACAGCAACAACAATGGCCAACGAAAATAATTTTCGCGCTTTGTGCCTTTCACGTTCATTCGCTCAGTTTTTGTTAGCGTTTCGCTTTCATCATTTAATTTTGGCTGTCTCTATAGAGGTGTGTGTGTGTGCCTGTGTGTGTGTGTTGCAAATCAATAAAAGTGACCAGCCGTACTCTTCAGCTCTACGTGCTCAGAGCTGTTCACATTTCGTGATTTGCTACGTGGCCGCATTTATAAAACTCAAATTCAAACTCAAATTCAGATTTAAAGTTGAATTTACGCTAATTTTTTTGGGGCATTGATATTTATTAGCTATTTATCATCGTAATGATGCTGTGGGTGCGGGGCGGCCTGTATAAATATTGTTGCACTGATTAAAGACCTTCTCCGCTGGCTGAACACATGAAATAAGGGCGATAATTTTTTCAATTTTCCATTGTGGCCCCTAAAAACGAAACGAAAAAACGAACTGCAAAAAAAAGGACTCGAATTTCGGTGTTTATCAGTCCGCTTTCAGTTCATGAATTTTAATTGGATGCGTCTGGCTCTTCAATTTTAGATGCCTTTAAATTTGAGGAAAAACTTTGCGTTTGCATAGTTTAATTATTTAGTTATGTATGTTGATTCAGCTCTAAGTACTTTGACCTTTTGCCAACAACATTTTTCAAGTGTAGATTGAAAAGTTTTGACAGCGCTACAAAACTGACATATAAAGTAGGAGTTCAATTAGGTAAACCGAAACTGAAAGGTCATTGATTAACAGCAGAGCAGCAAACAATAATAATAAATCAATTATTGTGAACAAGCAGAAAATAACTAAACTAAGTGATAAATATGCTGACAAGCCATGTGTTAGTTTTTAGCTTTCAATACATAACATTAATAATAAAATTTATATTTCTAAAGACTTAAGTGGAATATGCATTACTTTTATGTTAAAAGACCAACTGGTTTACCAAAACTGAAAAGCCAACTTTATGCAGATGTAATCTACTATGTGAATACACGTGGCGCTTTATTGATTCAACGTTTGAAGCTCAACACTCGCTTATGGCCCATAAATATTTAAGCCGCATTCTACTTATGTTCATTGGTTCCGGCTTTAAGCTTCAACTGCTGACCTAGTAAGATGTGCCCCCATCCACTCTTCCGCCTGTCAGCCCCCTCCACCTCCGCCTCTGGCTATGGAATGCTTTTAGAAAAGCACCAAATGCTGACTGCGAGCTGGCTGTCTCATATTTTATTTATTTCGCCAAAGCAAGCAGCAAATATCTGCACTAAATAGTTTAACGTTTGCCGTCTCAAATTTATGTTGGCCTCGTTTCGGCTGTTTGCCATTGCCAACAACGTTGTCTCAAGTCAATTTGTGGCCATCACTCTCTGGCTCAAACAGCTGCTCAAATATTACGTATACGTACAAAAAGAAATGTGTAACTGTGTCTGCTGGGAGGACTCACTTTCAGTCTGCTTTTGCAACTCTTGACACTTTTTGAATTGCATTTCATTTACCAATTGGGCCAATTGGGCAAAAGGTAAAGAGCAAATGGGAAATGCAAAAATGCGTTAAATATTTTTTCACTTTTAAAAGCAATTAATAAAAACATAATGCGCTTAAGCACATTTTCATAAAATTATGAAACGTTGGCAACAACGACGGCAACACACGACAAACAACACACACACACACCAGCACACACACCAACACTCTCACACACACAGACAGACGGAAAGTCAAATTGAATGAGCTCATTTAACTTTTTAATTGTGCAGTTTTGTGTGAAGCTGGCGAAAGAATCAAGATGGAAAAGCGAAAATAAATTTAAGATAAAAGTCGGAACGGCAATAAGCGCATTAATTGCCAGTGCAAAATAAGTGGGTGCGTCTTTATAACTATATATAGACTATAATAATACTCTGGAAAAAAAAACAAATAGTGGGATTTTTTAAAAATTGTAATTTTTTGGAAATCATTTTGTGAAATTTTCGTCAAGTCTTTGAAAGTGGTCTTGAAATTCGTTTATATTTATTATATATATTATATTAAGCTTTTAGCTAATAATAAAACCCATTTATTATACTAGATCTCATATTGCTTATCGAAATGATGAATGAAATGAGTTACATATAAAAAAATAAGACCAATAAAATTCTTTTTTTAAAATATCTGTTAATCTTAAAACAAAAGTTTTACTGATTGCCCAAATCCCAAATAGAACGATAGTTGTTATTGGCTTTTGTATGTACAAAAAAGCTGCATAATTGTCTTCCTTCTGTTATATAACAGCTTATTTGTATAGATAGAAAGTTGCACATCAAAATATCAGTATTTTAAAGTTAACAAATCCAAACCAAATCTCATTCAAATATGTGCTCATAGTAAAGGATACTATTTAGTCAATGCAAGCCGCATCCTGTGCTGCCACAGGGTGCATCAAATGGCTGTCGAGTGGTGCACGTGGCAGGCATTGATGGTGGGTGGGTGAAGGTGTTGTTGAACTGTTGACCGCAATTTAATTTCACCTTCTCGCTTTCTATTTGCAGGCGGCATTTGGCAGCTAGAGCTTTACTTATAACAGCTGGCTGTGAGCTGTAAACAAAAGGGGTTGCTACAATACGTACGTTAACTGCTGGTTGAAGCTAACCGGAAGCGGAAACGGAAACGGAAGTGCGCTCATACTTGACTGGAGCGGACTAGAGCAGCAGTAGAAGGAGCAGAAGGAGCAGCAGCAACACGGCAACAACGGCGGCCAGAATTTTTTCACGTTTGGATAGTGTCGAGGAGGTGCAACGCGGTCGCAGTGGCAGCGCTGTTGCAATAACGCCCGGCGGCGGTGGTGGCGGTGGTGCTGGTGGTGTTGGTGTAGGTGTGGGTGTTGGTGGTGTTGGTGGTGGTGCAGTGGCAACGGCAACGGCAGCGGGCTCACCAGCCAGAGCGGGCCAAGTGGCTCCAGGCGGCACAGTGTACGGCAGCGGCGTGGGCGGTGGTGTGGGCGTGGGTGTGGGCGTGGGAGTGGGCGTGGGCGTGGGACTGGGCGTGGGCAATGTGCGTAATCGCAGCGCCAGCACAATACTTGAGCTAAGTCAGGGCAGTGCGGTGCACTCGCGCAAGTTCTCCAGCGTCGGCGGCGGTGGTGGTGGTGGCGATGTGAATGGCTACGGCGACGATAGATACAACGGTGGGGCAGCAGCAGCAGCGGGAGCAGGTGTGGCCTTGATAAGCAGAAGCCTACCACAGGCAGCGAGCAGTGCGCCAGTGACAGCGGCCAACAGTTTGGGCATAGCGCTGCGCGAGCGTTTATCAATCAGCGGTGCATCAACAGGAGCAGGAGGAGCAGGTGGTGGCAACGAGGCAAGCATTGCAGCGGCAGCGGCAGCAAGTGGTGGGTCGGCGCCCACAATTGGCGGCAGTGTCACTGTGCCACATTGCAAGCGACAGGGCAGCTTCTCGAATGTATTCTCGAAGCTAATCGATGGTATGCCCGCCGGCACAATGTTCGCCAAGTTCAAAAGCAGCGCCAACGTGGCGGCCGCCACATCCACGCAGAATGTCGCCGAGGGCAATCCCATTACGCAGTACTTTGAGATTGGCAAACCGGTCGCCTGTGCCGGGCCAGAGCTCGTCTGGCGCATACACGATGGCTATCGCAAGAGCGACAACAAGGTGACTACTCTGACCCACAAACTACACAAACTGTTGCACCACAATCCCCCTATCACTCTCTCTTTCCTTCTATATCGAACACTTAGGAGTGCTCCGTGTTTATATTTGAGAAAAAAGTGGCTGAGAAATTGCACAAGCCGCGCCGCAAGGAGACCATTACAGAGCTGCTGAAGGGCTCGGTAAAGACACTGGAACGCTTTCGTCATCCCAGGGTGAGTGCACAAATAACGTATACGTAGTTGTTCAAATCTGTTTGTCATACGGTTTTTAAACTTAAGCATATGCTTAAGATTGGGAAGCCTTCTTTTAAATTTTATTTTGGAATATCTTAGATTTTATTAAAGAATATTTAATATATGAAATTATTAATAGAACTTATTGAGACTTTATACAATAGGTCTTTGAATTTTGGAATAATAAGAAAAAAGCTAAAAGAAGATAACTACTGATATAAAAAAGTGCGTTTACAGCTCAAAATACTTCTAGTTAATAAATTTGGATACATAGTTTGGATTAAGATATGTTGAAAACGACACCAGTGCAATAAATGCTTAAGTTAAGAGATATTTCCTATGTAGAAGTTATTATAACCTAAAACCACAATTAAACTGGAAGCAAAATAATATGAGTAAACTTAAATTTTGAGACGAAAAGAAGTAGATTTGATATTATAAGAGTTTGTACTAAGCTAAAAATATTTCAGTTTGAAAAACTTTAAAGCAATTTAACTAAAAAGCAAAGCAGAAGAATTTAATTTTGAAAAGGAAAAAAGAGGTACAAAAGATATTTAATATAATATATTGTAGAGTAAAGAAATAGGGTTTGTAAAATATGTAATTTATTAGGATTGATATATTTATAGTATTTATATAAATTTTAAGTGCATATCTATATTATATGCTTGCTACTTCTGAAGAGACTAGTTTATGAATATATATTTACAAATATTCAAAAATATGTCTCACTTCTCTTATAAAATTTGTATAACTTTGCTCTTTCTACCCGCAGATCCTTCAAATCTATCATACTGTCGAGGAGAGTGCGGATACTTTGGCCTTTGCTGCCGAGCCCATTTTCGCCAGCCTTTCCAATGTGCTGGCCTTTCATGTGAGTTGCTTTCTTTGTTTAGGCCTTTTTGGTTGTTGTTTTGGGTTCGCAGCTCCCTTCCGTTTGGTTCAGGATTTTTGCTACTCTCCGCTGACCAAAACTGGATGTGCAATTTTCGTTGTCGCCCCACTGCTCCATTGTGAATTTGGCTACAATATAGGCCCTATGCCTTTTACGGGCAGCTGCTTCAATCAATTGTTGTTGTTGTTGCTGTTGTTTTTGCTGTGCTTTTTGCGTTGCGCTTAAAGTTTCGTATGGCAGCCAGTCAACTGCATCGTTTGGCTTTTGGTTCAAGTGCCAGGCAGCACAAATGTGGGCTATTTTGCATAGCACAGTCAACCACACACACACACACACACACACACCTACACCTACACACACACACACACACACACACACCAATACAACTAAATCGAATTACAGTGCGTGCTGGCAAAAGTTTACGCTGCAGAGATTGAGTCAATAAAATGATTCGGTTTGCTTGCACAGTTCAGAAATTGATACACACACACAACACACAACACACACACAACACACACACAACATATATATATAGATACCATAGTAGTGCTGAAGTTTTTGCTTTGTTTTTTTGCCAGGCAATATTTTAGTTTATTGAGGTGCACACGACAGCAACAACAACAACAACAACAACCAACAGCAATAACTGATAGAAAGCCAACGCAATTCCAACAAAAAGTCGAATCGAGTTAAATTACATTGAAAATTGCATGGGTAAAAACGCAAATTGTTTTACAACAGCAAGCAATATGTTCAAGAAAAATGAAAAGAAAACTATATGTGCTGTGAAAGTTTACAATATGAAAATATGTATACACTGCAAAGATAACTAGTGTATTTATTTGATATTGTATTGCATTTATTTACTGTCAAAGTGCTTTTAAATAAACTTATTATTATATTATATTACATTATATTTTCAATCAATATCAAATTTTCAACTTTAATTCATAGAGTTAAAGATTTGGTTATTTTATTAATATCAAGATTATTGTAATTATTAATATTATTATGATTAGTGTATTTATTTTTATATTTTTTAAATTGTCTTATATTTATATGTTTCTTATTTCATATTTATAATTTTATTTATTTTTTTGGTAATTTTTTTTAAATGAAAAAAAAAACTATTTTATAACTGAAGAGATTTTGGAAATAGAAAACATTGCATGAATTATGCTTATTATATATATATATATATATTATTATTATTATAGCATATACAAACTATATACTGAGCTTGAGTGATGATTCCGATGAAAGATGCGTTAAGTATACGACTAGTTACGTACCAAATTAGCTCCAATTCGCATACTCTTTAAGATATACGCAAATACAAACGGTCTGACTGCTAATCCCTGAAATCTATCAGTTAAATCCAGCTGTATGCATGTCCAGTAATATATTTGGTACGCTGATTAAAGGAGGCAAAGCGCCCAGCTGGCTATACACCTTAATTTCAGTCATTGTCTGCAAAGTTTATGACTTCATGACATAGTTATTTTACCCGCTGGGAGGCTGTGTGTGAGTGTGCCAAAGTGAAAAAGAGAAAATGTGAGAAAAATTGAAAAAGCAATTGCCATAAAATGCAAACAGAGCTTTTTTTTGGTTTTGGGGGTAAAAAGGGAAGGAGTACGGTCTACGGTCTACGTGTCTGCCAATTCTTATGCTCGGCTTGGCTGTCTGTCTGTCTTTGCAGGAGTCGAGAACGTATGAGAATGCCAGCGTGACGCCAGTGGCTGGTGGTGGGGCACAGACGCCACAGACGCAGCCAGGTGCTGGGGCAGCTGGGGTACAGCCGCAGAGGCCGGCGCATGCAAAGGAATACAACTTCTTGGATATGGAGCTGAAATATGGATTCTTGCAGGTAAAGCAAACAACTCGATGCGTGCTCTCTCCCTCTCTCTCTTATGGTAAGGACCTCTCTCTCTCTCTTGGTTTTCAGCTGACGGAGGCATTGTCCTATTTGCACTATTCCGGTCACGTAATTCATCGAAATGTGTGTCCATCTTCTGTACTAATAACCAAGCGCGGCATTTGGAAGCTCGCTGGCATGGAATATGTGGGTGAGTGTCCAACACACACACACACACACACACACACACACACACACACACAGAATGAATAGCGACTGTTACCCCCTTCGTATGCGTATTTGTATTTTGCAGAAAGAATGAATGAGACTGATTTGAATAGCTCAATTCCGTGTCCGCCATGGAGCAACAGGGTATCCAAAATGGCACAGCCCAATCTGGACTTTATGGGTAAGCACACACACACACACACACACACACACACACACACACACACACACACACACACACACACATATGCATACTTCAACCCCACTCAATTACAATTCATTCAAAACTAGCTCCCGAAACGCAGACGAGCTCCAAGTGCAGCCTGCTGAGCGATATGTTCTCCTTGGGCATGGTCATCTGTGCCGTCTATAACAATGGACGGCCACTCATACAGGCTGGCAACTCTACAAGCAACTATGCCAAACAAATGGAAACGGTAAGACTGCCAAGGCTAAATTAATTTGCTGCCTGCTTCCCAAATGAAGCCAAGTGGCAATTGCTAAAAACAGAAAGTTGCAGTGTTTTGCTTGCACAGAGAGAAACACTAATTGCAAATGGAAACTAGTACTTTACGTAATTGATCTAAGAATTTGAAGCCTAAAATATGCATTTCTAGTAAAAACGCACTCAATCTAAAGAATATATGCCATATTTAAGATCTTTTTGCTTGTTAAATTTCGATTTGAGTTTGGCGTTTTGCGTTTTGTTCTCTGTGTAGCAAAAGCAAAGTTTGTGTACCACTTGTTTGCCAGCTGTAATTAGATTCACCGCTTTTGTCAAATGCAAATGTAATCAAAAGTCCACTTGAAACTCTAATTATTCAGCCAGGTGCTGGAACTGAAGCTCCAGCAGACGCCTGTGGGCCATGTCATTAAAACTTTTGGCCCCATTCAGCCAGTCAGACATTCAGACTTGAAGTGCTTGTGGCCAAGTTTGCTGGTCATCTGTGTGCCACTTATTATACCATATCATGCTCTTTGCTCACTGCTCACTGCTCTTTTCCAGCTGGATGACCATGTGCACAAGCTAATGCCGCGACTCCCAATCGCGCTCCAGGAGGCCACCTCTCGCATGGCTAGCAAGGATGCGACCGCTCGTCCCACCGCTCAACTGCTGCAGCTGATCAAGTACTTTATGTGAGTAGACCGACAACAACAACAACTAGCACAATTAACAAGAGACCACGCCCACCGCCCACCGCCCCCTCGCAGCCCAACTTCATCTTTAAATTAATTAACTTTTAACTAAACGCAAAGTAAGCAGAAAAGAAAAAGCGACAGCAATTTGCGCAGTTTTAGCAAAAGTTTTTTGTTTGAGTTTCAAATGAAATTGACACCTGTTAAAAACACGCACACACAGTCAAACACACTCACCACACACACACACACACACACACACACACACACACACACACACGCTCACACAGACACGCAATCTCTAAGCCAATTTGTACATGTAGCTAAAATTCAATTGAAGCATTCACTTTTACCCCACCAAGGACAACAAGCACACACACACACACAGACTCCACACACACACACACAGACTCCACACACACACACACACACACACACACTCGCACCTTAATTACGTCTGTTTGGTAAATGAAAACGGTAATCAGGCTTGAAAGACACAATGCGAAGCTCTTGAGCTGATTGTGAGTAGTGGGAAAAGCATACGAAGCATTCGCATTCGCGTTCTGTTCCGTTACTTTGCGGAGAGCAATGGATTTATGACGACAGCAGCTGCTAGGCAAGACTGCCGGGCTGACTGCCATACAGACGCACAGCTTCCAAGTGCCCGGAGTGAAAGAGACGGAAAACAACTCACAGACAACTGCTAGGCAAGCAAAGATGCACAGTGGGTTGTGTAGAAGCGATAAAGTTATTAGGGGCAGCCTCTTTGCGGCTTGTTCTTAATACAAAACCATGAACAAAATGGTCTGGAACTTCAAAATCGGTTCAGTTTTGGCAAAGTTATGGGAGTTTGAAGTCTTCAAAGGGAATTTCTAGAATTCCAAAAAGCACTTTACAAGCTAAAATTTTTGCTATTTTTGGCCTGATTTTCGACTCAGAAATTAATCTCCCCAGAATCGGTTTTCTTATGGATATTTCTACTAATTATAACACCCACAATCGATTAAAAATAAAATTTCGCGATGCTATTTTTTTAAATATACAATTTTCCGAAAAATAGTAAAGTACAAAAGTAAAAAAGTACAAAAAATGTAATCTTTAAAAATTCATAAAACTTAATTGTAGAACAAATTAAGAGGGAAAACCATAAGCAAAATGGCTTGGAACTTAAAAATTGGTTCAGTTTTGGCAAAGTTATGGGAGTGCGAAGTCTACAAAGAGCATTTCTAGGGATTTGGAAACCTTTTCGTGGTTTTTTTTGTCATAGAAAATCTAAAATTCGTTCATGTTTATTATAAAGGTCAAACCACGATCAAAACTGCCTCGGGAATGGATTTCTGATGAGTCTAGACAAAGTTGTGGGACTTTGTAACGTAGGAAAGACATTTCTAGGGACATGTATTCAATTCAAATACGAATTCGACCACTGTGCGTTGTGCTGTGTTTAGAGCAGCTCGAAAGTCAAGAAGGAAGGGCTGCCTGGAAGGTTTTTGGCTGGTTGTTGGGCTGGCAAAATCGGTTGCTTAGCAAAAATGAGTGGCACACGCCCCCCTTTGCTCTGCCGCCCACAACTGAGGAGGAGAGGTAAGGGAGGTGCTAGTCAGGCAGTCAGTTAGTCGCTTGTCGGTGGCACTTTGAAGTTCATTTAAATGTTATCAACGTACCCGGCGTTTTTCGCAGCGCTCGCAAATAACTCAAGTGGGCAAAACATTCTCAAACAGATCTCATTTGCGTGGGTTAAGGTAGTTTAGAGGTATAGCTGTGCTGTGTATGTATGCTGATTATGTTGCCAACGGGCTAATCAGCTGGGCAGCTGTGCAACGGGGCGCATACGCAATGTGATTTAAGGCATCGCTTATTGCCTAACCAAGCGTTTTAATGCTATCAGTGCCAATGCACATAATTTATCTGCTTTTTGACTTTTATGGCCATTTTTCAATTACCCGCAACGGCAACGCTCCAATTCCAATTCACAATCCACAATTCTCAACTGTTTTGAAGTGTGGGCTGAGAGTAGAGTCGAAAAACAAAGCAAACACTCTTTTGGTAATTAAAGTTCAGCCAATTATATTTGCATAACAATAAAAACGCATTTTAAATAAATACTTCACACTTGAATGGCATAAAAAAAGTTGTGTGCACAAAACAAACTGTGAAACGAGTTGAAAATGTGTGTGCGTAATCCGTGCTTTATTTCATTCATATTCACAGCTATCTATTCACTATACATACATATATATATACATATATGCAACACAATTGTGCAAAGGATTATTTTCATTTTCGGCGTTCAAGTTATTAAGAGCTTTTCCTGTGGTTCAACGTGGTTTGGGTGTGTGTGACAAATATGTGAAAAGTATTTGTACTCATGTTTGTGCTACAAACAGTCTGAAAAATATTTAAAAATAAAAATACAATTTTATGATTTAACATAAATAATAAACGTAATAATATGACACAATTGTTTTAAAGATTATATTTATGTAGTTATCAAAAACCTTTTACAAATGAATTGTACATCAAATTCGTAGAAATTGCATATGTCCTGTGGAATTTACTTAAAAGTAAACGCAAGTCGAGCATTATGGCTCATTTGCTAGTCCTTAATGTAAATGCTTCAACTGTTCTTAAAATGCCTGTCATTTTGCACTTAATTTATGTGGTGCTTTTCTTATTTGTTTTTTGTTTATGTCACAGTGATCCGGCTATAAATGCGCTGAAATTCCTGGACGTGGTCAACATGAAGGACACGCAGCAGAAGTCACAGTTCTACAAGACCACCTTGATAGAGGCGATGCCGCTGATACCGCGCGTAAGTAGCAATAACTTTAGCACCGGAAACGGATGTTGGCCTTTTCGGTTGCTGTCGGTTGTGAGTTGTGAGTTGCCACAGTTGTCAGCTGGTCGGTCATTCATCATTTATGGCGTCAACTTAAACGCTTTACGGCTCCCCGCGGCCAACAACAATTTGCAAATTACGCGACCGTTTTATGACAGTTGACGATGCTTTTGTTTTTGTCTTGCGGGGAGAGCAGCCATTGTCCGACCAAATTGAATGCCCATAAACTACTTAGAAGCGTCGCTGGAGGCGTCGCCACTTATAACTATTGTGCATGTTCTTGTTCTTGTTGTTGCAGAAACTCTGGTGGCAGAACCTGTGGCCCATGCTCAAGTCGGAGATTAACAATGGCGAGGTGCTCGCCGCGGTCCTGCAGCCGGTCATGCTCTTCGTCCAGGAGGCAACGCACTCGGAGTACGATGCCCTCATGTCCGCAACAATGAAGTGAGTACTGCTCATTAAGCAACCATTAACAGTGTAGATGCTTTTCAGTTTCTCTCTCTCTCTCTCTCTCTCTGTGTGTGTATACTACTTAGGCGAACGCTTAGCTGACCTTTTTATACTCTTTTCGAAGGAAATAGTATATTAAGTTTGTGCTGAAGTTTGATATGCATAGAATGAAGCGTCGGAGACCCCAAAAGTTACTGCCAGTATGCTTAGAGTGACAAAACAAACTGATCTAGCCATGTCCGTCTGTCTGTCTGTCTGTATGTATGCAAACTAGTCCTTCAGTTTTTGAACTATCGTGATAAAACTTTGCACATACACTTATTATTCAAATGTACAGCACATTGGTCGGAACCAGCTGGATCACTCCACTATATCTTATAGCTGCCATACAACTGTAAGTCAGTTTTGGGCATATATCCTATCTTTTCAAAGCTATTGCCTTAAATTTCCTTGAACACTTGAACATCCTTATAACTCATCAATGTTTAAAATTTCAAATCGATTGAGTTATAATTAGCAAAGATATGCGTCATTAAATATTTCGGTGGTACAGTTGGCAGAGTGAAAATTGCCTAAGGGTTCGAAAAGAGTATAAAATCTGCGGCACGCTGAAGATAATCCATCCCCACTTGTTGTTTTTGTTGTGGTTGTGCTCCTGGCTAGCAAACAATGGGCGTACTCTGACTTCAACTGGCTCTAGCTCTTGAACAATTGAAAAACTTTTGTGACACTTTTTATTTAATTTTCATCGCGTTTTATAGCACACACACACACATTGAAGGCAAACCGCTGCATAGTAGCAGCTAGGACTCATATTGTAATTTATAGACCACAAGTTGCAAGTTTAAGTTGGGGGCGTGCAAAGTTTGTTTGGCGGGAGTCAACTGTGTCAGGACTAGATGCGCACCTTTGGGTGGCCATCGCCTGCCTGCCTGCCTGCCTGCCAGGCATACATAAATTAGTAAACCGCAAGGACACGTCCGCCATCGGCTATGCACGGCGAGTGTCATTCAGGAAATAGCTAAAAGGGACGACATATTGCACAAATCAATTATTTAAAACGGTTAGGTGCGAACAGTTCGACAAAGTTAACTAGAATTTTTTGCGCTTTATGCTTTGCTAGAATATATTTTAAAATATTTAAAACAAGTTCCATGTATACATATGTATACATATTTTTTGAAACTTAGAGAGTGATGTTAAATAAGTGAACAAAAAAAGTGAGAATCTGAATCATGAATCAATGGTAACTGAATATTATATTATATTATATTATATATTAAAAGAATTTTCTTAAACTTGTAAATGTTTTATATATTTTGTATATGCTTTTCATAAAAACTGTTTTTTAACTACTCTTACCTTTTCATACAATTAAGAATATTTTCTTTAATAATAAATTTCTTAAATTTTATATGTGAAATTAAATCTTATTAAATTATATTCAAATATCTTAAATACACTTTTATTATTTTATATATATATTTTATATATTTTTGTATATTTTATATATTTTATTATTCATCAAATATTTATATAGAGAACTACACAAACAGCCGTCGCCTTGATTCAACTTCTGACCAGTGCGATGGGGCAAAAAGTTGTCGAACTCTTGTAAGACGCTTATTGATACTGCCATAAAAGTAGCATATAACAACTTTTTACACACACACACCCAACACACACACACTTGGTGCAACAACAATGACAAGCGCATTTATTGAGTTTATGTTGATATAATTTTTAGTACAAATATTAAATGGAAGCAACGCCAAACTTTCTGCATTGTCAAATAAATACTTATATATATATATACATATATTTGCATTGTGTGTTCTCAACAGAATCGTCTACAATCAACCGAAATCCATTCAGGCGAGCGTTACGATACTCGAGAACTTGCATTTGATTATTGAGAAAACGAAACCGGAGGATGTCACCACAGATATAATGCCAATGTTATTCCTTTCATTCGACGGCTCCACAATACAAGTGCAGGTAAGCAGAAGCGCTGAAGACGGTGCCACGCCCCCACGCCCCCACCCCCATCAGCCTCTTCAATTTACCTGACTTGGCATAGATATGCAAATTAGTCAGACTCAGGCTCTAGAGGAAATGACGAGGGCAAGAGGTGAGAGGCAAAGGTAACGGTATGGTTTGACAGCTGAGTCAACTGAGTTGGCATTCGTCTTAGCGTTGATTGTGTAATTATAGCAGAAATTTCTTAATTAACTGCGGCACAAAGATGCCTCTTAAGTAGCTCGGTTGCCACTTCAAATTTATTGCCTACAAAGTTCTCTTATTTGTAATTTTACCTTCTCGCTCTCTCTCTCTCTGTCTCTATCTCTGTTTTCCACACTCGAAACTCAAGTAGTTGGAGTCAATTTTAAATTGAAATAGACGCCTCTTGTGGCCATATACTAATACTACTTGAAGTATACTGCTAATTTCCTTGGAAGTCATAGCTTTCCAGGCTATTTGTTAATTAAATGAATAGGTTGGGTTAGTTTTGAGTGGCAAATATATATAAATATATCAATTTAGTAATGAATGTTTAATAAAGATAGATTATCTGTGATTTGTTTTGAATAGCATACCAAAACTTCATCATTAAAAAAATGTATATATAAATATGAAGTATACGTTTTATAAAATAAATCCATTTTATATTTTAAATATCCCCATGATAATAAACAAAAAAGTAATAAGTGAATCAGCCATTTTTCACGTTTGTGGTTGGAATTTATCACATAAAAAAGTCACATTTTTTGCTCTTAAATCCAACTTGTTAATATTTATTTGTAAACGCACATATATTTCTATAAAATATCCATTATGGCCCACAGAGCGCTGCTGTTGTCGCTGTTGGTAATGTATTCGATAGCATCGATGAGCTGTCCATTCGCCGCATGGTGCTGCCCAAGGTGAAATTGGTATTCGAGAAGAACATAACGGACCCCAAGATTGTCCAGAATGTGCTCATGTGCATCGAACGCGTTATGGACCGCATGGAGCGGGCACAGGTGAGTCAGATTGTCCAGCAATTATATAACAATACCAATTCCACTGATGGCATTCGATTGCTGCGGCAATAACCAATCCAACTCCCACTCCACACTCTCAACACTCTCAGGTTATGGAGGAGGTGCTGCCGCTGCTGGCGTATGTTCGCATTCCAGATCCCGATATTATCATGCGGACTGTGCGTAAGTAGAGCACAAAACGTGTACTGTACTGTGGCGTTGGCAATTTCTAGATAAATCCACAATAGATAGTGCCGGCAAAAAGTTAATAGAATTTTATACACAACATGGCAATGGCAAACAAACCAGCATTGTTTCTGTGTGCCAATAAAAACTAATTAAATCCCATAAAATTGCATCTCAGGCAAGCTTAGTGAGTGGGTTAATCTCTCTCTCACTCTGTGTGTGTGTGTGCGCGCGTGTGTGTGTGTGTGTGGGTGTGCACTCTGGAAAATAAAATCTTCTTCTTATCTCTAGCGAACAGAATAACATCTTTTTCCTAGAATTTTCAAGCATTTTTCTAGTGCTCTTCAATTAACTAGTGAGTTTCGCTATGACTAAAATAGAACAAACACAGTTTTTGTTTTTTTTCTCTTATAAATTAAATAAATAATAAAAATAAAATGAGCATAACAAGCTCAAATCAAGTGCAAATTGTTTTTCTCAAGAAGTTGCTCTACTTGAATTTGAAGTAAAATGAAAATAAATAATGATAAGTAAATTTCTTAGTTTTATTTTAATATATGAATGGGATAAATGAAATATAAAAGCAAATAAATACATTTTCAAAACCAAAAAACAAATAATAAATATAGCAAATATACTGATTTGGAATTGAAACGCTTTTAAATTAGGGATGCAATTTCTCTACTTGAAATTGAAGTAAAACGAAAAAAATAATGCTAGGTAAATTTCTTTGGGTTACTTTAAAAGTATGAATGAGAAACCAAAAACCAGAAAACCTATAATAAATATAAAAAATTTTCTGATTTTGAACTGAAACGCTTTTAAATGAGGGATGTCTAAGAAATGCTGTTTACTATAATTAAAAATAATATATATATAAATATATTTAATTGATACTCATTAGCATTTGCAAATAGGAGCAAGTTTGATTTGACTTTAAACATTTTCTAGCAGCGTTTGTGCGGGGAATCGAATAAGAATACCTCCTAGTTGCGATTGCTTGTTATTAATGTTATGTCATACGACTTGCAGGCATCTACCACAAGCTGTTTGCGGACAAATCCTACGGCTTAACTGTGGAAACGATGGCCACCAATGTGCTGCCGCTGCTGATACCCCATACCGTCAATCCGGCGCTCAATTTCGACCAATATTGCTATCTGCTTGAGGTATGACTTGCTTATATGCGCCTTGTTGACCATGCTGGGTAATTGCATATCTTGTGCGGATTGACATGTTGCAGGTGCTGCAGCAGATGCTGGAGGCCATCGATCGTCAGCAGCGGAACAAATTGAAGCTGGACAATCTGTCGATGGCATCGCCGGAACGGCATCGCACGCTGCGTCATCAGTTCTCCACGGATAATATGAATGCGCCGCCCTTCAATATACCCAATTTGCGCATAGATCAGCGCAAGACGTCCAGTGCCGAGGATATGGCCCGCAAGAACTCCGGCGGTAAGTGGAAAACACGCAGCTGCGGCCAGTTTCTGTGTGTGCCATGCTATTGATTGTTGAAATGAATAATGAGCTTAGCCGCGAGCGCGTTTGCGTAATTGGACATTTTCAGTTAGCAGTTAGCAGTTAGCGGCCAACAGCTATCAGTTTTCATTTTCGCATTTGCTGATATCCCAGATACGTGACAGTTTGGCAGCGTGGCCTAATCAGCTCAGCTCAGCTCAGCGCAGCCAGGAGCAGCGAGTAATTTGTCAAAAGCGCGCAAAATGAGCCGCATTTAATTGTATTATGCAAATTAAAATTGGAAATTTAAAACGAATAATGCAAATTATAATCAAAGCGCAAATGAGGTGATAGCCCACAGGCGCAAAGGACCTGGATAGATGTACAGCTGTACACCTGTGCAACGACACCTGCAGCACTTTAATGAACTAGCGACCTTAACGATGATTCATTATGATGTCCTTAATCGCTTGTAAACACAATGTCAGGTCCTGTGTGTGTGTGTGTTTGTGTGCACAAAACTTTTAATTTTGCTGCAAGTGCACGACTTGTGTGCATGTCAAAGGTCATTCAAGGCATGTTCTCTTCTCACCTGCTGCCCGACCTCTGGCAAATGTCAGCTATACAAATGTGTGTGCGGCTTTCAGTCTCTGGTAAATTACCAGACCCAACTGCATATTGCAAATTGAAATGTTGTTGCCACGCTTGCGAGTCAAGTGGGGCTTGTAGGGTGGGGCAAAGTGGGGGCTGTTGCTGCTGCTGCTGCGGTTTTTATGGTTAGCTGCAAACAAACAGCAGCACATGTGGACGATATAGACGGCCTAGCCTTTGGTATCCTGTCTGGGGTTTTTGTGTGTGCTATCAACAGCTATCATAACACATTCAATATTTGCGCTTCATTGAGCATGCTTTGCAATATTAAGTATACGCCGTCGTGGGTGGGAATTAAAGCATGCGTGCTCATGCCTAGCTGCGTTGATGCACTGCCATTTAAATTGAAATAAATATTGCAATCGTGCAATAAAGGCTGAGTTAAGAAAGTAAGCAATAAGTAGTTTTAACAAGACTACTCAATGCTGCTATAAATATTTACTTTCCTCTGGTAGAATAACAACAAATTGTATTTAAAAAACAAACATAAATAGCTGTTGCATACAAATTTATGTGGAATTTTCTTCTATTTATAGTTTGCTCAGCAGCAAATAGATGCTTGATAAATATATATTTTCATATTTGTGCACTCGAGCGCATGATTTTATTTCAATTTATTTACGCGCTGATAATTAAATTTCTGCGGAAAAGTGAAAACTTGCAGTGGCCTGATGAAAAAGCCACTGAATTTGAGCATAATTATTATTGAATTGAAATGTCAGTGCTCAGAGCTCAGTGCTCAGTGCTCAGTGTGCAAACGCACGCACAGTCAAGTTAATAACTTTTGACGCAAATTGCGTCCTGTGGGCTGAGAGGGGGGATGCGTGGGTAAAGTCGAGTCATATGCAGGCAGGCAGGCAGCCGCAGCTGCAACCGCAGATTGTGCGAATGTCCTTGGCAGTGACAGCAGCACAAATGTGACACTGCCACACAGAGCCGCACATACGAACGTGAACAGCAGCCACTGTGGGTTGCTGCTGCATACAATTAGGCCTAATTAACTGGCCACTGTGTACGCCGTGATTCTAAGTATGATGTGTGCATATATATATGTATATATGTAAGTTTATTTACGTACAGGCTCCGGCATGCTGGGCGGCTGGTGGTTTGGCTGCTCGCCATCCTCGCCGGATAGCAATTTCCTGCGCGTCGGCAACGTGTTCCCCAATCGACGGCTCTCGGACAACACGCTGATGACGCCAAAGATACGCATCGCGCCATCGTGCGCCTCCTCGCCGGGCGGCACACCCGGCAGCGGTCTGCCCACCCGTCGCCACTCGAGCATTGGCCCCCAGGAGCGGCGCGGCTCCACCATCAATTTGTCACCGCCAACTGTAAGTTGTTTTGTCGTCCTTGCGGCTACTGTGTTTTTTATTATTTATTACATTTATTTTTATGTTTTTTTTGCGAGCGCAATTTTTGTTTGTTGCGGTTGCTTCATTAACCATTCAGTTGTTCCGAGTTGGAGTTTGTTTTTATGTGCTGCCGCCACTGGACCTTTGTCTTTTCCTGTTTTTTCTTTATTATTGTTTGATTGACAGCCTTTACAGATATGTTTTTTCATTTACAAAAATTTCATTTCAATGCGCTTTCAGTTTTTGCCCTAAATAACGAGTTTTTGCGTTATCAAATTTATTCGTATTTAAAATATTTAGCGCCTAGCGAGTAGCATTTAGCGTTAATCGTTAACAACAACAAAGTACAGTTGTCACCACAAATACTAAAGCTACAGCTACTTATTATTAAAATATAAAAAGAAAACAACAACAAGCCGCTAAAACATATGAGAACAACATGAACAATCAACATGCAGTTCTATATAATATTTGATTTGATTTACTTATGATTTTCTGAACTTATGTATATTTATAATGATCAGCTCATTTCCCGCAATGAATGATAAAAGCAATACAAATTGCCAAAAACGCTCTAACACACGCTCTTTTATCTTATCTTCACTCTCCCGCCCTAACATATTCGCTCTCGTCTCAACACAAAAAATTATAAAAAATAAACAACAAAAAAACACAAAAAAAAATACCAAAATAATAAAATTATTTGTCGCCGTCGTCGTTGTGTCTCTTTTTTACAACTTTCCTTCGCTTTTTCGAAACAAACACAAAATATGTATATATATATATTAAAATTATATACCATATATATATATATATATATACAGTACGGCGCTCGTGGTAGCTCTGGATCGAGTCTATCGGTGCCCTCCACCTCAGCCTATGTTGTAAGTCTAAAAAACAAAACATAAAAAAAAAGAATCGAAATTCGTACCAGTAAACAAAAAATAATATACCATCAACAACAACAACAAAAACAACACGCTGTGCTTAGGTTTTTAGCCGCATTTCATATTTATATATATATCCAGAGAGAGAGATTGAGCTTGTCTTGTGGTGTTTGTTTACTGTACTTGTTTTCATTGCTGTTGCCGTTGCCGTTGCCGTTTGTTGTTGTTGTTATCGTCGTCAAGCAGTCAACTTTTGCACCACATTCAAACTCAACATTTGATTTGTATACCCTAACACACACACACACACAAGCACACAAACTGCTGCTACCAAAAGTATTTAGTTGGCTCTGAAATGTATGCTACGGTTTTTGTGTGTTGCCCCCAAATATGGCGACCGGAAGTCGTGCCCGCTCGCTCGCTCGCTCGTTCGTTCCAACTTGTTTCTGGCTGATATCTCTTTCTGACTCTCTCTCTCTCTCTCTCTCTCTACCACACACTGTCTGTCATACTCTTTTTGTGTATGTCTTTCTCTGTTTGAATATGTGCAACCGCAAAACTTGCAACTCAATTTTGGATATGAATTTGAATTTGGATTTAAAGTTGAAATTTGAATTGTTGCCTAACTACATAGAATCTACTCGTTATAAGCATACAAATATATACTATATATATATATACATTCTCGTATTCTCGTAACTGTACTCTCTCTGTACTTACCTTGACGTGCTGCTGCTTGAATGGAACAATTCTAACCAACAACAGTTCTGTTTTTATGGTTTCCCTTTCTTTTCTTTTTGTTGTTTCTGTCTCTGTATTCGACTTTAAGTAACTTTGCAACTATCTCTCTCTCTCTTGATTTACATTCTGTACAGTTATTTCTTTCAATGTTGTTTCTGCTACACTTTCGTATGCGGCTGTTCTTAAAGTGTAGCTCCTGCTCGGGGCGTGGGCGTATTTAGTGGGCGTGGCCAGCCAATCCGGCCGCTTATGCAAATGCAGTACAGTATGCTGTATATGAAACCGTTGACATCTATTGTTTTTTGGTGTACATTTTCGAAATTTTCCTTTCTATTCAATTCTTGTTCTTGTTTTTGTATATCTTGCTGTGCCGATTTTGCATTATCTGTACATATATATTTATTTTAAGAGGTAATGCCTGTTGCGATTTGTGATTTAATGTGAATGCAAAGGCGCGCTGTAAGTAAAGGTCAATAAATGGGGATTTTTTCCACGTCGCTGATGCCTAATTATTTTTGCAGTTATTAAATGTGTGCAAGTGTAAATAATTTTGTATTTTAATACGACTATATACAACTTTGTCTCCAACCATCTTTTTTAAAGTATTTGTCCCAAGAAAAAGTAGAATATGACTTGAATTTATATGGGAAACAAATAAATTGTGACCACGAAGCTGCCAAACATGAAACACGAATGAAATATACAACACAAAAACATCAAACCAATGAGTTAATATTTATGTATCCAAACTTATTCATTAAATGTCCCGATCGTGCTCAGTTGTTGATTTGAGTTTGTGTTTTTTATTTGTCATGTTTGCGTTGTCATTTTGAGCGGAATATATATTAAAACACACACACACACAGAGACACTAATACACAGAGCTACACATGAACGTTGATTGTATTTCTAATATGTGTGCTTTTTTTATGATTACTGTTATTAAAATGAACTCTCTCGATAAGCGCGTGGACTACAAATCATATAGAGCTGCTATACACACACACACACACACACACATTACTATGCATATATGCTGTATTTATATCATGTGTGTGTTTACGTTTTTCCATTTCATGTACGAATATATACATATATATTTATAAAAAAAATATATATCGAACAAAAAACATAAACCGAATAAATTAATACAATTTGCAGCTTGCACGGAGCATGATCGTGAGTACACGTTTCATTATTTCCCATTTCTTTTCCATTTAATTTTATTTGAATTCTGCTCTGACTTCTGCTTTCAACTATTCATACACACGCACACATACACACATGCACACACACATGCACACACACTCAGGCCTGTGTATTTTTATGTTAATGTAATTTGCATTTTCATTTTTATGCCGAATTTCGAAATTCTGTTCGCTGCGAACGCTCTAATTGGATTTCATGCGAGTACTCAATTGATTCATCATCATACCTGTGCATACTAATATGTATTCACTTAATATTCATACATACTATATACTATATATATACTATATTTGTATTACAATGTTTGCGCTGTGCTTTCATGGCTGTGGATTTTGGCTCCGTTCGAGCGTATAAATATATTTGATATTTTTTGTTTGCTGGTTTGTTTGTTCGTTTGTTTGTTGCACATGTTCACATGTGCTGTGAATCGCATATTACTGAGTATATCTCCGTTCTTCAGGCACACACACACACTCAAAACATCAACGCTATTGTACATATTGCATTCAAGCACAAAACAAAATAATAATAATAATAATATTAGTAATTAGTTTGTCGCACCGCTCGCAACTTAGCCGAAGAAGCCAGTGAAGTGACATGTTTTTAACTAATCTTCCAAAGAAATCTCCTTTATTGTACTCCCAAAAACAGGGTGGCTCCATGCCCAACACATCCAGCAGTGTCCCGTTTCTCTTGTCGTCCAGCATGCAATCGATACGATCGCGTCGCACCTCGACGGTGCTGTCATCGGGTCCGCTCGGCTCCGGCTCGGGCCTATTGCAACAGTTGGGATCCGGCATGGTAAGACAATTAACTTCCGTATCCGGCACGGTTAGTCCAGTGCCGCTATTGCGGGTGAATGGTACGCGTAACAACCACAACAACAGCAGCAGCGTCCGAAAGTGTCCGTCACTCAATATCACATTCAGTCAATAGTATAATCTGAACGAAATCGGCGAGGCGCAAGCTCCAGCTGATTACAACAGTTACAATTACAACAGTTACAATTACAACAATCAGAGTCACATCACTTACAACAGCTACAACTACAACAATGTGCGATATAGGGCGCAGCTACGCAACATGAATCTCAATCTGAATGCGCCCAGTTATCGTAACTAAAATTATCAAAGAAAGAAATAAAACAAACAAACAAAAACGAACTGCAATAAGACAATGAACTTGAAATTATACATATATAGAATGAATATATGAGCAAAAGTTGTATGCAAATGGGGCAGAGGGTAAAATGAAGCAAACAAACCAAAACCAAACCAATTTATATTACTATCAATGTATATGTACTATATGTACTTATTTATAATTTACAATATATATATATAGTTTACAATTAAAACTAACCACATCCGAGCAATATGTGGCACAAATGTTGTTTTTGCAAACATTTCCATTAACTATAGTTATATACATCTATATATATATTTATATATAATACGCATTCGTAAATGTACAATAAATGTTAATGTCGCATTGGATACATATCTGATAAATCGTAACGAAAGTTATTTATTACATATATTGATATACATAATATACTATAACTAGCGTATTCGAAACTTATTATGATTGTTATTGGTAGTATTATTATTATGATTATTATCGTTATTATTATTATGCAGATATTATAATTGTACCTACTTATTAGTTGTTGCTGCGTAAGACCCAATTGAAATCAAACAAATTGAAAGTTAAACATAATCACACACACACACACACACTAATACACTCACATCGAAATTTGAATAAAATATTTATAATTCGAGAAATGAATGAAATTTAATGCCAACTTGTTTGGTCTCCCATTAAAAATTGTGCGCGTGTATTTGTTGATTTTAAATTATTCATCACAATTGAGATATTTCTGAGCCCCACACATACAAGCACACACTCACACACACTCACATACACATATGCTGTGTGTGCATTATAATTGAAATTGAAAGTCCCAAAGTTTAATGTTTAATGTAGTTTAATGTGCCAAACGTGATGTTAGTTTTATTTAAATTCCGTATCATTGTCGTAATTATTAACAGCTAGGATTTACTTAGGCCAACAAGGAAACTAACAATTAGTTAAGCACTTGCACTATTTTTTTTTTATAAATTAAATACCAAAATTGACAATCTAGTCGAAATAAGTTTAAGACAGCTGTGACAATCGCTGGTTTTTTTTTTTTTGGAGTATACTCCATAATTGTAAATATCTGTAAATTATAATTTGTATAATTCCTTCCCTCATAAGTTTCAGCTTGAAATTTGCATGTGTTCTGCTTGCTTTTGAAACAATCTTTTCACTTTTATGTCGAATGTTTGAAAGTTACATTCAAATACATATCGAAACTATATAGACAACTGAATGTCCTTGAGTCGGTTTGGAGAGCGATTGTGTTTTGGAGACTGGAGCAAGGATTAGATAAGTAACTTTAATGGCTATGGATAACGGATTTAAATTATTTTTCTGACTATATAGAGATGTTAAAATGCTCAAAAAGCGGAATATCGTGGC
The DNA here is from genome assembly GCA_035042425.1 of Drosophila flavopinicola. Taxonomy (NCBI): domain Eukaryota; kingdom Metazoa; phylum Arthropoda; class Insecta; order Diptera; family Drosophilidae; genus Drosophila; species Drosophila flavopinicola. The sequence goes on along the minus strand of JAWNLL010000452.1, from coordinate 13,566,203 downwards.
ACTGTGATAAATGTGAAATTATTAACTATTTGCTGTAATTTAAAATGTGGTTAGCTCAATGCAATTATGTGCAATATAAGATGCCCAAAACGATCGCTCAGTAAACCGACTACAAACACAAATTTCATGCACCTTTTGTGATTGTCTATGAACAACTGAATACACGCATTCATTATACTCGAACTTTACTGTATTTGTATTCGTATTCGTCTTTGTATTCGTATTTGATATGTACTTGTACTTGTAATTGTATATATATATACATGGAATTGTTATGTATTTACTAACTATTTACTTGACTTGCCATTTTACTTTCTGCCCATCTGATTGCACAAGAATATATAGTATTATATACATATATATATATTTCTGGAAATACAACTACCGCAGAGTTATTATGATTAAATGAAACGATTTCTAAACCTATATGTACATACATACATATTTTTTCGAAGCGCCAAACAACTGAATATGATGAAGTTATGAATATATATAAAGATCATAAGTACTTATAAGTACTCGGAACTCACTATACTCGTATTTGAATGACTGACACTGAAGGCAGCTGAGGCGCTGCTACTACTAAAATCTAATACTAATACTAAAACTAAACTTATAAACTGACTAAACGATGTTGATATGCATTTTGTATTTCTACTCAACTCAATTTACAATTAAGTCATTTGCGAATTTATTGTACTCGTAATTGCTATTTATGTATCATACTATATATATATATATATATATATATATATTTATATCTAATTCTACGTATTTTATGCTACTGTTGCTTTGGCTGCCTTTGCGCTTTATCTTTTCTTTTTTTTTTAGTATATGTTGTGAAGAAGAATATTCCCCTCTATAAATATAAATATATAAGCCTTCCCTTTGTGTATTTGTATGTTTGCTAAGCTATTTGTTTTCTCTTTAGCTTTTCATTTTTGCTATTTACACACATCTATTGTTACTGTAAGTTATACATATATATATATAAATTTAAACTTCGAAATGTGCCTTAAGAGTTCAAAAAGTTTTCGCATTCTGTTCGCTGTCGGCAAACAAATGCGAAAACTATATAGAAATTTACAAAAACAAAATACAAATCCGTATTGAACGAGAGAAAAGTAAACACATTTATCTATACATGTGTATATTTATGGATAAACGTTAAGTATACGCTATAAGTCAAGGGTGGCAAAACTATAAATATCCAACACACACACACATACTCACATCCCCCCCAACAGTTGTACCTTAGTAGTAGTTTTGTAGACACACACCAACAAACACACACACACACACACAGTAAATCCCTTTTATAATCAATATCTCAACAATAACCATAACTAACTATCGATGTGTAGTTTGCATTGTAAAAGCAATCCAAAAAACGTTTCCGCAGCAGAATCCCAGAATCGCGAATTTGTAGTCGTATAATGTGTGCATGACTCTCTGTACCTAGTAACAATTCCCCCCAACAACAAAATAAATATCAACAAAATAACCAAGTGCCAAGTAAACATCCTGAAAAAAAAACAACCAAACAAAATCCGTTAGTCGTTGTCCTTTTATTATGCTAAATATTATATAATTGTAATAATCATGTGTATTACTCCCCCTACTCTCTACCTAATTCTGGCTCCTTCGTTGTGATCCATATATACTCTATATGTTTTGTATACGTAATATTGCCGTTTTATGATCGGTGTGAGCTCTATTCTAGCATACAAATATTCTCAGCAGTATTCATCCGAGCTATAGACAATTTTCCCACCACCCCCGTTTTTTTATTCGTAATCAGTAATCGTAGTTAAATCAAATTTTTAGCAACTCTATATATTTGAAGATCGTGTGAAAATCGTTAATAAATTGATGGCCTAATTATTTTGCAACAACTCTATTACAGTATCAACTATTCTCCGGACGTAACTAAAATAAAGAAAACACAAAACTATAAAAACAGAATATATATATTAAATATATATTTTTAAATGCAATTTCGGTCCATTAATGAAACACCAAATAATCAACATATATTAGCGCTATAAATGTATACAAATATTTACACAAAATACAAAATACAAACATTGTAAACGTCAGCCAAACAAAAAACATATATTTCAATTAACTCTAAATGTTATTAGAAAGCAAATTTTGTGTCATCAGAGCAACAATTACTTAATTACAAGCCAAAAAAAAAAAACAACAACATATTTAAACAATTTATATATGTATTTAGAGTACCAAAACAAAACAAAACAAACAAATGTGTCAAACACAGCCCAAAAGATACACACAAAATGCCACAACTCACCTCGTACATGCAAAACCAGATACAAATATGCAGAATGCAATCAAACTATATACATACTAACATATATTATATGAACTAATTTATACATATACATGTCGACTACTCTTAATACTCTAACATATATCATATACAAAACCATATCAATATTTTTCGAATTATTTAAAACTGCATACATACAAACAAACATACTGAATACATATCGATGTAAAAAAAGCCCAGATGGTAAAAACACACACACTATACTATAACATCGGTGGACCGTTGGAATGCGCCTTCCAAAATGCGCTAATATTTTTCTAGAATTCAGTTAAGCAGCTTTCCTAATGGTATACTTAAATTACATCAATTTAAACCTATTTGTCTGTTAGCATTTAATTATTAACCATGGCACTTCAAAATACAATTCGACATTTGGAAGACAGCATTAAAAATATAAACAAATATGAATAACATTTATGTGCCCAACTGCAACTTACCTATATATATGAAAGAACTCATGTACCTACAGCGTACCTACTTAGCAGCAGCAACTACAAAGATTCCGGAACAACAAATGAAATAAAGTAAAAAATAAAGTATTTTTGATGGCATAACAAATAAACAAATTGACCACTCAACACACTATCAATATCCATAACTCTACCCCAAAAAACGACAAATACCAGAAAAATGTTTAGAAAACTACTACTAAGGTGAATACATACACTGTAATCACAGAATCCCAGTCAGTTATTTCAGCTAGAGCTATAGCTAGAGCAAATTCAGCGTGTCAATTTGTATAGTTGGAATATATATATGTGTATGAGGAAATAGAGTATATAATTGATATACACAAACAAACACCTTGATTAATCAGCAACAAATCGTTAAATACTTATGTACGTGAAAGAAACAAACACTTTGAACTTTATTAAAAACATAAGAAAAAACCCAAAATACTATTAACAGCAATTTAAACAATTATTATTGTTGTAGTAGCTCTAGATTAGTATGGAAAACTAAAATTATGAATTTATATAGTATATATGTATATGATGTATACAAGACAACTTTACTCGTATGATCTATGTTCTGTGTATCATCCAGCAGAACAACACGAACGGGACAATCAAAATTCTACTGACGCTCTTACTTTACGTATTGAGTTTACAAAAATGACGAATTTACGTTGTTGTTGTCGTTGCGTTTGTTGCTTTTGTTAAATATATATACATACTTATGTCCAACAACAAATTAAATAGGTTTAGATCCAGCAAACAATCAAACAGCATCGTATTTTTCAGTTGCTTTTTAGTTTATTGTATTTCTTATTATTTTTTGTGTTCAGTTAAACTTATGTATATTTATTATGTTGGGGTCCTTCTACAAAAGCATATCGATATTATTATTATTTTCTAGTGTTTAAACGTATAAATATTAGATTAAATTAATTTTAATTAATGTTTATGTAAACAACAAAAAATAAAAAGGGGAAAACCAAAAGCTCAAACTGGACTGAACATTTAAGAATTATATTATATTATATTGTATTATTAAAAAACTTAATTTAAAATGAAGAAGAAAAGAAGAACACAAACAAAAAAAAACCAATGCTAATATTAAATGAGTATTTATATATGTGTGTAAATCTGATTGTATGTATGTATGATCACTTTGGTTTTTGAATGTGTGACACCTTACAAAACAAAAACAAAAGAAAAGAAACCAAAAATTAAAGGCGTATCAAATCAACTCTGTCTCTTGTGATCTATTGTGATGCTATGAGAGTCCAAGTAGCACTCAAATCTTTTTATGCCTATTAACGTTTTAAACAATACTCTACACTCTATTCTACGCTAGACTATGCAATAACAAATTTTTTGGCAACAACTTGCTTTGGGTAAACGAGAAAAATCTTGAAAACAATCATGCACAATAAATGATGAATGAGAAGAACAAAAAAGAAACCAAAAGCCAAATTTAAAATACTTATATACTCTTTCATATACACTACTTCAAGTAATTGTGTGAAACTAATTGAAATTCGTAAGCCCCTTTTGTTTCTAGAAATCTAGTTTTTAAATGTGCTAAACAAACTGTTTATACTACATAGTAAAGTATTTAAATTATGTATGTAATTATATCTATAAATACGTACAGTGGACAAGATATACAAGATGCAGGCAGTCTATACAACTAAGTAGGATTGAGATTGAGCAACTTTAACAGTTTAAGGATTGTGACAATGTACGCGTACAATTTAACTCGATAAACAACAATTGAATTTAAATGTTTAATAAATATGTGTGGAAATGAAATGCGTTTCATTATTTATATATGTATATGTGCAAGCTATGCTATTCATCTAAAAACAATGGATCTAAGCTGCATTTGTGCGGCGCCGCCTCATAATTGTACTCCTGACGATCGTACAGATTCTGACCCATTTTCCGGGCCACATCATCGGACTCATCGTTGTTGGCCTCCGCTATGAGCATCTGTAAGGATCGGGTTGATTACTGGTACAGCAACAGAATGTGGGTATTATAAAATGCACCTCAATTTCACGGGACAAAAATGCTTCGCTCTCGGCGCTCAATTTCTTTTGCGGCTGTCCCATTAATGCGTTCTCCAGAAAGCCGTAAACCTCACTGAAACACATAGCATACATAAGTATAATTGTTTGGAAGAGCTACTGTTTGCTACTTGCCCCATGCTGACACCACCTAACTGGTCCGGCGTCGGTTGCGGCTCATTACGCACTATCGCATTGATTATGGCCGCCGCTTCGTATTCGCAGTGTTTTGGCAACTCCGCCGTTTGTAGCAGCCGCAACCACTGATTGATGTTGTTCAGGCTGACTGAATCGCACTCCTTGTTCACACGCAGCTGCGCATCCTCACTGCTGCGGCAGATGAAGTCTGTGGATTATAATTGCTTGACTTAAAACATTAAGCAAATTCAATTTGTGGACGTACCTATGATACGCTCTGTATCTTGTCGACGTGCTACGGCTGTTGCTTCCAGATTGACACGCGAGCAGCCATGTTTCTGCAAGTAATCTATCACCGTGCGCTTGGTGTGCGCTGTTAGAGGTCTATCTGATTTCTTTTTGCCGTGATTATCCTCATCAGATTTAATAGTTGCCTCGGCTTCCATTGCAAAAGTTACAAATGGCAAAACTCTTTGGTCGATTTGTTGACGAACAGCTGCTGCGAGAGCGCTGTCCACTCGTTGTTGTGAGCGCTGTAGCCCTGGTCGCGATTTCACAATGGCACTGTGCAACATTATTTATGAAAATAATAAAAATATATGAAATAAAGTTTAAACGCTTAGAAATATTATTATTTAATATAAATATTAGAATTATTTTCTGGTATATTTAATGCTCTTTTGCAATATATTAACAGAAATGGCTATAGTTATATTTTATATTTCATTTACCCAACAAGCCTAGCGTGCATATAAAAATGTTGTTTCTATTGCTTACAATAATATAGCCTATGTACTTTCAGCTGTGCTGCCTAGTGTAATTTGCGAGCAGCCAGCAGTGTTAGAATACGAGCGAGAGTGAACGGACGCGCTACCGCACTGCCCACCACTGGCCACTGCCAACTCCTTTTGTTTCAAAAGAAATTTTATTAAAAACAAGCAATAATATTTATAGTTAATCTAAATAGCTGAATAACCAAGTGCAATAAGTATTTTATAATTTGCTTTTGAAAAAATCAGGATCACAAATGTGGCAATTGCGTTGCTCTTAAAGTGATCACGAAAAGAAACACACACAACAAAGGAAATTCGCTCAAAGTCAAACTCAGTTAGAGTGACTCATCCATCCGCCATCCGCGTCCGCATTGCGTTCAACAACAACAGCGACGAAACGAACAATAAACGACTCATCGTCCCTCAACTTCAAAGTCACACCATATACAGTGCGAGAGAGGAGAGTGAGAGACAGCACATGGAGGAAGACAGGGAGCGAGAGGGGGAGCGAGAGCTTGGCATGCAGCAGAAGCATCGCGACCATATAATCAAAAACATTGACCAGCTAATCGACTGCACCGACTACGACGAGCTCATGAAGACAACAGTGCAGCGGGGCTTGCTGTCGCCGGTAATGCACAATATCATTGAGCAGCTGAATGGGCTGCAATTCAATATGAGCGCCAAGGAGGTGCAGCTGAAGCGGCACAGCGAATACTTTCGCAAGATCACGAAACGTGGACCCACTGCCTATGCGGAGCTGAAGGCGATCTTGAGGACACAGAAATGCGTGAAGGCGCTAAGCATACTAGAGGAAGTCGATCCGCCGGACAGCGAAGAGCAGTTTGTGTCCTTGAGTCGCAAATCCGCCGATATTGTGGATACACGTGTTGCCGATTTGGTGGGCGATGCCCCAAGTGTCAGCCGGGTGAGTAATCTGCCAGCTATCCTAGAGATCAGCCTGACTAAATGTGCTCTGCAGCTATCCCGAAGAAAGTTTCTAACTAGTTCCTTAAACTTTTTCAGAAACCAAGCATTCCACCCACCATTGACCCAGTGGGACGTCTCCTGCCGTTCGAGGGGCCCATATCGGGTCCAACGCGCGTTGTGCTCAAATCGGAAACAATTCACCAGGACACAAAGCTAGACACATACAAAATGCAATCGCAGCATTCTCGTGGCGTCCTGCTCATAGTGAACATTATCGACTTTCCGGTTCGCGAAATAAGACGTAACGGCGCTGAGAGAGATGCTGATTCCCTGATTGACATCTTTCGTCAGTTTGGTTTCCTGACATTCCTGTGCGAGAATGTCGATCACGATCAGTTCTTCGATAAGTTGAATGAGATCATCCAGTCGAAGTATGTGCGCGACACGGAATGCTTCTTCCTGGTGCTGATGACGCATGGCGACCGCAAGAACAATGTGGACAAGGTGCAGTTCACCAACGGCACCTTCTGCGATGTGAAGAAGATCATTAAATGCTTCCAGGCCGACAGCTGCCCCCATTTGGTGCACAAGCCCAAGGTGCTGATGTTTCCCTTCTGTCGCGGCGATGAGGGCCCCGACAAGGGCAAGAAGCTGCTAACGGCCATCCAAACCGATGGCGTACCATTTGACCATTCGACCACAATATCATTTACTGACAATGTGCCAACGCTGTCCGATTTGCTAATCTGCTATGCCAGCACGCCCGGATTTGAGACGCATCGGGATCCCGTCGATGGCAGCTGGTACATACAGCAATTGTGCAAGACGTTGGCCGAACATGCGCACAACACATCCCTGGAGGATATGCTCAAGATGGCGCACGCCAAGGTCGGCAATATGCGCACAGGACAAGGCGCCTTGCAGACCGCCGTCTTCGAGAATCTTGGCTTCAACAAGAAGCTCTTCTTCAATCCAGGCTGCTTCACAGCGTAAACAATGACTGATGGCAACACTTAAATGAGAGCATTCCCATTCGACTGATTTGCATTTATACTTGTCGTCCCCTATTTAATCAATAGTAATGTTCATATCTCTAGTAGCTTAAGATTTGTATGTATGTATATTCATGTGCTATTGTCCCCTGCCTTCCATGTCTGCCAATACGATATACTCAACGTATTATTTTTATAAAATACAAACTTTTTTGTACAAACAATTTTGATTATTCATCAAATGAGAGCCAAAACCATAACATAATATAACGAACCTTACAACAATTTATATAATGATCGAATTGAACTATAATGTATTGATTCTAGAGGCTTGGACGCCTTATTTTGAATAAAAAAATCTCATATTTGTAATAGTTTCAAAATGCAGAGTTAATACAGAGGTCAAACCACGATCAAAACTGCCTCTGGAACGAAAATCGGATCGGAGTTTTGAGTTATGGGAGTTATAAGTGTAAGTGTAAATTTGGAAGTGCTTCAGATTCAAATGCAGAATTAATCATGAGTTCAAATGATGAACAAAAAGACCTGGCGATTGTTATTATTATTTTATAACATACAAACTATTTTTTGTATAACATACACATATAAGTAGAAATTACAGTAATTATGACTACAGGGCGGTTGCCATCTAAGAATCATCGCCTACTCATCGCATTCATCGACTTCATCCAAATGGGAGAGTTGCAATTTGCCAGCGGCGCGTGTTTGGCTCTTGCTCTGCGGTTTCTTCGATTTCTTGGCGGGCTTCTGACCAATCACATACTCGGGCATGACCAGCTTGGAGCCGCGCAGCTGTGGCTTGTCCAGTTCGACGTCTTCCACCTCGTCGCGCTGCAGCTTAACGAGATTGCGATTCAATTTGCTGGTCTTCTTGAACTCTATCTTGTGGGCGCTGCCTGCCTCGTTGTCCATGTCCTCACTGTCGTCCGGGTCTGTCTCGCGCTGTGCATCCATCTGCCTGAGAAATGATAAGGCCGCCGACGAGTTGGTCTGATCGGATATGTCCACATCGGAGAGTGAGTATTTCTTCCACTTGTGTGGATTCACTTGATAGTCGGGCGTCTTGCGCGGCTTCAGGCACAGTCCAATGGGCAGCTCGGGCTTCTTAAATATGCTCTCCTTGCCACGCAGGCGACGCAGTTTCTCGTCCTCCGCCTCGCTGCCTGCCTTAATGCTGCGGCCCTTGCGATAGTTCATCACCTGTCCGGGCTTGCTCTTCTTGGCTGGCTCCAGTGCGTTTACTGCGTATGGCTTCGCCTTGGTCTGGTCCAGAGGCGTGCCCTTCAGCCCTTTGCTGGCATCGTCGAGGCATGCAAATAGTGCATCACGTTTAGCACTGAATTCTTGCATTTTATTGTTTATTTTTGTTAATTTTGTGAGATTTTAAAAACAGGGCTGCCAACTTGTTTTACGGTGCACAGCTGTTTGAGCGGCCTGGCCAGCGGGCAGTTTCCAACACTTATTAGTGCCGGTGTGTGTAGTCAGCGACGGAAAAGTGTGCGTGCTCTGCAAAAAATAAATAAATTACCACGGAATAAAGGTGCTTATGTTTATAAATTAACAAACAAACATTTAAGTAGCGTGTGCTTGTGTGTATGCGGTGTAGAATGCGCTGCCGTGTTTCTTTCATATAAAACAGCAAATCTAACCCAACCCTATCGCTTCCATGTGCTTAAAGGCGGCCGCAGTTTGGGTGCAAATATTAAATTATTAGCATCACGTCGTTCAACTCTAACGATTTCCACTAATTTTTAGCAAGTTATCAAAGAAATTATGAATAAAAGGCACATGTCTAGTTTTTCGGCATATTTTAGTATTTTTGGTGGCCATTAAGCCTGTTCTGTGCAGCCCTGTGCACAGTGTTGCAAACGCCCCACTGACAGCTGTTTTCTATTTGGAAGCGAGCATATTTAATCAACACGAAACGGAAACGTGAGCCAGTCCAAAACTCAAATTCACATATATTTTATATTTTGGTGTGTGTTCATTTGCCAGCGAGTAAATGTGCGCTAGCTGTCACTAAGCGTAGTCTGTGATTATTTGTGATAATGTCCCTGCCAACGGCGCTGGCATTCATATTCACAATATTAGCTTCCGTTAGCATTGTTGCTTCCATTATACTGTTGGGTAAGCGCAGCTACAGACTATTTATTGAGGCTGCCGACACGAATAGTGGAATATTTGTGAATGTGAGTTGTAAATAACTGTTCCCTTCTCATTTGCAGGCTGGTTTCTGATTTGGAAGGCGTTTCTATCAAAATTTCGTCTGGTGCGCGAACTGTTGGGACAGGAGGAACCGGAGGAACAGCAGCAGCCACACGTAGTCGAGCAAAATCAAAACGCACGAGCACGCAAAGCGCGACGTGACTAACACAACAATCCACACAATAACTGTATAGAAACAACTATATTCAAGATGAACATACGCTGCGCTCGGCCCGAGGACCTCATGACCATGCAGCACTGCAATCTGCTGTGCTTGCCCGAGAACTATCAGATGAAATACTATTTCTATCACGGCCTCACCTGGCCCCAGCTGAGCTATGTGGCCGAGGACGATAAGGGCGGCATTGTCGGCTATGTCCTGGCCAAAATGGAGGAGCCCGAGCCCGGTGAGGAGAGCAAACATGGCCACATCACCTCGCTGGCCGTCAAGCGCTCCTATCGCCGACTCGGACTCGCCCAGAAACTGATGAATCAGGCCTCGCAGGCGATGGTCGAGTGCTTCAACGCCCAGTACGTCTCGCTGCACGTGCGCAAAAGCAATCGGGCCGCCCTCAATCTGTACACCAACTCACTCAAGTTCAAGATCATCGAGGTGGAGCCCAAGTACTATGCGGACGGCGAGGATGCCTACGCCATGCGTCGCGATCTGCGCGAGTTTGCCGACGACGAGAATCCCCAGATCAGGGAGGGATCGGGCGAGGAGACGGCCCTCAATGATGCCAAGCATACGCACAGATCGGGCGGCGCACACAATCACAGCGGTCACGATGGTCACTGCTGCTAGAGTCCCGGAGCAGCCACATAAGCATACTAAGGAACACTTACAAAGGAGGAAAGAAAAATTAAGAAATGCAGTTCGATTGCGTTTTGTGTGTAGTTTTGCATTTTTATGCGTTTAGGTTTTGTATTTATGTAATAAAGAACATAAAACGTAATTACAATTAAAACAAAATGACAAAATTGAATGTATTTCTTGTCGAAAGTTATAATTTTTTAAATGACGCTGTTTTTTCTTTGTACCTCTGAAGGAAATTGAGCTCAAATCAGTTAAATTGCTTTTATTAATACATATGTATATTAATAGCTTAAAATCATTGTTTCTGTAATATTTCATTATTTGAAAATGTCTACAAATTAAAATCACCTCTGGTGCGAAAGGCGTTTTCCATTTCTGGGACTTCCCCGATAATTGCCTCAAGCATATGCGAAAAGTTTTTGACCGCAATGTGCAGCCGAGTGGAAACGTTTCTTGCAAGTGTTGACTTTCGCGCCAAAACTTTTGGGTCGCCTTTTCAATTATTTTGCGCAAAAGTTTTGCGAACTTTTTCCTGTGTTGCGAATGTTGGTCAAAGTACCGTTTTATGGCTGCACAGCAGCAACTGTTCCCAGCTGCTCGCTGCCAGTCGAAAGCACAGTTAGTACACAAATATCCCCATATTGTGGTGGGACATTTCACGTAGGAGTCACAAAACGCGTCGGCGCAGAGTTGAGCGGCTGCAACAGCTGTTTTCGGCTCTGACACGTGCGCTCAGTTGGCGCCAAAGCAAAACAACGGAGAGAAAGTCCTGGCGCGTGGGAGAGCTGTGCCCACGAAATCACAGCTGTGTGTTGTCAAACGTCAAACTGATGCTGCTGCTGCTGCTGCTGCTGCCGCTGTGAGTTTGGCTTCAGTTCGTGAGGCGCTGGCTGAGCAGTAACGTCACGGTCACGGGTAGCGGTTACGCTTATACAGCTGTTGCAATATCTAACGGCAACTAAAACGTGCGCACATTTGCAGCAAGTAAGCAGAAAAGCGTTCAATTGATATTGCAACGAATAGGAAAGTGCACAAATCATTAACAAAACTACTGAAACGCCAGCGCTGTTTACAAGAAAAATTCGACAGCAGCGCAGCAAACGTTTGCCAAAAATTTACCGCAATCTGTGCACGCGTTGTGGTTGTGCGTGTGTGTGTATATGTGTGTGTGTGTGTATGCGCGCGTAAAAAGTGAAAGCGAAATGAAAACAAAACAGTGAAACAGAGTCTTTTTGAACCGATGTGTATTTAATATACAAATGCTTAAATCAATAGAGAACCGTATGAAAAAGTGTTGAATTTGTTTGAGGCACACACACAAACAAAGCGGCAGTGTATGAAATGTGTGTAGTAAAGTGAGCTGAGACAAAAGGACTCGAAAGCAGCTGTTATTGTTGTTGCGCGAACGGGGTCAAAAGTTCGTGTGTAAAGTGTGATGTACGAGCTGCGCCCTCTGCCCCCCTGCCCTCAGCCGCTGTCTGCCTAATTTCGCCGCATCCACTAACTAACAGCACTAATACTTGTTAAAAGCGCTCAAGTGCAACGGGTCTTGCTCTCCCTCTCTCTCTCTCTCTCTGTGTGTGTGTGTGAGCGTGGGAAAGAAAGAGCAGGCAAAGAGAAGACGCTGCCCAGACAAAAGCCTACGGATATACATATATATACATTTACACACACAAACATAAAAAATACATATATTTAATATATGAGCGTGTGTGTGTGTGTGGTGTGTGTGTGAGGAAGGCAAAGACAAACTAGGCCAATTCGCGAGAGAGACACACAAAAAGCAAGCATAAAGCAAAGTGCAAGCAACACACAAAAAAGAAGCAGCAGCGAAATATAACTAAAAACTTCTGCCACATTTGTCAATGACTGACTGACTACTGGAGAGGCCAACGACTCGCGTGACTGCGAGCATAACAATAACGGTATCACAACCGCTCGCTCGCTCGCTCTCTGCCTCTGTCTCTCTCCCACCCAGCTGCTGTTTGTGTGTAGGTAAGTCAGAAGCCGTTTCACTTCAAAGCAAACTTCAACAGCGGGTGTAATGACATTTGTCAACGACATAATGCCAAATCCTGTCACTATACCCCCTATGCAACCCGGCAATCTGCTCATTATTACAGTGAGCGCTCCTTAATTTGAATGAAAAGAAGCAAGACTTTTGCTTTGAAATCTACTTTAATGCGCAAGTAATTCTAGCTGCAAGCCTTATATTTAATTTCTTATTTGCATTTAAATAACAATGGCATTATATTATAGATTAGTACAATTTTTTTAAATATTTTCTGTAAATCATAGTTTATATATTCAAAAACATGGCAGATAAGTTGCACGATATGTAAAAAATCAAATTTGATCGGATTCTTATCAATAATTTATTTTAAAAAAAAGATGGGAAATATACAAACCAATTTCTTAAAATATAGAAATTTAAATATATTCAGGTCCTCTAAAATATTGAAAATTACAATTTTTATCATGTGTGACAATTCTGATGCCCGAAAAATTTATATATCCATTGCTATTTTGCATAGACATTTATTTTCATTATCAATTCTTTGAGTTTATGACTTAAAGATTAAATTTGTCATAAGCAAAATATAGATATAGTACATTTAAACAATACAAAAATTGAAAAGACTCATAAATCATGGAGTATATACTCCATCACAGGGGATTCTAAATTGCAAATTATTCTCTTTGCTAAAAATCTTATTTTTCTCTAAAGCAAATGGGAAATCATTAATTGAAAAAGCGAATTTTATAATTTTTTTGGAATATTTTTAAGGAATTTTCGAAAAATACGAGCTTGGGCTTAAAAATAGTATATGCATTAAATCAACAATTTCAAAAATTCGATTTTAATTTGAGTAAGTTTTCATTTTGGGGGCGACTACTGTAACCGTGCTGCTCGTCATCATCATTATGGTCTTTGTCACTGTCAACAGGACTTGCGACGGCTGTCAGGAGCAGCAGCAAATGTTTGCTTAAAAATGATGCGATGACTGCTGCTGCTGCGACTTCTACTTGTTTCGAGTGTTTCGTCCTTTTACTTGGCAGTACGTGTTGGCTCAGAAGATGTCAACAACTTGGGCAGGCGTAGTAAGATTCCCTGTTGCTCACATGGTTTGCTTTCGCTCACTTGTTTGTGTCATGTTGATGAAATTGCCAGGGCTGCACAACATCAGCGAGGGGTTGGGGTTGGGGGTAGTTGGATTCTGTCAAAACTCGTTGGAAAATGGTTTCCATTTCCGCTGCTGCCGCAAATGATTGATGCCCATCGCAGGCGTACTACTAATTAAAGTTATTTAGCTAGTCGCCAGCGTCGTCATCCTGGCGCTGCAATTTTTCATTCTGCGCTGTCTCGGGCTCGCTTTGAGTGTTTATGGCTTCAATTCAATTAAACAACTGGGTCAGCGGCGACCGCATTGGCAATGGCCAACTGCAAAGCTGGGCAGCTGGGCAGCCAGTTCCCTTTTTTTGCGACCGACTGGGGCAGAAATCAACTTGCAGCGTAATTAATTTTCAGCATAGCCCATCAGAGAATGCATCATCCCAGTAATATCAATCCGCAATCGCTCTCTCTCTCTCTACCTCTCCTTCGTCCTTTTGTGTTTGCATATTTTAACTGGACGCGAATCGAAATAAAATTGATGCAATGCCAAAAGGATGGCAAATTATAATGCATGTTAATGCACTTGAATGGCATTTTAATTGCACATATATCTGCATATATATAGCACAAGCGATTCAGCGATTTTCATCAATTTATGCTAGCGCGAAGTAAACAAATTATTGCTGATAGAAATTGCTTGCGCCAAAGGGCAAAATGTTGAGCTGCATTGGAATTATGCGCCCAGTAATAAAGCGACCAAACACACAAAATGGGAGATTTGTGGCAAAACAAAGTGGAATTAGTAAAACGAAATAGAAGAGAGAGAGAGAGAGAGAATATAACAAGCGCTAAAGCCCATTAACTGAGAAGCCATTATATAAACCATGCTAATTTAATAAGCTGTGATTTCCAAATGGATCAAGAGTTTTATAATATTTGATAAATGGCGATTTTAGATATTAAACTTTTTAAGAGTATTAAACACAAATCTGACAATGATATCATAGATTTAGAAGCATAATTGTTAAGTAAGTAATAATGGATTTAAATGATTTTCAATATGAAGGAATTGAAGAAATTTCTTTAGTTAGTAATAATGACAAAATATTATATTATAAAATACTAAAGTGTGTATACAAATTGTTTAAATTCCAGTTTTCAACAAGTCAAAACTTGAGATAATAAAATAAAGTTGAGCATTGAGAACATTCTTTTCAAAACTTGTAACTGTATAATTGAATCTGATTTAAGCCAAATCGAAAAAAAGAAAAAATCTCCGACTTTCAGTTAGCAAAAAGTCAATCAAAGATTTTTGTTCATGTCAATTTCAGCGACAGAAAGCTAAAAGCAACAGACCGAAACTAAACTGCTGATCCCACACTATTTGTGTTCGACTGTTTTGTCCAAGGACATTTATATATATTTTTATATGTATATATATATTTATGAATTTTGCTAAAAAACATGAAATGTCCATTAAACATGCTCGCTTTTTTTTATTTTTTTATTGTAGCTTGTTGGTTGTTTATGTGGCGATTAGTTAGACGGCCAGGGAAAATGCTTATTCATTAGAAAAGAGAGAGAGAGAGCAGCAGCTGCTGAAGTTTTCGATAAGTTTTAGCAACATAATTTTGCACGCAATGAATTGGACTTTACGTCTAATATTTATCACCCATCGATTTAAATGTCAGCCGGAATTTGTCCTGCGGGAGTCAAGTGTGAAAACTTTGGAGCACAAAAACTTTTGCTGGCCCCGCAACGAACAGAAAAAAAAAACGCAGCTAAAGTTGATCAATGAAATTAAAAAGATTTATGATTTCGAGTTGTGCAAGTTTCGTTCAAATGAATGATTCCGAAAATGCGTAAATACGCAAAAAGGATCTTCCCCTGCTTTAACACCGAGAGAAACAATCAACGCTTTTGTCGCTGTGGGAGCTGGAAAGTTTTGCCAGTGTCATCCGCCTCACATTACTTTGAATTGCAGTCATTTCGCTTAATGTGCAGGACCCATTCGAGTCCTGTGCCAATAAAAAAGGGCAAGCAGAGCAGAGCAACAATATATATATATACAAATAAAACTTATAATAATCAGCAAACAAAAGCGCGTTACATTCTATTAAAATCGAGCGAAGAGTTTTCGGGTTCAATTTCGGCTTTGCAAAAAGAGTCAAGTGAAATACAAATTATGTTAATTTAAAGTGAAGGTTTTTGGCCAAAGAAAAAAAAAGTGTTTAAGCGCATTCAAAGCAATGCATACGGAGAGGGCTGGAACGAGAGTTGGGGCTGGTGGGGGCTGGCAACAAAAGGCGTTCTGGTTTTCAACAAAAGCCGCACTTCCCAACTCAAGTTAACCGAATTTTCAAGCAGTCTGGACAGCACCAATCTCCGCTTCCCTCACCCAGGCGGAAACCGCTTCCGGCTGCCTTTGCGGCTGTGACTTACGGTTTGTTTGAACAAAATGCCCCCACGGGTTCAAGTGGCCCCAAAAAGAGCGCTCGAGAATGGCCCAAAACGGAAAACGGGGCCAACGGCAACAATGGGTTAACTTGCTCTACCATTCTCTCCACATTCTTTCTTCTTCTTCTTTTTTTGTTGTTTGTCACAATTAAGGCTTAGGCACGCTAATTTTTGATGCTGTGTCAATGCAGGCGGTGCCACGCCCATAAATAGCATCAGGCACAAGCGTTTTCTGTTTGCATTTGTCTTTTAAATATGATCCAAGCCAAAGACGCCCAATTGTTGTTAATAGAAGAAAAGGTGTTGCCCCGTGGGCATGGGCTATACAAATGCTGCTGCTGCCAGATGTTTCTTTAATATAACACATACACACACCCACTCTAACACACACACACACACACACACTTAGAGCGAGACGAAAGTGTGACAAAAAAAATGGGCGCAAAAAAATAAACAAGTCGCCTGCCCTCTGCTTATCGCTGCCGTTATAGTTACCGTTATACCCATAAACACTGCGCCAAATCAGTTAGTATATTGAGCTATAGAATATTTAAAAAATATATATACCAGCTAGAAATGCTGGCTCAACTGATTTTGCAATAGTTGTTGCCATTAAAATGAAACGATAGCAAAAGTTTTTCTTTAAAAACATTTATTGAATTTACTGCTTTGCCAAAAAAAGAAACGTTTGACAAATAAGTTTTGGCATAAAAAATATCTAATTGAATTTTCTGCTTTCCGTGCGCTTATTCGCCTCATAAAAATATGAAAATTTATTAGGTTTTATACAGAGAGAGAGAGAGCTTAACTTAAAATTCGATTCAATATATAAATGCGTAGAGTGCATATTATATTATTTAGTTAACATTTTTAAAAGGAACTATTAAGTGGCATAATATAATTTCATTTATTTCACATTAGTATTTAAATCAAATTCATTTTGCCTTTAAATGCATAACTTATTTAATTGCTAAGTTGATTATTCATTTTTTCTCTCTTGTATTTCATTTGCTTTAATTGATTTCACATTTTATTTATTGTTAATGTTATTTTTTGTGTGTGTGTGTGTGTGTGCTCAAAGGCTTAAGCCCTGTTAGACCAGCGCTTAATATATCAAATTTAATTATTTAAACAAAACCATTAATGGTCTTTTGTCATTCAACAAAGAAAAGTTGTTTAAAAAAATATATAAAAATTTGTAATAAAAAAAACTGATTTGCAACAAATTGATTTGCTTGCAGTCTGTGGCTGTAGAGCCAAGCAAAGTTTAAAGAATTTCTTTCAATGTAGACGCCCTCTGGGCTTCTAGGCACTGCATATGGTGGATGGGCCATCACATGACCCGCATATCATCAACCGGCTGCCGTTTGCCTCTTGGCAAAGCCCCACCAACAACAACAACAACTATAACAACAACAACATCTATAACACCAACAGCACAGACTCGACACAAAAACTAGCCTTGGCAAATTTAAACAACGTAAATGGAAAAGAGCAAGAAAAAATAGGAATGTCACGCATACGCCGCGTTGAACCTTTTTTCCACTCTGCGCTAGCTCTAAAAAACGAAAAGAAGTGAGCGGCAAGCAGCAAGCAAGCAGGCAACCGAATCAACGCAGTGGCCCAAGAAACAGCAACTGCGGCTGCTGCTGCTGCTGTCAAAGGCAATCGGCAGCCAAATCAAATGCCCAATTTGCGATATTGCGCATACGAGGCGTGTGAAAAAATCATGAGTGTGTGAGAAATGGCTGAAATGGTTGGGCAAAGTGTGCGATAGTTTTTGTTCGCCCTCCTTTTTTTTTATAAAGCCATACCGTTTAAATATATCGACAGGGCTATATATGTACATTTGTAGGCAATGCCTCAATTTGGCGCACCGCGTATTTATGGGAGGCGGCGCAAACAGTGCCACGCCCACAGAAGCGGCTCAACAATTTCAATTAGGCGCTGTCGCCCGAAAATTGTGCGACAAAACATTTGCGTGCGCGTTGCAGCAGTTAATTAAAATTTAGTTTTCATTTTGGTTTTATGGTTTTTGGGCTGAGCGAGCGAACAACTTTTTGTGCTAAACGCAAATGTGTGTGGATTATTAGCGTGTGTGCACAGGTGTGTGTGTGTGTGTGCGGGTGTGCGAGTGTGCGTGTGTATTAGCAACATTGGGAATGCGCTGTCAATGCGGCTTATGCGCTGGTCAACTATTGACAGCTATTTGATTATGGTTAAACATTGGCCAAAATGCAGCAGCCACATTAGTGTGTGCCGCTGTGTGTGTGTGTGTTGTGTGTGTGGCTCTGTTGTGCTGCCAAAATATTTTCATTAATTAAAAGAAGGCGCTGCCCCGCGGCAAGCAGAAAAAAACACAAGCCACATGGACCAAAGTCAAATGTCAACAAGACCGCAATTTTATTTATATTTAAATATAATATAATACATATATATGCTGTGTGCTGTATATATATTTCATTTTTGCGCTTTTGTGTGGCTGGCTGGGGCTTTATGCTAATGTGGCAGCGCGACTGGTGCTATAAAATGTGCTAATACACAGGCAGAAAAAGTGGAGGCGCATTTGTAACTTTGCATTTAAAAAGCATTATGTTAAAATCTGCCTACGGTCATAGTCAGCAGCAGCAGGAGCAGGAGCAGGAACAGCGGGAGCAGGAGCAGTGAGGATGAGTACCATAGACGCCACGATGCGCAATTAGATTTCCGCTAAAGCGGATTTCGTGATATCGCGTGACTTGTCGGCCCACAATTCAGAGCCAGGCGACAGGCAGCAGCAGCAGCGGCTTTGGATTATGTTTAAAAATCAGAGCGCAAAATTGTACAAAATGACAACGGCGGCAGGAGGAGCAGGAACAGCAGGAGCAGGAGTAGGAGCAGAGAGAGCGGGAGAGCTGGTAGTGAAAAGCGTCAGGGAAGCGTAAAATGAAAACAAGTTGCTGGGCGCGCATGTAGGGCGACGTTGGCTAAAACCAGAATGGCAACAACAATTACAGCCAAAGCAGCGACAATAGGAAATGACGACATGAATAACAACAGCAACAAGCAGATAGTAGCAGAGAAGGAGCACCAGCAGCAGGAGCAGGAGGAGCAGCCGCATTGAATGATAACAGGCGCAAATATCAAGCATATTAAAAATGTCAAGCTGGGTGCAAATGCTGCGAGGCAGCTCGTGCGAATCTTCTATACAGGCACTGTAAACACCACTGTATAGTATAGTAGTCATTGTCTTAGTCGCAGATAGCATCGACAAGGGTCCTGGCAGCGCCCAACACTTTGGCCTGACAATGCTAAACAAAAGCAAACACAACGAGGCGACATCGACGTTGAAGCTGTCGAAGTTAGGCGCACAATGAGCGTGAATTAATGGGCAGATGCGAGATGTATCTCGGAATAAGTAGACTCCCGCCCCACACCCAACAACAACGACAACAATGACAACAACGACAACAATGACAACAACTTGGACATGTACATGGACATAATGGCGCTCGAGGCTGCCAAGCGTGCCTGACTTGGCTGGAGGTGATTGTAAATGGGTCAAGCGACTCCCTTTGCATACTTGAAGTATGCATAATGTATGCCTAATCTTGTTTAATTTCACAGATCTATCTCAGATTCATATCATCAAATTGACTTAATTATTTATTTATCAAGCTACTTTTGAAGCGAAACTATTGGAAACAAGTTAGAGTGCTCTAGTCGGGAGCGCCCGACTAGGAGATACCCTGTACCCAGTCCTTGCCTATTAATACACATCCATACAAACACACACATACGGCAAGCAGTGCAAGCAGTTTAAGCAGGCTAACTTCTTGGAGGGAAAGGTAAATCTTAAATAACTTCTGTGTTTAGTGTCCAAACTTTGTGAAATTTATAGGATATACAATTGGGTATAAAATGGACGATCAAACCAAATTGCAAGGTCATACATTGAAAAATGAGTGCTTTTCACGTTTGGGGAGATGGGGGTACGGTATGCAAAAGTGAAATATTTTTTGGATGTGTATGCTATTCGAGACTATACATACCAAATTTAGTGCCTTTAGCTCTTATAGCTTTCCTGTTAAGGCCGAGAAACACTAGTCTGAAATCTAAATTAAGCGATAACGATGAACGGGTTGAGTTATCGATAAAATGAAACAAACTTGTTATGTCCCGGTACTACGAGTACTTATATTCCAAATATATAGTCTCTGATATCTGTGTGTTCATACAGACAGATAGACATACAGACAGACATGGCTAGATCGACTCGGCTGTTGATACTGATCAAAAATATATATACTTTATATGGTCGGAGATGCTTCCTTATGCCTGTTACATACTTTTGCACAATTTCAGGGTATAATCAACAAGTCAGAAAATTTTGAGTGCATCCAGTTTAAATGTAGTTTAGATTTATATTACAAACCATGACTAAACCATCTTCGGAATGAAATGTCAGCTCAATTTTGCCCAAGAAATGTGAGATTAAAGCCTGGAAATTTCAAATATTCAAATTGTTGCATAGAAAATACAACAAAAGTGCAGTGCATAAATTTTAGATGTAGAATCAATATAGAATTAGTATAGATTAATATATAGCCTTCACTTCTCGTTCGAAGGCAAAGTTTGAAGTGTTGGTATCTGCAACATCTGAAAATAGTTGTTATGCAATTTGATAGAACAAGTTTTGATGTATTATTAAACACGTTAAGCAAAGTTATGGCATATATGATAGAATGTCTAAATTGTTGTTGCCAAACTTTTGCAGTTAATATGAATTTATATAAAATGTAATTTATTAAAACATAAAAAGTGTGCTGTGTGTGATTCGCTTAATTGAGCTCAAAGTTGGTTTGGTAGCCAGCAGCTGCAGTTGCCACGTGGGCGACAAGGGGCAAGCAAATAAAGCTAGTAGGTGGTGCAGAAGGTGGGGGAAGTGGGGCAAAGGGGGAAGGGGCTGGGGGCTGCTGTCGCCAAATGGCAAAAACCATCTGCGGATGCAGGCGCCAATTTTGTGGCGGATTTTGTTTCGCTTGAGCGGGTCAAATGTCAACGTATGCCTTAATTTATGCAGCGCCGGTCAGCTGTATGTGTGTGTGTGTGCGAGTGTGTGTGACAGTATAAATAACCCGTTTCATGGTTTGTCTTTTGATGTCGCCCTGCCTGTGGAATATGTTTTTTATGCATCCTTTTTTTGTATGCCCCGAATGCCATTGGGCAAAGTTTTGTAACTGCATTTTATTAGCAGCCAAAAATTCATTTGCATTTTATTTGCGCTCTCGTTAACCAAAAAGTTGACACACTCAACTGTAATAAATTGACATTACATGTGTGTGTGGTGTTGTAGGAAAATAAACACCTAAAACTAAAAAAAAGGGCAAACAACAGGCGTTGCCAAAAAGCAGAAATTAATGCAATTTCACTTGCTGTTTTTCTTGCGCTCTCTTCTTTTTGTTGTTGCTGCTGCTGATAACTTTTTTAATGCAGTTGTGCGGCTGTGATTTAATCATACACTAACACACACACACACACACACACATACACACTCATATTTTGACAGAGGTTGACGTTGTTGTCACTTGTAACTGCGCACTTTGCAAAACTTTGACGGACCAAACGTCAAAAGTTGTCGGGCTGTGGATGGAGGTGGGGCTGGGGGGTTCTTTGGGGGCTGTGGGTTGCCCGCAGCAAATTGCCAAATGTTGAACATTGTAGTAGTATTAGTAGTAGGGCAGTGGGCGTGGCACTCGTGGGGGGCGTGCAGCTGAAAATTCGTTTAGTTCAACTTTTTGTGCATGCTCCTTAAAATGCCATAAAGTGTGGCGAATGTTTGGACAAAAAATTAAACAGTTGCTCCAATTGTTGTTGTTGTTGCTGCTGCTATTGAGCTTATAACGGCAGTTAAGTGAGTACTTTTTTAAGCCATTTATAATTGAACAGTTAATTGAACTCATTGTAAGCGCTGTTTTCCCACTTGAACTTTGGCAAACTTTGTCTTGATTTAAGTAGATTTCGGTGGAAAATATGTAAATATTTATGTGTCTGTCAGTTAGAAGGCCTTTAAAATGTATACACTTTAAGTTTGGAGTTAAATAAATAGGAAAAATACGTAAATTGAAAGAGATGTTGAATGGAAAAATATATAGCTATGATTGAGAGAAGATAAATAAATGTTTAGGTTGAAAGCTTGATTTAGGAAAACAATTTTGAATTAAAAATGTATATTTTAAAGTTGGAATTGATAGCCAAGAAAATATGCCTAAGTAAATGTTTCATAAATATTTCAATGAAATTGGTAGGCAAAAGAGAAAATGTTCAGTTGAATTGGTTTTTAAATAAAATGGGAAAATATGTTTGTTTAATATTGCGAGTAAATTTCTATATAAAATTGGCAGATTGTTATGGTTTTATTTTTCTTCGACTATTGACAATCGACCCAAAAGCATTTATATAAAATTATAAAACATTTAAAAAAAAGGTTAAAATAATAAATTAAAGATATAAAGTTGAAATTACATTAAGCTACAAAAATACTAGTTGGCGTTTTGGTTTTAGTTGGCAATTGTTTTGATTTAATTTCAGCAGCTGCTGCAAATGACGCTCATCATTTGTTTCATATCAGCAAGAGAAGCATTTACGACTGCTTTCCTGAATCAAAACTCGCAGTTTCTATTCGTTTTATGCCTGGGCCATTAATTTGAGCGGCTAAATTAGCAGCTGCTGTGGAATATATGTATATGTGTGTGCCCAAAAGTTTGCTCGATAAAATGGCCCCCAGCCCCCCTTAAAGGTCGCACCCATGCATTCTGGCTCAACTTCAAGTTGTTGGCTCAAACACATGGCCATAAAAGCCCAATTCGTATATGGGAAGCATTGTCGCGTACCTTTTTTTATTGACGTAGCCCAAAACTAGCTGGGGGCAGAGGGGCGTGGCCTCTGCTGCCTGTGGTGTTTTTCGGTTGCCTTATCAAAATTCTATGCAAAAATTTGAATTGACTTTTAACGACTTGCGCTTGTACATATTTACATTTAATTTGTATACAATTTCTGACGTTTTGCTGCCATTTTTTTTATTTTTTATTGCGAGTTTCGGGTTGTTGCGCTTTATATGTATTTTTACGCTCAAGATTGTCGCTTAATTTGAGTTTTTTTTTCTGTTTGTTTTTCTTCGTTTTTTTGTGACATCGTTTTGGCTGTATAAAGTCATTAAAACTTTGGACTATTTTAAGCGCAGCGCACAAAAGCAGACATTTTATTTTATTTTGTTTGAGTTTATGAGTGGGTAGACGACTGGGCTTCCTGCCCCCCCCCCCCCCATGTTCCACCATACTGTCGCAAGTACAACGCGCTCAAGTCGTTGTATCCTTTGCACTAATCCTGCGAGCCAAACTCGAGCTTAAGCTTCACTTGATAAGCCACTGCACAGTTGCTTTAATTGCGTGGACAGTTGTTGCTGTTGGGGTTGGGGTTGGGCGGCGGATAAAGCAAAACTTTGCGTTACAGTTCAAATTAATTGGGTCAAGGGGACGCGGCGAGCAGGCGGGTCGCGGGGCGTATACGTATTACTGGCGCACTCTCCTGCTTTTGACACATAATGAGTAATATATATATAATTCTTTTTTGTTGCTCTTGTGATAAACTAGCGCTATGCTGCTGCTGCAACTTTGCTTTGCTTGTCTAACGGCGAGGTAAATGAATTACGTAATCAAAAGGCGTAGGATGCCGGCTCCAAGATCAAAGGCTTTGGGGGCCAAATTATGGCCGCCGGACGTGGTCAGAAAGAAAACAAAAGTAAAACTCGTTTAAGACGAAGACAACAGCAACAAAGACAACGATAACAACACTAAACCCCAACTAATTACGCGCTAATTAATAATTCAAATAATGTGCTCTTGTCCCAAGCACGCCCCTGCCGCCCTCCCACTTGTCGTATACGTAACGGACATATATATATATATATTGCCGCAGCCCTTTCGTTGTTTATCTTGATTAGAGATGTCGACCCTCTCGCCCTGGGTTAATATTTTTTCATTATTTGCCCGAGCGAAATGAATATCTACGAGCATTAGTCAAAAAGTGTGCATAACTTTGATTTGAGCGTGGCGCTACGATCCAAGTTTCTAAGAGTATGCAATTTATCATCGGAAACTTTTGCTCTCCGGCTAATGAATGCGAATGCAAAATGTTAATGACAGCAGACGGAGCGAAACTTTTCACTCTACGTAATTAATTGAAGTTGTGTATATATATAAGTAAGCAGTGGCAGTTACAGATAACAGTTACCCATTACAGTTGAAAGTAACAGAGCAACAGATATGCGAATACGAATACGAATACGAATACATTTACAATGCACTGAGAGAAAGCAGGGCAAAAGCAGCGACTGGCAGTCAGTTACAGCTTCATCAATCAGTCGGTGATTTAATATGCGCGCTGAGTGCACGTTTATGATGTATAGTGTAACAAAACAAAAAATAATAAAAATATAGAGTAAACAAGCCAGAGAGAGTGAGAGAGTGCAATGGAATGCGCCACGAGTAACGCTGCGTATGAGTTATATATTAATTATTTAAGCGCTCGTTATATTCTGCAATGCGCTGCTCACTTGGCGTTGCTTCTGCTGCTTCTGTTGTCTGTTGGCCGTTGTCTGTTTGCCTGTTGGCTGTTGCCTGCTTGCTGCATGCCGGGTCGGAATGGCTGGTCAGCCAGACCCAAAGCCAGAGCCAGAGCCGGAGCCGGAGCCAGTCAGCGCCAGTTCGCGTTTTGTCTGTTTGTGGCACTGCAGTGCATTTGTCTGGCGTCTGTCGGATGGGATTGAGGCCATTTGTTTGTTAAAAATACCCTGGAATATGAAAGACAGGCTTAAAGCTGTGACTGTAGCTGAGTTTTATATTTATTAAATTTTTTTTTCAAATTTTACAAGAATTAATGAAGAGAATATAGTATATGTAAAAAATTTTCTCTCAAGCTATTATTTATTTATTATCGACTATTGACAGTCGACACAAAAGTATTTATATAAAATTATAACACATTTAAAAGTATATAAAATATTTAAATAAAATTTAAAATATTAAATTAATGATATAAAGTTAAAATTACGTTAAATTCTGGGAATATTAATCAAAAAAATCAAAACAAGCTACAAGCCAATAATAAATATAATAAACTACTACTACTACTGTGCAAACTATTATATGTATAAATAATTTGTACTTTTAGTAAAAGGAATATCTTTATTGTTTTATTATTTATTTAAAAAAAAACAAGTTTAACTTATGTTTAAAGCACTAGTCACAATAATAGTTGTTTAAATCATAATCTAAAGCTTATCTACTGTAGTATAAACTTACCATATTTTATTAGCAAAGAACTAGATTTTTGGTTTAGTTTTCAATAAACAAAATTGTTTATTTTCATTTTTTTTACATAATACACAAATATTGCTATAAATAGTTTATAGTAAACAACTAGCTGCCTTAATCTAATATTCAAGCTGCTGGGTATTTGCTAGTCAAGCAAGCTCAGTTAACCACAATGTATTTTTTGTTGGCTGGCTCCACTGGCCATTGGCCTGTTTTTTAGTCAAGGCTTCATAAAAAGCCATACATGGCATATGTATATATGTGTGTGTGTGTGTGTATGATGTGTGTGTGTGTGCGTGTGTGTAAGTCTCGTGGCGGCGTGAAATTGTTTACATTTTTGCTCTGGCCAGTGCTGGCTTTTTCAATGCGCATAAATGGAAACACATAGTTATGATGTTTTTTATATGGCCACAAATGTAACGCCAGCGCCTCCATTTGCCTGACTCCCTCAATGGTGGGGGTGGGGGGGGGCGTGGCACCGCAGGCAGCCGTAACTACAAAGAAGCAGCAGTAGTAGTAGCAGTGTGTGAAGAAGCCCGTTGTGGCACACATCAGAGAACATCAGAGCGCTAAGGGAGCTAACGAAATGAATTAAAAGCGGGGCACATAAAGTCGACATGGCCATCGTTTACCGTATTTGGAATGGGAATGGTACCACATTGTCTTTTCTCTCTCTGTATGTATTGTTGTTGCTTTGTGTTCTTGTTGCCATTACAAATGCTCCCCAATGCATCGTTAACAGCATAAAGAGCACTAAACTGCTGCTGGCCATGAATTATGCTTTAATTGTGCACGCATTTTAAATAAGCCAAACTAAATCACCGAAAGTTGTGCACCCTAACGCAACAATTGTTATATTTATGTTAAGAGAAGCTACTTAAGTTAATAGTTGATAATACACTGATATTTTATATAACTTAATCACATATCAGCAATCGTTACTCTCTAAAAACAATCCCAAATACATTTTTTATACTTTCACAAACATTGCAGCAAATTCTGAAAAATATTTCATTACATTTTTAAGAAAAATTTCATTTAAATTCCGATTTTCTTAAAATATCTAATAATGCCCAAAAATACAGAAAAAGAACTTTTTAACATAAGAATTTAAGTCAGCTTATAAAGTTTCTCATACTAGTTATATTTGTTTAGAGGCTGTTATTCCAGAAAGTAAATTTTTCGTTTACATTTTAACATAACTTGTAAGTAGAAATGCTTAAAAACTTTTGCTCGTTACATACGCATTCGCAAGTCCTTAAAACTTTTTTGGCAAGTAGTGTATACGCAGTAAGGGGAACCTCAAATCTAACAAATGCGCGCAAATAAAATGCGAGCTACTTTCGTATACAAATTTTACGACTGAATGTGCAAACATTTGCGTTTAGTTTCGTTTATGAGAATTAAAATTCCTGTTCACCTGTTCGTGCAGTTCTGTATTTACATCCCAAGCTTAAGAGCTTCCTCTTCAAATACCAAGACGCAGATAAAAACTGTTAATGCAAAGAGCGAGTGGTGGGCGGGGGAGGCGTGGCAGGTGCAGAACTCAAGTCATTCGCCTAATGAATGCGCCAAAGTAAAGTGCGCAAAATTGAAAAAGCACATCGAAAGCAGAGCGCTGCAAAATCAAAATGATGATGAAGCCGACGATGAAGCGCAATGACAGCAACAGGCACACAAAAAAATCTGAATAAATAAAAAATATATATATACGTATATACAGCAAAGGGAGCAAAAAGAAAAGTTACGAGAAAAAAAAAATATTGAAATGCTGATTAAGTTTACTTTACGCTGATTTGCTTTCGGATTCAGATGCTGTTACAGCTACAGCTACAGCTTCAGCTTAATTTTAACGCCTTGTTGCCAGCTGGCCGCAATCAACAAAGCAACAGAGCTGCCGCAAATGCAAAAATCCATAGAATCAACCGCTTAATTGTTGCTGCCAGGACCCAGAAACGTAAAAAATAATGTAACTAAAGTAGGAAGTTACTTCAGTTGAGAGGACCCTGTAAATTTAAAAAAATCGTAACTGATTTGTTTGTTTATTGCCTTATAACTTCTGTATTTGTTATCCAATCGTAATGAAACTTAGGACAGCTATAGTAAACATATAAATATATACGTGTGCCAAAAATCAAGACTTTATTAGCAAAAATGCATTTGTTATAGGAATTTTGGAATTTAGGTAAAATATAAAAACTTAAAATTGTAATCAGGAATATACTAAATTAATGCAAACAAGTCTCACACAAGCCCGCTTTAAGCCTATTTGAGGTACAGGGTATTGCAAATCATCGCCAAGTGCAAGTGCAAACAAATGTTTCATAACAATTCGTGTGCAAATAAGTAAATTTAATGACTGAATGTTGATTTGGCTGGCGGCCCATTGGAAGCCGACTATGGCAACAGCTTGAGCTCATTAACTTTGGCTACATATTGCGCACGTGTGTGTGTAGAGGCTGTGACGTTTCTGGCCAGGCTCTCTCTCGCCTATTTGCTAGTCAGTGGTAACAAATCAAGCAGAGATCGGGACACGTGTTGCTTTGATATTTGATGAGCAAAAGTTTTAGCCCCGGTAAAAGTCAAACAAAAACAAAGTTTTCGCCCTACAGCACTATATGAATATTGATGTATGTGTGTGGGTGCGTGTGTGTGTGTGTGTGTGTGTGTGTGTGTGTGGCGATATAGCAATTAAAGTAATTGCTTAAAGTGCCGCTTCGCAGGGTGCTGTAGTCAGGATTTATGGCCTGCTCGCCGCTTCATTAGCATAAAAATCAGATTACTTTACTCATAATGTGCATATTTTAAAATATATGAATGTCGTTGGCTTCTTTTAGCTTTGCTTTCTGTTTTTCTTTGTTTGTTTGTTGGCTGTTGAGCTCTCCTGTGTTTTGGCTGGCTTGTTGATTCAAATGAAATATATTGTTATGGCAAACACGCAGGACAGCGCCGGGGACATTGAGCCAGGACCCTGGGGGCGTCGCTGCTTGGCAGCTTTATTAATTTATATTGTTGACTTTTATCAGCAGTTCGCCCAATGCGCGGCCATGTCAGTGTCAACGCCGCCCAGACTCGGCTCCAGTCTGCTCCTCTTGGTGGCTCCATCTCCGCCCCACCTGTCGCCTTATCAGCAACACGTGTAATGAATGCCTAAACTGTCATTATCACCTTCTGGCGCGTGTTATGTTTTTCGGTTGTCATGTCAGCAAATATTGTGCAAAGATATCTGCGCCTACGAATCGTCCCCCACATCACACCTCCACCTCCACCTCCTTGCTACTGCTCCAAGATTTACGAGGAGCACTGACTCCGGGCAGTGCTGCTCACGTTGCCCAAATGTGACACATATCAACATTTATATTGCACACATATACACAAATATGTGTGTGTGTGTGAGTATGTGTGTGGGCGTGACACACCCAGCTTAAGTCGAATGCATTTCAGGACGGAAGCACAAAAGTAGACGTCTCTGAGGCTAAAAATGGAAATGGGATTGTGATATTTCGTTGTGTGGCCTTAGACTTTATAACTTGTGACGTCTGTTTCGCTTTTTCTGGGGGTTTTAAGTCCCTGGTGGGACAAAGGTCAGCTTACAGCATGAGCTGATGGCATTTCACACACGAGCTTTTTGTATTCACATGCTTTGAGGTTTTTCAATAACATATAGCTATTTTCATTGACTGAAGTTATTATCAAAATCAATCAAAGCGAATATATTATTAGAAATCACATAAACTTGCAAGAATCAGATTTTGAAGCTCCACACTATTTTGTTCATGATTTCTCCTCTACATT
This sequence comes from Drosophila flavopinicola, assembly GCA_035042425.1. Lineage (NCBI taxonomy): Eukaryota > Metazoa > Arthropoda > Insecta > Diptera > Drosophilidae > Drosophila > Drosophila flavopinicola. The sequence goes on along the minus strand of JAWNLL010000452.1, from coordinate 13,536,739 downwards.
TATTCTACATTTAAGTTTTGCTAAGTTTTCCAAATTTCATATTTTTGGATTTTTTTCCGAAAAAAGCATGTACTCCCCCCTTACTATTTTTCGGAAAATTTTTTATTTAAAAAAATAGAATCGCGAAATTTTATTTTTTAACGATTATGGATGTCATAAATAGTAGAAAAATCCATTAGAAAACCGATTCTGGGAAGGTTAATTTTTAAGTCAAAAATCAGGCCAGAAATAACAAAAATTTTAGCTTGTAAAATTTATTTTTTCCCCATCACATAAAATCACATAACTTTTCCAAAACTGAACCGATTTTGATATTCCAGACCATTTTCTTCATGGTTTCTCCTCTACATTTAATCTACATTAAAGTGTTATAGACTTTTGTATACGTCTTTTTTTTCAGAAAAAATCCATTAGCCAATATATTTTTTATGAGGTCGATTATTCTTTTTTATGCCTACATTAATTTGTACAACTCCATTATAGACATTTCAATAATTTTTATCGATTTGAGGGTACAAATCAAGTCAATATTAGACTCCATGATAGACTATAAACATTTTTATAATTCAGTAAAATGTAACAAAATATTTTTAATCAAATAGAAAGGAATGTTGCATAGACTCAAATAATGCAATAAAAGAAAAGAAAATAATTTTTAATCTCTCGTGGGAAATCAAATAACGGGAATGCAATATGAAATGCATATACATAGTATAAAATTGCATATTCAAATCAGCAGAAAAGAGAATATTTTAGACTGGAATAAAATCAAATCAAATATAATCGAATAGTATAGAATATTTTACTTTAGCCATTCAATAGAAACAAAAATAAAACGGCAATAAAAGTCGAAAAATGTAATGCTCTACAATTTTGTCAGCGGCGACAATTATCTGTGGCAATGTGGCAGGTGTTGTCTCGTTGTTGGCTCTTTTAGTCGCATTACTCATACGCCCTGTGGTGTGACGAGAAAGAAGAGGGAGGGGGGCCAAAGCAAGCTCATGAAAAGACGCACGCTCGCAAATTCTCGCGCTGTTCTTTATATTTATGCGCAGGCACAGCCAGCACAATAACAACGACAACAACAATGAAGTAGAGCAATAAGTATAACAAGAGCAAACACCTCATGCAGTGCTGTTGTTGTTGTTGCCAGCCTGTCGTCTACGACAGCGCAATAAGTCATAAAAAGCAGCAGAAAAAAGTTGTAAAGGGCTCTTAACTTTCACTTTCATCTTTGTTCTCTGTGTTGCTCGACTTGACTCGCTGACTGAGTGACCGACTGGCTGACTGGCTGACTGACTCACTGAATGACTGAATGCGTGACGAGCTGTCCTCATTCTGCACTCGGGCCGTCGCTTAAGTTTTATGATGGGGCAGCTCGCAAGACGAAGACGCAGTTGCTCAGTCGCATGAATAGCCAAGTGCGATTACAATGGGAGAGGAAAGAGGGATCCCGAATTCCCATCCCCATTCCCATCCCCATCCCCCTTCTCTACCCTACCGTCCGACCCAGCGACGGGCGGTCGCATAAATAAGCAAGCAAATGTAAGTGATGGACTTTATTTTAATATTGGCCGCGAACGCAAAAGCGAATGCCGGACGCGTACGCCATTGGCATTCACATTTTGTTTAACATTACGAATTTTGCTTTTGCTTAACATTTATAAGCATATAATATAGATACATATATATATTTTGTTTTGTCCGCCTTTGTTTTCCTCTCATTTTCTTGGAGGCTTTTCCGCTTAAGTGAAATGAAATGACTGGCACGCTTTATGAGATATCAGCGCACAGCGCTAATGAAAATATGTTTCGAATGTAAATTGCGACATTCGCTGAGGGGCACTTTTTTTTTACGACCGAAGGATCTTGGACATTAAAGCTCGGACCGCAACGATTTCCGGCGCCTAATGAATTTGTCAAATGCTGTCCCACTCACTCACTCTCTCTGTCTCTCTCTCTGTCTCTTGTCTAGCCTTATCAAACGCGCTGAGTGAGGCCAACTGTGCTCTGGACACATGCTACCCTTTTCAATTTGCTGATTTGTGTAGCTAGATGTGTCCCACTGTGATAATCGCCCAAAACTGCTCCATCCTTGTCTTCTTCTGCTGCTATCTTTAGACTCGTATACCCTTGCCACTATTCTCAAATGGGTCGTATTACTTTTGTGTACAGCATGCGAACCATGCCATACAGCTTGAATTAATTATATTTGTTTTTTCGTCTTACAAACTTACACTTCTGCGATGTTCGGGTATTTTAAAAGGCGCTGCAGTTTATCATACGCTGGACCTGCAGCAGCAGCAGCAGCAGCAGCAACAGCGTGTTTTTTCGGGGCCAATAGCAAACAGCATGTTAAGGTCCTGGCCAGCAGTCGCTGGCTCCTTATCGCCGGCAAAGTAGCGCGATTCACCATAAATCTTTTGCCTGATTTATGTCGCTGGCCGACATTGGCCTTAAATTTATCGCAGCGGCAGCAGCGGCAGCAGCAGCGGCAGCTATCATCGCTGCCCCACGGTCACAGCCAATGTCCTGTGCCGGGTCGGCCTTTGGCTGACATCCTTTTTCAACGTGTCGGCCGTCTTCAAGGCAAACAGCCAGCAGCCAGCAGCCGCAGCAGCCGTAGCCGCATGTATGTGTGTTTGTGTTTGCGCATGGGTGTCCTGCCAGTGTCCTGCGCGTGTGTGCCCATCTCAATGTCTGTCGCTGTGTGTGTGAGTGAGCTTAATTACCATTGCCGCGAATTGGCGCCTCGGTCGCGTCTCGATGGCATTTTGTGTGACTTCTGTCGGAAATTAATTTCCTTGTGGCTCTCATTCGCACTCACACACACACACACACACACGCACGCACACACGCAAGGACATGCTTGCAGTTGTTGCTGTTTACTTAGTGTGAGTGGAAAAGCTTCGTATTTGCGTTTAATTTTGTATGAATAACGGAAATTTGCGGTTTTCCGGCATTTTAAATTGCCATTAAAGCGCTCCACACACACACACACACACAACAAACACTCACACACACACACACACACACACACACACCGAGTATAAGTGCAACAAAAGCAATGCTTTGCGGCTGCGGTTAGCTACCCATTTGCGAATTGTGCAAATTTAATAACAGCATTCGAATCGCCATCTACTTCATAAGTGCACTTAAAGTCTTTGAGCATACAAAAGTGCGTGCGCACAAAAGTAGGCAACGAATATTGCGTTTGCCGTTGTTCAGAGCGCGTTGGCGGCGCACAAAAGTAGGCAACAAATTTAATACAGCTTGTAAACAAAATTATGACGCTAAGTGTAAAATGAGTTAAGCGTAGGCAATTCATCATCAGGCGGCTGTGATTGGATTACGAGGGCTGCTCATTAAGTAACCAAATACGAATTTCCTGTTTATTTTCTCTATTTTTTTTTTTTATATGTATTTAACAAGCCGACTAAAATTACATGGAAATATGAATTTATGGCGAGACTGTCCAATTTGAAATGTAATTTAAATTCAAGCGACAGTAAATTATGTGCTGTGTGTGTGTAGAATCAGCTCATCTCGAATGTTGTTTGCCCGTAAGTTGTAAGTTGCAGGCCGGATCTTTTGCCTGGGCCGGGTCGCAGTGCAAACGATGTGGCCCAAAGCGGCTTACAGGCAAGCCACTTATGCCGCAAATTAAAGTCGACTTGGCAAATACATACAAATACAGAGCTCGTGCATGTCCTTTTAGCAGCAGGAGCATATTTGATTATGCCTCGCTGTGCAAATGTGGCGCTGAGCGTCTCGACGACAGCTGTGTGCCGCTTATTGCCAATTATTGTCCATAAATTGCGCATTTATGAGACGACGAATACGGATAGAGAGGATAGAGAGGATAGAGAGGGGTTGGTGTTAGTGGTTCCAAGTCTGTTTGGGTGTGTTTACCTTTTTGTGCGTCGCCTCACAAATATGCTCGTATTTTGTGTCTAATGTGGCCCATTAAGCGACTCGACTTGATTCGACACGACTGCTAGCCAAAATGAGCAGCGCTCGAGGCTTGGCAATTGTTGCACTGACTTCTGCTGCTGATTGCCTTTCAGACGGAGCCAGCGCAAATATTTAGCCAGAGGTTAGCCACTACCACTAGTCTCAGCCACTAAACATGACTTTGTGAATGGCCAAACAGCAGCAGCAAAGCTGAAGAGACTCAAGCTTATAAATGAGAGTGCTTGAATACAAAATGCTCTGTAAAATGTATTTTTGAATGCTGCTACTTTTGCATAATTACTGAGATTTGATTCACAGATTAGTAGCTGTATAAATTATTAAAAAAAGGTTCGAGTCTCTTTGAATTGAAGCATTTGTTAGAGTTGCATTTAAAAAATAAAGTTATTTACCAGAATATATTGTTCGATGCAGTTCAAATTATATAGAAAGATTGAATTATCAAGCAGATAAAAGAAGATTACAGATTCGATTGCATTCTGAATGCTTAAATTCGCATATTTTTATTTATTTTCATTTCACTTAGAGTACTTCTCTCCATTTGTTTTATTTAATATAACTTTTTCATTTCACTGCATAGAGGATTATCTTTTGATGGTCTTCTTTCTAGTTTCAATTTTGCGTTTACATGTGCCCTGTTGTGTCCTTGTTACAGGGTATGTCTCTGCAAGGCGTTAGCTTAATTGCATTGCTGAGCGGCTTTGTGTCGGCTTAAAGTCAGGCAGGCTAGCGCTGATTTGTTTTGCCAGCGTCAGGACACTGGACACTGGAAACTCCCGCCCGCGTGTCCTTTGGGAAGTAAATCAATGGGGCATATGCGATTGGGTGCACAAACAAATCGCCGCTAGGGACTGGCCCCAGTCAAAAGTAAATCTATGCATGGACGCCACTTTCAGCGCACATTTTTCACATTAACTGGCCGCGTCGTCGTCGTCCTCGTCGTCCTTGTCGTCCTTGTCAGTAATTTTGTATGCACAGTCAGCTGGCAGGACAACAAATCACTATCTACAGCACAGCAGGAACTGGAAGCCAGCCAGTTGCAACACCAGATAAATAAACAGTTGCGCTGTTCGACTCGTTGATGGATCGACAGACGATTGCAGTTTGTTGCCGCCAAATTGCATTGCGGGGGGCGGGGCGTGGAGGCGGCAGCGTGGGGGCGTGGCTGGCGAAAGACATGATAATGCGATTGACTGGCCGACAGCAAAGACAGACAGCCAGTCAGCAATAACATGTAGAATTGTTACGAGCTGTGTGTGATGAACGACATGTTAGTTAGAGCAGAGTTTATGCAGCATTCGTAGCATTTTACAACACTAGACAACATGATATTAGAGTAAGAGGTGGCTTCTTTCGATGAGAAGTAAATTTGTAGCTAAAAGTATACCTATACTATTGTGTAGAATCTGTCACTTCTCTTCTGATACAATATATTGTATTTCTAGCACCTTTGCAACACTGAAAACCTGTATTTCAAATCTATCGATATATTATTTCGCAAGTAATTAAATTAGAGTCTCATGATATTTGAGTTAGAGGTTGATTTAATCGATGAGAAGAAAACTTGTAGTTAAAAGTATACCTACTATTGACTGGATAGCTTATGTAGAATCTGTCACATCTTTTCTGACACACTAGATTATATTTCCGGCACTTTTGCAAGACTGAAAAAGTCCATTTCTAATGTATCGATATATTATTTAGATATTGTTTACACACGTAACAGTCAGTAATTAAAGTCTCTTACTCTTCTTGCTGTCATATAAGACTAGATCCATTAAAATACCCTTTTATAATGATAACATAGTATGCCGGAATGTTTATTGCAAGTGAATGATGACAGAGCGTAAGAAATGTTACTTATTTTCTCACATCTCCACTGAAGAATCTCAGATGCATAGACACTTCCTGTTGTTCCTTCGACTCGATTTCCGCCCCTCTGCACGAGCTTAACTTTCGATTTTGTTTTGTGCAACGCAATGGGCGGAGCGGAAAGAGGAAGAACAGCAGCAGGAGCTGGAGGAGGCATTCCATTCGTTTCTTGCATTTTTCAGTGTTCGACTTTCGACTCTGCTCAAGTTTTATGCAGAGTTCCCTCTATTTTTTTTTTCTTTCGTTATCATGTTCTTGATTTATGAAACTGTTTTTATTATTTTCATATTGTTCGAGCAGCGGGTGGTCTAAGCTAAGAAGAAGCAGCACGCCCCCTCGCTCTGATTTCAGAAATCACAAGAGTTTTTCCCGTAACATTGCTGCTACTTGCTTCTTCGTCTTCGTCTTCTTGCCCATTTTGCTATTCCATTCCTCACATTCACTTGCCACATCGTTTTTTGTGCGTTGCACCAGAAATTCGTATTCCATTCCGTTGGCCATAGCTGCAAACTTTTGCCCAGATTAGAGCGAGACGGAGAGAGGGGGATAGAGAGAGAGAGAGTGAGAGGGTTGTGTAAGGGTTGTGCTGGCAAAGAGTTAGTGCAGTTTTGTGCTGGGCGTATACGATATTTCTTACAAGTTCTCAAATTTGATTTTTGCTGTTTGTTGTGGAATTTGAAATGATTATGGAGCATTTCATGTCTCCCATTCCCACTCCCAAGCAACTCGGCAAAAGTTGCATTATGCGCTTTGTTGGTCAACAAGCATTTTTGGCTGCTAAAAGTTTTCGTGGGCAACATGGAGGACTCCCATATGAATAATGCATCCATGCGGCTGGCAGCTTGCTGCATCTGAACTTAATTTCTGAGTATTACCAACGACTTAAACCACTCGAAAGCACAGTTTGGCAGTTATTAATGGAATTCGCAATTTGCCGTTAAGCAAATCGGGCGTGAAATATTTTTGATAATAACTGCAAGTTTCAAACGCAATGATCAATTTATGCTGATGAATATTTGCTTATTTTGACAGCGTTTTGGCTTTTCTGTTTTCAATTAAATTAATATCATAATTTCATGCACTTGCGTTTTTGTATGCACGCTGTCAGCTTGATAAATACCCTGTAGAAAGGCGAAGCTGAGTAAAATGCCAAAGCAACCGCAGAACATAAAGCAATTTCCTCGAGCTTAATTTGATTTCCGATCAATTACTTGAATGTTCAAACTTGTGCAATTCTGTGGCTATAAATGTTTGTATTTTAAAGTCAATTGCTTAGCGACTAATTGATTTGAGCATCAACAGAAAATTTAATGAAAGTTCAATTGGATGCGTGTGGCAAGAAAGTGAGTGGCTCGCTTGTTAGCTGCGATGCTACGGCAGTATAGAAGTATAGAAGTACAAATGCCAGTGGCAATTGTTGACATTCTTTGTAGCCACAACCACAAATACACTTGTCGTTGTGCACCACCTAACCGCCTTCCACTTGCTGCCACACAATGAAATATTAATAAATTCCATTACGAAAGAAAACACACTCGAGTGCACAGCAAAACATCAATGGCAACAAGCATTGGGGATTGCGAATGCCATGAAGACGACGAATGCTGAATGGTGAATGGAGATATATCCTAGATGTATATACTATTGAGGCATCGTCATCTAACAATCACTAAAAACGCCGCTACGATTCCGATTCCGATTGCGATTGCGATTGCGAGTTTGAATTTGATTTTGTTGCTGTGCCGCTGTTAGCAACATTTTCCTTTTTGCGCCACACGCACATAGAATTTGCCCCATTGAAGTGACTGCGGCGACGCCTTTTCCAATTCAATTGGCAAAATACTTGCACACACATATATATATAGTTTAGATGAATGTCTAGTGTATATTCTTTATATATATCTACAGACATTTTAAAGGCTTTCAATGCAAGCTGTTTTGTATGGCTCAAAAGCGCTGCTTGAATTTAATTGATACCCTTGCAGCTTGACAAGCTTTTTAAATGCAGTTTATTACATTTTGAAGAGATAGTTTTAGTATTTTTATTATTTATTTAATGTCTACTCATAAAAATATTTTGCAAAATACATATGAAATTTCAAAGTGTATTCAACACTTAAAGTCGTATACTTAATATATACATTTGAAAGGCATTTTAAAGAGCGTCTCTTCTTGCAGCTGCTGAGTTTGTTTTTGTCAATTTCAAATAGATATTTTTAGTATTTGTATTATTTATTTATTTACTTTTTAATGTCTTCTATTAAAAATATGTCAAAATACATATGAAATTGCAAAGTGTATTCAATACTTAAAGTCGTATACTTAATATATACATTTTAAAGAGCGTCTCTGCTTGCAGCTGCCGACTTTATTTTGGCCAAACGTTGAAGCAATTTTAATTGGTATTTTTAGCAGAATCGCTTATCGGCCATGTCTTAAATGGCACGCGCCAACTTTGGCCTTTGGTTTAAGTGGCAGCAATAAGAATAATATTTGATTTCTTAAACGACTGCAAGCGCCGCCGCTTCGCTGATGTGCAATTTTAGGCAAATGCGCTTGTTAACAAGCCAGGAGTGGGAGAGAGAGCGAGACAGATGCAGCAGCTTGCAATTAAATGCTAATGGCGTGTGAAAGCCAATTTTGAAAAGTATACAGACAGAAAACGAAGTGTGCTAAGTGCAAGGCAATCGCACAGCTAATTTGTGGAGTGCCTGAAGGGGCTTATGGAGCGGGCAGACTGAGAGAGAGAGAGAGCTGCAGAGAGTGGGTGGCAAGAACAACTACAATGCAATTGAAGCTGCGCTCGAGTGCATTTTCAGTGCTGGCCAAAAGTCGTAGCATACTTTGCAGCGCTCGCGCAAAGAGTTCACTTGATAATGCTCACAACTATTGTTGTTGTGAAGTTGTGCACAGAGCCAGAGCCCCAATTGATTTGGTGGGTAGTGGTGGGCTTAAGGCTTTGTCTACTTCACTGGCATTCATTTAATTGCTCAAAGCAAAGCAGAGCAGAGCTGCGCGCATATTTGAACTGGCCGCAATGAAACCTTTTATTATAATTTAGGCAAGGCACGCGGCCAGTTCGAGTTGGGAGCATTGACGCCGCTCGACCGGAAACCACTAACCCCAAAAGAGACCCCATAGTGTGCGTGTGCGTGCGTGCCAATGTTCATTGATGTTGACCCAAAACTAAAACCGCAAATAACCCAAAACACAACAGCAACAACAACCACAACAAGACATGACAAAGCAACTAGAACAGTGATGCAAAGATCACTACAACAACAACAACAATCAGACTCAAATTATGTCAAAATCCAGAACCACAAACAATTAAACAAAATTGCAAATTAGACGTTATTTCGACCAACAACCAACAAACACAGACAGAATCTCCGCTCCGCAGTTGACAACAACTAGAAATCGACCAGTCGCACCGCCTACCGCCCACTGGCCACGCCCCATTTGCGGTTAGCTGCACAGTGGAAATGTCAAAGGGAAGGAAGTGTAGGAAATTGCCTATTTGCAATTGTAATTTATTCATGTGGTTTAATATGCCGTGAAGCGTCAGCCTCCAAACCAAAATTCTCGACTGCAAAACAATAATTTTCTCAACCGATTTTTGTTTTTCTGTGCTTGTGTTTGTGTCTCTTTGCAATGGTTTGACTAATGATTCGATGTCAAGGTCAGCCGGATGATTGTCATGATTATTGTTCTAGCTGGCATTTCAATTACGAGTTGCGCCCAATTTGACCAAATTAACATAAACTTTGACAGAGGATGCTCCCAAAAAGTTTTGCGGCTCAATTCGCAAGGGCAGCAATAGTCAGATGTTTTAGTTTGTGTGTGTGTATGAGTGTGTGTGTGTGTGTGTGTGTGTGAGCTGGATATTAGCAAGTTGATTTTTAGAGTGCATCATAAAATTTGAATATGCATGAAGTATAAATATATATATATCTATAGGGCATTGCTTATGGTTATTAGAACTAGCTTAAACAAAATTCAAGCATTATATGTTAATTGTAGAGTCATCAAAACTTTGAGATATTATTTAAAACAGTTTCTCGAAAAATATAGAAAATAAATTAATAAATGAAATCGAAATCGAAATTGAAAAATGAATATTAAGTATCTACAGTATTTTTAATAGTAATAAATTGTTTTTTTTCTTTTTATATTTGAGATTGTTTAAGTCTAGTTTTAATACCCTGAACCCATTAAAAATAGGTAATTTTAACTGTTTTTTATACCCTAAAACCATTAAAAATGGGTAAAAAGTGTGAAATGAAGTAAGAGCTAGAAACTTCATATTTGGAGTATAAGTTCTCGTAGGCCCGGGACAGATCAAGTTTGATTCATTTGATCGATAACTCGTCGCGTTTAGAAGTTATCGATACATTTCGTTTTCAGACCAGCGTTCTTGGGACTTAAAACTTAAAAGTTATAAGAGCTTGTTTTTACATGAACTGCAGCCCAACAGACTTCCCTTTATGTACTTAATATAATTGCCAGCTCGAAACATTTGCCACAACAAATCGAATTTAATAAAGAAATCTTGTGTTCGTCTAATGCCAATTAAAAGCAGAATCCTTACTAACTCACCTGTTTGTCTCTGCTATACTCTTAAGCTGCCATTCAGCAGCTTCTTTTTATTTTTTTTTGCTGCTGTCGCAAAGCAATTCAAATTGTGGACAATGGTTGGCTGGTTGCAGCCTGTGCTGTGGCTACTTACTCTCTCCCTCTCTCTCTCCATCTCTCTCCCTCCCTCTCTCTCTCTGGTAGTTGTAGTTGCTAAGTCTGCTAATCCTGTGCCCACCAAATGGACCATAGACTGCACTTCTATGTCACAACATTCAAGCAAATCGTTGGCCATTTAAAACGGCTTAAAGTCAGCACACACACACACACACACACACATCTACACACACACTCAAACACTCACACATTTGATTAGCAAAGACAACAAAGTGGCTTTGGTTGATTGGCAAGGCCAAAACACAGTTGTGTGTGCTTGACAGGAGGGGCATGGGGTGTGTTATCCTGGCAGGATAAATGAGCGTCCATTTGCGTACGCCCATGCGGAAGATCATCGGCAAGCGGGCACCGAAAATAGAGAACGAACGAAAATTGTTTTGGCTGTCAAATTACGTAAACATTGTCATAAATGAAAAATTCATGCAGCAAACCGCTGGACGGATTTCATTTGCTGTGTTTTGCTGTGGCAAATTTGTCAATCTCGTCGAGCCTGTCTCCTTTTTTTTTGTTTTGGCTGCCAACTGGATACTGGATACTGGATACTTGTGTCTTGGCTTAGTCACATGAGCCTTGCCTTTGTTTTTGTATACCACTTTTTGCTTTGTTGCTGGCGCTGTTTTGTTTACATTACCGCAAAACCAGCAAATTGCCAGCGTTTTTCTCTCTTCTGTTTTGAAGAGCCGCATGTGGAGCCTTGTCTGCCTTGTCTGTCTTGGGCGCGACATATTAATTATTCATTTCGATTTTTGGTTTGCCAACAGTGGGAACAGTTCCCCTAGCTGCTGCCGATTTGAGCAGTGGTCGGACGGGTGGGCGTTTGCTGCTGCTGGGTGTTTGGGAGGGAATCAGCACGACTAACGGAGAGAAAGAGCTGCTTGTGATTTATAAACACGCGCGCCGCACTTTGGTGATTTACTGCAAATTGCTTTATAATGTTATATAAATTTTGTTGCTGCTGTTGCCTGCTTTTGAATAATTATAAAAGAAGCATAAAATGCCAGACAACAAAACGGTTAAGCGCTCGCCGCCAAATGCACTGTGAACTCTCTCACTCTCTCTCCCACTCACGCTCTTTGTCTCGCTGACAGATTAAGTATACGCCGCGCTGGCACGACCTTTTGGGACGGCCATCAACAGCTTTTGTGCCCGTCGGCTGTGTGTTGGTATGTAAATAAGGCGTTAATCCGTTAATTTTTATGTCGCGATTGTTGCGTTACATGCTTCATTATATTTATTTACTTTTTGTTTTTATTAAAATATTAAATGTATGATAATTTCAGTGCATTGTGCTTAATGGGGCTTAAGCCCATTTGGCAGCGCTCACTTCGCACTGGGGCTTTAAGTCCCACTCGCAGCATTGTTAATTACACAATAAATGTATTATATATCAATATCACAACGCCAGGGCTAAAAATATTCATTGAGTAAATTGTAAAGGCATGAAACTGTTAATAACTGCTTAAATAACACTTTCAATAAGCAGACACTTAAATGTTTCATATTTCGAGCCAAATTTGCAAGTGCTTTTTGCACATGACTAGTTCAAAAATGAAATTCCAAACGAAATGAAAGCAATTTATAGATTTGCAAAGTATTTTCTGATTATTTGCTCGCAATGAGAGTTAGAGAAGTAAAAGCAAAAGCAAAAGCAAAAGCAAAGCTTTGTCTGCTACAAATAACATGCATACGAGTTGAGTCTTATGCAAATTTTTGTACGGCTGATTTTGCGCTCGTCTATTATTATTTCTTCTCGCTTTTTTGGTTGTTGTGTTACTTTGCCTTTGGGCTATGCCTTTTTTTATTGTATAAATTTTTCGTAGCTGAAAATTAGAAATGTTCCATCGCGTTCAACTTCACTGACAGTGCGTGGCAAATTGCTTTCCGAAGTCTGGCCCACACACACACAGACATAAACCAATTGCTAACAATAATAAAATTCCTTCTATATACTTTTTTTTTTGGTTCGGCTTTTTCTGCGCCGTTTCCGTTTCCTAACAATAAGCACAGTGCACAGTCAATGGGCATATAAGAAGAAGATAGAGGGTGGGGGTGGGGGGGGGAGTGGTGTAATTTGCATGAACAGACGACGGGCACATAATATCTATGCATTAGAATTATGCCCATTGCCGAAACCAAATGGCAAATAATGGCAGCCATTTGCCGGCACAAAATTCACTAGATAAATGCGGGGAAAAAACGTCGACAAATGTAGAATGTAAAATGTGTGTGTGCACATGGCGTATGCGTAATAAATACAGCCGACTCGCGCATTATTCTCACATAAATGCCGCAGAATCGATCAACCAGCGACGTTGCACATTCAAAATGATTATGCTGCATAATCACAGCCAAATGCGAAGGCAACTGCAACAATTACCTTAATTACGCTTTAAACTTTTAGCCGGATGTGGGCGTGGCAGCGGAAAGAGAGATAGAGCGAGGGGCCAGGGGCAGCAGCTTTAGCCAGATAAGTGAAAATAAGTTACTATTTGGCAAATTAAATTGCAGCGGCTGCTGCTGCTCGAGGCCAGACCGAAAATCGTGTAATAGAAAAATAAAAAGCAAGTGCTGCCACGAATGGACTGAGCGCTGCCTGCCCATTGGCCATATCATTATGCAGGCGGCGTGCGTCATTATCGTTGTGCTCTCATTTCCGTTTTCGTTTTTCGTTGTTATACCCTGGAAAGTTTGAACAATGGGTGCGTGGGGTATGATGAAGTGTTACTACGATATAAATAAGATGAGCATGCAAAGTGATTAGCAGTCGTTCATTTATGTCACTAACAATCTCTTCCTTGCGAATTTGCTTATATTGCAGAGTATTATCAGAATATGTAGCATACTTATATGGATTTTTTTTTATTTTATTTTTTTAAATTATTTACGATTATTTTACATATAGCCTACTGTTACTTTTTTTAGTAACTTATACTATAGTGTTTTATGTTACAACAAAAAATATGCATATGTATATTGAAACCTAGATAAAAGGGTGAATTCTACTTATATGCTAACCCAATTTGTACATGTTTGAAACACTTTTTGAAAATTATCAATCCTCATAATGAGAAAACACATATCAACACTCATCTATGCCAGGGTATCTCTTTATCTAGCACTCTCAACTAAAGCACACTTGCTCATTTCATATTTTACAGGCAGCGGTGGTGGAGGCGGAGTGCCAATGAGTGCATTTGACTTTGAGGCAGCAGCTGCTGCTGTTTCTGCTCCTGCTTTGCCTCCTCCTCGCTGCTGGCTGCTCACCTAGCAGCTCTTTTGAAGCATCTTTGTCACAGCAATAACTTTTCGTGTCAGTCCACTAACAGAACTTAACTACTCTAGCTCCAGCTCGCTCTAACATATTGTTTCCCTCTCTCTCTCTCTCTCTGTCTTTGCAGGCACGTAAAACAGCAGCAGCAGGGCAGGGCAATAGAAAAGGCAAACAGCGAACGACTTTGCCGACGGCGGCCATAACAGAGTTGCCTTTTGTACTGTACGCCCGTCTGGCAATTGGCCAAGTTAATAAAGAGCGAAGCGGACCGTCAGACGCCGATAATGACGTTGCTGCAGCTGCTGCTGCTGATGTTGATGATGACGCTGCTAACTTGGTTATTGCTGCCAGCATAGAAATTGTCAGCCAGTGCAAAAAGAACAGAGACCTAAAACAAAAGCAATAGCAAAACCAAAAGCCGGCAGCAGGGCTTACTGCATTTCCGGTTGTTGTTCCTGTCGCCGCCGCCATCATCATCATTGCCATCATGCCGCTCCATATGGCCCAGAGCGTCTGCGTAGCTGCCTGGCTGCTGCTCCTCGTTGTGATTGTACTGAGCGGTAAGTAAATGCCCCCTTCATCCCCCTCCATGCCCTAAGTCCCCTTTGTATTCATATTTATGCCCGTGGCCGGCAATTCGCCTGCACTGGGCAGAGAACGAGAGATTTTAGTTAAGTTTCGCTTTTATTGTTGCCATAGTTAATTGCTGGGCATTTGTTTGACGGCAAATGCTTTGCACGCCCTCCAGGCGCCTGTTCGTCTGGCCAGCCTTCCTATCTCTCCCTCCCCCTCTCTCTCTCTGGGCTTGCTGGCAAATGCAGCGCCAGCAAAACGAACGGGATTTTGTTTCAATTAACAATTAGTTTGCACACACACACTCCACAGAAAACTTTTGCCAGTGCGGGCCAAAGTTACCGCAAAAAGTTACCGCACTGCCACATTCTATTAAATGAAATAATATTGCGTATACGCGCCGTGGGCCGCTGTCGTCACACAAACTGAGCTACATGCACATACCTCACATATCAACTGCTCGCAAATTCAGCTCAACAACTGCAAACTTATACCATATGCGTGTGTGTATCTGCAAGATACAAATGGCAAATTGCATGCATGCAAAATGAACCAAATCTGATGGAGTTGCAGTCTAACGAAAAAGAAAACAAAATAAAATACATGCAAGAACTAACGAAGTGAGTCGAGCTGAGAAAGTTGTGTGTGTGTCTGCTCGGCGTACTACATAATTCATAAGCCAATTATATATACATATATATATATATATACATATATCTGCTCGTCAAAGCATTAGCTTTAAATTTGTAGAATTCTGCTCTATTGTTGTCTCTAAGTTGTTAATTTTGCTGAAAGTTAATATATAATATGAAGACTTTTCTCGTGCTTAAACTGCAAGAAATTTAAATGAATATGCATTTTGAGCTTGCCCCCAAGACAACAGCAATTAAAACGTATTTTGAAATCGATGCTCGTCCTGGCAATTATTATAGTTTTCTGCACAAATTGAATAAAATCGAGCATGCAAATATCTTTTGCCTGCAGCTTGATTGCGATGTGTAAAAAGCAATGCAAATATACATATAAATATAAATATACAAATACATATATAAATATATAAATATAAATGCCATATAGAAAATACTTTGTGTTTTTGAACAGAGAGCATACAATTTGCTGCTACAACAACAGCAACCACAGCACGAATAAAGCATTTAAAATGGCGTGCGGCCATATCAATTAAAGTGTATGCAAATTGCGCATACGTCACGTGCGCCAGCTGATTGCAACAAATTTGCAAATGACTGTGCTAATACAACTGTGGATTAGTTATGGCAAAGCAAACGATTAATATGATTTCATAAAAGCTTTGCGCATGATTAAAGCAAGCCAACTGCAAAAATGCAACACGAATATGAAGGCAACAACAACAACTAGCAATGATTTAATTAACAATTTCCGTAGCAGCAACAGCAGCAACAACAAGCTCATTTTTAATGCATTTGATTTATGCTTAAAGTGCGGTAGATTTATTGCAGCGCTGCAGCAACAAATAACACTGAACGGGTCAATGGAACAATTCAAAAAATGCTCGAATTAATTGCATTTACAGCATAACACATACAACAAAACAGAAACAGAAAAAAGTGGCCAACGCATATTTCAAAATTCAATTAAAATAAAACAAAATGAAACGAAAATGAAAATGAAAATGAAAAGGGACTGCCGACTGCTGACTGCCGACACTATGCAATTTCCGTTCAAGGGCGTGCCAGGTGGGCGTGAAAATAATTAAAGCGCAACAAAAACAAACATTGACAACAATGACAGCAGCTTCCGCCTGATGGCGACCTTTTTTCTTTTTTGTTGCCTCGATTGACTTTTGCGTCCGATTGAATTACAGCTCTATACTAAATATATATTTACTAAAAACAGGTGTGCACAGGTGTGTTTGTGTGTGTGCTTGTGTGTGTGTGGTCAATTGTCTGTATATTGGGTAACTGGTAACTGCGGACAGCAAACGGCTCGCAGCGGTCAGCAGCCAGCAGGCGAATGCCAATTTAATTAGCACATCCAACGCTCTTAACGCAACTAATCGCAGTGAGCGCCAGCATCCAGCACCCAGCAGGCAGCGACCAGCCATCAATCAATCAGTCGGTCAATATATCAATCAGCAGGCCACGGCCAACAAATTTGCTGAGTGAATTTGTGTGTTTTGCGGCGCTGAAAAGAAAAACCATCGTGCGAAAATGAAATTGGTGAGAATGAAAATAATTGACAATCGAATGCTCTGCAAGCTTTTTATAACAACTTAAAGGGTAACTAGCTAATGACATTGGGTAAGACTTTTTATTTAAAGAAAGGGTTTCATTTTCTAAGTAAAGGAGTTAATTAAATTTAAAGCAAACAGTACTAAATTCATTTGCTTATCTAATACGATTTCTTATTATTATTCAATGGCTTACTGCTCAAATTTTTAATGAAGCTTTAATAAAATACACAAAAATAAACAAAACATAATATTAGAAGCAGAATAAAGCAATGAAAGCACATTTATAATTTTCTGAATTTATTTCATAGTAGAATTCAAACTGAATTCGATTTATTCACAATTTAATTAAACTCGAATTTAATATATTTTTTTCATACCGACTTTTTCTACAAGTACCTCAAAGTATTAAAATTAAATAATATTTATTATTACTCAATTATTTTATTTGCAAAAGTAAACGCGTTTATATGATTAATTTAGCAACTGACAAACGCATTTACATTTTAAATGATTGAAAACTCTGCTGTGAATTAACTCTTTCTATTAAATATTCATATTGCTATGCGCTTAACACGAACGATTCGCCAGCTAATGTACCTCATTTATACAGCATACATTATTTAGGCGCTTAATCAATTGCAAATTCTATTAGCGTCCTTGTGCAGTATTTTTCAAATATTTCACTGGCAATTTGCATATTGATTATGATTGATTTAGTGCGACTGTGCGACGAGCAAAACTAAATAATATTTATATGTTTGCGACTGAGCAAATTGCAAATAAGGCAAAAATGCATACATATATTGCACGACTGAGTGAATGCGATTGTGATTTCTGAATTATACAAAGTGGAAATTTACGAGTTGTTCGACGCTCCATAAAAGCAATTTTAATATTAATATTTTGAAGTTGGTCAACTGCACACACACACATAGAAATTGTACATATTTGTGCGAGAACTTGCTCTATTTGTCTACACACACACACAGAGAGCGCAAAAAGAAGTCAAATAAATAAATGCATTGGAATGAAATTCGGCGAATAGCGTAAAGCAAACGTGCCAACCCGACCAGCTGGGCAACAAGCCAACATAGGGCAGAGAAGGATGGGCAGAGGGATATATTGGGAGAAAGGGAGTCAGTCCTGCCTGAAGTTGAGTGCTTGCCTGCACGCGGTCGATGGTCAAATATTTGCAGCAAACTTTTTGGCCTGGCCAAGTCATTGAACGTTGTTGGCTGCCTGCCTGCCTGGCAAACTCAAACAGAAAATACACACACACAGAGAAAACAAAACAAAACTTGCACAATTCACGCAGCGAGAGTTTATGAAACACAGCAAAGTCAACTGAACGAGCAAATACCCTATACTTAAGGCTCATGCTCAAGTGAAATGAAGTAAGTAAACTCGCTGCCAAAGTGGGCAGAGCAACTCAGCAGCCAGCTGTGTCAGCTGTGCCAGCAGCGCAGCATTTGCCACGTAGCTAAGGTAATTGAGTATGAATGTGGAATGTGTCGAAAGCGTTTTTGATATTTGCCAAACAAAACGTTAGCCAGCTCAGAGGCAGGCAGGCAAAAGACGTGAACACAAAAAAAAACAAGTGGGAAAGGAATAACTTCGGCGTGCCGAAGAATTTATACTCTTTTCGAACCTTTAGACAATTTTCACTCAGCCAACTGCAACTCCGAAATATTGATTGACGCATATCTTTGCTAATTATAACTCAATCGATTTGAAATTTTAAACAGTGATGAGTTATAAGGCTGTTCAAGTGTACAAGGAAATTTAAGGCGATAGCTTTGAAAACTTGGGATTGATGGCCAAAATCGACTTCGAGTTGTATGGCAGCTATAAGATATAGTGGTCCGATCTGGCTGGTTCCAACCACTGTGCTGTACATTTGAATAATAAGTCTCTGTGCAAAGTTTTATTACGATAGTTCAAAAACTGAGGGACTAGTTTGCATACATACAGACAGACAGACAGACAGACAGACAGACAGACAGACAGACAGACAGACAGACAGACAGACAGACAGACGGACAGACGGACATGGCTAGATCAATTTGTTTTGTCATTCTAAGCATACACACTTCAGCATAAAGTTAATATACTATTTTCTTCGAAAAGAGTATAAAAAGAAGCTGTCCAGACGGCGCCCAAGCTGGGACTTGAGTTGCTCAGGTGTGCATGTGTGTGTGTGTGTGTGTGTGTGCCGCTGGCAAGCAAAACAAGTGGAAAATGAATTCGATACATTATCATGACGTCAAGTCGTGCGTGGTGAGAAAGAGAGAGAAAGAGAGAGAAAGAGAGAGAAAGAGAGAGAAAGAGAGAGAGCGAGAGAGCGAAGAGAGTAGGAGTAGCCTTGCTGGGGGGTCAAAGTGCCTGCCAAAAAAGTATAAATTACGTGTAATGCCGGTGTTCGCTATCGATGGCAGCCATTTCTTATGCGAAACACCTGCAGCCGAGTCCTTGCTACTCAGTGCTCGAGTCCTTGCTGCTCGAGTCCACGACTCCTCCACTGACAGACGGCCAAAAGCAAATGTGCGCATAAATGAATTACCAATGAACCGCATGCGATGCTCTCTACGTGCCACATTTCATTTTCAATTTGCTGGCTGCAGGGTCGGGCGCTAATTTGTGGGCGTTGCCCAACCTAACCAAAACTTCCAGCTGGTCTAGCAGAGGCGAGTGTTTAACCATTTGACAGATGCGCTCGGCACAAAGTACTTTGATTGTGTGTGTGTGTGTGTGTGTGTGTGTGTGTGTGTGTGTGTGTGTGTGTGTGTGTGTGTGTGTGTGTGTGTGTGTGTGTAGGCGCCCCACAATTCGACAGGCAACATAAAAGCGCAATTTGCGCCATTATGCGTCGAGTTCCATTTGATTACGACACGCTGACAAGAAACAAGGCACACACACACACATACATACAATGGGGGACTAAAAGCAATTTCACTAAATCTGCAATTGTTATGTCGCCTGCTAAACAACTCACTTGGCAGCCTCTTTTCCTTCTCCTCTCTTCTGCCAGCCATAAAAGCCAAACGTTCTCACACGTCAAATATTTATATTGCAATGCGCTCTTACCACTTATTGTTGCTGTTTGCCTGCCTGTGCAATATGATTTGGGTATTGATTAAGCGCCAATGGGGAGTCGGCACTCTTTTCCACATGTGCCGCCTCAATTACTGCAGCGCTTTCTATATATATACACACGTATATATTCCCATGTGGGGGCGCATGTCGCTCAGTTTTACTACATTTTTATGCTACATTGCAAGAAAAGAAAAAACAGAAACATTGGAGTGCGCCATAAATCATGCAAACGATTTGATGGCGTCTATTAGAGCAGTTTATAGGCCTAGTTAAAATGTTTATGGCGCAAAACTTTACGGTGAGCAGCAATTAAACATAATGGTCCTGTTGATCAGGTCTGTCCCAGCCCCACTCCCCCAATGAGCATAAGGCCAGAAAGGTTTGTGTGGCGCAAAGATTTGTTCTACTCAATTGTCCAATTTGTAGACTTACTAAAATGCTGGCGTTAATTGAGAACAAGTTGGCAATTTGCTATTAGCAAAGTGCATTAGTTTATACAAATTTTATTCAATTTATTTCTATTCGCATGCCAAATGCTCAACAAATTAGTTTAAATGTTTGCTTCTGACATTTTTTGATAACATTTAACCATATTTTAACTTTTTTGTATTCATTATTTACATATTGTTTGCAGTTGTATTATAATATTGGAAAACAAATACTTTGTTGTATATTGAAATTTTGTTTCTTTGCCTTTTGATGTACTTTAACATTGATATTTAAATTAGTAAGTGCTCAACAACAAAAGCTTCTAACATTTTTTGATTACATTTAACAATATTTTAATTTTTTTGTATTCATTATTTACATATTGTTTGCAGTTGTATTATAATATTGGAAAAAAATACTTTACAATATATTGAAATTTTGTTTCTTTGCTGTTTGATATTTTATATGATTTATATTTATCATAATGTAAAAAAAAGGGCATTTCTCATTTTCATCTCATATTTAATTTTCATATTTATATGCATAATATATAATATTATACATTGTTATCCCAAGATTTTTAGCAGTGTATCTCTGGCGCCAATTGATGAGCAGTGATTACACATTTTTCTGTTTATTGGTGTGGCTTTTAGTGCCTGCCTACGTGAGTTCAGGACACACACACACACACAAATGTTTGGGGGATCCTTTTTGACTGTTGTCTGCTTGTTGCTGCTGCTGCTGCTGTCGTTGAATGCTGCTGAGAATTCCCACGAGTGCACTTTAGAAGCTGCCTCATGAGTCGCAATTGCGCCTGCTACAAATACATCAACAAATACACACAGTGAACATTTGAGCATTTGAGCGTTTGTCGATTGTGAATGTGAATGTGAATGTGAATGGCTGCTGAAAGCTGTAGTACAACACACACACACCTACTCAACTGTCAACACTACTACATGCAAACACACACAAACACACCCAGATATATTAAGCATTAAGCATTTCCGCTGCACTGTTTACTTCATACAAACAATTTCCGCAGCAGCAGCAGCTGTAATGTAATGTAATGTAATGTAATGCCTGCTTCGGGGCTATTTATGGCCAAGGACTTCGCATTGATCCGACGGAAATTTATTGATGAATTTCATTTCAATTCATTTCGTTCACGCGCACCTCACGAAATTGCTTTATTTTCAGCTGCGTCGCGTTTTTTTCTCAATT
This sequence comes from Drosophila flavopinicola, assembly GCA_035042425.1. Lineage (NCBI taxonomy): Eukaryota > Metazoa > Arthropoda > Insecta > Diptera > Drosophilidae > Drosophila > Drosophila flavopinicola. The sequence continues at coordinate 13,515,341 of JAWNLL010000452.1, read as the reverse complement.
TGCTGTTAACCTAACCAGCATAGCCAACTTTATTTGTTTGTTTGTTTGTTTGCTTTTCATTCGTCAGCGTGGCTGCTGCTGCTAGACATTTATATTGCCCTGAACGTTGGCTACGTTGCTGGCATCTAAAGTGGTTGCGATTAGTTTGCTAATGTTGTAATTTCATCATTGGCCGCCTTAGCTTAGCTAAACATCGGCAGGTACTTGAAACAGCCGGGATACCGCAATTTGCTGGCTGCTGCTGAGCCACTGACCAACTCATCGACTCAACCACTCAACCACCCAACCAAACCAAGTCCAGCCCACCACTCAAGTTTTGTTTCGAGTTGCGTTTCGCTGTGCACTCAGCTTTCGTCGAATCATTGATGTGAGTGGCTTTTTATTTGCGAGAAATGGGCAAATACAATTTTTTTTCCCTCCACTTATTTGCTACGTTTCTTACATTTATATTTATATATATATATATTTGTTGTTTGTGCGTAGCGCATTTTTGATTTTTTTTTGCTTCTCTCGTATTGAAAAAGGAAATGAACTCATAAAAAGTAATTTGGCCATAATGCTTTGGTCGAGTTAGTTACTTGATTTGCAGTTGCGAATAAAGTTTCGCTTTATTAATTTTGATGTTGAATGTTGTTGTTTCTGCTTCTGTTTTGTTTTGTGTTTTTGTTATTGTTATTCATTTTGTTGTTGTTGCTGCTGCTGCTGCTGGCCACTTGAAACTTGCCTGCTCTGAAGTTTGCAATAAAGCTAAAAAAGTTGTGCTTAAAACACACACACACACACTCACACAAAACAAAATAGCATTTATGTATATAAACATATTGCGGTTTTGTTTAATGGCAGTTTTAATACCCTACAGATTGCTCAATTATTCGGGTTAAATGCAAATGTTTTTTGCTTAATTCAATTTGCATGACAATAGCAGTCAATTTTTTAATATATATATTTTATAATTGCGCTGACTCTTTGTTCATTTTACAGAGTATCGCTTGTTTGTGGCCTACCACATATCAATTGATTTCGTTTGAATTTCATTTGCATGGCGCATATTTCGCTGCTGATTCGACATTTTTGCTACAGTTGTTTTGACTTTGATCTGAGCTTTGGTTTAAGGTTTTTTTTGTCGCATTTAATTGAACTCATACACGTGTCAGAAGCGTTTGTAAGCACACATGCTTACAGCTGGCAGAAAGCTAAAACACACACACACACACACACACACACTCACACTCGAACTCACACTCACACACACACACTCCCATCTGTTGCCAGTGGCGCTTTCAATCGAGTTTCACCAATTTGGTATTTCATTCTAAAACTCAATTAGTCTGGGAGCGTTTGTACATGCGACTGTCTTGTTAACGCTTACACGATCGCATTTCATTTAATTGTATGTGTATTGGTAGTTTCTCATTTTACACCCACACACACACATACACACACACACAGAGGAGGGGCGCTCCAAACTTGGCAAAAGTTGATTGTTTTTCTTTGGCTGACTTTTACCGTGCGGCTCGTCAGTAAATTGTAAAAATAATTAAATTTATTTACGCTCGCCTCCTTTAATTGGCGCCGCAGCAGCAGCAGCAGCTGCGACATTGGCTGCCTGCAAATTTACTGTAGCATAACCTGGGGCGTCCGCCATTCAAAATGGCTGCCATGGCACAAAGGAGCAAGGAGGCAGCGTGGAGAAACCCTGCAGGACACAAGCCTTCGAAATGAGTGGAAAGCGCAAAGTGAAAGCAAATAAGTGAATAACCAAATAGTACAAATAAATAAATAAACAAACGCTAACTGAAATGGAGTTTTGCCGAAAATTCGAAAAGCATTTTCCAGCTGCAACTGGGAGAAACTACCAAGTGGACATTTTCCTAAGCAAAACTTGTTGTCTTCGTTATGATTTTTGTTGCTGTTGTTGTTGTTGCTGTTGTTGCTTTTACTGCTGCTATTGTCGTTGCTGCTGCTGCTTCGTTAGTGTTATTTATTTACGTCAAGTCCTTCACTCGTATTGATATCGCAAAAGCGAAAAGTGCGCTGCAGTTTGAACTGTTAGATGCAGCAAAGAGTAGCTAAATGGGGTAGGCAAAAGGGGGGTTGGGGGTCTCTCAAAGTGCGCAATAAGCTCATTAAAGGCTAATAAGTGCTTATGCCAAAATGGCCTGCTTTGCTTAAAGACACTTCAATCTGCATTGCGAATAGATATGCAAAACTTTTATTTTTCAACTGGCAAGTCAAACTTACAAAGGGATTATAAAATGAGCGGAAAGAATAATTGGAATAAGTTCTCTTAGAATAAATATAAACAAGTTGGAGCTCAGAAATCTTCAAGAATATGATCTGAAATATTTTATAAAGCGTATTTTTTTAGATAGCCTAAGTACTTACAATTTATTGCGAGCTCGTTTTCATTTCATTTTCCTACGCTTTTCTTATTTGCAAATAACAAATATAGTAAATATCCAAAATGTTGCTGTAAAACTTGGAATTAAGTTCTATAAATATAAAACATTTTCAGCTTGACTTTTGCACATTTATTATTGTTTTTTTTATTATTTATTTATATATAATCTGTTAAATTTCTACGCTGCATATTTCGGTTTATTGCATTAGTCGTTGCCCCCCTTTTTGGCAATTTACTTGTGCATCAAGGTTCCCCAGCCCAGCCCCCTTTTTACCCTGCCCCTGCCCCTCCCGTTCTCCAAATATTTATATTTATGCCATGTCAGTTGGCTTGTTTGTTTGTTTATTGTTGTTGTTATTGCAGTTGCTGCCGCTGCTGCTGTTTTTCATTTGATGCTTCTCATAAGTTAAGATATTCCGAAAAATGTCACTGCCACTTGGCACTCGATGTTTGTGTTGTTGTTATTGTTGTTCTTGTTGTTCTGGTTGTTGTTGTTATGCGAAATAAATTCGATTCGCTTGTTTTTCGCCATTCGCCACAATTGGTACGCGCTGCTCTTAGCCTTCTCTGCTCTCCTCTGCGCTTCTCGTTGTCTGTTCGACTTGTCTGACTGTTTTTCATGCGCATTCAATGAACCATAAATTTCAAAGTGCCGCGACTGCCAGACACGACGGCGTCGCCAAGGACAACAACAGGACTAACATCCTAGTACGCGGACTAGAAAATGTTTAAACTTATGCAAAGAGTTTGGGCCAAAGCTGAAGTTCGTGTCATGGCCAAAAGATGCAGCGCTCACCTCTCAGGCAATTGCTCGGGGATTGGCAGTTGCAAAAGAAGCATTTCTCTAATTGTCCTGCAGCTGCTGCTGTGGTTAACCAATACAAACACATACACAAGCACACACACATACACTCGGGACACATATTCATATAAGCTGGCTCATAGGCAACACTTTGCGGGCGCAATAAAAAGAAATGCCACAACAAAAACTATCATTGAATACTCATTGTTTTTGGCTATGCAGAGAGAGAGCGAGAGAGAGAGACAGAGAGAGTGAGACAGAGCGAGTGCGGCAAGGACAGGAAAAACATTTTAGTCGATGATATGTCTCTCTCTGTTATCTAGCAAACAATTTTATGCTTCCGCCTGAGCGACAAACAATGGAGCGTAAATATCCGAAAAGCGGCGCAACAGCAACAATAGAAATAAGAATGAATGGTTTGCTTTTGCGCTGACGACTTTTAGATACTCTGTCAAGTATAGAATTCAAATTTGTGAACAAATTATTATGAAGATAATTTTTTTATTTTTTTTATTGAATTAGTAAAATAATGAAACCAATTTAATAACAATATAGTAAACAAACAGATAATCATTCATTGTTCACTTATATAGCTGATAAATACCATGTATATAGTAAACAAAAGACTGTGCAGAAGCATCTGTGCAAAGTTTGCCAAAGACATAGGCTGCTAGAACTATTGTTAGAGTATGAAAAGCATTGCAAAATGCCAGGCAAACGATGAGTAGTAAATGTGCAAATGAGTGCATGGGCAAATGAGTGAATGGCTGAATCCCTGAATGACCGAATGAGTGTGTGTGAGTGTGTGTATGAGTGGGTGAGCCCTGATGCATGTCCGGTGCAAACAAGCAGGCAAAGAGCCTAAAGCTGAGGGCATTGTTAGGCGATAGAGATGGAATAAAAACATTATAAAGGCACCGAGCAGCAAAGAGGATAATAACAACAACAACAACAACAGCAACAACAACAACAGCAGCAGCAGCAGTGTAAACGAGTAGTTGATAAGATTTGTCTACAACATTTATTGTCCTTTGGTTTTCCACTTTGGTTGGCTCGCTTCAGTGTTTGGTAAAATGCTTTTTTGCACAATTGTCATCATGACCCTCACACATATGATTGTGAAGGTGTTAGTCCTTGCTGTTTTACATACTTTGTGCAAATATTTGTCCCTTTTTTAGGTGCTGGCCAAAAAGCAACGAAATAAGCGATAAATAAATACAATTTGCCTTTGCTCGCCCCTTATTTGCATTTAAGATTTAGCAGATAGAACACGAACAGCGTTATATAAAATCCAAACTGAACATTCGTTACGCAACTAGTGATGGAATATTAAGCGAAAGACTACGGACTCTGACTCCGGTCTCCTTTTAATGCTCATGTCGAATTTTTAAAGCCGCATAAATGCGTGGAAGCGGGAAAATGGGAAGTGGAAAGTGGAAAGGCGGACGAGTGGGGCCTGAGTGGGAGTAATGCTTGGGGGCGTCCTTAAGCGCTCTCTAATTTGCTTTGACAGCAGACATGTGTTCAGGGCTTTGTCTTTGTGCGTGCCAACTGGAAAACCAAATCCAGCTGAGCGCGACGAGCATGCGAAGCAGGATGCAGGATGTAGCATGCAGCATGTAGCATGTAGCATGCAGCATGAAAAGCATCACGATGCCGATGACGACGATGACGAGAAGTATCCCGACCAGACCAGGACCAGGACCAGGACCAAAAACCCGACTAGGGAGCACAGCACACAGCCTTTTAATTAATTTCAATGCGCGCGGCGGCTGCATTCGCTTTGTGTCTGCCCTGCTCCTACTCCTGCTCCTGCTCCATATCCTGCCACTGTTTGCCATGTGTGTGTGTGTGTGTGAGTGGGGAGTAAATTTAGCGATGAAAACTTGAGCAACTGTTGCCAGCTCTTTTCATTTTTTGTGCCACATAATTTGATTTGCCATGTGCAGCCAAGAGCAACAATGCTGCACCTGCTATTGCAGCAGCAACCTCCTCCCTGCTCCTCCTTCTAGCTGTCACAGTGGTAGGAAATGAAAACCTCATTCATGTGGCAAATATTTGATTAAAATATTTCAATTATTCCTGACATGAACACATAAGAAACCAAAAATACTCTACCTTCGGTATCAAAGTTGAAAAATTGCTTTAGAGAAACAGGACGAAGAAAAAATGACTTTGCAACACTGAAAACTCCCATAACTTTGTATATAGTGATGCAATTTTCGATCTCAAGGCAGTTTTGATCGTGATTTCACCTCTTTATTAAACCTGCATTTAAATTTGAAACATTTTCTAATTTTCTTTGAAAGAAAGCTAAGAAAAGGCTTCCAGTTCCTTAGAAATGCCCTTTGAAGATTTCAAACTCCCATAACTTTGCCAAAACGAACCCGTTTTCGAAGTTCCAGACCATTTTGTTCATGGTTTCTCGTCTACATAAATTCTACATTTAAGTTTTTATCAATTTTTGAAGATTTAATTTTTCGGAATTTTTTCCGAAAAAGCATGTACTCCCCCCTTACTATTTTTCGGAAAAATTTTTTTTTCAAAAAATTGAATTGCGAAGTATTATTTTTAATCGATTGTGGGCGTCATAATTAGTGGAAAAATCCATAAGCAAACCGAGTCTTGGCATATTAATTTTTTGGCATGAATAACACAAATTTTAGCTTGTAAAGTGCTTTTAGGCATTCTTAAAATTCGCTTGAGGACTTAAAAATCTCATAACTTTACCAAAACTGATCCGATTTTCAATCCCGATGCGGTTTTTATTGTCGTTCGAGTTCTTTATTAGATCTGCCCTGAAGCCATTTCGAATTTTCGAGTTTCATTGCAAAACAAGCCAAGAAAAGGCTTCCCAATTCCCTTTAAATGCATTTCCAGCACATAAAAGTGTCATAAATCTGTCAAAACAGATGCGATTTTCAAAAGCGATGTCTTTTTGCGCATGGTTTGGCTTCTATATAAATACTGCATTTAAAGTTCCTGGCTGCTGCTCCGGAAAAAATGGCAATTAAGGTCAGCTCGAATAGTTAACTGAGATGTAGGTCGTTTAATTTGCAGTTAAATACTTTCGGTGCCACTGTGCACTGGCGTAAAGTACGCCGAGAGGACACAATGTTGCAGTGGTAAACTGGGACCGTTGCCGTCAACTTTTACAACGCTTACGCGAACATGAGCCATGTCGAGCATATTGTTAACTTTTTGCCTTCATCTCATCTGGGTTGGTATGCTACTCTCGCCCCCCCCTTTCCCTCATTCCTGACTGTTAGCCTGGCGCTTGATGCTTGATGCCTGCTGCCTGCTGCCTGGTTCATCATTTCCGACTGGCAACTTTGCTGCTTATTTACATATTTATAACTTGAAAAGGGGATGGCTGCTAGTGCGGTATTTACCTTTTGTTTTTGCACTTTTGGCTTCCATAATATTCTACCGATTTCTTCTAGGCCATGCATCGTCAGAGTCGGGGCAGAAAGTTGCTACTTCTGGCTGCGGCCAAGTGTAATGCAAATCGCATAGAGTGTGCAAATTTTGTGTGTTGCAACAACTTCAACTTTGCCGCCAGTAGACCAAGTGTTTGGTTTGACTTGTGAGCTGAGCGCTGGCATATTGTCTTACGTACGCCTTGTGCTTATTTTATTTTATTACCAGTTTGCTTTTGGAGGCTTCCAGCTAAACTGGCCACGCCACAGCAAAACTTGATGCGAATCAATTGCCAATGGCCACGATGGGGGCATCATTTTAAATGCTCGCTCTGGCTCATGTGGCGTATGCGCAATATGTTGCAATCCTTGCTGCTGCTGCTGCTGCTGCTGCCATGCTAGCAATTCATTTTCACTTTAGCCCACACTCTGACAACAATAGCCAGCCGCTCGGCTCACACGTTCATGCATATAGAAAGGCTGCATTAAATACAGCAAACTGCACGAGTATGAGTGAGCACACACACACACACGCACACACATACAGCTGAAAGGAGCAGCGAGTGGGTGGATAGGAAGGGATTGGGAATGGGAATGGGAAGCGTTGCGCGTTGACAACGCCAATACAGGTGTGCACAATGCAAACGAGTGACATGCAAATGCTTTCAACAACAATTGCAATTCATGCAGCCCTCACACACACACACACACACACACACACATACATACACACGCACACATACACACACACTCTCATCATGACAGGCACACATGGCCCGCTTCACATTTCGTTTCATTTTTGAACGTCGATTTTCGAGCGTTCGTTTCTTCCAATTTTGCCATTTCTTCTGCTTCTTTTTTTTGCGTGTTTTGCTTGTTGCGTTGCGGTTTGCCTGCTTTCATGGTATGTGTGTGTGTGTGCGTGTGCGTGTGCAGGTGAACATGCTAAATGCCCCACACACACACACACATACATATACAAGTCCACACTCACATATCACTGACCAAAGATGCCTTTAAATGTGACGACAGCTCTTGCTACTGTTTTTAGCAAGCTGCAAATACCCTGTGGCATTAAAACATAGGGTAGGCTAGCCAACGTTTCTTGTTTGTGGTCCTTGAAGCATTCTACTTAAAATCTACTACTCTTGAGTGTATGCTTTTAAGTTCACTTACACTATTCTGTATTATTAAACTATATAAATAAAATATTATTTGTTCTGTAAGACTTAAAATTTAGATGCCTGAATTGAAATCAAAACAAAATCATATCCAAAATTTTATAATCATAACTTTAAGCATAACATAACATAACATAACACAACATAACATAACAAACCATAACATAACATAACGTAACATAACATAACATAACTTTAACATAACTTTTGAAATATTCAAGACTTTCTTTTACACATCTTGCAACTTAACATTTAAATTTGCCTGCCCTTTGTTTATTCAACTCCATAAACCAAATGATTTTAATTGGCTTTAAATTCGGCTTAACAGAGTTCTCATTTACGTGGTATCTTCTCGCTAAGCACACTAATATTTAAAAAAGAAAAAACTCCTGCTGGTTAGCAAACTGTTTTTGTTTACGCCAGAGATGGCCACAGCAATGGCAGCTCATGTTGATGCTGATGCTGATGCTGCATTTTGTAGCTGCTGCTGATGCTTTTGCAGTTGCTGCTGCTGCTGCTGCTGCTGTACGCTGCTGTACGCTGCTGCTGCTTCTCCACTCACTTATGTATTCACACTCAAATATGCAGTGCGCCACAAAATTGCAATTTCCACTAAGATTGATGAAAAACGCCAGCGTCGACTGCCACGCCCACCACCAAGCGCCCACACAGAGAGAGTGTGTGTTTGTGTGTATGTGTGTGTGTGTGTGTGTGTGTGTGTGTGGCAGGCAGCAATGGTTGCTGCCACCACATGCAGCATCAGATGCCAGCAAATCATGTCATCAATTGAATTTCAAGCGATTATTTTTGCACGTTTCACAAATCGCAGCACAAATATACACGAGTGTGCGTGCCAGCTTGTGGGTGTGTGCTAGTGTGTGTGTGTGTGTGTGTTTGGCTGCATTGCAAATGGGGGGTTGGAGGACATTGCGAAGCTGCTCACAATACGTTTCGATTACGCATTCAAATCAAATTGATGACGCGCCTCTTGTTGCCCCACCAGCAGCAGCAGCAGCAGCAGTAAAAATATGAAGATGCCCCCACCCTGGTTGCACTCTGCCCTTGGGGGTTGCTTACTTTGCCACTGTAATTCCGCAGAGTGCATTCAGGCACAAATTCACGAGCCAGGTGGCGCCGAGCAGTGGGGAATGGGGGGCTTCGCTTTTTCGAAAGATGGCTGCATATTTCATAACTCAATTTAATGCAATGCCAAAGGCATGCCTTGTGCAAATATTTTTGGCCAGCCAGACTCTTTTGACTTATAAACTTGAAACGGAATGCGGCCTGTGCATATTAAACTATTTATATATATATATACTACATTATGTATACTACTATTTAGAAAGTCGCTGCATTTGTTAAAGCTGGCAAAACAAATTCGCTTGAAGCACTGAAACGTGAAATATTTCGCATAAATATTTAATGAATATTAGTTTTTGTGGCGCCTAAAGGGCTGCTTTATATATATTTATTTAGCCTAAGAAATCTTGGCATTTGTCTTGCACTGAACTGACTTAAGGCGCCACGCTAAAGTTTGATGCAATTAAATTGCATTTAGATAAGATGCCAGCAAATGCAAACCGCAGCAGCAGCAGCAGCAGCAGCATTAGCATTAGCATTATGTACAGCCTGCAGCTGTTTCTTCTTCTTGCTGCTGCTGCTGCGCATTACTTGCATACTTGAGTTAGAATGTTGCTGCTGCTGCTGTTGTTATTTTGTGTGGCTTAAATGCGTTGGCAAGTAATTGGAAATTGTAGCATTGCCCGCAGGCCATAAATTCCAGCAGCAGCATCAGCATCAGGTAGTTTACATCATTATGTTGCGATTTTGGCCATACATAATGAGTGTATTCAATTACAACTTCATAATTCACAAGCGGCGCCTTTGTTGCAATGCCAATTGACTATGCCACACACACACACACACATGCAGTCTGAGTCTCTGTGTGTGTGTGTGTGTGCATATATAATCCTTGTAATTAGTGGGCTGGATTGGTGTACTGGGAATCTGTTCAGCTCTGGTGTTGCAATCAGCGCACCGTCGTTGTCCCCCAAATGCCATGCATCTTGATTAAACGGCCATTATGCAAAGTTTTGTGCCGCCGGAAACATGTGTTGTTAACGCAAGTTAGTGCCATTGTTAAATTGTTAACACTGCATAGCATTGTTGGGGCTAATTGAGAAATACAAAGTCAGCATTTAAGCTAATTAATTTCGTTACATGCTCTAGTCGAACTCATGATTTATCTGCAATAGCTCAGCATATTTCTATAACCAAATAAATACATATTTGCACAGCTGTTGACGAATGCTAAATAAATGGAATTTATATATGTATATGCATACATATTTTTGCTATTATAAATTGTTTTCGGCTGCCATTGACAGAATGCGGTTGATAAAACACAAATTCAATTGCAATTTTTAGCCAAGCTTAAATAACATTTTTGGCTGCACTCAAGCAGACTTTTAATATCTTTGAAATATTTAAATAAATCGAAATAGCAATTGAGTCGAGTATATATTGTTTATTTATTAGCAGCTCTTCTGCTGTATTCAAGCGCATTTTTCTAAGCATTTACGCAATTGCGTTTTAATATGCTTTTAAATATTTAAACAAATAACAAATACCTATAGCATGAGTATTTAATGCGTATTTACTTGCAGCTTAAAACTAGTTGGAGTCTTTGCGTCATAAATGTTTATGACGCCTCATGCTTTAAGCCTAAAAATAGAAGCTGTGTGCTGGTTGGGGTCGCTGGCAACCATTTCCATAAAATATGCAGCTAATTACGTGCAAGTTGCTTAAGCTCACCAGCACACACACACAATGACAGGCAACAAGCCCAACAACAAACCCAACAACAGACAACAACAAGAGACACCAACAAGCAAGTCTGTCAGTCCCTAATACAATATAATTACTGTAAAAATCAGAGCTGACAGGCGCCATAAGGGTGCACAGTCTTGCTGCGAACGTCTTGCCAAATGAGCAGCAGCAGGAAAAGAGAGAAAGGACATTCGAGGGTGAAAATGGGTGAAAGGACCTCGGCAATAGTGCGTAAATCTTGACGCCTTTAAACAGGCCCCAAGCCCAATCGACAATGACATTTTGTCGTCATGATTGTGTTCCTGTTGCGAACGCGTGGCAAACTGGTAAACAGCCTGCAATTTGCCAATGCATGACTAAGAGTTACCCTAGAAAAGCATACATACTTTTTACTATTTTTCTATCTGTAATGCAAATATTACAGGTATTTTTTAAATTTCAAAATATATTTGTTGCATAACTGACACAGAGCTTTGCATATTTGAGCTGCATATAAAAACCAAATCTCTGTATTACTTTGTGTATTTAAAAATGCAATACAAACAAGAAAAACGACTACCATCAAAATCAAATAAATACTAAAAGCAATATCAATTATTTATACAAAATATGTGTGAAAAACATGTGCTATATTTATCAAATATATATATATATATACAAAAGTTGAGCACCTTTGGAGCTCAATAAGTTCAAACAACAACAATAACTGCAAACTGCAAAAATTGCAACTAAATCAAAAAAATACGTATGTTTTTTGTAATTATATAATACAAATAGCTTTAAACTGCAAACAGACGTAGCGCAAAAGTTCAGCAGCTCAGCAAAAACAAAAACAATGTGCTTATATGCATTTAGTTTTTGCTATAAGCACTCAACGTAACTAACTTTCATTTGAAAATATTTGCGCACATAATTAATCAAGGGCTACACTTGCAGAAACAAATTATGAAATATTTACCTGAGTGTAAAGTTTGTCTAAGCTCGTATGTTTAAATTGCAACAATTATCTTGTGTATACCTGCACACATTTGATTATACTCATATACATATATTACTCTGGCAATGAAAGTATATGCTGCTTGCAATTAGTTGTCGCTAGAGGGTATCGAGTTAGGGGCCAAAGTCACCACGACATTGGCAAGAACATTGAGGTTGATTCGCTCTGTGCAGGCAATTACAGAAATTAGCTTTCGTTTTTAATTTATTAGCGCCATTGTGCGTGCTTCTAATGGGGCGACAAGCGACAGTCAAGCAGAATGGCTCCCCCTTTGCTGATGCCATTGCCAAGACAAATGCCTGGGCTGCTGTCGCCTCAAATTAATGTGCATATAACTTACGCTGTAACGGGCGACGGGGGGAGTATGACAAGCAGGGGCACTTGGCCCATTAAAATTGCAGCATTTCGTACGAGGGGCTCTTGCATTTTAAAGTCTTACAACACTGGCCTGCACCCATATGGCAATGTGCAATGAAGTGTGCATGCTCTTAAACATTTATGATGATTTACCAGCCCACACACACACACACACGCACACACAGGCAAAAAGTTTGCACACAGACACACGGCAAGTAAAAATGTGAAAAGTTATGCGGCCTTTTGGGGCACACAATACACTGGCCAAAGATTTATTTACCCAGCATGCAAATTGCAGCATAATTGAAACAAAATGTGCGCAAAGACGAACGAAAAAAACGTGTTGCCTACCTTTCGGGGCCAACGCCTTGACAAAGCTGTCAAGTATTATTTATGAATGTGGCGCGCTATAAAAACAATTAATAAAGAGCGCTTAGGTTCGGTCGCGTTTAGTGTCCCTTTTTAGCGTTTTTGTTTTTGGGTCCATCCACAGTTCAAGCTAAAATACTGGCGACCATTTATAAAAGGCGCTTTGCTAGGTGTGTTTTTGGCTGCTGCTGGCTGCCTGTTGTTGCATTTTGCTGCTAACCGTAAACTGCGCATTAGTGTGATTGCATAACATTTGCACACACACACACGCACACACACGCCGAGAAAAGCACACACGCGAGCAGCTCGTAAGCAAGCCGAAAAAAGCCCTAAACCAAAAGCGAACCGAAACCAAAATCCTTATGTATGTGCAGCTGCTGCGGCTACGTGCTGTATCCTGCTGCATCCTGCTGCAGCACTTGGGGCATCTAGCAGCTCCCCTAAAAAGTTTGCACAGCATCGCACACACACACACACACACACACACTCACAGAAAACACAGAACACACAGCACCCACAAATTCAGCAGCAAACCAAACCAAACCGGCTCAGAGTCGTTGATAATTTAAGTCGGAAATTTCAAGGAAGGCAGCTCGCACGTAATGCTTAAAACAAGAGATATTTGCGAACACATACACACATGCAGACACACCAGTAAATTGCAATTACAACAAGTGCAATGCAACATGCAACAACAACAACAACAGCAACAACAAGAGCAACAACGACAACTGTAATCAAAGCATAGAAAAAAACAGGGGCGAAAATTGTTGAGCAAAACTGTGCGGAATGCAATTATGGCCAAAAGACAATGAGGCTGAATAGGGAAGGACTTGCTGCAGCGCCCCTTAAGACAAATAAAGGCGCACACACACATACAGTCAGCTGTAGCAGTTTGCAGACTGCTCTGCCAGAGCCATAAGCAAACTTTGCTTGGGCTGTCAAACAAGCCGAAAATGAAATCATTGTCAATTCATAAAACCCTACAAAAATGTTACAAATTGCATTTACATATGCGGCAAAAACAACAGCAACACACACACACACTCACACACGCACACACACACACACACACACACACACACACACACATATGCTTTTAGTGTGATAGCCATTACGTTGGCCATTATGCTTCATTTGTAGCGGCGCCGCTTGACACACATACCAGCTGCTATGGGGGCGGTGAACGTTCAGTGGGCGTGGCTAGTTGGCAAACTGAAGGTGCCAGACGGAGCAGGCTTAGCCCCAGCAGCCATGTCGTTTATTTAAGATGACAGCAACAGCAGCAGCGGCAGCAATTGACGCCCCAATGGGCAATGCACAATCCAGTTGCGGTCAAGTGTGCAAACATATTGCACTCAGTGTACACTGAACGCAAAAATGCAAGATTGCTAACGAGCTAAGCCAGACTAAATTCAATTCGATTATAATTGAAGCAAGTGCAAATGAATTGATTCAAGTTCGTTTACGGAAATTTAAATAAGTTTTTCTTTCTCTTTTCTTTTATTTTGTTCATGAACTATCGAGTTTATTAGTTGTTTCGTATATCAAATATATATCTGAGTTTTTCTTTACTGCAAATTGTATTCTGCTTTTAAAAAAAAGCCATTTTATTTAATTATTTGTTTATTGGCGACACAAAATAATTTATATTAAATTATAAAACATTTAAAAGTATATAAAACTTTTAAATAAAATTTAAAATATTAAATTAAAGACATTAAGTTAAAATTACGTTAAGTTCTGGTGGTATTAATAAAAAGTGAAGATATTGGTCCAACATTTGTTGCAAGGATTGGGGAAAACCCAGAAAACCCAATCAAACCAAAAGACAATCAAAAATGTATTAGTAATTTTATATTTATATATTATATATATATATTATATTATTTTATGAAATTATCAAATATTTATCTCAGCCACAATCATAGTATTTTTCTTTACTGCAAATTCTATTCTGCTTAAAAAAAAAGCCATTTGACCTATAATCATCCACAAATCAAAAACTATTTATATATTTTAAGACTTACAGACTTTTCTCATCAAAAATCGTTTAAGAATCGCTTTTTGCCCATTCATGCTAGCCAACAGTTTTTTTTTTCAGTGTACCAATGCATTGTGTGTATTTGCGCCTGTGTCAGCCTAGTTGACCTTGTTTTTACGTTCTCGAACGTAATTGACATTTATTAATTGGAAAACAATAATTTGCCGTCTCTGGCAGCTGCCACAGCGCTTGTTTGCAGCAATGCCACTTTTGGTTGCATGCCACGCCGTATGACCAAAAGTGGCAAGCAGCTAGCAACAAGCGGCAAGCCTTCTGTTGCTACGATGATTTACGAGTGCTGCAAGTGCTGTCAGGAGCTTTGCTTACTTATGCGGCCGGCAGCGATTAAAGGCCGTCAACACGGCTCACTGCGAACTTTTTACCCAGCTGCGAGGCGCTTACGCTGCCCATTAAAAGCTGTCAAATTTTAATGTTTAACATGGCAGGCTCAAAGTGCCAGCGCAACAGCGCAAACCAAACCAACAACAGCATAATCAGCAGCAGCAGCAGCAGGTTTCTGTTCGGGGCACCTGTCAGACGGACAGACAGAGAGAAAGACAGCACTCTATCTGCCGCGGCGCACCATAAACATGAAGCGACTTTAAAACTAGTGGCCGCAGCATGTCCTTGCTGTGAGCAGGCAGCACTGTGCAACGGGGCGTATGTGTAACGGAATCCCAACACGCGATAAATTCATTAAAGAGCTCGCATAGCAAACTGAAATCTGGCTGACATGTCTCGCGGGCAACGTAAAATACCAGAGTGCTAGCACACACGCACACACCCAGAGCGTGATAGGGGGAGAGAGAGAGAGATAGAGAGGGAGGGGCTGAAGAGTTCGGGGTCGCACAAAAAAGCATTGCATACTTTCGGGCACGTTTATAGATTAACACATTTTTACTGCTGAATGTACTAATAAGGCAAGCATTTCCACTTTGAGTTGCCCCCAGGAGGGATATATAGCCACACACAGGCAGCAGCGGCAGCAGCAGCAATGTCAGCAGCAGCAGCACAAACTCGCTATCTCACACACACACAGACACACACACACGTGCCTGGTACTTTCAAAATTTATAACGCCAGCAAACAATAAGGACTCGCCCAGGTAGCAGGCAGGCAGGCACAGCCAACTGTGCTTGCCAGGTGTAGGAAAAATGTTAACAAGAGCAAACAACGCGAAAATATTTCATACACTGAACGCGAATCCAAAAAACCCTTACCTTACTTTACTTTACTTTACCCAACCCATAATCCCAGCGCCACCTTCGCTACAGCAGCCAGCCAGTTAAATGGCAAACCTTGAGAGAATTCTGGCACTCGTGCTGCTGCTGCTGTTGCTGCTGCTGCTGCTGTTTCGTTGTTGTGATTTCCAAGTCTGGCCATCGAGCGCTGGGAATGCACACAACACATGCTGTCTGTGTGTGTGCCTAGGCAGGTGGATACGTGCCTGGCACACGCGACGAGATCGCGCCAGCTGCTGCAGCTCCAGCTCCAGCTCCTGTGCCGTCTGCTGCCGTCTGTTGCCCTTCAGCGAGCTGGGCGTCCAGCTGCTCCTATCTGATTCGACAGGCAGGCAGGCCGGCAGGCGAGGCAGCACGAATAGCAAATGATTCTGATTCGAGTCGACTTGTAATTACCACTGCATTGTGCACTTTTTATATCTTTTTTGTATGCCTTTAGTTGGTCTATCGCTTGCCATCTCGCTCAATTCGTGTCTTCTTTTGATTAAAATACTGTTTAAATATTATCGCTGCTTGTTGCTTTAGCTAGCAGCCAAAAGTTTCGACACATGTGCATGCGGTAAATATATATATATATATATATATATATTTCGGGTGTAGTCAGACACGTATTGCGACGGCTGAAAACAAGCAGCGATAAAGAGCGAAACTATAGCCACAAAAGTTTATTTTGCTATGAGTCAAGTTACAATTATGAAATAAACAAATAAAACATAGACTTTATACTCTTTTCGAAACTTTGGACAATTTTCACTCTGCCAACTGCAGCACTTTCATTAGCTGTAAAATTGATATCATATGAATTTAAATTTTCTATTGAAATATTAAATTTATTTCCAGTTAGAAAAGAGTATAACAACTAATACAAATCTCAATAGCTGACTAAATCTGAATAAAAACACATATTTGTGGCTTAGAAATAAATAAAAAAAACATGCCCTCAGGCTGAATACAGCCGCAAATAAAAACTACATAAAAACTAATAAAACATAATTAAATAAATTGCCCACAGGTTAGGAATTTAATTATTTGCTGATGAATTTTTATGGATTGTGCATAAATTTGAAATTGACTAAGTTGTAGAATTGTAGAATGAGGCAACATTTGCATAAGATTAAACTCACAAAACTCTTAAGGCCACAGTTTGATATCTTATAGCTAGAATACTGAGAAACTATGATGCTCATAAACCTAACGATTGATGGGTCACATTTTAAAATATATAATATTTGACCATCAAATAGTATTTGCCAGGGGAAACTCATAAATTATTCGCCCTCCATTAAATTCTAGGAAAATGTGCAAATCGATTGCGCCTAAAAGCATGCTATAAAATCTTAATAACCGCCATTATGTTGCCGCACACACACACATCCACACAAATAAATAAAAAATAACAAAAGCGAGACGAGCAAACTATAAATTGAAATTTCAAGCCATAAAATATTTGGGGCCCAGCTCAGCTCGCAATTCGTCTAAAAAAGTGTTTATTAATGCATTGATGCACGCATAAAAATTGCAATTTAATTCAATCGATTTGTATTCGCAGCGCTGGATTTGGATTTTCTATGGCGCTGGAATACAAATTGCAAATTGCATGCGCTGCCGACTTAAGTTAACGGCAACAAATGAGTGCCGAGCGATGACGACGACGAGAGTCCTCTCAGTCCTCTCCAGCTCTAGCTCTAGCCGGGATTCTCTGATGTATTTCTTCAATTCAAAACGTGACTGACGCAATGATTGTGCACGTTCCCAGCTACTCCTTCGTTGGGCTCAGAGCAGCCATAACTAAGTGCCACTATGTAAGTGAATAGCTGCCACAAAGACAGACGACAGATAGATCTGTCTCTTTGTGTGTGTTTGAGGACAGAACTCGTTCACTTATACAAACACATGAGCTAAGCACACGAGTAGTTGGCACTTTTAAGTCATTTGCTGTATTCGAACTCAATTCGAAATGCGACCATCAAATCGAATAGCCACTCAATCAAACAAGAGCACCAACTGAACAACTCAAGCAGCTAAAGCAGCTGACGTCGCTCTACACAAGAGTGCAGGGTATAAGGACTATGTTTGGGGTGAGCTTTTGCCCCTCCGGTCAAGTTTTGTCAAGCAGCACGCGTACGGCAAACATTTTTGGTCTTTCGCTCTGTGTAGACCGGCGACAGTGTGTCTTTAAAAGAAGTCAAGTCACCGCGACAACTTGCATATGGCGCAGGATTCAGGGACACGGATAAACTTAAATTGCCAAGTCGATGCTACTTGAGTGTGTGTGTGCAGCCAGCGGCGGGGCTGTGTTTTTATACCCTGTAAACAGTCGAAAAGGGGCAAAAGGGTATTATGAAATATTTGTAATGCGTACAAAATATCACTCCCAATACAAGTTTATTTTCGATAGCTACCATTTTAAAATATCGATATACATATATCGTTTTTCGATCGCTGCGTATTGAAAGGATATCGGAATATAGACGCAAATATATATACAGATCAATAATATTGATATGAAATATTTGTAAAACGTACAAAATATCATTCACAATACAAGTTTATTTTCGATAACTTTCATTTTAAAATATCGATTTACATATAGGAAAAAAATATAGTACTTGTGAAAGCGTATAGGAAGCACAGATCAATAATATTTTCCTATCTCTTAAATTTGTAGAGCTATAATAAAGAATTAGTATGAATTTAGAATATCGATAACTTTTCTTAATTATTTCCCTTTGAGAAAAGCTTTATAAATACAAATTTGAATACTTATCTTCCCTTTTAAAGCTTCTGATAGCCCTTGTAGTCTCGCAGCTCGTATAGTCTCTATGAGTCTTAAGCCAAAGATCGAACAGAGCAACGACTTCAGATGCATACATTTTGACAACCTTTTCTTAACACTCCCATACCTACAGGGTATTCTGCAAACCAAAAGCAAACAACTGCTGCAGCGCTTAGAGTGCAGTGAGTGTTGGTTGCACGTTTCGTGGATATCTGCCACTGAATTCGTGACAGCCAAAGCGAGGCTTTTGCTAAGCCATTACACGCCTCGTGTCGCGACGCAAAAAAAAAACAAAACAACAACAGCAATTCACAAAAAAAGGGTTTTTTTTTGTTGTATTTCAAACTCCATTTGAAGCAGACATCAAATCGTTGACGCGAAAAGCGTGCGACATGTGCGAAATTGTTGCCTGTGTGTTTCTGTTTGTGTTTGTTTGTGCTAGTCGAGTTTGCCACATCGATTTTATTTTGTATTTTTATTTGTGCGAGAGCTAGAGGCAGGCTTAGTTTTGCAAACGGCCATTTGCCATATTGTAAATTATTTAAAAATGATTTATTGTAAGTTTGTTTACACTTTGCCATGCGGTTGCATTTTGGCAGCAGCAGCAGCAGCAGCTGTGTGTCCTTGTAAATATTTCATAGTCCCCGCAGCTCTGCTAGCAGGCAGGCAGGCAGGCAAAAAACCAGAGCACAAATCTATTGTGTTTTCATTTGAATTGAATATTTGATATTGGCACAGCCAGCAAATACCCTATTGCTATTCAAGTGTAGGCAGCTGCTCATGTGCATGCCCTCTTTTCAATATTTTGGCCTGCGTGGTATAAGAACAACAAAGTGCAAAAGCTATAGCACAAATTGCAATCGCAATCGCAATCGAGTTTGCCTTTTGCGGTTAGCAGCAATTGTAGATATATACTATACGTGTGTGTGTTTTTGTTGTGTGTGTGTGTGTGTGTGTGTGTGTGTTTGTGTGTGTGATTGCTGCTGAGTGTTGTGAGATGTCACTTGCATGGCGTGCAATTAAAAGTTTAACTATAAATGCCTACATTGCGGTTATCTACTGTTTGCAATCAAGATGCTCTTGTTGCTGCTGCTGCTGCTGTGATTGATTAAGTTTCATAAATAATGCACAAGACCGCATGACACCTGGCAATCAAATGACCAACTAACACACACGACGACAACACTCTCTCAAATCGATGGCCTTTAGTTTTTTGGAGGCAAACCGATCAACATCAATTGTCACACGAAATGGCAACCCTAACTGGAATTTATTGCCCGGATGCGTTGCAAATTGGTTAAAGCACTGCCACAACTATAAATTACGCAAAATAGTACATTGCGCTTGGCCAGCAACGGCCGAAAGGCCGAAAGTCCAAAAAGGCAGCAACCCAAATATTAACACACGCAATTAAAATGCGACAGCAGCGACAGCAAAGCAGCCCAGTGCCGACTGACATTCGAGTTGACCCTTTTCCAAGCCATTGATTTGATTTCTGGCTGCCTAACACATTCGACACAATCAAAGAGCAAAACAACAGAGAGAGCGACAGAGAGAGCAAAAAGTTGAGAGTGGCAAATGGCAAATGGCAAATGGAAAATGGCAGCAGTGGCAGCTTGAGTGTAACGGCTTCCAAAGGGATTACATTTTGTGATTGGAAAATCTATGATGATCATTAATAAAAACAGAGAGCAGACGTAGAAGAAGACATTGTCGAAAATGACAAAACCATAACAAAAACCGAGAGAGAGAGAGAGAGAGAGCTCTAATCAGGGTAAATGCAGATTCGGCTTATTATCCCAGCCAGCTGGCTCACTTTACTTTACTGGCCAGCAGCTCATGCATTATACGCACCACTTTGGTCCTTGTAAATATTATTTTAATATCTTGTCAAGCAGGCAGGCAACCCGCTCTCACACACACACGCTTCTTGGGCTTGGCGCTGGCTTCTTGCTGTTTTCCAACTTTGTGCAGGCAAACAATGCTTCATTATAAGCTCCAGCGCAGAGGCCAGAGGTGATAAGCCCTGCCAGATTCAGGCCAGGCAAGGCAAGGCAACTTCTTGTATATTGTAAACTTCATTTTATGCTTTTTGCTTTCACTGCCTCACAACACCACACTCATACACACACAGAGACAGAGACACACACACGTCACTTGCTTGTACTTTGTATGAAATTTTACGAATATTTCATCATACAAGTTATGTAAGAGTGTGTGTGTGTGTGTGTCTGTGTGTGTGTGTGTGCTCCTTGCCTGTTCTTCTTGTCGTGTCGTGTCGCAGCATATCGCATGTTTTGTCAGACCAAGTGGCTATGCAAAGACAAACAAACCAAAACAACAGCGACACCAGCAACAACACTAGCAACATCAACAACAACAACAACAACAACAACGACAACACTAACAAAAGCATTGCACAAAAATGTTGTCAATCAACGTGAAGGATAACAAGTTACACAAAGACTAAAGGCAAAGACAAAGACTGAAAACTCCTGAATGCCATTGAGTTGTCAACTCGAAAGGGTTTCAAATACCAAGACGGAAATTAAATTCGTTTTTGTGCTATGTAATTTAAATATTAATGCAAAGTTGAGAGTACGTATTAAAAGTGCACAAAATGAGACTTAGATGGCGTTAGTTAACTGCAAACGATTGAATAGAAGACAAAAAGCAGCAGTTTTATAAAGTTTTGAGGCTGCAAAACTAATTGCTTCATTTCGTAAATTCAAATGAAATAATAACTAACCATTTAAAGTCTCAAATGCCTTTAATTTAAACTCTATACTAAACTGATTGATATAATCAACTGATATAGGTATACTGAATATAGATTTGTTTTAAAATATATATATTTATAGTATAATTGATTGATTTTGCATTTAATTTAAATATTAATGCAAAGCTGAGAGTTTATATTAAAAGTGCACAAAATGTAACATAGATGCCGCTAGTTACAAGCAAAAAGTGACTTAAATACAAAAAGTAGCAGTTTATACAAAGTTTTGAGACTGCAAAGCTATTTTCATCTTTTGTAAATTCAAATGAAATAATAAATAAACATTTAAATTTAATAAAATGTGCAATGCATAAGCACTATTTTATACATTTACAAAACTGATTGATGTAATCAACTGAATAACTATTGACAGTTTCAATAGGTTTGTTTTAAAATGTATAGTATAATTGATTGATTTTGCATGGGTTAATCAGGCGAGCAATTGAAGCACATGCACATTAATTGAGAGCATTAAAAAAAATCAACAGTGAAATGTGAAGAAAACAAATATGACAGCTGTGCCAACACACACACAGGCACACACACACACACACACAGGCACATGCAGAGTGGCCACATTTCAATTTTCGCCATGTGCCATGTAATTTGCGTGGATAATTTATATGCAGCGGCGGTGGAGAGCGCATAAGTATAGAAGATGCTACCACAACAGGTTCAGGTTCGTGTACAGCATCAGTTTCAGCTTCCGTTGTTGCGCGGGCCTCGAGTGCGAAATGAAATAAATTTTGCAGCATCATTTAAGCTTAATTAAGACGGCAGCCGCAAGCGGCGAGAGAGAGAGAGAGGGAGAGAGAGAGAGAACGTTGAGAATGTTGGCAACAAAAGCCGCGCAATGCATTGCACAGCACATAAATAAATGAGTAGCTGAGTGGTTGAGTGGTTAAGTGGTTGCCAGCAGACAGCAGCCACCACCAAGGTATCAACTGCGTGCCACATGCATATGCGAGTATTTCGACCAGTTTAGTGTAAAGGACTCTCTCTCTCTCTACAGCAATGACAGCTCATCGAGCAGCACACATTTAGCTATTTCATTTGATTTCCAGCCAACTCATGTTGGCCACGCATAAAACTACTTAGACAATGTCAAAAGGCATCATTATGCTGCAAAGGAGCCAGCCCACATATATATACATGTCCTCCTGTCCAATCAGAATTGTGCTCGTCATGTTGCATTAGCAGCAAATTAATGGCAAGAGAGGCCGCACGGACGGTTCAGCCACAAATTTCACAAGGCAGCTAAATTTCTGGCGCCGCATGTTGATTTTTAATTACCAAGGCAAGCACATAGATACACACACACACACACACACTCACACACACACACACGCAGACGTCAAAAGCCAATGAAGTGTGCCGAAATTGACTACAAATTCATTGCCATAAAACACAATTTAATGCGTGTCTCGAACTTGAGCCAGCCCAATTAGTAGGCAGCAAATTCATTGAGCTGCGGGTTCAAAGTGTTGCACATTACGCATCATTTCAGTGGCAGACAGCATCAAATTGCCAAAGCCAAGAAATTAAACAACTAATGAATGGCCAAGCAACGCAAAACTGACTGACTTTGAGTTGCTCCTTTTGAATATTGATATAAATAAATTAATAAGTATTCATTTGTATTTCAGTTGTAGTATTTGCAAAGTGTTTATACTCTTTTCGAAGAAAATAGTATATTCAGTTTGTGCTGAAGCTTATAACGCATAGATGGAAGCGTCGGAGACCCCCAAAAGTTACTGCCAGCTGCTTAGAATGACACAACAAAATGATCTAGCCATGTCCGTCTGTCTGTCTGTCTGTATGTATGCAAACTAGTCCCTCAGTTTTTGAGCTATCGCGATGAAACTTTGCACAGAGACTTATTATTCAAAGGGACAGCACATTGGTCGGAACCAGCCGGATCGGACCTCTACATCTTATAGCTACCATACAACTGGAAGTCGGTTTTAGCCATATATCCGATATTTGCAAAGCTATCGCCTTAAATTTTCTTGTACACTTGAACATCCTTATAACTCATCAATGTTCAAAGTTTCAAATCGTTTGAGTATTAATTAGCAAAGATATGCGTCATTAAATATTTCGGTGGTGTAGTTGGCGAAGTAAAAATTGTCTAAAGCTTCAAAAAGAGTATGAAATCTTCGAAACGCCGAAGATAAAACTTTCCCACTTGTTTTCTCATTTATTTGCTTTCTGTTTGCCCAAAAATTCACTGTCAACATATTTGCTGTTCATTTGTGCAGGGTATATAAATATATATATGTATATATAAAGATATGCCCAAACAAAATAAAAGCGTGAAAATTACAAAAGTTTGTTCTTAATTGCTGTACGCCGACGTCCTTCGCAAATTAAACGCAAGTATGCAAAGTCATTGTATGTGAAAAGGGGCCGACTGGCAGCCACCCTGTCAGCCAGCCAGCCTGCCAGGCTGCCACTCAGTCGGTGGGCGTGGCCAGCCAGCCTGCGTAATGATTAAGCAAACACTCAATCACCCCTTACTGCTCCTTCCCACACACACACACACACACTCGCATCCTTCACACACATGGGCCTGAAATGAAGCACATTGAGCTGAGGCAATTGAATATTTCTGTGTTTTTTTTTTGCTTGACTTTAAAGTTGCTTGCTTGAAATGTATACAAAAAGCCATAGCATAGTTTTCTGGGCAGTACAAACTCAGCTGGCAGCTGCATTAAAAGTGAATGCTGGTATTTACTGGGAAATTTGCGCAATTTTCTGTGCGACTGGTATTAAGCGTATTAAGCTTAAGCGTCTATCATGTGCATGCCACGCCCACTGCCTGGCTGCGCCCCCTTCCTTGCCAGGCAGCAATTCATGCATACAAATGCGCGTCATATGCTGGCAACCTTTTGTTTAATGAAGCCGAAGTTGTAGGGCGGCCATATAGATATATGTGTGTGCGTGTGTGTGTGTGGGTGTGTGGGGGTGTGTGTGTGTGTGTGTGTGTGGGCTTGCATGTGGAAAAACAGTTGTCGAATGAATGCAAGTTTTAATCCTTGAAATATGATTTGAGTGCAAATATTTTTGCATAACCATGAGCTCGACTCTTCCCAACAGTCACTTGCGGTTTTGCCGCTATGTTTGCTTCGGTATATATACGTGTGTGTGTGTGTGTGTGTGTATGCCTGCCTCATGATGTAAGCAGTGACACAATTTCATTTCGTCTTCGTGCGTGTGTCTGTCTGTCCGTGTGTATCTGTCTGTCTGTGTGTGTGTGTGTGCACTTGTACTTGCCTACCGCAAACACTTCACTCGCTTGAAGGCTGCCCTCCGTGGGGTCAGGCCAACAGGCCATTCCGACCCCACACCTGCCCCCCACCACCACCACTTGTACAAGAACCCATTTGCCTGCCCCACATGCGTTGCATTTCTGCAGCTGTCTGCGG
The DNA here is from genome assembly GCA_035042425.1 of Drosophila flavopinicola. Taxonomy (NCBI): domain Eukaryota; kingdom Metazoa; phylum Arthropoda; class Insecta; order Diptera; family Drosophilidae; genus Drosophila; species Drosophila flavopinicola. The sequence goes on along the minus strand of JAWNLL010000452.1, from coordinate 13,490,718 downwards.
TTTTTGGAAATGCATTCGGGGCGCCCATTGCCAGCGCTGATGCGCTTACACATTCAGTGGTTCATTTGCAAATTGAAACTAAAGAGTAGTTGCCTCCAGTGGCAACCTTTGTGGCCACTTGCGCTCCTTTCCTCCACTGCTACCTGACTGGACAAAGTTCCCATTTTTGGGGCGGGCTTAGTCGATGACAGAAGTCAAGCGCCAGCCACCAAAAGCTGACGAGCGTTGTCAGCAGGACTCCGTTAGTAAGTTCCTGTGCACAGCACCTGCCACTCCTTATCAACATACACATTTTTTGCTTAGTTTTTCAGTATTTCTTGTTTAAATTTTTTTGTTTCTCCCCTCGCTGGCAATCAAAAACATTTTGCGCGCTCAAAAGTTGCAATACCTGTACGTTTTTTATACCCTGAACCCATTAAAAATGGGTAAAAAGGGTATTATGGTTTTGTGCAAAAGTATGTAACAGGCATAAGGAAGCATCTCCGACCATATAAAGTATATATATTCTTGATCAGTATCAACAGCCAAGTCGATTTAGCCATGTCCGTCTGTCTGTCTGTCCGTCCGTCCGTCCGTCCGTCCGTCCGTCTGTCTGTATGAACACGCGGATATCAGAGACTACAAGAGCTAGAGACTTCATATTTGGAATATAAGTTCTCGTAGTGCCGGGACAGATCAAGTTTATTTCATTTTATCGATAACTCGACCCATTCAAAAGTTATCGATAAATTTCGATTTCAGACTAGCGTTTTTGGGCTATAACTTACAAGTTATAAGAGCTAGAGGCCCCTAATTTGGCATGTATAATCTCGAATAGCATACACATGTAACAAATTTTTCACTTTTTGGATACCACCCCCAATCCCCCCAAAAATTCAAAAAACTCATTTTTGAAGGTATGACCTTGCAATTTGGTTTGGTCACACATTTTATAGCCAATGTTATGTCCTACAAATTTTAAAAAGATCGGACAATAAACACAGAAGTTATTTAAGATTTTACTTTCTATTGTGTGGGGCTCAGTGAAAAAGCAAGATAACTGCTTAAACCGCAGGCACTGCTTGCAGTATGTGTGTGTTTGTATGTATGCACACTATTAGGCAAGTATGAATGGATGTCAGAACTGGGTTCAGGGTATCTCCTAGTCGGGCAGTCCCGACTAGAGCACTCTTACTTGTTTTTTTTGTCTTGCTTCACTTTCGGCACGAGTTTTAAATGTTGGCGCAAAGATAAAATTTGCAGTGAAGCACATATGGAAACAACAAAAAAATCGCAGTCATCTACCATGTGCCAAATTGTGTGCCGTCAAATAGACACATTTGTCTTTTTTTCACAGCCAAACTTGTCGCTAGCCAAGTGAAAGGTAAATCCCTAAATACTTGGCAAAAAAAAACAAAATCCAAAAAAAAGTAACTGGATTGCAGCAAAAGCAATTTTGAGATTTTTCATTTCAAACTTTTTTGCGTGGAAAATATTTCCGTAAAAAATTTTGCATGCAAAAGTGAAATATTCCACCTAGAAGATGGAAAATCCTAATAATAAATCGTGGAGCATAGAATTTGATTTGGGCTTGTTTTTGGGGAATATTTGCCTTCAATTTAAGGTAGAAATCAATTTAAGGTACATTTACTTTGATTAAGTATGTGTTTATTAAATGTTTCTTAAGAATTCTCAATTTACAGAGGTATAAATGTGAAATTATAAAAAAAAGATGGCAAAAATGTAAATGAAATTAAAAGTCTGCTTAAATGACCGAAAACATAATTATTGCTGATAATTTCTTTAGAAATGAAAAACCCGTAAAAAGGTTTACTTACCTGACTTACCTTTTATTTTGGAAAGATCAAATTTAATGTATGTTTTTGCGTGCACTTTACTTTTGCAGATATGACAAATGGCGGCATGCATGGACCCATTGAGGGCTACAACTCGTTAGATGAGCTGACTACGACGCCGGCAATGTTGCAAACGATGCCCACCGCTGCGTATACGCATCCCAAATGGATGGAGCCATACTTTGATCCCTCAACGCCACGCAATGTGACCGCCCTCATGGGCAAATCCGCGTATCTCAGTTGCCGTGTGCGCAATTTGGCCAACAAAACGGTGAGTGAAAACGGCAGCTGACTGACTCCCCCCCCCCCCCAAAAGAAACTTTTGCCCGTGACTCCTGTTCAGGACGATGCTAGCCTAGCCTTTAAAGTTTTTGACAGTGCCACGCCCCCTTTCCCTTACTGTTAACTGTTAGGTTATTCTCCATGCATTCTCAGCTACAGCTTGTTGTTGACTTCGTTGATTCGGCAACCTGGTCGAGTCCTGTCGCGTCCTGTCGCCTCGCGTTGCCAAAATGTAATTCCCCTAGCATGACTGCGAAATTTTTAATTAGTTACACGCCCCGGCCAACATTTTCTCTTTGCTTTCATTTCGTTACATTCTATTTTTTCTTTTGTGTATTGTCTGCTGCGACGTGCTGTGCGGGAGAGGGGCAGGACGTAGCGTAAGGACCTTTTCTTGGCAGCCGAGTTGGCCGCGAGGCTGCGTCCTAAGTCGGCATTAAGTTGTTTTGTTTTTCGGCAAATTTAGAAATTTTTGTATTCTGTTATTGCAATTGTTTACCTTTGTTTATCTGCTTTAATTGCGCCCATCTTTTAAAGAGACAGCCTGCCAGGACGACGTAGCGCCCAAGGCAACCTGCTGTTGCTGGCTGTTAGGCAGTTTTGACTGTGAGATACCCTGTAAGAGATGAGATGTGTAGTTGTTGTATTTACTTTATTTTTATCAAATCAAAAACAGATTATGTTCAATTCTAAAGTAAAAGCTTTTAAATGACTCTCAGTTACCCTTTAAAAAGACTAAATCTCATAGTTACAAACATATTTCAATGCTTTTCAAGTCCATAACTGTAAACTTATAATTTGTTTTAATGAGAAAATAAATTGCTATCAAGCCTAACGTCATTTTAACTTTAATTTAATATTTTAAATTTTATTTAAATGTTTTATATACCTTTAAATGGTATAGAATTTTATATAAATTCTTTTGTGTCGACTGTAAAAAGTCGAAAACAAAAAAAAAATATAAAAATAAAATAAATAAAATATTTTTTTATCATTTCATTAAATACAGGGTATTATGACCTCGTCCTGGTCCTGTCACCTGCGTCAAATATTTGCATACTCATATGGGCGAAAACAACACTTGGCAACATTTTTAATTTGGCATTTCTTTGCTTGTTGCTTTTTGTTTTTTAAACATTTAATTAGCACAACGAATGTAGTCGCTTATTTAATGCCAATTTTTTTGTGGCATGAAAATATATGTGTGTATATATATATTTATATATATATGTAACTGTCAGACGTGTCGTCCTGGCGTGACAATTTTTATCGGCGTCTCTTGAACTTTTTTAATATGCGTGACAGACAAGTTTATGAATAATTAGGCAGCCGAAAGTGTTGCGCAATGCGATTAATCACCGCAGCGCGCCCCCCAAAGAGCAGCACGTGCAAGACGAGTGGGCCTGGGAAGTGGGGCTCGAAAGTGCTCTGAAAGGAGCAGATTCGAACGCTCATTAACAAACAATGCGAGGCATGCGGCGCTAAGACAAACAAACAGCGCTTCAAATGCCAAAAACCAACAAAGTTTGCGCACACGAGCGTCGAACTAGCGCAGCACTTGACACAAATGCGCCCAGCGACGGGACAGGACAGGATGGGACAGGATGGGACAGCTGCAGCAGGAATCGAGGGAGCTAGCAGCAGGCAGAAGGACCTGCAGCTAGCAGAAACTTTTAATTTCTTGCCAACACACAAGAGCGACGAGTGGCAAGTGGCACAAGCGGCAAGCGTTGCTCCTGCCACACACACATCAGCGACTAAAACTGAAGTGGGCAATGGCAATAGGGTGGGACTGGGGTTGGGGGTGTTACCCTTTCGTTGTGGGGGACAACAACACTTGCAATTGCATTGAGGCGCGAAATTATTTAAACAATTTCGTGGAAATTGCGCTGGCCGCACGCGTCAACAGCACTTGGCGTCGTCCGAGCCGAGAAAACCAAACAACAGACCGAAACCAACTCAGCAGGACGCAGGACATGTTGCAAGTGTGTGTGTGTGTGTGTGTGTGTGTGTGTGTGCACGCAATGGGGTGTTTATGTTTGTGTGTGTGTGTTGCCGCTAATATGCTAGGGTGTAGGGATACAAATGTGCTGTGGGGGAAAGGACACTGCATGCTGCTGCTCCTGTCGTTGTTGTTGTTGTTGTTGCCTGCACAGCGTGCACTTGTTAATTACACTTTAATTTGTTGCGTAAAATGTTTGTTTAATGGCAGCCCATGTCGACATGTTTTTCACACTTTTATACACTCATTGCGGTCCAAATGCGACGCAGCGAAGCCGCCCACACACACACACACACACACACGCACACCAAGTTTTACATGCTGTGAAGGCCATTGTTTAGCATGCTGCAACAGCAACAACAACATTGCGCATAATTAAACGCACGCATCGAAAATTTCGCAGCCACGCCCACTCCGTTTTTGCTTGTGGCTGCAAGGGGGGCGGGCGGTGGCAACATTTTTGGCAAGTTTTTGGGCGCAAACAGCGAGTGGCAAGTGCGATAATTTTGCATTTACATTTGACTTAATAAGTTGTGCATATCAAGTGCCAGACAGAGACACACAGAGTGTGAGTGAGAGAGAGTGAGAGAGAGGGAGAAAGAGAGTGTGGAAGCTGATGTTTAGCGTGCAGCTTTACAAAGTTGTCTCTCAGCGCAGCAACTACTTAAAAAGTTTGTTATAATTAAGCAAAAGCTAAAAACAACTCAAAAACTCAGCCAAAAAGGCAACCGCTGATACACTCACACACACACACTAGCACTAACACTAACACTAACACTGATTTCTCAGGGATTACAGGCCAGAGCACGCATAAACTTGCCCCGAGCAGCAGCAGCTCAGGCGTACCACATCACGCGTTGCTCATACGTCATGTGCGCCGAGCAAACTGTGCGCTGAAACTTGCATGAGATACGCGCCCATTAACAATACAGGAATACGAGAATACGCAATGCTGCTTGCTGCTTGCTGATTAATCGCTGTAAGCTCCTTCGCTTTCAGAAACCCCAGCGAACTGCAGCAGGCAGACAACCCTTGCGCATTTCATTCGCATTTGATGGTCCTGCGACGGCAGTTTGCGTTTTCAATTGCTGCATTTTTAATGCCCAGCTCTTTACCTCTGCGCCATAAACAGAAAGATTTTTGGGCTGTTATATGCCCTGTTGCTTGTAAATGGCCAAATGGGCAGGTTAAGTTTATGGGTGAGCAGCAAAAAGAAGCGCAAAGTAATGTAGAAAGACTTAAATTTTATAATCTTTCACTTTGTAAGAAATCTATAAATTTGGCATAACGATCTTAATATATAAGTACAGCATATAATATATTAGGAAATATCTGCTTAAGTTCCAGAAATTGTGGCTTGAGTTGACTTTAAGTCAAAAGAATTTAAAATAAGACCTAATTATCTTTTTACATAGTCTTTTTATACACGATTTTGCATTAACATGATTTTTTTTACATTTTTTTAAATTATTTGATTTTTATGGGCTTGAATTTTCTTGACAAATTTTATTTTCCCGAAATTTGTTCAATGACCTTTTTTACACGGTTTTTTCTGGAACCAATCTACCGTGTAGAAAGAGAATTAGGTGTTTATAACTAAAAATATAATATTAGAATATATATGCTTAAGTTCCAGAAGTTGTTGCTTGAATTGACTTCAAATCGAAAGAATTTAGAATATATACCATTATTCTAGTCTTAAGTTAAAAAGCAGTTTCTTCAAAGTTTTTCTTAGCAGATATATCTCTTAACTGTGATAGTATCCCCTGCTGGCCATAGAGTCTATGTGTTTCCCCGTACTTTCCCAGGGTATTTGCACTTTGAACACACTGTATATGCTCTACCGATATCCTTTAGCCACATTTGATTGACATTTTCTGGAATTTCTTTGCTTGTTTGTGTTTGTGTGTTGGGTTTTGCAGGTATCCTGGATACGGCATCGGGACATACACATATTGACGGTCGGCTCGTACACGTACACGTCCGATCAGCGGTTTCAGGCCACACATCATCAGGACACCGACGACTGGACGCTGCAGATAAAGTGGGCCCAGAAGCGAGATGCGGGCATGTACGAGTGCCAGATATCGACGCAGCCCGTTCGCAGCTATTTCGTGCGGCTGAATGTTGTCGGTGAGTATATGAGTAAATTGAGTGTATGAATACGAATATGAGTATGAGTATGAGAGTGAATAAAGTACGCTCCAGCTGTGAGTTTGAGGCGGTAGCGAAACCGGTGGCGATGTGGCTTTGGCTTTGGCTTCATAAAAAAATCAAGCATTTGTCGCAAATAACAAAAGGCAAAAGGACACTGGCAACAAAAAAAACCTTGTTGAGCAAATAAATTACATACAGCAAACGAGTGAGCAACACGCACAGCGGCGACAAACACGACGGCAGGACGAAGCAGGAGGGCGCAGGAGAGCGTCGAGGACTTTGGTTTTTATACGACAATAATTTCATTTTATCTTGTAGTTTATTATTCTACACTGTCAGCCAGAGGCCTCCTGCCAGCCAGCCATCCTGCCATCCTGCCAGCCTCCTACCTAGGCAACCCAGTCAGCCAGTCAGCTTTTCTGTGTCTGCCTCGTTTTAACAACGTTTTTCAAGCATTTCTTCTCCTACTTATATTCCTCACTCTATATTTTCTTTTTTTCTTGCCTTCTCTTCTCTTCTCGGCTTTTTTCGGTGACTCGTCTGCGCGTTTTTCATTGGTGTTCCTTGTTGACAGTGCCAACGGCAACCATACTCGGCGGACCTGACCTTCACGTTGATAAAGGCAGCACCATAAATCTCACTTGCACTGTAAAGTTCAGCCCAGAACCGCCGGCCTACATCTTCTGGTATCATCACGAGGAGGTAATTAAACTTTATTGTTACAATTGTCCCGCAAATTCGGCGCACTTTTTTATATTTTATTATTTAGTTTGCCGAGTCGTGCTGACTATTTGTGTCACTGTCAGCATGGGCGACAAAACGAGCCTAGTTGTTAAACAAATTTCATTTGCGTGGCCTTAACTGGAGAACATTAAATGCTTAAAGCTTAGATGTAGAATCGATCTACAGGAATTGACCCAGTTTGGTCTCTGGCCTCTGGTTTCAAAATCAGTTTAGTTTAGACAAAGCTATGCAAGTTTGAAGTTAAATACAGTATAATCTCCAAGGTCCGAAGTGACAACAAGATTGGATTATCGAGACATACAATACTTGAGAAATGCTCTTGCCAAACTTCAATCGCCTGTAACTTTGTCAAAACTGAACCGATTTTTAAGTTCTAGACCATTTGGTTCATGGTTTTTGCTCTTGATTGATTCTACATTTAAGTTTTGTTCAATTTTCTAAATTTAAAGCTAAAACTTAAGCTAAAACCAAGCAGAACTGATTTACAGGGTTATCATCTTCTCCATACCCTATAAATGACTTTCCAATACTTAAACTCTGTCAAAACTGTTCTGAATTTCGATCATTATGCAGTTTTGATCGAGGTGTTACTTTTTATTAGATCTGCATTTGAGATTAAAGCATATAAATTCACGAAAAGGTACACAAGTCCCTATAAATGCCATTCCAGCGATTTTCGTTTCCGAGAATGCTTTCAGAAAACCTTAAAATATTAGTTAATCATATTTAGAAATATATTTAATCAGAAAATGATTAAAAAGACCTTGGAATTCAAAATCGGTCTAGTTTTGTCAAAGTTATGCCCGTTTAAAGGGTTTCAAAATGGTTACCCTTAATTTTTGACAGCAAATCCGAGTACAGGCTCATAAAATAACTCAAATGCTCATTAAACATTTCGACAAATCTTAATGAGCCGCAAAGCAAATAGGCGTATACTTAATTTAGTATAATCGATCAATTTATCAATTAAAGTGCCTGTTGCCGGAAATGTGGCTGATAGCAAGAATCTGAACCGCTTGCCAATTACAGCCGACTCAGTTCGAGTATGCTAAGTCCTGCAAGGCCCTTAACGGGCGAAGGAGCATTTTCCGAGCTTATTTTAACGCGGCAGCTGTTGATATTTAAATGAGTAAATCAACGCAGTGGCCAACGCAATCGCAATCGCATGTGTTGTGTGCTGTGCGCTGTGTGTTAAGTGGGTCAATGGCGCTTTGGTGGCACGCAATGTAAATCCTTTTTACGACAGGGCAACACGAAAATCAGGACAACAGCTTGGCCATCCAGGTGGTTACATTATCCCTGAACGTGCTTAGTCCTTGCGCTCTTGCCCGTCAATTAGTTGTGTTAGCTGCAAGCGATTTAAGCAGCATAAACAGCCCGGCTAATTGCGCGGTATTAAAAGCGCTTAAATCGCAACGGGACTAGTGACAAGCCAGAGGAAGGGCGAAAGAGAGAGAGATATATAGAGAGAGCGAGCTAGACTTGCTCGTAGCAGTTGCAGGCTAATTGCAATGCAAATGCCAAACAAAACAGCGACGAAAAAATGCGAATTAAAGAAACGTAAAAAAACTTGAGGCCAAAAGGCGAAGAGAAGGCGAATTTGCTGGCAACGTGTTAAAAGCGCACAAATCCTGCTGCCAACTGATGTTGCTGCTGCTGCAGTCGCTGTTGCTGCTGCTGCTGCTGCTGCTGCTGCTCACTTCTTGCTGCCACTTGTATTTCTGGAATTTTCTAATTAAAATCCTTGCTGTTCCGCCAAGCGCCACGCGCCACAATTGTGTGCCTTTGGGCAGGTGAGCCAGCCCTCCATGCATGCGTGTGTGTGAGTGTGAATGTGTGGTGTGGTGTGTGTGCTGCCGCAACCTTAGCACAAGTTGGCGTCGTCGTCCTTGCCCCATGCAGCAGCAGCACACGGATTATTTACGATCCATGCAAATTTGCTGTTAATTAGTTTAATGGATGGATAAACTTAGTTGATGCACTTCGCACTCGCTACCAAGCCCTCGTCCTCGTCCTGGCTCTCGTGCCCCTTCTCGTCCTCGTCCTCGCCCTTGAATGTATGCAACACTTTTTTGCTCGCTCACATCCGCTCACTAATTGTAATTAACGTGTTACATATTTCCTCTTTCGCGCTCAGTGTTAGTTTCGCTCCTGTTTCCTCCACTTGGCGGCCATTTCCGCATTGGCTTCGGCCATATGTCCGTCTGACGCGAGGGTCGCTCAATACGTTATATGGGCATCAATTACCAACGGTAAACCATCTGCAGATTAATAATGAATTGTATACGTTTGATTTATACAATACATAAATAAATATGGTCATTGCAGCTCTTGACTGTCATCGATCATTGGCAATTTATCGATAAATCAGACTTATTTCAGTTTTTTGTTGCAATTTATCGATAAATCAGACATATTTCATTTTTATGCAATTTATCGATAAATCAGACTTATTTAACTTCTTTTTTTTTGCAAATTCACTGACAATCAAAAACCCAAGCCGCTATTTGAAGCTTTTAACTTATAAACTAAACATTCTCAAAGACCTGATAAGATGACAGAACAGAATGTGAATAAATGGTTTAGTATATATCAGTTTTGATTTATATATAGGCTAATAAAATGATACTTATTGAGCTGCTCTCGATACTTAATCTTATATAGCGCTTAAATGTGCGGCCGCTGAAAGTTTGCTGAGCTGTTGAGTGGACTTAGCCAGCGATTAGCTGCCAGTCAGAGTCGGCTTAAGGCCAAAGTCCACGCCTACAGCTACCAACTATATTGGCTGTGAGTGGCACTCGTGCTGCATGGCTATGTCCTGTATCCTGTCCATTAAACGTGTGGTATATGTGTGTGTGTGTGCATTTTTAGTGAGCTGCAGGCAGCAACGGCACAAATATTTTATTTCAATTCATTTCGTTTTATTTTGCCTGTCGTTGTCAGCTGTTTGTGCTGCAACAGCTGCAATTGCCTTTGGGATGTACATTTTGAATGCACTTCTGTCGCAAAATGCTTTTCCAATTTACAGATTTACTGCCTGTCAGTTAGTCAGTTTGGGCATTTAGCAATCTGACTGCCAGCCTGTAAGCCGTCGCTTTCATTAACCAATTTGCCAGCTACAAACAAATTATAATACAAATACGATATTTATGCTGATAGCGACGACAGCAATAACTGACTATAATGGCAGCCAGACTTACGTTTTATTCCTGCGTCCCGATCTCGTGTGGCTGATAGACAAAAGTTTTTGTACTTGCCTGTGTGCAAAAGTTGTTATGGCAAAGTTTTCGGGCATTGTCATTGTTCTTTTTATACCCTGAACCCATTAAAAATGGGTAGAAAGGGTATAATAGTTCTGTGCAAAAGTATGTAACAGGCATAAGGATGCATCTCCGACCATATAAAGTACATTATTCTTGATCGGTATCAATAGCAGAGTTGATCGAGGCATGTTCGTCTGTCTGTCTGTCCGAACACGCAGATATCAGAGACTTTATGAGCTAAAGACTTTACAATATAAGTTTTCGCTGTCCTGGGACAGATTAAGTTTATTTTATGTTATCGATAACTCATTTCGTTCCAAAGTTATCGATAAATTTAGATTTCAGACCAGCGTTTTTGGACTATAACTTAAAACTTATAAGAGCTACAGACCCCAAATTTGGCATTTGCATACTGGGTTCAGGATATCTACTAGTCGGGCATTCCCGACTAAACCACTCTTACTTGCTTATATATATATATATATATATCTGGCATATCTTGAATTTCATAGCGCCAGTAGCTAAGCTGCATGCACGTTTCGCTATCGTCATCATTATCAGCGACGCCAACTTTTCTTTCATTTTTCATATTATTGCGAATGCCGTCGATTAGTTGAGATTAGACAGCAAATTATGCGCCCCAAGCAAAACGCAAAAGAGGAGCGCAGACAGCTGCTTATTTCCGCTTTTACTCTGTGGCTCTGTTCTCTATTCTCTGGCTCTGTCAGCGGCATGATGTGTTAATGTCAGTCCAGGCTACTTGCGCTTTGCCCTATGTCCTCCTGTCCTTACACTATGACTCTGTGAACTTTCTCTATTGGTATTGGCAAATTATGCTGGTATTTGTTTTTATCCTAGCGCTTTGAGCATCTGCTCCATTTCTGACTCAATATGCAGCTGGCTTTTGCCTCGCATTCAACATTTCTGCCCTTCCCACACATGAATCGATAATGAAGTTGACTTTGATGGCTGCTGCTGCCTATAGCACAAACTGTCATCATCGTCATCATAATGAGGCGAAGGCTGTTGCCACTTGCTTTTAGCCTAAGTAAACCATAGCCCTGGCCTCGACTTTCTCCCTCTCTGATTAACATAATTCCTGTAACTTATCTCGCTCACTCACACTCTCTTTCTCTCTCTGTCTCTATCTCTTGCGTAAAGCTGCTTTTTGCTATCAGCTCTGTTAAGTCAACTTTAATCAGGCGCCGAGCCATCAAATTCCAATTAAAATCGCAATTTTAAACGCATTTTCATGGTAGGGGGGACGTCATTGAAAAGTAAACAAGACGCGCTGACATGTCTCGCTGATTTGTAATGTCAGTCAAGCGCAGCTGTTGCTATCACTGATGCCTCCCTCTCCCTCTCTACCTCTCTCCCTCTCTCTCTCTGCTGTCACACGCATTTGAAAATTACAAAACAAAAAATAATAATACGAAATTCGAGCACGCAACAAAAAAAACACTCGCTTATTATTATTTGCAGCAGCAGCAGCAAAGTTCAGCCATCAACAGCAAAAACAAAAAAAAAGAGCACACACATTTAGCTGCGCCGCTCATTGTTCTCATATTATGTTGCTGCTGTTGGCAGGGGTTGAGGGTGGAGGGTGGAGGGAGAGAGACCCGTCTGTGCCTATATGCCTATATATACACACACACACACACTCAGTTACTTACAGCCGACTTTTGCGTAATGCTCTTCCATTTGCAGGTCATTAATTATGATTCATCAAGAGGCGGCGTGTCGGTAATTACCGAAAAGGGCGATGTGACAACCTCATTTCTGCTCATACAGAATGCAGATCTGGCCGATTCCGGCAAATACTCGTGCGCCCCCTCCAACGCAGATGTTGCCAGCGTGCGTGTGCATGTTCTAAATGGTAAGTACCCCACCAGCAGCACCACTACTCACCACTACCAGTGCAACATTTCGACACACACACACTCACACACACACACACACACACACATATACACTAATGTATGCACATGCAGCAAACTGTGTCTGTCTGTCTGCCTGCCTGTCTGTCTGTCTGTGTGTGCTGGGCTGTGCAAAAAGTGTTGCATGCTTCTAGGCGCCCCAACAACAACAGCAGCTAGGACACGTACAATATGTTGCATGACTGTGAAATGTCCTGTACATTTGTTTGCCAACACATCAAGTGAGCCAAAAAACAAATGAAATAATAAATTCCCAAAAAAAAACTATGTGAAATATTAAGTATACGCATGCGGTTTTTACTACGAAGATGAAACTGGATTTATATTCACTAGGTATTTATATTACACATTTCTCTTTTTTAGTTAGCAAAAAGTCATAAACATTAGTTCGAAGCACACTGATTGCTGACTACACATAAATAAATGATTGACAAAACTATAAATTCTATACCAAAAAAAAAAAGTAAAGCTAACAGCTTTTGCTTTATTAAACTTTAAGTACGCCCTTAAGGGTTTTATTAGGTAAATTAAGTTGACACCCTTATCGCAAAATATGAAAGCAATTATTTTCTAGAAGGTATAATAACTTTCAATAGCTCTTTCATACTTTCATTGAATATAAAGCACATGAGTTAAAAACTATATCAAATTTGAGTGCTAACTTCAAATCATTTACTGTAATCAGAACTATTTTCCAAATTCATCAATAACAATTGCTTACTACATTTAAATATGATTTTAAGGCAATTGCAGTATTGACTTGTACTCAAACCAAATTGCAAGCCAGCCTTAGCAAATTCCAGGGTATTAATGTAGCCCAAAATGATAATTGTGAAAGCGTTACATTAGCTGGCAAAGTGGCAGCCTCGACTGCCGACTGCAGCAGTCACTATCTCTCTCTCTCTCTCTCTGTCTTTCTATCTCTCTCGCTCTCTCTCTCTCTCTAGTCTGTCGCTGATGTTTTTGGCATTTTAGCAAATTTGTGTGCGATTTCGAATGCTTTCAATGCTGCGCCCCAGCATGGAAGATCCCCCTTGGGCGAGAGGCGACATGTTTTTGGGCCTACACGGCCAGAGGCAATTGCGAAAATATCCATAGCGGCAACAGTGGTGGGTCACTTTTATGAAGTCAAACGTTGCGAGGAGGAACGGTGTTGCATGTTCTTGTCAGGTGATTGACATTGGCTGCTGGGGGGCAAGTGGCAATTGAGAGAGAGAGAGAGAGAGAGAGAGAGCGAGAGCAAAGACAAAAGTGGCGCAAATCAGCTTAAGGCAGCGCCAAAGTGTATTTGATGGCTGAACGGCTGAACGAATGCGGATATTGTTGCCACAAAACGATACATCCGCCTTCAATTTGCCACACTTCCGACATCTTCTGTATATATATATATATATATATATGGATGTGCATATAAATTGTGCCGAAGGCTAACTCGCTTGATTTCCACCAGGACCAACTGGCCACAAAGTGCTGCATGCAGCGCATTCACAAAGTGGCAACACAAGTGGTCCCAATGTGACGCTTGATGTGACCCTCGGCGTCGGCTGTTGCTTCCTCGTGTTGTGTGGCACACACACACACATGTGTGTAATCGCATCAATTATGAGCAAATTAATTAGCACACTGCGGTTAATTGCAGGCAAACGAAGTGGTTCAGTTCAGTCCACTCCAGTTCAGTTCAGTCCAGTCCAATGGGGGTTGCCCAAAGACGGATGTCGGCGACGTTAACAAATTGCAAAGCGGGTCGCAAAAGGAATTGTTGCAATTTGCCAGCATAATCGCTGTCGATTGGCGTGGATTTGACACAGTTAAAATAAATTACGTAATTGTGAAAGGGAAACAACAATACAAACAGCAGCAGCCGCAACAACAACAACAACAACAACAACAACGAGAGCAAACCGCACAACAATACAATGGCAGTGACAGCACACGGAATGGCATGCAATTTAAAGCCGGTCCACAGTTGGCAATGGATTGGGCCCCGAGGTTAGACAGAGAGAGAAACAAAGAGAGAGAGAGAGACATAGCGAGCCCCCTGCCTCAGCTGGCACGTTTTTCAATCATGCTAACGGCACCATGGTGACCAACAGGACACCCTGCTGCCCCACATCCCCCCCCCCATCTCCCCTCTCTCTCTCTCTGCCTGCTAGCCACAAATGGACCACAAATGGCAGCGTGCGGAAATCCATGCTGCAGCCATTGTAAACGTTTGCCAGCCATTATGCATGAATACATAGAAATACCTAGCAGTGTCACACACACACTAATACACACTAACACACACGCACACACACACACTTACACACAGGTGTAACTATAATGAAGTGACACCGGGCAAGCGCTTACAATCCAAAATACCACACACACATAAAAACACACAATTGTCTACCTTTATTCAATATATCGAAAAGCATTATGCTCTCTGGCCCGGGTTAAACAATTGTTTCTTCTGCTCATTCTATTGTTATCTAGCAGAATGCTATATGAAAATGGCATGGATTATAGTTCAAATGCAAATGGAAAGCAAAGTTAAAGGCTTGCTTCAACTTTTTTCTCTGAATATTTTTCCTTATTTAAATAGAAGAATTTAGTAAAATTGTGAGCATAAAATTATAAATTTTTTCTATTGTAATTAATGGCAAAAGAAACGCTTTTTATTTATTCCAACTACTTTGGCTGTGTAGTTTGCCTATCTAATTTTCAAAATATTTACACAAACTGAAACTCTCGCTAATTATGCAAATATTTAGCTACTTCGTTAAACCTTGCTTTTATGCAGCTTAAGCTTATAGAACGTTTAAATATTTTCCATTATAATAATAGTTTGCTTTGTGATTAAGTTAGGCAGCTTCATCGAATATTGAATTACAAATTTCGTTTGTAAAATTTTATTGATTTTTGCCTACGTTTTTTTTTTAAATGTTGGATTGAATATATTTACTGCCTTGACATGCTATACAAAAATGATATTGAAATATGCAAATTTGTTGCTGCTGCTGCTGCTGATTGACACTAGGGCCAATGTCATTTCATGGCCAAGTCGATGACGAACAACAGCGAATTCAGAGCAAACCCTCAAAGCAACTCGCATGTGCCCATGTGTGTGTATCTATCTGGGCTGTAGGGCAACAATGTGGCTGCGATTGCTGACAGGACGCACAATTGGCGCGTTAATGGCATCAGCAGCAAGAGCAACAATAGCAACAATAGTAGCAACAATAGCAGCAAGCCGCTAGTTGTGACAGGCAAACAAAACGCAGCCTTCGTTCGCTTTGACCAACGCGAACGAACGTGGCCCAAACTTGTTGGCCCTGACTGACTCTGACTGACTGACATACGCATGCCGGTCATGTCACTACGCAGTTGGCATAACAAACTGCAACAGAGAGAGAGAGAGAGACAGGACAGTGAGGCAAAGAGACACACAGGCAGAGAGAGACAAAATGGGGCAAACGGGGGCCACAAAAGCCAAGCAGGCATTTTTGGGGCTTATTGGCATACAAAGTTATGCGCAACACTCGCACAGCCAAAGGACTCGACTGGACTGGAGTAGATGCTACAAAGGCATTGCAGGCGTGCGTATCAATAGTCTGGGTGGATTGACAGCACCACCCAACTGCCCCACCACCCAACTGGGCAGCTCAGCTCAGCCAGCAAGTTTACAGCTGTTTCATTTGCAGTCAATCTGCGTATGCAGCTCTGGCATCTGCAATCGAATGCAGCCGGATAACTGTAAAGGACTAGCACACTAGTGCAAAATGCAGTGTTGCACAGCGTACATTTGATTTATAATCAAATATAGCAATTCTTTAATACAAATTCAAGTCTGAAGACGAAAAAAATGTTACAAAATTTAATTCACTTCCATTTCTTATGTTGCAGTTGGGAATATATTTTTGTGATTTCTGTTTTACTATTGCTCTATTTTCTCATGTCTGCTGATTTAAGTTTTTCAGCTTTAGGCTCATATTAATATCAGACAAATATCACAAATAGTTTTCACTCTTGGACTAATTGCTAAACTAAAACTGCAAACTTCTTCTTCAGGTTACACAAAATCGCATTTGTTCTTGGCTAACCGCACGTTACTCAAATAAATTAAAAATATTTCTATATGGCTGACAATTAAATGGCAACCACTAAATAAAACTGAATTTAATTGAGCAGTAAAACCGCAGCTGTTAAAACTTGTCTGCATGCAATTAAAATTGCTAGAAATAAAATGCATGCCGCAAATGAGTTTAGTAACCACTGTGCGTGGGGCGGTCTGTCTGTCTGTCTGTCAATCTCTGTTAGTGCAGCGCTGAGGGTGGTGGTCCGGGTGGTGTGGTTGGTGGTGCATGCCTTGATTTGACTGCCACCTGCTTAAATCGCTGTGACGTCTCATCAATTTGGCTTACAATTGAGAGCATAATGAAAATTTGTAGCCGCTGCGTGTTGCCAAAGGACATTCTCAGCCTCAATGCGTGTCCCATTCAATTAATGCCGTTGCTTTTTTAGTAGTTTGGCGCATGTGGCAGCTGCTGCGGTTATTTGTGACCCCCAGCAGCAGATCCTTGAACGTTGCCATATTGATATTTGTGTGACAGGGCACAAAGCCTGCCAGTTGGGGCGTAGTTTACACTTGAGAAATCAAACGGAAGCCCCGAACCGAAAACCGTATACCGAATACATATCGCATGCGATGGCAATCACAAAGCAGGACAAATGTCCTGCCAGCTGCTACCTACCAATAGCAGCAACAGCAACGCAAAAAAGTTCAACTTTCGATTTATTTTCGCCAGTTTGAAATTCCTTGGCTATTTGTGTAGCGTTTTTGTTGTCCTGTCCTGTCCTGTGCTGTGCTGTCCCTGGCTTACTCCCAGTCCTTCGGCTGCAGCACCTGCAGCTAAGGCCAAAAGGCGCTCTACGCTTGCCGCACGCTCATCAAAATGCCAAACGCCAAGGAGCCGTCGGAGACGCAAAGCCTTGACCTGAGCGCCTGGCTGCTGCAATCAGGATCTCGCAGGCAGCCTACTAAGATATCGGACTCCCAAGCAGTCACTTGAGTTCAGTCTCAGCTCTCCAGCTCTTTGCTGCACGTATCGAAGTCACTGGCTAAGCGCCCACTGAGCCACTCCCCCCACTCTTTACACACACACACACACACACACACAAATCCTTTGGCCAACTTTGGCTGTTGCTGCAAGTTTGTGTGGGGATTAGCTTTGTATTTTGTCACAGGAAATTACATTTCGCCTTAAGGAAGCCGGAGCGCAAAAATTTCGTTTCATTGTTTGCGCCTGTGTGTGTGTGTGTGTGTGTGTGTTTATTTCTGTCCAAAATGAGGTGCATGTCCTGTGCGGCGCTTAAGACTACGACTACGACTAGGACTAGGACTAGCACTAGGACTACGAGTATGTTGTCCTTCTATCAAATCGTGTGTACGTGTACAAATGTCCTTGTGTGAGCTCAGCTTCGCTACGCTTTCATCTCAGCTCTCTCTCTCTCTCTCTCGCTCTCTCCTAACACATCCTTTTCACCTGCAGCAGCAGTCGTAACTTTAGCTCCATTAGTATTTACGCTACAACTTCCACATATCCTGTGTGTGTTTGTGTTTTAGTCGTGGTTGCATCTCCTGGGCCAAATAACGGCTTGGCAACCAAACACCACACTCCTGAAAGGATATCAAGCGAATTTGTTGTGTGTGTGTGTGTGTTTGCGCGTGTATTTAAATGACAATGATGCTTATGTGTTGATAGACGACAACTAATACACTGCCCGAAAGCACTCGTGTCGAATTTCAGATGTGTGCCAAACGTGAAGCTGACAAAGGACGACAAGGATGCGTTGGGAGTGTTGGCAGTTGGGTGTTGAATGTTGCTTGTTGCTTGTTGGGTGTGTAGTGCGAAATCCGTTTTAATTATTGCGCTTCATTGGAAATGCGAATTGTAAACAGAATATAAAGGCAGGCAAGTGTTGTTTAAAGTCCCATTGTGTTATTCATTTATTATGTTTGACAAATGAGCGCAAGGACGAAAATTTATTGAGGCAAATTTAAAGTGTAGGCATTTTCCTTAAATGCACAAAAATGTTTTTGAGTTATGCGCAGCTTTAAAGTTAAGTGTACAGGAATTTTGTAGGCATTTAATAATAAATATTTAAAATATAAATATTTACTGAGATGTAAGAATTTCATAATTATAAATAATTAAAAAATATTTCTTGCAATTGTGAGAAATTTTTACATGTGCTTATATTATATACATATTTATATTCATTAAAATATATATATTAATGAGTATATGTGTGCAGCAGAAAATAAGATATGCTTCAATATTATTATCTATATTTTTGTAATTTTATTTTTCCAACTGCTATATTTGTATTTCTTGTTGGTTTATATTTTAAAAAAAAATGTTTTCTTGGCCAACATCAAATATTATCCTTTAATCAACAGCATATAATTAAATTAAAGCAAACTTTTCGCTGGTTGATTTTACTTTTGTGAAGTTTTCTTCGATTGATCCCAACTGAGTTGCATTTTGAGCAAGTTGATTTCGTTTAGTGTATCAGCAGCAGCCGCAGCTGAAGCGCCAGCTCTAAAAACTTTTGCCATAACTTATGATAACATTTCCGTGAGCGCCTATATATGCCTTGGTCTCGGCTATATAACCTCCACCCCTGCACCACCCCCTCCTGCACCACACTGCCAACTAGCAAGCACCGCCCGCTGTTCATGTAGAGTCAATCCTTGGAGATTGCCGTCTAACATAATTTGGGCCATGTTCAACGAGCCACTGAAAGCCGCACCAAGTCTAACCAACTCCTTCACACACACGCGCACACACACACACACACCACACACACACACCACACACATTCACATGTATAAATCCGCAGCTAATAATATACGGCTTTTGTTTATTAGATTCATACATTTTGTAGGCAAGTTGAGTAGATGCGCGTGTGTGTGTATTAGTGTGTGTGTGTGTGTGTGTATTAGTGTGTGTACGTGAGTGTATTGGTGTGGCACTCATTATGTTTGCTTTTATGGTCGCACTGCGTGCTCCAATAGCAACCCCCCACCCACCTCTCACATAGCTCTTAAGACCCCACATCTCTGCCCCAATAGCTGCTGCCTGAAGTGATTTTAATAAAATTGGCAAACGCGTGTAGGTAGAAAGAAGTGGGCTGGCTGGTAGGTGGGCGTGGCATGTAAATCCTGACCAGAAAACGCTGCCGTTGGCATATTTTCTTTTTTTTTTTGTGTGTTCTGTTGCTGTCGGCCAATGACGAAATCGAGCACAAATTGCATGATTTACGTAATGGAATAAATAAAATAAATTGCTTAATTTACTGATAAATTACTTGTGCACACACACACACACAAGGCCTGGTTGACACACACACACACACACACATACACAGAGTGAACTTATTAAACGCATACCTTTTGCACAGTTTGTTGTGGTTGGGCTCTTTTTGCTTTGGCACTTTTGTGAGATTAATTTTGGTGGCCAGCGGCAGCAACAGCAGCAGCAGCAGGACTTGTGCCAATGCAGCACCCACACACACTCACACACACTCACACACACACTCACACACATATGGAACAGCGTAAACTATGTCTACTTAAACTACAAACAAGCAGCAGTTGTATGGCAACGCTGATATATATATATACATATATACAGGCCCTGCACCTGGTCAGCAAACGGCACTCTGGCCTTATCCTGGTCGAGCTTCCTGCTGGCCTTGCCTCGTGCGACGCATTTGTAGAGCCCCCTTGCCACGCCCCCTCCCCTCCCCCTCATCCTCCCCTGCAGCTTCACCCTTCGCCCAACTCGTATATTTACAAAAGATTTATGCCAAAAGCTAATTTCATGGAAGAACGTATTGTTCTTGCCTCTGGCTGGCATATTTGTGTGTGTGCACAAGTGTGTGTGTGTGTGTGTTAGTGTGTGTGTGTGTGTGTGTGTGTGTGTGCTTTCAGGTCAAACAAAAGCTGCTTTTGCCATTAAACTAAAAATGGCCAGTTGCGTTTGCTTCGAATCTAATTATTTATGTTAATCGCTCTCTAAAGACGCTCAATATATCAAATTTGCACAGATTTATTATGTGCAGCCAGCTATACTATAAACAATATATACTATGTATGTGTATTATCTACTAAATATGTTTTGTGGCTCAGCTGGCGTGTAATCAATATACTACATATACTATACATGTATTTACGCTCGACTGGCTAATTATTGTAATCCGCTTTTGTGTTTTGCACTTAACTTATTAAATGCATTTCGTATACAATGCATGGATAAATTGTTAGTTTTAGTTTAATAATTTAATTATTATATCAGTCGGCAGCAGCAGCTGTGTGTACAAAAGTCAGTTAATAAGCCATAAGGATGTCTCTCTGATTGGACACGTTCGCTGCGCAGCTGTCTTGGCCGTTGAAACTAATCGAAAGTCAGTTGACTGGACAGAGCAGAGTGTGCACAACAAACAACACAATACAACACAACACAACACAACAGAGCAGAGCAGAGCAGAGCAGACCAGTTGCAGTTGGCAATTTGCCCTGGCTAATCTCAAAGGATATATGCTGTGTGCTGTAAAGCAGCTAACGCCCGCTCTATCTCCCTCTCCCTCTCCCGCTCTCTTTCTAACTGCCACGCCCAGCTCACTCACTCACTCGATTTTCTGCATATTGCCTTTCTATCAATGTCGCCGCTCCGCATTCGGTTAGTTCGAATTTTCAATTGAAATCTACTTTTAATATGCCCCCAACTGTGTGTGCTTATGAGTGTCTCTCTCTCTCTCTCTCTCTCTCTCTATGTGTGTGTGCACACCCACACTCACACTAAGCGTATGTGTCACAGGCACACATGACCCCAAGCTGATAACTGAGCAGCAGCACAACGTTTCAAAAATTGTACAGCTGAACCCATGTGGGGGCCTCGACTAACAACGGATATCAAAATTTAATTAAAATTTCATTTTGCAATTGAAGTCCTCTCGCTCTCGCTCTCGCTCGCTGTCTCTGTCTCATTGGCCAGTTGAACCTGCACCTGCATATGAGAATTGGCAGCATTAAGCAGCGGCCAACCTTCATTTTTATGCACTCAAAATTCCAATTGCACTGTGGCACAAGCTGCTGGCTTAAACTCAATTATGACAACTGAAAGCAGCACAGCACTGACGAAAAAAATTCAATTATCTTGCCTCGGTTTTGTTGGCCAATACAGATGGATTGTAAACCATGCCACCAACAACCCAACATTCCATCCTGCCGCCCCAAACGGGCATTTTGTCATTTCCAAATTTGTCACTTGACATGCGGCAGCAACAACAACAACAACAACAGCAACAACAGCTGTAACAAAAAATGTGGCAGCTTGTTGTTGGTGTTGGTTACATGCTGCTGCTATTCGGTGGCATAATGTTGGCTTTAGCATTAATGTCAGTCAATTCGCTTCTCGTGGTCGTCCTCTGCTGATTTTCACGAATGTGATTTGAAAATCAAGGATTCTTTTTTTCCTTTTCGTTGTTCGTTGTTCGTTGTTCGTTGAATGCGAATAAAGCGCATCAATCATTCCGTCGAGCATCGAGAGTGAGCTGAAGTGTATAGTAAATGTCACTGGCCATGGCCAAAGGCCAAGGACCAAAGACCAGGGAGGGAGTGAGTGTGCGTCCCTCGTTTGCCTTGCCATTTCCTAAAGTACACGTTCAACTCCGTGTCCGGGATTCGTCGGGCTATTGGACTTCCGTTTGCACAGGCATTTCCGCTCTGCCTCTAAGTGACAGCGGACTCTCGGACTTGGACTCAATGGCTTCAATCTTTGTGCTGCTGGCTGTGTGTTTATGCGTTCGTCCTTTTTACGTATTACAAATGGGCCAAGAGCCATATATACATATATTTGTAAAGCGATTTACACACATTTGTCATCAGTGCGAGAGATAAAGGATTGCTCTAAAGCAACTCAGATGCGAACTAAGTACACAAAATCTTCATAAATTCATGAAATTACAGTCCATAAACTAGGCACAACAACACATGCAGCTGTGTGTATTAATACACTTGAAGAAATTACTTTGGGGAAAGAACTAACTTCAAAATCAAGATGATGTAGAAATTTCTTTGTCCAAAGTTGAAAAATCTCATTTAAAATACGATTCATGTGTATACAGTTTTAATATTTTTCTATATTTATTGTTTAAAAAGCATTCTAGTTGCTTTTATGCTTTCTTCGAAGAAAATAGTATATTAAGTTTGTGCTGAAGTTTGTAACGCATAGAAGGAAGCGTCGGAGTCCCCCAAAAGTTAGCTGCAGTATGCTTAGAATGACGAAACAAATGGATCTAGCCATGTCCGTCTGTCTGTCTGTCTGTTTGTCTGTCTGTCTGTCTGTCTGTCTGTTTGTCTGTCTGTCTGTATGTATGCAAAGTAGTCCCTCAGTTTTTGAGCTATCGCGATGAAACTTTGCACAGAGACTTATTATTCAAAGGGACAGCACATTGGTCGGAACCAGCTGGATCGGACCACTATATCTTATAGCTACCATACAACACGAAGTCGGTTTTGGCCATATATACCTTGTTTTAAAGGCTATCGCCTTAAATTTCCTTCTCCACTCATCACATCCTTATAGCTCATCAATGTGGCATATAAAATCTCGATGGTATAGTTGGCAAAGTCAACATTGCCTAAAAGTTCGAATAAAGAAAAAAACCTTCGTCACGCCTAAGATAAGTCTTTCCCTGTCCTGGCGTGTTTTTTCGAGTGTAGATATGTGAATGTGTTTATTTAATATCTGTATGTCTCAATTTGCTGGCCAATTCGTTGTTGTTGCTGGTGTTGTTTGTCTTGTTGTTGTTTTTGTTGCTATCATTGCAATTACTGTTGGCCCTGGGCCACAGGAGCCAACTGAGCGAGTCCTGTGCGAGTCCTGTGCTGGTCGTTCGTTCTATGCCCGTTGCCCCTGTCCCTGTATACCTGCTGTGCGACTTTTGTGCAGGCGATTTACCCGAGGTGACATATTCATTTGTTAGACATTTTGATTATTTCAAACGAAGCGCAAATCCGTTAGTAAGGTTGCCATTTTGACAGGTGGCCATTTCTGCCCTCCAGCTGTCCTCCTTTTTGTCCCTTCCTCCTTATAAATATATATACATATATATATATATGTGTGTGTTTGTGTGTGAGTGATAAATGGCAATTTGCTCGCTAGACTTGAAACTGTGTGTTGGATTTGCCTTTTGGACTGCTGTTATTTGCCGAAAATTGCATTTGGCGTATTAATTAAACAGCAATTTAGCTGGCAAATTCAATTATGATCCACTCAAGCGCCGATTTCAATTCGCTGTGGCGCCAAAACAAATATAAAACGTAAATTGCTTATATAATATTCCAACCACATACTTGTCATTTGATTGTCATAAATTGTGTGCGAATTTCAAGTAAAGAATGCATCAAAAAATAACCACTAAAATGCAAATTATGTGAAAAGAACATGTGTATTAAAAGTTGTACACAAAAATATATATATATTGAAACCCAATTCTGCTATTTTAAATAAGCCATCAAAAAATAGGGTCAATTATTGTTCATGTCACTGCATTTCTAAACAAAAGCTTCTATAACATTTTATCCATTAGTTGCAGCAAAAAATACGTTTTTAATAATTTACTTTGTGTATTTAAACTTTTTGTGCGCCCTATTTGTATTCACACTTAACTTTTCGCACTTGTTTCGCTTTAATCAATTTTGACGCCAATTTGATGGTTGATTTGCAAAAAACGACAGCACAGAGAATTTATCCATTTGGTTGCCCCAAACTCGCTTTGTTCCCCGCTGTACATTGTCTATTATAAGCCCCAGGGACTAGCTCACGCCCACTTTCTATCAGCCAAACAGTTTTCAGCAATATTCTCTATCGTTGTGCACTCTCACAAAAAAAGCAAAAACGTGCAGCATATTCAAAATTGAAACATGGCAAATCGCACTACGCGTTTTTTTCTCTCACAGTTTTTGCTACAGTTTGTTTTTGGGAGTTGATATCGCGGGAATAGGCGGGTCATAGTTCATTGTTTTACGTGACGTATTGTTGGATAAACAAATGTTTATGTTTTTGCTTACTAAGCTGAGTATTTGTTAACACTTTGTTGTGTGTGTGTTGTGAAAGGATTAAAGCTGATGGCTGCTGCCTGCTGCCTGCAAGCGGCTGCAATCTTGTTTTGATTGGCCAACGAGCAGCGAACTGAACGGAAAAAAAAGAGAGCTGAGAGTTGGCCAAAAGTTGAAATAGATAAAATATGCGCATATTGCAAACAGTGGCAACAGCAAAAAGGCAAAAGTGAAAGCAACTTTTGGCGGTCAGTTGGCTAATTGAAGGCTGCCCCACAAAAAAATCTCTCTCTGCAGATAGATAGATAGAAAGTGTAGCCAGTGTAGCAGCGATGGGGTCGAGGTACTTAGCACTGTTATGCAACCATTTAAAGCAACTGCTCTGCGTAGTACACCAAAAAATATGTATGTATGTATATAGAGGCAAAAATGTACTTAAACTTAAAAGCATTTGCTTTTAATTAAAAACTTCCACTTGGCGCACTCTGCGAATTACTTACTCAAAAAAAACTAACACACACATAATCAATTTTTGCTATGCAATTTTAATTACAATTTGAGGGCGTGGTGGTCAGCACAGTGGAGACACACACACACACACACACCAACACAACCAACGCACACACACGCATAGCATTGGGCGTGTGTAAATAGCTGCATAATGGAAATGCCGTCTCGAGAGAGAGAGTAAGGAGGCGTAGCCACGCCCAGTCCCAGTCGCAATGCTGGTGTGTTGATGCGCAGACAGTGCCTGCAAGAAGTTAATACACATGACGTGCAACAAATTATATTTATCGCGCATCGCCAAGCATCAAATTATAAGGCAGCCAACCGCCAACCGCAACAGCAGCAACAGCAGCAGCAGCAAGGACCTCAACGCGCTGCAAATTGATGCTTAAGGACAATTTTCACTTCATTACACGCGGCTGCTGTTGTCCCTGTTGCTGCTGCTGCTGCTGCTGCTGCTGCTGCCCCAGCGACAACAGTTGCTACCTTTTTTTCCTCCTGCTGCTGCCAACTATTTTTCATGCAATTTTTTGCTGGGGATGCGCGGCTGCTGCCTGGCTACACGATTAATTCTCAAGTGTTGCTTAAGCAGCAAAACATGCAACAACAACAGCAGCAACAGCAGCAAAAGGACTGCACCGTGAAATTACAAATTGTGCCCGCCGGCCCATAGATGGCGCCACTGTCGCAGTCGCAGTCGTTTTTGCCCACTGTGCTCACCTGTGCATGCCTAATTTAATAAGAAAAAGTGCCCGACCGTACATCATTTAAAAGCAAATACACACACACACACACACACGCACACATAGCTGAACGTGCATAATTAATTGTGATTGATAGAAGAAATTACTTGGCAACGGCTGGGCGGGTTGCTCGACCGGGCTAAAACAGATGGCAGCGTCGAGCCAAAAAGCCAAGATGAAAAATCATTTCACAAACTGTCCCAAAAGCCAGCACACACACACACACACACATACACACACTCATGCGTGAGTCACACACACACCTGCACAAATGGGACATCATAAAGAAACTCAATTTGTTGCCGCTCGAGCGATTTGTTTGCCACGCAAATGAACAAAGCGAAGAAACAAGCAAAATGGCCAAACAAATGTAGGTGTTACTGGGTAACTGTATGTGTGTGTGTGCGTGTGTGTGTGTGTCTGTGTGTGTATGTGTGTGTGTGATTGCATATGCAGCAAAAAAAGCGTTGGCCATTTTAATTTATGTCGCCCCGGCAGCGCTTTGCTAAGCTGCTTACTGCTTAACATTTGGCCCCCCAAATGCCCGACGCCCGCAGGGACACAGGACGCAGGACGCAGGACATGGGACGCAGGAAGCAGGACACGGAAGTGCCTTCACCCACAGCAGCCACCGGAGCAGCATATAACCTTAAAATATAGCCAAAGACTAAAAACAATGGCTTAGAGCTCAGCTATACAAATGTATGTGGCTGTGTGTGTGTGTATCTGTGTGTGTGTGTGTGTGTGTGTGTGTGTGTGTGTGTGTGTGTGTGTGTGTGTGTGTGTGTAAGTGTTATTCGCTAGCAAATTGAAAATAAACGCTGCGCGCTGACTAAAAAAACGCGCTGCTACTTTTTACCTCGTTTATCTAAATGTGTACTTGTGTGTGTGTGTGTGTTATGGCTGTGTATGTGTGTGTGTGTGTGTGTGTAAGAGTAGCCAAATTCGCCTCGCTAATCTGCAGACTTTACTTTTACTATGCCACATATTCCAGCATTCAATTACTTGTTAGTTTCTCAAAGCTATCAGCTGATATTTACTAGTTTCGCAATAATTCAAATAGAAAATGTATCGTTCTAGTTATCGATAGTATTGCATCCCAATGTTATCGATCGATTTTTAAAATATTGCTGATTTAAAATGTATTGTATGTTTTTTTTATATTTTTAGAGCTTAAGATTTAAATCGAATTGTCTTTGAAATATTTTTTAAATTAATGAAAAATTCTTTGTTGTAGTCTATCAAAACTATAATATTATAATAATAATAATAATAATTACTTTATAAGTTTTTTAAAGTTATTTTTATTGTTTCTGCTTTAAAAGCGCTTCAAACCAGCTGCTTATATAATTTATATTTTAAATTCGAAAATCTTTAAGAGCAATTTCAGTTTAGCTTACAAAATATGGCAAATATTTTGCTATTGCTAGTGATTGCTTCTAATTAACCATAAATTGTTGGAAGCTGCTCAACTCACAGCATATATCGTCAGCTATCGAATGACGCAGGCTACGCATCGCTGCAAAATAATTGATGGCATCCTAAATCAGGCTCAGGGACTCCGAGTTCGAGTCCGAGTTCGATTTCGAGTCCGAATGTGATTCATTCGTGGAACTATTTGCTATCATCGTCATCGGCTTCACTAAAATTTGTAGCTGCTGACCGTTCGTTTGGGTCACGTTTGTGTCTCTTTGTTGCTGGCCAGTTTCACTTGCGAACCCTCGCCGGTAAATCGTCTATATAAGAGATATTCGCTTTCAACTGCAGGTTAAATTCAAGCAAATCCAACGACCCTCGAGCAGCAGCAATATCTTGATTTTATATATATATATATATAGTATAGCAGCACAATCGTCGTCTCAGCTTGTCAAGGATTGGGTTGGATGGGGTGGGGGCAACTCCTGCCCACCTTTAGCTGCTCCAAATCGTGCTCCATTTCAGTGAAATGTGTGCGTTTTTTTTTCTGTCGGTGATTTGCAGTTGAAATTGCTTGGGAAAACGTAGTCGAAATGTGCTCCTTGGCACAGCTTCAATTTGTTTTCGTTTTACTCGCTCTTGCCTTTGTTTCTTTTGCTTCTTATATCAAATTGTCATTTGGCTTATCGATTTACCTGTTGGTCGAATCCCTTGAGTATAAATGCAAACGAAACTTTTTCCTATAATTAAACGCCTGATATTAAACGTAATAAGATGAGTGCGTGCTTTTATCTCGATTTTTTCTTCTCTTGGTATTTTTCCAATTTAAAGTTGCGCGCGAAAAAAATCGCAATCTTGAGAAAACAAGCAAATGTGCTAACTTGGCTAACAGGGCTAAAGGGCTCAGCTGGGCTGACCACGCCCACACGCCCAGCTGCCAGTTGGCCAGCTCGCAATTTACGCTCATTACACGCTACCAATATATACACACACACACACACACACACACAGACACAACACTTTACCGGCAGCACTTAATTACAAAATGGTTGCTTTTTTTTGGAAAAAGCAGCTGCCAGCAGCCTTCGGCTAAACTTCTCAGCGCTTGAGTGTGTATGTGTGTATGTGTGTGTGGAAGTGTGTGTGTGTGTGTGAATTGTATAAGATACAGCGTTGTTATGCTGCTTGTCTTGTTGCTTTTGTATTGCGTTGCATGCAGCATGCAGCTGCGTCTTGCCGCTGTCAATTGCAACATGCGACGTTGCGCTTTTTGTGCCAATGATGATGAGGGTGGCTAGCACCACCAGCCAACAGAAACCACCCCACCCGACTGTCACAGGCAGCTTAATAGCTTTTTGTTGGCCCAGACATTTATGCAACCCGCGCTCACAGCTCACAGCTCACAATAAGTTAGAACAGAGCAAAAGTACCTCCAGCCGCCAGCTAGCAGCTGTGCTGCTTTTTGCCAGGGCTCTGTTGACGGTTTTTAAATTATTACATCTTATTTACAATGTGCAATGTGTAATGTTGTTGTTGATGCTGGCTGTTGTTGCTGGTTGGTAGGGCGTGGCAGCGACATGTACTTGCGCCTGCTGCTTGTAACAAAAGAAATGTTGCAAATTAAGCGCTCGGCTGCATGCGCTGCACAACTTTTCAAGTGCGCTACAAACAGAACAAAAGCAACAGCAACAGCAGCAACAACAACAATAGTAACAACAACAACAACAGCGACTGCAATTGCAGTAAAATTAAATAAAAATGCTCATGTTTCTTTATGTGCCAGGCAATGCTCAAGACACACACACACACACACACACACACACACACACACACACACACACACACACGTAATTGTATTTCAGCATTTTTGCCATACACACGCTGCGTATACGTAATATTTTATTATGTTGCTGCATTTTTAATGCCACAACAAGCACTGTGCGAAAATATGTCATCGTTTTACAAGCGCTTTAACCGCACAACTTTTTTGCTGCTGCTGCTGCTGCTGCTGCTGCTGCTGCACTCCACTCCCCTTTTGCAGTTACTCAAGTGCGGCAAACTCATTTTCGAGTCGGTTACTTGAAATTGGATTAAAGTTGCTGCCGCCGCTGCGGCTCTCAGATTTTTATTTGCTGCGCTGCGCTGCAAAAGTTTTTAACAACATTTCGCTTGAAGTTGGCTTTAATACATGTCCAGTTAACATGCCAGTGGGCAGCAGGATGAGGCTGGGGCTGCTGACTTGAGTGTCGAGTCTCATTTCATGCACACGACAATATCAGTAAAAATGCTGGTAATAATATTTGAGGTGCTCCGCAATGGCGCCTTCTCTATATATGTATATGTAGTGGGCACGTAGTATCTAACAGCCAAACCCCCCGCCCCGCCGTCTCTCTCTCTCCTTTATCTGACTGTCTGTCTGCCACTTACACGCTGCCTGGCAATAGCAAAACGTCGGACCAGCTCCCCAAACGACCGGCCCGCAAAAGCTGACCCAGAATGCAACTTGTGCTGGTTAGCTAGCTGGCTGTACACTGTGTGTGCTGGGTGTGTAAGCTGAGCTGAAGCTGCAATGTTTTACTAACCACAAAATGCTGTAACTAAACGCGCACTCACACACACATACACATACATATGTAGATAGATAGAGCTAGAGGACACGAGGCACACACACACACAGACACAAGCACTACTTATGGAGCACTTGAGGCTGCTGCACAGGTAAAACTTCAGCTTGTTCCACACGAAACAACTTTACAACACACATGCACACACACACACATACATACACACTGGCATACCGCCCACAACATATTGTTATGGCCATGACAAAGTTCTTGGCCCCAAAAATTGTCACCGTTTCTGGTTGCAATGTTTAGCACATTGACAGCATAAACTTTAACTAAAATTTCAAATGGGCCACATTACCCCAAAGGCGCTTATATCTACTATATACTATACAAATTAAACTGTTATAAATGTGTGTCGGCTTTAAGCTAAACTTTCAGCTCACAATATATTCGAGTTTCTTATCTGTAAACAAATATTCTTTATGCCACACTCTCTCTCTCTTAACTAACGCACAAAGCACAAAACTTCTGTCTGTATGCATTTAATTAGTTTCTTTTGCCAAAACGAAAATAATATTTTAAAAAGTTGTTTGCTTCTCTTTTGCTGAAAGCATTTCATTTGTATTTGATTTCATTTACTTGTTGCATTTCTCCAAAGAGCTAAGAAATTAAGCCAAACAAAAGATGCACAACAAATTTAATAGCTACTAACAGGGAATGAAACTGTTAAGAAATACTTAAAATAGCTTGCAGCAAATCCAACTAAAGCTTAAATTATTAAAAAAAAATATGCAAAATACAAAACTTTTGCTCTAACAACAGCCAAATATGATTTCCATAAATTATTATTGCAAATTTGACAAACAATTTAATTGAATTCCCCCCGAAAAGTTTTCTAGAGCGCAAAAGCCCACTAGAAAAATAATAGAATTTTGGCCATTTTTTGTGTGTTTGGGCTAACTCTTGTTCAAAACTAACTTGCTACTAAGTGCACTTTTGCCTAATTTGGCAATCATTTAAGCACTCAGTCGGTCAGTCGGTCAGTCAATCAGTCAATCAGCTTGACATAGGCCAGCAACATAATCCTAATTCGATTGCCTGCCTGGCCACGTAATGGAGCCCGAAAGCCGCACAGAATCAACTCAATTGCAGGACTGTGTTGTTGTTGCTGCTCCTGTTTAATCAGCCGTCGAACATCAACGAGAAAGTAATTCAAAATGCTCGGGCGTACGAGGCGTATGAGTGTTTTTGTGAAAATGAAAAGGATTCTGGCAGAGCGCAACGATTTGGAAGCGTGTGTCTGCAGTGCTTTTGATAAAATTCGTTAGATAAATCAGCAGGAAAAAAGCCACTTTTTCCAGCCAGGCTAAAACTAATTGAAATCCGAACGAAACTCATTTATATATATTTTTGGCCGGGCAAATTGGAAATCCTGTGGCAGACAGGCAGCAGCTGCCAGCACAGTTAATTTAAATAATAAAATCTTTGAGCTGAGCATTATGAGTTATGCTCCAACATTGTTTACTTTTAATAAACTTACATAACTCACATACACGAGACCGAGCTGCTAAAGTGCAACTGTGCCTGTATAACCTTTTTTCTCTCCCTTCTCTCTCTTGCATAATTCTTTTGGGGTGCGGGTTGGCTGCTTAAATTCGTTCGATAACAAAATAAATTGCTTTCAGCAAATGCTTAGTGCTTTGATTAATAGCAACAAGCAGCAACTGGTTCGCAACTTCTGTCCACACACACACACACACACACATACACACACTTTGCTTCCTCTTTTATATCCTTGCTGATGAGCGCACATTTACTCAAATGCGTCTACGTCTCTGTATGTGTGTATGTGTGTGTGTGTGTGCATTTGTGCTGTACGAATTTAATTGAGTGCTAAATGGCACGTAAACTGATAGGTCAACACACACACACACACACACACAGTCACACACACACATACGCAGACATTCAGTCGGAGTTGCACGTTGGACAAACTTTTACTTGGCGCAGGCGTTGCCAAGGACATGCTACAACTAAATTCAAATGTGTGTGCGTGTGTGTGTGTGTGTGTGTGTGTGCATCAATACGCCACATCAGCACAAGCACTCGCCTAATTGTGTGGGCGTCAAATTCATTTCTTTATACATAATGGAAATTTTACATTTGTTAGCCAATACTATTTTTTTTACACTGTAATAATTTGATGCGACCAACTGCGGCGCATTAGCAGCGCCATTTGTTAGGTTAATCCGACCCCCTTCCAAAGTCAAGTCCACGCGGCCATTTTGCTTTTGTGCTTGGCTGAGCAGCAGGGCCTAATCCTCCCAGTGTGTGTGTGTGTGTGTGTGGTGTGTGTGTGGGCTCTGAACGTCAACACGTGCAAATAAAGCATTAAGAGGACAACGTCAAAGGCGCCTTGACCGCAATGACTGAAACGAGTGGCGCTGCTAGTCTCTCACTCATCAGTCGCTCAATCTCAGTGTGGGTTTGACTTATACAAACAGTAAACCACACACACACACCCACACACACTAGCCACACACACACACACACATATTACACCCAGCTCAGTTGGCGCACGTCTCAAGTTTATCAAAAGAGAGCAACAACAAAAAAGATGCCAACGAAAATGAAACGCGCTAAAGGCAAAACCTACGTTTAGATAGAGACAGACAGACAGATAGTGTAACAGAGATAGCAACTGCCCAGCAGCAGCAGCAACAACAACAGCAACAACATAACCACACTTAATTCATTCGTGATTTATATGAGTCGCTTTCAGGGACTTCAAATGTGGTTGTAGCTCAGGGTTTTGGGGTTTAAGGACACCCAAATCCACCCCGCATCCTTGGCAAAAACTAACGCAACTATTTTTGTGGTCCATCCAGCCAAAAGTAGTGCTAAGACTTTGTGTGCACTGGCTGCACTGGCACTTCCTTTCGCCTTTTTGGCCATGGCTCTCAATTAAAAATTCCACTTGAACGCTGCTCAAATTTCAATTCAAATTTTCGGCCCAGATTCTTGTAAGCTGGCTAAAGCCAACAAAACCGCTGATAAAATGCTACAGCAGCACACACACACATACTACACACACACTACACACACACACGTAATACTATAGAAACTTGGCTAAGCCATGCAAAAACAAGTTGCTATTTTTTGGCTCGAAACGCCATTTTGTCACTTTGACAAAATTGTTGCTACTTTTCGAGCATGGCTCAAACTCAATGCATAGATTGAAGAGGGGCGCTGTGGAGACTGAGAAGGGGGGGTTAAAACCAAGCCCAACTTGTCGTTCAAGTGACATTCAATTATTATTTCAGGCAGGGCAAAAACTTTTGTGAACGAAACGAAATTTAGCAACAAACGAGCAACGACAATATTGTTAAAAGATAGTATTACAAGCAGACAAATGTCGGACGACTGTGAAGATACACGAGCGGACCAAATGACAGAGAGACAAACAAACAAACAAACAGACAGACAGACAGATAGACAAACGACAGGCGTATAGAGATAGACAGTTAGATAGATAGATAGTTGGATAAAAGAACGGGGCGCATAATGCGTATTTGCGCATTAAATGCAAAACTTTTCGCAAATAGTTGTGTGCCAAAAATAAAATCCAAAACAAAATGTTACAAAAAAAACTATATACAAAATTAAATGAAAATCAAAACTTTTCAATTGCTTTTTAAGCAAAGGAAGACAGCCCGAGTGAAAGCAGACACTGAATTGAGAAACTTAGCTGACTTTTTATATTCTTAGGCTGACTTCTCAACCGATAAAGTTACAAAGATAACAAGCTCAAGTGGAAACTCGTGAAAATTCAACAAAACAATTTAACCTCATTGAAGCAGTTCTAAGCAGGAACTACGCAGTCAAAGTACATGGCAGAAGATCATGAACATATCAAAGCACTCCCTGTTGATTTAATAACAAAGTGCAGTCGGTGGCGTGTTTTTTTTTAGCTTTAAAGTTGGAAGTTGTAGAAATCATTATACATAAAAGTTATGGAAGTTTGATGTCTTGGAAGAGTATCTAGGAATTGGGAGACCTATCATGTGAAGAACTGTAATAGGAAACAAGTAAGAGTGCTCTAGTCTGGAGGGCCCGACTGGGAGATACCCTGAATTAATTCATACTTACCTATCAATGCACATGGCCAAAAAACACTAGTCTGAAATCGAAATTTATCGATAACTTTTGAACAGGTTGAGTTATCGATAAAATGAAACAAACTTGATCTGTCGCTGGACTACGAGAACTGATATTCCAAATATAAAGTCTCTAGCTCTTATAGTATCTGATATCAGCGTGTTCATACAGACAGACAGACGGACACGGCTAGATCGACTCGGCTGTTGATACTGATCAAGAATATATATACTTTATACGGTCGAAGATGCTTCCTTATGCCTGTTACATACTTCTGCACGAAACCATTATACCCTTTTTACCCATTTAATAGGTTTAGGGCATAATCAGGTATTTTGAAATAATTAAGATTTAAATGCAGAATTAATCAAAAAGCCATCAGGATCACAAATTGGGATCAGTTTGGGCAAAGGTATGAGAGTTTTGAGATAACAAAGTTTATGAGAGTTTACCAAAATGTATTTCAATAAAAACCCAACAGACTATCACAAAAACCACACAAAAGCAACAGCCATATAGTTAATTTCCGCATATAAAACAAGTGAGAACGTTGCAGTCGGGCGGAGCCGACTGCGTAATACTCTGATACCATTTTAAGAACAGCTGAAAGCAAGTGAACAGAACATTTTTGCTGGTGTTTGGGTGACCCGAAATCGGCCTTCCAAGTTTTTGGGGACTGGAGGGGCGTGGTCGATCTTAAGAGGGGTGACCAGAAGTCTATTTTCAAAATTTGGTGATTTTAGCTTTAAAACTGTGGAAGATATACATTTTCGCGATTTTTGGGGGCGGGAGGGGGCGTGGCCCCAAATTTTTCCGATCTTTAGAGGGTGACAAGAAGTCTATCTTCCAATTTTGGTGACTCTAGCTCTAAAACTGTGGAAGATATAAACTTTCGCGATTTTTGGGGGCGGGAGGAGGCGTGGCCCCAAAAATTTTTTCCGATCTTTAGAGGGCGTGACAAGAAATCTATCTTATAAATTTGGTGACTCTAGCTCTAAAACTGTGGATGATATACATTTTCGCGATTTTTGGGGGCGGGAGGGGGCGTGGCCCCAAATTTTTTGACGATCTTTGGGGGGGCTGACAATAAGTCTATCCTCCAATTTTGGTGACTCTAGCTCTAAAACCGTGGAAGATATACATTTTCGCGATTTTTGGGGGCGGGCGGGGGCGGGCGGGGGCGTGGCCCCAAAATTTTTTGTCCGATCTTTAGAGGACTTGGCCAGAGATCTACCCTCAAAGTTTGGTGGCCCTAGCTCTTAAAATGTGCGAGATATAGGCTTCCGTGTTTCGTGAGGGCGGGGTGTCTGGGGGCGTTCTAGTGGGCGTGGCCGGAAAATCCAGGACGCAATCTTTTGGGCTGGTCAGCCCTAGTCTAAATTCAAATTTGGGGACTCCAGCTTCAAAATTGCGGGAAATATACACGTGTTATCGAATTGTGCATTCATGTATATCGATTTTCGCGATTACGGGGGCGGGAGTGGGCGTGGTCGAAATTTTGTTTCTGTAATCTGTAGAGGACGTCACCAGTAATATATATTCCAAATATGGTGACTTTAGCTCTAAAACTGCGGGAGATATAAGCATTTCAAATTAATTTTGGAGGGGGGCTGGTGGGCGTAATAATGGGCGTGGCCGATTAACCTAGGATCCAATTTTTTCGGGAGGTCACCAGCAATATACCTACCAAATTTGATTACTCTAGCTTCAAAATTGTGGGAGTTATTCACGTTTAATCGATTTGTGATTTGAGGTGTATCGACATGTTATCGATTTGCCAGCCTCCCAGTGGGCGTGGCATAAATTTGGAATAAACTTGATCTGAAGCAGATAGCTATAATCATAACGCAAAAGATTTCAAGAGTCTATCTAATATCGTTTCGGAAATACGCGCGTTCATCCAGACAGACAGACGGACAGACGGACAGACGGACAGACGGCCAGACGGACAGACGGACAGACGGACGGCCTGACGGACATTCGACAAAACCAATATACTATGAGTACCTTCGGTATCAGAGTATAAAAAGTGAGAGATAGAGTTTCAAAAGGTGGCTTTTAATGTGCATATAAGGCTATCGGAAGTTGAGAGCTTGAGCCTGAGCCTGAGCCTGAATGAATGGCTGAGAGGCATGCTAGGCTAGGCTGGGCTGGGCTGGGCAAGTGGCTGTCGGCGAGTGCTCGTAATTTGGGCAGAGCCGAGAGCAGGCAGCTTAAAATTAATGACAGCAAAGTAAATGTCAGCGCAGAATGAAAAACAAGCGCGGAATGCCAGGCGCAACTTTGCCAACCGCGACGTGTGGCGAAAACAATAACAGGACGAGGACGTGGACGTGGATGCGAACGTGAGCGTAGACGTGAACGTGGACATGGACATGGAAGGACGACAAGGACGATGCATGGCTTCCGGTTTTTGTTCGCGCGCTGGTATTTCTGCCGTGTCCTGCCAGCGACGGCAGCCATTGCGTGCGCCAGTGTCGCATATGCACATTTTATTTATAAACTCTCGCGCGCTCTGTCGCAAAGTAGAGAAATAAAAAAGCGTCCACCTCAACAGGCGCCGCCAGATGCCTTCCCGGGCATGCGGCTTGTTGGGGTGCCTCCTCATCCTCCTCATCCTCCTCATCCCCTTTGGCTATGTATTGCATGTGCAGCGATAAAAGTGGTAAAATGCTTATCAAGCTCAAGCCGGATGTGCACAGTGTCAAACGGCAGCAGCTCAAGCCAGGGGCAACAGTGGCAGCAGCTGCAAATAGTTTTTTACAGCGACTGTAATATAAGCGGTAGTTTAATGCATAATTGAAAAGCACGCGAAAGTTAAACAATAGAGGCAGGCTCACAGACGTACGTTTACGGACAAAATATATACGCGAGCAACTGTAAATCCGCGCATGCTGAGATACGGTTACACTGAAATACACGCCGCACATAAATTGAATGTCTTACAGTTGGAATTTCCATAAAATGCAGTCACTTTTAAATATAGTTACAGTTAAAATACAGTCACTTTTAAATATGGCCACATTAAAAATACAGTTGGAATATCAATAAAATACGGTCACTTTCAAATATAGTTACATAAAGTACAGTCACTTTGAAATATAATTACAGTAAAAATACAGTCATACTTAAAATATGAACGCTCTCGTTAAATTTGAAATATGGCCACTCTAAATCGATGGGCACACTAAAAATGTCATAAAAAGTCAGTTTAAATAAGCAGTAAACAAAAATAACTATTATTTGCAGAGTTATAGTTAATAAGCAGCAAATACGAGTTTATATTTTATCTTTGACTAAAGTTACCAAAATTCCAATATTTAGTCAAATTTAAAGCGCCATTTGTGTTGGGCAGTGTTAAATGTAGCAAATGTCGCATGGAATTCGCTTCGCTGACCATTTTGCTCGTATTTGACTTAATTTACGAGTCACAACACGACTTTTGACCCTGAGCAGGAAGGCAGGCGCAAATACAAAAAAAAAACAACTCGGTGGAAATTTTGTGTCAAATCACAATTTAATGGCAATCAGCATTTTTTGCTATTTCGCACTTGCTTGCACTTGATAATGGTAATTATTTAACAATAATGTGTGCGATGGAGCGCACAAAAGAAGCGCTTTAATGAACTGTGTAATGTTTTTACAATTATACACAAGTCAAGGCGAGGCAAGGCAGAATCGCAAAGACACACAAGCAAAAGGACGAGAGAGTAGCTCATAAGCTGAGAGAGAGAGAGAGAGAGAGAGAGAGAGAGAGAAGTGCGGCTTAAGTTTGTGAGTGTGCGAAGATGCGAGTAAATGCTAATTGAATGCCCACTTTAGCCAAATCAGGCTAAATCGGCGCTTAGGGTCACACTTGAGATGCACTTACGACAAAACAGCAGCCCCCACTTTCTGCCCCTCTCTCTCTCGCTCTCTCTCTTTCCCCATCTCCCCATCTCTCTCTGGGGCAAGCGTCAAACATTACTCGTCTTCATCCGGCGACTGCACAAACAAAACGCGCTATAAAATGTAAAAATACTGCCAAAGTATGCAAAGCTGCTCATAAAAACACTCAAAAAAAAAAACTAGCGTGCATTGCAGGCAATGCGTCCTGAGTCCTGCTGCCTTCGCGTCCCGCATCCTGCGTCCTGCGTCCTGCCTGCTGCGTGTGTGCCTTTGTCTGCTTGCCACGCTCTATGCCTGTGTCTGGAGCTAGCTACTTGCTTAGCTGCTTCCTGCCGCCCGTGCTTCCTTCCTGAAAATCCATCAGCGCTAATTTTGCATATTTTACTTTGGCTCTCACTTTATTTTCTTTCTTTCGCTCGCTCGCTCGTTTCGTTTCGTTTCGCTCTCCCACTTTATATGCTTTTATTTGGCTTAGCCGGCTTGTGACTTGTGTTTTCGCAGCCGTAGCCCAAAGATATTTCCAGGCTATGCGGATGCTGCTGTGGCCTTGTGTTTGGGTTTGTTCGGCTCGACTCTCCTACTCTCTGCTCTGTTTTGCTCTGCTCGGATGATGAATTATGTGCGCCACGTACGTTATTAATAATTCCTGTCCTGTCAACAAATACATTGTTACATTTGCCCACGGCCTCAGCACACACCTAACCCAACCCAACCACAGCCGCCAGCCCAGTCTTCCATCTTCTATCAACCCACGCCGCCTGTCCACCAGCCGCCTCACATTGCGTATGCGTAATATGTTTATTTTCAACACTGCGACCACAAATTTATTAAGCAGCTGCTGCGCAGCTACAACCGCAAAAAAAACACAGCTCTGGCTCAAATTGAAGCTGCCTTTGGGAAGGGAGGGAATGACAAGGGAGGGCAGGCGCCGCAAATCACGTTTAAACACACGACACATGACTGACGCCATTTTGTGACCTTCGATGAAGTGCAAGCAGCAGCATTTTCAACAACACAATTCGTTTTAATCAGCAAGATTTTGTACTTAAATTGAATAGCGCTTTAAAACTCTAAAGATATATTTTCGAGCGCTTTTATAAAAATACTTAAAATAAAATACTTAATTTATTGTGTGCATTGACGCAAACTATTTATAGCTATCACGATCCTTGCACGTAAACAGCAGCCATAGCAGCAGCAGCAACAGCTGCGACATTGCGCATACGCCGCGTGTTGCGTCATTGAGCAGCCACTGAGCTGCTGAGCCGAGCTGAGCTGAGCTGAGCGTTTCTTTTTTGCGTTGTTTGTTTGCACAGTGTATTGAGTTTCAAGTGCACAAGTTAATTGCTTGAAAAATTGAACTCAATCAATTACAAGCACACACGCAAAGCATGTGTGTGTGAAAGCGTGAGTGTGCGTGTGTGTGTGTGTGTGAAGAGCCAACGCCTTGACTCTCCAGGGCAACAGTTTTATTAATCGAGCGCACACACAAACACAAACACACACACACACACACCCTGTGTGTGTGTTAACACTCCACTTAATATGGCCAATTAAAATTTATTATGTTGCATACTTTTGGGCGCGCCTGAAATTCAAGCTGAATTCTGCCACTTCAAGTTGCAATTTAATATCGTAAATTGACTTACATATGCTCTTACTGTTGTGTTTTTGCTTAAATTAGCTAATTATTTGCGTTTGCTGTCGGATTTGCATTTAAATACTTCATGCAAAACAACTGACAGCAAATCAAATGCCGGCACTTTTGGGGCCAACTGTGGCATAACTGGGCCAACTGGGCAAACAGAAGCTGCACATTAATTAAATATTTATGTGTTATGCACACGAGCGACACACACACACACACACGCACACACACAAAGACACAACTTATACAAACAAACACTTGTATGTGCAGAAGCCAAACAGAGCGCAACAAATAAAGAGACAAGCAACAACAAGCACTTGAGTTGCCAGCAAACTTGCCACACACACACACACAGACAGACACACACACACACACATATATGTATATATATATATACGTATGTATTTGCGGCCATGTCGCATTTATTTAGTGCTCATTGTTCAAGTACAAATTTAACATCTAAGCTCAAGACAATGCAATAAAGTTGAAATTAGTTCGGGCCATAATTTCAGGTGAACATCCGGAGGCAATGCAAACGGCCTCATCCGGCTGCCAGTACAATTGGCTGACAATTGTCATGCTGCTGGCCCTGGTCCTTGGCTACAGTCAGCGCCAGGAGCGGCACTGTGCCGCACTCGCCACATGGGGCACATGCAGCAGACGACTCCGCGCGGCCAGTGAAAGTGACAGCAGCAGGATAACAACAGCAACAGGAGTAGCTGCTAAACGTGCTGCTGCGACTGCTGCTGGCGTCCTTGAGCCAGCGGTTAGCAGCTGCAGCAGCAGCAGTCGCATTAACTGTCGCGAGGCGTGCCACGCCCACCCAAAGCGCTGCTGCCACAGATGATCGCATGCAGGCGAAGCAAGCGGCAGCAACTAAATGTCTGTATCTATATATATCCCTCTCAATGTGTATGTGTGTGTAAGTGCATGACTAAACACTTACCTACTTAGCTATACTATATATACTATTTATATATATATATATATATTGATTAAGTCCCATTGCCAGTTCTAAACTAGCAATTCATATATATATGTACGCTGGCGCACTCCTAGCTAAAAACGGTTCATTGCATAAACCCTCGAACGGATTAAAATTTAATGTGTATTTTGTATAGTTCCATTAAGCAGCATGTAAATAACTAACATAAACTTATTAGCGTAATTGCCACATCAAATGTATCACTTTACACTCAAATAAACAAACCAAAAAAAAATTAAAAAATATGCATGTATGCAGCAAAAAAATCAAGAGATTTTGCAATGGCTCTTTAAATAAATAAATAAATACGAGCGTGTGGGGTGTGTATTTAATAATTAGATAAAAACGTAGCAGCCACAACAGCAGAACAACAACAAGTAAGAGTGCTCTAGTCGGGAGTGCCCGACTACGAGATACCCTGAACCCAGTCCTTAAAATCATTCATACTAATCTAAGCACACACATGCTGCAGTATAAGCAGTATAAGCAGTGCAAGCGGTTTAAGCAGTTAGCTTGCTCTTTCGCTGAGCCCCACACAATGGAAAGTTAAATCTTAAATAACTTCTATGTTTATTGTCCGATCATATTGAAATTTTTGGGGCAAGCAATTGTCCATAATATGTGTTACCAAACCAAATTGCAAGGTCGTACCTTCAAAAATGCATTTTTTGAACTTTTGGGGGGTTTGGGGGGT
The DNA here is from genome assembly GCA_035042425.1 of Drosophila flavopinicola. Classification (NCBI taxonomy): domain Eukaryota; kingdom Metazoa; phylum Arthropoda; class Insecta; order Diptera; family Drosophilidae; genus Drosophila; species Drosophila flavopinicola. Next base: position 13,449,783 of record JAWNLL010000452.1, on the reverse strand, counting down.
GGTATCCAAAAAGTGAAATATTTGTTACATGTGTATGCTATTCGAGATTATACATGCCAAGTTTGGAGCCTCTATCTTTTATAACTTTGAAGTTATATCCCAAAAACGCAAGTCTGAAATCGAAATTTATCGATAACTTTTAAACGGTATTAGTTATCGATAAAATGAAATAAACTTGATCTGTCCCGGGATTAGGAGAACTTATGTTCCAAATATGAAGTCTCTAGCTCTTGTAGTCTCTGATATCTGTGTGTTCATACAGACAGACAGACGGACAGACGGACAGACGGACAGACGGACAGACGGTCAGACGGACAGACGGACAGACGGACAGACGGACAGACAGACGGACATGGCTATATCGACTCGGCTGTTGATACTGATCAAGAATATATATACTTTATATGGTCGGAGATGCTTCCTTATGCCTGTTACATACTTTTGCACAAAACCATAATACCCTTTTTACCCATTTTTAATGGGTTCAGGGTATAAAAACAACACTCTTGGTCATAAAATATTTAAATTAATTGCCATATCATGCAAATATTGGCGCCGCACAGCTTTTCAGTTTTTCCCCGATGCCAAATGTGTGTTTTTCTTTAAACCAATAAATACCAATTAATTTGCGTTTCCAATATAGCCAACACAATAAGAAGGTATATTAATTGCATAAATTTGCTATGTATATATATATATATAGATAATTTTAAATAAATATTGTTTCTTCATTTCATTTGCTAATTATGCTTTGAAGTTTATTTTAAGCACTTGATTTGCCCATTTATGCATTTTCTTTTAAATCATGACCTTTCATTTATATTGATTTTATATGCCTCTATTACAAATCGGAAATTATGCTTTTAATTATATTTACACGATTTAATTTTGATTTTTTGCCATTTGATTTGCCTAGTCGCCTGTAAATATTATAAATTAATTAAATTAAATGCCACTAGACGTTTACGATTTCTATTTGACATCGACGGGGGCGACAATGCAAATTTGCTAACTCAATAAAAATTCTGTTGACACGCCAAATACTAGTGAATTTTTATCAATGAGCAATAGAATAGAATTTGACATAATTTTTTTGTTTTGTTTGCCAAACACAAACAGAGAAAGTAGCTCAATTATATTGGCTACAAAGTTGTTTAAATTGGTAATGTAATTAAAATCGCTGGCTGGCTGCGCGTTGTGATTCAAAATTGGACTACAATTAAATTATAAATATAATTAAATTTAATCTAAGGCCAGATTATAATTTGTAATCAATGTTGTTACTGCAATGCGGGCAATTATAATTATTATAAAAATAATATTAATGATGATTATAAGCATACAAGTTTGTTTCAATCCAATCAACATAAGCTGTAAAAATATTGTTAGTCATATATATAAATATATATATATATTTATTAATACCTATGCATATGTCTGGTTAATTGTAAAATATAAAATATAATTACTTCCCATTATAACAAGCGACAAAGTTAAGGTATATTAGTGTTAATATCGTACTGAGTACGATTAAACGACTTCCCTTTGATTTTGATTTACATCAAATCCTTGCAGCTTAAATGCTAACCATAAATAGCTCTTCCCAAATTGTCCTTCCGTGCTCCTTCAAGTGTAATGTGCATAATTGACCATATGAATTCGACTAATCAATCTAAATGAGAAACGTTTATAGTATATACATGTACTAAATGATTATAACTGTGTATGTGTGTGTGTGTGTGTGTGTGTGTAATTCATATGCCAGCCAATTTGTATCTGTATCTCGGCGTAAAAGCATTTGATAGGTACTATTAAAAGCAATTATGTTAATTCAAGTTTTACAGTAGGTCATCAGACAAAAACAAATTCCTGTACTATATATGAAAGTTAATTAGTGCAACTTTAGAATTTTTGTATGTGCGAGAGTGTGTGTGTTTGTGTTTTTTGGTATGCGTGTAATTCCCAACTAGACATAATATAAGCTACATACTTAAAATATTATACATAATAATACACACATAACATGCATAGCTATTTAGTTATGCGTTTAAATAAAGCAATTGAAAATGTATGAAAGGAAAACTACATATAATAATAATGCGAATACTTTTAACTGTTGAAATCAAATACAAGTAAATTGAAACAAAACAAAAACAAAAAACAGTACATAACGAGCTAGTCAAAATATGTATTATAATATATATAGTACTACTATTTATAACTGGACAGTCGAAATCAATAACTAAAGCAAATAAACAACACATAATATAGAAGAGTTAGCAAAGCATTAAAACAATAACAAATAACAAAATACATAGAAACAACAACAACAAAAGCCATATGCAAATGTCGCCAGTAAAACAGAAACAAAAACAAAAAACATTTGCCAGTAAAAACAAAAAATAAGCAGAAATTGTGAATTGTTGTTATTGTGGCACGTGCCTACAACAACAGAAAGAACAACAACTATGTACATTAAACAGTGCAAAAACGAAGAACGATTAAAACAATTTTTATTTAAAAAGAAAAAGAAGACAGTTTACGTGTTTTTTGATATTTTTGTCCATTTGGGAAGCTTACAAACAACTTCGAAATTGAAAGCTCAATTCGTGCGATTTGGGTCTTCATTTCTTTGCTATGAGCCTGCCTCAATTATTTATGCAAACTACAATGCAATGCAGCTGCTGACACGCCCACTTTTCAGCCCTACGCCCACCTCATCCCAACGTTCTCCTCTGTTGCTGTGGGAAATGGGCAACGACAGCTGAAGAAATGAAAAATAAGCTGCAACGTATGCGTGTGTCACATGTAATCTCTGGATTATAGACAGCAGCAGCAGGAGCAGCAGCTGCACAGGACGAAGGAAGAAGCCCCTGGCCGAGGATACAGGCACAGTGGTGGCCAGGCTGGCAGATGGACGCGTATATGAAAAACTGGGTCAGCAAATAAATCGAAGGGGCTTTAACAGGAAACTAAGGAATCTACTTTGGGGCTAACCGAAATGCTGCATGCCCTTGTATTTAGGTAACAATGTTAGCAAATAAAGCAAATAAGGTCTATGCATGTGTATGTAAAGGTCAAAGTGCATTTTTTACGAAATGAAAATGTTTTAAAAGCGAAAGCTCAAAGACAAAAGTAAGTAAAATCGAAAATTATTAAACAACTAACTAACAATCAGCTAAGAACGGATTTAGGCACGCCACAAAAGGATAAGTACTAATAAAATAAGTTTTATTTATGGCTTGCCTCATTTCGAAGTTATAAATATATAAAGATAATTATAATTTCAAAATGTTTATGCATTTTATTTATTTGTCAATTTTCCAACTAATTTGATCGCAATAATCTTTTCTAAGAAAATAGTATATTAACTTTATGCCCCCAAAAGTTATCTCCAGTATGATGTCTGTCTGTCTGTCTGCCTGTATGTATGCAAACTAGTCCCTCAGATTTTGAGCTATCGCGATGAAACTTTGGACAGGTACTTATTATTCAAATGTGCAGCACATTGGTAGGAGCCGGCCGGATCACACCACCATATCTTATAGCTGCCATATAAATCGAAGTCGGTTTTGGCCATATATCCCATGTTCTTCAAACTATCGCGATGAAACTTTGCACAGGTACTTATTTTTTAAATATGCAGCACATTAGTCAAAATCGACCGGATCGGACAACTATATCGTATAGCTGCCATACAACTGGAAGTCGTTTTTGGCCATACATCCAATGTTTTCAAAGCTTTACAATTTTGAAAGAGTATAAAAGCCTCGGCGCGCCAAAGAGAATACTTTCCCACTTATTTTTCTTGTGTTGCTCATCATTAAATAAATAAAATAAAATAAATCAAAATGACTACCTGCCAAACCTTTGCACAAATGTATTGCAGCCCATAAAATAGAGCATTTAAAACCAAAAAAAAAAACTGCTTCATGCAGCTGCGGACTTTGACAGAGTCAGGACAACAAAACTGAAAGCCCAATTGAAATAGCGAAATACACGGCTCATTAATTAACACACACGCCAAATGGTAAACCAAAGGATGAGTCAAACCAGCAACAACAACAACAGCAAACAACAAAAGCGGAAAGGGTTATAAAATGCGATTGCAACGCACGATTGCAATTGGAAAAGTGGCAACTGGCAACTGGCAGCAACTGGCAACTGTAATTCTATTAAAATTCACCACAAAGCAGCGCTAATCCTCATGCATGTCCGCATCCAAAATAATCACGCATGCCACGAAAAATAGCCACATGCCAACCAGGCTCCAGTTACAGGATCAGGATCATCAGCTGGAAGGGCTGTCGCCGTTTTTTTTGTTTTTTTTTGTTACTGCGTTGGCATAAAATAAAAATCTTTATACGCTTCGCCTGAGTCCAAATTGATGGGCGCTGCTTATGCAAATTTGGTGCGGTTGCCTAAGCAACCAGCGCTTGTTGTTGCTGCTGCTGTTATCCTTGCGTCCTTGCGTCCTGGCGCTTCCTGTTGGACATGGACTAGAGCATGTAATTTGGGCTGATAGATTTTATTTAATGGCCTGGCATTAGCCACATTTGTTGCCCAGCAGCAGCAGCAGCAGCAGTCACAGCACACTCTCAATATTGATTTGAGAGCAGCCGTGACAGGACAACAGCAACAACAACAACACACACACACACAGGCAGTCGATACTAGGCCTATGCTCAGTTTTGACATTTATTACCGCTACAATTTACCAGCTTTTATGCGCTAATTTTGCAGTATATTTTTTGGGCTGAGCGTTGAAAGCATTTTATGCTTTCGAATGCAAAATGCGCCAGTTGAATCAATGACCTGAAAGATAAGCCCAACGTGTCCGATCGGATTGCGTGTGCTTTAGATGACCTATTCTTGTGTTTTTGGAAAGTCGATCATTCTATACGGGCTAAATAAAACTAGACAGATATGAAATATATGAAATATAACTCAAAATATAACTTTGAATTACATTTCAATAGTTTTTGATTTGTTTATACTCTTTTCGAAGAAAATAGTATATTAAGTTTGTCCTGAAGTTTGTAACGCATAGAAGGAAGCGTCGGAGACCCCTAAAAGTTACTGCCAGTATGCTTAGAATGACAATACAAATTGATCTGGCCATGTCCGTCTGTCTGTCTGTCTGTCTGTCTGTCTGTCTGTCTGTCTGTCTGTCTGTATGTATGCAAACTAGTCCCTCAGTTTTTGAATCTATCGCGATGAAACTTTGCACTGATACTTATTATTCAAAAAGACATCACATTGGTTGGAGCCGGCCGGATCGGATCACTATATCTTATAGCTGCTATACAACTGGCAATGAATTAAATATTCTTGGACAAAAAATAAAAAAATGTTACGCGACAAAACGATTTTGTACAGCATATGAAATTTCAGTGGTGCAGTTGGCAGAGTGAAAATTGCCAATAGGTTCGAAAAGAGTATAAAATCTTCGGCACGCCGAAGATAATCCTTCCCCACTTATTTTAATCTGCTTACAGAGTCAAATTGGCATTTAGGGATTGCACTAAGGATAACTCAATAGTTAATGCAATAGAAACGAATGCATTTAGTTTTATGGGCTAAATAAAACTAGACAGATCTGGAACAAAGCAAACCTTAGCTTGATAGCTGAAATATAACTTTGAACTACCTTTCAATAGCTTTCACTAAGTTTTTAATCTGCTTACAGACTCAATTTGTCATTTAGGCATTGCACTAAAGATAACTCAATAGTTTAAGCAATAGAAAAGCAGGAATTTAGTTTTGCTGCAATAAAATACAAATAAATAGCGTTCGATTTATGATATTTATGTCATATTTTGTGCCAACAACCAATAGATATATAATTTAAATGCTGATATCTAGAATATCCTTTATATTAAGCACTAAGCCTGGTTGACCCCAAAACAGGAGCCCAACAAACCAAGCGTAGCGCAGCGAATGATAAAATTGCCTGATGCGATAATATACGAATTTGTGTCTAATAGTTTTGTATGCATTTTTACAACAGATTTATGGTTAGCATTTATCTATCTCTCTCTCTGTGTGTGTGAATTGTCAAGGACTGTGGGCGTGGCTGGAGGGGGCTAACTGGAAAGTGGCCGCTGCAGAGCCGCATGAAATGCCAGTTGAATTATAGACCATTTGAATGAAATTATTTTAATTGCGTAAATCACTTTGCAGCCAACCAAAATTCAACAATGCTGCGGCATTTAGAACGACTCTCCTCTCTTTGTGTGTGTGTGTTTGTGTTTGTGTTTAGGTGTGCGTGTGTGGGTGGGTCAGTTATTGGGCCAATCTCATTGTATGCGCACAACTTTTTGGGCGCTTGAATGTGCCAAGTGGGCAGACAACAGCAAAGAGTTAGGAAGTTAGCAGGAGGTGCAGAGAGCAGCAGCAGGGTGGTGGTGGTTGGGTGGTGCTGCAGTGGTGCAGTGCGTCTGCAGCTCTGAATTGGAAACTAACGAACAACAACAGCACTCGAAAAATTTAAACAAATATTTCAGCTGGCATATTTGCACTCCATTCTAGAGTAATTGTTTTCCCTAGGTCGACAATACAAATAAATTCTGGCAACAATTGCCACGAACAACACTATAAAAATCAGCAGGAGCTAATCAAATGACCGACTGGCACATACCACGCAATATTGGTTTTGAGCCTCTGTTTAATAATAACTCCATGGTTGTTAAGCCAACTACTTTCAGTTAGCAATGCATACAGCACAACTGGCGCTTAACTACAGGGTATTAATAGAACAGTCAATGCCATAAGTCCTCGGAGAGCTTAGTGGACAGCAGGGAAATTTGTACATTATTATTGTAATTGCGACCATAATTTGTCCAAAATTATCGGCAATATTATAAATTAATTTTATGTTTAGCTTTCAACTGGCCAAAGACACGTTTGTTGTTTGGCGCACGTTGCGTATGCGTGATATCGCGACACTTAAAATGTTGATAAATATGCAAAATTTGCATAATTCATCGAAATATTTGTGCTGGCAAATGCATTAATAAAACATGCAACTCTCTAAAACAAACAAGCCAGGCGACAAACAAGTTTCGACTCGTTGTTGCCTTTGTGCCCGGTGCTGCTGCTGCTGCCTGCTTCTAATCCTGCAGCTGATTTGCCCAGTTGCTTAGCCCTTTGAGGCGTGACCCTCGCAAAACTTTGCATTGAATATGAAATTGCTGCTGCAAATATGCGCAGGATACGGATACTCTCGTACAGAACTAACAAACACAAACACTTTGGCAGAAAACAGCTCAAGTTGACCTCTCACATAACCTGCCCCCCTTTGCCACGCCCCCTCGCTCGATTGTTGTTGTCCTGGCCGTAAGTATTTGTATTTGACTTGGGCTTGTTTGGCTCTCGAGTGGTTATTGTTGTCACTGAAGCATAATGCATGCCACAGCGATAGAAAGATATGCGCTGCGAGCATGATAAATGATAAGACTTAGCCACCAAATAAAGCCTGAAAGGCTGATGAGATGTCCTTTGAACTGCGGTACTTACAACGTGGGCAGCAATCAGCTGCACTTAGCCTTAAGTGCCTCAACAATAGAAACACTGATTTCATGCTAGCGATATGCGTACAGCAAGGATGTTTCGAACAAGTCACGTCCTTACTCAGTTTAGTTAGTTAGGATAGTTCTTTAATCCGCTTGCATTAGATTAAGCCATTTATAAGCTGTTACAAGGGAAATTAGTGCGTTATAACCTTTTCAAGAACTTATACTGCGTGATGTATTTCCCTTAACCGTTTTCGACCTAATTGAGCTACTTTCTAAGGACACACTGTTATATATAACAGCGACGCTGTTAACTGTGGTTTGAAACCTTGCTAGCTTAGCAGCGCCACTTAACGAACTTAACGCACTTAACTACAGCTTACTATTCAGCGAATTTAGTTCACTTAACGAACGTTATTTGTTTGCTACTCAGTAACATGTATGTTAAAAATAGCAAAGCATACTCTTATGCTTAACTTTTATGTTATATTAAGCATGTGATGTGAAAGGACATTATGTTATATAGTTACAGCATAGATTCTCGTTAGTACAGTTTGAAGTTATGCCAGCTTAACAGCCTTACTAAACGAAATTCATTTAGAAGTTACTTTTTTTAACGAATTAAAGGAATTTATAAAGCTTATGCAAGTTTTTTCTGCACGTTAAGCAACATTTATATTGCAAATAGCAGTGGCTTATATTTAAGCATAAAATGTTATGTGAAGTTTAACATTTTGCGGTTATGTTTAAATCAAGTATAATTATCAATTAAAACAAGTGTTTATTTAAGGAAAATTATGATGCTGTATCTAATTTTATAACCTAATAGTATTACCTTAGGCTTGAAAGACTCTTAAGCTGTACCCATCTAAAATGCTGCCTTTTTTCTATATACCTAAGCATAGCTCTTATGCCTTTGTCAAGCCAAATCAAATTTGGCCTTGTCAAACTCTTTCTGCTTGATCTTGTCAGCCATTTGAAATGTCTTTTGCGCAGCAAGTAATCAACTCGAGGCATAAACGAACTGTTAGCTACGCCCACTGTTCGGCGGCACAGATGAAAGCCAAACAAGAAGAACAACAACAAGAGCAGCAGTAGGCACTGACTGAATGGTTGAAAGTGTCCTCGTAGATCACCGTGTTGCACAGTGCTCGGCATTGAGCTGAGCAGACACGCTTCACTATGGTTTAATTGCTTTAAAATAAGCCACACCCACAGTGCCGACACAAATTCATCTTGCACGCACATTACGAGTAAAATTTGAGAGACGATGACGATGTGGATGATGCTGATGCTGAGGATGTAGATGAAGGATGAGGACGTGAAAGGGCGCGCGGTCGCAGCGGTGGCTTTGATCTGCAGGATCAGAGCAGAGACCGGCAATGGGCGCGTTGTCAATTGCGGTTGGCTTGCCAAGCGCTTTAGTTACGCTGTGGACCTGTCGTTCCCTCTTCCCTGTTCCCTCATCCCCTCATCCCCTCGTTCCCTGGTCCCTTACTTATCCTAGACGAATGAAGTGTGTAATTTGAAATTAGCCGAGCTCAGCGGCACCTTTGTGTGCACCTGCTGACACCGTGTCCTTGTCCACGGCTACTCAGTTACGCACCGCAGCCTCAAGGACAAAGGACCCCTGTCTTTATACGAGCTACGTTATGCATACACACACATATATATATATATATATATATATATATACGTACCTTTAAGTTATTGATTTGTTTAGTTAAGCGTACGCATCTCATTTGGAGCTTCATTCAGTTTTCAACATCAATTTGCATCTGGCGAATTAATTCGTTACCGATTCCAAAACGTAAAATCAAAAGCACAATTTATGACCGCACACATCTGCATGTACATTTATAATCTGACTAATTTTAGTATTCATAAACGTATCCAACAACAACAAACATAATATAGCTGAACCAAGTCCGCCTGCATAGACGTTGATTGCTGCTAATCAGGTTTTCTTTTTGCCCAAATTGATTTCATTTTCATATTTCAATTTCGAAACGATTCGAGCAGTCGACCAGACTCGCACTAAATGCAAAATCAGTAAGACCAGTAGTCGCGACATGATATAAATTAACTGTTTTGACTTTGTGAAATGAAATGCGGCCTCTTTGAAATTCCAATTCAAATCGATCTCTTGCAGCAGCCACCAACAAAAAAAAACAAAATACAAATCAGTGGGTGACCAACAGCAAAACAGGCAGAAAGAATGCCACAGTCTGTGCTACGAGGACTTTGAGATACCCTAAATGAAGGGGCTAGGAATTTGCTGTATTTTTATATAAACTACATATACACCTTATTATTATATTACACGGTAGATTGGTGCCAGAAAAAACCATGTAAAAAAGACATTCAACAAATTTCGCGACAGTAAAATTGTCAAAAATTGATCTCCAAAAAACTCAAATCATGTTAAAAATTTTAAAAAAAAATTGTATTTTAAATTTTTATTTTAAAAAAAGAATTAGGTGTATATATAGATATATGCATATATAGCTATCTATAAACAAAAAGGTTCATTGATTTTAGCTGACATTGTTCGCTTGAGCATTAAATCTTAAATTGCAGATTATCTAATTTGCAAAAGTGCTATTCTTCATTAAAAACAAGTGGGGAAGGATTATCTTCGGCGTACCGAAGATTTTATACTCTTTCCGAACCTATAGGAAATTTTCACTCTGCCAACTGCACCACTGAAATTTCATAAGCTGTACAAAATCGTTTTGTCGCGTAACATTTTTCTTTTTTTGTTCTAAGAATATTTAATTCATTGCCAGTTGTATAGCATCTGTGCAAAGTTTCATGGCGATAGATTCAAAAACATGGGATTTATGGCCAAAAGCGACTTCGAGTTGTATGGCAGCTATAAGATATAGTGATCCAATCCGACCAGCTCCAACCAATATGAAGTCTCTTTGAATAATAAGTATCAGTGCAAAGTTTCATCGCGATAGATTCAAAAACATGGGATATATGGCCAAAACCGACTTCGAGTTGTATGGCAGCTATAAGATATAGTGGTCCGATCCGGCCGGCTCCAACCAATGTGCTGTCCCCTAGAATAATAAGTGTCTGTGCAAAGTTTTATCGCGATAGCTCCAAAACTGAGGGACTAGTTTGCATACATACAGACAGACAGACAGACAGACAGACAGACAGACAGACAGACAGACAGACGGACATGGCTAGATCAATTTGTATTGTCATTCTAAGCATACTGGCAGTAACTTTTGGGGGTCTCCGACGCTTCCTTCTATGCGTTACAAACTTCAGGACAAACTTAATATACTATTTTCTTCGAAAAGAGTATAAAAATAAAATATAAACAATGTAATATGTGCTATACTGTATTCTATTTATACTCATGTATTATAGTAATAGTGTTAAAAAATAAAAAAAATTGTTATTTCAACATAAGATTCCCAAATTTGTATTCATTTAAAATATAGATTAAATATTCTAGACAATTTTCCTCATTAACCACTTCAAATTATATATAGTATAAGCCATATCTGCAGCTTCGAGCTGCAACTTACACTCAACAGCAGTTGTATATAGTGCAAATACCCAGCATAACTATGCTCGAGGGTATAGAATCAGTGATATTTAAAATCTATATCATTGAAAGTAGCATTTTCGGCTTTTTGGTCGCTGGCTGCTGCTGGCCATATCCATATCTTTTTGTATCGTTAGAGTTGCCAGCGCAGCGATTTCTTTTCGGCTTAAATGGTTTATGTGCGTTTGCAACCAGTTTAGGCCGAAGTCGCTGTTGCTGTTGCTGTTTTCGTATTCAATTTAAAACTTTTAGGTGGGCCGTGGCCGGCGCCTTTGAAGCGTGCATCTCGTTTACCACGTGCCGTGCCCCACTCAGACTCCGATGCTGACTGAGATGCTGACTGAGACGCCAACGCCAACGCAGACTCCTCAGAGATTTGCGTCAGCAAACCGCGTGCCAAGCCGAAGGAGAATTGTGGCTGGAAAGGGCGGAGGGGGGATTGGGGATTGGGTCCGCAAAGCCGTTACAAAAAATGCCGCTGCCGCCGCTGATCCAATGATCCAATCAAATCAGCGCCAAAGCGCCATTTGAATTAATAAACAAAAAAAAAAGCTTTATAAAGCAAAACACACAAATATTGATTTTATTATTCATAAATATGCATTTTCGATTTTTGTGAGCGACAAAAACAAATTCGCCGCTTTTGTCAAGTCGAGTAGCAATTTGAGCGATTTTAATGAGGTGCTCAGCATTTTATGATTTAATTATGCGTTCATTTAGTGGCTACTGCTAATAATGTATCTACTATTGTTGTTGTTGATTTCAGTTAATAGTAGTATTTTTGTGCCATATCAAAGCCAGCGCCTGAGCCCCATTTGTTGTGCCTTAATTATGTGTGTTGTCTTTTTGCTTCTATTTTTATTTATACATTTTTGTCTGTTAAATTCCTAATGAATGCCCCATTTGGCGATCAGCGGGGGTGTTTCGGTGTGTCTTTTGGCTTCTGTAGGCAGACATGCGACAATGATTTAAATGATAACGAACCCCATCTGCATAATGTAGGCGGCGACTATTTTTGGCATTACGGAAAGTTTTATATGAAAGGGAAGCCAAAATGAAATGGAGCCAGGCGAAAATGAGCCTCATTCATGGATCAATTAGCTAGCCAAGAAATTATAGAATCAACGAACAGAACTTTGAAAGCTTTCACTTAGTTTGAATAATCTGTCCATTTGTATAGTCTGCGAGTCTGTAAGAGCTAGAGAAACAAAATTATGCAACAAGATCTTATCAAACTATACGATTCTCAGGAATTTCAGCAAGATCTGCTTGATAGGTAGATTCAGTGATCTGCATATGTGAGTGTTGTGTATAATAAACTAATTCTGATATCCCATTCTCAGTAACATGGGAGTACCCACACTAACATACCCTACCAGGATTCTTTAACCGTTCAAACTTTTATAGCTTTGCCAAAACTTATCAAAATTTGGATCCCGAGGCAGATTTGATAATGGCCAAAGCTTTTTATTAGATCTGCATTTAAATTTAGAACAATTTCGATATTTCGATTTTCTATGAAGTAAAGTCCCTCCCATAACTCTCTAAAAACTAATCTGATTTGCAAACCCCTGGGCAATTTTGATCGTGTTTTGACCTCTTTATTAGATATGCATTAAAAATTTGAATCATTTTCTGATTTTCGATTTTCTATGAAAAACAAGCCAGGAAAAGGTTCCCAAGTCCCAAGAAATGCCTTTCCAACACTTGAAGCTCCCATAACTCTGTCGAAACTTATCAGATATTCGAATTCACTGAAAAACAAGCCACTCAAACGTTCCCAAGTGCCTAGAAAAAGAACTCCAAGCTATCGAACTCCCATCACATTGTATTTTAACAAATTATATCATCTATACATCAGATCCACTTTCAGCAATTCCATTTCCGTTAATCCTTCAACTGGAGCCGAACTCTCATTTCCGCATGCGCTGAACAACAACAACAAAAGCAATTGGTAAGAAAACCCCAAGCGATGGCTGTGGGAGAGCAGCATGGATGGGAGGAGGCGGAGGAGGCGGAGGAGGAGGAGGAGGTGGAGGAGAGCAGCAGCAGCCTAGAAGACAGACCCTCAGGGCTGAGGTGAGCTGGCTGGCGACATATGTAGGTTGCGTTTTGTAGCTTAGAATCAAAGTCGGATCAGCGCAAATCTCTGTGATCTCTGGCGGCTCTGGTGGCTCTGGATGTGGCTGACGTCGCTGCCGCTGCTGGCGTCGCTGCCGCAGTCGCTGCCGCTGCCGCTGCTGCTGTCGGTTGAACACTTTGATGTCCTAATTGGTTTATTACTTTGTCGGCATCTCGAGTCTTCTTTGTGTTTTGTTTTTTATTCTTTCTTATGCTGTTGCCTGTTTTATTTATTTCTTTATTTCTTTGGGTTTTCATGCGGCTGCATTGTGTAAAAAAACCCGCGCCCGTTGCGGCTCTCGCAGCTCGCAGCTCGAATCTCTTGAGCCGAGCTCCAAGCCTCGAGCCTCGCAGCGACTGAGCACGCGCACAGAACAGGAACGGGAACGGGAATGGGCACGGGAATGGGAATGGGTTTAAAAAGCACAGCACAGCCAGTTACAAGAGATCCCAACGATCTTCACCCAGTCTGCTGTCCTGTTTACAATGTTTCCGCGTGTGCGTTCAATCAACATGTTGCGATATCAGCGCAATTTGTCATCCCATAAACAACAATGCAACTCGGCTAAATGCTTAGCCGTATATCATATGCCAGCCAGGGAAATAATCGCTGGCAGTAAGACTATATGTACACCCGGGACAGTAGAAGGACCTACCTCAACCAGATTAGGGGTAAATACAACATGTGGAACTTTCATTACACATTCTTCACACTTTTCAAGTCTTTAAACATTTTTCGAAATATAATTTGAATATAATATATTTTTGCATATTGGAGAAAATTCAGAAATAATTCTTTTAGTTGTTTCCCATTTTACAACATTAACTAAACCTATCTAAAACTAATGTTGTGCTTATGGTTTATGCTTAAGCATAAGGTTATTTGGTATTATCCTGTGCTGTTTAGTGCCTGTTGTATCCTGCGCCGCTGTCGCCTCAGCTGCTGACGTCTCCTTTGACGCTGGCGCCTTAAAGTCAACAGGCGAATCAATCTACGCAGTTTAGCTGGCGATATTGTGCTGCTTGTGCTTGTGCTGCTAGTTGAACTTGCTGCTGTTGTCGTAGTTGTTGTAGTTGTGGTTGTATCGTAATCAGGATAATCAGGGTAATCAGGATAGCTGTAGTCCTGACTGCTGGCCTGCTGAGCCAGCATCAAGCAACAGAGCAGTCCAAAAAGTAGAACCAATGTAAAGCGCATTGTAAAGTGTTTGAGTACTAAAGCTTTGACTTAACCAACTGGCTTATATATACCAATAATATCTTGTATTGCACCTTGGCAGCATATCAATGAAACAGCTGCTGTAACTGTAAACAGGTGTTTACTTCCGTTCTAAGTCGGATGTATGCTCAGCTGATCCATGTTAAACACAAATTATCAAGTTCAAAATGTAATGAAAGAAGTAACACTAACACATTATTTGTTTACATATTGCTTTGCATATTGGTTAAGAGGTTATGATTTCTTTAAAGACTTTAATGAAATATTTTAAGTAAACCAATAAATCTATTTAAACTCTTTTCGAAGAAAATTATATATTAACTTTGTGTTGAAGTGTGTAATTCTTAGGTAGCGTCGGAGACCCCCAAAAGTTACCTCCAGTATGCTTAGAATGACAATGTCTGTCTGTATGTATGGATACTAGTGCCTCAGTTTTTGAACTATCGCGATGAAACTTTGCACAGAGACTTATTATTCAAAGGGACAGCACATTGGTCAGAACTGGCCGGATCGGACAACTATATCTTATAGCCGCCATACAACTGGAAGGCAGTTTTGGCCATGTATCCCAAGTTTGCCATGGCACGCCGAAGATAATCCATCCCCACTTGTTATACTCTGATACCGAAGGTACTCATAGTATATTGGTTTTGTCGAATGTCCGTCAGGCCGTCCGTCTGTCCGTCTGTCCGTCTGTCCGTCCGTCCGTCTGTCTGTCTGGATGAACGCGCGTATTTCCGAAACGATATTAGATAGACTCTTGAAATCTTTTGCGTTATGATTATAGCTATCTGCTTCAGATCAAGTTTATTCCAAATTTATGCCACGCCCACTGGGAGGCTGGCAAATCGATAACATGTCGATACACCTCAAATCACAAATCGATTAAACGTGAATAACTCCCACAATTTTGAAGCTAGAGTAATCAAATTTGGTAGGTATATTGCTGGTGACCTCCCGAAAAAATTGGATCCTAGGTTAATCGGCCACGCCCATTATTACGCCCACCAGCCCCCCTCCAAAATTAATTTGAAATGCTTATATCTCCCGCAGTTTTAGAGCTAAAGTCACCATATTTGGAATATATATTACTGGTGACGTCCTCTACAGATTACAGAAACAAAATTTCGACCACGCCCACTCCCGCCCCCGTAATCGCGAAAATCGATATACATGAATGCACAATTCGATAACACGTGTATATTTCCCGCAATTTTGAAGCTAGAGTCCCCAAATTTGGAATTTAGACTAGGGCTGACCAGCCCAAAAGATTGCGTCCTGGATTTTCCGGCCACGCCCACTAGAACGCCCCCCAGCCACCCCGCCCCCACGAAACACGGAAGCCTATATCTCGCACAGTTTAAGAGCTAGGGCCACCAAAATTGGAGGATAGACTTATTGTCAGCCCCCCTAAAGATCGGCAAAAAATTTTGGGGCCCCGCCCCCTCCCGCCCCCAAAAATCGCGAAAATGTATATCTTCCACAGTTTTAGAGCTAGAGTCACCAAAATTGGAGGATAGACTTATTGTCAGCCCCCCTAAAGATCGGCAAAAAATTTTGGGGCCCCGCCCCCTCCCGCCCCCAAAAATCGCGAAAATTTATATCTTCCACAGTTTCAGAGCTAGAGTCATTAAACTTGGAAGATAGAATTCTGGTCAGCCCCTCTAAATATCGGTAAAAAAATTTGGGGCCACGCCCCCTCCCGCCCCCAAAAATCGCGAAAATGTATATCTTCCACAGTTTTAGAGCTAGAGTCAAGAAATTTGTAAAATAGACTTCTTGTCACTCCCTCTAAAGATCGGCCAAATTTTTTGGGGCCACGCCCCTTCCCGCCCCCAAAAATCGCGAAAGCTTATATCTTCCACAGTTTTAGAGCTAGAGTCACCAAAATTGGTAGATAGACTTCTGGTCACCCCCTCTTAAGATCGACCAAAAATTTTCTGTTCACTTGCTTTCAGCTGTTCTTAAAATGGTATCAGAGTATTACGCAGTCGGCTCCGCCCGACTGCAACGTTCTCACTTGTTTTTTTTTATATTCATATAAAAGCATATGTCAAAAGACAAAAATATATGTAATACACAAATGATATTTATAAATTTTATTTTAAACAGTAATCTCTATTCTCTTAAAGCAAAACTGTCCAAAAATTATTTTATTTATAAAATAATTGATTAATGTCCATTGAATGCAAAAATAGTATTTGAAAATGGTGCAAATATAAATATAAATATCATTGGCGAACAAATTACATGTATAATTTCTCATACGTTTATCTGTACCTCTTTTAGATATTTTTTCCACCTCCTAAAATGACAAACAGCAATGAAAATTACAATTAATTTATGTATATTTTATTTATTATTTCAATTTTTCAAAAAACATAATGCTAGTTACAAAGAATATTTGCTTAAATATTGAACCATATCCTGTCTCAAAGGAAGTGAAGTTATAAAAGATATACTTAAACTTAGAAAAAAGTGTGAATTAGTTTACTGCTACTAATTGCAACAATTCTAACTTAAATCAGCCGCTTCGCCTGCGCTGCTGCTGCTGACGTCGGCGTCGCTGTTGTTGTTGCTGCTGCTGCTGGCGTCGCTGTTGTTGTTGTTGGCGTCTACGTCTGCGTTGCTGTTGTTGTTGCTGCTGCTGTCGGCGCCGGCGCCTCAGCTGACGCAGCAATCGACGCAGGCGGACGACTGTAGCGGATGTTGTTGTTGCTTCCGTTGTCGTTGTTACAGTTGTTGTGCTTGTTGTTGTTGTCGTTGTTGTCGCCGCTGCTGTTGTTGTTGTGCTATCCTGAGCTAGGACCAAACAACAAACGGCGCTGAGTATGAAGAGTGTTGCCAAAGCGAAACGCATGCTGAAGCTTGCTGATAAGCACTTAGAGACGCAATGGGCTTTTATATTATTATATGGCTGAGAAGCTACCTTGGTCATGTGATGTTTGTAATGGAAAAGCTGCTACCTTATGAACTCAGGTGTTTTTTGTAAGCTTATCAGACAAGAACAAGAAAAAGTGTTGCTTGAATAAATATTGTCAGTTTGCAGTGTTTGTTAGAAACGTTTTGAATTGATAAGAAAATTTAAGTATATTAAGTATTTAAGTCAAATTTGGTAGAATAAAACCAAGATATTTGGTATATGGTGAGTACATGAAAAAGAATTACAAAAGATCTTCACAGCAAATGGAAAGCTAACCTAAAATTGGAATATTTTAAGAAATGTATTTTAAAAAGTATAAAATTTGTCTTTTTTGGGCGATGTTAATCTTAAGGCATTTTAACTTTGTTTTTCGAAGAAAGTAGTATATTAATTTTGTACTGAAGTGTGTAATGCATAGAACGAAGCGTCGGAGACCCCAAAAGTTACCTACAGTATGCTTAGAATGACAAATCAAATTGATCTAGCCATGTCCGTCTGTCTGTCTGTCTGTATGTATGCAAACTAGTCCCTCAGTTTTTGAGCTATCGCGATGAAACTTTGCACAGAGACTTATTATCTAAAGGGACAGCACATTGGTTGGAATTAGACGGATCGGTCTACTATATCTCATAGCTGCCATACAACTGGAAGTCGTTTTTGGCCATAATACTTACTTCCCCACTGTTTTTACATATCTTAAACCTTCTTAAGCATCAGATAATATTACTATAATATATTTCAGAAACTAATACTCAACTCAGATTAGGCAAATGAAAAGCGCAACTAATTTATAGATTTATGGAAGCGAAACGTTGTCAACTTGGCCTGCAGCTAAACGCTGAAAGCTAGTTCTGTCGCTGTCGCTGTCGCAAGTATGTTGCAATGTTGCCGCACTCAATCAACATGTTTGCTGATATCAGCACAATTTGTCATCTTATAAGGAAGCGAACCACGCGCTGTCGCTTCTTCTGTCTTCTGTCGTTGTCGCTGTCGATCTCGCTGTGAATGTCGCTGTTGCTGTTGTTGTTGCAGACCAAGCCACGACAATGTTAGCCCGAAATCGCCACATCTCTTTTGCTGTGAGCCGTTTGGTCGTACGGTGGTCCTGTCTGAAGTTTGCCGTATTCAAAGCATAAGAAAACTCAATCAAGGCGCTCGTAAATCTTGGCACAATTTGATGAGCGCTCAGCGGGAGACCCGTCTACGTCTCAGTCTCAGTCGGAGTCGGAGTCTCAGTCTGAGTCTGCTTCGTCTTCGTCTTCGTTGGCGTCTTCGGCTCGTGTAAGAGCTCTTACATTTCTCGGCTTATTGATTATCAATGCTGTTGCCGCGTCGGGCACCATTTCCGATTCGTCATCATGCGACGAGTGAAGTTTCAATCTGCTCCGAAATATATATATATATATATATATATATATATATATATGTGTATAAAAGAGAACACTGATGTGTCTTCGCCGTGTGTGGCGCATTCTGAGTGTTTTGACAGACACACACACACACACGCACACACGCACACACACAGTTACCAGTTCCACCTAAATTTGATGCAGCACAAGCTCCGTGGACTTCAAAAGTGTGCGCCTGAGCGTTATTGATCGTCCATGTCCCGCTGTTGTGATCCGCTCCCAGCGTGAGACATTACAAAAGGCAACACACTGATGGCAACAATGCCGCTCGTTGTCGTTGTCGTTCTCGTTGTCGTTGTCGCCGCTGCAGTTGTCCATAATCTACACACACACACACATGCATCAAGCCGACGCGGTCCTTTTGAAGGTCCTTTTGGCCAAAGTTCTCGACACACACACACAGTCACAATGCTTGGCTGCGCTGCATATGCAAAACACAATGAAGTTCTTTGAAGCGCATCGCGTCAGGTAAGCGACAATTATTTATCTTACAAATTTACCTGAAATTAAATACTTACATTACAGCGACAATCAAAGCGAGGCTAGACGAGAATGCTACACTGATTGATACCCTGCATAGGGCAGTGGAACATATATAGTGTAAGAACATGATATATATAATAGGAATCTGTTGATATAGTAAGTTTGATATGGCATATCAGACAGATGGAGTTAACGATATCCTGTATAACTAACTAACTTTCGTGATTATACATATGTTATAGAACAAGAAATCAGTGAGACCATTAGAATAGATGGATTAGACCTGTAATTTACAAATCTTTAGAGTATGAGAATCTATACACTAAATATTATAGCTTTGTCTATGAAGATATGAATGGATTAACGGATAAATAGGACTCCTAAAATACTAAATTGTATCTGTTGTAATATCTGTAAAAGATAACATAAGGATTATGATAGGAAGGATAGCTAAATCAACCAATAAATATGAACTGAGGATATCCTGTGTAGTATTCGAATCTAAGAAGCTTCTTACTTCATTTTGTGTCTCTGATACTACCTGAGATCCGTTCGGGTACAAGTAAGCAAGTCTATACATCTGCCTTATGGGTTTATCCCAGCTTTATGGCCTCTCTCTGCTGTCTGTAAGACACATTTACCTAATTTGAGCACTTCTTGTTTACAGGGTAACTCCAAAGGGCGACAAATTCCCCCTTTTTAATCAGCGGCACGCACTTTGATCACCTGCCACACACACACACACACACGCACACTCAAACACACACACACAAGCCTTGTTGTTGTTGGCCGCAGTTTCAGTTGCAGTTTGCAGTTTGCAGTTGTGCTGTGAACTTACCTGGCCACAAGGTGTGACAAGTCAGCGGATTTTGCGTGTTTTCCAGCGAAATATTTAAATGCAAGATTATCGCCAAAAACAACAAAAACAAAAACAAAAGCAAAAGGCAGCAGCAAGAAAAAAAGGCTCGCTGGCTGGCTTAATCCTGCGGCAGGCCCTTTTGATCTGGTTTGCTGCTGGTTTGGCCGAGCGTTAACTAATTAGCAGCTGGGCATGGCATTTGGCTCATTTCCGCCACAGAAACCATTTCGATTAAGGCGAACTTAAAGCAGAAAGCTACCGCCACAACTAATCCAATCATAATCGCGCAATCATAATTACAACAATCGACCAAATGAAACGCAGAGACGGCCAAAGACAAAGACAACGATGATGATGATCGAAGCAAGCAACAAGCTGGCCACAAGCTAACGGGCACAAACGAACACACAAACCTACAGATCGGGTCGAAGCAGCCAGCAATAGAAGTCAACTGCAGCAGCAGCAGCAACTGGTAGCAGCAACAACAACAACAACAACAACAAGAAGCGGCAACAGGTTGCTGCTGCTGCTGCTGCTGCCTGAAGTGCTTCGTGGCCAGACAAACGTTAAGATTGTAATAACCATGTTAAAAGCAATTTACGTTTAAAGTGCTACTGTGATACGCCGCCGATGCGTTTCTTGATTAAGAACCACAGACAGAGACAGACAGAGAGAGCGAGAGGCAGATACTGTAGCTGGACAGTAAGTAGAAGGCTGCAGGAGTCGTCTGCATTGATTTGGCGGCAAAAGTTGTTGTTGTTGTTTTGTTTTTTCTTTTTGTCGAACTTTCCTTTCATATTCACAGTCCACTTAACACGCGCGTCGCATAATGCGCCTCAAAACACAAATGAGCAGCAGCAGCAGCCGCTGTTGTTGTTGCTGCTGCCCCAACGGTGGCGGCAGCCTCAGAAATCTGTGCTGCGGCGCGGCGCGCTTTGATGTTGGGAATGGCGTGTGCCCAATGCAGAGATTCCGCTTTGTTGTTTTGCCGACGCCAGCGACGTCGTCGGGCATGCAACAGCAATTTGCCGCCAACTGAGCCGCAGCGAGCGTAAAGCGTGGAGAGCAATACACAGAGAGAGAGACAGACACAGAGAGAGAGAGCGAGAGAGAGAGAGCAACTAGCTGCCCCATCATAACCCGGCAGCTCTCTGGCCCCAAACCAAATACCAGACTCCGCCAGTTGTTGGCCGTTGCTAATTTTCCTCAACGTTTGTCCAGCCTAGCAACTCACTTTGCCATGGAAAACCACTTGTAGCAGTCTCGCACCTATAGCGAATACTCTTTCCAGACTTTCAACGGCCATAAGTTGGTCAAAACTAATTTCTTTTGAATGCCGATAGCATTTAAGCCTCTATTATTGGCAATTCAGATGTTTTTCTTAATTTTTATGCACAAAAAAGAATTTTTTTTTAAAATATATATTTCTTAGTAAAGTTTGAACTACTTTTGTCAACTTTTTAAACAAAATTCTTTAGTCTTTAAATGGTTTTTTATATTAAAATGTTTTAATTAATAAACACAATATTAAGTGATTAATTCTTAAGTGAAAATGCCTGCGAAAAAGTTTGTAATATTACAAAAAAATAAAATAAATAAATGATCCTTAAAATAAAAGGCCTGCGAAAAAGTTTCGAATACTACTAAAAAAATAAAAATAAATCAAGTTATCTTTAAAATATCACTGATTTTCAGATTAAGCAACTTTGTAGTATGCAAAAATTCACTAGTCTTTAAGCAGCTTTGCTTGTTAAATTGTTATTTTTACAGCTTTGTGTTTAATCGCTGGCAAAGTTACTAATTCGTATAATTCGCATAATACGCTTATTTTGTTATCCTAGGTGGTCCAGCTTTATATTTTTGGTTTTATCTCTGATAAATTTCGGTCTTTATGCTGCAAGAGCGCTGCAATTATGATGTTAATCTGCTGAAATTAGAGCTGTGGACGCTGTAGCACCTGTTGCTTTTCCCACACATTGTTGCAGTTGTTGCAAAACGAACAACAAGCGCGCAGCTGCAACAGCAACAGTAAGAGCAGCAGCAACAGAAACAGCAGCAACTGTTGCCGTCCTGAAGGATCAAAGGCCGTTACCGTAACTCTCAACTGCTGACTCCTGAGTGTGATCCGTTAATAAAGTTGTGCACATTGACTGAAATTTTAATTGCTTATCGAGCGCGACCTGTGCACATCTGTTGTGAGATTAGAGCAAGGCAACGAAGGGGCAAGAGAGCGAGAGAGAGAGAGAGACACAGAGAGAGAGAGACAGACTTGTGTACGATTGATGTCAAGCGCTGCGACTGCGGCAACAGCGACTTTGAAGATTATGCCGAAAGTTATGATGGTAGCAGCAGCAGCAGCAACTACTCCGGCTCCAGGTGTTCTGGCCTAGCATGCGAAATTATATGGCTCAGTGGCAGCAACAGCAGCAGCAGCAGCTTTAACTACGCAGTGGCTGCTGCTTCTTCATCATCATAATGATCATCATCATCATCATCATCATCAGCTGCTGCTGCGACTGCTGCTGGCGTCGCTGGGCAATGCGGCAAAAGATGAAAGGTGGCGGCAACACTTTGATGCGGCCAAGATCAAAGCTGCCGATTGTTTACATAATAGTGGCCTTTGAAACGGAACAATAGAATGCCAGGATCAAAGACACCGACCGGTTAGTGCGCTTAAGCGAAATGAATGTCCATGCATCCCGCATCCATCGACGGGGCCAACGCAACGATCATCTGTTTCTGCTGCTGCTCTCTTTGTTGCTGCTGCTGCTCTTGGGCAAAAGTAGCACTCGTCTTCATCATGATCATGATCATCCTCTCGCGACATCATTATGCTCGGCTTTCAAACTCAAACTGTGCGCAAGTCGTGTGCGACTCTTGTTGTAATTGTTGGCCACAAGAGTTACAACCCAACTGCCCCTGCCCCCCACCTAGCCCCACCTTTTGTACAAAAAATGCTCCCTGCTGATTGCGCGTTAAATGTTTATGGGCATTCATCGCGTGCTGTTCGGCGGCGTTTTAATTGCCCCCAATGCAGCGGCGACAGAGTCAAGTGCCACACGGTGCGTATGAGCAATGCGAGCATCCACCAATAATCTCCAGAGATGTCGCCGCATAATAATTGCGTACGCGCACTCGTACTTAATGCAAAATTATTGCACTGCCTTTCCAATTCTCACTTTCAACTTTGCCGACAAGTCTGTTATCTCTCTCTCGCTCCCTCTCTCGCTTTTTTTGCTCTGCTTCTGCCGTAGGCCTACAAATTTCTCTATTAAGCAAACGATCAGCGCTGGCAAATAAAATCAATTTAGTCTGCGATAAAAAAATGAAGGCAAACACAACAAAAAATAAACATTTGCAAAATACAATTTTATGGCTACCAATTCCATGAGCAGTTAAATTCAAGTATGCGGCGTTGAAAGATCGTAAAAGATTGAAATATTTCGATTTCGGCAACTGCCAACTGGTAACTGGTAACCGGCAAAAGGCGCAATATCAAAGCCAAAGATATGTTTTTTTTTTTTGGTTTTTTGCTTTTAATGATCGGTCATTAATTGAATTCCGTATAGAAATGGAAATGAAAATGCGTATCAAAGGGCCGTGGCGTAGTCCCTGTTCAATAAAATCCAGCATGCATATGCCACATGATTTCTCTCGCTTTTCGGCAGCAATTTCGTATGGGAATTAATTTTTTTTTTATTTTTTAGATTTACAATTAGATAAAGTCGCGTCCGACTACTTTATTGAGATTTTATGTGTTTAAGCCGCCGTCCCACATATGTATGCCACAAGATATATCCCAGGGCCACAGCTCGCCAACGGACTCTTCTTCCAAGAAATGCCGCGCGATCATAAAACACAAAAATGCGGCGCATTAAAAAATCAACAGCAAAATAACAAAAACAAAAACAAAAAACCATATGCGATGAGCGAATTATTTGAGGCGGGCCCTGAGCGCAGCATAAAACGTAACTGCATTCAAAACTGCAATTACACTAAATTAGCATTAAATGTGCGTTAAATGTGCGACAAACAAAAAAAAAAGAGCAATAAAACAAAAGACTTAGGCAACGAACTGGCAGCAGCGCAAGAGATGGCGAACCGAAAACCGAAATAAAAAACCAAAAGCAACGAAAAAAGCAAAAGAAGAAAAATGAAAAAAAAAGGCAACAGCAGCAAAACCGAAACGAAAACCAGAAGCCATTTCGGCTTTCGATTAAGCAGATCAAAGGCGCTGATAAAAGCGGCCATAATCGTAAGACGATTATTAACAAGTAGCCGACGTCAGCTGCGACGCAGCGCTGCCCACGCCAGCGTCGACGTCGACAGAGCGCGAGAGAGAGAGAGAGAGAGCGAGCGAGCTGCGCGCGTCGCTTTGCGCATAATTCTTTCAAATTGCATTGCCTTGCAGTTTATTATTAGTTTTGTTATTATTTTGCGTATTCTAAACAAAAACGACGAGCACGCCGAGAGAGCGAGAGAGAGAGCGCGTACGTACACGTGAGCTGCAGTTGGCAGCGACGCCGACAGCGACAGCGACAGCGAAGTCGACAGCGGCAGCGACAGCGACGCTTGGCAAAGAGCGACAACAAGGCAAGGTACAAATTTCATTCCGTTTCGAGCATTCGACGTGTGCGGACGTGTTCCATCAAGTGTCTACACACACCCAAAGAAAGGTCTCTCACCACACTCACACTCTGTCGTGCAACGGTCGTTCAAAGTGTTCGTTCGATAAACAAATGCAAAGAAATTGAAAAATTATAATAAATACATATACAAATCGATTGAAAGTGCAGCGAAAAGAGAGTAAAGGATGTGCAGCAATAAACATGCAGTGCTACAAAATGTGCATTGATCACAAACAGTGCTGAACAACTAGATAACTACAGCAAGCAAGCATTGCGACAAATACAAGGCTATCATTATTATAATAATAATCATTATCATTAACAACATCATGGCAGCTGTTGAGCTACACAAAATGCCGCACAGTCGCCGCACAGCAGCCACAAATAAATGGATTAAAAACAACAATAACAACACACACAAGCAGGTGAGTTTAACCACTGAATTTATTGGCTAAGCCATACAGTAGCCTCAGCTTAAAGCATATATAACAGCCGCCGCAGCAGCAGCAGCAACTTATTAAAGAGCGCCGCAAAAATATCAAAAGTTGCCGCTCCACAACAAAAGCAACAACAAGCAACAAAAATAAGACACGAAAGAAACAGTAGCACGTCAATTAAAATTAATAGCTTCCTACTTAAGCCGCCCCAGCGAGTTGACCGACAAACAACAACAGCAACAACAACAACAACAGCTTTATTTACGACATTAGCATATCGCCGAAATCGAAATCAATTTGAAAATCCTTTGCAAGGGCATACAAAATGAGCTTAAATTTGCCTGCGTGCGCAAAAAGCGAGCAAGAAAAATAAAAATAAAAAACTTGCCCAAAAATACAAAACACAGACGCAGAACGCAGAGCCAAGACTTTTTTAAGTATAGCTAAACAAAAAGCAGAACAAAAAAACCCTCATCAGCAACAACAGCAACAACAACAACAAAGTGCAGGCCGCTTTCGTGCGCTCCACTTGGCTTGAAGCCGAAACCGAAAGAAAGAAACAGAAAGAGAGTCCCAGATCTGGCCGTATCGTAGTTGTAGTTGTAGTTGTAGTTGTAGTTGTAGCCTGTGCATATAGCCTGGTAGTTGCTACTGTTTTCAAAGTTAAGATCAATGAGTGCGACGACTGCCTTTGGCTGCGGCTGCGGCTGCTTCACTCGTGTGTGTGTTGGCCCGAACTGGTTGCCTGCTGGCTGCTTTGCAACATGCCGCAGAGCAGACCGGAGCAGAGCAGTCCGGAGCAGCATTCGGGGCGGCAAAGTACAAAGCCGAAAACGGCACGGGTTTAGCGCGCTCAGAGTAAAAAGCGATCAGCGTCGCGCCGCGCTCGCCAGACGTGCGCACATCCCACAGATACATCTACAGCTACAGCTACACACAGATACAACACACACACACACACAGACAGACAGTGAGCTGTAGCCGGTCTAATAACACTTGGCTACATGTTTCAGGTCGCGGCGTCGGCTTTTGTTGTTGCCCGTTGCACGTTGCTGCTTGCGGCTTCATTTGAGGCTGCTTCCGAATTACCTGCGTGGCATTGCCACAGTTGCCACAGCAGTTGCCACAGCAGCAGCAGCAGCAGGAGTCGCGTTATTTCCCTGCCATACAAAGTAGTAAATTGCCGCCAACAGGTGTATTTTATGCATGCCTCAGCAGCAGGGCAGGAATCACTTTGCCAGTCTACAATTAACTTTACCTAGGCGATTGAACAAGCTACAAATTATAAGCAACCCCAACACACCGAAAACATTACAGTCTACAGTCTACAGGGATATATAGTTATGAACTATGAGCCTAACTGCTTACTTGACTTAAATGGCAGCTTAATCCAAAAAGCCCTGCAACAATGTGTTTGCTTTTATTTTACAAAATCTACGAAAGTCTTGATTTAGTAAAAGCGCTTTTCATACTCTATTTTATACAAAGTTTTCTGATGTAAGAGTTTTTAAATACCAATCTTAAACCGTTGAAGCTTTTACCTCACATAAAGCTTGCTTTGATTATATAAATCCGTCTGCCTATGGTCAAGATCTGCTCTACTCCCTGCACCTGTGGACAATTTAAGCCTGCGCAGCTTCCCTTTCAAAAATTCAGCTGCCACTTGCTTTGTTTTTGCATTTTGCGCGCTCTTTTTCAAAACGTCGACAAACAATCGCACAACAACAACAATATAACAAACAACAGCAACAAAAGCAAAAACAAAAAAACAATGGCAACGGAAGTTTATTTATGCCTGGGCCGCTATTTATTTAAGCGTATGCGATAAGCCGCGTGAGACAGAGATAGACAGAGTGAGAGAGAGGGAAAGGGAGAGCTGCTGTGCTAATGAGTTGATGCAGGGTTGGGTGGTGCTGGTGCTGGTGGTGCAGAAGCAGCCAAAAGACGCCGCAAAGCCAGGCAAAACAAAAATACAAATACAAAACACAAATAAAAAGAGGAACAAAAACAAAAAGCACTTCAGTGATACTCTGTTCCCGTTCCCGCTGGCACTTCAAGCCGCTCCAGTTGCCGCTCTTTTTCCTTTGATTTGACAAGGTCGTTATTGATTATGTTGCATTTTTTACAGTGTCTGTTGGAGTGTGTGGCGTTTGTGATTTGTTAAATGCAATGAAACTAAAAAATATCTTTATATTTGACAACTAAACGTTTAGATCAAATGCAAAATATATATTATTTTAGAAATGGTAATGCAAATAAATGAAAATGTGAACTAATTATAGATCAAATCAAAAATATATATTTTATTTTAGAAATGTTTATTCAAATGCATAAAAATGTGAACTAATTATATAACAACAACTGCGCAAATTGGTTTAGGACTTTGTGTTATGAATAGCATTTAACAATAAATCAAAAATACTAGAAATAAAATATAAATTAGTTCAATTTATGGCACCTTTGTGCAACGTTTATAAATAATTATAAGCCATAAATTGTTTGCAGATTTGTTTATGGAAAATAGAATAGTACTATTAGCTGCACAAGCTCAAATGTATAGCAATTAACACACACAATCACACACACACAATCAAATCAAATTAATTCAAGTCCCCCCACGGGGCGTATGCTTAATTTTAATAAAAATATATAAATAACACAAACTTAGCGCCAGCAGCAATAGCAACAGCAACAGCAACAGGCAGCGCCACTTGACTATTTGCAGCAATTAATAACAACTGACAATTTAATCGTCGCGACAAGTAGTTGGCTGCCAGCCAGCCCCCAGACTGAGCAGTCGCCTAGATACAGCGAGAGAGACAGAGAGAGATAGAGAGAGATAGAGATAGAGAGGGGGGGGGGACATCAAGGCGCCTTTGTCGGCATTGCTGGCCGCAAGAAATCGGAATACAGGCAAACCAAGAGAGAGAGAAGAAAAACAAAAACAAGCCAAAAGCAAAATATTAATAAGCAGTGCCCGCAATTAATAGCGCAACTTAAGACGCTATATAGGGTAATTAAGCGGCGCTTGTGAACATTTTTTCCTTTGCCCGAGCCGACGACGACGACAGAGCAGCTGCCTTGTTGTTGTTGTTGTTGTTGTTGTCGATGTTGTCGGCGCTGCCGTTTTTTCTCTTAACAGGTAAACAACAAGTGCAACGTACGCTCGAATCTAAGTATCTCTATCTCCCATTTGTATCTGTGTGTGTTTGTGTGTGTGTGTGTTTGTCAATGTGGGCACGCGTTTTGTTTACTCAAGCGTAAATCCGCGCACACACGTAATTTTGTTAGCTTTCTTCTTCTTGTTTGGTTTTTGTTGTTGGGTCGTGGTTAACATTAGAAGATCGTAGGCGCAGCCCCAAAAACTAAATCGTCAAGCATGTCAATAAGCGAGGGTCACCTCAAACATAAGCATATGTATGCTAACTACTATAACTTTGTACAAACCGCACAGATTTGTATACGCTTTGATATCTAGCTATAAAAAAAAAAATAATCTAAATTTAAAAAACTAAATTTTCGTTTAAAATTCTTTAAAAATATTAAGACACTTCGGCTTTCATTCAAGTTTTGTACAATCATACATATTTGCTTTATTATAATGTTTCCATGTGTGCAATTACTTATAGAAAAAAGTATCTATCAAATAATCTAGCAAATGGTTTTGCATAAATCAGCATAAAGTGTTAAGAACAAACAAATATTTTTCATTTAAATATAGCCGCTAAGTAATGCAACTTTTACATTAGAAGAAATGGAATAGTGTAAAAGTTCAAGCACAATTTATATCATGCATATAATTCATTCAAATAATGCTGCGTACTCTTGGAGCAACCCTCTCTGCGATGCCGCTGCGAGCGTTAGAATTCTTGTCAATTTGTTAAGCGGCAAACATCAGAGAGTTGCTTTTTTGTTCTTGTTGTTGTTGTTGTCTTTGTTTTTTTTGGTTACTTGGTTACTTGAATTCCGAAGGGGGAAGGCCCGCAGCAGACAGACGCACTGACAGGCAGCAATCAAAACAGCAGCGATAGCAAAACTGAACAACTGATTGAAGGAAAGTCGCTCGATTTGTATACGAAAAACAGCAGCAGCAGCAGCAGCTGAAACGACTGCAGCTTAAAGCTATCAGCTAGTGGCTTAAAGCTTAAATGCGCTACCGTTACTCGAAACGCTGTTGGTCAACTTGTTGGACAACCTGGCCAGGTGTGTGTGTATCGCTGTGTGTGCGTGTGTGTGTCCATAATTGTTCTTTGCTGTTTTGTAGGCCTCCTCTCGAAATTGTCCGTGTCATTTGCATTTTGTCTGCAAATTGTCGTTGCTAGAGGCAGCAGCAAGCAGCAACAGCAGCAAACAGCAACAGCAGCAGCAGCAGCAGCAGCGGCACAACTTCAAAGCCAAAATAAACATTGATTGAAGATTTCTTTACGATTTCTGAATGGTTATTTATGCAGAGACAGCGGCGCAGACAGGCGGACACAATTGACAGACTGACACACTGAGACACTAAAATCGTTGCCTTTGACTGTATGTTGTTTGTTGTTTGCGGCACGCGTTTTGTTGTTGCTGTTGTTGTTGTATCATTTACAAATTGCTGGAAAATAGCGTAAAATCAAAACAACAATAGCACAACAGCAAACAGCAACAAATCGCCGCTGCTCATTTGATTGATGTGCCACAGCCGACCTTAAGTTCAAAGCCAAGAACAGCAACAACAACAGCAACAACAACAACAACAACACAACAGACATCGACGCCGCTGATTACCACGCGTCAGCGGCCATGACAATGTGAGAGAATCTAATAAGTGTGTGTGTGCGTGTGTGTTTGTTGACTGACAGTGTTGCCCACAGGGCGTATGATTAATATTATAATATGTGTGTGTAATAACAGAGCGCACTACTCTAGCCATGTTCGACTAAATAGCCGACTCTCTAAACCACTCTCTCGCTCTCTGTAGCTGCGGCCAACAACAACAACAACAAAGCAGTGCACAATGTAACACAATAACAACAGCAACAACAGCAACAACAAAAACGTAACGAAATGCGCGGCAAAAATGTCTTTGATCTTATCGCAAAGCTTCTTGCTCGCATTTTGATCAAAGCAAGTTTTTCCGCCAAAAACAAAAAAAAATACAAAGGCAACAACAATAACAGAAAACCACAAGAGCAACAGGCGGCCGCCGCAGCATGACAGCAGCGAGAGCGAGCGGGAGAGAGAGCGAGAGAGAGAGCGAGAGAGAGCAAACGCAAGAGAGCGCTGAGCATTGATATTTACGAGCACACATTATGACGACAAACAACAACAACAAGTTGTGAATGAGTTTTGTGTGGTGACACTGCCAGCGAGAGAGGGAAAGAAAGAGGGAGAGAGCGTGCGACACGTGAGTAGCTGGATGGGTTAAATAAACTTGAGTGCAGCTTTAAAGCTCGCGGCTTGCAATTGACAGCAAATACATTTTCATTTCACTTTATCAGCCGGCACTTGCAATTAATTATATAATCACTTTAGAACAGCAAAACAAACGAGAAAGGATTAGCCTCGCAAAAAACAACAACAAGCTGCGCACGCGCTTCAAACACTGGAAGATATCTCTCGCTCTCGCTCTCTTGTCTGGAAGTTGCGCTATTTCGTTACTTCATTGAAAGTAGGCATGTACATACATACATATGTACATATGCATAATGTGCAAAGGGAATAATTAAAGCAGAAAACAGACAATGCATGCTGACGCTTTAAATTCACGGAAGTTATGTACATAAATGCATTACGATTTAATTATTTTGTCGCTACTGATGTGATATTGAGAATCTATTAAGTAAATTAAGACAATTACTTACGCGAAGCGGGCTGCAAGATGGCGAAAAAAAGGCTCTGCCAGCTTTTGAGCTTGTAAATTCACAAATAAAAGAACTTTCACAGACAGCGGTTACATATATACACATATATGCACTTTGTAGACACTTAAAGTATTAAATACACTAAATAAATGTTTGCTTTAACACAAATATGAAATTGAATTCGCGTCGCGATAAAATTTTGCTCCTTGCGCCGATCAAGCAATGCAGCGAACTGAGTCAAAATGACGCTCACGCCATCATGCGGCGAGTTGCGGCTCTATTTGAGTTGTGTTTCTTTTGCAATAGAGGGACAGCAGGTGGCGTGTAAGGAGAGCGTGACGTCACTGCTTAGGCCTTTGTTTACTTTGATGCACTGTGCGAAATTGAATCTGAAATAACTTCTATGTGCTTACTCTCTTGCAGACGACAACAGCAACAACAACGTCGCAGCACTGCAATCTGTTGCTGCTGCTGATTGCGCTCAGTGCTTTGCCGCATGCCAGCAGCAATAGCATTAACAGCAGCAGCAACAACAGCAACAACAACCACAACAACAATCGCAACGACAACATTGAAACATTTGGCGTGGCCAAGACGCCACTGGAGCTGGAGCTGGAGCAGGCGGAGGGCAATGCGAATTCTCTGCATAGCAGCAGCAGCAGCAGCAGCAGCAGCAGTAGTCTGAATATGATACAGCGCAACTATATGGTGATGCATCCGGCTGGAGCAGGTGGCTCAGCCGGCAGCGGGGATCACAGTGATGACGCCAGTGCCGATCAGAGTCGCTCGCTGAAACGCGCCGCGCTGACCAACACGAGCATCACGTGCAACGATGGCACCCATGCCGGCTTCTATCTGCGCAAGCAGCCCAACTCCAAGAAGTGGATCGTCTTCCTCGAGGGCGGCTGGCACTGCTTTGACAATCGGTCGTGCCGGGCGCGCTGGCTGCGACTGCGGCATCTGATGACCTCCTCCCAGTGGCCAGAGACAAGAGATGGTGAGTGGTTACTTTATAGTAGTCTACAAGTTTATTAGTGGATTCGGATTGCAAGTGAACTGTATCCGAATCGACTTTCCCGCATAACTTTACCTTCTTCCCGAAAACTAATTCGTATTTACTCTCTCTCTCCCTTACAGTTGGTGGCATCTTGTCGCCGCACGCCGAGGAGAATCCCTACTGGCACAATGCCAACCATGTCCTGGTGCCCTACTGCAGCAGCGACTCCTGGTCGGGCACACGCACCGAGCCGGAAACGAGGGATCGCGAGAATAGCTGGCGCTTCATGGGCGCCCTGATACTGCGCCAGGTGATTGCCGACCTGATTCCGCTCGGTCTGGGCCGTGTGGCCGGCGGTGAGCTGCTGCTGGTGGGCTCCTCCGCTGGCGGCTTGGGTGTCATGCTCAACTTGGATCGCGTGCGCGACTTTCTGGTCAATGAACGCAAGCTGCAGGTGACGGTGCGTGGTGTCAGTGATTCGGGTTGGTTCCTCGATCGCGAGCCGTATACGCCCGCTGCTGTCGGCTCCAGTGAGGCGGTGCGTCAGGGCTGGAAGCTGTGGCAGGGACTGCTGCCCGAGGACTGCACCAAGGCGCATCCCACGGAACCCTGGCGCTGCTACTTCGGCTATCGACTGTATCCCACGCTTAAAAGTGAGTTAGAACTCTTCGTAATTGAAAGAGTCAGCCACTAACTGTTTCCCCTTCCGCTTACAGCTCCGCTCTTCGTGTTCCAGTGGCTCTTCGACGAGGCACAGATGCGCGCCGACAATGTGGGTGCACCCGTAACGCCCCAGCAGTGGAACTACATACACGAAATGGGCGGCGCGCTGCGCTCCTCGCTGGACAATGTGACGGCTGTGTTTGCGCCCAGCTGCATTGGGCATGCTGTGCTCTCGAAGCGGGACTGGGTCAACATCAAGATCGATGACATCTCACTGCCGGCAGCGCTGCGCTGCTGGGAGCACTCGACGCGGCAGCGCCGCAAGCGCCACGACAAGCTGAAGCGTTCCACGGAGGCGACACTGACCACAGCAGCGCTGCAGCCGCATCCCAATGCGAATAACCAAAGACACCAGACGCGCCATCAACATCAGCAGCAGCAGCAGCAGAAGCTGAACAATGTGAAGCGCAATCATCTGAGCAAGGAGCAGCGCGAGGAGCGCAAGCGGCGCCGCCAGGAGCGACGCAAGCAGCGACGCCGCCAGCAGCAGCAGCAGCAGCGCAAGCGCGAAAACGAGGCACTTGCCGCTGCCAACAGGAGCAACAAGAACAATAGCAACAGCAATAGCAACAGCAATCACAGCAAGTCGAAGCAGCCGAGGCGACGGCAGCAACTCACAGCCGAGCAGCAGCTGCAGCGCAAGCAGCAACGCCAGCAGCGACGCAGGCAGCAACAGCAGCAGCATCAACAGCAGCAGCAACAACAGCAGCAGCAACAGTTGCAGCAGGAGCAGCCGCTGGAGCCGCAGAAGCGTCGCGCCTCCAACAGCGCCACCAAGTCGAAGCCACGCCAGCGAGTGCCGCGTGTGCCGGAGAAGTGCGGCTTGCGGCTGCTGGAGCGCTGCAGTTGGCCACAGTGCAATCACTCGTGTCCCACGCTCACCAATCCGCTGACCGGCGAGGAGATGCGCTTCCTCGAGCTGCTCACGTCCTTTGGCCTGGACATTGAGGCAGTGGCCGCAGCGCTGGGCGTCGATATGCATACGCTCAACAATATGGAGCGAACGGAGTTGGTTAATCTGCTTACACAGCAGGTGAGCTGAAGTGAGCTGATGTGAGCTGCAGTGAGCTATAGTGTACTGCAGTGAGCTGGAGTGAGCTAAAGTGAGCTGCAGTGAGCTAAAGTGAGCTGCAGTGCGCTAAAGTGAGCTGCAGTGAGCTAAAGTGAGCTGAAGTGAGCTAAAGTGAGCTGCAGTGAGCTAAAGTGAGCTGCAGTGAGCTAAAGTGAGCTGAAGTGAGCTGAAGTGAGCTAAAGTGAGCTGGAGTGAGCTGCAGTAAGCTTAAGTGAGCTGAAGTGAGCTAGAGTGAGCTGGAGTGAGCTGCAGTAAGCTTAAAAGAGCTGAAGTGAGCTAGAGTGAGCTGGAGTGAACTAAAGTGAGCTGGAGTGAACTAAAGTGGCCTGCAGTGAGCTGAAGTGACCTGAGGTGATCTAAAGTTCGCTGTAGAGATCTAAAGTTAACTGTAGTGAGCTAAAGTGAGCTGCAGTGAGCTAAAGTGAGCTGAAAAGAGCTGAGGTGAGCTAAAATGAGCTGCAGTGAGCAATGGTGAGCTGCAGTGAACTAAAGAAAGCTGCAGTGAACTAAAGTCAGCTGCAGGGAACTAAAATGAGCTAATGTGAATTAAAGTGAGCTGCAGTGAGCTGCCAGAGAATCTGTAAATAGTTGGCCTGTATATAGTTATAGCCATAGCCACACTTTGTACATATATATATCAAAACGGAGCGATTCCAATTCCTAAAAAAAACAAACCAAGCAAAAGACATGCGCATAAGTACCCAGTAATTAAGCAGAATTTATTTATATATATAAAACACACACACAAACACACACACGCATACTTATATATATCTAAAAACATATACTCGTATTCGTATTTATTCATATATATATATATATATTCATATATATATTCGCATCCATTTCTGCGTAACGAGAAACTAACACAAATGCAACCACAAGACTGTTTTTTATGTTTTTTTTTTGTATTGTAATTAATTGAGAGAACACTTAAAATAATACATAATTTATTGATAACAATTATTGTATAAGGCGGTAGCTGTTTTAAGTTTTTGTAGACTGTTTCAATTGCCCGATGCCAAGTTCGATTGTTTTTACAAATTACAAATTATTAATAACAAATTACAAATTACCTACCTCAAGCGAAAAACAAATGAGAAATTACTGAACAGCTGCCTTGAATACCAATTGCGTACCTGTGCAAATTAAATCAAATAATACTTAACATTTATTTATTTAACATACATACTTACATACATATGTAATTTAGCAAACATTTATTTTTTTATTATTATTTGCTAAATGCCCGCATTCCGTTCAAAATAATTGTACTTATCATACATTTACATTTACATTTAATTAATGGCAGATGAAGCAACAACCGAACAACTCGAATATTATTTATATAAATATTGTATAATCTATGTTTAACTATAGTTAAATACATTTAATCAATTATTAATTTACCAACTAGCAATTAACAATTAGCAATTAGCCTGTACAGAACCGGTTAAAGTTTAGCCTAAGAATTGTTGTGCTTAAAATATGCCTAAGCTAGAAGTTTAAAACAAAACATAAATGCAAAAGCAAAAGCAGCCAATTTCATTGTTACAATTTTAGTTTTCTAGTTCAATGAACCGCTTCTAATATTGTACAAAAACAACAACAACCACAACAACAAAAACAAAACACTAAAACACCCAAGAAAATCGAAGAAAAACCAACGAAAAAAAACCAGAAGCAAAAATCACAACAAATAAATTCAGATTTGTATTTAAAATTTATAAAAAACAAAAACAAACACATTTTTTACTTTTTGCAAGTGCTTATGTAAGGATTTCAGCTGTGGGATAATCTATGGGAAACTGTTAAAGGCATTCAGTTTTTACCAAGTTTCTTTTATAACGTCAATTATAGAAATATTTTTGTCCAAGTCTTATTTCTATACGAAGAATAAACTTTTTCCTTTGGATAAACGATTAAAATTTCCAGTTAAAAATAAATTTAAGCCTGTATCTCTTTCACTTTACCTCTCACTCTCTCTATCTCTGTCATTGTCTCTTTGTATCTTTCAATCCTCACCTCTCCTCTCATACTTTCGTATGTTTTTGAAAAAACTAAAACAATTCACAATTGTACCAATATTCATGATGAAAATATTTGCAGATTGTTTTCCCATCCACAATTTTCAAATTCCCAAGTTCATACACGAATTACTTGCACAAAAATAAGATGAGAGTTAATTTTCTCATCTTCAATGCGAGTATCGCATTCATTCATTGGACT
This sequence comes from Drosophila flavopinicola, assembly GCA_035042425.1. Taxonomy (NCBI): domain Eukaryota; kingdom Metazoa; phylum Arthropoda; class Insecta; order Diptera; family Drosophilidae; genus Drosophila; species Drosophila flavopinicola. The sequence continues at coordinate 13,413,761 of JAWNLL010000452.1, read as the reverse complement.
TAATTGAATGAGACAACTGCCGCCGACTAAGCTAAGAGCTCAGAGAGATTCAGATTCAGCTTGAGATTCCGCTCAATTTCTATGCATATTGTGGTGCAAATTGCGCCACAAAGGTTACAAATTATGGCTGCCTTTTAATTCAGCGCCAGCAGTTGAGCAATCAACACGTCAAACATATATATATAAGTGTCAAGTTTTCGATAAAATGTGGAAAATTGCATTATTCATTCTCCAGTTCCAACTGCTAGTGGCACCGCTCACAGGTGAGTGGAAGCGTTTCCAAACTGAAGCCAGAACTAATGCAGCTGCTCAGCCAGCTGTCCCATCTTCTTGACCATCTCGCTGGCGGGCAAGACGCTGACGGAGGCCTGCCTGGAGATTAACTGGGGACCCGATTGCTATGCGCCACCCGAGTGGGTGGGCATCTATCGCCAGGATCCGTCCGTGTCGAACTTTCAACCGGAGCTGCGCATCGATGGCATCCGCAATCGCACTGGCAAGAGGCAAACGCCCATCAAGCTGGGCAAGCTGCACTTTCCGGGCGGCTGGGATCGGCCAGTCGATGATCGGTCGTCGGTGACCAAGTACCCGAAGGGCAAGTGCCTGCCCTACTATGTGGCCAGCTACAATGGCACCGAGCTGCTCACCATCGACTGCCTCAAGATACAGCCCAACTGGCTGGCCCATCTCAAGGATGCCGCCCGCATGCCGCTCAAGCGTCTCTTTCTGCCGGGCACCCACGCCTCCGGCGCCTACATCACCAACTACAGCAAGACCAAGTCCATGCTCGTCAAGGACTATCTGGTGGCTCAGCATTTCGATGTGTGGTCGCAGCTAGTCTTCGGCATTCGCTATCTGGATCTGAGCGTGGGGTAAGCTTGGTCTTTTTTTTTTTTTTTTTTTTTTTTTTTTTAACATATTTTATTAAACAGGCTTTCTGTTACCTTTTGTGGCAACTTAATCTTGTTTTACTTTACAAACAAAAAAAAAAGGTATGAACTTATGTTACATACATGGACAAACTTATGCTATTTACAGTATTTACACTATTTACAAAATTTGAATTTTAAAGGAATCTATTAGGAAGGTCCAGTGGATGGCACCTTTTAAGTCTTCTCTTTCTTGGCTTTCTCGTTAGTCTTCTGGCGAGTGCATTAGGGTGACCACCAAGGCGTTGCAGGTAATTTGATGCGAGTTGGTTCATGACATCGCCAACTTTAGGGACATTTAAGTCTCTTTCAATGTCCCTCGTGCGCATGTACCATGGAGCTTTGCAGATTCTCCTAAGGAACTTGCTCTGGGTCACACGAATCTTGTTTATATGGCACTTTGCAGCGATGCCATACACCTGCAGCGCATATTTCCAGATTGGGCTTAGGACGCATTTGTAGATGGCTACCTTATTAGATAGCGAGAGCTTGTTGTTGGCAGATAGGAGCCACGACATTTTTTCTGCTTTGCAACGGAGCGTTTGCTGAACCATGGTTGTGTGTCTATTGAATGTAAGCCTTTTGTCCAAGACTACACCAAGGTACTTATAGGCCGGCTTTTGTTGTAGAGGTGAGCCTAGCATTGATATGACTGGACAAGTGCCTCTTCTGTTGGTAAACGTAACGCTTGCACATTTACTGATGTTAATGCCAATGTTCCACTTAGAAGCCCATTCTGTGAAGCTGTTAATGTACTCCTGCATCGCACTTGCCGCAGTGCCGATCAGTCGACTCCGAGTTAGCACGGCCGTGTCGTCAGCGTATGTGGCTAAGAGCACGTCGTTCGCTTCTACAGCAGTTACACACTGGGGTGTTGGCATGTCTGCAGTGTATATAGTGTAGAGAGTGGGACCTAAGACACTGCCTTGTGGTACTCCAGCGCATATCGGTCTTCTAGATGATATTTTGCCGTCTACAACAACGCAAAATGATCTCTCTTCCAGGAAGCTGCCAACTATCTCGGAGAGCTGCGGTGTTAGTAAGTTCTTTAGCTTGCAACGGAGGCCAGCGTGCCACACCCTGTCGAAAGCTTGCTGGATGTCCATGAACACGGCTACAGCATACTCTTTTTGATCCATGGCTTCCAGGGAAAAGTTGACCACACGGTGAAGCTGTTCAGGGGTTCCATGACGTTTCTGAAAGCCAAACTGCCATTTTGGGATAGCCTGTGCCACACCCTCTAACTGCATGATCCGGTCCAGGATAATCCTTTCAAACATTTTTGACATTGCAGGGAGAAGACTGATAGGTCTGTACGCATCAACTTCAGTAAGCTGCTTTCCTGGCTTGGGGATCATCGTAATCAGCGCTGACCTCCAAATTTTTGGAAAGTACCCTAGTCTTAAGCTGCTGTTAAAGATCAGCACTATATACAGCAAAGCTTTAAGTGGCAACAGCTTAATAGTGCGGTTGTCCAAACGGTCGTCACCCGGCGACTTTTTGACCTTCAGATTCCTAATTTGCAGAGTCACTTCTTGCAGCGTGACCGGCTGTGCAGGTGGAGCCATTTGATAAGGTGTATCAATTGTATTTTGAACATGCCTTTGCATATAATCCGATGTCAGGCTTAGTGGTTGAAATCTGTTCTCTAGATTGCTAGCGAAGATCTCGGCTTTCTGCTGACTGGTATAACACCATCCTCCACTCGGATCCTTTAATGGGCTTTTTGCAGTAGCTTGTCTTTTGAAACGGCTTGTTAATTTCCAAAGCGAGTAGTTGAAGTCTGCGTTAGGGCCTGCGTTGTCCAGCATATCGTCTATTTGGTGTTGTCTGCTTCTCGCGAGAACCTTTTGGAGGCGATTTGCCAGTCTTTTATAAATACTCCACACGCGAGTGTCTCCTGTTCTGGCGTACTCTTTTCGTACCCTTCTTTTCATGCAAAGAAGAGCAGCAGCGACGGGCGGTAACTGTGTCATGTGGTGTTGGCTTGAAATTAGTGGGGTCCTCGGGGAAGCTTTTGCTGCTGCGTATTTTATGTTGCTCGTGAGCAGTGAAATCGCATCCTCAACATCCTCTGGACCGTGTATTTCAGTGTTCAAGTTTATTCTGCAGTCCAGTTCCGCTCTGAAGACTTCAACAGAAGATCTAGGTGGGAGCAACCGGTCTCTGCGGGGGTTATATTGGGGTGAGTGGTGCAATGTAGCCATTATTGGTAAATGATCAGATGTAAGATCGAAAAGTCTATCGACTGAAAGTTTGTTCGAGGCAATACCCTTGTACAAGAAGAAATCCAACGCTGTCGGCGTGAGCTGGGTGTTGTATGAGTAGAATGTTGGGTCTCCGGTGGCTAGAACTTGACAAGTGCTACTGGCTACTGCTTCTTGCAGTCGCTTGCCTCGTGTGCACGTTCTGGTGTTGCCCCACCATGGATGTTTAGCGTTGAAGTCGCCACCGGCTATGAATCTGGATCCCAGGGAGTTTATTATGTTTACAAAGCCGTCCTTTGTCCATGGCTCTTTCGGAGGCAGGTATAATGCGGCAATTGTGACTTGGTCTTTTTGAAATCTTAAAAAATTGATAAAAACTTAATTGTAGAATTAATTTAGAGAGAATACCACGATAAAAATGATCTAGTACTTAAGAATCTGTTCCGTTTTGGCAAAGTTATGGCAGTTTGAAGTCTTCAAAGGGAATTTCTAGAATGCCAAAAAGCACTTTACATGCTAGATTTTTTGTTATTTTTGGCCTGATTTTCGACTCAAAAATGAACCTCCAAAGAATCGGTTTTCTTATGCATTTTTCTACTAATTATGACACCCACAATCGATTAAAAATAATATTTCGCGATTCTATTTTTTTTAATAAATTTTTTTCTGAAAAATAGTAAGGGGGGAGTACATGCTTTTTTCGGAAAAAAGTAAAAAAAAAATGAAGTCTTAAAAATAAAACTTAATTGTAGAACAAATTATGGGGGAAAACCATGAACAAAATGCTCTGGAACTTAAAAATCGGTTCAGTTTTGGCAAAGTTATGGGTATTTCAAATCTAAAAGGTCATTTTTAATCAGATTTAGATCCATGCCTTACCAATTTATATTTTATATATTTCACTAGAAGACTATTTACTACTAATTCAACTCCTTCTGCTCCTCCAGCTACAGGAACATGGACAGCAGCATTGAAGCGGACAACTTTTGGGTGGTCAATGAGAATATGTTCATAAATCCTTTGGCCGATGTGCTGCGGGATGTGCGTCGCTTTGTGCAGCGATCGGATGATGTGGTTGTGCTGGACTTTAGCTCGTTTCCCATTGGCTTCTACAAGCATCCGGAGATCTACAGCAGCCTGTACCATCTGCTGCGCCAGGAGCTGGGCGAACACATCTACGAGCGCAATGCGAGCATCAGCGAACATTGTGCCGATCGCAGTTTTGAGGATATGCGCATTGCTGGCCGGCAGATCCTGCTGCTCTTTCCCACACAGGAGCTGCCGCATCCGGAGAACGGTTAGCAGTCACACTACTATATAGCTTAACAGTTGACTAACGATCAGTATCTCTGGCAGAATCGGTGCTGCTTTGCACTCCCTGGCAGCGCTTCAGCACCAGCTTCATGAACATCTCCCAGACTCTGGACTATATGCGTCTGCTGTTCAGCAAGAAGCCGGATTCACCCGTGCAGGACGATGGCTGGATATTTATTGCCGTCAAGAGCATCGAACAGGCGCTCAACAATCGCAAATTGCAAACGGCCAAAGAACGTGCGGCACTAATTAACCCGAAGGTAAATCAGTGGCTAAATGGTCCCTGGGGCATCAATGCCAATGTTGTTGCCATGGATTACTTCAGCAATACGAATCTGGTCGATGTGGCCATACACGTGAATGCGCACAAGGCCTTTTTGGTGTCCAATGCGAAATTTGTTAATCTCGAAATTCTGAGTCGTCGTTAAAGTTCACTTTTTTCAAATTAAAAGTCACAATGAATTTAAAATTATACAAAGTTGGCGCCTTACGAATTTGCATTAAGTTGGCAACACTGGGCGTTTAGCCAGTACACGAACCAAGCAGTTGTATAAAGCAGCATGCAGCAAGCAGGTTAACAGTTTAAGTAAAGCAGTACAATATCATCCGAAGCAAGCAGTTTTAGCGAGATTGAAGTAAAGCAGTATACTATCATCAGTTTACTCGAAAATTTGACCACAAGAAAAAAACACAGATTAATTTTTTTTAAATATGCGGTAAAGAAAATTACATTTTTTAATATGTTCAATATAATAATTTTAAATTTCTTATTTCAACTGAGCTCAAATGTGTAGCCAGTGCAATCATCAATTTATTACACCTCACTAAGTAAACATTTTATTATTATGAAATTGAGTAAAGTTGCGAGTGAGCTTTCGATGGCGTAATATTTAGTTACTTTGCTCATTGCACTAAAAACAGAATCGCCCACGACACTTGTGTATTCATTTGAAAATGACGCAAATACTTAGAACAATATAAGCTATGATTGATAAATGGGCAAAAAAAAGTGATTTGCGTTTCGTTGAAATAGTCAATGATTGTACTTTTAATTAAGCTAAAACATGTTGATAAAAACACAAATTAAATGAATCGATACTGAAAACTAATTGATGCGCTTTCGATTGGAAATGTGCTTGAGTTGGTTTTGCTTTTGATTAACGAGTCGATCGTCTAAAGATTGCAAAATGAACTGTAGTAAAAGCTCGTAGGTAATATTCCAATATCCTTAACATAACTTACACTAGATTCAAAATATGAAAACTAACTTAGATCTACAAAAATACTACAGATACTAAAAATCACTTTGCAATAGAGCATCTGTTGTAGAAACTCCAAAAATGTTTTAAAACTATTAAAATGACATCACTGCAAATGTATATATGCTTATATGTATATAAAACGTGTATACATATATAAAACCATATACAGCTGTTTTATACAAAAACTTTTTACGTATACGTAATTCGTCATTCGCATCTTATTCGGCTGTCATTTGAGTGACACTAAAAAAACTCGCTAAATATAGATAATGCATTCAATGTTCGTATACATATATAGTTTATTTAAATGTTGTCACGAAATTGTTGGGCTATTTTAAAAGCAGCTATTATTTATTGAAGCCCAAAAGCGATCTTTGCTTTCAGAGTATTTAATCTTCGGCAGCGCTTAAGTATCTCTGATTTAAACAGAACTTTCAGTAGCGACCTTCAGTTTTGCATATATGCAGCTCCAAGAAAAGTCGTCGAATGGTTAATTAAAAGCCACACGCAATCTAAGGTCAGCAATTGAGTTTATATAATGACAAAACTGGAGCATTTGCATATATTCAAGGTGCCGAATTGATTGATTACTTGTTGTTTGGCTAGACCTACTACTTGGAGGCTCTTTCTTTCTGTTTTCAAACTAGCAATTACCAAAACAATTAGAACACTCAGATGGTGATTCAAGATGACAAACTGCCTGTGAGTGCTCAAATGCCCAGCTGCTGTAGCGCAGCTTTTGAGATAGCGACAGCAACTACCTTGGCTAAGATCCGAAACCGGATCCAGCTGAATCTGAATGCAGCAGGCTGGCAAACTAATTGAAATGCGCTGCAAATGCATTTTATGATGTGGCAAATGTTGAGCTTGTGGCTCAAGACTGCAGCATTCCAAAAACACTTTTCGCCTGGCAACCGCCCAATGTTTTTCATTTCCAATTAGCCAACTAACCGATGGAGGATGCATTGCAAATGCATTTTGCAGTTGAATGAACTTTGCCTCTGCCACGTCTGTAAATATGTATGTGAGTGTTAGCTTTCAGATGATAACACTCGCCAAGCTGATAAGAATGCGAATGCAAACAAAGATCAGGGCAATTGCTAATTAAGAAATTTCAGTGCCTTTGTTAATGCAATGATCAACACACGGGTATAAAGTCATTAAAGTGCTTAAAAGATTGGGAAACCTTTCTTTCTTCACAGCTAAGTTTTTAAAATACGCACTTGAGTCATTTAATGAGCTTTATCAGTGATTGTTTCTTACTTTAGATTCAATTTAATTAAATTATGAAATAATAATTTATAATCATTATTTTCAATTAGTTTTTTGAGCAAAAGGATCTGTCTTATGTCCGTTTTTAAACACTTTCCTTATTAATGGATATATTATTGAATTTGTAATCTCATTTGCTTCAATCAAACATCTTTTATTATTTATTATAGAAGTATATGAATCGAAGTAATCCTATATAACAACTTTTAATATGTGGTTAAACATATTTGTGGCTAATATATAAATAATAAACTTCTATAAAATTCTACTATAAAACTTTTTCAGAGCCTATCGTAATATAAAATGTATTGTTTTGTGGTTAAACACAATATTTGTAAGCTAGTATATTGTTATATATTATATATATATATAGAATGTTGTTATATGCCTTCTATAAGGCAGCTATCAACTCTAGATATAAATAATAAATCAATAAATTACGTAGGTCGTTTTTTATGACTATCTCTAATCTAAGCTCAACTTTACTATCCATAGATAAAAAGGAGGCAATATAGTTTTACTATACTATACTTACTATAGGGAATACCCAAACTGATTAGATAATGTGGACAGGGTCTGTTTTACGCCTCCAGTGGGTATTATATCCAGTTGAGTCTTGTGGACACGTTTTTAATTGAGTTCAGCTCTACACCCATAAATAGAAACAAGATTTGTGTGTGTGTTTGTTTTTCAAATATGTAATTTGTTATTTGCCTTAATCTAACATCCGGTTTAATGGAAAATTAAATTATTAATAGGGACCAGCTAAATGTACAAATTAATTATATTTGATTATAGTACGTTTTATTTATGCATATGCTTAAATCAATTACTTGTAATTATTTTTAACTGCTAACCAAGCCGTAAGTTGGGATACATTTTGCCCATCGTTTGTTAATAGTCATAGTTCATTTTATATACATCGATGCTATGATCAGTTTTATTCACGTTCTTGCTGCTGCTGCTGTTGTTGTTGTTGTTTAAAAAAAAAAACAAATTACAAATACACGAACCACTGCAGACAACTCAAGGGTCGTCCCAACGGTGTTAATACACTGTTAATACGGTCGGGTCGTCCCTTGAGTTGTCTACACTGGCTAGTGCGTTTCTAATTTGTTATCTGCCTTAAAATATGTAACATCCGGTTGATAGGAAAATTAAATAAGTAATAGGGGAAAGCAGCTAAATGTACACATGATTTTCATATATTTGATTTTGCTTTATTATAGTATGGTATTTGTGTTTGTATTATTGTTGATCAACTTATAAATTATAGTTATCGTTTAATTTATATACATTCTACGATCAGTTTAGCCACAATCTTGCAAACTCGTTGTTGTAATCTCTGTAACGGCCAGCTGGGTTTCTAAGCCAACTGGCCGTTAGCACCGTTTGGACAGACTCAATCTCTGAGTTGTCTGCAGTGGCGACGGCGTCGGAGTTGCTCCATGACAACGCTCAACTGTGGGTGCAACAAGTTTCAGGCGGTGCACAGTGGTTAGGATTGTGATGATAGGTGATGGGTGCTTTAAGAAAAATATACACGCATGACATCGGTGAAGGGTTTGCGGCACAGCGGGCACTTGGTCACCGAGGAGGCGCACTTGGCGCAGGCGACCACATGACCGCAGGGCAGAAACGCCGTATTGTACTCCTCCGCATAGCAGATCTTGCAGAGCTTCTCCTCGCGCAGCGTGGCGCCGTTCGGAGCAGCTAAACTGGCCGCGGAGGCGCCGCTCTCGGTGCAGCCGCTCTCCACAAAGGCAGAGGCGGAGGCAGCAGCAGCAGCAGCGAAGGCAGCAACTGCTACAGGAGCGACTGTTGCTGTTGCTGTTGCCGCTGCAGCTGCAACTGTTGCTGGCGCATAAGCTGAGTGATCGGCTCGCTTCTCGACTGCTGCTAGCTGCTGCTGCTGCTGCAGCTGCTGCTTGCTGGCATCCTGCGCTGCTGCTGCTTTGGCTGCCACTGCATCGAGATACAGCTGACCCTTGATCAGCTTGACGAAACGACACTGGCCCAGCCAGGTGGCGTGTTGCTCCCAGGGCTCGTCGTTGTCGTCCCAGTCCTTCAGGCCGCCGCCGCAGCTGAAACAGCGCACGCGATCGCCGACGCCCGTATAGAAGAAACCCGCCTCGGCGAGCTGTTGCGGCTTCTGTTTCATGTTGCGCGGCCAGTCCTCGAAGCTGCGCAGACGCGCCGACTCGATGGCGTACTCCGGGTACTCGGGTGAAAAGCTGCCACCGCTGTTGTTGGCGCCAGTGGGACGACTGCACGGCTCCGGATTGGCTGTGGCGATGCCAGCCGGTGTGCTATTCACACCGGTCGACTGTATGGCCTGGCGACCCTCCGAGTAGGCATTCTCGTGCACCTCCAGCGCCGAGCTGTTCGAGCCGCAGATGTCATAGCTGATCGGCGGCAGGATGCTGTCCAGCATATCCGGATTGAGGGGCACATTGTTGGTGGTGCGGCGCCGCAGTAGCGGGCAGTTGGGTGACCAGCGCAGGTGCTCAGGTACGGGCTGATCGTCGTGCTCCCATCGGCCGATCTCCACCTCACAGAAATAGCACTTGACCTTGTCGTCCTCGTTGGTGAAGAACATGCCCGTCTGCGCCAGCTCCTGCTTGTCCAGCCAGCTCAATGGCCAGCTGTCGAACGTCCTCAGGCGCTCGTCCTCGCGATGGTATTTCTCGTTCATTCTGTTCACATATATCTTGCAGATGTGTGACGCATTCGTGCTGTTGTCCACCTGATCCAGTGGCAGTGTTGTTAACGCTGCGTTTGCCGCTGTCGTTGCTGCTGTCACGGATCCATAGGGTATAACGTATCCACACGCTGCTACATTTGCCATCTTGCTGCTGTTGCTGTTGCTGTTATCCTTCGTTGTTCTGATTCAAACTGCAAAAGAGAGCACAAATAGAACGCAAGTTAGTATTTATAATCAAATATATATGACTGCTGCAGATACTGTTATCAGACAGATAAGATATAGAGCTCGCATATGTGCTTGGTGTGTATATACATAAATTACTTCACTTGTCACACGCATCCTGCTTTGTTCTCGGGACTCGGGACTCGTGACTCTATCAAACGTGTGCCTGCACAGTTGTGCCTCAAGTAAACCGATTGAGAACAACTTCAACGTATTTAAACGGTAAAAGCTCTGTTAAAACACTCATCTAGCTAACGATAAAGTCTAGATATGCAACCACAAGCTATACATACAAACAAGCATGCCTGGCTACGCATATACCCTATCTGGCATATACTAGAAAATGCTGCACAAATAACAATATTTTCATTAACGGACGCTTATCTTTCAGTGCATTCCTAGGACTTAAAAATCGCTAAATTCAAGCGAAGACATTATAAATACCTTTAGTGATAAAAATTTGACACGCTTATCGATTTAATGCAGCATTTTGCAAACTATACTAAATAAATACACTATAAAAATTTATTTATAGCAAATTTGTAAGCCTTTAAATTTAATGTAAAATTTTTATATATTTAGCGACTTCAGCTTGATTTCTATAATTTTATTTACATTTTATATATTTTTATAGCTGAGAAAAAAAAACCCACTTTTGATTGCTGCACCTTGACTTGTGTATGTATTTTAACTTTGTGAAAAAAAACTGAAACGCAGTTCAAGCAACTGATGCTGATGCTGCTGCTGCGGCTGCTGCTGCTGCATCAACGAACTTAAAGCACCCCCTGGGAAAAAACCGAAATGTGAAAGACGCGTTGTCTCGCTCGCACTTGGGGCAAACAAACGGACAAGGGTGGTTCTTTCATCTGGGGTTGTATATCGAAGCGTAGCGTAGTTAGTTAGTGTACGCAATATTACAACTGCGAGTGAATACACTGCGCCGATGCGAAATCTGCAATGGCTGGATGATGCAGCCAAAGCAATATCATAGCGAACACAGCTGGTCGATTACAAAAAAAAAACGAAGAAAATACACACTTTGGACTGTGAGTGTGTGTGAGTGTGTATGAGTGTGTGTGAGTGTGTGTGAGTGTGTGTGAGTGTGTGTGTGAGTGTGTGTGTTGTGGGTGGCGCCTGGCTGACGGGGGTTGTATATTCAGATAAGCGACAACAACGTTGACTCAACGTTATTTTTTCTGAGAATTATTAGCATGAAGAAACCACAAATGGCGAAACTATTTGCAAGGGCGGTACAAAAACAACCAACTCACAAATAGTGTACAATTGTGTAAACACAACACGTAATTGTTTATAAAAGTAAATAAATATTAACTATAAGCTAACGCCTAGTTTTCAACATAGAGGACAAAGCGCCGACAATTAATAAAAATTGTTGAAAGAAAATTACAAACAGAGAGATAAGAATCGGAATTACTAGAAATACTAGTATTTTTTATAGCTAGCTAACGTATAAATCAGTTCAAGTGTTGTCAACCGAATTTATATCGCGTGCAGTCAAATCAATACACATACTACATATATATGTATAATCGATAGTTTAACTTATGCCATCGGCGTTCCAACTGTTTTGGTGGTCGTTTTTCTCTTTTTTCTTCCTTTTTTGTTGTTGTTGTTGTTGTTGTTGTTTTGGCGCATGCAGGCCCAAAGAGATTGTAAGCCGTTTTCGACATTTACAGGCAGGCAGGCAGGCCCAGCAGCAAAGCACGAACGCCGTGTGTCGGGACGTTGTACAAAGTCCAAATTGCCAAGCCAGGCCAAAACCAAGTCAAGCCACAAACCAGCCAAACACGCCAAACAATTGCAGCAGCGCTGCTGCACAGTGGTGCGGCTGCATTTTGTGTTGCATCCCACTCAACTTGAGAAACAAGCTCAATCTACATATGTTCAAATGTATAACAAATCTTTACTAACTATATTTTGCCTATGCTATTTTGCAAAATTCAAAGCTAAGAAATATAAAAACCTAAATTTGATCCAATGCACCACTGTGCAGTGGCTGCTCGCGACGGGGCAACGACTGCCCAAGGGGGTTCGCAGTGAGGGGGCGGGGTGGGGGTTGGCAGTGCCATGCACTCGTGCGAGCAAGCAGCGCTAGCCGACTGTGAGAAAGTTTTATTGGAATGCAGTCAAACAGCTTGGCGGCCCCACAGCATAAAAAAGCAGTGCAGCATAAATGCAGTGACGACGGCCTGCGTTTGTCCAACAGCATGTGCGACTGCGACAGCAATATGCACCGAAAACCATCAATGGAAAAACAACTATGCACGTACACAACCTCACACACACACACACACACACACATATACATATGTACATATATACAGCCAGAAGGCTCCCCACACATACGCGCAGACTGCACTGCTTGGGTGTAAAGAAAGAGTGCAGAAAAGCAGAAAAAGTCGCACACACCAAATGCAAAATAAATAAAAGAAAAAACAAAAGCAATTGTAAATTACAAATGAACGACGCTGCAACTGCTGCTGCTGCTGCTGCGGCTGCTAGGGTTGGCGGCAGAGATTGCGCATTGTTTTTTTGAAGTGGAGCAACAGCAACAACAACAACAACAACTTTAGCTTGAGCAACACAGACAAAGATGATAGCTTCGAGATGCTGCTGGAATGGATGCTGCAGTTGTTGTTGTTGTTTTGCTTCAATTGCAAATGCACCGTTGCTTGTGTTGATTCTTTTTTTTTCTGCCCAGTACAAAGTGCAGAAGCTTGCAATTACAGCTGCTGCTGCTGCTGCTGCTGCTGCTGCTACTGCTGCTGTTCCTGTTGTTGTTCTGCTTGTGGAATGCATTGCCCATTAACAATTGTAATGTAAACGCTTTGGCATTTGGTTTTTAAATGCATTGCTTTTAGCAGCACATTCCAAGTAAAAGTTCAATGCAGTCACCTGAATATACTAGTGCAAATATACTATGTCCAAAATTAGCATTAATCAACACCGACCAGGGCTGCACTTTTGAGCTCAATTTGGCAATGTATCGATAAACGTAGCCAAAAACCAAAGCGCAGATGGAGAAACTATATTTGTAAATTTATATCATATTTTACATTTGTATGCGCCGAAAAGGCCTCCCGGGCGCATGAATGACATGAGAATCCAGCAAAATACCAAAGTGGAAAGACACACACAAAGCAAAGCAAAGAAAAATCATAATCAAAGGCCAGACAGCAGCAGCAGGAGGCAAGGCAAGGCAAGGCAACAAACAGAGAGCATAAAATACATACATACATACATATGTATGTATAAGAAGACCAACAACAAGCAACGAGAACCTAACGAGGCGCGCATTGGAATGCAGTCCAACAACTTTTCTACAAAATCCAAACAAAACAAGAACTGGAGTTGTGGCTGGTTTTTCTGATTGGAAACGAAGCTAAACTACATATCAAGCTGGGATTGGAGTTTCAATGCTGTGTGTGTGTTGTAAGTGAAGGTAACCGCAGTCAGCAAAGGTCTCTCGCTGCTCTATGTGTGTATGTATGTATGTGTATGTGCTTGTATGTAATCTCAGCGCTGCCAGACTGTGGGAAACTATTATAAACACTTTACCATTCTTTTTTCGTAGCTTGTTGTTGTTGTCTTCTAAACCGAGATTGGAATGCAGTGATACCAGATACGACGAGTGGAGCAACAAGAGGGCGAGTGAGAGGCAGAGCGAGTGAGCTATACATGGCATGCGGCAGAGGGAGAGGGAGAGGTAAACAAGCATGAGTCGTCGTCACGCAGAACTTGAAGCAGCAGTTGGGGAGAAGGACATGGAGAAGGAGGGGCAGACGCTGTAAAAGAAGCAGAAGCAAGAATAAAAGAACAACAACAACAAACACACACACACACACAAAGAATGAATGCTGTGTGTCCTTCCAAGAAATGCAGCAGCATCAGCCGAAGAGCAACGCAGAAGAAGAAGCACAAAACGACCGCCGACGAAGGCGACGCCGTCGATAATAATAATAAAATATAGCAAGCTGCGGATGCTGGCTGACTGGCGTGTACTTAAAGAAATGCCCAACAAAAACAACAACAAGAACAACAGCAACACACAAAGGGCAATATCGGCCGTAATCATAATAAATGCGCTGCGAGAGCTGCTGCGGAATGCATTAAGAGCGGCTCAAGCTGGGCTCGCTCGCTCGCTCGCTCTCTCCATCTCTGTCCCTCTACTATCTATTGAGCATTGATCGATTGCCCAAAAAACTAACGGCGGCTCAGTTCAAAGACCCGAGCCGAAGTCGTGCGTTTTTCCAAAGAAAGAAAATTGTTCTCAAACCCGAAAGTCAAGTCGTGCTGTGTGTGTGTTTTGCTTGTAGTATCTCTCTATCTCTTAGCTGGCAGCATCTCTGAGACTTGGAATGTGGGTACGCTCTCATGAAAAATGCACACACACACACACATACACATGCCTGGGCATTAAATGCGCCTCGTTAGTGTGTAGAATGGATGAAAGGTCGTTTTTCACGCGGCCCAAGACTCAAAGGTCGTCGAGAGATGAGATGATTCAGCCCAGAGAATTCCGGGAATTCCAAATGTAATTTTCCTACGTCTCTTGTTCGTCTTATTATGTATTTTTCAGCTCTTTCAAGGGCCGCCGCCGCCGCCGCCGCCTTGGTCCATTCATGCTGATTGCCGTCGCGTCTCTCAGCGATAGCGCAAAAGGGACAATAGTTTTGAGGAAGAAAACAAAAAATGAGAAAATCTTTAGAGCATTTTCACGGGGCTACGTGAGAAACGGTTTATTAAGCGAGTTTCGCCATCGGTTTTATTGGTGAAAAGCGTGGAAAATCTATTCAGTTGGCGAGGGTAAATAATCGTAGGCGTTGTTTGTGCCCAGGTTATCCAGCAGGACCACCAGCGTTGGCCTCTGCGTTCTCACTGGGTGTGTGTAGGCGTCTCCTGCTCCGGCTGGGTGCGGGTTTTTGTGTTGTGGCAATAACAATAAGTTGCTCAAGCCGCAGAGAGCTGGAAAGCTTGCGTTGATACTTTCTCTTTGTTTGCTGTGTTTCTTATACATACATATATTTGTTGCTGCTTTCAGCGAAACGAGCGCAAAAGTTCAAAGCAATGAAGCATAAAAACTGCAAAAAGCCATAGTGAAAATTGGCAACAATGCAAAACTCCATTTGGCTTGGTCGCTTTTATGAAGTCGTGGTTATGTTTTCTTTTTTTTGTTGTTTCTCTGTTTCTGTTTCTGTTGCTGCAGAGTGAAACGCAGCGTACGCATGAGTGCACCACTTCCGCTCCGAACGGAAATGAGCAACAAAGCAGACGAAGAGCTCAGCGGCAGAAGCAGTGGAGATTATGTGAAGGAAGTGCTACCATATGTAATCATCGGATGTAGTAAATAGTGGAAGCATCAAAAACGACGCGTCATCAACCAACAACGAAACGCAATGTTTATTTTGATGAATGATGAGCGCAAAGAGAAGCGGAAAAATACTATACACAAACTACGAAGAAGCAGAAGACAACACAAAAATACAATTGATTTAATTAGAACAGTTTAAGGAGCGTGTGTCATCAGAGCAGCTGACCTTCTAGCCTGCTAAAAATTGGGCAACAATAATTTGCATGATATAGTAGTCATCGGGTAAATATATAGACGACGACAACAACAGTGCTTAAAATGGCGCAGTCGAAAATTCCAATGAAAACAAATAAGTGTCTGGCATTGTGTATATGCGCTGGGAATGTTGTTTATAAGCGCCAGCCGAGCGCTGAGATCATTCACAATGAATATAGCTAGGGTTGTCAGATGATTACGAATTTGTTGTTTAAATGCTCTCGATGGCTAATGCAAACAGTGTGTCATGTGCTGCTTAATTTGAACGACAAACAAAAATGCACACAGTGCAGTGTGTAATGCAAAAAACAGTAATTTTGTATACGAATTCGACAAAACAACACTGTGAACGCATTTAGCAACTCTGTAGCCGCCATGTTTTGTGAAAACGACCTCTTGCTATCGGCTGCGCTGAGCGAGCGAGAGGCATAAAAACGGGAACAGCAGCATACAGCCGGAAAAAATGTCAAAAGCATTTTATGCTGCATGCACAGATGGCAAGTGTTTACTGGCATAACTTTCGTTGTTTTGTAAATTTTAGAAGCTTAATAGTTAAGTTATAAATCAAAGCTTTTAGTATCCGCCTCAAAACTGATAGTATAATACATTTGTGTATATTCAGCAAAACGCTTTGGTAAGTTTTGTCTTGTGCACGAACACAATACTCACGCTTGTTGGTGTGTGTGCGCGTGTGTGGTTTTGTATGTGTGTTATGTATGTTTGTAAGCTGTAGCGTTAATTAATGTACATTGTACAGACAAACATACACACATAGGGGGGAAAAGAAACAGCTTTAGCTTTGTGATGTCACGTTTTCGTTTTATTTTTGGGGTTATATCTACATACAATACACAAATGCGAACTAAAAACTAAATGTCTTTGGAAAAAACATAAAACGTCAGCTCACCTTGACAATTTTTCTCTTTTTGTTGAAAAACTCAAGTTCCTCTTCCACTTGTTCCTTTTAATTTGGCTTTAATAAACTTTTGTTGAGATTCGACACGAAAGTGTAGTTTCTGATTATATTTCGTCGCTGTAGCACAGTATCGATTTTTTGCCAGAGCGACGGGAATTGACGTTGACGTTAACGATGAACACAAAAACACAGACACGTTGACTCTCTGTATTAAATTTTTTTATTTATTGTTTTTGTTGATAAAAATACCAATATCACAATTTAGATTAGTGGCCGCAAAACCGCAATCAAAACACTGCTTCTATTTTTTTTGTTATACTTTAAATTAAAGTGCTCAATAATGTTGCGTTTGCGTATCCATAGCTTCTTTACTATTCGAGCTGCGAGACTGAACTGAACGCCGTTGGCCGCAAAGCAGCTGCTTTGTCGACAAAGATGTCGAGAGCAACCCTGATAGAGCATATGGCTGCGCTGAGTGAGCGAGCGAAAGGGAGAGAGAGAGAGAAAGAAACCGATGTACTGACAGACAGACGCATGGAGCAACTATAGTTGCATGTATGTATGTGAAACAGAGAGACACACATACATGCATGCCTGCATGTTTATACTCTTTTCGAAGAAAATAGTATATTAAGTTTGTCCTGAAGTTTGTAACGCATAGAAGGAAGCGTCTGAGACCCCCAAAAGTTACTGCCAATATGCTTATAAAAACAAAACAAATTGATCTAGCCATGTCCGTCTGTCTGTCTGTCTGTCTGTCTGTCTGTCTGTCTGTCTGTCTGTCTGTCTGTCTGTCTGTCTGTATGTATGCAAACTAGTCCCTCAGTTTTTGAGCTATCGCGATGCAACTTTGCACAGACACTTATTATTCAAGGGGACAGCACATTGGTCGGAGCCGGCCGGATCGGACCACTATATCTTATAGCTGCCATACACCTCAAAGTCGGTTTTGGCCATAAATCCGATGTTTTCAAAGCAATTGTCTTAAATTTCCTTGTACACTTGAACATCCTTATAACTCATCAATGGGTAAAATCGCAAATCGATTGAGTCATAAACAGCGAAGATATGCGTCATTAAATATTTTGAAAAAACAGGTGCATATGAGCAAACAAAGTCAAGCACAAGAAAGCTTTTGATAGTCTGAGCAAACAAAGTCAAGCGCAAGAAAGCTTTTGATAGTCTGCTCTTCAAGCAATTTTGTCAGCGATCATCAAAACGGCTTGTGGCGTAGTGGGTAAAGTTGCGAACTGGTGAGCGAGAGGTCCCGGGTTCGAAACCAGCGGCGACTGGTCATTTATTTTCATTTTTTCTTATTCTTCTTTTCAAATATATAATAACTGTAATCAAATTCATTTGCTTTCAATGGCTTAGAACAAAAACAATGCCACGCGAAAAAACAAAAGCTCAGTATAAATCGAGTTTGTTAGCGATTCTTAAAACTGCTTGGTGTAAGCAGTACAAAGCAAAACAAGAAAGCTTTTGACAGTCTGCTCTTCAAGGGATTTTGTCAGCGATCATCAAAACGGCTTGTGGCGTAGTGGGTAAAGTTGCGAACTGGTGAGCGAGAGGTCCCGGGTTCGAAACCAGCGGCGACTGGTCATTTATTTTCATTTTTTCTTATTCTTCTTTTCAAATATATAATAGCTGTAGTCAAATTCATTTATTTTCAATTTCCTAAATTGTTTCTAATTTTTTTTTCATACATAAAGTAGCTTTAATAGAATAATTCAAAAGAAAAATTTAAATTCATTGGCAAAACCAATGCCACGCGAAAAAAAATATGGATCTCAAATTCTGAATATAAGCTCTCGTATGTTCAGATTAAGTTTTATGACAATTCAATTTCCGACAGCAGCCTTGAAAGGTATAAGAGCAACAGGCACAAAATTTGGTATGTATATTATGTAATGTAGTTTTCACTTTTTGGAAAAACTGAAACTTGTATATTGTTCAATTCGGTAGCACTTATGAATGCTAAGGGACGCGTCCACGAGCTACGGATAGTGAAACGTCCCTGTTTACATGAATACCTTTATATATTTTATTTTATATGTAGGGGTATATGTATGCGACATTAATATCTGCGAATTAAATAAGCAGTCACGGAAAAATAGTAAAAATTGCTTTAAGGTTCGAAAAGAGTATTTAATCTTCGGCACGCCGAAGATAATCCTTCTCCACTTGTTTTTCTTTCATACATGTTTTTATTTGCGCTTCTTCGAACTTCTTGCAATTTGGCTAATTTTTGCTGAAGCAGCAAAAACATTTAAGTGATATTTGAGTAAAAAACTATTGTGGCTTATTATGTAGACTGAGCATAAAAATGCATAAGTATGTATGTATGTATAGCACAGCATATGTACATATGGGATACATACTCCACATCTGGCTGGCTGGCATCAGAATGACGCCCCAATACACCCGTACAACTTCTACTACGGCAAGTGTTAGTACGCAAGATGGCGTACCGTGTACCGTACAACCGTTAACGGCACACGCTAACTACACTACGGCTATCCTTTTCCAGCAGCCGCACCTCCTGTGCAACACTGCAGCACGCTGTCTAGGATCATTGATTTTTTTTGTCGCCTGCGCCCCCAGGAGCGAGCATGCGCAAATTCATCACAGCCGCCAGTCGCGCGTCCACTTTTGACTTCTGGCGCGTGTCAATGCACCGAAACGCTGCAGCCCATAATTGACGCGCACCTTCCAGACGCAGACGGCGACGCAGACGTCGACGTCGGCAGAGCCTTTTAGCTGCGTCGACAGCAGCTGCTTTTTATGTACGTACGTATGTATGTACATATGTATGTATGTATGTCTGCACATATGCTCCACTGCACTCGCTTACCTGTCTGGGCCTGGCTTAAATTGTATACTTTTCTGCTTTTGGACATTGGCAGCTGCAAAATACTACTATCAATAATGCGATAGAAGTTAGCCACGCTTTAACTTGACTGCAAGCGTTCCATTTCCATTTCTACATATTTCTGTATAAACAAGTCTGTTTTGCTGATCAGAGCTGCAGTTATTTATTTACCTATGACAAATACAGTCAAGCTTCCTCAAGTCGAATCAAATGTAAACAAAATGCTATCAATCGTATAGGCATATCTATAAAACTATACATATTTATAGATATTAAATGTATATACATATGTATATATATATATGAAATGCTACTATCAAAAGTAAGCGCATAAATCAATTAAGAAGCTTATGTTCATTATATTAAATGCAACCTTTAACAACTGCATATGTTATGTATAGGAAATGAACTTCTCGAAACTGTTAGCAATTAGAACTATTGTATAACTACTATAAAAGTTAGAAAACCTTTTAATTCTTGTTGTTAATAAAAAAAAGCGATAAGTGTAAAAGGCTTATTATTGTTAATCAATGAATGAATCTGTTTGTGTTTTCCAAAAAACTAATCAATATTGATAAGTCCGCTTGTATCTAATCAAAAGTTCAATTGTTCATTATTATTTCGCAGTAAGCGAAATCGACAACTTTAGTTAGAAATATGACAGATGAATGCATAAACAATATAATAAATATAGTATAGTAAGTAATGAAAGGAAATAGCCGCACGTACTTTTAAACAATGCAATACCACTCAAAAACGATTGCAAGTGAATGAGTAATAATGCTGATAAATAATAGAGAGAGAGCGAGAGAAGAGAGAGAGAGAGAGGGAGAGAGAGAACAGTGCGAGTCATACG
This sequence comes from Drosophila flavopinicola, assembly GCA_035042425.1. NCBI lineage: Eukaryota > Metazoa > Arthropoda > Insecta > Diptera > Drosophilidae > Drosophila > Drosophila flavopinicola. The sequence goes on along the minus strand of JAWNLL010000452.1, from coordinate 13,393,617 downwards.
CTTAGCAACTGGAGCTGCACTTGCAGCATCTTTTGCGTATATTTGAACTTTTTATAAATAAATAAAAAGCAAATGCAAAATGCGAAATGCGAAATGCATCTAAAATTATCGGTCGAGACGTCGCGACGCATTTTCAAAATTGTGCCTATAAACACAAGTCATGTCTAGACGCCTTTGACAAGTGTGTTGTTGTTGTTGCTGCTGGAAGCACTCGAAATACACTGCAATCTACTCTATTTGCGGAGTACGAAATGCTACACACAAACACACACACACACAGCATGCATTTTCATAATTCGCAGATTGCTCAAGGCACAAGAAAAGGCAAAAAGCATCAGCGATCAGTGATCACCAATCAACGATCAGTGATCAGTGATCAACGGCGGCGACGACTCTTTGGGGCCAACTTGTGGTAAATGTTACTACAAAAACGGCCTTGCAAGGCCTTTTAAAGTTGTTGCACTCGCTTTGTTGCTGCTTTTGTTGCTGTTGTTAGTCACCAACAACAACAACAACAACAACAATAACAACAAATGCGAACGCAGCTCGCATGCGCAGCGCTGCTCAGGTGTGTTTAGTAATTTTGTACATTTTTGTATTTGCATACTCTAATATAGGCTATTTCGATCTGTTCATCAAATATGTCACGCACTCGAAAATTGATTTTTTTGTGCAAGAACCTCATATTTTTTATAATATCTGTAAAAATAGCTTTCTTTTGATCCCAAATCTTAAAAGTTATTAATGTTAGACTACTACTATATAGTTCTCATAGGAACAGTAGCTGTAAGCTGTTTTCATGGGAACAGTTGCTGCAATATCTGCTCTTGGGAACAGCTCATGTAAGCTCTGTTCATATGAACAGTTATTATAAACTCTCTTCATAGGAACAGTTGCTGTTAGTGCTGCTCATAGGAACAGTTGCTGTAAGCTCTTTTCATGGGAACAGTTGCTGTAAACTCTGTTCATAGGCACAGTTGCTGACTATCATTGGAGCTATCGATCTAAAACAGATTATATTTTCGGTCTGTTTGGGTTACTTTTGGGTTTTTCTTTCCCATATCCTTGCAATGTTTACCAATTTAAACATATTAAACAGCCCCAGAAGCCATAGAAATATTTTTAAATATGTAGTTATAATTTCTTAAATTTATAAAATTTATTTTCCAATCTTTTCATAGTTTTGGTAATTTAAAAATGTTATGAAAGAAATAAATGTGTAAAATGAAATAAAAATGTTTTTAAAATCGACTCATACCAGAATGGTTCGTATAGTATTAAGCAATTATTAAATATGATTTTTGTATTTAGCAAGAGCATTTAAACTTCGACCAGGCCGCAATGAATTCGACTTGCTTTTAATTGACAGACAAATGCAGCGAAACCAGTTTTGTGATTTTTATTTTTAATTATATTTTTTGCATTTGCTACTTGCGAAAGGTGTCATAACAACAACAACAACAGCAACAGCAACAACAATAGTGATAATATATACTTAAGATTGGCTGTTACAACATCTGTTGGGGCTCCCTTCTGAAAGGCAGCTGAAAGGAATTACCTGCCTCGATCAAAGGACGCAGTGCCTGGAGGACGTGTGCCGGCAGCTGGCCGCAAAGGGATCACACAGTGCGGCAGCTGTTTGCCAGGACTTGTTCCTTGTAGGCAGGACAGGCATGCAGGCAGACACAATACAATATCCTTATTGTGTGCGCGTGTTTTGTTTTTCCGGGAAACGGGGCATGCGTTGTTGCCAGCTAACAGCTAACAGCTGCCAGGACTCGGGATCCTTTGCGCTGACAGCAGTCAGCGGCGGGCCACCAACGAGGGCAGCTCGAGTAGTTTGCTTATAGTAAACTACACACACACACACACATGCAGTGCAGTCTGCTGCGATCTGCTTTTACAGTTAACTGCTTGTGCACTGCTTGCACAACTGCTTGCGTTCGTTTACTTAAATACCAACTGTGTCAACAACTTGCGCCATTTGTTTGCAATTCAAATTGCATTTCATTTTGTAGTGATTCATAGCCGAAAATGGAAATTATTCATATCTAATCTAATAGCAATTAGAATATCTGTGCTCTGTTATCATTAACAAGTTAATTAATTTAGAGCCTGAAATGATCGAGCGGTTTTTTTTCGATAAGAAATATAATAAATATGAAAATACGTCTTAGATTTGAGTGCACAACTAATAAAAGGGTATTCTGCATATAGAATTTGTCATTAATAAAAAATTATATAAATTAATTATTAAGAATAAAAGACATTGTTATATTAAATAGGTATTTTTTATAAAAAAAAATGAATGCATTTAGAATATGCAAAAAAGAAGCTTGAATTGGTAAGTCTATAGAATGAGCTATGATTCAGTTCAGATTCATAAAGTTGTGACTGACTGTGAAATATTATTGCCATTACCATAATGAGCTAATATTTGATTTATTTCTCAACGTGTAGGAATTCCGCCCATACAAACAAGCAAAAGCTTTCAAAACAAGATAGTACCAATAAGTTTCCAACTAAAAGCATGAGGTAACAGCTGATTAGCAAACTGACTGACAACTCTCTCTCTCGCTCTCACTCTGTCTATCTCTGTCACCTAGAACAACGTTTAGAAACAACAACTATAAGTAAATTGAATTGACATTGGGCGGCAATTACAAATAAGAACAAATTCGAAGCACGAAACTAGAAAAGTTGCATTCGCGCCTAGGGCAAGTGGGCGGAGGTGTGGTTTTTGGGGGCAGGGGCGGGGAAAAGGGGTTTGCGAGGCGTCATGAATGAAATGCGCTCAGCATCATCTTTATTTCGCCATGCAAATTGCAATGTCAAAGCTAGATAAAATCGCACGCAAATAGCTGCGACAGAGCGAGATGGCAATAGTGCGGGCAAAGGGAAAACGGGGAGTAATAGGAAAAACATTGCATGAAATTGGAAAATGTGGAAAAGTTCTCGACTCCATGAATGAAGAGGCAAACAACAAAAAAAAAGAAAAAACAACCCCCGAATAGCCTTTTAAAAGGGCCCACACCCCTTAAAAAAATAATAAACTACGTTTATGCTCACTCACCGTATACATTGTGATTCCGTATATATCTAATCAGTTTGGCATTTTGGAAAGTTTCTAGCTTCACAGCTTATTTTTATTTGTTTGTTTTCAATTGTTGTTGTTTGTTTCGTTTTTGGCACTTGATAAGTTCAATGAAATTATAAACAGCTGCTGGCGACCGTTGGGTTTGAGTGTCCCACAACGACTAGCTAAATGAAAATCGAGCGGCCTGGCCTAGACTATTTTCCCTGCCCAGTAGGTGTTGTTATTGTTGTTGTTTTGCTTTGCTTTCTATAGACGCATCCGCACGGAACGAGCAATAAATAGTTGTTGCTCGAGTGCTGCGCAATAATTTTTGGGTGGTGGGTTTTCTGGGTGGAGATTGCGTGCTGCAAGGGGTGGCGCAACAGGGCTGCATGCGCTGCGTTACAATCTCTTACAATCACTTTTAAATACAAAGTTGTAACGTTACAGCCATAGCTGATGGCGCCAAATGGCTATTTTGAATTGCCAACATGCAGCCCTGGCAGCAGTGTTGCCCTACCTGTCGTGTGTACACACTGCGCTGCTGCGCATGGTTGCAACGCAGCAAACTTATCGATGTTGAGGCAACATGTGCCGACACTCACCGTTTGCGCTCACATTTTGCGCAAAAGCATTCACAATGTGCAGCAACATGTCACTGTGACAGGGTCGCTCTCTTCTCTCTGTTTTCTCTGTCCACCTCTCTTTCATCAGTTTCATTTTAACCTTTGTCGTGGCCGCACGGAATGGCACGGAATGGTGAACGAGATTTCCTTTGATATTCTAACCGAAATATGCACAATAAATTGAATTATTGTGCAGCCCGAGAGCCTGATAGCCGCCAATAACAGTGCCCACGATTTGCGCGTGCCGAGTAGCAAAGTAAGTGCGTGCGTTTCGGTGTGAAAAGTTTTCAACTGCAATTTGTACATTTTTCTCTACGTATGCGTGTGCTTGTGTGCGTGTGCATGCCTGTATTTATATATATGTGTGTGTGTTTGTGTGTGTGGATGAAGCGCTTTGTAAAATGCCTTTACATAATTACGCGCAGTATATAATGTTTTAGCACTACAATTGGCCTAAAAACCAGTATATTATGTAAAGAAAAGCGCAGGCGAAAAGATTCAAGTGAAAAAATATCGGTTTCCATCTTTAGTTGCGTTCTTCGTTCTATTTACTCGCGTACCGACGTCAGCGTCGCGGCTGTTGAATTTATGTCAAATTGGTAACACACACACACATACACAGTGTTGCATATGGCGAGTGTGTGCGTGAGTGTGTGTTGGAGAGAGAGAACAAGCAAGCGCGCGAACATAATGATAAACAAAGTGTAAAGAGCAGCAGCAACAAATGTTTTCTACACTTATTTTTATTAAATGCTGTGATTAATATTGTATACTTATCAACTGTGCGTATTGTGTGCTAAAAGAAATATATATATGTATGTATATATACATATATACGCAGTGCGACAACCCTGTGCTGCAAGCGCAATCAAAAGCAGCGCCCTAGCGTCGACGTCGGCGTCAGCAGAGACGCAGTGTTGTTTTATGTCCAAATAATTTACGCGCAACTTTTTTGCCTAAATTCTTTCTTTTGCAGTCAGCCAGCAGCAGCAGCAGCGCGCAAATGGATACAATGTTTGTTTTGAATGTTAAGCGAAAGCTAAGAATACAAAACAAGTGCGATAAATGCTAAAAGGCAATAACACACAATTACAACAAGCAAAATATAACGGCCGAGAGAGCCGTTGCATGCGCGCGTGCATGTGTGTGTGCATGTGTGTGTGTGTGCGTGTGTCTGTCTGTCTATCTGTCATTGTGTGTGTGTGTGAGCGGCAGCTTGAGTGAGTGAGTGTGCAGTGAAGTGCAAAAGAAACACGATAAAAAAAAATATATAAGAAAAAAAACAACAAGCAGTTGCGCCCGTTTTAGCTGATAAAACGTAAAACAAAAAACAAAAAAAACAGTAGGCACGAAACGAGTGAAAATAGAAAATTAATAATTAGCTAGAAGAAGCAGCAGCAGCAAAACACACACACATAGCCAATTTGTAAAGGAGCAGTGCTAAAAGAAAAACAACAATAACAGCAGCAGCAACAATAACAAATTTTAATGTGCAACGTTTTTCTTTATAAATAGTGCAAATCCAAATTCTCGGTGCAGCCAGTTTCGATTCAAATCAAATCAAAATAAAAACAAATAAAAATCGGAAAACAAAATCAAACAAACAAAAATAAAAACAAAACAGTTAGCAGCAGCAAGCCGTTGTTAAGATGTCATCGCTGGACGTGCTCAACCACTCGGCCATGATGAAGCGGGCCGAGCAGCTGAAACGCTGGGAGGAGTCGGACACAAATCGAGCCGCTCCCACGCCCCGCCACGAGCACGGACGTCGCATCAAATTCAGTTCGGGTTGCGTTTTCCTTGCTGCCTGCCTATCGGGTGATAAGGAGGATGTGGTGCAGCTGCTCGATCATGGCGCCGATATCAATACGGCCAATGTGGATGGCCTCACCGCGTTGCATCAGGTGCGTATTCCCCTATACCCTGCCCCATACACCTACCCCCCCGTTTTTGTATCGATAAACTGTGAAATTTATAAATGGAGCACATTACGTCAGTGATTGCGAACACGCGATCCCAGCAGCAACAGAAGAAGCAGCAGCAGCAGCAGCAGCAGTAGCAGAAGTGGTAGCTGTAGTCGCAGCCAGGCAACAACAGGGGGCGGCACTGTGCAGGGCAATTTCGAAACTGTTGCGCCCAACTGAGCAGCGCTGTCGGCGTCGCAGTCGGCGTTAACGTTGGCGCACGCTACATATTAATACCCTGGAACCATTAAGAATGGTCAAGGCGGGTATATAACAGACACAAAGAGCTAATGAAGCATGCAAATTAATGGCAAGAGTTTTTTTTTTAAGGATGCTGTAAATACAAATACAATTTGATTTAAGGTAAAAATCAAAATTCTCTAAGCATTTCGTTTTCAATACAGAGAACAAAGCATGAACAGAAAGGTGTTGGTTTTCAAAATCTGTTCAGCTTTGACAAAGTTATGGTTGTGTAAAAGACAGTATAGACCTAATGGAATATAGGTTCATGTATATATAAACTGGCTACAGGGTATCTGTCAGTTGAGCAGTCTCCGCTCTAAAGCACTCGTTAGCTATTCAGTATTGGTTGTTGTTGTCTACGGCGTATTTCGTGCTCTCGCTGCGGTTTCCAAAGCACCGCAAAACCACTAAAACATTAACAAATACATTTCTAATGCAAGCCGACTATTTACAACAAGTCGAAATGCTGAAACAGCAACAACAACACCAACAATAGCAACAAACAGCAAACGGCGCAAGCATTAAATAAGAAAAATACAAAAATGTTCTATTTTTAAATGCCTAGAAAAATATACAATACTCGCACACACACAAAGTACACACAAAGTACACACACACACACACACACACACACACACACACACACACACACACACACACACATGCACACATGTTTGTATATAGAAATGATTTTCGCAAAATCATTTTCATTTTTCTTTTAATTTCGTTCGTTTGTTCTTTGTGCCTTCGCAAGAAAAATATCTACTACAAAATGGAAATTTAAATCTTTGTTGAAATTTATTTCATGTGGCGCCTTTCAATGCGCAAAACACACACAAAGACAGTTCAATGTATTACAACTGAAATTTGTTTATATTCAATTTGTTATTTAAGCAGCAAATATAATTGTATATCTTACTGCTGGAGAATTTATGATTTCTTTATTTTGAAAATTTGCAAAAACTCATCTATTTGAATTTGTGTATTACAAATAAATATACTGACAAGGTGGCAACATGCAAAAGACAAGCAGCAACGCAATTATATTTAAGCTTTAACAAATAATTGGAATTTCTGCAAGTATCATGTTTGAAAAGAATTTATGTATTATTTTTAAAAAATTAGTAAAAGGGGCATAAGTTGATTAAAAGTATGTAAAAGGCATAAGAAAGCATCGACAAACTTAATAAGTATATACATACATATATTCTTGATCAGTATCAACCAGTAGAGAGTGAAGATATTTGCTTAAACTGCTTGCACTGCTTGCACTGCTTGCAGCAGTTATGTTTGTAGGACTGTCGTCAGGGTATCTCCTACCTACAAATATCTGTTTTTATATTATCTCCATAAAAATTATGTAAATAACATAACCGTACACAGCTGGACAGCATGTGTGCACTTACTTTTAGCGCAAACTGTCGCCATAATGCAGTTAATTGATTTTAATTATGCTGCGCCCGCTAAGAGCAGCCGATTTTCACCGTTTAGCCGCTGTGCACTTGTTAACCAGATGCTAATATCTACATAATCAGAGATACGGCTTGTTAAGAGCGATGATTGGGAAGGGGGAGGGTGGAAAGGTGGGGAAGGGGTAGGGGAAAGGGGGGCTGAGGTGGGGCAACTATAATTACAGCAATAATAACAATGGGAACTGTGCAAAGTCTTGAATTACCTGCGGCCGTTGTTTTTGCAGTTGTTTGTTGTTGTTGCTGTTGTTGTTCAACCGCATCGCATTTATTATATGCTGTAAGTATTATAATTAATTAATTCATCGCTGATTTCGATACTCAAAGCGCGTGTTTTGTGCTTTCTTTTTACAAACTGCAAACTGAACAAACAAATAAACAAACAACAACAACAACAGCGCAGATTCAAGTGAAAATTTGTTTGTTGCGGCTTTCATTCATAAACAAGCAACAACAACAATAACAACAACAGCAGCAGTAACAACAACAAAAGCAACAACAACAGTAAACACTTAAAGCCAAAACACCTGCATGCCATTTTCAATGGCAACAAAAACGGCTGCCACCTTCGGCTGTGAATGATGATGATGATGATGATTATGATGATGATGATGATGATGATGATGACGAACCAAGCTACCCGATGGCCAATTGGACAGACTCGACTGACTCTTGGGGGTGTCCGTGGACAGAGCGTTGACATTCAATTCGCCTGGGGGACGACTCTGTGAAATGATTAAAGAAATTTGCCATAAATTACACATGTTTTTCAGCTACTATACTATTTAAAAGCGTTCTTTTTCATGTAGTTCAAGGATAATTGTGATTTGTTTTAGGCTCATTGGAAAAATTTATATATGCCGCATGGTCGTTTATTATATACATACATATTATATTATTTCTTTGGAATGTGCTATATTTAAACAGCGTTTAAATGGGCCATTAAATATATATATATATACTACGCTTTAGTCCATAAATTTTCACGGCAATGCGCCAAAACGAAAATCTATATATCAATTGCTGCCATTTACATATATTAAGTGTAAACTTTACTTTCTTTTCGCACTTTGTAAACCTTTAAAGAGTAGTTACAGAAGTTTGCTGGTTCAGAAATTTTCCACCGATCATATTTTCCATCGGATTCTCTTTCTTTTTTTTAAAGTCTACTGCTAACTCGATTATTACTTTGCTCTCTTTCACTTTTCACTTGTATTTTCTATTGTTTTCATCGAATTTCAACTTTTCTGATGGTTTTTGGTCTATATTTAATCTATAAATAGTTAAAATTCTATTCTTGCATAGCCCTTAAACTTAAAGCTAAGCTTACACTACAGAAATCTTCTCTTCTCTTACATTTGAATCGTATAATCTTTGGAATTACTAAATACTGTTTCCAACTATGAAACTTGAATCATATCCTCTGTACACAATCTTTGAATGGCATTTTAGCTTCCGCTGAAACATTTGATTTCTGCTTTATTTGATTGTTGGTTTTTTAGAAACACGCGCTGCAAAAAACAGCACCAAACATTTTTGGTCACATTATAATTAAGATGTCTTCATCATTTCGATACGACATGTGTGTTTTTTTCTTCTCATTTGTATTTGTTTATTTGCCTTGAAAGATTCCAATTAAATTTGAATGCAGTCTTATCTTATAGATTAGCCAATTAGTTGGAACTATTTAGCAATTTGCTGCAGCTCAACAATAAATTGTCGCATAAATTAGCTAATTATTTTGTCAAGCTGTTCAAATTGAGCGATATCTAAACACGAATGCGAATGCATATTGTACATTATAATAATAATAATGGCAACAAATCATGAACGTGATCGTTAGATGACCCCAAAATCAATTTCAATGTGTATCTATCTCTCTCTTTCTGTGTGTGTCTGTCTCTGTCTGATCCTGTCTCGGAAATTACAGATCAGTTGCGTTTTCGTTTCGTTTGCGTTGCGTGAGTTTTTCCAAAAACAAAATATTGTTTTGTTGTTGCTGTTGTTGTTGTCATTATTATTGTTTTGTGGCTCTAACGCGCTTTATTGACGTGTTTTGTAACCTTGGCCCGGTTCTATCTCTGCGCTCTCTCAACGGGGCGAACGGAACGATCAGACGGACGGACGGACATAGAGACAGACAGACAGATGCGAGATATACAGCAACAGATACAAATCAAACATCCTCAAGAATTCACAGCGCGTGTTTCACATACAAACAGATATACAGATATATATACATATATATATATATATATGTGTATATAGTGTGTGTATTGGGGCATATAAATGGCTGCTGCTGCTGCTGCTGTGGCTACATTTGATTTGATTTATTTCTCGTTTGGTGTTTTACACCCAAAATAACAAACGATGCTGAAAAATCTGAAATGCGAATCGAGCTGAAAACTGAAAAATCATTCTATGCCATACAATTTGATGTGTCTGCAGCGAGTGTGTGTGTGTGTGTGTGTGTGTGTGTGTGAAGAGTGCATTGCATAATACCATTTCGAGCAAAATCGAAAAAACAACAACACAATGTACATATTGCTATTAAATTTTTCGTACATTTTTACAACTGACGCTGGTTCCCAGTTCTCCTTCTGATTTGTATTATTTGAGCTCATTTTATTGCTTCGAACTCACACGCACACACACACACACACACATACAAGACTAAACTTTGAGTTGGTGAAAATTAATGGAAAACAAGAAGAAGCAGATGAAAAAGAAACGATTGAAAATTGTTTTTGCCAACACGAATATATAACACAAAAAGTTTTCTTTTTTTTCGCAAACCCATGACGAAATAAGCACCAAAATAGTTGGATCACATATGTATATGTAGTATAATATAATATTTTAGTGGGTAGTTTGAAGGCAAGAGTATTTTAGTTGGCTTAATAATATGCTACAAATAAATGCAGACATGAATAAATAAATAAATAAAGGATTAAATGATGTGGTTTGTTATAATGCTGTATACCAACTATAGAAAGTCATTTTACAGTCTATTGCCTACTTTGTTCAGTTTTAATATGTATACATTCTATATATACTATATATTATATATGTATATAATGATAGCCATTTGATCGTGCTGATTAATGTGGCCCACTCGCACATTCCAATCATTATGCATAATAATACATAATCGTAATATCATAAACAAACTTCTGGCAGCATGCTGCTAACATTCTAAACATATTGTGTGTGTGCTTTTTGCAATTATAATGAAAACGCTTTTTCAATTTTCCGCTCTAACCAATTGTAAACATTCTTTGCCTGTTAATCATGGCCAAGAATTGACTGTATATATGTATATGCATAGATTCCCAAGTCAGGTGGCTTGGCTCTCTCCAGACCTCCTCTCCGAAATCTATTAGTATACGTAACTGCTGAAAAAGAACCGCAGCAAATGAAACTAATAGACACATTTGGTTTTTTTTGGCAGCTAGACGAAGGCGAGGCCTTCTCAAGTGGCATCAAAAACATACATGAGAAGAACTTTCCCAAAAACTAAAATTATTTGAAATTATGAAGGCTTGCCATAAGCCATTAGAGCATTTAGCCATGTGCCATGCCATTGTATATCCAAAATGCGAATCTTGTATATAATATATATACATATATATATATAGTATATAGTCGAGTCGCATTGAATATTGGACATATGCCTTGAGGTCTCATGTTTTTGAAAAATGTTTGCTTGGCTGCGATTGTACAATATGTAATAAGTAATGAGTATGGGTAATTAATAAAAATTTAACGATTTGTTGCATGCATTAGCACTAGAAATATACAAGTTATAGGCTGAAAGTCTTATAGTTATAGTCTTATATTCATCAAGCTAACAAGCATATTTAATTCTAGTTAAATACTCAACTTAAACTCTTGAACTCTGAAGAGAAAGAGTTAGCTAGGATGTTTGCCTGAGTTCAAATGTAGCCTAGTTTACAGCGCTAAGGCAGAGGGATTATGTTTAATAAGCGGCTTTGTTGCTGCTGTTGCTGCCATAAAGTCGTCTCAACAAGTTGCTGCTGATTGCGGCAATAAGCGGCGTATACGTAATGCGGCGGGGTGAATAACATTTAAAACGAGAAGTGGCTAAGAGAGAGGCAGAGACAGAGTGAGAGGGGAGAGAGGGGGTTTGGGCAAATGGGCAAAATGCCGCTCAATGGCGTGCCAAAAAACAAAAGGCTAAACTTAGCATGCAATTCGTAGAGCGCCTTTTGCTATCTTTTTTTTTGCACTGGCCAAGAAAAATTCGCTTTCAATGCAATGAAAATAGCACAGAATTTAGCTGTAGTTGTTGTTGTTGTTGCTGGCTGCTCTGGCTGCTGCTGCTGTTTTGGCTGACATTAACACCAGACCAGAAATCAAAAGTCACAAATTGTCAGGCAAATAGCTCATGTCAAATTTGCATACCAAAGTTGTTGCTGTAGTTTTTAAAAATGGGCAAAAAGGGTATAATGAAGTTGTGCAAAAGTATGTAACAGGCATAAGAAAGCATCTCTGACCATCTAAAGTTTATATACTCTTGATCAGTATCAACAACCGAGACGATCAAGCCATGTCCGTCTGTCTGTCTGTATGAATATCAGAGACTATACGAGCTAGAGACTTAATATTTGGTATATAAGTTCCCGTAGTCCCGGGACGGATCAAGTTTATTTCATTTTATCGATAACTTGTCCCGTTCAAAAGTTATCGATAAATTTCGATTTTAGACTAGCGTTGTTGGGCCATAACTTAAAAGCTATAGAGCTAGAGGCCCCAAATTTGGCATTTATAATCGCGAATAGCTTACGCATGTAACAAATATTTCACTTTTTGCATGTAAGTACTGGGCTCAGGGTATCTCCTAGTCGGGCACTCCGGACTAGAGCACTCTTACTTGTTGTTGTTGTTGTTGGGATGGTCACGCGTGGGCGGTCGGTCGGTCGGTCCGCCCATCATCATCGTCGTCGTCGTCAGCTGTCGCTGTCGTCAGTTGGTCAGTTTATCAAAATTGCTCATAATTAATTAATTGGCTGCGTTCCAGATTTACAAATTGCTCAGACCCGTTTGGCTTTATTTTTTCTTCATTCTGACTGCTGCTGCTGCCCCGTGTGCCTTTTTTTTATGCGTTTTACTGCGAAATGGAAATTGCTTTTGCATTTTCAAAGCAATAATAGCCACACAGCAGCAAAAAGCACAAAAAACAAAGTAAATTAACATATGGCGACTATAAAAAGAGGCACACACACACAGAAAAAACAAAAGGAACTTAAGACCATTTGATTTTGCGCTTATCAAGAGCAACAATTGGGCGGAATCGTTATGGGTATTGGTACAGTGAACGCTCGTTAAAAGGAAGTTACGGTAACACAGTTACTGCCTGAAACTGAAAGTAATTGTAGGATATTTATTTAAAATAAATGCTAGATTGTAGTATAGATCAACTATTAAAATTCGATGTTAAAAAGTACTTTAAAAGAAACTAAATAAGATAAATTGTAGATTTGTATGAAGTTACGGTAACAAAGTTACTTCCTACAATTGCAAATAAATCAACATTATGAAAATTAAATTTTACTATAAAAAATGTACTGATTGCAATATTAAATAACTTATGTCTAACGATTTTTTATAGATCAACTATCAAATTTGTATAGATCAAAACCAAATAAATATGATAAATTGTGTAAGGAATGCGATTTGTAGATTTAGGCTTACATTTTGATCTACAATTCATATTTTTGGCTTATTTTAAATTCTAGACAATTGTAATTGCTGGAAAGTCACAATTTCCGAGTGTCCACTGTATTGGTTTTCGGGTTTAAATTGTTTAAGGATGCTTACATATTGATCTACAATTCTTAGTTTTGGTTAATTTCGAATTATAGACAATTCTAAGTCACAATTACCGAGTGTCCACTGTATTGGTATTCGGTTTTGGCGCTTTGCCCTTTTCGTGTTTGGTTGTTAAAAATTCTTATCGCCATTTCACTCTGCCTACTAAGCGTCGCATTGTTGTCGTCGTTGTTGTCGCTGACGTTGTTGTCGTTGTCGTTGTTCTTGGGCGGGTTTCTTCGCTAGATAGCGGCGCATAGAGTTGCTCACGATGATGATATCATCGCCATCATCGGTTGTCGTCGTCTTCTTCATTGTGCACACGCCGACAACCGACGGACGGACGGACGGACGGACGAACCAGCGATGTCTTCGCTTCAACGGAAATCCGCATAAACAACGTTGCCCATGTGCCACACTCAGTTCCAGTCGCAGTCGCAGTCACAGTCTGCAAATGTATTAGTATTTGTATCTGTGTGTGTTTACTTTAGCGTTTTTAGCTAGATAAACACAAATGTTGCAGAGCTATTAAAACATGGCACAATTACTTATACAAAAATAAAAGTATGTACAGCGTATAAGAGTCTCTAAATGGCAGATGAACTCACAGATAAAAGCGAAATTCGCACAGCAGGAATGATATTTCAATATATTTCCAAAGCGAATCTATAACACAAACAATGGCAAAATGTAAATTTATCAACAGACAAAAAAATGCAAATTATTTCGAATAATTGCGGGAATTATTCAGTGTATTTATGTCTTCCCTTTTGAGCACTTAGTAAGCAAAGAATTCAGATTTCATTGAACTTGTTTTTAAAGATATTCAGACAATGAATGCTGCAGCATTTTATGTAGCATAGTTTTTAGATACTATACAAAAGAAAACTAAGTAAGAGCGATATAGATCTTTATTAGAGGTATATAAATCATGAGCAATCGATTGTATTATTAAATTTTTAAGCACTCCAAAAGCATCAAGATTTTATCGAGAATTTGTCCCAAAACGCTTAAAATAATATGTACAAACTCTTATACAATGTGTACCAACTCTTATACACTAAACTAATAACTCTGTTGTCTTTTTTGCAGGCCTGCATCGATGACAAGCTCGAAATGGTCGAGTTCTTAATAGAGCACGGCGCAGATATCAATCGGCAGGACAATGAAGGCTGGACGCCACTGCATGCAACCGCCTCCTGCGGGTAAGTCATAATTCCAGCCCAAAGATACACATAACTAATCGACTTTCAATTGCAGCTTTGTGAGCATAGCTCGCTATCTGGTGGAGAACAATGCCGATGTGGCGGCCGTGAATAGCGATGGCGATTTGGCGCTGGATTTGGCCATCGATGTGCAGCACATGCCCATGATTGACTACATGGAGAAGGTGGTGCAGGAGCTGAACATCGATGTGGATCAGGCGCGCAAGGCCGAGGAGCAGGCGATGCTCAATGATGCCAAGAAATGGCTGCGCAGCGATGCGGCCGAAGTGGAGCGACCACATCCAAAAACTGGTGCATCGGCGCTGCATGTGGCAGCCGCCAAGGGCTATACGAAAGTGTTGAGTCTATTGCTCGCGGCACGGGGCAATGTCGATCGGCAGGATAACGATGGCTGGACGCCATTGCATGCGGCGGCGCACTGGGGCCAGAAGGAGACAGCTGAAATGCTGGTGGAGTCATTGGCCGACATGGAGGTGCGCAATTATGCTGGCCAATCCTTCATCGATGTGGCCGATCGCAAAATAGTCAAATTCCTTGAGGAACTGCGCGCCAACAAGCGCAACAAGCGGCGTCCATCTAGTCAAATCAGGTGAGTGCTGTCTATAAACCCCATCGTTCACACCTTACTCACTCTCCCTCTTGTTTTGCAGCAGAATCTCAGATACGATTGAAAATCATGTGGACAAAACACCAACGAAACTCGTACGCGTTGAAGTGAGAACTGATGCCGCTAAGGATGGTGCGTAAACTCCAACCACAAACTTTGCCATAGCTATCCTTTTTATCCTCGAGCTTAGCTGCTTTTTTTTTTGCCTATTTTACAAGTATATTTAAGAAAGTTTTCTTTAATTTCTATGCCAACTTTTGTGTGCGTGCGTGTTATTGTTTTTCTGTTGTGCAACTGTTGTTCGACTCAATTAGGCTCTCATGCGCGTTAATATTCAGTTTGAAGCATTTATTACAAAACACTTGCCACTGCCACTGCCCCACGTCCACGTCCACTTCCAGTCTCTCTCTCTCTCTCATTCCACATCTGCAGCTGCAGTCACTTTGTATGTTTTGTTGCGTCTCATCTTTATTATCATCAGAAGTCATCAACTCATCGTCTAGTCAACTGTTTGTATAACACTTTCACTCACTCTCTCTCTACGCTTGCAACCTTTCTTTCTCTGTAACCTTCTCTCTCTCTTCCCTCCTCGTCTGTGTTCTCTCTCTCTCTCTCTCTCTCTATTTGTGTCTTGTCTTTGTCCACACACCGCACACTGCAGCTGCGAGCGGTTCGCTTAGCGCCAGCGAAAAAGTCGCGACTGATGATGTTGTTGCTGCTGCTGCTGCCACAGTTGCTGCACAGGATGTTGATGATAGTAAAGATGTTGATGTTGATGAAGAAACTGATTCGGATCTCAGCGATTCGACAGAGAGCTCGCACAGCACAAGTCTATCCGAGAGCGAAGGTAGTCGCCAAAAAATTTGTTTTGAGAGTCCCACATAAAAAAAAAACAACTCAGTTACCTTGCCCCACAATGTGCCTAAAGCCTGCATTAAGCCAAGACTAATCAACTTACAAATACATATATATATATATGCATATCTTTGTCAGCAGTAGCTAATATATATATTTTACTCTTGCAGCTGAAAATCTTAAGCCCAATCAGCAAATCGAGCATCCTGTCGAGGAGGAGGCGCCCTGGCGACGCCGAACGCCACGCACGCCCAACGACAGCCCCACTAAGAATCGTAAGTGGTGCACTTATATTACTTGTACAGCTATTAATTTATATATTATTTGCATTGCAGAAGTTCCTGATAAAGAGCTGAGCGGCAAAAGCGCCAATGAGAGCGCCAACGATGTCATCTTGCGGCGCACGCAAAGCTTTGAGAATGATCAAAAGTGAGTTGAACTGCCGCACACACACACGCGCACAACAGACATGAATGCGTGCCACACACACTCACACACACACACACACACATGCTGTGCAAATTAACCCGCATTCACAATATTAATAACAAATTGTGTATATACATATATTTAAATGTGTCACAAATTGCACAACATTTTCGGTTAGTTTTGCCGTTTGTGTTTCACATTTGCTGATTGCGCGCCGCTTATCAATAAACACTTAACGCAGCTCACACACACATATATGTACACCTCATCACACACACGCACACACACTTGTACTTTAACACACACACACACACAATGATTTGGCCATTATCGAACAAGTTGTAGCAAAAGCGCATAAAAATGTATGCAGTAATATTTTTAAATTTAGCCGCACTCTTAATTGTTGCGCTGCTCTGAAAGCTTATGCGTCAGTCAGTCCGACAAAACAAACAAACATTAATTGTATAGCAGGCACAGCGCTTAGTGTGAAATTTCAGTCGGCAAATTGTGAAGCACAAATGAGTAGCAAAAACAATTAAGTTTTAATTCGTCTTACATTTTATTTGACATTTGATTTGTTTTGCTATTTGTTTTTCTTTATGTGTGTTTCTTTTTCTTATGTGCAACGATACGAAACGAAACGAAACAACTACAACCTACAACAAATCACCAACAAATATCTCGCACCAATTCATCAAAACGCTTATCAAAATCCAATTCTAACCCGCCTGCCAACCTGCCTCTGCCTGCCCGTCCGACCCGATCCATGCAGATTCTATCAAAAGTACAATGAGCTGCGGGCACGCATAAAGGCCAACTCGTGTCCCATTCTGCCAGCGACGACGGCGGCGAATGCTGTGCCCGCCAATGCTAATAACAACAATAACCAAAGTAGCAATAACAACAATAATAATACCAATAACAACAACAACAACAGCAATCATAACAAGAGCACGCTGCTGTTGGGCAGCAAAAGTGCTGCAAGCGCGACCAGCACGAACAGCAGCAGCGGCAGCAGCAGTAACAGCAACAAATACAACTACACGCCAACAACAACAACAACAACATTCAACACATACACCAACAACACAACATCAGCAGCAGCTACATTAACAGCAGCAACAACAACAAGTCAATTTTATAGCGTACAAAGATCGGCCTCCCTCAAAGATAACTCTGTGTATTTCAGGTTTGTTTTGTGCCAAGCGAAAAAAATACAAATACATAACTTCTAACTAATTGTAACTAACTAGCAAGTACTTAACAATTATAGAACTGTAAACTGTAATCTGTAAACTCTCTGTCTCTCTAAACTGTATTCTATATAATCACCTTGCTTTTGCTTAGCTACTCTCTCTCTCTCTCTCTTTATATACATGTTAATATCGTATAACTTCCCGACAAATTCTCATTGCACCAACAAACAAAATCTACTACTTAACATTTATTTAGGCAATGCGCACAATGTCGTCTACCTATCTTAGTTATATACACTTCCGCAACTTAAAGCGACTCTGTTTAATCTCTTGTTCTTTCTTTTATTTCTTATATTCGTGCTTGCTTTGCGGCTCCTGCAGGAAACCGATTGCTCCAGCTGCGATGCTCACAGCAGCGACAACAACGACTACAGCAACAGCAACAACGCTCAGCTCGCCCTCAACGACTGTGCTCACCCCACCTATACGCAGGTGAGTGCTAGACTAAGCAATGAAAGAGAAATCGGAATATCGAAAATCAGTTATCGAAGAGTGAATCATTTAGTTATCGATTAAAGCTGTGAATTGTTAGTTAAGTTAGACGTGAAAACTGTTAGAAATGATACAAAATTAAGCCTAAGATAAAGGATCTGAGAATGTAGACCTGAGAATTTATCGATAATGTCATCAATTCATAGTTTGAGCTATCGATAATATGAGTAATGTTGCTAGGAGTGTTCAGTTATGGTTGAAAATGCATTTCTCAGGAGTTTATTCTAGTCGAGGATGAACTTTAGTCGAAGTATTGGAAAAAATGAAGATTTGTAGAGCTGATAAGCTATCGATATATTGTCAACATTCCATAGTTTAAGTTATCAATGCTATCGACATTTGTGAAAGGCTAGTCGGTTTTAGGTAGGTAATTTTCTAATGATAAACATAAACAAGACATGTCGATATTAGTTTTAAATTAATCGATAAACGGGAAACGATAAGTACTACAGAAACATTGCTATCGACATTTGTGTAAGGCTAGTCAGTTTTAGACAAGTCGATATTAGTTTTAAATGAATCGATAAACGTGAAACGATAAGTACTACAGAAACAGTGCTTTTATTTTAAGCTATATTTTGCCATGGGTTATATATATATATATCAAAATTCTGTTAGCAACAACAATAACAACAACAACAATGGCAACTCAACGGCAAGTGCCAGCGCCAGTGCAAGTGATGTGGAGACACCGAAACCCAAGCAATCAGCTGGCAATATATTCAAGAACTTTTTCAAGTAATAATACCCTCAAATGGTTAACGTTGTTTGTTTTTGCGCTAACCCCATAAAGCCGTTAAAACTGCTGCCAGCTGCTAACACTCGACTGCCCCTTTTTGTAGCATGTGCTCTATTTTTTTGTTTTTGTTTAATACTCATACTGTTATGCAATATAAACTAATTGAAACTGGAACTCCTTTGTAGATCCTTTGTACCGCCAGTGCGCGATGAGGAGAGCGAAACGCAGCGCAAGGCGCATGCGAAGCGCGTTCGTGAGACGCGTCGTTCCACGCAGGGAGTGACGCTGGACGAGATCAAGAGCGCCGAGGAGCTGGTGAAGAAGAAGAACTTGGGCATGAACAACAACAATAATAATAACAACAACAACAGCAGCAGCGTAAGTAGTTTGTGTGCCCAAGCCCCAAGTCCAAGCCGTAAAGAAAAAAGACAAAAACATTTATAAACAAAATCACCCAAAACACAAATTGGAAAAAGAAATCCAAAAAACAAATCGTTAGCGAATCGTAGTTTCAGTCAGAGCCATTCATACATTATCATAGAGCTTATATATACAATATATATTGTATAGACATACTTATGTTTGCTGTTATCTGTAGTGAACAAAGAGTTCAACAAAAAACATTCACACACACGTTGTCCACATGCAGTTTTTTAACTCGTACACCAAACACCAACAACAACAACAACTGCTTATGGTTATGGTGTTCCCATTAATGTATTCGTTGTGTTCTCCATTCCAACAAAACTCCTCATGTGTATTTTATGTGTGTGTGTGTGTGTGTGTGTGTGTTTAGTGCATCGATTGCAAACCTGCAAAGGTGCTAAAGCACCTGTCTTCATCTCTCTCTTTCTCCACCCACTCTCTCATACCACCATTGCAGTCGCAGTTTGTTGTCACTACACAAGTTTAAAAAATATATATTTGGTGTTTGTTGTTCTCTCATTTATTTATGTATCTCTCCCACAATATACATGCGTGTGTGAATTTATATATGTGTGTGTGTCTGTGTGTTTGAGCACGTTTGTTAAGCCTAGTTTTTAACAATAAGCTTTATGGTAGCACTTAGTTAACTCCAATTCGTTTACCAAAACACTATGCAACAAAATACAGGTTTGTTTATAGGCAATTCGAATCAAAACTACTTGCCTCAGTCTTGATTTGATTAAGCTAAAGATTTTCCAGTTTTAAAGCACTTTTGGATGTTTAATCTCCAGTTTATAATAAAAAGTTGCAATTGATTTATATACTAAAGAATATAAGACAAATTTACTCTAAATTCTTTTATATTTCCAAAGTTTGCATATTAAAGTATTATTAATAGTAATATAAATTGACTTCACCTTTGTTGCATAGTGTGAACTCAGCAAAACAACCACCCCAAAATATGTAGCGTAGTTGATCATAAACGCTCAATCAACGCGCCATCAATCAAATCAGTCGATCAATCAATCAGCACTCATTTAGCCTGCTGCAAATTTAACAATCAAATGCCGAGCGCCAAATCAAATTGTGTGTGTCTTTTACTGCAATTGCGTTTTGAGATTTCGTCTGCATCCGAGAGTTCTTTTTTTTGTGTGTTTCTTTGATTGAATTGAAAGCAAATTCGCCCCGCAATGCCGCTGCCCGCCCGCTGCTGATTCGTCAATTCGCCGCGTTCAGAAACTCGCAACGGTTCCTCTCATCATATCAAATCAAAATTTTCATTCATGTGCACTTCGAATAAGAGTTACTTTATTTATGGTTTCATCAGCGCAGCCAATAGCGTAATTAATTGTATGTATTTTAAGTTAATTTATTATATATACAAGCGTTTTTTTTGTTATACTATATATGTATATATATAAACAAAATCATATTTATGTATTTGTGCATGTTTTGCATGCGTTTAGAGTTCTCTACAAGTATATCAAAGTGCCGGTGCACTCTACGTATGTCGTACCGTATGTCTCTTATATCGTATATCGTAACTTACTATACTTACGATGATGAGTGTTAGTTTGTTATCAGAGACCACAACACATACTACACCCAACCACCCACACCCTGTCTCCCCACCAACCTAAAACTCATCCATTGATTTTTGTTTTTGGAGAGACGCGCAGGTCGAGTGTGTGTTCTTTTTTTTTGATTATTTGTTCCACAACTAATATTATTAACAGAATGAAACAAGCTCCACATCAAGCACCACAACAACAACAACAACAGCTACAACAACATCAACAACAACAGCAGCAGCAGCGCCAAGCACAACAACAACAACAACGACAATAGAAGCCGCTACGACAACCATCGAGCGCAGCAACAGCCTTGAAGATGCGCAACCACCACCACCGCCCACAACTCCACCACCAGCCATAATACCAAGCACAACAAGCACAGCGGATGATGATTATGCTGAAATAATCGAGACTTTGTCGGCTGCCACATTGACGCCAGCGGTTGAGATTGCCGATACCACCGCTAGCTTCACGCTGGCAGCGCCAACCACACGAACAACACAAGATGAAGCTGTAGCTGCAGTTCCTCAGGATGAACAGCCAACGGCGACGGTCAGCGCCAGCTATACGATAGTCTCCAGGCGAGAGAAGCCCGTCAAGCAGGAGGAGACGAAGACGGAGGTGGAGGAGGAGGAGGAGACGGAGGAGGAGCAGACGGAGTCGGTGTCGTCGGAGTCGGAGTCGAGCAGCCACAAACAACTTAAGACTGAGCCACAATTGGAAAGTGCAAGCAGCAGCGATACAACGCTCGTCCGGCCCACAGAACTGGCGCTGGCGCAGAGCAAACCAACAACAACCACAACGACTACGCCCGCAACCACGCCCAGCGCTCTAGAGAGTCCAGTGCGGTTGCGTGACAAGCGCAGTCTGACCAGCACCGCTGGTGGTGCAGCTGCTGCCACCCAAGAGCTGGATATCAAATCCGAGACAGCCTCGCCAGTGGGCGCACATGCGGACTTCAATGCGCGTGATTCGCTGCTCAGTTTGTATGCGCGTCGCACCACACAGGAGAGTGCTGCTGCAGCTAGTGGTGCAAGTGCTGCAAGTGCTGCGAGTGGTGGTGCAGCTGCAGCTGCTGCTGCTGTTGCGCCTTCAACGTCCTCGTCTTCAAGCACATCTTTGTCGGCTGCCGAGCGGCGTCCGTCTTGGCGTCTCAAGTTCGATGCGGGCTCAAAGGTATGCACACAACAACCAACAAACAACCAACAACAACAACCAACAATAAACAACTACCCAACTGACCTTTAATCGAACCGACCCAAAAAAGAAAACTGTCGATTTTTACTATTTCACAACAACTCTTTCGACTGGCTTTAAAAAACAGTGTGCGATTTTTGTTATACTTTAAGTGTAGCATGTTCTTAGTGTTAGAGTATTTAAATGTTTAAAGCAAACCAATTTGGAAACGCTTCGGTGCACCGGAGTTGCGTATACCCTTGCAAAAGTTGCTTGTAAATAAATTATATATATGTGTAACCAATATGCTCTTAAATGACTTTAAACTACCATAACTCTCTCGAAACCGATTCAATTTTTGACATTTTGATCGTGGTTTGACTTCTTTATTAGATCTGCATTAAAATTTGTATCATTTTCGATATTTCGGTTTTTTATGAGAAACAAGCCACTTAAAAGTCCCTAACTCCGTCAAAACTGATCCGATTTTCTAGTTTAGATCACGGCTTATTATAATTACTAGATCTTTATTCGATCTGCATTAAAATTTGAATAATTTTCGAATTTCCTTGAAAAACAAGTCACGAAAAGTTTCCCAAATCCCCAGAATTGGCTTTCCAACACTTAAAAGTCCCTGAACTCCGTCAAACCTGATCCGATTTTCGATCCCGAGGCATGATCATGGTTTAACCTCTAGACTTCATGACATCTATCTGAACATGTAAAGTTATTCTAAGAGTATTTATTATTTCAGTCATAGTATTGCAAGGGTATTTTTTCCTCGAATGGGTTTGTCAGCAAGTTGTTTGCTCTCTATATAAATAAACATATATTTTTACATTGTAGGTTTTACATTCTGTTTTATTTTTCGATTTTTCTTAAGTACTATATTTGTTTTTGAATCTTGATTTATTTATTTTTGCTCATTTTGTACGCCTGTTTTCAATTGCTATGCATCTGCATTTAGATGTTAATAACTATCCTATGTATTATATAAAATTTATATGTATGTATTTATGTATGTTTTTATTGTAGTGCTCTAAACAATATACCATTATGTATGTACATATACGACTTATTCTCTGAAACATGATATCGCACATTCGGCTAATGAACATTACTGTATAAAGTATACATATAAACACCACCATGGAAACTGTCATTAATTAACGCTTATTAACTCTGCTGTTTGGCTTGCTCTTTTGTATGACCAAATATTTATTTATTATTATTTTTTATTAATGTATAATATATATATAAGGAAACTTATAGAAACAGTATTATTATGGGTTTGTTAAATTGGGTATATGTATAGTATGTATAGTAAATGGGTTATGAATAATATTTTAAAGAAAGAGCAAATAAGCAACTTTAGGTAAATGCATGCCAAATTGAAAATAAAGAAAAAAATATAGTAAAATTTCTTAACAAAATCTCTAAAAATAGCTGAAAAGATTAGACAGATGGGTATTACTGGTATAAAAAAGCTTACATGGTGTCTGAAGTATTGTCTACTAAAAGTGTACTAAAAACATACTTATCGCCGCTAATTTTAGTAAACGCGCATTGATCTGATCCAATCAAATGGATATAGTCAACAACAATAAAACAACATTACCAGCATAGCTTTTTTTAATACCACAAAAAAAGAACCACATGCACACAAACAACAACAAAACAAAATCTAAGAGGATTACATATCAACATGAACTATTTGTGAAGTAGCTTTAAGAGAGCCTGGACTAATCTAACTTGTCTAATCCTGTGCAGTTCAAGCTGGAGGATATTACCAGCGGTGGCACCTACCCGCCCAATCAGAGCACCATCATACCCAGCGCTCCGGCCGTAATGGCTGCAGTGAATCTGGCCAGCACAGCGGGTGCCCAGCGTCGCATCAGCAGTGGACCCAATGCGCGTAAGTTTTTAACTGATATTAAACTGTGTGTGTTTTGAAACTCTAATTGAAATTCTCGCTTGCAGTTAATGCTTCCAATCAATCGCTCAACTCGGTGGGTCGTCCCGTCTCAGCGCCCAGTGAGACAATCAACAACAGCGCCTATGTGACGCCACCAGCGCGCAGATATGAGACATCAACGCTGGCGTCAACTGCCACAACAACAGCAACAACAACTGCCACGACAGCCAGCAACTCCGCGTCGACTGCATCCAGTGCCAACCATGCGACCATGGCCAGCAGCCATGATGATAAGGGTACAACTGATGCGGTCATTTGCCTTGCCACACACTTAACTAATTCAACTTTGTGCAACCCACAGATAACGACAAGGAGAACGATAATCGCACACAGACTGTCATCCAGCGGCGCCGCAAGCCCAAGCGCAGATCCACCGGCGTGGTGCATCTCGATATGGATGTAAGTGCATCCCAATCTCTCTTGCACTCGCACTCTCGCTGTCTCTTTTGCTAATTGCCGGGCCCATTTGTCAAACTAAATGAGCCGTGTGCTAAGCAACAGACGCATGTCAACTATATTTAGCTCAAATGCTAATTAGCCAAAACTAATTTGTGTAAATATCTGTTTCTGTTGCAGGATCTCGATCCGGAGCGTCAACATGAGACGGCCAACAATGACAACGAGGATAAGGACAAGGAGGTGAGTCTAATATACAAATAAACTAACTATAAGATGTACACCTAATTCTCTTTTTACACGTTAGATTGGTTTCAGAAAAAACCGTGTAAAAAAGACATTGAACCAATTTCGCATATATTGAATTTGTCAAAAAAAGATTCAAATAATGTAAAAACAATTTATTTTTAAACCATGTAAAAAGAGAATTAGTTGTATATTAAAAAAATAGTTAAAATCTTTTCGAATTGCTGCTAATTTTGTAGTTCAAGTAAGAAATGTGAAATATTTGAAAAGCGTATTAAATTCAGTTTAATCTTTGTGTTCGATCAAATTTAAGTTCATATTTAAATTTAAAAATAGTCTAGTATTCGAAAACTTTGAACAATACAAGAACATTATATACACACCATACGACAATGTGCTACGAAATGGGCAATTCGGAACAGTGCTAATTATATATATATTTATAATTATTTGGCTATACCTACAACAACAACAACAACAATATGATTGTGTATATTTAGTACTTAGTTATTTTCACACCTTGCAAATATTGGGCTCAAATGTAGCTGAGCAGTTTTGCTCCAACAGCTGCGTGTCTTCTATCTCAATTGCGACGTCGATACTTGCAGCTGACACACACACTCGCACACACACTCGCACACACACTCGCACACACACACTCCCCCAGTGGCTCGTTCGTCACACCTTGTCACAATTTGAGACAGTCCCGTGCGTCCTTCAAAGTAGCTGCTGGTCTAAAACTGCTGCAGCTCTGTCTGTCTATCTGTCTGTCCGTCTGTCTGTTCCAATTAGCAAGCGACCCATTTGTGCGAAAGAAAAGAAACTATACAAATTATGATTATGAGCTAAAAGTAGTGTGCACGTAGCATTGCTCCAATTGTGGATGATGATAATATTTGTTTGCATTGTGCAAGGTAAGATTTGTAAATCCTTTCATGGCCGAGGTCAGAACTATTAGTGCGCATCCAATTTGTGACAATATTTAAGTTGTTTTCGGATTTTCAGCGAACCTGTTAACAATTTATATTCGCTTACATATTTTGAGCAAGTGTCGTTTTGTTGGCCATTAATAAAACTGTCACATTTTCGAAATGCATTTACGTTCTCACGACTACATTCAGCAGACAGTTTGTCTACTCGTCTGTCTCTCAGTCTGTCTGGCCTGAGATATATATTCGCTATTTATTGTTGAAAGACAATAAAAATGGATTTTGATTTGGGATTATGTGCTGTGATTTAATGAAAATTTATGGACAGTTTTTGCAACATTTTCATTAAATTTGTTTATTTATTGTTATATTGTGCCGATGAATTAAATTCAGAAATGTATATTTTGCTTGTTTTTATTGTCGAAAAAAAATGTAATAAAATCTAAAAATATAATTAACTTTAATATGTTTGTAATGAGAATTCATGTGTTGTAAAAGTGGTTTTTGAATAATTGTAGCTGATGATATTGTCTTATATGCCATGATTATTCGATTTAAGATACAGTAACACAAAAATGTGCAACTAAAAATGTATAACATAGAGAAGTATATAGAAAAGTATTCTATACCAATTATGGGTTATGATTATAACGAATTCGTCATGTTTAATCTTAAGCCATTTAATAAGTTACAAACTTGATACTCTGCATTGAAATAGTATCCATTAATTCTCTCAAAAAATTAATATTTTTGTTATTGTATCGAAATGCAACCCTGGTTTTGCAAACGTGTAATCGCCGCTACTAAAACTGTTTTAGCCCAATCGTGTCACAACCATTTGAGGCTGATTGACGATGTCAAGTGTTTTTGGTCGTTTGCAAAAGCACACAATATATATGAACAAATCTAGCATGAATATAGCTATAGCTATTAAACGCTTTCACAATGCGCTTTTCACACAACAAATTGCCCACTTAGAAGTGCCGCACGCCCCAGAACACACACACACAACACACACACAACACACACACAATTCACACACATCGCTCATACGTACATTGAACTTTGTTTTGTGTCCAACTAGCAGCCCAAAAAAAGAAAAGAAACTAAAATGTACAACATTTGCGCCGCATTTGTCGCTAAATTTATACATTTTGCAATTTGTGCATTTTGTGCTTAGTTTTAAGCAGCATTTGTTTCCTCATTCCTCCTCCGGCGGCTGCACTTTCTATTCTTGGGTTGGAGCAGGGAGAAGAGGAGCGAGATCTCAGGCTGTGTGTTGGCTCCGTCATGTGCTATATTTAGCTAGAGACTATAGAAAAGTTTTCTTCTTTTCGTTGTTTTGTGTTGGCCTAGTTATGATTGTGTACTTGTAGGGGAGCAAACGGTTGCAACTTCAAAACTTTAAATTTAGATGCTCTGTGTGACATGTGTCAATGACTGTTTCGCCTTTTGGCCCAGTTACTGACTGGGCCTGCATCAGCTGACCCCAGCATAGTTTATACATTTGCGTCTCGGACATTGGGCCAAATAAGTGTGCGATTTACTAAATTTAGCTAGCAAGCAGCACACAGGTGAAATATACCTATATATATATAGATATATATTGTGTGCGCAATTCAAGTGAAAAAGTCCATTGCTGCCAAGGCTTTTCTGCAGCTCTTTGTTTTCATATTTTATAGACACGCACATGCACACATTTTAATATACAAATCTTCCATATTCTTCAGCGTTTTTCCGGTTAGTTTCTCTCTTATGCAACTTCTCTTAACTTGACGCTTGCTTCTCTCTCTCTCTGTCTCTCTCCCGCTCTGTCTCTTGCGTTTTACTATTTTCTGATCGTGCGCCAAGTTTTGTTCGTTTTCGAATACAAAACATTTGAATACTTTGCTTGGCTCGCACAGTTGAGTTTTGTACGTCTAACGCAACGGATCATCAGATACAGCTAACAATTATAAACAGACTAACAGCCAATTGCAATTTAAATTTGAATTATTTATTTGAACTTAAAGTAAATCGAAATCTTAACCAGCGAGTGCAACCGCAAAAGCTGTCAAACGTGTCAAAAAAAACATTTGCAATATTCGCTATCAGTTTACCCAACCAGAGATGATGAGATTCATGAGAGACTCCAGCGTAGACTCATCGCTGACTCTTGAGAGTCGCCACAAGGGGGCAACATTGTTGTTGTGGTTGTGGTTGTGGTTTTTCAATTGAACGCGTTACCATATTTAGAAAATTGCGCACAAATTTTGGTTTTTTTTTTCTGCCATTTCAAGTTATTTGGCTTTGAGACGCTTTATATGGTCAAATATTTTGATCAGTTTTTAATTTGATTGAGTTCGTGCGTTTGTTTTAAAGGTTAAAGTTCAACGAGTCGCATTGTAGAAATAATTAACCAAACTGGAAAACTTTAGCTATCAGTACTTTAAAATATCAAAATTATTATATATTTGCCTTCAATTTTCATCAAGTCGTTTTCTTTATGCATTTTAAAAAGCCATAATTTTGCGCTTATTATTTATATTCCATTTCATAAGCCCATATAAACTTGATCCCTGATCTTGGCATCAATTTATTTATCTGCCATGACACAACAAAAAAGATTGAGTGTATTTTTGAAACGTTTCATCTGAAATTAGCCAAGTTAATGTGGAATTACAAACAAAAAACTTTTCCATTTTGTTGCAAAAGGCCAAACAACAATAAAAAGATTTTAGTGTTTTTTTTTTTGTCAGAAGCGCTTCATTCATGGACACGAATCTTTATAGATAGAGATGGCTCATTATATGAGGAAACAGTCGACTCATAAATTAAATGCACTCGACATTTTGATTAAATGAAACGTTTTGATGCCCTGTGCAGCAGAAAGTATGATTGGGGTATATTGAGTCCAGCAGTTATTTTGTAGAATAAACACAATAGTTTAAAAATTTGTTAGAATGATCTATTCTTTGTTTATTTCTATGAATTTATTAGATAATTATTTTTAGAAAATTTCTAAAAAAATTCTTGGTAATATCTTGTCTTATTCTAAACAGAGTATGCCATAATCCATCAATTCCAAAGATGCAGTAAATTTGCCTGCTGTTCTTTTCGTGTTGTCTACTTCTCAACTCGCGTGGGTGAAGCATCAACTTAAGACATTAACACCACACAGTAAATAAATAGAACACGCCATGGAGTCCCAGCCATAGATTAGTGCCTCTTGTATGTGTTTTCAATATTATTATTAAATATATATACGTATATACATAGGAACAAGACAGACCTCCTCAAACAAAAACACAGCCGCACCTAGGGAAACGTTTCGTTTTTTTCTACCGCATTGCGGCAAATTTAAAACAGAATGTCAAAATTTATGTCTTGACGTCATTTTGCTGCTCGATTGCCCCTGATTGAGAGGGAGACGAGAAGATCGGGAGTGGGGTTGGGGGTTGGGACTACGGGTAGGTAAGACGACTGAGAACCACATGTCAATATTGCGTTTTCCTTTTCGCTTCGGATCGCATAGATCGTTTCACTTTGTACAGCCAATTTGTTTGTTTTTCCACTTTTGTTTATGCCAAAAATGAAGGAAAAAAAGCACATTTTGTACGCCTCTTGATTCCTAATTGCAAAAGTTGCGGAAAATGCTTTCATGGAAAATGGCAAAAATGTCTGTTTGGCTTTTGTCTCTGCTCGGGCAAAAACTGTTTAAAAGCGTATTTGCAATTTAGCGGCGTCGATTGATATATGAGACACGGTGGAAATTGAAATACAGTTGAACTTCTCTAAAATGTTTCATTATCTACAATAAATAAATCGATTTATAATTTATAAAAATTACTATAGTTGAGAATCTCGTTATTTGAAGAATAACTGGATGATTTTTCATTGATATTTTTATAAAAATTTGTTTTAAATTCATTAAATTGGGATAAATTCCAACTTATGCTATACTTAAAGTCACACACATCCAACATCGAAGTTACAATCCCGAAATGTGTAGAACTTTCAGTCTAAATTGCAACATATATAGAGAAGTTCCACTGTGCATCAAATCTCAAGTTGCTAAACTAGAAAGCCCATTTCATTATAGCGTGTATTTACTGTAACCTGTTTGAGTGTGAGTAAGTGAGTGAGCGTGAGTGAGTGTCCTGTGCCATGTCCTTTCGCTCAAGAGCGCGCACTCAGGCGCCGCTGCCCAGTCGACGGCGTTCGTTGTCCTCCAGCTCCCGGGCCGGAGGAGGCAGCAGCTCCGCTGGCAGCGCCTACAACTACAATGGCAGCAGCTATAACCCGAATGGCAGCAGCAGCAGCAGCTATAACTCCAGACCCCTGAGCACCGGCTACTATCCGAGTAGCAGCAACAGCAGCTCGAACTATCAGAGCCCCTACACTAGCATCTACAGCTCCAGGGACAGTCTGTATGGTGGTGGTGGTGCTAGTGGTGCTCGTGGCTCCGCCGGCTCCTACTATTCGAATGGTAATGCGAGCAATCGTTATGATTACTCCAAGTATTCACATCATCAGTCGCATCCCTTGGCTTATCAGCATTATCATCAGCCGGCCGCTGGCAGCTCTTCATCCGCTTCCACATGCTCATCATCCGGCACCACCACTAAAAGCAATCATAGAAACGGCAGCTACTACCAACTGCATCAGGTGCAGGCTGCTTCTGCCCCAGCCGCTGGCAATCATCAGCCGAATAATCACTACCACCACCACATCGTTGTCAGCCAGCATAGTGGCGGCAATAGTTATGGCAAAACTAAAGCATCTGCTCTTTCCAACTCCAACTCGAACCACTCGAACTCGAACTCCACCTCATCCTCCGCCGCCTCCGCCTCGACAGCCTCGACAAGTGGTGGCTACGATAGCGGCTCCCGTTATGGTTATCCCAGCAGCTCGACTGCCTCCTCCTCGTACGCCAAGGATAATCGCTATGTCAGCCCCTACTCCAGCAGCTATGACAATGGCATCACGACAGCCTCGCTCAGCTTCAAGTCGCCCGGCCTGAGTGCCTCCAATTCGTTCAAGAGCTCGGCCAGTTCGCGTCTGCTCAAGACCAAATCCTTGTCCGCATCCAACAGCAGCCTCACAGCGGGCGCAAGTACACCACCGACCAGTGCCGGTGCCACTGTGGCAGCCATTGCTGCAACCCGATCCAATTCACTGCGGGAACAGGAGCGCAAATCGCGTAATCGCACCCGATCCCGCAGTGCGGCACAGCGTTCGATCAGCGCCTCCTCCGAGAAGAGCGAGGGCTATGAAGTAAGCAACTTGGGTGTGATAACTATAAGCATTACTATTGTTGTTGTTGTTGTTGTTGTAGGCAGCAAATGAATTAGATTTACTTAATATGGATATGCGGTTCTGTTAATCTTATGTTACTAATCTTCTAGAGCGGCAGTGAACGCACCTCACGCTCCCGCACCGGAAGCACAGCGACAACGAGCAACGCCAGCGATTCAAAGAGCTCCAGCAGCAGCGATAAGGCGGAAAACGGTGATGGCATCGACTACAAAGCGCTCTGGGAAGCGGCCAAGTGAGTATTCGAGTAACAAGAGATGCCCTAGAGGATGCCTTAGTGGCTTAGGATCTAAAAGTTAGTCAGTTGTTTGATTGGCAATCAATACGATTCGGTCTTGGAGATGAATCTTATTGGTTATTTGAGTAATGCTTTCGTTTAGACTACAAAGCGCTTTGGGAATCCTAGAGGATTCTTAGTAGTTTAGGATATAAAAGTTAGTACAGTCGTTGATCGGCAATCAATACGATTATGTCTTAGAGACGAAACTTATTGGTTATTTCAGAAATGCTTTCCTTAGACTACAAAGTGCTCTGTGAAGCGGCCAAGTGAGTATTCAAATGGCTGAAGAATGATCTAGAAGTTTCTTAGTAGTTTAGAATTTAAAAGTTAGTCAGTGGATGCTGGGAAATCAATACTTTTTGGTCTTAGAGAGTAAACTTATTGGCTATTTTAGTAATTTTTCATTTTTGGAAGTTAATTTGTCAATACGACCAAGAATATTTAGATTTTGGGATTGATTATATATATTTAAGGATTTACTGATTTTCCAACTTAAAATATATGAATTTTTAATAATATATTTTAAAATTATTGATATCAATTTACTGAAATGGGTTTTTTAAAAAGATTTGTAAGACAGTTGCTAAAAGAGTAGTCTCACAAATTAAAGATTTGCCTTCAAAAACAAGATTATAATTTCTGTAAATTTGTAATTTCTAATATCCGAGCAGCTACTAAATTTACATAATTTACTCAATTCTCTTTTATTCACTTTGCAGAATGGAGAACGATAAACTCAAGCAAATGCTCAAGCAGAAGGACGATGAAGTTGTACAGACGCGTGCGACGCTCGAGCGATTTGCCAATGCCGTAAGTAAACAACAGCTAACATGCCACGCCCACAAAAGCCTTACTACTCCAAAAAAAAACCCCTCAAAAAATACCAGCCAAAAGCAAAACTCTCTCAGCAGTAACCAACAAAAACAACACACAAACCACAGTTCTATTTCTCTCTCTTACTTTCTCTATCTCTGCGTCTGTTTGTGGCCAGGCCGTCCTCTCTCTCTCTCTCTCTCACACACACACACTCTCTATCTTACACTCTTACACATACTATAAAAATTCCAGACATGGCTCAAAATCCCAAATTCTTGACCCGCTTGCCGCTCGCGCTCTGTTATCTTTCGCTCTCGCTCTCTGTTTCTGAAAAAAAAACATAATACCAAACCCAGTTAAACAACACTACAACTGAACAACAGTAACAGTATGACACGATATACCCGTTATCCTATATACTAGTACTATAGAAATGCAAAACAAACACGCCAAAATTTGTTTCATTTCACATATTCGCAGACAACTAAAAATTCACTCTCTGAGATTGAGAAACGTGAAAGAAGAGCAATGGAACGCAAGCTTTCCGAATTGGAAGAAGAGCTTAAGGTAATTACAAATGTGTTCCCACCCAAAAACCAAAATCCATATCTTCCCCCATAACAGTTAAAAAAAACGTCTTGCCTGTATGCTGTTTGTGTTTTATTGAGTGAAAAGAAAAATGGGTCCAACCCGGTATCGCAAGCCCGTTTCGTTAGATGCCATCAACCACGAGACCTTTTTCAATGATTTTCTGATTTTTCCGCTTTCGTTTTATAATTTGGCCGACGAATTTTCTTTAATTTTATTATATTTACTTATTTTAGCTGCATGCTTGAAGGAGCTGGCTGCAGCGATCTCCTTTTAAACAATCTGCTTTGTTTTGCTTACCTTTACCACTTAACTGTTAATTTCCAACTGCAATTATGTAACATTTTTTAATCACTCCGTTTCGATCGTTTCCCAACCCAGTTGAAAGACAGCGAGTTCGTATATATTCCACATATATTTCTGATCTCGCTTTACATTTTTGGCCACATTTGCAATTACTTTGTGGACGTGTTTTTCACCGGCACAGGTTGCAAATGTTTATTAATATTATAATTTAATTACTAGTGATATAGCTGCACATAAGCTGCTGCTTTGATTCATTTCCTTTTCTTTTTGTTTTGTTTACCCAACTGAAATCCAAATATTGTCATCTGTACATATCCACCTATCATAACATTATGTGTAAAATAGAAAACTATCATCGTCTCGTGTTTTGTTTTTTCGCTGTCACACAAAGAACATTTCATTCACTCTTCATCTTCAATTGTACATCTCTTCATCTCATCATCATCTTCATCTCCAGCATACACGCTCCATTGTTGTTGTCCATTGTCACTCTCCATCTTGTTCGTCGCCCATCGTTATTGTTATGATTTGGTCACACTTATTCCCATGCGTTCACACGTTTATCGTTATACGTTATACGTTACACGTTACACGTTTTACGTTTACGTTATTCATTTGACGTGCTCTTTGGCGCGCCGCTCTCTCTTTAAACTTAACGCAATGCGCTCATTTCAAAACGCTCACTCAAATTTTGTTTTTCTTTTCTCTCTCTCTCTTCCCACGCGCTCGCCTCATCCATCGAAACGAAATGTATTGAAAACAAAAAACAAAAACAAAAAACATATACAACATGCAAATAT
Organism: Drosophila flavopinicola; assembly: GCA_035042425.1. Taxonomy (NCBI): domain Eukaryota; kingdom Metazoa; phylum Arthropoda; class Insecta; order Diptera; family Drosophilidae; genus Drosophila; species Drosophila flavopinicola. The sequence goes on along the minus strand of JAWNLL010000452.1, from coordinate 13,359,996 downwards.
GTATCAAAACATACGTTTTGTTTTGTATCTCTTTTTTTCTTCTCTTCTCTTCTCTTGCTGTTTGTTGTGTCGTTTTAGCTCTTGCAGAAGCTAAAGACTGAGAACGACCGTCTGCGTGCCGAGAATCGAGCCCTCACGCGAGTTGTCTCTAAGTTGACCACATCGGCACAGAGTCAGCTAGCCAAAACCAAATAGGCGTCGACACAACCGAACGCATTCAATATACATACATATATTTACAGTTAATTAGCGCACCCAGCACCCCAGCAGAAAAAAAATAAACAAATGAGAACAATACTTACATACAAATATTAGAAAAACAGCAAAAGTTCGAATATCGCAAATGCCATCGTTATCGTTATCGTTTCGAAATACTCGTACTGCATACATACATACATATATATATATATATATATATTTACATAACATACGTACACACGCCTACATAGTTAAATTCTTATGCGCATCGTCTAGCTTAAAGATACTAGCTATGACCAATTGATCAAAACTTATTAGATACTACTATTATTATGATTATTATTATTATAAAAAACACACACGAAACATTTAAATTGTTATTGAGAGCGCAACGTGTAACAATAATTAAATGTATTTGTAGCTAAATTAAGTTTACAACACTTTTATTTATTTATATTTTGTTTTTGGGAACAATGAGCACTTTTTTCTTATCAACAAATGAGAGCACTCAAATCTGGTCGGCAATTTCTATTTTTGCAACGCTGTACTATTAGCCTAAAGGAAATGTTTATTAAAAATACAACAAATACATAAGTAAATATACTATGCAAATTTACACATATTGTATTTAGAACTAATTGAAATAAATAATCCAGTAATATCAGAATATAACACGACATATGGCAACCAAAATATATATATACCCACAAAATATATATCGTACATACTCAGAATGAAATGAATCAGAATGAAATGAAAATACATCAAAGAAAACTCATCGAAACTCAAGGACAATGCGTGTGTCTATCTCTCTCAACCAACAATGCTGCCCACCACCCACAACAACAACAACAACAACAATAGCAACAATAGCAACAATAACAACAATAGCAACAACGAGCACCAAGCATCACCAGCACCGATCATAGATCTCTCGTATCTAGTATTCTTATATGCAGTGAGCTTTAACGGTAAATGTTCGAACCACTGACTTGAGCCCAGATAAGAACCTGCATCATATATGAAGCTGGCTGTTGTTTTGTTGTTGCACAATATCAATAATCAAAATTTACTTGAATAAACCAAAACTATCTAAGCGATCTAAGCTAAACTTTTTGTATTCTGTGGGAGTGTTTCAAAAGTTAGACAAAAATTCTTAAAGAAGTTCTTGACTTTTCTAAATTTATTATAGATTTCGTCTCTAACGAAATCGATTACTAAAAGATAAATTTTTTGTGATTAGTATACTTTATTTTGAAACACTCGTTTGTATATACCTATTTAATGTATAATCTATAAACTATAACTATACTATGTATGCCAAAATTGTTCCCCTTGTTGTTAATATTGTTACAAGAAAGTTGTTTTGCTGAAAATTTATACTCATGTGTGTTTTTCCTCATCTGTGTTTACCAAAGTTATACCAGAGTTATCAATAAATGTTTGCCCATTGTCTTTCCTTTCAAAGTGCTGTTTATTGTTTCTTGTCTTTGTTCGATATTGCCCTTCTATGGGGCTTACTTAAGTTCTACAACCGAATCGTAAAGCTTATCGTACACGTGTCATAATGAAAACATGTCTTCAATCTTAAGCCGATCATGAGATTAAATTATATTTGTAATTGGTTTCTTTGTGGTGAAGTGCATGTCCTTAATATTTTTGTTGTTGTCTGATTCTAGGGCGTTGTTCAAGTTTAAGTTTCCTCGAGGCTCTGGAGATTATATAACTAACTGTTTGTTTGTTGTTCTTGTTGTTGCTGATGCTGAGATGCTTTCAGTGAGCTGCAACCCCAACTAAAACGCATGTTTCTTTCTTTCTAAAAGCCATTTACAATCTATATATACCCCAATCTGAATCGAGTCTATAACTCAATGTGCTGTTGCGCTAGTTGTGTTTATCATATTTTTGTATTATATATTTACTAATTTGGTTTGCACTTTCTTTTTATCAGCAACTTGATGTCTACAAGTCGGATAATCATCGCCTGAAGGAGGAGAACGCTGCGTTGATTAGAGTAATTAGTAAATTAAGTAAATGAAATTATGTTTTAACTTAAATTTACTCAAGAATAACAACGACAACAACAACATCAAGATGGCAAGCAACAATTTCATTTGAGCGATCAGTCAACAACAAAAGCTGGCAACACGAAATTAAATCTACTAAATTATCTAAAGAAAAGTTCTGTTTATTATTATTATGATTATTATTTTTTGTGTGTGCTTAAATGAAACCATGTTTCGAAACTCGTTGAAAATTGTTTGTTTTTACTCTCTGTCTCTCTTCCAAAACATAAATATTCGAATGGATTGGAGCATGTATTTGATGTATTTGGTCAGATTATATAAATATATACATACATATGCAAGAAAGATATAATATAGAGAAAATTATAAACATCAAAAATATAAATTATAGCTATAGATGTTGTCTAACGGTTAATTTCAAACAAAAAACAAAAATCGAAAAAAACAAAAGAAAACTGAGAACATTATCATCAAATGAGCCCTAGTTACAGATTAGTTTAACTATATAATGCATACATATAAACATATATTTTTCATATATACATATAAATTATATACATACACACACACACACACACATACAACACATATATTCGAAAAATCATACAGCTAAAAGGGAGATACTGTTTTGTGAGAAATGTTTTGGAAATCAGCCCACGCAATGTCAACTAACTAATAAATAAAAAGCTGTAATTGTTTTTTTTTTATTAAAACGTAAAACTCATTTAGTTGTAAACACCAATTTGTAATCGATCAGTGGATATACATATGAGATATGCATATGCAACAATATATATGTTATATAGAGTAGTATGTGAAATCAGCTCGCTCGTGTTGAGTTCAACTAAACTACATACATATACATATATATATCACATATATTTTAAAATTCCCATGGCGCTCTAGTACTACGTACATGCATACGAGTTGTATATTAATAATTGTATACTCCTAACTATATGCTACATAATGTTGCATATGCATACGCGATTTAAATGCTTATGTTAATTTTAGTTGTTCACTTTTGAAACGTATTATACATATATCGTACTATACTTTTATTTGACCTTCGCTTATACATACTATATAATTGTAACGAATACACATGATCATATACGCATATTTCTGTTATTTATTAAATTCGTTTAAGAGATTTTTGTGTGTTACGATAAACAACAAACAAAACAAACTGATAAGAAAGAAAGAAACAAACAAAAACAAAACAAACAAAAAAAACAAGTGAATTGTGTAATATGTAAAATTGTGAGAAAATATTTAAGAAAATTTGATTCAAATACGAAACTTAATAAATGTGATCGCAAAGTAAAATTCGAGTATTTTCTATAGTTGAACTAGACAGGAAGCAGCGGGGAATAATCGGCTGTAATCTGATAAATATTGTTGTTTTAGCGATTAGTTGCGCTAAGAATGGAAATGAGGCATGAAATTGTTTTTAACTACTAATCGACTGATTTGAATAATTATTTGGCGATTATTAAAAATATTATAAATAATTACATATATTTAAGAACTTACAAAACCCCATTTTGGTAAGTTTTTAATGAGTACAGGGTATGTTAATAGGTAGCAACTATATTCAATAAGCAGAATAGCACGTGCCTGTTTTAGTTAAGATGTCTCTTAAAATCGTAAGATTTAATATGTAGATTGGAGAAACAGGCCGAAATCACAGTGAGCAACTCATTTAATATTCATATGCCTTTTTTTTAATGCCCTATAAAGTTGTAGGTTGCCAGAAGGGTTAATGGATGTGACCTTTGATGTGTTTATATACGCTGGACATTCTACCGAAATACACTTAGTTCAAAATGTACAATGAGTAAGAACTGTTTTTAAATTGCTTGATAAATTTAATATGTAAGCCCAAAACAGGAAGACTATAGATAGATTTTAGTTGTTGCTTACTACCAATCATACATAATTATAAATGTAAGTGGCAGTTTGTGCGTCATATTTGAGTTGATATGCTTATAAGCATAGCTATTATAAAGTCAGTGCTACCTAAGGTTCTTTATATATAGATTCTTTTTATACTCTTCGAAGAAAATAGTATATTAAGTCTATGCTGAAGTTTGTAACGCATAGAAGGAAGCGTCGGAGACCCCCAAAAGTTACTTGCCAGTATGCTTAGAATGACAAAAGAAATAGATCTAGCCATGTCCGTCTGTGTGCCTGTCTGTATGTATGCAAACTAGTCCCTCAGTTTTTGAGCTATCGTAATCAAACTTTGCACAGAGACTTATTATATAAAGGGACAGCACATTGGTCGGAGCCGGACGAATAGGACCACTATTTCTTATAGCTGCCATACAACTGTAAGTCGGTTTTGGCCATATATCCGATCTTTTCAAAGCTATCGCCTTTAAATTCCTTGTACACTTGAACATCCTTATAGCTCATCAATGTTTAAAATTTCAAATCGATTGAGTCTTAAATAGCAAAGATATGCGTCATTAAATATTTCGGTGGTGCAGTTGGCAGAGTGAAAATTACCTAAAGGTTTGAAAAGAGTATAATATCTTCGGCACGCCGAATATAATTCTTCCCCACGGGCTTTTTTTGGTTAGTTAGATGTCAACACGCGCTGCGTGAGTTGGGGGGGCCAAATGCTTAATTTGGCCTCAGAAACATAAAGTTGATTGCTGGCATGCAAAGAACTTTAAAGCACACACGTCACTAGGAATTTAAACGGGAGTGATATAGTTTTAATTGACCCACAGTGCTTACGGCTTCTGCTGCTGCTTCAGCTGCTGCTCAAACGACTCAAAGAGACACTCAAAGTGGCGCCAGCAGCAGAAGCAGCAGCAGCTCAGCTCAGCTACCCAAAGCCCCCTCCTCCAATTGAGTGAAACTGGTGTGAGCGCGGCTTAAATAAGTTTTCAGTTAACCGAAAATAGTCAGTTTCGCTCAAAGCGTTCCCACGTTAACAACGTTGTCGGCGCTCAAACGGCCACAAAGCGTTCAAATAGCTAAACAACAACAAAATCATATTATTGTTCCAAAAACCGAACTTATTGCAACGGCGCGACGCACGAATAAACCATATTTATATAAGTTTTGCACGTTGTGAAATTGATCGCAGCTGTTAAGTGTATACTAATAATATAATAGCCAACGAAACGGATATACAAAAGTGAGTTAATAGTTGGCTAAGCCGTTACATAATGGGTAAAGGATATAAGACAAAACAGAAGAGAGGAAAACAAGAAAGACAAAAAAAAAACACCTACGCAGAAAAAAGACTCAAGCTGGTTGTCGCTGCCTGGAGTCGAAGAAAAACTTTCGCTTTCACCGCCGTCGTCGCTTTTGAGCTTTTCTCAGCTGCGCAGTTAGCCATGGCCAATACAATTGACATAAGTCGCCTTTTTCAGTTAACAAATTAATTCTTTATATTTATATTCTGGCAATGCACTTTCTACGCTTAACAATTACAAGGCCTGGCCAAAAGTCATGAAGTGAATTAAGTAGGTTTGTTGTAGTTGTATGTATCTAGTGTCTACAAGCGACGCTATTGGGCAATAGTAGTTATGCGATTGCTCAAGCGACAAAAGTCAATTAAAATTACGCGCTAGTAGGTAATACGTTATACGTTCAGTTCAGTTCAGCTCAGTTCAGTTCGGTTCAGTTTCAGTTTTTGAATGCTAAGCCAAAAGGCCCGCGCTGCAAGGTCTCGTCCACCGAAGTTGGCTAATGCCATAAAAAAAGTAAATAATAAAAAATATATAGAAAAAAAAAAGTACAATGTGTACACATACATCTAGACAGTTGTCTGTGAATTATGAATACTCATATCGTACATATGTATGTTTTCATTAATATTCACCAGCGAACACAATTTAGCAACTGCATTAACGGTCACACTATTGTGACCTCGGAACGGACACCATTCGAATACAATATATCTATTATATACACATGGGTTTTATGGTGGCTCCCTCCTAATCAATAAATTGTGTTTGAATTCATACACTTTTAGACAACACTGAACGATCTTGGCCACACGTTAAGCGTTAAACGCGTGGCGAATTTCTAATTAACCAAATGATAAGTATTTTTGTGTGTTTGATCATTAAGCTGCATTCTAATGATGCGAATGTAATCTAATTGATCACGTGGCCGAGACACTGTAAAGCAACTTTGAATAATTAGTATTCATGTGTGCCCAAACAATCCATTGAGCAACTGACAGCTATTTCTCCATTAGTCGTTGTTTAGTGGGTGGCGTTTATAACTTTACATCAATATCCGGGCATGTAACAACAACAAAGTGAACAATCACTCAGGAGTTGTAAGCTTTTGAATAAGAAAACACGTTTTGAGTGTTTTCTTTCTCCTGCTCGAGCGAGCTTCACATTTCACACACTCGTTCTCTTTCACTCACTCCTTTTAGTGAGCTGTACTTCGGTTTGTCAGATTTTATGCTGTGATGTAACCGCTAAGCTAATTGGCAGAGCGGATGCAGAAAGAGCGCGCAAAAGAAAATCACAAATTGCACGTCGCACAAGCGCAGCTTGAAACTCACTCTCTCTCCCGCTCTCTGCCGCCCGCTCTCTTTCTCTTTGCGTCTTTGCCTCCTGTCTCCTGTTCGCGATGGTATCGCATGACCCAAAAACGCAATCGTCAATATGCTGCGAGTAACTGCACACACACGCACACACACACACGCACACAGTTACTTACTTGTAACTGGGCATAGTCAAAGCAGGGCATGTTACGAATTTCGTTTTATCTTTTTGAGTAGCTTCTGCTCCGCCACATTGAAATCTGTGTGAAGGCCATGAAAAAGTGAAAAAAGGCGAAAGAAACAAAAACAAAAACTTGATTTTGCTTCCAGCGGGCACGGTTATGGCTAATATGGCTATAGAGAGTTATGGGAGTATGCTCATAAACAGTTTGTTGACCAAAAATGTGCTTGTGCTACGTATGTAAAGCCAATTAAATTGCCTTTTATTATGGCGCATGGTACTTATGTAGGTATATCGTATGTATATCGTATGTGTGTTCAATTGGCCATACAGTGACTGCAAGCAGTTGGCATCTTCTTTTTGTTGAGGGCTGGCTGCAGTGATATAATCTGATGATATCTTTATTATTGTCTTTGGTTTTGGTCGGTCTTTCCACTGACCTTCGTTGGCGTTAAAATGGCTTTTTGAGCATGTAGAAATTTACATCAACGGATCGTACGATGTGTGCTTGGCGTTCATATGCAAAACGCGGACTGTCCCTTCATTTTGGGTCATGGTCAATGGACCGGTACGTCAATAAAAAGCCAGTCGACCAGCAGCTAATCAGTCCGCTGTGGCAATTTGAACAAGCCGTCACAGCTCCATTTTTAATCAATGGCTTTCAATTTGCCAACGCTCAAGCAGATGAAACACTTAGCCATATACATATACATATCAAATGGTCCGACACCGACTAATGATTATCCACAATGCTGAACCCACACAATGACAAATAGCTGCCACGAACTCCAAAGCCATTGACCCAGGCCCACAACCTGACTGCAGCAAAAACTAAACCAAGTGGGCTTAAATCATTGGCTTGTAATGCGTTTGTTTTTATGTGTGTGTGTGTATGTGTGTGCTTGTTAATGTAGGTTAGTAAACAGTAGTAGTTAACTCCCAGAGTTCGATGAATTTTAACATTTCGGCCCCAGAGTCAGTGGTTGACCAAGGCTAACCACACAATTAGTGGCTATCTGCAGCACCATCTGTGCGCTGTACACACGGCGTATACGCAATAAATTGTCTTAGACTTGTTGATACTCAGCATATATCAAATGATTTATTTTATGCAAATTTTTTTAACAGGCAGAAGAACCATTGTACATTTTTATAAGTATTTTTTAGTTTTATATATGCAAAATCGAATAATATCAAACAAAACTTAATGTTTATTATGGAAAATTGGGTTTTTTAAGGTGTTAAACAAATTCATCAAAGCCAGTTATTATTGTGTATTTAAAATATTGACAAAAGCCCGGCAACATTGGACTAATATATAAAGATATATATAACAGCAAATGACTGAAATTTGATTATTTGCATTATAAACTTGTTTAGTCACTATTTGAGTTGAATAAACTACAAAATATTATGTCATATTATGATTTGATATACCCAAATATTTGATTGTTTATTGCCACATGTTTGCTAGGGTATTTCATCTCATATTCACCTTCAGACTTGTGGTACCCTGGGGGCAATTAAGTGACTAGTGGCTAATAACGGTTAATGCCACAAGTAGGTAGCTCTAAACGTATAATTATATTTATACGTGCACATATTCTATGTTTTAGCCATGAAGCGATTTTAAATACCTGTCATAAGTCAATAACATATTTTTAACTACCGGCCTTAAATCAGTAGTAAAATTGTAGTAGTATTCAATACCAGTCTGAAATCAATATTTAAGCCAGTAATTTATCAATATTTGCAGTGCTGGAAACTGAGGTGATGCAACAACCCAAACTGGACGGACCCGTGTCGAGCGACCAGGACTTCGATCCCTATGTCTGCTCCCTGACCTCAGAGATGAAGCTGGTGGCCAAGGAGGAGCTGCACGAGGATGAGAACATCAGGCGACAGGCACTGGCCCAGTTCCGCGAGTGGATCACAAAGCATCCGCACATCAAGAAGTGCCGCACGGATGCAGTTTTCCTGCTGCGCTTTCTGCGCACCAAGAAATTCTCGGTGCCCTCGGCCTGTGAGATGCTCGAGCGCTACTTGACCATTAGACAGATGTTTCCGCAGTGGTTCCAGCAGCTGGACATCAATGATCCGGCCATCAATGAGATCTTCGAGGCTGGCTATCTGGTGCCGCTGCCCCAACGTGATTCCCAGGGACGCCAGGTGATCTTCTCGGTGGCGGCCAAGTTCGATCCCTACAAGTTCACCTCCGTGCAGATGGCACGCGTGCACAGCCTGATCTGTGAGTCCCTGCTGGACGATGAGAACTCGCAGGTGTCGGGCTATGTGTATGTGAACGATGAGAGCGGCATGAACATGGGCTTCGTTAGTCTGTGGTCCCTGACCGATCTGAGGAGCATCATGAAGTGCATACAGAACTCCACTCCCATGCGGCACAAGGAGACGCACTTTGTGAATATACCGCACTATGCCAATCGCATCATCGAACTGGGCGTCTCCATGCTCAGCGACAAGCTCAAGAAGCGCATCATTGTGAGTTGACTTTATATAATATTTATACTCTTTTCGAAGCAAATAGTATATTAACTTTGTGCTGAAGTGTGTAATGCATAGGCGGAAGCGTAGGAGACACCCAAGAGTTACTGCAGGGAAGCTTAGAATGACAAATCAAATTGATCTAGCCATGTCCGTCTGTTTGTCTGTCTGTATGTATGGGATCTAGTTCCTCAGTTTTTAAGCTATCGCGATGAAACTTTGCACAGACACTTATTATTCAATCATACATCACATTGATAGGAGTTGGCCTGATCGGACCACTATATCTTATAGCTGCCATACAACTGAAAGTCGGTTTTGGCCATATATCCGATCTTTTCAAAGCTATCGCCTTAAATTTCCTTGTACACTTGAACATCCCTATAGCTCATCAATGTTGAAAATTTCAAATCGATTGAGGTTTAATTAGCAAAGATATGCGTCATTATATATTTCGGAGGTGCATTTGGCAGAGTGAAAATTCCTAAAGGTTCGAAAAGAGTATAAAATCTGCGGCACGCCGAAGATAATCCTTTCCCACTTGTTATATATTATTTACTTATATTAACTCATGCTTTTCCTCTCTCTCTAGGTGCACAAGAACGTGGAGGCGCTCAAGTCGAAAATCGATGCCGCCATTCTGCCCAAGGAGTACGGCGGCACTATGCCCATTGCCGAGATGATCAAGGAGTTCAAGGCCAAGCTGCAGCAGCGCCGTGCCGCAATCCTCGCCCTGGACGACATGCAGATTGAGATCACCAAGGAGGCGGCCAATTTTGCTGGCAATGATATTGGCGACATCGATGCCGGCGTTGTGGGCAGCTTTCGAAAACTGGAGGTGGACTAAGCTGAAGCTGCACGTGGACTTAGTTTAAGCTAGGCTAAATCAGAATACCATTGAGACATTTGACAAAACACACACACACAAACACACTCATCACAAATTGTTGTGCCTTTTTCGAGAAACGCATCAAACTTAAATTATAAACAAATTACAATTATATACGGCCCGGGCTGCAGCATCCGATTTTGGCACACAGGTACGAGTACGGGTACAGGTACCGGAAACTGAAACTGAAACTGAAGTTGCAGTTCAGTTCTAGACTTATATCTACTATTATATCCATGCATACACCATACTCTCTGCTTGTATGCATGTCTGCTATTTAAATATATATATACATATACATTCTTGTTCAAATGATGCCGGTTTAGTTTTCTTTAATTAAAGCCACTTCTCTTAGATTTCAATCGTTGCTCTAACAAGAGGTATGTAATTATTTTTCTGTATTATTTTCAAGTACCTTTTTGTTACGAGTGCATTTGCATATTTAGTTCACAAAAGAATAGAATGTAGAAATGCCTAAGGAATTTAAAAAACAAGCAATAACATCTTGTGAAAGTAATGGAAGTTGTTATTCTATATATAGAATATTCATGAATTATAGATAATGAGAGTAAACTTTTGCAGTAGACAATAATAATTGCTTTCAAAATATTGTTTTGAATTGTTATCTTGCTACTCAAATAAAAAATTTGTATATAAAATTGCAAATATTGTTTATCTCAATGAAAGACTAAGGAATAGGTTTTTAAATGTAGAATTTCAAATATTTGTAGTTTCAATGAACTATTCAAGATTTGTTTTAAGATAGCTTTTAATATATAGTTTTTCTTAAATGAGTTAGGAGATATATATTAAAGCGATCAGGAAGAATATTTAAGTAATTGCAGGATTTCTTAAATAATTTTCAAAGTCAAATCAAAATAAGTCAAAAAGTATGTAAATTTTGTTAGTTGGTTCTCAGATTGTAGCGCATTCAAAAGTCGCATAATCATAAGCACAAAGAACGTTTGTTGTTGCCATAGTTGTTGTTGCAACGCGATAACGGTGACACAGACAACGCCGACAACAACAACAACAATAACAACGACAACAACAATGACAACAACAACGTTGCTGAGAGAATCTTATTGCATTTATGAGCAAGAAAGCGACGACGACAATCAAAGCTCGAGGTACGAAAGCGTTTAAAGTTCATACATATGTGTTTGTGTGTGCTCATATGTACTAAGTAAATATATCTATCAGTGTATATGTCTTAAAGAGAATTGCGAGAATGTGTGTCGGCATTATGATTGTACGCTTTATTATTATGACCGCATACGAAATAATTTCCAAGTTTACATTTCAGTTGAGCGTTGAATCAGCTGGAGAACGGAGAACGTCGATTGTGGAGCGTTGAACGTTGATCATTGTAGATCGCAGTCTCATCTCAAGTTGTTGCTAATTGTTGCGCTTTTGTGACCGTGCTAAATGGCGAAACAATGTCGACATCCGACAGCACATTGAGCAATTGCAGAATAGAGTAGAGTAGCAGCAGACGGTCAAAACCAAATTGAGGTCTTCTGAAGCACTCGAGAACTTTGCCATAGTTCAGACTTTCACGCTTTGCCGCTTCTGTACTTAATTGTATTGCTGTTGCTGTTTGCGATTGCTGTTGCTGTTGCTATTTGCCACTGCTATTGCTATTGATAAAGTGTAAGTGTGGTGATCGGTCGGCATACGGGGGGTATGCGCAATATTTTGCTTATTAGTCACCCAGCTGTGTTTGTGTGTGAGTGAGTACTTTTTGTGAGGTCAAAGACTTTTTGACAATAGCTGCAGCTAACAAAAGTGTGTTATTGTAAAGTTGTAATTGTACTCGCTTGTAGAAATGCCCATCAATGCATATTTAATAAATGCCGCTAAAAACAAGCCGCTAAGTGAGCAGCTAATTCGCTACTGGGCACTAACATGCCACGAGCGGATGAAAATAGAGAGCGAAAAAGCTCTGCAACAGCTTTGAAACAGCTGTTTGTTAAACGCAGCTTTTTAGCGGCTTTGCTCACTAGCTCTCTCTCTCTCGCTCTCTCGCTGAGCATGTGATAAGTGGAAAGCGCGCTGGAATTATGTCTGTGCTTTAGTTACAAGTGTGAAACAGAGAGAGAGAGAGAGGGAGAGAGAGAGAGAGAGAGAGAGAGTGGGAGAGCGAGAGCCAATTGAGCGCTCGCTTTACTTATTTTTTTTTATCAATACGGAGTGCGAGATAAGAACTCTGAAATCATTTATATAAATTATCACCTATTTTTTTTTCATTTTTCTTCATTTGCACAATGGCATGGAAAACCACAGCGGACCAAACACAGTCTGTGCAGTGGAGCAGTGGAGTCGTCATCATCATCATCAACTAGTGCAGCACAATGAACAAACTGCGAACGCTGCTGCCGGGCCACAATGCCAAAGAGTCAGCCCGCCACTCGGTCACCCTGGAGCCGGAGATTGGCTTCCAGATCACCATCGAGACGCATCAGCAGACGGAGAGTGGAGAGCAGAGCTTTAAGTCCGGTAACGGTTCAGCTGCAGTGCCCGAATTGAATGTGCATCTTATTGCGGCAAGGCATTTACCCTCCCTGTTCGGCTTCAAGATCGTGCAAGGGTATCTAATAAAGGTAAATTGAAAGCTCGTGCTTCTTACTGATTGATTAAGAGAGAATTTGACTTTGGATTGAGTGCAAAACTAATCAATAAGTTCTCACTCTTTACTTAGATGTTTTTAAGTGAACCTAACATTTATGTATATACCTATTGGTTTGATTGGGTTTTCCCCAAACCTTGCAACAAATGTTGGACCAATGCTTTAATTTTGTTATTGATATTCCCAGAACTTAACGTAATTTTAACTTTATATCTTTAATTTAATATTTGAAATTTTTAGTACGTTTTTTATAATTTTATATAAATTATTTTGTGTTGACTGTCAATAGTCGCCAATAAATAAATAAATAAATACATAAATATAAGCTAACTTTTATAATATTTTGTATATCTTATGCCATACAGGTGAAATTATTTCCCGGCACAAAGCGCTTGGATAGCAGCATACAGACGAACACCTGGCCCAAATTTAATGAAAACTTCAAGTTTCCCCTGGTGCCAGATATTAAGTAGGTATATTAAAGCTATAATAGTGCACCAATAACATTTCCCTCAAACTCCGCACAGACCTTCACTGAAACATGGTTCCGCCTTCGCATCCAGACGCCAGACGACGAGTCTGTCCAGTGGCGGCTCCTTCGCTCTGGACGAGCTCTTTGGTGGCCAATTTGTGGTCTTTACCGTATATGCGCTGCTCGAGCTGCCTGCCGCAGTAAGACCGTTGTCCACATACCAAATGTATCTAAGTAGGTTAACTCAATATGTTTTTTCAGAGCTTCAATCGATTTAACAAGACCTATCGCTCCCTTAAAGATAAGAGCTCCAATTTTGTGCAGCGCCTCTCCTCCTCCGGTGACACACAGACTGAAAACGGTGCAGCCCCAAAGGGGAAGGGTAAGAAAACGTCCGAAAATCCCAGGGACTCCATGCCGCCATTGACAATCAGTGAATCACGCAGAAATATTGGTAAATATGAATAAATTACATTTAATAAGAATAATTTTACTAATTTGATGAGGTATTTTAAATATTATTAGATTGCTTAGATTTTTAATAGAAAAACGTAATCTTTTAAGTTTTTCAGATTTAAATGCAGCATTAATGTAGATATGAAATCATAATCAGAAAGGCATCGGGATCGCAAATCGCATCACTTTTGGCCAAGTTATGGGGGTTTTAAATGTTGGAATGGTATTTCTAGGGACTAGCATCATTTTCGTTACTTGTTTTTTAAAGAAACTCGAAATTTTGTAAGTGCTTGAGATTTAAATGCAGATTTATAATAGAAGTCAAACCACGATCAAAACTGTCTTGGGATCAAAAATCTGATCACTTTTGACCGAGTTATGGTAGTTTTAAGTGTTGGAAAGGGACTTTCGAAACTTTTAATGGCTTGTTTTTCAAAAATGATGAAAATTTTAATGCAGATCTACTAGAAAGGTCAATCCACGATCAAAACTATCTCGGGATCGAAAATCGCATCAGTTCTGACGGAGTTGCGCGAGTTTGAAGCGTTGGAAAGGTATTTCTAGGGGCTTGGGAACCTTTTCGGGATATGTTTTTCATAGAAAATTGAAATTTTGTAAGTGCTTGAGATTTTAATGCAGATATATATTAGAAGTTAAACCACGATCAAAACTGCCTTGGGATCGAAAATTGGATCACTTTTGGCCGTTTTATGGGACATTTAAATGTTGGAAAGATATTTCTAGGGAAATTTTTTCATGGAAAATCGAAAGTTCGAAAATGATGCAAATTTTAATGCAAGTCAAGTCATGATCAAAACTGTCTTGGGATTGAGTTATGGGAGTTTGAAGTCTACTTAGTTGACTTTAAGTAATCAAATGTACTGTTTTCAATATACATCTTTATTATTTATTTACATTTTTGTTTTCATTACTTATGTATTATTGTTGTTTATTGCAGGTTCGGTCACCTGCTATCTGGAGACTAAGAACTTCAAGCGCAATTCTCGCAACGGCTGCTACACGACTGAGGAGCTGTGGCTGCCCATTAAAGATATAACCACCACAGTGCTCAGGAAGACGACCAACAATAACAACGACAACAATACTAGCAACGTAAGCTAACAAAACAGACAAGTTGACAGCAACATTTGAGTATAAATAATGACTTAACTAAATGCCATAACCGGAGTGTTAAGTGCATGGGTTTTAATAACTGAAAATGAAATTAAGCTGTGCATTTCATTTGGACTAGAGAAAGTTTGGGCGCTAAAGCAAATTGCGACAAGACCCAAAACACCAAACACGTAACCCAAGAAAGCAAAAGTATGACCTCTGAACTCTGCTTCTTCTTCTTCTTTGCAGCTCACCAACTCACCCAAAGGCGTCGTGGAACTGGCGCTGGAAGTGCGTGATCTGAGCGAGAGCGAGAACGACTCGCTGCAGGGCAGCGAAACGCAGTCGGAGTCGAAGGATAAGGATTCAGCGACAGGAGGCAACAACTGGCAGCGCATGCGGGCTGAGGTCAAACGCAAGATGGGCATTAGCAATGTGAGCAATCTTGTGGGTGGGACACTGATGCTGCGGGTCACCACCTCGCGCATGCGTTGCTCCAACAAGGTCAAGGACGAACTGGAGGCGACTGCGAGTGGGGGTGTCTATGTGAAGACCAGTGTCTTCGAGCATGGCATCTATGTGGATGCGTGGAAGTCGCCCGTCTTCTATCCCTCACTCTCGACCAAGTGGGATGGCGCTGATGGCAATGAGGCGACCATTTCAGTGCCCCTGCGCACAGTGGAGCAGCTGGACAATATGGTCATACGCATAACGCTGGCGACCAAATTGAAAATGGGCAAGAAACTGGTGCTGGGCACGGTTCTAATTGGCGGTGATGATGCCTGCGAATCGGGCACGGAGCAACTGCGTCTGCTAAGGGATTCACCAGTGAATCAACGAGTTGCCACCTGGCATTGTTATCATTAGTGATAAGCGAGATAATCTAGATCGCCGTCTGCTTGCATGCCAATTGATTGTCTAGTTCCGAAAAATTTCCAGTTTCATTCATAGCTCATAAATAGTATAGTACGCATTTGAGCGTATTTAGTTCATTAAATTTATATGCTCATCTTTTTTATGAACTCGCTGTGTGATGTGTTTTTATTTCGGATTCTCCGTTAAGCGCTGGTTTATGACCATGTTGGGCCACATTGAGGTAACCAGGTCTCTAAGCGCTCTAAGCCATTTCATGCTTAGGGGTTTTCACACTTTTTGCGCAGTATTCCCAAAAGCGAACTACGGTCTGCGGCCCACTGTGCGAGCTATATGTGTGCGTGTGTGTGTGTGTGAGGAAAATAGTTTGCTGCCAGCTTCGAACGCAACGTTTTTATGTTTAATTTTTTTTTTCTGTTGTTCAGTTTGAGGCGCTCGATGTTCAGTTTGGCGTTCAGTTCTCGAGCAGACAGCAAAGCGATCGGTTGTGTTTTTAGATTTCGGTATATTGCTGCTGCTGCTGCTGTTTTTTCTATCGTCGTGAAGCTGCGAGTTGTCGTTCTATATATGACTAGAGAGATTCAGTTCCTGCAATGTAAAAATAAAATTTTGAAAAAAAACATATTTGAAAAGTGACTTTTCAATGTGCTGAAAAGCAAACTGAGCGAAATTTGCAAACGATCTTTTTTCTCGGATTTTGTGCGTAAAATTGTCACCCTGTATGCGGGGTATTTAGCCAGGTAACCGGCAGCCTTAGCCTCTAATTGTTAGGTGCCTTTCATTGGTTAACATGCAAATAACAACAATAATAATAAATCATTAACCGTAAACGCGCACTCGAAAACTGTTCAATTGAATGGCGATAAAAAATAAAACGCAGCAACAAATATACAATATAATGATGCGGCCTCAAATAGATGTCGTCATTCCATTTCATTGAGTTTGTATGAATATATATGTATGAATTTGTGATATATATATAGACATATGTTCCAACTGCAGCTGACAGCAAAGCCATTGCGCCAGTTATGTGCACAACAACAGTTTCATTCATAAAAACAATATGCAGATAAAGTGATTGCTCGCAAATCGAATCGAAAAGTGTTCGCAAAAAAATTCGCATTTCAGGCAATCATAAAGCAAAATTTGATGATTGTTGAAATTGATATACTAAAATTTGAAATAAAATAAAGTGAGCTTGCCCATTAAAAAGTGCTTAAAAACAACAGCTGATAAAACAAATGTTTTTAAAAATAACAATCTTAAGTTCAACTAAAATATTTCTAAAAAATGTTCTGTGAATTCGTATGTTTGAATATTTGTAATTTTCCAGCGTTCACTGTAGATGCACATAAATTCTATATCAAAATGCATTAAGCGCATACATGTGTTATAAATATGTCGTCTGGAGAGGGGCTGTTTTTTTGGGGGGCAGGGAGCTTGGCGCCTCGATCGAAGCATCTTTGGCGAGCGAATCATGATTTATGGCATACATCCGCTATATACACACATACATATATACATAAGTATGCATGTATTAAATAGTCGCCAATGTCTAGTTTAGCATATTACAACAGAAATCGACTCCAAAGTGGGCATTTATTTTTAAATAAAACACACAACTAATAAATAAAACTGGAGTCGCAGACGCATCTTGACATTTTTCCAACTTCCGTTTGTGGCTGCCCATCTGCACATGAGTACATATGTTGTATGTATGTAATATGTATTTAATATGTATGTTTGTATGTAGCGAAAGACGAGAACTGCCCACGAGCACAAACGCTGCCCACTCGAGACATAAACAACAACAAACCCCCACATGCTAAAAAAACAAAAACGACATATAACGACACAGTAGCGGCGATTCGCTTTTCGATTTTTCGTAAGCGTCATTAAAAATTGCATTTCGTTGAACTGGCCACGCAGACAGACAGACAGACGGACGGACAGACAGACGGACAGACAGACGGACAGCCCCGCACCCGCATTCCCTGCTCTCTTGTCTGTATTGAGACTGTGCCAGACTTTGCGGCTAGCTGCTGGCTGCTGTCTGCTGCTGACTGCTGACTGCTAGCTGGTGGCAGGTGCTGCGTCCAATCTGATGACTATCGAGCGTTTAACTAACGCGCTGCTACCGTTTTTTGTTGTTGTTTTTGTTTTGGTTTCTTAGCGTAAATGTTCATTCATGAGTGCTCATTCAAGTAAAAGTGGAGAATATACGACTGACAGTTCCCCTTTCAATGTTTAAAGTGTAGTAACTCCCTCACTTCTAAAGCGATCTTGCTGAAATTTTGGACTTGCTTAGCTAACAGACTTGTCAGTTTAGCTACATACCAGATTTGACAGCTGGAACTTAGCATAAGCCCTAATAGCGCAATACTAAAAGTCTGTTCCTTAGCATATATGTTCATTCATGAGTGCTCATTCAAGTAAAAGTGGACAATATACGACGGGCGGTTACTTTGGCAATGTTTCAAGTGTAGTAACTCCCTCACTTAAAAAGCGATCTTGCTGAAATTTTGGACTTGTTTAGTTAACAGACTTATCATTTTAGCTACATACCAGATTTGACAGCTCGAGCTTAGCAGAAAACCTAATATCGCAACAGTAAAAGTCAGTTTCTTAGCGTAAATGTTCATTCATGAGTGCTCATTCAAGTAAAAGTGGAGAATATACGACTGGCAGTTACTCAGCGCAATACTAAAAGTATATTTTTTAGCGTAAATGCTCAATACTGAGTTCTCATTCAAGTAAAACTGACTGACAGTTACCCTGGCAACATTTAAGTAGTAACTTTTTCACTTCTAAAACGATCTTCCTGAAATTTTGGACATGCTTAGCTAACAGCTTTATCTTATAAGCTATATACCAAATTTGACAGCTCGAACTTAGCCTAATCCATAATAGCGCAATATTAAAAGTCTATTTCTTAGCGTAAATACTCATTGCTGAGTGCTCATTCAAGTAAAAGTGTAGAATATACGACTGACAGTTACCCTTTCAACGTTTAAGTAGTAACTTCTACACTTCTATAGCGATCTTGCTGAAATTTTGTACTTGCTTAACTTACAGCATTATCTTATAAGCTGTATACCAAATTTGACAGCTCGAGCTTAGCATAAACCTTAATAGCGCAACACTAAAAGTATTTTCGCCTATCAGCAGCAATCTAGTGACAGCTGCTGGCGAGGAATTTGGCAAATGTTTATCTAGCTTAATCGCGCAAAATCGTAACAATTTAATACCACTTAGTCTAGGTGGGGCATTTGGTGGAGGTGGGGGCGACCAGCAGCTATGACGAACGGTTTGTTTACACGACAAGCAGCGCATCCGCGTTCGGCGTCGACAGAGACTGAGACTGAGACGCTGTTTGCTGCTCTTTCTGCTGCTGCTTCTGCTGTGGGTGATTTGCGGTCGCGTTGCGTTCTAAATTAAGAAGCGCCGTCTTTTATATACACACACACATGCACACATAAATAGGTATGCGTATGTCGTCAGGTGTTTAAGAATAGTTTCTAGTGGTTTGTTTTCTGATAATGCTAAAATATTCCCCCCACACACACAGCACACACAACACACACAATCCGGAGCGGCAGTTACTCAACCTCAAGTTATTAGGTTGGCGTTGCATACCGCATATGAGATCGGCGCGCTGACAGATAAGCATATGTTAAGGCCAACACTCTGGGCAATTCAAAATGTGAACCCGTCGCGTTTATTCTGGTGTTTATTACCCACTAATTACGCAAACATGCACACCAACTGGCAACTGACGTTAGCAATTTGGAAATTTATGTACTTCTCAATTAAAATCTCTCTCTATTTCAAAGGGTATCATTTCGCATTTAATAAATTTGTTATATGCTATAAAAGAAAGAAGCACATTAATTAAGCACAATTTACGTTCTAATATATGCTATACTATTTATAAAAAATAAATTCATAAATACTCATAAATTAGGCAGTTCAGAAATAATAATATATAAATCAATTTAAATACATGTGTGGTCCGGCCCCAGAGGCTGTAACAGCTAGAGCCACCGAATTATTAAGAAATGTTATGTTAACATTTCATTTGAAAATAACGAATTTGAAATGTCGCCCTTCTATGCGATTCTCAAGAATTCAAGTAGGGTCTGCAGACTGCAGATGGCTTTAGTGATCTTTACATGTGCGTGTGTTGTTTTGTGTGTTGCTGCCAATGTAAACTGATTCTTCCACTCTCAATAGGTAAATATCTTTTACATCATCTCTCTTACTGGATTATTTGGTTTGCTCTCCTGCTCTTTTCTCACTTCCTCTAATTGCATTTTCTGTCACTTGAACATCTTCTCTTTCACTGCATTCTTGTCTCTCTCTCTATTATTGATATTTCTCTTGTGCTCATTTTATTACTCTCTCTTGCTTTTTTCTCTCACTCTTGATGACTTTTTTAGCACTGTCTCTTTCTCTCTTACTGGCTCTCTCTGACAACTTTTATTCTAATTCTCTGTAACTACTATTTCTCTTACTACTCTCTTACTCTTACTCTTCTCTCTCTCTATCTCTTACTCTTACTCTTCTCTCTCTCTATCTTTTACTCTTCTCTCTCTCTCTGTGTCTGTCTCTTACTCGTCTATCTCTCTTTTACTCCTCTCTCTCTGACTCCTCTCTCTCTGATTCCTCTCTCTCTGACTCCTCTCTCTCTCTCTTCTCTCTCCCTCTCTACTCTCATTCTCTCTCTTATAATTCACTCTTTCTCTTACTCCTATTTCTCTCTCTCTCTCTCTCTCTCTCTCTCTTACTCCTCTCTCTCTCTCTCTCTCTCTCTCTCTCTCTCTTACTTCTCTCTCTCTTTCTCTCTCTCTCTCTCTCTCTTACTCCTCTCTCTCTCTCTCTCTCTCTCTTACTCCTCTCTCTCTCTCTCTCTTACTGTTCTCTCTCTATCTTGTACAGCTTTTTCTCTCTCTCTCTCTCTTTTACTGTTCTCTCTCTCTCTCTCTCTTATAATTCTCTCTCTCTCTCTTACTCCTATCTCTCTCTCTCTCTCTCTCTCTCTTGTACTGCTATTTCTCTCTATCTCTTACTGTTCTCTCTCTCTCTCTGTCTCTCTCTCTCTCTCTTTTACTCATCTTTTTCTCTCTTTCTCTCTTACTCTTCTCTACCCCTTTTCTACCTCTTTTCTCTTTCTCTCACTTTAACTGATCTCTCTCTATCTCTTATTGTTCTCTCTCTCTCTCTCTCTCTAAATTCTCTCTGTAACTAATTTCTCCGTCCATATCTCTTTTGGTATTTCACCCATTCGTTCTATTAGTTAAAGGTTTTTGTGCCAGATTGGGGTTTAACTTAGAGAAGCTTGACTGTAACAATTGCATTATTATTGACAGCATAAGTTTTTTTTGGAAACAGGAAATAAGTAGTTTGGAGTCTATGATAAATTATTGAAAAATCACGGAATTCGCTGTACGTTACGCTCACAAATTTCTATTGTTTAACTGAAATCTATTATTGCGTTTTTGCCACTATCTAGCTATCGATTGCATTAACGCCAAGCTATTGACATATGAATGGGTCGTTCACGGATTTTATGGTCATTGCGATCAGAGAATGGGGGAATGGGGGGATTGGGGGCAAAACCAGAACTGTGAAGCACTAAGTTAAAAGCAACCCACGATTGTTTTCGCTCTGCCAGTTTGTCTGGCTGTCCCTAAAGCCCATTTGTAAACACGTGCGTCCATATAAAGGGCCAACCAACCCGTGACCATATAAGTACGATCGCTAGCCAGATCGAGTATCGAGTATACAAAATGAATGCATGTGCATGTGTGATTGAGTATGGGCATCTGAATTTGTTAAAGCATTCAACATATAGTAGCATACAGCATTCAGCATTGACGCAAGATCGATTGTACTTGCTTATGAAAAAATAAGAAATATACATTGTGTTGTTGTTTTTTCTCGTTTTTTTGGCATTTACCAATTGCTGCTGTTGCCACTTTAAATTCCACAGTGTAACGCAAAGTTGATTTTAATAGCGAACTTTGTGCCCAGGTCCGGTGCCTGGACTGTGAGCCAGTGAATCGCTCACTCTGCTCAGTCTGCTCACTCAAAAGGCATCTTTATGTTTCCAATTTCTGCTCGTCTGTTTGTAATTACATGTAGCTAATTAATATCACTTTTAGCTCTGCCCACGCATTTGATCGCCATATCGTAAGGTCTCTTACAAGTTCAAATCTTTCGCTTTGTAGTTGCCAAAAGGCCCGATAGCCCTGGCAGTAGACTGCGTCAGTCTGCCCCAAAAAAAAACGAAAGATATAAAGAAAATGTTTAAAACGGATTCGGTATATCTGAATTGTGCGTAGACTAAAGATATGTCTAGCCAATGATTGTACTTCTGATGTATTTGGACGCAAATGAGCCGATTAGTTGGGGTAAATTAAACAAGTTAATTGCCTCTAAACAGCATTGCCAGTTGTTTTTCATTTGTGACTGCGCCAGCTCTACAAATAGTCACATGTGAAATTGTCGAATTCTGATTTTAATTGTCTGCCTTAACCCAGTATTAAAATTAAATATCAGATGCGATCATCCAACATATATTATTTTTTGTTAATTTATTTAGGAATCAATCTGGAAGCAGAATATTAGCTCAGACTCTATGCTTACTAGGGAAATACATATTAAAAATTTATATTATTAAATATTAATTAGTTATTTATTTTTATATTTGCAGCTTATCGATTTTGCTGAAACATTTATCGTCCCATTCCAAGGCGAACTCGTAAACAGGAATGCGTCTGATTTGCCAGTTTTTTAAGTGGCTGGCACTCTTGCAGCTGCTGGCCCAGAGTCAGGTGAGTCGTCTTCAACAATTGTGCAGTCAACCATCAAAAAATTGGTCTGACTTCACCCACTTGACACAAAACGCATGATGTCAATCGAAAACAATTCACTCGACAATTTGACGATTGGCAACTGTGAATAATTTACGAATTTTGTATAAGCAGTACATCAATTATCTGTTAACCAAATTAAGTAATACCCATTGACAAACTATACATAGAAATACATATACATATGTATATCTATGACCCCGGCAAAGCAACGGTAAAAATGCCCTTGAGTGTTTTTTTTTTTGTATTTCCACATGAGTGAGTCTTACAGAACAGTTAGTTCCCAGTTGAAATGACCAATTTTGGGCAGGTTTGGCAACTCTACTGGCATTTTTACTCTGGCAATTATTAAGTAGATCTACTTTAGTCATATATAGATAGCTATGTACTTACGTAATTTAATATTTCACCCACACTTGCTTGCATCTGGCTATATTTGCATTCGTTAATCCACTGTCTTAATTCGGTTATGTTATATAAGCACATTTATTCACGAACTTACGAGCTTACGAGACATTTATGCCTATCTAAATTGTTTAATGGAATAAAATTTCGCATTTGCCAATATTTTTCTTATAAATTAATTAGGCATGCAAATCGTTCCAGTTTATTATGATTTCCTTGAACAAAAGTCTTCAGCTTTGATAGCAATCTACAAAGTTTTTTTTGGCAATTTGTTTTATAATTTATGATATGGCAAAGTAACTGAGTGCTTTTTATTTATATATATGAACTTACAGCTAAATAAATTTAATAGCTTGAATTTTGCTGAATTTTTTTTTTGTTTTTTGTCAATTAGAGTTAAGAGTGATCGTAAAACGTTAGTATTTTTAGCTTTAAAAACAGGAAATTATTTTTATTGTGGGCGTAATATCTTGCTAGCCAATAACATGACTTGAAGCAATGTCAGCGAAGTGCTGCCCTGAATTTTGTGAAGTTCTCTGCCAAAGCAGAGACAAATATATATATTAGATATATCGGCTGGCGATCTACCGCAGAAGGAAGCACTCTGAGCCAATTGCGGCAACGGCGTCGGTGGCCTGCTGCCGAAACCTATTTTCGATGGTAGCGAGGAGCGAGAAGCGTGGAGCGAGAAGCGAGGTGCGAGAAGCGAGGCAGGAAGAAGGGATACGCTGAGGAGAAGAATTGCTGCCGTGTCGGCATAGCAAATTTATGTTATTTTTAGCATTGGGAGACGGATGGACAAACGGACGGGCGGACAGGCAGTGGCAACGATGTCTTCGAGCTGGAAGCATAACTGCGTCCTCCGCCCATTCGCCATGAGCGGCAGACGAGTGCAATGACATCTCAAATGAAATGCAGCCACCACAACTTGCATCCCCCATACATATATGTATATACATATATACATATGTACATCTGTGGCTGCGGTCTGATTTATCCGCTGTGATAAGTCTGTGTTGGCGCAGAAATTGAGTGGTAGAGAAGAAGTTGGCGCGTCTTTTTCGACTTGGCAGACATTCAAATGCTGCCCTGCGACTATTTCTAATGCACTCTTTGGGAGAATATAGTCAAATAAGCTACAAGCGAGCAGAAGAACCACAAAGCTTATATATGTAGGTGGTTGGTCTATAAGAACTTACTGAAGTGAATAATTTGTTAACGCCTTAAAAACGTGTGCAAAAAGTTATGCATATTGATCCGGAAATCAAAAATATTGTTAGCCAATCAATATATTATATATTTTTTGAATGTTCTATAAAAGTTTGTTTACTCAATTCTCTAGTCAAAACACAAGATACACGAAACCAATAACAAAATGATTTGTGTAGCAAATAAGAATAGGTATTTATTTGAATGAGATCTACATGTTTCCCTGTTTATGTTACAATTTTAGATTATTTCCTGTTTATTAATATTATTTAATGCCTAATTTTGGCAACACCTTGAAATTGGTCTATAGAAACCATGAAACTTAATATGTAGCATTTTATAATCATTTAATTGTAATTTTCGAGTGCTAGAATACAGAATATGTGAATTGAAATCACTTTTATAAGCTTAGCGTCCTAATTTTAATCTGTAATCCTTTATGTTCCTTACACTCCCAGAGTGGACACGTTCAGGACGCAAAGCGGCATTTACGTGCCGAGTTCCGGGATGCCTTGGGCCCACCCAGCTATTACGGCTCACATTGGCATCATGGCCAGAGAGTGCATCGAGTGCACATGCCCCATGCCAGACAGAGATGGACTGGCAGACGGCGCTCGATCAATCACCAGCATCCCTTCAGCCGCTGGACACAGTGGACAACGTGTGATGAGGATTGCATCAGGCGACGGGAGCGCTTTTGTAAGGCCAAGCGGAAATGTGGCCATACCAAACATGTGGAGCAGAGCAAGTGTTCGCAGTGAGAAAACTGAAATAATTGTAGTTTTGTGCATTATTTATATCCGAAATATGATTTTGCAGTTGTCATCCTGCTGTCAAGTGGCATCATGTAGAGAGCAACTTGCAACAGCACAGCAATCACAATCAAAATCACAATCACAATCCCAATCCGAATCCCCTGCCGCAAAATATCGTTATAAATGCGGCAGCAGCTGCGTCAAGTGGGACACCCTATCAACCGCAACCGCCACCTCACCCAACAGCAGCTTATCCCCATCCCCATCCGCCTCCATCTTATCCCCATCCGCCTCCATCTTATACCCATCCGCCAGAGGACTCTGTTGAGGTAGTGCACAGAAGACCACCTCCGCCTCCGCCTCCGCCACACTGGCCCCCCATGGCATCTAGCATGGAGGATGAGGAAGAAGAAGAAGAGCCGCCCTTCGAGCATGAGGAAGGTGACTTCTTTGTGCTGAAACGTCACAGACGTAGGCAAAAACCGAAACACAGTTCACGCCACAGTTCGAGATACAATGCGAGGCACAAGAATAGGGAAAAGCCCAAATACGATTACATGGACGACGACTTTGAGGATTACGTGGAGCGCAAGTCCTTCAGTCATCAGCAGCGTAGTCTGGGCAGCAGCGAGAGTGTTGGCCTGGATGGCGACACCTTTCAGTATGAGGATTTCGATTTCGAGGCGGATAGCCAATACGTCGACTCGGAGGAGTATACGGACAGTCGCAACAGCAGCTGGCTGCCGCCGGCCAAGGAGCGCAATACGCCGGACGGACTGATGGCAAGGCATCGACGGCTCTACTCCAAGTGGAGCCGCTGGAGCAAGTGCTCGCCAAAGTGCACCACAAGGCGTTATAAGTGAGTATTACGTTTTTAATTTCGATTATATTTGTTTTTATACCCTGATCCCATTAAAAATGGGTAAAAGTGCAAGTGTATGTAGCAGGCATAAGGAAGCATCTCCGACCATATAAAGTATATCTATTCTTGATCAGTGTTAACAGCCGAGTCGATCTAGCCATATTCGTCTGTCTGTCCGTCTATATGACCACGCGGATATCAGAGACTATAAGAGCTAGAGACTTAATAATTGGAATATAAGTTCTCGTAGTCCCGGAACAGATCAAGTTTGTTTCATTTTATCGATAACTCATCCCGTTCAAAAGTTATCGATAAATTTCGATTTTAGACCAGCGTTTTTTGGCTATAACTTAAAAATTATAAAAGCTAGAGCCACCAAATTTGGTACGTATAATCTCGAATAGAATACACATGTAACAAATATTTCATATTTGGATACCACCCCCCAATCCCCCCAAAATGTCAAAAAAAACATTTTTGATGTATGACCTTGTTAATTATAATTTTGATAAATATTGTTGCTCTATTTTGTGCTTGCAGAAAGTGCCGCATTAGTGAGCAGTGTGGTCGCGAGGTGCTGCGGGAGATCGCCTACTGCTACACCGAGGGCAGCTTCTGCCAGCAGTGGCTGCAGACCCAGGTCCAGAAGGTGCCCGCCTATGAGTCGCGTCCGGCCACCGCCATGAGACGAATGCACACAGAGCCCGCGGCTGCCTCGCTGAGCAAAAACGATGTGAACGTCATCATGAGTGGCAAGGGCTATCGGGGACCGGAGTACTCGCCGCTCAAGCTACAGTGTGGCCTGGTGCGCAGTGGACACCGCAACATGTACAACATGCTGAAGATCATTGGTGGCAAGGCGGCACGGAAGGGCGAGTGGCCGTGGCAGGTGGCCATCTTCAATCGCTTCAAGGAGGCCTTCTGCGGTGGCACTTTGATAGCTCCACTCTGGGTCCTCACGGCTGCCCACTGTGTGCGCAAGGTGCTCTACGTTCGCTTCGGGGAGCACAATCTGGACTATGAGGACGGCACCGAGGTGCAGCTGCGAGTCCTCAAGAGCTACAAGCATCCCAATTTCGATAAGCGAACGGTGGATAGTGATGTCGCACTGTTGAGGTAAGTTCTTTTGATCTCATTCTGATAATTTTACAAAATATGTACAGGTGATATACATACATACTTAAGATCTCGAGGTAATAAAAGATCAAAGATCTATTATAAGTAGAGCAGATCGCATTTTGCTTATGAGTCATAGTAAATATGGTTAAGTTATAAACGGATTGCAGACCCATGGGATTTATGTATTGCTAGCAAAATCTATAAAATAAATTGGCACAAAATACTAAATATAAATGACTTTCGAAGCAGTTGGTAAAGTAAATATATAGTAAGAAAAAGTAAAAAAATTATAGATCTAAATTTAATTGTGAAATTTTTCAAATATAACATTTTCATTTATTTTCACTTTGATTAAAGGCTACCCAAGCCTGTGAATGCTACCAGCTGGATTAGTTACTCCTGCCTGCCACGCCCCTTTCAGCCGCTGCCCAAGAACGTGGACTGTACGGTTATAGGCTGGGGCAAGCGGCGCAACCGGGACGTGGTCGGTACCAGTGTGCTGCACCAAGCCGATGTGCCCATTATACCCATGGAGAACTGTCGCAGTGTCTACCATGACTATACCATTACAAAGGTACGACTCACATTAAATCTATATTTACAATAATGTTTTAATAACGTATTCCAAATACTAGAACATGTTCTGTGCCGGCCATCGTCGTGGTCGCATTGATACCTGTGCCGGGGACTCGGGTGGTCCACTGCTCTGTCGGGATACCACTAAAGCTAACCATCCATGGACCATCTTTGGCATCACTTCCTTCGGCGATGGCTGTGCCAAGCGCAATAAGTTTGGCATCTATGCCAAGGTGCCGAACTATGTGGACTGGGTCTGGTCCGTGGTCAACTGCAATGGGAACTGCAAGTTGCACTAGAGGCAAATATAGCCTAGATATTATTGCCCATTTCTAAGTTATCATAGATATAGTTTAGCTTTAAAGTCGTTATGCTTCAGAGGCTGTGAGATACTTATTTACTTTTAATTCCCAGTTCCAGTTTCTGGGCAACTCATCTTGTAAATATACACACACTTACTTACATAAGTACTCATATATGTACATATTAATATTTCTCTTCTTTTACGATTAAATATAAATTATTTATTGCCCTTGCATAAAATGCTTTTTGAAAATATTTAGTACTTTACAATATAGTAGAGACGCAGAAAAATTTCGAATATTTACAATAAACAATTTTGAGAAACTATTTCATTGTACATCAAGATGAATCAATAGCTAAATTGGCATGCATGTAAATATTTACACATTTACAGAAAACAGTAATTTCTTAATTAACTTCATTGTTCAATTTCTGATTCGTAAGAAATTCATACAAACAATTGGAATTCTTGTTTATACAAACAACTTGGTTTACAAACAGAGGCATACTAGGAAGAATTCGAAATTTTCTAGAATATTTCTGTATAGAATTTGTAATATGCACATGTGTATTTGTTTATACAGTGATCGTAATATATATATATCAGATATACCTGTTAACTACATACACTTTAAATGTGGCCATGAGCAAGTAATTAAATTGATAACAAGTTTGGTTTAATTTAGTTTATTACATAAGTATTAAATGCTGCCCGTTCAGGCTTTAATAATACAACTATATAACGGGACATTTTTACACTTCTTCAACTACAAGTCAGAGTACACCTTTCGTTAATAATGTATAAAAAAACCATCACAATGTAAGTGGATTAGGTTGCATATAGTGTGTGTATGTGTGTGTGTTTGTTTGTGTAATGGTTAGTCGAATAAGCAACCAATAACCAAGAAGTCCGCTAGTCCGCTACTCGTCGTGGCTACTGTCCAGCCATCACATAGTGCAGAGCCACCGAGGCGAGCAGCACCAGCAGAGCCACTGCAATCCCGACCATGTACAGACTGCGCGACAGCTCCCGCTTGGGCATCGAGCTGGTCAGGCTGCGACTGTCATCGGCGTTGTCGGCATCCGTTTGCATATTCGTGAAGTGACCATCGTCGGGCAGACCCTCGGCATCCAGGAAAATTGACTCCGGATCGAGATCCACATCGAGCACTTGCTTGGCCTGGGCCACAGCCACAGTGGGCGCCTCGCCGCGGAACAGATACTCCGAGAACTGCACCGAGTTGCTAGCCGGGATGTTGAAGAAGACGCGACGCGGTGGCTCGCTTATGTAGACCGCCTCGTTGGTCACGTGCGGATCGGTGAGGCCGTCGCAGTAGACTTGTATGCGCGTTATCAGCGAGCGCAGGACATCGTCGCGCAGGAAGCGCTTCACGTCCGCAATGCTATTCCGTGAGTTGCAGTAGATTCGTGAATAGATCATGCCGCTCATGCGCAGAGTGCCGCTAAACTCGCGCACTTTGATGTCACTCGAGCTGTTCAGTTGACACTTGACGGGCATCACAATGCTGGCCCGTATCACACCACTGTTCGAGCTCTCATGGGAGGACAGTAGAGGCAGTGAGGCAGCGCCGCCTGCTGGCGAGCTGACAGACGCTGCGCTGGTGCTGGCCGATGATGTCTTCAGCTTGTCCTCCTTCAGCTTTTTCTTCTTTATGTACGCCTGCAAGTCGAGCGTGTCCTCGACTGTTTCGTTCTGCAGAAATACCTCGCTCGCAATTAGGTATTTGCGTATTGTGACTACGATATTTTGGAACTGTTCCTCGATGTTAATGCGCCTGGTTGTGTCGATTATGGGTATAACATCATCCAGGTCGTAAGTGCATTCCAGCTGCACCCACTCGAAAGACTTCTCCACGATGCGATAGTCCATGCCGGCAAAAGTGCCTCCGCTGTCAAGGATTAATGGTAAATATGAATATAAATACAGTTTTTGAACAGTGTAAAAATAAATGGGGCAAAGCTCTACAGAAATGTTTGTTAAATACAACATTCAAATGTATTTATAGAAAATGCAATCCATACAAAAAAACTGAAGGTTCAGCTACGAAACATAAGTATTATATGCGTAAATAAACGCCGCAAGGCGCGTTAAACATTCAAAAGGTGTAAGTACTTATGTTATTTACCATATGATGCATTTAATGTTTGCCGTAAAATACGTTTTTTTGCAATGTCTAGTTTAAGCAAGATAATCGATATATAAAGATAAAGATACATAAGTCAACAGTGAAGTTTTCCATGGAACATCTCCAAACATTCGAGTAAGCAACAAGTGTGTGTTATGAGGATTAAAGCATGTTAACTTACTTTCCATATGTATAGTTTTTGCACAGCACCGCTTTATCGACCAGGGAATAGGCCAGAAAGACATAGTCCGTCTGGGCCAAGTCTGTGGTGGATACTCCAAATGAGCTGTTGCTCTTAAGCAATAAGCTGTTAATTAAAAGACAATTAAATTGCTTTCGATGAGGATAATGTGAGGACACTCACTCGTAGACATCGGAGAAGAGTTTCTTGGCATTCTTAAATTCCTCGCTATGCTCGTTGGCCACCTCGGGACGCACAGAGGCAATGAAAATACCTGTCAACATCAACACATAAGCAATAAAATATAATATTGAGCAGCACAAATACACACCGATGACGTCAAATGAGCCGGGACACATTTTACTCGCGCTCAGCCATTGGGAGGCCAACGCCTGCGGATTGATGTCGCGTATGGTTAGCCGCACATCGGTCAGATCTTCCAGATCGGCATCTTCCTCGTTGTTGCGCGCCAGATGCACAACAATACTCTTTGTTAAGTCAGCTTGCTGGAATTGCAATTGCAGTTTTTAAGACAAACCTACGTGGCAAGGAGCACTCTTGTACTTACGTGACCAACGATGATGCCGTATGAGAAACTGTGCTCCTGAGCACATTTCTCCAGATAGTGCTCATCGGACTTGCTCAAAAGCACGGTCCGCATTATATATATTAAATTTTTCAACTATACAAAATTTGGTAGCAATTTTTGGGCTTACTTTTTGTGTTGATACTATAATTCTATCGATACTTTTGACATTTAAGGCGATGGCTATACGATGTGTTTACTAGTGAAGCTATGACATATCGTGGTTTTGTGTACAGTCTATCGATATATCGGTTGATGTTTCGTTCAGTTTTCGGAAACAGGAAGCAAGTTCGTGTGTCGTTTGCCGCCAAAAAATATTTGAAATTAAAAATGTACGAACAGGTGGTTTGAAACAGGTGCGTAATATGAAAATACAAAAAGAGAACTTACATATTGTGATTATAAGACGTATAATTTTAAATTGTTAAGAATGGTAAAGCCGATTAAACTCTTAATTCTTATATGAATTTAATATAAGTTGACTTTTGAAGCAATCTTGACTTTAAATTATATATTAGTATTTAAAGCTATATTTTATAAACTAATTATAATACATTTTGTTCCTGCCATACACAAGCGTCCATAATATTTTAAATTAGGAACAACGATAAGTAGCTTTTAAATCTTAAATCAAAATTTCAGTCTGTGCAGAGCCACACCTCAAAGAATATGATAATTGATTTGAAAGCGCAAAAGTGTAAGCGAATTAAAATGTCAGACAGCACAGCTGGTGTGTTCCTCAATATTGATTGCTTAAAGATATACCAGAAGTCTGCCGAACGACTTTCAAGCGCTTGGAATTAAGGCAGCAACCTTATTACTCCGCAATGATTGCGCTGCGGCAGCAACTTGACTTAATGGATGTTCATTTATATATATATATATATATATGTATATATATGTGCCACCCAAATGGTCAAGTGTTTTGTGGATTATGGCGAACGGACGCGATCGGTAATCGAATTAGGTAAACAAACACTCAATAAAGCGAGTGTTCGTTGTGCATATGCATATGGACACAGATACTGGTATATGTACATATAGATATCTACATTCAGGCAAGTCAGCAGCCGATTGCGATTGCGCCGTGATGACAGGCCAAAAGTAAATGAAATTTTTCGTTTGAGGTGGTCGCTTGCGGCCAGGCGAACCATCTGCTTGTGTGAATGCTTGATTGTTGAAGTGCCACTTGATGGCGCGAGGGCGCACGCTACTCTCCAGACCCGACTCCGTCTCCCACTCCGACTCCAACTCCAACTCCAAGTCGGACTCAGCTCACGTCTTATTTACATAGTAAATTATTCCTGTTCGATTGTTTGCCTTTGCTCTGGATCTCTGGCATAAAAGCACTCGAGCGTCATCGTCAGCTTTCATCGTCGTCGTCAGTTCATTCATGATTTTGCCTTTCACAATCTGATGTATGTATGCAAGTTTAATGCACATTTACTACAACAATGTCTGGACATATTTGTGGCACCGTTAGTCAGCGATCTTGTTAGCCATTTGGCATATTATTTAACAAAAAGCAAACTGCTTTACTTCCTACCCAACTCTTTAGCTCGGCGCAAATTGATGTTCTATCAATGCAGAAACATCCGGATAATTGCATTTTGGCCAAGCATCGATGGCAATTTGGCTTCTGTGTTGCCAGAACTGTTGCCATTGCCCCCATCAGTGGCAAATTCTGTGTGGTTTGCCCCATCACGCCATGTGTAGCTTAGTTGCAGTTTCGATTCAGCTTTGAGTCGCCTTACCCAAGCAGCACATCAATCATTCATCACGCACAGAACAGCATACAAAGAAACAGCAGAAGACGACCGGAGTCCACAAATCTCTGCAGACTTTGGAGTCTGCATAAATATACATATGTTTGTATGTCTATATGTGTACTACCTGCAATTCACGAAAGTCGAATGAAACTGGTTAGAATTCATATTATTACGTACGACTATCAGATAACACAAGCTACTTCCTGTGCATAGTAATCAATAATTAAAATTATGGTAATATGCAGGAAAGAAAATCACTCAACAATTCAAATTCGATTTAAATAATAATCAATAAATTTAATAATAGTTTTAATTGGGTTTTTATATGCATTTAAAATGTATAATCAAAATGTAAACTAAAAGACAGGAATTGGAAATATACAAAAATTAGGATGTACCTAAATCTAAAAGGATTCAAAATCTAGATTAGTTAGTATTATATTAAGTGGTTTTCCATAAGGGTTAAAAGAAAAATATAACAATTTAGACAGGAATATTTCTAAACAAGTGAGAACGTTGCAGTCGGGCGGAGCCGACTGCGTAATACTCTGATACCATTTTAAGAACAGCAGCTGAAAGCAAGTGAACAGAAAATTTTTGCTGGTTTGGGTGACCCGAAATCGGCATTCCAAGTTTTTGGGAACGGGAGGGGCATGGTCGATCTTAAGAGGGGTGACCAGAAGTCTATCTACCAATTTTGGTGACTCTAGCTCTAAAACTGTGGAAGATATAAGCTTTCGCGATTTTTGGAGCGGGAGGGGGCGTGGCCCCAAAAAATTTGGCCGATCTTTAGAGGGAGTGACAAGAAGTCTATCTTACAAATTTCTTGACTCTAGCTCTAAAACTGTGGAAGATATACATTTTCGCGATTTTGGGGGCGGGAGGGGGCGTGGCCCAAAAATTTTTTGCTGATCTTTAGGGGGGCTGACAATAAGTCTATCTTCCAATTTTAATGACTCTAGCTCTGAAACTGTGGAAGATATAAATTTTCGCGATTTTTGGGGGCGGGAGGGGCGGGGCCCCAAAATTTTTTGCCGATCTTTAGGGGGCTGACAATAAGTCTATCCTCCAATTTTGGTGACTCTAGCTCTAAAACTGTGGAAGATATACATTTTCGCGATTTTTGGGGGCGGGCGGGGGCGTGGCCCCAAAATTTTTTGTCCGATCTTTAGAGGACTTGGCCAGAAGTCTACCCTCAAAGTTTGGTGGCCCTAGCTCTTAAACTGTGCGAGATATAGGCTTCCGTGTTTCGTGGGGGCGGGGTAGCTGGGGGCGTTCTAGTGGGCGTGGCCGGAAAATCCAGGACGCAATCTTTTGGGCTGGTCAGCCCTAGTCTAAATTCCAAATTTTGGGACTCTAGCTTCAAAATTGCGGGAAATATACACGTGTTATCGAATTGTGCATTCATGTATATCGATTTTCGCGATTACGGGGGCGGGAGTGGGCGTGGTCGAAATTTTGTTTCTGTAATCTGTAGAGGACGTCACCAGTAATATATATTCCAAATATGGTGACTTTAGCTCTAAAACTGCGGGAGATATAAGCATTTCAAATTAATTTTGGAGGGGGGCTGGTGGGCGTAATAATGGGCGTGGCCGATTAACCTAGGATCCAATTTTTTCGAGAGGTCACCAGCAATATACCTACCAAATTTGATTACTCTAGCTTCAAAATTGTGGGAGTTATTCACGTTTAATCGATTTGTGATTTGAGGTGTATCGACATGTTATCGATTTACTTCATCCCAGTGGGCGTGGCATAAATTTGGAATAAACTTGATCTGAAGCAGATAGCTATAATCATAACGCAAAGATTTCAGAGTCTATCTAATATCGTTTCGGAAATACGCGCGTTCATCCAGACAGACAGACGGACAGACGGACAGACGGACAGACGGACAGACGGACAGACGGACGGCCTGACGGACATTCGACAAAACCAATATACTATGAGTACCTTCGGTATCAGAGTATAAAAACCATTTAGATTTCGTAATAGATCAAATTCAAGACAAAATTTCTATATTTTTTTAAATGATCTAAATTATTTTATTTTATATTTTTATTTTTATTTTATTTTTTAAAGGTCTTTATTTAGAATCTCTTCTAATTATGAGAACAAACATTTTTAAAGGTCTTTATTTAGAATCTCTCTTGATAATGAAAGCAAACCTTATTCTTCTTTTTTCCTGACAGCTAGTCATAAATTGAGTTAGAAAATTTCTTAGTCAAATCGTAATACCATTAAATTTTTAAAAATGTCTAATTCTTAAAATCCCTATCATTTTTAAAATATAAATTAATTAATTTAGAATTTAGAATGACTATAGAGTTGAATATACATATTTACTTATATACTTCGAGTTTAAAATGATCGCTAATAAGTAAACTGAATCAACTTAGGTAATAAGGTTAAAAATGTTTCCCCCAGGGTGACAATATTGACTAACTCCTAACACATAGCAGTACTTTGGCGCAGTTTGAACATAAGCAATTCCTCCTCATAATATAAATTGCACTTCCCCTAAAGCACACACACACAACGCACACAAACACACACACAAGCATAGACCGCTGGCTTCTTCCTTTTCCTGAGGCTGGTTGTTTATACGCTTGAACGCAGTCATGAGCGCGTTGGCCACTGCCTACTTGGCGCGCTCGGCCTCGTCCAGTTGCTGCTGCCTTGTGCTGTGCGAGGGGGAGCGGGATGTAATTGCTGTGAATTGTGTGCACCAGTTGGGCATGGGCCATCGTATGGCCATCCCTTTCGCACGCGAGCAGCACGTCGGCGAACGGCCGCCATTATGAATGTGCGCCGAAGTTGCAAAACCGGTTGTCGTGCGCCGAAAGCACTCAAAGCGTTCGAGTGAAACGAGGCAGTGAGTGGAGTGGCGTTGCTGCCAGCAGCCAGTTTCCAGGTGAAATTCAAGCCACTTGCGGCTGCCACTCAGTGTGCTGAGAGCGGCTTTCACGTGAACAACGTTCAAACGGAACAACACACAAGCGTCGATAGCGAATTTGAGAAGTAGAAAGAAAAAACATAGCATAACATAACAACAACCCATCATTCGGTTGGGCAATGTGCGCGGGTGCAGTGAGGAGCACGTTATGAATTTAATTGGCCGCATTGCGTTTCCGCTTGCCACCGTCGACTGTGCCTCCATGCCCAGAGATTTGCATATAGCACAACAACGTGACTGCTCCACAATCAATACGGTGACTGTGACTGTGACTGTGACTACTGTGCCACTTAGTGCCGCGTGTGTGAAAACTGTCAATAGTTGTAAGGCCCAACATCAAAGCGAGACAGACAATTCGAGTGAAGCGAGTAGTCCAAAAACGCCACTGACATGTTGATTGAGCCGAGCTTGAACCGTGACTTTGGCTCGCTAACTGCTGCAGGATCTGGCATTGCGACTGCACACTGGAAAATGGAGCCACATCCTCAACGTATGCCATCGCTGCCATCGCACGCGTCCAGTGGTAAGTCTTTGATTTGCACTTGTCCGATATACATATCTAAGCCTCAATTGCCGACGGCAATTCGCAAATATAAATGTTAACATCAATTAATTGTTGCTAAACTGCGAGTAAAAGGTGACAGATGAAAGCGATCAGTTAATGTTTGAAGTATAAAATATTCAAGTTTAAAAACACATTTTTCTCGATTATATATTTTGTATATTTTCTATAAGCCTGAATCGGTATATTCCAAATTTTAAGTACAGCGCCCATTAGATATTATAAACACTTCGGTTTTATTGTTGATTTTCAGTATTTTTCTTATTATTTCAAATTCTGCAATTCCTATTTTTATATACCAAAAAATATACTAACAAATATAAATTCAATGATTTCTATGTATTAATTTCCTATGTTTTTTGTTTGCAAATTCTATAGTCAACTATAATTAAAAAATATGAATTTTAGATTTATTGCCGTCAAAGCATGAATATCATTAATTGAATATTTGCGCAATTTTAATTTCCAAAGTTAAGCTTAAACATTTGTACCAGCAACAATTCATTCATATTCCAAAAAATTGACAACTGTAACAATTGTTTTTACTGCTTATGTCCCAGACAATAGATGTGCACATTTATCAACAATATTTGCCAGTTCAAACGGAACAAATGTTTACCGCTAATTGACAATTGGAGGGAAATACCAATTGAAATTCAAGGGGAAGGGGAAGGGGAGTGCGGGGGATTAACGCATTAAGTCTAAAGGTGATATGAAAAAGGAACGATAAATATTAGTACGCTTTTTAATACGATAATGTGTGTGTGTATGGACAAATTCAAGAAGCCAACACGCTGCACAGGTTCTGGCGACAGCTGATTAAATATTTTAATTTCAAATTTAATTTGCTTTTTATGAACGCTTAATTATGCCCGAAAATGCCAAATCTGCTAAAGGCATTCATTCAGACATTAGACACAAAACGAGTATTTGTGATGACAATTGAGCAACGCCATATTGCTGTGGGGATGTTGCTGTGGGGATGTTGCTGCGGGGATGTTGCTGTTGCTACTAGCAACAAACGGCAAACGTCAAACGACAATCGACACTATTGCTGTCATCAGTCACTTGGCGGCTTTTGGCTCAGTTTAGTCAACGTCAACACAATTAACCGTTAATTTATCATAATTAACCATTGTGGCTGACAGCAGCAGCAATAGCAACAGCAGCAGCAGCAAACACGAAAGGAATAATGCTAACAATGGCCAATTATCATTCAATTCGTTCAATTGCAGTGGCGTCGGCATCGGCAACAACAGCAGCAACGATGACAACAACAGCGCCAACAACTGTGCAAATACCGCCAGGTTTCGGTGCTGCCAACAACGTTGGCCCATCGTCGGCAGCGGCGGCGGCGGCGGCGGCAGCAGCGGCAGCGGCAACTGGCAGCACCCTCGGCGCTTTGATGTCGCAGCACCGCCTCTTGGAGTTCTCCCGCTTTGGCGGCCTGCGCGGCTACGACATTGCCCAGCACATGCTCACCCAGCAGGGCGCTGTCTCCAAGCTCTTGGGTAAGTGATCCCTAAAGATACCCAAACACCTACGCTCATCTACACTTCTGCGAACATATAGCCCAAAAGCAATTCGAGTCTTTTATAAAGTAAATTGCTAAAGCATACAGCTTTGTGTTTCCAAAATCCAGCTTTGAAGTTTGGTTTTTTTAAAATTTAGAAAAATATCTAAAATCAATCAATCAAAATCAAAAAATGTAAAAAATTCTATGTAAAAAGCAAAAATATTCTGAAATTTCAGTGCAAGCATAATAGGTATTTTTCTGAGTTTTTTAAATAAAGTTTCAGTATAATTTTCTTTTAAATATGCTTCCTAAAAATTATCAAAAGTAGTTT
The DNA here is from genome assembly GCA_035042425.1 of Drosophila flavopinicola. Classification (NCBI taxonomy): domain Eukaryota; kingdom Metazoa; phylum Arthropoda; class Insecta; order Diptera; family Drosophilidae; genus Drosophila; species Drosophila flavopinicola. The sequence continues at coordinate 13,321,976 of JAWNLL010000452.1, read as the reverse complement.
TTAAACATAATAATTTTTAAATTTTTTGTAAGATAACATCTGAGAATTATAAAAAAGGATGTGCTTTAAAATTTTAGTGCAATCAGAGTAGGTATTTTTCTGAATTTTTTAAAGAAAGTTTCTATAATTTTCAGCATATATTTTCTTTTTAGTACTATGCTTTATAAAAATGATCAAAGGTAGTTTTTAAACAAATCTTTTTTTATATTTTTCTGATTTTCTATAAAAAAAACTTCTCAGAATTATAAAAAAGGATGTGCTCTTAAAATGTTTAGAAAATCTTGCTGCAATTAAGAAATTGTACTCGTAAATTGGGAAATTATAAAAAAATATTAATATATATCGCAAGTATTTAAGAAGACTTTAAATTCGGGCTATTATCAAAATTCTTGCTCATATTTTTTTCTGAGTGTGCCTAAACGATGATCCGATAAGGCGCTATGTTTGCGATTTGTTGTGCCAAGTTCAATGATAAACACAATTATGTGCAGTTTTATTATCCTTGAACGACGCACGCGAGTGCACATCCTGCCCCTGCCCCTGCCAGTGTCCTCTGTCCTCTGTCTACTGTCTGCGTAATTTGTCCACTTAAAATTGCATAAACGACTTGAACTAAACGACTGCCTTTTGCCTCTTTCCTCTTGCCTCTTGCCTGATCCTGAGCCTGTGCCTGAGTCAGCGCCTGAAGGTGGCTCATTAATCAAAAAAAGAGTCCGAAGTTTGCGGTAGGGTGCGTTCTACACTGTGCGCTTTCCGGGGTGCCTTGTTGTTGTTGATGTTAGCTGCTTGATAAAGCTATTAAATGAGCGCGATAAGCGGTCACTACCGTAAAACCGAAAGCGCAACTGGCGATCTCTGCCCCCACAAAAACATAATCCATAACTCATAATTGCATCATTGTCTTATTATTATTCTCTTTGGTTTTTTGTGTTTGTAGGCTCGCTGCGACCACCTGGCCTAATTGGTGGCTCCAAGCCAAAAGTGGCCACGCCAACCGTCGTCTCCAAAATTGAGCAGTACAAGCGCGAGAATCCGACGATCTTCGCCTGGGAGATCCGCGAGCGTTTAATCTCCGAAGGTAAGTGACCTGACGTGACGTGACGGACTCGAGTAATTGCAGCCAACATTTGGTTAATCTGTGATCATTGATCACTGATCATGGCGGCAGCCTTTGAGCAGCCAGATTCTCTAATTGTGCACCCACTCCTCCGACTCTTCCCACTCCTTGCAGGTGTTTGCACCAACGCAACGGCGCCTTCGGTCAGCAGCATCAATCGCATCCTGCGCAATCGCGCCGCCGAGCGGGTGGCCACCGAGTTTGCCCGCACCGCCGCCTACGGTTTGTATCCACCTCCGCACCATCCCTACGGCAGCTTCACCTGGCATCCGGCCAATGTGCCGGGCGGCTCCCCAGTGCCGCCGCCGCCCTCTGCGCTCTGGCCGGTGGCAGCGCCCACGTTAGCCAATCTGCCGCCGAGTGCGGGCAGCCAAACGCCGGGTGGACTAGGTCTAAGTTCGGCGAATCTTTTGGGCAGCGGTGCTCCTAGCATGAATCGCGCCATCTCGCCCGGTTCGGGCAGCCACGAGACTTTGGAGTCGGCGGATGAGAATCGGCAAATCGATTCCGATTACCTGGACGACGATGATGAGCCCAAGTTTCGACGCAATCGCACCACCTTCAGTCCCGAGCAGCTGGAGGAGCTGGAGAAGGAGTTCGACAAGAGTCATTATCCATGTGTGAGCACGCGGGAGAGGCTGTCGAGTCGCACCAGTCTCAGCGAGGCGAGAGTTCAGGTGAGAGTTCAAGTTAACGATGACTAGTTTAAGTAGGCAATATGCCAAACACATCATACTCCCCCTACACAGCTTCTATTAGGTTTTACTAAAGGGGCTTTAACATTACTCCATTCGTAAGCTTAGCCAAAATTTCGGTATAAAATGGGTAAAATGGGTAGTTTTGTGCAAATGTATGCAAAAGGAATAAGGAAGCATCTCCGACCATATTAAGTATATATATTCTTGATCAGTATCAACAGCCGAGTCGATTTAGCCATGTCCGTCTGTCCGTCCGTCCGGCTGTCCGTCTGTATGAACACGCAGATATCAGAATCAGAACATAAGTTCTCGTAGTCCCGGGACAGATTAAGTTTGATTCATTTTATCGATAACTCAACCCGTTCAAAAGTTATCGATAAATCTCGATTTTAGACTAGTGTTTGATAGCTCAACCCGTTCAGAAGTTATCAATAAAGATTTAGACTAGATTTCAGACTAGAGTTTTGTTGGCCATGTGCATTGATAGGTAAGTATGAATGGATGTAAGGACTGGGCTTAAGGGTATCCCCTAGTCGTTTTTAAGTTGCAGGCATTCCTTATCGGACCACTATATCATATTGAAGTAATCCTCTGAAAATTAAAAAGTCTTCTTAATTTTTGAAAGCTATCTTTCTTTCTTTCTTTCTTTCGAAACATCGGTCAACAATTCAGTTCTTGTTATTTATTAATTTTCGGAAATCTTATGATGATAACTTGCTATCCTATCTTTAGGCGTATATTATCTTTAGCTAGCTCAACTTTCTTAATAAAAATGCCGCATTGGGCTTCTTTTTGCTAATCACAAACTCTGCCTACATTATTCTGTCTGAAACTTACTTTCTTACTTTGCATTAATTAATAAATAAACATATTTTGTCTCTTTGTCTGCCGTTAGGTTTGGTTCTCCAACCGACGGGCGAAATGGCGTCGCCATCAGCGCATGAATCTGCTGAAGCGCCAGCGCTCCAGTCCCGCCAATCCGCTGCACTCGCAGCAGTCGAACGATGGCCCCGTCACCAGTTCGCCCACGCCCAGCAGTCACAGCAACGCATCGGCGCCAACTACGCCACATGCTCATCCAGCTGTTGGGCTGTGTGCGGATGCGGCAGGGATGAGTGCGGCACAGTCGCCGCCCTCCGTTATGATGCATCCGCTGCATGCGCTGCCGCCGGGTCCACCCGGACACCATCATCACTTGCCCACGCATCCTGCGGCACTGCAGCTCTTCAGTCACTACCATCAGCAGCAGCAGCAGCAGCAGCAGCAACAGCAGCAGCAGCAACAGCAGCAACAGCAACAACATTCGCCTACATCCGCTGGAGTTTGTGGCAGTCCTACGTCCGGACTGTCCATGGGCGGGGAGCGGAGCGCCTTTCGCAGCCTGGTGGGCTCGCCCTCGGCGGCTGCCTTCGCCTTGGGACTGGCGCGTCAATATGCCGTCGCCGCCTCGCTGACCGTTGCGGAGGAGCAGCGTACGCGCTTGCATTACGCCGGAGAGTGTGCGGCGGGCGGCGGCGGCGGCGGCGGAGCAAGTGCAACGGTAAATGTGGATAACTCCTCGTCGGATTCGGATGAAGAGATCAATGTGCACGACGATTCCGATGCTGAAATCGAGTCGCCGTCAAAGGTGGCTCGCATGTCATCCTCCGATGCACCGACAACGTTGCAGCTCCTAAAGCATGACCGGTAGGGGCAGGGCGCAGGGGGCGGTGGGGGCGTGGATAGTTACTAGCTAGCTTCTAATTAAAAACTTGAGTTGTGTGCGCGCTTGTGATTGACAGCGACAGTTGAAGCCCCCCTCGGAAAAGGGGGGAGGCTTAACATTCGTGTTGCGCTCTGTAATTTGAAACGCGACTGCGACGACATTGTAAGCAGAGAGGAAAAAACAACAAAAAACAACAAAAAACAAATCGAAAACCAAAGTTAAAATGCTGCTCACCCACTTGGCTGCGGATCAGAGACTGCAGCTGTATTAAGTTGTGTGCGGCAAGCTGTAATTGCAACATAAACAGCAACAGCAACAGCAATGTGTGTGTGTTAGTGTGTGTGTGTGTGTGGACATGCCTAAAATTAAACTCAAATTGTAACTAATACTTACCACTGCGAGCGGCGCATTACTTGCCCCACTTTGTTCACTCACCTTTTTTTTAGCAACCGACAACGACTACGACTACGACTACTATCTTATACTAGCACTTGATATAGATATATAGAATCTTTATTTATACATTTGCCGGGCCCGTAGGTCGCTAGCTGCCGGCTTACCTCATCACCATTTAAGGCTATAGCGTATGCAATATTTATCTGTAACTTAGCCCTAGCCTAGGCTTAAGCTTAGCCATGTATGCTCATTAAGTGCGAACTATCATATACACATACATATATACATATATATGTATATATGTGCTCGTGCCGCGTGACTGTCAATGTCTATATAGGCACTAACTACGTTGTATATAAGCACCTATGTATTTTGTGTATTTGGTTGCGTTTGAACTGATATTGATATTGATACACACTTTGATATAGCATTAACTGAACGAAACGAAACGAATCGAAAGTCGTTTCGTCTGCGATGGCTCAAACTAACTAAATAATGTCTCTTCAAAAACGGCAGAGTGAGAGACGCAATAATAAACTGTTGAAAAATTTATGAAATTCGTTTGTGTTTTCTTAAAAGTTTAAATATACATATGATAATAATTTAATTATTTACGATCAATAATGGTTCGATTCTTAGGAGAGCCTTATACAATTTGTAATCGAAAATATGAAATTTTGAAGTTTTTTAGATTTTAGATGCAGAAATAATATAGAGCTCAGAACTGCCTCAGGAGCGAAAATCGGATCAGTTTTGATCAAGTTATTGGAGTTTTAGATGTTGGAATTGTTTTTTTTGGGAATTTGAAAACTTTTCGTGACTTGTTTTTATAGAAAATCGGAAACACGAAAATGCTTCAAATGCAGATTCAATTGAGAGGTTAAACCATGATCAAAACTGCATTGGGATTCAAAATCGGATCAGTTTTGACAGAGTTAAAGTGTTGGAAGAGTATTTCTAAGGATGATCAAAACTGCATCGTGATATAAAATTGGATCAGTTTCAACAAAGCTATATCAATTTGAAGCCTGGGAAGTGAGTTTCTTGGAACGTGGAAATCTTACATGTCGAAATTTGTAACATGGTTTTGATAGAAAGTCCGAAAATTGAAAGTTGATTAGATTTAAATGCAGAATTTATCTAAATGACAAACCATAACTAAAAGGGCCTCGTTATTGAAAATCGGATCAGTTTTGGCAATGTAATAGCAATTTGAAGTCATGGAAAATAGTCATTACACATAACTTATGATGCCATTACAGAATCCGATTCTTAACTGAAAAAAATAGTAATAAAATTTGTGATTTGTGTAATTCACTAGTTAAGAAGAGCGGCAACTTAAAAATCGATATCTAAATATCTATATATTTAGTGTGGCAAGCACACACAATTTCAAACAAACCGTGAATAAAAGGGGAAAGAGATATATGTGACAGCGACAAAAAGCACAGCCAATGAGCATAAATAAACATTTAACACTCAAAAGCTTCTTAAAACGTTATTAAATATTAATTTAATCAATATTCATTGTGAGTGAAACAGCAACATAAACAGCTAAAGGGAAAAACAGACACGAAATGAGGAAAGAGGAATGAGATGCAAACGAAAACGAAAACGAATCGAAAATCAAAATACGCGCATAGAAATCGCTTAAATTTCGAGTGTAATGGCCAATATGTCCAAATCGGGTTGATAACATCGACATTTTAATTATAACCAAATGAAGCCGCGCACACAGACAAACATATATATATATATATGTATATATAGAGTTGGAATTGAGACGGTGACGGTCTAACCGGGGCTAACCGATTAAAAATGCAGAGTCAACTAAGCACATAAATCAATGTAAATTATGGTGTTAACAAAAGGCAAACTCGGCGCGTTCGGATCACAAGCATTTGAGACTGGATGGTTAAGTTTTTCTTTTCCTTTTTTTTAGGCTTGCAGCGTTCAGAACTCTTAGCCGAGATTTAAATGAGTCGCGTATGTTTCTGTGCACTTCGAATCTGATAAGAGTCAGAGTCAGAGAGAGAGAGAGAGAGAGAGAGAGAGAGAGAGACGTTGTCGATACTTAGGATTGGAATCGTTCCGTTGATGGTCCCATTCTGATGCTCAATCTGATCCATGCAAGCGTGCGCCCAGTCACACACAGATTCAATTTGCTTGAGTTTTTATGAGCCCCAACTCCGACTCCAACTCCAACTCCAACTTCGACTCCAACTCCAACTCTGACTTATTCTAATTTAGTGCTGCGGCTGGTCGTGAGCATTCCTTTAATAAATTTAAATCACCTTCTATTGAAAATATTTTCACCTCTCGCTCCATAAATTATACCTACATTATACAGGCACACCTGTGTGCTTATATGCTTGTGTGCGTATATACACAGAGAGAAAAAGTGCGCTCGTAAAGCAGAATTGCGAAGCATAAGTGTAGAATAGAGCAACTCAAAATATATATTTGCACTTTCTAGACTTAGGAACTTCGGCCCAAAACTGAAATCTGCAATCTGAAATCATGTATGAGATGGATAATCTTAGTTTGATTCCGGCTATAATATAAATTTAGTTCTCAAGACTATAGTAACTCTGTAAAAATAGCACAGTCTTAAACCATCTGATTGTAAATTTATTAAATAAATTTTTCTATATTAATCCATTAATTTACGAAACAATAACTCAATAAAATTCTTAAATATTCTTGGCTTACGATTTTTGCCGTTCCGTTCTTAAAGTATATATTCGTAATCATATAGTACATGCATTTTTATATATTTTAAAAACCTGCGCGCATACAAATCTATTAAATTATGTAACAATGCTCAATAAAATTCTTACATATTCTTGGCATACGATTTTTGACCTTTCCTTCTTCAAGTATATATTCGTAATCATAACCTGGTTTTTATTTATGAAATACATTTTTATATATTTTAAAAACTATCGTGCATAAAAATCTATTTAATTCTTGGCACACGATTTTTGCTCTTCCGTTCCTCAAGTATATATTCGTAATCATAACCTGGTTTTTTTCTGTGTATATATGTTATTTTTTAGCAGTCTCTTTATTTTGGTCTCTGCTTGTTGACTTCCAATTAGTTTGGGCAGCCAGCATTTGGCGATTTGCAACATAACAATACAGTTCTATCTATACAGTATACAACCCCCTTTGGGCCAAGACACACACAAGTCCTAGCACGCCCCTGGACGAGTATAGTGGAGCCAGTCCATCAACATCGGTGGACTCAGACCCAGACCCTGACAAAGTGGCGCTCTCATGAGCGCCATATAATCGCAGTCAAACATTTTTACGATCAACGTCGCCGCAGCTGGTCAACTTTCAGGATAAATGTGTGTTTGTTTGTTGTTCTTGTTGTTGCTGTCTTTTGTTGTTTTGTGTTTTACAGTAAAATTGCTCAGCGTTGGCAACATTGTTGCAAAAATCTTTCGCAAACTCTCCTGTTGATCACTGCTCACAGTTTTTATCGCTTGGGTTGGCTGAAATCGATGAACTTTACCAGGCTCTAGTGGCTACCCCTACCCCCCCCCCACTCAGCCCCCCTCCTGCGACCAGCCCATGGCGCTTGGTCTTGGTTAGCTGGACTCCTCAAGTTTGCGCCACCACCCGCCAGGGGCCGGTGATAAATCTGTTGGGAACGCCGACACAACATTTCCATCGCATAGTCTTAAATGGACCATAAAAGCGCGAAATCGCAACACGCGCAATAACTAAAGTTAGTTACGTTAACTAATACGACAACAATGTTGCCCAGAACTGACAGCCCTTGCTGCCTGGCTGCCTGCCTGTCTGTCTGACTGACCAGACAGTGCCCCTACTGTCCCAGATTATTACCATCACTAGACCACAGAGATCTTGACAGTGGGCTTAGACCAGAACCTTGAACCAATAGAAATATACATTGTTTAATGTACATTTGGGTAAATACAGTTAGTTATTGAGTTGTCTTAACTACCTGCAACTTACTCCGTGATATTCCGAAAATAGGAAAACTATTTAGTTGTGATTTCTTTATTATTACAATTTTTTAATTTTATTTTTTTTTATTTTTGTGTCTTCCTAAATGAAAATCTACTAACATTTGATTTGTTTTGGGAATCTATTTAAAAATATAAATATGTTTTGGATGAAAAATCTATCTAGAAGACATATTTTAAACGAAATCCATTTCGACAAACTTAATATCAATTTTTTTTGATATTTTTCAAAAGTTTTATTTTGAAGTTTCTAAAATTGCATTCCCCATTCAAATCGTATCAGTTTGTCAAAGTTATCAGAATTAAATTTCCAAATTGCTATTGATTGAGATTTTAAGTAAGAATATCTTAGTTTTGACTAACTGCATAATTTCAATATTACATCGGTAGCTGTTTGGCTTTGTTAGCATCTGCGTGGGTTGCTCAAAGAGTTTCGAGACCGCCTTGTAATGCGACAACGACAATAGTAATTCTAGTGGCCCATGCTGACAAATGTTGAATAAGGCGGCTCGTTCAGAGTTGGCTCAGAGATCGGGGCTCAGAGCTCAGAGCTCGGAGCTGCTGTTAATGAGCAAAGTGATTAAAATGTGTGCATTTGTATTTGTCCGCTCCTTAAATGAGCTCGCGCTTTCGACGCGTTGCGACCGAGTGATTTTGTCTCGTTGTCATCTCATTAGGAATCGGGCGATAAGACAAATTTGTTTTCTTTGTTTATAACTTTATGCAGATACAGGTTTCCAATACGCATTCACTGACCTGCCAACGGGCATTTTAGCTGCGCTAAACGGCCCACAATGCATACGGACTACAGGGTATCTGCGATTCGGTGCAGTTTGTAGCGGGCAGCAGTTGAAGCGGTCGACCAAAAAGAGTTATATATTTAATCTTTGTCGCTTTGCAAGCACCACAAAAATGGAATGCTAAGCATTGATTTTGATTTTGAATTCAAAATGGTTTTGTTTGGTTTTGTTTTGTTTTGTTTCGTGTGTCTTGTGTTTCACTGTCTCTCCGACTAAGCGACTATCCGACTGCCTGCCTGACATCTTCATTAACGAGGAGTGTGATCAAAAGAGTAATGAGGTGTTGATAGTGCCCGAAAGCCAAAAACGACATTTTATGCATTCCCGTAGGCTTAATTAAGAATAGCAACGGCAACAACACAAACAACAGCAACAATAATAACCACATGTTTATCGGCAACAGCAGCAGCGATTTGGGTTTGGAACACTCAGCTGGACCCGATCAGGTATGTCTCTAGCAATCTATAATAAACTGACACATATTACAGATCATTATTATTATTAGTAGTATTTTTATTATTATTATATGTTTTACTATCAATATTACTATTATTTTTATTTATTTATTTATTTATTGTCGATCCAAAATAATTTATATAAAATTATAAAAAACTTTAAAGTATAAAAAACTTTTAAATACAATTTTAAATATTAAATCAAAGATATAAAGTTAAAATTCCGTTGAGTTCTGGGGATATTTATAGAAAAACAAGTGGGGAAGGATTATCTTCGGCGTGCCGAAGATTTTATACTCTTTTCGAACCTATAGGCAATTTTCACTCTGCCAACTGCACCACTGAAATTTCATAAGCTGTACAAAATCGTTTTGTCGCGTAACATTTTTTTTTTTGTTCTAAGAATATTTAATTCATTGCCAGCTGTATAGCAGCTATAAGATATAGTGATCCGATCCGGCCGGCTCCAACCAATGTGATGTCTCTTTGAATAATAAGTATCTGTGCAAACTTGTATCGCGATAGCTTTAAAAACATGGGATATATGGCCAAAACCGACTTCGAGTTGTATGGCAGCTATAAGATATAGTGATCCGATCCAGCCGGCTCCAAACCAATGTGATGTCTCTTTGAATAATAAATATCATCGCAAAGTTTCATCGCAATAGATTGAAAAACATGGGATATATGGCCAAAACCGACTTCGAGTTGTATGGCAGCTATAAGATATAGTGGTCCGATCCGGCCGGCTCCGACCAATGTGCTGTCCCCTTAAATAATAATTGTCTGTGCAAAGTTTTATCGCGATAGCTCAAAAACTGAGGGACTAGTTTGCATACATACAGACAGACAGACAGACAGACAGACAGACAGACAGACAGACGGGCATGGCTAGATCAATTTATATTGTCATTCTAAGCATACTGGCAGTAACTTTTGGGGGTCTCCGACGCTTCCTTCTATGCGTTACAAACTTCAGGACAAACTTAATATACTATTTTCTTCGAAAAGAGTATAATTAAAGCGTTGGTCCAACATTTGTTGCAAGGATTGGGGAAAACCCAAAATTATTCGTATACTATTTTAAATATTAATATTATTGGTGGTATCCAGAATCAAAAGCTTTTCTGCTAGTTCGTAGAATCTTGGAAAATTCCTTGTAGTTGTAGATTATTTTGAAAACTAGCGACTTTATTTACGTTCCTCACTTATTTGCCTAACCAGAATCTCTAAACCATATCTAAAACCAAAAATATTTCCTTAGATCTCAAAAAATTTAACTTAATGTATGCCGATTTTGATCAAAAGATTTTTGTTTCAGATGTAAGTTTATTGATACTAAGCTCTTCTTAATTCTATAAGGAAGCACAGTTCTTTCTATACTCTGGGTTATACCATATTGTTTGACTTTTCAAAATCTATAGAAAAGCTTGTCGCATAAATAAATCAAATCATCGAGTTTAAGCTTTGATACTTTCGTATTTGTATGCTGATTGTGGAATTTCTCCCGTTTCTCGTTCTTTTCTTAATTTGCATTTGATAAATTTGCGTTAATATTTTATTGAATCGATTTTGTGGCCCATGTTCAAATTCAGTTAATACAGCTGTATTGTAAAGCGTCCAATTAGCGTATGGCTACCGAATTATGATCAATTATTAAAAATTGATTTTGTGACTATAATAAAGCTGTTTGTTTTTGCAGGCTAACTGGAGAATGTCGAAGGGAGGGAGAGAGGTAGAGAATGAGAAGGAGCTCATGAGTTATTAGCGGGATTAAGGCGCCCAGTCATTCAGTCCGAGAGACAATGTCCAATCAAAGTTAAGAGCCAAAAGGCGGCAGCTGTTGATGCTCCACTTCTGCAGACCACTTAGCTCGCACATAAACCTCGGCATTCGGATTCCGATTCAGATGCGGAATGGAAGGGGTATATGCATATATTTCGGTCACAGTGCTGTGCAATTAACCGAAAGTTATGTCGATGTGCGTAATTAAAATGCATTCCCGCGCCTGCGCTGAAATGGCCCTTAAACTGCTGCCTATTGTCTCTAGTTTGGACGACTACCAGGCCCCAAATGTTAAATGGCATTTTTAGGTTGCTGTGACACAAGATTTATTGCTTGTCCCAAAATCACAGAAGACCGTTGTTGCTGCTGCGGTCAAATCAAACCAAACAAAGGGTTCAGATGCAGACCCGATCACGTTCCAGCAAATCACGCATAAATGAAGTCGCCAACAGTCTCTCAGCATTAACATTAACATTAACGTGAACGTTAACGTTAACATTAAGGTATTGATGCGCCTTCCTCGCCCACTAATTGACCCAGCGACACCGACAACGACACTGAAAACGACAGAGAGGGAGAGAGAGAGATGGAGAGAAAGAGAGAAGCACACAGGGAAACCAAAAACCAAAGCAATCATCCTACTGATAAGCAGCAGCCAGCAGACTTGTTTCTTTTTGTTCTGGCCCTGTTTGAGAAGTTTGTGCATTGGGCGACACTTGGCGATCGGCATTCGTGCTGCCGTTGGCTAAATCTCCATTTAAATGTGGCTTGGAGCTGAAGCTGGAGCTGGAGCTGGGGCTTGATGATGCCTCATAATGCATACAATATGTCTCTATAGGATTTCAGTGGCTTCATTGATTCTTATCACCCCATAAAATACATTTCGTTTGATTATTTGTATTTCTCTCGCTTCTACCTCGACCACTTTGCTGTCATGTCTTTGGGCTCTGCTCTCTGTTGTCTCTGTGTTGGTTGTCGCCATTGTGGCTCGTTGTTGTTCGGCTTTTTGTGTGTGCGCCAACATTTTACTTTTTTCTTAGTCTTATTCTTATGTTTATACACTTTTCGAAGCAAATAGTATATTCACTTTGTGTGGAAGTTAGAAAGATGTGTCGGAGACCATCAAAAGATACCTCCAGTACGGCAAAACAAATTGATCTAGCCATGTCCGTCTTTCTGTCTGTCTGTCTGTCTGTATGTATGCAAACTAGTCCCTCAGTTTTTGAGCTATCGCGATGAAACTTTGCACAGAGGCTTATTATTCAAATGTACAGCACATTGGTCAGAGCCAGCCGGATCGAACCACTATATCTTATAGCTGCCATACAACTCTAAGTCGGTTTTTTCCATATATCCCATGTTTTTAAAGCTATCGCTATGAAACTTTGCATAGAGACTAATTATTCAAAGGCACAGCACATTGGTCGGAACCAGCCGGATCGGGCTACTATATCTTATAGCTGCCATACAACTCGAAGTCGGTTTTGCCTATAGGTTCGAAAAGAGTATAAAATCTTCGGCATGCCGCAGATAATTCTTCCTTACTTGTTTTTTCTCATTCAACGAGACATAGTTGGCTGCTTTTTATTTGAAGTCGAGAGCTGGAGAGCTCGAGAGTCTCCAGTCCGGGGCCATAGTGCGATTCGTTGTGTAATTTATGTCTTTATTTAGTAAAGATTTCGTTTCCTAATTTATTGTGATATCTCTTTGGGGCAAGCAGTTCCTCTGGCCGCTGCTCGACACCTTGCCTAACCCAGCTGCCCCTGCCACCTGCTGCCTGCCCCTTCTGTTAGCTGCTGCTGCTGTACTCTGATTGTGCGCATGCGATGTCGTTTGTGCTCACCTTTTTGACCACTCATTCGTTCGTCGGGGTCTCTTGGCCGGAGTCACCATCAGCATCAGCATCGCCCCCATCACCGTCACCGTCACCTGTAGCCGTGTCAATGCCTGGCTACTTTTGCCACTGTCGTCGTCCCCTCAGATTGAGGTTGCCATTAAGAGCGTGAAGTGATCCCAATTTATCTGCTATCGCCAGATAATGCTCATCGAACAAAGTGAATTAAATTGAATTTGAAAATAGCCGCAAACGAGTGAGGATCAGCAGCAGCAGCAGCAGCAGATCAACGGCATCATACATTCCCAAGCATTCCCAAGCCCAATTCCATTACCATTCCATATCAATTTGAAAAATTACACATGAATACACGTTTTAGTTATATATATATAGATATGTACTCGCCTATAAGCAAGTGTAGCTTTTATTTATGCTATGCCGTAATTTATATATTTTTTATTGGCCTGCTTGGGCGCATGAGTGACGTCAATGTGGAGCGCTGGAGCGCCCCGAGGGCCAATCCGCAGCGAGAACATCTTCATTAGGAAATGGGACTGAGGCAGCGCTCCTTCGCACTGGGATCGCGTCCAGCGACAAGTGCTTTTTCTTGTACGAAACGTCGAGTGGGCTAATTGGATTACTGGAACGTGGCCGAGGAACGTGGCCTGGACGAGGGCACCGAGTGGCTGGGCTAGCCAAGTTAGCCGGCCACACCGTGTCAATTAAATCTGCGAACGAAATGCTTACATAAATTCCAAAATTGCTTACGGTGCGCATCGATTTAAATGGAACAGCAAACTGAAGCAGCGCAGCCGCTGCAATTTATATGCAAATTTATTTAGCGCAGCTGATATAGCTGCAGTTTCCAGCTTCAGTTCCAGCTCTCTAGCCTGAGCCTGGTTATGGGCATGGGTATGGGTCTGGGCCTGGGCCAGGTGATAACGACAGTTCTGTAACGATATTATGACGTCGATTATGATTGCGCCTCACTGGCGATCACTGGCGATCACTGGCCATCGGCATCAGCATCAACATCCACATCCACATCGGCATCAACATCCACATCGACTCGGAGACAAAGTAATTTGCATACAAATGGTGAATGCTCGTGCTCAGTGTCGGTTGCGCTTCGTGATTTTCCGTTGAGATTTGGCCGGGGTTTTTCGGATCGGCGTGGTAATTAGATTGTTAATTTATGCGACCGCTGAGCCAGTGACCATGCATCGATTCCTATTCGTTTTGCGGAATCCGTTCCAGATTCGACGTGTAAGCGACGCTGCCAAACGTCAATGCAAGCAGTACTTCAGTACGGCAATACTCAGTACCGCTACACTGCGAAAACAGGTGCTTGCTTTTAGAAATTTTAAACTGTAGTAAGAAAATTAATAAGTTCAATTAGATTTTTTGTACAAATATAAAATTTTTAAATATTTAAAATTAAAAAAAAATTTTGAATTTTATGTTTAAATAATATTAGTATGTTTTCTGAATTTTCGAAAGCAAATTTCTAAAACTTTCATATATTTCCTAAAATTTTTAGAAGCATGACTGAATTGTACATTTTATATTTTTCTGAATTTTTTCATAGACAAATTTTTGTTATTTGAAAAAGGGCTTATACTCTAATAAAATATGTTTTTAAAAAGTATAAGGTATTTCCAAAAGCTGCAATCACAAGTGTTTTACTTTAAAGAAATTTATTTTGATAAAAAAAGAAAAATACAAAACTAATTTTATTAATTAAAAGTTATCCACTGATCACAGAAGTTGAATATATAAATATATAAAATGTACTTATATTTGTTGAGTGATTTTAATCTTGGTCCAATTTTCTGTATAATATAGCTTATATTTTTCTGAGTGCAGCAACACCAGCAGCCGACGCAATCCTCATGATTTATAGTTGAGACGGCTCGTTTTATGTTTTATTTGCGCTGTGACAATCGCCGACACGGACATTTGCATGGATCGTTGCTGCTGCTGCTGCTGCTGCTGTTGTTGCAGTTGCTGCTGCTGCAGCTGCTTGCTGTTGCCGCCAGTCGACAGTCGCCACTCGGCAATGTTGGCAGAGTCGCCAATGCGACATTAAAGGGCATTCTGCTGTCAGGTTTGCTGCACACTCGCAGCTGTCCAACGCTTTGACACCTGTGTGAGATCTGCTGATGCGACTTAGCTGCTGCTGCTGCTGCTGCTGCAGTGACTCTATTAGTGGCACATTCCCAAACCCCAAAACAGATGATATGCAACAGGCCTGGCCTAGACGAAAGCCGCATTTATCTATAAAACTGGCGCTGCTAATTGTTGGCAATTAATTGACACGCGTGTATTTTACACATTTGGGTTATGTGTGCTAATTTCTACACAATGTGCATGACGGATGGCGATAAAGAGGCGCTGATGATGCAATGACATAATAAAGACGACAACGACAGCAGCAGCAACTGCAAAACAATGCCTGCCTTGCCCCCGGAATATGCAAATACTATGCGCCGATAAAGATCACGCCGTACAAACAATAAACAGCAAAAGCGGCAACATCAACAACAACAACAGCAACAACAACTGTTGTCTCTTGTCTCGTTGTCTGTTGCTGTCATGTTGACAATTGGTCGTTGGCTTTGTTTTG
The DNA here is from genome assembly GCA_035042425.1 of Drosophila flavopinicola. Taxonomy (NCBI): domain Eukaryota; kingdom Metazoa; phylum Arthropoda; class Insecta; order Diptera; family Drosophilidae; genus Drosophila; species Drosophila flavopinicola. The sequence continues at coordinate 13,306,562 of JAWNLL010000452.1, read as the reverse complement.
GCCCCGTTTTGTTTTTAGTCTTATTGTTGCAACAATTAACACACAATGCAAAAAGGGTTGCCTCTCACTGCCTAACTCTTGCAGGTGGTCCTGCTGCCAGCTCCTGTTGCTGCTGCAGCTCCTCAGCCACTTATGCAAAACGAATTCAATTAACACCTTAGCATAAAACATAAAAATGTCTACCGCACTTTTGAATGCTGTGGCACGCAGGTCCTTTACGCCCGCTGCTGCTGCTGCTGTCTTTCGTCACCCTTGTCGCAGTCAATCCTGCGCAGCGGGAGAGTGTGTGAAAGAGATAGAGAGAGAGGCGCACACAGTAGCTATTGGGGTAATCGGCACGCCAACGCCACGTCCGCTTTAGTGGCCACCAGGAAGACGCGAGTGCCCTCTGCCCTCTCCTCTCTCCCCACCTCACCTCACCTGGCCAGGACAGGTGGAAACATGAAAGGAAACGCTGTGGCGGCTCTAGGGGCGCCTTCTTCTGCCTGTGGTCAGTGGTGCGCGAGTTCGCCTAGTTATTTATGTGACAAAATTTTGCAAATAATTGGATTGACTGATCAAAGCCGATACGAATGGCCACAAAGAAGTCTTCTGCGCGGAACAGGAATTGGAATTTAATTCAATTAAATGCGTACTGTGCTGCAATTCCTCAAATGGACTTGGCCAGTTGTTAACCAGTTAGCCGGCGGAAACTTGCATTCAACTGCGACAGCTGACCCAGCTCTCTGACCCCAAAAGTTGGCGCTGTTCGTTCGCCTCTGATGTCTTCATGTTCAGGCCGTGATGAATGACCAGCTTCTACCTGAATGATGAGTGCTCATGTTTAGCTTGACGCTTATTAAATATGTGCGCAGCAGTTGCAGCTGATAAGCTCAGCTCAAGATTGAAATCGAAATCGGGTAGGAGATCGAAATCGGGAACGAAATGAAAGCTTTCCCATAACTCGCCGCCGCCTAGCCTAATTGGATTAAATGGAACCAATGAAACCGAAAACAACATCAAACTCAAAATCAAAACTTTGTCAATGCTTTTGTTTGCGTTTGCTGCGCGAATCATGTTTGGGCTGCTCCACTGCGTCCACATTGGAGCTTTACTTAGAAGTGTCTGCCCCCATTTGAGACCATTTGCTCAGTTGAGCGGATCGATCGTCGATCTCAGACGAAATCTATGAGATTTCACGTTCGACTTCGGGCGTAATGCTGATATCCATGGGAAAAAACGTTTAAACGGCCTCGGAGCCTCGGAACATATGGCGACCAGTGAGTCACATTAGTCAAAACAATCTAGAGATGGGAGACGGCAGACGGGAGTCGGGAAGACGGGAGTTAGGGCAACTTACATACACACATATATAATTATCAAGTATAACAAGTCGCCATCAATATTTTAGACTCACAATAAATATGAGTTGGGAATACTTTCAGTGCAGGCAACAACAACAAACTCCACACTCCAAAAGCAAAAGCAAAAGCCACTTGAGTGTATCCCTCAGACTTGATAACCCACAATTTGTTGGCCACATCCACAGCAATGTATACATTTGTCCATATCTAAGTACTCTATAATTTGTGTGTTATTTACCTTGCCCAAATTCTGTTCTCTACACAGTCAAAAAAAGCAGTCTGATTTAATAAATGCAAATTATTGAATATTTCTGTAAATGCAAATAATCATTAAGTTTAAATTGTGGTAAACTGAAGCCAAGCAAAACGCCTCAACCAAAAATCGTCTCTCTCTCTATCTTCTTTTGCGGTCAGCTAAATGCCGCCTAAGTTGGGGGTAAATTTTCCATTTCAATTTCCATTTTCGTATTTCCATTTGGGTTTCGCCGCAATTATACGCTCGGTCTGTGTTCTTTTTTGGGGGGCGGTTTTTGGTTATTTTGAGTGGTCGACTGGTCGGCGGAACTCGGTCAGAAGTCTGTCAACCCTTTGGGCAACACCTCTCGAATTTTCACTGAGAGCAACTCAACCCGTAACCCCAACCCGTAACCCAAAAGTGGTTGCGCTTCACTGGCACACATAATCATAATTAGCTAAAAGTGGTCTCGGCTTCTTCTTGGCTGGGTGTGTCTGCTTCCACATCCACTTCTAGAGACCCACAAGTCTTCGACTCTACTCACCTGGCTTTTGGCTCTTGCCGCAATCCTGCATAACATTTTCCCAAAGTTATGACTACTGAAGTTCTATAATAAATAACTGGCGCATGATTACACTTGCGGCGACCAAAGCAATTACTTCTCTGAATGCGCCAATTGCAGGCTAGAAGATACTCTGTAGCAAACTTTGAATTCATCGGATGATTTAACGATTTGATAATCAACAGTAATGAACTATATTCCTGTCAGTTATAATATAACTTCCCTGATCATTGTCCGAGTGTTAAACAATTTTCAGCACCTAAGAAATACCACCAAAAATGTGTTAGTTTGTATAAGCTGTTAATCTTTTGAGAATTTATAATTATAAATATTTTCCTATGTTGTGGATGACAAGAAAAGAAATAAACAGTGTCTATATTTTATAGAAAATAACTTTATTTCCTAGAGATTCTTCGTACTCAGCTTTTCTAATCGCTGAGATATGCTGAAAAGAATTGGATTGAACAAAGTTTTTAGACGTTTTTGGGTAACTAGTAAATTATATAAGAAGAAGAGTGTAATCAAGTGTGTAGAAGAATTTTTGATAAATATTACAATTCCGCATCTAAGATACATTAAAAACCAGTAAATTATATAAGGAGAAGAGTGTATTCAAGTGTGTTGAAGAATCTTTTATAAATATTACAATTCTGCTTCTAAGATACATTAAAAATGTAAAGCTTCTACCGCTTACAGATTCTGAGATTCATCAATAACGAATCAGCTTGTTAACATGATCAGGACTATACATATTCAATACAATTCGTTACTTATCTTATGGACAGTATAAATATTCCAGCAAGCGTGTATAAATTTGTAGTCTACCCTTTTGTAGCAATTTGCAATGGGTATTGAGTAGAAGCACGATGATTGCTATTGCTACTGCAGTGGCAGCCGCATTTCAAGTTGCAGTTGCAGTTGCAGTTGCAGTTTTGACTATGACTATGACTTTAGCTGCAGCTACTTACACTTATACTTATAGCCGTGAGCAGTAGTTGCGCTCCTAAGTGCGCTGATCGCCATCGCGAGTGCTTCCTGTGCCGGCTATAATAGCTCCCAAACACACACACACACGCAGCTAGAATGGCGGATTTGAACTGGGAGCTGAAGACCACATAGTATGGTATAGTATATAGTATATATTATATGGAGGCGTTTGCTTCGGTTAGTGGTCGTAATCGTGGTTGCTTGGCGGTCGCGTATGCGGCATATAATGACCACACATTTACCATTTACCAGCTACCATTTACATTTACCATTTACATTTACCATTTACATTTACATTTACCAATGGCGCATGTGCTGCTCTCTATGTGTGTGTTTGTGTGTTTTTGTGTGTGTGTTTGGGTAATTACGTGCAATTTTCACTCCTTTCCATGCACACAGCCACAGGCTGACTGACTGCCTGCCTGTCTGTCTGTCCACCAGTCTGTCTGTCTGAGCAACGCCAGATGGCCAGCACCTCCCCTGACGCATTACACAACCTCCATTGTTTCCGTTTTCCGCACAATTATTACTTATACAATATGTATAAATTTTGAAAATGTTGAAAAAATATAAAAAGAAAAGGTGACAGAGGCGCTGTTTGCCGTTTTTACGGCCACTTAGCAAATAAATAAATGGGCCGCAAATTGCCGGGGCTAAAAAAAGAGAGCGAACCAGGAGCAGAGTCGGAGCTAACAGTGCTAACCACAAGTCCGACCCCGGTACGTAGCCAAACCGCCAGTTTGGGCCAAGATTAATAGCTGTAATTGTTATTCATTGAGCGCCGCGCTCTGCTATTGTCTCAACACTTGGTCCGTAGTCGGGACTCGGCACTCGGGACTCGGTACTCGGTACTCGGAACCCGTGTCCCAAACCATCTGCCTTTAGCCCAACATTGCAGAAACCGCAAAGTCTGCCAAATTGCTGCATCGCCAATTGAAATGTTCTGCCAATCGAAACGAGCATATTTATTGAATTTTTGAGCTCTTTACATGGGATGCAGTGAATAAGCTATAAAACGTATCGGATCAGCTGTTAAGAGTCTGTATAATCATTGTAAATGATTAATAATTGTAGGAAATTACGTTTAATTTGGTAAGACAGTTTGGTATTTTTGCTTAAATAAGCAGTTCGTTTTTAAATGTTGTGCATCATTGTTTTAATGATTATTATTTAATTTAAATATATATTTTACATGTCGAAATTATTTGTTAAAATAGGTCGAAGCATCAAAGGTTATTTTGTGGCTTATATTGTTTATATTGTATATAATTTTTTGCACTTTTGTATTGTGTATTTTATAAGTTCTGCATAACCTTGGACATTTAGGAACAATATTTACTTTTCCTTGAATATTTTTGGCTGACCATTGTTTTATAAACTTGTCTTAGTTATATATATATTACCTTCATTGTAAAACATAAGGCTATACCATTATCAGAAAACCGCATATCCTTATTCCAGCTATCCAGACAAGGCTTTATTATAATCTTTATAATTTTTTTTTATTTCCTATATATTCTCCCAGAACTTAACGTAATTTTAACTTTATGTGTTTAATTTAATGTTTTAAATTGTATATAAATCTTTTATATACTTTTATATATTTTATTCTTTTGTGTCGAGTGTCAATAGTCGACATAATATACATAAATAAATAAAAGAACAGTACTTAAAGTATAGTGCCTAGTTTTTTGTTCTAGCTCAGGCACTTCCGCATCTATTCATATACAACATATACACCAGACATAGACCAGAATAGCAAATTCCATGTAATCTGTAAAGGCGTAGGTGAAATCCAATTGGTATAGTTCTGCCGAGCATTGGGCAACTGCTCGCATAAAATCGAAGAGGTCAACGGAAACGGCAGCAGAGCAGAGAAAGGCGACAGGTGGAAAGGGTTGGAGCAGGGGCGGAGGGGGCGGAGATTGGTTTGGGCCGGGCGTGGATTCACGGACGTGCTCGGCGCAGAGCCAACGAACAATGTGCAAGTGAAGCCCCATAAATATTGTTTAATCGATGTTTGCTCTACGTTTTATTGCATTTATGGCGTTTTTAATGAGTGCGCCTCTTCGCTTGTCGGCCCCTTTTGGGCCCCCTACCCTCTTAGAGGGGGGCGAGTGGGGCTTGGCAGTGCAACATTTTAATTTTATGCCCCATATGGCGAACGGTTATGGCTGCCCGAGCGGGCCAAAAGGGGACGACTCGTAAGCCGCTAACGAAAGCGGTCGCCAAAGGGGGATTGGCGGGGGGCTCAACACAAAAAGTGGGGGCAGCGCCAAGAAATCGACAAATGCGGTCGCCGCGGCTGCCAATAGGATTACAACATTTTTGCCAGTGACTTTGAGTCGACGTCGACGCAGCGACGAGACGCGACGCTCCAGTTGCAATCCAGTTGCCCCTAACCGGATGGGTTCCAGGCCCAACGCAAAATACCTAAAAACGACAAAAAAACACGCATGAGTATTCGTTTGATGTGGTAAATTGGTATGTTGGCCAGAATAGATTTAACTTTTGTTTCAGAACAGAAATAAATAAATAATAAATACATTTTTTTTTGTATATATATAATAAGACAGAATACTTATTTTGTATTCAAAAGCACTAAATTGATGTGTAACCTAATAGTTTGGTAAACAAAAAACAACATAGTTGTCATTAAAAAATATATCTAATTTTTTTAATATTTAAATAATATAATATAAATATTAAATGTATAGTAAAAATTTTGTATTATTTTTTTTTTAGATAAAATTTGAGATCTTTTATATACAAGTTTTCAGAGTATACTTTAAGATTGTGCTTAGTAATGTGTTAAAATTAAAGCTAATATATTGTTAAACTGTTGCAAAAAAGTATTAATATTTGAGAAATTTAGTAAGAACTTAATGATTTATTTGCTAATTATTCATACTCTAGTTTAAAGTAAAATTTTATATTTAAAAACTGATCACTTAAGCATTTGATCAATTTATTTGCTAGTGTTGATGAAAAATCAATATGCAAAAGTTTCTTATCGATCATTCTGATAAAAATATAATAATAATTTTTTTTAGTGTATGTTGCGGCTGGAAAGAAGATGCATATGTCGATAGGCCGATAGGACGTATCCGTGTCTGCGAAATTGACATTCATCAGCAATTAATTTTGTGCGCCTCGGCAACAATGTAATAGTTGCCAGACGGAGCTGTAGTTGGAGCTGGAGTCGGAGCTGGAGCTGGAGTCTGCCTGGGCAGAGATTGTGTTGCCAATTGGCTCGTAAAAAGCAGATTATGCTCGCCGTTGCCTGTTGTTGGTTGTTGTTGCTTGTTGTTTGTTGTTTGTTGTTGGCCAATGTTGCGGCTATTGGCCAACTTAATCTTATCGCTTTAACGGTGATTTAGCACTCCGCAGAGTCGTCCGCCTCCGCCTCGAGACGGAGACGGAGTCGCAGATCGGCCATTAAAGTATCTCATCAAGTTTTATCGACCATTAAAATGAGATCCGTATTTAATTAACCAGCCCAAAATGTGAGCATGAATTGGCCTCGCCAGGCGCGCACAAACCAAATTCCAATGCCAATGCCAATGCCAATACCAAGTCCTTGTGCTCCTCCTAGTTAGTTTGTTGCCGCTTACGGTTATGGCCAGCAAGCATTGCGCTTTTGGCCAGCTGCATATATACACATGTGTACATATGTGTAACCTCTGCGTGCCAAATTGCTTAACCTTAACAAGCCGCGTCTTGGAGACCATCTGACAGGGTGTTGAGTGGCAGATTACATGCATTAGGCTGCCACTACGCAGCTCCCCCCAATACCCTGCCCAATCCTCCACAGCAGCCGTTGCACATTTATCGCGCCTTGACAAATTTACGGCTTGTAATTGCAGTCAGCCTGAAAATGAAACCCCAACGAAAAAATCCACAACTTCATAAACACACAAGACTGCTGCCTGGCCAATTGTCTTGGTCTGGGTCTTGCTCTCGATCTCGTTCTGCCTGTGTCCGCGCTTATCGCCAGTTGGGTTTTCCGCGCGCGCACTAACCAGCAATTTGCGACTTTGGGTTTCCTGCCTCCAAAACCCTCATTCGATTCGCAATTCGTCTCTGTTTGCTCTTTACGGTATGTTTCAATCTTGTTTCCAGTAGGCTTGATGCTCACCACGGCGCCTTTCACTGCCCGGATTGTTATGCCAGCGGAAGTATCTGCTCAACTCAACTCCCATCCCCGCCTCCTGCTCTCTGTTTGTGTGCCATAATTTATTTGTAAACATAGCAGCCAGCTGGCCAAAGCAGCAGCAGCGTCACCCACCAAACACACACCCCCTCTGGCTGTCTGGCTTGGTCTGTGCTGCGACTGGCCAACAGCAACAGTAGCTGGCAGCACCACACCCACAACCACACACACACACACACACACACCCTCTTTTCGGGGATGCGGGTGCGAGTGGTGCTGATAGCCATGCGTCAGCCATTTGCCGTTTTTGTCCACGGTGCCACCCTAAGTGGTCACTCCGCCACTGGAGCTGCATTCAATACATCATTCGGCAACATAATTCAAAGATAAAGGCACACAAATTCCTGCAAGTTTGAGTGAAATACAATTTTTACTAATTTTGATACTTATAAATCAGTAAATTTAAAAAAATTCAATTTAAAAAATTATTTTGTTCGTCATAAGTAAAAGACATTAAGGAAGTATTTGTAAAATTAATTTTAAGCCCTTTGAAGACTTTCAACTATCATTACTTATCCAAAATTTAACCGATTTTGAGGCTCCAGGCCAATTTGTTCATGGTTTTTCCTCCACTTTCATTCTACACTTAAGTTTTTTCCATTTTTGAACATTTAATTTTTTTTCATTTGTTTCCGAAAAGAAACCTTTACTCCCCCCTTACTATTTTTCGGGAAATTTTTTTTTTCATGAAATAGGTCACAATAAGTACAAAAAACTATTTCAAACCCGATTCGGGGATGTTTCATTTTATAGCCTAAAAACAGGCCTAAATTAACAACAAATTTAGCTTGTAAAGTGGTATTTTTCCCTAGAAATGCCCTTTTCATACTTCAAACTGCCATAACTTTGCCAAAACTTATCCGATTTTGAAGTTCCACCCCAATTTGTTCATGGCGTTTCTTCTACTTTTATTATACATTTAAGTTAAATATATTTTTTACTTTTTTCCAAAAAAAAAGAATGTAGTCCGCTCTTACTGTCTTTGTAAAAAAAATATTTTGAAATATATAATAGAATAAAATTGCGAAAACAAATATTGTGAATTTGTAGCTCAAGCAGAAAAGTGAGAGTGTTAGCTCTGATAATTAGATATATAGCAATTCGTTTTGTAACTATAGTTGGTAACTAAGAAACACCGCGCATCCTGAAGCGATGCTATCTCTAGCTGTCTATGCTCGGGTGCTGGCATAAAAAATGAACAAGACATGATACACAAAAAACAGAAAATGAATTATGAATTGCACTTTAAAGAAAAAGAGTGGTGTTATGTGTAGATCGGGGCGCTATCGCCGACTTTCAGCTGATTGATGGTTGCGCACCTACGCAGCAAAGCCACACAAAGGCAAAGCGGTCGAAATTAAATGGTATTATTAAAAGGTAACAAGCTAAACGCCTTTTAAAAGACGATGCAAACTACAGCCACAAGAAAAAGAGCTGTGAACTCAAAACTGAACCCGACCGCGTTATTTATGCATTAGCAGCGAGCCAAAGCACCTGCCAAAAAACGGAGGCGACGAACCCCAAATTCTCATCCCCCAGCACTCAAAGAGTGACTGACTGACTGACTGACGGACTGACTGGTAGGCAGGAACAGAAGCCCTCTCCTTCTACTGTAGATTTAAATAAATTCCAAATTAAGAAAAACTCGCAGCAAAAAGGGTTCCCAAAGCGTTTTCCACATGCTCACGCTCTAGAACCAAAACGAGATCCAGTTGCACATCCACATCCACATTCACAGACCCCATCATCAATTCATCAAAACATGCAAGGGGTGAGGCAGCAGCAGGACCTGCTGATTAAAACAAAAAGGACGATAACCAGCGGAAAAAATTAGAGCAATGTGTATGAGCTCAATATGGCATAAATTTCCAAGACAGCAACAGCAACGAAAAAATGTGAAAGAAACCATCAAGTTGTGTTTTTTGATAATGACGCAACATTTGAGGTTTTTTGTTGTTTTTGTGTAGCCGGCGGAAATGCCGCGACAGACAGGTGACTTTTAGACCTGTGCGTATCCTGCGATCCTGCGAGATCCTGCGCGTGTTCAGCACATGAGCACATTGGCCCAGCGGCGCTCCTCCTGCTCCTTCGCCTGCTCCTTCAAACGGCTGCAATCGCGTGCTGGAGCTGAAGCAGCTTCCCAAGTGTGAGGAGAGACTAACGTGTGGCCAGTTGTTAGTTGGAGTTGGAGTTGGAGTTGGCATCTCGCATCCAAATCGCTCGCTGCTCTAATAACCTATCTAGGCACGTCCAGCCGGCCTTGCATGACGGCTCATCACCTGCCTGTCGGATGAAGCAATCGACCTTTGTGGCTGGCGTCTCTCTCTTATATATATACACACATATATATATATATATATATACATTTATTATACTCTGATACCGAAGGTACTCATAGTATATTGGTTTTGTCGAATGTCCGTCAGGCCGTCCGTCTGTCCGTCTGTCCGTCTGTCCGTCTGTCCGTCTGTCTGTCTGGATGAACGCGCGTATTTCCGAAACGATATTAGATAGACTCTTGAAATCTTTTACGTTATGATTATAGCTATCTGCTTCAGATCAAGTTTATTCCAAATTTATGCCACGCCCACTGGGAGGCTGGCAAATCGATAACATGTCGATACACCTCAAATCACAAATCGATTAAACGTGAATAACTCCCACAATTTTGAAGCTAGAGTAATCAAATTTGGTAGGTATATTGCTGGTGACCTCCCGAAAAAATTGGATCCTAGGTTAATCGGCCACGCCCATTATTACGCCCACCAGCCCCCCCTCCAAAATTAATTTGAAATGCTTATATCTCCCGCAGTTTTAGAGCTAAAGTCACCATATTTGGAATATATATTACTGGTGACGTCCTCTACAGATTACAGAAACAAAATTTCGACCACGCCCACTCCCGCCCCCATAATCGCGAAAATCGATATACATCAATGCACAATTCGATAACACGTGTATATTTCCCGCAATTTTGAAGCTAGAGTCCCCAAATTTGGAATTTAGACTAGGGCTGACCAGCCCAAAAGATTGCGTCCTGGATTTTCCGGCCACGCCCACTAGAACGCCCCCCAGCCACCCCGCCCCCACGAAACACGGAAGCCTATATCTCGCACAGTTTAAGAGCTAGGGCCACCAAAATTGGAGGATAGACTTATTGTCAGCCCCCCTAAATATCGGCAAAAAATTTTGGGGCCACGCCCCCTCCCGCCCCCAAAAATCGCGAAAATTTATATCTTCCACAGTTTTAGAGCTAGAGTCACCAAAATTGGAGGATAGACTTACTGTCAGCCCCCCTAAATATCGGCAAAAAAATTTTGGGGCCCCGCCCCCTCCCGCCCCCAAAAATCGCGAAAATTTATATCTTCCACAGTTTCAGAGCTAGAGTCATTAAACTTGGAAGATAGAATTGTGGTCAGCCCCTCTAAATATCGGTAAAAAAAAATTGGGGCCACGCCCCCTCCCGCCCCCAAAAATCGCGAAAATGTATATCTTCCACAGTTTTAGAGCTAGAGTCAAGAAATTTGTAAAATAGACTTCTTGTCACTCCCTCTAAAGATCGGCCAATTTTTTTGGGGCCACGCCCCTTCCCGCCCCCAAAAATCGCGAAAGCTTATATCTTCCACAGTTTTAGAGCTAGAGTCACCAAAATTGGTAGATAGACTTCTGGTCACCCCCTCTTAAGATCGACCATGCCCCTCCCGTTCCCAAAAACTTGGAATGCCGATTTCGGGTCACCCAAACACCAGCAAAAATTTTCTGTTCACTTGCTTTCAGCTGTTCTTAAAATGGTATCAGAGTATTACGCAGTCGGCTCCGCCCGACTGCAACGTTCTCACTTGTTTTTTATTTGAGTTTTGCGTCGCGTGATTTAAGCATTTGTTTCCTGATACACTTTAATTGCGGGTTGCTCTCGGCCTGGCGCTGTAATTGCAGCATCTGTGGAGCAGGAGACGCAGATGCAGTTGAAGGTGGACTCGGAGTCGGATTCGGAGACGAGGAGTGGCACTTCGTATCGAAATTGAATTCAATGAACTGCAATCTCATCTGGCTGATGAGTTTCCACTTTGGTAAGTTGTACAATTGTTGACTTATATCGCAGCTTTGTCTGCCCTCTGTGCTCATTAAAATGAGTAATAAGCAGGAACAGCTGTCTTCGGAATATCGAAGACTTAGCTCACTTTTTAAATTGTTTCTTTGTGTAGCATATTGTGACTAATTTATATTTGAAATCATGTCAAAGTATTGTGAGAGGTGTTTAAAGAATTGCTCTATTGATCTTTGCTTCTTACAGAAACTATTTGCTGCTGTGTGTGAAAAAATATGTATTTTTTGCTACTGTGGCAAATATAAGAATAATAATACAATGATTTTTTGACTTTGTAAAAATACTTTTTTTTATATTTTATTATTAAGTGTAGAACCTGTATAATTATAATTTAGTACCAGAACAGCACATGGATGGATAATTTTATTAAGAGCCGAACCCCATAACGCAATATAAGGATTTTTCGAAAAATACTACTTTATTATATATATATTTGAAAAAATTATTTGGCAAATACTCAAGGGATAATATTTCCTAAAAAACGTAGTAAATTCAAAAATTGCTTTTACGAAAACTAAATTCCCAATAAATACAGAAATTCTCTCAAATATTTGCTTTAGTTTTTGTAATTTAATACCAATATTAACTCTGATTGAAATACTTTAAAATTCTTCAAATTCTTAAGAACAAGTAATACAAACATTCCAAATTGTTTGACTTCATGCTATCAAAATGATTGTGTTTCTGGGCGGTAATATTCTTGTTAGCCAACAATAGACATAGATAATTTACCAAATTTCTATAAATATCAATGATCCATTCAAAAAGCTGCTGTGTTTCTTTGCTCATGTACTCTTTATTCTATTGCATGTTATTTATTTGCCACACATTTATAAGCCGGTTTATAATTCGTCACGTCTACCAAGTCAAATGATAAATGCCTGTCAATTGATGGCGGATCGTTGCTGGGAAACTGGGAAAACTGGGGAAAACTGCGAGATGGGAGCGGCAAAGGTAGTCAAGAGTCGCGCGACCCATCGGTAATCAACGTCAATCGGTTAGTTAACACATATGTGTGTCTATGTGTGTGTGTGTGTGTATAAGTGTGTGAGAGTGTGTGTGTGTTTACTATATGCATATGTGTCACGTAGCTCATAAGCAGCGGCATTATGAAGATTGATATGAGGCCTAATCACGTGTTAACATAAATGAATTGTCATTATATTACACTAGCACTCTCTCTCTCTCTGTCGCACTCTAGCTCGCCCTCTCTTTCGCTCACACACACACATGTGTGTCTAGGCGACAAGTGCGGCAAACACACTTTAAAGCGACTAATTCCCATTTTCAGGCACCCAGCGGGCTGTCCTTCGTTTTTACTTTGCTTTTATCAGCTCTGGCGGAAATCTCTCTCCCTCTCTCTCTCTCTCTCTCTCTCTCTTTCTCTCACTCTCGCTACACCTTGCTTAACCCACACACACACACACACACACACACACACACATTGACATTGCCGGCTTTGTCCTTTGTGCCCGCTGCTACCTCAATACAAAACATCGATCGCTTTTTGATGATGATTTTTGATTAAGTGGCTGCGATTTGTCAAAATATTTCACGCTTGCTGAGCTGCAGCTCAGGGATTGGAGTGTGATGCAGTGATGCAGTGGAGTGGGGGGCAGGGGATGCGCACGTGAGCGAGGGTTGGGGTCGACTGAGCTGAGGATGCTGCCAGCAATCAGTACTCAGTACTCGATGTCATCGTCCCATCAGCGTTGGCGTTGTCAGCTTGACGTTGCTCGACTGTCACGACAGCAGAAAAAGTAGAAGGTAGAAGGAGGAGGAGTAGCAGCAGGTGGAGGAGAGCAGAGTAGTGACAATCGCAGGGCACTCGGCTACCTGCAACTGTGCGACTCCCAGCCTCAAGACTCAAGACTGAGCGACTGAGAGACAGACAGACAGACAGACAGACAGACCGAGAGACACCGGCGATCTAAGCCGCAGCTTGCAACTTGTATTTTAGCTTCTGTCGCCGCTGTGAGTGACATTAAAAAATGCGTTATGTTTCAATAAATGGCCGGCAAGACAATGTCGCAATAGTAAACAGTCAAAGATACAGATAAAGATTTCGTGAGCAGCGTGTCAGAGTGACTAATTGACAGGACAGGCAGCAAATATGAAGCACTGAATTATCAGTGATTTGTACAAATACGTGTTTCACCTGCAGCTATAGTATATGCGATGTGAATAGGATTGGGATTTGGGAATGAGAATTCGAATTGTGATTGTCATTGGGATTGGGATTGGGATTGGGGGTTGCCAGTTACCCTCTAATTGATGTGCAATAATAAATCTGGGCAGCATTTTTCAATGCATAATGCGAAAACCATCGAAACTTGTTTTTGGGCCACAAGTGGCAGAGAGACAAGCCAATCCAATTACGAGGCGTCTCAGAAAGCAGCGGCTAAGTGTGGCTAAACTAACTGCAAGTTCAGCTACACAGGAAAAAACATGAGTTGCTTGTGAGTAAATTCCATAAAATTGCATAGATTTTTATATACAATATCATATTTGCATACTTTTCTTAAGTAAACCGATTGAACATATAGATAAAAGTACTAAGTTGCTCAAAATGTGTTTATAAGGAATAAATTTATGATTTACTTTTCATTCTTAGCCCTCAGGAGGAACAGTTTTGAAACCAATTCAAACCTTTGTTGGAAATTTGAAACGCTAATCATTTCAATTTCGCTTAATTTGATGGAAGTCGAAAATGGAAATCGCACTTATTGTTTTGATATAAGACCACCAGAATATTTTTAACATGCCACTCAAGAAAACAAATTCCTTCTCGATCAACAACAACTAGATGCGCTTAAATATAATCTAACTAATTTAAATTACTCTATCTGTCAATGCATAACTAAAATCGAGGAATACCTTAAAAAATATCTTAAAAATTGCCTGCTAATTTCACGAAATTGTTTACTGTGTAGCGCTCAGTGCAGCAGAAGGGAGCGCCAGTTGACACATGCGAGCAACGTTCCTTGTCCTGGTCCCCCTTCCCTGCTCCACGCACAACTATCTGCTGCCATAAAAGCAGCAACAGCAATGTGGATAAGAGCGGCGTTTGTGGCCGCAGTTGGGGCTGCTAACTGAGAGAGAGAGAGACACAGACAGAAGGGGGGACAAGGAGAGGAGAGGAGAGGAGTGGAGCGGAGTTCTTGCTGCGGCGACAAAGGCAGAACGGCAGAAGTGATGACCGGACAACAAACTACATTCAACAGATAAATACTGAATTTATGACTTAATTTAACTGCGAGCCAACGACAATTTTGATGATACCGAGCTGCAGCTGGTCCAAGGGGAGCAGTCGGAGGAGCAGAGGGAGCAAAGCAGGCGAACATGAGTGGGCAGTGGCAGTCAGAGTGAGGCCGGGAACGGATCGGGATCGGGACCGTACATTAGCCAATCCTGGTCGCACATCGCTTCATTCACAGGCCGAGACAAACATAACTCAAGTGGAAAGTGGGTTGCGGGAGGGGGAGGGGAAGGGGGTGGGCAAAGGGAAGAGGAAGCGGGGCAGGCTTGCATCTGTAAGTACTGAAGCTGAGGGTCTGTCTGAGAGTCTGCGTCTGGGACTGAATCTGCGTCTGGGGTTTGGGTTTGGCCTGGTTTGCTTGATGTCTCTATTGGCGCATTGAGCGAGAGAAAAAAAGAAGCTCAGCTCGCAATTTGCGTCACAGCCAGCAGCAAATGAAGCGCGCAGAGATGTTTATCAGTGGGGCAGACTGTAGCTGTGGCTATGTGTGTTTGTATTAATTTATCGCTGCACTACGCGCACAAATTGCAGCCGAAGGACATCAGGCGTTTGCCCTTAACACTGCACTCCTAGTCCTAGTCGCCTCAAACTCAAATCAGCGCAGCCTCACTGAACACACACACACACACTCGAAATCCAGGTGAGCAGCTGGGGCAAGCATCACACATCTGACATGGCATGGGAATGGGAATGGGAATGGGCATGGGCATGGGCATGGACAGGAAGGAAGCGGCACTTGCACACACAATGTCTTCTGCACCTCGGCAAAAGGGACTTGCGTGTTTCATTTCTGTGTGTGTGTCTGTTTCTTTTAGGCTCTTAATGATATTACGCGTAGCTCTGAGTACAAAAGATTTTCAATTGCCGACCTCAAAATTCAAAACTCGCAACCTCAACTTTGTGACAGCAATTAACCGTCTCAGTCAAGCTGGCTGGCTAGCTGTCTTGGCCTTTCTCCCTTTTTAGAGAAGATGGCCAAAAAATAAAAACCAAATTATATACACCTCCTACTACACTGAAAACAATGTCTGATGTAACTACTTGAACGTTTTCAAGACGTTGCATAAATATGTTTAGTTTGCATTTACTTCAATCAAGTGCAAAATAGTTGATTAAATCAAAATTCAACTTTGAAATATTGGAAATCTTAATGTTTAGTTATATATTGAATTCAATACAAACTTCAAATGAGCCTGGCTTCAGTTTTCAATAAGAAACACAAATTATTAACTAAATTTGAGAAGTTATATACTTGTGATTCTATAAAAAGAGAGCATTACTCGATAATCCCTTTAAATCGAATCTAAGCCTAAAATTGTTATTGATTTCAGTTAGATTTTTCTCGATTTACCCTTTTCGAAGAAAATAGTATATTCACTTTGTGCTGAAGTGTGTAATGAATAGAAGGAAGCGTTGGACACCCATAATAGTTACCTCCAGTATGCTTAGAATGACGAAACAAATTTATCTAGCCATGTCCGTCTGTCTGTCTGTCTGACTGTTTGTCTGTTTGTCTGTCTGTATGTATGCAAACTAGTCCCTCAGTTTTTGAGCTATCGCGATGAAACTTTGCACATAGACTTATTATTCAAATGTATAGCACATTGCTTGGAACCAGCTGGATTGGGCCACTAGATCGTATAGCTGCCATACAACTCGAAGTCGGTTTTGCCTAAAGGAACGAAAAGAGTATAAAATCTGCGGCACGCCGGAGATAATTCTTCCTTACTTGTTTTACTCAAAATACGATTTACTTACTCCAATCATAAAGTGATACTTACTTAAACTACGAATTTTCAATCTTAAATGTAGTTTTAATATACAATTTGGTATATTTTTGTTTGCTGTGTATGCGTGTGTGGCTATCTAAGTATCTATGAGTAGCTTTGGAGTTCACACACACTCACACACACTAAATACGAAATGTAACGAAACGAAACGAGACGAGACGAGAGCGTTTCGTGACCCAAACAAATTATTAATTATTAATTGGGGAAAATATGGTAGAATTGTGTGTGGCGGTCGCTTCTTTTTGGCTGACTGGCAGTGACCGAAAATTAAATGAAATTAGCCGACCAGCTAATTTCACTTTGCATGTGACGAATGCTCTCTCTTTCTCTCTGTATATCTTTCCCCCTCTCTCTCTCTCGCTCTAGCCTAGACTAGACACATAAAGAGGTGCGTGACCTGCTGGTCTGCCAGCTTACTGGTGGGTGAACCATTTGATTGGCTGCCAGCGCCGACAGCTGGTGTGGTATGTTATGTCCTAGTGTTGATCCTGCGGCAAGCTGCAGGCGATAATTGCAGCGCTAAACGCAATGACCAAAAAAATAAAAGAAAAAGGAAAAAACTGCAAGACACGAAACAACATTTTAAACATTTGGGCATTTCAGTTGTCACAGACAGACAGAAATCAGCAGTTCAGAATGCATTTAACACTTCGCACTTCGGTTAACAAGTTCAGCTTTGACCGTTGTGCTTTGCTTTTCGCATTCGCTTCGATAATTTTGATTTATGTGGGTAAATCGTGAAGGGAGCGCAAAGATTTACGACAGATCAGCCGCAGATTTATTACTTTTTGATAGCGCGCAACCAGAGCAGACGCGACCAGCAACAACAAAATAAGGACTGCTGATGCGACTGCTGATACCCTCTATTGGATGCCAAGCGATGAGCCAGCCAGCCAGCCAGCAGGTAAATGCGCTAATGCGTGCCGCCGCTTTTTTAAGTTGTTCTAATTTGCCAGCGCCCTGTTGTTGTTCGTCTTCTTCTTCTTGCTGTCGTCCTGCAGCCAGTTCCCAGGCGGACTGCCAAAGGTGTCATCGACATCAGTGGTCGCCGCCGCCTCTTTGAATCAAAGCAGCCAGTGAGTGGCCAAACTTTTGACTGCTGCTCAGTTATCGAAACAAGAAGAAGAACTGCCTACTCACTGTAAGAAATTCAAATAAAAATTGCGATTTCTTGAGATTTCAAACAGAAAATTTGTTGCCCACTTTGCAGTTTTAATATAGAATTTAAGCCATGAATAAAAATCGTTCCTTTTGTCAAAGTTATGGCATTTGAAAATTTTATTAATTTTCTTTTTTGAGTGGAGTTTTAACTTTGAATTAGAACTAAACATTTCGTTGCCAACTTTAAATGAAGTTTTATTTTAGAATTAAAGCCATGATCAAAAAGGCCTAGCTTTTGAAAATAGGTTTAGTTTTGTCAAAGTTATGGCAGTTGAAAATTGTAATTCTTTTCTTTTTCGAGTGGAGTTTTTAATAATTTCGTTGCCAACTTTGAATGAAGTCTTATTATAAAGTTAAAGCCATGATCAAAAAGGCCTAGCTTTTGAAAATAGTTTTAGTTTTCACCAAGTTATTGCAAATAAATTTAAAAAAATTTCTTACTTACATTTTAGTTCCAACAAAAAGTTCTTTAAGAAATATATGCAAGTTGGCATTCTAGAAAAAATAAAAACTTTCACTATACACATGCATGCAAGTCCAAACGTTATCTCGCTTTTAAGACTATATTATTTAAGTATTATACTGAAAAGTTGGTTGTTGCTGGCGTTGGGGGCATTAAAAATAATTGCCCATAAATTGCTTATAAGTACGCTCTCGTAAGTAGTATATAGAAACTTATTTCAATACGCGGCACGATGAAATCATTTTTGCAATGGGAAAGTTTTGTGCCACGTTGCCACCTGGTTGGTTGCGGCTTGTTGCCAGCTTGGACGATTGACGGTGGCAAAAGAGGCAACTACTAACTGTAGGCTGCAATCGTGATTCGTAGCTGGGCTTCGAGCGCAATTATAACGGTGCAGCGGCGGTAATTACCTGTGAATGGCATTTGCATAATAGCCAGTCAGCCGGGGAGGCAGCACAATGTGACCGAGGCGGGTGGCTGGCAAACGGCCGCCTTTCTGCAGGCCGGACAACAACAACAACAACAGAAGTAGAAAAACCAATGCAATTACATGCATATATAGCTAACATCAGCTAACGCCAGCAACAACACCAACACCAACACCAACACCAGTAGGCTGCCCACCTCAGCTAACACGCTTGATGGCACCAACAACAACAACAACAGCGACAACAACAACACCCTGTAGTTGTTGCCACGCTCTGACGGCTCTCGGGCCGCCATTTTGCTGCGTTTTCTGTGACCTGCCGCTTAGCTCCTCGCTCCTCGCTCCTCACTCCTCACTCCGCACTCCTCACTCCTGGCAATTGCGCTTTTGCTACTCGTAACTCGTAACTTGTAACAATGTAACAAGTCTTCGTTGTTATTATTGTTGTTGTTAGGTATTCCCAACCCCCTTCGCCTCCCACGCTATCGCTGGTCGACAACAATGTTAATCGGTCTTATGGTTTGCTCAAGATTCGGGTGACTAAAGACGTTTTCTGCCGTCCATTTATATGCAAATTGCGCTATTTATCGCCATTTTGTTTTTGCATGTTCGCTTTGTTTCTGCTGTTGCTGTTGTTTTTCGCTTATTGCGCTTTTTGTGCAACTTCTAATTGCAAACCGCATTGGAGAAACGGGGCCTGGAAATGAAAGCGTAGTTGTACTTACTTTTCGTGCCGTCGAGCTGGGAAATCCAAAGCTGAAGATGGGGCTGCCTGCTTTGTTGTTGTTGTTGTTGTTGTTGTTGTTGTGGGTGTGCTGTTTGCTGCTGCATTTAATTAACCTTATAACGGTTCGCTAACTAAAAGTGCCTTTCGATCGTTTGAATTTGAATTTGTGAATTATACGTTGCGGTCACTGGACAACGCGGCTCCAGCGTCGATTTGAATGTGAATGCAAATGTGAATTGTTTGAATATGCAGCGTACAGTAATCACTCGCAAATTAGAAAGATACGCGAACTATTTCGAATGTTTGTAAGTGGCACTTGCTAAACATAGTCGAGCAATAGCTAAATTTCATATTATGTTTTGAAGTGATTCTTATACTATTCCTATTCAATTTACAAGTATTTGAGCAAAGATATATTAAATAAATTTTATTTATTTTTTTAATTTAATGAAAGGCTTTCTGTTTTATATTAAAAACTAAATGCAAATATCTAACAAATTTTTTGCAAACATAAGATTTGAATGTAAGTATTTTCAAATATACTTTAAAAGCGACCATTTCCAAAACCTGAACAGTTCTCATTTCGTTCCGTAAAACTACATTTTTGCATCATATAAATTTCTATAAATTCTAGCTTTCTAGCAGCTACTGTTTAAAGTAAAAACCTGATACAAATACCGATCAGGTCATCACAATTCAGCGAAACTCGAGTTTTACTTTGAGCAATTGGAAAATTGGCAACCGCTGCTGCTGCTGTTTTTGTTCGTGACGTGACGTGACGGCGCTCCTGTTGCTACAGTGGAGCCCCGCTACCCCAGCCACTATCCGTTGGCCGTCGAACAGTCAACATGTTTTTGAGTACAAGTTCGGCATTGGGGACCGGGTGCAGGAGCGCCTTTTGTTATCGAATGCAAAACTATTTAGCCATTGCATGTTGTTAATAATTTTAAAATCAGATTTCCGCAAGTTTGACGCAAACACGAAGGTAGCCATAGCTGCAGGAGTTTTTTTTGTTGCTGTTGCTGTTTGCTGTTGCTGTTTGCTGTTGTCCATGACGTGTCCGTGTCTTGATTGCGGTTGATGCAATGCGCCCTTAAAAGCAGCAGCAGCGACGCCAGCTGCGACGTTGACTGCAACGCTGACTGCGACTGCGGCAGCAAGTAAAACTGGAGCCCTGACAATTGTTGCGCAATTACACAGAAGACCTATGGGCACGCAACTTTTGGACGGTTTTGCGGCTGCCAAAGAACATCTACCGAATGCGACTCTGATTCCAGATCCAAGCCAACAACTCTTAAACTCGCATCACGCCTCACAAAACTGCTGCTGCTGCTGCAGTTGCTGCTGTTGATGTTGCTGCAGTTGCTGCTGTTGCTGCTGTCCTCAGCTTTGGTTTCGTCCTCAATCACGCCATGCACATGAACTACTTTGAGTCCGTCTCCGTCTCTCCTTCATCTTCTGCTTCTGCCCAACTTCGGGCAAAATCAATGTTGACGCAAATACGTGTATGTAGAATCATTTTACCGACAGTTCGGACTTATTTCTTTCGCTACCGAATTTAATTGGATTTTCTCCCCGACTTAAGGGCTTTAACTGCTTTGGTATGTGGAAATCATTTCTGCCCCAGACACGCAATCGGCCGGGCAACTAGCAGCAGCTCAGCTGCTGAATTAGCTTGTCGCAGGAGCACAGCATTAAGAACTTGCTCTCCCCAATCCCCCCCCTGTCTGTAAAAACTCACTTAATTTAGCGACGGCGAGGAGTTAATCATTACATTTCGCCAGTCGCCGCCAGCCAGTGGAGGTCATCATCGGATGCAGATGCAGTGCGTGCACTCAAGCTGAAGGTGAGTCCATGCATCTACTGCGCTAACTAGTCCAGTCCATGTATGCATAATATGATGACATATGTCAATATGTAAAGTCTCTGATATACATATATATACATATATCCTTGGACTGAGTCATCAAAACAGCTATATACAGTCTTCAGTGCTTGAATACTTCTATACAGCAGACGATTTCAACCTCTTGCTAACTGTATATGACTTTTTCAGCCAAAGAGAATTTATATTTTATTTTTTCTTAAAACAGAAAGTATAAAATTGCTTATAAAACTTTTAAATTTGTATTCTTTTAATGCTGTTGTGAATGTTTTATTATTATTATTTACTATTCTTCTTATTTATATATTGAATTCGTATTCACTGCCAACAATTTTTCTAATTTACAATTAGTTTAAGCCTTTATTTATAAAATGCGTAACTATACGAAATTTAGTACATAATATTACTAAATTTTATGAAATTGTTCTAGGAATACATATATTTCGAAATCCAAAGCAATTTCTGTTATTGATTTACAATCCAGCATTTAAATGACCCACAAAATGGCGACTGCAATTGCTTTAAATTACCCATAATGGGCATGAGCAGTTGGAAACCTATGCCAATTATACTTATATATATATATATATATATATATATATATGTATATATGTGTATGCGTACACATACATATGATTGTCAGTGTAAATATTATACATACATACATTAGAAATAGTAAAATTCCCCATGACAATACTTTACAGTTGAGTATTGACTATTAAGACTATAAAGACTGTTTAATTACCTGTATCCTGCAGAAATCAATCTTAGTAGCATACTATGTGCAATAATATATCATAAAAGTGCACACATACATACATTTGATAGTCAGCATAAATATTACTTACATTAGAAAAACTAAAAATTCCCCATAAAATACTTTAGAGTTTAGTATTGACTATAACATCAACCTTTACAAATCAGTTTTGGTAGCATACTACATAGATATATATCAAAAAAGTGCTTAAAACTTAGTGGCTTCAGATAGTTAAGATGATTTATAAATTTGTTCTCTCTTTTTCCAACTCGTATGTAAATTCTCAATTGTGGTCGTCTCAAAAAGAAACAGAAAGAAACAGCACAATAAGAACAATCGATTAGTTCATATGCAAGCCAGGCACTTTAGAGAGCTTTAGTCACCTATACCTATACGAATAGGAGTCATGGCAGCCAGACAAAAAGCGGAACTTTATAATTCTGAACAGGCGCTAAGCACTTCCTCAGATGGCGGCCATTGTCGACTGGCGGCGAAAAAAGAGAAGCCCGAACTCATTTCCGCTGACTGAGGAGGGCCAAGCTAAGTTTTGGGCACTAGTGACGTGGCTAAGTTCTAGCTATGACATCTTTGAGTCTATTGGAACTAAATCCACAACTCTAGCAACTTCTAGTTGAGCATTTTTCTTAATCAGCAGAAAACCAAAAAAAAATGGCTTTGTCAGCGTCGGCAAAAATTTCATTTTTACGGTTCACAGAGTCTTGTGCCCATTGTGTTATTGCCCAGAGAGAGAGACTATGAATACTGATTCGTATATTCGCCCTGCCCTCTGGCCCCTCCGCCTCCGTTTAGGGCACACACCCGCAATCGCAATCAGCATATGCATATGCCTACATATGGGTAAACATCACCGCGCCGCTAACCGTGGCCACAAAAAGCCCGCAACGGGGCACTTCTTGTCTATGTCTATGCCCTGAAACATGTACTTTGCACACGGACGGACAGACAGACAGACGGACGGACAGACGGACGGACAGGCGGACGGCAAACAAACAAAAACAGGAAGCGTGGCTACCACAAATATGCGCAGTCTGCGCAGGAGGGCTTTGACTTTGGCCTCTTGAGTTTTGGGCATTGGCTGCCTGCTTGCCTTGCATGTAGATACTAGATGGCTATCGGGCTACACAAATACATACATATATAGTGAAATAATGTTAAAATAATGGCGGCGGCTGGCTGTCAGGCGGCCATAATTAATGCCGCCCGGCCCACTCTCTCTCCCTCTCTCTGCCTGCAGCAAACCCGAAAAAAGGGCGCACGAAACGCAATTAGGCGCGAGCATAATTTGTTTGGCAGCGACGCCGGCAGCGACGTCAGCAGCGCGACAATTGGCATGCAAATGTGGCTTATATACTAGCGCTGTACGTGTGCTTTTTGTGTGCCCATTAGATACAGTGATAAATGCTTAATTAGGCGCGTAATTAACGTAATCAATCATGCTGGCCAGAAAACAAAATGAAAATCAATCATCGACAAAGGGGGCCGCAACCAGAGAGGAGGGGCACGAACGAACGAGCGCCATTAGCCAATCTGCGGCAATCAACTGCAGTGAGAAATAAGCAACGGCAATAATGCTTTTCTATAGTACTGCCAACACACACACATACACACATACACATTCGCTCGCCTCAGTCGGAAGCGATTACATTCCAATTGAGAGCCCACAAGACGTACGCCGCCGCTGATTGGCTGTTGCGCGCATGCGGCCAGCGCCTGCGTTAGAGCGAGACGTCCGCTGTGCGCGCGCTGGCAGCAGCATTGGTGCGACTGACACGCCTCTGCGTTCTCACTCAAAGCTTGAGCGGAAACTCAGGCTTGGTGAGCGCGCACTTATGACATCGGCATTGCGATTATGTAAGTTGAGCGACAGTGTGAAAATGAGCAGCGCCAAATAACAATAACAAATTGAAAAGACAATTTTAGTGTTTGTCTCTCGCGCAAATTAAAAACTTTTGAGCGCTGCTTTTGCTGCCCATAGAAATAAACAAACTAAATATGTGTGCGTGTGCTGTTGTTGTTGTTGTTGTTGTTGTATTTTGTGTGGTGGCATTTTGCCGGCTAAAGTTTGTCTTTTAATTTGAATTATTGTTGCCTTGCGCTAGCAAATTATAGCCCATTAAAATTGATTATTTTTCATTATCTGCCAAGGGACCGAATGTTCTAATATATAATTTGACAAAAGATTGCCATGTTTGTATTTTAAGCTTGATTGCGGGGTTTGAGCTTATGTCAAAATTGGCCATTTGAACGTGTGCTGGGCGACACTTTTGCTGCGTTTCCAAAGACGCCTACAACTTGAACAATTGCGGCCAAAACAAACGCAGCACTTCCGCTGCAAAAACACAATATCATACATACATACATACATGTGTGTATGTGTATGTGTATGTGTGTGTAGTTGCAAAGTGCCGCTCTGTAGCTGCTCAGGCCTACACAGAGTCACGCACAAGCGAGAGAATGAGAACAGCCATTACTTAAAAATAAAGTACTCGGACTTAGCTTTAAAAAAAACAACAACAAGCAAGGGCAAAAGCAAAGCCAACCAGCAGCGAACAACCATTTTAGACACACACACACACACATACATATATGTATGTATGTGCTCTGGGAATGGGCAAATAAATCAATTAGGCGCTTCGCTTCGTCCACTGTCCGCATGACCTCTGCATAGTTGCATCTCGCTCGCACTTGCACAGCCCCAGCACGCAAAACAGGAGCTGTGTGTAGGGTGAACCTGAACGAAGACTCAGCTAGCTGCATCTCTATCGCACCGCTGGGCTTGCTTTGCAAGCTTAATCGGTTACTGTTACTGGCTAGCCTCAAGTCGCGAATTCCTAGCTTTTTGCCAGGACTTTGCATTGATGTCGCAGCTAATGCGTTTTTTGCGCCTGCTGCAGTCTGCTGCAGTTGGCGGGACTCTGCTGCACAGCAGGGGCGCAAAAGAGAACGAGGCGCAAGAGATAGACGGCGACAGGCAGCGACCATGAATGTGCTCATATATCATAATCAAAGTGTGCGACGGCGGAAGCTTCCGTTTTCACTGCGCTGCCATTTTGCTAGCCAAATCACAAGAACTTGCCGCAAGTCACACATACGCCCGTATTACAAAACAAAATCGCTCATCAATTAAAACTGGCTGCGACTAGCCGAAAAGTTTTCTTTTCTTTTTTTTCGAAGCTTGCCAGCGACTGCTTAGGTAGTCAATTAATTATTGAACTTTTACTACTGTTTGGAAAACAGAAACTCAACGAAGCGCTCAATTGTGCGACGGCATTCAACGACAGCGCACTCGCTCGCTCGCACACAAGCAAACACACGCACACTAACGAAAACGAGTAAAACAAGCATTTGCACACACAATGCGCGCTCGAAGCAAAGCAAACAAGAAGAAGAAGCAGCAGTAGCAGTAGCAGCAGCAACAAACGGTAACAGACCGAAAGCTTGGATCAGCTGCGCTGCTGGCGGCAGAGAGACCAGGCGAAATGCGGCCGAGTCAGTTTCTGTCTCAGTCTCAGTCTGAGTCTCGTTCTCAGTCGGCGTCAGCCAGCAGCGTGAGTGAGTGCGCGTCGAACGGGAACGTTGCCCGTTCGCGTTCGTTGTCTTTCTGTCTCTCGAGTGTGTGTCTCTGTGTGCTGTGTGCGTGTGCATGCGTGTGCGTCTGTGTGAGTGTCGAAAGACGAGCTCAAAAGGCCGACGGGTTCAAGCAAAAGACGCTGCCAAATGTTTAAACAGCACGCACTTCAAAATTATATATGTACATATATCTTTTAAACTTATCGTTTAATTCAGGACTTCTATATTGATCGATAGCTTATCGATTGTAACTTTAAGCCGTTAATTGTGTTATTCGTGGCATGGCTACAACAGCAGCGCCAACAAGGACCTCCAACAAGTGCAGCACAGCGCTTGCTGCCGATTATACAACTGCCACGCCCACCTGCACAGTAGTCACTGCAGCAGCAGCATCCACAACTGGAGTCATGCCCACTGTCGGCGTCGCTGCCGGCTTGCCCGTGGGCCTGGCTGCTGTGCCCCCCATGCTGCCCCATCTGCCCCAGCTGCTGGGTGGCTCGGACAGCGGGCCCAAAGCCATCGCAACGGGCAGCGGTGCACAGCCGACGGCAACGACAAGTCCGAGTAGTCTGACTACCGTCTCACCCACACCACCCACAGGTGAGTTGTTCAACTTGACAATGCCTGCTACTCTTTAGATTCTACATATGATCTACTCCACGCCCACTTCTACTTTCCTCAATACACTGAGAGAACCCAATTATTTGTATGCAAAGACAATAACGTTCTACAAATCGAATACAATTTTGAATATATTAAAGAAATATAAGTAACTTATTGGCTTACGATCTTCATAAAAGCAAAAGCTATTATTTTGTACAAAATATGAATGAATAATAATATAATATAATATATCTCTTCTAAAAACTTATTATAAAATTTAAAAAAATCATCGAAATAAAAACAGTTTGACGGAATTGAAAAAGAATTAGTTTTTCATGAATAAAATATAAAATATAGATACAAGTCTATATTCTTACTATATCTAACCAGAAGTTTACAATAAACATAATAAGGTTTTCGACAATATGAAACAAGTTTTTGTACATTTATAAAATTAACACTAATTTTTATAATCGTCAGAAAAGTATTTATGGCTTTAAGAAATGTTTTGCAGAAACTTGTAATTAGCTTAAAGCAATTATAATATTTATATTCTGATTGAGGAAACGTAACTATGATTTAATAAGCCAGCTTTCTTCATAAAGTTGATATTTCTTCATTAATTTCTAAAGACCATAGCCTACATAGTAAGCAAACTGTCTTCACAAAGTTGATATTCCTTGACATATTTATAAAGACTAAATGCTCCATAGTAAAACAAATTTATTCCTTGACCTATTTATAAAGACCAAATGCTCCATAGTAAGCTAAATTTGTCCATAAAGTTGATATTCCTTGACCTATTTCTAAAGCGCATATCCTCCAATCCACTTTGCTATGATCTTTCACAAACTTTCTACAAACGGAAGTATATTCATTTTGTGAGTGCACCCACTAAAGTTACACACACACACACACACCCCGGTCCACACCTTGCTAGTCCAAACATTGCGCAGAGCTGCGCAAATTCCCTGAATTGTCAAGGATATAGGACTACACTAAACCAAAAAAAAACGAAGACAGCGCATTTGTGTTTATATGAAACTGGTGGCACTGGCCGCCAAAAAAGCTTAAAATCCCAGACTCGAAATTCTGAGTTGCTGACCGAGCCGCAGCGGCTGCCTGACGACGGGCGATTGGAAAAGCGCAATGATTTGGAAATTTCACAACAGCAACAACAGCAGCAACTGCTAAAAAATAAAAAAACAAAGCTGACTGCAACGCAGAGAGCTGCCAACTGTTTTGGTCTTTCGCACATCAGTGGCAATTTGTTTTGCACAAGTATGGGTTGTCAAATAAAATTAGTTCATGTCGTCGGCCATCGAGTTGGCCACGTCTGAGATGCGACTACAACTGCCACTGGCCCAGAGGGGGGCTCAAAGGGGAAGGGGGGACGACTGTGGTTGCAGCGGGCGAGGAGACAACAGGCCCAAAGCTTTGACTTGTCTCTAAAAGGTGTTGGAAGTTGCACAATAAATAAATAATTATAAAAACGAGCGCAGAGGACGGAAAACCAGCAAAAGGCACACACTCAAAACACACACACTCAACACACACACACACTCACACACACACACTATCGCAGACAGTACATGGCACACATTGATGTTTAAGCACTGGGCAGAAACCATACTTAAGGGTTTCGGGTTACTTGATGCGTGTATTCGCATTATTCTAAGAAAGCCGAGCGTATAAAAGGTGTGCACAATGATTTTTCAAGTGTACATTGCCTCAGCGCTCAGCTCTCTCTCTCTACCGTACCCACTCACATTATGGCCCCTATTTGCGAGTCCTATCTGTGTACTTAGCTATGATGCTTATACTTAAGTCACCCGACTTGGAGCTTTCTTCTAAGCACAAGTCACTTGACCGGAAATTAGTTGGAAACAAACCTTCTGTCTCTATGCCACATCTGTCGGAAAAGTATTTGCAAAGACATAAGTATGAATCGTTAGTGATCGTGTTCGATATACCCTGTACTCACTGTATTTCACTTATTCTAATGTGCACAGTAGAGAGCATTGACTTTTGAATAATTTCTTCGGTTTTAGAAGCAAACTTTTTAACTGAAATTGAAAATAAAGTATATCTCAATTTGAAATAGAAATAGATGAAATTTTAAATAAAGTATATCTCAATATGAAATAGATAAATCTACTTAACCTATAGTATCTAAAATCACTGCGATCGTATGGTTTGGCTTTCTAAAATGTATGTATTCTATAAGATCAGACAAGCCTCTTTTTTTAAATTCATGAAACAACTTTATTTGCCAATTTTGTTGAGATAAAAAAAAACCAAACCAAATAAGAATTCCCTTAAAAACGCAAGTGTGTTTTTACTGTAAGGCAATTATAATTAAACAAATAAATATATTTAAAAATATACGCATCAATTCAAGGCCAAAATACCCTGTAAAAAAGAAAGCTCACATGTAAATTGAGTTTAGCTGGCGCCTGCTTTCATTGCCATATTAATAAACTTCTTAGATGCATGACCATTAGTGTCGGAAATGAGTGTAGTGGGCATAATTTGTAACCCGCTGAAGTGTTGGATAAACTGTGCTAGAAGTGTTATGCACACACACATAGTAAAATCAAATATGAAAAGTAATCCTATTAGCAAAATATGCTTTAATTAATCCAGCTAGCTGGCAACTCGCGCTCTCTCTCGCGCTCTCTCGCGCTCTCTCTCTCTCTCTCTCTCTCTCGCGCTATCCGTAAACGTGCGTAGATCATTTCAAAAACCAGAAGCCCCTAGATGCAGACAACGAGTAATGTGCAGCGTGCGACAAACAAGATCAGCGAGCACCAACTGAGCACAAGACAGAGAGGAGAGAGAGAGAGAGAGAAGGGGGGGGGGGATAGAGAGGGGGTTGGCTGGGCAACTGTTGCGCTTAGCGACGAGGGCTGCACAACAGAACAGCAGCAGCAGCAGCGGCAGCAAAAAGCGCTGGCAAGTTTAATTTATATGCAGTGCCTGGCAGCAGCAGCAGCGGCAAAAACTTTACCGGTAGCAATAAATCAAACTATCAATTGAATTCCGAGGCGATCATCACTTGTGTGTGTGCTTGTTGTTGTTGTTGTGCGAGGCGCATTCGCAATTCGCTCGCTCCATCTCGATCTGGATCTGTGGAACTCGGGATCTCTCGCAGTCGCTTCTTGTTATAAGTTGTGCGCCAAGTCGTGCGATTTTAAGCCGATTTCTGCAATTGACTGAGGTGCGTCGAGGCAGCCGTAGCTGTCGCATTGCCGCTAAGATCGGCCACTAAATCATCGGTGTGTGTGCGAGAGACTCGTTGCTACCTATTCCGCTGCACAGACCGCTGACATCCGTGGCATAAGCGCAGGCTGCCACTGCCACTGAGTGCTGCCACTGCCTGGGTTTGGTTTTTGTCGTCAATTGTTTGGAGCGCGGCATAAATCAGGCATAACCATAACCATATAAATGCGACCACAGCAATTGCCGCAACATGCGGCTGCAACAAATTGCAGCATTTGTGTACGCATCACCTTTAATTAGCACGAAATGTGTGCGTGCACTCAGCAAAACAAGCTAGTACGTCTAAACTTTAGAAAAACAAACTGAAATTAGAAAGAATTTCCAAAATTTTTAAAATATCAGAAAAATAAATATTCATCTCAATTTCAACTCTTAAAAATATATTATTTATGTATTCTTTTTTTGGCAAAAATTATATTTTTTAGATACAAATTTTTAAAAATTAAAGATGCAAATCTTTTGTTTGTATATCTAGCAAGTTTCTTTATAATTTACAGAAAAATTAAATTGAAATACATAATATATCTCATATATCTAGCAAGTTTCTTTATAAATTACAGAAAAATATAATTTATATGTCTTGGACTTTAAAAATTAAATTAAAATTCATAAAATATCTCATATATCTAGAAAGTTAAAAAGTTTAATTTTTTTAAAATATTGAAGTATTCAAAAAAATGATTAATAGAAAAAAAATATCATCTGAATTTCCACTCTTAAAAAAAAAATTATTTCATATTCCTAGAAAGTTTATTTCTAAATTACGGAAAAATATAATCAATATGTCTTGGACTTTAAAAATTAAATTCAAATATAAAAATATCTCAAGTATCGCAAGTTTCTTTATAAATAACAAAAAAATATAATTTATATGTTTTGGGCTTTAAATATTAAATTCAAATATATAAAATACCTCATATATCTAGAAAGTTGCCTTATAAATTACACAAAAATGTAATTTATATGTCATGGACTTTAAAAATTAAATTAAAATATATGAAATAACATGATGTTTATAAAATGATACATTTTTGGCACTTTTAAAATGCAAGTTTCTAAAAAATAAGCCTAACTGCACTTGCGGCCAAAAAGTAGCAAGATATTCGAAATAAAATTAGCTATATTTTTTTTGCTGAGTGTAGCCGAGGGTCAGCCGCACGAGGTCAGAGCTGGCTGGCTGGCAATCGCCCAGCTTGAAGAGCATACCAAAGCATCCTGCAAAACTGAAGCTTCAACTGACTGCGAAAATGCCACACACAGCAGCAAGCAACAAGGGAAAAAGGAAAAAAAGTGAAAACACAGAGGTGTTAAAATGTGTGCAGTTCTCGCGATCAGATAAAATGTCAAAATGAACATAAAAGCTTCTACATCTGAGGAATTGCTAATCGCTGCCACGGCAAAAGCGATCCCCATGCCAAAGCCCAAAACCGAGCCCAACAAATTGCCAACAGACGAGACGAGTTGGGACGAGTCGGGGCAACGGAGACATCAGGAATTCCATCAATTCCAGCTCAAATTAGCAGTAGTGCGGACTGCAGTAGTCGTTGGCTAGCCGTGCCCGTGCCCGTACCCGTACCCGTACCCAGGTAATGGACCACACCACGTCCACGTTGACACGCCATTATGACCATAAACGTTGACACTTCCGCCAGCAACTGCAGCGCTCGTCACTTTTAGCCAATGTCTTCGTCTGCGTCTGCGTCTTCAGCCTGTTTTGCTGGCCACTTTGACGTGTTCGATCACAAACAGACCGAAATTTGTCCAATCATCTCTGCTGCGACCCTCCTCCTCTCTCTGTAGCCAATCTTTGCTACAAATTTCTTGGTGTTTGGCTGCCATGCGCGGAATTCTGGCAGCAGCTTCGTTTAAATTCCAATTGACATTTAATGATTGCTGCGCGCTCTTTCTCACAGCCTGCCTCCCTCTCTTTCCCTCTTTGCAGCTCTTGCGCACAGTCACTGCCCGTCATCATCCGCGTCCCTCTTCGGCTCGGGCACGGCCACAAATCTCAGCGCCTTGGCCTCCCAGCATCGCTTGTTGGAGCTGTCACGCTTTGGACTGCGAGGATACGATTTGGCCCAGCATATGCTCTCACAGCAAGGAGCCGTATCCAAGCTGCTGGGTAAGTCTGGGGGTTGCATTGTAGGGGTACGTATATAATCAAATCTGATTTGTGTGTTGTGTTTGCATAACGCGCTCCAAATGCAATTGCCACATGTGTCCCGCTGAATTAGCGGCCCAGGCGTCCGTAATCGATTTGCGTGGCTGTAATTAGCAGACTGTGGGCCAATCGATTGCACCTTGCCATGCCCAATCTGTGCTGCCCACCTGGGCCAGAAGCACACCTGTTGCCGCTCGCCGATTTCCGATTTCAGACAGCTTTTTGCGCTCCAAATTGCAATTCTGCGCGCCTAACAAACAAACAAACAAACAAAAGCCAACCAAATTCCGAGGGGCCACTGAAGCGGGTGGGAAAGCTTTAAGCTCTTTGTTCTCATCGCAGGCATAAGCTTTGGGGCATATAATCGTTCTTATGATATAAGGTGTTTTTTCTTTTATGCATTATCTTTGGCATAATACATTTTAGATATATTTTTGGTTATGATTCTAGATTAAATCATTTACAAAGTATATATACCATTACTGATATCTTTAAACCGTAAAGCATTTCGGAATATATATTTCAAATAACTATATTTTATTTAAAATCTTGTCTTCTTTATAGTCAGCTTTGGCTCTTTGTTTTCATCTCATGCATAAGCTTTGGGGCATATAATTGTTCTTATTAAATAAGGTGTTTGATTGCTGGCAACTAACTGCAGCTGACTTCTGTTTTGCATTATCTTTGGGATAGTGCATTTTAGATATATTTCTGGCTTTGATTCTAGATTAAATCATTTAAAATATATATACCATTGCTGATACATACAAAACTCTGATTATATATTCTTATTAATTCTATATTATTAAAAAAAATTTCTTGATTATAGTCAGAAAGGTATTCCGAAACTTCAAATTTATATCTAACCCAGAGCATATTAAGAAGTACGAAAACAGAGCACTTCAACAAAAAGCATTCAAAACAGATTAGTTATGACAAAGTTATTTCCTTTCTTATACACTTTTCACTAAGTCTTAGTATAGTATAAAGTTCACTGCTTTCAAAAGCTTATACTTTTATGTAGCCCAAATAATGATCCAAGCACAATCGTTTGCACTTTAACTACCTTGATTCGTAGTCGCATTAACAAGTGCAGTTTATTGTTGAGCACGACTCAATTCGTTCACTACAACCGACCATTCATTGAGCTATCTTTGAATCATACTCACATATTTTATCTGATCTGTACCCAGCCGACAGGGGGTTTGAGGGGGATAGGTGTTTGTCGCTAGTTAATTTAAACTGTGTAAATGTGTAAGTAATTTCCGTTTTTCGCAATGCCAAATTTGCATAAGTTCAAACATTCATTAACTACGTACAGATGCCTGCATATATGGTACCTGCGATATATATATAGAGAATACACTAAGAGAAATAAAATTGAAGTCAGGAATATTGAATATTTGTTGACGCATAAGATAATGATATGTTTAAGAACTTAAGTCATGTTTTCTGATACATTTTTTAACATTTAAAATGATATGAAATTGTTAGATGAAAACTGGATCAGACCTATAATATAATTTGGGTTCCACAATATATACTCTATACATCTTAGAGCTTACCAATTATAATGTTACACTGCGATGTATAGCGAAACTACACTTAGAGAAATAAAACTGGAGGAAGCAGTGGGCTTTAGTCATAATAATATTGCATATTTGTTTAGTGTAAGATTAGGAAACAAAGACAAATCATTTTGGAGCTTAACAACTTTTTCTATATCAATATAAATTGTTCAATCAAATTACTGTACTTTAGAGTTATTTTTTATAAATTTCCCATACATAGCTAAAAATTATGACATTTTATCCTTACCAAATCTATTTAGTGATTGCACTAATGTTCCATTAGTAGGCTTGTAACGAATTGATGTATGATGATGTATGCACTATATAGTATCTTAGATCTTGCCGGTTATTATGAATGAAA
This sequence comes from Drosophila flavopinicola, assembly GCA_035042425.1. Lineage (NCBI taxonomy): Eukaryota > Metazoa > Arthropoda > Insecta > Diptera > Drosophilidae > Drosophila > Drosophila flavopinicola. The sequence continues at coordinate 13,273,076 of JAWNLL010000452.1, read as the reverse complement.
GTCAGCTTTTTCTGCCAGTGTAGTGGCCGATCTCTCACAACTAATTCACAAGATAAACAGCGCGCGCCTGTCACTCGCTTCCGACAAATTATCATCGGAGCTGCGCTGAATCTGGCATTGTTGTTGTTGTTGTTGTTCTTGTTGTTGTTGCTTCTCTTATTGTTGTACAATTGTGTGGTGGTTGCCAAATATTCAAATTAGCGCGCCATTGACTAGCGGAACGCGACTTCAATTGTCTAGTTAGTTAGTTAGTTGACAGCAGGTAGCAAGCCTCCGGGCTTTTCGACCTGTTCGCAACGCCCACACGGCGTATACTTGTCGTTGTTATTGCCGTAACCGGGAGCAGTGATTGATAATGCGAATATTATGCGACTTGCCAGCCCCCAAGGCAGCTGCATGCGCTTACAGCTCAGCTCAGCTCGCTCACTGGGCCAGAGGTCAAACAGTGTTAAATTTGTTAAATATACATTTACATAAATTTAATTTACAGGTATAGCAAATAAATTGTGGTTATAAGCTAAATTTGCAGCTAAAGATATAATTTTTCAGCTGAACCTAAAATATATATAAAACATACGAATATGTCAAATAATATATTGCTTTTAATTTTTAAAAATCAATCATAATAAATATTTTGGATTTTTATAAAAAACCAATTTTTAAAAATCAATCATAATAAATATTTTGGATTTTTATAAAAAACAAATCGATACATTTTGAAGAAGAGCTGAAAAAATATATAAAATATATAAATGTGTTTGATTTTTTTTATGGACTTTACAAATAGTACATTTTGAATATTATTTGGATTCTTATTTATAAAAATCTCATTTAATTTTTAAATATTTAATTATTTATTGTCGACTATTGACAGTCGACCCAAAAGAATAATTATAAAAAATTTTAAAGTACATAAAACATTTAAATAAAATTTAAAATATTAAATTAAATAAACAAATCATTTTATTATTTATCTTTATATAAAAACTTTAAACAATTTCAAATATAAACAAGTGAGAACGTTGCAGTCGGGCGGAGCCGACTGCGTAATACTCTGATACCATTTTAAGAACAGCTGAAAGCAAGTGAACAGAAAATTTTTGCTGGTGTTTGGGTGACCCGAAATCGGCATTCCAAGTTTTTGGGAACGGGAGGGGCATGGTCGATCTTAAGAGGGGGTGACCAGAAGTCTATCCTCCAATTTTGGTGACTCTAGCTCTAAAACTGTGGAAGATATACATTTTCGCGATTTTTGGGGGCGGGAGGGGCGTGGCCCCAAATTTTTTTTTACCGATATTTAGAGGGGCTGACCAGAATTCTATCTTCCAAGTTTAATGACTCTAGCTCTGAAACTGTGGAAGATATAAATTTTCGCTATTTTTGGGGGCGGGAGGGGCGGGGCCCCAAATTTTTTTGCCGATCTTTAGGGGGGCTGACAATAAGTCTATCCTCCAATTTTGGTGACTCTAGCTCTAAAACTGTGGAAGATATACATTTTCGCGATTTTTGGGGGCGGGAGGGGTCGTGGCCCCAAATTTTTTTTTACCGATATTTAGAGGGGCTGACCAGAATTATATCTTCCAAGTTTAATGACTCTAGCTCTGAAACTGTGGAAGATATAAATTTTCGCGATTTTTGGGGGCGGGAGGGGGCGGGGCCCCAAAATTTTTTGCCGATCTTTAGGGGGGCTGACAATAAGTCTATCCTCCAATTTTGGTGACTCTAGCTCTAAAACTGTGGAAGATATACATTTTCGCGATTTTTGGGGGCGGGAGGGGGCGGGGCCCCAAAATTTTTTGCCGATCTTTAGGGGGGCTGACAATAAGTCTATCCTCCAATTTTGGTGGCCCTAGCTCTTAAACTGTGCGAGATATAGGCTTCCGTGTTTCGTGGGGGCGGGGTGGCTGGGGGGCGTTCTAGTGGGCGTGGCCGGAAAATCCAGGACGCAATCTTTTGGGCTGGTCAGCCCTAGTCTAAATTCCAAATTTGGGGACTCTAGCTTCAAAATTGCGGGAAATATACACGTGTTATCGAATTGTGCATTCATGTATATCGATTTTCGCGATTACGGGGGCGGGAGTGGGCGTGGTCAAAATTTTGTTTCTGTAATCTGTAGAGGACGTCACCAGTAATATATATTCCAAATATGGTGACTTTAGCTCTAAAACTGCGGGAGATATAAGCATTTCAAATTAATTTTGGAGGGGGGGCTGGTGGGCGTAATAATGGGCGTGGCCGATTAACCTAGGATCCAATTTTTTCGGGAGGTCACCAGCAATATACCTACCAAATTTGATTACTCTAGCTTCAAAATTGTGGGAGTTATTCACGTTTAATCGATTTGTGATTTGAGGTGTATCGACATGTTATCGATTTGCCAGCCTCCCAGTGGGCGTGGCATAAATTTGGAATAAACTTGATCTGAAGCAGATAGCTATAATCATAACGCAAAAGATTTCAAGAGTCTATCTAATATCGTTTCGGAAATACGCGCGTTCATCCAGACAGACAGACGGACAGACGGACAGACGGACAGACGGACAGACGGACAGACGGACAGACGGACAGACGGACAGACGGACAGACGGACGGCCTGACGGACATTCGACAAAACCAATATACTATGAGTACCTTCGGTATCAGAGTATAAAAAATACCTAATCCAATATAATTTATACAAATAATTACTACACATTAACCTTTATGATCTATCTATTCATATATTCTTCATCTATGCTCACAGGCACATTGCGTCCACCTGGACTGATTGGCGGCTCCAAGCCCAAGGTGGCCACGCCAACTGTTGTCTCCAAGATCGAGCAGTACAAACGCGAGAACCCAACGATATTCGCGTGGGAAATACGCGAGAGACTGATTAGCGAAGGTGAGTGTGTGTGTGTGTGTGTGTGTGTGTGTGTGGAAACAACAAGAACAACAACAACAATGGGAGTAGCACAAGCAGATGCCCCATTGAGGGATTGGCATGAGCAGAGGGATAAAATGAAGCTAATTAAAATGAACTGATGGGAACCCCCAAAAGCCAAATTGCACAAAAGCAGCAAAGCAGCAGATCAATTGAATGCGTCTGGGCGGGCAGACTTGGATTGGGTTAGGGTAACGCGCCTTTAGCTACCAGGCTACTGGGTCCAGCTACCAGATCCTGCTCTGACAGCATCAGCTTGATGTGTTTATGGTACTCTCTCGTAATACGAATTAGCTGCGTTTTTGCCTGCCTCATTTAATGTTGTAAGAATACACATGTATATTGTTTCGCTCCGGTGGGAGATTTATCGATTGGCTAATTTATGAACATCCGCTCCTGCGACTGCCTCGATTGATATGTAAATGTGCTCACATTTGTGTCACTCACTGCTGATCCCCCCACGTTCCACGTTCCTCGTCCCAGTCAGCTCCCAGTCAATCGAGAGCTGTGCGATGAATCGTCCGATTGCCATCGCTCACATGAGACGTTCGAACACACACAAAGACCTTGGACGAGTCCGAGTCCGACTCCAACTCCAAGTCTCTAGACTCAAGTCTCGAGTCTGAGCCTGCTCGAATGTAGATGGCAATCGCAACTGGTCTGCTCATTACAGTCAATCTAATTTGCGTCAGCCGGACTTTCGGGTTCATGAGCAGGTCACGACGCACTGTATCCGGCGCCAGTATCCGCTCAGCTCAGCTCCTGAGTAGCTATAACAACAACTTGTTACTGCAATTCAGCTACTAACTATTTGAAATCTATAAAGCCAATTTAGTTGGCTAACTGACACGTTTATGCCTTACTTTAGTGCAAAAAACGTGTTTGTTAACAAATTGTGGCAATTTTATGTTAAATATACATTCGCATTTAAAGTTATTATTATTATAACTATAAACTATCAACATAACTTACAAAAAGCACTAGCTATGTCGTATTTAAAGTTATTATGCACACACAATTTATAGATTTTTTATAATTTTGCAATTTATATAAAGCTTGCCATTATTTTGAATATTTTGCATAAATATTTTATATATATTTGCAATGATTTGAAACTTGTTGTTTGATAAGAATGCTGAAAATATATTTTTGATTTAATGCGCGTTTTTTTTTACTTATAGACAAATAAATTTGAAAAATTGATAAACAACTTTTTGAAAATTCTAAAGAAACCAGTTAAGCATTATTTTATGATAATTTTTTGTTTTTAGAGCGATAAACTTGACTGAAAGAAAAGTAGATAGGCTATTTTGAATCAAATATTTATAATATACATTCATTTTAAATAAAATAAGTTTTTCATATAGTGATAGATGTATTAGAAATATAACAGACAGCAGTTAAGCATTATTTTAGTTTACTTTTAGTTTTTAGAGCGATTAACTTGACTGAAAAGTAGATTGGCTATATGGAATCAAATTTCAAATGGCTAAAAACTGCATCATAACATAAGTTTTTAATATAGGGACAGATGTAATTGGTTCCTAATTGTATCCTTCTTCCTGTTGTTCCCACTTCAGGTGTCTGCACGAATGCCACCGCTCCGTCCGTGAGCAGCATCAATCGCATCCTGCGCAACCGTGCCGCCGAGCGGGCCGCAGCGGAGTTCGCCCGTGCCGCCAGCTATGGCTACGCTTTGCATCCCACGCATCCACATGCGCATCCCTACACGAGCTTTCCCACCTGGCCGGCCAACCTGTCCGGCCATCATCCACTCTGGGGCGCTGTGACGCTGCCCGCGAGCAGCAGCAGCTACAATAGCGATAACAACTCCAATACTACGGCTAACAACAACAACAATAGCAGTCTTTGTGGTGGAAGCAGCGCGGACAGCGGACGTTTATCCTTGCCAGCGATGTCGCCGGAGTCGGGCAGCCGGGACAGCTGCCATTCGCCGGATGTGGATGCCAATCGGATGATAGGTGAGTGAGGATGTGGCCATCAATTGCTATAATCGATACTAATCGATATTAATCGATACTAATCGATCATAATCGATACTAATCGATCATAATCGATACTAATCGATACTTGTATAATCCAACCAGACATTGAGGGTGAGGACAGCGACACGGAGGACAGTGATCAGCCAAAGTTTCGCCGCAATCGCACAACGTTCAGTCCCGAGCAGCTGGACGAGCTGGAGAAGGAGTTCGAGAAGTCGCATTATCCTTGTGTGGGCACACGCGAGAAGCTAGCGTCGCGCACAGCGCTCAGCGAGGCCAGAGTCCAGGTGAGTTGGCAATCTTTGAGCTACTTATTCTGCCCACAACATCCACATCCACTAACCACACACATAAAGCAGTCGCTCTCCTCTTTTTTTTAATGACTAACAAATTGTCTCTCCATCGATTGATCAATTAGGTTTGGTTTTCCAACAGACGAGCGAAATGGCGACGCCATCAGCGGGTCAATCAGCTGAAGCAGCGCGACTCCACACCAACACCCACTCCAACATCCAGATCAGCGACGCCGGCAGCGGCTGCTACAGTGGGTGCACTGCAGCAGCAGGAGTTGAGAGGCGACAGCAGTGGCCACATCAGCAGAAGCCCTATGGTTCCCGGCCAGGAGACCATGTCCATGTCCGTGCCAGCGACAGCAAGAGCAACAGCAACAACGCCGCCTGCCTCAATCACAGCATCAGCTCCATTATTAATGGGCGGTGAGCATAGCGCCTTTCATGCGACCATGCCCTCCGCTGCCGCCTCCGCATCCGCCTCTGCATCCGCATCCGCATCGGCGGCGGCTTTTGCGCTCAATTTCGCACGGCAGTATCTCTGGCGACACATGTCCGCTCCGCAGAAGGAGAGCTACACGCAGATGGCTGAGCAGCAGATCAATGTGGATGCGGAGACTGAAACGCAGTCGGAGGCTAACTAAGAAAAGAGAACAGTGCAATCAATCAAGTTGTGTTTCCAGAACTAGACAAATATACATATATAATGTGCAAAGTTTTGTGAGTTTCCTAACGCTTTAAATCAAGAATTTAGTGCAATTTTTTTATACTTAATTTATGCAGTTTCTAATTGAGTACAAATAAAGAACGGAATCTATATACATGTGTGTATATATTTGTAAGACAATATTCGATAAAATTCTCACGGGTTTCGTATAATTGGTCGGGAATTCAGCAAACAGTGTTGACACCTCTGGGAGCTGGAGGAGGAGCAGGAGGAGGAGGAGCAGCGGTCTCCTCGACGCGCATTCAAAAATAACTCAAGTGGACAAATCTGACAATTTGGTGGCTACCAAGACACAGATACAAAAATATATATAAACCAAATACACAGAGGCAAAAGCGAACTCGGGCTCAAGTGCCTGGTTGACTGGGCTCGGTCTGCTCGGAGTCTTGGAGTCTTGGAGTCTTGGGACCTGGGCTCTGGGCTCTGGATGATTAATGTGGCTTTAATTACATGCGCTGAGAAGCTGAGAAGTCGTCGACGTCAGCGTCCTCGTTGTCGTCGTCAATGTGTATGCTCGGATGGATCACTATAATTATATAGATGGCCGAATTAAATTTTAATTTAACGCCTGTCAAATCAGAAAACCACTTGTATAATCGTTCGCTTAAGCCCCCAACTCTGCTGCTGCTGCTGCTGCTTCTTCTTTCGCAGCAGCCGAAACAGTTATTCATTTCACATTATTATTATTATTCCCATTTACTGTCCGACTGGGCCACAGATAAACGAAAGAATCAATTGAATCAACGGCAGCAGCGCCAGCTGCCTTCTTTTTTATTGATTGTAATGAGCCACCGAAGGCGTCAACTTCAGTTTCAGTTTCTCAACTTCAGTCTCGCAGCGCGAATCTCCACCGAAAAAACACAAGAAAAGAAAAGAAAAGAGAAGCGAAGAAAGAAGCTCGTAGAATGAAAACAATTAATGCCATGAAATTTACATACCTGCGGCTTTTGATGAGTCGCTCAAAAAAGCATTGTGCTGCCCCCAAGTACATACTACAATATAGCATTTATATGGGGTATACTATGACTGACGTGGCTCCATTTAGTCGAGCTGGTGCAACATGTGGCGCTATGCAAGTCCCAGCATTCAATACCTGAAAATATGTACAGTGATCACTTAGATATTGCAACTTTCAGAAAGGAAAATCTTCATTTTGCTGTGCATTCGATGCCAAGAAAGTAAATATCTTTATCTAGAGCTACTTTTCATTTGCATTATCTTCTGTTTATATATATAGACAAACATTTCATGAAAACTTGTCAATAGAAATATTTCAGATTGGATGCATCGTATGACTATGGAAAGAAAGTTTAAGTACTGATTAGTTTAAGCATAAATATTTATTAAAAATTTATAAAGTCTGAAATCTCTTCAGCATTATCTTCTGTTTATAATATTATAAAAATGTAGTAAAAACTCATCAATAGAAATATTTCAGACCATGTGATGCAACATTAGATGTGTCGTATGACTATGGAAAGAAAGTTTAAGTACTGATTAGTTTAAGTTATAGAATAGTACCTTCGACTTGAAAATATATAAAGTCTGTAGACATACAGAAATCTTGTCCAACTAAATCACAGAAATCTCTTTGAATTGGCTTAGCAGCTAGACTTTAATTCACAGTATGTCAAAAAAAGTGCTTAGTATCTTCAATACCTAAGAAATACTGTTAAATCTCTAAAAATTGTGGACATACAAGAATCTCTTCCAACTAAATCACAGAAATCTCTGTGAATTGGCTTAGCATCTAGACTATACTTTACAGGATTTAAAAAGAAAGGTTTTAGTATATCCAATACCTTAAAAAAACTATTAAATCTCTAAAAATTGCTACTCAGCAACAGATGTTTCTAAACAACCTTACACAAGATCTTTTTAGATTTCTCCATAAAGCAAACATTTCACAAATTCAAATTAAACGCAAATGAAACGCCATCGCTTATTAGCGAGCGACTACTGTGCATAGCTGGAAAGTAAAGCCCAAACTGCTGCCACATATCATTGGAATGTCTCTGTTCGCATCCTTGCCATAGCATAGCTGTGGCTCTTAATTGCCAAAGGCGTTAGTATTAAGTGGTTTTCGTGCTTATTATAAATATCTCTTAATTTTTGCCAGGCCCCAACTTGTGTGTGAGTGTGTGTGTGTGTGTGTGTGCGAGTGGCAAAATCTTGAAATGGCAATCACCGACTGGCTCAGTCGAAGTCGGCGTAGAGCTAACCAGCTAACCAGACAAGTGGAGGACGTCCTCGCTCCTGTCGTCGGCTTTGTTGTCATTATGTTGTGTTATTTGGCACGATTTGTTGAACTAAGGAGCAGCAGTCGTCGCTGACGTTGGAGGATGGAGGACGGAGGACGGAGGACTGCAGTTGTGACTGCGAATCCAACTCCAACTCCGACTCCGACTGGGGCTGTGCGCGGTTGCATGATGCTGCCGATCGATTGAAAATCGATCAGCGACGATCGGCAAAAGGCAATGGAAATGGGCACACTTGGAAAAAAAGACAACATGCACTGGAATTTGGATAATTAGCATAGAAGAAGAAATTGGTTTTGCTAAACATATAAACATTCCACTACACTCTAGTTATATACATATATATATATAATTAAACTTTGCAATATTATCTTTTTATTTTTGGCAGTGAATATGAAAGCACATTTTCAAAATGTTGTGCCATTTTATATTTCTTTTTAAAATTCAAAAATTTCATTGGACATTTTACTACTGTTGCTTACAATTTTATTTATATATTTGCTTACAATTTTATTTATATATTTATTCAAAAAATATATCCCGTAATTTCAAAGTGAAATTCTTATTTTAATAACCAGTGATAGTTATATATATATATTTCCACTTTGCAGAATGAACTTTTTATTTTTAAGAGTGAATACAAAAGCATCTATTCAAAATTGTATCATTTTAACATTCTTTTTAAAATTCAAAAATGTTCATTGATATTTTTAATACTGTAGCTTACAATTTTATTCATATATATTTATACAAAATATATAATTTAATTTCAAAATTGTATTTTTATATAAATAACCAGTGATAGTTAATTATATATATATATACAGATTTCAACTTTGCAGAACTAACTTTTTATTTATATTCAAAATTATGTCATTTTAACTTTCTTTATAAAATTCAGAAATGTTCATTGATCATTTTAATACTGTAGCTTACAATTTTATTCATATATATATATACAAAATATATCCTTTAATTTCAAAATTGTATTTTTACATAAATAACCAGTGATAGTTAATTATATATATATACAGATTTCAACTTTGCAGAACTAACTTTTTATTTATATTCAAAATTATGTCATTTTAACTTTCTTTATAAAATTCAGAAATTTCATTGCTTATTTTATTACTGTTGCTTACAATTTTATTTATATATATTTATACAAAATATATCTTGTAATTTCAAAATTGTATTTGTATATAATATCTTCATATATATCATATCCTATTCATATCTTCAATATAACTTTTATGAAATCCAAACAGAATATTTTCTAATCTTATTACTAAGCCACAGTGATTTTTCCCAGTGCAGCCGCAGTAGCAAGCAGTAGCTGTGCCTCCGTGCCTCTGTGTGCCTGTGCTGTAAGTGTAAATATCATCCTTTTGGGTCTGCGGCAGCTTCAAATGCCCCCCATCCAACCCCCAGCCCCCTTTCCAGCCACCCTCCTCCTCCGTTGGAGATCCATGGGAGCGGGAGCCAAACTGGCGTCGCTCGCTCAGCGCTTATAATTGTCGCATGCAACATCGCTGCTATCGGCACACAAACACACATATATATATATATGTATATATACTGAACTATACACATAGTATACTGTAGCAAAGATGCGGACAAGAGCGACACCGACACGGAATCGCCCCGGACAGGTAGACATGAAAGGTAACGCATTGCTTTGCTGCTCCACTGTCCGTTTGCCGCGCTGAGAATAAGTAATTCACTTAACGCTTTAATATCGCTGATAAATGCAAAGCAATACTCCCTTTGCCCCTACCCCATACATTCCCACTTAATTGGTGCAATTTTCAACGATTTTGTTTTATTTGCATGTGTTCGCCTTTTGGGGAGCTCACTGTGCCTGCGCAGACTTTGTGGCAGCGGCGTGCGAACTGAACGCGCCTCATTTACATACTTATCGTGTGGCTATATAAACATATACACACTTGTATTATTATAAATATACATATGTATGTATGCATACTTATGCACTTTTAATAGATCGCTTCCTGCGTGCAATAAATGATCAACTAGTGAAACAAACTAACGTTAAATACAGACTCCAATTGCATACGTTTTCTTTCGATATAAGATCTGCATTTAAATCTAAAGAACTTACGATCTTCTATGAAAACCAAGCCGCTAAAAGTATCCCAAGTCTCTATAAATGCCCTTCCAACACTTAAAAGTGTCATAACTCCATCAAAACTGATCCGATTTTCGATCCCGAATCATTTTTGATTGTATTTTGACCTCTTTATTAGATCTGCATTAAAAATTGAATCATTTTAGAATTTTCCATTTTTTATGAAAAAGAAGCCTCAAAAACGCTTCCAAATCCCTAGAATTGCCTTTCCAACAGTTAGAAGTGAAATAACTCCTTAAAAACTGATCCGACTTGCGATACTGAGGCCTTTCTGATTGTGGCTTGATCACTTTATTAGATCTGCTTTTCAATTTTAATCATTTTCAAAATTTCCATTTTCTATGAAAAACAAACTACTGAAAGATTCCCAAGTCCTTTCCAACACTTAATCTTCACATTGCTCCGTCAAAACTGATCCGATTTTCGATCCTGAGACAGTTTTAATTGTAGTTTGATCTCTGTATTAAAATTGAATCATTTTAGATTTTTAGATTTTCTATGAAAAACAAGTCACAAAAGGCTCCCAAATTCCTACAAATGCCTTTCCAACACTTAAAATTCCCATAACTTCGTCAAAAGTGATTCGATTTTCCATCTAGTGGTTTCTTTTCTGATTATGGTTCGACGCCTGTATTAGATCTGCATTTAATACTGAATCAGTTTAAAAATTTTGATTTTCTATAAAAAACAAGCCATGAAAAATTTCCCAAGTCCCTTTCCAACACTTAAAAGTCTCATAGCTGCCTGAAAACTGATCCGATTTTCGATTCCGATGTAGTTTCGATCATGGTTTGGCTTCTTTATTAAACCTGCATTTAAATTTTAAGCAATTTCAAAATTTCGATTTTCTATGAATAACAAACTGCTGAAAGGTTTCTAAGTCCCTATTCAACACTTAAAATTCCCCTAACTCCATAAAAACTGATCCGATTTTTGATCACGAGGTAGTCTTGATCATAGCTTAACCTCTAGATAAATTAATTTAAATCTCATATTAATTCTAATCGAAATCAATTCAATTTCGCAATGTCATTATACTTTTGTATACTTTCTCTTGGAGTGTGGTTCAGAGTCAGCTGCCGCTGAGTTGTGTTCCGGATTGCAGCATGCTTAATGTCATTCGACCGGATGCGGCGGCCAGCACACATGCACATGCTCACCCTGAGCAGTTAACGTCAGGCACATCCTCCATGTATATATCCATATATATATATATATGTATATCCATATATATGGAGCCCGAACGAAAGAGCTAAGCGGAGCTACCATCGACTTCTATGCGAGTTTAATGCAAAGCTAAGCCTATAATTTGATCATATCCACACAATAACTCAGAGCTGGTGCAAAATGCCCAGTGGCGCTGATGATGGTTGTGGTTCTGGTGGTGGCAGAAGCACCGCTGAACCACCGGAGCAGACGCAGTGACAGAAAAAGCGTATAATGAATGCGCAGCAATGCCATTTTTGGCAGGTTTGGGGAGTGCGCAACGGCTTCTGATAAGACCACCACCAGAGGCAGCAAAGCAAGCATCCTGCAGTAGTTGTTGAAAGCGTCGAGTGCCCAGCGAGAAACCCGCCAGAAACAGAACCAAAAGCTAAGCCAAAAGCCAGGCTCACTTAGCAGGCATGCGTCATAACTCAGCACTGTTGTTGTTGTTGTTTGGGGCAGAGAGGCGCTCTCGATCGGATTACCCGGCAGGCATTTCAATTCAACACATCCTTGCGGATCGCCTCGCGTCTCCTGCCCAATTATAGTCGTGTGGTGGGCCGGGACCCGCGCTGCCACGCCCCCTCCACAGTCTCCAGAGTCTCCCGAGTCGCTTGCGCATGGGCGTGCGACATTTGGACGCAAATTATAGCAATGCGGCTGACTTAAATAAATGCGCGAGTTTGAAAATTGAAAAGAAATTAACGGTGGGCAGACTTCGGCTGCGAATCCGAAAAGCCTCTCGATTGAGATTCCCATCTCGGTGAATTGCAAAAATATTGTGCATAATTATACGCTAATGTTCACATCGAATTGTGTACTGATTTATTGCTATCTATATATGTTCACAGTGATTGTGCTGACTTTCAGCTTGGTATACAGTATAAGTTTTGATCAAGCTATGAAACTTTGCTACTTAACCTCAAATGAATGCATAACTATACTGTTATTTTCCACAGCTGACCAACACTGTACGCATCTGATGTGTGAAACTCTCTCGTCTATAACTATCTGTATCTAATATGATAGGAAATCGCTGCTCCCGGCGCCACTGGGACTCAAACATTCCGGGACCACACGCGGTCTGTTTGTATTGGAATCGGTCAGGTAATTTCGCTGTCTTCAGATTCACCGACAGTTTGGATTGATTACTGTAAAGAGTGTGATAAATCTCTGTTTTTATTAACTTTCGGCATGACGCTGCTAAAAAAAAGTGCGTTCGGTCGGAAGAACATGAATGAAATTAATATGAAAATCAGATCAGCATGATTAGTTATAATTTGTACAACGCGTCATCGACAGCGCAACCTTCACAGATACCAAAAAACCAAAATTAATTAATTAAATTTGTTCGAGTTCCCCAGCACGAGGAATGCAAAAGTTCATCCAGTTAAAAATTACTGGCGTGAAAGTATGTAAAACTTATAACTTTGTTTTCAATAATATTAAAATAGCTAGCAATGCTTTTTTTATCAAATAAATAAGATGTGTTTGAATAATCAATCTAGAGCACTATAGTATATAACAATTAATTTAATATCCGGTATCCATTAAGTACCCTAATGTTGAACAAAATAACACACAGAGTGAGAATCTGATCAGATTTGATACCTTAAAGGGACAAACCTTTAGTAAATTTAACAGAAATTGGATTTTATATTTAATTACCAAACATATAACTAAATATTGCCTAATGATAGCCGTTAGCTGGATGCAAATTCAAAATGTAGTGGAAACACAGCATAACGAAATTATCGAACACTGAATTGTGAACCAGTTTCATCAGCAGTGTGACCGAATATGGTATTAAAATACGTGCTTGGTATTTTTGGTATTGTATTTGAGCATTTATAACTTGTTAAATAGTAAACACATTATCAAAGTGTATTGGATATATAAATCAATTATAAACAAAAATTATATGAGCCTAAGTGCATAATAATTTATTATGAGTAACAGTTATGACTCATTTGAAAAATTGGTTCACCCAATGCTGGTAAACAGACCGCCGCAATTTGTCTTTCCTTTGTCGATAGATTCGCATTTTTGCCTTTTCCCGATTCAGTCACACTAATTATGAGCATTCCAAGTGGAACTCGCTATTAACAAAACTTTTTTTTGGCAATTAACTTTTATGACTGCAGCTTAAGGTTGAGGCAACAAATGCATAAATTAGTTCAATGTGTTAATTTAGGTGCAACAAATCAGCGTTAGGCCCCGTAGTAACCATTTTATATGAATGTCGTGCGACTGTGATTACCCGATTGCAAGCAACGCCAACGTCAGCAAAAAGTTTGATATCAACTTTATAGGCAGCGCAGTGTGAAAATAGTTGAAAGACGCTACATAATTTTAAAACATGGCCAGCCCCAGGACACGTCGAGTGCTGCAAGAGCTGAAGCCGCAGGATGAGAATTCGGTAAGCTACTTTTACATTACTATATTGCATACATATTGCACAAGCTACGCAGGAGACGTGTCTGAAAATTATATTTTTTATTCACGCCCAGAAATGTTTCGAGTGCGGCACCCACAATCCGCAGTGGGTATCGGTTACCTATGGCATTTGGATATGCCTGGAGTGCTCCGGCAAGCATCGCAGTCTGGGCGTTCATCTCTCCTTTGTGCGCTCCGTTACCATGGACAAGTGGAAGGACATTGAGCTGGAGAAGATGAAAGCGGGCGGTAATCGCAATGCTCGGGAATTTTTTGAGGATCAGGCAGACTGGACTGAACGTGCGCCGATTACTCAGCGTTATAACTCCAAAGCAGCAGCGCTGTATCGCGATAAGATTGCAACGCTGGCGCAGGGCAAAGCCTGGACCCAAAAGGATGCTGAGGCGCGTTTGAGCAACAGCAATTCGTATAGTTCCAGCAACTATGGCAGCAGCGGCGCAGCTGGCAGTGGAAATGCAACAGGTTATGGTGGCAGCGCCGGCGATGGTGGAGGAGGCGGCGGCTATCAGAATGGCGGGGGCGCCTATAATGAAGCTAGCGGCTATCAGCAGTTCCAGACGCAGGAGTTCAAGGATCAGAAGGATGAGTTCTTCAGTCGTCGTCAAGTGGAGAACGCCTCGCGTCCAGCGTATGTTTTTAATATACACCATATTATAAAGTATTATAAATTATTAAGAATTTATTTCAACAGCAACTTGCCACCGAATCAGGGCGGTAAATATGCCGGATTTGGTTTTACACGCGAGCCGCCACCGAAAACACAATCTCAGGAGCTGATTGACTCCACGCTGACCACTTTGGCATCCGGCTGGAGCCTGTTCTCTTCCAATGCTTCCAAGCTGGCCACTACTGCAAAAGAAAAAGCCGTCACAACGGTGAATTTGGCTTCGACTAAGGTAAGGTTATTAACTAGCAGCTGTGTTTTATTTTTAGTACACTGGCCAAAAAGAACTTCCCAATATTAAAACTGATTCAAAGTCATAATTAGACTAATTTTTTTTCATTACCATCTGCTTTTAAACTCTTTGTTATCTAAGTTTCATGAACCCTAATTTACTATTCATACAAATGTTTAAATTAAATGTATTCTGTTTTAATTTTGTATATTTATATTTGTTGTACGGCGACCACATGTTTGTTTTTTGTTTACTGTAATTTATTTATTTGTTTAATTTTGTTTGCGTTTTCGTTTCTTTCTTTCGTTTGCGTTGTAGATTAAAGAAGGCACTTTGCTAGAAACCGTTCAGAGTGGTGTTACAGATGTGGCCTTTAAGGTCGGTAATATATTCCAGTAATATCTGTCAAATATTCTTAACAAGTCTTATTACCCCACACAGGTCTCGGACATTGGCAAACGTGGGTGGAACAATTTGTCCGGCAGCAACACTGCAACATCCCAGAGCGGTTACAACGATCCCAGCTTGGAGGACAATGCCTATCAGCGTTCCAACTCCGTGGGCGGCAACTTGGCTGGTGGTTTGGGCCAACAGAGCGGCGTTAGCGACAGTGACTGGGGCGGCTGGCAGGAGAATGCCAACAACAAGACACAGCTAACCAGCTCCAGCTCATATCAAAATCAACTTAGCAGCAACGCCATCGGCGGCAACACTACAGCCAGTGCCGGTCTGACCCAGGACGATGATTGGTCGGGTTTCAATGCGGCGGCGAGCTACCAGAATGCGGAGACATCGTATCAGAACACGCCGTCGGGTGGACAGACAGCTCGACGCAATATGAAATTGCAGGAGACCTCGCAGAAGTTGAGCGAAGGTTTCGATGATCTGGATGTGAAAAACGTGAAGTCGAAACCCGCCGCTGCTGCGACCAGTGGCAAAGCGACTGCCGAGGATGATGCCTGGGATCTGTTGATGAACTAGCAACATTAGAAAAGTGTATTTGTCAGTTAACTTCAATTTGTTTTGTATTATCTTTTTGTTATTGTCATTTTGTTAAAGAAACTTCAATTATTCGTACGCGCATTTAATGTAATTAGCGGATATTATGTTCAAATCTGAATCAACCGATTTTCCAACGAAGAGAGGTTAATTTTTTCCATATAATTTTTAACAGGTTAGACCAATTTTAAATAGAAATAATACAAAGCGAATTATTAAGCAAAAATATATATATGAATGCAACACTAAATCTATTTTACTAATACTTTCTCTAAGATAATACAAGAGAGATTACTGTATAATTGGTTACAGGGTATCTACACATTGAGCACTCCTGGCTATATCAATATTAATTTTTTGGTTAGAATGTTGCGTGTGGATTTACAAACTTTTTTGATAAGGCAATGAATTAAAGTAGTTCAAAAAATAAACCGAATTTATAAGAATTTTTTCAAATTATAGAAAAATAAAATAACATCGATATACGATATCAATATCAAACAAACTAGATATCACATTTCGCTTGAAAATATCGATATATCGATATTAGGCACGAAACTTTCTGCAATGTTTTCTCTTTTCTTTCATTCATTTTCGTTTGAACAAACTGTGTGGACGCGTTTTTATCGTTTTATCGCTTTTATGACATACGAGCTGGCAGTTAATACATTTAATTAGGATTCAAAGTGAATTATATATCAGAGTTAATAAACATACATCGATTTAAACAGGGCAACCAACCGAGTTCAGCCACTAGGTAATAACACGCGACCCGCTGTTGCCTTTTGCAACTCTCTATTCGTATCCATTTGTATTTGTTTCAGCGTGTCTGTGTGCATGTGTCTGACTATGCTTGTGTGTGTGTGTGTGTGTGTGTGCATAAAAACTCGTACGCAGAAATTTAATTTTGCCAATTTGGCAAAAATGGTATTCGCGGAAATAGCGTGAAACTTGAGACTTTGAATAGCGAAAAAAAAAATGTTTGTAATGTAATTTATGCAGCTGTGAAAACGAACTCAGTGCGATAGAAAGTTCCAGCATCGTCCTGCCTGCGCCCACACCTTTTCATCCGTCCTTCCTTCCTTCCTGCCTGCCTTCCTGCGTGTGTGCGTGGGGCGCCTCTTCAATTTTCAAGGCTTCAGCTGCTCGCTCTTCCGGCAGACCTTTAAAACCGAAAACCAGAGAAAATCAATGATTCACACGCAATTTCTATTGCTGACTCTGCCCAGCTGGCAGCTTGAAAATGTGTGTTTTTTTTTTTTAAAAATTAGTGAAAGTGAGCTCGCCAAACAATGACTTCATTTTCATGGCGACGACGCGGTTTTTGGTTCGCAGCTGATGTGATGCATTGCTGCTGTTGCCAGGCTTGCGGCAAATTGCCACAAAACCAATGAATTTATGCATGGTCGCGTTTTGATACCCTGCCTTTTGTATACCCTTGCAGAGGGTATTCTCAAATCCATATAATCTTATTCGGTCGAGCTTCAATATCATCTTATAGTAAACTATAGTTTAAAATTGAGCATATCGCAATTAGCTGAACATCGTTAGTATATTTTGATAATGCAATAATAAAACTTTCGACAGAATGTATCTATAACTTATAGGCGTATTCTAGCACGTTTTTTCTACAATAACTTACCAGTGACTGACATAAGCTGAACGGATTTCTATGTTATATATCTTCCATAGGAACAATCGATAGAAAGATGAGTTCTTCTATAAAAATCTTGTTGGTTCCCCAACTCACAAATTACAAGTTTCATTATGCTCCCAATATTTGGGCAAAAACTTTGCAGCATCAGCTTAATATATCCTAAAATGTCCCAAAATTGACTTCTTGCAACTTACAAGTATTTTGGTCCATCTGCATAATGTCTGCAAGGGTATTTAGACTTCGGCAACTTAAAGATAATAAATCTGTCGGCTCTTTTGTTTACTTCAGACACACGGATAATTTTAAGACATTTTTTTTAAACAATACCATTCAATATACAATCATACAAATACATGTGAATAAGCAGCTAAAAATTTAAATTTCTTTATTTATAGACCTTATAGAGAGAGTGCCGCAACGCCACGCCCCCTCCACATACCGTACCGTTCCGTTCAGTTCAGCTAGCAAAAAGTAATCGAGCCCGAAATCAAAATGTGTCAACCATAGGAACAGCCACCCGTTCAAAGTGCGCCAAATATATATTTATACATATATCGAGTCTGAAACGATTGCCGTGCAATATTCCTAGGGACCTGCATTTGCATTGGCATCTTGCGGGCCTTACAAGAACCACATCAAATAGACGACACTTTGGGCAGAGGATCTGGGCAACGCAAGTAATACTTGAATAACACGTTAAGACGAGTCTGGAGAATGGTTAAAAAGCAAGTCGGTTTGGAAAACAACGCGTCCTTAGTAGTAAGTCAGCAGCAGCAGCATCAGCAGCAGCCGGAACAGCATCAGAAGCAGCAGCAGCAACATCATCATCATCAACGCATCGACATCGATTTGACACCGGATCAGCAGCATCAACAGCAGGAGCAGCCGAACGGTTTCAACTACGCCCGCCAGGCCAATGCCCTCTATACGCCACTGAGCTCCTCAGCTACTCGACCAGCCACCACCACCAGCTATGAGCAGTCGCTGCCGCACCAGAAGCTTCAACTGCACCATGCCCATCTCGATGCAACGCCCTACAATATGCACACGATGCCGCCACAGAATATCGTTTCGAGCGTGCCACTCGCCATCATGCCGACGGAGATACCTGCCGAGGATGAGGAGCGGCTCGAGCGGATCTTCAATCAGCTGGATCGCGACGGCGATGGCAAGATCGACATTCACGATTTGTCGGCGGCGCTGCACGAGTTCGGCATGTCCAGTGTCTATGCGGTGGTAAGTGTGGCTAAGGGGTATATTTAGGTGTCCATTTCTTAGAAATTGATATTGTATGTGGGTCAAATGATCAAATCAAGAGTCTGACTTAATAATAATATGTCAGTCTCTTCAAATTTGGCATATAAGTTTGTCGTCTGTCATATATTTGGAGATTATCTCTATCCAGAGTATCTACCAGTCGTACACATGCGACTAAAGCACTCTTAGATGTTTGGCTATTAAATTTGGTAGCTTTTGTTGCTGCTTGCGTCAGAGCAAAGGGCATAAATTAGTCGCACCTACAAATATACAAATGCATACGAGATTAGACCAAAGATGTGAAGGTTTCTCGTTTGTTGTTTGCCACAAAAATGTGATCTGTGCACACCTCGTCTGTCTGTCTGTCTGGTGGCTGTCAAAAGCCAGCTATCTGATGTGCATTTGCATTAAGACTTTGCATAATTGGTCTTTGGCTTTGCGACAGACGATTTGTATGGTTTCAGCCCGGGTAACACATCATGCATAATAATGATCCGCATAGATTGTTTGATTGTATTGATTTTGGCAAATGGGCGGCTGTGATGATTTTGCGACAGTTGCAACGGGCCAAGGTGAGAAGCAAAGCATTCTGGGTCAGCCACGCGTTCTGAATTTGGCAACCAATCTTACACGTAGTATTTGCCAAGGGGATTAATATTGAATTATTGTTTGATTTTAAATAGAAATTCATGCAGCAGTCGGACAAGGATCAAAGCGGCAACGTGGGCTTCGCCGAGTTCCTTCACTATGTGCGCGAGCACGAGAAGAACTTGTGCCTTCAATTCTCGCACCTGGACAAAAATCGAGATGGTGAGTTGACTTTACTCTATATAAACCTTTATCTAATGTTTATGTTCTTTTTGAAATATAGGTAAAGTGGACTTGGAGGAGCTAATATCGGCATTTGCGGATCTGGGACTGGACATTGACATCGACGAGGCTAGAAAACTGCTCAGCAGGTTGTTTGAATTGTTGTCTTTACTTGTATATAGTTGATTTATTAATTGCCTTCTTTGCTGCTTACAGAATGGACAAGGATGGCAGCCTGAACATTAGCTTTAATGAGTGGCGCGACTTCATGCTTATGGCACCCTCAACGGACATTCATGATCTGATCAAATTCTGGCGGCACTCTACTGTAAGTCGAGGCGCAATCGCTGCCCATAAGTTAGTTTATCGTAGCTGCTAGTAATTTAATAGTGTAAGCATTAAGCGCTTTCGATGCATTTGTTTTGGCGCGGAGATAACAAGTTTGCCCAGGCAGCTGCCACTTTTGCCTTTGTTTATATTCACATTGTAAGCGGAGCCTGAGCAAACTTTGGCCAGTTAAAGCCAATGCCAATGCCAATTTGTGCCTTGCTGCGCTGCTTTCGTCTAGACTGCCTAGACATAGTTTAGTTGTTTATTATCGTATCGTATCGCATTTGAAACTAATTGTTAAACCTTTCTACCCCCTCCTCTTCGTTTCGTTTGCCCAACAACAAAAACATTTTGCCTCTATATTTAAACATACTCGTGTACTATAATTGCTTAAATTGTAGTACCTGCATACACACCACTCCTGACTAACTGAGGAAGATTTGAAGGTACATATGTCGTCCTAACTTAACTAATAACAAATTACCATTAAATTATTCTTGTAGTCGTACTTAGCAGTACTTTCAGGGCACACATACTTACATATTCCATTTCCACCCACACATTTGCATATGCTCTCTCTCTCTCTCTGCCTCTCTGATATATAATTTGCTGAATCATTCTCACACATACATGCTTAAGCCTTTATCAGCAAACACTTGACATTCAAAATACCCAAGTCATGGCATTTCCCTATGGATATGACCCAATGAGCATTTGCACTTTTTGAATGACAGTGCGCTTAAGAGCGGAAAAGCTTTGCCTTCAAAGCTCTCTCTCGCTCTCTTTTGGCTTCTCTTTCGACTGCGGCTGACGTAAGTCGGCGGGTTTTATTTCATCAGTGTTTAACTTTACACTTTTGACTAGCTTTTAGTGCTTGCGTCTAGGCTGGGCAGTCAGTCAACTGATCATCTTTTATCATGGGCTTATCAGGCGCTTTTACTCTCGATGCGTTTCACTTGTGGCAGGGGGGAACTTAAAACTCAAAAGTTCCATTTCATTGGCTTTGTTGTCTGCATAATCATTTTGTTTACATATTGTTTTCTGTTTTGTTAGTCGGGTATTTTTTTTATTTTCGCTGCTGCTGCTGTTTTTGCTCTTTTATAATATAGTATAGATTACGAGGCGGCTTCATAAATGATTTAATTCAATTGGTTATGATTTTGCATTTGTGGAGCTGCTTTCATTCATTCCGATCTAGCAGTTCGCTTTAGCGGATTATATTTCTACATATTGCATTATATGTAAGTACAAGAAGAAAAATCCCAAAAACCTCTGTCTGCAGTTTGTTGCCCGCCGTTAAATGTGGATTCTTAAGGTCAACAAGTTGAAACTGGCTGCTGTTTTTATTTTTAGTACCTGTCTGGCAACTGACAACAATGGGGCATCATAGCATCGAGATAGCAGCGTCTCCACATATTCCGGTTCTTTGTTGCTACGCAATCTGCTTGGCTAATTTAGTGTCCAAACCGCTTTTGGCTTATCTTGACATTCGCATGAAATTGGTTATGTTGTCAAGCAGAATGTGCCAAGGATCTAATTAACTTGACGTGTTTGGACTATAGATACTTATTACGGACACTTATTACGATTGGAATTATTTGCCTGCTGATAAGGGTATTTGTTTGTCGTTAGTGTATTTGCACAATATTTACGCTGTTGAATTGTTTACTGCAAATAATCATAGCCAAGCGTTGTAGATTAAAGTCCACATAAGTCCTATAAGTAATCGCCAGCTTGCAAACTGAAGCAACTAGTTCCTGTTTAAGATTTGAGATAACCTCGCTGAAGTAAATGGCACATGCTGATTTTAAAGAGTATAGCTACTCTGATATCGAATAAATGCCAGATATGTATGCGAAACACTTGTAATACAAATTCCTCGTAACTTAATCTATTTCTTGTAGCAATACTTTATATTATTGTTGCAAAGGCTCATTGGTTGTTTATTGATTTCATTGTAACTATATACTAGAGTAATGTAGCTGTTTCCGCTTTAAGCACATAAACATTGCAATTGTACAATGTTTTATTGTGGTATTATAAATTAATTGAAACCTCCTGAGTTATTGCAGCTGTTTGCGAAGTTAAGACTGATTAATGCCACAGCCACAAAATGGGTGTGTCTGTGCTTTTTTTTGCTGCTCTATTATTTTCTTTTAATTGCAAACCTTATCAAAATTCCAGTAGATTCGTTTTGTATTGCGCCTGTTTCAAACCGGGGTTTTTAATTGATATTTTTAGAGGTAAAAAGTAATATTAAAAATGTACTTGCTGTTCATTTTGTCTGATAAGCGTTGCGGCATGTGTTCTGCATACCCTGTAAACTAAAAGTAAAGGGCATGCATATTTGTGGTATTTTATATTGGGCAAATTCTAACCAAGTTGTATAGCACTTGATTATTAACTTTAATAAAAACCTTTTCTTTGAGAGAGACTCTTGATAATAATCACGTCTGGCTTACTCAATCCAAGTTCTCGTGAGCAGTTTGCAATGTGTAAAATTTCCACTGCAGTAGATAAATCGTATTCGTGCTGTAAACATTAGATCCGACTGCGACGCAGTAGCGCCTCCGGGTTGACAGTCCGTCCGTCCGTGCGTCCGTCATGCATACGCCCGTCATGTGGGGCTATCAACAAAAGCGCTGCTGCTCGCCCGCTGCCTCCCCCAGTTCAGCTACCTCCAGACGCCCTTGATTAAGTGTGAAATCGGTGTGAACTGGTTGAACGAACATGCGAAAATCCAGTCAATGATAAAGAAAAGAAACCCGTAAACAAGCCAATAAATGGCTGGACAGTCTCTAGTTCCAGTCAATGAAGATGGCATAAATTCACGCGCTCTCTAACATGCATACATATAAACAAATGTGTATGTGTCTGTGTGTGCACATGTAAGCGGCTAATTGACAATAGTCACTGTGCTTACAGCAGCAGAGGGGGAGAGAGAGAGAGCAAGAGGGGAGAGCGCCACGCGCCACAGCTGTTTGATAATAGCAGACAGCAAAACGAACGAAGCGAAGCGTTCGGCGCAAAGTGCAAACGACGACTCTCACGAGCGACGGCGACGATCGATCGTTGCGAGGCGAAAGCTCTCGTTTAGTCTTGTGGCAGCTGGCTCACGCGTAGGTTGTGCGCGCGTTGAATAATTCAATTCGCTACTGCAGCGTTTATTATATAATTCAATATACTGAAGCGGTAAACGGCTTTGCATTCTTTCGTTGCAACAACAAACGCGAATTTTAATCCAGTGTCGCGTTCTGTGTGCGAATCAAGCAAAGTCTGAGCGCCGTTATACTCAATATAAGTATATAAGATCTTGTAACCGTTGCAAAGTGTTACTAGTGAAAGTTTGCTTGCAATTGTTTGATACAGTCTGCAACAAATTAGTGAAAGCCAGCCACGCACAAATTAGTTTCCATCCTCGCCGCAATTATTGTGCGGAAGTTGGATATCGGAAACGGTGTAAAGAGTTATACATATAACATATAACTGTGACTTAATACTCGCGCAGCCACAGTGGGTGTGTTGCGTGCTAATCGTGATAAAAACAAATACCTGGTCAATATGTTCCGGAATAGCACTTATCAATACAATTTGCCAGTCGATTACCATAACATACAACAAATGGCAGTCGCTGGCGACATGATGGAGGATTTCGTTGTCATATTCCGTGACATGATGGGACGGGTAGGTTCTCCTCTATATTATAGCATACTCATTTGTGTTATCAAAACTAAACGATAAGAGAGCAGTGTATATCCCCCATGTTGTGCATCATTTCTTGAGTTTCCCGCTAATGCTTGTAGTCATTACAATGTTCCAAGTCTGGCCACGCATGCTGACTCACACGATTTGAGTCTTGTGCGGTTTATCTTATCGTTTCCCGTGAATTTCTGTCCTCTTCGCGGGGTGTTAACAATCTAATATGTACTGCACACAGCACCAATCGGCAGCTAAGAATATACAGGAAAGCGCTAGCATTGCACATGCCATTCCACAGTGGTACATACTATATTTGCAATTTTATGATTTGGGAATTTTCAACTGATAAGTGTTAAAAACACACAATAAATAACAAACAACAATAGATTTCTCAGTAATCTGGGCAATTATCGATTCTAATTGCTGCATGTTTTATTTTACAAATGAAAAGCTTTTGATGGAATGTACAGTAATTGTAATTTAATGAGTTGCAATTTGATAGGGTGCCTTAAAAATTCATTCAATATTCAGGCGGCATATAGATAAAATGTAATCAAAACAGATCATTTTTATCTATAAAAGTTTTATGTGCAAACGACCACTGTGCGTTGCTACTTTGTTGCTTTTTTTGTGCTTGCATTATGGCGCAGCTGTTGCAATAGTCTGCTGCACTTGCTGCTGCTGCTGCTGCTGCTGCCAGTGTGGAACGTGCTTGTGGCATCTGTGTGAGCACATTGATTGAACGCAACTTAACTCGACTTGGCTTCACTTCACTTCGCTTTCAATTACGTAGCGCGTTGCGTTGCGTTGCGGGGCGCATAGCAACAGTGGGTCGGAATGTGCGACGTTGAGCAAAGCAAAGCGCTGATACGAAACCGGTTGATAGCTGCTACCCGCTGCTTCCCGCTGCTCCCCTTGGCAAACTCACGCTCCGATTTGGCGGCGACCCCATTGCCCATGATGTCTTCGCCTTCGTCTTTTGTCGATCGTCGAATCGTCGATAAACACACACACACACACACACTCACAGACCAAATACGACGGGGACACACGCACTCCCAGCTAATTTGCGTCTCTCTCTCTCTCACTCGCGCTCCCTCTCCCCCTCTCTCTCTCTCTCTCTCTCTCTCTCATCTAGCCTTTGCGGGGCTTCATTTGCTGCTGTTGCTAAGTGCTTGTGCGACGTCATTATGATTTGCTCTTGGCCAACTTAAGTCAGTTACGGCCGACTGACTCATGGCTATCAGTTACACCCATAATATGTAATGACGTCAAATATTTGTAAATATTTGTTGATCTGTTTACTGCGCTGTTTGCGTCACTGAGTCGGATTCGCTGAATTACCCGACGACGCTTCGCATTCCACAAAAAAGCACTTCGTGAGTCAACTGATTCAGTGATCAAGTGTTTGAATCCGGTTTGGGACCTGCACCCTCCCTCCCAGGCAGTGCAATCTTTGGCCTAGTTTGCCTTGATGCCTGGCATTAGTTGCTTCAGCCTTGGCTTGGGGTTTTACAAAGCGCCTCTTCTTCTTTATAGTCTGTCCATTGTGTTGAGTTGTAAACGGGTAAAGCCCACTCGGGGCCAACAAGTTGTATCTTAAATGCAGCCATTCACTCTTTTCATATACAAACAAACATTTCTATCCGTACTTCCACTTCCACATTCGCGTGGCGATAAAATATTTGCCAGTCTTATAAATAGAACACTTTATAGAAAGCTTTTCACTGTCATGTGCTTCGCTATATGTATGCACGAAATATTCTATATTTTTAAAGGAAATGCGACAAGTCAATGTCCATTCCAAATAGACATTTTCCTAGGCTCATGTTATTGCTGCTGTTTATAAGACAAACAACTACAAGATCACAATATTTATTCGATATTTTCACGCGCTAACAAATAACAAATGCAAATATACCATAATTTTATTCATCGTCGAAAATATTCCAAATGGGGTGCAAATATGTTAAACATGACAAATAATAATAATAATTTTTCAAATTTCAAATTTTCGTACATCCTCCTTTGTTTGGCATTCATTCGCATATAGATAATAACGAAATGTACATGCACAACAACAAATTAAATAATAAACATAGTTTGTTATTTACACACATCTAATTGTATTGTTGTTGTTGAATTTGCCGCCCCGTGCAGAGCAATTTTGAAGTACTTGTTTTTTTGGCCTGATGATATTCGCATTCGCCCATAGATCTCATTCAAAGTCAGCTTTTATTGCTGGCTGTCAAAGGCAAATGAACTTTTCGAAATACAAATTGTTTGCAAGTGTTTTCACCTTGAATTAGTCAGCTTGGCGCATATTTGTGCATAATTATATGGCTCAGCTGTTGCAGTCAAATATTTGTGGAGGAAATTATACAAATATTGAAATATTAATTTGCTTTGCAATGAAAAAGCTTTTTGAAAATCACAAGACAAGGCTATCACCTTGAGACAGCTTTGCTGACATTTTGTGCTCAGCTAGCTTATCAGGCAATTGTTGTTATCAGCGCTGTACAACGGAATCTATGCACTATATATATTGCGCGTGAAATATTCCCAAATTGAAATACCCGCTGAAACATACGAATTGTTATTGTTGTGGTTGGGGAGCACAAAACCAAATTGGCTAATTACAAATTACGCAAGCGGACTTCGTAACGGCAGAAGGGGGCACGTCTGAGACAAAATAGAAATCAGCCAAATGAGTATTACATATATACATATACATATACATATATGTAGTTGGCTAAATCAAACGCATGGGCAGCGTGTAGGCTAGTGTAGGGTATTTGTTGGCGCGTGTTTGTTTCGCTGTGCACATCTTGCTTATTTTAGAACTAGTTGCGTAGCCGCATTTGCAGTTTGCTCTTCCGCATTGTGCTTTGTTCTTGTTTTGTTTTCAATTTGTTGCTTTGCTTTCGACTGCTGCAGGTAAATGGCTTATTTGGATTAATCTCTTGCCAGCATTTTGTTGCATTGCTTAGTTGTTGTTGCTGCCGCAGTTGCTGCCGCAGTTGCTTCTTTTGCAGCAAATTGGATATTCCGGCGCTTGTGTTCCAAAACTAATGGCATACTTACAGGCGCTCATACAAGGATGGCTGTCGTCGTTGGTGCTGCTGTTGGGCATATATGCAGAGAGCTCAAAGGAATTGGTCTGACTTCAATATACCATATACAGTTCTTCTTTTTTTTACTATTTTTCGTTAGCTGTAGCTAGACAAATTCTCAGTACTCCCCTCATTAAGCATATTTATTAGTTATACATGTATTTGACTAAGGGCTAGCTTAAGCATGACTTGAATTGGCGTGTTTATATTAATTTGGCAATCGTTTGATCCGTTACAGTACCTCGATATTGGCGAGGATATGAATGTACCTGATGACTTCACGCAGAAGGAGATGCAGACGGGCCTGTGGTGGCGCCACCTTGTGGCCGGCGGCATCGCTGGTGCAGTTTCACGCACATGCACAGCTCCGCTGGACAGAGTTAAAGTGTTTCTGCAGGTAAGCGAGGCCAACTCATTGAAGTTATCATTTGATACTTAGTGCATATTCCGCAGGTGCAAACATGTAGAATGAGAATCTCAGAGTGTATGCAGATATTGCTGAAGGAGGGCGGCGCACGCAGCATGTGGCGCGGCAATGGCATCAATGTGGTCAAGATAGCGCCCGAAACGGCTCTCAAGTTCGCCGCGTACGAGCAGATGAAGCGCCTGATACGCGGCAACGATACAACGCGACAGATGACCATTGTGGAGCGCTTCTATGCGGGCGCAGCGGCCGGCGGCATCTCGCAGACCATCATCTATCCCATGGAAGTATTAAAGACGCGGCTGGCCCTGCGAAAGACCGGCCAGTATGCGGGCATTGCGGATGCGGCGGCCAAGATCTACAAGCACGAGGGCGCGCGCAGCTTCTATCGGGGCTATGTGCCCAATATATTGGGCATACTGCCCTACGCCGGCATCGATCTGGCCGTCTACGAGACGCTCAAGCGTCGCTACATTGCCAGCCACGACAACAACGAGCAGCCCAGCTTCCTGGTGCTGCTGGCCTGCGGCAGCACATCGAGTGCGCTGGGTCAACTGTGCTCCTACCCGCTGGCTCTGGTGCGCACGCGGCTACAGGCACAAGGTGGGTTTCAAGTGCTTTCCCCCCCTTTGTATTTGTATTTGAATCGAATCGAATCTTTCTTTTAGCCGCTGAAACGACGATTGCTTGCCAGATGCGACCAACACAGATTCCGTTGAAGAGCAGCGACGCTCACAGCGGGCAGGAGACAATGTCGGGTCTGTTTCGCAAGATCGTGCGACAGGAGGGCCTGACTGGACTGTATCGCGGCATAACGCCCAACTTCCTGAAGGTGCTGCCCGCCGTCTCCATCAGCTACGTCGTCTACGAATATACAAGTCGAGCGCTGGGCATCAAAATGTCGTGATTTGCTTACCCGACTGCTGTATGGATGACGCCGTCTGCAGTGCGGATGGTGCTATATGCTATACTCTATCTGTTGTGTGTGCTCTGCTGTGCTGTGCTGTGCGGGTGCGCGTTTCGGGCTCCGTTTTGTATAGTAGTAGTTGTAGTAGGTGTGGTAGGTGCCAGGTTGCGGCCCCGCCCGCTATTCGCTCTCTGCTGCAATGACAGACTCTTCTATACTAGTAAGACAAACATGATGATTTAGATGCTTTCCTTAAGTGTTAGTAGAACAAGCCTCTTCCATGCTCTTGGTGTATATTTCTATATAATTTATAGTTAAATTAGTTTTTGGTTACTTTCTAAAAATACAAAATAAGTGATACTATGGCTAATTTATTTATAAAATATGAAATATGAAAAAAAGAAAAATGTGAGAAAAATTAGGCATGTCGAGGCGAGAAGAGTGGGTCGAAAAAACAAATCCCAAGTTTCTGTAACTTATGCTACAATCGCAGTAGGCTCAAGCCGTTGTAACTTTAAGTGCTAATTTATTTAACAAACAAACAAAGCATTGTAGAGTGTTCAGATTAGTCACATGGTCGCAGAGCTATACTTATAATGCCAAAAAAAATGTAAGAAAGAAAGAAAAGAAAACGAATTAAGCAACTGCAAATGCTGACGAATCTAACCGAGCCGCAAACAAAAAGAAAATGTGTAAAGTTCGACTGTAAGCATTTTTATCTCTCATAACTCTGTGAACTATCTGAGCGTCTAGACAACTATAATAGGCTACAAGGTTTAAGCTTAAGCTGCGGGCAAACGTTATTAACAAAAAGAGCATGAATTTCCGCAGATTTGAAACGAATGAATGAATACTTAGGAGCGTTTTAAGCTTGTACACAAAAAGACATAAACTACTCGTATTTGTTTAGCATAAAATTACCGAAAATACCAATTAACACTTAACGTTTGAAATGTGATGATAATAGTTAATAATATACATGCATATACCTACATACATACATACAAACATACATACATACATATACATATAATACCGACCTATGGATGCGCTTCTGAAAAACAGTCGCAGTTTGGTTCGACGGCGAGGCTGAAATTTTGTAGCATTTTATTGGTTAAGTTTAGTGACATTTTGTTCTTAGATTGTATTGTGCAGCAAGCGAAGCCAACGAGATTATATGTGACTAAAGCTAACAAAGAAAATCATATTATTTATTTTTATATATATTTAAATATATGTATAAATATATGTATCACAGAACACAAAATTTAGCTTAACTTTCAAATGTTGAAGAAAGCAAAAGTTAATTGCTAAACGAACTATATAAGCTAATACATATGTATGTCTTATTATTTTGTACCTTACACTTAATTAGTCAATTGAATTTTTTGTACAATTTTTAGTGAAAATAGTACTACACTACATATTGTGAATTCTCTTTAATAATTCCTATGCGTTTTTGTAAAATGTTGCCGGAAACATCATAATCAGGAGCAAAAAAAGCAAAACATTTTCACCTATTTAACTAACACTCACCCTTGGAAATCAAAGACAAGATCATATGCATTATTTAAAACATACAAATAAATACAAACTTTAAACTACAAATCATATCTCTTTCGTTTATCAATTAATTCGCATACATACATATGTATTTATCAATTGGTATATCTTACCGATCGAAAAATGCTTAATTCTAGTCATAGAACAAGATTCTGCCCTTCAAGAAGTTATCTCTTAAAAACAAATATAACCATAGAGTTATGCTCAAATCGGTTGATTTCTCTAGATAGCAAAAATTTGTGACTAAGGCACAATTCCAAATTAAGTATCCTAACATATAAAAGAAAAGTCTCTTTCCAAATACGTAGTTGCAGATATTACGAAAATATATGTATGTTTAAATAAAATTTAAAATTATATTCCATTAAATTACTGAATTGAATGTTTCGCGAAAAGAAATTCAACATAAACTATTTAATAAACGAATATAACTGCATATATGGTACATACTTACATACAAATATACACATATATTTATATATTGTTATATTTTTGTACGTTTAG
Organism: Drosophila flavopinicola; assembly: GCA_035042425.1. Lineage (NCBI taxonomy): Eukaryota > Metazoa > Arthropoda > Insecta > Diptera > Drosophilidae > Drosophila > Drosophila flavopinicola. Next base: position 13,242,904 of record JAWNLL010000452.1, on the reverse strand, counting down.
CTAATTTTTAAATACATTATATAATGTGATTTATTTGCCCTACTCAAGTTACAAATTAAACGATATAATAAATGCAAAGCATACAATCTCTTTGTACATCTTTTATCAAAACTTGCAAGACTCGGTGGCGTATGCGCAACGAGCACAGTAGCGTTCTCTAGCGGCGAACTTGGGCAACAGTGCGATTTGAAAGAAGTATTCAAACAAAATGTATTTGAACGACAAACAGTTCACAAATCGAATCCGGCGCAATTATTTTCAACGCGGCGAACTGAAAGTTCTGTGCTATTTTTGGAGGGTATCCGCCCGCCAGCTGTTTCCAATACTCTACGCTAAACGGAAAAACGAGACGTGCTGAGGAATTTTCAGCTGTCAGCTGCAACGAGAAATCATATTGCATTTTTACATAATTAAAGTGGCAAGTAGTTGGAAAATATGGAGTACGATCCGAGCTATCAGCAGATCTGCTCAACGCGCACCGTGCAATCGGATAAGAAAGGTTTCTTCAACGAGTTCTATTTGGATGTGCGGGATACGTGTGGCGACAAGTGGCTGCAAAACTACTTTGGCAAACTGAAGTCGAATGCAGCACGCGTTCTCTCCATATTCAGCGATCGCGAGGTCTGCGATCCCGTGCTGGGCGTTCTCGAGCATGTGCAGCCGGTCTACAAGCAGAAGGATGTGCTCCTGTCTACCCAGCGACGCGCCCAGGCCGATAAGCTGTATCTGATGAGCATCGGCGTGGAGGTGGAAGAGGATCGCAAGGAGTTGCTGCAGCAGGCGCTGAATTCCGCCAATCTGGCCGTAATGCGAGCACCGGCACCACAGCTGGACATGAGTGTGGATAACGGCCTTAGCTTAGCACTGGCCTATCGCACGCGTGCCACGATTCTTATTGGCCTGGGCGAAGGGGAGGCGGCGTTGAGTGATCTCAAGCTGGCCACCAACTTTGGCATGGAGTCCAAGGAGAGCGTCGACTACTACTGCAAGATGGCCAAGGCTTATGCGGGTAACTAGCGCAATGAATCTGTTGATATAGGACACGTTAAATAACTCCTTAAATCTCTATCTATAGTCATGGGCGAAAGCGCTCGTGCTGAAATCTCCTTGAAGATCGCCGAGAAGCTGGCGGGCGCAGAGACAGCGATAATCAGCGCCAGTCGCAAGGAGATTGCCGCACTCAAACCAATCAAGCGAGAGCCGGTCCAGAAGGCGGTGACTCCCACGTTGACGCATGGCGAGAATCCAGCGTTGAGTGGTGCTGCGAATGTGGTTAAGCTCGTGGAGACAAAGGACAAGGGACGCTTTGTGGTGGCCAACGAAGGACTCAAGACTGGCGATGTGGTGCTCTGCGAGAGTCCAGTGGCTGCGTGTCTGCTGCCCAACTTCTTCGGCACGAATTGCCATCATTGCTTCAAACGGTGAGTTGGTCGTGGATGTAGCTTGTTTAACCGACTAATCTGATTGTCTTCTTCTTCTTTAGGTTGCACACTCCTGTGGCCTGTCTGCATTGTGCTGGCATCGCCTTCTGCTCCGCCCAGTGCATGGGCGAGGCCTGCGAGTCGTATCATCGCTTCGAGTGTCAGTTCATGGATCTGTTCATTGGGTCCGGCATGTCGATACTGTGCTTTATAGCACTGCGTGTCTTTACACAGGCGGCCAGCCTGGAGGATGGCCTGGCAACGGCCAATCTGCTGTTCGAGCACCTGGTCTCGCACCAGGATGTGCGCCAGCCGGATGACTATCTGCAGCGCTCGCTGATGTCGGGCTTTCTGATGCGCATTCTGCAGAAGGCCCAGTACTTTGGACGCCGCAAGACCGAGGGCGTCAATCCCACCGCTGTGGAGCTGCAGGTGGCCACATCGCTGCTGGGCTTGCTGCAGGTGCTGCAGTACAATGCACACGAGATCTATCACACGATGGTGACGGATGAGCACTGTTTCGAGGGCTGCAAGGTGATCTACTTGGGCGCAGGATTATACGGCACCGGTTCGTACTTCAATCACGAGTGCTGGCCAAGCACGGCAGGATATTATGTGGGCAAAAAGCTGGTGATGACTGCCACGAAGCCGCATCGACCCAACGAGATCGTTGCGGTCAACTATGGACCCATATTCACCAAGACGAATCTGAAGGAGCGGCAGAGGTCCTTGCGCGGTCGCTACGCTTTCAGCTGCAACTGCATGACCTGCCAGGAGAATTGGCCCCTGTTGCAGAAGATCGATAAGCAAGTTCGATTCTGGTAAGTTAGCTTTAATATCTATAAACTTATATATATAAAGATGATTGCTTACTTTCCTCTTCTGCAGGTGCACTTCAGCGAATTGTGTCAACTTGCTCAAGTTTCCCAAGGATTTGGCCAAGGATGTGCGCTGTCCTCGCTGCCGCAAGAACATTTCGCTAAAGGAAAGTGTTGCCAAACTGATCAAGATCGAGGAGCTTTATCGCGAGGCTGCTGAGGCCATGCAATCCCAAAAGACGAATGAGGCAATCGATCTCTTCAAGGAGGGCATTGACGCATTCTTCCAAATAGCTGCACTGCCGCACAAGGATACGCTTATTGCACAGCAGGCTCTGCTCAAGTGTTTGGCTAATACGGGCTCCACATTCAAGAAGTAATCTTCAATTTATTGTGCTTTTTTCTAAACAAATACTTTGCTTAAAATCTGTCTTAGGTGACAATAATTAAGTTTTATACGAGAGATTATAGATCAATTTAATAAATTCACAAATGGGCTGCTAGTTTACTTGCTGACTATTTTTTAAATTCAAAGCTTCCATATGTAATATGTGTGTATCAGTGTTGGTAAATGCTCTAAAATCGTTGCTAAAATATATCGCTAGAACTTGTTATATCGATAGCTACCATTTTTAGGGTGTTTTAATATATGTATATAGTTACATTGTTGTTTTGCTCGCATTTGTAGCAGATTTTACGCATTTAATATAATTTATTTATATTGGCTTTACTTCCAATTTTATATAAAACACATATGTTTATATATTAATTTTTTATGTTTATATTCATTTCATTATAAAACGTATGTACAACATTTAGATTATATTTATAAAATAACAGTGTGTTAGTATACTTGTTATTTTAATTCTAAATAGATTTATCTACAATTAATCTAAGTCACTATATTTCTATATTGATATGTGACTTCTATTTTGAATGACAAATATCGTTTTTGTCTTGTGACTGTGACTTACATACGTGATACTTTGGATCGATACTTTTCTTGGTTTCAGTTACTGCTTAATTGCTATCGCTCATCTCTAATGTCGAAATCATTTTAGCCGGCTACTTTGGCGATTGGTGTTTCAGTTCTTAGTTATTTGTTGGCTCAACAACAGCCTTAAAATGTTTAAGCTGAAACCTGGCGAATGCGAGGAAGATGTCCTTCGCATGGCGGACGAATTTAACGCCGAGCGTAAGAATAATCCCAATTTCCAGCCAGCGGCCGCAGCTGTGCGCGTGAACAAACGTGAGTCTGGCAATAAGCATAAAATAAAATAGTTATTGGTATTATTTTTCTCATACAAAAGTGCCAACAAAATCATTGTTTGCGCTAAGGCGAGAACAGAGTAGTCGCGAAGGCGTTGACAGCTTAAGTACTGCTAGAGAATTTACGCATATGGAATTGTGTCTAATGCAAACCGCGGAGTCGCATGAAGAACGTAAATTCATAGACAAATATTTTGCTCAAAAAAAAGAAGACAGCTTAAGAAGTGTTAAAGAATTGTCAAAAAAGCAAAGGAAGAACTCAGAAGAAGAGCGTGAATTCATTGAGAATTTGGACAGGGAAGAGAATATTTCGGAGATTCTACAGATTCACGAAATAAACAATATGTTGGGCGGTCGCTATGATGGTAACAAACAATCAATCAGCCTGATTGGTGACATTATCGAACGCAGAGAAGCGGCGCAGCGAAAAGCCTTTCAGGCCCAACAGCAAAATAAGGTAAGCATTAATGAAATTAGCAAATGTCTATTATAAGCAACTTCTCATTGTCAAAAAAGCAAAAGAAGAACTCAGAAGAAGAGCGTGAATTCATTGAGAATTTGGACAGGCAAGAGAATATTTCGGAGAATCTACAGTTTCACGAAATAAACAATATGTTGGGCGGTCGCTATGATGGTAACAAACAATCAATCAGCCTGATTGGTGACATTATCGAACGCAGAGAAGCGGCGCAGCGAAAAGCCTTTCAGGCCCAACAGCAAAATAAGGTAAGCATTAATGAAATTAGCAAATGTCTATTATAAGCAACTTCTCTCAATAATTTCGCGAAAAAAACGTGTGATTCGGAGTCCGAAAAAATGTGACAGATGTCATCTTTTTTATTTTCATTTTCAAAATGGCGGTCCATTGTTGGTTTTCTTTTTGCGAATTTTGAAGAGGTTGATTTCATAGTAATCAATTGATAACAGTATAGTTAATAAATAAATGACTACTTCACAGCCTGGCAAAAAATCAAGTATTTTTGCCCAATCATTCGGTAGGGACGAAACAAAAATCAACCGCATGCGCTCGGAGCACATGGATAAAAAAGTGCGTACAGCACGCAGTGCAGTGGTTCAAGATGCCAAACTGTCAAAGGAACTACACAACGAAAACATGACACTGCTTACACAACAGGCAGAGTCGCACATCTTGGCGGAACGCCAACAGTTGATTAATACATTGGGTATGTATAGGTGTATTCTATTGCGCAATAGTCAATTGATTTTTAAATACATTTTTGTTTGCCATCAGATCCTAGCATTGTTAGCTTCCTCACCGCAGCGCGTGCAGCTGCTCAGAGGCTAACTTTTCTGGAGTCAAATGTGCCAAAGCCAACTGCTCCGATTTCTGCTCCCATCGAGTCTCAGCCTTTATTGGAACCAACTTTGCTATCCCAATCAAATCCAGCACATCAGTTGCTCCAGCAGAGTGATAGGGAAGACTGGGTGCATTTTAATTTGATAGAAGACCATAAGCTGGCCTGGATGCGGGATATACCCACAAAGCTGGCCGAGCTACAACCAGGCAATCAATTTAATGCCAGATTTGACTGGAAGGGAGTTTTGTTGCCGCACTCCATGGATGAGGTGTCTCAAAATACGGATGACCGCGAGCTATATTTGCACGGTGAGGAGCCCAGTCGCCCTGGATACTCACTGCAGGAACTGTTTCGCTTGGCGCGGTAAGTTTAGCATTGCCACTTCTACTGTTTGTACTGAAATTAACATTCCTGTTTGCAGCTCAACGGTATTGCAGCAGCGAATTTCGGCGTTTGGAGCCATTGCGGGTATTTTCAATATATATAATCAGGGCTTCTATGATGAAGTGCTCACATTGCCCATATCGAAAATGTTCTTCCTCCTGCGCTACGGGCTGGATGACAACACAAGTGCACAGATTGAAGTTGTGAGCAGAGCTTTAGCCAACCTGTTCTACAACGAGGCGGACGAAGTGCTGCTCGATCATATATATGATAACGCCTATTGCCATTGGCAGCCAATGCTGCAGGTACTAACCGATGGCGATGACTCCAGCGATCCCACATCGGTTGCCTTTCTGCAGCGCTATATGACGCTGTTGCGCACCAATGAGAAAGCTGTGAACACCGATGTTGATAATACTCAGATGAGCATGGACGACTTTCAGCTGGCTGAAACGGATCTGATCGATTGCCTGCTGCGATCGAATATCTTACAGCGCATCAAGTAAGTCTGCATGGGTTTGTGTATTTCTATATACATTATTAAATCGAATACTTGTTATACCCTGAACCCATTAAAAATGGGTAAAAAGGGTATTATGGATTTGTGCAAAAGTATGTAACAGGCATAAGGAAGCATCTCCATATAAAGTATATATATATATACCATATAAAGTATATATATTCTTGATCAGTATCAACAGTCGAGTCGATTTAGCCATGTCCGTCTGTCTGTCTGTCCGTCCGTCCGTCCGTCCGTCTGTCTGTATGAACACGCGGATATCAGAGACTACAAGAGCTAGAGACTTCATATTTGGAATATAAGTTCTCGTAATGCCGGGACAGATCAAGTTTATTAAAATTTATCGATAACTCGTCCCGTTCAAAAGTTATCGATAAATTTCGATTTCAGACCAGCGTTTTTGGGCTATAACTTACAAGTTATAAGAGCTAGAGGCCCCTAATTTGGCATGTATAATCTCGAATAGCATACACATGTAACACTTTTTGGATACCACCCCCAATCCCCCCAAAAATTCAAAAAACTCATTTTTGAAGGTATGACCTTGCAATTTGGTTTGGTCACACATTTTATAGCCAATGTTATGTCTTACAAATTTCAAAAAGATCGGACAATAAACACAGTTATTTAAGATTTAACTTTCCATTGTGTGGGGCTCAGTGAAAAAGCAAGATAACTGCTTAAACCGTTTTCACAGCTTGCAGTAATGTGTGGTGTGTTTGTTTGTATACACACTATTAGGCAAGTATGAATGGATGTCAGAACTGGGTTCAGGGTATCTCCTAGTCGGGCAGTCCCGACTAGAGCACTCTTACTTGTTTTTTTCTTCACAGTTTTATATTGAGCAGTGATCGTCCTGAAAACAGCACAGTCCAGTCATTGCTAAAGCTGCTCATACGCATTGCACGCACAAATGCGACTGTAGCCAGGCAATTGGTTGAGAAAACAGAACTTTTAAATGTGATTTTCGACAACTTTATGCCCGAATTGACGCCGACCAGTAAGTGTTCAAATAACTAATGTATCTGCCCATTTATACATGTATGTTGTTATATGCCCAAACCAACAGCTGCTAAAATGACAGCGCAGTCTACGTTTTACGGTCATCCTCAGTATCTGTGCCTAAAGTTGATGCGTGTCCTGATTTGCCAGCATTTGGACATAGCCAAACAACTGGCGACTGATGTATTTATCAATCGTTTAAAAGGCTTTTTATTCTATCGTGGTGATATAAAGGTACGCATTTGTATATAAATTCAGCTATAACTTCTTATTGTCAATATTTCAATTGCAGGGTAAAATAATACGTGTTCAAATCGAAGCGCTGCGCATTCTCCGTTGCCTGCTAGTGCTACGCGTTGTGGATAGTGAATTGTACAGGTGCGTTTTGTCCTAGACAAGTAAATCGGTTACAGCGGCCGTTATGAAGGCCCTATCCGTTTCCATATAACATCGCACCGATTGATATGCGGTGTCGCAACCATCAACGCCCTCTGCATTCGCGTAGACGAGAAAGCAAGGGCAAAAGTGAACTTTAAATTAGTTGAGCATAATTGAAACACTTACTTTTCGTGCCACATGTATTGACTAAATTCATAATCTGGGCATGCAGTTCCACTGGCAAAACTTCCACCAAAGCATCCAAGTGCATGTTGTTATCATTGTCCATCTGTGGGTAATGCGAGAGCTTAGAAAATGTACTTAATGGATTGCAAATTAGAACGCTTTCATTTGAGATTTGATTATATTTAAATAGTCAAATGAAAAGTTCTAATTGTCGAGCGATTTCTATGTGGCTTTACATACGAGACCAAACATTTCAAACATGCAGTGTAGAAAGCACTTGAAGGTCGGATCAGTTGGTAGGGTTCCCTTGTGCGCCTCAAGAAATAGTTCTGTAATATCGCCAGTCGTTGAAAGTGGTTTATCGTGATTACTTTATTACTTCAAGTGCGGCTTACCTTCAGTGGCGCCCGTTTTAGCCATGCAGCGTATATGCATCTTTTTCACCTGTTTCTTGACCACATCCGGTATATCCAGCTGTGTGAGAGTGTTTAGTTTAGCACAAAAATTTTAGTTCGAGTAGAAACTTACCGCATTTTGTGGCGTTATAACAAAGCACACAACGAGCAGCGCCAAAGTAAGGCTCAGGGTCTTGGAGCACATTGCGAAAACACCCAATTGAAATAAAACTAGTTAAAAATGGCAACTGAATACCAGTAGTTGTTGCGCTCACCTCCAACTAAGAGCTGTCCGAATAGATGTCTACTTATATAGCATCGAATGTCAGTTGTGGCAACAAAAAAAAAAAAAAAAACAGCATACCGGAAATAATAGCTATTATTCTGCACTACAATTGTATTGTGACAGACAATTCCTGCCTGCGCTGCGTCAACTGCTTGATTGGCACTATAATCATTGCATTTTCGATGTGGGCGGTCCTTCGATTATACGCCAGCACGCAGCTGCCCTGCTGTCGGCGATTGTGGCCAGCGGCGAGAGCGGCGTTTGCGACATTGATGCGCAAAAGCTGTTACTGGAGCAGTTGCATAACTGCTGCTGTCTCTGGATGCACAAGGCGACACTCAGCGACAGCCTTAAGGATGTGAGTAAATTGGTAGTGGAACCCTTTAAGCAGCTAACTCAAAATGTATCTATATACTCCATTTCAGTACTCGCAATTGACGCTCTTGAGCACATCTGTATATGCAGTCGATTGGTTTTCGTTTAATGGCCATCAGGGCGCAATGTCCTTTAAACAGTTCCTGGACAAGATTCTGCCGGATTTTGTGCAGTCGCCGGGATTTGTTGAATGTGTGCGGCAGCTAGCGTGAGTAGCACTCGGCCGATTTGACAGGCCTTTTGATCGGTTAATCAGTTTTAATGACTACCTATCCAACATCACCACCCACAGACCGAACTCTATAATTTTGCGCCACTTGCCTGATCGGCGCAATGTGCACGCGCCGCTGCCAAATGTGGGCGCTGTCTTGATGAACGACTATGGGCCGCAGCTGATCATTACGAATACCTATCCAGTGCACTTATTGAGTAATATTTGGTCGCTCCTTGCGATGCCGCAAAATGATGTCTTCCAGCCGCTGCTGCTGGCACTGATGCAGCCGACGGTCATGGAGCCCTTGGTCGGATACCTAGAACTTATGAGCAAGCGTCTAGATCGCTTGATGGCCAGCAATTTCTATGCTCGCAGCGAGCTTAAGTTTCTCTATCAGCTGCTTGCCACCGATGGCATAGAGACCTATATGTCCGACACGCAGCTGCTGCAGCTGGTCTACAAGTATGTGTCCTGTCTGAGCACCGCTCACGCCCTGCAAATGAGGTGCATACTCGATACGTATATCTTTAGAGGACAGTACGTTAAACTGGATGCGATGTCTTCACAGGCGCTGCAATGCACCTGCGAGGAAGTTATCAAGACGCAATATATAGCAGTAAGTCAATGTATATCATATATGTAGGTAAATATCGCATATAACACTTGATTTGTGCTTGTTGCAGGACAACAAGGATCCCACGCTGTCGCTCTGCTATATTCAAGCGCCCATTCTTACGCCCGATTGGCCTTACTATGAGCTGCGTGTTATACTCAACGACTATTTGCAAAATGAAGAGCAGGAGGAAGATGTCGAAAATTCAGGTAAGCCGTCATGCAAATCTCTATTTCTGTTATTTTACTCTAATGCTCTAACCTCCCACAGAGAATGAGGTGGTGCGCATGACTTTTACGTTCGTGCAACAGCTGGAGGAGCTGGGCTTGCAAATTGTCAGTCCACTCGAGAAGCTGATGTATCTGATGATCGCTTTTATGGGGCCGGACAGTCAGTTTCTGGAGCCCGACCTGCATAATCTGCTAAACGATCAGCTGCTTAACTTCTACCAGCAGAATATTAAGCACACTTTCGACTTTGAGGCCACGTTCGAGGACAAGGCCAATTTTGAGCCACTGTACTATCTGTTTGTGGACCACTTTGAGGCGGCCAGCTACGGCGATGAGCTGTTTAGCTCACTTGTGCTGCTGCCGCTGGCTCAGAAGTATGATAATAAGTGGCGCCGTCGCATCTGGTCCGAGCATGTGCAGGCAGTGCGCTTCCTAAACTGTGACCAGAGTTTGGTATGTGCGCAGAATAATATTCTAGCAAGCACTGTATAATGTTATGCTTATGCCTTTTAGTTGATTGGTGGCCTGGACGCTTATCTGCAGCCTGTGGAGGAAGAACCCTCGCTGGTTAAACTCTATGGCGATGCACTGGAGCGCAAACTGGTGCGCCCTGGCAGCATTGCCTATAAAATTGCCCGACATCATTTCAACAACTCGCAAGCAGTAAAGAAAACTAAATACTTTTGAGCATCCATTTGCAAACAATTACAAACATTTAAGAAGCGACTCCTTGGGCTAAGTTTGTTGCCGTGACATAGCGAGTAATTTATTCGAAATACATATGTACAAATAAATCGTTTACTTATAATTCAAACGTGCTCGGATTATGTTTCTGAGGATTGCAGGCCAAGGGCATAATGCTACATAGCTTATATAGAAAGCAATTAATATTGCCGTATTGTTTTTATACAAGGCCTGGGATTGTTATTCAATTAGCTGCTTGAGTGGAATTAATGCACTATTGTATAAGAGCTGTACGAAAGATCTATGTGTGTCAGTCTTAATTGCATGAGCGTTAACTGTTAACTGTTTCTAGCAGGCTGCCCGCTGCAGAGAACTTCACTATCACCCTCAATTAATTAACATCACTTGACTTATTGACAACCGACAACCGTCGCACTGCTGATAAAAATATATGTAATTATAATGAACGCAATTGAAAGGCCGCCAGCTAATTAAATTATACGCCAAATGTATATACATATAGATATATATATATATTTGTGCATTTGTGTGTGCGTGTGTGTGTGTGTATGTGTATTGTGTGCACAACTAGAAAGACCCACAGTCAAATGTCAAGTCGTAAGGTCTTTGTCGTGTGGCATGAAGCGTATGAGTAATATATAATAAATGATTTATGCTTAAATAATCATCACCTTAAGAAGTAGTATCACAGTCGTTGCTGTTCTTCTTAGTTTAAAGAGACTGTCGTCCTCAAGGTCATTAACATTTAATTAGAATCTTATCCAATTGAAGTCTTGTTAGACTGCTGGATGTGTTCCTTTCACTCCTACATAGTATATACAAAATTCGTAATAAGTGTGTTTGCATATGTGTGTGTGTTTGGGTCCTTCTTGTTTGCAACAGTGAATTGCAAAACAACCTCAGGAGTTTTGAAAATTGTATTACCGAAATTTATGAAGGGGCATACCCGAATTTTTTGTTTCCGTAGTCAGCTTTTGCTAAGCTTTCGAGAGTTGCTCGAGTTTAAACTCATGCTCATATACATACATATGTAGTATGATGGATGTATTCGCATATCTCTACAGTTTCGCACCAGTTGGGTCTACATATGTGTACTTATGTAATGTGTATGCTTGTGTGTATGTAAATAATTTGAGTTTGATTTATTAGCAGTTTTTCTTTCTTTTTGGTTTTGTTTCAAAAGAAATTTGGGGCAACGCTTTTCTTTTTGTCGCCTTCTTGCTTGCCAGCAAGGATAAGGATAATAAGTGTGAGTAGCCACAATCTAAAATTTACATTTAATTTAAATTTTATATTTATCATTTTGTTGGTTAAGCGCATTTGTTTGCTTGGTTAGCAGATTTGTCTTGCATAACTCATAACAAGGTGTAGAGGAAGCTGAATAGAGCCTTAAGGCTTTTGCAACACCTTAAATAATTAAATAATAATGCTCGTTTATTGATGCCATTTACATATCAGAGCATATCAGCAGGACCTCTGTTATTATCACAGTCTCTACAATTAAGCGCTTTTCTTTTCCGCAATGCAATTTAAGGCTTAACGCTCATAACTGCAGTTGTAAAGTGGAATTGCAGTTTAATATACATACATATATGCAGTATGTGTACATATTTGCATGCAAATTCCATTATATTTGTTTTGAGCACACTCGAGGGGAAACAATATATACTAGCTACTCTGCCATGTTGAAACACAAAGCACTTCAAATAAAAGTTCGTTCAATAACTTGTGTTTGTGCCAAAGTTTGATTTTTATTACTTTTAACTGGGTTGAGTTAGTTCACTGAGTTCGCGAAATTCTGTGAACTTTCATTTAGTTTTTGACCAGAGTATAAAATCTTTTTAAATAGTAAAAACTTAAAAGCTTAAAAACATTAGAACGATAATATGAAGAGGGCTTGACTTACAGTTATAATATATGGGTTTAGTCTTCAGAAGAGTACATGCTTTTAAATTTTAATTTTAAAAAATTTACAAAGCTTAAATGTAGAGTAAATTAAGAGGTAAAACCATAAACAAAATGGTTTGTAGCTTCAAAATCAATTAAGTTTTGGCAAAGTTATGTCAGTTTGAAGTTTTCAAAGGGAATTTCTAGAATGCCAAAAAGCTCTTTACAAGCTAAAACTTTTGTTATTTGTGGCCTGATTTTTAGCTCAAAAATGAAACTCCCTAGAATCGGTATTATGGATTTTTTTACTAATTATGACACCAACAATCGATTAAGAAAAATCCCGCGAATAAATAAATAATTTTTTGAAAAACAGTAAGGGGAGTAAAGGTATTTTTCGGAAAAAGTAAAATTAGCCTAGAACTTCAAAGTCGGTTAAATTTTGGCAAAGTTATGTGAGTTTGAAGTCTTCAAAGGGAATTTTCAGGGGCTCAATTGCAGATTACAGGAAATATGTACAGATAAGTAACAGTGAATGAATATAAGGGCTGTGTTCGGGGTATTCCCTAGTTGGGCAGAGTCGACTAGAGCACTCTTATTGTTTTATTTCGAGTGGTAGAGTAGTATGAACTATATATGTTTATTGGTTAGAATTACATCAGAATGTGTGGACAAATGCTATTTTTAGCCTTATGTACTTAAGTACATATTTACATTGCACTTATGTTACGCTCGAAACGAATCCGCTGTTGCCAACGAATCCTTTGCAAGGGTATAAAAACTAACCACCCTATTAGCACAGGAGCAGGGAGAAAGAAAAAAAACGTTCATGGTGGTGGCAGACACGGGTAGACAGAGCCGTAGACAAAGTCGTCGTTAACGGAAGCGGCGCCTCTAAAACCGGCAATCTACAAACGCACAAACATATGTATAGATATATATAGTATATATGTATGTGTATGCGATTGTGGAACTACAGTTGTCACTCATAACTCCATGCGCGTTGAGCGGAATTTTCAGTGTTGCACGTCCCAGCGATTTGTCATCGATCACGTCACGTCACGTCGCGTCACACAACACCACAGAGCTAGCTAGCTAGCTAAGTTTGTGTGTGCCCCGAGTGGAAAATGTGTGTTAGAGCGCGCCGTTTGGGTTCGGTGGTTTTTGCGGGCTCGTTGGTTCCGTCGGTTCCGTCGGTTCCGTGGCCGCTTTCTGATATTCAGTATTCAGTATTTTTCTGCTGATCGCGCGAACCGTTTCGTTTCAGTTACTCTTTGGCTCTCTGCACGTGCGGTGGCTGCTTTTTTCGGATTGGCTTCGCCCTTGCCACCACAACTCAATACTTTGATACTGTGCTGGTCGCGTCTTGTCTGTCTATAGTTGAAGTACATTTCACATTTCCTCCAGTGAAAACGAAAATAATATAAATAAACGCTGCTGCATAAAAAATAGCTATTCACATACATATATGCCCAAAGAAAAAGAGAAAACAATATTCATGTGTGTGCATAGCTATTTATTTTTGAACAGAGACCCACAGGCGGGTGTTTTGTGTGTGTGCTTCTCAAGTGATCCATTCGCCAAGCCGACTATTACTACTCATTATCTTCGAAGCACTCGTAATTAGTGTAAAAGGTGGCTATACCAAGAAAACCAAAAGTGCAGTACATGAGTAAAATGTTTAAGTGACGAAAAAGTTGATCGTGTTTCTTTCCACAGTAGAGTTTCGTATTTCCAAGATTCACGTGTGCCACAAACTTGTTATATACTTAAACACACACACACACACATGCACAATAAGTTAATGTATGGTACAAAGCACTTATTTTGTTATTGTATATTCTTGGCTGTTTGTTTCTTGCCTTCTGCTGATAGTAAGCATTTGTTGGTATTGAATTTTTTGTGTTTCGCTTACAGATTTTTGTATTTTGTTTCGTTTGCTGCACAGATAATTCGCACACCGACAATAAACTGTTTGCATAATTGTTTGTTTGACTTTAGCTGAACAACGGCAACAGCAAGTTTATTTACCATATCTGTCACTATACAAATATATACGTATGTATAGTGTTTTTGTGGAGTGAAACCGCATCTAAAAGTTACAATTTATAAAGAACCGTCCACAAAAAGCTCGTTCTTAATAGGATTTAATTGGATTTGAAGACATTTTGGTAAGTTAAACAAGCAAAACCTTAAGAAATTAGTCAATTAACTTGGGTTTCTGTTATATCTTAAAAACTTTTTTGTTTTCATATTAACTGTTTGGTTTTGTGGTCAAACATCCTGCTCAAACTTAAAGTGCCTATTGTTTCTTTTCTTAAGTGACTGCTTAAGCCACATTTACATTTTTAAATGCTACTACAGATATGTATGTATATATAAACCTCTATATTGTAGTCTGACCCCGACCCGAAAAAGTTCGCCTAGCTCAGCGTTATCAAAAACAATATTCAGCATTTAAAAGAAAGTCTTCGCTTAAGAACGTGACATATGTGTATATATATATATATATATATTGATATAAATTATATTTGTTGTAGTGCTTAAAGTGCCGCTTAGTTTAAATGCACTTGAACTTGAAAGCTGTAATTGTTATCTTGCGGATCTGCTTTTAAGCTATGTCAAAATATACATAGTTCAGATGTAATGCCAGCGTTTCCCTAGTCGCACTTAGTAGCACTTTTTAGTTTGGGATAGTCTCTCAGTAGTCAGTACTTAGTACTCGAGTCGATGTCTGTCTGGCGTTTTATCATTGCCGTGAGTGACCGTGGTTCACATCAGAGTATTTCCTAATCGGGGTGAACTTAAGTGCTTGTAATGTGTAGAATAAAGCGAGCTTTCGGGCACAGTTTACGCTCACTTGCCCAACATATATAGACGAAGGTATATAGATGTACATATGTATATCTAGTATGTTCTAGTCTCCACTTACTTGCACTTGTACATACTCGTATGAATGCACTTGCAAATGCAATGTGATCGGTAACATGCCGTCGCGTATATGCTTACATTTCTACACTAGCCCAAGAAAGTATCCATATCTAGCAATGTACAACGTTTGTTTTATTATTGGAAGAGGGCTTCCTTCAAAATTGTGAAACTCAAAACAATGCAGAGTCCAACTAGCAACTATTGCAAGTTCTAAAAGATAACATTTTTTCGTTGATAAAAAAGTCTGCGATATGAATTGCCGATAACTTGAAGGTCTGAACATGTATCACAATATCTCAATTTAATTAACAGTGTTCTTACATTATTTTTTTATACAAGACAAATGCATGTAAACTTTACTTTAATTAATTTTATGTGAGACACAGCCCTGATTTTTGCCAGTGCTTATCGCTTATGTCATAAGGGCTACACCTGCTGAGGGATCAAATTCACAAAAAAGGTTTGCTTCCAGACTTTCCTGTTACTACTGCATCTGCCTTCAAATGAGCTGCGCTTGCGCTCTTTCTCCAATCAACCCTTGACCAGTGGAATATGCAATCCAAAGGACTCGTCCTTTTTTAAGGGTTTGTGTTTGAAGACTGCAGCCCAAACATACATATGTATGTTTAGTTATTCGTAACGGAACTGTGGGGACGCAAGCCGAAATAGTGCACATAAATCTTTTCTTAAAATTTTTTCTATACAAAAAACCATTTACATTAAATGCTGATAAAAAATGCCAAAAAAATATGCGGGTGCAAATTCAAAGAATTTACTTATTATTTAACTTTTATCTCCGAGTTTGAGTTTCAATTACCGCGCAGTTTGCTCCACTGTGCACAATCGCGAAGCGTGGCGGGAAACTTGAACCCGGCTCAGATTCCAATTCCCCGATGAAAGATAGCCAAGCTGCAGACGCAATCTGTTTGATGTGCATTCGTCGACCTATCGACAGACATAATCCGAATGCAACTAATGGCCTAATGGCCTCTGACTTCTGACTTTGACTTCTCGCTGGAGACAGCGGAGACAGCGCTGGGAATAACGTTAGAGCAAGTGGCGCCAGCGAAGGCTTTTCATGTCAGCAGCAGACAATAAATAAAGACACAAAATGACAGTGTACAAGCAGTGGCGAAAAAGAAAGCACAAAGAAAAGTCATAGGAATACGAATGTTGACTCTGGGGCAACAATGCAAAGCCGACAGCTAAACTATTAAATCATTGACCTTGCGAACCTTCCACAAAGAGCATAGACGACAGTCGGCTATGGCTATGGCAACAATAACCGACTGCAGCCGCCGATAACTGAGGTGGGTTGGGTGGTTGGACTGATGTGGTTGGCTGGGGGGTCGGTTGGGTGGTTGGGTGGTTGGGTGGTTGGGTGGTTGGGTTGATAGGCGCGCTCACAACGGAAATGCTCGGCACAGCGACTTGGAAATTATGCAAGCAACGAAAATAGCAATCGCCGCTCACTGAAACGCGGACAATTTTCACCTTTTCGCCGCATTTTCCGCTTTTAATCAAGATTTATGGCAATTGACGGCACAACGACAGAAGGCGAGCGACTCGCAAAGCGTGGGCTGGGCCTTTAAGGCGCGGGGTACGCTACTGCAAAAAAAAAACAGCAAAAACAGAGAAAGGAAATGGCAAAAAGTGCGCTCGCGTTTCGCTAATCAAAGCGCAAAGCGCTGCTCCCGGACTCATAAACCACATCTTCTGGTAGCGGCGATTAATTGAATACGACTTTAATTAAAATACGCCGAAATAAGAATGGGGTAGAACCCTAAGTCTGACCTCAGCGAATGAGCACAGACCACTCGAAGATTAGAATTTTGGTGCTTTGATGTATTTTTGTTTTCGTTGTTTTTGTTGCGGGTTCAATTTCGGGGAGCAAGTTTTTTAAAGAAGGTCAACCGCTCATAATTCGCCCCAGCTGCCACAAATTAAGCAGAGAAGAATATAAGCCTATGAAATTTGTTGCTTTTAATTTGTAGATTCATAAGTTGTTGAAACGAGCAAGCATCTGAAATTTATGACAGTAGGCCCGAAAAAAAAAATTGATATTTATTTCTAGGTATCGTATATTGTTATAAATTGTGCGCTGAGCTGTAAAAAATTTCAACTATGTGCTTATTGACTCTTCAAATAAACAAGGCGCACACATAATCCCATAATTAGACGGAAAGGCAGTCAGAAATGCTAGGCTAAAATACTTGAAAGTATTTACGAGTATTAGCCGATGAGTTAAAGTACTTGCTATGAATTTCACATTTTTGCAAATCGTTTTATTTTTTCGTAAGCCCCTAATACATTATTTCAAATTGTGTGCTTATTATTTCAATATAATATAAATGGCTTTTTTCGTCGGCAGCTGCTGTCGCCATGTGATTTACATAAAAAGCTTTTCAGCAGAGTGTCGGAGGAGAAAAGTTCTTGATTAGATGTCTCAATATTGGGCTTTGATTTTAGTCAATTTCACTAGCTTCAAGTTTTACCTAACTTACATTTAAGGTTTCTATTTGGCTTAGCCATGATTATGTATATATTACTAACGGTTGCATGTTGCATGTTCGAAATTATGTTTGTTGCGTGTTTAAGTGTAGTTCCCCATTCACCATTACGGCTCAAATTGGTTTGGGCAAAAGTATTTAGCAACTAATAAGTATATAAGACTTAATTATAATTTCTCTACTTTGAGTACTATGCAAGTAAAAGCAATTTAATAAACATATATTGACCCGTTTATTTATAGAGTATACTATTCGACATGTAAAAATGCTTATTGCATATTGTTGTATCTAGCAACTAACAAGTTTATAAGACTTAGTTAAAATTTCTCTACTTTGAGTACTATTCAAGTAAAAGCAATTTAATAAACATATATTGACCCGTTTATTTATAGGGTATATTCGACATGTAAAAATGCCTTTTGCATATTGTTGTATTTAGCAACATATAATTATATAAGACTTAGTTAAAATTTCTCTACTTTGAGTACTATTCAAGTAAAAGCAATTTATTAAACATATATTGACCCATTTTTGTATAGGGTATATTCGACATGTAAAAATGCTTATTGCATATTGTTGATACGTGCGCAACTTAAATGTAAATAAGAGTACACTTAAAATGCTGAAAATTAATAAATGTTAGCTTTTGTTAGCTTTGCTTGAAGTGTTTCTGCTTCTGGGCTTCTGGAATGAAATGAATTTTGTTAGCAGCCAAGCAGTTCGGTTCTCACATGATCGAATTGACTGTTACTTACGGTTATAAAAAAGTGTCGTAAACTACAGCTGGGCGCAATTGGCATACCTCACTAAAAGTAAATCAGCACGAATTTGAAACTTGCTCGATTTATTTTCCGTTAACTTTGATTTTAGTTTGCTAAATTATGAAAAGCTTGTAATACGCTTAATCGCTGGACGTTTTATGACTTGGAATGAATTTCGTTTTGAATGAGTTTTGGCTGAGCAACTTTCTTTATTGCCCAGCATTGAAGTGACCATAAAAGGGAATGCCGTGAAAACAATTTTCCTTATGCTCGTAATACTTTCTTTTATTGACCTTTTAATGCTGGCAGCATTCATTGTTTGGTTCTGCTACTTATATATGGATATATATGTTTTTGTAGATTTTGGCACTTAATTTATGCTGCCACAAATGAAGCAAATAAAAGCTGCAGTCACAGCACACACACACACACACACACACACAGACACCCACTAAACACACCCACGTAGCCAGAGGAAGCCGTATCCGGGTATCCGGGGACAGCCGGGGACAGCCGGGGACAGACTCCCGGGTACTTACCGAATGGCATTCCATTTCTGAGTCGTAAATATATGCTGCCACAAATTTACGACTTTAAATCATAAAAAAACATCGCTTATTGGAATCCAGCTTTACCCAAAAGACCTACACAATACCTATACATGCATACATATATATATATGTATATTTGTCAGTCCACAGGCGCCTTTCAGCTGCTTCGCAGTCGAGTTGTTCACAGGTTTCCTGTTTGCGACATAAAAACTCGCGAAATAATATTTATGGCACTCTTCAATGCAAATTTACAGCCGAAAAATAATATGGAATACTCTCTCTCTCTTTCGCACTTATATTACCAAATGTGGCGCACAAAAAAAAGAGGAAGCACGCAAACTGGGCGACTTTTTGGCTACTGGAGCCGTTAAGGCTCAAATGTTGCAAGCTTTTATGGCTTTGTGGTTATTGAAAGAAGTTAAACAATGTTGCACATCAGATATCAGTCATCGTTTGCCTGCTTCTAATTCAATGATGTAATTGTCTTATAAATTGCCATTAGTAGACTGTTATTTAACAAACATGAAATCTTTCAAATTTTGATATGTAGTTTTCTGTAACTTAGCTTTAAGTTTGATTCAATATTTTCGTTGGAAACTTCCATTTAAAATTCACATCTTGCTCTGCTCCTATTTATAAATTCTGTTAGAACCGCTGAACTAAAAATACTGATAGTTTAAAGCTGTATAAATGCTAATAAACGTTAACAAATCGATGAGCCCTTTTTTTTGATTGTACATAAATTATACATTTATTTTAAAGGGGAAAAATTTGTCAAAAACGTTGTTTTAATATTTGTTCTATGAAATTAACATTTCTTTGTAGCACTGATTGAAACCTGTTGAGTTTTTTCGTTTTATTTTTATTTCTAAGTTTAGCTTGGTCATCTTTATTCATTATGCTGGAATATGTTTGAAGCATAACGAAAAAAAGCAACCAAAATTAAGCATCTTTTTATTGTTTCAAGCAAAAAACTGGTTATTAGATGAAGATTGAGCTGTGTTGCTGTGGCGGTATAGAATTATATGTTTCTTTATAGGAATGCTACTGAGATTGGGCCCTATTTGTTTACATCAACGGCCTAGAAACAGTGTCAATCACCCTGTGTAGCTTGCCTGCGGATGGCATATAAAAAAATTAATATGCAAGTCATTAGGGTACTGAAAGTTAACAGGGTATCTTAGTGGAAAAAGAAACTTTCGCTGCATACTCGTAAAACAATTAAGCAGTTTACGTGGGCAGCAATTAATATTCGCTGCTTTAACTATAATTAGCAAATATTTTTTTTTTGGGAACTTACAATAACTGAGAAAGAAAAGTAAATTTTGTATTAAAATCAAACCAAAGATCAGATCGCTTCAGTTTTGTCAGAGTTAAGTTAAGGAATGGCAGCGTTTATTTCTTACTTTTTGTGCTTTAATTAGAATGAAAGCAATATTATGCTACTTTACTTCTAATTAGATGCCAAAATGCATAAATGTCAGATTAAAAGCGAAAAGTTGCCCCTGTTTAAAAAAAACGCTCTTCAATGCTTGGGGAAAAAAAGCGTATTAGATTGCTGGTCGTTAATCAGCTAAAATGTCAAAGGATGCTGCGTTGTAATCCCCGAACTTTGACTGGCTTGCTAAAGAAATATAATGGGATCTATGTGCTAGCCTTCAACCGGCTATATTTAATACTAAACAGTTTGCCATTTACAGCTTTAAGCATTAGGTTTATTGGACTACGCCCAGGCGAATCTAAACACGCTTGACTTGCTTAACTTTTGTTGTATGTTTTTGACACTTCTTTTTGTGAGTGTGTGTGTGTGTGTGTGTGTGTGTGTTGGCTGCTGCCATTCTGTCATTGCTTATGTTATTTCGCAGGATTCAGCTTGTTAATCAGCTTTGATGTGCATCACCCACACACACACACATATACAAACTTCCTGTTTACTACATATATCGTTGGCTTATGTGTCCACCTCTCCACATGTTTTGATGAACGACATATAGATGCGTGGGCGGTGAGGTCGTGGGCGTGGCAGGTTGCGGACACAAGCGGCATGCCTGTCGAAAAGTTTTCTTTCTGTGCGTGCCCCATACTGATTACCATTCGGACATGTATCGCATCTAGTAGAAAAACGATTGATATCAATATTAGGGCAACAACTTTGGCTATCAGCAATTCGACACGGAAAGGCACGTTCAAACGCTCATCACAATACATGACCCATGATCTTCTATCGTCCATCGTCCATCGTCCATCGTCCAATATTGGCCCATTGTGTTGATGTTTTGTCATTAAGAGCTGCTGCATCAGCAGCAACAGCGGCTCTTAACTTTTCGCGTCATCATATTTTATTGCTGCTCTTTTTTGGTAAGGTCTTGTAATTGAGGTCATGTAATAAAATATATGTAATTTATATATATTTTTATGGCCCATGGTCAAGGTGTTAGTATGTACTTGTAAGTTAATAGCTTGTGTTGACTTTCTTTAATGACAGCTTTAAGTGTTAAGGAGTAAAATATACAAAAAATACATATCCTTAGGCTATTCTAATTTCCGAACAAAAACTCAACTCTTTACGAGCATGTTACAAAGTTAAATTTATCTCATGGCCATTAAGCTGAAGGCGAGCATTTAATTCGGCCATATAGCCAAGGGCGTAGCGCCGACTTTATATGACGGGGGTCGGCCTCAATTGTGGCCCGCAGAACCACCGAAAGTAGTAAAAATCTTCTTTTATTGTGGCAATTGAAATGCGAATGGGCGTTGAATTGAGCAATGAAAAGAAAGCAAAGCGTAGCTAACGCTTAAATACGCATACGCATAGTCGTCCAATAGGCCAAGCAAAAGAAAACAAGTGGGAAAGGCTTATCTTCGGCGTGCCGAAGATTTTATACTCTTTTCAAACCTTTAGACAATTTTCGCTCTATAAAAATTGATATCATATGAATTTAAATTTTCTATTGTAATATTAAATTTATTTCCAGTTGTATAGCAGCTATAAGATATAGTGATCCGATCCGGCCGGCTCCGACAAATGTGCTGTCCCTTTGAATAATAAGTCTCTGTGTAAAGTTTTATCACGATAGCTCAAAAACTGAGGGACTAGTTTGCATACACACAGACAGACAGACAGATGGACATGGCTAGATCAATTTGGTTTGTCATTCTAAGCATACTTTTGGGGGTCTACGACGCTTCCTTCTATGTGTTACAAACTTCAGCATAAACTGAATATACTATTTTCTTCGAAAAGAGTATAAAAAGAAGCGAAGCAAAAGTTAAAAGCTTGAGAACAACAACAATAGCAGCCATAATACAAGAATCGTTGGCGAAATCACCATCGGGAGCAATTGGGCCATTAAAAGTGGGACAGCGCCTCTTTAGCCAGCAGCCAGTGTTTTTTCCCTTTCGGCTCGGACAATGGCAACAACAACAACAACAATTATTCAGATAAGTTTTTTATAACTTTGGCTCGTTGTTTATGTCGTTTATGTCGTGCCTTTTAGCAGCTGTCAAGCGATTCTGATTCTGATGATGCTGCTACTTCAAGTTAAAGCCAAGATAGAAAGGTGCCCCGCACCTGAGCTGCGGTGAGAGAATGCGAATGAATTTGTTAATAGCGCAATTAATCAGAACTTAGGTCTGAGCCAACATAAATCACGAATCTCTTTTTAATGCCCATCATTGCAAAATGGTTTCATTACAAAGAGTGCTTGCTGTTGCTGCTCCTGCTACTGCTTTTGTCCCTGGCTCCTCAGCTGCTGCCGTAAAACCTTTAACCCAACGGCCTGTCGCTTATCAGGCTCCACCTGGCGCCTTTGCAGGCCATAGGTTATCCGATGTCTTCTAAACGTGTGCCTGTCGCTAACCGATAAGCATTGTCCTTGGGACGAGTCCTGGATCTGCCTGGAAGCCAGCTTGTCTGCCAGCTGTCGCCTGACACCCTTTTGCCAGCCATCCCCCCTTCAACCTGCCATGGTCTGCAGCTGTGGCTCTGGTCTCATTGAATTAAGCGCTTAATTGCCCCAATAAATTTGTGCAAATTCCACGTAGCTCGAGTGCAAAGTTCCCACATATTCCATAGCACACAAAAAAAGAAAAACTGCATAATTGGCGTAATTATATCGCGCTTTCATTCAGGTCGTGTTTCGGCTTGACTCTTCTATGCAATGCTAATTGCTAGCTTTGTTTCGTTCGTCTCAACTTGACCCATAAATGCCAGCTGCTGCTTGGAGCACTGAGTCTCAGGACTGTGACAAATTATGGCCGCTTTGCAATCACTTGCTGTAATTCCTTTACGCGCTACGCGTTCTCACTTCATATCCTGCTGCTAAGCTCGCAACGCTCATACGCCAGGTGTGCCAAGGTGCGTTGGGTGCCTCACGTGGCAATCATTTGCTTTTGGCAGGCACTGTGAGAGACCGCTAATCATGATTAATTTGCATCAATTTGCTTGTGCTAAATTTAGCAACACGATTTATGCACGATTTTCCACACAGTGCACTTGTGCATAAACAAAATCTATACACTTATGTAGTGGCTTTTATTATATTTTTATAAGCAGAAAAGAAGAAGACAAAATGTATGAGGCCAGCAAAAAACAAATTAAAGAAATTATGCCATAGAGAATCATTTGTATTTTTTGTGAGCAGAACACAATCACAAAAAGCTTTTCCGCTTGCTCTTTCGTAAAAGGTATAGCAACAAAAATCAATGTCTGTTAAAAGAATTCAGCTGTAGTTGCCAATAGTATTTGTTGAGCAAAATTCTTTGCTGGATTCTTACAGTTTGCCATGAAAAATATTTAAAAATAAATTACTTAAATAATTCAATGCTTTTTAGCGCATACATATATACATATATACATATATACTCTGTGTTCAGCTGACCAATACATATTTGGAATAGCCATAGTCATGCCAAAGTAAATCACATAGAAATTCATTTTACTTACTGAATTATTTGTACTACATATTTGCAGGCACATATTTGCTGTAAAGCTGGAAAACATTTGTCGTTAACTAAAGTGGATGAAGGAAGCTAGCAAACGAGAAACGAATGCTTTTCCATAAAGGAAATAGACAAAGAAATTAATACAGCTGATTTACACAAGGAGCCGGAGTGCATGGGTTGAGACGGAATACCCAGAATAGCCAGAAACTTGTGTGCATTAGCCTAACCGCAGAGACCCAACACAAGCTGCCCAAAAGTTTTTAAAGCCCGGACCCGGACACAGACCCGGACACGGACACGGACACGGACCCGGACACGAGTCGCACTCATACATACATACGGTGGCAGACGGGAGGGAAACATGTCGGATACAACATCGTTTGAAATGGGCTCGGTCGATCGACCCAACCGCTTCCAAGTGAATCCTGTTAACCACCACAAGAACAACAATGACAATGACAACGAAGACCGCAAATCTCATCCGCCCCCCGCCGACGAGGTCTACCGCCGCCTGACCAACATCGATGGAGAGCTCCTCGAGGACGACACTTTCGATGCGACACAATTGCTGAACAAACAACAACAGCCCAGGCAGCAGAGGTGAGTCTGAGTCGGAGTCCTTCCGTTCGTCCTTCTGCCGGCCCAATAATTTGTGAATGAATGCAAACTTTTTGGCATTTTTGCTGTGCTTTTCTTCATTCAACGTTTGTTTTTGCCATTTTTCCTGCCATCTTTGACCCTATTATCAATGCCAGCTTGTGACTCGGCAGAAATTGCTTTGTACTTATGTGCCAGAAGGCAATTTTTGTCATTTCTAGGCACAAGTAACAAACAAAAAGTAGCTGTGCAGAATATGCCATCTAGAAGCCTCTAATTGGAATAGTTTGCCCAGTTGAATTAGGCCCAAGATTCATTAAGCTATGTGTGTGTTTATTAGGCTATGTAGGAGCTAGTATCTTCATGTACACATGCTTATGTAATATGCCGAATATTCATCATACTATATACAATTTTCATAATTGAATAAAGGTAGTATCTATGTATATGTAATATAATATGCATTTACATACATAATATGCCGAATATTCATCATACTGTATACAATTCTCATAGTTGAATGAAGGTAGTATCTATATGTAATATGATATGCTGAATAATCATCATACATTATATAATTGTCATAGTTGAATATATTAAAGACTGGGCTATCCAGAATATCGTGTAATTTAAAATATTTGTTCGCTCCTATATTTCCACAATAAACTGGCCACAAAATGAAAGCTTCAAAACTGGAGGTCATCAGTTGTAGTAAAAATCACGTACGTGCTTGCAAAACGGAATCCGATTTCGTGTCAGATTATTGAAATTACATAGTACTTTTGCAATTTGATAGAAACAAATATCGTATTGACTGCCAGGCCATTGGCTCTTTGAATTTAAACTGGATGCATCTATCAAATGGCTCAAAGTTTGTCGACCTGTTGGAAAGTTCAACAAACAGAGGCCTTGTCTTATAGCGTCTTATGCTGTCCAGCAGCAAACTCCAGAGCAAGGAGCTCACTGATCCAGAAGGGACACGCTGCAGCAGCAACAGCAGCAGCTGGCAAACAATACAACAAATCACAGCAAAAGCAATAACAATCAGTTCAGTTGTGTTTGGTATTCGATGAATGCAGTCGGGCCAGTGGCCCATTTGCCCATTTGCATAGCCAATGGCGAGTCCTTGCAGAGCTCTTAAAGGACCCTTTGCCAAGGTCATGAATGGAGAGTGAGTGGAGGCAGCATATTTTATTGGTCTGCCACTCGGACTATAAATTATCCAGCATAACCGCTAACCATAATAAAAAAGGCGGCTACTTTGCCAGTTTGCATTATTCATTGTTGATTTTATATTCGAAAATTAATTTTCCAGAGTACTGTAATTGCTACTTGGCAATTTGATTAATTGGCTGCCATTAATTAAGGCAGTTAAATTAGCTCTTTAATATTCAAAAATAATTTAGATACCTTTTGTATTTGATTACTGAAGCCATAAAACCACAAGCCGTCTTGAGCAGATATTAAACCGCTTAATTGATTATTAATTCATGGAATTGCTAATAACTGCAAATTGTACCAAATAAGCCTGGAATCGACTAAACATTCGGTGGAAGCCCCCAATTAGGATTCAATACGTTAAGTATACGTATTTATGAGTGCACACTTGCCTGCGGCTTGCAAATCTCTCTCCACTCAAACATATCTGGAAATATATGCATATATATTCGTATAAGTGAGTAGGATGCGTATTCAGAGTAGCTCCGGGCCCCATGGTCAAAGTCAATTGTTCAAGTCATGTGAATGCACACACAAAACGAAAAGCAGAAATCTGCAGGGATTCACTCAGGCACTCAGGCAGTCATGCATCGCATTATCAGCATCAGCATCAGCATCAACAACAATAAGTCAGTCACAATAATAATCAGCTAAGCCAGTCGCCGGTTTCACTTTCTCTCTCTCTATCTCCCTCTCTCTCTCTCTCTCTGTGTGTGTGTGTGTATGCTGTGTGTGATAGCTGGTGGAGCAAACTCTCCAGTTACACAGCGCAGCACAAAGAACAACAATCAGAATTTGGTATTTGGTGCAAATAATAAAATTTACTCTACCTTTAAATTTGAAATTGAGCGCAAATTAAATAAAAATCAACCCACACACACTGGACACTCCCAGTTAAATTAAATTTCCCATGGCAAACAGTTGGGAATGAGTTAAGGCGTACTTTTTGAAGCACTATACTATATATATATATATATACCATTGTTGTATTCTCCGAAAGAACTGTTTTTAACAGCCAAGGGCAATTTTTTTGCTGCTCGAAATGATTATTATATTTTTGTTATTTGTTTTAAGTCCTAGCCGTGTCAAGCACTTGGGCGTAAAATGTACATTAGTCATGGCTGCGTTGAACAGAAACCTTTTCGCTTTGCAATCCCTTTTTAAGCCGCACTTGGTTTTTGTGTTGCTTTGCAGGCAATCCATCAAGAGTAGTTTTCGCGATAAGGACAAGCCATCCCGCTTCAAGGATCTGCAGACAACAACGCGTTTTGTTGAGCCACAGAACGAGGAGTCGGACAACTCCAATGATTCGCAGGAGGAACGCGAACTGCTGGAAAGTGAATACGATACCAAGTATGGTAAAAGTTTTCGGTAAGTGCAAACCATCGAGCGATTCCGCTTAATTGCAATTGCAGCTGCAACGGCAGTTAATACTCCTCTTTTTCATGTGGCAGGCACTTTACGCGTGAGGCGCTGCCACGCCTCGATAATTATCGCAATATGATGTCCATACAGGCCGCCTACCGTCCAACGCTCGACGAACTGCACAATGCAACGCTAGTGGGCAAAGTGAGTATCCTTGTATCCTGCAAAATTGGATTTCAATTCCAGGCCGAGCTGGCAAACGGGTCACAGCTGAATTTATTGCCAGCGCCATAAAAATAATAATAATAAAGCATGTTTTACGACTGCCGGGCACAAATTTAAATTTATACCCTGCCGGTCGGAAAGAAATTCAAGACCAGGCAATGGCCTGGCATCGACTCGGAAAAGTCACAGCCATTGCCTCGTGCACTTGACACTGGGAAAACTGGAGCTGGCAGGCAAAGTGTCAAGTAGAACACACACACACACACACATATATAGCTTGTGCTCTTTTATTTTATTGTGCTTGTGCTTTTAAAAATTTGCAAGCAGTCAACAGTTGGGGTCATTAGCATAGCGACAAAGTTCGAGGTACGTTCAGCTCGGGCGCGTGCTCCGAAAACAGCTGAAAATGGCCGTTAATAAGCAACCACAATGCACCACTACCAACACAATACACCACAGTACACCACAGTACACCACTGCCATTGCCACTGCAATCAAGCCAACAGTTCAGTTGAATGCAACCCAAATGATGCGTCGCTTTTTTCTTTATTTTGGCCCTGAAACATGAGCAATGGGGCAAATGAGACGACGCTTTTCCGACCTTTACACCCACGTCTAAAAGTAACTTTTTGGGGCCGCTGACTTTTCAATTGGCACTCGCAGCGCGCTTATGAGTTTTCCTTTGTGTGGGCATAAAAACAATTTCTAATGTAATCAATTGCCACTAATTGATTTTGCACTTTCGAAAATTGCGTTTAGCGCATTTGTGTGTATTGTGTGGTGGGCGTCAATTGAAAGAAAAAATAGGCTGTAAATTTGCGTAATTGTTTTTGCAAGACTTAATAGAAAATCGAATATTTGCATGTGCTTAAGATTTAAATGCGGAGTATATATGTAGAGGACAAAACATGATCAAAAAAGGCTCGAGACAAAGCTATTGGAGTTTTAGATGCTTGAAAGGCAATTTCTATTGACTTGGGATACTTATTCGTGGCTTGTTTTCAATATAAAGCGAAAATTCATAAGTGCTTCAGAGTTAAATGCAGAATTAATATTGAGATTAAGCCATAATCAGATTATATACTTATGCTGTATATGTGCTGCACACCACAAAGATTAAATATTGCTTGTTAATAATGCGCTTAATGCGCAGACTGAGATTAAAAAGTTATATTTGCGCCAGAGTGCTGCTGCTGCGGTCGCGGTGGCGTATGATTAATATGAGAGGCAGCTGCCAGGCAGCGACATGTTGCTTAGCTGACTGCTAATAGATGTCAACAGATTTTGGCTGGTGCCCTTTAAAGCGCACTCTTGTCAAGCACACATTTGGCTGTATCGTATTCAGTTTGTGTTGTGTTGGTGTTGGTGTTGGCTGGCATCATCTATCAAGAGCGTAGACAGCGTTTTATTGAAAAGGACTTTGGATTTTCATTTGGCCTTTCACCATGCAGAACACGCACAGCCTGCAACGCAATCAGGACCTGGAGTCGGGCAACACGAATGGCATGCTCAAATTCGGCTGGATGAAAGGTGTGCTCATTCGCTGCCTGCTCAACATATGGGGTGTGATGCTCTTTCTGCGCCTCAGCTGGGTGGTGGGCCAGGCGGGCATCATCGAGGGTTTTGTATTAATACTGACAACGACCGCTGTCACGACCATAACGGCGCTGTCAATGTCGGCGATAAGCACTAACGGCGTCATCAAAGGCGGTGAGTCGAGTCGAATCGAGTCAAGTGGAGTCGTCCTCGTCTACTCCTGTTGCTTAGTTGTTGTTTTAAATGCTTTTTAATACGCTACGCTTGTTCTAGGTGGCACTTACTACATGATATCCCGTTCGTTGGGGCCCGAGTTTGGCGGCTCCATTGGCCTGATTTTCTCGCTGGCAAATGTTGTCGCCTGTGCCATGTATGTGGTGGGCTTCTGTGAGTCCTTGCAGGCCATGCTCACATCCATGGATGTGGTTATCGTGGATGGTGGCGTTACGGACGTGCGCATCGTGGGTAGCACCACCATACTGCTGCTACTCATTATCGTTTGCGTCGGCATGGAGTGGGAGGCCAAGGTGCGTATGATTAATTTTTCGCCTCCTAATGAATTCCGCTCAGTTGACTCACTCGCTCACAGGCGCAAATCGGGCTGCTCTTCATACTGCTGGCTGCCATCGTTGACTTCCTCATTGGCAGCTTCATTGGCCCCAAGACCGACGGTGAGCTGTCCAAGGGCTTCATCGGCTACAATGGTGAGTCAGTCTGCCAGTCTAAGTGGCGCCATTGAACAGACTCGTATTTGTTAATCTAATTGTGTTGCAGCCACGCTCTTTCATACGAATCTTTTTGCCGACTACCGTACGGAGGGCTATGTCAGTCACGACTTCTTCTCGGTCTTTGCCATCTTCTTTCCCGCTGCGACGGGCATTCTGGCGGGCGCCAACATTTCCGGCGACTTGAAGGTTTGCAATGCTGCTCTATGGGCTCCAAACAATTCGTCAGCCATTTACGACTTTGTATTTGCTTTCAGGACCCCCAAAAATCCATACCCAAGGGCACCATCTGGGCCATTGCCATCACAACGGGCACCTATCTGCTCATGGTGGTGATCTGTGGCAGCACTGTGGCTCGCGATGCCACCGGCTACGTGGTGGATACCCTCAACGGCTCCTTTGCATTCCTCAACTGCTCGACCAGTAAGCAATCACTCTCTCTCAACCCTCGCCCCCCTCCCCCCACCTGCTTTAATGACAGGCACTAATTAAATTTGTGCAGCCTCCACAGGTACATGCCTCTATGGGCTGCAGAACTCATTCCAGGTAATTGAGCTGGTATCTGGCTTTGGGCCGCTTATCTATGCTGGCTGCTTTGCTGCCACACTGTCTTCGGCCTTGGCCAGCTTGGTCTCTGCCCCGAAGGTCTTTCAGGTAAGAGAAGCCAGAGAGAGATTCTGTGGCTAGCGGCTTGCAAATAACTTTGGCATTCTGCATCCGTTCGCAGGCTCTGTGCAAGGATGAGCTGTATCCGAAAATCGTTTGGTTCGCCAAGGGCTATGGCAAGAACAATGAGCCAGTGCGTGGCTACGTCTTGACATTCTTCATATCGATGTTGTAAGTGCTAACCTTATGGTTATAGTATTATATATATAGTATATTAAACCGAAATGAATGAATAATTACATATATTTGCCCCTTGTAGCTTCATTCTTGTTGGAGACCTCAACTCAATCGCTCCGCTTATCTCGAATTTCTTCCTGGCTGCATACATGCTAATCAACTTTAGCACATTCCATGCTAGCCTGGCCAAGCCTGTGGGCTGGCGACCAACCTTTAAGGTGAGCCACAGGTCCCAGTCCCGTTATTAACAGACTTGATTAAAACACTATATCCCGCAGTATTATAACATGTGGCTGAGCCTGCTGGGCTCCATACTCTGCGTGGCTGTCATGTTTTTGATTTCGTGGGCCACGGCACTCATCACGTTCTGCGTGGTCCTGGCACTGTACTTAATTGTCGCCTACCGCAAGCCGGATGTCAACTGGGGCTCCACCACACAGGCGCAGACGTACAAGAACGCCCTGATGTCCGTGCAGCAGCTGAACAACGTGGAGGATCACGTTAAGAACTATCGCCCGCAGATACTCGTCCTGTCCGGACTGCCCAATGCACGTCCCGTCCTTGTTGACTTTGCCTACATGCTGACCAAGAATCTGTCGCTGCTGGTTTGCGGCCATGTGCTGCGCGGTTCCGGCTCCCAGAAGTATCGCAACTATCTCAAGGAGCGCGCCTCCAACTGGTTCCAGAAGCATCGCGTCAAGGGCTTCTACGCTCTGGTCGATGGCGAGGACTTTGAGGCGGGCACACGTGCCCTGATGCAGGCCACGGGCATTGGCAAGCTGAAGCCCAACATTATCCTGATGGGCTACAAGACGGATTGGCAGACGTGCGAGCGCAAGGAACTGGTGCAATATTTCAATGTTATGCACAAGGTGAGTGTACTTTGAGCACAATTTGAAGTATACTTTCTTTTTATACCCTGAATCCATTAAAAATTACCGTCTGTCTGTCCGTCTGTCTGTCTGTATGTACACGCAGATATCAAAGACTATAAGAGCTAGAGACTTCATATTTGGAATATAAGTTCTTGTATTCCCGGGACAGCTCAAGTTTGTTTCATTTTATCGATAGTTCGACCCGTTTAAAAGTTATCGATAAACTTAGATTTCAGATCAGTGTCTTTTTGGCCATAACTTGAAAGTTATAAGGGCTAACGGCAGCCAGTTTGGCATGTATATATATCATATACATGATACCGTATCCCCTTCCTTCAAAAGTGAAAATTCCTCATTTTTGAAGGTACGATCTTGCAATTTCGTTTGATCACCCATTTTATAGCCAATTTTATGTCCTAATAATTTCACAAAGATTGGACAATAAACACAGAAGTTGCTTGGGATTTACCTTTCCATTGTGTGGGGCCTTGTAAACAAGTAAGCCTGTTTAAACTGCTTGCACTGCTTGCAGTATGTGTATGTTTATATGGATGTGCAGTGCTAGGTAAGAATGAATGGATGTAAGGACTGGGTTCAGGGTATCTCCTAGTCGCTCACTCCCGACTAGAGCACTCTTACTTGTTTGACTTACCTTTTTCATTTCTTTTTAGGCTCTCGATATGTACCTTTCGGTGGCCATTTTGCGTGTGCCTCAGGGTCTGGACTGCTCCCAGCTGCTCGGCACACCCGATGGCGGCTGGACAGCTGCCAGCTGCAGCCTGGAAGTGCCACGTACGCTGCAGCCAAATGAGAGCTCCAATGATTTGCAGGCTGTGGAGAATAGTGCACGGCATGTGCTCAGCGGCAGTGTGGACTCCTTGAGCCGAAATGTATCTCAAGGTAAGTTGGATAAGGGCTGCATGTGAGCCGACTATTAATCTGGAAATTCTTAATTATTTTTGCATGGAACCACAATGCGCACTTGTGCACTAAAAAAACCAAAACAAAAACAAATTTCAAACACACAATGCAAAATCCACAATTAAACAATGCACCACAACTGTAAACAACTGTAAAAACTTTTAGATGCCGCCAAGAAAATGGGCCGCACTGAAAATGGGCTAAATTTTGTGAAAAGTAAGTATGAGAAAATTCTCAAATATATATTTGAGTACATCAAAAGGTTGCAAAACTATTCCAATTGACATTTGATTGTTGAGTTTTGTGTGCGTCTGTTTTCGTTTTCTTTTCCGTAGTGCGTTTCAAGCAAGGCCTAATTAGAATACGCTCTTGGCCAGGTGATGTTGAGTGTAAGATCAATTTTACGTGTCGTAAGGTAATTGAATGGAATGTGAAGTGAAGTTAGGGTTACTGCCAGCTAGCTAACTACGTTTGTATGTATGTATGAAGAACGTGCAGACCTCTAGCCCCAAAAACAGCAACTACTATTTGCCCAACTTTCCGCACTTTGCATGCATGCATAATATAACTATAACTTAGCCCCTAAGTGAGCCATTTTTGTTGGCTAAATTAAGCTCGATTGACAACTAACTGAAAACTGCTTGAGGAAGTGCCTGAGTGACAGCTAACTACCCAAATGCTGGAAGGTCCTCTCTCTCACACTCTCTCTGGAGGTCCTTTGTCGCAGCTGTTGCGCAACCCTTGCAGCAATTTGTTGCGCCCCAAATTAAGCAATGGCCGTAAATTTGAATTTGAATTTATACAATGTCCCTTAAAAGCACGAACCCCAACAATGGAGCATACCACAGTCTACAGACTACATGTGGAGCAGCATAACATGGGGCCTCTAAGGGGCCGGGCCCACAGCACGTGCATGTTTTAAGCTTTTGTTTTGCATACATTTCCCAATTTGAAAATAAATTGTGAATATTTGCCAAAATTCGAGAATGGGCAAACACAGCCAGAATGCCATCAAATGCTCTTGTTTACGGTATTTAATAAAATAATAATGGCTTGAGCTTAATCATTTGTATTACTTGCAGCTTGGAGTGCCTTTTGTCTTGCATACTATTTACTTTTATGCGTATGCCTAGCTAGCGTGTACTTATCATTTGTTTTTATCACAACCCACAGCCTCCAGCACGAGCGATTTATCCTTCATAGCAGGCAATCAGGTGAAGGATGTCTCCGGCTTGCCCGATCCCCTAGATGCCAAGACCGCCGCCATCGAGCAGGTAAGTGAGCCAGATCAGCTGGATATATATGATTGTACTCAATTTGCTGCCACACAGCCCAATACGCTGAGGAAGTCGAAGCAGAAGCACGACGATCCAATTTCACTCTACCGCGGCCCGGGCGGCATCGAGCTACCCAAGGATGTGCTGGCTGACTTGACGCAATTTACGCGTAAGCGCAGCCATGCCGTAATCGATGTCTGGTGGCTGTACGACGACGGTGGGCTCACATTGTTGCTGCCCTACATCATAAGCACTCGACGCACCTGGCAATCATGTAAATTGAGGTAAGCAGCAAGCCACACAGACACAGACACAGACCTCCAAACCGCACCCAATGGCGTTTAAAAAGCCCGTGGATATGCCTGTGCGGATTTGTTTAGCACGAATTGAATTCGAATTAAATATGCCAGCGCGTGGCAGCATCCACGGCTGCGACTTCCTACTCCCATGGACCACTCGCCCCAATTCCCTGGCATATTTGTGCTGCGGGCAACCAGACAGGCAAACTAAGCAGACGCCCCAGTCTGACTGACTGACTGACTGACTGACTAACAGACGCAGCCATTCAGACAGACAGTAAACAGGTCATTCCGATAGCTCAGAGTAGCTGTCGCTTTTTAAAGTACACACACACACACACACACACAGCAGCTTGCCATTGAAACGGACATTACAAAGAGTCCTTCCACAGGACTATCGCTACTTCACAGTGCAGTGACGCGTTAAGTATAGCTTTTGGTATGCCAAGCGTTGCGAGTGATTCAACTTCATGTTCTGTTCACTTTCATACGCTGTTGCCAGCTGACAAGGAGCATTAAGGGTTTTCCTTCTGCTGATTTGCGATTAGTATCACTAGCAATTTAAATATTCCCATTTGCAATTTCCATTAGAAATAATACTATTAGAACATGCATTCGCTAGAATATGCATGAAACTTCTTGCAAATTAAATGCACAACATTTCCATTGAAGTGTATTTGAATGCGAACAGTGTATCTGATAGTTGATAGCTGCAGTTTGTTAGGGTTTTAATGTGGGGTTCTCTTATCGGGTTTCCGCAAGCGCGAATGATTTTTTGCAGATGGCTACTTTTTGATGCAATATTTTTGTTAAATTGGATTCACCTGCTGTCCTACCCTATCTACCTACCTACCGACAATCATCAAACTGATTGCACTTTTCGTAAAACATGAATATATATTCAGGGTCTATGCACTGGCGAACAAGAAAGCGGAATTGGAATATGAGCAGCGCTCCATGGCCAGCTTGTTGTCGAAGTTTCGCATTGATTACTCCGACCTGACATTGATACCGGACATTACCAAGAAGCCGCTGGAGACATCGACGCAGTTCTTCAACGAACTAATTAAGGATTTCGTGGTAGCGGACAAGGAGAATGGACACAGCAGCAAGGCAACACTGAACGAGGATGAAGGTAAATATTGCACTGATTGAGCTAATACCTGGAATCGAATCGTATGCATATATTATTGGTATACATTTGTGCTTTAACCCTTAGCCCTCATTAGCGACGATGACCTGCTGGCCGTTGTGGACAAGACGAATCGCTACCTGCGCTTGCGGGAGTATCTGCGGGCGCAGTCAACCAAGTCGGATCTGGTCGTGATGACGCTGCCAATGCCGCGCAAGAACATCGTCTCGGCACCGCTCTACATGGCCTGGCTGGAGAGTCTCAGTCGCGAGATGCCTCCGTTTCTATTTGTGCGAGGCAATCAGACGAGTGTGCTCACCTTCTACTCGTAGGCGTGGCATTGGCATTGGCGCCTCAATTGTGTATTCTGCTTATAGCCCAAAACTCACTCTTGTTGTTAGTTGTACGCGTACAAGAACTTTTATGTTATTCTAGTTGTACCATAAATGTATTTATATTTATACTATAGACATATACACGCCCAACCTCCACCTGAAATATGTACCCCAACCATGACGCACACAGACGATTAAATTTTATGCAGACTTGTATCCCTTTTGTATTACATTTTGTGAAGATTCTTGCTGTGCTAAGAAGAAATGTTCCCTTTTGTTTTTGGGCTACGTGCGTGTCCTTACGGCTATTAAATATTGCCGTGCTCTTATCTCCTGACTCAACGAGTGATCCAGCCTCAATTTGTGGACCTTCAGGCAGCTCACGTTCGACTTTCAATTGCATTGGCGTGTAATTGAAATAATGTCGACCTCAAGCCGCGCTCAAGCGTTGCTTTAGGAGGTCTCGCCGCTTGCCACTCGGCATATTAATTTCTTCATTTTGTTCCGTTAAACTGTTATGGCTGCTCTTTTGACCATAACCCTTGTCAAGTTACCGAGTCCCGATTGCGATTCAATGAGCATGACAGTTGCGCTGGCGTATCCCAAACGGGCAGTTTGGCTACGACTCGTAAACTCGCAACTCAATTTATTATACTGTAAGTTCCTTTTTCGTTTCGTTTTCGTTTTCATTTTTAATTGCACTTTCGTTTGCGGGCCAAAATTTACATAAGCCTGCTGCCTGGCAGGTGACCTGAGGTGATTTAACAGCAGTTCGATAGAAGCCACATTTACCCAGTCGATAAATCATTTTTGACAGTTTTATGACAGTAACAGTCAAATATAAAATTTAAATGATTTATACATGTATTTTTTTATTCAATCGTCGTTTCTTAAATAATTTTGCTTAACATTGCATTAAAGCTGTCACTCTGCAAAAAGTATTGTCCTCACATTTCCCGTATCCATCATCCTGATCCGATAATTAAATGTATTCTTTTGTATTTGTTCATTCGGTTATGGCTGTTGAAGAGCTCATTCAGTTGGAAAAAGAATTATCGTTTCGCTTTTGTGCACATAGTAGAGATACATACATATATAATACTCGGGTGATTATTGCCTTTATTAAAAAAAACTTGAAGCACTATCAGGGATTCGCTTGTGTGCTGCCACAAATTGCATTTTAATTGCTTCCAGTGTATTTATTGGGCAATTGCAATTGGTTTGCAATTCAAACAGAATATACAAATCAACAATTGGTTCATTTTGCATAACGGTTTGGTATCATTTAAAGTCAATTCAGTTAAAACAGTTAGTAATATTTAATTGTAAACATAATTCAATTCGAGCTATTTGTCTTAAATGCCATTTAAGTAATCCAAAATCAATCATACCAAGAGCAACTTCAATTCATTTACATAAGACAAAGCTTTCGATTTTATTCGGCAGCATATTACAATAAATAAATATTTAATGTGGCTATGTTTGCCGATGGAGCGTATTATTTATTTTTCCTACAACATCTATGAAGGCCTTAACCCTTTATGGCAAATTTCGTTTGTTTGTTAGTCCGGCGACTGCTTTGACACAAACCGTGTAGCAGGGTGTATTCTTGTTGATGAAGTACATTTAATGTTTATCAATTTGCCATGTGGATGGCAAAGAAAACAATCACGCCCACACACTGTTTACGCATTCGCATTCTCAACCGACTGCATAAGTATTTTATCTTCACTTCATAATGTCCAACGCGGCGTATACGTAACATATCGTTGGCAGCGAGTGCGAGTGACGCTGAAAAATGACAGCCATTGCGTGGCACCTCGAGAGCTAGAGGTAATTAACTGTCGCCGTGTGAAGAGCTTATAGCGAAACATGAAACTTGTACTTAATAGCTCACTATGCGCCTGAAAGTATGCAGCAAATAATAAATTGTGCCGCTCCTCCAGCTTGATTCGTGTGCGTGTGTGTTTGTTTTTGCGTCTAATGAGCTAAAGTTTCACATGCGCGCTGCCGTCGCCTAAATCAATTAAGTTTTTCTAAGGACCCAGCCGAACGCGAAGTGAACTCGTGCGTGCCGAAGTGTTTGTTTTGTATAAGGATGCTGGATGCTAAAAGCTTGGCGAGAACGTCAAGCTGTTGGTTGGGGCAGCCGCTTAAACACTATACGTGATGTATTTGTCGCCAACTGTTAAAGTTGACACGAACTTTTGTTATTTGATTGCCAGCGCCTGCGACTACTTGACGCAGATAAGCATCCGTCCTGGCAGAGCACAAAACACAACTGCAAAACAGCTGGAAACTTGATCCACAAAGGCAAATCAAGCTCCAGCGCAACTAAGTGTTAAAGTGAAGAGTTTTTGAAAATGTCGCAATCCTTTCATTTGCAAATAATGTTCCTTCTATTATTGCTGAGCGTGTAGCCAGTTCTGGGCTTTAAATTGTGTTTGTATTTTGTAAGCAGGATGCTTGAGTGTGCGTGTAATAGTAGACATAAAAGCTGGTTGTTATTCCCGTTTAAGTATTTCACGCTCAGGCAGCTGCTACTCGGTCGCGAAGTTCCTTCATAAATCGCATCGAATTGTCGCTCCTTCTTAATTTGAGAGCGTGTAGTACACATGTCTATGGCCATATATGACTGCGACTGCTATGTTATGTGGCTTTATGGCTCTTACGTACTTAACATTTGTATGCGCTCGTAACTGGGAGGGATTTCATTAAAATTATATGTGCAAAGTTGCTGCGAGTAAGAGTTGCAGCTGAAGGCTGGCTAATTGCTCTTTCCAATCTGTTGCTATCCGTTTTTTTATGATTTGCCTATCACATCTTTTGCCCAAGGACAAATATTTAGCTTGAAAAGCCGCTTAGCTCGTGCAGATTGTAGATTGTCTATGTATTTGCTGTTTTTAATCTTTTTACTCTCGCAAAAATTGTTTGTAAGCTGCTTTCAAATACTTGTTAATGCCGAAACGACAAATTTGCCACGCATCGCAATTGCCGCCTAAAAAACACAATAGCGAATCACACTCATTCGATTGTAGATTGTATTCGTTTCGGCCTAAAACCAGTGAGTGACATAAGCCTTTCCGTTTTGGCGGGCACAGCGAGTGGCATTTTTCAATGGCGACTTACTGATTTTTCGGCAAGCCAAATCGATCCGCAGTTAATCCAATTATACAGTTGTTATGTTTGCCAGCTGAGTATATAGCTAAGTACTTTGGCACAAAAGCTGAAAGCTGAATGCTGAAGAACAATCGACTACTTAAGGGCTTAAATGATTTTCAGCTATTATTAAAAATAGCATTTCTCATAAATCGAACATGCACGCAATATAAACGAATTCATATATATTGTATATATATGCTTTGGCCAAGGACATTTCAATTGACAGGGCTTGCAGCACTTTCCGCACGATTGCCGCACGATGATAAATGTTTGCTGGGAACGGCTTGAATCCATTTCAGTGGACAGGACAGCACAGGACAGGACACCTCAGCGCTTGTAAGCCTTGCCACTCTGACCTACATCAATAACTCAGTTTTGCGTTCGACACGGTAATTAAAAATTGAAAGCACGCATTGCCTGCCTGCCTGCCTGCCTGCCTGCCAGCTGAAAGTGCTGCGTACTTTCTGGAGCTGCACATAAATCAAACGGATTCGCCAAACACGTACGGATCGTAAAGGCTACCGCCACATTAAGCTGTCAGCACGACGCGACTATGGCAACGGCAACGGCAACGGCCATAATTACAAATTCCTGGCCACACATTGTAGTCCTAAATCAAACGCGATGCGGAAACGTTAATGTGCCCGCAATTGCATGGAGCTATCACGCACCACAAGCTAACGAATAGGATTCGACACACACACACACACACACACACACACACATACTTATGTAGTTGCTTGCCTGTTCGCTTGCAGGCCAACGCGGCGTATGCGCAACGCTGGGCGTCTAGCTGTCTGCAAAGTTCGCTGTGTAAATTTGGCCAATGACTTATGCAAAAATGTTGCGCGAAGCTCTCGCCATAAACTTTTAAATACATTGAGCCGGAATTAATTGCGCAGCGCTGACTTTGCTTATTTTTCTTCGATATCAGTGATTTGGCAAACTCGAGGCGCGCTTTAATAAAGTACTACGTGGGGGCTGTTTCCGGCAAGCGCTTTAAATATAAATATACAAATTCCATGCTTTTGGCAAACAATTTGCATTAGAGCAGGAGTTGGGCTAAGAAATCCCCGGCATGCCGTAAGACAACTCACAGACTTTCACAGGAGGAGGGGGGACAACGTCATCCTTAAGGACTCGGCCACTTTCTGCTGCTTAGGTTTAGCCTTAGCCGAGCAGCTGCTCGTGCCACTTTTTATATGCGTACGCATAGCATTATTATGTTTCTAAAATTATATTTGACACGCGTTTATCGCATAAATACTGCGCGTGTATCTGCTCTCTAAACGTCCTACTGCGGCTCACTGAATTTATGCTTATGTATATACTATATAGTATATATACATACATATATGTCTCGCATGTACATGGGCATGCCCTGTGCGGACATACCCTGTCCACTCGAGTGGCTTGTCCATAAACGCGCCTTTATTTACAGCAGCCATCAGCGAAGCGCCGAAGCGCAGTTGCTCTCTAACCTTTTGTATCTTGGCTTTTGGCAGGCAGTCCTTTTCAGCAAGTCCTTGCGACTCATCGACATTTTGACTGGCTCATAAAGCGGCAGCGTAGTTTGCTAAGCTTTAAGCATTGCCGCAACAAGGCAACCTAAATTATTTACTAAGCAGTTACATTTTGCTGTTTGTTGGTGGCCATAAGCAACATAGGGCTGTTTCAGCTGTCACAAATGCCAAATGCCACATGCCACATGCCACTTGCCGCAGGACTAGCGGCTGCCAACGGAATAAAGCACTAAACATTTTTAATGAAGCTCCAAAATCGAAAGTTAACGTTTGAATGCTGCGGACAGCAGGACAACAGGACAAGACGCCTACGGGGATACTTGCGGCATTGGAACAAAATTTCGCAAAGACAGCGACAATTGCAATATTGTGTGTCACGTGTACACAATAAAATGTCCTCGCTCTAGAGTTTGAGCTGTGAGAGAGAGGTAGAGTGGAGCAGAATCCAAAGGAGGCATGGAAATTGTAGAGTTTACTTTTCAAAGCGGAAATTTGCCTAACTCGCATGGGACGTGAAATGAAAAAGTTAGAGCCAAGTATGTTTAAGCCGGCAGGACGAGGCAGGATGTTTGGCATTAGACCAAAGTTATGGTAAATTAGCAGCACGAAGACACAATTCTTGCCTTACAGACTTTAATGTGTGTGCCAGGATATGCGTACATATGCATGTGTGCATGTGTGTGTGTGGTTTTAACAAGTTCTTTATTCATGGGTACGAATTATGCTTAGCTGCTGCTTTCACTGCCTATTCTCATTTATTCTGCTCAAGTGTCTTACTTTCTTTCTTGCTACAACTTAAAGAGACTTTGCCACAACTTAAAGGTAAATACGCTTGGGCTTTTTTGCGGTACTTTGAGCAGAAATGAACAATCCAACTTAATGTTGGACCATCAAACACAATTCCTTCTCATTCACACAGCTCGTGACTGTCAATTAATTAATGCCGACAGCATGAGAATATTAGCAACAAATGTGAGCATTTTAGCGAAATTTAATTTAGTTTGCATGAACTTAAAGTTCATAATGCAGTTTTCAAATAGGGTTTCATAATGCTTTAAATTTCAGTTGAAAACTTTAAAATTAAATACGAAATTCTCGCAAATAAACTATATTAAATTTCATCCTAAATTCAAAACACTTTAGTATTTACCAAAGTGCTAAAAGCTCTGCAGAACAAATAATACGAACATATACTAATGCGTATACGTAATAAATGTAACAAATGATTCATTAAAAGTCTAACTACCTATGAACTGCTTACCGACCCTAATTACAACCACATTTATGCGGCTGCTGATGTGTTCGGTTACCTGAAATAACAGCAGCAAAGCCAAGCAAAGATGTAGATAAATATAAAACCAACAAGTGAGAACGTTGCAGTCGGGCGGAGCCGACTGCGTAATACTCTGATACCATTTTAAGAACAGCTGAAAGCAAGTGAACAGAACATTTTTGCTGGTGTTTGGGTGACCCGAAATCGGCCTTCCAAGTTTTTGGGGACTGGAGGGGCGTGGTCGATCTTAAGAGGGGGTGACCAGAAGTCTATTTTCCAAATTTGGTGATTTTAGCTTTAAAACTGTGGAAGATATACATTTTCGCGATTTTTGGGGGCGGGAGGAGGCGTGGCCCCAAAAATTTTTTCCGATCTTTAGAGGGCGCGACAAGAAATCTATCTTATAAATTTGGTGACTCTAGCTCTAAAACTGTGGATGATATACATTTTCGCGATTTTTGGGGGCGGGAGGGGCGTGGCCCCAAATTTTTTTGACGATATTTGGGGGGCTGACAATAAGTCTATCCTCCAATTTTGGTGACTCTAGCTCTAAAACCGTGGAAGATATACATTTTCGCGATTTTAGGGGGCGGGCGGGGGCGTGGCCCCAAAATTTTTTGTCCGATCTTTAGAGGACTTGGCCAGAAGTCTACCCTCAAAGTTTGGTGGCCCTAGCTTTTAAAATGTGCGAGATATAGGCTTCCGTGTTTCGTGGGGGCGGGGTGGCTGGGGGGCGTTCTAGTGGGCGTGGCCGGAAAATCCAGGACGCAATCTTTTGGGCTGGTCAGCCCTAGTCTAAATTCCAAATTTTGGGACTCTAGCTTCAAAATTGCGGGAAATATACACGTGTTATCGAATTGTGCATTCATGTATATCGATTTTCGCGATTACGGGGGCGGGAGTGGGCGTGGTCGAAATTTTGTTTCTGTAATCTGTAGAGGACGTCACCAGTAATATATATTCCAAATATGGTGACTTTAGCTCTAAAACTGCGGGAGATATAAGCATTTCAAATTAATTTTGGAGGGGGGGCTGGTGGGCGTAATAATGGGCGTGGCCGATTAACCCTAGGATCCAATTTTATCGGGAGGTCACCAGCAATATACCTACCAAATTTGATTACTCTAGCTTCAAAATTGTGGGAGTTATTCACGTTTAATCGATTTGTGATTTGAGGTGTATCGACATGTTATCGATTTGCCAGCCTCCCAGTGGGCGTGGCATAAATTTGGAATAAACTTGATCTGAAGCAGATAGCTATAATCATAACGCAAAATATTTCAAGAGTCTATCTAATATCGTTTCGGAAATACGCGCGTTCATCCAGACAGACAGACGGACAGACGGACGGCCTGACGGACATTCGACAAAACCAATATACTATGAGTACCTTCGGTATCAGAGTATAAAAATTAAGGCATACCTCAGCTGTGCTCAGTTCAACTCCCGCTGTGGCTGTCACCAGAAATGCTTGGATAAAAACGAATTTGCATGGCTAGCATTAGGGTTAAAATAGTTGAAATGCCAACTAATTACCAGTTGTCACGTCAAATTCGAGCGTCTGCCAAACATTTGCTGTGAAAGCTTTGCACAACAACATTAACAAGAACAACAGGAGACGAACTGACCGTGTTGCTTGTTAGATTTAATTTAATTTAATTTAATTGTCTGCCGTAAATGAAGACGCTTCCGAGTGGCACTTTAGGCGTGTCCGCAACCACAGGTCCTTCATTTATTTTGGACATACCAAATATTGCGCATACGCCGTGTATGCAGCTGTTATAATAACGCGAAAGCGTCCAGCGAATGCTCCCTTGTGCAATTTGTTATGAAAATAATGTAAATTAATTGGACAAGAGCTGCCTTTTCCCGGCATGAAGCTATAATAACATTTTCCATTGCATTTTCTGGCACTTAATTGCGTTAGCTAGAATCTTCATACATATTTTCTACTAACAACGCCGAAATGAAGTCTGCTAACATTCCGTTGTTGACATTAAAGACCTTAAGCAGATTGCTGTATCGAGAGTGCACCCTGCTTGAGATTGTGATGTTGAAATAATTTTCATTAAGGGCAAATGCTAAAATGCGATTTGACATTGGGGGGAGGTAAGTTCAAAGGTCGCCTGCTTAAGCGGAAAAGTGTTTGCAAGCAAGTCACGGCGCCTGTCAAAAAGTTTCTTTATGGCATTTTATTTATTTGAATTTCGCAGTCGAGCTTCCGCTAAGAAGCTAACTGAAAAGAAACAAATATAAAAGTGCATAAATTAATAAATATGTGTTGTATTTCACTTTAAGGTTCTTAAGCTCAACTAAAAACTACTACTGGCCTTTTGTGCTTGGCCAATTTAATTACCAATTAGCATTGTCTTCGGCATCGAATGCATAAATCACGCCCACAAAGTTAGCAGACAGCCCAGCTATGTATTTATTAGCTTTTTAACTAAATGCCACTAATTACCACAAGTGGCTTTAACCGACCGACCGACTTTTTGGCCAGCTATTGCCAACATTTTTAACGCAGCGCATAAAATATTTATGACCGGCCAAGCTAATAAAACGCCCGTTGTCGACGCGCCACACTTGGCCAAAATACCGAAACACTCGCCAACACTCGTAAAACCCACCCATACCCCATTCCCAATGGGTAAACTGGGCGTGTCTTTTGTGGGCGTGGTCAATATTGGTTTGTTGTTGCTGCTGCTGCTGCTGCTGCTTTGTATGCGTCACGTTGTCGCCGTTTTGTTTGCAATAAATGTTTAAATTCAGCATAACTTCTTAATAATTAAGCAATGCCCATAAATCAGCAAGGACGCAGGAGGACCGCAGGCCGAGCCGGACGCTCTGCGCATTCCATTAATTAAATCACAGCATTTAATGCTTATAATCAAGGCGCTTTTTGTGCTATTATAATGCTGTCATCTGACATTTGTGCACATTTGTTGGCTTATTTATGCGTACGCCTAATTGGCTCCGAGGTGCTAATCAAAATGGTGTTTGCCTTGACCAAAATCTGCCCATACATCATATTTATAAGTTTATACACATAAAATGTTGGTATCCTCAGAGGTGCCAACAGCTGCCTGTGGCAAAATGGCTGAAACAAGACTCCACATATAAATTTTGAGTGGTGTGATCCGCATGTGCGAGGAACCTTTTGTGAAACCGCCAAACC
Organism: Drosophila flavopinicola; assembly: GCA_035042425.1. NCBI lineage: Eukaryota > Metazoa > Arthropoda > Insecta > Diptera > Drosophilidae > Drosophila > Drosophila flavopinicola. The sequence goes on along the minus strand of JAWNLL010000452.1, from coordinate 13,198,724 downwards.
ACTTGGCTGTTTGTCTTACACGCTGCCTCTTATTGCGAAAGTAACAGAAACAGAAACACAAACACAAACACAAGAACACAAACCCAACAAAATTTGTTAAAGCAAAGCCTCAAGTTCAACAGCCGCAGCAGCAGTACCAAGAAGCACAACTCGCCAATAAACAACTTAAACAACAACAGCAACAACAAACATGTTCTACTTGGCGTTGTTGCTTGCACCTGCACAAACCTTCCTAGAAATGCCTGCGGCCTATTGTTTTGTCAGCTGACGGATGGGTTTCTTAGACCTTCAGCAAAATGGCGCGTCAGACTCTCCTTTCTGTTGCATACTTTTCAGCTTAAGGCAGAAATTTATCAACTAACTCTTTTTGTTAGTTTCTCTTGTTGGTCTTTGTTGCTGCGCACCTTATAGCTACAGCTAGATGCCATCACTTGCCATCGTTTGGCACGGCTATTACCAGAATACCAGCTTATTTCACACGAGCTATTCGTCAAAGGATATTCACATATATTTCTTGTATATTTGTAAGTAGCTTTGGGCCCTTTCCTTTTAAATTGACGAACTTGAACTCAAGGTCCTTGAACTGGCCGCTGCCTTAAGACGCAGCCAAGCAGCATATCAAATCCCAGTCACACACACATTCACCTTTTTCACCAGCCAGCCTCAGCAGTTAGACATGCAGACGAAATTGATTTGCGCACATGATATAAAAGTGGGTTGTACTAAATAGTACATGTATGAGAGAGACTATAGCATTGTTTATTTGCTATATTTGCTACCGATTCCGAGTCATTTACATCGCCAGACTTTTGCCAAGCTGCGAGCCTTTTGTCTGCTCTTTAGCTTGTCGGATTGTACACAAATAAAGGCGCCTCAATTGCAATCAGCGTTAGCTATTTACACACGCACACCCACACATACACACACGTACACACACCTACATTAAATATGCACTGGATATAGCCGGCTCTAATGGCTGCCTAGGGCCCAAACCAAAGCTCTGCTCCTGCTGACCGAAAAGTGTTTTATTAGTGTGTTTATTTTCTCGGTTGCTGCCAGCGCGTTTTGATTTAACACCTCTACAGGTGATTTGGCCAGTCCCACATGCCGAAAACGGACTGGGCGGCGAAATTTGTTCGGCTATCGTGATTTCTAATTTTAATGATGTTGTTGGCACGTAAACAAGTTCACTAATGAACATGGCCTAGTAAGATAATACACTTCATTGCTTTGATTTCGAATTGGATATTGTTGCTGGCTGCCTGTCACTTTCACTATTGGCAGCTTTTGGTTTGACTAAGTAAACATTCAATACACATCGTGATTATAGTCTTTATACAGCTGAAGTTTGCTAAGCGTTCAGGTTGGTGGATTTGGCCAACCATCATTTAGCCAGAATAACTGCAATTGACACCCAGCGTATATGCTTGATATACATATGTGCAATTTTCGTTTTTGGGGAGTTTGATGCGAAAGGACACTTGAGTTTATTTAGCTGTTCGATTTATTTGGAAAACGTCATTAATTTATTTTCTTTACGCAGCCATTTTCTTTTGATATCAGCTTGTCTCGGAGTCAGCAGAGTGAAATTTAAGTGGTTTTCAATTGATTTATTTGCTCTGCCGTCTCACACTGGCGCCTTCTTAAATCAGCGCTTTAAATCTTAACGCACAAGCATTTTTTTTCTTAGCAGCTAACAAATATTTGGGTCTCAGACGAAGTCAAGTTTATCTCGAACCACTTGGCAAACTACAAAACATATTTATTGACTCGATAGGCTTAAAGGTAAAGTTTGGCCAGGCTTAAGCAGCAGCTTATTGAAAAAACACCCAACCGTTGAGAGTCCTTTGTCCAAGCGAAATTTAGCCAGCATTGTCTTACAAAATCCGCTTACGGGTGGAGAATCATTGCTTGTGCCGTCATCGGGTTAACACATGTGCTTCTTTCACTCTTGACCTGATACATGAGAGAGAGCACCTGGTGCTGGGCAGGAAGTCTTTTGTGAGAGAGCTTAGGGTGTGGCAGGTCAAACATGTGGATGATTACATTGATTGTTGTTAGTTTTCTTTCTCCACCGATTCCATTATACACAACGGGCTCACTTTCAAGCGCATTACAAGCGATTCCTGGCTAACTGCGAATGTGGCAAGGACATTTATAGGAGAGTGAGTAGAGTGAGAAGTTTGATTCTTGGAAGTTCGCTTTAGCTTTCCATATAATTATTTGTATACTCTTTTCGAAGAAAATAGTATATTAAGTTTGTGCTGAAGTTTGTAACACATAGAAGGAATCGTCGGAGACCCCCAAAAGTTACTGCCAGAATGACAATACAAATTGATCTAGCCATGTCCGTCTGTCTGTCTGTCTGTCTGTCTGTATGTATGCAAACTAGTCCCTCAGTTTTTAAGCTACCGCGATAAAACTTTGCACAGACACTTATTATTCAACGGGACAGCATGTTTGTCGGAACCGGTCGGATAGGACCACTATATCTTATAGCTGTCATACAACTCGAAGTCGGTTTTGTCCATATATCCCATGTTTTTAAAGCTATTGCAATGAAACTTTCCACAGATACTTATTTTTCTCCTGCAGCTCACAGCAGGATGCCATCAATACTGACAATAAGTCCAGGAATTATGTTATTTACTGTAGTAAGTATAGCTGAGCTATATTTTACCGTAGTTTGCTTAATTATTTCTTTCTCTTTCAGCTCAATGTTCGCAACTTTAGCTTAGCGCACATTTAATTATTGTCTATTGTGGAGTCCACTTATCTTGCAAAATCTTTATAAGCCCATTCTGCTGAACGTTAAGTAAGTAGTACTATAAAATCTATATATACCTATATAATTAGATAATTTTTGTTTTCCAATAGGTCGCCAGCGCAGCAGAGGACATCAGAACAGACAAAAACAACAACAAACACAACAACAGCATCATCATTATCATCATCATCATCATCATCATCATCATCATCATCATCATCATCATCATCATCAGCATCATCATCATCATCATCATCATCATCATCATCATCATCATCATCATCATTATCATCAGCATCAGCATCATCATCATCAGCATCATCAACAACAACAACAAACACAACAACAACAAACACAACAATAACAACAAACACAAAACAACAATCAAGTGACAAGCAAGCAGCAACATCTTAGCTTAATAAGTAAACTTAAAACATTGCTTTTTATATAAATATTGTAATATTAAAGGCATTATTAGGATATTACAAAATATACTATATTTATAGTTAAGATAAATATAAATATTTATACACATTTGTAGAATAAAAGAAGAAAATAAACGATTTATCAAAAATCAACGTTTTTTATTTGAATGTATTAGTTTAGAGCTGAGAGCCATGCTCAGAAGTTCTACTCAGGGTTATTTGCTCTTTTCCCTCAAGGTCAAGCAAAAATTAAAAACGAAAAATTCGTCGTCTATCTGCTGATTTCTGCGCGCCTGGTACTTCGACCAGAGAAACATATGAAATTTGCCTTTGCTCGAGACAAAAACGAACACTGACAACTGCACGCAGCTCCGCTCTGTGCTCTGGGATATTCTCTGTGAAAGGGAAATTCTCCCTCAAGGTCATGCAAAATTAAAAACGAAAAATTCGTCGTCTATCTGCTGATTTCTGCGCGCCTGGTACTTTGACCAGAGAAACATACGAAATTCGCCTTTGCTCGAGACAAAAACGAACACTGACAACTGCACGCAGAAAATCTAAGCAAGCCCAGCTCTGAGTGTAGGGAAATTTTCTCTCAAAGGGAAATTCTCCCTCAAGGTCATGCTAAAATTAAAAACAGAAAAATCATCGCTCATCTGCTGAATTATGTGCGCCTGGTACTTTCTGACGAAAAATAGCATTTGGCAAAGCAGATCTGCTGCTTCAGACACCCTAAAAATGTGCAACTATGAAATTTACTTCTCATTGAAGGTCGCGCTAAAATTTAAAACACAAAAATCATCATCCATCTGCCTGATTCTGTGCGCCTGGTACTTTAAAAAGAAAAACAAAGTTTCTTGGTTTGTATTTTCATTTATTTAAAATGCACTATATAAGGTATATTTGTACAAAAAACAGAATTTATCAAAAAATAATTGTACTTATAAATGAAATGTAATATCTTATTTTTAAATACATTCTTATAATAAATTTTAATAAACGAAATAAAACTAGTACTTTTAAATTAACTAAGTAAATTATTTATTTGCTTGATGACATTAAATATGCGTTGTTGCGTCTGAGGAACTTCAAATTTTCCAGTATTTTTTGGTGAGTTTTTTTTGGTGGTTGTCCGTATAACATCATCTTGGAAGCCAGGCAATGGATCCGTTTCTAGAGATGTCCTTGAAAATCAAAATGTATACCTGCAAAGAAAAAAGGCAATTATTAAATAATTAAAAATTCAGTCTCATATTATTATAACTAATTATGGTCTTCCGAGGATTTTTTTATATATAAGTTTGCTTAACTTTTAGCAAATCAAAATCAAATGACTGAATTTGACTTTAATTTCGCTAAAAAGTTGTTTATGCTCTTTTCGAAGAAAATCGTGTGTTAAGTTTGTGCTGAAATTTGTAACGCATAGAAGGAAGCGTCTGAGACCCCCAAAAGTTACTGCCAGTATGCTTAGAATGACAAAACAAATTGATCTAGCCATTTCCGTCTGTCTGTCTGTATGTATGGGATCTAGTCCCAGAGTTTTTGAGCTATCGCGATGAAACTTTGCACAGACATTTATTATTAAAATGTACAGCACATTGGTCGGAACCAGTCGTATCGGACCACTATATCTTATAGCTGCCATACAACTCGAAGTCGGTTTTGGCCATATATCCGATGTTTTCAAAGCTATCGCCTTAAATTTCCTTGCACAATTGAACATCCTTATAACTCATCAATGTTTGAAATTTCAAATCGATTCAGTTATAATTAGCAAATATATGTGTAGTTAAATATTTCGGTGGCGCAGTTGGCAGTGTGAAAATTGCCTAAAGGTTCGACAAGAGTATAAGATCTTCGGCACGCCGAAGATAATCCTTCCCCACTTGTTTATAATAATCCCAGTCTGGCAATTCTTTGATTCAGCTATTTAAATTTCTTCGTCTTACTCCTGCGTAAATGGCAACTTAGAGCGCTTCGATTCCCAACATTAAGTGTCTTGTACTTGATATTAGTTTTTGTCTGTGTGCCGATAAAATTTTATATGCACTTGGCTGGCTGGCTTGGCTTGGCTCTGCCTTCCGCTCATTGTGCCGTACGAAAACTTTCCGCTCATCAGCTGTTGCTTTTGTATACTTTGGCCCAATTCCAAGCCTGGGCATTGGCACACACTTTTCGCCACATTGGGCAGCTCGTGATGCGTGCAGCAGCAGCAGCAGCAGCAGCAAGGACGCGAATGTTAAGCGACGCCAGGACAAAAGCCACATAACGGGCACAAAAAGTGCCGGGCATATGCACGTGGCCATCTAATGCCGCGTAAGTTGGCTCAAATTGCTCAAGTTGCGTTACTTGGCCGAATGCTAAACGAAATGCCAAAGTACAATACAGAAGAAGAAAGGCACCCGCAATTTGGGCAGAAAATCAATACGCTTTGGCGATAAAGAATGTGCGCTGTTTGTGCACAGATAGCTGCTCAATAATTGAGCATTGAAACAGGAAGAGAAACAGGAGCAGCAGCAGTAGCACCTAGCCAATGTTGGCTATTGCTGTCACAGCTAATTCTTTATTCATTTGGCCTTTCATTCAATTTGGCCTACGAGGGAGAGAGTGAAAGTGAAAGGCAGAAAGTGAGCGAGAGTGAGTGGCCATTTTGTGCGGCTCGTGTTTGGCTTTCAACCTCTCTCAGATTTGTGTAACTATGGCACGCATTCAATTATGCATGCACGCCCCACCTGTGTAGCACAATGGAGTAGCTTGAAGCACACCCAACTAATGTCGCCTGCCACATGCTGCACATGCCAGCGAAATATGAGCCACAAAGTGGCCACCGCTTCACGATTTGCCTTAATTAATACACATGCCTAAAGGGGGTCGGCTTAATAAAGCGCTGTAATTGACGAAGTGTTTGTCCAGCTGAGAGGCAGCAGGGACAGGAACAGGGACAGGGCTGGCATTGCTATACCAAAACAGACAAAGGCGTCATTAGAGCGCGTTAAATAATTGTTATTTATTATTGAGCCATAAACTGCGCCATTAGGTGTCAACTTTGCTGCCCGCTTGACGCACAAGTGGACCATAATTAACGCTCAGGTAATCTGTTTTTCTTTTTGGGCTATGCTCAGACATATGATTAATATTTACCTGCGCTCATTTGCTGCTTTTGTAAGTTAGTGCAGCGCCTGGCAAAGTCAAGTGCAAAAGGAACTGCTCAATGGCATTTCAAAAGCAACAAATCTTGTTCTTATTGTGTGCGCTGAAGTGTTAGCTGTGTATTCGATAAACAGGAAATACATGCCAGCGACGTGGCGACAAATGAGAATGAATGGAAAACACGCACAAAAACACAAGACACAAAAGCACGACACAAAAGAAAGCCAAACACATGTCTGACACTTGGCTGGAGTTCATTTATCGGCCTGCTTGGAGCTGCTGCTGTTTCTGGCAGGTGAACAGGTCCTTATTCTCTACGGCAGGAAGCAGGTAGTAAGGTAGATATAGGTTAGCTGTTACAAGCGAACGTTGCGCATTTGTCGCTGATTGTTTGCTCACGATTCCAATATAAATGTAAAATCACAGTTTAAACACGGGGCGTATGATTAATGTGCTGTATTATGGAAAGGTGCGTGGCTGCTTAAATAATGATAGCACGCCTTTGTTTGTCGTTGTCGTTGTCATGGAAATGTGTTAATTTGCAACTATGTGCGTTAGTTAAAATTAATTGGCCAGCCAGATTGAAAGCATTACGAAATTGACAGCTTGATCCACTTTCTACCCCTCAAAATCAATTTTGACAAACTCAGTCCAGCACATAGATAAGCTTTTCTGTGGAATCGCATCAAGTAGGCGACAAATCATGATTTGGTTTTGTGTCTATGCAGAACCCTTTCTGATGTTTTTAGAGAAAGGTCAACGGGACATAAAGCAGGCACAGACAAAATTATGAATACGAATTGTAAAATTTTGTCGCATTTGTCGGTTATTGACTGATTTGGGTAAGTTTGACAAATTGATGGGGTTGATTGGCCGACTGCCTGCCCGAATGTAAAGCCACAGAAGGAAATGCCGCTCCATTCTATTGTCATTCTATTTTAGCTCTGGCAATCTGAGCACGCACTTCAAAAATGTTGTGTGAATGAGTGAATGACACAGAAATGTTATTAGCCAGCATTTATGACGGCTTTATTTGTCGCACATTAAAAACGTTTAATTATCACTTGACAAGTAATTTTTGGCGAATGCTTTTATGAGCACATACGCTTTATTATTTTTGTTGAATTAAAAAAGGTTTTTATACCTAAATAAATGAGTTATTACCTTAAACATTTTTTTAAGAAATTGTATTCTTATACAATGTAAATTTGGTAGTACAATCAATTAAGTGTTGACTTTGAAGTCTTTAGGATCATTAACAAATAAAAGACTTTAAGGTCATAAGCAAATAAATAAATAAGACTTTAGGTTCATTAGCAAATAAATTAATATCTGTGCATTTGTGTAGATCTGAGTGCAGGGAATTTCTGTGTTCCGAAGTCTCTTGAGCAGAGTTTATGTTTTTTAAATAATGTGAATTGAATTGAGTTGTGAAAAGATTAATTGTATTATAAACTCACTTTTAGGTGACATCAAGCTATTGCTGTCTATGAACGATATGTTAGTATGTACTACAAAGGCAAATGTAATTAAATCTTCCAAGGCTCATCTGAGTGCGAAAGAACGTTGATAGTAAAGCCATCGCCAAACCCATTAACTGGAATCCTTTGACATATAAAGAAACTGGTTTACATCGGGGCCACTTGACCTCATAGTGGGCTTGTGATTAAGAGTTGCCTTGGTTGCGTTACAATTTTTCAAAGAAATGGTTTTTGCCACTTTCACACTCAACGACATGCAATCAACGTACTGAGAAATCTATCGACTCCTTTGGTATGTGGCAAAAGGGAAAACAAAATGTTTTCGGTTTGCCGATTAACTCGAATTCCAACCACACTTTTGTGGCAAATTACCAATATGTGCAGCAGGTAGTATAAAATTGTTGAAAATAGAAGAATTTCAAAATCAGCTTAATTGAGGCAGGAATTTAGGGCACACGTGCGGAATATGTGTGGCAACCAATTTTGAAGCGTTAACAACAAAGGTACAAAGTTTCCATATAATTTTCATGTCAATATTTTAAATTTATTGCCTGAGACGTGAGCTTAACTTCCCTGGCGAAATATGCAATATGTATATCGTTAAGTATACATTTTAGCATTTAAAAATGTGTGTGTGTGTGTGTTTCCCTGCGGGCCTTAAAGCTGGCCGACACTTCAAACAAACAGTTATCCAAATAAATTAGTTTGAAGCACGAAAGAAAGAATAACCCAAAAGCGGAGCCAAGGCAAATGAAAACAAAGTTAACCCACGCTTGTGTAGCATAAGAATATCTTGGAATACTTAAGAAAATGAGCAGCGCCCGACGCCGGAATGTTCGACGGATACGTTGAAGACGGCTGGGCTGTGTGTGGGCCTTGGTGGCATTTCATACGGAAGGCGAAGGTGAAAGAGGAGAGCCCATAATGAAAGGAAAAAATCATTGCTCACTCACTGCAAGATGCTGTTGGCCCGCCTACAGCCACGGAGAGCGGACGTTAACAGGCTAACTAACTTACGGCCGGACGCAGAGCATTCAGCACGGTGAAATCAATTTGTCTGGGTGCAAAATGCTGTTTGGGTCTCGGTTCTCGGTTCTCGGGTGTCGGTTCTCGGGTTTGGGTGCGTGTGTACAGTGTGTGTGTGTGTGCCAATTTGGATTTGCGCTACTGGCCATGATCTGTATTATTTATAAGTGGCTCTTTGGCAGCACGTCGAGAGTCGAGAGCAGCAGCACGTGGCAATAGCATTATGGCCATAATTTGTGTGGGTCTTCAGGTGGCTGCTCGGTGGGTCGAACTGGTCGTAAGTAATCGGCAAAACTTCGGCATTAATATTTTAAATCCAAAACGGCAGCCACCACATATTTATATATTTTTGTCGTCAGATGTGTGCATCCATAAATACATAATACATAGACATAAATCTACTTTGCATGAACACTCAATAGATTACGCAACACTGACAACTTTTTATTTGCCATTCATTCCGTTTAGCAGGGATGCTAACGGAATTGTGCGCTGCCGGGCACAAAGCAATAATCCGGGGCCAAGTCCAAGTCAAGAGCTGTGTCAACTTTGTCCAAAAGAGAAATAAATCACCCGAGAAATTGGATGCCGCCTAGGAGCGGAGCAGCAAACTCCAGTGCCATAATTTTCTATGCCAAATTATGCATTTTGTCCGCGACAGACACACATGACACAGGACCTTTTGCGGCCAGGACAGGACTCGCCACACACAGATTCTTTAAACTTAAACTAAACTGAAGGCTGCGCTGCGGCAACTAAAGAGAGCGCCTGCCAGTATTTATATTTGCACATATTCATGCAAATTAAATTTCACTTTGGTCGCAGAATAGTTTATGCTGGTGTAACGCAGGCAACGACTTTGGCTGCAAAGTAGGCAAGTATCTGAGTAGACACACAAAGGATTAGTGGGGCGACTTAGAGCAGCTGTCAGCTCACTATCAAAATGGCGCTGCTGTGCCTGACACGGCTCTAACCAGCTGGCAACAGCTTTCAACGATAATGATAGCGGTTGCTTACACAACTGTCCGAGCATTATGTTGCACTCTCTCCCTCTCCCTATCTCTCTCTATCGTCCACCCAGTACACGCATCATTTGTCAACTTGTCCTGTCACATGAAGAAAATGTACTGTTGCGAACAGGAAACTATAGAATCTGTCAGTTGGCAGGTGTAGGAATATCACAAAAACCAATGTCAAATACTTAACATTAGCATTTTGTACATACATCTTATTAAAGCTGTTGCCCCGTGAATGTTCTAAGATGTATGCCAGTTAAAATTAATCAGAAATGCATTGTAGTTTAATTTAGATTGCTCAAAGGGACAAAGTTAACAAGTTGATTCAGTTTAAGCAAACTTTTGTGGTTTGCCAAACTGGAAAAGCAATTACAAACGCTTTTTGGCCAACAAAAGCTTGCTGATTAAACTAAATTGAGTTGTCACTTGCCGTAGATTTACCCGCTTTTGCTTGGGGTTGAAATGAAATTATTTCGAGAACTGCTCCTGCCTTTTTTTGGTAGCTGTACAAATTTATTACACTTGCTGTTGCAGTGGTGGTTACTTTCGCATCAGGCGCCCACTGTGTGTGCCTTGGGTAATGCAGATTTAGTTAATTAATTTGAATACGCGCGTATGGTAAACAGTAAACAGTCAACAGTAAATTGTCTGCACAGCGCTTTAATTAGCTTACGAAAATATGCTCCACACGAAAAGCAGCACAAGGCCAACAACCAACAACCAACCACGGTCGCTTATAGTCATAGACAATGGCTATAGTTTGTTTGCTACTTCAGTTTGGTAGCATGATCGTTAAGGGAGGCGAACAAACATCGTATATTGTCACCTACACAGTGCCGTACGAGCGTGTTCACCCGCGCGAATACATAAATAGACAAAAAAATAGTCTGGGTTGGAGAGCGCCACGTAGTACTTGTGAGCCAACTGTTATTTCTGTCTCACACAGGAAGTTCGACATTGAGACTGAGGGCACACACTGCGTATGAGCGATGTCTGCCGAGCATTGCCCTGCAGCAGCTGCCGCTGCTCTGCCGCTGCCACTGCCGCTGCCGCTGCCTCTGCCACTGGCATAGATTTTAGTGTGCGCGCCAAAAAGCCGTAGCGAGCATCGAACATGTTGCGTGTTGCACGCGCTGCTCCTGCAGCTGCTGCCGAGATTTTATGAATGAAACTGCTTGCGACTCGAGCAAGTTCGAGTGCCGACGAACGAATCACGAGCGAGCTGCGAGCTTCGAACTGAACTGAACTGAACTGAGCTGAAGGGAGCATCCATCCGTCAGTTGCCAGTACTCGATGTGGCGCAGCGGTTGTCGTATCGGTGAATCAGTGATATGCAGCAGTGAATGCGCCGACTTCAGGCCATATTGAAGTTGGTAACAGAAGAAGCGGACAAAGTGATAAGATAAGATTTAAGTCGAGTGCCAAAAAAAAAAGAAGTCATCAAGCAGTGTCGTGCGTTAAACACAAGTTGAAGGAGTTGTCTTTTTTGAATTGATTAAGTGTTATTAAATGTTCAAAGTTTACCCATAATTACTTAATAATCATAGTCGGGCAAATTGTAAAAGTTTTGTGATTGCATAAAGTTAAATGCAAAATTAATTGGTGAAAGATAATCGGCAAATAACTTTACATCAACCCAATTATTGCAAACTATGTATAAATATCATGTAATAATAACCAGCTTAAACTAGTGGCAAATATTTCAAAAGGCAAGTGGCTTAATGGATCAAACTATAATTTGCAGATTAATTACGAAATTTTCATATCGCGCAATGCAAAATGCAAAATATAGATGTGAATGTGAATGTGTGTTCTCAAAAGCCACAGTCAAATTCAGTTAGAATTTAAGTGCTCAAAATGGATTTGCGGTTGGTATTCCAATGAAAATAACCAAACAAATTGTGCAAATACTATTTCAAAAACACAGATACTCGGATGCCAAAAGCGAAACAATGAATAGATAGATGAAAGCAATGAGTGCTGTCAAAAAAGTAAATATATAATGGCATGCTAATATTTAAATTGAAAACACACGTTGTTGCTGGCTACCAACTTGATCTAATACCGGTAATACTTTCGTATGAAAATATGTGTGTTAAATGTGTATTTACTTGTGTGTGTGTGTGTGTGTGGGTGTGGGTGTAGCTCATGTTTGTGCGCGTCTATTTGTGCTGCTTGAGAAGTGCGTGTGTGTGTGTGTGAAGGGGGACAACTGTGCAAACAAGCCGCAGTTTGGGCTTAGTTAGATGAAGCCAAAAAGCGATATACAGCACACACATATCATCCACAGCCACAAGTCAGAGCAAATAAGTGAGCAGCTTTTGTGTCGAAATTAAAAAGAAGTTTATATGCCGCCATTGTCTGTTCGCAGACTCGCTGTCGCACAATCTGAACTGTTTGCCGAAGGCCAAAAACAAAAGTCGTTCATTCTTTTTTTTCAGTGTACCTTGTTAGTGCGAGCTTGAGCCGCGGAAAAACAAATAAGTAGCAGCCCTGCATCAGTTTTGCGTTCCGAACACTTGAAGTTTTTCGAACTTGCTCAACCAATTAAAAAAGGAAGCCCTCTAAAATGAAGAAGAAAAAAACATTACAAATTAATTCAAACTCAGTTAATGCACAAAGTTTTGTTTCCACGGTAAACTTAAGAAAAACAATATCGAAGGTGTACTGTACAAGTGTATAATATAATAGACACTGGTCACTGCCGTTATTTTTCTGCAGCTGTATTTGCAAATACGAATTAATTACTTAATTAAGTCTTGACAACAGTGCGTATGCATATTTCATTTTAAGTAAACTCGTTAAATGAGTTGTCATTAAAAAACAGTACAATTGTATAACTGTAGTCTACATATAATTTACATAATAATGATAGCTGTCTTCTGCACACGCAAACAAATTTAAATTCTCAACTTTAAGTTTTTTTTTGTGCATTCAAAATGGAAACTTGTGTCAATTTTATATAGTACTGTCGCAACTTTTGGTTGGGGGCGGCGCACAATTGATAAGCGGACAATGTTGATAATATAAACCATTTTAGCTAAACTTTCGCGTATCACAAATGCGAAGGACAGCCAGCTGTGAGTGGACCGCATAATCATCATTTAGAATGTCCTGTGGCTAAATCATTAACAATGCCAATGACAATTTAAACAGCCAACGGCTCAAACTGACAAAACTTTTGCAATTGAGTGGCCAATTGAGTTGTTGGCATTGACGGGTGCAAACAACAAAGCCAGCCACCAGGCTGTAATTACTATCGCAGCATTTGTCAGTCAATAAGATGCGCATACGCAGTGTGTGCCAAAGGATTTGCAATAACACGTGTCCCTTTTTTGCGCCGTCTGATTTATTAATGATGAGTTTTCAGCATGCAGCCACATAATGGGCTTAAATGGCTTTTTACGAAGAAAACCTCAAGGTAAATTACATTACAGTTTCGTTCACTTTGTCTGCAGAACTCTGAGCTTAAAATCCAACCAGCAACCAGGGTATTCCGTAGCTGAGCACTCGCAACTAAAGAGTTCTTAGTTCTTTAGCAAGTTTTTGTTCAGCATGTCTTTTAATGACTTAAGTGCTTGCAGTGTTCTATGCCCTGGCAATAAGCTGGCTTACAGCAGCAAACTCGCCCAAGGCCGAGGGTCGTCTAGACATTCTACGGGCATAAGTATTTGGCAACTTTCGCGGTGAGCGCTGAGGTCCTCCATTTCTGACACATCCTATGCAAATCAATCAAAAAGCAGGCGCAGCAATTGTTTACGCACGATTTCTTCAATGCAGCTGGAGCACACAAGCTTGCCAAAGATGCCCCTAGGTGCTCAAGTGTGTATTTTCGGCTGTTCAGCTGCTGGGCTGCTGGGCTGCTGAACCCGCTGTCTCGATCAATCAAATGCGCATTTGTATATTAATCGTGTTGATTAAGCGACCAAAAGAATTGAAAACTTCTGCCGCGCGAACATGCTGTGTGTGTGGGAATCAAGGCATTCTTTATAAGTATAAGCATATACTAAGTGTTGTATACTCAGCAACATATGCATATGAAATGCAAGTGATTAACTAGCAAACTGACAATCTATCAATACAAGAAATGCTTACGACTATTAACGTATAATTAACGGTCAATCGAGCACAGCCAATTATAGAGAAATACAAACGTAGCTGAATAGCCAAGCCACTTGTTAAGTCGTCTGACTGAGAGTTAAGTTAATTTTGATTGCAAATTCACACAAATACACAATGCGTATACTTGATTTTGCAAAACCATTGAAAACTTTTGTGTGGTGTTTGGTTTGCGTATTTTCTTTGCATTAGTGTTAAGCCAACAAGCTTGACCAGGCGTTCCATTTAATTTATGCTCATAAATTAATTTCGAAAATGAAATTTTATGGAATTTTACTTTGAACTTGCACTGCGAAACGCGAATCGCGTCGCTGGCTTCCACAATGCCACTGGAATACCAGAATACGACAATACGAGAGCACAAAGTCTCTGTCCGGTGTCGCGTTGTCTTGTCGTATATCTATTAAAGCTAATTCGCGGGGCTTTGCACTGAATTTCGCGGTGGGCCTCACTTAATCGCATTTGGCCACAACTCGCCAGCACTTTTACGAAATAAACGTCTATGTAATTAAGCTCGGGTAATTGTCTGGCAAAGGTCAATGGCGGCATCGATGCTGCGTTATTACATATTCAAATTGCATTGCATTATATTGTATTGTCGTCAAATTGCTTGGAAAGTTGGCATATTCTATAATTCTATAAATTTATGCCATTTGCATTCGCGGTTTATACATTTAAAATGTTGAAATTCTGGAAAGCCTTTTAATATTTAACAGCAAATATCAAAAACATAAAATTAACCCGCTTATTATGTATATAGTGTAATTAGAATCTGACTAATAACAAGTACATGGATAACTAAAACAAATAAAGCTAAGGGCACAAACTAATGAAAAGCTCGCATGCTTTTGTATATTAAATACACTAATAACTATTACTGTGAAAAGCAATTAAATACGCAGAATAAAACTGTATCCTGTATGTGCCACAATTTAAAAAAAAAGAGCTAAAAACATTTATGGAAATGAAAAGTAAATGCAAATTTGTGTGCCTAGGCAAAAATATTTAGATGCTTTGCGTTCCTGGGCACTGAAGTGAAAGGTTTATTTGGTTTCCAGAAATTGATAAGCATTCCGAGCAATTTAATTGCTATTGCAGGTGTGCAGTGTAGCGTTAACAAGACTTCAGTTTGGTTAGCTAGAAAAATGCGATGAAATGGACCAAAGTCATTTCTAATAACAATTATTGATTTAACTTTTAACTTTTAACTCCTTCAATTGCAGAGCAATGCGTACATCAAAACAATTTGTGTGGCACAACTTGAATGGCACATGGCTGACCCAATTGCAATGAATTCCTTACCTCAGCACGAAACAATTCGAATTTAGACGAAACGAAAGCAGAGTTTGCAGCATGCAAACTGCAACTGGCTAATTAGACAAACTAGCCACAGAATACCACCGAAATAGTGCAGAGAAACCCAAAAGTTGTTGCACCTCAATAATGGATGACTTTGGGAATGCTAACCAGGAGCGCTTGCCTACGGGCAACTCTTCCACGCTGCTGGACAATGATACGGATAGCAATCGGTCGACAGTGGCCAATTTCACTCGACTCTTTGTCGCCGCTGCCGTCGAGGTGGCGCCCAACATAGCCAACTATACGCTGAACATGCTGGATGCTGGCCTCGATCTGGTCACCGAGGCAACCAATGTGGACAGCAGCAGCAGCAGCAGCAGCAGCAGTCGTGCCCATGAGGCTGCCTATGCGATTATGACGGACTCACGCCTCAACAGCTCCACGCTGGCCCACATCAACAGTCTGCACGATTCGTCGCCGGTGGCGGAGCAGGTGCCGGAGCATGTCATGGATCACGCACCGCAGCTCTCGCGCTCCGGCCTGCTCAAGGTGTATGTGCTGGCCGTGATGGCGCTCTTCTCGCTGCTCGGCAACCTGCTGACCATCTGGAACATCTACAAGACACGCATAACGCGACGCAACTCGCGGCACACCTGGAGCGCCATCTACTCACTGATGTTCCACCTGTCCATTGCCGATGTGCTGGTCACTGGCTTCTGTCTGATTGGCGAGGCCGCCTGGTGCTATACGGTTCAGTGGCTGGCCAATGAGCTAACCTGCAAGCTGGTCAAGCTCTTTCAAATGTTCAGCCTCTATCTGTCCACCTATGTGCTGGTGCTCATCGGCGTCGACCGCTGGATTGCCGTCAAGTATCCGATGAAGTCGCTCAATATGGCCAAGAGGTGCCATCGCCTGCTCGGCGGCACCTATATCCTATCGCTGGTGCTCAGCCTGCCTCAGGTAAGTGGCCCATTTGGCTTAGCCAGGCCTCGGCACTTAATGTCAAGTTTAAATCCACATCCAAATCAATTCAAATTGATTTTGCACACATTCTTAATACGGTTTTGTTTTTCTTTTTCAAAACATTCGCCGAACAATTGGCAACAACTTAGGCAGCAATTTGTCGCTAGCCATTAAGTCAGGCAAGCAGGCAAGCAACGGGCCAAGAAAGCCGTAGGCTGGTGCTTTAGCCGGCTTCGTGCCAACAAAAAGTTGAAGTCATATTATTGTATGTTTGCTTTATGGCACGCATACGCCCCGTTGGCACCCGTTGGCAACGCGTAAATAGTCCTGTAGCAGGCGTCCTTGCGTGCGCTCGCATTAAAAGTGATTGCCTGCTGCTGGTGGTGCTGCTACTGCTGCCTTTGAGTTAGCTAAACGCTGCTTTGGGCATCCACGCATCCTGCCACGCCCAGCACACGTGCGCCGCGACCTTTCCGATCGAGTGTGTTGGCCTGCAAAGGGTTGGCCAAACATACGACCTGGAGTCCTGCGAACGGGAAGCTGTAAACATTGCCGCTGACGACAGATATGAAATATTTATTTAGCACGCATTTCCACAGCGTCAGAGTCAGAGTCAGGCTACAGGCTGTTTATCTGCTTGACTGCTTGAATCCGATTGCTGCTGCTGCTCATCTTTAATCATAACAGACGCAGAGGCAGACAAAAACAAAAACCGAAAAACAAACCGTTTTTATTTGTGTGCTGTTGTTGGCTGTAATCCTTTATTTTCACACTTTTATTGCATTATTTATGTGGAGTTTCTGCCTTTGTGTCGCCTGATTGCATATCTAATTGAGTTGCTCAGCTGATTTATGACCCACTGGCATTTTAACAGCCCTTGATTCCGGGCAACGATTTGCAGCGATCTACAGCGATTAGTAACCATACCAAGTTCATTGTTTTGTATATCATAAAGATACATACATAAATAATACATATGTATCAGCAAAGCGAACACTTATATAACATGCATAACTCATGCTTAATGCATACTTATCTAAATGCATTGCATTTTCCCATTTCCATGGCAACTAAACTCCCATATCATGTGCCACACCTCCGTTCGCACTGAGTTGCAATTAACTACATTGCAATTGTTATTTCTTGGAAACCGCAAGGACCGCAGGACCGCCGGACCGCAGGACTGCAACTGCAACAATACGGAGAGATTATGCCCACAGCATTGATAATAAAATTACATTTTGTATTCCGACTCGTAATGATGTCGAATTTCGATTGCATTTTTCACCTTTGTGGTCCCGAATGTACAGCACCAAACAAAGCAAAACATGTACGGTAAAAGCACATTTCAAACATTTTCATTAGCACGTACAATTCTGCTGCTGGCACAGCGATTTGAAATGCAAATGGAATAGGGAGAGTAATACAAGCAGAACCCTATTTAAAAGGCATGCATTTCGGTGAATGAGAAGTTTTAGTGCAAGTTTTGCAACAAAAACAGACTTTAATGAATGCGTTACGTGACAGCGGATAATGCATAACGTCACATCAACAGAGCGCTCAAGTACGAAGTTAGCAATCATATGTGGCAACTGAGTTTAGTGCGACACAAGAATGCCTTTGTGGAAGGCTTGGGGGTTGGGATAAGGACATGCACATGTGTGTTATCCTGTCGCTTGGCTGCTCCTTTATGGCACAGGCTGTCTCCAGGGTGCATTTAAGCGCCACTCAGCAGCGTATTGTTACAAAAAGCTGTGCAACACCAGCAAAAGAGGCGCATAGGCAACGGTTTATGCAAAGTGTGACCTTTTTCTTTGATTTGACGTCAGCCAATCTGCATATCGACGTGGGTGCTGTGAAAATGGACATTTCTCGGTATACCACAGTCTAAAAGCCTAAACTTGCATACGCTCGAATGAATATTGCATGAGGCTAATTTGTTACAGCTGCAGCGCCGAAATGTATGCTATGCTTTTGACTGTACTGATTAACGTATTTAACCTGAAATCTGCCTCTGCCGAGGCTTTAGGCTTTGCGGCATAGTGGCGCACTGCAGGCCATTCCATTATCTCTTTCCCCACGTGTTTGCATATAATTAGGCGATGCTGCTGAATATGTGGGCGGGCTTGTGGCCTCTGGGCCGCAGAGTCCTTGCTGGCGACATACATTTTTAAATGTCAGCATGCATATTAAGAATAATTACATTTGTATAGCAGAATCAGCTCACAGATTATGCGCATGCTAACTAAATATGCACACACACATACATACACACACGTATCGAGATAGCTTTTAAAACGTGACAACAGCCAAGTTAAGAGCACTGCGTGCCTCAAACTGTAATAGTAAATTACCTTAATTACCGCACGCTCAATTAAAGCGCACTTGGTAATTATGACTGTCTTTTATAGCACTTTGTACTTGCTGGCGTTCTGGTAATAATGTCGCAAATTAGGCTTCCTGCTGGGAATACAAAGTTTGTTCATATTTTCGGCCTCATCGAATATGCCACATAAAACGCATGCGACATTTAAACGTGACACTTGGCACTGCGTCTCTCTTTGACTTTGACGACTTTGACGCCGCTACTACTATTGCATAATTTGAAAAGTTCATTCCGCAATATGTGCTTGCTTTCCACACACACACACACACTTTTCCACACACACACTCACGTTGATAATCAATAGCCCTCATATTGAATTCAATATATGAATACTCAGCTGCTGCTGCTGCTGCTGCTACTTCGATGCGGTCTCTCCTCCATTTCACGCGTCTCAAATAATAAAACAAAATGAAAATTTACTTACACTGCCAATAAAGAACAAATGTTGATCCCCGCTCCTGCAACTGTGCAATTCCCGTGTGTGTGTGTGTGTGTGTGTGTGTCATCTTTCTCAAACGTATTCCATCTTTTATTCCATCATGCAACAGTATGTACTTCTTTCCGGCAGTTTCATTTTGTTGCCACTTTGTATACGTTTGATACGTGAAGTTCAAACGCATTTTAATTTATTGGCACATTGTCACTTTTAACATAAGTATATACATGGAATTTCGTATATATATATATGCATGTGTGTGTGTGTGTGTGTGTGTGTGTGTATGTGTGTGTGTATGCATATAGTACCTGCTGATACTCCAAACAGAAGAGTTGTCTGGCGATATTTAGGAAAGAGTCAGCTATACTATTGCTTTTGAAAAAAGCCAGCCAATTTCAATTGATAAGTAATAAAAGAGTCTGATAACAAATAGTTAAGCAGACAGCCCGTTGAACCCGTTAAGTATATGTATATACATATATATATATATATATACTATGCACATATAACAGCATATAATTCATTCAAGCCGTCAATCGATAGACTCCATTTTGTTGGATAGTATCTGTTTTATGTGTGACTTGGCTTATTCTCATTGTGGTACATCGTGTCGTTAAATCGCTTGGAAGTTATAAATGTGCGAAATTAATAAAAATCAGTCTTAATACCGTTGCCCACCCACAATTTCTTTTAGTGCTTTAGTTTTACTACTTTCGCCGTTGCCGTTTAGCCAGCCAAGCGACAGTCGCGACAGCTGTTGACATGGACTGAGCAGCTCCAGGAAGCCATAAAATTGTGCAAATGAAAAGACTTTAGTTATAATCACAACTGTGTCCGGGTGCTGGGAAAAACAGAACGTCACTTTAGCTAGATTTATGGCTGCCATCCAAGCAAATCGCATTGGGATCTGTTTTTTGTGCTGACTGAAAGTGCAAATCCCACTGCAGAAGTTTTGAGGTGTTGGTGACACAACAAACAAACAGTGTCATTTAGATCACATATTATGCAGGGGAATATTGTGAACTATTGTGTATTAGAAAGCAGCGTATAACTATCAAAATGTAAATATCCACTGGTTGTTACAATAATAGCTTTAATGAATAATTGATGAATTTGTCAAACTAAACAGGCTGCGTATATGCGAATAATTACAAATATGCTCGATCAAAAATCTTGGTCAACGACATGCGAAAGATGAAGCCTGTCAAGGACTACAAGCACACAACACACATAAAATTTAAAAGTGCTGAAATGTGTTGCGGGCAGCGATTCAACTGGAAAAGCATAGCTAAAGCAGGCAGCTGAGGCGCAAACGAAATAGCAAACGCGATTACCATCGGCAATCACACACACGCGCAGACACACACACACACACACACAGTAACACTAATACACACACTAACACACACAGACAGACATTCAGAACCTTCATTCGGCCCCCTTTTTATGGGGCATTTGAGAGGAGCTGATAAACGTATTCAATCAAAAACTGCTTCGCATGTTTGTACTTTTGTGCGAGCGTATTTTAATCAAACTGCTTGTGTCATCTTTTACGCTTTCCCAACCCACTCCTCGAACCCGCAGTTCTTCATCTTCCATGTGGCACGCGGTCCTTTCGTCGAGGAGTTCTATCAGTGTGTGACTCACGGCTTCTACACGGCAGACTGGCAGGAGCAGATGTATGCCACCTTCACGCTCGTCTTTACGTTCCTGCTGCCACTGTGCATACTATTTGGTAAATATCCACATACATATAAGGACCATCTGGATGCTAATGCGATGCAACGAATTTAAATATTTCAGGCACCTACATGTCAACATTTCGAACCATTTCAAGTAAGTGGACAACTCACGAATCTTGTTTACCTCAAAAGAAACTGCACTAAAAGCTACTTGACATTTCTGTCTCTTACCTTCACCTTCATCTTTGCAGGCAGCGAAAAAATGTTCCAGGGCTCCAAATTGGCCAACTACTCGACGACAAAGCAGCTGCCCACACAGACGAACCGACAGCGCTTAATACACAAGGCCAAAATGAAATCGTTGCGCATCTCAGTGGTGATCATTATCGCGTTCCTCATCTGCTGGACACCCTACTACGTAATGATGATTATCTTCATGTTCTGGAATCCAGACAAAAGGGCAAGTATGCGAAGAACGAATGCGTGGGGGATTGGGTCACTTTTGGGTAAAAAATAGCAGACCATTCCAAAGGGTTGTTTTGCTTGTAGATTTTCGCTAATGCTTCCTGTTCAGCCAGTGTGCTTGGCAAGACAAAAACAAGTTTGTTTGGCAAGACAAAAAGTAGTAGATACCCTCTCCCTAGCCTTTTTCTGCACAATAACATTATAGGTATGGCTTTCGATAACACTACACAAAGTTGGAAAGTCTGTTACAGTGCATCCTGTTTTTCGGAAAAAAGTAAAAAAACTGAAAATTGCCAAAATTTATAAAACTTAAGTGTAGAACAAATTCCGAGGAAAACCCATAAACAAAATGGTCTGGAGCATCAAAATCGGTTCAGTTTTGGCTAAGTTATGTAATTTGTTCGGAAAAAAGACAAAAAAAACAAGTAAGAGTGCTCTAGTCGGGAGTGCCCGACTAGGAGATACCCTGAACCCAGTCCTTACAATCATTCGTACTACTCTAAACACACACATGCTGCAGTACAAGCAGTACAAGCAGTGCCAGCGGTTTAAGCAGTTAGCTTGCTCTTTCGCTGAGCCCCACACAATGGAAAGTTAAATCTTAAATAACTTCTGTGTTTATTGTCCGATCATATTATTTTTGGGGCAAACAATTGTCGATAATATGTGTTACCAAACCAAATTGCAAGGTCGTACCTTCAAAAATGGGTTTTTTTAACTTTTGGGGGTTTGGGGGTGGTATCCAAAAAGTGAAATATTTGTTACATGTGTATGCTATTCGAGATTATACATGTCAAATTAGGGGCTCTAGCTTCTCTATAACTTGTAAGTTATATCCAAAAAACGCTGGTCTAAAATCGAAATTTATCGATAACTTTTGAACGGGACGAGCTATCGATAAATTTTAATAAACTTGATCTGTCCCGGGATTAGGAGAACTTATGTTCCAAATATGAAGTCTCTAGCTCTTGTAGTCTCTGATATCTGTGTGTTCATACAGACAGACAGACGGACAGACGGACAGACGGACAGACGGACAGACAGACGGACATGGCCAGATCGACTCGGCTATTGATACTGATCAATAATATATATACTTTATATGGTCGGAGATGCTTCCTTATGCCTGTTACATACATTTGCACAAAACCATAATACCCTTTTTACCCATTTTTAATGGGTTCAGGGTATAAAAAAAATGAAAATTACAAAAATGGATAAAACCTAAATGTTGAATTAAAGTAGAGGAAAAACCATGAATTAATTTGTCGGGTACATCAAAATCAGTTCAGTTTTGGCAAAGTTATGTGTTTTTTCATCTTCAGAGGACCGTGGTGAACTTATATTTCCACCACGAATAAGATATACAGCATAGCATATAATTTCACCATGACTCAAGCCACCATGTGGATCTGCTCTTCTCGAGTATTTGCACTATTTGAGTTGTATTTGTTTTGCAAGAGGAGGTCAGCAGGTGGCGTGGAAGAAAAGCGTGACGTCACATGTTACGTATGTATGTGCTTACGATGCGTTAGTGGACTTCGTATCCACTGCAATGGCCGTGATGCTTACAAACACTAAAACAACTTCCATTTACCCGTTTACTGGATTCACGGTATAGCAATAAGCATAGTGGTCCGGCACGGTACATAACACTTATATAACACACTTAAGTATAAAACAACGTTGTAGCTATAGTTGGTATTGTCTCGATTCCATAGAACTGCTCAATGGAACTCTCTATTTGTATTTCCGAGAACGATAAGCAGGGCATATAAGCATTTGCTTTAGAAAACTCACATGTCTTACATATAGTACAGAACAGTCAATCCAAAAGTAAGCTGCAAGAGTATTTACACCAAATGCTGTTGAAGCATTTCAGTAATTTTGGACGCACATCAATCAGCAGTCGATTTTGTTGAGCTGAGGGCTGCGGGGCTCGGATGTTACTTTCGTTGTTCTGTTTGACGTGTTTTATATTACAGCTCTTGGCAGCTGAAAACAAAATGTGCATTTACAGCAGAGAATACACGCTTTAGGGGGTCGGGCTCCACAATTGATTCAGTCTGCAGCTGTTCCACAAAATCCTTTTTTATATAGCTGAATTTTTTTACACGCTTTTGCTGTGTTTTTGCGTCGTTTTGTCGGCCACATAAGAATTATTTTTTATGCCCATTTTATAATTAATGGCCTGACTCGAGCGGATTGTTGCCGGGGTTACACGGTGGCCCGGCCCGTAAAAGCGTGTTGCGTAGAGGATTACGACTGCGACTAGATAATGAAAGCCACAAAAAGGTAACTTGGCCAGCGACCCAAGTTGCCACATGCCTCAAAAGACAAGCAGGAAACAATAACAACGCAGCTCCGAAGAATATTGACATATTTGTAAGGACTTGAAATTAATTTGAATTTAACGTGTTTTGCTTGCAGCTGGGCGATGACCTGCAGGACGCCATCTTCTTCTTCGGCATGTCGAACAGCCTGGTTAATCCGCTCATCTACGGCGCCTTTCATCTGTGTCCGGGCAAGGGCAACAAATCCGGCACTGGCGGCGGCAACAACAACGCTTACAGCCTGAACAGGTGGGTCGCAACGCTGCTGCTGCTTTTATGCTCTTGTTTCTAAAGATTGCTTGCCACCCTCAGAGGCGACTCGCAGCGCACTCCCTCCATGCTGACGGCCGTGACGCAGGTGGACGCAGCCGGCGGCAGCGCTCGCCAGATGCGCACCTTCCGCCAGCAGAGCTACTACCGCAGCTCCAGCAACGGCACCGCCGGCGGACCCTTCAAGGAGCAGGTGGGCCTGCTGCAGGTGGGCAGCATCGCTGGCAGCGCTGCCACGCCGCAGATGCTGCGCAAAGGCTCCGCGGTGCGCAGTCCGCATCCCAATCACAGCTCGGCCATTGCCGCGCGCCACTCGATCTGTCTGCGGGAGCGGCAGCAGGAGCAGGAGCAGCTGCTGCTGCAGTCGACGCCCTCGACGCTGGTGCTCAACTACGACAGCCAGCGGGGCGTGGCCAATGGCCATAAGGTAATGAAGGGGGCCATTGGCCTGCTGGCGGACAACAACGAGCGGGTGTCGAGTGTGTGAGCAGAGCTGGCGGCGATGGTGACGGTCGAGGCGGAAGTGGGTGCGACAATGCGTGCGGCGGAGGATGCCTGCTCCTGCTGCCGTTGCCTGAGCCAGCAGCTGGTGCGGCGCCAACAGGTGCTCCTAGAGTCAACCTAAGGCCACCACCACACACTAAACTGAACTAAACTCAAACTCAAAGTGAAAGTGAAAGTAGAAGTAAAACTAAAGGTCAGAGTCCAAATTGCTGTGCAATTTACAGTCCGGCGCTTCCAGAGCTCGTTAGGTTGTTCAAGGTTGTCCAGGGGGCGTGGCTGGGGGCGGGGCGGGGCGGTTTGGCGTTGCCGATGATCAGATCATCGATGCCGCGCAACATTTGATTAGCGGTACTAATTGAGAATTAAGTCTTTGAACACTGTTCGTGTGCTTAGTCGTAATTGTAGGCTTAGATCGAAGTAGATGGCTAAGTATAGTTGGCATAAGCGTATCGAGTAGGTGACAATTAATTGGCCAAGAGCTGCCCATAGCCACACATCTATTGTTTATGTGTGTGTTGGGCAGACTCTTAATGCAAAGTTGATGTTATTTTAATTGGCCACACAAATTGGCTCTGGGCTCAGAGTGTGGTTCGGATGCGGGGAAAAAACACGTTTTTAAGTGATGGCAATTTATGAGTAATTTTAATTACCCATCGATATAGCAGACAGCAAGTATAGAAGTTACTAGAAGGACTCCAACTTATGCACCTGTCGACACACATACACAAGATCCAGAATTTAGTTGTAATGTTATTGCGAATCTCGAGCTAGCCGGATTAACACAGAGCAACTGTAATCTACACAGGTTAATTACAACGAGTAAAGCCCCTATAATACTTAAGAAAAACTTGTACTTAACTTTGCTACATATACTTACTATATATGTATGTACATACAAACACACGTATATATATATATATGTATATATATATTTGCGAGCTCGAGGCCAGCGAGAAGAAAAAAACAAGCGCTAAATCACAAATGGATTGACATAAGCCGGGTGGATTTTTATGAATTCGCAATTAGGCAGCGTCCAGAGTTTGCACATAATTACGCTTATATATGTATATATGAATAATATATGTGTATGTATGTACTGCATCTACTCATCTCTTTCTATGTGTGTATATGTATATGTATATGTATTTGTACATCTAAGATAATCTCTGTAAAATTTGTATAGTTTATTTTTTAATAAAAACCCGAATGAGAGCATTGCAGGAAAGCACAGTTTACGAGCCAAGTTTAACGCAGCACGCACAACTCAACACGTTGATGAACTAGAGTCCCGGCATTTGAAGGGCAACCAACCAGTCTATGCCGATGCCTATGACATTACATTTTGTCTGTGCTTAGGCTCGTAAATCCGGCTAAACTCACACCCAGCCCCTGTCCGGGGCATAATACGCTTTTTATGCACAGCTACGTATCTGGCTGCTCCCCTTGGTGGGGGCTACATATTTTATAACTGCAAAGTTCTGGTTCAAATGCAAAACAAAACGTCGGGGCCAAAAGCGGCCGAAAGGAATCAACTTCACTGCGCCCAAATATGTGCTACGAAATTTGTTTGTTCTTTAGCTGTTTGGTGAAGAAACAAAAGACAAAAAAAAACAACACGAGGAACCAATTTACAGAAATAATGGAAAACGTGGGTGACTGTCGTGTGCTGGAGAGTAGCGAGGCGCTTTTAATGGTTGACCGAAGTTTGTTTTTATTTGTAAACTCTCCAGGAGGTCGACTGGACGCACCAAGGCAACGACGCCTCCACGTCCTAAACTGTGCCTGGACACAGCTATGCACAGGCAGGCGGGCGAGGAGACAAAACTGAGTGACACGTCCATCATTTGATGGCACAATATTTCACCAAATAATTCCCCAAATAGGCATCGCTTTTGGTATTTAGGCTACCGCGCTGACAATTGTCCGCTCGTGAATTTAAATTCGAATGTCATAAAGTGTGTGTGGGTGTGTGCGCGAGCACAAAACAAATTCGGATGCCCACTTAACGACCACTCCTCCTCGTACGTGGAACGCGCTGCTTGTGCAAAAGCAGCCGGCAGTCGGCAGCTAAACGCATCTCGATGACCCAACCACCCGCTCGCTTTTAATGATGATTCAATAGCATGGCCGGACTCATGGCGCCAAAACGGACTCTGTATCTGTGTTGTTAAAACCAGCATTGATGCCAATTAAAGTGACATCGGGACGCGGCCAAAGCCATCAGTGTATTTAAGCACATGCAAGCGTTTAGGAGTACATTCGATTGTTGGTCACATGAAAAGTAGAACGCAATGTGATTGAACGTTTAAATTTCTGGTAGTTTAAACTAAGCATACGATTTTTTTCTATTTTCGTTTAAATCGTCCTGGCTTTGTGGGGAAACTTTAATGAATTTTAAAAGCGATGCCTTTTTGATTATGGTTGGCCTCTGTTTTAATTATGCATTTCAGGCTAGAAACTAAATTTCTAGTCAAAATTTTAATATTAAATCTAATCGGATGATTAAGGACCATACCTTTTTCAAAACTTAGCCAATTTTAATATAAAAAAGCTCTTTAATCTTGGTTTGGCATCTAGGGTATTTCAACTCGAACTTCATGTAAAACATATACGCGGAAAAGTGGCCATTACTATGCCAAAGCTCAGCTTTCTCAAGGAATATAAAATAGGCTCTTATGTGAACGTTTTCGACATTGGCTGCAATTATTGAAAACTCGTAAAACGAATGCTAAATTACGCAGATATAAATATATTTTTGGCAAGTCTGCTTGTTTGACAAAAACAAAAAGCAACAACAATACCTCACCTTATCCTTGTTGGCACCGACTTTCGACTTTGACCTAAAAACGAATTCGTTGTTTTGCTCAAGCCACACACAAGCGGAGCTTTTATAATACAATTCGCAACGATTAATGCCATTCATGCGTAGACCAATAATGATTTCGTAGCTCATCAAAACAAAAGCATAAAAACATACACGCACATAAAGGTTGGATGCTTGGAGCCGCAACCCCCAAGTGACTCATCAAAAATTTATGAGCCATATATAAACTAAATGGATTGCCTATGTACAACAATGCCTTCATTATCACACAAGTCCTTCAAACAAGAATAAGCATTTTAAGTTTTTTGTTTTTCTTTTTGTAAATAATCGCATTTTCAATCAATTTGCGCGTCTTGCTTTAACAGATGTTTCACTTAGATGTAGGTCCGGAATAAAGATATACATCGCATAGTGAAGGCGTTTCATAGAAATGGGACTTCAGCTTATACTTAGAATGCGTACCACAGACTGGCGCACAGCCACCACTGCATTTCCATAGCCATATCCTATCTCGTGCTCACCACCGCCTCCTTGCGCGCCGCATCCTGCAGCAGCTGCGTGTCCACCTCGTCGCCGGGCAGCTGCACATAGCGCACCACGGAGCCGCGGATGAAGCAGTTTTTCACGCTCAGCATGTGCGGATATTTGTCGGGATCGGTTACACTGATGTCTGTCAGCTTGATGTTGAGGTATTGGTCCACGGAGTGCAGTGTGCCGCAAATGCTATGGAAATTGCCGGCTTTAAGTTATATTTCTTGTATAGTTTACTAACACGCGCCAAAAAGCAGCCGGCACTCACCTGAGGTCATTTTTCAGCTCGACCACGACTTCTTTGCCCACCAGCGATTTGAAGAACGAATAAAAGAGCTGTCAGCAGTCAGAAATGGGTTAATATTCTCATTATTCTACAGTACTTCTACTTACCATTGCAAATTAAATGGTTTTTATATTGTTTATTAAAGCTGCTGCAGCGTGACCGAATCTTGAAAGCGAAAATATACCAGTTCGCTTAATAAAATATACCAAAATATATACGACATGTTCCGTGTCAGTTTACCAACACTGCACATGCTCAGCTGCGGGCACCCAAATACTTTAACATTTGCTGCTATGCTAACAACAGCGCGCACAAATTTGTACGTGGCAAAGCAACGCCACCCAGCACTGCAAAGCGCTTTTTATAGGCGAATGCAGGGTTACATGCTGTTTTCAGAGATGTACGTGCCGATATATCGTCATGTGCGGAAAGTTTGCGTCATTTTACATTTCAGCACTTATCGACGGGCCTCCACAGTTCGGTGTGGAGCCTCGATGGGCCATCTTTGGTAATTAGACTAAACTAACCAGTTAGCTGTTTCACGAACCGTTTAACACGTTGCGTGGTTAGTGGCTGAATACAGAATTTGCCGCACGTGAAGTTGGCTGCGAGCGACTTGGGCGGCAGTAATTGAGGCGAATAATGTTTGAAGCTGAGCGGCAAATTTCAAACAACAATTTTATTATTATGAGTATTGCAAATTTAGAAGAGAAATCTGTGCAATTTCAACAAAATTGTTAAAGCAAGAAGTCTTGTCTCTTTTAATTCCATAATTTCTGAAATTATTCGAGTCTTGACTCAAATACTTTTAATAAAAATATCATATTTAATGATTACAAGTCGATTAAATTGCACTTGCTAATACATAATTTATTGACGTTTTAAATTTAAATTACATTTTTATAACAATTTTTGGTTCTAAGACTATTTACAAACATAGGCTCACATTGATTTTATCTTTCGGTTTCTCTACTTATGTACTTAGTTCACACTAACAATAATTTATGCATTACATCTCGTTTACGTCGCTGTAATGCAATTGTTCTTAAAACTTCGTTTAGCTTAAAAATCACATTTCATAATTTTTTTTCTTCTTTTTTTTGTTTCTTAAAATTTCAACTTTGCCAAAAAGCCGAATGGCCGAATTACTTAGTTGCCGTTGCAGTTACAGTGCCTACCAACATACTGCTACCCAAACTGGAGCCCGCAAATCTAACGCTAATAAATTCGTATGACTACGATCTTTCCCCTTTCTGCCCCATTCCCCCATCCGACCCATCCACCCATACTCCTTAGTGCTCCGAGCTGAAGTACGAGTTCTGCATGAGATACAGCTTGTCGATGGGATTGATAAGGCTCGTATTCAGATTGGCCAGCATATCGTGCGGATTCGAGTGCTGGTTGTGATGCCCCGAGGAACTGGTCGACTGCAGCTCCAGATTGTTCAGCGACAGCGAATCGGCATCGTCATCCAGCTGATCGAAATTGCTGCCATCCAGCGAGAGATCGGAGCTGCAGAAGCTGTCATTCGAATTGGCCGGATAATCTGTGGAGCGAAGGAGATAAGCATTAGTTAGGAGTGGAAAAGTGGGAGTAAATGCATCGCTGGTAAATTATCTAATCATTATTTTCTGAATATCCTGATTCTCGAATTTCTAAAAAAAAAAATCGAAATAAATAAATAAATAATTATAATAAAAATAATTTCAAAAATTGGATTTCCAAAGTATTTAAGAAGAAACAAGTAAGAGTGCTCTAGTCGGGACTGCCCGACTAGGAGATACCCTGAACCCAGTTCTGACATCCATTCATACTTGCCTAATAGTGTGCATACATACAAACACACCACACATTACTGCAAGCTGTGAAAACGGTTTAAGCAGTTATCTTGCTTTTTCACTGAGCCCCACACAATGGAAAGTAAAATCTTAAATAACTTCTGTGTTTATTGTCCGATCTTTTTAAAATTTGTAGGACATAACATTGGCTATAAAATGTGTGACCAAACCAAATTTGCAAGGTCATACCTTCAAAAATGAGTTTTTTGAATTTTTGAGCGAATTGGGGGGTGGTATCCAAAAAGTGAAAAATTTGTTACATGTGTATGCTATTCGAGATTATACATGCCAAAAATAGGGGCCTCTAGCTCTTATAACTTGTAAGTTATAGCCCAAAAACGCTAGTCTGAAATCGAAATTTATCGATAACTTTTGAATGGGTGGAGTTATCGATAAAATGAAATAAACTTGATCTGTCCCGGCACTACGAGAACTTATATTCCAAATATGAAGTCTCTAGCTCTTGTAGTCTCTGATATCCGCGTGTTCATACAGACAGACGGACGGACGGACAGACAGACAGACGGACATGGCTAAATCGACTTGGCTGTTGATACTGATCAAGAATGATATATACTTTATATGGTCGGAGATGCTTCCTTATGCCCGTTACATACTTTTGCACAAAACCATAATACCCTTTTTACCCATTTTTAATGGGTTCAGGGTATAAAAATCATAAAAATAAGAATTTAAAATTTTAAAAAACCTCTCAAAATAACAAATATAGCTTTAAACAATTATATTTTCTGCTGCCTCTCATTTCCCAGCGATCATTATAAAAAAATTCATAGGTCTACGCACCATCCGGTGAGAAGGGCAAGTTGGGATTGAGCGGCTGGCTGGCAAAGGCGCTGTCCATGTTGCCCAGGAAGCCCACACTGTCTCCCACGCCGTGCTCCTGCTTGACGCACTTCTCCTCCTTCTCGCTCGAGTCCTTGTCATCGGAGGCGTTCGCATTGCTATTGCCACGCCCACTGCCGCCCGAGCCACCGGAGCTGCCGCCATTCTGTTTCGCCTTGCGCTGTATCTTCTTCATCTTGGCGCGCTGATTCTGGAACCACACCTGCACGACACGCACGGACAGACCCGTATCCTTGGCCAGCGCCTCGCGCACCTTGCGGCACGGCTTGGGCGACTGATCGAAGGAGGCCTTGAACTGCTTGCGCTGCTGCGAGGTGAGAATGGTGCGCGGTCGCTTCGGACCACGTCGCCCATCGCGCGGCCGCAGCAGATCCTCCTCATCCAGGCCGACGAATCCGCAGTGCTGGGCCGCCGCCGCCGCCAGGAACATCTCCTTCTCCAGGTCATGGCGATAGCAGAAGAGCTGGCCATCGCGCAGCATAAACTGCTCGCCCTTCTGCAGCGGCAGGCGGCAGGCATAGCAGACGAAGCAGGGCAGATGGAACACGTAGTTGGGTATGGGTCGCATGACCAGCTCCTGCGGCAAGATCGCATGACAGCAGGCGGCACACTTGACGCCAAACAGGCGATCGTAGTCCAGCTTACAGTAGAGCTTCGAGTTGCGCACATGGCACGTGTGATGCAGCTGCAGGCCGCAGTAGCAGCAGGCCAGGCACTGCTCATGCCAGTTGGCATCGCCCACGTTCATCAGATAGCGATCGTGGATCTTCTGGCCACAGCCCTCGCATAGCTCGTAGTTCTTCTCGCACTTGATGTGGCCCACTTCTGCAAAGGAGAGAAACCCAATCGATTTAGTTTGCCATTTGTAAATATATTTATTAAAAACAAGTGGGAAAGGATTATCTTCGGCGTGCCGAAGATTTTATACTCTTTTCGAACCTTTAGGCAATTTTCACTCTGCCAACTGTAATAGCGAAATACTTAATGAAGCATATCTTTGCTAATTATAGCTCAATCGATTTTAAATTTTAAACATTGAAGAGCTATAATGATGTTCAAGTGTACAAGGAAATTTAAGGCGATAGCTTTGAAAAGATCGGATATATGGCCAAACCGACTTCCAGTTGTATGGCAGCTATAAGATATAGTGGTCCGATCTGGCTGGCTCCGACCAATGTGCTGTACATTTGAGTAATGAGTGTCTGCGCAAAATTTTATCGCTATAGCTCAAAAACTGTAGGACTAGATACCAAACATACAGACAGACAGACAGACAAAAAGACGCAAATGGCTAGATCAATTTGCTTTGTCATTCTAAGCATACTGGATGTAACTTTTGGGAGTCTCCGACGCTTCCTTCTATGCGTTACAAGCTTCAGCACAAACTTAATATACTATTTTCTTCGAAAAGAGTATAATAAATAAAGCGTACCCCACTGTATGGCCAAAAGCAACAACCCAACTGATACCCTACGTGCTGGCAGCATATGTTGCTTGGAGCACATCAAGTCTAAGCAGGAGCAGCAGCAGGAGTAGCAGCAGCAGGAGTATGTTGTCAAATCATGTGCAAAATGTGCTTGGCACCCCCTACTCCCTATTGTTGTGCTTATGCTCATTGTTTCGCACTTCTGGCTGGCAGTCAAAAGTGCGAAAGAAAGAAAAAATTATCTGTCGCCGTTGGCGTTGCCGGCTGTAACAGCTTGTATTGATAGCTCCTTGATGCGTAATTGAAACGTAAAGTTTTGCTACAATTTTTGCCAGTCTGGCAATTGATGAGCCAAAATGCCAATGGCAGCGCAGTTACAATTGAAAATACAATGGATATAAAGCTGTTGATGCAGCACCTTTGACAATCTCTAAGATAATGATGGATTACAGGAAAAACTGAGACTAGATTTGGTTTTGCACGTAAGACTAAGGTGTGATAAGTAAAGTTGTGTTTGGAATGTTTTAATAATACTTGAAATGAAAGTAAATGAAGTTTACTTTGAAATCAAGTATGGAATTGCTTAAATATTTAAGAAGTTCTTCATGGAAATATACAAAAATGATTTAGATGTACAAAGATCAAATTTATAATAAGCATATTTCTGACGTGAGGAATATTAATTGCAATAATATTACTTATATTATGGCGATTTAGTTAGAAGCGACAAAGGTTGTTTATTTGTATATTTATCAGCACGGATCAGTAAATAGCCGTAGCTAGTCATTCGCTAGTCTGGCGTACTCCTCCTAACCCACACAAGGATACGTATGCATGTACATTTATATGAATGACTCGCCTAATCTGTTCGCATGCACGCACACTTCAAACTGTAAACCAGTCGTAAAGAGTGGTGCCCAAAAAAAGAACGACAGAAGCTGCAGTAAACAGAAAAAAGCGAAATGTATATGACGAGGCAAGTGAAAAATGAGCGGCAGGACGAGGCAGGACTGTGCTCGTGCATATTATATGACTGTGGCTCACTGGCAGAAAAATGTGCATGATTTATGGTTGGCACAAAGGCAGCACCCTACTCCTGCTCCTCCTTCTGCTCGGTGTGATCTATGTGTATGCATATATGTATGTATATATGTGTGGGCGCTAAGCGAGCAGCGAAAACAGCTTAAGCCCCATGCACAAAGTGTGGATTGGTGGGGCTGGGGCTGGTGGGTGTGGGTGGTGTCTGCTCCGTGTGTTTTGTGCGCTAAGCCAGCGCAGCGTAAAAATGACAACAGTAGCAGGCAGCAGGCAGCAGCTCTATAGTATAGTGCTGACGATGGATGAGAGAATTGCTGCTGGCATTTCGTTTGGCACAAAACGCGCGCGCGCCCCAAAATGTATGCTATAAAAAGGCAGCTGAAGTGCTAGCTGTGTATTGTGAGTGCGTCTCTGTGTGTATGTGTGTGTGTGCATATCCAATCGCATTGCAATGCATTTGGTGATAACGCGCAAAATATTGCTTTGCGGCAGTTTTAGGCGGGTTGGGCTAGGCGGATCATTTGATAAGTCCTGTTTTGGCAACACGCTCTATACCATTTTTTTTTAGCAGTCCTGCATCTATTGTGAATGCGATATTGCGGCACTGTCTTTTTGCGCTGCTATATCCATTGACATTTGCGCTTTGTGTAATCTAATCGGAATTTATGGCCTTTGTTGCAGTTTTATGGAGAGAGAGAGAGTTTTAGCTGTTGCAGCTGAAGGACAATTTGACGCATTAGCGAAATGTGATGATACCAAAGATAAATGTATTTCATATACGATTTGAAATGCGCTATGTATTTGCGCTGTTCGATATTCAATTTGTGAACAATGGCAGAGCGGAAGCGAAACAGAAGCCTGCGGCGCTGCTGCTGATTGATTATCGGGAAGTCGTCGCCTTGGATCGGAGGCATTGGGGGCAACTCTTGTCGCAAGTGGGCAACACGAACAACGAATACAAACGCAAACACAGCGAAAACAAGTGCGGCACACTCATGTCAAATGCGGCGATTAAACAGCAGATAATTCGTTGATAAAACGCGCACCTACTATAAAAAAACCAAACTGAATACAAACAGTTAATAGACAACAGTTAACAGCAAGCAATGCTCTTATCGCGCTATCTGCCGCTTATCAGCGAACGGCGTCTCTGATTAGGACAGGGGCAGTGCTTAGCCCCCCTCCCCCACCAACAATCCCCTCCACTCCTTTGCCGACCCACGCTTTATGGCACATTTATTGACACATTGACAGGCGAGCGCAGGTCTATGATGATAAATTGACAGGCAGCCAAAAAAACAGTTGTGGCATAAATTTCGGGCTCAAGTCCCATCCTCGAATATAGTCCACGTGGCGAGGAGATTTTTGCCAGACGACAGCCTGTGACAGCTGCCTGATACGATGGCTTTAATTACTAACTGCCTGCCACAATTTAAAGCACGCAGCCAGCGCCAAGCGAAAGTGCGAAAGCTATGCAAGTAGCCGCATATGTGACTAGGTGTACAAGCATGTGCATACTTTTGACTGCCACTGTGTACAGTGTTTGCTCGGCTAGTTAGAGCTACCCACAGCTAGTGTCCTTAGCAAGGCTTTAGATTTAAGATATATTTTTAAAAAATTGTCTTCCTTTTATGTTTTAAAAATTATTGGAAAAATCTTTGAATATATAATATTTATATCAAATCATTTGGAATTGAAATTGTTATCTATTCTCTTGGCATATTTCTTCTGAATGAACACACTTTTTAGCTGCCAATTATTTTAATCCCAATCTTCCAACGCTTTACTTTTAAAATAGTTCTCAAAAATAGAACAGAGTTTATACATATTTTATCTTTATGTACTTCAAATCTGTATGTTAGGAAATTTATTAAATGTTAAAGCTTATGTTTTTAAATGGAGTTTATAAGCTACCTGGCTTATGCTTTCTGTTGATGAGTTCTATAATAATAATCAAAAAGCAAACTGCTATAAACTTGCATATTAACGATTATTTGAAGCTTGAACTCGTTGAGAATTCTAACTCGAAAGAAAATCATACTATTTTTACATATTTATGTAAAGAAAATAGTACAGCATATATGCTTATTAAATTCCAATCTAAATAGTTAGCGTTCTCATTAACGAGTAATCACTGTACTAGCTAAGCATTTACTACACACACATAGGGAGCTAAACTGAGGGCACCGCAGAAACCAGATATGCTGAGACACACGGCGCATAACTGACACAGACTCTGTGTTCGCTGGGGGTTTGGGGCTGTTGGGTGTTGGGTTGTTGGGTGTGTAGCTGGGTTGCTGGAGTGTGTTCATTTCCGAGGTCGGGTCGCCAAAGTGCAGCTGCTGTACGTATGGCTGAGGCAGCCACAAATGCCTTGGAATTCCTCGCCCATTTGCCAGCTGCTGCAGCTTTGGGTTTAAGTTTTGCTTGTCGGCGTCAAATTCAAATTCAAATTCATAGATGAGCAATGCTCAAGTTTGGCAGTAAAGTGATTGGCAAACGGAAACTATTTGCTGCCATTTTGGCAAGCATTAATAGACATTTCATATGCAAATACGAGCATAAGGCCATCACAGCCAAAAGCACAAACGTGTGGTTGTCTGCATGTGTGCTAGACTATAGCTGTGTGTGTGTGTGTGTGTGCGAGTGTGTGTGTGGCGAAATATTTGCGTGCTTGACAGAGCTTCGCCCAGCTGGGGTCCGGGTTCGCATATGCATCACACATTGTTTGCACACTTTGCATTTTGGCCAGAATTTCGTAAAGTTTGCCAGCAACACTTTCGTTGCTGCAGCTGCTAAAAAGTGCTGCCTACTTTGAGGCGCCTGCAATGTATGCGTGTGTGTGTGTGTGTGAGTCTGTTGCATGCCTTAATCGCCTTTTATTGCATATATACATACATATACATATTTATTGTTCAGTTCATTGCCAAAATGATTTTGTGGTCAACTTGCGTTCATATTTTTGGGCATATATTTCTGCCGTCGGCGACTAAATTGAAATTATCATTGCTGCATAATTTTATTGTGCCGATATTTCATTCGAATAGCAATTGAAATTTATTTGGTTATTTTCTGGCCACAGCTTTTGGGCTTGTGTGTTTTTATTTGCAATCAAAAACCCATATGCAAATTGTCTTTGTCCTCAGCAGGGAGTTTGAACAATAAACTTTTATCAATTTCTATTAAGCGATTAGCATACAAATAATTATCTACCTGCACAAATATTCTACAAATATAATTATGAGCAAAACGAATTTGAATGCTAACAAGTTAGTGTCAATATTTATGCATTTATTTGATTAGTATCTAATAGAGCCTTGAAACTGTCTCAATTATATTAGATTGTGCGAAGAAATGTTCTTGAGCAAGCGGGCAATTTATGTATATTTAATATGAAGATTGCTCAGTTAAAGTATATTAACTAATAAACATATAATCAAAATAAGCTCACAAATATGAAAATAGAGACCTTTGCACTAAGATTAATATTTTTAGTTGAAAATTATTAAGAAGCTGGAATTATTTAAAATATTATTTAAATATATATTTAATATATATTAAATATATATTTAATAGCGATCGTCGAAAATTTGTTATTAACTCAGATAAAATACTTTTTTTTTAAGAATTATTTCATAAACATTTATAATATGCTCATTTATGTAAAATATTTGTATATATTTTGAAAAGTGTCATACCAAAAAAGTTAAATATATATATAGAGACCCCAAAAATGTGCCCACAATCCGAAAGAAACAACCATTTGATGAACTTAACCAGCTCGAAAGTGAATTAAAGCTACAGAGCTACTGCTACAGCCACATTCAGCGGCACAAACGAGCAGCTCGCCCCAAAACCTAGAATATCACACGCAAATTGCGAAAATAATTTGGGCCAACTCTGAGGGGCAGCAGCAGCATCAGCAGCAGCAGCAGCAGTGATGCAAACTAGCCGTAAGTTAAACACCGGACGGAGAGCCACGCATAGCTTCCGGCAGCGAAGCAGCAGGAGGACTGCTCTGCCCCCAGCTGAATCTGGCCAGAGAGACCCACACGCCACACGCACACACAACTATGCCAAAAACGAAAAACGTGGAAAGGCCCCAGGAAACGGAACGAGCCGGTAAATGCCTCAACTGCCGGTGCAAAATACTTTTGGAACATACCTGTGCGTCCACTGCAATCAGCAGACAATTTCGATGCCGACGCCAGCGTCAACGTCGCTGCTGCTGCTGCTGCTGATGCTGCTGATGCTGCTGCGACTGTTGATGTTGTGCCGCTCCAGTTGCTGTTGTTGTTGCGGCAGCAGCGGCAGCTGTTAATGTGTTGCAGGCGGAGTTTTGGCTCTTGTTGTTATTGTTATTATTGTTGTTGTTGTTGTTGTTGCTGCTGTGCTGTTGTTGTTGTTGCTGCTGCTGGGACTGTGACCTGTGGGGCGTTGGGCAGCTGTTAATTGGCGCTGGCGAGAGCGAGGAAATTACAGATGCCGTTAATGAAGCTGTTGCTGTCGAATGGTTGCCGGAAATGCTTGCTGCCAAATTGCTGTTGTTGTTGCTGTTGCTATGTACATTATTGTTGTTGCTGCTGCTGCTGCTGCTGCTGTTGGGCAAACAGGCAGTTGTCATATTGCTGTTTACACTCGCCGTGGCACTGGGACTGTCCAGAAAGCGTGCACCTCCATGATTCTGCTGCAGCGAATATAGACTGCCACCGACTTGATTGAGGTTCGTGGGCATTGGATAAAACTCC
Organism: Drosophila flavopinicola; assembly: GCA_035042425.1. Lineage (NCBI taxonomy): Eukaryota > Metazoa > Arthropoda > Insecta > Diptera > Drosophilidae > Drosophila > Drosophila flavopinicola. The sequence goes on along the minus strand of JAWNLL010000452.1, from coordinate 13,160,847 downwards.
AACATTGTATTTGCCACAAATGAAACGCGCGCACTCTTTTTTGTTTATTATTAAGAATTGCTCTTTGCAGTTGTTCTTTGGCTTAGTTCTGTATTTCGACTTAAAGCACACACGTCTAAATAAAACACGAACACTTGCACGAGTTGAACGTTCTTGTTGGATATTATTGGTATTATTTGATTTAGTTTCCAAGCGCGCTGACAACCAGCTGAGTCCGCTGTCAGTTTGCGTGTGATCGAACAATCAGCGAAATCAAAGCATTTCACTTTGCCTGAACAAAAAGTCCCAGCTGAAAATGTACCCCCGCACACATGCACATACACATACACATGCAGACGCAGCCACTCACTCCCTTTAGCGTGCAGTGCGCCTGCGCATGTTTACAAAAGCAACGGCGGCAGCAAGAACAACACTGAGTCGGAGAATTTCCCGTTGCACGCACAGAGGCACAGCGGCACAGAGTCACAGAGGGTTGCATGCAATACACACGGGCCAGCGAATGTCCAACCCCCAAACCCTGTGTGCCCCTTCTGGCCGTCGCACTGCGCATGTCTCAAGTGATTATTAGCAGCGCTCGTTTGGGAAATTTACTCATGCGCAAAATTTCCCTTCGCCGGCAGAGGCCACACCTCAGCGGCGCTCTGATTGGCTGGCCGCTTCCCCGGCAACCATTTTTGCCTGCTGCGCATGCCGCAAAAAGCCCTTTCGCAGGGGAAGTCGCACTAACTTGAACTTTTCTTTTATTTTTTGTTGTTGGTATCGTCTTGGCATAAATTTCGAGGAAAGTTCGCAGTTCTGAATGGGTGGTTGCTTGGGTGCTGCCTTGCCAATTGTGTGCACACAAAGACATACTCGGAGTCGCGGCAAGTTTTCGGTGTGTGTTTTTGTTGCACGATTGCAGCAGCGGCCATTTCTTATGGGAGGCGGGGGGCAGGGTTCTTTTTATTTTTAGCTGTTGCGACCGCTGCTGCTTTGAGTGGACCAAATACATGGCCTTGTCTTTTTTGCATTTTTGTTTTTGTGGCTGCGCTTAAGTTGGACAACTGCAGCAGCAGCTGCCACAGGGTGTTGCATTTAGCCCGCAGCCATAACGACAGTGCAGTGAGCTTGTTTGTGACACCCTGTATGTTTTGTATGCAGCCAGTCGAGCAGTCAACCCATTTCGCCTGCTTACTGTCGCACTCGCTCACCCACTTACACACACACACACACACACAAACACACGCACACTCTGAACAGCAAAAGAAAGCCGTGCAACAACAACAACAACACCAACAATAACAATGAAAAGAGGAAGACGGAAGCTGGCAAGACAAACCAAACATGGCGCTGTGCATAAAAGTTTGGCTCTACTTCAGCCTCAGTTTCTGCTGCTTTGGCTTTAGCTTTAGCTGAATGTTCTGTTTCTGGCTTTCTTCTTTTGTCTTTTGTGCTTTTGGCAACTTCTAGTTGGCTTTTGGCTTAAGACTGGGCTTTAGCTACGGCGATTTTGCACACACACACAGAACTTTACTTCTGTTTTTCTTGTTGCTGCCGCTGCTGCTGCTGCTGCTACTCTAACTGCTCTGTGTGCCAAGAAACTGTTGATGTCGATGATTCCTGCTGCTTGATACGCTTAAACATGGGTTTTGTTCCCAGTTTCCCTATTGTACTGTGTGTGTGTGTGTGTGTGTATGTGTGTGTGTGTGGAGCTGCCGTGAGTGCCAAGGAATTCGCACAGTTTGATGGCGTACTCGAATAGACAGAGTGTTTGGTAAAGTTGTGTGTAAGACTTCTTTCTGCACATCATGGAAAACATTTCAATTCAATGTGTTCTATTTTAAATCAAAGTAAAATATATAATTTTGTTGCTACTATTTAAGTAATAATCTTAAAATATTCCAATATGTTTCCAAAAGATATTCCAATCAATTGTTTCGATTATCATTTACTGTTCTTTAATTTAAAAATGCTCAGTTTAAAGTACGCAAGAATTGTTAACAAAAATTCGTGAAAATATATCTTATATATAGACAAACCATATATTTGTATGGTCACCAAATAAACTACCTAGAACTATTGCAAATGAGTTTTTCGATATTCAATTACTCAGCTTCGATCTAAACTCTATGCCAAGTTATGGGCCCATAACTATAATATAGTCAGCTGGGCAAAGTCCACATCGAAATGTGTAGCTTTATAGGCCATAATCACTACTCTTTCGGGGGCGTGTGCATAATTAACGGACCTTTTGCTAAACCCATGGACTTACCGCAACCGTAACCGAAAGCTGCAAATTATTATTTACGATGCGCCATAAAGATTAACTGACTCATATACATAATGCCGTGTGCATATATATTTTTAGGTCACATATCTGCTGCGAGATACGAATCAGCGACAATTCAATTAGCCTTGGCAACAGTCGAATAATATCCCAACATCAAGCACTCATTAATAGGTAGAAATGATGACAACATCAACAACAACAACAACAACAACAACAATCAAACCAAAGCGGCAAAGGTAATGAAATCAAGTTGACAATGGGCAAAAAAGTGGAAAATGTCACAGGACTCGAGCGGAACAGGATTTGGCAGGGCCCAAGCCAAATGTTTGGGTACTAGAAACAAATTTAATAAAATATCTAAAAAAGGGTAGCACACATTGTGTGTGTGTGTGTGTGTGTGTGTGTGAGTGGTTGTATTGTGAGCTGAGTAATATTGAATAACCACAACAGCAAGAGCCAGCGGAGTACGCTCGACAGCCCGAGGATAAATAGTTTTTGTGTGGCACTTCAATTATCATTTGAGCATGATAAGCGCTAAAGAGGCATAAAGAACAAGCAAACAGCCAGAGAGAAGTTGGAAAGTGGAAAGTGGCATAAAAAAGGAAGCCACTGGTTAGCCACACAAGACTGCTTCAAAATGTATAGAGTATAGAGGAGGGACCACCTTGTGGCGTTTGTGTGTGAACTCAAGCAGCAAACAGAGAGCAGAAAGCAGAGCGGCGACTCATCGATAGGATCAAGGATAGGGGTCATTAGGGGCGACCTGGGCCACAATTCCCATTCACATTGACGGGCAGTCAAGTAGAAGAGCATTGTGTTCGGGTGGGTGTCATTTGTTATGTTTATTTTGCCAAGACAGACGCATGTGATTGAAGACTGCTCCTCGGGCGTAGGCCAAGTTATTTTTATACTCATAGCCAGGCAGCGTCTTGGCAACAATAACAACTGCCGCAGGAACAATGCAGCTGCAGCTGAGATGGAGATAGAGTTGGGTTTGGGGCAGCGCATAACGCGTGCTGAGTGCTGGGCAGGCAAAAAGAGTGAAAAAAGGACACTGCCTGGCAAATGTGAAGTGTGTAAACAAAGGCTGCGCATTGCTGGAGTTGCACCCGCTATGAGCACGCTGCATGCCACACAGCCTGAAGTGGGCTAATTTGACGAGCCCCTGCGTTGCCGTGTTGCACGTTGCAACCCCCAAACAAGTCCAGCCAGTCACTCAGTCGCCTACAAAAGTGTTAAAGGATTTATGCGCGTAATTTTGCAGATGTTTAGATTTCAGTTGCAAGCCTCAGATTCTCTCGCTCTCTCTGTCGACTACGGCCAAATTAGTTGCTGCCTGGTGTGCGGACTTGTGTCAACAGCCACAAAACCCGTACGCACTACCCAGTTCCCAGTTCCCGGTTCCCAGTTGCAGCAGCAGCAGCATTGATAGACATGCTGTCTACTCCACAGACAGAGTCTCATTGTACATTGGACGGCATTAAGTGCCACAGCGTGTGCACACAAATTCACTATTCACTTTTCGGCATCATTCGTTCTTCGCTCATTGAATGCTTTCAATAATACGCTCTGTTTGCTTAGTGTCAACTTTAGTGCCCCCTGCTCCACACACACAACACACACACACACACACACACACACAGCTCCAGTGGTGCAACTGAATATATACTATATTACAGTGGTGCCTGGCAAAAACTACAATTGGTCAGAGATTAGAATCGTTACTTTCTTTAGACTATAAATTTTGTCTTTCACAAATTTTCGAAAACTCTATAAAAACTACATAGAAATTATAGTTTGTCTGTGCAAATTGTGAAAATTAAAAGTATACACACCTAATTCTCTTTTTAGAATGGTTCCAGAAAAGACCGTGTAAAAAAAAAACAAATTTCGAAAAATAAAAATTGTCAAAAAAAAAATTTAAGCCCAAAAGATTCGAACCACTTAAAAAAAATTCCAAAAAAATGTATTTTCAAATCTTGTAGGAGCAAAACCGTGTAAAAAGATTATTATGTGTAATATATTTTGTTACACATCATTGATACACATATTTAAATATACAAATTTTTTTTTAAAATAAGCTCATTAATATATTCCCGCTGAAGATTAAAATGAGTTACCTTTAAATCTTGTTATATTATATATTATTTATATGAAACGTTCCACTTTGCGAGCGATCACTGTAAACTTAGAGTCATATCGAGCTGGGATTAGTTTTGTGTCCAAAATGTGGGAGAATTGCACGCTGAGCTGCATTGTTGTCTGTCTGTTTATTATTGTCGCCCTCACATACTATATGGTTTATTTGTCTTTCGCCATAGCATTTGAGCTTTTGTTTATAATTAGCTTTATGGAACAACTTGTCTGCGCCAGCCTGCCAAAATGTTTATACAGAACGGCAGAAATATAAACAGTTTGTTTGGTGTGAACTTTGCAGTCAACAGCATGTCCTCCCTATATATCCCTATACACATACATATCTCTTATACTATATAGCTGCGCTCCAAGTGTCAAATGGAAAACGATACTTGGAGTTGCTGTTTGGCGTCAAATACAAACACAAATGCCAAATACAAATACAAATACAAATATTGGCAATACGCTGGCGACCAAAATCAAATAGTTGCTGGCACTTCGCCCACTTTTTGGGGCATGCAACAATATTCATTTGGCGTGCGTCGAAGCGGCAATAAATTGTTGGCTGCCACAAAAGCCCAGAAGGGGAAAGGGGACTGGGGGTCTTAGGCTATGGCCTGTGGCTCTGGGATTGTTGGGATCGTTGTTCATATGCGCGCGGCTTTTGAGCGCCGCATAAACCATATACGCATAAAAATTATTTTTCAAACGGTCGCCATATCGATGGCCGCTCAAATTGTTCGCTGCTTGACTATTTTTCATTTAGCTAGCGCCGCCAGTTTTTGGGGCCATCCATCTGCACACCGACTGCTCATATTTTCTTTTCGCTTGCCAGCGCACATTTTCCAATTTCATTTGCGCGCTCTGCGAACGCGGAATTTGAGCGTTGCCTCCCTCTGGATGGATACTGGGGGCCTGGACGCATTCATCATTGATGGCGCCAACAGGGCCATCCAGGCGCAGTCATCATCATCATCATCGTCGTCGTCGTCGTCGTCGTCATCGTCATTCGCAATCGTCAGGGGGCAGAAGCAGGAGCTGGAGCTGGAGCTGTAGCTGGCACCGGCATTTGGCCGTTTGAAAAAGCAACATTTCAGCCATATTTTTTCTTGCTTTCAATTTGGCGCTTGGAGCTTTGGTCATTTTTCATAGGGCTTTTGATGCGTAACCCGCCAATTCTCGTGGCACGCCCCCGCCATGCCCTGCCACGCCCTGCCACGCCTCCCATTCCGCCTAAAACGCATTGCCTTTGAGCGATTTGAAGTCAAGTGTAAAAACCGTTTTGGCTAACAACAACAACAACAACAAATAAAAGCAGAAAAATAAGCTTAGCCAAAAAGCCAAGTGTTTTTAAGTTTAATTTGAAAATATTTGAATTTTGCTCATTTCTTGGTTCACTGATCCAGCTCCCGCTCCCGCTCCTGCTCCTGATTCACCAGCAATTGTTGCGAACTAACTGTCCACCTCTTTGCCCCCCAACAGCAATGACAGTTATCAGTGGGAAAATCTATTTCGCTGCAAGTCAGCTATTATTTATTTGTGAGAATAGTTGATAGCCCATCAAATACACTCAGTTCGACAGCAAACAACCCTCTCAGTTCAGTTCTCAGCTCTCAGCTCCAATCAGCCACACAATCTTTGATTGCTGATGCTGATGTTGATTCGTTTGTCCTGCCCGCCCAAAACTTTCAATATTTACACAAATTGGCTCGTGAAGCGAACAAATCGCAATCGCAATTCCGACCGTACTTGATGGCCAGTTTTGGGCGAACCCCTCCTCAAAAATTGTCATTACGCAGCATTTGATGTGTGCTCAAGCCCTTGGGAACGATTTTGAGGTATGTTTGCTGTGATTCCCATCAGGGTTGCTCAACTTTCCCAATCGCGCTGTCAACTTGATAACAATGTAGCCAAGTGTGATTATGTCCTTTAAATATTGGTGGTCTTTATAGGAATGTTGGCATTCGAATTTGACTAGATTTTCTCTATCTTTGGATGTGTTAGTTTAAGATTTATAAGGTTTATATATATGTATATTCTTTTTTTCTCTAAAATACGATAACATTTTGGTGGCCAATTATTATATTATAGCATCAACTTAAATTGCTTTGCATTCTCTATCTTTGGATGTGCTAGTTTAAGGTTTATAAGGTTTATATATATATATATTCCTGATTTGCAATTTTTATGTTGAAAAACGATTGAATTTTGCTGCCCAATTATTTTTTTTATAGCAACAACTTAAATTGCTTTGCAGTGCATATTATTTTGAAAATCTCTAAGATACAAATTCAATGTGACTTTTTATGTTGACCAAGCAATATACACAGATATACATATTTATAGAGGTTACTCGTTGGTCAGGGCGGCGCCATAAAAGCCAAAAACCATTTTTGGGCACAGCATTAAAACACAGCAGCGTCTAAATACTACTGGTCAAGAGTGAATATAAAAAATAAGGAATAAAAAAATATATATACAGATATATGCCATAAGCAAACACGTATTTTTTGGCAGTAGTTTTTGGTTGTGAAGCTTTTATGTTTGTTGTACTCGCAGTTGTTTTTATTGCCTACTATATAGCCTGGCGACAAAGCTGCAAATACAACAACACAGATACACACACACACACACACACACACACATGTACAGGGGTTATCTCATACATATTCCGTTTACGTAGCCCGTTCGTTTAACTGTTGTTTTTATGCGCTGCAGACAAATATTTGCTTTCCGACAATAGTCATAAATACCAAAAGCTACATGCTCGGCATACTTAGAAATACACACACTCACGTACACACACACACGCACACAGCGGCCAGGGCAAATAGAAATCGGGCAAAAGCAAATAGCGCACAGGATATGGTTTTTGGCAGCAGCAGCAGCAGTCGGCCAGGATAGCTGAGGATAGTGCCAAAAAGCGAGACAAAAGAAAGGCGATGCCAGCGAAAAATGCGATGGCGATGGCGATGGCGATGGCGACTGGTCCATTCAATTGGGGATTGGGGAGGGGAGCCCAGTCGGACCCGAGGGCCAACAAAATGGTTGCGCAAAAAGCAAAAAGCGTCAGCAGTCGCCAAAAAAATATTAGAAAAAAATGTACCAATACCAATACACGCACACATCTATACATATATATATATACATACATATATCGAGTAATGGCCGCAGGAACATGCCAAAACGTTTAACGAAATGGCGACCAACAGTTTTCTATATGTGTGTGTGTGTGTGTGTGTGAGGCGCTTGGCAACTTCAAAGCCCCGCAAAGTTTTCATTCGTGAAAATGCGCCAGCTTATCCATGTGAAAAATCTATGGCGCGTGTCCGTTGCACGCGCTCCGTTTTTCGCCTTCGTTGCCTTTAACGCATTACACCTTCCTGGAGACGCGAACGAGCCAATAGGCAAACAAACAAACACATAAACAGTGCTCACGTGCCGCTCTCCTCGGATTATCCGCGCATCACAATCAAAACAACAACAACAACAGCAACAAACAAACTACCCGCCGTATTTGTGCCTCCAGTCCGGCTTTGTTGCAGCGACCTGTTTGATTTGCAGCACACCCTGAGACGGGCATTTCCTGTGCCGCTTTTTTGCGATGCTAATCTACGCGAAATGTTACAAAATGCTTAACAATTAAGTAGCGACACGCGCGGCCACGTTTCAAGTGTGTGTGTGTGTGTGTGTGTGTGTGTGTGTCCTTTATGTCCTCGTTCGGCCCTCGAGCGTTCTTTTTTATTGACTGATATCGCTTACAGATACGCGCCACTCGACGCCAATTGAGCGCAGGAAGGCAGCGAACACACCACTTGATCACATCAATGATATATGCAAGCAGAGCAGCTAATTTGCAGCTCAAGTTGTGTTGGGTAGCGTAAGGACAAGTGCTGTTAAGGATGTGTGAATGTAAATGATGCAGCACATCTTGTAATTTTAAGTAGTTCATGATACACATGTGCTTAAGTACTTAACTACTTAAAATGCAGAAGACTATTTGATTGACTAAACCAAAATCATGTTTGTTTTTATCGATAACTCGACCCGTTCGAAGTTATCGATAAATTTCGATTTCAGATCTACGTTTGTTGGCCATAACTTAAAAGTTATAAGAGCTAAAGGCACCAAATTTGATATGTATTGTCTCGAATATCATATACAACAGAAGTTGTTTGGGATTTACCTTTCCATAGTGTGGGTCCTTATGGAGAAGTTAGCCTGCTTAAACTGCTTGAATGTAAGGACTGGGTTCAGGGTATCTCCTGGTCGGGCACTCCCGACTAGAGCACTCTTACTTGTTATTTTATTAATCATTTATTCTTTTTGTTAGTATAGACTAGACTCTTCTATTGCGTTCTTATCTTCTACAATAAGCAAATGCTTGCCGAGTCTGTTTAGTTGTACATATGTGCACATAATTACTATGTATATACTTAGTTTGTATGTGTCACGTAACGGGAAAACCGCACGGAAATGTTAGCAGCGAAAACAAGAAAAATAACATGACGCTGATGGCTGGTGTGGACAACATGGCGTATGCCGAATGTACGAGCCACTTATTAAAAATGGAAAAAAGTGGCTGAAAAGCAGCAAGCAAACTAGTACGACTACAATATGCAGCAGTAGCAGTAGCAGCTGCAACAACAACTAACAAAGTGACTAGCTGGAGCAGTTTGGGGCAGGCAGGCGGACAAGGAAACGATGAAAGCGCCAAATGGCAATGGCAACGATAGAAACGACAGCAACGACAAAGTGCGGGAAGTTTGCACAAGGACATTGCAGCACTCACCACATGCATGCACACAAGGATATGAAAGTGCACACATTGCTACAGAGCCACATAGAAACACACACACACACGCACACACACTCGTGCAACCGCACAGCATACACACACAGCAGGCAAGAAGAGGACAACGAGGACGACAGGAGACAAGCACAAAAAGACAGCAACGAAGTGTTGCAGAGGAAAAAATCAACATGACAGCAGTGCAAAACAGTTAAACGGACTCTCTCTCTCTGTGTGTGTGTGTGTGTGTGTGTGTGTGTGTGTGTGTGTGTGTGTCGCACAGGACGAGCAATTGAAGCCACATTGCCACTTGCCATGCACGCAGCAACATGCAAAGAAACAGGCAACTGAAGCACTATGCCTGCGTGTGTCCAATGTCAATGAGCCTGGCCACTTTTTGGCGCTCCATCGGCAGGCCCCAGCCACCGCATCAGCCACTGCACCACCAACCCTCCACACCACCCATCCCCAATCCCCCATTCAGTCCCCATTGAGCGTGCGCTTGACTGCATCCAATGACAAACCAAATATGTTTCGTGGTTTTTACGCAAGACTCGTTTCCAGCTACACCCCGTCTGGACAAGGTCCACACACACACACACTCGTTACACACTCGTTACACACTCGCACACACACACACGCATGTACTCGAAATCAATCAGCATCACATGTCCACAAGTTCCCAGTGCTGTGCTGCTTCCGGGGAATCATTCAGTCAATGTAAATGTAAATTTGCGCCTCGTTGCATGCTTTTCGTCCTCTGGCCGTTGAGTTTCTGTCAATTCAGTGTCTGTGCCGTGACTTTTGTAATGAAGTTGAAGTGCATGTTGCATGTTGCATGCTGCATGTTGCATGTTGTCGTGTGTTCTTTTGTGAACGGCCTTTTGTTGATGTTTGACCGCTGCTGCTGCTGCTGCCAAGCAAACAGGGACATATTTGCGAGAAAGGCAGCAAAACTCTCCTCATAATATGCCTTTGCTCTCTTGTCTGTCTGTCTTCCTGTAAAGTCAATTATCAACTACTCGTGTGCAGCTGCAGGGCAGTCAAATGTGGCAATTTATGAGGCAATATATGCCAGCTTAAGGTTTTTAGCTGCAACTAGCCCAAAATGGCATTTAATGATCTCGTTTTTCTGCAGTACTATTGTCAATTTGGAGTAAATCAATTTGTGTTCTTTGTCAGTTGTAGACAGAAAAGTAAAGTCAAGTTTACTATTTTCAGAGTGGAAAAACTAAAACACATATTTAAGTTTTTTTTTATTGGTAAGTTGACACGTAAATTGTAGCTTTATACAATTAGAATTGTTTAGTAATAAGAATAGTATTTTCAATTACACATTTTGAATTTAAACAAATTATTTTTGTGAATATATTTGCTATCTGAAAAGAGTCTTAAAAATTATCGCATATTTTTTACTATAGCCAAAAAGATTTGCAGGAATTTTTTTTATTTTTTATTTAAATATATATTGACACTATTGACAGTCGATACAAAAAGAAATTATATAAAATTATAAAACATTTAAAAGCATATAAGACATTTACATAAAATTTAAAATATTATATTAAAGATATAAAGTTAAAATTACGTTAAGTTCTGGGGATATCATTAAAAAATTACACCTTTGTCCAACATTTGTTGCAAGGATTGAAGAAAACCCAGAAAAAACCCAATCAAACCAAAAATCTATACATTTTTTTTAGTAATTTGTTAATATAGAAAAGAAAAAAATATTTATTTTAAGTTAGTATATAATATAAGGAAGTGGATTATAAGAAGAAGAGATAAAAAGACAAATAGAATAGAATTTAATAAACTTTATCATTCCTTTGGTATGTAGAAATCCCTTCATTTAAAACCATATATTTTAGTTATTTGTGTACAAAATGACTTACATAAATTAGATATATTTGCAAATGAGATTCACAGCTGAAAGCAAATCGTTTTCGTTTGCGATAGACCACTGTATCTATATGTATCAAGAATCAATAAGATTTAGTAAAAGCCAGCTAAAGTCCTTTAGGACAAACGCGCTCGCAGTATGAAATGTTATTACACTCATTAAAATTCATAGAAGTAGTCGCTCAGTCGAGGCAACTTATGTACGACTAAGCCAATTAAAGCACAGCCGCTGGGGCTGCGCACTCAGAGCTTTGAGCTGGCAGGAATGGCAGGGACTCCTCAAAGGCGCTTGCCAACATAAACAAACTAAATGTCTTGGCTCGACGCAAAATAAACATAAATAAACAGCAGCAAACTGGGAAGCCAGGCAAAGGCAAAGGCAAACTGGCAAACTGGCAGCTGCAAAAGGTGCGGATGAACAAGGTTTTGGGATCAAAGGTTTGTGCGCACACGACGACATCCTAATGATGATGTCATGAATAAATTAGTTGACTTTCGAAGACTTGCTGAAAACTACACGCGCCCAAAAGTTGGATGCTTTATGGGCGTTGCCACGCCCCCCCCAGCTCCACCCACTTCTCACGATCCTGCAAGTTTTTAGCGGCGGCTGCTTAATGACAAAAATGAAGTGAACCGCAAAATGTGGCAGTGCGGTTAGTGAGCCAAAAGAACAACCAAACGACCGCAAAGCTCAAAAAACCCCGTCGCACACGTGTGAAACGCTGAAACCATTTCAATTAAGTTGCAAATTATGCAAATGTGCTACAAGCGCACAAAAGGACTAAAAATACAACAGGATCTGGCAACGCACGTGCGTCTCATGTTGCAGGTGGCCAGCGCTACAGCCACGCCCACTTCAGCGCAGCCCCTTTTGTCACGGGCGTAAATTAATTAGTTGCGCCTATTTTCGCGATCAATCACTCAATTTTCTGCGCCATAAAATCAGTCAAAGAACAAAACCAAAAAAAAAAGAAGAGAAGGGCAACAAGGCGTCCGACCACTTGTGCTGCCACCTTGTTGCAACATTGCCAAACCGCTCCCTTCCAAACTGGCTTGTCATTTGCTTTCGGTACGCTTTTTACGCCGCACCCTCCGGATTGACCAAGGGAGGGGGTGGGGAATGGAGGTGGGGTCGGGGTTGGGGGTTGGTCCAATCTGTCACACGCATGTAAGATTATGTATCGCTCCGGGTCAGCATCCAGGGTTGCTTGTTTTTTTTTGCCAAGGCCAAGGTTTTTTCGGCCGCAAATTGTTTTATATGAAATAATCTGAAATATTTGTGCCCGCAATGAAATTAGCCAAATTAACACCTTGGTCCGCAAAGGCTTTGCCTAAATAATTGAAATATTTTTTGTTTTTATTAAAAGGACCCAGACAGCAGACTAAGAAAGGCGCCCACTGAGCTCAGCCTGTAAATATATATATATATATATATAAAAACACTTGCATGTATATTGGTCAGTGTCCTTTTCTGCTTCGTTTTGTGTGTGTATTTGCCCACTCACTCAATTAGGCGGACTTTTTGGCCAGCCACGCAGTCCATTTGGGCAAATGCTCTAAGCCATTTTAACAATTTCCATTAACAAATATGCACAAATTGCCTTTTGGCGGTTTTACAAATAAATTGTACAAAAAATATTTTGACAAAAATACTTACACACACAATAAGCACAACAACATATATATATAGTATATATATATACATATAGATTCGCAAACGAGTGGAATACAAAAAGCGTACGAAAACAAAATGCGTGTTTCAGCCAGTGTTTTTTTGTTGCTCGACCGAAAATGCATGAAATATTTTTGTAAATTATTTTTATGCACTTCATTAAATATTTAAACAATTTGGGCGCCCAATAGCGGCGCCCGGAGCCACAGAAACACACAGCGTACTTTAATCAACCGTAAAATGTTGACCTTTTTTATCCCAAGTGGGGGTTGGGGTTTGGGGGCTTGGGGTTGGGGGCGAAAGTACGGTTTTGTAGCTGGGCCGCAACATGCTGTTGAAATTTCTCCAGCAGCAGCCGTGTGGTGGGCCTAATGGGCCAAAGCCTCTGCTGTACTGTGTACACTATCCAGCCAGCCAGGGATTGGGTTGGGTTTGGGTTGGGTTGGGTTGGGTTGGGGTGTGTGTCGTGCATTTACATAATTTATGCCCGTCGCTGGCGTTGGATGGACTACTCTACTGCTACGACTACTACTATGGTATACCATCTTTGGACTTGCAGCCAATTTCATTTGTGTTTTCCACATTTCATTTTATGACATCGTGTGACATTGTCGACTGCTGCTGCTGTTCATAATTTCCACGTGGCAGGCAGGCGAGTGACATTGAGGTTTTTATGGCGTTGACGCCGAGGACGACGACGACGCTGCCAACAACTATAAGTATAAATGTATTTTAAATGAAAAGCATTACAATAGCATATTCAAATTGCATACACTGAGAGAACGACCTTTTCAAGCTGCTAGAAACGGCCTAAGAATAATTTACACTCAAAGCATTTATTTTAGTTTTCAAAGCGTTTCACTTAATCTTAGAATCTATATGCGCTAAATTTCATTGCCAAAGATTTTATACTGTTTTCGAACACTTAGGTAATTTTCACTCTACCAACTGCACTATCTTATTTTTTTGTTCTTTAAAAATATTTAATCACTCATATCTTTGCTATTTATGACTCAATCGTTTTGCAATTTTAAGCATGAATGAGTTATAAGGATGTTCAAGTGCACAAGCAAATGGAAGGCAATAGCTTTGTAAACATCGGATATATGGCCAAAACCGACTTCCGGTTGTATGGTAGCTATAAGATATAGTGGTCTGATCCGGCTGGTTCCGACCAATGTTCTTTCCATTTGAATGCCAAGTCTCTGTGCAAAGTTTCATCGACATAGCTCAACAACTGAGTGACTAGTTTGCATACATACAGACAGACAGACAGGCGGTTATTCTAAGCATACTGGAGGTAACTTTTGGGGGTCTCCGACGCTTCTTTCTTCGAAAATAGTATAAAAAGGAAAGCAATGTGGGGTATTCTTTTTATAAAATCAGTGTGACATTGATTTTACCTCTATGTTCTTTCTTTTAAAATATTCCTCTCACTTTGTGTTTTCAAACCATATTTTCTTCGCTCAGTGTACATACATATTGTATGAATTTAGTCTATATATATTTAACACTTATTTATTATGCGCATACAAATGCATAATTTATTTCATATTCAATGGCCATTAACTAACACACACCCACACACACACACAACATGCATGCCTTATTTATGCATTTATGCACAACCAAATTCATACACACATTTGTTGTGCAAATTTCCCGAGCGACCTTTCTCACGCCTCCTCCACTGACTGCCACTTCCATTTGCACTTCCACTGCCGCTGCTGGTTGTAGTTTTTGGCCATTGCCAATAAATTCACATCAAAGGTCTTTATTTGTGTTTGCTTAGCAGCGAAAGCCAAAAAGGATGCGCACAGCGGCTGTCTGCCTGTCTGTGCCCCATCCCCCAAAGCCAACTCTGCCAGCGGCCTGGGCCTGTGCAAATATCATTTTCATTTCAATTGAGCAGCTCGGCTTTGAGCATTACTGCGAATAGGTCCTGTATACTATGGGTACTCTGTACTGGGCGCTAACCTACGACACGCGTGTCATCAGCTAATCCCGCTGCTGCCGCTAAATGATTTTCTAGTTGCCAGGCAGCCCACACAGCAAGGACACTGGCACGTGTCGGTTGTTTGGGCACCCGAAGCGTATATGTGGTCGGGGTGGGATTGTCCTGGATGGTCCTGGCTGCTGCGTCCTGCGTACGTCTTTGCATTGCAATGAACTCAACACTTGAGCCGACGCGACTGACAAAGTAACTCCCCGGCATTAGCCGACTGACCGCCAATGGATTTTTAAATACTCGGCACACGCTACTCCTGCTCAAATTAAACGCCTCGCCAGGCAGCCAGGACTCAGGACTCAGGACTCAGCTGGGACTGCTTCTGCCAAATAAATAACTCAATTGTTTTGTTGACATTTTATTTGACACGTGACTTCGGCTGGTTAAACACCACGGCTGCAATCAAATCCCCGCCCCCACAACTCTTAGTCCTTCCTCGTCCTGCTTTAGTGCTTTGTTCTTTTTGCGGTTCATGTGGCCAACGTAGCAGCTCCGCCGGCAATTAATCTGAAAGGTGTCCATTAAGGCGGCCACGCGCCTCGCAGCCCATAAAACGATAGTTGCTGCTGCCGCCCCCCCCCCCAGGTGGGCGTGGCAGTCTGATGTCTGATGTCTGCTGGCGTGTAATAGTGTCAATTTGGTATTTATAGCCTGCCAAGCCAGTGATTTGTGCAGCTAACAAAGCTAGCTACCAAAGGCCTTTGCACTCCACTTACTTACACCTATGGGCGTACGAAATTTATTCATGCCCCAAAGTGGTGTCAATTTGAAATGAAGTCAAATGAGTGTGTTCTCGCGAGGCTCTAATGCAAATTTCCTTCAGCAAACTTGTAAATGACAACAGCGTGACACGAAACGGCAGTTTTTCAGTTTTTCACACGAATGCCTCTTGTATATATGTACATATATGTATGTATGTGTGTGTTTGTCTTATGTATGTGTGCTGCGCGTTTGCCGGAAGCGGATGTGTGTAGCATATACACTATAGCATATAGGAG
Organism: Drosophila flavopinicola; assembly: GCA_035042425.1. Taxonomy (NCBI): domain Eukaryota; kingdom Metazoa; phylum Arthropoda; class Insecta; order Diptera; family Drosophilidae; genus Drosophila; species Drosophila flavopinicola. The sequence goes on along the minus strand of JAWNLL010000452.1, from coordinate 13,145,070 downwards.
ACACAGGCATACATATACAGCAGTAAGGATAATGGTTACTCGAATATTAAATACCCATGGTTGATAAAGATTAAAAAGTTGTAATATCCGAAACTAGTTTAATTGATAAATAATTCGGGAATTATCGGGAATTTTCGGGAATTCTTACTGTGGATACAAAATACAAATAAATCGAATACTTATTGAGTCTATTATTTTCCATTTATCAGTAAAAGTTAAGCGAGAACAGTTTGTGTGTTAACAAAAGCGATTTGAATTTCTGAAGAATTTTAATTCTGCTATGAATAAATCCCAAAAAAATGTCTACTACTCTAATTTGTGTAAGTTATCCAATGCTTATACCCCATGTGTGTGTGTTTGTGAAATCTAGGGAATTAAAATGTGCATGACTTGTTTAGTTTGAACAACTTTTGTCCCGACCGAGCAGCCCGTATTTCAGAGCCACAGAGCCCACTGTTTGTTTGCCAGGGCTGGCTGGGCGTGCAAGACTTTTGACTTTCTTTTAAAACAATTTGGCTTTGTGTGCGGGCTGTGTGTGTGTGTGTGCGTACGTTCATGTGGTTGCTGACACAAACCAAAATTTAAACAAAAGAAAAGCTCGAGCTGCTCAGCTCGAGTGCTCAGCATGAGACAAACCTACTAAGACTGTTGGCTAACGGAAACCGCACTCACACACTCTCACGCATACCAATACTTGCCCACACACACACACACACACACACACACACACATACAGATACGAGCTGCTAAGTGACTCTTGGCTTTTGTTATTCTGGCTCCGCCTGCCTTTGAAGCGGTGGCAGCAACGGCACAAAAACTGAAGTATATTGTTAACAGGATATATAATACACAAAATAAAGTTTTCAGCCAAAGTTACACAAAAGTATTTCGCAAGTTGTGCGCCCCAACCTGCCTCCCATTGGCCCCACCCCCACTATCTGCCCAACCTTGCGCCCACGCCCCCATTTGGCGAAACCTGCATCACCTTTCACTTGCTTTGTGTGTTTGATTTTTGGTATTGTTTTACTTTTGTTGAAATAGAAATTAAGCACAAAGGGAATGGCCCCCTTTTTTGAGCTGTGTATTTAGCTGCGCCGTTGAAAACATTTTCTCGGAATTTCGCAATGTGCATTTAAAGTTTGAGCAACATAGTTGGATTCCTATATACAGAAATTTGGAAACTATTTAAAAACTATTAAAGAAAGTCATGATATAAAAAAAAGAGATTAGTCGAAAGAAAACAATAACAATGATCAAAAATTTATAAATAAAATAACAAAATAAACTATGTTGTAAAGATAAGATCCTCTATGATAAAGATCGAAATTAAAAACTAACTAAAATTGATGTAATATAACTGCATCAAATTCAGTTAACTAAAGTGCGTCAACAATGATCAAAATTGTATTCCGGATTGAAAAAACTCAGTTTTATAAGAATCGAATTGCTTTAGAGTTGTATGCAAATATATATGTATATAGTACTGGCAACTTATTGTCGAATAACTGAAGACTTCGACACTGCCTTCATTTATCTTGGCCAAGACAATAAGCTGTTAACCAGCAATAGCAAACCAAACTGCAAAGGGGACACAAAAACAAAAATAGCTCGTAAACTGACAGTGGCAGCCAGCAAAAAGCTGTCAGTAGAAATGTTGGCTTATAGAAGAGCAAAAACAAAAAAAAAAGTAAATGTTTTCAAATGTTTGACGCGTACTGACAACAAATAAGCACACACACACATACATACAGACAGTTGAGGCTGCTTGACAAGCGTACAATACACTGAAAGATATGTGCACACACACACACACACACACACAGATACGCACACGCATTTGTCTTGCTGTGTGTGCGTGCATTTAATGTCTGTAATTTACCGTTAAGTAGACAAGTATTAATGGTGAAATACCAACGGAATGCGTAGCGCAGCGCAAACTTAACAAACATACAAAACGGCCACAGCCGAAGACAAGACAAGACGAGACGAGACGAGACGAGATGAGACAAGAAACGAGCGCCAAACACAAAGGCAAACGGCCAAAAGGCAGCCATGAAAAAAGGCAGCTAAAAACAAAATGGCGACGACGACGACAACATCAGTTTGACTTGACGTTGAAGTTACATGTTAACTGTGGCAGTGCCACCCCACGTGCCAGCACACACACACACACACACACACACACACACACACTGACACGTACACACACCCACACATAGACACAAATAAGCAATTGTCAATGTGGCGCGCGCATGTTGCCTCCCCAGCAGAGATGTCAAAAAAAAAGAAGAAGAGAAACGAACAGAAAAAAAAGAAGCGAAACGGAAAAAGAAAACGCCAACAAATTCCAAAGAAAACTCAACTTTGGATTGTTGGCATTTTTGCTGTGTGCTTTGAATGCTGAAAGCGGAACGAAAACCCCAATTGGCCTTGCTCAACAGCCAGATACCCTTTACTACAAATGGAAAGTTAAGTGAGCTGTTAAAAACTAAGTAATTTAGTTTAATTATAAATGAAATAAATGCATGCCAAATTGTAAAAGTTTATTCTCTTACAAACATTGGCCCAATGTAATGATACCATTTTATGGTCTACAGGGTAGAAAAAAATATTTGCGCGTTAAAATGGTAGATAAGGCGAAATGGTAAGAAAGCAGGAATGACAAAACAAACGCGCCATTTTCTTGACGTTCACCAATTTGACATTTTACGTGATTTTGGAGCAGCGGGTGGCGAGGTCGTGACTCACACTGCCCCTGCTCCTTGGGGCATGGGATGGGGATGTGACTTGCCATTTGCTGAAAATTACAAACTGCCAAACTGTGTGTACGCTGCGCTTATGTAATTGAGTTCGAAAGCGGCCAAGTCCAGAAGTCACCGGCGGAGCCAGCGAACTCAGCCCAAAGGGGCCCCGAAAAACGCGCGCTTGAGTCCAAAGCACGAGCACATTTTTCACAATTCATTTCATTTTGCAGCGCGCAACATTATTACAAAGAATATTGTGCGAAATAGAAGAAATGAAAAAATGGCAGCATAACTTAAGGCGCTTTTCCCATGAGCACACACAAAAACACAGAAAGAAAAAAGATTGCGAATTGGCAGCGCCCGCCTTAAGCAAAAAGACGAACAAATGCTGCACAATAATTTGGTTTTTTGTTTACATTTCAGCTGGCTCTCTAAAGTCCTTACGCGCAGCCCAGAAGCAGTCCTCGCTGACTAGACTAAGATGGATTAAGATTAAGCCCAAGTAGCCCGCGAACAGCAGACAGTTTCAGCTTCTCAACGGCACTAAACAATTTTTCTTGATTTCTGCAGCATTTCAGTTAGTTGCTCTGCTCCTAGCAGTTTTCCACCAGCTTTGTATGTCTGCGTGCATTAGAAAATAATATTTTATTCGCTTCACTTACAATTTTTCTTGTACTCCTTGCGCTTGACTGCGCCAACCCAACCACTGCCCCCCAGCCCCACCCCCAGCCCCCCGCCCCACTTGGCTCTGGCAGGAGCAAAGGTTGACGCATCCTTGCTGTTGCTTTCCATCTGTGGGTGTGGCTGTGTGGCTCTGGGAGCTGGGAGCATGACTGGAGTAGCGCCGCCATATTGTTGGAGTTGTTGATGTTGAAAAATGTTACATGCCAGAAATTGCTGGTTACCCACATGGAAATTACGTTGCATGTTTCATTGAGCCACCCGACTGAGCAATCGTCTTCGACTTCTGCGCTGCCATTGCTGTTTGCTGTCAGCACACTCTGACATGGCAGAAGAACTTAAGCAGGCAACTGCTACAGAACGAGAAGGATCTGAGTACATATGACTAGCTGGAGGGCAAATGGGCTTTAAGAGTTCTTGAGCACATTATTTAACAGCTATTGTCATTTGGCTAAAGCTGAAGCAGGAAAGGTATCGGAACGAAAGGTAGCACTATAGTATGAGATTGAAGTCAAGGACAAGGAAGTTTTTCAAGTACAATTATCATGATTTTTGAAGGGACATGCAAAAATGTAAGTATATTATATTAAGTAATAATATAGGGGTCAAACAATGTCTAAAATGGATTAGGTATTGAAATTTAGAGACTTCTATGGGAAATTTAAGAGAGTCTGTAGTCATGGAAAGACATTAAGTAGTTTTAGATTAAGTAGTAATATATGTGTCAAACAATGTCTAAAATGGTTTAGGTATTGAAATTTAGAGACTTCTATGGGAAATTCAAGAGAGTCTGTAGTCATGGAAAGACATTAAGTAGTATTAGATTAGGTAGTAATATATGTGTCAAATAATGTCTAAAATGGACTAGGTATTGAAATTTAGTGACTTTGATGGGAAATTAAAGAGAGTATGTGGTCATGAAAGGACATTTTTGAAGGACATCTCCCATAACTTTTCAAAATAGCCTATGTATTGGCAAGATATCATGATTTTTGATAGGACATGCAAAAAAGTAACTATATCAGATTAAGAATTAATATAAGGTTCAAGCTATTTATGGGAACGACATTTTTAAAAGACATCGCTCATTACTTTTCAAAACAGACTAGGTGTAGGCAAGATTTGAATTTAGAACAGCATTTCATTATCAGCGCTGCACAATAAAGTAAACCTAAAGCTCGACTTCCACTTTATAGCCCAATTGACGGGTTAAACGGGCAAAAATCAATTTTATTTGAATTTTACAATTTAACCGTAAAACCACAGAAAGCATTTTAAACGCATTTTTAATAGACTCAAATATGTGTTTTATAAAAGGCCGCTGGTTCTGCATCCTCATCCGCATCCTGGCCAGCAGACCGCTGCCAGCCACGTTTGTATGTATGTATGTATGTATTTATTGCCGCTGGCACGCATGCATCAATGTATCAATATATGTATATTTATATATTGTTTGTTACAAAATTTGCGCATTTACAAAAGCCATTGAATGTATGCGGAGCAAAAAACGCGCTAAAATTATCGTTGGCTTTTGGCAGCAGCAGCTCAACCGTTGTTGTACTCTGGCATTTTATATTCTACTGATGGAAAATTAGTTTTTGCTTGTTGTATAGATTTATCTTGCATGTAAGTGTGTGTGTGTGTGAGTGTGTGTGTGTGAGTGTGTGTGTTGGATGTTTGCAAATAGTCTGCATACTTTCAGCGCTTATACAAAGTCGCGTGCCTTTTTTGTTGACGTACGTTGCTAGCAAATAGCAAATAACAAACAGCAAATATTTGCAAAGCCGGCGTATAAATTGTTTACAAGCACGGGAATTTACGCGAACGATCAGCCATTGAGATATGCTCACATACATCTACTTATATATGCATATATATTTATAAGCCAAAACCAAAAAACAAATTAAAAGTTTGTTGCCACTTTTAGCAGAGATCAGAGTTAGCTGCGCTTAAAGCTGCCAGACTGTGTGCCAACCATTTGGTCGACCCTTACTCTGACAGGACATGCTCCTGGCATTGTCATCGGGCACACATGTCACCCGCTGGACCCAAAACCATAACGCCAACTGACCATGAAATGGAAGTGCATAAAATACATCAATGGCGCTGTAGCTGCTGCCAATTGCACGTTGTGTGGTCAAATAGAAGAATGTTGTTATAAGTGCCATTGGCACTGCTGCTGGCAAAGGACATCGCATGTGGCTGGCTATTCGGCTGGCGTTGCCCCATCCGCTCTGGTCGGTAGCCAGGACAACGCTGAATAGCTGTTGGGGCTGCAGCCTCATCTCCATGGTTGGACGGACCCCCATTTGATGTCCACTGCGTCCTCACCTTTAGTTGGGCCTCCCCCTTCCTATTTGGTTTGTCTGTCGCTTCTCCGCTTGCAAGTCGCCTGGTTCAAGGTCTCTCTAGCACGCGGCATCTAATTCCTGCAACATAGCGACCCGCTATTGAACATTTTCACCAGCTTTGACATTCTGCACATAAACTCCGGCAATTTAAGCTTATAACAACTGTTCCCAGGCATTTTCCTTTTGCGTTTTCTCTTCATTTTTCTTTTTTTGGTGGCAGCAGCTGTTGCCGTGCAGAGTTCGATGAAAACATATTGAAGGGACGCATCCGCAGTTCCTGAGTAGCTTGGAGGGCATTCTACCCCACAATATTGTAACGAGGCATTGGTGGGCTGCTTAGTTATATATATATATATATTTTTTTTTTCTTCATTCAATTGCTTGAAACATGGGGTACTGGTCCTGTTGCCACTTGGTGGGGTCTCTTTCTCTTGCACAAAACATCCACCCGCAATATGTCCTACAATAAGTATTTGTAACATGAGTATTTTTCAAATGTCAAATTTCATACACACAAAAAAATTGAGTTTTATCAAGAAAAGTAAAGTTTTTATTGTAATATTTATTACTGAAATGTACTTTCAAGATTTAAAACTTCAATAGCTCTCTCAAATCTAAACCGACTTTGAATTTTGAGGCAATTTTGATCATGGTTTGGCCTCTATAATAAATCTGCATTTAAATATAAAGCACGTTTGGTTTTTCGATTTTCTATAAAAAACAAACCATGAAAACGCTTCCAAATCTTTAGAATCTTAAAAGTCCCATAACTTGGTCAAAACTGATCCGATTTTCGTTCTCTAAACTATTTTTATCATGGTTTGACCTCCATATTAACTTAGCATATACATCTGAAAAACTGAAAATTTATAGTTTTTCAATTCAATTATGAACAATAGCAAGCAGCTCAAAATTACTTTGAAAAGAAAAAACACCCCAATATCCCTGACTTACACCCCCAATAATGATTAATTAAATATAAATAAATCAGCTACACCCGAAATAAGCTTTAATTATATAAGCAAAAGCACACTAAAATCAAGATTTACTACTTGACCGCAATCCATAAAAGAGTATTACAGATTAGATGTGAATTACGTGCTGAAACCATACGAATCGAATTGTTAAAGCCTTTCCTGCTTAAATGCCATCCTGTATAGCATCAAGTGCGAATATGTGTCCAAATATGTGTGTGTATGTGTGTGTAGTCCTTGCAAATCCGTTTACAGGCACAATCTAGGTAAATGCTACTAGCTTACACACTGACACTTTGACTGGCGCCAGCGGCGGACATTTGCTCCATTTCCATTTCCATTTCCAGCTGCCGGGCTCCAACTCCATCGTCATTTCTATTTTCTACGTGCCCCGACCAACTGCTGGGAATGCCAGCAGGTGCAGGTTTGCTTAGTTCGTGTGCGTTCCGCTCCTTGGCCAGTCCAAGACCGAGGGCACAAGGACTGTTCGAGATTGGGCCTGGACCTGGCTGGCATTGGCTGGCAAATTCAGAGTCGGAGTCACGGCACTGGCGTCACGTGGTCACAACATAAAAACGTGATGAAATTTCACAAAAATAAAAGTGCTCTCACCCCTCCCGATGCCAATCCCAAGCTGTAGCCCAATGACAACGACAACGGCCGGCATTTTGGTGTCGAATTGTGGGTGGGATGGAGCAGGATGGGGCAGGAGTGGCTGGGGGCGTTGTGCTGTGCTTTTACGATCACGGCCAGGCGATTGCTTGACATGGCTAAGTGTGCCTTAGCAGCGTAAATAAGTAGTAAAAAATTTATACGATTTGCGCACAACAGTTGCAAAGGTTTTTGGGTGTGAAACAAAAACGCGCACAATTAATAAAAATTCTGCGCGGTTGTTGTTGGCAGAGAGTTTCGGCTACTCTGCTCAAAGCATCTGCAACTGCAGACCGCGGCCTGATAAACAATTACAAATGTCACATCTTAGCCCAAGTCCCTCAACCATCATCTGAGCTAAACTGCAATAAAGTCGGGTCGCTGTTCCCGCTGCCCATAAGCGCGCAGCTCATAAAAGCCAATGGCAACAAACAGGAACCAAATGAAGCTGCGGGCAGCGGCGGAGCTGAAAGAGTTCACCATCGCCAGAGTCTCTGCTTGTGCCTTGGCTCGTCCATTTTTATAATCGCATTTTTATGATTAAGACGCATTTTATGGGATTTTAACTGCTATTATTTTCGCTTTTAACTGTCACAATAAAGTCAAAGTTAAAGACAGCAAAAGCTCCGCACACAGCTCTCTTCTTTATTTATGCGGTCCAGAGCGTTTCATGTTGCCTAAATGCTCGTCCACAGACATGAAAGGGAACAGGAGATGGGGCTGGTGGGGCTGCTGGGGCTGCTGGGCAGACCATTCATTCTTGATTGTGTAAAGTTTACTATGCAGATTGCAAACAAAAGATTTGTGTGCTGATTATGCTATGGAATAATCGCATTGAGTCACACAAGGAATTTTTAAACGGAAGACAGTGGAAAAACTTGGTAAAATGGATATTTTTCTAAGGAAATGTTAACTTGTTGCTAGGTCACTTAAACTATCGATAAATGATCGAAAATACATATCGATAAAATATCGAAAATATATTTATCGATAAATTATCGAATATATATATCAATATTTCTAAAATTAATGAATTTTAGCTAAACAAAAAGTTAAAATGCGCTGAAAATAAGGTTTAAGCAGCCATTAGTTAGGAATAGTATATAATCGATAATATCGGTCATTCCAGCTATCGAATATCGAAACTATTGTGTGGGGACTCTATCGATAGCTCATTAGCGCAACTTTCGGCTAAGTTTCGTAAGGACATCAATAGTATTCAATAGAGTCAGACTCCTGCTATAAGTAAAGCCTTAAAAGCAAGTGACGAGGCCATAAATTGATTGAGTTTGACCACATTAACGACTTTCGGGCCAAAGTCAATGCCAGCCATTACTGGCTTGAATTTAATGCGATCATTTCTGCAATGGCTCAACTCAAATATACGAATAAATATTGTTGTTAAAATTGATAAGCCCATCAAGTCGGAGCAAACGACATTAGCAGCGCGGCAATGTTTACGGCTCAACTGCGGCTTTTATGGGGGCAGCGCGGAAAGAAGTTAAAATAAAAGCAGAAAATAAGTACAACTCAGTCAAAATGTTCGGATATGAACTCTTTTTTAATGAGGTGCTAAAAATGCTGTTATTGTTATGACAGTCGGGCGGGCATTAACGGTTACGGGCAAGCAAACGAACGGAGTCCGGAGTCCGGATTCCTGGCTCCGGCCCGGAGTCGTCTCCAAATGCCGACACGCACAGCTTTGTGTGCTTTTCGGCAGGACATTAACGTTAAAGCCGAAACTTTTAATGCAGATAAGGCGGTAACGTGGCCCAAAGGAGCGCTCAAGCGCCGTTTAAACATCGATTTGTAAATTGTTAAATGATTGCTGGCTAAATGCGCGTGGCTAATGTCCCGTTACGCCCCGTTAGGCAAGGGTTGATCGCTCCTTGCTGCTCGCTGCCATTAAACAGGACACGGGGTAAACGGAATGATGCTAAGGGTATATCTATGTATGTGTGTATGTGTGTGTGTTGTACGTCTGGCTTGGCAGGACCCTCATGCATGCAGCATCATCGAATTCCTCGCATATTCGAGCAATGCGCGTACATTTTTTCGTCCTTATGTGCGTTGGCTTAGCAGCTCTTACAGTTTTTATGCAAATACCCTTTAGCTTAAGTACAGGGTGTGCTTAGTCAGTTGTCGCTAGTGGTGTCTATCTATCTATCATATTTATAGCTACATTTTGCATTCAATCGAAACAGAATTCCATTCAGTTATTATCCGCTAAAGTACATTTTAATTATTAAATTATTTTAAAAAAAATCAGTTTTTTTTTATAAAAAACAAAATAGTTATTGAGTAGATGTTTGTTATCTGAACTTCTGTTTTAATTGAGGTTTTTTATAAAAACCTATCAATTAAGAGTCATTGATTATATTTTAAAGCACTATAAGCATAGTTAATTGTCATCAATTAGTTGTGATTTCCTTTGTTATGTGACAAATCACTGATTGTACTTATTTAAATTTATAAAAACCTGGCATTTTAATGGCAATTGAATATGCATATTTAACAGTTTTAGTAGTTAACTTGGTCTTTCACGAACGAGTAAAGTGTAAATTCGAAACTAGTTATTAGGCTTAAAGCAAACTGATTGAAATGATAAGATAAACTAAATTTACAATCGAATATATGAATGTCTATAAATATATTTATGTGAATGCCTGCTTATATCTATTTAGAATATATTTTAAATTAATGAGGTGCTACTCTGACTTATATAATGTCACTTAAAAGCAGCGCCTTCAATCCTCCAGCATCTCCTCGGCTTATTAAACCACTTCACTTACCGCTCAAGCGTTTTGGCGGCCCAAAAGTGGGGCTCGAGTCGAAGTGCGGAAGTAGCCATTGAATATTCAAGCAGCCAACACTTGTGCGTGCCAGTGGGCGGGGCAGTGGGGGGCGTGGCACTGCTTGTAGTTGTGTGTGTGTGTGTGTGTGTGTGCCTGCGTAGCCTGTTTCATTTGGGCGATTTTTATGAAACTTTGGCAGCCATTTAGAAAAATTTGGCCTTTTTGACAAACATAACACTTTGGCAGCCGCGTTCGCCAGCAGTTGGCAAACAAATTTGAATTTATATTAATTTATTAGCATAGCAAAAGCGCAGCGGACACTGAGCTGAGCCAACTGTAACTGTTAGCCGGAAACCGATGGTTTTTTTTTTTTCGTTGCCACAGCCGCCGACAGGCTGAAAGTTCTTCTTTTTTTTTTATAATGAAAATGAAAAGTAATTCCAGAATTTCTAGCAATGAAGTCGCTAATTTGAAATGTAAATTGCCCTGCTAAGCAGTGGCAAATAAAAAAGCAGGAGTGGGGGGAAGGGTGACTCATCACACACACACACACACACACATTTATTAATACGCGCATTTTTCACGCCGGATTTGCATGTGGCGCCGGAATCAGCAGCGACTTCATTTTGAGTTTTAAGTGTCGCCACAAAAAAAATATGCAGCAAGCGACTCAAAGTAGCTGCTGCTATGCAAAATTATGCTAATGCCACGCCCAGCCAGCCAGGTGGGCGTTTGTGCAGTTCCACCTGCGTTTTATGCAACGAAATTTGCCAAATGTCAAAGCTGAGTTTGGGGTTTTGGGCTCCTCTGGTTTGGGGGTCATCGTCGTTTGCCCTGTTGACTTTTGGTGTCACATGCAGCTGACAGGTCGACATTTGGCAGTGGCTATATAGAGTATATATATATATATATACTCTAACCGGGTGGAACAAACAAGCAGTGCAGGGCAACTTTAAGCAGCGTGCTCTTTAAAGCATCGTCCTGGCAAAGCTTAGCGTTTACCTACACACTCATAAAATGCGCATTAAAAACATACAGCGTTCGGGCGGGTGAAATCCGAAAGGATTTAGTTGCGCCACAGGAGGTGGTTACTTCACGTCTATTGCGCCATCTTTGCATACACACACACACACACACACACGTGCACACACACCGAGCATTGAGCGACAGGCAACCTCTGCGGCCCCAGCTGGTAACATGAATGGCTTTTTCATCCATCAAACATGGCGTCAAACGTCACAAGGCAGCAGCAGCAAAAGGACGAAGCCCAACCCCCAAGCCCAACCCCAAGCCCCAACCCCAAGCTCTATTGTCGTCTAATACCACAGTGTGCCCCCCGTTTAACCGACGTAGCCCATCAGAGGCCATGCATCACTTCCGCAGCCGCTGTGTTGGTGGGTTTGGCGGCTCTGCCACCGCCGTGGGCTACATAATCTTTCGAGCTTTATGTGCTGATGACTTGCTGAGCCCAGAGCCCAGAGCCAGAACGATGCCATTGCTGTTGTTGTTGTTGTTGTGTGGGCGGCGTTGGGGTTTACTGCGTGTTCGGTTGTTCCGAAATGTGCTGAGTCGGTTTTTGTGCTTGGTCGGATTTTCTACACTTTTGTCGGCAGCGCCCAGAGTGCTGTTGTTCTCATTGTTGTTGTTGGCTCAGCATGTTGCTGGCTTCTAAATACATGGACACACACACACACACACACACACACACACACACACACACACACACACATACACACACACACACACGCAGACTAGCATAAGCATAGACATTCATATAATGCTTGTAATATTTGCGCTTAGCCTTTAGAGCTTGAGGGGAGGGATGACTGCCCGGCAGGACGTTGGCAGGACGAAGGACGAAGGACGACGGCAGTAGCAGCAGCAGTCAGACGACAGGCGGCGCGAACGCCCCAAGTGTCCTTGGGGCTATGCTTTCGCATTTCAGTCGAGTTCAAAATGTTTATTTTGTTGTCCTTAGGTTAGTCGCTTGCTCATTTTGTGTTCCTAACGCTTGTTTGCTATATCTTGCCTGACTACATACATATATATCTACTTATGTATGTATATATATATACTTATACATGTGTGCGTGTGTTTGTGCATTGCTTTTTTACAGCGTTTTTGTGTGTTTTATTTGATTTGAACTGTTTGCATTCTCTGTGCTGTTTACTTATCTCAGGAATATCTAGCCCGTGCCTCCGGTAAATATCCTTGATCCATTTGCAAACAGCAGCAAAATACAGAAGCTTTAAAATACGTTGCTTAAGAGTCAAAACATAAATGTTAGAGCGCTTTTGATATATTTTTTAATAGCCGCTGGTAATTAAATAATATTTATTTATATCACAAAGAAATTTTAAGACTTGGAAGATGCATTTAAAAAATAATTTAAAATAATACAATATAATAATAATAAATATTCCCAAAAAATAAGTAACTGAGAAACAGTTTGACATAAAATATGTAGGATGTTTTTCTGGGCAGAGTATTTAGCACATAAAAAGGAACTGAGCACACCCACACAAAAAGAAAAACTTGTTAAATGAAAAGAGTTTACACCGCGAGAAACAATGGGACTACTCGGCGCTGTGCAAGAATCCCTTAAGAGGGGATTTGGCATAATCGTCAGAAGGAATGGGCGGAGCATTCGAAAGGGCTATGTAGAACTTACTGAGCTACGCGCTACAAATCGGCATCAGGCAAAAGCCCATACGGGACTTAAAATCTTGTAAATTGAAGGCAAATGCAGATCCTTGGCAGTCACACGCTGAGCGACAATAGACAACAGTCCGGGGCTGATATGACTATTCGATTGCCATCCCCCAACCCATAAAAACGGGGACAGTGCCACAAGGAAGTGTTGTATTTGTAGTGTACAAAACTATTTGTTTTTGCCCGCTGTGCGAAGCTGTGCGCAAATTTTCGCAATTCCGTAATGGTTATTGGAAACGCAGCCAGTCAGGCAGGCAGGCAGATAGTCAGCAAACTGGCGGCAAATATTGACGTTGTTTGGCTTTGCTCTATCCAAACGGCAAATCCTTTAATAGCGTTTAACGTTCCCATACAGCGATTTTCGATCCCCGAGGTCTTTATTTTGCCAGACCACACGAAACTGCCGAGCAGTGGCTGCCTGCCTCTTTATGTATACATTACATACATATATGTACTATATGTGTATATTGTCAAGCATAAACTTTTATTATGCCTTAAGGTGAATGATTTTGTTTATTTTTTAGGCCTAACCAGGACGACAGCGTCCTTGCGCTGGTCAGCAGCAACAGCGACGCATAATTCTGCGTTATATTTTGTCCACCCTATGGCGCTTGGCATCCCTTTTGGGTTTTGTGGATGCGCAAAAAATTGGCAACAATTTGTAATGCCAAGTATTTTATTTATTCAGCGCGTTTTTTGTTTCTGTCAGCGTAAATTAAGCAAATACTTGCGTGAATATACATATTTATGCATTTTGCGCTCGATTAGCTCAACAGGTTCCAGGCTGACGACACTATGGGCAGCAGCTCTCACAGCTCATAAATCAAATTAGCTGCACACTTCTGAGAGTGGGGGAGGGAGGCAAAGAGCTGCAGCTTTGCCGCTTCATAAATGCATCAACGCTTGGCAATTGCAATTGCAACATAATGAACCGACGCGGCCCCGGCAATTTGTCTATTATGTTTGGGGCATTGTTTAGCGGCCAGCCCCATTCAGCCCCATCCAACCCCATCCAACCCCAACTGCTGGCGCCTATTCACACTTGCGGGCGTGCAGCGCCTACTCAGTGGTGTCGGGGGTCACAGTCACAGTCACAGTCGCAGTCCCAGTTGCTGCCACAGTCGCTGCCACAGTCGCTGCACAAATGCATACAATGCCACACATGTCGCGCTTAATTAACCCCAAACAATTTCAGCTGTTTGGCTGTCTGACACCGACACTCATACACACACAAACATACACACACATATTAGTCGCACACTTGCTCCTACACACACATATATATGATGCAAACATACTTTAACTACGTTTATGCCATGAACTTCATGATTTACTTTTTTACTTCTCTTCATGATTCAGCCAACTATAAACAGCTCAGCTTAATTTCACATATTTATTAGTATTATTAATACAATATGTTTTAGTTTTGCAAACTACGTTGATTGATATTCATAATATAGTTTTTGTAAGAACTGTTTATACCATGTACTATCTCTTAGATATTATCTAAGGTTAATTGCTTGCTGTGCATAATATAAAACATATCTGCAAGTTTGCCTCAATTTTTATACCCTGAACTCATTCAAAATGGGTAAAAAGGGTATAATGAAGGTATGAAAAATTATGTAAGGAAGCATCTCCGACTTGTATACTTTATGTTGTCTTGATCAGTATCAACAGCCGATTCGATCTAGCCATGTCCGTCTGTCTGTCTGTCTTTATGAACACGCGGATATCAGAGACTATAAGAGCTAGAGACTTCATATTTAGAATATAAGTTCTCGTAGTCCCGGGACAGATCAAGTTTATTTCATTTTATCGATAACTCGTCCGTTTAAAAGTTATCGATAAATTTCAATTTCAGACCAGTGTTCATACCATGTACAGTTGTTTGATATCTAAGGTTAACTGCTTGCTCTACATAATATAAAACATATATGCAAGTTAACCTCACTTTTTCACAATATTCATGGCATAAACGACGTAATAAACGCATATAGTAATAGTAGCTGCATCTGCATTCATTCATTCGAAAAGGCACGAGCGCAGCGCGCATAATTCTGACGCACGTTCCAAACGCTGGAATGGTGACGGGTTAGGGATGCAGTCCGGGAGCACAGTGACCCAAATTAATCTTAGTCATTAGCGGCAGCAAGTGTGTGCGGACTGACAGACAGACGAGCCTTGACTTGTCTAGTGGCAAAAGTTTCGCTGCCGAAGAGGGACGCAGACTGTCGACAGCCACTGTTGTCGTGTCTTCACAATTCGAGGCGTGAAAAATGAAAGTTTACTCGCGCATTAGAACTCTTGGGGTTATTTCGACAACAGTATAAAGTATTTTATTTCTATGGTCCCTTCGACAATTATTCACTTGTGAAGACAAAAACAACTCGATCAATTTGTAATACAATAGAAAAATTAAGCAGTGGAAATGAGTGTAAGAGCCAGATAGAAAATATATTAATGGCTTATCAGCTTATACTAAATTGGATTTTCAAGTATTCAACTTAATAAATTAACATTTTTTAGCGTTTGAAAAAGTTTTTACACAGATTTTTCCTCGATCATTGTTATATTATATTGTTAAAAGCAGTTTCTTTACTTGGTAAAACAAAATTTCATAGCGTTCAATGCTGCCCAATATTCTGGGAAGTTTAAGAAACTTTCACCTTTTAGGGGTATTAATGTTCTCATATACCAGTTATAAACTGATTTGTTTAATATTTATAATCGCACTTTTACAGATAGTACGTATATTTTAGTCAAACGTTGAGTTTGATTCCTGAAGTACACTTCAGTTAAGTACATTGGTAGAGTACTCTCGATAAGATCGCTTTTGATTGTATATCACACATTATTACAAGTCTTTTTTTAATTAAGCTCTATTTTTTGGTTTGTTGTTTCGTTTTACTGTTCCACATCGGTGAACTTGAAATGGAACGGAATGGCCGGCTCCATGACGAAGAACGACTTGAAGGGCTTTGATGTATCGTAGTTGAACTCGACATGGAAGTTGCGTATAATCTTGGCCAGCGATGTCTCCATTTCCATATCCACTACACGCTTACCCAGGCACATGCGTGGCCCAAAGCCGAAGGGCAGGAACGTGAACGGACTGATCTGCGTCTTCTTGTTCGACTCGGGATCGCGCAGCCAACGCTCTGGAATGAATTTGTCCGCTTCGGTGAAATACGAATTGTCCTTCATCAGTGCATTGGAGGCGATCACAATTTGTGTGCCTTTGGGTATCCTATAGCCCGATAGGGTGACGTCCTGGGTGCAGTGTCGGAAGGTGCCCAGTCCATTGGGATAGTAGCGCAACGCCTCCTTGATGCAAGCACGCAGATACGGAACATCCTTCATGGTCTCCTCATTCAGCACCGAGTCCTTCGTTGGCATCACACGCATCAGCTCCTCACGCAGCTTGCGCTGCTTATCCAGATTCTTGCTCAGGCAAAGGAGCAGCGCCGACAACAATGTGGCACTCGCATCGACGCCGGCAAAGAGAATGTCCAGACCCATGATGAGAGCTATTTTCGGATCGATTTCCATCAGTCGGTTCATCATGCTGTTGTCGCTGATCTCCTCCCCGGCCGCGCGACGCTGCTCCTTCTCCAGCCGAGTCTCCTCCATAAGAGCCTGCGCCACCTCCAGACTGTCGTTCAGGAGACGCATCATCTTGCGGTAGGCAGGCGTGGGTACTATCTTCCACAGTGATGGCTGCACATCCAGCTTGAAGACGAGTCGGAATATATCCCGTGACATCTTGAATAGCATCAGTGCCTCGGGGTTATCACGACGCTTGCGAATTAGGCCCATTTCGCGATTGAAGGCGATCAAAGCAATCGACTCGAAGATCAGGCGACCCATTTCCTCCTCAAAGTTAGCCGGCACCTCCAAGGACTGCGGATCGCGTATTTCTTTGATGCTGTTGGGGAGATATGATACATTAGTGAAATTAGAAGTATTGCTCATTGATATCATTTCTAATTCGAGTGATTATTGTATTAGTTAACTTACCGCTCAATGAATTCATTGTTAATATTGGACAGCGGTTCGTAATACATATTGAGGACCTTGGGTTGCATAAACACAGGATTCACAGCCGAACGGAATTTGCCCCAGTCTTCATTTTGCCTAAAAAATACATACATATATCTCCAGTTAGTGCATATTATAGGTTTTACTGTACATTTTCGACCACTCACGCTGAAATCAGACCCTTCTTCTCACCAAACACATCGGGCCTGATTTTCTCGCGAAAGTGAACAATTGAATCTAGGCCCACGCGATATGGCCAAATGCCCTCGTTGCGAAACACTGTCTCGATATCCTTGGTATTCAATATGACCACCCAATCCGGGCGTCCAAAGTTTCCTGGCATCTTAAAGACACCGCCATAGCGCTGCTTCATATTCGCAGCAAACTCCAGTAGGGAAGAATTGACAAACTCGCCACCCGGCATAAAGGAGCGCAGAAACTGCAGTTTTCCCGGGCCGGGCAGCTCGCTAAATGGACGCGCCTGTGTGGCAGCCACTGTATCCTCTGTCGGCTGTACAAATAAGATAATTAGTATCATCCAGTTTCTGATTGCGCTTATCAGCTGCAGCTCACATTTATAGCAGTGGCAGTTTGCACAGATCGGGCGCCAGCCAATGCAATTTGCCGCATTGCCAGCGGTGCTTTCATTATGGCCATTATGAATATTGTTCTTTATAAACTGCGACTGTTCTCAACCAGCGCGTAGCTTAAAGTAAAAACTATTGAGTGCACCTCCCGCCTTTATAAGCAGCCGAACAGTGGGTGATAAGCAGCGATCAAAGCGATCGCAAAGCAAAACAAGTGGAGAAGGATTATCTTCGGCGTGCCGAAGATTAAATACTCTTTTCGAACCTTAAAGCAATTTTTACTATTTTTCCGTGACTGCTTATTTAATTCGCAGATATTAATGTCGCATACATATACCCCTACATATAAAATAAAATATATAAAGGTATTCATGTAAACAGGGACGTTTCACTATCCGCAGCTCGTGGACGCGTCCCTTAGCATTCATAAGTGCTACCGAATTGAACAATATACAAGTTTCAGTTTTTCCAAAAAGTCAAAACTACATTACATATGTATACTACAATATACATACCAAATTTTGTGCCTGTTGCTCTTATACCTTTCAAGGCTGCTGTCGGAAATTGAATTGTCATAAAACTTAATCTGAACATACGAGAGCTTATATTCAGAATTTGAGATCCATATTTTTTTTCGCGTGTCATTGGTTTTGCCAATGAATTTAAATTTTTCTTTTGAATTATTCTATTAAAGCTACTTTATGTATGAAAAAAAAACAAAAAACAGCTATTATATATTTGAAAAGAAGAATAAGAAAAAATGAAAATAAATGACCAGTCGCCGCTGGTTTCGAACCCAGGACCTCTCGCTCACCAGTTCGCAACTTTACCCACTACGCCACAAGCCGTTTTGATGATCGCTGACAAAATCCCTTGAAGAGCAGACTGTCAAAAGCTTTCTTGTTTTGCTTTGTACTGCTTACACCAAGCAGTTTTAAGAATCGCTAACAAACTCGATTTTACTGAGCTTTTGTTTTTTCGCGTGGCATTGTTTTTGTTCTAAGCCATTGAAAGCAAATGAATTTGATTACAGTTATTATATATTTGAAAAGAAGAATAAGAAAAAATGAAAATAAATGACCAGTCGCCGCTGGTTTCGAACCCAGGACCTCTCGCTCACCAGTTCGCAACTTTACCCACTACGCCACAAGCCGTTTTGATGATCGCTGACAAAATCCCTTGAAGAGCAGACTGTCAAAAGCTTTCTTGTTTTGCTTTGTACTGCTTACACCAAGCAGTTTTAAGAATCGCTAACAAACTCGATTTATACTGAGCTTTTGTTTTTTCGCGTGGCATTGTTTTTGTTCTAAGCCATTGAAAGCAAATGAATTTGATTACAGTTATTATATATTTGAAAAGAAGAATAAGAAAAAATGAAAATAAATGACCAGTCGCCGCTGGTTTCGAACCCAGGACCTCTCGCTCACCAGTTCGCAACTTTACCCACTACGCCACAAGCCGTTTTGATGATCGCTGACAAAATTGCTTGAAGAGCCGACTGTTACAAATTTCCTTCTTTTGTTTTCCTGCAACCTGCAACTCGCGTTTGTCAGCATTTGTTTTTTCGCGTGGCATTGTTTTTGTTCTAAGCTATTGGAAGCAAATTAATTTGATTACAGTTATATATTTGGAAGGAAGAAAAAGAAAAAAGTATTAAATTAACAATCAGTCGCCGCCGAGGCTCGAACTTGAACTTGCGAAACATGCGTTCGTTAGCGCGGCTCTTTACGCCATACGCCACAAACCGTTTTGATGATCGGTGGCAAAATACCTTGAAGAGCAGACTATCAAAAGCTTTCTTGCGCTTGACTTTGTTTGCTCAGACTATCAAAAGCTTTCTTGCGCTTGACTTTGTTTGCTCATATGCACCTGTTTTTTCAAAATATTTAATGACGCATATCTTCGCTGTTTATGACTCAATCGATTTGCGATTTTACCCATCGATGAGTTATATGGATGTTCAAGTGTACAAGGAAATTTAAGGCAATTGCTTTGAAAACATCGGATTTATGGCCAAAACCGACTTTGAGGTGTATGGCAGCTATAAGATATAGTGGTCCGATCCGGCCGGCTCCGACCAATGTGCTGTCCCCTTGAATAATAAGTGTCTGTGCAAAGTTGCATCGCGATAGCTCAAAAACTGAGGGACTAGTTTGCATACATACAGACAGACAGACAGACAGACAGACAGACAGACAGACAGACAGACAGACAGACAGACAGACAGACGGACATGGCTAGATCAATTTGTTTTGTTTTTATAAGCATATTGGCAGTAACTTTTGGGGGTCTCAGACGCTTCCTTCTATGCGTTACAAACTTCAGGACAAACTTAATATACTATTTTCTTCGAAAAGAGTATAACAAAACAAGTGGGGAAGGATTATCTTCGACGTGCCGAAGATTTTATACTCTTTTCTTTTCACTCTGCCAACTGCACCACTGAAATTTCATATGCAGTACAAAATCGTTTTGTCGCGTTAGATTTTTTTTGTTTGTTTCAAGAATATTTAATTCATTGCCAGTTGTATGGCAGCTACAAGATATAGTGATCCGATGCAGCCGTCTCCGACTAATGTGATGTCTCTTTGAATTATAAGTATCAGTGCAAAGTTTTATCGCGATAGCTCAAAAGCTGAGGGACTAGTTTGCATACATACAGACAGACAGACAGACGGACATGGCTAGATCAATTTGTATTGTCATTCTAAGCATACTGGCAGTAACTTTTGGGGGTCTCCGACGCTTGTGTTACAAACTTCAGCACAAACTGAATATACTATTCTCTGCGAAAAGGGTATAACAAGCAATAACTGTTATCTTTGGGTTGACGAAATATCGCCGAATTGTTTTTAGACTTCTACTCCACGTCTAGAGAAATAAAAGTAAATACAACAACTTTTAACTAATAGTCAGCTGCTTTGGCATAGCCTGAAGCAAAAAAAAAGTGATCTAGGTCTTGTTTGTAACTGATAACTGGCATAGAAACAGGCAGACAAACTAAACATATACCCTATGATGGTTTTTCTTACTGTTTATGAGTCGGAATTGCCTTTGCACATAGCATGACAAAAGCTAGGGTATACAAAACAAGAAGCAAGCTTAATAAGTACTTCACTAAAGAGCGTCTCTATTCTCTTCTCTCTCTCTGAACGGCATTCTTACAGTTATTTGCAGCTTCTCGCTCTCTCAGCTAAATATAAATTTGTTTGTATGTATAAACAATTGTCACCTATGTATGTAGCTCTAATTCTTAGGCAAAACAAATATAGCAGCAGTTTTTTTTCTTCTAGTCAGCTTGAGCAGAATAACTTTGGGCCAAATATGCTTTGTCACAGTGAATAAACCTGACCACGGAAGAATTGCTTTGTTTATCTGACTCGGCATAATTTTGAGCTTTAAATAAATACATACATACATAAATAAGTTTGCGTAGTGAAATGAAATGCTTTTGAAGTGATAACGAAAGCTTTGTGCGCGTAAAAAATCGCTGATCATCGCTTAAAGCTTTCTTCAAAGTTGAATAAAAACCAAATTAAAATGACGTCTGCTCGACTAGAATATACCCTATGCCCAAGTTCTAACTATGCTTATTATCAAGACAATTCCTTATCAAATGCCCCATAGGTATGAGCGAGAATGGCAAGCTCATTTAGCCGGAAGTAAAACACAAGCAGTGATAATGAATCATAAAAAAAGTAGCCAAACACATAATTATGGTGATTATCCGCCCGGAAGGCAGCCGGAGAAGAGGACCAAGAAGCTGTCTCGCGACTAAGTGGCTCGCCCGCCTGCACTAATTGTGAGTAACACGTTCACGTTTACAACCTTAAGAGAATTTCCCTTGGATAGCAAGAGCACGGCATGCAGTCAGTCAGTCAGGCAGTCAGGCATCCAGTCTGCCGGCTAGACCCAGCCAGGCCAGACCAGACAGCCATTCCAGCTTAGACATTAAAGTTTCGGCCATGCCCAGCTCGTTAAATAGACCAAATTCAGCTGGCCAAAGTTTAAAGTGTCGGCAGCGCGCGCCGACATTTATCAGTCATTAACGCCAACCAACTACACAGAACGACCGGCCAAGGATGTGGGCGCAAAGTACACCCGAGGGCACACAATTAAAGCCCAGGCCGAGTCTTTAATTTGCAGCGCGCTCTCTCTCTCTCTGTTGCAGCATTAAAAATCAATAAATTTAAAACAATGTATGACAATAGAAAAAAAGAAAACAGAAAGAATGAAAGCAAAGGAAAAATCAAACGGCCCTTGCCATAGATACTCGATGGCTAGAGAAGATGCTCTTTGGGGATGTTGTCGTGTGGTTGTTGTTAGCAGCACAAAATCGCCGAGCCAAACATCCTTTGTCAATACAAAATATACGTACAACAAATCAAATAAAAGCACACGACAACAGCAACAACAACAACAGCAACAACAATGGCAACAACACGTTTGCCCAGAATGGCAACAAAGACAAAAGTCAAAAGTGCAAAAACAAAAGCAAAACGTAACACACAAGCGCCCCCAAAATGCAAGCCGAGTCCAAGAACGAGGACGAGGACGAGAACGAGTCAAAGGATCAGCGCATGCGCCTAACTGGCGAATCTCACGAAGCGGGGAAACTTTGCTTTGTCCATGTGTACATGGACTGGCAGTTGGGAAGGGCGCATAGGAAATGTCGTTACAAACGCCGGATAAAATGGCGTTGCCTCGTTTTGGGGGCGCACCCACCCACACACACACACACACACACACGCACACACACAGACAGCGCAGTCGTTTCTCCTCCATTTTGGAGAAAATGTCCTGTGCTCTGGAGCAGTCGAGTGCCACGTCTGGCCGAGCTGAGCAAATGATTTTTAACAAATTTCATTAACATCAGAGGTCCGTAATCATTCAAGCATCGCGTTTCGTAACTGGCCTCACGATAGCTTTCACTCGCACTGGCCACTCGAATCTAACGATTCGAACGACTATCGTTGCATCTTTTTACCTGCTCACTTACCTGTCGCGACTTTAAAAGGACTGCGTGCAAAGTGTCGCCCCAAAAACAATCAGCTCGCAGCTCATAAATCGCGTAACAAACGCTGTGAATTAGCTAACAATTTGTAATCGCAGCTGCTGACTATAGTTAATTGTGCATGTGACAATTGTGCTTATATCAGATAAGGCATCACTCAACATGATCGACGAACAGCATCCAATGCAGATTGGCCTGTGTAAGTATTGGTGTTGTTATCCTTTTAAACCTTTGTTCATCGTCTGGCCAAAAAAGCCGTCGCAACTTCTTGAATATGCCATTTTACCGACGGCTTTTCGTGTCGTATTTGACATTATTTTAGTTTTTCGTTATACTCGTTATAAAATGCATAAAGATATACAATAGTAAAGCCAATTACTAATTTTATTATATTTATTCAATCAACCAACGTGTAGAATTGAAAAGTTTTCTGCGAAATATCAAATGAAATACTTATAATGCCTTTAGGGTGTACTAAAAGGGTATTTAAACCATTCGTAGTTTTAAAACACGTATTTAAATCACAAAATAGAATGGATTTAAGTTCGTTTATGTGTAGAACAAAAGTTAAAGAGGAAAATGTAAGCAGAAAATTTTAACTTTAGCCAAGGACATTTTTTAATTCTTAGGAATGTGCTGAGAGCTGATTGTTTTTAAAAGGTTTCATCTATGGTTTATTATATATTTAATACTAGCTGACATGGCTCTAGAAGGAAAGCGACAGTATATATATAATATATAATTTAAACACATGCTTATACCCAAAAACCATTACAATATGTAGCAAGTCTATACAAAAAGTTAGCAAGTTGAAAACTCAAAGGACTGTTTACCATAAGCAGATTAGATTAATTTTAAATTTAGAATTCAGCAAACCATTTCAACACAAATTTATATATATATTTCCTTAATCATTTGTTTATGTTTTTATGTGTAATATATGTGTATATACTTTTTATGCTTATTGGACTGAGATTCAACACGTAATGCACACAATCCTTGAGCCTGTTTGCAGATGAAACATATCAGATTGCCCTTACACGAATATACATACAAAATTTATATATAAATATTATATATAAATAATATACGAAATAGTTGTAGTTGTTGTTTCCAAGTACAAACTGTCTGAAATGCGAAGAGACCACTTGCAGCACTTTTGGCACTTGAGCTAAGTGTGCTCAAGTCAAAACTGGCAGCGAGCCAAACAAAATCTGGACACATTTTAAACAGTGGGCAAAACAAATGCCGACGACTTCTGTCAAAGATTAGGCGAAAACAAAGCATTTATGCTTATGCTTATGTTGTGTATCGGCTGCGAACAAAACGACGCCCCATAATTTCGCTTTGTGCGCCCAAAGCCGATTAAATTAAACGCCAGTCGACGGCGGCAACAATTCAGCAGCGACTGACAAACGGAGGCAAGGATAGCGGCTGCACACAGCATCCTGGCAAGGGTTTCCGCTCGCCCGCTGCTGCCGTAGACTGCCAACATATGCCGCCAGCAGTCGTAATGAATCCCGCAGCCCAACTTCCCCCTCTCTGCCAGCAATACTTGCCCGAGGGGTGAGTGATGATGAGAGACGTAGGGGTTGAATCTCTTTTTGGTTTTGCGATTCATTCAAAAGCGTCCGCACGCACTACTCGTAAATTCTATTATAATTTAGTTATAAGCAGGGTGATTCCCGTTCCCATTCCCGTTCCCGTGCACATTCCCGATCCCTTTTCCGTTCCGCCCACCCTGTTTGCTGCTGCACATTAGAATCTAATTAGTGCGAGGAAAGCGCAGCGGCATCAGCGCTATCAATGTCGGCTTTGCACTTGTCCGCTCACAAATCCGCTGCTCCTAAGCGCTGACATGTCCAGCCAACATGTTGGCATCCTTTTGCCAGCCAACAGAAACAACAACAAGAACAAAAGGAAAAGTGTAACAGGTGCGCCAGCTGAGCGGATTAGCACTGCAGCAGCAATCCAAAGTAGCTCTCACATTGTTCGAGGTGTCCAAAGTTAAATGTAACAACAAGGGCAGTTGATAGCATATAATAGTAGCAGAGGGATAGATGATAGAATGCTGCGCCAGTTGCTCTTGACAATTCTGATGAGAGGACCAACTCAGCAGAAGAAGCATAAGTTATTTCTATACACATAAAGCTGTTTACTTGATTTGATGATAACTAAACTGAGCAGCAAGGATGATATCCTAACTAGGAGCAAGTTATGCTTAGACAGCTGTGTTTATAAGGCTGATTGATGGATTGTTGTTGCACGTTTATAAAGTTTTACTTTGATATTTGCATAAATATACTTTTGAATGTACAAAAACGATTGGTTGAAGCTGAATCTATTTATCGATACAACATATTTATCGATTTAAGATATAAGAAATGCTTTCATATCAGGGCATTGAAATATAAACAGTAGCAATCATCTGCAAGTACTTATCTGAATCTTAACTCTAGAAAAATAAGTTCTTTTGAAAAACGATTGGTTGGAAAACTCTTTTGTTTAATAAAAGCTGAATATGAATTACATTTTCTATTTATCGATACAAGATATTTATCGATTTAAGAGATAAGAAATGTTTATCATATAAACATTAAAAATCATCTGTAAGCACTTATCTGAATCTAAACTCTAGAAAAATATGTACTCTAGAAGGAATTTTGGATTTATGAGCGCTCAAAGCAATGATAATTCTTACATTCCTGCAAGAACTAAAGCTGATGAAGTAGTTTAAAGCACAGAGCATGAGGCAATATATATATTATAGGTTGCAATAGTTCGACACCATAATTATAATAATATGAAACCCAAAGCTCCTTAATAAAAAACAGCTGAGAATTATTTTAATCGCACACACTAAAGCAATTAATAAAAATTACTTAAATATTTTAAGCTGTAACACACAATTTATGCAAATATTTAATAGGCTGCTGTGAAAACATTTCACAGACATTAGTTTGATTTAAATGTCACTTGTCACTTGCTGTCTGCATTTTAATCTGTAAATAGCAAATAGCACAAATTGTAGTTCTTAAACGTAAGACCACAAAACACACAAATTGATAACGTAAATTACTTTAAAATGCTGCACATATTTCTGGCATAAATGTTGAATGCCAGAAGAAATTGTTGTGAAAATTAAATGAAATAACGCACATGTGAAATCATTTAAATACAAAATGACATACGCTGAATGTTAAGTCCTGCACACACACACACACACACACACACACAAACAGTTAACAGGAGTCGTAGCGTATGAAAAAAAATAAAGAGAAAACCTGCGGATAAAGGCAAAACAATAACAGCACAAAAAGCGCGTAGCGAAACAAGATAAACGACACACACAAACACACACACACACACATATATATTCATGCTCACACTGCGGCAAACAAATTACCGTACAATTTCAACAATTTGCCATAAATTGAGACAACAAGGCAACAAAAAGCCAACAGCAGGCAGCACAAATACCGCAAATGTACAGTCATTTTTTGCCACCAACTCGAACAACCGCATTCGCAACACAAATACAACACAATACGTATACGCAGCGTTCGCCAGGGCGCACAAAAAGCAAGTGCGTGGAATTTCCACTACAAGCAGACAGAGGCGAGAGCGAGAGAGAGAGAGAGAGAGAGAGGGAGTGAGAGTGGGATGGCTGCATACGGTCACGCACATATTTCGCAACAAAAGTCATTTCAATAATTGCAAAACCACAAATTTACTACAACTCGAAATGGTTGGTTTGCCAAATGGTCACACTCACAGCTACAGTTACAGTTACAGCCACAGAGACTGGGTGTTGGCAACACTGGTTGGTGGGGTCAGCTGGCGAGAATGCAGATAGGTCGAACCGCAAATGCAAATCCCGTGTTGGGACATAGTTTTAGCTGCTGTAAATTTGAGTCGGCCGCAATTTGCATGCCAATGTGAAAATAAAAATAACTGAAATGTTTTCTCCATTTATCTATCGCATGCACACGACACAACCGCAAAAACCAAAATAGTTCCAATGGACATCAAATGTCAACAGCAGCACAGCCAACATCAGCAGCAGCAGCAGCAGCAGCAGCAACAGCACCAACACCATCAGCCGCAGCAACAGCATGTAGCAGGACATACGCAGCATACGGCCGCAGGACCCATTGCAATGGGGCACAATCAACTGCTGTTGCACGGAAATGAGCGCATGTTAACAACACCAGCAACAGCAACAACAACCACACCAACAGCAGCAACTGCGAGTTGTCAACCAACAGCCAGCAAGACAGCCGCAGGAGCAGGACCCGCCAGCGCCCACAATGACAAAATGGCGTCAGCCAGCCGAAATGTCAACGGAAGTTGTATCAACCACAGCAGCAGCATGGCCAACGCACAACAGCAACACCAACAACATCAACAGCAACAAGCAATGACAATGACAATGCAAAGAGTGGGTCGCGGTTCAGGTCCTGGACCAGGTCCTGGTGCGCCCATGCAGCTCAACAGTCGCGTCACCTTGGGCGAGTGCAGTCTCAATGAGTTGGATGGCTATTCAGCAGCAGCACCACCACAACCACCACCAGCAGCAGCAGCACCACCAACACACACACCGCAAGCGCCTCAAATGCTGCAGCAGCACAGCGGCATGAGCCTGGGCGCAATGGCAGATGCAGTCGGTCTGGGTCTGGGCATGGGCCTGGGCCTGGGCATAAGCAACCACTGCGCCTACTGCTGCCAGCCAATTTGTGATCGCTACATTCTGCGCGTGGTGGACAACTCGTTTCACGAAGGCTGCCTCAAGTGCACGGCCTGTGCGCAGCATTTGGTCCACTCCTGCTACGCACGAGATGGGAAGCTCTACTGTCGCAACGACTATGAGAGGTAGGTGGGCGTCTGGACTTAGCTCCAATCAGAGTACCAGTATAGTCATTTCCTATATGCAGACTGTACTTGCGCAATCGCTGCCTGGGCTGCGGCCACAAGATCGCCGCCGATGAGCTCGTGATGCGCTCCCAGGAGAACATCTTCCATCTTAAGTGCTTCGCCTGCGTTGTCTGTGGTGTTCTGCTGAAGAAGGGCGAACAGTATGTGGTCAAGCAGGGTCAGCTCTTCTGTCGCTTCGACTATGAGAAGGAGGTCGAGATGCTGCAGGGCTATGGTGAGTTTACTTTCCTAGTCTATCCCCACTTGTGTCAAATGTCATCTGTTTATAGATTACTATGGCGATGATCTGTTTCCGCCCAAACTGGATGGACGACGTGGCCCAAAGCGACCACGCACCATTCTCAACACACAGCAGCGACGTGCCTTCAAAGCATCCTTTGAGGTATCACCCAAGCCATGTCGAAAGGTGAGAGAGAATCTGGCCAAGGATACCGGACTGAGCCTAAGGATTGTGCAGGTAAATCATATTTATTGCTTTATTTAGAAGCGACTATGGGAGAGAGAGAGAGAGAGGGAGTGAGAGATAAAGAGAGAGAGAGAGAGAGAGAGACAGGGAGAGATATATAAAGAGAGAGAGAGAGGGAGAGAGAGAGATAAAGAGAGAGGGATGAGAGAGAGAGAGAGAGAAGAGAGAGAGAAGAGAGAGAGAAGAGAGAGAGGGAGAAGAGAGAGAGTATGTGAAGACAGAGAGAGAGAGTATGTGAAGAGAGAGAGAGAGAGAGAGCATGTGAAGATTAAGATCATATGAAGATAAAGAGAGAGAGCATGCGAAGAGAGAGATAGCATATGATAAGGGAGAGAGCCTTATGAACAGAGAAAGAGAACATGTGAAGTGAGAGAGAAAGCATGTGAAACGAGAGAGCATATGAAAACAGAGAGAGAGAGAGAGCATATGAAAACAGAGAGAGAGAGAGAGAGAGAGAGCATGTCAACAGAAAGACAGCATGGGAAGACACACATAGAGAGAGAGAGAGACACTTTTATAGACACTTTGAAATCGGCACTAAAATACATGAAAAATGGTGCACCTCACTTAAATTCTTGAGAATCGAGTAGAAAGGCATGTATTGCCTAAACACACGTGTGTATCAATGTGCAAGCAGAAAAATAACAGCGCAGCTGCTTCCATCTGCTATTAACTATAGAAGTGATCTAGTCATGTTAAATGTGCAAATTACATTTGTGTCATATCAGAGTATTCTTTGTTTTGACAATTTTCGTAGGTGTGGTTCCAAAACCAGCGCGCCAAAGTCAAGAAAATACAGAAGAAGGCCAAACAGGAGCCGCCTGCCAAGGGTGTCAGCGACTCACACTCACAGGACTCGCAGGAGTCACAGGACAGCAGTTTGACGACCAAAATCAAGGACGAAGCGCATAGTGATAGCGAGTCGCAGCAAGAGTCGCCATTCTCCACGAACTCCGACGGACTGACAAGGCTGCGCTGCAACATCAAGGACGAACAGGAGCAGGGACCCCTAAGCTGCATGGAAACCAACAAGGGTAAGCGCAAATTAATAAAATAAAGATGCAGTCAGTTAAACGAGTTGTCTGCAATAGAAAACTGCAACAAGAACAACGAGCCGATATTGAATACAATCCTGGGTCTGAGCTATGCGACCTTTCAGCAACTGATGGGTCCCTTCACGCAGACGCCCATGATCAATCCGATCGATCGGCTATATAGCATGCAGAGCTCCTACTTCCGGCCCGAGGAGCTGGGCGCCTACGGCGAATGCGGCGTTGGCGGCAACAAGGAGCACCTGGATCACTAGTCCCCATCCGCCAAGCAGTGAACACACTTTTAAGCCAAAATCAAAATTAGAACTTGTAAAATAAACAAAAAATGTTAATGTGCTAGAAATCTCCAATGACGTAGTGGAAAAATGCATCAGCAGCAGCAGCACGTGCAGGAAGGACACAACCCCGCGAGTCATCCACCCCGCGCAAGGTTGCGAGACTCTTGGTTGTCCTGCAGGTGCAGCCTTCAAATTCGTTCCACACAGTTGACAAGAACAAAGCATTTAGCACAGCAGCCACAGCCACCCCGAGATGGCCATAATGGCCAACATGGGCGTAAAATGCCGATTCGTCATGCATTGTTCGTTCAATGTGTTCGCTCGGATTCGACCCCGTTGACAGCCAGCCCCGAGCAGTCAGTGTCGACTGACTCAAGCGACCCCAATTCAGCTCATCCGTTGGCTGTCTGATGTCGGATCGGGGGAGGCGACTGTGATATCTGTGGCATGCAGCAGCCACACAGAAAGCATTGGCATGCAGCAAGCAGCTTTTGGGGGCGGCATTTTAAAGTTCTTATATATATATATATCAAAATAATAGCAATTCTACAAAAAATATAGTAAAAATATGATGAGCTGCCATTCAAATGAAGAAAACGATTGGGTAGCTGGCTAAAGAGAGTATCTTTCGCATGGCAGTAACTATTAAGGATTATGATACCAAGTTTGGTGTCTTTGGCCGTTATAACTTTCAAGTTATGGTCAAAACACACTAGTCTGAAATCGAAATTTATCGATAACTTTGAACGGGACAAGCTATCGATAAAATCAAACAAACTTGAACTGTCCCTAGACTACGAGACCTTATATGCCAAATATGAAGTCTCTAGCTCTTATAGTCTCTGATATCTACGTGTTCATACAGACAGACGGACGGACATGGCTAAATCGACTCGGCCGTAGATACTGATCAAGAATATATATACTTTATATGGTCGGAGATGCTTCCTTATGCCTGTTATACATTTACAACTTCATTATACGATTTTTGCTCATTTTTAATGAGCTTAGGGTATAAAAAGAGAAAACGAACAGTTCGAAAAAGAACTGTGAAGTTTTCTTTCAGAATTATGTGGTAAACATATGAGATCAAAAGAAATCTGATATTTTTCGCCCATTTTTATTGCATGCAGGCGAAGACAAAAGCAACATTGAGGATATGTTTTGACTATGATGATATAGGTGTTGGCATAGGTATCAGAATATTTATGTTGTTGAATTGATATTCAGAAGGATTCAATATCTGCATGCTGCAAACTATATTTGAAAGCTGGCGCGACTTTCAACCAACGTAGTGCCCCTTTATGCAATGTTAAGGGAGTAATGCACGTGTTTACATTGCCGTATCCTGTGACTCCGTGTCCTGCAAGCCCACTCCCTGCCGTTTCCGTGCAATTTGTCACAATATGTGTCACATTAGCCACAGCAATTGTGCTTAAATGTTGTCCTCGTCGCTGTTTCCCTCAGCGCTCGTCATCATTTGTGTCGCTAACCAGATTATACCCCAATTGCGACACTGAGGCGCTAAAGTAGTTAAACAAAGGGATCGGCCACACCACCACTCAGAGGACTAACCACCATTACATCTTCAGGACATCCACATACACACAAATCCATTTACACAAGTATTTTCTTTTATACGCTTTAAAAGTGCACATCAGCGGGCAACTCACATCATTAATCAAATGCTGTAAAGGACGAAACAAGTGCATGAAGCGCCAATGCAAATGACTGGCGAAAGTGTCCTTCGGCCATCTTTTTCACCATACATATAGTATGTATAATCGAGTGGCATTTGCACATGCTGTGAAAGAGTTGACCGCATCGTTGCAAGGATCATGTCGCGCTTTTAAATGGACAAATTACGTAATTAATTACCGTTTTATCGGAGTACAATGAAAGCATTTTAATGGGCATCAAGGCATCCTGGCAGCCTGGCAAACTCTGTTGACAAACGTAAAAGTGTCTGAAAAATTACACCCACACACAAAAATGCGAATGAGAACATATAAGAAAAAATGCGAAGCTATAAAAACAACACTGCTTGAAATCTGCCTACGAACTTTAAATTAAATTCGACACTAAGCATTTTTTTCCCAAGAGTATGGAAACTTGAAATCTACAAAGAATAAATTGATAGAAAAATCGGAAATATCGGAATATCAGATTTAGAAGTAGAAAAACCATAACTAAAATTGAAAATAAAGTTCAGGCTTAGCAAAGTTATAGCAGTTTAAAATCTGAGAAAAGTGACATGTATAAATATTGATCATGTACCGTTATGAGCCATTTGGTAAGTCGCTTATCTCAACATTATGCAAATTTAACAGCCATTTAAGACCCTGATTGCCCTTTGATTTTTATGGATTTTTCAGTCAACAAAGTAAAAGCCTTTAAAACTCAATCAGCATTGCAAATGGTTAACAAAAAAATGCCTTTTTCAATACATTTTCATCGTCGTAATATCTTTTTTTGTTTTTGAGCGAGTCACACGCTGTTATGGCAACAATAAAAATCAAAAGCCAATCGCATAATACCAATAAAAACAACACAGCAAAAACAATGCACATTAAAGTGTCGCACAGAGAGGAAGTCGAGTACGCTATTTGTTGTAAAAACAAAGCAGGGCAACGCCTGTCAATATGTTATTTTATCATGGCTCAAAAGATGATAACAAAATGGAAACATTTTGCACCCTGGGAAAAGCGGAGTTGCGGAAGGACTTCGGTTTGAGTGGTCATCTCTTAAATAAATAGCAGGAAATTGTTGTGAAAATGGGGAAGATGTGGAGAAGTCCAGTAAATATATAGTATAGTATAGTACGTTGATGACTTTCCAACACTTAAAACTCATCAAAACTAGGTACAAACTGAATCAATTGTCGATTACGATGCTGTTTTGGTCGATGATTGACCTCCTTATTAAATCTGCAATTCAAAATTTGCAAAATTTTGATAATCTATTAAAAACACGCCACGAGAACGCTTCTAAGTTCCTAAAAAAATTTTTTTCCAGCACTTAAAACTCTCATAACCTTTTTAAAAGTGATCCGATTGTCGATAACGATGCTGTTTTGATCGTTGTTTGGGTTCTTTATTAAATCTGCATTTTCTATTAAAAACAAGCTACAAAAAAACTTTCAAGTTCGTTCAAATGCCTTTCCAACACTTAAAACTCATCATAACTCGGTCAAAACTGATCCGATTTTCGATGCCGAGGTAGTTTAGATCGTGGTTTGACCTCTTATTTGACCTCTTATTATTGTAACTGCATTTAAAATTTAAATATTTTCACAATTTTCATTTTCTAATAAAAAACAAGCCTAAAAACACTTTTCCAACACTTAAAACTCCCATAACTTTGTAAAAACTGATCCGATTTTCTATCTCGAGGCAGTTCCTAACATGATATTAGATATGATATACAAATTTAAAGCACTTTGAAATTTTCGATTTTCTATAAAAAACAAGCCGCGAAAAGTGTTCCCGGACTCCCATAACTTAAATTGTTCGATACGATATGCTTAAATGATTCTTACCCTTGTCTGTGGGCATATATTTAGAGAGTGGTTGCTTATTAAAGTGGTTGTAAAGTTGCAGACCAGTTGCTTTATGGCTAAACATGTTGCATGAGCCGGCGTATGTCGAAGAGGTTACCTCAGTGACATAGTTGAACTTTGCGCTCATAATTATGTTAAACATGAACTCCGTCCGGTTGGCTAGCTTGTCGGGCATACAACAATCATAAGGCACAGATGTCACTCACTCACTCAGTGGCCACTGGACAGGTCCTGGGCAACTTCAGAACGTTTTGCTGTCGCAATCTAAATGCAAATGGCTTTGGCCCAAAAAGGAGCCACAAAAACCATAACCAAGAAAATCTGGCGCATAATGCAGCAGGAGATGGGATGGGGATGGGGCAAATGAGCGGGCCCAACTCATTTGTTGTGCGTGTGTGCGTGCGTGTGTGTGTGTGTGTTAAAGTGTACTCGCTTTTGTATTTGTGGTGCGACATAAGTAAGTACAAAAGAGCATTCCGCACGGGCGACGTCTGTTTCAGTTTCAGTTGCTGTTTCAGTTTCAGTTGTATTTCGGCATTAGGCACAAAATTCATAAATGCTAATTTCAACACATTGTGCATACGTAACAAATATGAATATTTACCATAACTAGGCACGCACAGCAGCAGCAGCTAGGCACACACACACACCACACACACACACACTTCGATTGCCTGGCTGACAGCTGCCTCAATGCTGTGGCAGCCACAGGCGCAGCCGTTGCAAGGATATTCCCCCCAACCACCAATCCTTATAGTTATCCTTATCGGCAAAAGGTTTGCCATGGTTTTAGCTTTTAGCTGGTGGCTGGGCTTGACTTCGTTTCTGGTTTAATAAAAGCCGTTTTGCAAAATGAAGCAATTGTCTGAATCTATGTGTGTGTGTATGTGTGTGCGTGTGTGCTCTCAGTTTTGAAAGCACAGGCTGACGCTGAAGCTGCCGCCTCAAATGTATCTCGCAGCTACATTTGTAGCTCATGTCTGCTCCGTGTGTGTGTTTGTGTGTGAGCTTGGCAAATATGCGTCAAATCACACAGACGCACAGTTTTTGAATACCAAATGGAGATACACACACACACACATGGCCACATACTATAGTTAGGATAGCCTAGGCATATAGTCTATATTTGTCTACTTGATGCCTCAGATTGAGATTGGTTTTGTAATTGGCTGCATGCTCGCCACTTGTCTGCCGAACGTGTATTGAAATTTTTCAATTGAGCCACATTATTAGTTTAAAAGTTGGTCCGCAAACTAATGAGTTTCCAATGGGCCTCAAAAGTGGCCAATAAGTGCGCCTACCCTCGAAACGTAATGAGAAATACGTTCCAGATGCTACGCTCAACACTATAGTTACAATTTGCCAGCTGCTGACCTAAGCTGCTCACTCACACACACTCATTTGAATTGCAAAATCGTATCTTTTGGGGGCAGCTAACTTACACTTACCAGTTAACATGACAGGACATCAAAGGGGCGTAGTTCAGCAAAAATCAAAGTATCATCCCAGATTGAGGCAGCCGAAAGAAAACACCCCCAAATGCAAATCAACCACATGATGTTGTATGCAAATTTTGTCTATAAATATTTAAAGCGCATTTCGATATGCTGCAAATGCATAACATATTTTTCCTGTATATAACTCAAATGCTATTTTTTATGCAGTACATATTTCTGGGCATATAACTGGAATGTGTTTCATTATGCTGGCAAAAGAAACAAAAGCAAGTGGGGAAAGATTATCTTCGGTGTGCCGAAGATTTTATACTCTTTTCGAACCTTTAGGTAATTTTCACTCTGCCAACTGCACCACCGAAATATTTAATAACGCATGTCTTTGCTCATTATAACTCAATCAATTTAAAATTTTAAACATTGATGACTTATAAGGATGTTCAAGTGTACAAGGAAATTTAAGGCGATAGCTTTGAAAAGATCGGACATATGGCCAAAACCGACCTCGAGTTGTATGGCAGCTGTAAGATATAGTGGTCCGATCCGGCTGGCTCCCACCAATGTGCTGTATATTTCAATAATAAGTATATGTGCAAAGTTTCATCACGATAGCTCAAAAACTCTGGGACTAGATCCCATACATACAGACAGACAGACAGACAGACGGACATGGCTAGATCAATTTGTCTTGTCATTGTAAGCATACTGGCAGTAACTTTTGGGGGTCTCTGACGCTTCCTTCTATGCGTTACAAACTTCATCGCAAACTATATATACTAAACTATACTACTAAATATACTATTTTATTCGAAAAGAGTATAAAAAGACAGCATTAAATGGATAGCAGCTGTATATATATACTAGTGAATTGAAAGTCGCGTGTATGTATTAAAAAATATCTTGTAGATACTTTTGAGCAGCAACAACAACTAGCTACAGCTGCTGGAACTTTAGTGGCTCAAAGCAGTACTAGAAATCGGCTTTAGTGGAACGAAGGCATCAAGAATAAGACGTTGGTTGGCTGTCCAACTGGCTTCGTCCTGGTTGCTGCTGCTGCTCGGCAAAAAATGTTTTTATTACATTTCGCGCTCGCGTATTTTGCGCTACTCACGAAATACTTGATGCCAACACAGCCGCAACAACAAAGGCACACCAACCAAGCACTGTAAGCCAACTCAAAATAAATATCAAGCAGTAAAGGAGCGAGCCATGATTCAGGACACACCCACCCCCCATCCTGTATCCACTACCCCACCCCCACCCCCTAGCCCGTATCCTTGCAGTCACACTCGCACTCAGAGCCGCGCGCATCAAAGCGTATTCACAAGTGGTCCTTTGCGCTTTACTGATTTCGCAAAGGCTAAAGGATATTTAGCAAGTAGTCCTTCTGCGTTCTTTTTTCCCCGTCGCGTTTCTGCAGAAGGCACTCGGCATGATACTGGCTCTGCTGCCACTGCAACTAAAGGAGTTGTCTTGGAAACTTTTCTGCCAGCTACTCAAGTCGCGCTGCTCAAGTTATTGTTGTGCCCCAAACAGCGCTGGCGAAAAATGAAAAGCAACAAAAAAAATAAAGACCCACGCGGAAAAATTAAAAAAAAAGAAGAAAATTGGAAATAGCAGGTGGAATGAAACGAAACCAGATACTTCAAAATGCCTTCTTGTCTTGAGTAGCTGGATGAAAAAAAAAACGGTCTCCAAAATGACATTTTAGGTGGGATAATATGAGGGATAGAGACGAGCTACGAAATGCGTTTTAAATGATATATCAAAGTTTATATGTATGATCGTATGAACTCTCGAAGTAATCAAAATTCACAATATTATATTTATCATAAGAAAAGATTAGGCTAGATCGGCAACTATATGATTGCTAATGCGTTCTTTCAACTTTAAAGTTTAAATTAGGATACATAGATAAGATCCTACAATCAAAATCTGTTTTCATAATGTCCAAAATCAACAAGTTTCCAGTCAAATGAACCAGTCTAAACTTAAGATCATTTCAGTTCTGTTTTCTTTTTTGTCGCCATGCTATTCAGCAATAAAAAGACCCTTACAATATATTGGCTCGTCCGCTAGCGCCGACTCCTGCAGGATATCTCTCTCTCGCTAGCTCGCTGGCGGCTTCAGCGTGACTTTCTGTGTGTTTTTATGCATGCAGATTATGTTTTCATTAAATTATGGTA
Organism: Drosophila flavopinicola; assembly: GCA_035042425.1. Lineage (NCBI taxonomy): Eukaryota > Metazoa > Arthropoda > Insecta > Diptera > Drosophilidae > Drosophila > Drosophila flavopinicola. The sequence goes on along the minus strand of JAWNLL010000452.1, from coordinate 13,108,590 downwards.
GCTATGGTTACTTTTATACAATCCAAAGCTACTTCAAACGCAAAGCGTGCGACCCCAATCCCCCAGCCCCCATCCTCCAGAAGGACCCACTCCAAAATCAACGCTGAGGAGCAAAAAAAAATCGCTAAGGAAAAGAATGCGCATAATAGAAAGTAATGTGTAGCTGTGGAGCGGGGATGGGGATGGGAATGGGGGTTGGGGGGTTGGTTTGCTGCATATCTGCTGCAAGAGTAGTCTAAGAAAATTGTAGTTTATTTTTATTGCATTTATTGCGCGACTCAAACCCCCAACTGGCAAGCGTGCATTTGCATGCGAGCGAGTCAAAGCGGAAACGGAAACGGAAACGCCATCTTTTTGACTCTAAATTTACACGTATGCGTCAGTGTGAGTACGGGCGTAGTTTCGACTGCTGTCATTGCCATTGTTGTTGTTGTTGCTGCTGTTGTTGTTGTTGTGCTTTTAGTACGGCACGTACATTTATTACTTTTTCTCTCTCACATGCATGCAAAACGGTTTTCATTTTTTATTGCGAGAATGTAACGTGCCGCATGCGAATTACTTGCTTCTCTGCTTCTCTGCTTCTCTGCTGCTTGCCCCATGCCACTTGCCTCATGCCCCATGCCACCGTCTGTGGCGCTGGCTTTTCGGCCTTTCGCCACGTTTAATGTTAACTTTTTCTGTTCCGCTGTTGCGCGTTGCAAATATGAAAAATATTCGTAATAGAGTTGTTTGAAATGTACAATAAGCTTTCAAGTGGCTTCGGCGACTGCCAAACTGGTAGAACAGGGGCGCCCCACCGCCCCCCCCCTTCCCCCTTTACAAAGCACATATAGAAATGGGCACGGATAGCGGCATAAAGTGCTGCTTAACTGCAGCATCCTTATTATTAACGATCTGCGCTAACGGAAATGGGCAATATGTGAAAGAGATGCACTCAAAAGCAATGATATATGATATGATATATGAATGCATCGACTTATAAGAGATTTTGAAGAAAATATATTCTGTAAATATCTGAAAAATATGCACTAAAAATAAATGAAATATATTTTAGAGATTAATAAGAGATTTTGAAGAAAATATATGCTGTAGATATCTGAAGATCTGAAAGAGATGCACTAAAAAGCAATGATATATATGAATGCATCGATTTGTAAGAATTTAAAGAACAGAATATATATACTGTAGATTTCTAAATATCAGAAAATGGTGCACTAAAAACTAATGATATATATGCCCACATTGATTAGTAAGAAAATTTTAAGAAAATATATACTGTAGCCATCTGAATATCTGAAAAATATGCACTAAAAAGCAATGATATATATATATAAACATCGAATTGTAAGAGAATTTTAAGAAAATATATACTGTAGATATCTGAAATATCCGAAAAGATGCACTCAAAATAAAATATATAAATGCATATGAATGCATATAATGCATCGATTAGTAAGAGAATTTTAAGAAAATATATACTGGAGAATATACAACAAATTCACACTTATAAATATCTGCAAAAGTGAAGAGAAATAAATACAAAATATGAATAATTTAAAATTTTTGTAAAATATTTAAAGTATAATATAATAAAAGAGTCGTTAGCTTGAACTATTATAACTAGAGATTAGAGAGCATTGAATCTTTTTAAAAACGACTAAAGCCAAAAACAAAGGAACACAATCATTCAAAATCAAATTATATTAAAATAAATTATTGTGCAAATAGTATAGACTAGATTTGTTTAACTAAATGCAGTAAATGTTATTTTGTATAGTAAACTAGACTAGATTAGTTTAAGTACTTATACTACTACGACATCTAGTACTAGTACATCTACTACTACTACTACTACTACTACTAGAATAGTTTTGGACATCTCGCAATGATTCGCGCTTTCTGTTCCACAGTTAGCGTGTCAGTGCGTCTGTCATAATGCACATCCTTATCCCTATCCGTATCCTTGCCAGCGCGCAGTTACATATGAAGAATGTTCACTGCCTCCTGATATATACATATATGCAATGCAGGCAGGCAGCAGCAGCTGGAGAAGGTTTTCGGGGAGAGCAGAGCCGTAAGGCGTATGGGGAAATTTTAATAATTTCTGCATCTTCCAACACTTTGAATAAAAATTGTTGCTTTGATGGTGGCAGGCAGCAGCAGCAGCGTAACTAACAATAAAACTTTTTAGTGTGAAGCGCCAAAAGAGACGACAAAAAATATGGACACATATGAAGTCATAAAGTCATATTAACACGTACGAGTGCGCACAGGATATTAATGTGCAGGAGCAGCAGCAGAAGCAGCAGAAGGAGCAGCAGCAGCAGCACACACACAAAGGGGCACAGTTTTTATGCGCCAAGTTGGCTGACTTCAATGTTAATATAATTTCAAATATTGTGGTTAATTTTTTGTACGTGCGAGGGTTGTGCAAATGAGTTAAATTTTTTGCCAAAACAATAACTGGCCAGCATTCATTTATTTATTTATACATACGGCTTGCAATTGCAATTGCAAAAACTAATTTCGGCCAAAGTTGCGACCCCGCTCCCGCGCCTAAAAGTAGGCACAAACTTTATGAATTTCGCCAGCAGCAAAATGGCAAACTGGCAGCTGACCGCAACGCAGAAATTGCAATAAACAAAACGGTTGCGAAATTGTTGCTCGTTTTTTTTGTTGCTGTTGTTGCGCAGTTAAGAACCGCATTCAGTGCGGAGACAAACGCAGACACATTGGCCAATACAAAAAGGCCACTTGACCCGCCCCAAAATGCAGGCAGCTGGGCAGCCCTTCAATGATTTTTTGGTCAATTGGATGACACCGAGAGCGGGTACGCTGACAAGTGCGGAGTGCAACGCAGACACACATGTACATGTGCTCATAACCACAAGCGGCAACTCATCCGGCTGAAGGACCGCGAGGCCACTTATGCGCTGCAACTGGGACAGGGCCAGCGCCAGCGCTGATGTCCTTACCGATGCCCAATCCCCAATCCCCAATGTCGATGCCGATGCCAACCAATCGCCATGGCAATAAATTGCTGTGCTCTGCTCTGCTGTGCTGTTCTGTGTCCAGAGCGCTGCCAGCGGCATCCAACTTCAGTTGAAATTGGTCAAAAGTTTAACATATTTGCGTGTGTGCAGAGTGGGGCAGTTTTGGGTTTGGGATGTGCACATCCTGCCGCTGCTGCTGCTGCTGTTCGCCTTTTTGGCGCATTTTTGGGTAAATAAACGAGCTGCTGCTGCTGCTGTTGATGCTGCTGCATATTCGAGTGCTATCCGCGGGCGCATCATGGTCGTTTGGCACTCTTGTGGCGCCCGTTTATGAGTTTCGCTTTGGTCGAGTGGCGCCGCCAGCAGCCAGCTGCCATTTCTGCAGCAGTTATTTGAAATGGCATCGTTAATGGCATATACATAGGCTATAAGCATAAACACAAATCCGTTTTTAAATTATAAAAAAATAATAGATTTCACTATTCACAATTCGACACAACTAAAAAGTAGTTTAACAAGCGTAAATTCATAAATTCATAATTGTAGTTACAACAATTAACAACTGCATTATCTCAACGTTTTGTTTGCACAATACTTTTAAATATATATATATATGTTGTATATTTATGTATGTATATATGTATATACTGCTATTTTACATTCAAGATTTGACTTCATTTAAATATTTGCACTAAATTATTAGCTAATAGATTCGACTAACCTAATCACTAAGCTTGGGCTAAAAGATTCCATTTATTTTGTTTGACTGCGCGTCTAATTCGTAAGGAACGTTTAACATTTAAGGCCTCAAGGCAAAAAACTATTAAAGACTATTCGAAGTTGGTATTTGACTATAGCTGAGTTTAACTAATAACTAACTATATGCTACAAAGGCCACACACAACCGTGGTAAAGCATTTGGGGACAGTTTAGAAGCCGCTTTGGTATTGTTTAACATGACTAGCTTTGTGTATCGACTGTTTTACCATCAGTCATCAGTGTGACTGACAGCTTAGAATAAATATAATTAGTTATAAGCTAGACAGCTACGCGTAGCTCGCATTACTCGCATTATTCTAACTACATTTTGAGGTTGTTCATTGCACTGCATATATATAGATTTAACTTTTTACTGTATGGCACAGACAGCAGAGGCGCCCGTATATTGATTATTCAGACGACGACGCATGCCCTCCAAGTAAATGTCCCGACTGAACAATCCAGCGGCAAGAGGTATGCTATAAAATAGAAGGCATGTTTAGTTTGCAATTACTTCAGCGTTTAATGTCTACTCACGCATCCGTGCCCGCTCGTATGAGCGTGCGAAACAAGGCCCAGACGGGCTTGTGATCCGACGTGGTTATAGACGGCACCGAGTCGTACAGCAGGCACTGCACATAGGGCTGCGTGGGCGTCGATACGCCCGGCACAGTGCTCTGACGGCGTATGACGAGACCCTGCATCTGACGATACTTGTAGAGGATGCGATCCGTGTAAGCCGGCGCACGCTGCTTCGAAGACGTGTCAAAGTTCTGGCTGCCCGGATCGTACTGAAAGCAAAAAGGTATGTAAGTCATCTATTGAACTGTATTACATTCGACAGCTTACCTTATATGTGGGAGGAAATGTAATGTTTGCCTCCATGAAGCCACGAAAAGCGGCACCATCGGCCAGCACCGAGGATAGCTGATCCGTGTGCATATAGCCGTGTGGCAAATGCGAGGGTAGCGGAAACTTCGTGTTCTGTATCCACTCGAGTAGCTTCTCACGCGGTTCACCCAGCCGAAAGTTCAGATCGCCACACCAGAAGACATTGTCAAAGTTCTGCGTTACATCCTTGTTCTTGCGCAAATTGGGCAGATTCTTTGGCAGATCCAGAGCGTTTATAATGCGCTTCACATCCGAGACGCGCTCCTTCACCTTCTGCTGGTGAGCGGTCAAGTGGGACGTCACGAACAGCATAGATGTGCCAAAGAGGCAAAAGGAGATGGCGACAGCGCCCTTGGTGCGAAACGCCGAGCCCGTGCGCACCGACATCGAGGCATCCTCCGGCGCCGAGCAGTACCAAATGAGATCGCGCCGCATGTAGACGGCTAGGTGGAGTGTACCGAGTGTCGTCGAGTGGAAGAGCACATGCGATGGTCCCAGCGTCTCCTGCAGGGTCACCTCCCACTCAAACCGATCCGGGCTGGACTCCTGCGTGCCCATGACAACCAGGTCCGGCACGTGCTCCACATTCGGCGGCAGCACAAAGTCGTTCATTTGCCTGGAAAGGTAAGCATATAAATAATAATGGAAAGACTCTTTCGGGTAACAACTTGTTGAATTCATTTTGTGCTTGGCACTCACTTGGGCGGACTGTGTCCATTCATGTTCCAGGTGCCCACGAATATGGTCACTTCCTTCTGGGGCAGCACGCGACTGAGCTCACTGGGGCCCAGCAGCGAGGACGAGCCGAGTCTGCCATCCAGATAGCTGCGCTCGCGAGCCTTGTCCGCCGGTATGAGATTCAATGCCTGCGCTGCCATCAGCGCCTGTCGCGCCAAGTTGGAGCCGGAGCCTTGGCGATGCAGTGTCATGTTCTCGTGTGACATGAAACGCATGCCGGGCATCTCATGGACAACCGCATCCAGCTGATCCGGTTGTGTGGCAATGTTTGGCGAGGACATATGCTGCGGCGTTGTGGCGCGTTTCAGAGTGTCCGCACTGTCGTCCGAGTTGAGTGGCGGCAGCTCTTGGCCGGGCGGAAACAGCTTGAGCCGCAGTCGGGAGCGGCAAGCTGAGACGGCAATGGGACGAATCGGCGCCCGTTGCAGCGTTTCACTTCGATTGGACGAGTTCGATGGCGAGTAGTGTGAATGGTGAATGGAGTTGCTAACGCTAGCGCCGCTTTGGGGAAAAAACGTTTTGCTGGCCACTGGAGATTCGGGTGCACTGGCGCATTCACTGGACGGTCGCGGACGCTGTGTCGCCGGCAGCTGATAGGAAGTGGCACCCTCGCTTGAATGCGAATGCAGCGAGCCCGAGTTGTCCATCATGCTCCAGCTGAGCGACAGATTGTCCCGGCGCAACGCATTGCCAGCGACCACAGCTGCATCCGGTATTGAATTGTAGCGTACGGAAACTGGCGGCGTTAGTGGCTTCTTCTCGGCCTTGCAGCACAGACTGAACTGATGGCTGAATCGATTGTGATTCGGTGAACGCTTCTTGGGCGATTTGCGACGCATTATCACATCCGCGCCGCCATCACTCTGCGAGCCAGCATCGCTGCTGTAGCGATGCGTGTGCGCTTTGCTCTTGGACGTCGGATTGCCGCGCCTATGGAAGCTAATGAGTCCACTGTGCGATTTGTCCAGCAGCTGTGCGGGTGCATTACAATTGGCGGCGGGCAACGTTTGACTTTGGTGATTGCCGCTCGTCTCCGCGTTGCATTTGGCGAAACTGACATCGTATTGCCCGCCAGCGGAGTCGGGTCGTCTCTGATGGACGCCCGGTGAGTCTGGAGTCACGGGATGCGGCTCCACCTTGCTGGGCCGCTTGCTCAGCAGGCCGAAGAGTGTGCTGCCCGTCTTTTGGGCCGAGCGTGGACTGCTCGTAATGCGCTCCTCGCTGTCGGCAGCACTACTCTGCTGCATGTTGTACGGTTTGTAAGTTTGGCGCGGATTAACTGAGTTATATTCGATTTGTAGTCAGCTCCTGTTGCATCCTTTCCAGTCGCTCAATGTAATACTTAGTTATTATCACATGTTTGCTTCATTTGTGCTTTTGTTTTGTGGGCATTTATGTGCTTGTTGCTAGCTTCTTTTGTGCAATTAATCACTATACAGTGGTCGCTACAAATCATTACTGTCTATATAATTACATTTCAAATGTAGTCTACGCAAAACATTATGTTTTCTTTTTGTCATTGAAAACTAAATCAGAAAATAATCTAATCATCTGTAAACTTTAAGCTGTGAGCGTCTTTTAGCAAATGTATACATATAGTTTGTATATTCAACTAATTAACTTTAAGAATTTTTTTATAGCATACTATGACTACCAGAAAATGTAAATGATTAATTATTTAAGCACGCTTCATTCTAATTAACCAGCGACTACTGTATATTAATAACTTGGGCAGAAAATGCAACTGCTTTGTGGGATTGACAACAATCGAGTTGGGACAGCTGTGACGCGTCCTGGATGACGTTACATATATGTATGCATATGAAATCCTTCCACTAGTTGGCTCAGCCCATGATGCGCTGCGAACAGTTATTTGGTTTTAGCTGCAAATAATAGTATGTACTTTAATAAAAGACTCTTAATGGAAAATAAACACACGCTACTCACCTGTCGTCCGGTCGTCCTGTGCGTGGGAGTAAATAAAACCGGGAACAAGTGAGCTGTGGGTGCAAAAAGCAAAAATAAAAATCAATACAAAGAACTATGAGCACAAATCGTAATAAAAGGGCAGCACTTTCAAATCCACCCCTCTTTGCACCCCCATAAATTACAGCGGTTGCCCACAGCAATCATGGGACGCCAAACAGAAGAAGGCTGGCAAATTGTAAGGGAAAACAGGAATAAAGAGAGCAAAAAAAAAATATATAGAAACAACAACAGCAACAACAACTACATAACGAAGACGTAACGACATTGGCATCTGTGAAGCATGCCGATGCGGCGGCTGTGACGTCCGCCCACGCACAAAAACAAAATAAAAACGACAAAAAAAAAGTGGACAAGAAAAAGAAACGTTGGCGACATCACTTGATTTGTGCGCCGGTGCGCTCTTATGCTGCGATTTATAATTAGCAGCCTATTGTTGCCGCCAAACGTACGACAGTGTGTTGTTGCCTTGAATGTCTATGAGGCATCTGGCGAAGTCTCGAGCACAATAAAAAACACCAGCAGCAACAACAGCACGCAACGCACATTTTAAGACGGAACCAATTTCAAGTTCAGGTTCAGGCACACTCTAATATTGACACTTTTTTAGCGACCTTGTACCTTTTAGCACATTTTATATTTTCTAGTGTCTCATGGGGCCCGCGAACACAAACTAAATATTGTTTATTCGGCAAAGTTACTCGATACACCAGAACGCAGATACTCGATTCATTAAGCGATTTTACTCGTTGACATTTGTTATCGTATATCGTGCGGCGATGGTTAACAGACTCATTATTTTCTTTACAGTACTAAGTAGCCAATGTTATAAACAGAAACGTATTAAAATGTGAGGACTTACATAGATATTTGACATCTAACCAGAGTGTATTAATAGTATTTTTATTTGAAAAACTTTCAACTTAGCCGCGAGTCCGTTTTAATTGATGTTTAAGCGTTTCAAGTGCAACAGCTGACAGCAGTGTGACCACATCTCTTTTTTTATGCACTTCTTAACTATCGATGGTTTACCATCGATACTAAACACACATGGCTACGATAAAATCATATCGAACATTAGTAATATCTGCATTCGTATTTCGCACTTTCGGCGGGCTGAACCTGAGACAATCTCGCCATGGCTGCCCAGACAATACTTTTTGATTTTACACTAGATGCTGGCAAGACGGCAACATCAAATCAGCGCCAGGAGGTCGCCCGCATTGTACGCAACGAGCTGGAGCATGTGTTCTCGCAGCTGGAACTGGCCTACTCCATGGAGTCCATGGATAATGGATATTTTTCGGTGCTACACGAGAACAAGGAGACGATTATCACTTGCCGCATCTTTCAGCAGGGTTTGTTGACCATCAACGTGGAGTATTATCTCGCTGACGGCAAGGAGCCCATCATGTCCTTTGATGTATGTATGTATGTACGAAGCGCATATTACACATTATTTTTCTTTTCATTTTTTTGGCTCCACTTTATGCACTCACATATACATGCATAATTTTAGCACCTACACGTGCGAAAGTCAACACACACATTTGATTTGCATTGCAGCCGCAAAGGCAACGGTAAAATTGATTTTTCGCCTGCCTTTGTATGTGAGTGTGTGCGTGGGTGTGTGTGGGTGTGTGCGTGCGTTGGCCCCCGGCGGGGGTGTGCCGACATGCACTTGACCGTTTTTTTTTTGTTTGTTCCGTTAGCGTCGCTCGCTTTGCTTTTGCATTCCTTACAATTTGTGGCGGGGGGATGGGAGCATCGTATTTCAAGGCACTCGAGCTTCAAAAGCGGTCAGCCTATGGCCAAGACCTCAAGCATTGTCTGTCTGTGTGTGTGTGTGCTTACTTTGCGTACGTCTATTATATCACATCGCGTCTGTTTTGCACTCTTACCGAAGGTGTCACTATATTTGAATGGTGTTTGTTATTTTTTATTGTAGCTATTTTTTTTGTAAATAAATTATTTCGGATAATTAAATTTAAAATAAAATATACGTTTTTACGACCAATTTAACAATACAATATTTACATTTTTTTAAAAAATCCATTCAACTGAACTAAAGACTATTAGGTAGAGTATGCGCGCTTCGATAACCCGGCAATAGAGCTCTCTCTCTCTCTCTGCCTCGCTGTCCGCTTTCTCTTTGCGGTGGGAGCACGTGGGTGCAAATTGTGCGAGTTTGTTGTATTGATTCATAGAATGTTTGCTACGTTTGTCGCTAAACAGCTGCGATAATCAGTAAAGTTTGCTCTTGTTTATGTTACGCATCAATTCGCGTAAATACATATGTATGTATGTATATGCATGTATGTACATACAATCATATAAAACTTATTATCGTATATCGCCGGCACTTTAGGCTTATCGATTTAAAGTTGATTTTAGCTGCTATTAGCTCAAATTGCAGCTTTATCACATATAGATTTCTATAAACTGTACTTGCAAAACATTTGCCTATAAAATACTTTCCATTTTCGTAAGAATCTACAAACGAGACTATAAATAGTTGTTTTGCGGGGTCTGGCTATGTTTATTGTCACAAACATGAGATGCTTGAAAAGTTTCTGCTTGTGGAAAAGTTTGCAAATGTGCTGGGACTGTTTATATTTTTTTTCGAAGAAAATAGTTGTAGAAGTATGTAATGCATAGGAAGCATTGAAAATACCTAACAGTTACCGCCAGTATGCAGAACAAATTTAAGCTAGTGAAATCTATCCATAGACTCGAAAAGATAAACCTTCCCCACTTGTTTTTGTTGTTGTTTGAAATTTTGATTTATTGCTTAATTAATTTAGTTTCATCACAGCATTTTACATTTGCAATTATCAGTAGGATACCATATTTAGGACATTTCTTAAGCCTAAATAAATTTAGAAAAATTACAATTGCAGACCATGCGAACAATGGAGCTTATTCTACGTCAAAAATTAGATTCCGATCGATCCAAGTATTTACCGCCGATAAAACGTGGTGGATATATTGACATATACATGACTAGCTCAGGTTGGTCGAAATATCATTATTTAACAACAAAAAACCAAATAAGTTTAGTTATTTGCTAGTTCCATATATGCAAAATACAAATGCAGTATATATCAAGAGTTATGCAATCCTTTGTATCTACTCGTACTATATCTCTTCCTATGCCGAATTCTCTACTTCTCAATCAAATTGCCAAAACTTGTACCTCAAGCAGCGCAAAATAAAATCCGAACCATTCACTATTTATACCAAATACTATTCTCCATTCGGCTATTTCATGTTCATTAACTATTTGGTTGCACGGGCCCTTAGCCACAAAATATATGTATATGGCTCTATAAATTCGCAAAACGGCTTGTCACACAAAGCAGCAAAGTGCGTTTCTCTTATATATCATACCTACATTGTAGTCCTCGAACATCTGCTATATATTTCCATGTAATATAAACTTGGTTTGCTACCTAGGCTTACCTCTAGAAATTGCCACCTCTTTCCGGAAGTTCTTGCATGCTTGTTCCGTCGTGCTAGATCTCTCTAAACAGCGTATAATTTCTATTAATTTAAGAATTTCTTATGATTTTCGATTTATGTTTAAAAAACTCTTTTTTATTTTCATATCACCATGAATACACAAACCGAAATCCACACGATGTCTTTGGTCTGATATGTCATCATTATCATAATCATCAACATTATAAACATCTACGATCAACTGCAACTGCCATGAACCAAATTTATTAAATACAAAAAAACAAAAAAAAACAACCAAATACAATATGTAAACCAAATTAAATTGTACGTACGCCCTATGCACATGTCTCACCGTCACCTGCCCCCGCTCGTTCGTTCGCTCGCTCGCTCTCATGGTACCAACAACAACAACAACAACTATTACTACTACTACAACGTACAACAACAACAACAACAACTCCACCACCTACATTTACCACCAACGCAGACCGGCAGACGCGTGGAAAATGCCATAGCCACAAAATTGAATGCCCTTTCGGGCCAAAAGATACCAACATTGAAGCGGGGCGATGTCGCTAGGTATTATCCATCCGCAGGTAACGTATTCCGTATACAGTACTATTATCATATTGAAAGCAAAAAAGAAATAAAAGAAAAACTATAAGAGCTATATATCATAATATCATAAGTAGTTGAAGCAAACTTTAGCACTGCGTACAATTAAACATAATGGCAAGCACAGAGCATGATTGCATACATAAGAACTTCGATCTATTTTTGTTTTAATATTTAATTTTCCAACGTATTTTTTTACTCTTAAATCAATTTTCTCTGTTTAGTTTGAAATATAGTTGTCTGCATGCATGTAATTAAGTGTACAAAGTAGCTCTAAAGTATTTAATTAATTTTGCATTGTAAATAGTTATTTAAGCTTAAAATATTAGTATATTTAATGTTCTAACCTTTTTTCAATATTACTTCCCAGATGAGCGCATTATTGAATATGATATTGATACTCTTGTCTATGAGGCTCGTTCGCCGTTTCAGAAGATTCAAATCATGCACTCCAAGACACTCGGCAATATGCTAATTCTAGACGAATTGCAGAGTAAGTAAATTGCAACAGTCACATACGTTTACACACGTGCAACCCACATTTGCAACCCCTAATGAAGGGTAGCAATGCCGAAAACAAAAAGTAAATTAAGGTCAAGGTTGATTGACGAAAAAAGACAAGGGTGCACATCACGTACTTACATATAAAAATCAATTGCGAATGAAACTAACTTTGAATGCTTTACAGATATTGCCGAATCCGATTTGATCTACACAGAGACCCTCATGGGCCGTGGCATTGAGAACTACGAGGGCAAGGAGATTTGCATACTCGGCGGCGGCGATGGAGCTCTGCTTTACGAACTGCTTAAGGAGAACCCCAAGCATGTTGTCATGCTAGAGATCGATGAGCTTGTGATGCAGGCGTGCAACAAGTATTTGAATACGATTTGTGGCGATGTTCTCGAGAAGCGCAAGACCGAACAGTATGAGATCATTGTGGGCGATTGTGTTGACTTTATGAAGAAGTTTATTGCCGAAGGACGCAAGTTTGACTATGTTTTCGGCGATCTAACTGATATACCCATATCGGATACTCCCATTGGCGAGTGCTGGGATTTTATACGCACCATTTTTGAGCATTCATTTCAGCTGCTCAAGCCCGATGGCAAATACTTGACTCATGGCAACGGCACCAGCTGCCTGGAGTCCTTGCAGTTGTTCGAGGATCAATTGCGCTTGCTCAAGCCCAAAGTGAAGTTTACCACATCGAAAGCTTTTGTGCCGTCCTTCATGGAAGAATGGCTCTTCTATCAAGTGACTTTCGCTTGACCAGCTCAAGAGGAAGACGTAATGCGACGACTACAAGCACCACAATTAACCCTAGCGAGTAGTACGAACTTAATAACAACACCAGCAACAACAACAACCACATCGTGTCTCCAAAAATACGCTACAACTAGCACACAACATATTCTCACCGCACCCGCAACACCAGAGCTCATCGCTACCAAGGAGCCGCTGATACTGCACAGGTACACCGTGATACTGCATGCGGCTAAAGCGCAGCAGAAGCCACAGAATCTACACAACCAGAAGCGTCGTCAGAGGCGCGTGCACTATCATCATGCTTTGGTTTCCTAGTGGAGGCTATATTATAATACTTAATGTGACCAAATAGACAGTGGAACCACTTACCATCATCGACAAGACACCCAAAAAAAACAAACACACACACTTCCAAGGGGCTGTTACTAGCTAACTGATAACCAAACCAAATATTTAAAAAGTCCAATTGATATAATTTAAGTTAGGATTTAGTTGTGTTTTACGTTCAATGATTTTTACATACTAAAACTAAGTCAGGCCATCGAGCAAAAGGCGAAAACAACAAAAACATATGTGTTATGTACTTATTTGTGCTTATTTAAATTACATAATTAAACGTCTAGTATTTTCATATGCATACATTATATACTTACGTACACATACTTATATAATATACTTAGAATTCATGTATTTAATTTGCAATTAGGCACTCGAAATGAGAGCGTGTGTATGCGAAATTGAGTGTTAGGAGTGTAGCTTATAGCTGATGTCACTTGATACGTTTGAAAACTATAATAAAATGTCGTACGCAGAACTAAACAGTGGTTTCAATTCTCTTTTTTAGTAAAAGAAGTGTAGATACAATGGAAATCGTTTAAATGTATTACAAATCATTTTATGACCTTAATAATGAAATATTTTTGAATTTGCCGCGCGAAACATATGTTTTGCGATTCGTAGAAACAATCGAGGTAATATCGATAAGTACCAAAATCCGACTTGCCGATAAGCGATTGCCCATATGAAATAGAAAGCAAAAGTTCGTTCGCGAAACGAGTGCGGCGGTAGCGGAAGAAATAAAAGAGAAAATGGATCGAAAACTGCACAGTGGCATCCACCATCCAACGCTGCGTCTGCTGCAGGAATCTGGCTGTGAAATACTGCCGCACAACCTGATGTACCCCGTGTTCATCGTCAGCAACGACGATGACGTACAGCCGATTGCGAGCATGCCGGGAATCTCACGTTACGGCGTGAATCGATTACGCGAGCACTTGGAGCCGCTGGTGAAGAAGGGACTCGCCTCCGTCCTACTATTTGGCGTGGTGGAGTGCGAACTGAAAGATGAGCAGGCCACGAATGCGGACTCCGAGCTGAATCCGGTGGTGCAGGCGTTGCCCAAGCTTCGGGAATGGTTTCCGGATCTGCTCATCGCCTGTGATGTGTGCATTTGTCCGTATGCCTCGCACGGGCACTGCGGCCTGCTGGGCGATGCGGGCCTGGAGAATGCGCCGAGCATCAAGCGTATTGCGGACATTGCTGTGGCTTATGGCAGAGCGGGTGCTCATATTGTCGCTCCCTCGGACATGATGGACAACCGGGTGCGGGCGATCAAGCAGGCGCTAATCGATGCCCAGCTGAACAGCGTGTCGCTGCTGGCCTACTCGGCCAAGTTTGCCTCCAATTTCTATGGTCCGTTCCGGGAGGCGGCCCAGTCGGCGCCTGCTTTCGGCGATCGGCGTTGCTATCAGCTGCCCAGTGGTTCCCGCAATCTGGCCATGCGTGCGGTGCAGCGGGATGTGAGTGAGGGCGCCGATATGCTGATGGTTAAGCCCGGAATGCCGTATCTGGACATACTGCGGCAGACCAAGGACACATATCCGTATCACACGCTCTACGTCTACCAGGTGTCCGGGGAATTTGCTATGCTCTACCACGCCGCTAAGGCGGGCGCCTTTCCGCTACGCGAAGCGGTCCTGGAGTCCATGAAGGGCTTTAAACGTGCCGGTGCCGACTGCATTATTACCTACTTTACGCCGTATCTGCTGGATATTATAGACAAATCGGCGTAGAAGCCTTAAACAGTACCTGCCGGCTGCTCTCCTTGTGCTCAAGTGTACTTAAACGTTTCTCGGGAAAAAGCTTCTAGTTCTTAAGTCAAAAAGCGTGCAAATATTAGAAATAGTCACAAATTTTAAATATTCATTTGTTTTGCAAAGAATTTCATAACTCAATTTATAGCTAATCATTATTATTGTTGTAATCACTCAATCAGTTGATTTATATATATATATATACACACATTTACCTATATATAGACACTCATGTATTTGAATTTGGTAGTCATTCAATATGCTTATCAGCACTACATATTTGGAAGGCAAATGTATAGCTCCGCAACAGCCCCTCCAATGGCGTCATGAAACATTTCCAGCTTTGGCATTTCAATTACAATCGCGCACAATCAGCATGACGAGTTGCCTGAATACATTTTGAAATACATATCATATACATATACTATAAACAGTGGTCGCTTGGAAATAAAAACTTCCGGACACTACAGTTTGCCAAAAAAAATAGAATCGTAATTTTGTAATCGTAATGTTTGCAACTAGAATTCATATTTCTTTAAGCAGTTTTCATATAGTATTGTCCGAAATCATATGAAACTAATCAGTCAACTTACATACAACTTTTAAAACATTTTAATTTTGTATATAAAAAGATATTTTCTTTAGATATTTTAATCATTCAGCCATAAGAAACACCTGTGAAATCAAAATCGTTCCCATTTGCAAGCGATCACTGTATATAGTATATAGTATATGTATAATATATATATTTCACCTTTCCCAACCGGTTAAACAGACGCCCTGAATATAGAATTTTGTTCAAGTAGCACAATGTCGAAAAGCACATTTGATTTGGGTATATAGCGATTGAATGTTCGCACTTTAATTAAATATACAAATTGGTTTTGGTTTTTTGCAATATGGTGACAATGAAATTGGCCTAAATCTTATGTGCTAAACTTAAGTGTGTGGTGCAATATTAAGTCTCGGCATGTGATTGTAAAATCACATAAATACAGTGCATTTAAGTACATACTTAGATTAAGTACAACGAACATTGTCTTTGCTTTTCGAGATCTTAAATGCATAGACTTGGACCACAAAAGCTGTGTAATATGTGAGGTCTTAAGATTATAGTTAAGATATAACTATAATGAGCTAATTACTGAACAAATCTAATTAAACAATGAATACTACAATTACATTGTTATAAACGAGAACGTTATTGCTCAATTAATGAAACCTAATATGGTTGATATTAGCGCAAATATGCAATTACATTTAACCGAATTGTAATAGGTAGTTTCAAATTGATAATGCATACTACAGCTATGGGATTAAGGAAACTATAGGTACATTTATATATTATATAATAATGTAATTAAGAAATACTGTGATAGATTGTTTAAATCTTTGTGCGATTTGTGTGCTGCTGCTGTTTGTTTAGTTGCTCTCGCTATTGTTGATTTTACTATGCTCGAGTATATCCGTATTTTGCATGGGCTCCAAATCCGTCTCGGAGATGATCTCCGCCAGCCACTGCTCAATTTGCACCGGATGAAAGGCGTCCTCATCGCCGCTGTTTGCCTCCAGGATGATCTTGAGGTTCTCAAAGTTCTTTAGAACCAAACGCTTGCCCGGCTGCAGCTGCGACGAGATCGTCGACTCACTGCTGGAGACGTGGACCGGCCCGTCGCCCGCATCGCAGCTGGAGTCCGGCTGAGCCTGCACCGCAGCATCGCTGCTGGTGACGGTGGCTGTAGCTGTAGTTGTTCCCGTTGCTGCTGCTACAACTGTTGGCTTCTGTTTGAGACTCTTTTTGATTTCGTTTAGCAAACGATTGTAGAAGTCGCAGGTAACGTCGTGAGTGTCCGTCGTGGAGGTGCTGGCAACGCTCTTGGCCTTGGCTGCCTCCTGCTTGTGCTTCTTCGACTGCGAACGGGAGCTGGCATTGCTGGAGTAGTTGGAGCTGGTGGGCGTGCAGCCGGATTGATCAGTGGTGGTAGTGCTGCTAGAGTCGGCTTCTGCAGCAGCAGCAGCAGCTGTGGGTGCGTCAGCTACAGGCAGCTCCGCACTGACGCCCTCCTCGCTGGCACAGTTGATGGTCAGGCTGGCAATGTTGCGCAGATTGATGGTGCCATTGCAATTGTTGATCGTTATCTTTGGCTTGAAGCGTGGCTTGCGTGACTTTGGCTTTGGTTTGCCTGGCGGCTGTTCGGGCAGGCTGCCGCGTCCCAGACTGGAGACAGCATCGGCTATGGACGATTCCAGCTCGTCGTCCAGCTCCTCCAGATTGAGAGGCGGCACATAGGTCTCGCGCTTGATCTTAGCACGGCGTATCAAATCCTTGGCCTCCTGCAGTGTAATGTTTATAATGGAACGCTTCGCGTTGTCCTCCAGTAGCGCCTTGTTGCGTGAGAAGTCTACGACGATAGCCTCCGGTTGCACCTCATCGTTGAGATCATAGTAGGCCAGATTTTGTGCCTTATCTCGTTCCTCCAAGCATTTATACATCGTCTCGTGATCGTCCATGGGCTCGATGTAGTCCTCATTGCGCAGTCCTGCCGTGCGATTGTCCTGCGAGCGATGCAGCGCCAGCTGCATGTTGCTGTCCAGCTGAAACTGCCCAAAGCTCCGGATCGCTGAGAGCAGCTTCTCCTCTTCGTTATCTTTGCCTGTGACGAATCGCACTTCGCATTTGTCGCCGTTTTCCTTCTCTTTGTTCGCCTCGTATTCGATGTAAACAGGCGCTGACTGTTGTTGGTGCGTGTTTGCAATTACCTCCAGTTGTCGTAGCAACAGCTTTTCACGCATATGCAGCGCAGCGCGTATTTCACTGAATTTCTGTTGCACATTTGATTTTACCTGAATAATGAAAAATCAAATATATGAAAAGTTGCAAAATTGCTGTTCAGCACTTGAAACTCTCTTACCTCATCTAAGAGCTGCTCCATGTTGGTCATATTGTAGCTTTTACTTAAGGCAGTTATTTATTTTGATTAAATAGGCAACATTTTGGTTAACTTTTGAGTGTACAAGAAAAATATGCAAATTCTGTTTGGTGTTTGATCGAAGTAGTGTAGCAGACAGCTGCGGCGAATTGCGAACATATGCTTTGCGGCGAAAACGAGCCCGCGATAAGAAATCGATAAGAAGCAAAAGCAACACACCAGTGATCTATAAGCGCTATTGCACTTTTCAACAATTAAAACAATTTACTGTTTTATTATATATATTTAGATTTACTCAATAAATAGTTAAACGAATATCGATACAAGTAAAATCTGTATATCGATGGCTCGCAGATTGCCGCCTGTCTGCTCTCACATCTCTAATGTCAATTTGCCTTTGCTTGCAATCCGTTCGCTGTTAATAACAGTCAGTCTGCTACATTTGGCCGTCGTGATTTCTAGGCGCGGATAAATTTTTGTTGATCGCTTCATTTGCGCTAAATTCGAAAACAAGACTTCAATAATATTTACGACAATTTTGACAACACGTCCCCAAACACCGACAATAAAAACCATAACAAACAAATATAGATTTTAATAAACACAACAAAAGTTCAGAGTTCACCAAAAATAGCAGCTGCGGCTAGAGTCGCGCCGCATTAATTGTAATTGTTCTCTTCATATGTTTAATGAGTATATTTTGTGTTTTGTTTGAAAATTGTTGGCATTGTTTATATAAAAGCAACACTCGCATTTGGCTTGGTTTGTGTGAATCATAGGCAAACGAGCGCTCTTTGCTATTGTTGTTGTTGTTGTTGTTGCTCTTGTGGCTTGCCTCGCACAACTAATCTAAAATAGTGTCAGTGTGTGTGTGCGTGTCTGTGCATGCTTGCTTGCGTGTGTGTTTGTGTGTGTTGTGTCTTGTTTGTGTTTGCCAACGTGTTTTTGTTTTTTTTTTATAATATTTTACTTTGCTTTGCTCATCATACACGTAGCTTCATAAAAAACAAATGAACTCACTTAAAAATTGATTGTGCACGTCAATTGTAACAATTGTACAACTGCTGCAGCAGCAATAACAATAACAATGACAACAACATAAGAGCGCCAGCAACGTGGAGTGCAAAGACATAAAAAACAAAGGCAAAATAAAAAAAAGTAAAAACAAAAAGAATGAGAGCGAGAGCGAGAGAGCGCGAACTGTGTCAATGCGGCAGCAGCGATGACGCCAAAAACTTAAGAAATATATAATGTCGCACGGCAGGCAGCAAAGAAATGAAGCTGTTTCGCTTAACTATTTGTCTTTTAACTAATATTAATTAGATTTGCGCGACATTAGACATATGCCCCTCTGGTCGGCGTAACGTCAACGTCAACTCTTTTTATATATATATTTTTATGTCGTTCGCTGTGACTGCGTTTTTATTGTTGTCTGTTGCCTTTTCTTTTTTTTCCTTTTTTTGCCTTTGCCTTTGCATGAGTGTTAGAGCAAGCGAGTGTTATTGTGTTTTTTTTTTGTTTTTGGTGTCGTGACTGAGATTCTATTTAATATTTTCATATGAATGCTTGTAATTTATTAAACCAAAAAACAATACAGTTACTCTAGCCCTAAAGTTTTGCTTTTCCGGTTTCGGTTTTGGTTTCGGTTTCAAATTGTTTAACTATGCTTTATTATTACAGCAAAACCTGTTTGTCTCGACTAAAATTTTTTGTTGTTGCTTGTGCGTTTTAAATAAAAATTACCTCATTTCACACATTGATTAAATATCAGCTTTTACTGACAACAACAACAAAAATTCCAGCGAAACGTGTGCGATTAAAATCCAAAGTGCAATGTTTTACAAATATCAACAAAAAGTGTCGCGCGAGTCGAAATAAGTTAACGTATTAATTTATCACCCACAAAACCTGTTACATGTTTCAACTTCAAATATTGCATTGAAAAATCAAACAGCCCAAAAAAAGTGTTTCGGGGTCAAAGCTGTTTGTTTATTTGTTTGCGGCTGCTGCTGCTGGAAAAAAAAACTTCGCTCAACGGTAAGTTGAACACTGTTTCATTGTTATTGTTATTGTTAATTTGCCATTCGCATGGCATTGCATGCTTAACTATCTTACGAGTAGTTTAGTTCATCTTGGTTATTCATTTAGTTACGAGCAAAGAAGTAAATAAATACATTAAGAACAGCTGATGCCGCAGAATAAGACAAATTCCTAGGGTTGCATGCGGCAGAGGCGCATAATTGATCGCTCGTTTACGTGAATGCAACCCTGTGATTGTATTTTCTGATAAACGATCAACTGCTAATCGAGTGTTGAAAAAAGAAGACAATGAAACAAAGTTATTCGCAAACTGACACAAACTATCTCCAATTACAAATTGGATGATGCACTTTTTGACACTAATTAACACTTAATAAAGTGTACACTGGCATTGATCCTTTTTTGTTTGTTTGTTTGCTGAAAATATGCCATGCTTTGAGTGTAAATTATTTAATTTACTTTAATTGCAATGCAATTAATCAGAGAGCATTGCAATTGAAATTGAAATTGAAACCGCTTAAACAACTATCTATCTATATGTATACTTTTGTTGTAGGCGTACGCAAAAGAGAAATCCGATTTGTATACATATTAATTATACAGTTTTAATTAGTATTCATTTGCATTATGAGTGCAATCAGAATTTTCCCAATTATGTTTGTGTGCGAGTGCGTATCACAATTGTTTGTCCGCTTGTATATACATATATAAAATGAAATAAAATTCAATTTGAACTTGCAGTTTTGCAATGTTGTGATTCGTGTGAATGTGGAAATTGCTTCAAGCGCAACAAAAATAAATTGGAAAAAAACACAAAATGCACAAATTCTAAACTGTAAATGCAAATAAATAAACGAAACACTGAACACACAATACAAAATAGATATACAAATACAACATATAGGAATATATATATATATATATATAGTATGTAATTCGTTTTGTACATTTTTGCAATAACTTTTGTGCACTCTGCCGTTTAATATTGCTTGTGCAAAGTGGCTTTCAAATGTTTGCCAATTGCTGACTTTTCCAACTCCTGACATGTGAACCCGCAAAGCTGCCGATCCCGCTCCTGTTTCCGCTCCCGCATCCCGCTCCTTGCCTTCATCTGACCCCTCCGCTATAAATTTGCATGACAAAGCCGCTTAGAAGCAAGTGCTGTTAGCATATTTTAGTTATATTCATGATAGATAGTTGCATAGCACGACCACAAAGTAAGCATTATAATAAAAATATATATATATATTTATACATATATTATTCCATGTTACATTGATGTGTTTAATACCGAAATGCTCAATAAATTATGCATAAATATAAATACATATTTATTCATGTTAAGCCATAGAGCTTTGAGCTTGAGCCTAGCAACGATAGTTGTGGTTCCAATCGGCTTAGTCTGCAATCAAATCATGTTTATTTGTCATACAGCTCTAACACATTTCTAAGCCAGCTAATCACTGGCCGCAAATTCCAAAATAAAATGCAATTAAATGCAGTTTACTTGTGATGCATTTCTAATATACTATATATACAAGTATGCATCAGCTTTTGCCTAGAAAAATTCCAATTCTAGATTTCACGCAGATGTTTCTAAGAACACAATTCGCGCTACTAACTAATTTGCTAAGCATCTTATAATTCATCAATGCCTTTTTAAACAAGGAATATCTTTTGAGTTTCCTTAGCTTCACAGATTTCACTACTCATTGCTAATATTCTAAAACCTATTTACAGGTGTTTTCTCTTTTGTTTCCTGCGAGTAGCTTAAAGTCATCCTCTATTGATTACTTTTAGCACTTGTCATGAGAATAAGAAGCAAATGACTGGCTAAAAACTGGCATATTATTCATGCAGCTCAATGCTGACAAGTGGGTGGAGGGTATCTACAGGTCGAGCAATTTAGCCTGCAGCATTTTTTGTATTTTTTTGTTGCTGCTTGTTATCTGTTGCAATTAAATTTAATCACTTGCTCCAATTAGCATTGCAACTGCGATAATTTCGTGTGTTTGCGCTTAACGCAATTATGCGGCCATATCACGGCCATCATCCCAACGCCCCCAATCCTCCGATCCCCCGATTCCCCAATCCCGCCCGCGCTGCGCATAAACATCAAATCAAATTACATTGCTAATACGCCACGTTGTGCGCGAATTTGTGCCGCAAAGAGAGGCCAAAGCCAGCGTTAGCTGCGCATTCGTTCTGCAATTTGTTTGCATTTATTTACCCACTTTATGCTTGTGCCCATAAATGGCCAAGCGACAAGGCTAATGAGTGGCTCCAACTACGACTCCCAATGCGGCTGCTGCACTTGGAAAATTTTTATACTCTTCGAAGAAAATATTATATTAAGTTTGTGCTGAAGTGTGTAACGGATAGATGGAAGCGTCGGAGTCCCCCAAAACTTACTGCCAGTATGCTAAGAATGACAAAACAAATTGATCTAGCCATGTCCGTCTGTATGTCTGTCTGTATGTATGCAAACTAGTCCCTTAGTTTCTGAGCTATCGCAATGAAACTTTGCACAGAGACTTATTATTCAAAGGGACAGCACATTGGTCGGAGCCGACCGGATCGGACCACTATATCTTATAGCTGCCATACAACTCGAAGTCGGTTTTGGCCATATATCCCATGTTTTTAAAGCTATCCCGATGAAAGTGCTGCAGTTGGCAGAGTGACAATGGTCTAAAGGTTCGAAAAGACTATAAATCCTTTCCCACTTGCTTTAAATTTAGAAATGCTCAGCGTACTTATAGTTATTTCTAATTGCAGACAAGTTTTAAATTCCTTATATTTTTCTGAGTGTATGGCCGACTCCTACTCGGACTCTGGACCCGTTTCAGCTTCTCAGCTAGGCAGCCCAGCAGAGCCGAACCCTCATTCGTATTCGTCTTAATGTTGGTTATATGTTTAAAGCTTAGCACAACTTTTATGGTGTTGTCCTTTTTGTTTGGCTGCCGCTTTTATTCGCGTGTTTCCCCGAGCTGCCAGTCAGCAACAGCCGTGACTCATGGACAAGTCCATTCCGTCCCCGCCCCCTCTCCCATCCGCCTTTCACTCTGCTCCACTCTGGTCCACTGTTTTAGTGCTTGTGCATTATGAATTTTTTATAATTTCTTGCGTTTTTATTGGCCGTTCGTTTTAGCTGCTTGTGTCTGGGTCGCTTAGTGCGTGTTTTGCGAGAGGCGGCAGAGAGAGAGAGAGAGAGAGAGCTCCTGTTTGCTCCTGTTTTTTTATGTCCTGTCGCCGCTCGACCGGCGCTTGTAAACAGTTTAGGGGCAAATATCATTGCAAATGTTTTTACTGCACTGCTGGGACCATGTTTGTCCAACTGATCCGAAACTCTTTTGCTCTGCCTCGAGCAGCAAATAAAAAATGTATAAAAATCGTAACATTGTTATAGACACATAAATATATGTATATGTTTCATAACTCATCTGGTAACATACGATGTATATAAGTTTTGGGCGGTATTTATTTACATAAAAAAGGAAATTTCATAATGCAAATATGCAGCAAGCATAAGCAAGAAAATTGAAGCCTTTTGGCTGAATTTTTGTGTTGAAAAATATATTTAATGCAATTCTTTATTGAAGTTACTTTTAAAGATTATTTTCTGTTTAAGGCAGAAAAAGAATGAATTAAATTGTAGATTCCTGTCTTTATGCTTACTTCATTCTATGCACACAAGCCGCACAAATAAGCTGATATTAATAAAGAATAAAGCACGTCAACGTTTATCAAATGAATCCTTTTAGCAGTAATTCAAATTGCATTTATTTGCGCCAGCAAAGAATTCGCATTCAATGCAAACATAATCTTGCAAACTACTTTGGTTTCTGCTTTCACCTTTATCAAACCCATTAATTATGGCAACAGACTCGACTCGACTCTCTGTGGGGCATTGCCATAATATATATATAAAATCCTTTCCGCATTTTTCGTGTCCGCATATTGACTTTTGAGCAATTGGCTTTAGCTGAAAACCATTTATAATAACAGAGTTATGACAAGGTGCTAATGGAACTGGGCTCACGCTGCACACCATATAAATGCGCCATGATTTATTAATAGCACAGGCCACAAACACACACCGAGGACTACACACACACACACACACACACACACTTACATCAGTCTCATCTCAATGGGGGTCAATGCGAAGTAACCTAACGAATGGGGGCACAACGAGTAATCTCCTTAAAATGCAATTTGTTTTGCTGCAATCAACGATTTTTGATGATGACGCTCGGCAAGGACGACTGCCCAGGAGCAGGCTCCATCTCCATCCTCATCATCATCATCATCATGTCGATGATGTAGTTGATCGAATGCGGGCTGAGTAACAATTTGCAGTATAGCCAAATAAATTGGTTGTTATTTCTACCCTCTACACAAAAAAAAAACACAAAAAAAATAGAAAAGGAATACATTTTTGAAGAGGAGCGGAACGAAAATAAATTTTGTAGTGTGCTTTACGGGTTTTCATTTTTTTTTTTTTTTGTTTACGTGCGCACCACTTGACTCAAATTGGTTGGCTGCCACTCGTGATGCATGGCCATGCCAATGCGGTTTGAGCGCTGCGACAGCCCTGACAGACAGACAGGCAGGCAGTCGGACAGAGGGACGGACGGACAGACCGATGGAACGAATGACCAACGAATGGCCAGTGCAATGAATGAATGAATCACTAGCGACAGGGCGGCCGCAGGGGCAGGCAGGCAACAATGCAGACTTACACACACACACACACACACAGGCACACTCACAAGCATCAGTCACAAAAGCGCAGCGCTTGCAGTTTCGCGTACACTTGGAAAAACTACAAGTACTTTTTGAATTTGAAAAGTAAACAATTTAACTCGCATAACTTTGTCAAAAATGATCAGATTTTCGATTGTGATTGTGGTTAAACCTCTTTATTCGATCCTCATTTGAATCATTTGGTTCGAATGTTCGATTTTCTATGAAAATGAAGCCACGAAAACGCCTCCAAATTTTTAGCAATGCCTTTCCAATACTTAAAATTCCTATAACTTTATTAGATCTGCATTTCAATTTGAAACATTTTCGAAATTTCGATTTTTTATGAAAAACAAGCCAAGATAATGCTTCCAAGTCTGTAGAAAACCTCTTCACAGACATGAAACTGCCATAGCTTTATCAAAAGTGATCCGATATTCGATCGCGAGGCAGTTTTTATCATGGTTTGACTTCTATAATAAAGCTGCATTTACATTTTAATCACATTTGAATTTTAGTCGCAATCAAGCTATAATAAAGCTTCAAAGTCCTTAGAAATGTCTTTCCAACACTTAAAACTCTTCTAACTTTGTCAAAACTGATCCGATTTTCGATCCCGAGGCAGTTTGGATCATGATTTGACCTCTATATCAAATCTGCATTTAAATCAGAAGCACTTTTGGAATTTCGATTTTCTATGAAATTTTCTAAATTCTAAAAAATCTATTTTTGCTCAGTGTAGAAAGCGCGTAGTCGGATGGGCGGCGGCAGGTTGCTGGTACTGGGCATGGGTCATTTTGATCGGGTCGGTGCTTGGCTTGGCTTTGGCTTTGGCTTTGGATTTGCTTTGCTGCATACTTTATGGTGTGCTGGGTGCACTGCGTGTTTGCCAGTAACAGATTTGTTTGCCTGCCTTTTGTTTGCATTGCCAGCTACACTTTGCCCCACACCACCAAACCACTTTCCCCTTTTCCACACCACACTGCACGCTTGCATTTTATTTGCTCGCACGTATCAGAGCCGTGTTTCAATTTGCACACACACACATACACAGAGAGAAAAAACTGGGTAGAACAACGCACATGTCGATTGCTGCTCCGTCGCTCTGTGTGATTGTGAGATTGATTTCTAGCTTGTCAATGCTGCATTCCCTCGTGCCTGCTCCTCATCCCTGTCCCTGTCCCTGTCCCTCGTCCTTCGTCCTGCAGCGCCTGAGTGGCAATGTTGCGCTTGTTGCCAATTCGCTTGCATATTTTTGCATATCCATCAAGGCGCCATCAAGCGCGTTTATATGCATTTATATACCCTGTAGCCATTAAAAAACGAAATGTATAGAGTATGGGTGTAACAATCGGCAGCAAAATTGTGGAATATAGATTTTGGAATAGAACTTTTTTTTAAATTTTTTTTTTTTTATTGACTGCTCCCAGTCCAAAAAAATATTATAAAAAATTATAAACCATTATACAAAATATAAATAAAATATTAAATATTTAATTAAAGACATAAGATTAAAATTACGTTAAGTTTCGGGGGACATTAGTAAATAATAAATAAATAGAGTGGGATATATGTTATATATGATTTCCAAAAAAAAGAGTTTTTCGTAACTCTAACTTCTGAATCTATTAAAATTGTTTTCTTATAAACATTATTCACTAAAGCAAGCAAATCTGTGACATTAAGCACTCTTAATCTCTTTGGCTAACTATAAACTATTTCTTCAAAAATGGGAAAATAGTTTTGAAATAGTCAAACTTCGATTTTTGGTTGTACAGCAATCTAGAAAGGGTATTTGTAAGTCGATATCTCAACTGAAGCGCTTTTAGTTTGTTAGAACAAACATTTTGCCACCAGCTGACAAGTTGGCGAATGAGATGCGCATCTATTTGCCATTGGATAATTGATTAAAACCGCTAACGCGTGTAAATTAGCCCGCACAGAAGCCCGCCCAAGATTGGCATAGTGTCTGCTCCTCCTGCTCCTCCTCCTCCTGCTTCTCCTCCTCCTCCTCGCTATCTTCTGTGTGATTTCCAGAGCTTTATGTTAGTCAGCGTTTATTGTTGTTCAGGTGTACTAAGAGTATATATCATATACGCGGCTTATCAGCGACAGGCAAACGCACTTCCACACAAACGTCAGAGACACGACTCTGTCTCTCTCTCTCCCTCTCTCCCTCTATCTATCTGCGTTATCAAACATTGCCTGATAATGACTCCTGCCCCCGTTTGCTTGTCTTGCTCCTGCTGCTACTCTCGTTTAATCGCGTTCTTTGTTGTTGCAGCTATTTAAACAATTTACTGATTAGGTTTTGCCCTCTCTTTCTTCTCTGTCTCTCTCTTACTCTCGCTTACTCATTATGCGCAGTATCGCTGGGAAAAAAGTCAGTTCGTGGTTATTTCATTAAAATACTTTTAAAATATCGATTTTTGTTTGGTTTTTCAATTACATGCATTTTGTTGTTGCTGTGCAGTGGCCGTTTACGATTTACAGCCACTGTTGCATGTCGTATACAAGTTTAGAATTTGTTCTGTTTGCTGCTCAATTATTTGTTCTGCCCGCTTGTTTACCTGGGCGCACCTTGTGGCCAATCAAGGAGCTGCCAGCAAAAGCTTCCACATGCTGCTAGCATCTGTACTCGTTCGCAGTATACATATATATATATATATATATACATATATATGCCGTCGCTGTCGTCATTGGCTAATCTCTACACTAACCAAACTCAGCTGACACGATGCCCTGACATTGCACTCAAATATCGCCATTTATACATATTTAGTATACCAATAATTTTAATTATCACACTAATTTCATTTTATAGTCTTGCGTTTACTCATTCGCTTAGTTCCTTTGAGCAGTGATATTATCTGATATTTTTGTGGGAACTTTCCATTCGAATCTCTCTCACAAAATACACATATTTTGACCAGTTAAGTTCTCAAGTGCTTCAAAATTGAAAACTGTAATAACTTTGTCAAAGCAATGCCAATTTTTATGTTTGACTTAATTTTGGCTGTAATTTAACTTTTAAAATAATTCTACATCTAAATATGAAATACTTCAAATTTTCATATTTTTTCTATAAGTTAAATTCCCAAAATGTTCATATTTTCTATAAGTTAAATTCCCAAATTTGTATATTTTCTTTAAGTTAACCTCCCGAATTTGCATCTACTCCAAGCTCCAAATATTTCATGAGTCATCAGGCAATTTATCGAGGTGCCTGCTCATTATGATTTTGTACTAAGAGCAGCCGTTTTGGGCCCGTGCTCGTTAGCCCGTAACCTTATCCGGCTATAAGGCCAGAAACACATGTACACCGGGCCTATTATCTATTAGCTTAGCTGCTGCCATAAAAGGGCTCATTTTGCATATGCCCGCAAAGTTATGCAGAAATTTGGCCGAGAGATGAGAGGACAGAGAGACAGCAGCGTCTGTGGGGAATTCATGTCGTACTTATCTAATCATTTATATGCCAAATAAGATGACTGATTACGTCGCCACATGCATGCGAGTGGCTGCTGCTGTTTGCCAGTATGTAGATGTATGCTGATAAGCAAGACAAATGTGCTGTATGAAATCTATAAGCTGTATGCCTAATAACGACATGCACATGTCATAAAACGTAAACGCACAATATGAGAAATGTTTGCCAAGTCAGCTGTGTGTGCGGACTGGACGAACGAACAGGACGAACAGGACGAGCAGGACGAACAAGGACTGCCTCAGCATTCGCAATGCTCCATCTTATCCCAGTCCAACCCATTCCATTCCATCGCTCGTTGCGTATACGTGGCAATATTTCTGCTAGCTTAGTTGAATCCAAAGATTGACTGCTTTGCTTGATTCAATTTATTTTATAACATTCTTTAATGCATAGCTTTTTCTTTTTTTCTTGCGCGCGTGCCTGAAATGCTTCTTTCACTCCACGACATAATGTTTGCTCTGCTGACATTTTTTATCCTTTTTTACCCGTTTTACCTCAACTTTTGCGTCTGTGCTGTTGCAAACTTTGGACCAACTATTTATCTAGTGCTGTGCATTTGCGCTGAGCCTGTGCATTTTTTTTTCTTCCTCTATGCGCGCTATTTTTGTTGCCCCGGCAAACTTGCGCTGACAAACATTTTGGTTGCAGCTGCCAGGCCGGAATTCAGCTTGAAAACTGCACTTGGAATAACAGAATCAAACCTGGAATGCACTTAGAGAAAACATACTCCTTAGAGATGCTGAAAAGCTTACTTAACTCTTATAATTTTGATTGAATTTCGGGAAACAAAAAAAGATATTGTTTGGTTTGTCGATTAAGAGCAATCGCTTTTACTTTGAAGAGCTTAGAAATTACAAAAAATGGTTTATTCTCTAAACCCTTTAAAAATGGTAAAAAGGGTATAATGAAGCTGTGCAAAAGTATGTAACAGGCATACGGAAGCATCTCCGACCATTTAAAGTATATATATTCTTGAGCAGTATCAACAGCCGAGTCGATCAGCTATGTCCGTCTGTCTGTCTGTATGAGCAAGTGGATATCAGAGATTACAAGAGCTCGAGACTTCATATTTGGAATATAAGTTCTTCTTGTCCCGGGACAGATCAAGTTTGTTTCTTTCTATCGATAACTTAACCCGTTTAAAAGTTATCGATAAATTTCGATTTCAGATCAGTGATTTTTGGCCATAACTTGAAAGTTATAAGAGCTAGAGGTACCCATGTTATGTCCTGAAAATACAGAAGTTATTTAAAATTTACCTTTCCATAGTGCGAAGAAGTTAGCTTGTTTAAACTGCTTGCACTGCTTGCAGTATGTGTGTCTTTGTATGGATGTGCATTGATAGGTAAGTATGATTAGATGTAAGGACTGGATTCAGCGTATATCCTAGTCGGCCACTCCCAACTAGAGCAGTCTTACTTGTTTTCGACTGCTGTTTGTGCTTTTTGTACCTTTAAGTGTGGTCCAAACTCAAGGTCCGCTCACTAGCAAACTTGTACGTTTTTTGGCCGTCTTTTGCGGATTGACTCATCAAAGGTCAAACGGTTGATTTTTAGTTTGCTTTCGGTTTTCTTTTTCGCTTTGGGTTGCGTTTAGTTTCGTTTCGTTTCGCTTTCAATTTGCCACGACGCCAATTGCCCATGGGCTGAGGCAGCTGTCACACATATGTGTGTGTGTGTGTGTCACACCATGTGTGTGTGTGTGTGTGTTGTGTGTGCTCTTGCCATTATGTGGCCATTTCCAGAGCTGCCATAAAGCGCGCTGGCCCGCTTTTGTCTGGCTGTTGCGGCAGTCAGTTGGGTTTGGTGGCAGAGAGCGGGGGCTTTATGCCTTTTTAATATGGTCTTCCACCTCGACTACCTCGTCGTCATCGTTGTCGTTGTCGTCATTGTCCGACTCTTTTGTTCGCTGCTGCTGCTGACCACATTTAGTCGCTGGGCTTGCTGTCATTGTCTAACTGGGGCTTGGGGATCACATTCTGTGTGCTGCGCATCGAGAGTTCATAAGGTTCTTCCGCCGTCCATTGTTCACTAATTTTGTCACGTTTGCAGCTTTTGTTGCGCCAGCCAGCCAGCCAGCCAGCCAGCCAGCCATCTATTACTTTTACTTTCGCTCTTTCTCTCACTCTTTCTATATAAGTATGTTTTTCTTTTCTGCTTCATCTTCCACTGCGATTTGTTCGCTGCTCCTCAATTTGTGGCCTAATCCTTGGCTAGTTGCATTTGATTGATTATCCCGCGGCCGTTTCAGGCAGCTGGCTGGACAGTGTAGCTTTGGGCTCTAGCAGACTCGCACTAACCATAAGCAAATACCTTGCCTAAAGCCACATCCGGGCCGAGCAAAAAAAAAGTTCTTCACAGCAGCCATGCGGGTCATTTTTAACACAAAAGCCGGTCGCCAGGTGGCGGCACGTGACTCGCACGCGTTGCTGCCCCACTAAGTGTGCTGCATATTTTAGCGGCAACTTTTGGCCCCCAGCAGTTGTGGCTTTTTGCTATTGTTGCTGTTGTTGCTGTTGTTGTTGGTTGCATGCTCTTCTCTCACTCTTGTGTCATATGCTGCAAAATACTTTTAAGCGCATGTTTTGAATATTCCCGCAATATTTCGCTGTCTTGCAGGTCACACGCTGTATTTTAATACCCTGTAGCAACGGGCAATGCTGAAATGGGGTATATTTTTAGACATTGTGTAGTTAAAGTAAGGGCAAACTTTCCGCTGCACCAGAAGTTCATCTCAAATACTGCTTGTTTCACATACTTTGTACTTATATATTCCCGAAACTTTCGTGCAATTATATAATAAGTTCCAACTTTTCATACTACTGAGTATCTTTTTGTCCAACACTCGCAACTTGTGCATTCTTATGGTTTTTTTTGTTAGAGGCTCGTGGCATTTCGAGCAAGTTGACGCAGCTTATCTACACGCTTCCCACTGTCAGGTCGGGCCTCCCGTCTCTTCTACTATATGCATATACAATAGTGTGTCTATGTGTATGTGCTATGTATGTGTATATATGTATATGTATATGCATATGTATGTGGAAGTGTTTTTGCACAGTTCTGCGCTGCTGTTTTGCAATTTTAAACCATTTAACAATGGGTATTACAACTTTGTGACATTGTTTGCAGCAAATAAAATATGTCGCAACTATATTCTAAAAGAAGTCATATTTTTAAATATATAACTGATAACTTTTATGAATCAGAAGTATTAACTAGCATAGAATGTTCATTTTAAGTGAAGGCATTCAGCCTTAAATATAACATAGAATATCTATAATAAATTTTAGATATATTTGCGTATTAAATCGTTTGATATTTCGAATCATAAAATTTTTTATAAATTCTCTGCATTCTTTAAACTTTTAAATATAGCCGCAAACTGGAAATGAGACACTCTTAACTTTAAGTAGCTTAGATTTTACGAATAGATTAGCAGAATTTGTAATAGAGTATTAAGTTTTGACTGCACCACAAAATCGGTGTTTTAGTACTTCTAGTATGTTTTTTTTTTATCGTTTTCGCTGTCGCGTTGCTTTACATCTTTTTAATGTTGAAAAGCTTTACTTACTTCCGCTGGCAGCGGCGGCAGGAAGCGGAAGTTTAACTTTTGTGAACATTTTAGTGATTCGTGCGCAGACACTCCTGCTCCTGTTCCTGTTTCTGTTCCTAGGCTTGGCAATGGGATTGGCCGAGAGATTTGGACCACAGCAATGAGGGCAGGATGGCACATAGAATACATAATAATGTAGTTGCTGCTTAACGACAGCTGTGTATCGAAAATCAGGCTTTTTGTTAATGCACTGCTGACAGGCCAAGTTGGAGCAGAAATCAAAAGAGAAGTGTGTGTGCTTTAATAGTTTAGTTTTTCAGGCAAAAACATTTCGTAATCCTCACCTGCTGCTGCTCAGCTGAGCTGCTTATAACTTTCGCAGCGTTGGCTGGCAGGCAGGTCCTTTGGCAGGTCCTTTGGCACACTGCCTGGCAGACCCAATAGAATTGCCTCGCACTCGGTGGCAAAAGTTACAGAAAAGTCGAACCAAAACGGGCCAAACAAGCACAACTTTCAAAGTAGCAAACTGCCGGCGCTCGTTATTACTATTACTATTATTATTATTATTATTATTATTTTCTGGCTTATTTAATGCAAGATTTTATAGCACGCTTTTGGGCGCGCGCGCGCCACTCAACTTTTCAACTTTTGGCTGCAACTTTTAAACAATAGTAGTGTCCGATTCAGATTTCAACTGTGGCGTTCATTGCGTGCGGCACGTCCATGGCTTTTAACAGTTGCATGTTGCAAACAGTCACGCCCCCCCGCCCCCACACACACACGCATACACACACACATGCACAGACACCCACATGGCGGAAATGCATTTTCAGTGGCCGTCAAGAAAGCAAGAGAATGCAATTTCAGTTGAGTTTTATGAGCATTTGCTGTCCACCTCGCGACTGGTCATGCTTCCATTTGCCAGCTAGCTGTTTCAATTTGTACACAGTTAAAGGCAACATCAGTTATATAGTCTCCTGTCCTTTTATCCTCCTTGCATCTCTCTGACATCAGGACATTGGCAGCGCCCGTAAAAGCGTTATGGCAAATTGTTTTAAGCTGTGCGAAAATGCCATCAAAATCATTTGACTATGCAAAGCAGCCAGTCGGGAGCGGGCAAGGATACCAGCAGGAGCAGGATGTGGAGGAGCTGGCACATTTGTTGCTGTTGGCATTGCATTTTATGGCTTGTGCTTGTCAGCCATTATTGTGGGCATCTCCTAAGCGTTTCCTTTTCTACCCCAGCTTTGACTTGAACTTTAGTGGGCAAATGTCAGCCAGCCACAGACGAGAGCACTGGTCGCCAACTGGTCGCCCCACTGGTCAGTGAGGTCTGCCCCAAAGCAGCTGTAAACAGTCCAGTCGGAAGGAAGCATATGCAGCACATTGCAGGACATGCAAAAAACTGGTAGGTCCTGAGTAGAATTTATTCAACAAGCGGAACACGAGAGCAGAGACTGAATCGTTATAAATGACTTGCTGTTATCTCAAATGGAGTCATCATCTTAAGCGATTGACAAACTATTTATTGACAGAGCAGCTGTGCTGCGGAACAAATTCTCGCCAGCTGTCAGTAGGTTAATTTTTAAGCAATTTGATAGGAAATTCATCTTGGAAATTGGATGTGAAGTCAAGATTGTGTCTGCGAACAGAGTATGCTAATTTATCAGAATTGTTCAAGCGTTTATAGAACGTTTATCTTTTGAGCATAGAATGAGATAGAATGTTTTGAAAACAAGTATATTAAATTCAAGAAAAAGGTGGATAATCATTTATAATTTCTGTGAGCTCTATTTTCTGAACGTCAATAATGTTAATTTAAGCTAGTTAGTAGGATCACAGTTCAGAGCGGAACAGTATTTACTATTATCACGTAAACTATATTTAAAAATCATATAGAATGATAGCTCGGAGATAATCTGTTGGGCATTACGGATCAGTGATCTTATAATAGTTATTGCTTGAACTTTGCATACTTGACTATTGGTTAAACGTTCGTTTGCTAAGCGATTGCTTTAGTTTTCAGTAATTATTAGTTAAGCTTGAGATGACCCAAATTAAAGTAGGGTTCAACTAGAATTCAAACAAGGAAGAGTGCTCTACTTTAATTTATCGATAACTTTTGAACGGCATTAGATATCGATAAAATGAAAGAAACTTCTTCTGTCCTATGACTACGCGAACTTATATTCCAAATATTAAGTCTCTAGCTCTTAAAGTCCTTGATATCCGCGTGGTCAGACGGACAGACGGACAGACAAACAGACGGATATGGCTAAATCGACTCGGCTGTTGATACTGATCAATAATATATATACTTTATATGGTCGGAGGTGCTTCCTTATGCCTGTTACATACTTTTGCACAACTTATTATACCCTTTTTACCCATTTTTATAAAAAGTACACTAAAAATATATCAACTAAGCTTGAACTGAACTGTGGGTATTAAATACACTCTCACAACCGCAAAAATCATCATTAACTCTACAACAACTGTGAATGAAGCTTTGCAATTTGCATTTAATTTAAAGGTGAGTCGACTCAACACAACTCTCGGCCCCAATGGCAAATGATAACTGGTATCAACCTTGACATGACACAGTCTCTGTTTCCCTCTGTCATCAGTCGTCGTAATCGCATTGTTAGTGTGGATGTGGACGTGGATGTGAAGTTCCCTCGCTTTCTTTGCTTCAGCACTTCAATTTAAATTGTACAAATTCTGCACCGCAGCCGCAAAAGCAAAAGCAAAAGCCGTCGTGGAAAGCCAACTCGGCATGTGGCAATGCCAACTGAAATACTGAAATACCCTGGAGGCGGGCCCTTTGCCTTCAAGCTCAGCGCCGCTCAGCTCGGCGTACCTTTTCACGCGATCCGCTCTTTGTTTGCACTTTGTTTGTGGCACCGCTGCCCTTGCCCCCTGCCCCCTTCCACGCCCCTTCTCCGCCCCCAGCGGACGCCAGCGTTGGCTCTCGGCGTGTGAATCCGCGCGGCTGCTGACACTTTGTAATATATACCCTGTATGCTGCACAGTGCAAGCGGGCATATTTATTTATATTCACAGAACAGGTGTGATAAGTGAAGTGAAGTCATATACATTGTAATAAACGGCTTTTGTGGTTGAATTTCGTTTTTAAAATCTTTTTTTATAACAAATTTAAACGATTAACTATATAAACCTTTGCACTGTTTGAATAATTGTGAATTTTCATTTAAAAAATAAATATTTTATCACACCTTTAAAAAAAACAAGTGGGGAAGAATTATCTTCGGCATGCTAAACATTTTGTAGTCTTTTCGTTTTAAAATTTGAAAAATTGATGAGTTACATGGATGTTCAAGTGTACAAGGAAATTGAAGGCGATAGCTTTGAAAATATCAGATATATGGCCAAAACCAACTTCTAGTTGTATGGCAGCTATAAGATATAGTGGTCCGATCCGGCTTATTCGGACCAATGTGCTGTCCCTTTGAATAATAAGCCTCTGTGAAAAGTTTCATCGCAATAGCTCAAAAACTGAGGGACTAGTTTGCATACATACAGACAGACAGACGGACTTGGGCAGATAAATTTGTAACTTTTGGGTGTCTTCGACGCTTCTTTCTATGAATTACACACTTCAGCATAAATTTGATATATTATTTTCTTCGAAAAGAGTATAAACATTAAACTACAGTCTGAATTATTTTGGCATAAATACATTGAATTTAATTGTCAAATATTTATTGTATAATAAATACTATTAAAGCAGGGTTGTAAAAGTACATTAACTGCTTGCTGCACCTATTACTGAAAACAGGGCATTTCAGAGTCGAGCCATACTTCAACTAGTGTACTCTTTTTTTTTACTTGCATTTTGACGCTTCGCCGCCTGCCAAACGTCGCATGCATAATTTAATGCAAATAATGCACTTGTTTCGTCTCGTTTCGTTTCATTTCACTTCACGTGTTGCCTTAAACACACGCATTGCAGTTGCAATAGGGGCTCAGGGGGGGTTGGAAGGTTGAGAAGGGGGTGGCGAATAAAGTGCACAACTCCATTTAGCATTAACTTGGCCGTCTTACTGCTTGCTCTTTGCTTACTGCTGCTGCCGCATTTATTTAGCATATTTCTCGCTTGTATTGCATTTCCGCTGCCCCCAACCCTTAGAGCCTCCACACAGCCCCTCTTCCAGCCCCCTTCCGCTGTGCCCGCCAAGAAGGCGACGCGACGCGTTGGCATAAACTTAATTTCCTGTTTGGCTGGCGCCCGGCGCTCTCGACTGCTCCATTTTTAATTCCGGTGCTTTGGCTTTTCAGCTTCTTCTTGGCTCTTTCTCTGGCGACGGCCTTTACAACTTGTAGCGCGTTTTGTCTTCGCTTTCTATTTAATTTCCCAGCCGAAAGCGCTCACGTACTTAGCGGTCTGGCATTTGCCATTTGCGGTTGCGCTCTTACACAAAACTACTGCAACTGCTACTGCTACTGCAATTTTCATCATCATCATCATCAACTGTTGAGTTGGCCGTCGTTTTTTCATCTCGCTCGCTCGCTTCTTTCGGAAATTACGCTGTCAGGCGACGCTCGGCGGGGGCGTGCGGCTGACACTTTTCTTTAGTTTTTCGCTAGCGCGAAAATTGTGTTGTAAAATTTCCTGAGTGCCAGCTATTCAGCCAGCCAGCCACTTTGCCTCTGTTTTGACGCTGATGAGTGTTTTGTTGTTGTTTACCTCAGAGCCGTCGCTGAGTGTTTTATTTTTGAATAATTTATTGCTGTGTGTGTGTGTGTGTGTGTGTAACACACGCGGCGTATGCGCAATGTTAATCAGATGCCATCATCACTCATACGCCGCGTGCGCCGGGCCGGCGTGTGCGGGTGGCAATTAAAAGCGAGTCAAACGATTACTTGGCACTCGCTGTGGAGTTAATTAAACCGCAATATTTGCATATTTCGCAACTACACACACACACACACGCACACACACACAAACACACATGTGTGGTGCGCAAATGTGTTGCAAGCTTTATTGCTGCGCCCAAAAAGTTTGTGCAGGGGAATTTTGGTGTGTGCCAAGCCGAGTTAACATGCAACTTTAAGATACTTTGGCAAACTTCAACTGCCACTGCCACGGCACACAAGAAGAAACACTGATAGCCCCAAGGCGCTCGCTGTAAACCCAGCTAAACCGAGACAATGTTCAAACATTATCCTTAGACGATGGGTTGGGTTGGGTTGGGCTGCTGAACTTGACGTGCTTGCGATTTTTATTAACGCACTTTTGCGTCCCAGATTTTTGGCCTAATAATAAAGTTATTTGCTTTTGGCTGCGCCGTGTGGCAACAGCCATAATAATTTATAAATTTAATATTGCTGCAACGCGCTCTTCGCCTCTGCCTCTGCCCACCTTTTCAGCTTGTTGTTACTGCGGTTGCAGTGTCCACTGTGATTTACCGCTATGCCTGCAATGTTCGCCCTGCCAGCAAGTGGGCGCCCCGTAACGAAACGTGCGCCAAAAACTTGCCAGCACCGCAGCAAGGACATTTATATTTGCTCACATACATGCATAGCAACCATGTCGAGCCTTGCCGGCGCGCCTCTTTTATACATTATTTGTGCCATATACATATATGAGAGTGCAAAAAGCAGATTGCTTCACTGATAACTCAGACGTCAAAGTGTCGACATTGTCTTTTTGTAAAAATAAGGAAATGAACGTAAACACAAAGTGTAATATGTTAAAGCTTATATTTGCGCTTCTTCTTTGTAAACATTACACGCATTGCTGAGCTCAATATCATAATTAATATTTGACTTAATTAAAATTGCATTTATATAAAATATGTTGAGCGTTTTTTATAACATTTAAATGGGTATACTATTTATAATATATATTATAATTATTTATTAATATCCAGCACTTCAACTTGTTCTTTTCTTTATGATAATTTGATTAGACTATCAAATAACGTATACGACAAGGATATATCAAGGTCGAGCATAGCCAAAATCGTCTCTCGTATTTGTATCCTGTAGAGGAAAAGCTGTTTGCTGTGGCTTGTTGTCAGTTGTTTTTGTTGCTTGCCCACTCTGAAGGCCACAATTACATGGGTGTATATAGTAATGTCCTGCTATGTTCTAAGAATTTTGGGTCCAAGCTAAATAGGAGCAAGCCATGTTCGGTCTGCTTGTAAAAATTGTTACGTTATTTATTGTTTGTGCCTTGCGGTGGTTTTTGTGCGAGGCTTTCGCTGCTGGTCGCTTTGCACCCATATTTATTTATTGTCGGCTTATTTATGAGGCCCGAGGCCATTGGCAGTGACCTGACAGGTTTTTTTTTGCTCCTGGCTGCCTGTGTGCGTGCTGTAGCTACTAATGAGCAAATTATTGAGCCGGACCCACTCACGGAAGTCCGAAAACTAATCGACTTTGGAAATGCAATCCCAAAAACGAAAAACGAATGAAATTCTAGTGGCAATAAATTGATTTCGAGCACACTGCTAAGCAATTTCAATAGCCAATATCGCACTACAGCAAATATCCTAAGCCAATTTGGCAACTCGATGCGAACTGAGCGTCAACTGAGCCACTGAGGCTAACCACAAATGCTTTTGTAGCCTGTTCATTTAGCCCAACCCCAAACCCAATCCCAACTTCTTTATTTGTTTGCCAGCCAGCAACATGAAATTTATAGTGGAAAATTAAATGCCACGCCCACAGCAACAGCACACAGCCCGCCCCCTTACCCTTTGTCTGCCTGACTCTGTTGCAGTTTTAACACACAAATTTTTATTTCATTTTATTTGGTGTGCTGTGAGCACTCAGCTTGCTGGAGCTGCTGCTGCTGCTGCCATTTGCTGTTCCACTTGCAGTTTAATTTGTGCATCGATATATTTTCTTAGTTGTCAGGATACGCAGCTAAGGACACACACACATACTATGTATGTAGTATTTATGTATACAACATATACGCCTGAACATTGTAATTGCTGTGGCTGCAATAAATTCTATTTCTTGCCTTGCTGCCTGCGTTTGTCAGCCTGAAATATCGTTCAACTTTTGCTGCTCGCATGCAAAGCCAGCCAGCCGCCATGGCGTATACATGATGTAGCTGTAGCTTTATGGTAATGCGCTTCGACACGATAATTAACAACAAAGCTTTCGCTGCAGCAGTTCATAATTTAAGCTGCTGCTTCTTACATCAATCAGCTGGCTAAGCGAGCAGTGTATTGCTGCTGTCAATAATGAAAAAGTCCAGCTACAATTTTTGGACGTTCTTTTGTGCGCTATGCCAACAATGAAACTTTTGAATCAATTCAAGTTGTCCAAAGTTAAATCCGCGCTCGGCAGCACCAGAGCTTTGCACTCAATTAAGTGTGTTGTGGGCAGAAGGGGCAGCGGGTGCAATGTGGCACGTTCTGTGCGTGTTGCAAGCAGCGGCAGCTAGCAAAAACAATTTTGTTGCGCTGCAAGACAAGCAAAAAAAGAAGAGAAGAGAAGCGAAGAGAAGCGAAGCAAGCAAATCCACTTCAACGGCAAGTTAGTGCCAACAATTGCAGCCAGCTGCCACGTCAGAAGTTGCCATTTTCTTGGCAGTGTCCCCCTCGCCCCCCCCCGAGTGTCCTCTCTCTCCTCTACTCCAGCAGCTACCTACGTGAGCTGGCAAAGTTTTTGGACCCTTGCCGGCACTCGTTTCTAGTTGCTCTTCGACTTCCGGCTGATTGACTTGCATTGAGTTGACTTAGCACAGCAGCTTCCTTGACTGTACTGTGCTGTGCTGCTCTGTGCTGCTTGAAGGATGCATCGCATCCTCATCCTGGCTGGCAAACGACACTTGGCACGGCTTGCGTAAACTAATTTTCCATGTCGTCACTCGATTGTTTTAAAAGCCAAGTTGCCCTCTATTGACAACAAACAGACACACACACACACACACACACATGCTTTCAATCACACACTGTTTGGGTTCATAATATATTTAAGCTTTTCTATTGGACACTCTCTCTGCCTCTCCCTCTATCTCTCTCTCTCTTAACTCTACCAACGTTGCCAGACACTTTCCGCTCCATTGTTGCCGTTTAATGCAGTTTTTGTGTTAAGCCCAAAGTCTAATACTACTACTACTACTTCTACTACTATTGACCTGACCCCTATGCTGTAAACAATTTGCTAATACCATTAGTACTCGAAGCACTTTGCACAGTGCAGCTTCTCAAAGTCTGTTTTCATTGCATTTGAGAGATTTGCATGCCCAAATATGAGTCATTCTTGTCATTCAGTTTGACACAAAATGAGCAGCTCAGTGAAATTTAGAACATGTCGAAATTTCCTATGATTTTTGATAGAAAATTTTCAGATTTACTTGTATAATTAATATAGAGATTAAACCATAACCAAAATGGCCGCGGGAAGGAAAATCTGATCAGTTTTGACAAAGTTATCGGAGTTTTGAATGCTGGAAAGGCTTTTGTAGGGATTTCTAGCTTTTTTATAGCTTTATTTCAGCCAAATCTCAAAATACTTCAAATTTAAATGTAGATTTAATTAAGAGGTCAAACTATGATCAAATTTGGTTTGGGAACGAAAATTGGATCAGTTTCAAGAGAGTTATGGGAGTTTTCCATGCTTGTAAGGCATTTCTATAGATTTGACAGTGTTCTCATTGCTTTTTAGGTTTTAGAAAATCTAAATTTCGAAAGTGCTTCAATATTAAATGCAGCATCAATATAGAATTCAAACCATGATAAAAATAGCCTTGTGTTTCAACATCGGATCACTTTTGGCAAATTTATGGGAGTATTAAGTGTCTTAAAGACATTTAAAATGTATTTCGGAACATTATTATAGCTTGATTTCAATAGAAAATCCGAAATCCAAAAATTTCTCAGATTTAAATGCAGAATTAATAATCAAAATTGCATTGGGAATGAAAATCGGATCAGCTTTGATAAACTTATGGCAGTTGAAAGTATAAGTAGAAAAACAGCAGAATATAATGTTAATGTACGACTTGAATACTAAAGAAGTAATTGTATTATTAAATACATATGTTCGTTTGCTTTAATTGCTATTAAAGCAATTATGTTTATTAAAATAAGCATAGATGGGAAGATGGCAATATCGAATTTACACACAAGCATATTTAATACGGACCAATATGTGTGCTAATACAATTGCACATGCTTGTTGTGTGTGTGCGTGTGTGTGTATGAGCATTTGCTTATCTGTCTATCTGTGTGTGTGAGTGTGTGTGAGTGTGTGAGTGTGCATGTTTGCCGCAGGCATTTCCGCAATGTATTTCGACTTGAGGGCGGGGGCGTTGCTGTAAAATGATGGATAATGGCATTTAATGTAAGTCGAAACTGCACTCGAGACTCAATTCGCTCTCAATTCACGCCACAATTGTGAGACTTGTCTGTGAGCTGTGTCTCAAAATTGTTACATCAATTAATGCACAAGTCACTGTCAGTTGTCTGTCGTCTGTCGTGTGCATTAGAAATGATTTGTGTGAGTAAGTGACTGTGTCTTCATTAGCTGTTTGTCACAGAGCCCTGCAGGCGAGTGTGTGCGAGTGTGCGAGTGTGTGTGTGCTTATGGGTCAAATGGTGCGACCTCATTTGTGGCTCCCCCTCAACAGCATATTGATTTCGTACGTTCGTGTGGCGCAAAAGACTACTTCAGACTACTTGTGTATTTGCAGTGGTTTGATTTCATTGCAACTGACGACTGACTTGCCACGCCCACTCAACACACACAGACACACACACACACACAGATGTGGTGCTGGGGCTTAAATATTCATGGGGCAAAGTTAAAGTGAGCCGCACATTTACAGCAGCCAAGCAGAGAGCGAGAGGCAAAAA
Organism: Drosophila flavopinicola; assembly: GCA_035042425.1. Taxonomy (NCBI): domain Eukaryota; kingdom Metazoa; phylum Arthropoda; class Insecta; order Diptera; family Drosophilidae; genus Drosophila; species Drosophila flavopinicola. Next base: position 13,067,184 of record JAWNLL010000452.1, on the reverse strand, counting down.
GTCGCTTGCAACGCTTTTATCAATTATCAATTAACCTAAATTTTAGCATCTACGTTTTTGGCAGCGACAGCAACACTGGCAGCGACGTCGACAGCGACAGCGACGCTGGCAGCGCAGTTGGCAGCGCCGTGTGCCAGTTGAAGCAGAAATGTCGCAAGACAAAGTATCTTTCAAATGAGAGCTGACAGCTAAAAGGATATTCAGCTGGCAGCTACTCTGTGCGTCATTAGTGTGAAAGGCAGGCCTAATTTTTAATTCGTGGTTTCCTTTTCTTTCCACTCATATAATCGGTTTAAGTGTGCGCTCACCTTAATATTGGTTTTACAACTGCTCAAGACTTAAGCCATGTCCAGCTCGTCCACTCGTGTCCTTTGCAGATGGGACAGTTGTTGTTGCCGACCCTTGACAATAATCATTTTCATTAGAGCGAAATGTCAACAGTGTCAGCAAAGTTGCAGAGCAACACAAGGCTGTGTGTCCTCACAGACTGCCTGCCCGCTTGCCTGCCTGCAGCAGGATGTGTAGTTTCAATTTGATGATGCTGCACACCCACACACAGCCCACACTTGGCAGCCAAATTCTAAAACAAACAAATGGCAGCGAGCGTTTTCAAGGCGACAGCTCAGCAAGCACTCGACTCCCACTGGGATAGCATTTTGCAGCTACTTTTATGTGGCACTGCAAGCAGCGGCAGCAGCAGCGGCAGCAAGGATCTTTAAGACGTGCACTTGCTCAAGTGGAAATGAATTGAACTCAGGCAGCGCCGCCAGAATCCAATCTCATTATCTTGTCAACTTAACCCCGGCTGAGACGTCAACGCGAAGCGTCGCGACATTGCGCCAATTGTTGTCTGTATTTGTGCATTTCTGTATTTGTGCATTTCAGCTGCTTCTCATAGCTGCAGCGAGCTGCTGCTGGCTTCGCTTTGTCATCAACAGCAGCAGCAGCAGCCATTTGGCGTCGAAGGCTGCACAGTGTGCAGAAATAGATCGTTAGATAAGCAAACAATCATTTATTTTCATTTCAGTCAGCCTCTGCATGCATATTTTAATATTTTATATAAATATTCGTTGTGCGCTCTGCATATATGTTTATCATTATAACTCTCTGAAATTATATAAGTTTTTTATGCACGCTTTCTATTTTTATTCGCGGCCAGATTGTTTAGAAACTTATTTCCCTTAATATTTCCTATATCCTTCACATAAACAGTTCAGATTTTATGATTTTCGTCAATGCTTTATGTCTTCGAAAACGTAGCCTAAAAGCTTAAAAGATTATCATTGTTTATAAAACTACCCCGTTCTTTTTAAATTTTCCTAATTTTTGTGATTTTCCGATTTCAATTCACTTCTTTCTGTGCAAGTGAATTTAAAAATTAAATTTAAAAAGTAAATTGGATATCTCAAATGAGCAATTACAAAACATATCTGTAAGCAATTATAGGTAAATTAGGTCAGTTGATCATAATTATATTGGGTTCTTTGCATTTTGGGTTGACAATTCAAGTTGTATGCAATATCATTCTCAAAAGCTTGCAACCACCAAATTAGAAACGGTAAACTGATTTTGCTCAAAATATATTCAAAGTCTATGAAATTCCCCTTATTTTTACAATTTCACTAATTTTTAGGACTTTCCGGTTTCAATTCACTTTTCGCTGTGCAAGTGAATTTAAAACGCTAGAGTGAAAAAGTAAACTAGATTTCTCAAATGAGCAATAAGAAAGGATGTCTGTAAGTAATTGAAAGGATTTCCATTCGGTCTTTTGCATATTGGATTGACAATTCAAATTCTATGCCATATCATTCTCAAAAGCTTGCAACCACTGTGATGCGGAGGTTGTTTGTCCGTTTGGCTGCTGCCGCTGCTGCTCGATTTTTACTTTAAACAATGGCTTGAGCATTTCTGATTGTCAAATGTTTGCAGAGATAACATTTACTATAGTGGATTTGCAGTGAGATGGCAGGAGATGGCGGCATTCTAACGATGGCTGGCGACGACGGAGCAAGTGCCGTAAGCACTGCTCAGCAACGCCTCCTGTTCCTCCTCTTCTTCTGCCTCTTCCTCTGCCTCCCCCGCCAGCACAGACTGCGTCCTTAGATGCAACACAATTGCCATCACAACTGTCGTCTTCAGGCGTCTGGCTGCTCGGCAGGAAGCATCAATTTGTAATGATCCTATAAGTGCTTGTATTGTCCTTTTGTATGGCTTCTCCCCCTCTCCTCCTCCTCTGCTCCTGTGCTGTGCGGCTTATAAGCAAATGTTTTTTTAATTACTGCAAATAGTCAATAGAATGGCAATTAGCTGGCTTATTGCTGTGCTGCTTTTGCTTTTCTGCTCATAACAGTTAACATTTAACGATCATTATTTAATATTAGCAAGCATTTAACGTCAACTTATAAATTATTAAATGCTGCAAAGTATGAGGCTATATTTTTGAATTTATTATGCCATGCGAATACAGGAAGTGTTTACTAATAAATTGTTGTCCTTTTTTCACATTTAAGATTTTAACGTAATTGTAACTTTATATCTTTAATTTAATATTTTGAATTTTATATAAATGGTTTATATACTTTTAAATGTTTTATAATTTTATACAAATTCCTTTGTGTCGACTGTCAATAGTCGAATAAAAAAGTTGTGCTGTGAAATAAGCAAGAAATTTTCTATATATTTTAAACTGAGCTTTAATCTCCTTAAAATCGAATAGTATAATTTTGTTTTTAAACTAAAAAATTATGGCAGACTTGAAGTGCTAAACATATAGTTTCAATCTCTTATCGAAATACAGCAAGTAGGCTATTAAACTGTTGTTGTTTTCTTCAGAAAGTTTTAATTAAGTTGCGCAACTCTTTTATGTGCAAAGTTTTACTTTTTTTCTTCTCTTTATGTGGCTTTCATTTCGTGCAATTTCTGCTAACAGCCATTAAGTCCACACAAATTAGTCAATGTACATTATTGTCCCGTATTTCCGTATTTCGCTTGCTTGTGCATTTTACGCTAATTGAAATCGCAATCGAATTACATGACTGGTCAGGCGCTGCCCCTTCTTCTGCTTCTGCTTCTGCTTCATCTTCTTCCTGCTCGGCTCGCATAAAAGCCAATGAAAATATAATCACATTTATGCAGTTTTTATGCCTGCAGTGTAAATATTTTGGTTGTAAACACGCGGCAGGCGGGCAAAGGGGCTGTTATGGGCCACATGTCCAGCCAACAGCCAACAGCAGCAGCTGAAGCTTTCATAACTAACACACACACATACAAGGACGCCAGGACATTGGTAGCAGGACTGCTGCGGCGGCCATTGCGCATTGAGTGTATTGCAGTCAGTCTGTCAGTTTGTCAGTGAGTTTGTCAGGCAGTTAGTCAGTCAGTCAGTTAGTCTGGCGAGTTTTCCGATTCCATTTCGAGTTCATTGAATTTGCGCTGATTTCTTCTCTTTTGGTTTGCTCGCTTCCATGCATATGAAAATTGCATAAAAAATAATGTGTAGCATTAAATTTATGTGTGGCCATATACCCAAGAGCCAAAATCACAATTACGCTAGTGTGTGTGTGTGTTTGTTACAGGATGCGCATAAATGTATAAGCTAAAATTTGATTTAATTGCATTTTCAGTAGCGAATTTGGCCTGACTGTCCCACGCGTCGTATGCGTAATTTAATAGTTTTTCAATTGCTGCATAATTGGTTTTAGTTAATATTGACAGGCGCGCTGTGCTGTTGTTGTTGTTGCTGTTGCTGTTGTTAGCCAGGCTGTTGCATTATTAATGGCCACGAAATGCGGAGTTTCCGGTTATGGCCAGTGAATTAATAGCCAACAATTCAACGGAAATACGCGCAAAGTTCTGTTGACAATTTTTACGTTTGATAAATGATGGCGCCACATGCGTGTGAGTGTTAGTTATGTATATATATATATATATAGTATGTGTGTGTGTGCGTAAATGTCACGTTCTGACTATTAATAATGTGATTTTTCCTTGTCTCTATTTGCAGTTCAGCGAGCAACGAACGAACGCCAAAAACTGCCAAAAGGTAAATAAAAGCCCACTCCTTAACGACTACTACTACTCATACTCAACAGTCGCACATTTTACGGTCGGAGCGTGTTCGGTTTGACAGGCTTAACAAAAATCTATGCCACAGCATGTCTGATTAGCCAAGCCATAAAGTTGCCTCCGCATCTGACCAGACGTCAGACCGACCATAAGCCACAGTAACTTTTAACGAAAACTGACAACCGCAATGGCCAAAAGTGTCATAAATCCATAACCGGAGCAGCGTCAACAAACATTTTGTTTGACCTACGACATGTGATGTGGAGAAGCGACGCGTCGCCACGCTTTGGCGGCCAATAACCCCCAATAAGCGGCGACAGCAGCCGACCCAGGACTAAACAGCGGACAGACAGACAGACGAACGGACAGACAGACAGACTGACTCTCATGTCAACCGCAGGCCGACGGATCGGGACAGCATGGGACAGCGGCACAAGAGCGAATGAATGGGTATGAAAGATTGACTGTCCCAGTACTCTGACAACCACTCAACTCAACTCGACTCGACTCCACTCTACTCTACTCATCTATCCACCCACTCGCGATGTCGCCTCGCTTGTGTCAGATAAAATGAAGTATTTGGCGAGTGTGTGTGTGTGTTGTTGTTGTGTGTGTGTGTGCCAGCGACATGCGGAAAAACAAAATTTCTTTTCAAACAGCAGCTGCAGCGGCAGCTGTAATAACAACAACAACAAAAACAACAATATTGTTTGTGTCTGTGTTGGAAATTTATCGATAACTCGTCGTCGCGTTTGTCGCGGCCGCAAAAAACAATGGCGCATAAATTCATGAGCTACCATCACCCCCGTGTGGGGGGTAGCCAGCCATCAGTAATAATCATATATTAAATGTAAGCATTTGAATACCCTAACACGGAGCATTTGAATTTGTTCATGAAATGTGTATTAAGAAGATGGAGATTTTTCCATATATAAATATTCTATATATAAATAACAAATATATATTATATATATAAATAACAAATATTTGATATAGATATAGAAACAATAAAGAGGAAATAAAGTTTTTGTAGGATAAACTCTTAAGTTAGCCAAAACATTATCATCATCGGACTTTTTTTTAGTATATAAACAGCTTACTCAAGAAGAAACTGTTTTTTTCCTTTTAAAAATATGTTTATAAAACTAATCAGTTAAAATCGTAAGTATGGAAACAATCCAAAGGAAATAAAGTTTTTGTATGAGAAACTTTTATGTTATCCAACAGATTATTATCAACGGACTTGTGGAGAATATAAACAGATTTCTCAAGAAAAATATCTTTATAAAACAAGTCAAAATCTGAAGTATGCTACCAATATTTTAGCAATAACTTTTCGAAATCGAACTTAAATATCATAAGAAAGAATTGGTCAATAATTTACAGTGTCTTGTTAAGAAAATAACTACTTTTTGTCTTACTGACATATGCAAGAGTATTTAAACGTCCGCAAACTCACAGTTTCATGACTCCTTCAAGTTTTATTTACACATGTCTACCATACATATTTCCACATAAGATCGCTATGAATTTTACCATTTTTTGCCGCCGCATAACAACGGCATTGACAGTTAAATGAATGACTTTAGTTCAGCTGGAGTGGGTGGTGGGGCCTGTGGTCCTGGTGGGTTGGATAGTCAGCCTGTGTAGCTCGACCTCCTGACTTGGGCTCAACATATTTTTGTTTATATTGTTGGAAATGTATGCAAATCTCTTAAAGTAGTGCCGTCATCGGAAAGCTTGATGCCGCAGTCTTCGGCTAGTTTTTCTGTTTACGTTGTTGTTTTTAATATAATAAATATAATAAGATTCCGGGTATCATCCACCCACGCCCAAAAGCAGACAATAGTTTTGTTGTCGCTGCTGATGCTGTTGACATGAAAAAACAACCATTGGTGTTCGGTCGCTCTAAGGGCAGTTTTGTTATGTTTTTATGCTGGCGGTGGTGCTGCGGTGGTGGTGCTGCTGCTGCGGGGGTGGGGAGGACGCTTGCTGTAGCTTTGTGGTAGTTTTGCGGAATAGCTTCATATTTATGCAAAGTTATGCGGCTTAACAGATAAGTCGAAAGTTTGTTTTGACAACGGTGCAGACAGACAGAAGAAGACACGAACTAAAGCAGCAAACGGCAGTCGGTGTTGTATGGCAGAGCAAGGAGAACCATATCGATACATATGTAGATATAAAGTTGATTTGCATCAACAACACAAAAAATGAAAATAGTTATGTCCAGCAGTAGTTGAAATTGCTTTCGGAAATTCCATTTTCCAGCTATTTATAACGAGATGCTGCAAAATAAGTAAATTTTATGGGCGACGTCTGCCTTTGAGCATATAGTCAAGTGTCCACTTTTAATGCCATATGACAAACTATACGGTAGTAGTAGTAGTAGTAGAATGTAGGCCAAACTTTTAACTGTGCGCACACGCTGCGTATACGCAACGCAATTTAAAAGCAGCACTTGCATCGGGCGGTTTAACATAAAGGCAACACCGAGTCCGACCTCAACAACTAACATCTCCGGCTGCCACTTTAGTTAATACCAAATTATATTAAAAACTTTTGACTGCTCTCTCTGCTCTCCTTTGGCGCTTGCATTTTCATTATCTGGCCAACAAAGGCGCAATATGAAAAATAGCTGCGTACGAGCCAGTGCTAGTTATGTGTAGTTGCTGCAACTGTAGAACTACAACAACAACAACTTGCCCCGTCCAGAGGGTACATATTTGCATTGTGCGCTTGTTGCTGCTGCTGCAAAGTAGCTGCTGCTGCTGCTGCCCTTTGTGCGCTCTTTTTGCACTGCTGGCGGCTTGTTGTAGTTTGGCTGCAGCAGCTATCTTTGGCATTAGCTGCTCTCAACTTCATTTGCCACGCAGCCCAGCACAGCCCAGCGCAGTGCAACTTGGCCAAGGCTCAAAGTCCTGTTGCGGCTCGCTGCATGCAAAAAACCGGGAGAAATATGACCAGACAAGCAGATGCCCTGTGCCCGATATTGAAAAGAAACTGGCATTGAAATTAATTTTATTTTTAATTTTGGAGGCATTAGGATCGCACTGCGAAATATTATTAGATCAAAAATATAATTCCTCTTTTAATTATATATATATGAAGTTTGTAACGCATAGAAGGAAGCGTCGGAGACCCCCAAATTTTACTGCCAGTATGCTTAGAATGACAAAACAAATTGATCTAGCCATGTCCGTCTGTCTGTCTGTCTGTATGTATGGTATCTAGTCCCTCAGTTTTTGAGCTATCGCAATGAAACTCTGCACAGACACACCAGCCGGATCGGACCACTATATCTTATAGCTGCCATACAACTCGAAGTCGATTTTGGCCATATATCCGGTCTTTTCAAAGCTATCGCCTTAAATGTCCTTGAATCCTTCCCTAAATCTGTAACCAAATTGTAAACTCTGTACTCAGTCGTTGCTACAGTCCTTAGAGTTCCTACAGATAGAAGAGACAGACTTTGGTTTTTTTTGGGTCGTAGATGTCTTCCTCTATCTACGACATACCCCTTTAGGCATTTAGAATTGCTACAGGGTGAGGAAACTGCAACGTGACACTTGGGCGCTTATTTAACGTGGCCAAGCAGCAGAAGCAGCAACAGCAACAGAAAACCATCTGGCAGAGTGGGTAAATAAACAAAAGGAGTGACAGCAGCCGAGGACTTCTAGCCGCAGGTTGAGCATTGGGCAGCAGGTAGTCACCCAGCATTGATTTGCCCCTGCTTGGAGACACTTGAGCCCCATCCCATCCCCCTTTCCCCCTCCGTCTTCCGCTGCCCCTGCGCGCACTTGACTGACCTCCTAAATTCGTTTAATGTTTAGTTAGGTCGCATCGCATCGCATCTGGTTTTTTTCGTTCTTCTTTTTTGGGTGCAGCCCGCCCGCAGCTGCCTTCAGCTCTTGTTCCTGCTCCTGTATTAATGGGCAAACTGAAGTGTACTAAATTATCATTTTTTTCGCTCTCTCCTTCTGTCTACGCGGAACGGCCGGCGCACATTTCTTTTAATGAGTTTCAGGCCCCGTCCGTTCTCAATGAAGTGCGCTCGAGCTATAATTATGCGACGTCCTTTAAATTTTACATCAATATGGCTAAGGACATTTATTTAATAAACTCGGCATTCCTTCAACCCCTTAAGCGAAAATCCCAACAGTTGCTTAAGAAATATTTCAGCGGCATGTTTCATAAATATTGATTAAATTGTTGAGGCAAAAATTTTACATGGAATTTGTTATAAATAAGTGATGTAATTAAACTGATTAAGAGAAGGTCTAGCGATAAATTCTGGGAAAAATGTTGAGGCTTGAAAAATGCTTAAAATTTACATGTCAAGCTAATTTAAAAGACAAGAAATTCTTTAATTATTTAAGAACAAGCTATGGGTAGAAATTTTAATAAAATCTAACAGACTGTTGTGCTATTTGAGAAACTGTTTTAAAATAGTTATATATTTCATATACTTACTTTACTTACTGCAAGAGAAAGTACACATTTCATAGATAAGCCAGCACAAAAGTAATATATTCCATTTGCCCAAATTAAAAACGCAAAAAAATAACTTATTTAATTGCTTTTTGCTACCGCTAAATGCAATTAAATACTTTCAGCTATTAAAATTACAAAAATGAGAAATGTTTTTTGTTTTTGCGGGAATGCATAAAATTTGAACAGGCTGCCTAAAAGTATGCAGCAGCTGTAGCAGCTGTGAGGAGAGTAAGAGTGCAGGCAGCGCAGCCGGCGTCGCTGCTGGCGTCGACGTCGCTGCTAGCGTCGCTGTCACTGCAATGGCCGCCATAACGTGACCTAATAAAAAAATTATGCCAAACGAAAGCGAAAAACCGAACTGTGAGCGGTAAATGGCGAAAGGACATGGAGACGGACACGGAAACGAGGCGCGCGGGAGGACACCGTTAATTTTACAACTGGCAGTGGTTAGCGACAGGGAAATGGGGTGCATTTTGCGTTCGATATGCACACTCGGCACTTATGAGATATTAAGTTGAAAACTTTGCCACAAACTCGAGTTAAATTGAGCAAAATAATGCGGTCAATTTATAACGAATGGCGAAGGGGCCATATTCAATATGTGCGCAATGAACGAAATGCAGGCAGTATATATTACATATATGTAAAGTGTGTGCATGTGTGTGAGTGTGTGCAAAAGTATATGTCGTAGGATGTGCCAGGCCCATTATTGCAGCACTTGCCGCCCCGATGGCCAGTGTCAGGCAGCTTAAACAAAAGGAAGTGGCTATGCTGCTACTTTGTCAGTTTTGCCCAGTTTTGCTCCTTGTTGCTGCTGCCAGGAGCGAGAGGCAGAGAATGCTTGGCTGCACTGCGGATGTGCGGGCGTCCGTTTGTCCGTCTGCTGGTGTCATTTTGACTGTCTCTCTCTCTCTCTCTCGCTCTCTCGCTCTCTCTCTGGTCACACGCAAGTTTGCTAAAGTATCTGCCAATGTCCATAGAACACCACCGCCCCCACTCTGCCCAATTTGTAAGGTTAATATTATAATGGAGGCCTTTTGAACGCTCGCATTCGGCTCTACGTGCCTCGGCTGGCAGGAAAGTGCAAGTGGCATTCTTGCCATTGGTAAATGACCCAATTTATGAGCCGCATTCCGGTCGGCGAGGACACGCCATGGACATGACTCCATTTCTTTTCTCCCCCACCTGACATTCGGCTTTCGCTTTTTAATGAGCCGATAGTGACATTGTTCAAAAAGGAAGGTGGATAAATGGCGGCTTAAACGAATTGCATGTAATCCACGTGAGGCGGAAAAGGCATTAGTAGAACATATGAGTTTCGCTTTTATGTGGCCACGTAACTACAGTAGACGCTCGAAATGAAGAACGTTGAGAATGCAGAAGAGATTTTCTTATACAAATTATTTTAATTTATAAATAATTTATAAATTAAATATACACGCTTTTAATATATTATTTTTGCATTTAAGAGATGTAATTCTTAAGCTATATAATTAATATAAAATTATTCCAACAATCAATTAAAAATCATTTAATGTAGCATACTTACTGGGGCCCAAAAGTTCTTATCCTTGTGTTTAGCATCAGCTGTTGCGATCTACTCAATTAAACGCCAACAGTTTTATCTTGATCTTATTCATTTCTTTAGCACTTGTTAGCCTCGAGCAGCTAAACTTGCCACAAACACGTTATGCAGCTCAAATTAATTTCGCATGAAATTGCAATTAATTGGTTTAAGAAGTTTGCCAAGTTGATTTTAAAGTTTTGTGCAAGCCGGCTGCCTGCCTGCCTGTTAGAGCAAAGTACGCAAAGAGTTTAAGCACTTGGATAAACAAAAACTCGCATTCGAGAGGGTTAAGGCAAGGACGAGAGGAGCAGGAAACTGCAGCAGCAGCCAGCGACGGCAAGTAAACAGATAAACGCCACTGAAATCTTGCGAAAGCAAAAACATCAACAAACAGCCAGGAACAAAAACTGAAGAGTGAGTGTGTGAGAGAGAGAGATAGAGATAGAGAGACAGACGGGGCTAAAAAACAATGGCACAGCAGCAGCGGCAATAAAAATGGCGCACAAGTTCAACCACGTGGCACGTGAGTCCGAGGGCCAGAAAATGTTTATTTGGGTCTCGTTTTCGTATGTGAGCGAAAGTTCGTATGCCTCGCTCTGTGTGTGTGTGTGTGTGTGTGTTGTAGGCCATGCTGCACAAACAACAGCAAGAGCAACAGCAACAACAGCTGTACGAACAAAACACCAACTCGAGGGAGGACTGTCACAGTAACCTAGATAGATGCACAAAATTTCCAAACCAAAATGTGCCACTTTCGCTTTGACCCAGAGCCCGTGCCACAAACGAAGGGCAGTGCAACCGCTAACCGGCTCGGCCCGGCCCGGCTGCACTGCGCTGCGCTGCACAGCACATTTGAGGGTCAATGTGTTGTCCTGAAAGCCATCTAAGAAATCATGCTTGAAATATTATACGCTCGTACATTGCGGTTAAAGTGCGCAGCTCGAGGAGCTGGGCCAAGCCAAAACTAAATTGCAGTCATGCGTCACACACACACATACAGTATTGTCCTTTTGCTTTTTATGTGTGTGTTTGTGTAATACATGCAGCGTTGTCATGTCTGCTGCCTGCCTGCTGCTGCCTCTAACAAATGGTTTGATTTTCAGCTTAAGCCAACTGGGCGACCCTAAACCCTAAGCCAAGTTAAACATGCCACCTTTTGTGGCATTCGTTTTTTAAATGACACCAATTTATTTAGACGTATATGCATAGGCAATATTAGCATGTCCTTGTGGCGGCCAGCAAGGATTGCTGCAGCATCGCCTCAACGGGCAAATATTTAATGTCGCTGTGGACGCCGTCGCGCGTTTTGTTGACATTCGACAGTCGTTGTCCCTTAAAACTGGTATGTCAATGGCGCGTGTTTATGCATAAATAACTTTCGGTTTTTAGCCTTTGAACCTCGAGTTTGGTATTTGAGTTTTGGCCAACCATGCTAACCTGTGTACACAAAGGATATTGGCTAGGCGCTTTAACCACTTGGCGTATGCTTAATGTGGAATTTGATGTGAATACAATACAATTTAAAAGAAATATAAAATATAGGCGCTTTAACCACTAGGCGTATGCTTGATGTTGAATTTGATGGGATTACAATAAAATTTAAAATATATACAATTTAGCAAATGTAAATGAAATAAAACAAGTCTTTATTGAATGCAATAAAATTTAAAATATATACTATTTAGCAAATATAAATTAAATAAAAAATTTCTCTAACCACATGGCGTATGCCTAATGTTGAATTTGATGTGACTACAATGAAATTTAAAATAAATATAAAATATATACAATTTAGCATATATAACAGAAATAAACAAGTAAGAGTGCTCTAGTCGGAAGTGCCCGACTACGAGATACCCTGAACCCAGTCCTTACAATCATTCATACTAATCTAAACACACACATGCTGCAGTACAAGCATTGCAAGCGGTGCAAGCGGTTTAAGCAGTTAGCTTGCTTTTTCGCTGAGCCCCACACAATGGAAAGTTAAATCTTAAATAACTTCTATGTTTATTGTCCGATCTTATTAAAACTTTTGGGGCAAACAATTGTCAATAATATGTGTGACCAAACCAAATTTCAAGGTCGTACCTTCAAAAATGCGTTTTTTGAACTTTTGGGGGGTTTGGGGGGTGGTATCCAAAAAGTGAAATTTTTGTTACATGTGTATGCTATTCGAGATTATACATGCCAAATTTGGGGCCTCTAGCTTTTATAACTTTGAAGTTATGTCCCAAAAACGCAAGTCTGAAATCAAAATTTATCGATAACTTTTAAACGGTACGAGTTATCGATAAAATTTAATAAACTTGATCTGTCCCGGGATTAGGAGAACTTATGTTCCAAATATGAAGTCTCTAGCTCTTGTAGTCTCTGATATCTGTGTGTTCATACAGACAGACAGACGGACAGACGGACAGACGGACAGACGGACAGACGGACAGACGGACAGACAGACGGACATGGCTAGATCGACTCGACTGTTGATACTGATCAATAATATATATACTTTATATGGTCGGAGATGCTTCCTTATGCCTGTTACATACTTTTGCACAACTTCATTATACCCTTTTTACCCATTTTTAATGGGTTCAGGGTATAAAAAGCTATCCAGTTACCTTTAGCTATATATGCCACCTACCTAAAAGAATATATTAAAATGTTCAGTTTACATTTTCTATATATATTACTATATATTACTATAGCATACGCCTAGCTTCTTCAGTTAGACTTCCCAAGGTCAGTTCGTTATTAAAGCGCTGGAATCCGAAATTAATTATGCAAAGTGTGACCTAATCCAACAGCAAGAATGGCTCGTCATATTAAAGGTCCTTTGGCAAAACCCTTCGCTGACTTAACCTTTTTTGATGGCCTTATAAATGTGCTAAAAATAAACAATTTGCGACGCATTTTGCTGCTTTTACGCTTTTGTATTCTTTGCCATTTGCTTGTATTTTGTACATTTAGGCGCAGCTCTTGCGACACTTGACGTGTAAATATTTTATGTAATTTATTCCCAAAAGGAAGGGCCCTCTGATTTGGGTTGGCAATTAGCACAGGCTTCGACTTGTTGTCCTTTGCCCTAGCATCCTTTTTTGGCCAGGGCGTGCGCCTTTTACTGATTAAGCACACAGCAGGACTGGCGGTTTATCAATATGTATTCAATGATTATGGCGAAAACTCCCGAAAAAATCCTGTTGACTCAAAGGCTTAGGCTGGCTTTCAGCTAAGATGTGGGCTATGAGCAACAGCCACGTACAAGAATGCTAAGATGGGGCTCTTGACAGTGGGCAAATTTGTTATTTATAGAATGATTGCTATATTTTTCGAATATCTTTTTTTTATTTTTTTTTTTTTTCAATTTTTTTTTTTTTTTGTTATTATTTATTTAAAGTTTGTCTATAAAAGACAATCATTAAATGCTCTGGCAGCAAATATAAATATCAAAATAATTATTGTTACTTTCAGTGCATTTGAGATAGTCTGAAACTAAAATTCCTATTTTAGAAAATATTTTTCTAATTAAAAATTCAATCTGAAATTGAATCTTTCTTATTTTCTAGCGAGCAAGTAATGAGTTTTAACAGAAGCTTTTAAGTTATTAGCTTTATACGTACTAGTTGTGTTTCCTTCATGCTTAAAGTGTGTTTGGCTATTCCATGACAGGCACACCTAAACATTTTGGACAGCTGTGCTATTACACAATCATTTGATATGCCTGATTCCAGTTCGCCCAAATAATGTACTCGTATGCCAAGGTGAAAGGTCAACCCACTTAGCTCACCTCTAGCAAATTTGCTGGTCAGCTGCCACTCACTGTGTCAGCTTTAACCAACTTTGCGAGCAGGAGCCAAAATGTCACATGTAACTCCGCAAAGTGCCGCTCGAGGAGCACTTCTCGACCTCTACAGCTCTTCTGTTCAGGCTACTTCCTTGCGTACACTTTTACATTATACAAACTGCATATGGCAAAGGTTTTCGGCCACTTTGTGCAGAGTGCTGCAGCTAAAAGAGCTTTTTGCCCGCCCGCATCAGTTTTTTTCTCTTTCGGCCAGCCCGCTTTTTAGTGGAAATGAGTCAACAGTTTGTGGCCAGCAACATTTGCCGTGTGTGCCTGGGATTTTCCGTTTTTCTATGCTGTTTGTCAAATGTTGGGTGCCCGATTGGCTTGCAGGACGCGACTCTTTGGCTAGACTCCAATGGCAACAAACGACGCACCACAATCCCCATTCGTGCCACATGCAGCAGCAGCAGCAAGTCGAGCTGAATTTATTGTGTTTGTTGTACGGAATTAAATAAAAATTGAATTATGTTTATATCCAGCCAGTTGATATTATTGTTGGCACCATAATAACGCGCATTGTGTGCGATTCTGCTCTCTCGCAGGACGACTCCTTGTCGTTGTGGTTCTGTCTGTCTGTCTGTCTGTCTGTGACTCTGTCTGTCTCGAGTGTTTTTCATTTTGCATAATAAATTGCATTTTCCATGCCAGTGAGTCGATGTCCCCACAATCCCGATCCCGCTCTCGCCTCAGTTTGTTTTCTTTTTGGGAAATGCAAGCGGAAATGTGATTCGCAACTCCGGGGTTTGTTTTTTGTACTTTTTGTGTGTTTGTATATTTGCCACGTGCCTGGTGCCTTTGCTCTTTTTATGGCAGCTGTGCGCGCTGTTTTGCATTAATCTCATTTCATTGCCCTACTGCACCCGGCTAACCCTTTAAGGAGCTGCAAATCTGTACACGCACCCACACAAGTCACTTCCCCTTCTCCTTTCACAGTTTCTTCCGCTTGCACGCGCTAAATCAATTTGCTCTTTAAGCTCTGCTTGCTGCTGCTTCTGCTGCTGCTGCCATTGAAGGCGCTCACCTTTATGCTTTATAGCCATCGCATCAACGTCGCCTTGCAGCCAGTTTTCCATCTGTTTTTCGCAGCGCGTCACTCACTTTTCACGTGCATGGCGCTACGCTAAATGATTTTCATGAACTTAACGAAGTGGTTGCTTGGTTGCCCCACGTAAAACGTAGCCTCCACCTATCAAGACCTTAACAACAACTGCGGCAATCAACAGCCAGCGACAGCGACAGTCAGCCAGTGGCAATTAAAAAAGAACGTGACTTATAAAATACCCTCTAGCTTTTGCATATATTCAAATTTCTTCTAGGGATTTCAGCTTTAATTGTTTGCTTTATTAATATTATTCACCAATTAAACACACACAACCATTCTAAGTCTTTAAGCAAGCTTTTGTGGTTTCAATTCACTTGTCTATAAGCAAGTGAATTTAAAACGCAAATGTAAATAATACAAAAAATATTCTTAAAAAATATTTGAAAAATTAAAGTTTTTAGGAATTTTCTTAAACTTAAATTTTTCAAATAAAGAGAATTTCTTTCAACTTTAATTTTAAAAAAAAAATATATATATATATATATATAAAAGGAGTGCTCTTTTTGTGTAATTTAAATTCCAGGGCATTTCAGCATAAATTAAAGGAAAATTCAATTTAACTCTGCTGAATGAAATTCGCCAAATTTAAATATCTCAGCTCGATAATAAAATGAAAATGAGTTGCTTTATTGATAAATACATTTCATTATAAGCGCCATAACATGTTTAAGGACACGTTAAGGATGACAATCCTTATACAGATTTACTGTGTAAGCACTGCTGACTTTAATGGTGGCACACTGCCTGATATGCCCACTTACCCTTGCCTCACACACACACACACACACACACACACACACACACACACACACACACACAGTTAGCATGTATGGGGCGTCGTTTCTTATTCATGTCGCTGATTTTGATGATGTCCTCGGAGGCTGACAGAGCCAAACCTCAGCGCAATGTGCAAAAAGTTGAGTTCGTCCGTCCGACCGTCCATTTTCTTTGCCCCGCCATTTTCTTTTCGCCTAACCGTTGGCGGAAACAATAGATTTTTGAGTGTTGCCACTTTGTTTTACAATTTTATTGCGCAAATTTTCACAGCAACAGCGTCGTCGACAAAAAAAGCAACACCCAAAAACAACAGCGTGGCTATAAAAAGTGAGTAGCTGCTTCAAAGAGTTGCCCTTTTTGCGCTGTTGTTGTTATTGTGTTGTTTGTGTTGTTTGTTTCTGTGTTTGCTTCGTTTGTTGCGCACATTTGAGCAATTTTTCCGTGTGGTGTTGTTTTTGTGCGCACTGCGTGTGGAAATTGGCCAAACGTGAGTGAGTGGCTTGCCACTTTCCACCGTTTAGCGGGTAGCTGTGAGTGTTGTGATGTGAATAATGCCACCAAAAGACGGCACAACTTTTGAAGTTTGTTGTTTAATCAGTCGATTTATGTCTGCTATCACAAGCATTTGGGCTGCTGATTAACTGGTCTGCTGTTGTTGCTGTGCTGTGCTGCTGCTGTTTGTTTTGGCTTGTTAGCAACTCAAATTGCTGGGCCAAGCAGAAAACTTGCAGTTGCATAAAACTCAAACACAAAGCCTGTCAACAACATGTTGCCGAACAAAAGAGCGGCGCTGCATTGTGCTAGGACGAGCTACTACTAGGACTACTACCAAAAACTAGCAAGCTGGCAAGCAAACAAGCTAAAACAGACAAACAAGCGCACAGAATCTGTATGGAAAGCAGTTGACAAATGGCGCTTTTGCTCATAATGCCGTCGCAGCTGGTGGCGCATAGTCATAGCCAGACACATGTTTCTGTCAGTCTCTGTATCTGTCTCTCACTCTCACTCTCTCTCGCTCTGTGCATGCATCAGTGGCAGAAGCGACGCTCATAAAACTAAATTTCTAAACAATCTGCGTTTGGCAATCTTAGGACAAAATCGGTGTCGCTGCGCGTCGCAGTCGCTGCTGCAGCTGGCGTCGCTGCTGCGCAACTTTATTGAAATGTTTGGCAGTTTTTCGTGTCCTACTCAATTTGTGTCACACTCACACACACACACACACACATACACATATATAGATTTTTGGTATTACATCGCTCTTGCAATTTTGATTTTTGCAATTTTGCCATTGCATACTTTTTGGGGCCGCTGCTGCAGCACCATGTAAAACAAAGTTTTTGATTACGGCACAAAACTGTGCCACATGCCGCAACACGCACACACATTTACATACAGTATTTACTCTATGTGTGTGTGTGTGTGTGAAATTGGCAATTCATTGATTTTTTTATTGAAATTTAATTGAATCATAATTCAAATTTCAAAGCCACCAAAGAAGACCTAAGCAAGCAGTCAGGCAGTGAGGCAGCAGCAACCAACCACGCTGCCAGTGTGAAATTGAAAGTAACGCACTGAAGCGGAAAGGAAATAGCCAATGGCCATTCGGGCAATGCGATTTGCAGCAGATTCGATGCGATGCCAAATCGATGATAAATAAATGCTTGTTATAAGCAATAATCCAAAGCATCGCAGCCAAACAAGTCGTTTGTGAAATAAAGATGCTCTCAAGACGCCTCAACGATGCCAAAAGGATATGAGTTGTGCGAGGGGGGCGTGGCAGAGGAAATGGGCGCGTGCGAGATAAGCAAACAGCTAGAGGCAGCTGAATACACATTTGCACATAATAGATATTGAGCTATCTAAGGGGTAGGATGTTTTATTGTGTTATAAGTAAATACCAAGTATTTTTGAAGGGCGTGTTAGCAGCCGATTAAAGTAAATGTGCCCCAACACGCATTTAAATAATAACATTTATATATGTGATAGCATCTAATGGAGCTTGAAACTAGGGTCAATAAAGTCCCCAGGGTCTTCCTTATTATTTTTCCTTCTTTATTTGTCAATAGATTATATTTTATTTACATATAAATTATGTTTACTTTCGGTTGCTCAAACTTGTCAATATAACTTTATAAAGTTTCTAATATTTCTATATTTCTTTGTGGCTTGTAAATAAATTTTACGTTTCCCTTTATAAATATTTTTGTTGGAAGGGGCTTTTCAAAAGCGCCACTGGACTGAATTTTTCATCACGCACAAAGAGCTGAGCGGAAAGCTCAGCTTAGCTCCGCACAGTTTTTACCACAGGCTTTTCCAGAGTTTTTCTTTTTGCTCTCAGTAGAGTTCATAATGGCAATAACATTATTAAATTTAAAGATATCCTTAAAATAATATAAATGTTTAACTCGCCTTCTGTATGATCTAGAATTGTTTCCCAGTCGATGAATAATTTCGGTTTTCTGCCAAATCCAAAAGTCATGCCACTCGCAAGGATAAAATGCCAACAGAAATGGCGATGCTAAATTAAAGACAACAGTGATACGAAAACGGACAACAATTATGCAAAGTTTGCAGATGGCAAAAGCAAACGGCAATTAATTTAATGCGCCTCAATGGACATTTAAGCGAGTGGGGGGCGGATAGAGAAACTGCAAAAGAGCGAATGGACATCCGCAAATAGAACCAAATGCCCAAACAGTTCATCAGCAGAAATAGTTGAATAGTTTCTAGCACACAAACTAAAACTGAAACTGAAACTGAAACCGACGGCAAATGGACAAACAAAAGTTTGCCATCTGCCAAATGGACAGGAATATCGAAATTAAAGCAAAACAATGGCCAAAGATTAACAACAGATACCAGCACACAAGCGCGACACAAACAACGTATACAATTCGCCATTTTACGACAATGGTAGCGCTAGTTTTTTCCTTTCAGTGTACCCTGTAGAAAATAACAAGGGGAGATGGGAGCTGAGGACTATCAATGGTCAAGCTTAGGTAGAGAATATAGAGAATGAATATATGCCGGACTGTTGATAGTTAGCTGAGCTGACAGCTGTTTAAATAATGCAACTTTTCAGTTGGAGCTTAGGATGACAAAACAAATTGATCTAGCAATGTTCGTCTGTCTGTCTGTCCTTATGTATGCAAACTAGTCCCTCAGTTTTTGAACTATCGCCTTCAAATTGTACACCTGAACATGTTTATAGCTGAGCAGCTTACGACATCACTTATTATCATTTTTGTTGTTCTAATTTAGCAAGCAATTTTTTAAGAATATTGTTTAAAGACATATCACCGAATTAGATGCGAACTATAATTAGGCATATGTATAAGCGTAGAATAGAAGCTGGTGAAATCTATTCACGCACTCGAAAAGAGTAAACAATCTTCGAAGATGATCCTTTCCCACTAGTTGGAAATAATTTATGTATTTTTTCTCAGTTTTATTTTTAGAATTGTTCAGGTTTTTTATTTAGATAGGTATATGTTTTGTTACAGGATAACTTCTAGCTGAGTGCTTTTGCCTATGGTAGTTTTGCCCGTTTTTGTCTTTGTTTGTTTCCATGTGAAAGGCAGTGAAATAAAATGTGCGACTAAACGTGGTCCAAACGTTGATGGCGACGGCGACGATGACCATGGCAATGTCGAGGAAATAGTCGGCGGCGGCGGCGGCGTCGCCAACAATGACAACGACAGCAAAAACAACGCAAAACAACAAAAGCAATCTAAGGTTGTGTGTGTGTGTGTATGTGTGTGCGACGCTTTGTTGCATTAACGGAATTGAACGCCATGTCGGATGCGAGGAAATGTTTGTGTTGTTTCAACGGAATTGTTCTAAATATGTTTTCATATTTAAGCAGTTCTCTGATTTCAGTTTGCCCCTGCACTCTGCGAGTGTGAGTGTTAACATGTGTGTGTGTCAGTGCACTTGTGTGTGTGTATTTTTCATGGTATGCCGCATGGCCACATAAACATTCAGTCATTATGTCACTAGCAGCCAAGTTCGAAAGGATATGTGCATGAGAACTCAATTATTTCTTATAATTGCAATTTGCAGTTTTATGAAAATCTGTTTCTGACTTAATAGAATAAATAGAAAATGTGTAAAGAAATTGTTCGCAGAACTGAAATTGCATTTTGCAAAAGTCCTGTTGCTCTTTTAGCGTAAATATGTGCTTTTAATTTATATTTATGTGACGTTTGCTTAAAACTCGAGAAAATCGCAATTCATAAATCAGTAGCCATACAAATATTCTTTAAAGAGCTTAATAAAATAAGCTCATAAATTAATAATTTGTTGCCATATCACTTTTAATGAATTCAGTTATTTTAAACGAGCAGCAGCTAATTAATATAATTGCTGTGCATAATTAAATGGATTTAAGCCACCAGTTAAACGCATAGAGTAGAGTAGCGTTAATCCGACTAACACAATGTGAATACCGCACACAATTACAGACATTAAATGCGTGCGCGTCTGATTGTGGCACATGAGGCGTATGCGTAATATGAGTGCTGCACGCTCGATTTCTCGGTATGATTATCCCCGGCATGTTGATTGCAAAACTACTGGGCAATTGTTTAGCACTGCGATTGGGGGAGGGGAGGAGAAGAAGGAGCATATCCTTGCAACACTTGCCAGCGACAACAACTTGAACTGGCGCGCACTTACAAACACACTCGCTACTCATTCACTACTCACTCACTATTCATTTGCAGGCCAAAGCATTAAAACATACAGACACACACACACATTTACTATTGTGTCTGTCGGTTTGTTTCTGTGTGTGTGTAATAAGTGTGGGGCGGGCTTCGAGGCGTGTTTTGCGTAAATGAATAAGGCCAGTCGAGCATAAGCTCAGTCTGAGTGAGAGTTGGACGCCGCATGCCGGCGGCGAGTGAGTGCACTGAGTGCACACTGAGTGCGAGTGAATAATGTTGAGTGTGTGCTCGCCATGCATGCGTATGAGTAACGGTTAACCGCTGTGTGTGTGTGTGTGTGTGTGTGTGTGGGCAACTTCAAGTGTGGCACTGTGTGGTGTTCAAGTGTTTGATGTATTACAAAATGTATACGAGGCGTATACGCAACCCACAGCTGCTATTACAAATGCCAAGTGTATTTTTGTTTTTATAGAGGGAGAGAGAGAGAGAGAGAGAGAGTGCGCGTATGTCTCTGTCTCTATCTCTGTTTTGTTTGTTGTTATTTTATAATGCAAACATGTGCGCGAGCCGCTGTTGTCTTTTGTTTTATTACATTAATAAACATTAAATTGGCATACTGTTGGCATATGTGTGTGGGCCCATATACACCACACACACGCACACACACACACATACACGTAGTCTCTCCGCTCCCCTTGAATTGAATTGCCGTAAGTGGCCATTTATTTACATATTTGCCAAGTGCTCTCTCTCCCTCTCTCTATCTCTTCAAACCTGCCTGCGTTTATTGCTGTTGCTTTTTTTATTGTTATTATTTTGCCACACTTCTGTTGTTGTTTGTTACTGCCACTTTTGCGTCATTTGGCGCAATTTATGAGTTTATCGAGAGTTGCGGCATTGTGGCAAATCTCACTTGTCGCTGACTGGCTCTAATTGGCGCTACTCTCGTTGGCTCTGTATGCGGATTGCTTACTTATATTTAATGTCGGCAATTGTTTATCTAACTATTCCCATTCCCATTGCCATTGCCAGCAAGCACATGCATATAGCCTGCTTCGTTGTTGCCGCCGCGGCTTTAATTGCAGCTCAATTTGCATAAACTTGGCGGCACCACGAATCTTCTCTCGCGCTGCTTTCTGTATAGAGCTTCTGTGGCCCTTTTAATGGACGCTGCGACGTGCTTCTAATTAACGCAGAACACCAATGGAAATGAGCCTGCTCTCTCGCTCTCTCTCACACACACTCCCTCTCTGTCTCTATTAATTGCTGCCTTCTCATTATACCCTGGAGAAGAGTATGATGAGTTTGCTATGAAGGAGTCGTCTTTGGTAATATAAATATCAAGTATACGAAGCTTTATATTCTTAAATATAAGCGCAAAGCTTAGCCAGATCATATTACATAGTAAAAATTGATTTCATGCATACAATTTGTTTATATTTCAAATTAGAGTCAAAGTTATCCGTAAGGGTATTTAAAATTCGGCATATTCGAAAGCTATCTCTTCTCTAGCGCTCTAATTGTTGTTGTGCTGTTTGCATGTGTGCTAGTTTATGGCATTCGCTGTGTCTGTTTGCCTTAAGATAACATTTGGCACGGCTATATAGCAATAGAGGGGGAATAGCCAAATTTGCCACTGTACAACGGTGCGTATGCTCAACTTTATTAGTGGAAATTATGTGACAGTCGAAAATGTCGAGGATGCAGCGAATAAGCGCATTATAGCCGCGACATGCATGTGTGCGTGTGTGTGTGGGTGTTGTGTGTAAGTGTGTGTGCGTGTTGTTTGTGTGTGTTGTGTGTGTGTTTCTGTTGTCAACTTAATTCGCTTAATTTATGGACTCATTGTTTATGTTCTGAGCGCCTGCTTTGCGTATGTGACAATTGCGAAATAAGCTGTATTATCAGCTTGAAATGCTGAAACACTACTGAAATAGAGATATATCTATATATATTTGCTAATTTGTACTCACTCACTCAACTATTATGAGCTGAGCCAATGAGTAATTTGAGTAACTCACTTGAACTCACAAAAAGAACTCCGCGTACAAAAAGAAACATTAAAAAATCATTTGGAAATCTTGATTTCAACTTGTTCTTTGAGTTGCACGTTGAGTTCGCTTTTGGCACTTTGGCCAAAAGTTCTTAATCAAAATAACTTAATGATTATATTTGCTTGCACACCCCGCTCTCTCTCTCTCTTACTCAGTTTTCTAATTCTTTGCACGCTTCGCGCTCTTTTATTTGCAGGAACGCAGCAGCCCCAATAGCTGCTTTTGGAGGCGGATAATTGAATCATAAAAGGGACGCAGGGACGGAAATCGGCGCCAAGTTCTCTCGGCAGCGGGCAATGTTAACAAAGCCAAGCGAATAATTGTTGCAGGACGACGAGGACGACGACAGGGCAGCAGCAGCGAGAAGGAGGCTAAGAAATGACAGCCGCGCTGCTTTAATTAAAGTTTGCGCGCGCGGAGGAGGCGCGAGAGAGACAGACAGAGAGAGAGAGAGAGAGAGCAAGAGAGTGAGACGGAGCGAGAGCGGGCGGAAATTGAAACGCAATGTGGCTGATGCCGCGTACTGTGCCCAACAGAACAAAGTGGACGAAATTGCTTTTGGAACTGAACGAGCGCCATTTACCGGATATATAGACGACAAGACAGCGACGCCAGTCAGGCATTCATTTTGATTACATTTACCTTCTACAAAAAAATAATAGCCAAAAAAGAGCCAAATTTGTGCGGGCGTTGGCATTTAACGCATGAAATAGCCGCAAACAAAGCTGCACTCATAGTTTTGCATGCTGCCCGCATTGCCAGGAGTCGCCCATCAACAGCTACACATGAACACGCCGCTCTGACGAAGACGACAGCAAGGAGCAGGCGCTAGGAGCCAGGAGCAAGGAGCAAGCAGCACACTCGACACTCGGCAACGAAATTTTCATCAACTGCAGCCAGCGACTTGTCACACACACATAACGCAACGTGGCAGACCCGCAACGAAGTGGCTTCAACCATCATCAACCCCACCCAAACCCCACCACCACCACCGCCGCCGCCAACACTCCCAGCCAAAAACCAACACAATCATCAGCAAACAGCAGCAGCAGGAGCAGCCGCAGCTCGTCATATTCAGGCAGCAGTTGTCACTGCCTTAGCTAAAGCATAATCCAGCACACACACACACACACACATAGTCTTGCCATCCACACACACACATATATTCCTTAACCAGCAGCCGCAGCCGATCCGATGAATCTGCTGTGCTGTTGTTGTTGCAGTAACATGGCACCAAACCAGCGCGTCACACGCAAATGGGAACTGTTCGCCGGACGCAATAAATTCTACTGCGATGGATTGCTAATGTCCGCACCGCACCACGGGTGTCTTCTACTTGACGTGCATCCTGATTACCGGCACCAGCGCCCTCTTCTTTGCCTTCGAGTGAGTATCTATCTGCATCTATGTACATCCTCTACCCCTTTTCTACACTTTTCTCATTTGCAACTGTTGTGCGATTGCATTGTTTGCTGACTGAATACGTTGCTAATTAAGCATTGCCACGCCCACTTTCGGCTGACCCTGTTTGCGCTCGGTTTCCAATTACGCCCCACATTAATGGTCAGTGACTCAGTGTCTCTCGTCTGTCGCTCTATACGTATCCAATGGCATGTAATTATTGCTGTGCAACGTAGCGTATGCGTTATGCTTGGCCAGGCAAAGGATGTTGCTTGCTTGCTTGCTTGCAACGAAAGGGATTAAACTTTGCATGGTTTTTCAGTTTACAGTTTTCAGTTCGGTTTTGCCCATTGGCGGCTGCCCACACAGATTGCAAATACTTTCAGCACAGTTTCAGTTTTTCGGATTGGTCAATTTTGCAACCTCACAAAAAAGTAAAACAAAAATTGCCAAGCTTTAAATTCGAGTTTGAAATGAATCACTACCTAACCACTTATTGGCTTTTAGACAGACTTAATGGATTCTGTTTCCTACTTGTCCGTTAATATTAGGGATATGAGAATGAACCTTATGATATTTCGCAAACACTTATTATGGGATACATGTAAATCCGTTTAATTCCATAAATAGGGCTACTTTTGAATAAGCATCTGCTTAAGATTTGCACTCCGGCCTGGGCGCTCACGTCGGCTTTATCTAGATGGTAAGAGAATCGCGCACACTGATAACATCACTTATTTGGGAGTGACCCTGGACAGGCGCCTCACATGGAGCAGCCATATTAAAAAAGCATGTGGAACAGTGAACAAAAAACTGGGGAAATTGGACTGGCTTCTCAGACCAGGGAGTGGTCTTTCCCTAAGAGCCAAAGTACGGTTATTTAAGACCGTTATACTGCCAACGTTAAATTGGGGTATCACTTGCTGGGGGACTGCATGTGACACTACCCTAAGAAGAGTTCAAGCTACCAATAACAAAGTCTTTGCGCCGCATGACCAATATTCAGTGGCATCATTACGTCAAAAATGAGACTATCCTCAACGACCTTCAAATACCAACGGTGTGTGAGGCCATAAGTAAAAGCTCCAACCGGTATCGCGCACGTTTGTTAGACCACTCTAACCGCCTGGCTAGACAGCTCGCAAGACCGGCGAGACATAGGCGTCTAAAGCGCAAGCACCCGTCGGACCTCTGGATCCTTGGCCGGTCGCGGAACGGCCGGCTTCTTTAGAAAATTATAGCAATATAAATTATAGCATACCCGTGCTGACAACAGCGTCATCTCCCCACTGAGGATTGGGTTTTAAAGTTTAAAGTTATACCGGCCTGGAAATAGGGTAAACACCCTATGTAGCTTGCCAAATAAAAATCAAAACAAGTGGAGAAGGATTATCTTCGGCGTGCCGAAGATTAAATACTCTTTTCGAACCTTAAAGCAATTTTTACTATTTTTCCGTGACTGCTTATTTAATTCGCAGATATTAATGTCGCATACATATACCCCTACATATAAAATAAAATATATAAAGGTATTCATGTAAACAGGGACGTTTCACTATCCGCAGCTCGTGGACGCGTCCCTTAGCATTCATAAGTGCTACCGAATTGAACAATATACAAGTTTCAGTTTTTCCAAAAAAGTCAAAACTTACATTACATATGTATACTACAATATACATACCAAATTTTGTGCCTGTTGCTCTTATACCTTTCAAGGCCGCTGTCGGAAATTGAATTGTCATAAAACTTAATCTGAACATACGAGAGCTTATATTCAGAATTTGAGATCCATATTTTTTTTCGCGTGTCATTGGTTTTGCCAATGAATTTAAATTTTTCTTTTGAATTATTCTATTAAAGCTACTTTATGTATGAAAAAAAAAATTAGAAACAATTTAGGAAATTGAAAATAAATGAATTTGACTACAGCTATTATATATTTGAAAAGAAGAATAAGAAAAAATGAAAATAAATGACCAGTCGCCGCTGGTTTCGAACCCGGGTCCTCTCGCTCACCAGTTCGCAACTTTACCCACTACGCCACAAGCCGTTTTGATGATCGCTGACAAAATCCCTTGAAGAGCAGACTGTCAAAAGCTTTCTTGTTTTGCTTTGTACTGCTTACACCAAGCAGTTTTAAGAATCGCTAACAAACTCGATTTATACTGAGCTTTTGTTTTTTCGCGTGGCATTGTTTTTGTTCTAAGCCATTGAAAGCAAATGAATTTGATTACAGTTATTATATATTTGAAAAGAAGAATAAGAAAAAATGAAAATAAATGACCAGTCGCCGCTGGTTTCGAACCCGGGTCCTCTCGCTCACCAGTTCGCAACTTTACCCACTACGCCACAAGCCGTTTCGATGATCGCTGACAAAATTGCTTGAAGAGCCGACTGTTACAAATTTCCTTCTTTTGTTTTCCTGCAACCTGCAACTCGCGTTTGTCAGCATTTGTTTTTTCGCGTGGCATTGTTTTTGTTCTAAGCTATTGGAAGCAAATTAATTTGATTACAGTTATATATTTGGAAGGAAGAAAAAGAAAAAAGTATTAAATTAACAATCAGTCGCCGCCGAGGCTCGAACTTGAACTTGCGAAACATGCGTTCGTTAGCGCGGCTCTTTACGCCATACGCCACAAACCGTTTTGATGATCGGTGGCAAAATACCTTGAAGAGCAGACTATCAAAAGCTTTCTTGCGCTTGACTTTGTTTGCTCAGACTATCAAAAGCTTTCTTGCGCTTGACTTTGTTTGCTCATATGCACCTGTTTTTTCAAAATATTTAATGACGCATATCTTCGCTGTTTATGACTCAATCGATTTGCGATTTTACCCATCGATGAGTTATATGGATGTTCAAGTGTACAAGGAAATTTAAGGCAATTGCTTTGAAAACATCGGATTTATGGCCAAAACCGACTTTGAGGTGTATGGCAGCTATAAGATATAGTGGTCCGATCCGGCCGGCTCCGACCAATGTGCTGTCCCCTTGAATAATAAGTGTCTGTGCAAAGTTGCATCGCGATAGCTCAAAAACTGAGGGACTAGTTTGCATACATACAGACAGAACAGACAGACAGACAGACAGACAGACAGACAGACAGACAGACGGACATGGCTAGATCAATTTGTTTTTTTTTTATAAGCATATTGGCAGTAACTTTTGGGGGTCTCAGACGCTTCCTTCTATGCGTTACAAACTTCAGGACAAACTTAATATACTATTTTCTTCGAAAAGAGTATAAAAAAAAAACCTACTTGTCCGTTAATATTAGGGATATGAGAATGAACCTTATGATATTTCGCAAACACTTATTATGGGATACATGTAAATCCGTTTAATTCCATAAATAGGGCTACTTTTGAATAAGCATCTGCTTAAGATGAGGTAAATATCTTAATTGAATGTCTTGCGGACTATTGTCTATATAATCAGCTGAGCTCAAGCCTAGGCTTCAATATCTTTCGCAAACTGTTGGCACGTTGCTTTGGCACTTAGGCATGCAGCACCTAGTTGCTAAATAAATATTAGTTACTGAATAAATACATTGTTATATATCCCACCACATGCGCTTAGCTATGTTCCATGCCTAAATGTATACATATATGCATATATTTGGTTGTACGCGTCGTATACGCAATGCCTACACAGCTTTGGGATAGCCTGGTAAATAACGTATACGTCACGTAGCACAAATACAAATAAAACACGCCGTAGGCAGCATGCAGTTAGTTTCTATTCACATGTGCATACATCCTGGTCGTTTGTGGCTGGCTGGAGTTGGGAAGGTACATAATGATGCGATTTCCAACAGTGCGCGATTAGAAAAAATTATGCTCAACATTTTCTGCACGAACTCGTTTCAACAGCGCCAAGGAAATTGCATGTGTGTAAGTGTTAACACACACATAAAGCAACAAAATTGGAATTCACAGCGCTAGCTGATATTTCTGTGGTTGTTGTTTGCTGCAGCCGCCTTAAACTTGCAATCCAAATTTATGCGCTGCCGAAAAGCCAACAGCAACAACAACAATGATGACGGCAACTGCAACGTTGCAACAACGGCACGGCACCATTTTTACATATACTCTGCCAAAGGGTATTTAGATTTTGTGTCTATATGAAACTTTATGCTCTAGGAACAATCTTTGGACAGATTTAACTAGCTTCGATTTTAAGAAAGGGTTGGAATTGGATTGTAATAAGGATATTCAAGTTAACAAGCAATATTGAAGGCAATAGCTTTGAAAACATGGGATATATGGCCAAACCCGACTTTCAGTCGTATGACAGCTATAAGATATAGTGGCCCGATCCGGCTAATTCCGACCAATGTGCTGTCTCTTTGAGTAATAAGTCTCTCTGCCAAGTTTAATTGCGATAGCGAAACAGATGAGGGACTATTTTGCAGACATACAGACAGACAGATAGACGGACATGGCCAGATCAATTTGTCTAGTCAATATAAAATATGTATTAATATCCTGCTAATCCCTAGGCAATCTTTTTTAAGTATATCTGCATAGTATATCGTCATATATCTTTCAAGGGAAGGGTATATAATCATCGGCATGCCAAAGCTAGCTGTTTCTTGTGTGTTTTTTGTTCGAGATTTTTTATTTTCATTGCTTGCCTTATATTAGCGCACACTCGAGCAGGCAACAACGATGGCAACCTATGGGCATTACAATATCTCCTATGCTTTTAAGTGCTTCAGCTGTTGTTGTGGCAAGGCAGGCAGCCTGCCTGCCTGCCTGCCTCTATTCCTGCCACCAGGAACCTGCCACCTGCTCAGCCCGTGGGCTATGGCCAAATTGTATTCCGTTCAACGCGCTCGCAATGCAAATCGCTAAAAGGTAGCACACAATGCACTGGCTGGCTTCCTTTTTATGTGCCATTGTCAGCGATTTGCCAGCTGAATGCGAGCAAAAACATTTTCTGAATGCTTTACCGTGTGTGTGTGTACAGGATGTGAGTGGGGGAAGGATGTTAGCCATTGTGGGGGAAGGATGTTAGCCATTGTCATGACAAATGTATTTAACTATTTTCGGTTAGTTTTGCTGTCGCTCGCACATTCGACTGGGCCCCCCAAAATGCAGTTGCAATTCAAAAGCTCTGAGCTCTGGGGCTTGTCACACATTATTTTCATTATGCTCAGGTCCTTTGGGCAACTGTCATCATGTGTGTGTGAGCGTGTGTGTGTGTGTGTGTGTGCTATTCACGATTCGGTGGCACGCATGGGCGGCATAATGTAACAATGCTGGGCAGTAGCAGCAGCAGCAGCATCATTGCATCATTGTCGCAACGCGTTCCCTTAACAATTCCCTGGCTGCTTTGCGCCAACATGCTTCGTGCCACAGTTTTAGCTTATTTTCGGCGCCTGGACGACGCTCAACGCACAACTCCCTTGTTGCATATTTGTGCGGGCGAGCGGCATTTGGGGGCATTGCCAAAACTCTCGAGAGGCATTTTGCATGCATCTTTGAGCTAAACAGGG
Organism: Drosophila flavopinicola; assembly: GCA_035042425.1. NCBI lineage: Eukaryota > Metazoa > Arthropoda > Insecta > Diptera > Drosophilidae > Drosophila > Drosophila flavopinicola. Next base: position 13,037,715 of record JAWNLL010000452.1, on the reverse strand, counting down.
CCCCATATCCCTTCAAACGGAAGTGGCACTTTAAGCAGAGTCTTTAGTCGAGTCTTTAGTTGGGCTATCCCTCGTTTATTTCCAATGCTTGAATAAGTTCTTATAACAGACAATATCCTGACAGGATGCATTGCTCATGTCGCTTACGCTTACGGATTTCAAAAGATCCTTTTGAATAGTCGAAATATTTTATATGCATTTCATTTTTGTATCTAAACATGAGTTTTTTTTATTGTATTCAAATTATATTTGCTTACCTTAAAGCCATTCAAATGGAGTTAAAAGGGTTGTGCAAAATTGTGTAAAAGGCATCTCCGACACCGTCTTTTTTTTGGGCCGCCCTGACCAGATGACTATAAAAAGTACTTCTACAATTATCAGCAGAGGCTTATGCACATTATTACGACCGTGTGTGAAGGCAATTAATGCCCTTCTAGTCGATTCTCAAAATTTTTAGTCAGATGTACAAATTGCCATGGATTTTAGTGCTGATTTAAATATGTCTCTTAATAACTCTGTCAAAACGAATCTGATTTTTGATCCTGAGGCAGTTTGACATTTTTATTTATTCTACATTTTAATTTTATCCATTTTAAAAAATTTCTTAGTTTCGAAATTTTTCCAAAAAAAACCTTTACTCCCCCTTACTGTTTTTCAAAAATAGAATCGCAAATTTTTATTTTTAATCAATTGTGGGTGTCATAATAAGTATAAAAATCCACTTGAAAACCGATTCTGGGGTAGCCTATAAACAGGGCAAAATTAACAAAAATTTTAGCTTGTAAAATTCATTTTTAGTCCTTGAAGACTTTAAATGGTCATAACTTGCCAACACTGAACCGAATTTTAAGTTCCAAGCCAATTTCTCAATGGTTTTTCCTCTACTTATATTCTATATTCACATAACTTGGTCAAATCTGATCCGATTTTTGATCCCGGGGCAGTTTTGATCATGTCTAGACCACTATATGAATTGTGTATTTAATCTTGAACCATTTGAACTATAAATGCCTTCTCAACATTTAAAACTCCCATCGATTTCAAGCTGTTCTCAATTTGTTGCGTTTTCTAATTATATGACTCTATCTCTCTCTCAATTTTACAGCTGTCCGTTTCTGGCGACACGCATTAATCCAGTTATACCAATTGTGGGCGCCGTTTTATACTTCTTCACGATGAGCTCGCTGCTGCGCACAACCTTCACGGATCCTGGCGTCATACCGCGTGCCTCCAACGATGAGGCTGCCTATATTGAAAAGCAAATTGGTGAGTGTACTCCCTACTACCCGGCTCAAAGCTTGTTGTGTCCACTCAAAAAATGAATGTGGACAAGGTCGTCGTTTTGCCTGTTGAATGGCTCATGACTTGCCACGCCCACAAAGCCACACACACACACATGCATGCATGCATATATTCATTTGTATATATTTGCTTTCACTTCATTAAGTTGGTGAGTGTTTGCGCTTGTATGTGTGTGTGTCTGTGTGAGCTCACATAAAAAGTAATGAGCGTGTCCTGACATAGAAAGCTGCGAAATATGTATAAAAATCATCAAAGCGAATGCTGCCACTGCTGCCTTTACCCTAATGAGTTGTTGTTGCTGCAAAATATTTAAAATGAGAAAACTTTTGCTCTCTCTCTCCCTCTCTCTCTGTCTCTATCTTGCATGTCAACAACTACAACAACTTTTGTCGCTGCTGTTGCTGATGCTGCATTTCCGTTGCCATTGCCGTCGCACAACCATTTCCGCTTTGCACCATCGCGCAGAAGTGCCAAACTCGCTGAACAGCCCCACATACCGTCCGCCGCCCCGCACCAAGGAGGTGCTCGTCAAGGGGCAGACGGTCAAGCTGAAGTACTGTTTCACCTGCAAGATCTTCAGGCCGCCGCGCGCCTCGCACTGCAGCCTGTGCGACAATTGTGTCGATCGCTTCGATCATCACTGTCCCTGGGTAAGTAACTGCTAACTTCCACTCACAACTCTCACTTTTTCGACTTTAGCCCAATTTTTGGCGTCAGCAAACTCATTTTTCAGCTGAGTTCGCTCGGGCTGTTGCCTGCGCCCAAGCGCAGTGGATGTATTCTTGTTGTTGCTGCTTATTTTTCACTGTCAGCACTGGCAGGCAGGCAGCAAATGCGAATTCCCCGCGAGCGCCTAAAAGATGCAACAAGATGTGGCGGCTGGTTGGTCCAAACAAACAAACCACTGCACACTAAGCACACACAACCAAACACACACACACACACAGTGGCATACTCATACTTAAGTAGCCGCACACTGATTTCTGTATGTGTGTGTGTGTGTTAGGGGCATGTTGCATTAAGTGTAACGCGCTTTTTCAGGCAACATTGTCATCGTTGCTTTTATACCCTAGCTCTTAAATGATTTGATACTTATCTTTTGATCATACTAATAGGCTGCCTTTGTTTGCTATAACTATAAGCATTTAAATTGCCTGTATCAACTAGTTTGATCAGTGTTTGCGCTTTTGTTGTGCTGCCATAAGTAATAAAGTGGCAATTCTATTTTATTTAATGTATGCCTTGTCAAATGTTTTACAAGTAAAGTAATTAATGTGTTTTAAAACGAAAACCAACCTAAATTTAATTATTTTATGTTGAAAAAGACTACCTCAAAGCAAAACGTAAATATAGTAATATTCCTATTTATTTTTATGCTCATTTATTTTACCAAAACTCGTTCGCAAAAGTTGCAAAATCATAGCTACATTTTTATATTTTAAATGCAGGGTATCTCGTAGTCAAAAGCCTAAACTGTTTCGCTTGTGTTTCTCGCTACTTTGGCTGAGAGTGGGTTTTGCATTTTTCATTTGCTCTCGCTGTGGCGAAAGCGTTTCGTTTGGACGACCCAACACAAGCCCAATCCCTGCCTGCCTCCAATCCCTCCCGCCCAACCCCAACCCCCAGATTCGCCCGCCGGCTTGATTATGAGCTGCTGGAGCTGCTTGTCAGCCAGCGCTGAAGGTCGCCTCTCGTGCCTCGTGCCTGGTGCCTGGTGCCTTGTGCCTTTTGGGTCTTTTGGGCCTTAAAGCAGCAGGCGGCAACTGGGCTGGCTGGAAATTGAGGCATTTCTCTGTGTCCTCTCTGTCCGCTTTTGCTGTTCGCTGTTGCACGGTGCGCGTAATTTCATTTTGGCGCCAATTATATTGCACGACCCATTACGGGCCGTATATATATATATATATATATATATATATATATATATATGTGTGTGTGTGTGTGTGTAGGGCCATGAAAGGGCAATTAACCTTATTGTGTGTGATGCCTGAGCATAATGAGCATTATGCAGATTTTCAGCATAGCGTACGTTGTTGTTGTTGTTTTTTTTTCTTTGGAATATTGAAATTTACGAAATTTGTCTCTCTTTGCAGGTGGGCAACTGCGTGGGCAAGCGAAATTATCGGTTCTTTTATTTGTTTCTAGTCTCACTGGCATTTTTAGCCGTATTTATATTCTCGTGCTCTGTGACGCATTTAGTTTTATGTAAGTACAACTACCCTATAAGTAATATATTCAATAATTAATATATATGTGTAATATCTAGTAATGAAAACGGAACAGGAGGTCTTCGAAGTAATAAAGAAGGCGCCCTTCACTGTGATTGTTGTGTTCATTTGTTTCTTCTCCATCTGGTCGGTGATTGGACTGGCCGGATTTCACACATATCTGACCACCAGCGATCAGACAACGAATGAGGATGTAAGTATGGCCTGAAGAAATCTAATCTAAATCTAAATATAATCTAGAAAGCTAATCAATGGATGCACTGCTTATATATGCTAGTGTCCTTTGTATAAACCAATACGATTACAAAAGTGACGCACTTTTATCATTACTATTAGATAATACTAAACTGAAATTTCATTATACGCTTTTCGAAGAAAATAGTATATTAAGTTTGTGCTGAAGTCTGTAATGCATAGAAGGAAGCGTCGGAGACCCCCAAAACTTACTGGAAATATGCTATGTCTGTCTGTCTGTCTGTCTGTATGTCTGCAAACTAGTCCCTCAGTTTTTGAGCTATCGCGATGAAACTTTACACAGAGACTTTTTATTTAAAGAGCCAGAACATTAGTCGGAGCCGGCCTGATCGGTCGACTATATCGTATAGCTGCCATACAACTGGAAGTCGGTTTTGGCCATATATCCGACCTTTTCAAAGCTATCGCCTTAAATTTCCTTGTACACTTGAACATCCTTAAAACTCATCAATGTTCAAAACTTCAAATCGATTGAGTTATAATTAGCAAAGATATGTGTCATTAAATATTTCGGTGGTGCAGTTGGCAATGTGAAAATTGCCTAAAGGTTCGAAAAGAGTATAAAATATTAACTCTGGCTTACCTTAACAGCTCAAGGGATCCTTCTCGTCGAAGGGCGGGCCGCGCACCCAGAATCCGTATTCGCGTGGCAACATTTGCCTCAACTGCTGCCACATCCTGTGCGGACCCATGACGCCCTCGCTGATCGACAGGTGAGTGCATGATTTGCCAATTTGCATGACTTGCCACATTCCACTAACCACATTGCACCACACAGACGCGGCATTGCCACCGATGAGTACATACAGCAGATGCATCATTCGAGTCCGCGCCATGCGCTGAGCGATGTCATCAGTGCGTCGCAAATGGTGACCACAGCGCAACCGATGCTGGGTGGCATGTCGGCCATTGGTGGTGCGGGCGGTGGTGTCAGCATTGGCGGTGGTGCCGTCGCCGGCGAGCTAAAGCCGCGCTTCTACGATGAGGTAAGCGAACAGAGAGAAGCCTTTAAGCAACACCGAGCACGTCCACAAACCCAAACAAAAACCTCTCAAACTCTAAATGTCTCGGCACCTGTGCTTGCTTATCAAATCTCTGTATAATTCAATCTATCTCTCTCTCATTCTCTCTAACTACGATGAACTTATGTGCACCACATTTTGACGCTCTCTTTCTAACTCTTCTTTTTACTTTTGTTTTTTGCTCAATATTCATTCGTTATATATCTACTATATATATACACATATATATAAACACGAAACACCAACAACAATCAACCATCAATCATGAACACCACTCGAAAAATAACACCAAAAACTCAGTCGAATCCCTCCTCCTCGACGATGGAGAGCAACGGATTAGCCGCTGCTGCCAGTGCCAGTGCCACTGGAGCCGTCAATGGCAACGGCAATGGCCATGGCCATGGCCATGGGCATCATCATCATCATCAGGGAAACGGCTTCGATCGTCCACCCAGCTACGATATGCTGCAGAACGGTAAGTCCAAGTCGCGCCGGCAGCAGCATCAGCGCTGCTCCCTGCAAACACTGCTGCCAGCCAGTGCACAGCAACAGTTCAAAGCCAACAAACACAAACAACTCAAACACCCAACACATAACCAACAACACAATCAACAACCACAACACCCACTGCCGCAACAAAAGCAACAACTTTTGGCTGCCGAACTGCAGCTGCATCTGCAGCAGGAGGCACTGGCCAGCGGCCTGGTGACGCCACCATCCGTGCAACGCTCGCCGGCCACCTCCTCCTCGTATCGGCTCAATCTGAAGCGTTCGCTGCATCTGCCGCTGACGCCCTCGTATGATGCACGCAACTCGCCGCTGCCGCTGCTGCATCATCATGTGCACGCACAGCAGACCACAGCCATTGGCAGCGTCTCGGCAACGGGAGGAGCAGGCGCCGCTGCAGCAGCAGCAGTAGCAGCAGCAGCAGCAGCAGGAGGGGGAGGAGGAGGAGGAGGCTCATCCTCCTCAGCGACGACGACAGCGCCCACATCCACATCCTTGGCGCCGGCGCTGGCACCGCGTCGTCCATCGACGCTGCAGCTGCAGGGCAGCGGTTCGGTGTCCGGCTCCGTAACGACCATACAAACATTGGCGCCCCAAGCGCCGGCGCCGAGCGACTACAAATACTTTTCACCGCAGCGCGTGAGCAACTATCCGTTTCCGAAGCAGGCGCGCAGCATGCGGCGCCAGTCGACGCAATCGGTGGACTCGCAGAAGGTCAATATAGCCGGCTATCATCCGCTGCCGATGCGCAAGCCGTACAAGCATCAGGAGGTGATGTTCGAACTGAAGTCGCCGACCAATCGGCTGACGATACGTGAGTGCGATTTTGGCGGTGGCGGCGAACCCTGCGACGACGATCAGTCGATCAAGGACAGCCAGATCTTTCGTGTTAGTAAACGAAATCTTTATATGAATCATCGATCGCCGTGGAAGGAGCGCGATCGCTATTCGAATCTCTATGAGTACTCGTTCAACATCGATCTCAATTCGATTATCGAGGATGCCGCGGGCAGCGACTCGTCCTAGTACGCAGCTCGCAGCTATCTAGCCAAAGCCAAAGCTAAAGCCAGCTCGTGTCCTGGCAGCATGCCTCCGATTCCTACTGCTGCCGGGCCACTGCGGGCTAAATTAAATACACGGCTCTTGTCCTTAGCTCGTTTTACGGACGGTTCGCTAAAATTGAATTGCTATAGTCTGATGACATACATGCATATATATATAGATATGTATATACTGCCTGTAACAATTTGCTTTTTCGGTTCTTACCCAACACTGGCTGCATTAATTGGCTTCCGTGACGCGCTTTATTTAGGCTAGTTTGAAATTTAGTTTTGATCGTAGCCGCTAGTTGAACTTGCTGAACGTTTTTGTTATGATTTTGCACGCGTAGCGTTTTTGCAGCTGAGATGAAGTCGCGTTTTATGAATTTATGATTTCATTGGAAATTTTTGGACACCCTGCAACACTAAACCACTAAAACCCCCAACCCCAAGCCCTGTACTAACTCGTAGTTAAACTAAACCCAACCAACCAACAACTGATATATAAAACTTGGTTCATACAAACTTTTGCGTTTATGTAGCACCTATATATCATAGGCGTGCCACGCTGACGCACCGCCGTCACAGACGGAGCGCCAGTGTGACCATATATATGTACATTTTTCAGTTGTCGCAGCAATTAACACCTTGACACACACTATATAATGTATAAAGTCCATATCCCGACGCCGCCACCTCCAAATAGTAAATAACTTCGAAACCAATACCAAAAACCAAATCAAATTATAACTGAATGAAAACCAAATACAAATACTAAAATGAGAGCAATGCATTTTGAAGACACTTGCATGTTCGTAGTCGATTGAGATTTTAATTTTCATTTAATATATAAATGCATATATATATATATTATATATATAGAGAGAGACAGCGAGAACCCTCGAATTGTGGCAGTCACTTGTGCAATTTAGTTGAAATTTAATTTGTAAGGTTTCAAATCAATGAAGTCGAAATGTAAACTTAGCAAGCAATTAATAAAAATAGCCAAACAACTGCCATTTATCGAAAAATAACAACAAACTAAACAAAAACAATACGCATTTTGTTTTCAATTTACTTTTTACACGAAGAAACCAAAAGATAACTTTCGGAATTCAATAAGAATTTGATATGTGTAGTGTTGTATAACAATTTTAATAGATCTGTAATTTATAAACGTAAAAAAACGAATCAAGTCAAACCAATGCAATGCGAACAATATTGGATATTTATTAGGGTTAACAAATTGCCAAGTGACTGCAAATATGTCATTAAAAAACAAAAACAAAAGCAAAAACATACATATGTTAAAACTGAGAGACAAATATTTATACATAAACATAGTTTGTAAATGTTACACAAAGCGTATGCCTCTGGCGTCAAATAAAACAGAGGACAAAGAATTTCGTATGTTTTCAAGCCAGAGGATTGCTTGGTTGATTTTAAGTGAACAATTCGAAATAGAACAATAAGTCAGCTTACTGTAAAACGGCGCATTAGCATTAGCAGCTCGTGCCCCAGTCTTAAAGGCTATTAATGTTACGCATTAACAATATATATTATATATATTATATATACATAAATGAGTTCCTTTTAGCAATGGAAGAGTTACAAACATGTATACATACGTATGTTGAATATGATATGAATCAGATGACGCGTGTTAAATAACATACATATATATACTATATGTAATAATAAACTGATGATACACATTACACACATACAAAACATAATTATATAATTATACTTAAATGTTGGGCAATAAAATGTACTCTAGCGTATCTATGATAACAAATGCAAATGTTAACGATTTACCGATGGAAAACAAACAAATAATTATGATATGTCTAAGCTCAGCAGAGATGTTAACTTTTTGCGCGTACTGTATTAATACAAAAACAAAACCCTGCAAACATTTTCACTATCTCCATCGTAAGAGCGTCCGAGAATATAGTTTGACGATATTATAGAAATGCTGAAGCCAATGATTTTGTCTTTTTAACTTCCAAAGCGAGAGTACTCTAGGCGCATAGTATATTTTTAAAAAGGCAAAAACGAAGCCTTCTTCTTTGTTAGGTTTTATGCCATGGTATTAAGATGGAAGATAAGAAAGCGATAGAACAGCGATATAGACCTACTCAATGAATCGCATCCTAGTTTTTTGCGATCGAAAATGTTTGCAAGGATAAAACAAATTCAACTAATTGATCAGTGCGTGAAAAGTATGTTGCTGACGTGAAGATCAAATATATATAGACAAACATACACACACACAGTCACACACATACAAGCAAAGACAGAGACACATGCACACACATGTACAGCAGTGGCAAAACTGTTAATGACCATTGCAAAGTGGACGCCATTTTGTGAAATTTACGCGCTTCTTCTTCCTTCTCCACTACGCTGCCAATATCGCCGCCATATTTGAGTTTCCATTTAGCGTGATATCATTTCGCATGAATTCGAATTCAAGGTTACAGGCGACAGGCCCAGACACACCACAAGCAGACAGAAGCACCAAACCCCCCTCTCTCTAAAACTCTAAAGCCTACCCTCTTCTATACCGAGCAATTGTTTTGCAATACATGATTTGTTTCTCTCTTGGTTAATGCACAACATACACACACTCGTACACTAATGCCAAACTCTTTTTTATATCTTTCAATACAACTTGTGACTATGGAACATAAAAAAAAATATATAACAAACAAACAAACAACAACAATAAAAACCATAAACATTTTGTGTCTTGATATTTATCAACCGAAAAAAAAAACCAAAAAAACAATTGCAAACCAATCAAAATTGCAACTAAAACTAAATGCAATTGAGTGAAAGCTTTCGAGGGCCGCTTTAAACTAGAGTAAAACATAAATGCCTCTAAATATGCCTTCAATTGGGTGAGTTTGCCTCCACAACACAAAAGTAATTAATTGAAAAATACATTTTTGTTGTTGTACTTATATAATGGTAAATTAAATTCAAGTATTTTAACAACGCTTCCGACATTTATTTTGAAAGCAAAGATTGCTATATATACCAATCCGATATATGTAATTATATGCCGTACTTTGCTTTTTTCTTTTGTATAGCGCAATTTAGCCTCAAGAAACTTGTAAACAAAAAGCGTTTGAATACCCTGTACAATATCATTTCAAAGCTGCCTTTTGTTGCTTAGCCTTGTTTTACAAAAAAAAAAAACACACACACACAATTCACAAGAATTGTTTATGATTTGCTTAAAAAAAAAAGAAAACACAAACAAAAACCCAACATTAAACCATATATCGTACACACAAACCTATAAACATATCTCAAACACCCAACGATTATTCATTATACATTCTTGGCAAAGTTTTTCATTTGATATAAATGTATTTTTAAATATTGGCTAATTGAAATATTTATAACTAATTATATACACGAAATTGTTGAAGCATGCATTGAATTGTTGCATTTTATTTCAATTGGCACCGCATAAAAATTTAATTTATTTATAAAAAAAAAGAAAATAGTAATTCAGCAAACAGCAATCATAGCTCATGCATTTATATTTTATCATTGCCATTGGCTATACATATTGATTTAAGTGATTATTCAAATAAAATTATGTATTTTAATTATGTTAATGCCCATCTAATCCTAAGAAAGGAGGCGGAAATCGAGCTCCCTCAACCCATATTATTTAACCCACAGTTGTTTGAGTTGTTTTGTGCATTGGATATAATTACATACATAGTATATTTAATTTTTAATTTGCCGCCTTTTCAGAATTTACAATTATTTGCATATTTAAATAGCAGCTGAAACCAAAAAAAAAAAAACCGATATATATATATATATATTTAAACCACCAGCCACGCCCACAGAGAACACACTAGCGAAAAAAAAATACTATCCAAAATTCAAATACGAATTTTTAATTAGTTGTCAAATTTGTTGTAATGAGAGTTTTTAACATTTTTCAATGTGTCACATTAATTATGTATGCAATTCGAAAAAAACCAAAAATAAATTAAACTGCAATAATTATTTGCCACTAACATTTGAACTTCTCTTCTCTACCTCTACAGGTAATTCCAATAGTCTAGCCCAGCTCGTTGACAATGAGATTCCACTGGCCCAAATGGACATGCCGGCGTATACGCAACAAACGGCGACACAAACCCGCCAGTTCCGGCACCACAAGCAGCGCCAGCTGTCCAATGGCGGCTCAGCCGTTGTTGACCTGGCATATGAGAACCAATTGGCCGCCGCCGGCAGCGAGGATGAGCTGGACACGGCCGATGTGGTTGTGGTCGCCGGCACCGAGGTAGTCGCTGCCGTCTCCGCCATCGCTGCGTCCAGCAAGGCGCGTGAGATGCGCAACCGCAACCGCAGCGGCAGCTACAGCAATCTCTTTGATGTGGACTTTGAGGCGGGACTGGTCAACTCACCGCTGGGCGACAACCACAAGCCAGCCTCTGCGGGCGCTGCTCTGCTCGCAGCTGCCATCAGCGGTGATCAGCATGGGCTGGTCAAGTCCGTCTCGCAGCCGGAGAACATGTACAGCAATGTGCCGCAGGTGGCAGCCAGCGATGCTGCCCTGCATGTCTACTCGAACATCATCGATGAGCAGGCACAGCAGCATCAGCAGCAGCAGCAGCAGCAAAGACGTCAGCAGCAGCAGCATCAGCAGCAGCAGCACAGTGAGCAGCTGCAGGCGAGCGCTGTTCTGTCGTCCACGCTGCTCAGTGACGATCTCGATCTGGATGATCCGGTGAGCGCCTCCTTTGTGGGCCATCCACACCATCATCGCAAGTCGGCGGGCGATGGCGCCGAGCAGGCCAAATCGGCGGATCGGCTGAGAATGCTGCATGATACGACCATGATTGACACGGCGCTCGATCTCGACAGCTTGGATGGCTCCAGCATGGGCAACAATTCGCAATCGTGCTTGGTCAAAACACCCAAGGCGACTTGCAACTCGACTGGTGCGCCCATTGTCTAAGCTCGGTCGGGTCTACCCTGTAAATAGCCAAGTATTTACCAATGTGCTTCAGCTTTTAATTAGTGTTAATCAAGGCAAATCCCAGCAGCAGCAGCAGAGAGTATTATTACCCACAAATACTTGTTCTGTCCATGAATGATTTCAAATGTTTGCATTTTTCTAATTTTCGATTTGATGTGCGGACACTTTAAAAATCAACCTATCAAGAAGCAACTAAAATATTACCTTAAGGCGTTACGCATTCATATAAATATATATATATATATATATATAAATCTATATACATACAGTTTAGAGAAGATAACAATTAAAAGCATACGAGTACATATACATATACAAAAACGTGGTGAACAATGTTAACAATTCAAATGCATTACAAATGAATGAATAAATCCATACTATATTATTAACTGAAACTGTTTATACAAATACACGCATTCATGTAAACGTAGACGTATATATATACATACATATATACAGATATGCATACATCCGTTGTATATGGTTAGTTATAGCATCTAATTTTTGTATATTTAAGTTTTTACAAATGGCAAACGAGACGAGCGTGTTTTCCGTTTTTTTTCTTTTCAGAGTTTATTACGATTTTCTGTAATAGCGACAACAAATTAAAAAAAACGGAAAATTTAATGCAATATATTTGTATGTAAATCATGTTATAAAGAAAATAAATAAATAATAAACAGTGAAGTACACCACAGTAAAGTAACAGTATAAGTGACAAAAACAAACAAGTGTGACGTATTAAATGTTTATTTACATATTATACTTTACGATGTAATTCAATTTTAAGAGTAATGTGCGTGGTGTACAATGTTATCTGAACAAATAAATCGAGATAAAAAGAATTTGACAAGGTGTTAAAAAAGAGTATGTTATGCGAAACTAACGAACTACAATTATACAAAGAATACAATTTATAAATAGAAAACATGACAACCTTGTAGTTTCAATTGCGCAGTTAATATATTATCGCTGAATAAATCAACAGGTCAGGCAGTGGGAAAAATTTTAAATTATCAAAAATAAATCAAATGGCATCATATTAATTTGTAGATTTTATTATTAAAAAATTAGACGACATAGTACATTGATATTATTGATCATTCGATACATAAACATATATGCATATATACCTTAAATGGGTATATAGAGTGTGCATTTTTGCATGAAGACGTTTCCAAAGTACATTTAGAAATTAATTGTACATTTGCTGTCTTTTCATTACATTACTATATGTTGTGTTTTTGCAGCTTTGGAAAAAACAATTTCTATATTTATATTTATAGTTATTTACCAGTCAATTCTCAAAAACAATGTGAACTTTAAATCAATTTAGGGTGGTATTTGTGGATCTAATTTATCTTCGGTGAACAACAAAAATTTGTTGTACAAATGTGTAAATATTTACATAAATATTAAAATATACAATTTATTCGCTTGGAAGCCGCTCTAATTTGTGGTACGGAATATTGAACAATTACATAACTAACATATTCGCTGCACTTTCCATTCATACTTGATACTTTAAGCCGTGAAGTATGCAGAGAACGTACAATTTTGAGAAAAATTAATGGCAAGCCAAAAATTAGAATCGCGTTATCAATAACGTGCATGGAGCATTGAGCAATTTAGCAAGGATTAGCATTAGATTAGAGTTAAGCGCTTGCATTACCATCGGCTGTGGAATCGCAAGTGATATTATTACAATTAAATAAAAAAGGCAAAACATTCGCTTAAAGTTAACTCTCCATCTCCCACATCCCACATCCCTCCTCCATCCAAATATGTAAAACTGTGTTTTGCATGGCAGCAGTAGCAGTAGCTGTAATTTATCGCCGATAACGTCCCAGATACGCCTTGCAGTTGGGGCACGTGTGATGCACGTCCATGCAGTCGTCAATGCAACAGGGTATCAAGCAACAGCCCAGCCAGCAACTGCAATTAAGAACGGTCAGACACTTCAGACACACATATAGATTAGTAGATGCCACTGGAGCTTACCCAAGCAATGCAATTACGAAACCGGACAGATACGCAATCATACCCGGCTCCGTGCGTGTCGTTGACTCGATTTCCGCATGGCACGAGGGGCATATCATGTGTGTCGAGGTGCGCCCAATGGGCACCACTGTGGTCAGTATGTTTGTGCCCACGGTAGCTGGGGCAGCGACCGGCGTATATGGCCCCACTGGCTTCACGCCGCCCACAGCCTCCAGGTAGGAGGGTGGCGCCGATGGCGGTGGAACGTATGTGAAAGGTGGCGCATTGCCCGTTGACTTGCTCATGTTCTTTTGCGGTTTTGTAAATGCACGTGTCCAATAGCGAGAGTGAGAGAGCGAGCTGCAAAGATACGCAAGAAACACCAATCAATTAGCAAAATACACAATCAACAATTACCAGCCAACGAAACAAATCCCAAAGCGACAAGAGATTATAGTTATAAATAGCGTATGATGACTCAACGAGAGAGCACACAGCACTCGAAATTAATGGGCCCGCATATCGAAATATATATGAAAGAAAAGAAACATCAACAGAGAGCAAGGCCAATAGTTTGTACTCACTGTAGATTGTTAGAATTACAAAGAGAGCAACCACCCTAGATAAATTGACAAGGCTAATGTACTATAGCTATACGAAAGACAACTGTAAGATGAAATAAACATCAGGGCAACCCTAGACTTGTAGCTGAAGTTAACTGTAAACAAAGTTACAGTGCTGCCTCGAAAATCGAAACTTTTATAAGCTAGAAATTTCAACAGTTAAAATTTTATATATTTAATTGTAAAGAAATGTGAATCACTTAAACAAGATTTTATAGCTAAATTGAATTTTTACATATTTAAATTACTTGCAAGCTGTTCTTTCTGCGAGCGAGCACTGTACACATGTTCTTTTTATTAATTCCAGCGATTTTCATCAGGCTTAAGCGCTATTCATGTGACAATTTTAATTGAAATTCACATTGATGGCACACAATGGAAATTTAAATACATATGTATATGTATGTTTGTATGTATGTTTGTTGTGCTGACACGCGGCTACATCAATTAGCCGCATCGTCAAGTGTTGTCAGCTTGTTGCGCTGATAAGATATATAAATACATACACATTTGCACACAAGTAGAAAAATAAGTAAATATTGAACTACTGTCAAAGTAAAGTAAAGTAAAGTAATAGAAACGCCCAATTCTAATAGGAAGTTGCAGAATAATAAACAACAGAGCAGCAGAGTGTTAATAGCACCGAGCTTGGCTGCGAGCAACCGCAACTTTCCCCACCCAAACAGGCAGACACCGAGAGACGGACAAGTGCAGCGAGAGAAACATGGAACGCAACCGCAACCGGAAGTATTGCGGGTATATATCGGAGTGGCAAATAGTATGCCAAATGGCAATGACAGCAATGTGGAAATCGAGTCGAAGCAACTGTCTCAATTGGTTGCTTGGTTAGTGGGCGATTTAAGGGTATTGCAGCAAGCTGCTTAGAAACAAAACAACACCAAAATGAGCCCACGTTGAGCGAGCAAGTTAATTCAATTCATAAAATGTGCTAATGTCATTAGCAAGACAGCGGCAGAAGTCACAGTATCGCATATTTCAGTTAAATTTCGCTGGATTTTTGATTACTGTTGCTTTTGTTGTTGGCTGCAAATCAACCCATGATTATTTAAAACAAAAGGCCAGCAAATGTTTCGACCCAGCTGTCGAGATCAGCAGATTCTAACAAGCGAAGACTATAATCACACGTACAATAGCATTTTGTTCGCATTTCACATTTGTGATGTCATTAAGCCATCGTACAGATGTACATATGTAATATACATACGTCAAAGTACAACTATTGCAATTTTGTGTAGCTGCCTGCGTCATCCAAGTTGAAAGTTTAATCCCTAGAGTCAACTGTGAAATTTAAATACTCTTTGCGTGCAACTGTACAATTAATGTTGGCATACCAAATAGCATGTATGTATTTAATTAGAAAAACTATTTAAAATGTGCTTATTTTAGGAGTTCTCTCATGACGACAATAATACTTTGTGTTCAGAATACATAGTCGAAATTACAAAAACTTTCAGATTATTACAAGTTATCATTCTATATGAGTAATAGTTTATATATAAAATGTATAATTCTTTTATTTTGTTAATTTTCTAATTGGAAAATAAAGCTAGCTAATTCGATGCTTTTTTTAAAAAACAACAACAGTAGAGCAACAGAGATCGCTCTTGATTTAAACAGATGTGCGACAAAATTGACGATGACGTCGTCATGCTATAATCGGAGAGGAATATCTTAGGCAGCCAAGTAATGAATTTAGGTGTGTTTATGCTGTTGTTGTTGCTGCTGCTGTGCAGCAAACATATTTTTAGCAATATATGTATATATATATACATATATAAACAGGTGTATAAACTAGAAAATAAAAGTATTGTACACACACACTTGTTCATATATCACACACTCTAATGTACACACTTATATTTGAAGCCCTAACTCAATTTATAGCGATTTTCACTCTTTGCTGAAATTCAAACGAATACTTCTAATTACATATGTACATATACATAAGCAAGTATTCAATGAATGCGAATGTGTTGCTGTGCTGCCACTTTTATTACGAGACAAAAATGAAAGCACACACAATAATAAATAAACGAACGAACGATTCCCTGAATAAAATGGGCCCGAAATAGAAAATAAAACACGCATTCTACGTAATTTGTTGCTAAAGAATCCAGCATTTGAAGAAATAAATGCATATATACATATGTATGTTTATACTATATGTGTGCTTATATACAATACACATATATACAATACATATGTATATATTCCGTGGGTTGTAGACAACATAAATTGAGCTAATAACAGGGAAATTATTGAACACTCACGACCTTCTTATTGCGAGACTACTTGCCCTCATTTACGGAAAAATATATACATTTTTAAGGCTATGCAAATTGTTGTTAGTATTACCTCAAAAAATGTTAGACCGAGCAAACTTTCGCACAATAACACGACAACGGCAACACGCTAACTAGTGATGCAAAGTGTAGAAATATCAATCTGCATATCGAACTATCGATAAAATTAGTTCAGGGCAGCAGCAGCATTGATGTTTTTGCGGTCATTCTCGTTGAACGTGATAATTTGCTCATTGGTAAGTTATTTTATTATTTTATAATCATAAGCAGCCTTAAGTTAACAAAAGAAGAAAACAAATTTTCTTAGCTATGGCAATTAGGAGCTGTGTTCGATATTATTGCGATGATTGGTCAAACTGGCTCAGCTGTTAGGGCGATTAGCAATACCTGGGACATTTTTGTGACTATGGCAACCCTACACTTATGTTTATATTATTGCAACTTTTTACGGACTTGGAGTAAATGTTTTTACTGCGTCCATGTCATGTAAATACACGCCTGATATCACCGAGCTGCTGCCAGTGCGCGAGTATCGTTGCGAGCACTGCACCGACCAGGTATTCGGCAATCAAGGCCACTATCAACTGCACCTGCGACGGCGACACAAGCTAATAGCGATCAGCAAACAGGTGGGCGAAACATCCTATCATTGTCCCGTTGAGCGATGTATTTACCATGCGGAGGTGCAGGGTGCTCGTTGTTTTTCAACCATCCGTTTTCTGCGCCAACACTACCAAAAGACCCACATGGTCAAGGAGTTCAAATGCAATCAATGCAACGAAACATTTTTGCTGGCACGCCAGTTGGAGAAGCATCCGTGCTGCACCATCTACCAATGTGCCGTCTGCGGGCTCACCTATACCAGCAAGGCAAGCCTGCAAACCCACATACGACGCAAAAACCATACGTACACCACTGGCAATAATGAGGTGGCATCAACAACTTTGTCTTCTAAGGTCGCAATTCCTTCAACAAAATCATGGCAAAAGTTGCAGCACAACATAAGCACAGATAAGCCAGCTTCTGTGAATGATGCGGGTATTAAGGAGCCTATACCCTCTAAGGACTCGCCTATGCAGCCATCTTACTATTGCCTGCCAGTTATCGAGATTCCATATGCACTGCAAACGGCCACCCAGACGGAAGATAGTATCGACATGGATGAGGCAATACAAACGGCTCTGAATGTCGCGTTTGAGGAGCGGGCTAGGCATGAGAGCCAGCTGACATACGTCCTGCAAACCCCGAGCCGGTCAGAAGATATGGAGGATGCCTTGCAGACACCTCCAAATCTTGAAAAGCATGCTGAACATGAGAGCCAGCTATCATTTAGTTTACAAATTGCAACACAGACGGAGGATAGCATCGACATGGGAGATACTATACAGACAGCTCCTAATGCAGCTCTGGACGAGCGAGCTAGGCAGGAGAACCAGCTCACATTTGCGCTACAAATCGCAACCCAGACTGAGGATAGTATCGACATGGCGGATGACATGCAGGTAGCTCCACAGCTGGCACTGGAGCAGCGTGATGGGGCCGAAAACCAGCTGACATTTGCCCTGCAAATTGCAACCCAGACTGAGGATAGCATCGACATGGAGGATGCATCACCAGCAGCTCCAAGTGTGGCCCTTGCGCCCTTGCCCAATTTTACAGCTGAGGAAGTTGAGCGACTCTTGCGCGACATGGAAACACAAACTGATGACGTAGATCTTAATGAACTAGATATAAACAACGAGGAGCTGGCGCCATTGCTGCGCGACATACAAACACAAACACTGGACAATAGGCAGAATCAGGGCACAATGACGGAGCTTGATCTGGAGACGGCGGAGCAACAGAGCAGCGACTATGTTGCCTACCAGGAGGAGGAACCTCTGTTTGGTCCGCAAAACTCGGCGCATATGCATACCCAGACCTGTGACGAGTTGTTCGAGGAGCTTGGCTTGTCCCACATACAAACGCAGACGCATTGGCCCGATGGACTCTATAATACGCAGCATACGCAAACCTGTGACGAAATGCTGGACGAGCTGTTGGAGAACTTTCAATCGACGTGCACGCAAACCAGGTGGCTGGATTGGCAGGAAAGCGAAAGCGCTACTGACTCATTTCCTGATGTTAAAGATTAATAGACTTTTAATGGATTTAAGAGGCTGTCAGACTTAATTCACATTTAAATATACAAAATAATAGTTGACTATTATTCAGTCTTAATTAAATACATATTGTTGTGTATGTAGTCAAGTGGCTTTCACCTTGTCCTTGCTAATCCTGGTAAGCAGCAGCTCGGAGCACTGGAAGAAGCAGTAGCTGCAAAACGATAATGCCAAATAGTTGCCCACGCCACTCAAGTAGGCGCCGCGCATCAGAAAGCCGCCGATCTCCCGCCCGGCAATAAAGTAGACATTCGAGAAGGCGGCCGGAATGAAGAGCTGGGTGGCCAGCAGCGCATGGAAACGTTGCGCGCCGGCTGCGCCAAAGAGCCGCAGCGACCACTGCTGAAAGCCGGGTCTCGCAACGAAAGTCTTGTAGATCTTCTCCGCTGCTAAGCACGCAAAGTTCAACATACTCCAGATGAGCACATACGTGTAGCAGCCATGCCAAATGAACACAAACACAAAGGTTAAGGCAGTAGCGCACAGTTTGGCAACGGGGATGACTTCCTGCCGCACAACTCGGCATAGATGTGCCTGAATAGGAACTCGTAGAGGCCCTCATCGAAATACTTCCACATGTCCGAGTAATAGTGTATGCGTCCAATGCAGCGTGGACGTCGGGGCGCCGCAATGCCGTCGTTCTCCGCAAATGCAATACCCAAACCGTAGGTGATCACATAGTAGACGAAGAAGAACTGGCCCATAAAGTAGCCGGCGGCATGCTGCCAGAAGACCGAATCCATCATCGCCACGGCTCGCACATCTCGCGCCATGAAGTGGATGTAGAAGTAGTGCAGTGACCACATCATCATCAACCACCAAAAGCCAACGCGCAGCAAGGCAACAAAGAATCTGCGCCACTGCTGCGTGCGATTGGAATAAGTTCGATCCGCCTGTTGCTTAAAACGCTCGTAACTGATGAACGGGCCATAGGTGAGGCAGGGAAAGTACATGGTGTAGGCCAGGTATTCGGTAAGATTACCCCTGCCACTGTCATTCAATGAGTAACTGCAGCCGCGCAGCAAAGTCCAGGAGGCGGTCACGATTAGCATTGCGTACTCTGCGTAGCCCACCTTGTCCAGCCACCACATGTTGCCCTTCACCACATTGATCACCACAATCCAGGCGGCGGTCAGCAGCCACGTCAGGAGCTTCGATCCTCGCAGGGCCACCAAATAATAGCTGGCCAGCAGCGTGACAAACATGCTGAGCGATGTCCAATGCATGTTCAAGCCCAGCGCTACGGCGCAGATGGCAATGTGTCCAAGGTGACGAAGGCTATGCCAACGCAAGCTTGTGATGCCCGTGACGAGCGCATGCAACAGGTAATAGGGCCAGAATTTGCCAATAAAATCGGCAAAGTTCTCCAATTCGTCATTGCTGTCATCGCGCACACGCACCACGTCAGCGCTTTGGAGCAGTTGCCAACCGTCGGCGAACTTGAACTGAGTCTCGTTCAGGATGCGATCACGTAGTACGTAGATTTTGAACAGTCCAATACCAATATAAACTATATATACGGAAAAGTATATCAGGATTTCGAATCTGCTCAAGAGGCCGGCTGTCATTTCGGTATCGATAAGTGAATGCGGCAGTATCGATAGAGATGGGAGTGTATCGTGTTTTCTTCGTTGGCAAACGTTGGCACATTTTTCAAAAATATATATCGAGACCGGGGGAAACGGTTTAAAAATTAAAAGGCTATTTTGTCTATTTAAAAGTCAATCTATAAGATTGATTAATATGTAAACATTTTTAATGACATATTTAAAAAATTATTAAATAAATTATTTCTACAAGGGTTGCAAGTAATGAATACTAAATAGCAAGATGAAAACTACGTTTAAGTGTAATGTACATGAATGTGTGTACGAATGTATGTTTGCCTGCATGTATTTAGTTGAGACCATCATCCTCGTCGTCCTCTTCCTGCTCTTCCTTGACTTTTCGCTCCGCCTCAGTGACGCGCCGCTGCAAGTGTCGCCATAGCGTGCTCTTGGGTATTTCGAATAGGTTCGCCGCATGGTTCTGGGACATGCCACCGTTTATGCAGGCATGCACCGCCTTGGCCAGCTTGTCGCGCAGCTCGTCCTTCGGGGTGCTATCGCGCCGCCGGCAGGCAACGAAATCGGGCAGGCGACCTTGGGCAGCCAGGCGCACCTTGTGCCGGTGCAGCGTCGACATGGGTATGTGCAGATCCTGGCTAATGCTTTTCAGCGAATCACCGTTCTTCAACCGCTCGTAGGCCTCTGCTAGCGATGGCTTCTCGCGCTTTATGCGCATGTACGCCGGATTGGAGCGTACCCTCCGCCATAGTACGGTTTTCGAAATGTCATAACGATCCGCAGCCTTTTGCAGACTAAGTCCTTCGTGAAGTACGGCGTCTGCGGCCAGATCGAGGGCATCGTTGATATCGTCCTTGATCTCCTTTTTGAGTGCCACATGTTGTTCATGCTGTTTCGTCATCGTCTTCTTTGACATGGACTTTACTGGCGCGGAACGCTGACGTATTTTTGTTTTTAACATTTTGATATCGAGATGCGATTTGCGAGGCTTAATATCCAGCAGTTCTTCATCCTCCTCCTCCTCGCCGCCATCCACATCGTGCATGGCATCCTCGGCCATATCGACATCGGCATCCGCGCTTATCTCAATTAATGGTTCGCCCGATGTACCATATTCCTCTTCGATTAGCTGTGACTCGGATTCGTCGTGATCGTCCGTGACATCAGCCTCAACATCATCATCCACCAGCACACCAGTGGACGCTGGATCCATGACAGATGTACTAATAGATCCGCCTAATTTGGCCACAGATGAAGCTGATTGGGTTATGGTAAAGGTGCCAGTGTTCTCCGTTAATATATACTGATTGCCACTGGTTGTGCCGCCCATATGCTCAATGGAATACGTTATCTTCGGCTGATCGCTGTACACATCGAGGAATTCCAACGTTCGTCCCTGCGGCTCGTGCTGTTGCTGCGGATTGGCGAGCACTGTGTTTGCATCCATCTCCAGTTTGCCGACCACAGCCCCCGTATCTTCTTCATCCTCCTCTTCCTCCATGATAGCAGCATTTGCAATATGCAAGCCACTGATTGATTTAGCTGCCTCCACGGCCATAGCGCCGCTGATGACATTCGAGGTGTTCATGGCGGTGGGATTGGTCTCGAAACTAATCGCCGACTTAATGCCCAACAGATTGATGGCCTCCAGGAACTCGGTGAGCAGGGCGGAGGGCAAGCTAGTTTCGCCCATGTAAATAAACGATAGCATACTCTCGAGCAGCTCGCCGCGAATGTCGGGCAGGATGACGGTGGCCTCCTGGCCAGCGGGCAAGTCGACTAGCAGATTGCGCATCAGATCGCTGCACGTACTTAGCACGAATAGATGGGCACGCACACTGATTCCGTCTTTGGCCACCAGCAGGACCTCGCAGCTTTGATTGTTGCTTTGCTGATGCAGCAGAACGCGCTGGATATCCATTATTGTGTTCGAGTGGCCCATCCATTTAAGGTGATTCTGTGGAAAGATTAGTGAAATTCGGATATAAACAAACCAGTCGATGTTTGTTTATGCATTTGTTCCAAAAACCATTACCATTTTCGTTTGTTGTGTTTTATTTTCCAAAAATCTGTTTCTATTCTATTCCAGAGCTGACAGCGAAACGCGACGAAAATGAAGAGCATCAGGGTTGTCTAATGCGATGAATATTGTAGATGCGCCTGCGATTTAAATTTATATTTTCAGTAGAAAATATAAATTACGCTAAGTAAAAAAATAGCTATACACATTTATTCAATAGCAAAATAAATTTGCAGCGTCCCATAACTTAAATAATGATGCGCATAAAAATACTGCAAATTGATGGCAACACTAAACGCGCTTAATTTACGCTTGGTGGTTCATTTCAGCTGTACCCTGAACTGAACATGTTGTTTGTTTTGTTTTGCGTCTTTCAGCTTTATATTGGATATTATATGTGTAACAAAGCACACAATTTAACGTACGAATCTAAACTTTGTTAGTTTTATCAATTTATTATAAGAAAAAAATTTTTTGATTACGGGCAGACTGTTGCTACTTTGTCCGCTTGGTATTTAATTAAAGTAGTGTGGACACACTGATCAATTACTTGAGAAACGGACGTTACTAACGTTACAAACGAGTTACAAACGAATTCAAAAGTATCTTAATGATACCTAAAGTTTATAGTTCTGTATTCTCTTTAGAGGAAATCAGAACAGACAACAACAGCCGACTGACAAGCAAGCAGCAGCATCTTAACATCTATACATAAAACATTGACGCTAATCATTGTTTAGGATTCGCACATTTTAATTGGTTACAAAATTATTGACTTATATTATACTTAATCTTCACGCTTTCTTTCATACATTTTTAAATTTAAATAAAAGATATATACATAAATCCAAACGATGGAACACCGAAATATCAGATCAAAATTGAACATAAAATTATTGAGCAACGAACCAGTTCACTAAATAATATCAGTTTACACAACACTGGTTCTTTGACGTTTTGTTATTACATAAACTGTCAAATATTGTGCAGATAATTGGATTTGTACTCTCATATTTAGCTTAATCGAGCGTATGGCCGCAATAATTAGAAATCTGGGTGCCAGAATTGCTTCCGCCGCTTTGACGGCCAGGCATGGTAACTACCAATCATCCGCATATGTATAAAAACAATACACATCTATTACATATTCCTTACATAGTGGTACCCGCTGGAACAGCTGCGCTGCGTTTGTCCAGCACTGCGGCCGTCGATGCCAAAGCCCCCGAGAAACGTAAGTAGTCCGCACGGAACAAACCGCAAGTGGGAGTAACATAATTTCTGTTTGGCAGCCACTGTACGCAAACCGGACGCAGCTGCTCGCACCAGTCTCTCCGATTTTGGTCGCTATGTTGCCGAGTGCATGCCCAAGTACGTGCAAAAGGTGCAATTGACCTCAGGGATGAGCTGGAGGTGCTCATTGCGCCCGAGGGCATTGTGCCAGTGTTGCAGTTCCTCAAGGATCATCACCAGGCACAGTTTACCAATTTAATCGACATTGCCGGCATGGATGTGCCGTGCCGCAAGCATCGTTTCGAGGTTATCTATAATTTGTTGTCGCTGCGCTTCAATGCTCGCATCCGAGTCAAGACCTACACGGATGAGCTGACCCCGCTGGACTCGGCCTGTGAGGTGCACAAGGCGGCCAATTGGTATGAGCGCGAGATTTGGGACATGTATGGTGTTTTCTTTGCCAACCATCCGGATTTGCGTCGCATCCTCACTGATTACGGTTTCGAGGGTCATCCACAGCGTCGCGACTTCCCATTGTCCGGCTATGTGGAGCTGCGTTACGATGATGAGAAGAAGCGCGTCGTCTGCGAACCCTTGGAGTTGGCACAGGAATTCAGAAAGTTTGATCTATCGGCACCGTGGGAGCAGTTCCCCAATTTCCGCAATGCAAACCCACCAGCCGAGGTGGTGGAGCCAGCTAAGAAATAAGCGAACCGCATCAAATGCTTGCAGTTTGCCAAATGGTAATTAGATGAATAATAAATACATCAATAAAAACGATATGTAGAAATTGTAAATTTAAAAACAATGATTTATTGATAATCAACGGCACGCCGCACAAAGTTTAGTCCTTCATTCAGGCTTCGGGAGTCCGGTTCTAATAGTAAGAAAATAGACAATGTCAAGTTTTATAAAATATGCTTTTTGCCATTTAGAAATTGTTAGCCAATTTAGATTTTGGATTCATGTGTTTGTGTTTTACATGATATTCTTAAATTCTCATGAGCTGGTTAAAAAGTATATAGTATTTGTTTGTATACATCGAATTACAACATCAATATTTGAAATCGCATAAATTTCTATTCTAGAATTGAATTCATTAAAATGTTCTTAACTTGGTTTACATGGCATTACTTGAATTTTCTCTGCCGTACTTGCAATCCACATTTTGTACTCTTTTTATATTATAACCAGGCTGAACTGAACCGTATAGAAATGGCGACAATTTTATTTGATTTATCGTTTCGCATTTTACAAAATACTTATTAACATTCAAGTTTACATATGTGCTTGGATTAATGCGTATGACCACGATACATGCAGATGTATGGGTTTGTTTTTTTTTTCAAATTTTTTTATTTGTTTATTATTAATACACTTACAAAACAGTTATCAGCACAAAATTCAGTTTACCAGGTTATCCTATTGAAAAATCGTGCGCCTGCGCAGCGGTGCCTGGCCTTCTTCAATCCTAGTTGTTTGGCGGGAAGTTTATAAGTATGTAGTACTACTAATACAGTGATCGCTCGGAAATTTGCTATTCCAGATATTAGAAACGTCGTTTTTCACTACTGCTTTTAACACATTTAAATATTGTATTATTGAAAACTATGATATTTTGTTGTATATAATTCATTACATTTAAAGCATTGTATATTACATTCATTAATCTTTCATATTTGCGGAAATTAAAGTTATTGGCGAATTAGATTCATTTGTAGGACCAAAGTGTTCCAACTTTCCAAGCGAACACTGTATGTACAAATATACCTTAAAAGTTGATTATTATTTTCTTGTTGATTCGAGCTTGATTATTTGTACACACTATATAGCTGCACCGCTGATGCTTTATTATTATATCTTGATTTTTTTTGTATTTTCGCTTCTCCAATTTGTACAAGAATATACATACACATATGCGTAGGTACGTAACAATAATTTTACATTTACATACATAGCTCGGTTACGATTAGTGTTTTTTTTTTGAAAAATGTGTTAGCACAAACATACATGTTTGCGTTTTTTTTATGTATGTACATATGTACTTTACATGACTGCGCCCAAATTGGCGCAGTTACAAAACAAATTTTGGGTGGCGCTTGAAGCGCGCTCGCGTGAGCAGTCCTTGTGCTGGCGGCACTTAATCCGTCCAGGACAGTGGGATTGCGACAAATGAAAAATTTCGATGCAGGATGACAAGTGTGCGAGTGTGAGCCTTGAATGGCGATCGCACATCGCACACTTCCTGGCGACAAACAACAAATTCGACAGGACGCCCATTTTGTGGGGGAATGGTCCGTCGTGCCACAAATACAAATGTTTAAAGCCACAAAGAGCACTCGATTCCACGGTGCATCGGCTTATATCGATTCGGTTTTCGTGTAGAGCCGAGATGTGCCACCAGTGGACGCATAGGCGGAGCTGGTGCCTTTGCTGCTGCTGTTGGCCTGGCCGTCGCTGCTGCTCGTGGCGGCGGCGGCGGCTGCCTCGTTATTGAGCCGCTCGTGGTACTCCTGGAAGCACGGCACAATGCATAAATTCGTTTGACACTCGGGACAGTGGTATTTCGTTTTGCGGCGCAAAATGCGACCATGTCCATCGATGGTATTCCAACAGAAATTGCAGCCCAGCGCTGGACCTGGTCGTATGACCGGACAATGACTAGAACGTGGATTCTCCAAGGTAATGATCTCACGTTGGGTCTGCAATGCAAATGTACATGTGTAAAGAACAAATATATATGTATGGTTGGATTGCCTGGACGTACCTGTGGTGAAGACACCGAGCGCTGCAGCTCCTCGTTCTTCACGCGCAGCGTGGGCAAATGCTCAAATGAACTGCTCGTCGTCGTCTGGCCGGGATGCAGATGAATGTTGCTGCTGCTGCTGCTACTGCCAGTCGACTTGGAGCTACGCAACTTGTTGCCACCTCCACCTCCAGCGCCACCATTCGCTGTCTCGACCTTGGCGCTGCTGCGCTCCACAATGTGCGAGAGCGGTGAGTACGGCGAGCGGCGTTCCGGAATGGGCGACGGCTCCGTGCTGCCGCCGTATGTGGGCGAGAACGGCTGGCGACTGCCGCTGCTGCTGTTGTGGCCAGCCGGTGGCGACGTCACCACCGACACCGGCGTGCCACCTGAGTTAGTGGGCGTGGCCGCCGTCTCACTCGAGGAGGCGGTGCAGGTGACGACGCGCGTCGGCACCAAGTACTGCGACGAGCCGGCTGGCGGCGGCGAGCCGGAGGCATAAATGGCCTCGGGCAGCGAGATATGGTGTGGATGATGCAGTGGCGCTGGCGGCACATAGCCGGCATTGCTGCCCGACAGCGGATGCGAGTATTGCCGATGCAATGGCGCAAATGGATTTGTGCCCGTCATGCTGCCGGTGGCGTGCAGCGAGTGCTGGCGCGGCAGCAGCGGATCCGAGTGCTGCTTAATCAGATATGGTGTGCTGGGCGGTACGCTTAACAGATGCGGTGTCGGCGATGCCAGACTAGGCGCCGGCTCAGACGCGTGCCGCTCAATTCGAGGTGGTACCGTCAACAGATGATGATGATGCTGCTGCTGTTGCTGCTGATGGTGATGAGCGACCTGGTGATGATGGTGCGTCGAGTAGTCCCTGGCCATGACGCTGGTCGTGCCCGCCGCATTGAACGGATCAAAGTCCAGCGTCGTCGCAGCCGTATCCGGCGATATCTGATTGGTGGACGACAGACTATCGCTGTCCCGTTTCACGCGCGGCTGTCGCGTCAGCACGCGATTCCTCTTCGAGCCCATCACAACCGGCGACTGAGTGGTCTGCAGATCGGTTGCCGTCTCCGTTTCGCTCGGCGTCCGCTCAAAGCTGCCGCTGCTGCTGCTGGTGCCCTGGCTGTGGCTGATGGCCAGCGCCGGATGATGCTGGCTGACATGCGCCGGACTGGGCTCTGCAAAGACAATAATTGATTGAGTTATTAAATGCATAAATTAGATCTTAGATCTTAATATCACAAAGATTTAGTCATGACTAGATGATGGGTTTTGTTTTTTTGTTTTAATTTTATTCGTTTCTTGCACATCGAAGCCTAGAATCTAAAAGGTTCGTTTCGTTAGTTACATTGTATCGTACATAATTTTTGCGTAACTTATTTTACAGTCGTTTTTTTCATTTACTACCGCTGACTAATAGTACAGTAATTGTAAATAATTAAATATATATATAACTGTATATGTTAAACACGCAATTGTAGGAAACAGAGTTAGTCATAATTATTGTTAATGCTATTTTTTTGTTGTTGTTGTTTGCGTTGTTTTTGATGAATTCGTATTTGTTGTTGTTGTTGCTGCTGTTGGCGTGTGTAAGATCTATGCATCTAGTTGTAGGAATTAAAATGCATTACCAAAGTTTTTTTTACGTTTACAATTACAAATGACTTCTAACAAATCACGCTTAGTTTTTAGTTTGCCTTGCGACAGACAATATAAAAAGTTTTCTATTTATTACATACATATTTATAAGTATTTGATTTTATTGTTGTATATATCTATATATATATATATATGTATTGTATTAAAAACACACTATTCTTATTCGTTTTTTTCCATTACTTTCTGCAGTCTCCATTTAGGATTTTGGGTGGTTACGAGTTATCTTAGTTTTGTATATTGCATATGGCTTGCCCATTTAGTCCTATTTTTATCGTATGCGTATGGCTCTCCATATTATAGTATGTATAATATGTAATGTACATGGAATATGTACAAGAAATGAATCCCAAAATCATCAAAAACAAGAATCCCTTTAAGATATGTCTAGTATGTGTGTTAATTGCACTCCAAAAGCAAAAGAACAAATAGGACAGAAACATGTGTATATAGTATGTACGATCCGTGTGAACAAAACAGAATATACATATATATTTCGGTAGAATTGATCTATTTTGCAACAGAAAATATAATTGGAATATTATTTTGCAATGAGCTTGGATCATTTAGCGGTAAATACAGTCTCTGGATAAGTTGTTTGCTGCCATATGAGTCAAGAAAATAAAATCCATCCCAAAATCGAAAATACAAAATGAACGCGTACATTTACAAATATATATATATATTGGTACGTACATACACATATATCATACAATTATTGAGTCGGCTTAATTAAATATTTGATGGTTAAATTCTCTTATGGTTTATTTTATACGGATTATAACACTATCCGTTTAACGACAGAAGATCCTTCGTCCCCCCAAACTAGATACAAACACATCCATATCAACTAAAACGGTTTGGCCTTGAACTGTACACAAATATATAGTATATATATATATATACGGATATATATAATCAGTTATACGAGTTAGAATGTATACGTAATAGAGGGTTGCTTTTGTAACACGAGTGCCGGGATTCAAAGGAAGGGGGATTTGTTTTACATTGATGAAAAATAATTAGGCCGTTTTTTAAGTAGTTTATATTTAAAAGTTTGTATATACATACTAGCTAAGTCGATACATAAATCATTTGCTTTTTGATGATTTAACACTAATAAAAATTGTATATAAATTTATGTACAAAATACAAGTTGTTGGGGGTAAACATATACACAAGTACTGTACTACCGATTCCTTAGTTAACAATGGTAAAAATAATGTTCGACTCGAAACATGTAGCTTAAGGAATTAAGTTCTATAAATTATTACATACATATGTGGTTGTGTGTATTATCGGCACATCTGCTTAAGATTAGGGACACACTACATCCTAGTGGGTTCTGCCGCATATATCCATTGCCTGACATCAGCTATATAATATACGCCATACCCCCTATTTGCGATTTGCGTTGCCTTATATCTGTATAGTTCACTAGTAGCTGCCGTTGCTCCTAATACCTGTATCGAGAGTTACACTTTGCACGACTGCGCCTGGGTAGGATGTGGATGTGGGTGTGGGAGAGGGAGGAGTTCGGGGCGCTTAGGATTTATCTAAGTATTGCAGGCCAGTGTTAGCCAGCGGCGCAAGCGAACTGGCAATCAGTGGTGGTGGTGGTGGTGGCGGCGGCAGCGGGGCTGGTTGTTGTTGTGGCGCCGCCACAGTTACAAAATTATTGAAAAGAAACGCAGTAGCCGCTGCGCTATGCGCAGTGCCCATTGCTGAGACCGAGACGGGCACGGCTGATATGCTCATTGGTTCGGGATCGCTGCTGGTGGCCATCACAGCGGCCGCCTGCAGCAACTGGGCTGCTCCCGGTCCTGGCCCGTGCGCAGACTCACCGCCAACGCCGCCGCTCAGTGGGTCAACCTGCAGAGGCATCACACCGGCCGCGGCGGCGGCAGCCACAGCGCCCATATGATTAGAAATCGTATTCTATATTGAGTTGAAGTTAATACTCTGTAGATTCATTGCCGCGGCCGGATTCACATTGATCGTGCCCGCGCCCGAGGCAGCGGCAGCTGCACCAGCCCCCGTCGCATCGATATACCGCCGCGACATGGTGTGCACACTGGTCGGCGAGTCCATGTAGCGCGCATCGAAGAGGCTCATAACGCCGATGGCTGGATGCGTGTTGGCGCCACCAGCTGTGCTGGCCGCTGCGGTGCCGGCATGATGCGGCGTGCACATTAGCGATGGCGCCGGTGTCTCCGTCTGCGGCGGAATCTGCATATTGAGCGCCGCAGTTTGAGCTGCGGCAACTGCCGCAGCGGTCAGATGATCATATGTTTCGTTGGTCGTGTCGTCGCCGGGATTTGTCGATGGTGTCGGCGAGGGCGATAGATTGGGCTCCTGTTTAACCACGCGCGCCTTTATGCTGGGCCGCGACACTGGGTAGCCGCGCTTCTTGTACTCCAGCCAGAGCGTGCGATTGTTTACGCCGTACAGGCGAGCCGCCTTGCAGAATCCGATGCCACCGGTGCGCACTGCCTCCAGAGCCCTGATGAAATTCTCATCGCCCTGCGGATTGACGGAACGCTTGCGCTTGACCACTTGATTGCCAGCGCCGGCGCCGCCGCCACTACTGCTATTGCCGCCACCGCCGCCAGCGCTGCCCGCACTTCCGCCCGCGCTACTTCCGCCACCGCCGCCGCCGACGCCCGAGTGCACAGGCGATTGGGTGGGCGTCGGGCCCTGACTGTAGACGGACTGCACCATATTGGACTCGTTGGGCGATGTCGGGGACAGATTTTGTGCGGCCGTTGCATAACCGCTGACCAGATTATTCACGGATATGATTTGCGGCGAGTACGCCTGACCAGCTGCGGCGCCCTGCTGCTGCTGCTGTTGTTGCTGCTGCTGCTGGTAGTGCAACTGCTGCAGATGCTGCTGTTGCTGCTGCTGCGTGGCCTGCTGCTGGGCTTCGTGCTGCTGCTGCTGTTGTTGGCGCTGATCGTTGGCTGTGCCGGCACCGGCACCGACGCCGGCGCTGCTATTTGCGCCGCTGTTTTGATTGCCGTTGCCGTTGCCATTGCCAATCAAGTTGGACTGGCAGGCGGGCATCGAGAAGCGCGAATAGTTTGAATCGACAACTGTCCATTGCAGACCTGGGAAGGGGAGAGAGAGAGAGAGAGACAGGCGTAAGATTGGTTTTGTCTTTAGTACGGGGTTTGAAATTGAAAAAAGTTACTCTCTATACAATTTACTCTCAATTTGTTTCATTTTATTGTTTAAGGTGGACACGGGGCTCTTCATTTGGCCAAGATTTGAGTTTTTTGTTGGAAATACGGGCAAACCATTGGACAAACAGGCATAGTATAGTAAGTAGTTTACATAGTAGAATGGTATTTGGTATCGGTATCGAGTAGTAGAAAGATTGCTAATGCTAAATCATTATCATTCGAAAACCGCTCTTCAAAATGCTTCCCCACAAAAAAAAAAAAATAGATAGATAAACAAAAAATAAATTGGCAAACAAAAGAGTTTAGTAATCAAATCGACAAAATAGAAATCAAATTTAAATCAGTAAAATACAGTTATATAGTTTTGGACGCTGTGCTAGCTCTCTCCCATTCCCAAGTTCAGGTAGGATTTCGTTTTTGAATAGAATACACAATAGTAGTTAATTATATATACATATGTACATACAAATGCATTAATTTCATGTAACACAATTATTTTATCGCACTTAATCGGTAAACGGTAGTCTATATGCTTATGTTTTTTTTTTAATATTCATATTCATATTTAGCTTTAGCATTCATTTCTCCAAGCGCTTTGCATCGCACTTAAATTGTTTGAACGTGTGTGTGTGTTGAGGTGTGTGTGTGCGTGTGTAAGTGTCTGTGTGCAAATATGGAATGCGTGACATATGAATGAGCGATAGCAGATTAAGAACAAGAGTAGTAGCTACATTCGAGCCAAATCGTTAGAATGAAATAATGATAATGATAGCAAAATCAACAATAAACACAAAAAACGTTGGGACCAAGTAGACATCCTGATGCCAAATAGAAAGTAACAACCCCTCAATGAAGCATGATCGATCTGATGTATGATTTTATGTAACAGTGTATATTTTTTTTATAGCGCAGCAGTTTTTTGTATCTTGAGCAGTGCCAAGGCACATTTAAAATGAATCGCACAGTTTGCATATTCAACTCAAAAGTTGTCTAATGAGTTTTACTATTTTATCATGAATATTAAAGAAACTTTTTGAATTTTCAAACGTTGTAGTAATTGTTAATCAAGTTGCTTCGGTTTTATTTGTTGTGCTCTGAACTTTGTCGAGTGTGCTCTTTAAATTAATTACTCTCTACTATAAATAACTTTTGAGCTGCTGTTGTGCGATTCATTCTTAGCAAGAGTACACTGTACATTTATTTGAAGCATTTTTGCTGAACTTACCCGAGTGCGACGATTGTGAATTGGGCGCGTCGTGTTCCGATGGTGTCGTGGTCCCAGAAATGTCCAGAGGCATCGATTGATTCACACCGCCGATATCAACTTCGGGCTTCTGCACGACGAGCAATAACCGATGGGAGATAG
This sequence comes from Drosophila flavopinicola, assembly GCA_035042425.1. NCBI lineage: Eukaryota > Metazoa > Arthropoda > Insecta > Diptera > Drosophilidae > Drosophila > Drosophila flavopinicola. Next base: position 13,005,490 of record JAWNLL010000452.1, on the reverse strand, counting down.
GAATTTCAGTAAAATGTTCGCAAATAGATATAAGATTAACGTGACCAATTTCATTACAATTTGCATATGTATGTGTCCGTGAGCGTCGTCCAGATCCGAGTCCTGCGGCTGTTGCTCTAGCTCAGCGCTTGCCGACTCCTTCAACAGCTTGGCGGCATGCATCGAGTGCCCCGCGAGGCTGCCTAATGCGGCAGTTGAGTTTCCCGCACCACCGCCAAAGGACATTTGACTCATCTGGGCCAGACTCAAACCAGCAGCGCTGCCACGGCGCTAGCCGCATCCAGGGAGCTGCTGTGCTGCTCCTCTGAATTGTTGCGTTCACCAGAACCTGTACAGTGCACAAATACAAGTAAATGAGTAACATTTCTACAATATAGCTCCACTCTATGCACGATGCTTTACCCAAGTCGCACTCACCGTTATTCGAGGATTTACGCAAGCGCTTGCGCCGCGTGGCAGGCGAGGTGCCCGCACTTAGCGGCGATGGCGTTCGCCTCAGCTGATGGTGATGCGTTTGCGAACCCTGCGCTTGGCTGCCTCCCTGCTGCTGCTGTTGGTGCTGTTGTGCCTGATGGTGATGATGGTGATGATGCTGTTGTTGCTGCTGTTGTTGCTGCTGCTGTTGTTGCTGCTGCTGCTGTTGTTGCTGTTGCGCCTGCTGCTGTTGTTGTTGCTGCTGCGCCTGCTGTTGCTGCTGCAGTTGTTGCTGCAACTGCTGCTGATGATGCTGCTGAAACTGCTGCGCCTCGCTGCTGCTCCAGAGTGAATCGCCAGCACTGCTGCTGCCGCTAGCTGCACCAAGACTGGACGCCGCAGCACCAGTATTAGTGCCGGCCACATTGGCGCCCGCCTGACCGAGCAGCTCGGTGGCCTCGCTGGAGGATTTGCTGTCGGACTTGGTGAGGTTGGCCGGATCCGTGGGCATTTCGGCAAGGCCCTTGATCTTGAGCATCTCGGCCGTTTTGAGTATGTGCGGCAGCTGCTCCTGCGACACATTCACCTCGCCGTAGTACATGAAATCCACCATCGTCTTGAGATCATCGTACTGCACGTCCTTCAGTATGACAATCGGATGCTGGCACGGATTCGTCGTAAAAGTGCCTGTTGGTAGACGATACATTAAACATGCTAACTTGAACGATCGGGAGCTGGGAGTTGGACTTACCTGAAAGTACGAGCTGCAGGCGGAGAGCACAATTTTATGGGCCTGCAGCTGGCGGCCCTCCGCGGCGAGCGTGACATCCACTAGCGTCCCATTGTGCAGCAGGGACGAGCACACCGATATGAAGTTGGGCTGGTGATTGTTCCAGCGCAGGCAGAACTGCTGCACAGACATTGTCAGCGTCAGCGTCGACTACGCAAACAACAGCAAGCGATGCTGTTGCCGCTGCCGCGTACTTTGTCTCGCGGCAGCAACAACAATGTGGTCGAAATACCAAAGCAAATGAGCCAACAACAATGCTTTCAATTCCAAAACGTAATGACGAAAACGAAACGCTGATAACAACACTTTTTTTATCGCCTATTGATTTGTGTGTTTCTCCGTTGCTGTTGTTGTTATTGTTCCTTTTTGCTTTAATTAAAATTTATGTACAATATTATTTTCGGGGGCGCCTTCAAGTGATGTGGTTGTTGCTGCTGTTCGCGTCGTTGTCTGTATGTATGTACACTGTACATACATACATATGTAGGTATGAACTTTTGCGTTTGGCGGCGGTTTCTATGCCGCACCGTTATACACATACACAGATGCACACATCTTATGTGCTGCTGAAATGGGAATGCGAATTAAAATATTATAAGTGTGTACACATTTATATTATTGTACATATACATTTATTTGATAAGAGCAATATTAAAATTTGTTTGGTTTAACTATGTCGTCTTCCTCTTCATCGTTTTCCGTTTAGTATTGGAAGTTATCTCTGCTTGCCTACGCGCGCACTCTTTCGCTCTTTTTCTTTCTGTATCACAGGCTGCGCCGCGCTCGCTCGTGCTGCTTACAACAACAAAACAGCAGTGGCAACAACAGCAAAATACCTATGTATATGTATATATGTGTGTAATTATACAGTCGCGAATAGCATACACACGGACACGTAAACACTCATACATACACATATCTACTGGCAGATGCTCGGAAATTTAACAGAAGTCTGTGTACTGTTTTTTTTCTTTCGGCTGCCTTAAGTTTTATTTTTAATAAAAACGTAACGAAATCTAATACATAGGCTTCATGTCTCTGATGTGTGCGCTAGGGAGACCTTGAATTTTCTTTGATTGTTATGACGTAATTAGCGCGTCTGGCCCTCTGCCTCTGCCGCAGGCACGACCACGACCGACGTCGTTGTACTAATCGCTGCTTCGTTTATTCATCGTATTGACATTTTCAGCAGCCTTTATTTAGCTATATACATATGTACATACACACGTAGATGTGCATATGTCGCGCGTTTTTATTTATAATTGTTTTCAATTACATACGTGTATGCCTATTAAGCTAAGAACATTGTCAATTTATTTTTTTTTTATTTCCGTGGGTTAAGGGGGAGGTTTTATTATTTTGCACAAAAGAAAACACGGCGAGAAGTAGAAAGTCCAAAAACAAAATGGCGCGCTTGTAAGAAAAATTGCTCGTTTGCAAAAGCTTGCGAAGTCTAGCTAAACACATTATATTTCATATAATACTTATGCATTACACGTTTGCACTATTCTATTTTCACATTGTGAATACTTTGCATTATTTAGGTTACGTTTAAATTAATTATGGAAGTAATGCAATTCTTACGTTTTACTTCTTTATTCTTTTATTGCGATATCAGGCCTGATAATCAGGGTTGCTTTGTAGAACTGGAAGCATTTAATATTCCTATCGATAGGTCCACATGAATGTTGCTCATCGATAGATTCATATTCGATAGTTCTAGCTATATATTGCATATATCAGAACCGTGTTGCCACGAAAAATTTTATATTTGGCCTAACGTAATTGACATGTTTTATTTTGATTCTTTTGAATACCAAGCGAATTTTAATATGGTATTGAGCAATGCCAAGTAATAGCTGAATACCCTTATTGCTAGGCAGAATGATAATAATAGATTTTATCGAGTATATCGAGTGAAGGCATTATCGGCGAATTTCCAGTCATTCTCATGGGATACAAGTGTTGGTAGACGATTGTGTGTGATGCATTTCGATAAAAGTGTAAGATGAGTTACGCGGGAACTAGTGCTTTATTTAAAATTGTTATCAGTTTATGTTTGTAGATTTGGCTATGAATCGTTTAAGTGCAATTTAGTTAAAAATTTATGAAAATCAAAATGTGTGGGAATGTTTGTTATAATTTAAAATGCATAACTTAAGACATGTTGTATGTTTCAAACATGGAACTTTTTAAAATCTATTAAGAAACCCTTCCGAAACAAACTCCCATTACTATGTCATAAGCATATCTCTTTTTCAATTCAGAGAACATTTCCACTAGATTAATTTTAAATTATCAGATTTTCTGTTAAGCTTTAAGTTGTTAAATGGTCGGCTTAGACAACGCTCGTTAATTTAAAATTTCTCTATTATTTTTCTGAGTGTAGGCATTGGTACTTTTTACTGGTATCTATAGCTCCTACCATATGAGGCATCGAAATGTGTCATTTACTTTGTACAAAGCAAAGCAAACCCAATAGGCATTGTTATTGAAGCTCAACGATAAACGCATTTGTATTGATGAATAGGGCTGAGCTGTATTGATAATCGGCCAAGAGTTACGACCTTTGGTAAATGGAATAAATATGCATCTTTTTATGCGTAAGACAAAAAGCATCGAATCGAGTAAAGCTCAAATACTACGCTATTTGTTATTAGCACAAATCTGCGACTGCAGTGAGAAACGTACGTAAAATGCGGTCAGATTCATATTTACGATGCGTAAATTAATAATTCCGTGTCATAAAAAAATACATATATATTTTAATATGCATATTTAGCATAGAGCCCTTGCGTTGTAGTAGGTGTAGGTCACACTTCCAGCTAAATCTGTTATAAAAGTCACGTCTACGCAGATTTCAACATCAGTATCAACTGCAATACCAAACTGTGCAATACGACAAGCTCAAAAATCAACAGCAAAATGTACAAAACTGTAAGTCTTAACTATATTAGATATATGCTAAGTTATAATCAAAACTCACATCATCTTTTTTCAGAGCCTTATCCTGGCAGCAATCTGCTTGATAGCCAGCTGCCGTGCAGTCGATGAGTCGGATGCGGTTATCACCAAGTACAAGAGTCAGATCAATGAGGATGGCAGCTACAGCTATGAGTATGGTACCTCAAACAATATTCAGGCAGCGGAGACAGGAGTGGGTAGTTCGTATGCCGCAGGATCTGTGCAATATACAGCGCCTGATGGACAGCCCATACATCTGGAGTATACGGCCGATGTGAATGGCTATCAGCCCAAAGGCGATCATTTGCCAACACCTCCGCCCATTCCGGACTACATTTTGAGGGCTTTGGAATACATTGAGGCACATCCATTCACAAGAATTCAGCTCAAGAAATGAGTTTGTAGCGCAGAGTTTAGCATATTTTAAGTTTAAGATAATAAATGATAGTTCAATTTGTTGAAATTGTTTGTTTTAATTTGTTTGGCAGGTAAGAATGTTGCCTGTACAGGTAAATAAAATACTACTCCTCAACTAGTACATTTGGAGCTGACAACATTGGCAACAGCAGTCGCTGCCATCAGGCCATTGTCTTTTGGCCAGATGCTGCTCGGCCGTTACCTGTTTTGATGTTAATCAAATGCAAAAGCAAGCGTTATACTTATTCAGCGTGGACACAGACAAAAGACAACGGACAACAGACAACGGACAAACGACTTGAAGGTGGTAAATATTTGCGAGTCTAGTAGATTTTATCAAGAGCTGCTGATTATAACGCAAATTGATGGCCGGACGGACAGGGCTAACGAATTTCTTTAATTACGTCGCTGTAAATTGATTTAAATTCAAGTTGAGTGCTTGTAACTGAAGGCAATAATTGAAGTGGACTGGATTTAAATGCCAAATCAATCTGATGCGCAAATCTTGTACAAAATAACTTGCCCCATGGGGATTGGCTGAGTCTTAAGTAAGGGATTGGATGTCTATGCCGATGGACTAGGAAGGACTAGCCTGAAAACCTCTGGCTTCCCATACACATCATTTTATAAACAACTTTGCTGCATAGCCTCATTATTAAAACGCATTTTGCTCAAATACCTGGTAGTATTTAAGTTTTTAAAATGTGTAACAGCAAGCATTGCATACTTTTAGGATTTTAAAATAAATACAGTTTAATCTTGTTATGCTTGAAATGCCCTTCTAAGACTTTAACCTCTCAGAACTTTGCCAAAACTGAACCGATTTTTAAGTTGCCAGTTTGTTCATGGTGTTTCCTCAACTTTTATTCTACATTTAAGTTTTTAAAATTTTTTAAGATTTAATTTTTTTTAATTTTTATCCGAAAAAATAGTTTTACTGTTTTAAAAAAATTTTTTTTTTCAAAAAAATTGAATTGCGAAACTTTACTTTTAGTGAAGCCAATAGGACTTAAGAGACTTAAAGTTCCTGAAAATGCATTTTAAACATTAAGAGTTCCCATAATCAAGTTTGACCTACAAATTCTTACACCTAAGCTAGAACTAGCACATTTAAACCAATAATTAACAAATATTTAGAATGTGGAATATTACAGATGTCGTTTCCCATAAAAACTTACCTGCTGCCCACATATGAGTTCTTTTCCAACATAAGTTCACTTGTATGTTTGTAAAAGTTTTCAAAGGGAAGCCAAAAAGGCAACGCAATTCAGTTTTAAATCGTGGGCGAAGAGCAAAGCACTTTAGATTCATTTGTCTTTGTAATCTGTATAAAGTATATTTCTGAGAATTGTATACTTGAATAAAGATAGAATAAACATTGACTTAAAGCATCCTTCTGTTGAAATATAAATAGCGGCTCTCCGTAATATATTTTAAGGCTGATATTAGTTCGTAATCCTTGTGGTTTGATTTATCTATTGACTTATGAGTCTGCTAAATGGCTCATTAAAATCCTTAACAATTAAATGAAGAGCTTGTTAGCCACTGTTCCAAATTATAAAGATTGCAGTTACAGTTTAAGTAGATACTTCACATCACGTTTCTTTATTTCAAAACATACAAATTAAAAAGCTTTCAAAAGGCTAATGGCTGGAAGGAGTTTTCAACTCTTAACCGGCGAACTTCCTGAAGACCGAGGTCTGGCGGACATTGCTGAACTGACGCTGCTGCTGCTGGGGCGCCTCCTCGTATTGAGGGTGGGTGCGGATGTACTCCAAGGACTTGAGGATGGCAGCGGGAATTGGTGGTGGTGTAGGCAGATGGGCGCCCTGTGGCTGGTAGCCGTTCTCATCGGCCACATAGGTGATCTGCACCAGCTCACCCTCCGGCGAGTACCAGGAGTTGCCGCCGCTCACGGAGTGGCCGGCGAGTCCCTGCTCCTGGCCAGCGATGCCATTGGAGGTCTCGTATGAGTAGCGGTAGCTGCCATCGGGGCTGATATCGCTGTCGCTCTTGCCGGTGGCATAAGCATCGCTGCTCAGAGATGCGGCAGAGGCGCAGGCAATCAATGCGGTGGCAACAAGGAGCTGCAAGATTCAAGATTCAAGATATTGGAGATTCTTATTGTTGGCTGCAGCTGCTCCGAATGCGCCTGGTATACTTACGAAGCGGAACATCTTTAAGGCTGTGTGGAGACTGTGTGACTGACTTAGTTGTTGATTGCACACGAATTTATACTAAAAACCCATTCGATATTCTCAACACAAAAAGAAACAAAAAACCTGCTCGCAACTCAACAACTTGTACACTGATGTTCAGGAAATTAATCGAAATAAGCATAACAATAAAAGCAGCCAATCGCCGAAATTGGCCAAAAACCGGAGAATGTGTGTACGCATCAGCGGCGGCAGCCGTTTAGACGTCAAACCTCTCGTATTACCGCTGTGAGTGGGCTTGCCCCCCAAGCCGCCAAGTCACCAAGCCGCCAAGTCACCAAGTGGCCAAGTCACTAAATGGCCAAGTCGTCAAAGAGCCAAAATCGAAACTAAAAGCATCACCACATGCAGCAGTGTCAATGTCGAGCCCGGCCCGGCTCGACCCGCTGCTGGGCGGGATCGGGGAGGCGCTGCAGCCGGCACACCCAAAACTGAATTTGACTAAATTAATGTAGTACACACACACACACACATACGTGTGCTGCTATAAATATTTAGCATAATTTATGGTTTCAGTTAGCCGGCGCATGCTACAGTTTTTGGCCAGCGGTTTACTATTTCATTTCATTTCGATTTCCATTTCGATTGTCCGGTTTTGTTTTAGCAGCAATGTTATTTCACTTTTTATACCCTAAGCCCATTGAAAATGGGTAAAAAGGGCATAATGAAGTTGTGCAAAAGTATGTAACAGGCCTAAGGAAGCATCTCCGACCATATTAAGTATATATATATTCTTGATCAGTATCAACAGTCGAGTCAATCTAGCCATGTTCGTCTGTCTGCTGTCTGTCTGTCTGTCTGTATGAGCACGTGAATAACAGAGACTATCTGAGCTAGAGACTTGATTTTTGGAATATAAGTTCGCGTAGTCCGGGAACAGATCAAGTTTGTTTCATTTTATCAATAGCTCGACCCGTTCAAAAGTTATCGATAAATTTCGATTTCAAACCAGCGTTTTTGGGCCATAACTTTAAAGTTATAAGAGCTAACGGCATCAAATTTGGTATGTATACTCTCGAATAGCATACACATGTAAAATATATTTCACTTTTTAGATACCACCCTTCAATCTTTCCAAAAAAAATGACAATCCCTCCAAAACTATGAAGGTATGACCTTGCAATTTGGTTTGGCCACACATTTTATTGCCAATTTTGTGTCCAACAAATTTCAATAAAATCGGACAATAAACACAGAAGTTGTTTAAGGCTTAACTATCCATAGTGTGGGGCTGAGTGAAGAAGCAAGCTAACTGCTTTAACTGCTTGCACTGCTTGTACTGCTTGCAGCATGTGTGTGTTATAGGACTGGGTTCAGGGCATCTCCTAGTCGGGCACTCCCGACTAGAGCACTCCTACTTGTCCCGTAGTGCTGCTTTGCTGTGAACAGGCGCTAAATGTGTGCTCTTAACAAATTGGTCCATAACACTGGGTTAATTTAATGGCCAAAAGTAAGATATCAAAACAGGATTTACTCGTGTCCAAGTGTGGATTCCATCTAGATTTGTCTGCAACTTATACGGCTCACTTTGAATTTATTATAGTGGTGTTGATGTTTGATGAATTTGCTGATTAGCTAATTTGATTTGTAGGCCAGTTTTCTTGTTTTATGGCCGAGATGTTGTCAGAATCGATATTCAGTTTGAGACTATCCCAACAGACAGTATAAATAGAGCTGACATACTAAAATTGGCATATGCTTAAACAAATGATTTAACATGCACAACGCACTATAATTATATTGTTATTAGTTATTGTCAATCGGTTAGGAGACACAGACATAGCAACAAAAACTGATCAACTTATGCAAATGTTATATTCAAGCTGGCAAACAAGTTTACGAATGATTAAGTGACTTAAATTGTAGCCTGAATTTCAATATTTGGTTTAGTGTCGCAAATGCAAATGCAGAGCTGCCATAGTTCAAACAGATTATAAATATGATTCTCAAATAACGCGTGAATATTTATCGAGCTGTCTAAACAAACAAAATGCTAACACTAGCCAACAAATTTCAGATATTTTGCTACTTTCCTTTTTATTACAGAAATCTAAAGCATTTAACCTATTCAAACAAACTCAGTTGTTTGGCACTTTCAATAAATGCATAATTTATATGATCTTTTTATAGAAGAGAAGCCAAGCTTAATGTCTTTTTTATTGCATATTAGGCCACTATTAATATTAAACATATGAACTTAATGAAATACAAGAAGCCTAATAACTCCTTTTGCATATGAATACAAAAAACTTTGTTTAGGATACCATTTGCATTTGACATTTAGCATTTCAAATATGGCTCTGAGCGACTAGCTAACTAAACTAGTTTGGACTTCCGGGCTAGTCAAGTTGCAATAAACACTTACCTCATCCATTTTTATGGAGCTGCGAACTATATATGACGAAAAACTATCCCAATATACATAATTCTCTTTTTACAATGTATCGAAATTTGCATGCTAATTAATTAATTTTACGATTATGTTCGTCTATCGCTTTAGTAAGTCAACTAACAATGGCATTATTGAAATTCCAGATTCGGAATGGTATAATTGAATTTATAAATTGGGCATGAGTTAAATTGTTTAAATACAAATTGGAGAAGTTTATAAAAAAAGAATTAAAATAAAAATATATTTAGTAACTTCATTTTAGATTTACATTTGATGGAAAACGCCTCCCACATCTTTAATCTGAATATGTGGAGTTGCAATGCTGTTAACTTTAATAAAATAATAAACATTTATGTGTATTTTATGGAAGAAGTTGTTTATTTCCAAGCAGCTCAAAAATAAGCTCGTCAAACGTGATTATCCTGTCGATAGCTTAACGCTTCCAGAATGTTTATGTTAAAAGTGTAAGAGTAATGGGAAAAGCAACCTATGAGCGGGTTTCAATGAATAGCAACCTAGAAGAAGCGACCATGTCCTTGTCGCTGCTCCTGCTGCGGATGGGTGCGTATGTACTCCAGGGACCTCAGGATTGCCGCTGGAATTGGAGGCGGTGTGGGCAGATGAGCGCCCTGTGGGTGGAAGCCGTTCTCATCGGCAGTGTAGGTCAGCTGGATGAGCTGACCATCGGGAGCGTAGTAGGCGGATGAGCCGCTCGCATAGTGTCCGCCCACGCCCTGCTCCTGCTGTGCTATGCCATTGGAGGTCTGATACTGATAGACGTAGCTGCCGTCCTCCTTGATATCGTTCTTGAACTCACGCGTCTCCGCGCTGGCATCGAAGGAGTCGGGTCGTGCCTGGGCAACGGCCAGCAGAGCTACTACGGTCAGGATGAACTGAGGGCAGAAGATGGTTAGCTATTAAACTTGGATTGCCACAGATAGTTTTGTGCATAAACTCACGAATTTCATGTTGATGGCTGTGTGTTGTTTGTTGCTTTGCAGTCGATGCGAGAATGAGTGCTGCTGAAATGGAGTACCCGTCGTTTTATAGTCAGAGATTGCCAATTACCAGCAACGACAACTTTTATGGCGTTTAGCATTGAACCTGAAAAGACATCCAACATCCAACAGCCAACAACACATATTGGCGCAGCCCTGCTGCGAATATCACACATACGCATATCACACATACGCAGACGTGTACGAAATTGTTGGCAAGTGCGCCCATAAATTGTATAAATTGTACACTCATGCGGCTTTTGTTTTAGTAGTTGTTCCAACTTGTTGCCAGCTTTTTTTGGACCAAGTTCTGCAGACAAATTAAATTTTTGCGGCTGCTTGGCTTTATTATTCATTAACACCTTCCCCATTTGTGTCGTCAAGTTGATGCCAGTTTCTATGTGGCAAATAGTTGATGAATTATGTAGTGTATGTGATGTATAGTTTGTGATGACTCCGACGGGGCACACGCACACAATGTAATTATGTTGATGCAACAGAATGTTTTGCCAAGAAACATATATTATAAATCATATGCAAAAGTTTATTATAAATGATGCAGGAAACTTGAAAACTCGATTAAAATCGAGACGCATTCATTTATTACAAAATCACTGAGCATTCCCCACAACCCGAAAAAACCAAAGGTCCTGCTTTGAGCTTTTTAGCCTTCGACCTTGCCACAGCATGTGTCGACTTCTTCTTCTGGCCTGGCTAAAAATAATACGCATATGACAGGGATGGTCAAGTTTGTGTTATCTCTTGATGATAATACGCTTATTGATGGGCACTGAGGAAATGACTTCGTGTCTCACGAAGCTTCACGCACGAGAAGTCGTGTCTGAAAGTTATCAGTCAAACTAATTATAATTAGACTGTGCTAATTAGAAATTAAGCGGCTGACTAGTTTGAATATGCATTTGGGCATTAATTGCTTAGATATCATTTAATATGTTTGGCTTCCGTATAATATAATAAATATTAAGTCTAAGTCTGGAAATTTGTTCAAGGCAAATATTGATTTAATTCTTAAAATGGGTCTGGAACACATTTCTGCATGGTAAATATTAATTTTGTATAGGTGTATAATAAAATCTAAATTAAATGAGATCAATTACTTGGCATTAGCGATAATGAGCTACAATTATTATTATTTAGTTATCGGTTTGGCTGTAAAAGTATGTAGCTAAAATAGCAAAATTTCACTGAAAGGGAAATATTTTTATCATTCTATCTACAGTTGATCCTTGATCAGTAAGAGGTTTGAGATGTTTCTGTAGAAATAAGCTGTCTAAAAGTGTCTTATAATATTAAAACCCATCTTATTTTTAGAGATTGTATTACAGTTTCGCTTTCACATATGAACAAATAATCATTCATAAGAGTTCTTAGCAACAAAATGTTCTAGTAAGCCCATACTTTCCCAAATATATACCACTGTGGGTCAAATCTTGTACAATATGCTCATCGGCGTGAGTCCAGTGGTGCATCACTAGTGCGAATGAACCGCCAAAAGGAAAGCAACGAAATAAGCAACAGCTACATGCTGTTCCATTTATAAGATTTGTGAATGCTTTTTATAAATACTCGTCTTCGCACATGGACGACAGGCGGTCGGTCGGAGAGTCAAGACCAAGACGGCCAGAGTTGGCTTTGGCGGCAACGTAATCTCTCCCTCTCTCCATCTCTCTCTCTGTCTCTCTCTCTGTATTTGTTCGCCTTTTGTTTTGTTTTGTCGGAACCGGCTGTTCGGGCCCAATTGGTCGGCTGCTGTCTGCTGCTTGGCTGACTTTAAATGAAAGAAGAAAAACTTGTTACGATTCTCAGGCACTTCCTTGCCTCCTAAGTGGCTTCCGCTGCATCAACTCGACTGCCTGCCTGCCTGGCCTGTATTTTGTATTGCCCATCAATCCGTCTTGTGTTTTTTTTCGGGCGAGCATTAAACTCAGCTAAAAAGGAGCACTTGCCACACGTTGCTGGGCAAAATAATTGACCTAAATATTGTGGTTGCGACAAGTCTCAAGTCTCAAGGTCATGGATAGCCAGCAACTTATCAGTTTTGTATTTTATTTAAGGTGCTCGCACTTTCAATTCTCATCCGCTGATCGTCATAAAAGTCTATGTTGCCTACAGTTTAAGTCTTGGCATTTGAATATTTCAATTTGATTGGAGTTTCTGCTCCACATTTGGTCATTTGGTCAGCCGATGCATGTCTTATAACATTAAGACTTAATTTATGGCTATTCATTAGCTCAGTTCCATTGTTGTTTTCGGCCATAGATATTAGTTTGTTGAGTATTGCCGATATAACTTTATCCAGCTCATTGCCGTTGACAGCTTTCACAGGGGCTTGGGTTTGTGTGGGCTTATATGGGCCACAATGTCAACTACTTTCAAAAAATCGGGGCATTCTAACGCTGACCTTGACATGAAGGACAAAACCCGAACATTTGCCATTAATTGCTGTTGTTTATTTACAAAATTACAAAGTCGCACCTTTCGCATTTGTCTTTTCTTTTGAAAATCTGGTTTTCGAAAGCACATATGAGTTGGAGTTAAATTTGTCAATGGTCATAAACATTTTATAATAACAGTAAAGCATCTTTTGTATGCTGTGTATGATTGTGGGAACGTGATATACGTTATATATAGATTTACATATGTATATTGTCACGTGCTTTTAAACAGCCGGTAGAAATAAGTTTTTGTTGTATGTATGTGTTGAGTTTAGTGAACTGGTTATCTAATAGATAGTATATAGAATACATATATGCATATTCGTATTTACATATTTGGTATATCTTTACATACATTTTGTAAGTATATTTTCAATGACATAACAATAACAAAAAGATTTGCTGCTTAAAATAAAACATTTTCTTGTAGTCATAAACAAAATCTTTTATTTTAACTACTAAAAAATATAATATCTATTTTCAATCAAACTACGCCCAACCCTAGTCCAAGCTGAACCGCTCCTGACTTAAACAAAGCGATCAACATAGCAACAACAAATTAAACAAGTAGGGAGAATTATCTTCGTCGTGTTGAAGATTTTATACTCTTTCCAGTAAATGGACGGATTTCACTAGCTTATATTTGCTTTGAATGCCTTTTGAAGACTTTAAACTATCATAACTTCTCAAAAACGGAACCGATTTTGAAGTTCCAGACCAATTTGTTCATGGTTTTTGCTTTCTTTTTTTATACTTTACATTTTTGAAATTTTCATCATTTTAACTTTTTCCGTATAAATCAGTTTATTCAAAAAATTTAATTAGCTATTTATGACTCAATCAGTAAGAATGTTCAAGTTTGCAAGAAAATTTAAGACGATAGCTTTAAAAACATGGGATATATGACCAAACCCGACTTTCAGTTGCATGACAGCTATAAGATATAGTGGTCCGATCTGGCCGGTTCCGACTAATGCTCTGTCCCTTTGAATAATAAGTCTCTGTGCAAAGTTTCATCGTGATAGCTCAAAAACTGAGGGACTAGTTTGCATACATACAGACAGACAGACAGACGGATATGGTCAGATTAGTTTGTTTTGTCATCCTAAGCATACTGGAGGTAAATTTTGAGGATCTCCGACGCTCTCTTCTATGCATTACACACTTCAGCACAAAGTGAATATACTTTTTCATCGAAAAGAGTATTAACATGACAGATCGCATCTTTTTTTTATATAAATGACCAAAAAGGTGATAGTAATATTAATTAATTTGCCTCATGGGCAAAGCAATAAAAGTTGTGAACAGATCAAAGCAAATGATAGCATAAATTTATGTTACACTAAAGATGTAACCATCTGCTAAAGAAAACCAATAAAGTAAGATGTTAATTTGAAAACTTCATAAAGGAAAATCAAATACTTGTATTTTTCAGCTTGTTGGCTATCTGGCATAATTAACATCAACTGATATTTAGCAAGGGAATGAAGGTGCACTACTTAACCCATTTATTATGTATACGTACATAAATTATGTAAAAACACTCGATCAAATACTAAACGCATACAAGCAGACAATTATAGATTTAATCAAACAGAGCAGCCCACATCCAACATGTGAGCCGTCAAATGGAGTCGGACTAACAAATTGGGCAACAGATACGTACGTGATGAGGGGTGGAAGAAGGGAGGAGGGCAGAGGGGAGCTGCTTTCATTTGAGAGCTGTGCTGTGGCCAACGAGTGAATATGTGTAGCAACTGTAATTAATGAATTAACACCAACACTTAATTACTTTAATAGCCGCAACGAAGCGCAGAGCTCGTACATTGTGGAGTTTCTTGAACCCCGGGCGTTTAGATGCTCCTCTCCATCCCCATCCTCTTCCCCTTACCCAGACCAAAATAAAGTGTGCTGTCGGACAGAGTGTTGCGTACGGTTTTTGGTTTAGGTTTCGATTTCATTTTCATTTGGCAGTCTGAGTGAGAAAGCAACAATGTTGAAAATGAAAATGATTGTTGATTAGTTAAAGCTTTAAAGATTATACCCATAGCGCCATGGAGCTGTCATAATTGGGACTGCAACTGCTTGGACTTGGCCTCTAGCCCATAATCATCATCATTAATGCTTGCACACTGACACACTCACCTTTCCAACTTTCGTCGCAAGTTCAATTTCGGGAGTATATAAACTTGAGGTCGCACCAGAGTCGGACATCACACATAGTTTAGCTCTTAGGCTTCTAACAACTAAGAAACCAAAAAAACAAACCAACCCAAGCCAGGCAAAATGTTCAAAATCGTAAGTCCTACGCACCGGGATAAGTTAACCCACTGACAATTCCCATTCCCATTGCCTTTGCAGCAACTCGTCATGCTGGCAGCTGCTGTCTTCGCTGGCGGCGTCCAATCTGCGCCATCGGATTCCGCGGATGCGCACGCCGAGATCCGCAGCTTTGTGAACGAACTGAAGCAGGACGACCACAGCTACAAGTATCAGTTCGAGACGAGCAACGGGATTGCGCAGCAGGAGCAGGGAGTGGGCGGCTATTATGCCAGCGGCTCATCGCAGTACTATACGCCGGAGGGTCAACTGATACAGCTGACGTATACGGCCGATGAGAACGGCTTCCAGCCTCAGGGCGAGCACTTGCCGACACCGCATCCCATACCGGAGGCGATTATCAAGTCGCTGGAATGGAACCGCAACCATCCGGAGGAGGAGACCGAGGAGTACAACCATGGTAGTCATGGCAGTCATGGTGGTAACGGTGGCAACGGATACGGCGACCAGGGCAATCAATTCCAGCAGGCGCCGCCATCGGCTCTGCCATATGAGAAGAAGATTTAAATGACTGCAGCTCGTGTGGTCGATTCTGCCTCCATCTTGTAGTTGTAAGTTCCAGCTCTCTCTTCCTCTATCTCACTTGTCATTCACATGTGTTCGCTCTGTGAGTGTGTGTGTGTGTGTGCTGTGTCTCTGCATATGTTTATTGCATGGCAACAAACATGAGCAAACAATCAGCAGCAGCAACAACTTTGACTCTGCATCTGGAGGCGGGCAGATTGGCTGCTGGCTGCTGGCTGCTGGATCCTGTGATGCTGAGGGATGCCTTTAGACACGCCAACGCACATGCCAGGACCAGCCAGGACATGCACTCGCACTCACACACACACACACACACACGCATACGCACTGTACATACATATATGTATATAGTTATATAGACACCCACACATCGTACATATTTAGTCGGCCCGCTCCTGGGCGCTGTGTCCTTTGTCGGCTCGCTGACGTTGACATTTATTGCCCGAGATAATAATAATGTAATAAAAGAAGAAATACAATTTAATATTGTTGTTTATACTATGTACAAATGGCATTGCTTTTACCCAGCTGCCCACCACCAACATATGGCCTTGTTACCCAAAAACACAATACCATCCAACCACCAACAGGAGCAAACCGGGTCCCAGCTGGATGTATCATAAATCCCGCGCTTACAAGGGGCTTCCACGCACAATTACAGACAAACATATATGGGCATGTGTTTAAGAGGCATCTATCTGCATTTTGGATAAATGAAATTATAAATTAATAATATTCATTTGCTGTTGTTGTTGCTGCTGCTGCCTGCTGCTTCATGCTAATTTGCATTGAAGCTGTAGCTCTAGCTGAGTGGATTGACTTGTTTAATGTTGCAACATTGCAACTGCTGCCTCGTCTCAATTAACATACTTATTTGTGTGACTGAGTGTGGTTTGTATTGTTTATTGTGTATTGTGTATTGTCGCTTGAGTGTTTTGCAGTGTTTGAAGCAATATTTGATTTTGATGCGAGCAGTTCGAGATTGGGCCATCGGCATTGTGTTAGTTTAGTTAGAGTAGCTGTGATACTTGGCTATGGCTATGCAGTTTGCAGATACTAAAAGAAACATATTAGCTAAAGTCACTATATTATAGAAGGAAGTCTTATAGAAGGTAGCTTATGCGATGCAATTACATATAATATTTTTTTGAATTTTTAAAAATAAATAGTGGCTCTTTTTTCTCGTTTTTTAAAGTCCTATTTTAAATAATTAATTTTAATAAAATTTATTTTTATGCTCAACTAATAAATAGTTCCCGAAAAAGCGCTTTTAAAAAGGTCTTACATTGGAATATTATAATAATAATATTAAATTATAAATAAGATAGGATAACGATCTATTTTTATAGACAATTCCAACTTCGGTTAAATAAAATTTAATAATTTCTATTAATAAATCTTTGGTAAGTGTACTCAGTAGTCGGTGCATCTTTTTACTTTTGCTAAGTCCCAAGTTCACTTCAGTTGCTAAATAGGTCGCTTATCTGGGTTGCTCAGCATGTTCGATTTGCATATTGAGTGTTTATCGCTAATATTGAAGACTTGTATTTTGGATTACTATAAATAGTTTAGCTCGCCAGCATAGAGTTCACATTAAAGTAAACCACCAGCCACGATGTTCAAGATTGTAAGCTAACTGAATATTGTCATTCAACAACAAGACTCTTAATCCTCTACTCCTGATTTGTTCCTTGGTAACAGTTCCTGCTCGCTGCACTTTTGGGATGCGCCGCTGCGGCTCCTCGGCCTGGTGGCTCCGATGCTCAGATTACCAGTTTCAAGTCGCAGGCTGAAGTGGATGGCAGCTACGTCTACGGCTATTCGGATACGGATAACACAGTCATAAACGAACAAGGAGTGGGCGGCTCCCATGCCACTGGTTCTTTCCAGTACATCTCACCGGAGGGCATTCCCGTCCAATTGAGCTATGTGGCCGATGCCAATGGCTTCCAGCCGCAATCCGATCTGCTGCCCACATCACCACCCATTCCGGAGGAGATTCTCCGTGCCATTCAGTACATTGAACAGCATCCCACGCCCGAGGAGCAGCAGGATCGTCTTGTGCGCGCCCAGCAGATTTAATCGATTCACCGATTGCACCTAGAGTTAAGCTATGTCCTAAGTTATGCCATCTTCAGCATCGATTGTTACATCCCCCAAAGTCAAATGTAATATGTACAAAATAAACTATTGCACATAAGCGTTAAAGTTTAGAGATTAGATTGAAGTCATTTCCTGCCAATTCATTACCAGTTGCGCCAAACTTAATTAGTGTGTTAATAACAGTTAGGAAACCACCGAAACGCACAACAGTAAAACCATAGATACAGTCTTGACTTGCTAGCAAGTAGTGCACAGTGGAACCTAAGTTCAAAAACAGAAAATGTTTAATACCTAAAAAAATCTGAAAACACGATAGTTACATGGTTAGTTGATATATGGCATACAGTTATTTTTAATCTATTTTATTTAGTTTTTGTTAACTTTATAAAACCACTGTATAGTATATTCGATTTCAGCCGCAACACCTTTTATATTCGTGTAAGTGAAACTAGCGCTTGCAGCTCTTTTGTGAAAATAGAAATTCATTAAGAATCCAGCAAGAACATTAACGCACACACTACACACACACACACACATATACACTCAGAGAAACAACGCACGCAACGAGCTGTGGCAATTGGGAATCCGCTGAAGCAGCCAAGAGTCCTTTCCCCTATCAATTAGACATGCTCCGTGGCGGATATGAGTAGTTAATTAAAAAGATTAAGGCACATGAGCAAATTAAGTATATAAGCTTATAGCTAATAGTAGTATATACTGTGTGTGTGTGTTTGTGTGTGTGTGTGTGGGTATCCATTGCAATTGTGTTTGCATAAATTAGTACAAATAAACACTCATGCATATAAGCATGTTTTACGTTTACCATACATGATTAATTCAAACATTTGCTTGATTTTTGCATAAATATATATATAGCTAGCGTTTTGTTAACACTTATGCAAATGCCCATGCAGAAGCGAAAGGTAAACACAATCGTTATCTAAATGATTGCCTGCCACACTCTCCTCTCTCTCTCTCTATATATATCTCTCTCTCTCTCTCTCTCTACCTGATACAGGTGCCTCTCGCTTGAGTGCTGATGCTGCTTGTCGTTTGACTCGCTGGCAAAACAAAGCCAGCCTGCTGTGTAATCAAAAACTTCTATTTAACATTTTATTTCCAACTTGATGATAAATGCTTTGTGGAAATGTGGGTGCCTATCTGGGCGACAAAAGCGTACCCAATTTGCTATGCTTAACAAAAGTGCGTCTATGTGTGTGTGTGTGTGTGTGTGTGTCTGATATGAGTCCTTGCTGCGACAGGATGTTTATACAATTTTTAAAATAGATGCGTGCCTGTCAGTTGTTTGTTATTTGTTTATACATATATTTGTGCATTTTTATTGTCAAAACATTGTCCTATGCTTGAGCTTCGCATATATTAAAAATAATATTTAAATTTTATAATTAAATTTATTGATTTAGACTGCAAGATTTTTATTAAAGCTCGAGTTAAAGTTTTTGTGTATTTGTTTTTCTGTTAAATAAAAATCCAACATATAATACATAGTAGTATGAGTAATTTTTGTATTCCAAGTAAAAGTATTTGATGTCTGTTTCTGTTTCTATGCCAGCTAGTCTTTCATTGTTTGTCTAGATAATAATATCTGACAGCATAACTGTTAGCCAACTCCAATTTCAGTTGTGACAAGTAGCTCTCTATTTGAGTCCAAGACAATTTTTATGCTTTGTGTATAAACTACTCCAACTAATGTTGATCTAATCTAAATGCCTGGTGAACAAACCCAATAAACAGTTTATTTTGAGACATAACAAACTGTGATTTTTATTGTCAACTATGCCAGTTGTTACTTTTTGTTTGTTCTTTGTCCACGTATGCGGTTCCACCCTTTTTTTACCTATGACAACAGAGTTAGGATAGAAATAGTCCTTTATGACTGTGTGGCAATGCAAACAAGTTCGCTTCTCTCTCTCGCTCTCTGAAGTGCCAACAATTTGTATTTGCCAACTTAGAAGTTGTATATAGAGCCACCAATGCTCGTATTTAACAAAAAAGCAAAAAATATCTTTGTTTTGTCGCTGTTGGCGGGATTCTGTTTGGTCTAGTAGAGGCGATAGGGATACGGGCTGCTGGGTACTGGGTTTTGGGTACTGGGCATGTGTCACGTAGCCGACAAAATATGCGAGTAAAATGCCCGAAAATGACACGGCCCGAAAACACTACTCGGAAGTAGCTAGCCAAAAAAATGGTAGTCGAAAAACAAGCATTTCAATTAAGCTAAAAGTGGATGGCGCAGCCATTGAGAAGGGCAATGGACTAAAAGCTGGGTGGTGGGGTGGTTGGGGCTACTGTTATTGTGTAATGGATAGCCAGGTCGTAATTTTTAGCATTTCATTTAATCCCAACATTTTTGAAACGCCTATTCAGTATGCTTATGGAAGTGGAACGTGCGGCAAGGATAGCATCTACTTTTTTGTGCTGCTCATCCACATCAGTTTTCATTTGCGATGCAATTTTTCGTCCTGTTCCGAACTGCGCTGGCTATATTAATAACAATAGCTGGCTGAAAGGCGTTTACGGTGACAACCAATGCAGTCGCAAGGAGCAAGGAGCAAGGAGCAGGCGACCAAATGAAAAATAATCTCAAGTAATAATTGCCATAGAAAAGTTTTCGGACACAAAGGGCAGCGGGCAGCGGTCAGAGCAGAGAAGCTGTCGACAGCCAAATAGCAGCGCAGACAAACGAAACCAATTTATTTTAAAGTAAAAATCAATAGCCAAGAACCAACAGTAGTCAGTAGTAATGGACACACAGCTCACACTAACGCCGCTCCATTAAAAACTGGAACTCTGCCACGCCCCCCCCCAAAAACTGTGTGAACCACAAAAACCCAACAACATGTGACCTGCTATGAAGATGCCGGCAGGCAATCGACACGTTCAACATTTCGTGTCCTTGCTGGAGAGTCCTTGCGTTTGTCTGTCCGGCTGTTAACGGCTTGCTTTTTCATTTAACAACTCAACAATATCGAAAAGCTCCTATGGCCAGATATGCATTTGACATGCGATGAAATTCAATAACGCTGACAGGCTCTTTCGGCTATACGTTTGGCTCCTGCTCCTGTTCCTTCCTGTTCCTCCTGCTGGGAGCATAAATTATGGCTTTTGCTTTCAGGTATTCCACAGAGTGCAATTTCGCATTGATTGCTCTTGGTTTCTAAGTGTTTTTTTTTTTATAAAATGAGCAAGCGCTTTTTGTACTGCACAAATGTCAAATATTATACTTGCTGCAATTAAACATTTCTTAAATAAATATTTAATTGTAATTGAAACTAATTAATTATTAAATAAGCGCTTTCAGCACTAGTTCTACTATTTAGTATGTAGAAAAGTTGAATTTTAAAGCTATACATTGAAATTTTTGCTTAGATTTAGCTTTTTATTCACATTTTTGTAGCTTCATGTTGACTTTGAAATAAGAACATTAAGTAAACCAATATGTATGTACAGCTGCAGTAGATTTGCTCTGTTTTGATTTGTTGACACCGGCGGATTCTCATATTTAATGCACAATGGAGGACACACACATAAATATGGCCAAACGCAACTCTCTTAGCCTGCAGTTTGCTGCCAAATTTAACAGCAACAGCAACCACAACAGTCGCTTAACAGCGCTCTGTTAAGCTTAACAGCGTAGAGGAAGGCGCCATTTAAATGGACAACATGGCGTTCGAGTGTTCAGTTCGCGTCCGTTGGCTGCTCGCAGCTGTTGTTGTGCGTGTGCGTGTGTGTGTGTGTGTCGCAGTCGTTTCGTTATCCTGTTGTGTGTGTGTGTTAATGGCGTACGTAAATATTCATGTCTGATAAGCTGCTGTTGCTGCTGTGCGTCCTGTTTCGGCTATCTGTTACTTGGCGCATTTTTTGTGTGCTCTGTGCGAAACTACATTAAAAAGTTCACACACAAATTGCATTATTTCCGCCCTGCGATGCTATATTGGCGCTCGTTTTTTGCTGTTTGTTCTTTCTGTTGTTCTGCCACAAAGAACATAAAGTATGTGCATATATAAACACGTTGTATATGCATGTTAAGGTATGCATACATTTTTTACTTACTTCAAATAAGTTGGGTGGCATTATTTGTTATTGTTGTTGTTGTTGTTGTGCACAATTTGCATGGCGCACTCGAGGCGTCAAGGATTCAAGGATTTGCGAGCACGTTCGCATTGTGACGCTGCCGAATAATGCGAGAGATCGTTTATTAAAAAATATCCATTAAAATGCTTAACGTGGTTTTGGTTGCGATTTGCGATTTGCGTTTTGCGATTTGGTCCGGTTCTTAAGGCCACTTAAAGTCGATTGCTCGGATTGGGATTTGAGGTGCCTTAACACCTGACTACGCTCAAGGCGACAAGGCCACGTTGCAAATTAGTTAAAAGCACGGTGATTTACATCAAGTTTAGGCGCATTAAGGCATTAGCCCGCAGGGCAAGGAGAAAAGGAGCATGGGAGCCACATCCTGATGCTAATGCTGATGCCGCAGTCAAAGTTGGGTCCCGTTGGCATATTGGTAATGTGATTTTCGGAGCACTTTTGTTCACGCCCGGCGACACATGTTGTGGTTCACACACACTCACACACTCACACACACTCACACTCGCACACACACGAAGTTGAAGAAGTGTCTGAGCCGGAGGCACTATTTACATGTCCCGACCCCCCGTTTTGGGCTAAAGCGCTTAGTGGCTGCAACTTTCGTGTCAAGTAATATACATATTTCTATATATATATAGTGTGTATATATAGCTATGTGTGTCTCTATTTAAATGCTCTTTCACAGCACCAGCTAATAATGTCCTCGAATTGTACGGCCGGACAGCTAACTTTTGCCAGCTGGCCAATCTAATCGATATGTGTGTGGCTGACAGTTGGGCGCTGTCCATGTCCACATACGTACTGATATGTAAATATTTGATGTCCTTTTTGGGGCCCAGTTAGGCGGGCGAGGACTACGCTTTGGGCATTCAGGACACGCTTGATTTGCCGCATTTGCCGACTGTAGGCGGCCATTACGTTGATGATGACGGCTCCTGGACGCGTCCTTCCGGCGGCCATTAAATCTGAGCTCTTGCAATCCATCTGAATCAGCACTAGCAAAAGTCAGAGTGAGTCCTGGTCAAGTACCGTTGCGGCGACAATTAATTAAAACTAATTGCGTTTGGCTAATGCTCTAGACTTGGCCTACAAACTGACTATCTGACTGACTATCTGACTGACTGTCTGACTGACTGACTAATTGACTGGCTTGCGGTGTTTGTTGTGCATTGCCGACCGCTTTTTGCAATAAATTGCTATTTCATTAGTTTTCATTACTCGCCGAGCGACCCACGCATCATTGTGCTGCTGCTTACCTGCCGTGCTGTGTGGGCTTTTCCCACCTTCCGTTTTCCGCTTTCCCGCTTTCCCACTTGCCACAACAGATAATTTACGCTTTTATTGGCTTTTAATTAATGCGAAATTGTTTGGGATTATGAATACTTGCCAGCAGCTCTAGCGAGGCAATTAACTTGATTATAAAACGTTTTACGGGCGCTGCCTACTAATGAGACTTGCTCTGAGCTGAGTCTAAACTTGGCTCATACGTGGGTGCGAACGACAGTCCTTCACTCACTCCTTGACGAGATTGGCAAGCCTTATATTGGCATCTTGTGTTTGCTGTTTTCTGTATTCTGTTTTCCAGTGTTGGGATGCTTTCTCATTTCAATTGTCAAGTGATGCTATCGGCTGTGCCTTTTATCCTGTTTGCTTGCTTGTGTGCAGGGCAATTGTATGCTCTACAGGTATACAGGTATACATGTACATACAGCCTGCACCATATCGATGGCCATTCAACACGCTTTCACAGCAAACAGTTGCATTCATCATGGCCACGTTCAGTTCATTGACTGACTTTGTGTTATTCCCACCCTTTTATATGCTCGAACAATGCACATCATGATATCTGTATGTGTGTGTGTGTGTGTGTGTTTTTTTGTGTGTGTTTTTTTAAGCGCGTTTCAGGACACACTTACAGAGAGAGAGAGGGAGAGAGAGTGGCAGAGAGGGAGAGGGATCGCCATCACTCATTGCTATTGATGGCAGTTCGACTGGTTATTGGTTATTGATATGAAATCTGATTATCCTTTTTGCTTTTGCTGCTTTTGTGCAGAACTGTGATATCTTCTTTGCCTGTGCAGCCAAGTGTGCCAGCTGTGAAGAATATCACCCACAACTCAGCCCACTGACTATACAGGTGCAATGTTCCTCATAAGCAACATTAGTCTATAAAAAAGTTAAAAGATAGGTCATATATTTGAAATTTACTAAGCCCTAAAGTTGCTTATCGCATTCAATATTGACTAGTAAGTTTTACCTAACACACTAATTATAGTCTTACTTTTAATTAGTAGGTCAAGTGCAGCTCTTGCTTTTTAATTTAATGTCAACTTATGTTAAAAGGCTCTGTTACTTGCAACATGTTTACTTAATGTAACTGTCAACTGAGTTAGCCATCCCCGCGCTATCTTAAGGTACAGCTGTTGGTTAGTCCCACACTTAGTTAGCTGACAACTTTGCAGGATATTAAAATAAACACCGCAGTCGGGGCTTTGTGGCACTTCAAGGAAGCCGCAGTGCAATCGACAGACCACAGACTGGCAGTCAAAGGCCGCCAGGACGATTATGCCCCAACATGGCGAGGCAAGATTAGCATTTGTATAGAACGTAGGCAGCTTCATTCTAATAATTGTCAACAAGCTGGCATTTCAGTGAAGGAGCCTCTTGGGAGCCCAGCTTGTCAGCCGAACAGATTAAGAATGTGACTTGATGGCGGCAACAAATGATTTGATAATCATACAAAAATGATTTCAAAATCAACAGCTTATTTGCGATGGCAAAGAAATTCCAAATTTGTCGCCAGCATTTCTTAATTATGTGTACATACGAGTGTGTGTGTGTGTGTTTGCCTATTGCTAGAGTGTGTTTGTATTTTTATGAGTGTTAGTTGAAAGTCGCTTGTTGCTAGCACAACTTTTTCGATATATGTACATACGTATGAAGCAAAGAGCTTGACTTTTGCTTTGTTTGCTCAACTTCATGTCAAAGACTACAGACTTATGTACACACACACACACACACACACACTCGCTTAACAGAGCTAACAGCTGCAACTCGAACTCCAGCTCGAACTCAAACCAGCGCTGTTAACATAACTGCGTTAACAGTCGCTCTCGCTGTTAAGTGCGGCGCCGGCGCGAAATTTTCGTCAATTGAATTTCATAGCAATTTCCTTGCGATGACTGCAATACGTTTCAGATAAGGGTACGTCGGGCTACTGGTTGGAACACTCGGCGCCCCATTCACGGCAATTTAAATCCGAATCGACGGCATACTTAAAGGCGTATTACGCGCCAAACAAAACAAACTTACAACCGGCCGAACAGGACAACGACTCCTTGTTTACGGCTGTTTCGTCTAAATGTTGATGGCCGCGCAAATGTGTGTGTATGAGTGTGTGCATTAGTGAGCTACGCCAAATGTATAAAGTGTGAAGCCGTAGCAGAAATACATTATAATTGCACAGGACAAGCAATTTAGTTGATGTGCCCCCCGTACAGGTGAGCCGCAATTTGCGCTACACATAATGGCATGGAATACATTGTTATCGACAGATAGGCGCCATTATGCCATTCGCCCAGCTCCTAATGCAATTTGGGACTATTTTATTCTATTTTATTTATTGTTTGATTTGTTGGTCGCCTCGGGCACCGGTCAGCCCTCATTCCAACTAACTGACTCTTCAGCTCGCTGCCTCGAAGCACTGGACGTGGCCAAATATTTATTTATTTGCCGTTTTTTGTTGTTGAATGTCGTGACCAGCCCTCGTCCACTTGGCCTATAAAAGCCGAAAGCATTGGGTTACCCACTTAAACACTCAATTTTTTTATGACCCAACTCTTGAGTGCAGAACGCTGCGGCTTTTGTCTTTCTCTTATATTCGTCACTTTTATAGTTGAACTTTAATCGGAGGCACTTGGAATTTAAGCAGCAGCACCGACCACGCCCCCCTCAAGTAATAGCCCAAGTCAGCGACATAAATTTATCTGATTAAGTTGCTAAAAAAGAAACAGATGTGCAACTGCAAAATCAGGCAAAAGCCAACACACGAGTGCACAGAAGGGCTAAAAACTGAAACTCGTACAACTTTTTCTTCCATGTGTGCTCTGTCGTATGTAAATACGTGTGCACATATCCTGTGCCTTGCACACTCTGCTTATCTAAATGGTTTTCATTCCCCTTTCGAAGAAAATAGTATATTAGCTTTGTGCTGAAGTGTGTAATGCATAGAAGTAAGCGTCGGAGACCCTCAAAAGTTACCTCCAGAATGACTAGACAAATTGATCTGTCTGTCTGACTGTCTTTCTGTGTGTCTGTCTGTATGTATGCAAACTAGTCCCTCAGTTTTTGAGCTTTCGCGATAAGACTTTGCACAGAGACTTGTTATTCAAGTGTACAGCACATTGGTCGGAATCATCCGGATAGGATCACTATATCTTATAGCTGCCATACAACTCGAAGTCTGTTTTGTCTATAAATCCCATGTTTTCAAAGCTATCGCCTTCCATTTCGTTGAACATCCTTATAACTCATCAATGTTTAAAATTTCAAATCAATTGAGTAATAGTAATAGCAAAGATATACGTCAATTAATATTTTGAAATATTCTCATTTCTTTCTTATTCTTTTTTTCAAATATATAACAGCTTTAATTTAATATTTCAAAAGAAACATTTTAATTCTTATGATACCAATTCTAAGAACAAAACAAGTAAGAGTGCTCTAGTCGGGAGTGCCCGACTACGAGATACCCTGAACCCAGTCCTTACAATCATTCATACTAATCTAAGCACACACATGCTGCAGTATAAGCAGTGCAAGCGGTTTAAGCAGTTAGCTTGCTTTTCGCTGAGCCACACACAATGGAAAGTTAAATCTTAAATAACTTCTATGTTTATTGTCCTATGAAATTTTTGGGGCAAACAATTGTCAATAATATGTGTGACCAAACCAAATTGCAAGGTCGTACCTTCAAAAATGCGTTTTTTTAACTTTTGGGGGGTTTGGGGGTGGTATCCAAAAAGTGAAATATTTGTTACATGTGTATGCTATTCGAGATTATACATGCCAAATTTGGGGCTTCTAGCTTTTATAACTTTGAAGTTATGTCCCAAAAACGCAAGTCTGAAATCGAAATTTATCGATAACTTTTAAACGGTACGAGTTATCGATAAAATGAAATAAACTTGATCTGTCCCGGGATTAGGAGAACTTATGTTCCAAATATGAAGTCTCTAGCTCTTGTAGTCTCTGATATCCGCGTGTTCGTACAGACGGACGGACAGACAGACAGACGGACATGGCTAAATCGACTCGGCTATTGATACTGATCAAGAATATATATACTTTATATGGTCGGAGATGCTTCCTTATGCCTGTTACATACTTTTGCACAAAACCATAATACCCTTTTTACCCATTTTTAATGGGTTCAGGGTATAAAAAATAATAGAGGTTTGAAAAGTGTATAAAATCTTCGGCACGCCGAAGATAATTCTTTCCCACTCGTTATTTTTTCCACTGCTGCCACTTGTTGGGGGGTATAGCCCATTAAGCACTCACACACATCGTTGACAATTTCTCAATGTCATTTGAAGGCAGCAGCACAAATTTTTGACATTAACCATTAATAAATTAGCCAGCATTTTGCATGTCTGGCTGCTAATTGAGTGTGGGAGAGAGCGCTTTGAAGTAGAAGTAGAAGCGCCTACTGATTTTCTAGCACCACAAATCAAATGCCAGCGGTTCAGGACTCCCCCGCTCTATCTACAAATCTGAATTTTAAAGACTGCCAAATGTATATATATATATATATTTATATATCAACGACAGCAGCTGTGCGTGAAGTAATTTTATCCATAGCTTAACCTTTAACGCCAGCGCAATCCTTTTGTTTCCGCCGACGCCTTTTCGCCGCCTTTCACACATCTTTTAGCGATTTTGGTTGAGTTAGGCAAGTTGCTCCTCATATATCCTACGCCTGTGTGAGTGTGTGTGTTGGCTTTTTTTTCAAAAATCTTTTCAACAATTCTCAAAATGTTTGGTAAAATGATTTTAGGGTCCGTTGTGTTAGGTCCTTGGCAGCTGTCGTTATTTAAATACCCTGTACGCGAGCGACAAATTGAAAGTATGCCTTGCTTCAAGTGAAGAAGATAAATCGTTGTTTGCCAACGGCATTTAACAGATTAAAAGCAATTTGTTTGATTATTTATGCACATATAATTGCTTATTTTTAATTTGAATAAAAGCATTGCAGCGGCTGAGTGTGTAAATAGAAAATATGGGAACAGGGTGACTAACAGTCGTGCATTGTGGTGTAGGTACTTCTTCTTCTTATGCTGCTGTCTGTTGTGATGCCTTTAACATGTGTTGCCGCCGTAAACATTTGATTTTTGTACACACCCCCACACACACCCCCACACACAGACACACACACACAACTACAGCTGCAAGTTTGTTGGGTGCGAAGTGTATTATGTCTGTTTGTACATTGTTATGAATTTTGGTAGCAATTCCAATGATTACATATTGCGTTACATATTTGTAAGCTTGATCCAAAGGTAAGGCTTTAAAATGCCAGCCACACAGCGGCAACTCGCTGGCTTACTGATGGCCATAAAGTGACTTTTGTGATACGGCTCCCTGTCGCTCCTTAAGACGAAGCCACAAATGTTAACCTTGTCTGGGATTGTTGTAGCTATTCCCCCCATTTCCACTAGAAACTGAATTTATATCAGATGGGAGCAACGAGTAATCGACAGCTGATCTGATTTGAACTGAGCTGCAATTTTAACTATATTTTTTAAGTTAAGCAGGACTTTTCATTTATAAGATAGTTTTTGATTTTGCTGACACAGACACATGATTTTAAGTATTATGGAAGATAAAGTGAGCACGACATTAAGAGCGAGACTGAGCGTTGCAGTTTATAATAATATTAAAACAAAATGTTGAAAATAAACTTTTTGTGCTGTTAAAGCAAAACTTTTAATAGCACTATATAAAATGCACATCAGTAAAATCATTAAAATCTTTACGACCTACTTGCGCTCCTGAAAATCGCATAGGAAGGCGCATATTTTGTTTAAATGCATTAAAAGTGAAATAAATTTAATGTGAGGATGGTAAAATATGTGATATATTTGAGTCTTTTTATATAGAGAGATATGGTCATATATGTATATAATTTATTCTTTTGTTAGTCAAATTAATTTAGGCCTTTTTAACCATGCCATAACAATAGAAGACAGTAAAATCTAAAGCATAATCAAATTAATTATCTAACAAGCAGACAAAAGCGGCAACTAGGCAACTAGACAACTAAAGCAAGAGCATTTCGGCATCGAAATAACTGTGATTATTAATAATTTGTGCCATAAATAGTTGGCGTTGTTAACAAATTGCCTAATTCTAAGAATAACACAATGTTCTCTCGGCTTTCAGCAACGAATGCTTTTGCCGCATTCAAAGGCAGCTGCACAAAAGATGGCGGCAAGTAAATTATCGCATTATATTCGTAGTCCTTGTCGGACTTGGTTGGCCACCAATTAGTGTAATTACCGAATGAAAGTACTTGTAGCACTGCAGAAAAAACAAAAAAAAACAATAGCACAATGCTGTGGTGCTTGATGCTGTTTTTTGTGTCCGACTGTCGCAAATTTATATTAAATTGTTTTAAATTTTTAAGCCGCTTAGCAAGTGGGCAACTTTCTGTGGTCAAGCGCTATGTCCTGTCCTGTCCTGTATAGAAGATAGAAGATTTGTGGGTTAAGCGTCAGCGACATTATAATAACATCCATCATCCAGGACTAGTATATAGTGGGGCTGACAGCAACGAATGTTCAGGCTGTGTAAACATAGCCTATTTTTGTTGACCAAAGTGCTACGTTTTGTTGTTGTTCTTGGTGCGTTTTTGGGGGCTCCAATGAAAGTGGCCTTTGAGGGCCATTTGGCCATTTGGCTGTTTGTCCATTTGGCGTGCTGATTTCGCCACGCGCCACACTCATATCTAAATGTAAGCATGTATATGGACCAATAATAAGCCATTTCGTGCACATAATTGGCAGGGGCTGAGTCGCTGAGTAAATAGCCATAATTAATGTATACTCCCCCCAACAATATAAACATAAATGTGACCTGACCGAAATACAAAAAACTGACTGAAGCTCACGATACACAACAAAAAAATACTAATAAAAACAACAACAACGGAAGCTAGCAGGCGGCAGCTACGGAAATTGTTTGTCATCGCGTTTATGTGCGTGTGTCTGTGTGTGTGTGTGTGTGTATGCGTAATACTCGCGCTGGAAAGTATGCAGTAAAGGGCATTTCTTCATTGATACGCAAACAAGCGAGCGATTTGTAACGATATGGCTTTTCTTTCACATATATATTCATTCATTATTCCGTACACCGAATACTGTTACCCGAATATATGCTAACTGTATTTCGCAAAACGATGTCTCGTGTCTTGTGTGTGTGTGTGTGTGTGTGTGTGTGCTGCTGTGAAAATTGCCAGAAAACAACAGGGAAATGTATTTTGTGGGCACGGAGCGCCTGATTGGCTGATTGCGTTGACATAATCGCATTGACAGCCACCGCATCCTGCGGATATTTGCAGCCGCGTTCGAGCGTACCAAAATATCGCTACTGACTGTGATATAACGTTGAAAATTTGCCGGCACGTATCCTTGCAATAAGTAGCATTCGGAAATTAAGCTGTTGTGTGTAGCATTTGACAATTTGGAGTTTTCATTACAAATCTGCGTCTGAGATAAGATTGGAATATTATATTTAACTGCATGCTGGCATTAACAAAGGCATTCACTTACACATTTGCAAGTCTTTAGTTATGCTAAACTATGGTAATTGATATACTTAGGTTTTGAGCTTATATAAAATGGACAAAACTAATCAAATTTTCGCGCTGATTACATTTTTGGTCATTGTTTGTGCAATAGATTGAGAGGGTGTCATTGTCTCATGTTTTTCTAAAAATACATTTTCTTGACACATTTTTCTATATTTTTAGCTTACCAATTTTTCAATAAAATATATTTTAAGAATGCAAAATTAAAAAATTATAAATATTTCTTAAGAAATTCTTTTCTTGATTAAAACATTTAAAAAAATCTATTATATTTGATAAGTTAAGCTGCGAAGACTTTGGGAATTTCATCGAAATTGGCTTCTAACATTTCATTGAATAAAAATATTTTCGTTTATAACATTGGGCCGCCTTTTATCATTTTGGGGTGTTTGTTATGGTAATCCAAAGATTGATAAGGGGTAACATCTAGTCGAGCATTGTGTTGTTGTGGCATTTGCTTGGTTTTGCATAATTTGGCGACACATTGAGCCGCTGGCCAACGGCGGCTTCAGAAACTTCAATCAAGCGCAAAGCCTTTTTATTTTGTTGATACATAATAGCGAAATTAAATGAATGCAAACTGTTGTGAATTTGGCGCTGCACAAAAGATGTCTCGAATTTATGCGCTCTGCGCTCTCGAGGGTGCCATTGTCATTGCCAAGTGGTGACAGCTGCTCCATTCTGTGTCCTGGTTGTCGTTCGCGTTCTCCTTGTTGTTGCCGCTGCTGCTGTTCTGCTTGCTTGCGCTGAGAGTCCAGAGAGTCCTTTGTGCCTGTCGCGCACTCGCCTGCGACGCTGTGACGCTTTTATTACAAAGGCTCATGAATTTTATTTAGCACGAAAGCAGGAGCAAGGGCTAAGGCAAAACCAAAGGCAGAGGCAGCGGAAGGAGCACAGTTGCCAATTTGATGAGCATTTTTGTCGGATTTTTGTTTTGGCCTTGGCTGCAACTTGAATGCAAATGCCGTGACAGCTAACCAGTAACGGGCAGACAGGAAGCACACACAGCAGGAGTAGCAGCAGCAGCAGCAGCAGGAGCAGGAGTCGGCGTGTGCCAAACTATGCGCCCAAGATTACGAAAATTGTTTACACAATGCGCCAAGCTTAGCTTGTGCTGCCCACCACAGGTCTAATTAAAAAACTTTCACGTTTAACCACTTGAGTTGGCAGCACACACACACACACACACACACATGTGTGTATTATCGCGTGTGTGTGTGGCATGTGGCATGTGTGCTGTGTTTGGATGTGTGTATTAGTGCGTGGCTAGACAATCAAAACTTTTACTCTAGCAGATCCGCAGCTCCAACTTCAAAGCTAAACCCAAACGAACAACTAAAAGCAACCGCAAAACGCACGCCAGCCGACCTCAGATTTCACGGCTACCCTTCTCTCTCTCCCTCCCCCTCTCTCTCTCTGCAGCATCCTCGGTGACTATAAAATTAATGAAGCGCCTCCGCTTGGAGCATTCAGCTGGCGGCCATTGCCACAACAGAGACATTAAAGTCCTCTTTGCTGTCAGTTGTCATAGTTGTTGTTGTTGTCGTGCTGCTGTCTCATTGCCGATGCGTATTTAAATATGCGCATAAAAGCAACGGACTCTAGTCAGGATTTATGCCCTGCGGCCGTTGGGGGTCCAGTTTTGGGCGCGGCTTGGCCCATTTTGTGGCTAATCTCTGATGTACACTTAATTATGTGGCACGCTTGCTGATTGCCGACGATCTATGACAGCTAGCTAGTCAGGCAGCCACTGTTGGACACTGTTGGACAACCCTTTCGATACCCTTACCCGCATATTGGGTATATGCTTTTTAAAAAAGTTTATATTAATATACTATCATTAAGATATGTGAAACTTTGCTTGTAAAGTGATTTTAGAGCACTTAGAAATGCCCTTTGAAGACATATCACAAACTATCATATAATGTCAGCGAGAAACTAGCTCTGAACAAGTGGGGAAGGATTATCTTTGGTGTGCCGAAGATTATATACTCATTTCGAGCCTATAGCCAATTTTCACTCTGCGATTTCGCTATTTATAACTCAATCGATTTGAAATTTTAGACATTGGTGAGTTATAAGGATTTTTAAATGTACAAGGAAATTGAAGGCGATAGCTTTGGAAATAGCGGACTTATGGCCAAAACCGACTTCGAGTTGTATGGCAGCTATAAGATATAGTAGTCCGATCGGGCCGGCTGCGACCAATGTGCTGTATATTTGAATAATAAGTCACTGTGCAAGGTTTCATCGAGATAGCTCAAAAACTGAGGAACTAGTATGCATACATACAGACAGACAGACAGACAGACATGGCTAGTTCAATTTGTTTTGTCATTCTAAGCATACTAGAGATAACTTTTGGGTGTCACCGACGCTTCCTACTATGCATTACACACTTCAGCACAAAGTTAATATACTATTTTCTACGAAAAGAGTATAAAATTTGGTGTCTGCATCCGCTCGTCAGCAATGAAATGCATACACGATCAACTTTGCATATGCACTCAATTATTAGCATATCAAATAGTAAAGAATGCAAGTATTTCATAGTTGGGTTTGAATTTCAAATGTCAGTTTGTTGCGTCTTAATGCTTTTAAGCATACCCTTTTGACTCTTTGTGCCATGTAAATTTCATATAGTAAATCCAGTTAGCATGCCAGGCAAAAGCATGATAAATATTTTACCATTTCATTGCTCACCTCTCTCTCTCGCTTGCTCTCTCGCTCTTGCTCTGCAAACAAATTGCCAAAAAGCAAAACGCTAAAAATGCATGAGAAAGGAGACGGGTACTCAGGGGGCCATCATAGAGCAACCGACTGCATGCAAAATGCAGTCAAATTCAGTAAAAGTTCCCAACAGCAGCTACAACTTTGCTATGTGCAAAAAAAACGGGAGCAAAAAAAAAAAGCGAGATACAAAAAAAAAAAAACCCAGCACGAAATTGAGCAGCTGGTGAAAAAAGAAACGCAAAA
This sequence comes from Drosophila flavopinicola, assembly GCA_035042425.1. NCBI lineage: Eukaryota > Metazoa > Arthropoda > Insecta > Diptera > Drosophilidae > Drosophila > Drosophila flavopinicola. Next base: position 12,971,917 of record JAWNLL010000452.1, on the reverse strand, counting down.
AAATACTTTCAGCAAGCTGGGCAGCATTCCAGTTTGTATTTTACACTATTCTACAGTGCCTGCCATAAAGCAATCAATTTGAGCGGCATGCGTGCGCTCCCTAACGTCAATCTGCGGGATTTGCTGCCGACCAAAAACACCTTTTGACAAGGACCACTCGAAAATCATTGGACGCTAACGTTGCGTGGCGCGAGTTTATGGCCAAGTTGGTAATTGCTTTCAAAAGCGAACTCTTTGTCCTTGCGTCCAACGTACTATATCAATCAAACAGTTGAAGTCTCTCTCTATACAAAAAAACAACACTTGATAAACATCTGCAATTAGTTAATTCGTTACAATTCAATAATATTGAATATGGATACACAGAACTTGCGCATTGGATTGGATCAAGTAATATGCACTTGTCATGCAATTGAATATAGAGATGGGAAAGGGCTGAGAACTCGTGCCTCCATATCTACATTAATTTATGCCTATACATACATCGTTGTCATTTAATAAGTTCTCTAAAACATCATGTAATGAAACCCAAAAAAAAAGGTCTATTGGCCAAAAGTTGTTTAAGTCTCTAATTGAATGATTACGATTAAGGACAATCAAAGCGGATGAAAGCAGAAGGCAAAGAACACATGGCAATAAACTTAAAGAGACCACTCACTGCTGCAATGATAGCAGTTCAAGTGCAAAGCGTAACTGCGTTGGCTTATAACATTACGCATACGCCCTGTCGTCACATAAATTAAACTCTCACAGGACTGTGGAAAAGCGACTGAATGAGTGCACAAAGGTAACCACGGTCGTTTAACAGAATTAGATTTGCAATAGCTTACAATATAAACATTAAAAGCTCACAGTGGCATATTTATCGATTTTCACATATTACTTGATTATTAGAGTATTTATAATTTGTTGGAGCTGGATTTTTAGAACTGGTTCCACAAATTGTTCACATTTTTCAAACTATTTAAAACTGCCGACTGCAATTTTCCTGCTCATATTAAAAACAAATAAGTTTCTTTCAACTGAAAATGAACTGAACCATAGCAATAAAATAGCAAAATAAAATGTTTGAAAAATGTCAGTGATAATAAAAACAACAAGAATGTATTTGACTTTGTCGAATAACTTGCCAAATTCATTTCCGACTTTGACTGCAGTCCAAAATAACATGTGTATTTAAAGAGTTAGCACAATTGAATCAAAGTAAATCGGAGAAATTCTTGCTGTCCAAGTACGAGGTCGTGTGCTCTAGTTCAGAGGATGTTTTAAAAAGTTGCCACAAACTTTGGCAAAAACGGGGTATTCGCCTGGGTGGCGCCTCATGTTGCAAGTGCTGCGAAAACTTTTAATTATTACACACTTGCGACGTTCAATTTGTGCGCGATGTTGCAAGATTAAAAAGTTTGCTACAGTTCAATTATGTACGAGTCTTAAGTTCATATACTTATATACTATATAGAAATATATATGTTTGTAGAAACGTCTTAAATACTTTAAGCGTTAATTTGCTTTGTAAAATTGTTAATGAGCGATAACTCGGAAGCGAGCTCAGCTCCTTTGCGTCTTGACTCACTTCGTCTTTTGTTTTAGTTTTGACTTTCAAGTAAATAATATATACTATAAATTTTTAGTTGCCATGTTTGAGCTGCGCAATCTGGCAATCTGGCCTTTAAGACTAGAGAAGCCCGAAGACCGACGCGCCTTTGTTTATCGCACCTTTATACAGTTTATGTCCTTTATGCTGCTGGCCTTGGTTCAATGGATAGGTATCGTCATCCTGTCGGTGTAGTCTAACATTTGCCTTGACGCCTTCTCAAACTAATGTCCTGATCAATTTATAGATCCAAACACTATCAACTGGTGCCGCAAAAAGAGTCAACACTGCTGCTGGCGTTCTTCATGAGCGTCATCTTGTTATTTCTATTTGCTGTTAGCAGCCAATTGCGCACAATGCCCTGCATCAATTGGCTCATAACGGTGATCATAATCGAGTGCCTGATCCTGTCCATTGGCTTACTGGCCGCTCACACTAATATGCCGCGTCTGCTGGTTGGCTTTCTGTTTGTTTTGATGCTGATGGTTTTTGCCACGCTAGCTGCTATGATAATGCCGGTAAGTTGCTGATGCTGATTCAGCCCTGACCAGCTCTGACTACGTACTTTGCAGTGTGACATCACGCGTCATGCATCCATGCTGTTTCTGGTCGAGTTCTGCATATTCATGGTCAACCTCTATGCGGCCGTTATGCATGTTGTCCTGGAAAAGAATTATCCGATTTTTCTGTACGCTGGCACCATCGTCATCATGGTGTTGCCCGTAAGGCTGGCCTGCTTATTGTTATACTTGCCTCTTGAATGACCAAAGCCTTTTACATGTCACCACACACGAACACACTAACATATATCCTTGCCACAAACATACATCCTTGCCGCTTGCCGCTTGCCACTTGCCACTTGCAGCTTCTGTTGTATCATGTGCAAACGGCTCTGGGCAATGGCGAAGTGCGGACTAGTTTGGTGGATGACAAGTTTGCCGCGCTGATATTGTTCCACGACTTTCTGGCATTGTTTATGCTAACCTTCTACTGGCGACCCAACCTCCCCGGCGGCAATCAATAAAAGCCATGTTTCACATACGTCTCTCTATTCAAGCTCTTTCACTCGCAGGCATTCGGACATTCGGCTGACGAATATGGGCGCCAGTGGCTTCTGCTGCCGGCAGCCAGTGGGCCCCAGTTGGTGCAGCATTACGTGATCCCGACACCGAGTGCGTCCGTCACCATCGCAGTCCCTGGCATATGACGCTATAAAGCCACGCACCGTCTCCATGGCGCAATCCGGATCGGATACACAGCCCTCGTAATCTGGAATGGTGTTCAGTCGGTTTAGTCGGGTTAGCGGTCAAACGAAGCCAGCCAAGTGCACCCAGTTTGTCAAATGGGCTCACATTACCCCTTACCCTGTCCGCCCAGCGCTGGCGTTGTCCGCAACGCATCCTCCCAGTACGGCCGGGAAATGCGATAGATGCTGCAAGGCTTTGACCCGCACAATGCCGGCTTATTGGCTGTCGCTGTCGCTGCAATGCATTCCAGACAATCCTCGCTGAGCAGCGATGTTCCGCCCAGTGCAGCTGAAATTGATTGATGCCTCATTATTTGGATGAGTTATAGTCAAGTCGGAGTGGATTTATTCACAGTGCTATGCTATAAGCCCTTTTACATCTTTTGACCATGCAAATTTGTAAATATTGTATTATAAAGTTCTGAAAATATACTACGAAAAGAAAAGCACTGTTCCAACGTCAAGGACACCTAGCATAGACTCTTAGCCTAACTACCCATTCAAGCACCAGTTCTCACATATAAGATTCTACTATACCCTTCAAAGACTATAGCTGCAATAACTTTTGTGAAAACTAAGCGAATTTTCAATTCCAAGGCTATTTTGGACATGATTTTGTCCTTATATTAGTTCTACATTCAAATCTGATATACTATATTTATACTCTTCGAAGAAAATAGTATTTTAACTTTGTGCGTCGGAGACCCTCAAGAGTTACCTCCAGTATGCTTAGAATGACAAAACAAATTGATCTAGCCATGTCCGTCTGTCTGTCTGTATGTATGTATGCAAACTAGTCCCTCAGTTTTTGAGCTATTGTGATAAAACTTTGCACAGAGACTTATTATTCATATGTAAAGCACATTAGTCGGAACCAGCCAGATCGGACCACTATATCTTATAGCTGTCATACAACTCGAAGTCGTTTTTGGCCATATATTCCATGTATTTAAAGCTATCGCGATGAAACTTTGCACAGATACTTGTTATTCAATAAGACGGCCGGATCGGAAAACTATGTCTTATAGCTGTCATACAACTGGAAATGAATTTAATATTTCTAAGGAAAAATTTAAATTCATATGATACCAATTCGTAGAGGTTCGAAAAGAGTATAAAATCTTCGGCACGCCAAAGATAATTCTCTCCCACTTGTTTTTATTTAGAAAAATAAAGCATTTGAGCTGGCCGAGTCAACTTACCCACAGCTGGTGCGGTGACCACTTGAAAGGGAAGTAGTGTACCCTCGCTGGCATCCTGCTCCCCCTCGGCCAGCTCGATATGCAGGCGCCCGAGATGATGCTTCTGCATTAGGTGCATGTAAATGGCGGCCACGACAAGCAGCAGCGCAAGTAGAATGGCAGCTGTGCTCAGCCACTTCCGATAGCGCCACTTGCCGTGCCTGGCCCGACTTTCTTGCTGCTGCTCCTGCTCCTCTTGCCACTGGCTGCTCCGGTTGAGGTTCATTTCAATGTAGGAAGCAGATCTCGTATGTATGGGCGTCTTTGGCATTTTGTGGTTGAAATAAATTGACGTCCTAATTCGCCGCTTGTCAGCGCTCAACTACACGAAGTGCCCTTTGTGGCGCAACAAATTGTCCAGGTACTATGTAGTTAGAGTGCGAGCTGCTAGCTGCTAGCCTCCAGCTTCCAGCTTCTAGCCTGATACTGGGCGATAACCCCTGCAAAACGTACTCAAATACCCAGCTCACTCGCATCGATCGATTATCTGTGATGACTGTTTTGGCATTCGCTTTTGTTTGGCCTGTAATTGATGCTGGTTTGCGGTATACGAGAGCGAGCGTATCTATCTCTCTCATCTCTCTCTCTCTCTCTCTCTCTGTTATCTGCCCAGCTCGGGGGGCTTATCTATTCAGCTCTAAACCGCACACATGTTGTGCTCACATATAAATATATATATATATACTTTTTTTTTGGCTATTTTCGCTCTCTGCTCTGCTTTTTTCCACATAAAACGCAGATGTACGCGCCAGATTGGGTGTCGATTGCATTTGCTATGTAGTTGGACAACTTGCGGCAGCTCTGAGTCTGCTTTCTGGAGTGGGTCTGACAATTTGGCTGTAACACCTTGCGCATCTATATGCACGTACTGTAAGCAGATATGAGAAATTGCCAGCATGCGAGGCATGAGTCATGAGGCATGTGGCATGAGGCATGACCATGGGCGTCGGCAACAATTGAAGCCAGGGTACTAAGTGCCTGTGGCAACTTTGAACCATTTGTGTGTGCACTCACAAAGCATCAATTGCTATTTGGTTTTCTAACTTGACTAATGCATTCCCATCTCTATGTATATATACGTATATGTGTTATGTTTTGCTTGCTTCTCATTTAAGCTGTCGATGTCTGAATCCTCGCAAGTACAGCTGCTGGACAAGAGCTCTCTCTACAAGCTGATGCTCGACAGGTGCTAAGCCAAATGTGCGCCGTCATTTAGTTGATTGTTTTTATGCCCTGCGAGCAAAGTCATTTGGCTTTCTCAAAACGTATCTCATTGTCAAATGTACGCAAATGGAAGTCAGGATCTGATTGTATGTAGAAAGAAACTGTGTTACTAAGAAAATAAGAACAACATGTGCAACATGTTAGCTTGAATGATAAAACTAACGACTAACAGAGGTGTTTAAAAATATTTTAAAATTAAGATTATTGAATGCATAATACAAGCAAAGTTAGTACACTTATTTAAACTATATTTTACAAACAGTCTTGAAGCTCATTTTAATATATATCTTTTACATGAAGTTTCACATACACCCAACTCTCTTTTTACACGGTAGATTAATTCCCAAAAAAATAGTGTAAAAAAAAATTGAAAAAATTTCGCTAAAATAAAAATTGTCAAAAAAATTTAAGACCAACAGATTCAAATCATGTAAGAAAATTTTATAAAAATATTATTTTCAAACCGTCTTTATGCCATGTAAAAAGAGAATTAGGTATATTTATATATATGTATATATATTGCATATCTTTCGCTGGGTCTGTTCACTTACTTTAATACCAGATATTATACATTTCGTTTATTTAAATTATGCATTTGTTTTCAAGAGTGATTATTTTGAGCCCCACTGTAGCTAAAACTTAAATTGAAAAGCGCAAAACTTGTATAAAATTCAATTCTATTGACTTGCAAACTTCATATTTACCCAGTCACTCCACTCCACTCCACTCCACTCCTGCCTGAGCAGCATAAACAAAGTGGTGCTGAGTATTCGGCAGTTGTTGTAATGTTTTAAGTTGTTTCTGTGTTGCCTCTCGCACATTGGCAGGGTTCGCTGGCGTTTTTGTGCGATTCGCTTTCAAATGTCGCCATTGTCTTAGGACGTTTCCGTTTCTCTTGGCCAAAGTAATTTGCGTGTTTTCTTAGAAAACACATGAGAATGGCTGCGAGCGGCCCCAACAGCAACAACAACAACAAAAAGCGGAAAAAATACCAAAATTCAATTATGATATCATTTCAAGTCGTTCTTTAAATGGCTTTTTGTTCGCTAACGGCATTGGCAACAATAAGGGGAGGTCCTGCCAAGGTCGCTCTTAGTGTGAGTGTGTGTGTGTGTGCGAGTGTGTGTGTGTGAACGAGTTAGTGTGTATTACACTCACTTACCGTCGTCTCACTTATTATGTGGCAACATTTTTGTGGCTCCTGCATATTTTCCAAGCGAATTCATTTCAACAACGTAGCTGGCATTTACAAGTGGCTAATGGCAAAATTCGAGCCGAACACTTGCTGCACTCGCTCGCTTACGGTCGTCAGTTTCCGTTCACTGCTTGCATTTCGAATTAGGAAGCAGGGCGAGGGGTGAGCATGTCGGTACAGGGTGTCCTCGCTGTTGTTGTTGTATCCCGGAACACGTAGCGCGCTAAAACAAAGTTAATTAGATCTGTTGCAAGATGGGTCATTATTGAAGCCAAACGGTCCTTGGCATCGTTCAGCCCTTTTAACGGTCCACAGTGCAGTCAATTTGAAATTTGTATGCGCCATTTTTATGTGGTTTACTCGCCCGGAATAAACCGTGTCCGTGCAATTACCCTGATGTCCAGGCCAGGCCAGTGCAAAGTCCAAAATGTAAGACAGCTCAACTCTCGGCCATACTTTATGCATTTTGCGTAGCGTTTTTTTATATTTACGAGTGGGCGAATAAAATTGTATGCATTTTCTGTCTTTTGCAGCTAAGCAAGGATAAGAGCTGTAGAGCAGCAGGCCCAGCTGAAAAAGTTGTATTATTAAAAGGTTCAGTAATCGAAATCGCAGCCTATGCAAATGTCGACAAGCAGCAACAGGAAGAGGAACAGCAACAGTGACAAGGACAACGACAAACTTGCGAGATTGCAAATGCAAATCGCATACGGAAACTGACTGCCAGACGAGTGGGGAATGTAGCAAGAGGCAAGAGGCAATCTGAACCCAATTTTGTGGCGACAAAAACAAGTAATCAAGTGCACGCAGGACGACGACGACAGCTGCCCCGTTGTACGCGGCGTATGCGTTATAAGTGTGTGTGCGTTCGCCTGACCATTAAAGTGGCGGAAATGACACAGACGAAATGTATCGCTGCAAAACTTGGTTCTGTGCGCGCAGCAACAACAACAACTACGTCGATGTGGCACTAAACGAGTCCGGAGCCACGTCGACGCCAACACCACCGACAGCAATACCACCGATACCACCAGCAACCACCAATAGCAACAGCAACAGCAACAGCATCAATCGGGCTCGCAATAAGGCCAACAGCACTCAGGCGAATAGATTGACGCCCACCGAGGAGCCGCAGCAGCAGGCCGCCCATGTGGTCACCTTTCTGGATGATGCGCCAGGTGGCAGTGGCAACAGCAATGGTGGCATAACCAGCAGCCGGATTGTGACCACCGCTGAGCTGCATCAGGCGCACATGCTGGAGCATCACTCCAACTTGGATGCCATCGAGCAGGCCGATGATTTTATCTATGGTCCCGGCGCAGGACTCTCGCTCTGCGACGATAGCCTGCCCTCGGCCAAGAACTGCTATAGACTAGTGATGCTGGGGTAAGTAGTATATATAGTATACTCCGCTTGCTGTCTAATCAAAGTCTGATATTGTCCTTTGCGTTCAGCTCATCACGCGCCGGCAAATCATCGATTGTGGCACGTTTCCTGGGCAATCGCTTCGAGGAGGCATATACGCCAACTATTGAGGAGTTCCATCGTAAATTGTATCGCATACGAAATGAGGTCTTTCAATTGGATATTTTGGATACTTCTGGCTATCATCCGTTTCCCGCAATGCGTCGCCTGTCATTTCTAACGGGTGAGTTGGGAGCAGGAGTATATAAATACATGTGTGTGTGTGTGTGTGTGTGTTAGCCGCAATCATATCAAACGCACGTTTCATCACTTAAGCTGCCGAGTGCCTGGCGCTATTTAATGTGCTATAAATTATCATAAGAATCAGGCACAGCTGCAGCTGCTCTGTCGCAGTCAGTTATTTGTTCTCACACACACACACACACACACACACACACACACACACACACACACACACACACACGCAGAGAACTTTCGAAAGTCCCCATGTGTGCTAAAGGACCCAATAAATAAGCCATAAATTTACATTTACTAAATCAAGTATTGTTAAATATTGCGCTTTACATTTGCGCAGGCGATCTGTTTATATTGGTCTTTAGCATGGATTCGCGCGAATCCTTCGAGGAGGTGGTGCGACTGCGAGAGAACATACTGGAGACCAAGTGGGCGGCGCTCAATCCCGGCTCGGGCTTCAAGAAGAAGAGTCTGCCGAAGATACCCATGATATTAGCGGGCAATAAATGTGATCGTGATTTCAAGTGAGTGGATATAAGATTATTAGTTTGCTCAATTCATAAAAGTTTATTCTCCTAAGCAGAACCGTGCAGCTGGATGAGGTAATGGGCTATATAGCTGGCCAGGACAATTGCTGCACTTTCGTGGAGTGCTCGGCACGCCAGAACTATCGCATCGATGATCTCTTCCATGCGCTGTTCACCGTCTCCAATCTGCCACTGGAGATGACACCGAATCAGCATCGCCGCCTGGTCTCCGTCTTTGGGGCACCCTCGCCACTGCCGCCACATGGCTCGGCCGGCTCGGGCGGCACCAAGAAGAACGCCCTGTCCATCAAGCGTCGCTTCAGCGATGCCTGCGGCGTTGTCACTCCCAATGCCCGACGTCCCAGCATTCGCACCGATCTCAATCTGATGCGCTCCAAGACGATGGCGCTGAATGAGGGCGGCGAGGGTGGTGTGCGGAATACATCCCGTTGGAATCGCTGTGTGCTCATGTGAAGCACTTACCCCTGGCGTCCATGTGATAGTAGTGAGCAGGCCAGCAGAAAGCTTAAAAAAAGAGACAGAGAGAGATAGAGAGAGAGATAGAGAGAGAGATCTTAATTTTAAACGCAGCGTTTGTGTGATTTCGTTATGTAATGTAAATATTTGAGCACATATTTATACATATATGCTAGGCACATTGACCTAGACATGCAAATTACATATATATGTATATTAATGTATAAGCATTTGCATTTTTCGCATTGTTATTATACTATTAGCAAAGCAAACAAGTAAATTATAGTAAACTTACCATGCATAATTAATCACAGTTTCCAGCCAACTCCTCCCAACAGACCAAAAGCACATTTACTACTCTTCAACAAATATTATATATTTTAATTGTTGTATTTTTTAAGTAAGCATATTGGCACATATTCTGTTTTTGTTAATTGACGCACAGAAACCAAAAAAACAATGCAGGCGACAATAATGTTAGGAGATACTTGGAATTCGATTCGGTTTTAGATTTATAGCAAAAGCAAATGAAATGTTTAACTCAAAGCTAATTTAATTGTTATTGTTGATTGTTGTTGATGTTATCACATTCTGTTCACACGAAAAAAACCAAAAACAAACCCCCAAGCATATCAGCCAAAAATCATATATAACTATAAACCAAAACTGTAGACCTAAGGGGTCCAATTAAACACTACTGTCAAACAACTTGTACACCGAGCAACCGAACCTAACGAAACTATATACATATATTTCCAGCTACTCTCTGCTAAAACATAAACAATGAGTATATATACATATATATATATTATATACCTAGTTACACACATATATATTACACACATACATACATTTAGCGTTAAACCGAATTTATGTGTAGTAAATTCGAGTTTCAATTTAACCTAAGCAACAGCAACAATTTTCGCGAGTTTAACTAAACATTTAACTAAAAGTATTATGAGTACAGATAATTAAACAATTTGCATATGAAACAAAGACCAAATTAACATTATACCATATACAAACATATACCAATACTTATATATATATCTATTATACATATACATATATATATATATATACAATCTAAACTGATCAAAATGCGTTAACATAAAGTTATTTAAATTTCGAGAAGTGCAAATATTTACAATTTTCATGGATGGAATTTAGTACGATTCGATTTGAGGTTAATATTAAATAACAAAACTTTAACAATTATGGGCAATTAAGGGCCTCGAATATTTGCAAAGTATGTTAAGTATCAAATTTACATTTTAATGCTTTGGATTTGCATTGTTTATTATAAATTAAATAAAATTCCAGAAATTACAATTACTTGAGCAGTTTTAAGTGGGGCGGACTTGAAAGCTTTAAGGGTAACTAACTTGGCTAAGACTGTAAACTTGACATAGAGCTTTTGGCTTAGCTATCTGCCGAAAGCTTTTATACCGAAAAAGCTTCACACAGCTTGAAAGCTTCGACAAACCGGAAGCAGCAGCTAAAGCTTAACTAAAGCTCTTAAGGGTTTGAAAATGAAGCGCTTGACAAGCTTACAACTTTGAACAACATTTGTGCAAAGCAAAAATTGGTAATATCTTTAAAAAACCAAATTTATCACATATGGCATATGCTTCATGAGATTTCTTATCAATTTAATTTACAATTTAGCTTGCTGCAAGCAGAGCAATAAATTTGGTAGTAGCTTGTGAACAAACTGCAAATAACAACGCAGGCCAAAAGCGACAGCATGGCCCAAACTAATTGTGTTGCCCAGGGAGCTGGCAAATCGTTGCCCGGTTAGAGCCATGGCCAACAGCAGCAGCACGTGGCAACAACAACAACAACAGCACATTTACGCCCAATTGAGCAAACAGTTTGGGGGAAGTCCCGCAGTGGGTAAAAGGACCTCGCCGAACGCTTAAAAGTGCCGTCAATTTTAATTGTTTGTCTGATCGCAGACAGGCGCTATTAATAGGCTTATGGTTTATATGATATACTGAGCTGGAGCCGTGTGGCTTTGGGGGCATTAGCTGGTGACGCTACTCTGCACCGCTCCCTTCCCCCTCCCCTTCCCTCCTCCTTTCCAATAGTGTCCTTGCTGCCTGCCCGCATTATTGGCGACACTCGATAATCAGTGCGGTTGCCGCTGAGCGAGAGAGGTGCAATTTGCATGTGTGATATTATCAACGCTACTCCTGCTCCTGCTGTTGTTGTTGTTAGTCAGGACTGTGCATTGGGCACTCGTATATTGAACATTTGGTTGTGCATTAAGCGTATGCCAATTACGGGGCCTCCCTCGAAATAGATTTAGCCGCGAAAAGCCAAATCATAATTTAAATTATGCAGCTGTTTGCTGAATATTTCGTTTGTTTGGCTTAATGCAACCGATTTCGCTTAATGACTGCATAGTTAAGGGCTTTATAGATTTGATTTGATACTATAATTACACCAAAAGCATAAAAACAAGATTGTTTCAAGCGGCACGCTGTTCAGAATAATCGAAAATAATTGTTTGATTAACTTTTGTATAAACTATTTGTAGGATATTCAAATAACACGTATTTTTCGTATTTCAAATTCAAAGCTTAACTATAAAATTTCGACTTAACTTGAGACTTGGGTAGAGAATTCTTGACAACAGCTTTCAGGTTTCTAATTATTTTTCAAATTATTTGCTTGGTAACATTAAATTTTATTTCTTATTTTGTTATTTTTGCTTGGTAACATTAAATTAGATTTTTTATACTCTTTTCGAAGAAAATAGTATATTAAGTTTGTCCTGAAGTTTGTAACGCATAGAAGGAAGCGTCTGAGACCCCCAAAAGTTACTGCCAATATGCTTATAAAAACAAAACAAATTGATCTAGCCATGTCCGTCTGTCTGTCTGTCTGTCTGTCTGTATGTATGCAAACTAGTCCCTCAGTTTTTGAGCTATCGCGATGCAACTTTGCACAGACACTTATTATTCAAGGGGACAGCACATTGGTCGGAGCCGGCCGGATCGGACCACTATATCTTATAGCTGCCATACACCTCAAAGTCGGTTTTGGCCATAAATCCGTTGTTTTCAAAGCAATTGCCTTAAATTTCCTTGTACACTTGAACATCCTTATAACTCATCAATGGGTAAAATCGCAAATCGATTGAGTCATAAACAGCGAAGATATGCGTCATTAAATATTTTGAAAAAACAGGTGCATATGAGCAAACAAAGTCAAGCGCAAGAAAGCTTTTGATAGTCTGCTCTTCAAGGTATTTTGTCATCGATCATCAAAACGGTTTGTGGCGGAAGGCGTAAAGAGACGCGCTAACGAACGCATGTTTCGCAAGTTCAAGTTCGAGCCTCGGCGGCGACTGATTGTTAATTTAATACTTTTTTCTTTTTCTTCCTTTCAAATATATAACTGTAATCAAATTAATTTGCTTCCAATGGCTTAGAACAAAAACAATGCCACGCGAAAAAACAAATGCTGTCAAACGCGAGTTGCAGGTTGCAGGAAAACAAAACAAGGAAATTTGTAACAGTCGGCTCTTCAAGCAATTTTGTCAGTGATCACCGAAACGGCTTGTGGCGTAGTGGGTAAAGTTGCGAACTGTTGAGCGAGAGGTCCAGGGTTCAAGACCAGCGGCGACTAGTCATTTATTTTCATTTTTTCTTATTCTTCATTTCAAATATATAATAACTGTAATCAAATTCATTTGCTTTCAAATGGCTTAGAACAAAAACAATGCCACGCGAAAAAACAAAAGCTCAGTATAAATCGAGTTTGTCAGCGATTTTTAAAACTGCTTGGTGTAAGCAGTAAAAAGCAAAACAAGAAAGCTTTTGACAGTCTGCTCTTCAAGGGATTTTGTCAGCGATCATCAAAACGGCTTGTGGCGTAAGGGGTAAAGTTGCGAACTGGTGAGCGAGAGGTCATTTTTTCTTATTCTTCATTTCAAATATATAATAGCTGTAATCAAATTCATTTATTTTCAATTTCCTAAATTGTTTCTAATTTTTTTTTCATACATAAAGTAGCTTTAATAGAATAATTCAAAAGAAAAATTTAAATTCATTGGCAAACCAATGCCACGCGAAAAAAAATATGGATCTCAAATTCTGTATATAAACTCTCGTATGTTCAGATTAAGTTTTATGACAATTCAATTTCCGACAGCGGCCTTGAAAGGTATAAGAGCAACAGGCACAAAATTTGGTATGTATATTGTAGTATACATATGTAATGTAGTTTTGACTTTTTGGAAAAACTGAATCTTGTTTATTGTTCAATTCGGTAGCACTTATGAATGCTAAGGGACGCGTCCACGAGCTGCGGATAGTGAAACGTCCCTGTTTACATGAATACCTTTATATATTTTATTTTATATGTCGGGGTATATGTATGCGACATTAATATCTGCGAATTAAATAAGCAGTCACGGAAAAATAGTAACAATTGCTTTAAGGTTCGAAAAGAGTATTTAATCTTCGGCACGCCGAAGATAATCCTTCTCCACTTGTTTTTTATTAAAATTTTGTATATTGTATTTAACACGTTTTCTGCTTCCTTTAGTGGCAATTTAATCTAATTTTACATAACATTAAGTCCAACCTGTCTAATTTTAACATATAGTTTCCAAAGATTTGCACAACGAAAAGTTGAAATTAGTGTAAATAAAAAACTCATCAGCATTGATAAAACAAGACTAAGAAAAGCAAGCATATTGTGTAAATACCAACTTATTTAAGCACATTCAAAGGAAACCAGTCTAAGTTAATCAAAAGTCAGATTCTTGGAATATAATTTGGCATTGCGTTTGCTATTTATTGATTTGCACCATTAAATTGTGTTGGCTCACTTTAAATTGCCGAATGGGAATGCGTTTTGAACTGGAAATCGGTATTGCTGCTTAGTTAACCAGCAGGTAAATATTTGTCTAGGCAGCAGGCAGCAGCAGCAAATGGAAAACTTATTCGCACGTTTCGCTGGCTTTGCAGACTTTGCTTTAGCTGCCGACAGTGCCAACTATAACTATGCGCCCACACCACACAGCCCACGCAAAAAATAACTTTTCTGTGTAAACAGAATGCGAAACAGCGACGTCGACGTCTTCAAGTCTGCAACACCTGTGCAGGTGAGTCGCTTACAGTTGTCGCTGCTGTTGATATTACACATTTGCTGTTGCTATTGCTATTGCCGTTGCTGTTGCTGTTTGTTTGTTGTTGTTGGCGCTATCGTCAGCGTATTTGCTTATTGTGTTTGTAAACATTGCTAACAACTTGAGTAATGCCGGCGACAACGCGCCTTCAACGTGGCCCCAACCAAGCTCAGTCCAACTCAGTCCATACCCAACCCACCCACTGTTGCCGCAGTTGCTCTATTACTGTTACTTTTACAATTGCTAATAGAGGGCGAAGGAGTGTGCGAGTGTGCGTGTGTGTGTATGTAGGTGTAGGTGAGTAGCGCGGAAATACAATATATTCCGCTGGCTGTGAACCTTTAGCTACCCCTCGCTGGCATTTTCCCGCTGCCGGCAAGTTGTAAGTGCTCAAGTTTTTCAATTAAAAGTTGCTACCTTTTTGTGTTACTGCGGCGGCATAACATAAATACGCATGTGAGTGTTGCTCTTTACACATGATGTGTGTGTGTGCGTGTGTGTGCTAGGTCTTTCCGCTAAAATGCCAATAAACCACATGGTAAATAGCTCAGCGCAGCGCAGCTCAGCTTGAGTTGGACATGGAACATTGCAAGTCAACAGCTGGCAGCGACGACAAGAACATAAAACGTGGCGAGCGAAACAAACAAACAAACAAACAAAATGGTAATGCCAAAGGCAGGTGTTGAAGTCCAGGGCATTATAAATTCATACGAAAAATACCAAAACGTCAAACAAATTGCAAGTTTTCAGTTGCATTTCCGCAAAACGTAACTGAAATAATACGTTACTGTTGCCATTGTTGTTGTTATTGTTGCTGTTGTTGCAAAAGTATGCAACAAAAGCCCTCTGATATCGAATGGCCGCTGAAGCCCGACAAATTGAAGGTAGGCCAGCGGGAACGTCTTCGCCTTGCCACCGTCTGGCAGCCAGTCATGTGTGTATGTATGTGTTTGTGTGTGTGTGTAAGTGTATGTGTCTACTCGCATGACAAGTTGAAATGTTGACGGCTCACTGACACTGTGCATGTATTGCATGCCTTCTATATGTATGTGTGTGTGTGTGTATGCTTAACAGCGAATAGCTGCGTTCTTACCCTATACTGCTAATGGAAGAGGTATTTTCAAAAGCGGAAGCTGCCTCTTAAATATACAAATAAAATATAATAGAGCAAGCGGAAGCTGCCTCTTAAATATTAAAATAAAATATAATAGAGCAACATAAAACAAATGAAGAAAATCTATAAAAAGGTATAAAGTGTAGATTTATATGCTCAAATATATCAAATTTCATTTCCTTTAAAGTTGTTTATGGAAAAACATCAAGAAGAACTGTAATGTGCTACGTATACGTAATAGCAATTGTCATTTGCTATGCCGTATCGAGTTTTAATGAAGGACAGCTGAAAAAACAGCTCAAAACACAATCCCGTGTGCTGCATTTCACTTTCAAATGAACTTTACACAACTACATGCGTTAAACATAGCTTTAGGGCCTGTCGAAATGCAAATTGATGAAATGAATTCGTAGTTTTATGATGCTCCAAAAAGTATGCTATAATTTTTATTAATGAACTAGGAAATGGTCGAATTTTCAATATATCTCAAATACTGATGTACTTTTAAGCTCTATAAACATAATACTTACTTATTATGTTGTCTACTACTTTGTATGTTTTTTTATAGGGTACTTACAGTCGCGTCGCATTTGTGTCACGCTGCTTTCGCCTGGTTTTGCGAGTGCATGTTTGAATGATTTTGTGGCGTTGTGCTGTTGAAAAATCATACAAAGTTATGCAAATTCTGATGTGGCTGTCGCTGTTGACGTTGCCGATGACGGTGCCGTTGCCGTTGCCACCACCACTATCGTTGCCGTTGCCGTTGCTGTTGCTGTTGCTGTTGCCGCCGGTGCATCGGTTTCTGCGGTTTGGCATGCATAATTGTTGGTTTTTAGTTACACGCCAGGTCAGGCCGCTGCGGCACAAGTCGGTTATTAGAAAGGCATAGTCTGCGCACTTGTGCCAGCAAAGGCATTTCAATATGATGACTTTTGAGTAACGATGCCCCAGTCGCTACAGATATTCCCCATATGAGAGTGTACCTGGCAAAAGCAATCGTATTTGAATCAAAATCACAGTCAGTTTGCCTGCGCTACCAAAAAGCACAATAATCATTTCTCGAGCATTTCTTTTGCTATTTACATTTGCTTTGCTTTCGTTTGTTCACCCACCACATAGCCTATCCTGCTATCCTGCTGTCCGCCTGCCTTGTGTATCGCCTGGGGCTATGGCTATCATCAAAAAACAATTCTGCGCATAGCGTCCGCAAAATAATGGACGTTAGGCCTCGCTTGATAAGCTAAATGATAAATTGTTTTTATTCGTGACATATGCATGCATGTGTGTGTGTGTGTGTGTGTGTGTGTGTGTGTGTGTATTGTGTGCCTTCACATACGAAACGTGCCCTGCTCAAAGCCACCACACACACACACACAAGGAGCTGCTTCTTTGGGATGCCAAATGCGTAAGTTGTGTGGTTTGCAAGTTGTGTTCTGCTCCTTATACAAAACCGAAGAAAAAAAAGCAGAGAAACAAGCGAAACAAAAATAAAAAACAACAAAGAAGCATACAAAAAGAGAGAAGCGAGAAGCGAGAAACAAGCAGAGAAACTTGTAAACGCGCCTGGGTACAAAAGTGGAATCTAATAAGCTCACGGCTAAACGTGTTATGATGAATGACATTGTCAGGCGCAGTTTGGAATTTCAAAAGTTTCTCGAGTAGACTTATAATTGAAAAGTGTAAATGCAATCGACTACAACAGATACATCTAACAACAACAACTTGTTCGTTGGCTTTTCATTTGATTTCATCTGAAACTCACCTCTGGCTCAGCTGTTGTCCTTTTGGGCCTGGCAGCGAAAGGAGCAATGGCCTGCCGAACATCCTGCACAGCTAATCAACTAATCAAAAATTTTCGTATTCATTCATTAAATTAAAATTTCATTCAGCTCATCTGGTTTGATTGCTCTGCGCCTAAGTGGCTGCTGCTGACGGCTGCTACAGCTACAGCAAACCACAATTTGAATCCCAGTCCCAGTCCCTGTCCCAATTCGAGTCCCTATCGCAATCGTAATCGCAATTGTTGGCTTCGCTTTGGTTCGTCGGCTTGTTTATTTGTTTGCTGGCTGTCCTCTGTCGATTGTCAGCCCGGTTTGGCTACCTTACAGCCGCTTTGTATCTCCATCTGTAGCCGTATCTGTATCAGTATCAGTATCTGTATCTGTTTCGGCATCGCTTTCAATATCAGCAGCAGCATACGACCACATCGTATCCGCCGCCGCCGAAACTATGTTGCCTGCCATTGAAATTCATAAAGCATCAATGGCCCCGGAATGGCGCAAGAGCTGGTACAGCGGGGGTAGGGTGGCCCAAGCTGGGGCGGCTGCGGTATTTTATGGCGCTCTCTGTTTGAAATCATTTGCTTTAATTCAAGTGAAAAATTATTTAAATTGGTAATCAAACGTGCGGTGCAAACATTCCCAGTTGTAGAAGACACAGAATTTGCTTTGTTTTTTTTTCTCAGTGATTGTCTAGTTGGGAATTTAAAACAGAAATGGAAATGGAAATGAAAATTGATTTCAATATTGATCAAAGCAATTACATTCCCTCAGATGTATTCCAAATAATTTCAGTCAGCAACATACTCTATTCTAAGAAAGGAATTCTATAATATTAGTTGCATATTTAACAATTACCTTTTGCGAGTTTTCATGGAATTTTCGTTTATTTTTAGCTTTACTTACTTCTGCAAGCCCGTAAAAATAAGCAAGAACAAATTGTAGTTGGCTTTGATAATTTAATTTTTATTCTATATTATTTATCATAGGTAATTGTATTTTAATTATTTTATATGCACTTTCTATGTGCATAGAAGTATTAGGCTTACGACTAGAGGGCTTTAAGTATTTCATTTTGATTTCACTAAATGTAGTTATTTGCATCATGCGTACATACATACATATTAATATGTATGTACATTATACTCAGTATGTAAGTTCTTGGGACTCTGACTTTGACCCAACTTGCATTTCTGTTTTTAGTGTGTGTGTTTGTATGCTTGGTTTAATTATTATTCAAAATAATAAGCTTAATCGTTATTACAATTACAATTAATTACATTACAAATTTGTAGCTGGAAATGCATTAATTAAATGCAAATGAAATTATATGACTAACTATACTGATACAAGTAGTTTTTTCTTCTTCTGTTTTTTTTTTGGGTTTACTCGTTAGTAATCGTTCTAGAGTTACAATAAATAACATTACAGTTATGCACTCGTATTTATTTATTACATTTATATTACGGCAATTACTGCTATAATTTAGTTATTCTATTGCGTTCATATAAAAAAGGGGGCTTACGCTTCATTTATATAATAACGAGTATTTCAATGTAGAAAATCTGGCTACATTATGAGTAAGTAGAATAGAAAACGGGATTGGCATAAAACATAATGCACTTTCTGGATCTGATGCATGCTGGTTGTTTAAAAACGTTGGTTGGCTCTTAAAATTGTTTTGTTTTGCTCTAATTTCGTTTTTGTTTCGTATCTTAAACATTTACACATTTAGAAGTCTTTGACAAAATACATTTATACACGTATACAGCCATGTGAAATGTATCTTCCTGTTTTTCTGCTGCACATCCTAGCAGGACGCAGGACATAGGAGACTAATTTGGCCAGTAAGTATATTTTCTTTAGCTGTTCGGAAAGGTGCGCTTGGTCTCAAATATTGATAGTATTGCTGTTGTTGTTCTTGTTCTTGTTTGATGGCGACCAGATCGTGTTGGTCCTGTGGGACTAGGACTAACCTAAACGGCAGTAGATATTTGTTTTTTGCCTTCGCTGTGACTTAATTACAAAATCTAGCTTAGTTGTTTTTTTTGTTATTAGACTAATACATAACTCGCTTGTACAAAAAATGCTTGTTGCCTTGCCAAACATAAGATATTACAAATTATAGTATATATATATATATGTATGTATGTATATATATACCAGCCTATACGTTAGTATGTAAGCTTGTACATAATGTAATTTATGTGTATTCTCATATTTCACTATGCAATTGTTAATCCGTCGCTTACTTGAGTATTTTTTGGTTTTAGTTTGGAATTCGCTGATTATATGCATGGCCATGATTTACGTTTACAGTTAATGTGTGGTGTAATGTGTGTGTGTAAGTGTGTGTCGGTGTATGAGTGTGTGTGTGAGTGTGTGTATATGAGAATGGCATTGGTAGTGGTCTTCACATTTGTATTGTATTGTATTGTTTCCTATTGGTATTTATATTATTCTCGTTACAGTTACAGTTACCGTTCTCCTTTCTCTCCTCCGCCTCATGCTTTATGCTCCTTACAGCAGTAAATTGTCTAAATGCTCGGCGTATTCCTCAGCCGTGTGGAACTCCTGCAGCTGCTTAGTGTTGGTGTTACTGTAACTGTAACTGCGACTGTGACTGCGACTGCTGCGACTGTAATGAGTAAAGTTTCGTTTTAGGTGCGTGGTGAGCACCATAAAAACGTTAATGCCAAATCAATACTACACGTGTAAGCCCCAACTCCCCACTGCCAAGCCCTCATCTAGCCGCACTTACCTGCTGCTGACATCACGTTTTTTCCGCCGATCCTGCGACAGCGCCTCCACACAGAGCACAATCAGCTTGCCATCGCATGGCTGTCGCTCCTGATCGAGCAGCTTGTTGCCCAGCAGATTGCTGGCATAGCCGAACTTCTCGTGCGAGCTCGAGTGCCAGGCATCGCAATAGGTGTCCATGGAGCGCTCGCCATTGGGCAGCGAACCATGCCAGACGAGCTTCAGTGGCCTGCAAAGGGAATGCGTATATATTAAATGTAACAAGTGGGGAAGGCTTATCTTCGACGAGCCGAAGATTTTATTCTCTTTTCGAACCTTTCGATAAATTTCACTCTGCCAACTGCACCACTAAAATATTTGATGATGCATATCTTTGCTATTTATAGGTCAATCGATTTGAAATTTTAAACATTGGTGAGTTATAAGGATGTTCAAGTGTACATGCATATTTAAGGCGATAGCTTTGAAAAGATCGAATATATGGCCAAAACCGACTTCCAGTTGTATGGCAGCTATAAGATATAGTGGTCCGATCCGGCCGGTTCCGACCAATGTGCTGTCCCTTTACATAATAAGTCTCTGTGCAAAGTTTGATCACGAGAGCTTAAAAACTAAGGGACTATATACCATACATACAGACAGACAGACGGACGGACATGGCTAGATTAATTTGTTTTGTTATTTTAAGCATACTGGCAGTAACTTTTGGGGGTCTCCGACGCTTCCTTCTAGGCGTTACAAACTTCAGCACAAACCTAATATACTATTTTCATCGAAAAGAGTATAAAAAGGCATATGATGGGGCTTACCATAATGGATCCGTGAGGACATTCTTGCCGCTAAAGCTGTAAATGCGCGGCGCCTGCGAGAAGAAGCCACCTTGGCCGTTGAAGACGCCCTTCCACGAATTAAAGAGCACATCGCCGCGTGTATTGACAACTGGCAGCTCCCAGTCGGCTGAACGCACTATGGAGTCCAGATTCTGTACCCTGTAAAACAAAAGCATTCAATTTGAGCCTGGTGTGTGTGCCAGCAAATTAACAGCAAGCAAACAGAGAGCAGACAGGTATAGGTACATAGATGTGTGAGCAGCGTATGTACATATGCCTTTATTTATTTATGTTTTGCTTTCTGACAGCCCCAACATTCATTTTGGCATTCATTCAGCGCGCTTTGTGCTTTGTGTAAATATAAATTGCACGAGATTGTTTGCAGCGGCTTTTGTTTTGCATATTTGCATATTCCAGTTAATGAGTTCGCATCGGGTGGTGGCTTGCCAACGCTGCGTATGAGCAATGCCACGCACAGTGGCAAACTAAACAACTAAGCAACGCGTAAAACATCTAAGAACAGATAAGACACACCCGATAGAAGCACTGTCCTGCCACTGTATACACTTAAGGCTGGGGCTGCTCTTCGCTTACCTGGAGGTGAGGAACGCCTTGAATGTGCCCAGGAGGCCCGCTCGCCGGCCTTGGCGATAGCAGGCGAAGTCCGCGCCTCGAATGCCCTGCAAGTCGCCGACATAGGGCTCATTGAGGGCCGCCACGCGAAGCTAGGGTAGGGTGGGGCGCGCAGAAAATATGGCAGAAAATTAATTTGGTATTTATGTCAGGCATTTTGAAATCTAATTAATATAGAATTTAATGACTGCGAATTGTTTGTTTAGCTAAGTTGAGCAGGGGCAACGTTTTCAACTTTGTTATTTGGGGCTGTTCAAATGATAAGAGCGTGTAATAGATAGCTATAACATTTTAAAGATATTTCAATTTGAGCCAAAAGTGGCAAACAAACAAACCAGAAACATAAAAAAGAAGGAGATTGGCTAAATATTTATAAGGAATTCACTGGGACCTTGGGTATGTTTATAATTTCGTACTGAAAGGACACTCACCATGCGCGGATACCACTGAGTATATGATAATATCATTTTATATTGGTCATCATATTGTTTATGTTTCCAATAATATTTCATTGGCGACGCAAGCGTGAGAATAGTACAAAAAAGGTTTCATTGTAAAATTGTAAAGTATTGCAAAAAATTAAACGTTACACAACCAAAAAACAAAACGGATAAATCTCAACTCCTGCTATTGGCTAATTGAGCTTGTTCAGTTGGAGTTGAGATGCGATTCTTAGAACATTAACTACACCACATACTAAGTAGTAAGAGAAACTTAATGAAAGAAAGCAGTTTTCTGACAGACATAAGCACACAATATAGGTAAATATATTAGATAAATAATTGATAATCACAATAGAAATTCAGAAAGCTACACAAATTGTTCGGCACGTCACAGAACAGAACAGAACTCAAAATGCAATTTGCGCTAATTAGAAACGTTTTCATTGACCAAACCAAACCAAAATCTGATTATTTATTTGTATGTGCGTGTGTGTGTGTAAGAGATGCGTTAATTCGATTTAGTAATATTTTTTCTACTTTTTTTTGTTATCTGGCACTCTCTTTGTGTATGTGTGTGTGTGTATTCAGTGTGTGATATTTTATTTAATTACCGTTTCGTACTCGGGCGCGGTTGTAAACTGCATTTAATAACAATTAATAATAAATGGGGTTTTAGTAGTGTTTATTAACTGAATTGCTTAATTTTTCGCTAGGTATTAATTATACAATTTTGAAACTATCGTGTGTAAAGTGATTGCTGTAATTGATTTTATGTGTCGTGTAGTTTGTTCAAGTGCTCTCGAGCCTCTTGACAGGAGCAGCAGCCTGATAGCGGCTCTTATGCAGCGAGTATTACGTCCTTGAATATGCCAAATTAGTTGCAATGTTATTTACAAAATATTACTTTATATTTACAGAGATAATTGGACAATACTAGCCACGTAAGAACCGTCCCCAACAGTGTGACAGAGTTAAAGGACACAGGATATATATGTATGTGTGTGTGTATATGTGTATGTATGTGGGTGCATGTTAGATGGAATATGACAACTAGTTGGGACCACTTACCGTCGGTGTGTTGAGCAACGGAGGCGGACTGTTCAGCAAGTTTTTCGATTGCAAATCAAAGCGCAGGGAAGGCGCCACTGTGGTGGGCGGTGCCGGAGTTGCAATCGGCACCAAAGTGCCCAGCTGTCAAAAGAAGGGTTATGAGAATTTAGCAAAAGTTCTGATTAAATGCGATAGCAGCTAGCCAACATTTGGCCCATTTCCCGGCTGTCCAATCAATAATTCAAAACCTACGCGCAATTCTGCTGGCTGGCATTTGCCATCACCCCCTTTTCCCCACCCCCACAAAACAGGTAAGCTCTAAACCCTTTAAGTATTTAATATTTTAGCAATTGCCTTGAGCTAAGTACAAATCACTCTGCAATATCCATTATGTGTTCAGCTTGATCTATGCCTGACTGTCTCTCTGGCGTGGTGATGAGAAAACAAGTAAGACTGCTATAGTCAGGAGTGCCCGACTAGGAGATATCCTTACATCCATTCATACTTACCTATCGAGCAGTTTAAGCAGGCCCCAAGGTAAGGTAAATCTTAATTAACTTCTGTGTTTATTGTCCGATCTTAGTAAAAATTTTCAGGACATAGAATTAGCTATAAAATGGACGATCAAACAAGATCATACCTTCAAAAATGAACGCTTTTCACTTTTAAGGATATGGGGTTACGTTATCCAAAAACTTACATATTTTTTACATGTGCATGCTATTTGAGACTATACATACCAAATTTGGTGCCATTAGCTCTTAATTTTCAAGTTATGGCCAAAAAACATAAGTCTGAAATCGACATTTATCGATAACTTTTGAACGGGATGAGTTATCGATAAAATGAAACAAACTTTATCTGTACTGAGACTACGAGAACTTATATTCCAAATATGAAGTCACTAGCTCTTGTAGTCTCTGATATCAGCCGGACGGACAGACAGACAGACGGACATGGCTAGATCGACTTCGGCTGTTGATACTGAATACATATACTTTATATAGTCGAAGATGCTTCCTTATGCCTGTTACATACTTTAACACAACTTCATTATACCCTGTTTACCCAATTTGAATGGGTTCATAAAAAGTGAAAAGGACAAGAAAAGAAATTTTCTAAAATGGATAAAACATATATGTAGAATAACTTTCGAATCAAAAACCGAGAACAAATTGGCCACTAGCTTGCACTTCGGTTCAGTTTTGGCATATTTATGCTAAAATGAAGTCAAGAACGTGCAGTTGATACTGATTTTCGAACATTACTTGTCAGAATGTTAACTTTTGATTACATAAACATACTATGCTGCATAAAGTTGCGTCTCAATGTCATTTTCAATAATTCAAATGTAATTTGTCATTTTTGATGTACTGCGAGACACTGTGCGCGCTGTGCCAGCGTCTGACAAAAGTTTTAATTACTATTTTGAACTTTAAGTAGTCGACTCGTGTACTGGAATCTAATTAGGACGAGAATGTCACCACTGGATGCTGCAAGTGGCTTAGACAGCCGCCAACGAAAAAGACGCCCAGAAACTTGGGCAAACGCTGTACAACACTGGTGGCAATCAGCTTTTGCTTGATTTACCCAACATTATGCACACAGGGTGGGGCACGTTTTGTTGCCAAAAGTATTTAAATGTTGCCGTCAAAGGCATGAGATTTGTGCCCCATATCTACCCCCAACCCACCCACATTTTCATTTTGTGGACATGCACATGCCAGGCACAGTCAGCAGTTGACTGCTGGGTGGTGTTGGGTGGTGCTGCTTGGTGGGGCTCGTGCTCTGCAGTCGGTATTGGCTTTGTGCTGGCAACAACGGAAGCGGAAATCGAATCTTGAACACAGTTTTGAGAATGTCTATTGTACACTTTCGGCTGCCCCAAAAATGATGCAATACTTTTTATACCCTGAACCCATTAAAAATGGGTAAAAAGGGTATTATGGTTTTGTGCAAATGTATGTAACAGGCATAAGGAAGCATCTCCGACCATATAAAGTATATATATTATTGATCAGTATCAATAGCCGAGTCGATCTGGCCATGTCCGTCTGTCTGTCCGTCTGTCCGTCTGTCCGTCTGTCTGTCTGTATGAACACACAGATATCAGAGACTACAAGAGCTAGAGACTTCATATTTGGAACATAAGTTCTCCTAATCCCGGGACAGATCAAGTTTATTAAAATTTATCGATAGCTCGTCCCGTTCAAAAGTTATCGATAAATTTCGATTTTAGACCAGCGTTTTTTGGATATAACTTACAAGTTATAAGAGCTAGAGGCCCCTAATTTGACATGTATAATCTCGAATAGCATACACATGAACAAATTTTTCACTTTTTGGATACCACCCACCAAACCCCCCAAAAGTTAAAAAAACGCATTTTTGAAGGTACGACCTTGCAATTTGGTTTGGTCACACATATTATTGACAATTGTTTGCCCCAAAAATTTCAATAAGATCGGACGATAAACACAGAAGTTATTTAAGATTTAACTTTCCATTATGTGGGGCTCAGCGAAAAGCAAGCTAACTGCTTAGACCGCTTGCACTGCTTGTACTGCTTGTACTGCAGCATGTGTGTGTTTAGATTAATATGAATGATTGTAAGGACTGGGTTCAGGGTATCTCGTAGTCGGGCACTCCCGACTAGAGCACTCTTACTTGTTTAATACAGCACTTTCGAACATGCTAAGCGAATAAGCTGAAAGCTGTTCACAAATTGTGGCCACTTTAATGTGTAACAAGCTATTTGCAAAATGGTTCAATTTTGCGTGTAATTTGTGGGGGCGCTTCAGATTCCATTTTTTTGTGCTGACCAATGGCAATGTGCCAGAGGACTCTATGGCTATGGCAACCGGACAGGACAGGACACATTAATTGGCAGTGTTGAGTAATGCAGCTCACAAATTGAAGCACGAGCAGGCAACAACAAAAAAGAGCTGAGCCAGTATAAAATATTCCATTTCCGTTCAATATTATTTTTAATCTCCTGTTACGTTTTATGGCCGAAAGACGGAGGGTATAGCATATGCATGTTTTATTCTTTGTCAATAAAAGTTTGCTTGCCAGTAGCACAGCTGCTGACTGACTGACTGACTGACTGTCTGATTGCCTGACTTACTGCCTGTCTGTCTGTCTGAGAGACTGACTCGAATGTGTTCTAGAAAGCGGGTTGACTCGAATCGAAACCGGGCTGACAGCTGCTGGGACCTTCAGTCCATCAGTGTCGCGTCAATATTGTGAGTTTAAGGCGCCATTTCCTTGGGGTTTAGGATGTAGCGGAATTCTTCTTGTATCGTTAACTCGCTTGAGTGAAAAGCCAAGCGCGAGTCAATATAATTGAATAATGGCACAAGCACACACACCCAAACACACACACCCACACACACATGTTGCCGAATCCATTGGCAATCAGTCAGAACGTCTGCAACATTTAATGTGCAAATAAAAAACCCCGAAGGAGCAGCCAGCCAGGGCCAGGACCAAGACAAGGACAATGCCAAACAAAACAAAACCCTATTTTATGGCCAAAAACAAGAGGCCAAAATAAACAGAAACACATGTACGTCACTTGAGCCTGAAATGTCCTCCAGCTCCTTGCACACTTCGTCCTGTTCCTGTCTTCTATTTTTATTGCATTTTATTTTGTTTTGTTTTGCTTTGTTTTGCTCCAGCCATATTTTCATAATATATAGAAAAAACAGTCGAAAGGCTGCGCCAATAAAATAATGGAGTCCGCCAGCGACTTTCTGTTTGCCATATTTTGGCATTGGAGAGCGCACGCACAAAGGCCACACTTGTTTGCTTGGGATCCAAGCCCATCCCAGATCCCAGATGCCTATCCTAGGCACCAGGCCCAGAGCTCCACTTACCGCTATATACTGCCAGCCTTTGTTGACGCGCACGAGAAGCGCCTCCTCTTCGGTAATGTACGCCAGGGTGCCCGGTGGACTGAGCGCCGATTTCTGTGGAACACCGAAAAAAGGCCGACAAAAGACAGCAGTGTGTTTAAAATAAAATATGCGCTGCTAAATTTATATATATGCTATATGCATATGTTTGTGTGTGTGTGTGTGTGCTGGGAGTCTTGGAGTTCAACGCACCTTTGTCATTTCGTCAATGTTCTGGAAGGTGACTGCACCTGGCACGATTCTCATGTTCATGTTCGATGATGATGCGGAGTAGTATGGCAGCTCCTCGCCCTCAGCCAGGCCCAATCCCAGGCCCAGACCGACGCCCAAGGACTCCTCGTGCTTGTGCGAGTGTGCCGTCTGGCGAGGTGGCTCTGCAAATGATGATTCCGAGAGACATGCGTGTTAAACATCGATTTCAGCTAGATATCTAAGTATTTGCATCTGCATTTCAATCTGTGCGCGCTGATAAGTGAAATTAATACTAATACTGCAACTATGTACTATTAAAAACTCTATAAATATGTTCAAAAACTATTTGTTTCGTTTCGCTAATATACATCAAAATCATAATAGAGTTCAATAATAATAAGAATACACTATGCTAAGAATGCAGTAATAATTTTATAAATAATGCTAAAAGTTAGCTAGTAAATATACAACTCTAAGACGCATGTGCCTTTAAGATTTCCTGTAAAAATATATGCTTACAAAAAGTTAAGAAATAAATTGAATCTATGAAACGCTTTTGATACTCTTTTCGAAGAAAATTTATGAACTTTGTGCTAAAGTGTGTAATGCATAGAAGGAAGCGTCGGATACCCCCAAAAGTTACCTCCAGTATGCTTAGAATGACAAAGCAAATTGATCTAGCCATGTCTGTCTGTCTGTCTATCTGTATGTATGCAAACTAGTCCCTCAGTTTTTGAGCTAACGCGATGAAACTTTGCACAGAGACTTATTATTCAACGGGACAGCACATTGGTCGGAGCCGGTCGGATCGGACTACTATATCTTATAGCTGTCATACAACTGGAAGTCGGTTTCGCCTTCAAATTTATTGTACACTTGAACATCCTTGTAACTCCACAGTGAAAATGGCCTAAAGGTTCGAAAAGAGTATAAAATCTTCGGCACGCCGAAGATAATCCTTCGCCACTTGTTTAAGGTATATTTTGGTCAAGCACACGCGATTTTTGGCACTTACAAGAACAAAAGCACTACAGCTCATTTTGAAGCATTCACTCATGAGTCAAGAGTATGAATGTTAACTTTTTTTTGCTGTTTTTCGTAAGTGAAAGCATGACGTTGTAAAAATGTTAAACAAAATGTTTGCATGTACTTCATTAACGGCCAAAATGAGATGATGATGATGTGCAAATAATGAGCCCAATTCGCCGAAAAAACGATGCAGTGGTTTGGGGGCATGCCAAAAGGTGAATGGGCGTGATTACACACTATATAGAAAGAAAGAAATGTGAAGGCATAGTTTGTGGCATGCAACATCTAACGGCAAATTGGGTGGATTGATTTGATTTGATTTGAGATTGATATTGATGGTTTACCAGCTGTGCCATCTGTGGGTCTATCGCGCAGATCTTGCAGCTCTCGCAGTGCTTTAAGTTCGTCTAAAGATGAGCGCGCACCTTGGATTACGAGTATAATACAGAATGATTCGGAATTGATTGGTTTTTTGTTGTTTGGGAGTTTGCTAGTTACTTATGTGTTTATGTGTGTGTGAGGGTGTTCATCTGTGTTTGTATATATGTACAGTTATGATTTATGGCACAAGTACGGGCACCTAACTATACATATACGAGTATGTCTGTATATACATTCCGATCTGGCTTTAATCGGTGAATCGACTGCGACTCACCTGGTCGACCGTAGTAGGAGGCGTCGCCAAAGAAGCTGCTGCGTGAGTCCATGCCGGGCTCACCCTTCGGTCCCGTTATCGAGAGTCCGGGCATGCCAGGTGGACCGGGTGGTCCCGCTGGTCCTGGCATGGGTATATACTGCACACCAGCACTGTCGCCATCGCCACCACCAGTTGTGGCCGGCAGGCCAGGTGGGCCGGGCAAACCGTCACGCCCATCACCGCCCCGATCACCCTTGTCGCCTTTAGTCTGATGTGGAAAGGAGCATAGACAATTATATTAGTTCAGCTGGTAAATTAACTACTGCAAATCGGAAAAGTTTAAAATAATATTGAATAGATGCAAAATAAAAGAAACATGGTTCTACAACATATGTTATACATCTCAACTACAAAAAATATGTATAATCAAAAAATATATGCACACCTATTTCCCTTTTTACACGGTTGATTGGTTTCAGAAAAAATCGTGTAAAAAACAGTGTAAAGAAAAACATTGAACAAACTTTGCAAAAATAAAAATTGTCAAACAAATTTAAACACAAAAGATTCAAATCCTGTAAATAATTTTATTTTCAAACCGTGTAAAAAAATAACGTTTAAATAGAGAATTAGGTGTATATGATCATCTCAACTACATAAAATATCTAAAATTTTAGTAGTCTTTATGTAAAATAAGAAGAAACAAAACCATATATGATATATGTATAAATAGACTGTTTTTCCAAACTTACTCCTTCACGTCCACCGGAATCGCCTTTAGCACCTTTGTTACCCGAATCACCCTTAGGTCCAATCATGCCAGGACGTCCCTGGAAAATGCAAGAAACGCATAAATGATGTTTGTGCAAACAAAAAAAAGCGCACTTATTTTTTTTTGGTTTGGGTGCTGCAAACGGCAACGGAATACGAAGTGGAAGCTAACGGCTGCCAGGAATCGTTTCTAACAAGAGAGGAGTAACTCCGCAATAAAACCAAGTTGAACAATCGCCAACAATAACAAAAAAAAACGCTAAAACTTTTGCAGTTTAGAGTGCAACAATTTGGTAGTAGTAGCGCTTTATAGTAGTACTTTCTGTTGTTGTTGCTATTGTTGTTGCTATTGTTGTTGTTGTTGCTGCTCGTGTGCCAGGAATTGAGTGAAACTTTCGTTTGGCTTCATTTCGGTGCGGCAATTCATGTAAATACGTTGCTTGACTTTGATTTTGAGAGGCGGTAAACGATGCCAGTTTTTGGCAAACGCGCAGACAGCCAAAAGCAAACTTTTGCCTTTGTATATGCGACTCCATTGGCATTGTGATAGTTGTTGTTGCTGTTGTTGGTGGTGTTATTGCAGTATAATGGCTGGAAACTGAAATTCTAGGGTAACTGCAATTGGAAACGTGCGCTGCCATCTCGCTCGCGTCCTGAATAACCATGATGAAAATGCACTTAAAATACTTTTCATTTCGAGTTTATTTCGCCAACTTGCGCCCATTTCGCATTCTCCTTCTGCTTCTTCATGCGCGCCGATTTGGATGCGGATGCGGATTCTGCCTAGCTGCGCGATTGTGGCCAGCAAACTGTCTGGCATTAAGTGGATTTTTGCGCGAAAGCGACAACAACAACAACCAGATGGGAGCACCTTCATGAATATGGATGCAAAAGTTAGCAGTGCCTTACCGAGTGTCCGATATCACCCATGGGTCCCGGTTTGCCGGGCGGTCCAATTGGTCCAGCTGCGCCAGTGCCTCCGCGCCGGCCACGCATGCCCTTCTCACCCTTCTCGCCGCGTTCGCCTTTGGTGCCGTTGCCATCGCCCGGCTGGCCCGCCAATCCGGGCAGACCTGGCGCCCCGGGCTCACCCTTGGGTCCGGCCGGTCCATGTGCACCTTTGTGGCCCTGTGCGTGTGTAAAATGATTTACGGTATTAAATATACGGTATATATGCCCCCGGGGGGGCTCACTCACGCCTAATTTGGCCGTAAAACTCAATTTCAAACGTTTTGTCGTTGGCAAAAATTCAATTCAAACTCATTTTGAAATCAAATCAATTCTAAAATCCACAATCCCCACAATCAAACCAGCTCACACACACACACACACACGCACACACACATATATAAATTTATGCGCCTGAATGTATGCAGTGCTGGTGACAAGCCCGAAAACACAAAACCATTGCCAAAAGACGAGAGACGAGAGAGAGAGACGCCCTGAAGTTGTTTTTTGTACCCGAACCCAAAAGCCTATCAAGCGATATATTATGCTTGCTTTTCTTTGCGGAAAAACATGAAAAATCTGTAAATACTTGGAATTCGATTGAGCAGATTTTTCTATATATCTGACAATGAGTTGCAAAAGTCGTTGATTTGAAAAGATTTCTAGCAGAACTGTTGATTTCTTATTCTATTCTGATAATGAGTGGAGTTCACAGCATTTCTGATAACATTTACAAACGATTATTTTTGAATATTTGCACTCTTCTGCTATATACAGAAATTCTAAAATATCATCTCACCTTCTAGTTCGGGTATTTTATAGTCGAGTGTAAGCAAGTGTGACATCATTGTATCTTGTTGCTTATATGTACTTCTGCCTTTTTTGGGCCTTTGCTATGTGGAACTGAGCAGAACGGCTGGAGGTCGGCAGTATTCACACACACTGCCCCTGCCCCAATGCCTGCCGTAAGCAAGTGCTCCCCCAACTTATCCCCAGTGCCGTCTTCCACATCATCAGCGCCTTAAATGGTTTGCCATAAATTTGCGCGCGCCTACTCGTGGTGGGGGGACTTACGGTTTTGGGGTCTGGAGTCTGCAGTCTGGAGTCTGGTGCTTTGTATATGGTTAGGTATGAGCGTCCTTAGTGTGTTGTGTGTGTTGTGTTGTGTGTGTGTGTGTGTGTGTGTGGGACTGGTTTAAATTGACCTGACCCTGTATGGGCTCATTGCTGCAGGCCTTGCTCCATATCGGCAGCTTGATGCCAACTAATGAATAATTAATAAGCCACCCACATGTGCGTCTGTGTGTGTGTGTGTGTGTGTGTGTGTGTGTGTGTGGCAACATTACAAAGTACGCGCGACTGCTTCCGGGGCTGTCTTGAATGGAGGCCTAATACGCCGAAGGTGGATGGGGCCTGTCTTTTGAGTTAAATGAAATGTACCTAATTGTGCGTGTATTTATACGTTTAAAATGCTAATTTCCATATTAGTTTCGAAATTTCAAATGCAATAACAAGTTTTTAGCCATGTGTGTGTGTGTTGTCGTAAATTGGGCGTAAATTCATCAGAAATTCGAAATCGATTTTTGTATGTGAGGCAAGAAGAAGAAGCGCACAGCTTTTGCATAATTTCTTTTTATTTCACGCCCGATTAAATATGGTTCGCCAGCGGTTCTGGGGAGACAGACCCGAGGGCGGGCGAGAGGGGGGCGTGTCGCAAGACAGCCCGGCAACTACACAGATTGAACCTACAAAAACTTTGCCGTGAACCACATTAGAAGACATACAAGCATTTAAGTATGTATATACTTACGTCATATATCAAAGGTCAAATAAATCTTGACACAGAGAAACTTGGAGGTGTAACAGCAGCATAAGTAAGTGTAGCAGGCAGCACCGGAAGTTGCCTGACAATCAGTGAAACGCCCACCTCCCCAGCTGCCCAGCTCCCAATCGAGTCTCTACGTGTGACACACACAGCCCAACCCACTAACAAAAAATGGCAAACAAACTACAGACATATTATATTCCAGCGCGTATGTGTTGGCAGCTTAAAGTTTTGAGGTTACACATAAAAGAAATATGCGCGCCACTTTTTCCAGCTCGCCGACCCTCGCTAACGAGGGGTCCAGCAAAACACACACATACATATATATATATATATGTATATATATATCCAGTACGAGGCACCATTGGGGGCCATGAACCCTAAGCTGCTAAATAGCATGAAGCGTAATGGCTGGGAAGTAAGCGCCATCTAAGCAGGATGAGCTGCAGAAATGGCCAAAACTTATTATAGAAATAATACAGTAGGAAAGTAGCAAAAAGAAGAAGACGAACAACCAACCAGCCAAACATCCACTGTCTAGTTGGGTCAGTTGGGGGACTAGAGTGTGCTTAAATCTGGGTAAACGATTTCTAATAAACTAGAGAGCACCTCGATCATATCAACTGGCAACCAAATGAGCTATAAACGCTCACAAATTGCCCCGGCCAAGGCGACAAATGTTGCGACATCCTTGTCGTATGCGTGATGCCACATTCGGTTGGCTGATAGAAATTTATGCGTCAAATTATGGACTTCCGACCACGCAAATAAATGTGCACTGCAATAAATCCGAAAATGGCTAGATGCTAAATGATGGCCATTTTCGGGGGATTGAAGTACACAAATATGACAAGTGAGTGGCCAGCGAATATATGTCTGTATTATATCTGATAGTATAAGTGAGCATATTGAATTATGTGACAGCATGTGAAATAAATCCGAGGAGAGTTTGCCATTTGGAGGGGTTTGTTATTATATAGGGAAATGTTTCCTTAGTTAGAGCTTTACCTATGTCCTTGTAATAAACGTGATTGTTCTGGGCAGTGCTTTGCCTTTTTATGTTCCTCGAAATCAATTGAGTAATCAATAGAGCAGAAGTTATTATTTGGCACAACAAAGTTGTAGATGGTCGCACACTTTATAATGCACACACACAGCACACACACAACACTCATACACACACACACACACATACTAGTATATTTGCAGGACAAGCGTTTGGTATTGAACTTTGACTCACCTTTTCACCGCGATCTCCAGGACGTCCGGATTCACCTTTATCGCCCGACGCTCCTTTCGGTCCTGCCTGCGTTGAGGTGGAGCTGCGTAGGCTGCCCATTGAGTTGCCCATTAAGGATTCCTGTGTGATTGTTTGTGGGGTTGTGTATATAGAAGGTAAGCATAGTAATTTGTTAAATATTTGCTTGTTGTACAATTTTCGTTTTTCGATACATGTATTTGTGGGGCCATTTTTTAAGCAGCAGGCGACCTTTGATGGCCCACAACAAGGATACACGTAGTTACATATACATATCTGCTACGGAAATTTGATTAATGATCTGGAGCGCCCCTTTTGCTAAGTATGTGTGTTAGTGTGAGTGTGAGAGTGTGAGAGTGTGTGTCTGTGTTAGGCGCCCCTAATGTTTTGGTACTAATGACGCCGACGGGGTTCTAGTCCATTAGGTTTTGCGGCCATTGCTTACCCAGAGTGAACTTGTGCTTTTATTTGGTTTTTGTATATGTTTTTTTTTTAGTGGGAACATAAATGTATATTGTTAAATGTTTATACCTTGAAAGTCCTGGTAGGATTCCAATTTATCTGTTATTTATGTGTTGATTGTTACAAGAATACATATTTTTTTGTGGTACGATTTGTTTTTATTATATAATAGCATAGAACAATGGGCGTGAAATTAAAGCGTATTATTATATGATTTCAATTTGATGTCGTTTCAAAAGTTCAACAGAAAAAACAACTGGCAGTAAAATTGCAACTTTTACAAAACAAATTCAGTTCAGCGCCCCCATTCAGAGTAGGCTGAAAAAGTTGGCGCCGTGTCAACAATCAAAAGTCATTCTAATAAACTTAAAAGCATTTTTAGCCTCCCTTGGCGACAAGGTCAAAATGTTTGACAACAACAACAACAGCAAGAGCAAACAACAATTGAAAACAAGTGGGGAAAGATTATCTTCGGCGTGCCGAAGATTTTATACTCTTTCGAAACTTTAGGCAATTTTAACTCTGCCAACTGCACCACTGAAATTGCATATGCTGTACAAAATCGTTTTGTCGCGTAACATTTTTGTTTGTTTGTTCTAAGAATATTTAATTTATTGCCAATTGTATGGCAGCTATAAGATATAGTCATCCGATCCGGCCGGTTCCGACCAATGTGCTGTCCCTTTGAATAATAAGTGTCTGTGCAAAGTTTTATCGCGATAGCTCAAAAACTGAGGGACTAGTTTGCATACCTACAGACAGACAGACAGACGGACATGACTAGATCAATTTGTATTGTCAGTCTAAGCATACTGGCAGTAACTCTTGGGGACTCTGACGCTTCCTTCTATGTGTTACAAACTTCAGCACAAACTGAATATACTATTTTCTTCGAAAAGAGTATAACAAGCGCCCCCCTTAAATGTCCTGCTGCGATAATGATAATATAACCCCGACGTTGGCGCATAAAACAATGGGAGGCTGACTGACTGAGCGAGCGAGCGAGAGTCTGATTTAACTGGCGCGTTAGCCATAAGTAGCTTGACACTCTCATAACCGTAACAGCGCGATAATGATTACGACCACAACCGCACACACACACACACACACAACACACACACACAACACACACATACGAGATACGCCCAAGCAGGCAACATACGGCGTTAAAATGCGTTGATAAAGCCGGGCAGCAAAATAAAAGTTTCGCTTGCAG
Organism: Drosophila flavopinicola; assembly: GCA_035042425.1. NCBI lineage: Eukaryota > Metazoa > Arthropoda > Insecta > Diptera > Drosophilidae > Drosophila > Drosophila flavopinicola. Next base: position 12,936,748 of record JAWNLL010000452.1, on the reverse strand, counting down.
AAAAAGGGTTTCAAAGTCGGCAAGACAAATGTGTACGTGTGTGTGTGTGGGTGTGTGTGTATGCCAGAGTCAGTATCTGTATGCGTGTTAGCGCGTTTAACCGCGTGAACTGCGCGCCATGCGCTGATAACAGTAATTGCCACAAGCTGGCATGCCAGCACTCCAAAGGACCTGAATCACAAAACCCGCAGGCAGCGCCAGCTGCACGTGCCCCCACCCCCAAGCATGGGGTTGGGTGCTGCCCACCCGACTGGGGCTTGGCTTGTTTTGCTTTGCGTGTTCAGGACACTTACGTTTCGGCGTTTCTGCGAGATGTTCATGTTGTTCGAGGCGTTCTTGTTGTTGCTGTTGTTGTACCTTTGTGGTTTTAAGATTATTAGCGCAGATAAGCCATTTGCGACAACAACGTGCTGCCTGCCTGCCTGCCTGCCTGACTACCTAGTCAATCCTAGTCCCAAATCTGGGCAGCAATTTTTCACAGTGCAGGTGCAGTCGGAAGGAAATTGGTTTAGGCAAATTGTGTGGGGCTAGCGAAACATGACCGATGTTTATAGCAGAAAAATCGTGCGTGATTGGAAGCATCCGACGGATATAGATAAACGGACGAACGATTTCGCTATTCAGGTCGTCTTGCGTAAAAGTTGCAATTTTTGGCCAAATTGAAATGGGGGGAAAACAAAAATAAACAGAAACTTAAAATCGTAACTAACTTCAGTCTACCGAAGTTTGAATACTCTTGCCAATTCGGTTTGAGATCATTATTCCATTTGCTCATACAGGCTGCAAGAGTATGGTTATTTATAAGCTAAAAATGGCAGAAATAAAAAATAGAGAAGAAACTCAAAAATTTCAAAATAAAAAAAATAAATTTGAACAAGATATTATTATTGGGAATATATATTAAACTTTGAAAGGTTTCAGGGATCAGATAAGTTGACTTAGCAAATTATATAGATGCACCTAATTATCTTTTTACACGGTAGATTGGTTTCAGAAAAAAACGTGTAAAAAACCATGTAAAAACAAATTTTTACAAATTTCGCAAAATAAAAATTCTCAAAAAATTTAACTCCAAAATATTCAAAACATGTAAAAAAATTTAAAATAAAATTGTTTTTTCAAGCCATGTAAAAAGAGAATTAGGTGTATATACATTATAGAACGAATCATAGGTCATCAATCTGTTTTTGGTACAGGGTATCAAAGACTTATAGTTGATTTTAAAAATATGATATTCAAATGTTTGTCATTGCTAACAGAAAAAAATGTAATAAAATAAAATGATTGAATTGAAAATAAGTGTGGGTGAAAGGTACGAGAATAACTATGCGTGTTATGTTTATAATTAGTTAGTAAATCGAATGAAATGTGTACTTACATCGTAGCTCTCTGGCAAGCCAGGCGGGCCGGCAGGTCCTGGTGGACCCATGACGCCGGGCATGCCGTCAACGCCTGGCTCGCCCTTCTCCCCCTGGATACCTTCCGGACCGCGAGCGCCCGTTACGCCCGTGGCACCCTGTGAATGCAGAAGAAGAAGAAGAAGCAGAAGGAGAAGAAAAAAAGAAGAGACGAAGAAAAACGACGCCGCCGGCGACCAAGAAATAAATCACATTAGTGGGCGTGTATATAAAATGTAGGACTACATCTACGTCTAGGACTACGTCTGTGTCTACTCAGGGGGTATATATATATATATATTTATAGTATAGTATAGCATAGTCTACAGCGTGTGCTAAACTATTTGGGGTCTGCTTTGGCTTTAACTGGCTGTGGTCGATTTACATAATCGCTGCGTTTTAGCCCGAGCTCATTAATCTACGCGGCCCAGCTGCCCCAGAGGATTGGGTTTGAGGTTTAAGGTTTGGGTTTGAGCTCCAATCCGGTTTGTAGTAGGCTGTTTTTTGTGGGCTGGTGGTGCACACAAAAAATGTGTCTCCCAATGTCCTTAATCTTATGCAAAATGGTCACGCTGTGCGCCATTTGCGTGTTGTGTTCGCCTTTGGATTGTTCGTGTTTCTGTTCTGTCCTTTGTACATTGTTATTTCAGTAGTTGTTGTTGCTATAATGTTCTGTTGCTTATCGTCGTCTTTTAAATTAATTGCTATTAGTTAAGGGATTAGCAGTGGAGCAGCAAAATTGTCGCAGGCATTTCCGGTATGCGCGCCAGCTGGCAATATTTTACTCAAGCATTCTGGGTGGATTGGGTTTGAGGCAGGATCTAGGAATGTACTACATAATACAACAAGGGTCAGTCTCTCTCAGTATGGGCATTTTAAAGGGGCAGTGGCATATTTTGCTAGCTGTTTGCTTGTTTGTTGGTTAGCCGCAGAATGTGTGTTTTGTTGCTGCATACCGCTTTTCTTTTGATATATTGCAACGTATTGAAGAGGCTGCGTTCCACAGGTTGCTAAGCACATTGTCAATATGAGTAGGAGTTTACGAGAGGCTAAGTAGAGAGTGTGTATCTGTGTGTGCTTAAGACCAAATTGAAATGCATTTGCATTATGCGCAAGGAGCAAGAAGTGCAGCTTTGTGTGTATATGTCTTCTTGCTGCTGGTTTTATATTTTTGGCCAGCCCCATAAAAGTAACGTGTATCTTTTGGCTGTGCAGCGTGACAGGCACTTTCGGGTCGAGTGGATGTTGAGGCCAACATCTCGTTGTAGCATTGTGGACTTAGCCTTTGACCCAGACACACACACACACACATGTATGCGGAATGAAATGGCACACACATAACTAGAGTGAGAGAGTGAATAGAACTCTTATGGTTTGCGAAAGACGTTGCCAGTTGATGAGATAATATAACGAGTGCCAGTAGCGCCCAAAGTGGATAAGTGTTTAAGCCTGAGTTGCCTGACGTTTGCGCACAAAAGTTATAAAGAAATTTTCGTTTCCTCTTTGCACGTTAACGTTTTTCCTCGTTTCCGGTTACACGCACACACACGCACACACACGCACACAAACACACACGCACACTGCAAATTATGATGTTTGACTTGGGATAACACAGGCAGCGTATTCAAGTGCGTGTGTGTGTGTGTGTGTAACAGTTAGGCGATAACCATCGTTTTCCTATTACCGGTCTCCCTCTCTCTATCTCTCTCTCTCTGTCAATTCCCACTTGAAGATTAGACGATGTGTGTAATGAAATTGAAAATGCGTTAGATCCATGTCAAATATTGCCCTTTTGTCGAACCCCTTTGCCCCCCCCCACCCCTTCCTTTCCCGCTTGTCTAAGCTGTGTATCAAGTATACGCAAGTACTTACGGTTAGTCCAGGGGCGCCGGTTTTGCCATCCCTGCCCTGCGCACCGGGCGGACCGCGCAACGTTTCACGAATCGTTTCATTGTCCTTGAAGGCCTCCAGGATATCAGACGCATTACATGTACATTCGCCCGTGTATTTCTGCAATGGAAGCGCACACATTTTCGACATTAATTTCAATACTTCAACTTTTGCCGGGAGAACACAGAGATTCGTATTTGCAGTTGGCCACAAAAAATAGCCAGAGTTACTCCTGCTGCATTTGCATTTGCATTGTGGTTGTCAACATTTGGCTGGCAAATATTTGAGCCGCATTTCTGTGCAGATTTTGTATACTTACAGCCCCCGCACTTGGTGTCTCGACAAAAGGCGGATATGCTGGCGTTTCACCTTTGGGACCCGGCGGACCAGGCGGCCCGGGTGGGCCACGTATACTATCGCCCTTGGGTCCCCGATCGCCCTTCTCGCCCTTGATGCCGCGGTATGCTGGATAGGAGCAAAGAGGTAAAAGTCATTCCATTAGCAGGCTGGCTAATTAGAAGCCGGACAGGGTCCAGAGCTTCAGGTGAACTGAACTTACGTCTCTCGTGCGTAAACTGCGTCTGTCCGGGGGGCTGCATACTTTCGTCGAAGCTGTCAGTTGCCTGTGGGGAGCAGACGGATGCGAAAAGGATGTGTTAGTGTAAGTGTAAGTGACGTTTGGCTTATTAAAAACTCATTAAAACGTAAGTGCAATTTGCTGTTTGCTGTTGTTGGCATCTTTATGAATCCTGCGGCTGCAATTGTGCAATCAACTATGGTCAAAACATATTTACTTAACCACTAGATTGATTACTGTTTAGCCTAGACGAATTTGTTCAACTTATTCGCAAGTTGAACTTGTATTATTTGCTTGGCAAACTAACCTCAGCATTTGCAGAGGACCACCAACTTTCGTTTGTAATATCATTCTCATCATCAGTCGGCTCATCGGGTGACAAATTCTAAAGGCCACAAAATAAAACATGAAATAAAGTACAAAGGCAAAACAAATATGATAAAAAAAAATTAAAAAAAAAATATATAAAAATAAAATGGGAAAACATACCATTTCTTGATCAGAATCTTGTAAGATTTCAGGGTCTGACTCAGTTGATATATCATTCTCCAAATCCTTTAATTTAGCAATAAAATTAATATTGAAATTATAAATGTGAATCAAAAGAAATTAAAATAAAATAATAAACTAATGCTGGGAAATATTTAAATATATATTTTTTATGGGATTGCAATTAAAAATGTAATAAAATGCTGTTAAGCTCAAGCAACTTAGTGTAAAACTAGATTAAGTTGCCACTAAAAGTAGCAGAAAACTTGTTCAAATAAAATATACAAATTTAAAAAATAAATAAAATATATCTCAAGCACAGTATATTCAAAAGTTTAATTTTCTTATTCTATAGCTTAGTACTCACTCTATTTTCTTACTATTTTATTGTTTTTTTAGTTATAAAATCAATTAGCGTATTATTAATTAGAATATATACTTTATGCAGCTATTAAGTTAGTCATGCCAAATAGTTGTCAATACATAACATATATTTGAAGTTTAATACCAGTTTTGATGTGCTCAATAATTAAATTGAAGCTGCAAACAAACATTTGAGTGACTTACAACCTGGAATTGTTGGAACTTACCGCTGGCACTGCAGCCGTTGGCTTTGGAGGCGACATGCATTGAATTCCAATGGCATCCGGATTGCCATAAACATAGATTTTTTCTAAATAGCCCTAAACATGAAATATGTTATGTTGTTTGTGTATAATGAATGGCTCGAACACATGTCCAAAATTCATATTAATAATGCGTTTATAATAATAATAATTGCAGCATTTAGGAGGCGAGCAGCACACATGTAAACATTTGCCCCCAAAGGCAACCCCGCAGCAACTAATGCATCAATAAATATCTATAATAAATCAATCAATTTGTGTATCATTTGAATAAATGCACACATAAATCTGTTGCTAATGCACAGCGCTGGGCTCTCTCTCTCTGTTCGCTGCCAATTGTAATTGCTGCAAATCGAAATTAATTATTGATGTTAATTTCCAATAGCACTTGCCACTTGCCACTGCCACTTGCCACTTGCCACTAGCCACACTCGCCACACGTGCCACCCACGCAAACTAATGTGCACTGCTTTTGCTTTCCTTTCCAATCTCTCACTCATAAAGCGAGGCAAGTGGGTGGCCAAGGGTTGCAGCCATTACACATAAGTACATAATGTGCACCACACACACACACACACACACATACCTGCCAAGGGGGGAGGGGGAGCTGCACTATCAGTAGTCTGTAGAAATGCTAACCGCAGACGTTAAAGGACCTGCGAGACAATGGACCATGGACAATGCACTGCTGTTGCATACAACCAGACAAGCAATCAGACAGAGAGAGAGAGAGAACGCTATCAATAGATAGAGAAAGAGAGCGAGAGAGAGAGCGAGAGCGAGAGAATGCACATCTGCCGTAAACCCGTTCCGGGTTCTTTCAAATAAAAATGGCAGCAAACACTCACTGGGCTAAACACAATGCCAGCAGTCAAGCAGCCATTGTAGTTGTTGTGCCTCTTGTTGTTGTTTAGCCCAGACTGTAACTGATAGTAATGGCCACGGTGCTTTCATGCAAGCCACGTTAAGAGTTCTGTCTGAGACGCCGAGCCGTTGAGTTTCGGGTTAAAAGCGTGCAAGCGCCATTCAGAATGGCTTAATATGCTCAAACAGTCGCAGTCGCATACACAGTAAAGGGACATAGTAGGAGTCGGAGTAGGAGCTGGAGTAGGAGTTGGAGCAGGAGCAGGACAACTCTAGTAACACACACACACGTACAGTGCATTAAATGGCCGCCAATAAACAGTAAAGTGAGCTCGGCTCTGTTCCATCCCATTCCATTCCGTTCGCCCTTGCGAGCTTTAGACTTGGCTTGTTGCTCTTTTTGCCATTGTAAAGTCAGCCGAGTGCTGAGTGCAAACATTAAAGTTTTCTCTTTTTTATGATCTCTGCCTTTGTCATGGCTAAAAAGGGGTGAAATATAGAGTACAGGTGTGCCTGATCAGCGTGGATTGAAGTACACTAATGTATTATAGTATTTTTGTTTGTACTGCATATAAATAATAGAATATTTAGAAACAAGTTTAGCAGTGATATAAGATTATCCATAAATGACTATAACAAAGTTGTATATAAATGAATCTTAAGTTCAGCTCACAGCATATCTTCCAGTCGAACACTCTCGATTAGATTATACTTTCTTGTTTTGTTTTGTTTTGCTTTGCTTTGTTTTGTCTTGCAAACGGCATATGCCAGGCCAGCAAAATCAGCATGCAAAGCACATTCAGATATATACAGACATTCAGATATACATATAACTATCGTACACAGCTCCCACTGTGTGAGTGGCCCAGTTTTGTTTTTAAACATGTGCCATTCTTTCTGTGTTTGTGCAACAAAATTAGCCGCAAAAGAAATTCACTAGAAACGGAAATTAAGTAGCTGAATGTGGCATTTTTGGGACGTGGGTCGTCGCTCCTCTTTCCATTCGTACTCTGTCCCTTGCCCGCTGAGGCGTCACATTCATTACTACCTGCTGACCACAGACATTTCTGAGAATGGACAACAGTAATCAGCAGTGGATATTTAGGTAAACAATTCTCAAGAGAGTCTCCAACTTGGGTCAATTAAAAAGTATGTGTAAAAACAATAGAGAGGTTATATTTAAATGAGCGAGAGAGAAAGAGGAAGAGAGAGAGAGAGCTATCAAACGAAAGAGTGAGAGAGACAGAGTGAGAGAGAGAGAGAGATATATATAGAGAAAGAGAGAAATATTGAGAGAGAAATGCACAAAGAGAGAGAGAGATAGAGAGATAGAGAGAAATACAGAGATAGAGACAGATAGAGAGAGGAATACACAGTGAGAAGAGAATAGAGAGAGAGAACTATCAAATGAGAGAGAGACAGAGAGAGAGAGCTATCGAAAGAGAGAGAGACAGACAGCATTCAAGCGATAGAGAGAAAGACAAAGAGGGAGACACGCACACAGAGAGAGAGAGAGAGAGAGAGAGAGAGAGAGATGTACAGGGAGAGATGTACAGAGAGAGAGAGAGAGATGTACAGAGAGAGAGAGAGAGAGATGTACAGAGAGAGAGAGAGAGAGAGAGAGAGAGATGTACACAGAGAGAGCAATAGAGAGAGAGCTTTCGAAAGTGATAGAGAGAGTGATACACACAGAGAGAGAGGGTGATATAGAGTGAGAGAGAGAAAGCACTTGAAACGAAAGGGAGAGAGAGAGAGAAGACTTAAGATATAGAAATTATTTGAAGAGACACTTTTAAATCAACACTAAAATCCATGAAAATCTGCGCACCTCACCTGAATTCTTGAGAATCTACTAGAAGGGCATACATAACCTTAACACACGTTTGTAAAAATGTGCACGTGGAAAAAACATAGGCGCAGCAGTTTGCCTCTGCTGATAACTATAAAAGTACTTTTTATAGCAATTTCTTCAAGAAGGCAAGACAGAAATATATGACAATATCGATACTGATGTTAATGCTGATCAAGAATATATATATTTTTTGTAATGGTGTCAGAGATGTCTCTTTCTGCATGAGAACTGAAACGCTATGAAGAGCATTGCTTTAACAAGCCATGAATTTTGCATAGTTGGCCTTGACTAGAGCATGTTTCTCTCTTTTAATTAAAAGCCATAAAACAATAAAAGGCTACCCGAAATAATTGGCAGATATGGGGCATGACCCGTTAGCAAATGTGCCGCAAAACGGAGACAGTCGTTAGCCGAATTATACGGCACGAGTATCCGAGTATCTCAGTATCTGAGTATCTGAGTATTTCAGTATCTCAGGCGTCGCTTGGGACTGCGATTCAAAGTCAACAACAAGACAACACAACACAACACAACACACAAGAGTGCCACGTGACAGCCAAGACCAAAGAGCAGCGTTAACAACCGGTGGGGTTCAGCCTGTGTACGGGTACTTGCAATTTGAACCCTTTTTTCTGGAGGGCCTGTAGACGAGAGTCAGAAGAGCGATGAACTGCTGATAGGAGGACATCAAAGCGACCTCTTTAGCAGATTGGGCCTGACAGCGCACCGAGGCAGACAAAGACATGGGACTGTGGGCAACGCAGCAACGAAAAGGCGTCGGCAAATAAATAAGCAGGAGCAGGAAGGAGGCAGGAGGCACAGCAGAGGGTCAAGCACAGACAATGGTCGCTGAGTCTCTTTAAATAATCAAAAGTGGCCCAGAGGCGACTTTAGCCGAAGTAAAGTCCGTGTCTGCTGTCCAACAATGTTGTCGTAGGTGAAGCTGCAGCTGTTTTAAGCTGTCAGCTGCCTAAACGGAACCAGCAGGCAACAAGCGCTGCACTGCAGCAGCAGTAGCTCGGTCAAGTGGCGCCACGAGCAATTAACTGGGGCTGGGAGCTGGGAAGGGATGCAGGCGGCAGACTGAGATCTGAGAACTGAGAGTGAGAACTGAGAGTGAGCCTGTGTGTGCATGTGAGTGGCGTGTGCATTTGATTTTGTCTTGGGCCGGCACATAATTAAGGGCAGCAGTGTGAGCGGAGGCGCCAAAGCGGAGCAAGGACATGCCAGGAGAGCAGTCACAAATGCACGTCAGCAGAGCATGAGCCGGTGTTGGGAGGGGTTTGCACTTGACAAGGGTTCGCATTTGAGCGTAAAACAAACAAATAAAACCCACACAGCGCTGACCTGCTTCCATTCCCTTTAAGAAAGAAAGGTATGCAACCTTTAGTGAGTAGTTCGCTTCGTTTCATTTCGTTTCGTTCTAGGATGCCAAACACGTTTCTCATATAAAAAAAATGATAAAATAAAAAAAGGACACTGGCCGCAAACGGAATCCATGCAGCCTGGCAATTTGTCAAAAATGTGTCAATAATGTCCATCGATTGGGGACGATTGCGACCCCTAAAAATTAAGCGAAAAAGGGTTCAAATTGATTATAAGTATCCTTGTACGCCCAAATGGTTCAATTAGATGGGCTTCTCACGTGTTTGTTTGTTTGTTTGTCGCACAGCGTGGCCAACACAAAAATTTACCTTCAATCTGATGGGATAAAATCTAAATTTAAATAGTGCTTCGCAAAAATGGGGTCACATAGGGTTACGTCAAAAACAAAAAAAACAAGTAAGAGTGCTCTAGTCGGGAGTGCCCGACTACGAGATACCCTGAACCCAGTCCTTAAAATCATTCATACTAATCTAAGCACACACATGCTGCAGTATAAGCAGTATAAGCAGTGCAAGCGGTTTAAGCAGTTAGCTTGCTCTTTCGCTGAGCCCCACACAATGGAAAGTTAAATCTTAAATAACTTCTATGTTTATTGTCCGATCATATTGAAATTTTTGGGGCAAGCAATTGTCCATAATATGTGTTACCAAACCAAATTGCAAGGTCGTACCTTCAAAAATGCATTTTTTGAACTTTTGGGGGGTTTGGGGGTGGTATCCAAAAAGTGAAATATTTGTTACATGTGTATGCTATTCGAGATTATACATGCCAAGTTTGGAGCCTCTATCTTTTATAACTTTGAAGTTATATCCCAAAAACGCAAGTCTGAAATCGAAATTTATCGATAACTTTTAAACGGTATTAGTTATCGATAAAATGAAATAAACTTGATCTGTCCCGGGATTAGGAGAACTTATGTTCCAAATATGAAGTCTCTAGCTCTTGTAGTCTCTGATATCTGTGTGTTCATACAGACAGACAGACGGACAGACGGACAGACGGACAGACGGACAGACGGACAGACGGTCAGACGGACAGACGGACAGACGGACAGACGGACAGACGGACAGACAGACGGACATGGCTAAATCGACTCGGCTGTTGATACTGATCAAGAATATATATACTTTATATGGTCGGAGATGCTTCCTTATGCCTGTTACATACTTTTGCACAAAACCATAATACCCTTTTTACCCATTTTTAATGGGTTCAGGGTATAACAAGTGGGGAAGGATTATCTTCGGCGTGCCGAAGATTTTATACTCTTTTCGAACCTATAGGCAATTTTCACTCTGCCAACTGCACCACTGAAATTTCTTAAGCTGTAAAAATCGTTTTGTCGCGTAACATTTTTTTTGTTCTAAATTTATTTAATTTATTGCCAGTTGTATAGCATCTATAAGATATAGTGATCCGATCCGGCCGGCTTCAACCAATGTGATGTTTCTTTGAATAATAAGTATCTATGCAAAGTTGTTTCGCGATAGCTTTGAAAACATGGGATATATGGCCAAAACCGACTTCGAGTTGTATGGCAGCTATAAGATATAGTGATCCGATCCAGCCGGCTCCAACCAATGTGATGTCTCTTTGAATAATAAGTATCAGTGCAAAGTTTCATCGCGATAGATTCAAAAACATGGGATATATGGCTAAAACCGACTTCGAGTTGTATGGCAGCTATAAGATATAGTGATCCGATCCGGCCGGCTCCGACCAATGTGCTGTCCCCTGGAATAATAAGTGTCTGTGCAAAGTTATATCGCGATAGCTCAAAAACTGAGGGACTAGTTTGCATACATACAGACAGACAGACAGACAGACAGACAGACAGACAGACAGACAGACAGACAGACAGACAGACAGACAGACAGACAGACAGACAGACGGACATGGCTAGATCAATTTGTATTGTCATTCTAAGCATACTGGCAGTAACTTTTGGGGTCTCCGACGCTTCCTTCTATGCGTTACAAACTTCAGGACAAACTTAATATACTATTTTCTTCGAAAAGAGTATAAAAATAACCACAAAATAACGGGGTTACTTCAGCTTTTCGTCTGCCTTGTTTTTGTGTGGCTCTCGACGATCAAATTGTTCCAGCAATCAAACTTTTGACCCACTTCTGCCTGAATTTTGAGAATGCAGCATAACAAAGTAAGCGGATTCATAAAACAGAAGCATCCTTGAAGAGGACTTTCGAATTTAAGATAGATAAATGGCAGAAAAGTTGTGAAAACTGTAGAGATACAGTAAATATATCTTAGATAACTTAAGTTTAGTTCCAAGTTCGAATACCCGACTAGAACATTCATTGCAATGTCTTATCCAAAAGGCATAAAACTCACTGCTGTTTGCAGCTTAGATTTATAGTTTTGCAACTATAATCTAAACGTAACAATAATAATCACATTAATACCCGTTCTTAACTGGGCAGCAAGAATGAAATCAGTCTGAAATGCCCCAACACGAGCGCACTTTGTCAGCAGTCAGCAGGCAGCTGTGTTGTGTTGTGTAGTTAAAATGAAATTTTAATTAAGCACAAATATTTAATAAGCATAATTTACGGCGTGCAGTGGAGAAACAAAGGACTGCTTTAAAATGTGGAATGGCAACTGAAAAAGGGCGTCGCATTAAGATTAGCATAACTGTCTTCTTTTTTTTTCTGTTGTGTTATAACCGCCACTGCTGCTGCTTCCTGCCCCACTTGTTGTTGTTATTGTTGTTGTTGTAGTTGTTGTGGATGTCTGCGGTGCGCTTTAGTCCTTGTATAACAAAAGGGAAAGAGACGGCGATAGCGATGGCGACAATGACACAGCAGGCGGAAGCGGATATACATACATTTTTCTCTTGTGTGTGTGTGTGTGTGTGTGTTGGTGTGTTCGGGTGTGTTTGTGTGTGTTTATATCTTATAGCTGGCATTACGCGTAAGTAGCAGCATCAGGCAGCTGGAGCCCCTCCCCCTGCTGCTGTAAGCATCCATCCGTTTGTATAAAAGTTATGCGCAGGTTAATAGATAATTAACCATGCAAATTGCCGCGCAACAGTTTACAAATATCCTTGGCGTCATCGCCGCTTTTTACCCAAGACAAAAATGGCAGGTGTGTCTGTGTACCTGTGTGAGGGACACAGGCATACGGCATATGGCATATGGCACGCGTTGAAGTACAAAGGAATTAACTCTAATTACTTTGTAATGCTGATTAAGCCAGTTAGAGCGCATTAAATATGTAAACGGCATTCTGGCATTTTTAGCATATTCACGCAAGCACAGCTGGCAGACACACTTAATACCTATGAGTGAGTGAGTGGAGTAACTCAACTCATGCAAGGCATCCAATTTTAGTTACACACTCATTTTGTATTGCATATTAAACGTTTATTTACAAGTCAAAAGCTGGCTGAAGTACATATTACAATTTCAATTTCAATTTCAATTGCAAATTGCAAATATCAATGGCATATTTTATGCGGCAGCAAATGAAAACGAGACGGACGCAAAAATACCAAATTTAAATTCACCTTTATGGCTGCCAACGACTCGACAAACAAATGCCACGCCCCCCTCACCCCTCGCCCCCTTCAACAAGCCCCCAACGAGGGTAACTGTAGCAGCATTGGCATAGTTTCTAAATCACTTTCTGTCAGCCGTTTACAGGAGGAGCAGCAGAAGCAGCAGCAGCGGCAAGGATAACAATCGCAACGTCAAAAAGTTGCCCACTTTTTTGTAATTTTATTTTATTTCCGTTTAAGTGCGTGCGCCAAGGTGCTGCCCGTCCATTCCAGTCACGCCCCCAGGCAGGTGGGCAGGGGCGTGGCATGGTTGCGATTTTAAAGCTAAATTATAGCAACATAAAATTTTACGGCCAAGCTGAGGCAGCTGAAGGAGCAGGAGCAGGAGCAGGAGCTGGAGCAGGAGCATCCGGCAGGTGCAGAGCTTAATTTTGTGCACTTGACTTTGGACACTTGGCGGCCGTTTGAAAAGGGCTTCATCTTCATTTTATTTGAAGTTGCCTTTCTCTTGCTCTTGCTTTTTTTCATGCCTTGTTTCTTGCATCTAATCTGAATAAATTACTTTGCACACTTTGCGGCGCATAAATAATTTAAGATGTCCCAAACCAAAAAACCCAACTCTCTTCACACATTTGCGAGTCTATTCTGGCATGTGCTGTGTGTGTGTGTGTGTGTGTGTGTGTGTGTGTGTGTGTGTGCTGTGGGTGTGCCTATATACATAATTGTGATAGCAGACGCAAAGGCAGAACAATGAGACGGCAAATGCCAGCCACACAAAAGTGACAGATTTTTTTTAATTTTGCTAAAACCTACGACTAATTCTCAAACGAGCTGACACAAATCTCGAAAGTTGTTACGCCAACATATTTGCAGGCTGCTCCCCAATTGCACCACTGCCACGCTGCCCCACTGCTCCACTGCTCCAGCAGCTCCAGCAGTGCCTCGACAGAACTGTCACCAAGTTCTCTCTGCCGCCTCTCACTTCGTCTGTCTGCATCTGTGCTCATCCCGAGACTAGCTGCGAGCTTTTGTTGGCGTTTTGTTTTTTTCTCTTCTTCTTTTTTCTGTGTGGTTAAAACACAAACAATGAATACACACACACACACACACATAGCTGGCTGAGTACGTAGATTATGCCAGCACTTGGGATGCCAGCCGAAAAAAGGAAAATAGTAGCAGCAGCAGCAGCAGCAGCAAACGGAACTGCAACAATGGCGTCGAGCATTTGGTAAAAGCGCCAGCAACAATTAGTTTAAAGCAAGCAGTGCACACACACGCACACACACATAAAGCACCCACTTTGCATTGCATTTTGCATAAACCAACACGTTATCTGCGTATTAGTGTCCTGCGCGTGAGTTGCATTAGACAGCTTGACAAAACCCATGGCAAATACAAATATACTTTGGCTAACGCTGCGTATACACAATCAAATAGCAGCTGAAGGACATATTTGATTGTTCTACCTGATTTGTATTTGTTTTAATATTTAATTCGATTTAGAATTAACTTGTGTATAGTCAAATGACAAAAGTTAAAATACTTCACACGAGAATGCTGGACAAGAAAATACCCTGTACTGCAAATTTGAGAGAAAAGTCTGAAAAATTTAGTTGTATAATTAATACAGATGTCAAAACAGGACTAAAATGGTTCCAGTTCAAATGACTTCAGTTTTGATAAAGCCATGAGAGTTTTAAGTCTGCGAAGCACATTTCTAGGGACTAGAATAAACTTCTAACCACAGGGCAACACTTATTGTATATTAATTTACTAATGTCTATTTATATTTAATTATTTTAGCCAGCATCTTCGTACATTTATTATAACCAAAATTGTTTTTCTGCTTGCCAAATTGATTTAGTTTCACTAAATAAAGCTGTGAATCTGCACAGTAATATCACAATCAATAAGTTTTCATTGAAATAAATTGAATCTAGTTACCCAGCCATTAAAAGTCAACTCACATATTGCACAGTCGAAAACAAATTCAGTTAACTCACTCAAGTCAGTCATAATTTCCGTTTTTTGGTGATATTATATATACATATTCTAGAATGCCTATAAATAAAATCGAAAGTAATCAGGCCAAGGAGGGCGCTACAAAGAAAAGCCCACTGAACGTTACTGCCGAGCTGCGCAGTCTCATCGGGGAGCTAATGAAGCCGCGGGTTGAGAAGCTGCAGAAGATAGTCTCCACGCGTATGGTATCCGAAGCGCAGAATACGGAGGATGCTGAGGCTGGCGGTGATTGGTGGCCGGATTACAAGATCTACTCGCATCATCACTACATGACCGAAATGAATGTGAGCAGCCCTAATTGAGTAATATATATATCAATATATATATCATTTATTTTTTGGCTTTCCACAGGGTTTCATTCATCTCACGCAGAACGCACTAAAAGGCATGAGCGATGAGCTGCAAACGATTGGCGCCAAGTTGCAGAGCTATGTCATCGATTATCAAAAGCGCCTAGACGCTGGCCAGCTGGCCGAATCCGATCAGCAGGCACAGCAGGAGCAGCTGAGTCGCTACCAGCTGGCACAGAGCCTGATCAATGATGTGGTCACGTACGTAGAGTGCTGCAATCGTCAGTGCAATAAGTTGCTGGCCCAGCGCAATGAGTACTCCGAACGCATCGCTTTAACCAAGCATACCAAGGATCGCATACGCTTGAAGATCTTCGATGAGCGCAGCTTTTCGCATCTGCACAGCCGCATGGATAGCTTGAAGTGTTTCGTTTGGGAATTTTGCGCTTTATTCGATTCCGAATGGAATTTAAACAAGGATAGCAAAATATCCGCTTAGAGGTGACGCGTTGAATGTTTTAAGACCGTTGCTTTGTTCGACTATACACAGATACACACATGGACACATTGAGGGCTTCATTTCACATGGCTGTAATAAAGAGTGCAGCCCCTAGTGTATTGGGAGTATCCAGAAAAGCTTTTTATGCTTCAAAGTCAATATAGTGTGCCATGTAGAGAGCACAGTTTGCCAACGTTAAGCACGACATTCACATACGTGGCTGGGCCGCTCGCTTGGTGACATACTTGCACTGCTCTGCTCTGCTCCTTCTCCTACTCCTCCTCCGCCTCCGCCTCCACTTCTGCCAGTCAGTTAGTTGCTTCGAGCACAAACGCCATTCAGGCGGAAATGCAGCTCCGAAAGAGCGGCGGCGAAGCCAAAGGGCCACAGGCGCAAGCCTCCACGTGAAGTGTGTCATCAGTTTAAGGTTTTTGTGGGCAGCACCAAAGCACACATTCAGTCAACCCCACAATCCACCCTCGCTACTCCTCCATCCCGCCCTCGCCTGTATTTTCATAATAAACAAATGGGTTGTATGGTTGGTTGGGCTTAACTTTTGGGTTTGCCAGCTAGAGATATGTGGCTGATAGCAGCACACTCCGCACAAATCAGTGCTATTTATACTGTGGCCAGGTTAGGTTGGAGTTAGAGTTTAGGGTTAGCTGCTGCAATGTGCGTGGCAGTTGCAACTTGTCAGCGGGTTAGTTGCAATTTGCAAAAATAACCACCAGCGACGAAGTCAGTGGCACAAAAGTTGCTTATCTTTGACATGCAGTGCGCAAATCGACAAACGCAACTTGCAACACAAGTTGCCTGCAGCTGTCAATGCAACAAGTTTAGTTCGAAGAGCAGCGACAAGGGGCCAAAACTGACACAAAACTTTCTTGTGCCTATCACACTGCCAAAAGCGAGCGCAGAAGTCAGCGCATCTTCTTTGGCCAAAGTTGTGCTATCTACGACATCGAGTGGCTCTGCCAGGTGAAGGGGGGAGGACAGCAACAGCTGTGGCCGCGGGGCACGTCAGAGCAAGTGGAGCTGGAGGCGGGGCAGGTGGGGGTGGCATCGCGTCAAGTTCGTTCGTGGCACAATAAATATATAATGGATGAATGCTTGGCGAGGCGTGTCGACTCCAAGTAGGTGTAGCAAATGGGGCTGTAACGCATTCACTCCCCATCGCTATCGCTAGAGCTATCAGCCGCCCCTTTCCGACTCCAGCTTTAATAAAATATTATCATAAACGTAACGGTAGATAGTTTTTCATATGTTTATTCACAAATATGTGCGCACGAGTCGGAATGTTGGCGCCATGCAACAACTACAACTTGCAACATGCCAAACTTACTTTCTCGCTGCTCTGTTTACTTCTGGGGGCAACTCTTTACTTTTACCAGGCTACCTTCTAGCCCCTTCTAGCCCCTTCTAGCCGATTTGCCCTGTTGTTTCAGCAGCGCGCACACATTTTGATACTTTCATTATTTATTACCAGCTGCGGGAGTAGCCAGCGAATGTGAATGTGAATGCGACTACTATATTCATGCATTCATAAATATATGACTTGCGAACGCCGGCTTGCAAATCTAATGGAATGTGTGTTTTCTTGAGTTTTTTATTGCCCAGCTGAGAGTGTGGATGGTGTGTGTGACTGTGTGTGTGTAGCCATTACGTAACAGAGAGATTGCGTAACGTACTAATATAGTAGCGTTACATTTGTATATATGTAATGTAATGCTGAGATACTTTGTTACAATCCCACTGCGCACACGGTTCCTCCTTATCTCAATGACATTACTTTTTATTTGCCACTCGCTTCCGGTGTAAAGTTCAATTTGTAAGCGAAAAACGCATTTTCCTTATTCACCCAACACTGGCAAATTGATAGGGAAACGAACTGATTAAGTCATAAGGGTCTAGCGTCTTGGAAGGAGCCACAATCTACAAAAATATCATATAGTAATCAAATAATTATCCCTGTCCAACGATATTAAAGTAAACTGAAGTAAAAGCAAGTAGGGAGGAATTATCTTCGTCGGGCCGAAGATGGTATACTCTTTTCTGTATATACTGTCTATACAGTTTGTAGTTTCTCTTCTACATTTATTCTGCATTTAAGTTTAATCGACTTTTGAAAATTTCATATTTCCGAAAAATAAAGGATGTACTCAAAAACTGTGGGACTAGTTTCCATACATATAGTACGTTTCTAGTTTCTTCGAAAAGAGTACCATAAGTATGGTCAAATAAGGAAAGCTCTATTTGGAGCTACTCATAATCATATGTAGATATTATAGAAAATATTTACCTTTAAAATTATATTTAGTATAATTTAGTAATATAACGATTTTGCTAGTCAGCTTCGTTTTTATTTGCGCTGATTAAGTTGTTACTGAGAAAATGGTTTTATATCCATCATTCCGGACTTGATAAACAACGTTTTTATTTTAATTAATTTTATGTTTTCATACTTGCAGTCATTTCCGCATGCACTTCTGCATGGCTTACGGCCATGTTGCGATACCAAATGATTTAGTTAAGTCAAGCAGTTGCGTGACAATGTCCACTTTGCGTAACACGCACCTGCCAAACTTATCCAGATTAGATATGGACACAGGAAAACACAGGGTATGGCACAGTCGAGTCGAGGCATGGCAAACGCGCGCGTTTTGAATTATGAGCTGGTCCGGCAAGCAATTAGATTCAATAAGCGCCGGGCAGGATTGGTTTTAGCCACTCAGCTGAAACGTGCAACAGCTGCAGCGGGTCACAGCTAATAAAGGTCACAAAAAAGTGTGTGTGGCACGAGTGTTGAAGTGTCCGAGTTCGAGTCCGATTCAATGGGGCAAGTTAAACGCATTTACAATAATTGGCTTTCGGGTGAAATTCGCTTTTGGATAATTAGGCACTAATGATTACGCATACGGTGGCTGTTGTTGTACTTGTTGTTGTATTACGGTAGTAATAGTGGTTGCCATTGTTGATGTTGTTGCTGTATAACCACACAGCCAAACCGCAGGCCACACACACACACAGGTAGCTGCTCGGCAACCATTTACACTCAGTCAATAGAGCCAGTTGCGGCGTCCAAATAACCGCCTCAATATAATACAATAACAAATTGCCTGTCAATCTACGTGTAACTTTTATAAATTTCCACTAGCGCACGCTAACTGTGTATGTGTGTGTGTGTGTGTGTGTGCCACTCCCACTCCCACTCCTGCCAGCCCGCCTAGTTTTCCAGTTTGCCACGGCAGACGCCTCGCGGCGCGTTCGCCTCGAGTTTCACTCATAATTAACAGCGAACTGTGCGAAAAACTAGGGAGCAACAATAGAAACAACAAGCGCTGCGACTTTGTAATGTTAGCTGCTACTAATGAACTTGCTGTTAGCGTGCCAAATGGCGGGGGTCAACGGAGCAGCCAGAACCAAGACCAGGACCAAGGCGACAGTGGCAGCATGCAGAAATGACTTTATTAGCAGCCGTCGCTGGCTGTACTCGGCAGCTTTTATTTAGATTTTTATTGCTAAACTTTGTTTCGTTTTTCCTTGCCTAGCTTCCTTTTTTATGTCTGCCACACATTCGTCTGTGTGCCAGGAGCTGAGCAGGTGTATCGAAGTCAGCCCGTTAACGGCTGTCGTTTGCCTTCCCTCCGCTCCGACTTGAATGTCCTTCTCATGCGACACTTTGAATGTTTTAAATGGTTTTTTATTGCATTCGCCGTTGTGGTTGCTGTTGTTGTGGCTTGTAGCTGCATTAAATTAGTTTAATCACTATGCAGGACCCGGCCCGACCCATAAGTAAGCGTAAACAATGTCAAAGCAGTGCACACTGTAGCAGTAGTAGTTTACTGTAACTAGCTGATGTAAATGGGTCCGGTCTGGTCGGGTCGGGTCTGGTCTGGATTGGTCCGCACCCGCCTGGTGTCAATAGAAACATTAACTGGGCGTGCTGGCTAAATTAGCACAGCAATTATGCAGGTAGTATTAAGCAGACGTCGCGGCGACGACGTTGATTGTGTTCTTCTTTGTTACCTGCCTGCCCACCTGCCCACCTGACTACCTGTGAAAGGTGTAAACAATGGGAGGCGTCCATTTCAAATTGGGTGTCGTTGTTTATATAAATATAAATATGCATGCGAACAGTTCGCTTATCGCTACAATCTCAAGCTTTAATATTAAAGCACAGTAGTTGTGTTCTTCCAGTTACACAAATATCAAATTTATTTTTGTATTTTAAAGAGCTATTTTTGAATTTAAATTGCAAGCCTTGTGCACAAGCGGCAAACTTTGCTAAGCTATCAAATTTCGAATATGGCTGGCAAGAGAGTTTGCGAATTGGCCCAAAACACACACTCACACACACTCAGACACTCACACACATTAACCAGCGATGTGAGGCCATTAAAGTACCACTTGAGTGGGCCTTTGTGCGTAGCAACAGGCCACCTGTTAGTCCACACACACAAACACACTCACATACTCAGTCACAGATACTAATCAGAGCCCGCAAAACAGTTGAAAGGTCATATTACGTATACGCCCCGAATGTGAACAAAACTTAACCCGACAACACACATTTACAAGTAGTCCTGCTCTGTTCCCCAAGGCCTAATGAGCATATAGGGTTACTGCAATACTTTGCAACACTATTAAATTTAAGGACTTGTTCTCACATAGCCTCAGTCAGCTTATAGAGATATACATTTCTGTCATGATTTAAAAACCAGAATCAGCAAATTTATGATTTCAGATTAGTTATTTGTATTCTTGTTGCGCATAGAGTATCTCGCAGTTGGGCACTGCCATTGAGAAAGTTGCTGCTTCTAGTTAACAGCACTCAATCGTTGTCATTGTTGTCAATTTATCTTGTGCCACAGGGCATAGAGAACGACAAGCGCTTCTAATGCTTTCTGATAATTACAATGGTTTCTTTTTAATTTATACATTTCACACAGACACACACACACACATGACATTAATTCACCTGGTCAAGAGACACACATACACGTACACACACATATGACACATGAGGACAGCAGGCAAAATGGCTGGCTGTCATGAAACATTTGTCACAATAAACTTTATTTGCTTTCGTGTAGTGTAGAAATGTATTTTATTTTATTTGCTCCGGCTCCGGCTCCGGCTGCGTTGGTATTTAAAAGCAAGTCTTAACATGCTGTGGGCGCCTGTTTGTGTGCGTGCTGGGGTCGCATAAACCGCGAACCACGCCCCCAACCACATCGCATCACATCACAGCACAGTGGAGACATATTTGTTTGCATTTGAAGTGGCAGCAGCAGGATATGAAGCATTTAGCATTACAAATTACACATTACACATTGCATATTACAAATTACACAGTTTAACAGCTAACTGAGACTACGACTAGAGCTAGAATACCATAATTAGAGCTAGAAATAAAACTCATAAAGTACTCAGTTGCAGCCGCAGATGTTGTTGTTCTTTTTGTTCTTTTTGTGTTGGGAATAGTCGTAATTATAATTAATTTGCAAATTGTTGAAAAAAGGAACCCAACTTGTTGCTGTCGTTGCTGTAGTTTAGTTACCTGTATCCTGGCGGCCACACGCTCGCCGTTGAAACGATTGGGGTTGAACCAACCCTTCGTCGAGCCCGTCACCAGCACAATGCCGAGCAGGAAGAAGAGTATTAACGCGGTTATCACGAGTTTCGCGCGCGTTGAAATGACCATTGCCATGTTTTCAATTTGATTTTGTCGTGTTAGATATTTACACACTCGATAGTAGCACTTGCACGATTTCAACACTTAGCACACTAGAAATCAACTGCCTGCAAAAAGAAAGATGTATGAATTGGCATATTAATTGGTTGTGGTTGTTAGGCTTGTTATTGTCGGTGGAGGTTTGAGTTTGAGTAGCAAACACTCACACAAATGGTTTGAATGTTGTTGTCGGTTCTCGGCTTGAATGTGTTTGACCCTTGGCCGGCTGCTGGCTTGGCTGCCTGCCTGCCTGCTGGCTGCCTGTGGCTGCCATTGAAGTCTGCCTAATGGCTTTTGTGGCACGTATTAACCTTGGCAAGCGTTTTTGTGCCACACGCGCCCATATCTGCCTGCTTTCAGGCACTCGCACTGAACGGCTACAAATGTAACACGTTTTATTTAATTTTTCTCTCTCACTCTCTTGCTGCTCCTGCTTGTCAGCATTTTCTCAGCGATTTACGCCGCACAAGCGGCGGCTGAAAAATAAAAGCCAAACAGCAAAGAAAAACGGGCAGGCAGGCAGGCAGAAAAAAAAGAAGAAAACTTTATGAAAAGTTAAGCTGCCAACAAGTTTATTTGCGAAAATATTGAATTATAGCCACGTCATGGCAATAGCTGAAAGTCTAAACGGAAAAACGTAAGAAATGCGTTGCCTAGATTTGGCCGCATGCTAAAGATGTCTCGGCTTTTATTTAGAGCGCATAAAGGCATAAGCCGAATGCCAGCGGTGAGGCTATATGTATGTGTATGTGTGTGCGAGTGTGTGTGTGTGTGTGTGTATGGGTGGGTGGCTGTAATGCTGTTGCTTGCCTGTGCTTGCTGCGTGTCCTTGAGCGCGCGCCCCGAAAATGAAATAAAAAACGAGCGCCAACTTTTCAACCTACATAATTGCGGTAAAAGTTGGCGCACAACACACACAAAAGTATCCTTTAACGCGCGCACACACATACACACACACAACCACACACACACACACACAACACACTGGCAAACGCATCCAGTGAGCAGTTAAGCGAGAGGCTCAGCGCGCACAAAAGTATGCTACAGTCAGCGCATAATTACGATAATCGTGTCTGTCTACCAGCAGCAGCAACGTCCAAGCAAACAGACGCGCTCACCTGACACCCACAGCCACACACCTGCATACACACACACACACACACATCTACCCACACAGCTCTGAAATGGCAGCCAGTTATTGAGTCAACGGTTGAGTCAGTGGTGTAAAACAAACTTTTTTGGTGTGCCCGAAAAAAAAACGAGCGAAAAAGAAGGAAATGAAAGCCAAAAGAAAACTTTTTTATGCGCCCAGGACTTGTAGACTTGAGCTGCCTTTGCTGTTGCCTTTGCCTTCGCTCTCTTCACGCAGCATTAAAATTCTATGGTTGCAAGCACGCGGCACCGGAGCAGGCGCAGCAGTTTAAGCTTAAAGTTTGACACGGCTCAAGTTTCCTAATGAAATTACCTACTTGGACCTTTTGCCGACTGCGTTTTTGGCCGCGTAATGAAAAGGGGCAAACTTGGAACACACACAGAAAAAAAACAACATTTGCCTGCGGAGGCGATAAGAAATTTCATATCTGCCTGCAAATTAAGTACGCCAAAATGAGTAATGACTTTTGAAGTTGTCATGGTAGCCGAAATGTAACCGAAGAAATCTTGAATGCAAAAGTTAACCAGAAAAATAATGCCAAGAGTGCAGAGAAAGATTTAAGCTGCAGGACCCTTTCGTTTCGGTTTGTTGCCCAAAATGTTAGCGCCTAATGAAGATAATGGGGCGACATGTTTAAAAAGGATAAGCTAACGCACACACACACACAAACTGGCATGTGTATGTGTGTGTCTACTCATCGCTGTGCGGATCTACTTTTCTACATTTTGACATGTTGTTTTTAATAAGCAGCGCACACACACACACAGAGACATTCGCTTTAGATAATTTCATTTGGCATGCCTTTGTTAGATTCAAACAGCACGAAGTAACAATGACTAACTGATGTCCTATCTGAGCAGGGGTTAAACATGTGTCACACATGCATCCTTAATAAGCAGCAAGCACAATAAAATGTCACCACAAGCAATGTCTAAGGACCCCCTTCGCCGCCTGCTTCGTTCACTCGCTCTGACTTGGCCAAGTTTGATCGATAGCAGCTCCTTTGGCTCCTGCTTTGACAATTGCCCCAAACAGCCCATTCCACATATGACTCTGTGTGTGTGTGTGTGTGTGTGTGTGTGTGTGTGTGTGTGGGCGTTCCAGCGGGCACATAAAGAGCTGGTTAAATTAATAAGAAGCCAACTAGTCGAGCGCATTTCCCATTTCCCATTTCCCTGGCTATATAACAAGTGGGCGAGCTGGGCGTTAACCGCTTCACTAGTCGTATAATTAAAGTCCAACGTTTGCATAATTTATCTTTATTGGTGCCGTATTTTGTTTTTTGGGTATGGGTCTGGGTTGCTCATTTCCTTAGCTTAAAGACCCCCCCTCCCCCCATTCGGGCAGCTATTAAATCATAAAAATAGTTTTTGATTGGCTTCACAATTTTTGTTGCCTATGCGCTTTATGCGTGGCCCACAAATCACACAGTTGATCATAAAATCCGAACTGTATTTAAATTTAACGAGCTGCATCTTTATCAGCAATAAAAGCTACATTACTGTGTATAAAAAGACCGTATATGGATATTCATAACGCCTGAATAAAGCAATGCAAGCAGAAAAATGTCATTTCATGGAGTGTAAAAAAATGCATATTTTTAAAGTCGATAAAAAATGCAGCAACTTCACATTAACAAAACAAACATTTTCTGCAATTGCAAATATACAAGCCATGAGAAACACTTTCAAGGCAAAATACACATTTCAAGTCACAAAAGCAGCAAACGACGAGAAAAAAAAGAAAAAAATATATCTTACTCTCTACTTTTCAAAAACTAAACTTGCTTGTACGATTTTAAAATTGTTCATTGAAAGTTTTGCGTATAATCCATTTAAGAGCCGAGCAGAAATAAGAGGCTTGCAAGCGAAATGCAAATAGTATACAAGAGAAATGAATACAGCTAAGAGAAACAAGAGGCAAAAGAAATAAAATAGAGAAAAGATAACTGTTAAATACATAATAACGCTACACAGCCTTACTAAATATTAAGAACTGGCTCAACTCGCAAAAAAGAATGCAATCAGCTTTAATGTTTAGAGCGAACTAGATTTGCATATATGCACATAATTGAAAACTGTCGAATTGAATATATATTAAGGTATTTGTGCATAAAAAAAAAAAACTAATTTCATAATACAATCGCGGTAACAAACAGAAAACAACTTATTGGACTTATTGTGTGGCAATTTGGCTGGAATATGTAAATAAACATTTTAAATTGAATTTTAAATTGTGTCAACATAATGGGTCAAAATATTGTATTATGATGGCAAATTGATAAATTTGCAAATCAAAATTACATATTACTACAAAATAATGCCCATTTTGAGGGCAGGGCATGTAAGCCAGAGTTGTTAACAACAACAGCAACCGAAACAACAACAGCAACAGCAAACACACACAATCAAATTGTGATATTTAAATGTACGTCAGACGCACACACACACACTGCTGTAGGCACGCAATATTCAGCTACGAAAATGTATGACTATATATATATATATATATATATGTATTCATGCTTGTTGCCAGTCTTCAACACGAGTCGTCGTCCCCTCTCACAGCAAGCCAATATATAAACTATTTAAAGTGCTGGCTTTTTGTTTTTGCTACTATTGTTATTGTTGTCGCTGTTGTTGTTGTTATGTGTCATATGCGTAATACCATTTAATTAAATGCACGCACTGACTGCACACCAAAATCCGAATATATTTCCAAATTTCCAATTTCAACTTGGTTTTTTGGGGGAGGGGCGTTGCGGACACGCATGGACTGGCAATTGAAAAGCTTTTGCCTTTGACAGGAGCCGAGCACCTAAGTAGTTATGTTGGTCGAGGAATTATGCAGTCAGCTGCCTAATATTTAGCTTGTGATGTCATCAATAGCTTGAGTCGCCTTTTGTGCGGCTCTTAACCTTATCGCTGCTGCCAGAGGTCAGAGTAAGTAGATATCTCTTGTACAGGCCTTTTATTTAATAAATAAAGCGTATATATACTCGTTTGCCTAGCGGCCAAAGCGGCAAAGACAAAAGCGAGGCGACCGCACAGAACTTCTGCGTATACGCAATATAACGTATACGCACACATGCGAACTGCTGCTGATTTAATATGCATATGCGTGGATGAGTGTATGATATATGTATGTATGTTATGTTGTTGTTGCTGCTGCATTGCGCTGCCTTAATGAGTTTGCCTTTGATTTGGGGCAACGCGAATAAGGCGCAAGCAAGCCAGGAGCCGCTGCCTCCGCGTATCCTTCTGCTGCTGCTGCTGCTGCTGCTTCTGACTCTGCTCTGCCTAGCTTGTCATAATTTATGCGCAGCCAATGCTCAATTTGATAGGCAACAGCCTGCGACATTCAAACCATTTGTGTGTTGCCCCATTGTACTCTTAATGCCAGCTGAGTGCTAACTATATATACATACAATATATATATATGATATATATACGTATTTACCTTGAAGTTGAGCGCGTTAAAAGTCACTTGGGCTACACGATATGAACGCAGAATTGTATATGCATATGTATTTTTGTATATATGTTGATAATATTGAATATGTTGACAAAATCACAGATAATTTAATTATAAATAGTTATTTTTTATTTTTCGTTTAAGTTGTGCACTTGATTGAACTCATTTGTAATTACAAATGACAGCGTATTTTTATTTGTTTTTTTTTTATCGAAATGAAGAAAAACTGTATAACCGAGAAAAAAAACCGTATGTGTTGTATATGTCTGTGCTCAACAGTTTGTGGCAATTGGCAAACTGGCAACTGGCAACTGGCGTTTGTTAACTGGGCTCCCGCTGAGCGCAATTAATTTTCTCGTTCACACCACATGCATTTTTGCGTTGTGCAATTGATTGATTTTCATTTGAACAAATTCACTGCCGGAGCGTACATTGGCATTGGCATTTGTGCGATTTACATTTCTCATCTTCAACTTGAACTCGATCGAATCTTTCGACGCTTTGACCACACGAAAGTTAGTTTTTTCTTACCAAACCGGCGGCGACGACGCGAACGATAGCAGAGCTGTTCAAATTTTACACGCTTGACAGAATAGAACGCGAACGCACGGACACAGGACACAGCACACAGCTGAAGAAAATCAACAACAATAACAACAAGAGCAGCCGCGAGCCGGCCAAACTAATTGTAAATATTTGCTCAGCGTGCAAACAAATTTCTGTTCGCTGTTGGCTTTTTTCGCTTTCTCTCTTTTTTATTTACCCAAGCCGGGTACGTTGGGTTTGCGTGGGGGGGGGGGGATATGTTTGTAATTTGCTGGCTATAGGTAATACTCGGCCATTACGTTTATTAATTTTGCACAAAATCTGGCCGGGCGTTTAGTCAATTGCACGCGATATGCAAAAAGGACACGCGCGCAACAATCAGCGACACGAATGCGGCCAGCAGGAATGCTCCTTGATATGTGGTAGGTTCAGCCTGATATGGTCTGGAAGAGCACGGTTACGGTTACTGTTACGGGCAGTTGTAGTCGTAGTAGTAGCATTGGCAGTTAGTTGTTGTGTGGTCGCAATTTCAAACGTTTGCGCCATCTTGCCTTCATCTTTGAACGCATAATTGAATTTTAATTGACTCGACTCCACGCGGGGGGCAGATTTGTATGTGTTTCACGGTTCACTTGGACATTATGCAAACATATTTCATTTAGGCATAAATCACTTTCGTTTTTTGCGGCTAAACTCGCACAATGGCTTCATTTACGCCTGACTCGAGGCTCTGGCTCTGGCTCTGGCTCACACATAGCCGCGTCCACGATACAACCGAGCTAACTTGAGCCGAGGATGAGGACGACGAGGTACGAGTACTGGGAGTCGGAGCGCGACATCAGCGTCGCTGTGGCAGTATGTGGCAGAAAAAAGCGCAACAGCTGCGTCGACTCTGCCGTACGCACATGTTAACTGTTTGCGGCACCGAACGCGACTGAAAGGTAAACGCACTCGTCTCAGCCAGGCCAGCAAAGCGTAAGCCAAATCACAGCAACATGGCGCACACAGGACACACAAGCTCACACAGGACAAAACGCTGAACGTCGTGTGCCTCAGACAACACAAATCCACTCGTGCCCGCCACGACTTCGTCCTCACAAGCGCTGAATAGCAAACACACAGAGAGAGAGAAAGCGAGCGAGTGAGCCTTGAGTGAAATGGCAGTCACACGCCGCGTATACTTAATGCGCGTATGAGCACTTTCTAGCTGAGCGAAACTGCACAAACTGAGTGTTTTCAAGTGTGAGCTGCCAAATTTGGCCGCTTCGTGGTAAAGTGGCGCCTTTTAAGGCTGCAGTGGTGAATATGCTTGAGGTGTGTTGAAAAGCTCTTGAGCAAATCGATTTCAACACAGCCGTTGCTGCTTAAATGGTTCAAGCAGGCACTTGCTGTTTATTCACGAGTACTTTTACGAGTACATTCACTGAGTTCGAGTACAAATTTAAGTGCGGCAGATGGCATATTTGCCTTTGATGTGCCGCTCTAGCATTACCCAAAAGTCAAAAACCAAAGAGTTTCTAAAATTACCCAATCAACCTTCCATTAAGTAGACATGTGTGCTGCCGCTTATGTTGCAATAATTATTATGATGGGGCAAGCGTCAAATTGGCCGCCGCCAGAACTTACCTCGAAGTGGCCACCAATAATGGAGCCAGCCTGGCCAATGTAGAGCACCGATGCCGAGGCGAATACCAGCTCGAAGGGATCTCGCACCACCGCGGTGGTGTTGCGCACTTTGCAGTCGTAGTAGAAGACCACTTTGTCGCTGTACACCTGGAATGCAATCGAACTCCACTTGTCCGGCACGTGGGCAACCGCAAAGCTGGCCATCTTGCGGCCCGCACTCTGATCGGGCTGTGCATAAACCAGCGTCACATTATAGCTGTTCTTCACCACCGGCGAGAGATGCACGCCCAGCTGCACCACAGTGTCCAGTGGATTGACCACGCTAAACAGATAGCCACCCTTCAGCGAGCTCTGGCGATAAGTGATTAATATGGCGAACTCGTACAGCTTCTCGGGCAGCAGCATTTGATACGGTGATTTCACGTCGGCCGTCGACAGAAACTTGAAGGCCGGAAAGCCATCCTCCGCCTCCGCAAATTCAATGCCCGTATACTGATTGCTGTTCATTATATCCGTCAGCATGTATTCACCAAGTGCATCTGTGAAGAATATTTAAATCGTATATACTAGAATGCATGTTTCACTCCTAAAAGTATGCAGTCAACACAGCATTGCTGTTGCATAATTTTAAGCTGCCCTAAAGCATGCAACGTTTTTTTAATAATAAAATTTAATAAACTTGCTTGCTGAACTTACCTTTAATGGTCTGACCCATTAGCTCAATAGAGCTGAGCACCGGAACAAGATACGGCAGAACCAGCCCAACGATAAACAGAATCGAACGCATTTTAAATAGTCCGAATACTGCAATGAGATGGAGAGATTCATTAGAAACATTCAGTCGATATTAGAAATGAAATATTAGTTAAATGTGTATGCTATTCGAGATTATACATGCCAAATTTGGTGTGTCTAGCTTTTATAACTTTCAAGTTATGGCCAAAACAACACTGGTCTGAAATCGAAATGTATCGATAACTTTTAAACGAGTCGAGTTATCGATTAAATGAAATAAACTTGATTTGTCCCGGGACTACGAGAACTTATATTCCAAATATGAAGTCCCTAGCTCTTGTAGTCTCTGATATTCGCGGACAGACGGACAGACAGACAGCCGAATATGGCTGGTTCGACTCGGCTGTTGATACTGCTCAAGAATATATATACTTCATATGGTCGGAGATGCTTCCTTATGCCTGTTACATACTTTTGCACCAAACCACTATACCCTTTTTACCCATTTAAAGGGCTCGGGGTATGCTTTAGCTTACATTTTAAAAAATCTAATAAATTTGTCGAGATTATTTACAACATTACTTTGCCAAATGCTACCCCAGAACAAACAGTGTCCACTTGAATAATGCATGTACATTCAGCTGTTCAGCTGTGCGGTGTATTTAAGCAGCCAAAGACACTTCATCTAGTGGCCGCAATCATTGGTAACACGAGACCGTTAGCTCAGTGCAGAGAAACCCCCGTGGAGAGCGCCGACTGATTTCCACGTGCTTAGTTGCAGGTCTGCAGACTGAATGCACTTGCAATTAGGAATTGTGGGTGGACGGTGGCCCATTGTCAACCACACCTGCGGCACAGCCCATGGATGCCCCTCACCTCTTGGCTCAACCGCAGGCATCAAGCTAGAAGCCACACAATTTTGTGGTCGTTCACCAATTGTACGAGGCGCAAACAAACACAACAACTTCATGCGTCACTGTGGCAACTTGTCTACATGTGTATGCTGCAGAGACAATGGCTGGCAGTCAAGCCTATGACGAGATTAATGGCAATTAGAAGTAGTGGCGCTGATCGCCGAAATCGTCAGATTTATTTATACATTGGGCCAAGATAAAGATAAGCAAACGAGTTGCTCAGACACACCCAGATAGCAGAGTTCATGAAAATGAAACTGAGAATGAATCGAAATCGAAAACGAAATCGAAATGTCAAGGGATCAGGCAGCAAATTGCTCATAAACAAAATTTGTCAACAGTACCGAATGTAATAAAATTGTACTTGCCCACTTAATAAATCATTACGACTGGCGCTGAGCTCATTTTGGTAATTACACATTCCGTAACAGCAGCCAGCTGATATTCAAATTTCAAATTCAAATTCAAATTGTCAACACACGCCAAACATGCGTTGGCCGCTTACTTAATTCCGAATCTAATAGAATTAATGGGCGCCATTTCACACATACTACAATCCAAAACTATGTAAATACTCATACTCATATGCATACATAAGCTTCTAGTTGACCTCAAATTGTCTCTGGATTCGGGCAAACAATTAATATTTATCAAAATTACATGAGTAGAACATTGCAATACATAAGTCGAATAGAATGCACTCATACGCACGAGTACCCACTCACTAAATGAATACACGCATGAGTGTTTGAGGTTAGGGGGAAGGAAAGGTAGGCGTCACTTTCACGCACATTGCGTTTGCCTATGCAAATGACTTTCAATTGTGGAGCGTCAAGTAAAAGTGTTTCATTCTATTAATTAAGCGCACATTTATTTGATAACATTTTGATGATGATGCCAAATTCTGGAATGTTCCAAGAAGACAACCCAATTTAGAAGTGATGAAAGTGAGTTGTATTCGAGTAATTGACAAATGTGTTTAATTGAGGCTTAAATAAAATGTCACAATAAAAGAATAACAGACGACAGACGACTTATTAGAAAATACAAAGGCTTCAATATATGAGAAAGTATATTACTGTATTTATTTTAAACACTCAATTACAATATTTGTGTTTAAATACATCTAATTGCTTTCATAATTTTAAAAATAAAATGTAAGCAACAGATCACAAAGTTCTGCTTATATATACTCAAATTTGATCTCTTATCTTAAAATTGTTTTTGATTGTCACATGCGCAACTTTGAACGAACATAATATGATTATATCTACCACATATCTTTGAATGTAAAAAGGGTAAAAAACAATAATACAACAAAAAAACACTCGCACATTTGACACTCGCAAGCCGAACAGTTTATGAATTTTAAGCGGCTTTTTGTGTGTGCGTCTGTTAGCAAACACCATCAATGCTTAAAGAGTTCTAAACTTGGATTATTCCCATAATGAGGCAACATTTATGCAGTACACAGACACAGCCCGCCCAGGCATGCAGATGTATATATCTCTCTCTCTCTCTCTCTGTCGCTGTCGCTATCTCTTTCTCTGTCTCGCCGGATGACAAAAGCAACTGCGAAGCGTGGAAAACGCTTTTTTGGGATGGATCGCACGTAACGCCGATTAGTAGGGCCTAACCTACAAATGGCAGCTGAGCTGAGGCGTGGCATGCACCAAGCTGCAAGTCTAAATAAAATACTAGTTTTTGCTCCCAGCGGAAAACACAATCGAAACTTCACACACTCGTCAATTTATGAGTCATTATGTTTTCCGCTATATCTCTGATTTATTCGGCTGCCATATGTGATTCGTCGAACCAATAAGCAGCCAAATATTATACAAAACAAGTGGAGAAGGATTATCTTCGGCGTGCCGAAGATTAAATACTCTTTTCGAACCTTAAAGCAATTTTTACTATTTTTCCGTGACTGCTTATTTAATTCGCAGATATTAATGTCGCATACATATACCCCTACATATAAAATAAAATATATAAAGGTATTCATGTAAACAGGGACGTTTCACTATCCGCAGCTCGTGGACGCGTCCCTTAGCATTCATAAGTGCTACCGAATTGAACAATATACAAGTTTCAGTTTTTCCAAAAAGTCAAAACTACATTACATATGTATACTACAATATACATACCAAATTTTGTGCCTGTTGCTCTTATACCTTTCAAGGCCGCTGTCGGAAATTGAATTGTCATAAAACTTAATCTGAACATACGAGAGCTTATATTCAGAATTTGAGATCCATATTTTTTTTCGCGTGTCATTGGTTTTGCCAATGAATTTAAATTTTTCTTTTGAATTATTCTATTAAAGCTACTTTATGTATGAAAAAAAAATTAGAAACAATTTAGGAAATTGAAAATAAATGAATTTGACTACAGCTATTATATATTTGAAAAGAAGAATAAGAAAAAATGAAAATAAATGACCAGTCGCCGCTGGTTTCGAACCCGGGTCCTCTCGCTCACCAGTTCGCAACTTTACCCACTACGCCACAAGCCGTTTCGATGATCGCTGACAAAATTGCTTGAAGAGCCGACTGTTACAAATTTCCTTCTTTTGTTTTCCTGCAACCTGCAACTCGCGTTTGTCAGCATTTGTTTTTTCGCGTGGCATTGTTTTTGTTCTAAGCTATTGGAAGCAAATTAATTTGATTACAGTTATATATTTGGAAGGAAGAAAAAGAAAAAAGTATTAAATTAACAATCAGTCGCCGCCGAGGCTCGAACTTGAACTTGCGAAACATGCGTTCGTTAGCGCGGCTCTTTACGCCATACGCCACAAACCGTTTTGATGATCGGTGGCAAAATACCTTGAAGAGCAGACTATCAAAAGCTTTCTTGCGCTTGACTTTGTTTGCTCAGACTATCAAAAGCTTTCTTGCGCTTGACTTTGTTTGCTCATATGCACCTGTTTTTTCAAAATATTTAATGACGCATATCTTCGCTGTTTATGACTCAATCGATTTGCGATTTTACCCATCGATGAGTTATATGGATGTTCAAGTGTACAAGGAAATTTAAGGCAATTGCTTTGAAAACATCGGATTTATGGCCAAAACCGACTTTGAGGTGTATGGCAGCTATAAGATATAGTGGTCCGATCCGGCCGGCTCCGACCAATGTGCTGTCCCCTTGAATAATAAGTGTCTGTGCAAAGTTGCATCGCGATAGCTCAAAAACTGAGGGACTAGTTTGCATACATACAGACAGACAGACAGACAGACAGACAGACAGACAGACAGACAGACAGACGGACATGGCTAGATCAATTTGTTTTTTTTTTATAAGCATATTGGCAGTAACTTTTGGGGGTCTCAGACGCTTCCTTCTATGCGTTACAAACTTCAGGACAAACTTAATATACTATTTTCTTCGAAAAGAGTATAAAAATCAAAGATACAACTGCTGGATATTAAAATCAAAATAGATGGTTTCATATATATCGGAAACTGAAAGTCGTAAAAAGCTACGCACTTTCACATCAAATCCAAAAGTCGTCAGAGCGTTGCATAAAGCAGGCAGGAGAAGAAGAAGAAGACCCAAGAATGGTTAGAAGCCGACGCGAGTCAAAAGAAAATCGAATAAAAATTTATTTTCAATAGTAAATCGGCTCAATATGACTACGGGCCATGTGAAAGGGTGACGCGTGTGTGTCATTCTGTGTGTGTGTGTGTATGGTTGTGTGTGTGTGTGTGTATGGAGGGGGGCAAATGTGTGCCAGTATGTCAAACCAAGCAGCCCCAAGCCGCTTGCCCTTTTCTTACCCAGCGTTGAGTTGTTGCCCCTAAGTGAACTATTAGCTCTGTTGATTTTATATATTTTCCAATTTGTTGTTTTGCGCTGAGCAACAGCTGTTCGCCATGGGGGGGACAGAGTGGGGCTGGGATTTGCGTGGGGCTGGGGTTAACTAAACCCAACGACAGGGGTGCCAAAAGAAAATGCGCTGTCATTCCGTTCGACGCTTTGTTAACGTTTATTGCTCCGCTTTTGGCCCACCCAGCCGCAATTCGTTTTGTTTGATTTAAAGGATTTGCATGCCAAATTTGACTTTATTTGTTTTCGCGTTCGCTTTTTAAAGGCCTATACAACGCACACACACACACCCACACACACACATCAACAAGTTTGACACTTGGCACATGCTTGGCTGGCTGTTTTGCATGTTAACAATTTAAGTGCCAGCATTCAAGGTGGAAATATTTCCCAAAGAGCTTTGCATAAATAAAGCAGCAGTGCAGCGAAAAACGAGTTGCTTGCGACAAACCAATCAGAGCATTAACCCGCATACAGAGACCCAGGTTCAGACTCAGACTCTGATTCCGATTCAGATTCAAGTCCAAGCCCAGATCCAACAGTTGCACGCAAACTTGGAGCATAAACTATACACATACATACGTGTGTGTGTCAATCTGTATAACGATAAAAGCCAAAAAAAAAAAAAACAAGTAACTTGATATGTGCACAAATTTACCTGTTACCTGTTAAGCGCATCTTCATAAAACATTGAGCTTGATAACGAAAATGTAAATAAATAATTAAAGCCAGCTTATGGCGCTCATAAGCATAAATTTAGATGACCTCATGGCACGCAAAAAGTAAAACTATTTCCAACTCAAATTATCTCTAGTACTCAACGCATAGCGAAGAATACTTTGAGTCATTCATTATATTCATTTCATTTCATTGATTCTGCGAACACTTTTGACTCAATTGAACGATTAAAACGATTAATGATTAGCATTTTTCTAATCTATTGCTCAATTTAAACGATCATTTGTATTCCTTTGGTTTTTCAATTGAAATCTCAGTTTTTGCATTTCGTGGAACTGAAAACGCCTCAAGTTACAAATCCAATTATTTGCACAAATAAAAACAACACAGAATTTCCAATTGAGCACAAATCACAACCCACGCATTATAAGTTTGATTTTTCTTTTTCTAATGCCAAGTCAAAGTTTGGCAAAACGGAAAAGTTTTTTACCTATTTTTGATAATTTTTCTATTTTACATTATTTGGTTATTCCGCCTAAGTATAATTATGATTTGATGCAATAAGGTGTGTGTGTATAATGCTGCAGCGCACTGTAGGTTTGTTAGCTGCTTTGAAAGTTCTTGTCTCTATGTTTTCTATATTTCTTAAGCACACATATTTTTTGATATTTGCACTAACTGGGTTAATTCCTTTTGGAATGTCGCCCTAAATTCGCCAGCAGCAGCAGCAGCAGCATAAAAACTAAATAAGACGTCTGCTAGTTTGTTTAGCCAACAATAAAAAAAGCACAGGGAATTGACATAGAGAACTGCAGCGCACAAAATCGAGTTATAAACACGAGCCAAAAATGGCACAAAGCGATCTGTCGACTGACTCAGTGTCCAGAGACCAGAGACCAGTCCGAGAGTTGTGGCTGTATTTTTCGGTAATTAGCCACATACCAACAGCAGCCACTGTCGGCAGCAACAACAACAACAACAACAGCCGCAGCCAAATATGTTGTTTGCGGCAACCAACTGGCGTGCTCAGTTTTCTCAGTTTTCCCTTTCCAGACGCAACAGCTGCAAACAGCAAGCGAGTGGAGTGGAAATGAGAGGAGAGGCGACTCCGTCTGCAGCCTGTTGCCTTTAGCCCGTGGCGATTCAAACTTGAAGCGTCGAGTGCTACTCATATTGCACTTAGAGCAGCAGCAGCAGCAGCCATGTGCAACACGTTGTCGCAACCGAAAAACACAAAACGATGGCAAAACAGTTCACAAGAAGTTCAATGAGTGATCGCAATGGCATTAATATGGGCAAAGGGAAAGGATTGGGATTGGGGATTGGGAATGAAGATGCACTGGCTATGTGCGTGTGCGTTTTCAACTCAACTCATCCCATCTCATCTCATCTCATCGATGTTGATGAATGGGGTGTGCCAAGTCATCATCGTGTTCTTTATTGCTGTCATTATAATGTGCCCGGACTGTTATTTATAGCACTGCCTGTCTTTGCCTTTGTTCGTTGCCAATTGCATGTTGCCAGTTGCCAGTTGCCTGTTGCCTGTTGGATTATATTTTTGTTGCTCTTTATCGTTGTTCGTTTTGTCGCTTTTGATCAGGCATATATCACAATTTTGCTTAACTGAACTCTCACTCTTTTTTCGGCTTAAGTCGAGAGTGCGTTGACTTGGTCTTCATACTTAAGTTCAAGGTTAGCTTACGGTCCATCTCAATAGGTGGGCGATGTTGCGTGTCAGTCTGGAGCTGAATACACACATGAAGTACTTGTCTGGCAGTCAGCCAGCGGCAATTTGTGACTTTACTTGAAATGGGGCAAAAGTTCATTAAATGCTGGCGACCAATTCCACTTTTTGCTGGCTCTGTCCAAATATACATATATATTCATATATTCAGCGCCTCCTCAAATTCCATACAAAATTATGGAAACGATATGAACAGCTAACAGCTTATTATAAATAGCAGCAGTTTCATATACTTATACGCACTTGCTTAATCGGTGACAAAGTGAAGCAAACTTGTTGCAAAATCGACCATTTCTAATCAGTTATTAATTGTTTAAAATTAACTACATGTGGTGAGCATGAATATGTCTGATTAACACACAAATCAATTATTTACTGTACATTTAAAATAATATCATTTTAAGCTTAGTTCTTGCAACAGATTCCTAACTGTTATCAAACCGGTTTCAAAAAAAGTAGCAGCTCTCGAAGCGTTTTTGAATAACATGGAAATTTAAATGGATTAAGCGTGTCTCTGAGTTAGGCCTGTTTTGCATATATAAAACATTAAATATTAATGTTTTTCCTAATCAGCAGTGATCTAAAACACAAACTTAAGGCGCAATTTGCTTGTTTTTTAGCTTATCTGCTTTCAAACTACTTTTTAGTGCAATTATTTGCATAATTTGTATCATTTAGTATCAACATTTTGACATTTGCTTCGAATTAAACCCACACTTTTAGAAATACTTGCTATCAATACTTTCAGATCCACCCAGCTGCAAACTTGCGCTGTTCTATTTGAAAGGCTACGTTTTTATTGAGTATACGCGTGGTTAAACGCGGCAGCGTCTAGTGCGTTGGCGTCTGCATAAATGTGTCTGATATCCAGATGCCGCAGGCCATATTTGGCTAGCGGTAGTACGCATATTTATGGACTCGCTGCGGTTTTAGGCCGTTATCAGTGCGGTTGCAGCTGCTTGCGAAAATCTGCGTGGCGTATACGCAATTGTAGGCACTTTCGTGCGCTTTGAGTGAATCGAAATGAAACGAAACTGAACTGAACCAATAGAAGGGAAACTCATTTGACTGGAGTTGATTGGCAATCAATGACTGTCATCGAGGTGGACGGGCAGGCCAATAAGCACAAAAATTCTATTAGCTACTGCCGCTGCTGCCAAACGGTAGGACGGAAGTTAATACTCATTTGGCTGATGATTCTGATTCTGATTGCCAGCTGGATGGGCAGAAATAAAGTAGCAGTGCCTCCGGGATGCCTTGTATGAAGATGGGAGGCAGTCCTGCTCCAGGGGTCAAGCACCCAGCCCAGTTGTCGAGTGGCACTTGACTGCCTATGGCGCTCATTCATGTGCGATGAGCGAATTTGTCGCTGAGGTTGGTGTTTAGACTGGCTGGCCAGGAAACGGAAGTTATTTCACGATGGGTGCCGATAAGTCACATACACAATTCGAGTGGCGAACATAAGTTAGTCAAGAGTTCTTTCTTTAGCGGCGCCTAATTGCAATTGAAGCACGAGTCTTAGTGCCTCCAGTAGCTGACACAGACAGCAACAACAACAGCAATTGGCAAAGTGACGTGTCCGAGATAATGACGATCTCTAACAAATATGTTAAATGTACGTGAATAATGTCTGAATGTGAATGTGTATTTAGTTCATTGTCACAAGCAAAGTCACAGTCTATTTACATATATGAGAATAATTAAAAAATGGAAAAGGCCTAGATTACAATAGAAATGATTTAATGTTTATTATTGTCTTGCGCTTTTCAACTCAAAGATTATCTATATATATATATATATTTGTATATATTTTTTACTCAATTTCATACACACATGTGCAAGTATACGCATCTTTAGTAATTTATGTGATAAGCAAACAACTGGCAGCAGGGCACTTAAGAGCACCCGAAGCAAATTGTCTGCAGAAGTCGGCTGCCTTTGCAGTCGAGCGTATAAATATGCGTCTAGTATATATTATGTAAGAGTTCGCATTAAACGGGAATTTATGACGGCCACATGATTAAACAGAATCATTTTACCCTTTCCAACGCACACTCAGACGCGCTATTTTTATTACGAATATTTCTGTGGTCATCCAAAGAGCTGACGAGAAGTCACCGAAGAAGACCAAGTAGAATATATTCTGAATATATGGTAACATTTGGATTGACAGCTACATGGGGCCATTAATTTATCTCTATATAGTATATACTTTTATATGTGTATGAAATATTTATTAGCACATAGACAGCCGCTGAATTCATATGCATAAGTACGTAAATTGTATATTTAATCTATTGCTCATGAGTCTAATGAATTAAATATGTGCAAACGAAGCTTCAACACTTTAACGAATGAGCTCTTTAGTAATTGGTTGAAAACTATTAAGATTATACATATATTTAGGTCTAATACAATATCCCGGGAATCAGAGATCAGATCTTTAGTAATTAACTAAAGCCTATTAATATTATACATATATTTAAGTCTTACACAATATCCCGAAAACAAGAAAAGTTCGTAATACTATCTCAAGCATATCATTATTTCAGACTTGTTATTTAAAATATCAATATATAAATATATACGAGTATGTTAAGCTAAGTTCCAGACCAATCCAACCCTTTGTATTCTTTAAGTCTTAAACCCTATCAAATCGTTAGTCAACCCAATCAAATTTTACTTTATCATAGTCAAAATTCCAAAGCTAAACTCAACAACATCATATTCTCAGTATCTCAAAGTGATTCATTGGCCATTTGACGACTTTGATAAGTCGACTTTAATGACTGCGCTGACAATGTAAATGCAGTCCCTCCGCAGCTAAACAAGTTGAGTCCACAAATTATATGTATGCTATGTATATGTATACTAATTCCCATTACGTCAAATTGATGTCCAATAAATGAGTTTGCATAACTCGCATAAATTGCACTGGCTGCATATGCTCGCTGCTGTTAGTTAGTTAGTTAGCAAACCAAACAGCTGGAGGACAACCACAATCGCCAGCAGCTGAGCCCGCAAGTCAGGCCGCATATTTTCAATGGACTCGACGGACTCGTTGCCACATTTCTAAAGCACATGCAAAGATTTATGACAATTTACACAAAAATGACTAAATCTACACATATTTATAAACAAGTAAGAGTGCTCTAGTCGGGTGTGACCGACTGGGATATACTCTGAACCCAGTACATGCATACTAGCCAAACACATAAATGCTGCAAGCAGTACAGGCAGTGCAAGCAGTTTAAGCAATTAGCTTGCTTCTTTACTGAGCCACACACTATGGAAAGGTAAATCTTAAATAACTTTTGTGTTTATTGTCAGATCTTTGCGAAATTTGTATTACATAAAATTGGCAATAAAATGGGCGATCAAACTAAATTTTAAGGTCATACCTTTCAAAATTAGTGTTTTTGCACTTTTAAGGGTATGTGGGTACGTTATCCAAAAAGTGAACTATTTTTTACAAGTGTATGCTATTTGAGACTATACATACCTAATTTGATGCCTTTAGCTCTTATAACTTTCAAGTTATGGCAAAAAAACACTGGTCTGAAATAGAAATTGATCGATAACTTTTGAACGGGACGAGTTATCGATAAAATGAAACAAACTTGATCTGTCCCGGGACTACGAGAACTTATATTCCAGATAGCTTTTATAGACTCTGATATCCGCATGATCATACAGACAGGCGGACAGACAGACGGATATGGCTCGATCGACTCGGCCGTTGATACTGATCAATAATATATATCGTTTATAAGGTCGGAGATTCTTCCTTATGCCTGTTACATACTTTTGCACAACTTCATTATACCCCTTTTAGGGTATAATAATCGATCTCTCGTATTCATATGCTGCTACCGACTTTACACAACGTTTTTCTTTATCAATCGCCATCGAATCGGGCTATATATCGATTGTCAATCTGTGTGCCAAGTTGGAATGCCGCCAAATCAGCGGCGCCAGTCGAAAACACACACAATGCATGACAATTAATTAAGTTTTGGCACGGGTGCTCGCTGAGAGTAAAACGTTCAGAGCCGGTCCAAATCGTTTGCCAACTCATTTGGCTAATTGTGCTGGCGATTCGAGTGGTAAGATAAGCGCCTAAAATTGGAATCTGAGACTGGTCCTACTCGGACTCGGACTATATGCTATATTGATCGAGTTAAAGCTGTTGCCGCTTTTGGCCAATAATACAATTACTTTGTCGGCATCGAGGCGCCTGCTCAGGTGACGGCGCTAAACGTTATGAATAAATTGAATGACTGTTATTAAGTCTTTTGATGCAAGGGCAATTAAAAGGCACTCGGGCGACAGCTGACAGCCTCAGTAATTGCCTATGAGAACATGTATATCATCAGGCTAAACGCTACACAAAAAGCTGCTCAAAATATAATTGCATGTAGTTAGCGCAATAAGTTTACAAAACGAAACGAAACGAAATTGAAAACAACGTGTTGTTTTGATTTTACTCTTTTTTTTGCTTTTTATTGCTGTCATTGCTTTGTGGCAGCAATAAACATTCACATCCCTATCCCGAGACAATGCCCATTGTTCAACCACAATACAAAGAGCCACTAAAAAGTGCGTAGGCAGCGGGGCCAATGCCAAGTGCAACATAAACAACAAAATCTGTTCGATTCATGTGCAAAAGTTCCGCTCTTTTCAAAAATATGATGCAGCCGCACATATTTACTTAGCATCATATATATGTATCTCTTTATGTATTATTGGGCCTGGATGGAACTAGCGAAGGAATGGCGAACGAATACATAAGCATCCGCCTTCTGAAGGTCAGCCTGTGATGGAATTCCATTATGAAACTTAAGTTGTTTCATATTGCAATATATACATAGTGCATAGTGCGTAGGCATATTTCAGTTCATTTACACACATGTTGAACATATTAAATGTAGTACATTGCCCGCTCAGAACTTAGAACTTAGAAGTGGTTCTAATAAAGATATCTTCGACACTCTGCCAAAATCGCCGTTCCCCCTCATGACTAAAAACTGCCATAACCTTGTCAAAACTGACCCGATTTTCGTTCCCAAAACATTTTTGATCATGGTTTGGCATCTTTATTAATTCCGCATTTAAATTTTATCCATTTTCAAAATTTAATTTTTTTGAAAGTTTTTCTGAAAAAAAGCATGTACTCCCCCCTTACTCATTTTGGAAAATATTTTTATTTCAAAAAATAGAATCCCGAAATTTTATTTTTAATCGATATCGGGTGTCATAATTATTAGAAAATTTCATAAGAAACCCGATTCTGGAGAGTTTCATTTTTTGGTCTAAAATCATCCCAAAAATTAACAAAAATGTAGCTTGTAAAATTATTTTTATCCCTTAAACACTTCAAACTCACATAACTTTGCCAAAACTGAACCTACTTTTAAGATCCAGGACATTTTGCTCATGGTTTTTCCTCTACTTTTATTCTACATTTAAGTTTTATCTAGTTATGAAAATTTCATATTTTTCCCTTTTTCTGAAAAAAAGAAATAAACGCCATTTTCTGTTTTTCAAAAAAAAAATTTATTACAAAATATAGAGTTGCGAGATTTTATTTTTAATCGATTGTGGATGTCATGGTTAGTGTAAAAATCCATTTGAAAACCGATTTTGGAGTGTTTCAATTTTGGGTCTAAAAACAGGCCAAAAATAACAAAAAATGTAGCTTGAAATGTGCTTTTTGACTCAATAGAAAACTTTAAATTCACATAACTTTGTCAAAACTGATCCGATTTTCGTTCCCAAAGCACAAGCTAAAATAATGTGTAGATGGGCAATAGAAATGCCTTTAAAACACCTAAAACTCTCATAACTTTGTCAAAACTGATCCGATATTCGTTCCCGAAGCAGTGTTTCTCTCAAAGATCTTGTCGTTTGTAAAATTGCCCAGTCCTCTCAGTAAGATAATCATAATATCTCAACTAATCGTGGGAATGAGAAAATGTTATTACTACAGCATGCAGATTATGCTTGGCCTATGGGTAAAGCCAATCAAGGTCCTCATACGCCCCCAAAACAAATAACTCACGCTTAAATTTAGCATAATTTGGAAAAAGCTGAAATCTTTCTCAACAATTATGCGCATAATCTATTTAAATATTTATGCATGTAAACAATGTCTGCAGAGGAGAATTGAGTGAGTGTTGTTGATTCATCAAACCTGTTATTCAGCCTGTTGTTAATGCACTTGAGCTCATATTTTGCACATTTTTACAGTGGCACTTTAGCGCTGAGCCTGCAATTTGCTACAGACAGCAGTTTTGCCCCTTCCCTGAATTGAGGAGTATGGAATATGCATCGTGCATATTGATTGCATTAGCGGAGTGGGAAGAGTCTCTCTTGGTTTTGGTTGAGTTAGTCAAAGTCAAGCAACAAGTAGTCCAATTTGCTTAGCCACTGGCCACGCGCTCATGTTGCTCATTCAAATTCCTCATTTCACAGCTGCCCATTCAGAAGTGACCCAATTGGAAGCCCGTTTGAGTTCTAGGCGCACGCCGTGCCGTCTATTACAACATTGTGTTGTTGTTGTTGTTGTTGTTGTTTGTCCCGCTTGTCGTCACTTTCCGCTGACTCAGTCCGCCTCTCCCCCTGCTTGGAGCGTGACAGCATTTAGCCAAGTGTCATCGAAGGCAAATTGCAGGCAAGAAAGAGAGCTGCGCCAATTTGAATGTAAATTTTTAATTGTATATTTTCGCTTTCAATGGATTTCTGTGCTGACTCATAATGCTGTCAAGTTCTAAATGTAGTTATTACGAGCTCCTCTCTCGTCTGTCTCCTATGACTGCTTGATTAATATTTTTATCACCATAGGCTTCGGCGACCCTTTCGAATTGGCACACAGTTTGTTTGTGCACAAGATCCGTTCCGTTCCGTTCTGTTCTGCTGGATGTGTTTCACTGTACCCCGCGGATTCCTGACACATCCAACTAATTTAGTCGCTGTGTTGCTGTGTTGCCTTCTGTATGAACACATTCTCAAACACACAGTTGTTTCACATGTCTTACATCAAAGTACATTTTGTTTTACAAATGCTGCTGGCTGCCAGCAAATTAGAAAAAGCAGCAACAACCAACAACGGCTACAACAATGGCCCCAAATTGTTATTCATGTCACAGCTAAAAACAATATGCAGGAGTCACAAAAATTGTACCAACATTTGTTAAAAGTTGGCCTGCTTTGGTAACCCCATCCCTGTGCTCATTCCTGCTCCTCATCCCTGATCCTGCCCCGCAGCAAACGGAGCAGCAGAATCGCCTTTTTATGAAAATAAGTAAACTGTTGCCCGCATTGCAAATATAACCACAAGTAGAGTTGCTTACCAGGTACACAGCTCCTAAATATAGAATAGGTGAGTTATAAACTTGATTTTAAATATTTAAAAAGTTAAAAGCCAATTTGTAAGGCCAAAATGAGAAATCGATATAAAAATCGATATGAAAATCGATTTGAAAATCGATATGAAAATCGATATGAAAGAGAAATTTAGCCTAGGGCTAATCTAAATCTACAATTTCGTGTGTGATAACCACAAGTAAAGTTGGTTACCAGGTACATAGTTCCTAAATATAGTATAGGTAAGAAATACATTTTTAAATAAATTTGTAATGACAAAATGAGCCAGCTGAAGCATAACTTAATGAAAATCTATATGAAAGAGAAATTTAGCCTAGGGCTAGTTTTCAGGTGGAAATCGGCTCAACTTCGATAACGAAGGATACTTGAGAACCAACTACAGGTAATCCTCTCATCAAGCACTCACGCCTAAGGAATTCTTATTTGTTTTAATTAATAACCATTAAACGAGTACATTTGCCGTTAAATATAAGTATATGTGCATAGCTCGTTAAACAAATAAGCCGCAAAATCTGGACAGGCGTGAACCGATGTACATATAGCGAAGCTTAGAAGTAAGCAATTATAATGGATCACTAATCTTGTACACGGCACTTAAGCCATGTTACTTAATAACAGGTTGCCGACTGTTTGTTGACTGCATTTAGTATCTCAAATAAATCAATCAGACTGTTGCCTGAAGGTGCGACACTTAAGCAAAACCCGAATTAGCTTTAAAGCGGCACTCGAAACTGTAAAATTGAACGAAAACATAACAGCAACAACAAATTTGTCCTCGTCATGCAATTGGAACATTTAATA
This sequence comes from Drosophila flavopinicola, assembly GCA_035042425.1. NCBI lineage: Eukaryota > Metazoa > Arthropoda > Insecta > Diptera > Drosophilidae > Drosophila > Drosophila flavopinicola. Next base: position 12,892,720 of record JAWNLL010000452.1, on the reverse strand, counting down.
ATATGCATATTTGTGTATGTGTATAGTAAATCGTGTTAGATTTCGAAAAATCACAGCTACGAGCATCCGTCGCGTTTGCATATACCCTATAGAAGTGGGCAAGTGAAAGAAAGGGTATACTCTGCAATCAGCAAAATAAAGACTTGCATTATATTAAATATGATTGAAATACTTGTCAAACAATCAGAGCGAATGATTAATGAGCAGAGCTGACGATAACGCGGATTTTGCATGAATCTCTGTCATTTACTGGTTGATTGCATAAATAATAATACATTTTGTACAGTTAGAATTCTTTGGGCGACAAGATAATTATAATATTGGAAACATTTCAGTCGTGTATTCTAAATTTTAATGATTTTAACAGAGCAATTTCAGTGACTTTTTGAATATGCAAATGTGTTTTAAAATAAGACAATAAAAGGAAATATTGCTCAAAAATAGATATTTTAGTTAGAGGGCATGCAATAAATTTAATTACTAAACGACCACTCTATATTTAAATATATATTAGACATTTGTTTATGCACATTGGTCAATAAACCACACAAAGTAAACCACACAGCTATTATTTAGCGACCTGATAAAGGGTATATATCAGAGTTGTATCGGGAGTCGCTCTCTAATGTAAATATGTAATTTTAAATATGCATAATTTATTTTCAGCTCGTTGTCGCCGTTTCCTTACGGCTCTGAGTAAGCATTTTATTTGTCTTTGCCATGAATGAATGAATGAATGAATTGATAGGAGCGTGCGAAATCAGCAAAAGAAGCTGAAGCTGAAGCTGCTGCCTGCCTGCCATATCTAGTATTTATTTACAAAATATGCATAAGTAAAGAAAACCAAATTAGCACATTGTATTTAGTAGGTAAATATCAATTATTGGTACTGACAACGAAATGGTATTGAAAAGCGTTTTGGTAACTGAACTCAAGTGCTTTTATCCATTATGCATTACGTGACCAAAAATTTGCTTTCAAAAGGTCTAAATCTATAAAAATAGTCGTAAATGCTGTCGATGATCTGTTTGGCTTACCTCAGAGCTCTGATATGGTTATAGTAGGTATGTATGTAGGTTAGTTCCCTGCGGCAACTGGTGGATTTCTGGATTTCTCTGTCTCTTGTCGTTCTGTGGATCTAACGCTGCATAGTTTTGGGCAGCAGCTTCCGATTCCGATTCCGTACCGCTGTCAGGCGTCAGGAGTAGACACGGATACGGATACGCTTGACTTTGACGTTGACAATCTTCTTTTTTTGTTAATTTTTATCAATTATTTATATGCACATAAATATATTTATTTGATTTTGCACTTCACATGGCAGACGCTGCTGCAAATTGACAAAAATTACCAATGGGGAAATGGCTAAAAATGCCCTTGGGCTATTTCACACGGGAGCAACGCGACACACACACACATATATACACACACACACACATATACACACACACATTGCGGTCAGTGTTAAGCCACAGTCCACGGAAATGGCATTGGCATTGAAGCAGCGCATATAAATTATTCATTTTTTATGGCACTACTAAAACAAAAGATGCTCTACGCAGCTGTCGCTGACAGCGTCAGCGTCAGTTAAAACAAAGATGCGACAATTAAAGAGGAAGTATTGCAATAAGGCGAGGGAGAATGCACAATGCACAAAAGCAAAAGCAAATCAAAGCACAAAGTGGAGTGGAGCGCAAAAGAAGAACGGACAAGTGCACATAAACATAATCAGCAACAGCCGACCGCAACACACACACACACACACACACATACGCCTACATATTACAGCTATGCAAATGAAAACGAAATTGAAACATTTAGCTGTAATTCATTTTTTGCAACGCGCGAAATGACAAAGCCAAAGCGATAAACACACGAAAAATACGAACGCACGCGTAAAAGCCGTTGGCACGAAATATGCGCGTGTGCTTTATGCAGTGTGTCCGCCTACGAAGCGACCAACTGAACGTCACAAGACAGACTGAGGCAGCGAGCGCCAGCTAGCGCCAGGCCCAACGTGCAGCAGCGAACGTCGGCAGCGAATGTCGACGTCGGCGTCGTCGTTGACGTTGACGTTGACGCCAGCGGCTGCTTCTTCTTTTTTTTTATTTGTTGTGCCTCTTCGTATTTTTGTGCAAACGCATTGCGGCATATAACTGTATGGAAATATATGCTATGTTATACAAATATACAAGCATAAATATGAATATGTATGTATGTATGCTTGTTGATAATTAGGAATAGCTATGTGCAGAAATTTGTAGAGAACTACTTCCGTTTTGGATAAGGCAGCATACATAAAATATAGAAAAGCGGTTCAAATGCTCGGGCCTATTAAAAACTTGTGCCCATTTGGCTGGATCCCACAGGTGCTGCTCGCATGTTGTTTTAAATATTCATGCAAAGCTCGCAGGCAATAAAACTGAGCATAATTTGCAAGCGGACAACAACTATAGTAAACATATTAAGTTGTAGTCAAAGTGACGGAGACGCACCTGTGCCTCATTTTAAATTCTATAAATAATTTGAAAAGCAGTTGATACGAATTGCACTAACACTAAGGGTGTTAGCAGTTGGGTAAGGGTGGCCGAGTCTATAAGGGTTTGGGCCGCTACAAAGCGGAAAATGCCGGAAAACAGCAAGCAGAAATCACATTCATACAAGTTGTTGACGCCAGCCGGCAAAATGGGAGCGACAGAGAGCATGCGAGCGAGCGAGTGAGCGAGTGAGAGAGAGAGAGAGAGGGAGAGCGTGTGTAAGCCGGCAAATGACGCTGACGTCGCTGTTGGCGTCAGCAGCAGCATAGGCGTTGGCGTTGGCGTTGGCGTCAGCGTTCGCGTCACACGTGGCGTATGCGTAACATTCGCAATCTTATATCCTTTTGTGTGTGTGTGTGTGTGTGTGTGTGTGTGTGTGTTTGTATGCGTTATCAGCATGACATTATGCATGTAGTTATATGCAAGCGGGCAAACTTTATTTTAAAGAGCGCCTCTTTTATCGTGCGCCTCTGTTCTGGTTTTTGTTTGCCTCGCTGTTTTTGCTGCAACGCGCGTTGTCATCTTTGAGGCCCGCGTGTCTGCGTGTGTTTGTTTGCCGGCTGCCAATTGTTTATTCAAGCACCATCGGCGCCCATGTGGCCACTGGCCACTGGCCACTGGCCGGCATCGAACGAGTTACCAGCAGAGCCACCTAGCTGCCTCCTTCCTCTCTCCTCTCTGATTGCTGGTCGCATGCCTATGGATTCATCTGTTTGTCTGGCTGCTTTGTTATACCCTGTAGCCATTCGGCATGCCGAATAAGGGTATAATTAAGTTGTTGACAGTCAAAAGGCTTAATCCCATTAAGCCGCAGCTGTCAACTTCTACTTAAATATGGGCATTTCCATAAAAAGGTCTAAAATCTGAAACAACATTTTTATCTAATAGCTTAAAAGAAAATATAAAACGTGACAACTTAACTAAGTTGTCAGTCGATGAAAAATATGAATTTATTTCTTCAATTACTTCTGATATTTTCATAGCTATTTGTATGCCCTCTGGCTACAGGGTACTCTCCTCGTCGATCACCCTCACTCCCAGAGCACTCTTACTTGTTATTGCTGCTGTTGTTTGGCACCGCCTCATTGCCTCTGCCTCTCCCTCTGTCTCTGCTGTCTCATTGCACTTTCCGCTGGTGTTGTTATCGTGGATGTTGTCGGGCTTAAACGGCTGGCTTTTAGCGCACTTCTCTGAGCCGACATGTAATCTGGTTAATAGCCACTGGCCTCGGCTCGGATCGGCTCGGATTGGTTATTGTGCACTTTTTCACACGCGCAGCTTAATTATGTACACACTTCTTTTCAGTTTGTTTGTGCCTGTGTATTGAGCATGTCGCTCTTTAAATCTGCATGCGGCTTTTTGGCCTTATCAGCCGCAGGGGCAATAGAAAAAAGTACACCTGTTGCTTGCTGCTTGTTGTTGCTGTTATTTAAATAAGCAGGTAGGTATAACAAACAAATGAAATCGATTCAAATGCCAGTTGAACACTTTAAGCGAATTCAGTTTCAGGCCGTGGCCTGAACTCGTACATAAAAAACAACAAAAGCCGTCGCACATCTGAGCTTAAACGTGTTCCGTTTGCCCCGTTTGCCCAGCGTTTAATTCAAACATCTTTTGCCTGATTTGCATAAAGACGACGCTGAGTGAACAATAACAAATGGAAATATTGCAAATCTATGTTAGCGTTTGCCTATTCAATTAGCAGCTAAGCAACGTCAGCGATGAAAATCAAACAATTGCAATAGCGATTGTGATTATGGCTCAATTCTCAATACATTCATGCAGATTAGTTTGCGTACATATATAATATATATATATTTATAGTCGCATCTTTTTTATGTATTTGTTTGTCTCAAGCGAAACCTGATCTCCAATTAAATGCAAATCGATTGTTTTTTAATGATCTAGTTTCGTTGTTTATCCCAACCGCTTTCAAATTTTTGATACTAAACCAAAGCAATAAAGTTCTCAAATATTAATTACCCGCCTAATATGGGAAATTTGTATTTTTAACGGACAGTAACTTTTTGTAGATGTAGCAGCACTGGTAATTACCTTTGGTTCTTACCTTTGCTAGAAACCAGTGTAGCTGAGTCGTGAACCCAGCGAATTGGTTGGTTACACCTGGCGGCAAAACCTTGTGATTAGCGCCATTTGCGGCGTTTTGGAGTTCGGAAGTACTGCCATCTACTATTAAATTAGAGCCTACTGTTCTCAGTATTGGTGGAACTAATTTCACCAGATGGCGGCAAAAACCAAAGCAGTGACATCTATTGAGCGTAAGCAGAAGCTAGTCTCTATGAATTTCCTTTTTTGCGTCAGGTATTTTTTTTTATCTGGAAAACGTAGTTTTAAATTCCGTGTATCTTTGCAGGGATATTTCATCCTGTTTTTCATTACTGTGCATTTGGAATTGAGTTTTTACCAAAAAGATGTTTTTTTTATTAACAATTTCTATACAAAATTCTTAAATGTACGAAATGCATTTCTTTCGACTAACTAAAAAAATAACAAAATTGTGTTAGAAAACTGAAAGATGATAAAATGGATAAAGAGTAGTTGGGCTATTGTCGGTTGCTGTCATTCAACGAAAAACAGTAAATAAAGATTGAGCTTATAACAAATTCGAAATGAAATCAACTATCGGGCGCCCACAGCTTAAAAGTGCGATCGAATGAGGTCGTCGCTATATACTGTGAATTGGGGGCTACATCGACGGCGATGACCTTGTTGTCGTGTCCCTGCAGCGTCTTGAGCGGCTGCCACGTCTTATTTGACCAGATCTTCGTGGTCGAATCGTAGGAGCAGGTGACCAGAAAGCTGCCGCCATCCTGCTGATACTTCACATCCGAGATGAGATTTGTGTGCGCCGGAATCGTGTAGACAGGCTGCCGGCGACGCAGATCCCAGATCTTGCAGGTGTTGTCCTGCGAGCCGGTTGCAATGTGAAAGCCGTTCGGCGAGAAGTCCGCTCCAAAGATGGCGCCCAGATGGCCCTCGAGGAACATGATGCAGCGACCCGTGCGCAGGTCCCAAACGCGTCCAAAGGCATCCAGGCCGCCAGTGACCAGAACACTGCCATCCGACTGATAGCTGAGGCAGTGCACCGGCTTGGCATGTCCCTCCTGATGCAGCACTTCGGTCTTCTGCTCTAGATCCCACAGACGCCACGAGGAATCGTAGCAGGCGGTGGCCAGAAAGCGCCCCGACGGATGAAACGCCACCTTGGACACGCGATGCGGCATGTGTCCCGTAATATCGGCAATGGACTCCTCGTTGCCAAAGCCCCACAATTTGACGGCACCATCGTGCCCGCCGGATGCCATAGCCACCACATTCTGCTCGTCCAGCTTGACGCCCGGACGCAGTGCTACGCCACCCACATAGCTGGCATGTCCACGCAGAGTTTGCTTCAACTCACAGTCGGGCACACTCCAGAGCTTACACAGACCCGACCACGAGGCGGTCATCAGCAGCGAGGAGTCCGAGTTGAAGGCAGCGCTGCTCACGGGCCGAGTATCACCAACCTGCGAGCATAGCGGCGCCAGTGACTGTAGCTTCTTTTGCATTTCAACCATGCGGCCGGCACGCGTTGCACTGGGCACCTCCAGTGCCTCCTGTGCACGCTCCAAGCGATCTCGCGCACGTGGCAGCGAGTAATCCGCCAGCCAGAGACGCGCCACACGCAGAGTGTCGGGTCCTTCGTGATACCAAGTGACCTCCTGTTCGCGCTGCTGCAGCTTGCGCTCCTCCTCCTCGGTTTGCTTCTGCTTGATCGCGTTCTCGCCCAGACTGGCAAGCAGCTCCTTAAGGCGACGTCTGCGCTCTGCGGGACCCTCGCCAAAGTAGCATATGGGCTCGTTTAGCTGTCGCAGATTGTTCTTGATTTCGGCGTCGTCGGTGGACACATTGATCTGGCGAGCGCGCTTCTTGCGCTCGAATTCCTCCAGCAGCGCCACTTTGTCCCGCTCCATTTCTGTCTCCAGATCGAAATAGTCATCGTCGATTTTGTTCGCTAGCGCTGCGGCTGTGGGCGGTGGCTGTGCGCTTTTTGTGGTGTTCGACTTTTTGTTTGTTTCCTCATAATCCTCATCAGAATCGATGTCCTCAAGCTGGCCGGTAGTTGCGGTTGTTGTTGTAGTTGTTGTTGCTGCTGCTGCTGCCGGCGTAGTGCCGGCAACTGACGCCGTCGTCGCGGCATTTTGCCGCTTGCGTTCTGTCTCCTCCAGTGAGCCGTAGTGCAGAGTGCGCTGCCGCTTAATGTACTGGATATCGTCGTCATCGGACATTCTATTTTAATACCAAAATAATTAATTTTTAAAACAAAAATTACGCCAACGAAATAAACAACAAAAAGCCACTGCAAACGTTTATCGCATCGATATATCGATAATGCAACCGCTGTGTTCAGGGATGATCTGAAATATCGATAGCCATTGGCTATTACTCGATACACAATCACGCCTCTGTTACACAGTGACAAGGTGGCAAACCAATTTAACAGATTACTGTATCAGTGAGTAACATCGCCAATTTAAGTATAACAGCACGCTGCATGCACAGTTTTGGCGATGGAATATTGTTGCTACCAAGATTCGGTCACACTGCTACTTATTATTTTTCACTCGTAAAACATTAAGTTGAAAAAAAAATAGAGAATATTAAAAAAGGGCCTGCACAATGAGCGCGCCAAGCAATAAAATGTCCGCCACGGATCAGATGCGTGCCATGCTGGACCAACTGATGGGCACCACACGTAATGGCGATGATGGACGCGGGCTCAAATTCTCCGATACACGCGTCTGCAAATCATTTTTATTGGACTGCTGCCCGCACGACATTCTGGCATCCACGCGCATGGATCTCGGTGAGTGTCCCAAAGTGCATGATCTGGCTTTTCGTGCAGATTACGAGAGCGCCAACAAGTCGCGCGACTACTACTACGACATCGAGGCCATGGAGCACCTGCAGGCCTTCATTGCGGACTGTGATCGACGCACAGACTCCGCCAAACAGCGGCTAAAGGAAACGCAGGAGGAACTGACGGCCGAGGTGGCCGAAAAGGCAAATGCCGTACACTCGCTTGCAGAGGAGATTGGCAAGAAACTGGCCAAAGCGGAGGCGCTCGGCGAAGCTGGCGAAGTGGAGGACAGTATGGAGCTGATGAAGGAGATCGACGAGCTGCGCGGCAAGAAGATTAAGGCCGAGCACGAATACAGAACCTCTATGCCAGCATCAACCTACCAGCAGCAGAAGCTGCGCGTCTGCGAGGTGTGCTCCGCCTATCTGGGTATCCACGACAACGACATCCGTCTGGCGGACCACTTTGGTGGTAAGTTGCATCTGGGCTTTCTCACCATACGCGAAAAACTCATCGAGTTGGAGAAGACAGCGGCGCCGCGCAAGGCGGAACTGAAGCGCTCGGGTAAGATACCAGATCGTGAAGAGGATAGCCGCGGTCGAAATCGCTACTTTGTAGGTGGACGTGAGCTGGATCGACGATCGCGCGTTCATCGCTCTCGGTCCCGAGAGCGTCAGCGACAGCGTGAAGCCGAGAAATCCGGCAATGACAGATCCACTGAGAGGAGTGCCGAAAGAAGTAGCACCCGTGAGGCTGAGACCGAACGATCTGCGCCCCCATCACGTGGTCGAGAGGACGGGCGTGGAGCAAGCCGCGGCGGTGTCGACAACAGCAATAACCGCGATCACCGGGATAGGGAACGTGATGGCCGCCGGGATAGAGATCGCAACATGCGAAACGACAGAGGTCGTTTCGGCGGTGCTGGTGGAGGAGGAGGTGTTGGTGGTGGAGGCGGAGGCGGAGGTGAACGTCGCAATGAGAGACGTCGCTCCCGTTCCAGAGAGCGTTCGCCGCGCGATCGACGCAACTACAACAATAATAATAATAATTTTGGCAATCGACGACGCTCCTTCTCCCGTGAACGCTTTCGTCGCTAGTTCTACTCTCAGCGGAATCCGGTTCCACACACACGGCAGTGTCCAGCGCACGTACGTAGCATTAATTACAAACCACAACCGAAAACAAAATGAAAAGCATACCTAATATATAGCTACAACAACAAACAAACAATAGAACTGCAGTATACATAACTAATTGCATTATTTAACTAATAAATGACTTGAGTACACAATAGACAGCAAATTCATATATTTTTGTAAAATATTAATAATCATAATCTTTGATTTTCATCCGTGTAAAATAACAGACAACAGAAAAACAAAAACAAGAAAAAAACTGTAAGCTGAAACTATAAACTTTTAAGTAAATAATACAAAATAATTTAATAGCCTGACATCCATCCCGGCAAGTTGAATTGTAAAATGTACGGGTACGTAGAGCCAGAGTTCCACAGACTAACTACCACTAAATTCACAATCCCAGCAACCAACAAACAAATATAAAACAAACAATATTGAGCTATTTAATTTCTGTCAGCGCTGCTCCGGCTGTGGTGCGTTTTTGGACTGTATATTGTCGGCCCGATTAGGGTAAGCCTATTCTATCACACTCTTTAAAAACTGTAAATTGTAACCTTTAAGCGTTTTCTACTCGAAGTCACTTTGCAGCCGTAACGCTGGGTACGTATTGAGTGCATATAAAACAAACTAAAATAAACGTCCAACCTTCATGGTTTTCAAAAACCTAGAGATCTCGTTAAATGCAAGACATCTGAGTATGTGTTAGACATACCCGAAATAGCTCTTTGGGTACGTATTCTCGTCGCCTAAAAACCGCCCCGTTGATTATTCTTTGGGATTGTGTATGTGTTGTTTTGGGTATGTATGCGTATTGTTATAATCGTTAGAAAAAAATAACATAGCGACAACTTTCGGTACGTATGCGTCAAGCTGCAGCTGTACAAGGATTGTGTTGGTTCCGTAGGGTATGATGAGCACTTTTAACGTACGTATTTCACAAAAAATCAAAATTTCTTATATTACAATCTCTCGTAGCGGTTCATGCATATATACATATGTTCATATTATGTAGTTACAACAAAACAATGCATATTTAACATAATCTCTTTCTCAAACTAAAGTTATTATGACTAATGTAAACAGAAATGATGCGGGCTAACACAACTGGCTTAGTATGTGAGTATTCGGGCATCGTCTATTCAAAAACAAAATAAAACAAAAACTAATACTGAAAAGTTATTGGGTGGGCCTTCTAACGATGTTTCTTTTGACAGCATTTAAAGACGTTGATATTTAGTATGAGATTGAAGTATAATGAATAAATGTACGCATGGGGCTAAAGGGCCATCAGTTTTGTGGGACACTTACATATACGTGGGTAAGAATTATGCAAACAACCTTTAAACCTTTCATTATTAATTTAAAGATAACTTTACAATTAATTACAATATTGGTATTAAGCAGTTTGTGAAATATTCTACATAATGTAACTTATAATAACGCCAAATAAAATTTGTTTTGGGTTCCATAATAATAAAAATGTGTATGGGGGAATATAACAGGGGCTTTCTAGAGTGCTGCACTGAATGAAGAAGACGCTTTACTGGATTTACACATGAATTGCATTCGCACACCAACGATGTTATTTATTTATTTTTTTTAATTCATAAGCAAATTGTAGACGGCTTTGGGAAATAAACTTTACATTAAAAATCGTTTAAAACCTCCAAAATCACAACAGTTGCATTATTTTTACATTTAGAGCGCCAAAGAATATGTAATTGCCACTCAAATACTATGCTATACTCGAAATGGCACTGTAAGCGATTTTTATAAAGAGGTGGCAACGCCGTACCATTCCGCCATCTTTTGTGCAGCTGCTGTTCTTTCGCCTCTGACGGAAATTCTTCGCACTAAAACTTAACTTTATTATTAAAACAATTGATCAGCGAACGCGATTTCTGCGTGAAAGGTGTAAACTTCTTAGGCGCTGTCAAGGAAGGTAAGTGAAGCAATAATAATTCCGATTCTCGTTGCTTGCTATACCGACTGAGGAGTGGGCTCGCGAGAAATCAATAGCCGCTTGGGGTCGCTGGACGCCTAATGTCCGCTGTAGGTCGCCACCAGACCGACGTTTTATTTTGGCGCTAAATTCATATAACTTTGCGTTTGCTTGCAGCCAAAATGTCAAAACGCACGCGCGACTCCGATTCCGAGGATTTGCAGTCCTTTTTAATAAATTTTCACAAGGAAATTGAGGAAGGCATTGCCGATGCTAAAGATGCCAAGACGAATGATAATGCTGAAGAAGAACAAGAGGAGCGCGTGGACGATCTGGAGGACGACGATGATGATGATAAGTATTTTATTGACGACGAAGGCAATTGTTATATTAAAACAACGCCAAGGAAACAGCAACAGCTGAAAAAGAAACATAAGCCACAAACAACCTCAAATGCGACAGCCGCAGGAGCAACAGGATCACCAATTGCAATACGCAGCGCTAACCGTGCAACTCCCAAAGGTAGTGTATGAGTTAAGACCAAAAGCAACATTTCTGATCGAGTTCTCTTTTCTGGCAGCTATTAACCTGCGTCCCGCCAAATCCAAACCGGAGTCATCGCCTCAAAAGGCACCCAAGGCAATAAATATACGCCCGGCGCCACCAAAAAGAACGCCTATTAAACCCACTTCCACATCAGTTAGCTCGCCTCGCGCTTATTTACGTTCAGCAAAAGCCAAAGCCACAAAGCCGGAGCCAGAGTCTGTGGTTATAGAGAAAGTGGAGGAGTTTGAGGAGTTTGCAGATGATCCAAGTGGCGGAAATGTCAGCACCGTTTCTATAGATGTGGCGGAAGCAACTGATATCAAAGACAATTCCGAAGAAGAGGTTTACGAGTTCGATGACGATGCCGCCAACATATCCGCCCAATCAGATGTGGACTTTGTGCTCACTGGCAATCAGTATAAGCTGAAGCCGGTGGCAGCCAATTCAGCTGCAGCACAGAAATACGCTTGCTCCCATTGCAGCTATACGACAAGTAAGAGATTCCTAATATCACGGCACGTACGCTCCCACGATGCCGAACTCTCCTACAAGTGTTCGATCTGTGAGCGCGGCTTCAAGTCTAACATGGGACTGGTCAATCATCTGAACACGCACATGGGCAACAAGCCGCACAAATGTAAGCTCTGCGAGAGCGCCTTCACCACCAGCGGCGAACTGATACGGCACACACGCTACAAGCACACCAAGGAGAAGCCCCATAAGTGCACCGAGTGCAGCTATGCCAGCGTCGAGTTGACAAAGCTGCGCCGCCACATGACTTGCCATACGGGCGAGCGACCGTATCAGTGTCCGCACTGCACGTATGCCTCGCAGGATATGTTCAAACTGAAGCGTCATCTTGTCATACACACAGGCGAAAAGAAATACCAATGCGACATCTGCAAGTCACGCTTCACACAGTCCAACTCCCTAAAGGCGCACAAACTGATCCATAGTGTGGTGGACAAGCCTGTGTTTCAGTGTACCCTTTGTCCCACCACATGCGGCCGCAAGGCAGATCTACGCACTCACATGGGCAACATGCACACCGCGGAGAAGCCGTCATTTGTAAGCGCTGCGGCCAGGAGTTGCCCGATCGCTATCAGTATAAGCTGCACATTAAGTCGCACGAGGGCGAGAAATGCTATCGTTGCAGCCTGTGCAGCTATGCGTCCGTATCTCAGCGGCATCTGGACTCGCATATGCTGATACACACGGATACAAAGCCATTCAAGTGCGATTTATGCACAGGGGCGTTCCGGCAGCGTCAGCTGTTGCGTCGACATGTCAATCTCATGCACAATAACGACTATAAGCCGCCGGAGCCGCGGGAGAAAATGCACTCGTGCCCCAGTTGCTCGCGTGTCTTCACGCACAAGGGCAACCTGATGCGCCACATGGAGACACATGATGATACGCTAAATGCGCGTGAGGAGAAGTTGAAACTTAAACTGGGACGCAGCGTGCGCTTGCAGCCGGATGGTAGCATTGTCACTTTGGTCAATGGTAACGAAATTGATGCGCTGGACAAGAGCGATGACATTTCCATTGACATCGATGAGCAGTTCGAGCTTACTGAGCTGCAGGAAGTCGATGAGGAGGAGGAAGAGGAAGTGCCCCGTGAAGAAATTGTGGAGACTTATGCTAAGCCCAACCTAAGAACAAGAAGCGCCAAGACACCGGTCGTCCGAAGAGAGCGCGAGCAGAGCTCGTCGAGTAAACCATTCATTATTAATCGGCAACTGAAGGTGCCTCGTGTGCATCGCGAGCTCACCACTCAGAGCGGGACGTTCCGCATCAAGGAGGAGCCGGATGCCACCGAATTCACCGTCGAGCTGCAGGGGGACGATAATCAGTTTATGGTCGTTCAGCTGGTCAACGATGATGACGAGGTTGTGGTCAAACGAGAACCCAAAATCAATGCCAAAAACTGTTTTGGCTTCGAGGTGTGTTCAAACAATCGCTTAATAGCAAGATAAATTTTATAATTGTACATATATTCCTCAGGATGATGCCGATGCGGAATACGATGAGTATGCTGAACCTGTGGCAGAAGTGGACGCCACATCACAGGAGTTTCTACAGTTAATGGACATGATTGTACAGGATACGTAGCTCTTACGTACGACATATGTAAATAAATGAATAGAATATATCAAATAAAACAAGTGGAGAAGGATTATCTTCGGCGTGCCGAAGATTAAATACTCTTTTCGAACCTTAAAGCAATTTTTACTATATTTTTCCGTGACTGCTTATTTAATTCGCAGATATTAATGTCGCATACATATACCCTTACATATAAAATAAAATATATAAAGGTATTCATGTAAACAGGGACGTTTCACTATCCGTAGCTCGTGGACGCGTCCCTTAGCATTCATAAGTGCTACCGAATTGAACAATATACAAGTTTCAGTTTTTCCAAAAAGTGAAAACTACATTACATAATATACATACCAAATTTTGTGCCTGTTGCTCTTATACCTTTCAAGGCTGCTGTCGGAAATTGAATTGTCATAAAACTTAATCTGAACATACGAGAGCTTATATTCAGAATTTGAGATCCATATTTTTTTTCGCGTGGCATTGGTTTTGCCAATGAATTTAAATTTTTCTTTTGAATTATTCTATTAAAGCTACTTTATGTATGAAAAAAAAATTAGAAACAATTTAGGAAATTGAAAATAAATGAATTTGACTACAGCTATTATATATTTGAAAAGAAGAATAAGAAAAAATGAAAATAAATGACCAGTCGCCGCTGGTTTCGAACCCGGGACCTCTCGCTCACCAGTTCGCAACTTTACCCACTACGCCACAAGCCGTTTTGATGATCGCTGACAAAATCCCTTGAAGAGCAGACTGTCAAAAGCTTTCTTGTTTTGCTTTGTACTGCTTACACCAAGCAGTTTTAAGAATCGCTAACAAACTCGATTTATACTGAGCTTTTGTTTTTTCGCGTGGCATTGTTTTTGTTCTAAGCCATTGAAAGCAAATGAATTTGATTACAGTTATTATATATTTGAAAAGAAGAATAAGAAAAAATGAAAATAAATGACCAGTCGCCGCTGGTTTCGAACCCGGGACCTCTCGCTCACCAGTTCGCAACTTTACCCACTACGCCACAAGCCGTTTTGATGATCGCTGACAAAATTGCTTGAAGAGCAGACTATCAAAAGCTTTCTTGCGCTTGACTTTGTTTGCTCAGACTATCAAAAGCTTTCTTGTGCTTGACTTTGTTTGCTCATATATGCACCTGTTTTTTCAAAATATTTAATGACGCATATCTTCGCTGTTTATGACTCAATCGATTTGCGATTTTACCCATTGATGAGTTATAAGGATGTTCAAGTGTACAAGGAAATTTAAGGCAATTGCTTTGAAAACATCGGATTTATGGCCAAAACCGACTTTGAGGTGTATGGCAGCTATAAGATATAGTGGTCCGATCCGGCCGGCTCCGACCAATGTGCTGTCCCCTTGAATAATAAGTGTCTGTGCAAAGTTGCATCGCGATAGCTCAAAAACTGAGGGACTAGTTTGCATACATACAGACAGACAGACAGACAGACAGACAGACAGACGGACATGGCTAGATCAATTTGTTTTGTTTTTATAAGCATATTGGCAGTAACTTTTGGGGGTCTCAGACGCTTCCTTCTATGCGTTACAAACTTCAGGACAAACTTAATATACTATTTTCTTCGAAAAGAGTATAAACATAAAACATGATTTTGTATATGATTATGATTACCTGGGGTGTATATATTGCAATTTTCTTGGCATAAATACAATATTTATTTAAATATTTCAAAGATACTTTCGTGTATGACAATATATGTGTGTAATATTCGCACAATAGGTATTACGAGGTGCATTTTTGGCGTGCACAATAAATTCTCGACTGTTCTCCATTCTCACAATAAATCTCTGTTATCTCTTCAGCATTTGTAGTTTTCTGTTTGTTTACGTGCCATGTATACAATAAAAATATATATATGTATATATAGTGCAAAAAATCTGCTGTGCAGTGCAAATATTTTAACATTTTGGTTTTTATCATTTTAAATGTGGTTTCAAAGTTTCTTTGTTGTTGCTTAAAACGTTAACAATTTGTTAGTTAATACAATTTGCTATCTGTTGTAATTTTGTATAATATCTGAACGTTTTTTAACACAAGTAAAATGGAACAACGTCAATAAAGGAAGTACACATTAAGTTTCGATTATATCTTCCGATACCAAGTGAATAATGAGACATTTAGGAAATTTGAAAAAATTGCTTGCGTAATGAAGTAAGTACGTGCATACAAAATACATTTAGAAATACAACAGTCAAAATGAAGGAACCTCTTATATAATTACGTACTAGTACCAACTAAATACTTAGCATATTATCGAAAATAACATTTAAGACTTAAGATAAAAACATAAACAAATTCATGGGAAGCTGTGCTATGGCTTTTTTGCTAGCTCTTCATAAGCTTGGCTTATCAATTAACTTTTGGCTTAACAATTTGTGTAAGGCTGCTGCTGCTGTGTTGGTTTACAATCATATCGTTTCTATTCAAATCAAATTAAAACCGTTTTGCTCTGTAGCAGCTTTTGGGAGGCAAAAATGAAACTAGTGCATCATAATAAGGACCTTAGAAGATTTTCAGTTTTTGCAGAAAACGCAACAGAGGCGCACTAACGCAGGCTGCTTGCTGGTGTTGTTGCTGATGCTGATGTTGCTGCTGCTGTGGCTGTTGCGTTGCTTTTGGATTAGCAAGCAAAAGAGGAGGCGACTCGGGCTCGGGCACAGGCTTTGGCTCTGCCGCTTGCAATTCACAACTGCTCCCTCTTCTGCCTCTTTGGCTGTTAATTGCAATTGAGCGTGTTCTGGTTGGGGCTGCGTGTGACATTGTTGTGATTGATTTGGTTCGACTGCGTAATGCTGGCACTATCGCTGCTCTGCCAGGACAACAGCTTATTGAGCAGCCTATCCATATAGGGATTACCGCCCAGACGCGTCACCTACAACAAAGACACACAGAACATGAGCCTGATTGCAAAGGATTACAAGCAATAAGAGTTTTTGTAGCAACCTCGGCACGCGCCTCCACGTCGAGCGTTTCGAGCACTTTGCGTGTGTATTGAAAGCTGCCCAGTTTTTCCAGCAAGCTGATGCAGTACTTCTTGACCTCAATGTCGTGCGTGCGCTGCCGCAGTATATCTGGGAGAGGAGATATAGCAGTTAAAAGAGCCATAAACTAACGCAGCGAGGTTAGTTCGAGGACTTACGCAAAACCTGTTTGTCCTGTTTCTGCGAACGCACCGCGTGTATGACCGGGAAACCAAACTTGCCCTCAGTCAGGTCCTCAGCGAAACTCTTGTTCTCTGTGTACTGCAAATAGGAGAAGAATATTAACTATAGTCTGGAACTAGCAATTAGCAATAAATGTATAGAGTGGACTCACTTCCTTCAAACTCAAATTGCAATAATCGTCTCGTATTTGAAAATATAGGCCCAAAATGGCTGTTAACTTTGAGTAATCCTCCTTGTTGGCACTAAACAGCTGCATAAGGCGTATGGCCAGCATAAACAGGCCCCCAGTCTTACGTACAGTCATCAGTTTGTAATCCGATTCGGAGGGACATGTAAAACTATCGCGCCAGTAGATCTCCATGCCCTGGCCACGATGCAGCTCCAGCAACTGTTCCGTATACACCTTGGTCGCCTGTCACACATAGAATGCAATTAATCAATAAGTTATTGATTTATTGATTACAGTTTGTCGGCTGTAGGTCGCTTGCCTCGGGATGTCCCAATTGCTGCACCTTCTCCAGTGCCAGGAACAGGGCATAGTTGGCCGCATTGATGGTGCTGGCCACTCCATAAATGGAATGCGCCACGGGTACACCTCTGCGAAGTATCGAATTGTCTTCAATATCATCAATGCTGTAAGTTAGTGTTAAGAACACATATTGAGCACTCAGTTAATTTTGTTCTATCTGTTTCGTGTGGTTGTTATTGGTTTTAAACGTAGTTTAAAGTGCTACACGTGTGCATTTTGAAGGCTACGCACGTTACAAGCGTACGACATCAATATAAATGAAAATAATAATTTTATTATACTTTTACTACTCAGTAACGCTTTATTTAATATTAAAGCTGAGAGCTTTCGAAAGACTGGTTCTAAGAAATTGGCAGGCAAACAACATATGAATACGTGATCTGTGAGTTGTTTTTAGTTTACATCTAAGCTGAAATCTGCGAAAAGCTTCCGAGTTATATTTAATATTACCTGCTTGCTATCAGAATGAAGGCCTATCTAAAGCACACGGCAACTTATTATGTGAATGACCTACATATGCATATTGTAATTATTTATAGGATCCGATCAATATGTTTATCAAACTGCAAACAAGACTAGACTAAACATTATCTAACGGTCGCAGTTTTATACACGTTATAGCTTCTGCTGATATGACAACCCTCGCAATATGCTAAGCACTCGCAGCAAACAAACACATCAACAAATGTACATAAATTTAAACTCACTTTGAGGTCCATATCACTTGAATAACACGCCCGCTGGCAGCCAGGCAAACTGGGCAGCCAACATTTTGCGTAATTAAAAAATGTTTGCAAGCGCGAAAGGCTGCAAACATTTGAAGGGAATTGGAGGCGTGGGCGTTCAAGCGAGTCGCTAAAGGCAGCCGACAGCTAAGTGGGTGGAGATTGGGTTTCCAGTGGGGGCATGAACTGAGGTGGTGCGGAGCGGAGAGTGGGGCGTGTTGCATTGCAAGAGTTGTAACATTGTGACAATGGCTGTCGACAAGCTGACTAAGTGACAATGGGGCTGACGATGGTGAATGACGAGGCTGGCGCCGCCTGGGCCTTTGAAGCTCTTCTTCCCACTGAATGCTGCTGGCATAGTAGTTGCAAGAGCCCAAGTTTTTGTCGATATGAAAATGCATTTGAACAAAAAAACACGGACAACCAAAGACGACTGGTGTGGGAGGCCATTTATAAGTAAGTAAGCAAGTGGGCACAGGAGGCGCGCAGCGATAACAGCTCTCAACTGTCAGCCCAACGCCTGCAAACTGGTGCCAGCGAACAATGCAGGATATTAAGCAGCATTAAGGACATTTCAGCACATTTGCATTTGAATAAAGGACGCAGCTGTGGGGGCGGGGCGGAGGGAGGGGTAAGAGCGACAGGTGGCAAAGAGACGGGATTAGTCTGCATGATTGAAGCGAAAAGCAGAAAATAGTTACGTTGGGGTAGCCGAAGATAAAATACCCTTGCAATGCCTTATTGCAGTGTGCGATAGAATATTCTGATATTAGCCAAGTAAAGTAGCTTTTCATTTAAGTCTATTTTTAACTCTTAATTTGTAAGGCATCTTGAAATACTAAGAAGTTTTTCGGACATGCCTATATAGAGTTAAAAGTTAATACTGATCAAGAATGAATATGTATGCTTAATGGGTAAGGAGAAATCTCTTCATTCATTGCGACACACATTTCATGAGTAAGTTTCTATGCCCTCAGCAAGGCTATCAAAAGTCAAAAGCGCAGATCAAACAATGGAAGCGCAAAAGGGACTGAAGATATGTAAGTATATTCATACATATATATATAACTCCAGGCAGTTGCGAAACCAGCTATCGTTATAAGTTCTCTATAAGACAGCTTCCATTACAATGCCATCAATTGAAGCGCGAGACGGTTTGCCAAGCACTTTAATTGCCGGAGCTCAAAGTTTAACTGTTGCGCCTCTACTTTATATACTCTATCTATAACACATGTGTATGTATCTGTATCCCCTGCCCACCCCTTTCGTAACGACAACAATGAAAAATCTAAACATTTAATGCAATTCCATTTGAGAAGAATGAAGGCACAATTTGCAAATAAATTCAATTGAATTTTATCATAAACAGAACGCTGCGGGCTTTTGTTAACATTTTTGAATCGATTTCGAGGCAAACACCGAAAATGTGCACACACACACACACACACACAAGTGTGGCAAGTAAATATGTGTGTGTGCGGGTGTGTGTTTGCAAGTGTGAGTCATCTGCAAAAGTTCTATACAAATTCGCTTAGCTAAGTGCCCACACAATGGTGATAATGCAAAATATATACAAAAATATGATATGAAACATGGACTACATACATACTAACATATGTACATACATATGTACATGATATGAAACTCATCAATTTGTGATGATAGCAGCTGCCTGAATGATAGCAGCTGCCAGATAACCAAAACTCATCTTCGATTCCAGATGTGATTCTCATTTCTAAACCGTATTCAATACGGTTTAATAGCTAAAACTACAACAAAAAGTTCTTAAAATAGGAATCTAATACTAGGGGCGCCTAATGCATTAAAATTTAGTATGTAAATTACTGCAAGTCTTACAGTTCACTGTATTACAAAATGTAAGAGCTGACTTTTCAGCTATTTCTGTTGAATACATTTTTCTTGAATCTTCATCTCGTCATTCAGTTCCAAACTATTTTTCTGAATATTTTTTTCCGACTAAGTACATGAGTATATAGACTTTTCACAGTTCACACAGGAAACTAATTTCAGTTGTGGTTTTTTTCTTTTTTTAATTTTACGCGCTAATAAATTTCGAACTAAAATCGTTTGTAAACAAAACAACAAAAGGGAGCAACAACAAACATATGTAAATACAAATACAAATGCAAATATAAATGTGTAAGTGTGAACTGAGATAAAACAGGCAGGCACAGTGATGACGATGGGGTGAAGGTGGTGTGGTGCGAGCGTGATAGGTGAACAGCAAAAGTAAACAAAGGCCAAAATGCAAAACAAAAAAAAAGCGAACAAAAAAAAAGGAACCAGGCAAAGGTCAAATGATTAGTCAAAATGCAACATCGATAGACTATAAATAAATATATGGTATACAAAAAGAATAATGTTCACTCACAGCAAACTGGAATTATGCAGCATTTGTACAATTTCGCCAATCTGCGTTAACTTTTCGGCCGGTATGAGCAACCAGTGATTGAAGGCCAAGGCCAGCTCGGAGCGAAACTGTTTTCCAGGTATTTGTTGTATGTACGTAAAGGGCTGCAGCAGAATCTGTATGCGTGTGGGTGTGTGTGTAAGTGCGTTGGCGATGTCAACAGCATGTAAATAAGCCACACAATAAAATTTTAAAAAAGAAGGTTAGTGCTCGGTCGGTTTTTGGCCAGCTAACCAGACGACAGCTCAAAAATGTCAAAGTTCAAGTGACATCGTTGGTGCTGCTGCTGGTTAACGGTTAACTGGTTAACTGGTTATTATGGTGGGTTGGCGCTACCTCGTCCTGCTCCTTTTGCGTGGATTTATCTTTGGTTTTTTGCAGTATGCCATTCAGTTCGTCCATTGTGTGGCGCGTGTTAGTTTGCGTTTACTTTGTATTTGTTGATTGTCCACGAAAGCGGGTATCGTTGCGGGCGGGGGCGGGTGGAGTGTTGTCGAAGTACCCAATACGCGTGACTAGAATTGTTTGTTTGGCCGCTCGACGTGGTTAACTATAAAGCAGACAGTGGCAAACAGACACAGCGCACAGCACACCAACTATAAACAGACTGAGGAAGATTGTTGATGTCTTATCGATGTATCGATAGCGATTGTGTTTTCGTGCTTTTATAAGATGGTATCGTGGTAATATTTTTCAGAGATGAGTTACATCGGGTAAATCGACTTGGAAATTGAGCGGCAATGTGAAACCACACACAGTTATAAATACATAGCTCAATTTTTTACAGCCATGTAGAATATATATGTATATGTATATACATATATAAGTTGAGCAATAATGAGTAACGCATTTCTAATCCCAAATCTTAGCCAAGACGTCGAACTGATTCAGAGCTTAACGGAACATGCAATTTTTTTTCATTTCAATGGTATTTTCTATTGATAAAGTACATGCACGGAATACCTACATTATTTTTTTAAAAGATAAGCTTTTTGGAATCGTTTTGCATCTCTTTTCTGATCGCAGCTGGGCAAATCGAGAAAGTATCGATAACGATAAATACATTAATAAGACAAGGTGCCTGCGTGGAAAATAAATAAACTTTTTAATATTTTAACGCTGCGCTTGAGAGGAAATACATTCAAACAATGGCTGCATCGCCGCCCGTCCGCATGAATTGGCATCCCAATATGAAACATAACGAAGTGGAGCGGTAACAAAATCAAAAACACAACAGTCCTAACAAATACACCTGCTACCTTGTTTTCCAGATGGATTTGCATCTATCCAGCCTATATTAATAGCAAAAAAACCCGCCAGGAAGGTCGCCGCCTGCCCAAAGAGAACTGTGTGGACAATCCAACTTATGTGGAAATTCGCGATGTGCTCTCGGTGTCCAATATGCATTTCGTTGTGGAAAACAAACAATACAGTCGCGAGAAGAGTCGGGAACTGCAATTCCGGGGTCGTGTGCGTGTCCAACTGCGCAATGCGGATGGAGCACTGTGCAACAGCGAATTCGCAACTCGCGAATCAATCATGCAGCATGTGGCCGGCAGAATACCGCAACTGAAAACGCGTCAGAACAAAACGAACGAACCACAGCCGCAACCACAGACGAGTGGTGCTAGCGCCGGAGGTGGCGGGGGTGGTGGCAAGAAGGGCAAGGGAAAGCGTCGCTGAAGCGTCGGCAAACATTTCTTTCTTAACATTTGTTTAGTTGGTTTTTTTGTAATAAATTGTATGCATTGTGCGATGACAAAAACAACGCATGTAGAAAGTTCAAGTGCAAGAATTCGGCCTTGGTCGAATATATATTGAGATATTTCTATATGTGGTACGCATGTCTTAGCTGACCCGAAAAACCGTAAGCAGTGGAAATAATGTACGTATTTTAATAACCATCGCATATGTGCTCAATTAAAAATGTCTCAAGATCACTCGGTGTCAGCGAAAATTCCGGCGAACAGCAAAGCAAAACAAATCGAAAAATTCGACTGACTGTCACGAAGCGGTAGCTATGAATTACAAATAACGTCTACGATTTCACCCAGTCAGCGTATAAAACCCACTGTGGGTCGCAAATGCACAGCCAGAGAGACATCAGGGCGGAGTAGAACACATCATGTTACTGGATAAACACAATAACTGTTTCGCCAGCAGCACCATTCCTACAATGGTATTGCTGGTGGTGCTTGCACAACTGTCCGCATCCGCCGAAGTGACAAGCAGCAGCACGACAGCTGCTACACCCAGTTCCACATCCCGCTACGACAATCCGCTCGTGGAGCACAAGCATGAGCGGAATTGCAAGGCGCTCTGCGAGCATTGCGGCTGCTTGGGCTTCTACTGCGGCGAGGAATGCATCTGTGAGTGCAACAACGAGAACTCGGATACGGAATGCATTAAAACCATGCAGGTGAATGCGCGCACGCTGGATACCCCCTTTGAGATACTCATTCAGGGACCGAGCAGCAATCGTTTCGTGCGCAACGCTCGGCAGTTTGATCAGAAGCGACAACTGGTGGCCAACAGTGACGTTGACGCCAAGACCACACGTAATCGTCGCTCCACGATAACGATCTACAAACCTTCATCGGGAAAGCGCGCTGCTCTGTCGTTAAACGCTTTGGAAACGCCAACGGCAAAGGTCAAGAAATCGGAGCTGGCGCGGCACAAACGTTCCGTAGATCATCTGGATTGGTTCAATGATTTCGCCAGTTCGCTGGTGCGGCCATCTCCGTTGGGCACACGTGGTCAACAGCAGCGTGAGGAAAAAGCTGCCGCATTTAAGCGCCAGGCAGCCGCAGATACTCTAGCGAGGGCCAATCGTGAACCGTGGTTCTTAGAGCAACCAGCTCCACGGTTGATACGTCCTGCACCGCTTTACAAGCGTCAACAGTTAAGTGATGACAGGGAAAGCTACAGAAAAACAAAAAAAAACTTCATGCGTAAAACTCGACCTGTTTCCATTGAAGAGGAGTCCGAGAAGGGGGCGCGACCATCCGGACCAGAGATACGTCCGTTTCGGGATGCATTTCAGGTAGTGGAGCGTATTCCTCGCGTCCTGCAGGATACGGTCAGCCACTTGACTGCAGATAATAACAACGAGGATGTCTTCAGCCTAAACATTATGAATGATGTCCTGCCGAAGAAAATCCAGCGTAAGGATCCAACCCGTATGCCGCGCCGCCTCCGGGATAGAAGGCGAGATAACGATGTTAAACCAACAGTCGCTACACGCGCCCCTATTATGCTGCCACCAGCTCCTCTTGCGCCTCGTGGTCTACTCCTGCCCTGGCTGCGTGAGCAACGTTTGAAGCGTTGGCGTGGACAGCAATAGATGTGACTGGCTGTAAACTTGGATAATCTCATTTATCTCCGTTTTATATTTGTAAGGATTCTTGGACGGCTGTATGTCTGTGTAAGTGCGTATATTTTTGGCTTTCGATTATCCGCTCGACTGGGTATTTTGAATTTCCGTTATCCTATTTGCAGGAATGATGTAAACTTTAATCGAAAATAAAACTTTAACAACCAATAAGGGCTGATAAACAAACATATTTCTGTTTTCTTAAGCACTGTCTGCAGATTTGAGTATTATGCTGTGTTTTGTGTCATCAACATTGTAGCAGGCTTTGCAGCTGATTGCAAGTAAGAGAACTTATAAAAATCAAAATGCATACTTTTAGGGATCGCTATTAGTCGAAAGCAATCGAAATTTAGACCCAGCGACAAAGAGAGAGCGCAATCTCGCTCAAACGTTGGCAACAGACGCCAACGGTTTCCAGTTGAGTCGATCGCTTGTGTGCCGAGCAGTGCGCCTTCAGCTGTTGCTCTACGTAGATCGTTCAGTAGTTACTCAACAGGTAGTTAACAATTTGGTAATAAGAGATGAGTAAAATCAAAATCATCCCATACGAAAGTTGTGTGAAAGAAAGACAGCAATTTTGCTCCTCTGCTTTATGCATGTGTGTTTGTGTTTGTGTAACGTTACAAAGTGCAACAAAGTACAAAAACAAAGACCACATAGCTGTATCACTCGGCTGCTAGGTTGTCCCCACTTGTTTTTGGTGTTGTTGGCACCAACTGATGATGACAATAAGTATACATGTGTGTGTATGTGTGAACTCAAGCGTGCTTGTGTGTGTGTGTGTGTTTGTATATATGCAGTAACAAAAATAAAAACAAAGAAGTAAATACGTGCTACATATGTATAATATGTAGGTACATAAAACAGAATGAAATGAGCAAAGATATAATCAGTGTTGTGTAGTATACGTACGTATACGTATGTATGTATGTACATGTAAATATTTGTGCGTACTCACGCCATGAATTCACAAGCTCATTGAACCGAAAAAGGGACCAGATATGAAACGTACTATTAATAGCGATAACTGGAACAATTCTACGCCCCAGAAGAGTTGATTGAAATATGTTAGTCAATTAAAGCGGAAATCAATGCATATATGCTCCAAATGCAGCGAAATACATTGTATGGCAAACATCGTCAAGAACTGATAAAAGCTAGATTGGGTGAATAACTAAACGGGTCTATGAATAATACATACTATGCATATATTAGTGAAAATACGTGCACAACACTTAAAAATCACACCTACTTAAAGCACCTGTTAAATTCACTCTCGACACGAATCACATGCATACAAAATTATAGTATATGTATGTTGATCTGTGAAACCCTAAAGCAATTTTAGAGTCACAATTGCATTGCGTAAATTCTAGCCAGCCTTGTAATAAAATGATAGTAAAACATACCAGCTATTAAAGATAACTAATACAGCGGCATGGTGACTTTAAAAAGCCCCTATACCAATACATACACATATATGTATGTACATTTGAATACAGCCGGTTGTATTAACTAGTTGGCAGCGATAAGCGGTCGGTTTTATTTTGACGATAAAAATAAGAAAACAGCTGAGAAATGGGCATTTGTTTATCTGCAAGCAATGAGTCTGTGGCTAATGAGATAATAAGCTGGCAGAGAGAGTACATACTTGTATTAGAATGTAGTTTGCCTAGTCTCAATAGAAATTGGTGCAGGCTCATTGATACCCTGTCTTTAAATAATATATAGAATTCAATATATTTTATGCTTGGCAGCGACTATTTGCTTTTCAAATACACATGTATCTATGTTTATATGTAGGTATGTATGTGTATATACGTACATATGTATGCTTATGCTATTTCTCTATGGAATCAGCTCCACTATCTAAAAATAGTTACAAATTCCGTGTAAAATACAAATCAAAACTAAAAAATAAAATACAAACGAATTGAATTGAATTTAAATGTGCAAATGCTACAAATATTAACTTATTTTAAACTCATTCAACGCTTGCATGTTTTGATGGTTTAGTAAGTAGATTATCTACTGTCCCGCTAGTTTAATATCTCTCTCACTCTTACCAATCTTTCCCATACTACCACTTCAGTATATGTATAATCTGACCACCTGCCTCTGCAGATAAGCCACAGACCAAGCAAGCCAGAAAGAATTTGTTTTTGTTTCTACATACACATATCATAATATCGAAATAGTATATACTTTACACATATGCACATATATAAACTTGACACATACTTATTTACACTCTTATGTCTCACACCAACCACTTATCATCATGAACACCACCATACCTCTTCACTATTCGCAGTATGTGCCAGGAGCGGTAACGTCCAAGAACTACAAAAACCACAATTGCGTCTACAGGCACATCATGGACTCGTGGCGCAAGTTTCGCGCTCGCATGGAAACTAGACAGTTGCCCGCCGAGCTGGACGATGATCTCGAAACGCTGGAGGAGTATACACAACGATGGCGTTCCGTGCGCATCATATACTTTACCATGTTCCTGATGGCGCTCGGCTTTAGTATCATACTAACCGGCATTTGGCCATTCCTTAGCGAGGTGCGTGATCAATATATATTTATATGTATTGTGTATTATATTTAATGCATGCATCTTTGTAGCTAGATCCCAGTGCGGGCAAGGAGTTTATGGGTCTGATTGTGGCAGCCAATCCATTGGGCCAAATGATCTTCAGCCCCATCTTCGGCTGGTGGGGCAACAAACTGGGCACCATACGAATGCCGCTGCTGCTCTCACTGGCGCTTTTCACCGTGGCCAGCGCTCTTTATTCCTCACTGGAGCTCACCGATAATACGAAGTACTGGATGCTCGCTTCGCGTTTCCTCATCGGCGTCAGCTCGGCAAATATTGCTCTGTGCCGCTCCTATCTGTCGGCAGCTACGCGTCTCAGCGAGCGCACCCATGCCGTCTCCATGGTCTCACTGGCCCAGGTGCTGGGCTTTATCATTGGTCCTGGACTGCAGGCGCTGGTGACGCCGCTGGGTCGCAATGGTGTTTCCTGGTTTTGGGGCAACATGCATATTAACATGTACACCGCCTCCGGCTGGATTAATGTGATCATGAGCATGTCCAACTTTGTGATGTTTCTGCCCGGCATATTCCAGGTAAGTTGAGACTTAGAAGGTATCATCTCTGGTCACCACATTAGCAACTCTCGTTTTAGGAACACAAAATCGCTGCTCGAGAGATTATGGTGATGCAAGGTGGCACCTCGGAGCGCGACACCTGGAAGGCAATTAAGCCAAATTACTATTCCGCCTGGACGCTGATTGTGGCCTTCTTTGTGCTTGTGTTTAACTTTGTGCTGCTGGAGACGTAAGTTTGGCAGCTACGTAAACCTATATGCAAGCACTTTAAGCATTGACTACTTGCAGCTTGGGTACCTCTCTCACCATGGACATGTTCGCGTGGACCAATGATGAGGCGCTCTACTACATGGGCTTATTTATGGCGATTGCAGCTGTCATTTCACTGGTCACCTTTGTGCTCATCGAACCAATGTGCAAACTCTTTGCGGAGCGTTATGTGCTCATCTGGGGTGGCTTCTCCTTGATGGTGATCGGTCGTCTTCTGTATATACCCTGGGGACCGGATCCGCCCAAGCTGGCCATGGCTTACAATGCCAGTGCCAATCTGACCATCAGTGATCCCATCTATTTGGGCTGTCCGCCATCGCAGGAGTGGTGTCCCGAAATTCCAGCGCTGACTCTAACGCAGTTCATTATTGGATTTGCACTGACATCTGTGGGCTATCCGATTGGCGTTACGCTGATACAGACAATATTCTCCAAGGTGCTGGGTCCACGACCTCAGGGCGTCTGGATGGGCATGATGACCGGCGCAGGCTGCTTGTCCCGTGTGATGGGTCCCGTTTTCGTTGGGTCTATTTACACACGCCTGGGCACCTATTGGACCTTCGGTTTTACATCGATTATGATGCTAGTTTCTATGATCTGGCTGCTGTGCAATAAGTAAGTTCTTGGCAATATTCGATTTGAATTATACTCTAATTCGGAACTAATCTTTGCAGCCGCGTACTTATACCGCCGACATTCGAGAAGCCATTGCCGCCTGTGGCATTGCAAGAGCTTAATAAGAACAATGGCAATGAGGCGAGAGCGCCCATTAACGATGAATCGGATGAGCTGCTCGAGTCGTCCAAGGCGATAAAAATAGTACCCAGCACATCGCAGGCGTAGTAACAATCATTTCTTGCAATAATAACTTGACTGCCTTTAAGCTACACATTCTATATGAATTTTTAGATAGTAATTTTATAATTACAAGTACATACAAATATATATTTTTGCTATAAACTTTTAGATGTAATATGTATCTATTTTCTTTAGGTTTATATCAAACGTACAGTTGTTGTTTTTTTCACAAAGCACAAACAAATTTTGGTGCTTATTAAGTTTTATTGGATTATTCTAAACGCACACATCCAATAATTGCAGTAATTTTACGTTTAAGAATGAACTTCTTGGATGAAATAGTGATGCAACGATTATAATGTAGGTAATCTTTTGCTACATGTCACCACATTACATTGTTTTCATCACTATCAGTCAGACAATGCTACATAATAATTAGTAGTATGATAAGGATGGCTCAATGGACTCTATGATTATATGATACTTTGCTTTTCCTTGTTTTTGCTCTCAGTTGAGTTTAAGACCAAGTCGGTGGCAGCCATATTTGTAAAAACGGGCAATGCTGCTGCAGTTGATGATAAAGGTAATGCAGATGCGTCAGCGGCCAGTATAGGAGCCAACATCCTTCACCGCAAAGAGCGTTGTATATGTAAATGGGTAGATACGGTGGTGCACTTGTTCCAAGTGCACCGCCCAAAGCAGCTGCTGTCACTCAGCTGCTGCCGTTATAATAAAACTCATCTCAGTAGGGCGCATAACGGCGTCCTGGCGGTGAGGGACCGCGCATGCCACGCGACGAAATCATGCGCTCGTCAAAGGAGTCGCGACTGAAGTCCTCATAGCCATGCGGTGTCGGTGAGCTGCAAAGAAGAGACAACTTTTAGAATTAGATGGTAAATTTTCATGAATTTCTAATTACCCGTAACGACTCATGCCGTTGCTGCTTCGTGGCGGCGGTGGTGAACGCCGACTGAACATGGTATCGTATCCACGCGAGACGCTGCAGGATCGCAGACTGCCGCTCAGCGGTGGGGGCAGTGGCATGGGCTCGCGACGTGAAATTGGCGGCGGTGGGAAGTCGCGCATACGGGATGACTGATAGCGACGCTCGTACAGATCGCGTGAATCCTCGAAACGGCGGTCATAGTAATCGTAATCCTGTAGTTGTACAAAGAGAGGCGGTTAGTGTGTTGAAGGTAATAGGGTTTAATTTAAAAAACGTGCTTTGTGTATGTTTCTTTTTAGGGTAATCGCGGCGAGTCGATTTGAAGATTAACTGTTTAAAGATCGATGCCAATACTTATATGAGTTTTAAACTATGAAAGTTTTAATTATCAAGAGATACATCTTTATACATTTTTAAAACAAAATGTATATTATAAATATTTTTGGTGTCAAGTTTAAAAAATTCATATTTGAATTACAATCTTGAAGCAGTTATATCTTTTAAGCGACCTGTCGAGATTAGCTAAACTGTTTTTGTTTACCCTAAAGCCGTCCATAATGCGATCACGCAGGAATGGCGGCGGCGGCGGTGGTGGCGGATACGGATCACGACTGTACATGCGATCTCTGTAGCCGCCGGCGCTGAGCGGTGGTGGTGGCTCGCGTCCACCGGTGCCTGTCCAGCGCGGACATTCTTTCGACCAGTGACCGGAACGGCCGCAACGATAACACTGCTCCGGATCGCCCATGCCCGGTTTGGGGCGCACACGACTGGTGGACACTTGCACCTTGAGCGGCTGGCCATCAACAACGCGACCGTTTAACTCCTTAATAGCATCCTGCACATCACCGACACAATCCAAATGGACGAAACCATAGTTCCGGACAATGTCGCACTCGACGACGGTGCCGTATTTCTGAAACAGTTCGCGCACCTCCGGCGCACGCGTTTTGTCGGTTAGATTCCCAACGAAGATTTTCGTTGTTGGCGTATTGGGGGCGCGTCGGGATTTGGCGGCCTCCACCTTGATGGCGTTATCGTTCAGCACGTAACCGTTCAAGTTCTGTATGGCATCGCGACCTTGCTGCTCGGTTTCCATGTGCACGAAGCCATAGTTCTTTACCACGTCGCATTCGACGACAGTACCGTATTTTTCGAACAGCGCTCGCAACTCGGTGGCCTGCGTTTTCTCATCGAGATTACCGATGAACAACTTGAACGTGCCGGCTCCGGGCATCACGGCGGCGGTTTCGGCTACGGCGTCGTCCACGGTTCTTGCGTTATATCAAATATTGGGGCAAGCTTGAGCGTTAGCGTACGCGACTCGTATCTTGTTTTCGTAAACGCGTTTTTTCGACTCAGCGCAGCTTGAGGAGCGAGGAGCGGCGACGAGACGAGACGGCGGCGGCGACCGCGACCTCAAAGTGGAAGAAGAAGAAGCATGGCAAATTTTTCATTTTGATTTTTGGCTGAGGCATGGTAGCAATTAATTCGTAGCAAATTAGAGAACAAACAAATGTAGCTAACGCGTCCATTTTAACTTTAGTATCTAGACACATGCACAAACGCGTGAAAAATTTTCTCAATTTCCACACAAACAATATACTAAAAACAAGATGGCGGCGACAGCGACGGCGGCTAGGCGAAACGGTAATGATAGTACTTGCAGAACGACGGCTTCAATTCTTGAAAAGATCTTGATATTTGTAAGGACTTCTTACCTGTGCACTACTTGTCAAACACAAAAAAATAATGATCAAATTGTTTTAATCAATTTTTTTCCAGCAACCTGAAGCAAATTCTAGCTTTTCCACAACTATTCGGCTGAATGAATTTTTATGTGTATGTGCCAGAGCTGTTAGCTATATTATCGATTGCATGGGAGTTGGCACAATCGATAGAAATAAGTGCGATAGCTGGAAACTGATATCATGATACGTACATATACAGTAAACAAGTTACTGTGGTAGAAAATCTATAATTTTTTGCTGCACGAAGCCAAGTTTCTGATAATAAAATTATTTTGATGTTTAAAAAACATTTTGATTGTATTTTAGTATCCGATTTTCATACTATCGCAAATACATGTACATCACGCAATTGGTTTGATGGAACACCCTTACACATCATCAATGTGTATATGCCATACCTATCGATATAACTAATATATCTGCGCTGCATTATTGCCATCTGGCGACAACACTGAACTTCTGAATTAGCGCTCTTATCAAAAAAGCGGGAAATAATATAGCAATTAAACTGGCACCATTATGGAAACCCCGACGGGACGTGCTCCACGGCCCACACGCACCCCCACGGCGCTCATTTCAGAGTGCAAGAAGCAACTGTTTCGCAGTCGAAGCTGCATGCTAGATCAAATCGATGACGACGCAGATTGTGCGGATCCTTTGCTTGGCATAACTCCCCTGAAACCGCGGGATCCACATCAATACACCCGAGACGTCGAGAAACCAGCTAATGTGCGTAACCTATTCGACAATTGTGACGAAAAAGTAGGCTACACATCAAGGTTGCTGCGTAGTAGTACCAGCAGCTCGCCGGAGACCAACAAGGAGAATAAGAGCAGCAGGCTGAAGCCACGTGTATGTGGCGCATTCTCGAGCAATGAAGAGCAGCTGCCACAATTGTTTGCCAAAACAATGCGCATAGGCAGCAACAGCAGCACATCAGTCAGCCTCAACTCCAGCCCACTCGCGCCTAAAACTCGCAAAGGCAACGTAGATTCTAACTCGGAATCTGATGACTCCGCCACTCCATGCCGAGCAGCTAAACGAGTTCATGCGTTAGACGATGTCATAATGGTCGCATCCTCGCCAGAATCGCCACAGTGCAAGCAGCGAAAGCTACACAAGGAATGCATACCAACAGGGGCGTTCTATTCTCATGCCGCATCCTCCCAAGCTGCTCAGCGTCGCTCAGTTCCTTCGCAATTGTATCCAGCTCGCCAGAGGCAGCCCCAACGTGGCAGGAAGAAGCCCAAGCCCGTCTCACCGACATCTCGTGCCCGGCTGGGCATTAACAACGGCGTCCGACACAAGGTACGCAAGCCGCAGCGTGGGTCCGGTGGATGCACAGATCTAGATGATATTTTGAGCTCGTTGCGCAATGAGCGGCTACGCAATCTGATTACCACAAAGAGGAAGGAGCGCGCTCAGGTGGAGGAGGTGCACGAAATACTGCGTAACGCCAAGAATCCCATTAAAATGGCCAAGCCGCTGAGCGTTATGGCTGAAGGCGACGCCAACAACAATAATAACACGAAAGCCTTATCACTTTCATTGTCGCCGACAGCACTCGACTTTTCCGACCTCAGCGAGGATGAAACGAATGTCACGCCCGCTGCTATGGAGCTGGAGCCGGTTATACCTCTAATACGTCATAAAGACACATCCCCAAAGACAGACACGGAGGATTTGAGTAAGCGCAAGTTCTTTAAATCTGGAAGGCGCAGCAGCACATGCATGGAGGTGCGCATAACGGACAACATACGTGCCAGTGTTAGTAACGGCAAGATTTCATTAGTGGAGATGCAGTCCACAAAAAAGCGACAAGTGCGCGTCAAATCGTCAACGATTTTCTCCGCCGAGCAGGCTACCGTGGATGCCATACTTCGGAATCTAGATGTTACTGTCGTGGATGAGATTGTCGAATCCGCACCAGCAGCGGCCCAGCCCCAGGAGCCAGAAAATCCTTATGCAAAGTACCACAAACAATTGCCATACCAGACAACGGATCCCGACATTATTGAGCAGCAGGCAGTGCTGCTCGAATTTCTCATCAGCAACAACATCTGCACGGATGAGAACTTTCAGATATTCATAGCCGATCCAGACAATCATCAGGAAGTGGCCAGCCGCATTGTGGATAATCTGTTCATGGTGATCAATGGGGAGCAGGAAGTATCAGAGAATGATAACGCCATACCTGAGAGTGATAATGCCGTAGTCAATATGGAAACGCAGCAAGATGAGCCACCGACGCCATTGCCACCATCTGCTGATAAACCACCGCCACCATCTGCTGATGAGCAACCGCCGCCGTCCACTGATCCACCGGCCACACTGTTCCCCATTTTCACACAACGCCTGCAGCCTATGCCACAGAAGTCATCCCGTCGTAAGGTGCATGCCTCGGCACGTTTAATGGCTAGCGCCAGTGGTGCAAATCAGTTTCAAATCGATGCCGGACAAAAGGCCTTCGGTGCCCGGCAGTGTCAGCAGTGCGGATTGGTCTACACTGTGCATGAGCCCGAGGAAGAGCAGTTGCATCGTGACTATCACAATTCTGTGCATATACTGCGCTTCAAAGGCTGGATCGACGAGGACATTGTAGCCGTCTACCCAGATTGGTCGGCTGATGGACGCATTATACGGCTAAACGAACAGGCGCCAGCTGTACGCTTGCAGCGACTCATGGAAATGATCAAGCTAGTGGACAAGGAACTGGGCTACTTCTCGTATATTGCCCCAAAGACGTTTGTCGCCTACTTTGCCATCCGCAAGCAGCAAATAGTGGGTATGTGCCTTGTACAGCCGCTGAAACAGGCGCATCGCTTCATTCAGGTGGATGGAACGGACTACTTCAGCGAGGAGACTTTTGAAGCCAGGTGAGTGATTAATGCAAATCGTACATCATTACCATTACATATTATCATTATCTTTGTTTACGTTGCAGCTGTGGTGTCTCGCGCATTTGGGTCTCACCTTTGCAACGTCGCCAGAAGATTGCTAGTAAATTGCTGCGCGCTGTTCAATCCCACACGATTTTGGGTGTTGAAATATCCCGTGATCGCATTGCATTTAGCACGCCGACAGATGATGGACGAGCTCTTGCCCGTCGTTTTACGCAGAATGACAATTTTCTGACCTACGACCAGTGACAAAAAACGCTGCAAATTGGCTATTGAATAGCTGTGAATTGGGTTTCGTTTGAACAACGTTTGCTCCAAATATATATTTTTAAGTAAAGCAAAAAAGATTGTTTTTGAGCTATGCGAGTGTTACATTAAAGATTTCTTCATTTATAAAATTACTTTAGGATTGAAAATCCGTTTAGTATTAACAAGTTGGAAACCTAATGTCATAATTTTCCATAGAATATCCGAAATTTATAAGTGCTTCAGATTTAAATGCAGCATTGATGTAGATGTCAAATCATGACCAAAAGGGCCTCGTGATCGAAAATCTAATCAAATTTGGCAAAGTTATGAGAGTTTGAAATCTTGTAATGTGCACCCAAAAAGTACAATTTGCTCGATGAATATATATCGATAGTTATTTAAACATCGATACCTGACAAGTGCAACTTTAAAATCGATAGTTCAGCTAACTTAAGAGCCAGGCTTGGGCGTTGTTTTTATCGCAGCAGTTAGAAAATAATTAAACTTTTAATTAAAAACGCATATGGATCGCTAAAAAGTTGAATTAAATTGTGAAAAGTTTCAGGTGTAATTGCCACGAATTAAATGCAAATGGTAAGTGGAAGAGATGCAATAAACAAACCATGTATTTAGCAAGGCAACGCGGCACTTGATGCCACGCCCAATGTGACTGACTAAAAAGAGCTTGTTGGGGTTGAATCTAACCTGTGTGAGTCGTCAATGTTTCTTATTGTAACCATTCATTGCAGACAATACGGCGTTGTGAAGAGAATATTTTGTGGATAATACAGAAAAGTAGTCAGCGGCTACTGTAAACATACCCCTTAAGTAAACAAAGTGAGACGCTGTCTAGACTATGTCCACAATCGAAGAGGAGCGTACAGCGTACATAAATAATCCATATTTCACTGGTCCCATCTACGGCAGCTATAAGCCGTTTTATGTGACTATTGCCATTTGCACAGTTGTGCTCGGCTCGATTATTATATTGAACATAATCTTGGGCTGCTGCTCCAAGCACCGCAAGTACTGGCAGGACAGGCACACAGGCAATCGCTGGCTTGTTTCCATTTGGTCGTCGACGCCGCACAAGCAACCACCTCTCGACTTTACTGAGCTCAAGGACGCATCCTACTTCGATCGTTTCCATGTAAGCTCAACTTGTTATGTGCTCAGCTTTCAGAAAAATATACTTGAGCCATTTGCAGCCTACTACACACCAGCAAGTGTTCCCAGACGACGTTGTCATATCCGTTGACGATTTAGAGCCCGTACACCAGTCGCATCATCAGCGTCCACCGCGTCCAGAGGGTCGTACATTGCATCAGCAGCGACAGCGCGAGGATTACGTTGAGTTGCAGAAGCGTGAGAGCGATATCTAAGCCATGGCCTTATACTTTCTATATCCCGCCGTTGCTGCCCTGGCGCTCTTCGTCATAGGCGTCATCATTGTCATGCTTCGCTGGGGGCCGCGTCTCTGCGGGCTACGGCATCATGCTCTGCCCGACAACCACGATTTGCGGGAGAAGACATACGAGCATGAGATTAGTTATGCCTGATACGTATCGCCAATTTCAAAAATATTCTGAATACTTTTTTATACACGTCCACGTCAACTAACCATATATATCATCGATTGCTAATTTGATTACTACTAACAATTTCACCGGCACCAAACAAAATGTAATTGTGTATGCTAAAGTTGCACAATTTATATAGATATGCAGTACAAAGTGCCTACTACATTTAGTTATCCTTATTTGTCAGCCAGCTTATATCATTCCATTTAAAACGAAAAAAATGTGTGCCTTCAACATTGAGAAATCTCATTAAGAAATGTTTGCCGTCCAAGTGTCTTTTAGTACAGTAAGATTGCTCCGTTTACCCATTTGGTATTCGATATAAACCGTATAAAATCAATTGATTTATAACTAATTCGATTCAGGTTTAAAGCATGTCCATTTTGTGTACACGATTTAAACGAATATATTTTATAACCATGCAAACTCTATACATTTGTATTTATACATTTTGACAAATAAAAATTAATTTTGAATAAACATTGATTTACCTTATAAATAACCATATATTAGAAACTATTTCAATTGAAATTTAAAAATGTTGGCGCTTAAAGCGTTTTACATCTATTGCCAAAAAAATGAATCTATTGGAAACGTGATTAAAAATGCGACAAGAATTGCATTTTGTATTCGGCAATGCAGATAGAAGACAGAACTTCGTACTTTTTTTTAGTGGTCAGTAAATTTGAAGCACCTGGCCCAGAGCAAAAATCATATGCTGACATCGATGTAAATTTTAAAGTTTTCAATAGTTTGCCTATGTATTCCGCCTTTTTCTGCTGCTCACGCTCATTGTTCTTTTCTTCCTGCTCGCTTTGCGTTTTAGCCAAGTGCTCTGCATTGCCATCTTTCTCCTTAACTACATTGTTTTCATTTTCATCCTTCTTGCGTACATTGTTCGCTGTTTCCTTATCTAACTCGTCTTCGCTGTATTTGTACGTTTGTGGCGCCTCCGTCATTGATCTCCCTCGCTTATTCTGATGTGAATAATCTTCAGCTTCATCGTCTGACTGGCTTTCGATGGTTGTATTGTCTGGGGACGGCTGCGGTGAACTTACGACCAAACCTTGTATTTTGCAATAACGATCAATTACATTGAAGCGCAGTCTATCTCCCACATAGCCAATGAAGTCCTCGATAAACCTTAGAAACACATCCGAACTTAGATCATAGACGGCAGGCGCATTGATGTACGACTCCGGGTTCGAGTGAAATTTCTAAAATATTTATTTACAAAGTTTATTGTGTGCGATATTTATCTCTATGTACATACCATTATAATGCATTTGATCAAGTCTTCGTCTTCGATCTGGTAACCATACTCGAATAAATCAATTACGACATCTGCTTCCATGCCAGTGGTCAATCGACGCTTGATCATATTTAAGCAGCTATTGGTAAAATTGGAGACCATAAACTTCTTGCTCAGATAGATCAACGATTGAAGTGTCGGAAGATCATATGACTCTAGTCGCCGGTGGTCGTGCCAGTAAATGTAATCAATAAACTTTTTAAAATCAGGCTCGGAAACATCATCAAGCACAATATTATCTGGAATCTTTCCCTCCTGGAAGTCGCCCTCAAACATGCGTTCAAAAACAGGCGAAACACTGCATATGGAACAAATATATGTATATAATAAATGTATATCTAATATGTTTAAGATATACGCACCTCATGAGCACAAATTTATGGCATTTTATAAGGACTTTCTTGCCTTCGTCGTCATAGACGGCGAAACTGCAATCCGATAAGTGGCCAGTTCTCAGCAAATGCTCCATGCGCTCCCGCGGTCTACAATTGTTAAAAATTAGGGAGTTATTTGGCAAACTTATAGATGCTTTAAAGAGAACATTTTTACAATATTTTCGAGGAATGACTTAAAGACGCAATTAAATTGACCATTTTATGCACTGATGCTGAGTTAAAAGGTAAAATTATAAAGCGCAGCTTCAAATAATATGGAAATGCCGATGTTATTTGTCTTAGTTACTGCAACTAAACAAATACTTTGCTAATCACTCACCTAAGATCCTGCCAATTTGCGCCAGGGACCTCCATTTTAATTGAAATAGTCAAGCAAACAAGCAGCTTGTACAAACAAAAGTGGCGGCGAAAATGCGAATGTGTGCAGTGCTGCAAAGCGTTCAAGCACAAGGTGGCGGTATTTACGCGAAAACGGTCACTTTGCACAATCAGCTGTTTTCTGTTGCCCGTTGTTGAATTCAATATTAAATTAAGCACCCACCTGCTATTTTCAAAATGATATTACTGGCTTACATATGTCTTGGCATCGGCCTACTGCCATATACCCAAGCAGCCATAAGCGAGTGCCCCACACACAGTGTGTCCCAGGTGCGAGCCGAAGTCGAGGCTGCCGGCGAGATGTCGTTCATGTTTTACTACGTGTCTTGGTCAAGTGATGCCAGACAGGCACGTTTGGTGTACGATGGCGTGGCGCATTACTACAAGGATTACGCCTCGTTCGGCGCCTTCGATTGCTGGCATCTGCAGTGCAACTGTAGTCGCACCCATCGTCAGCTGCCCGGAATGGCAGTCAATGGCGGTTATCCGGACAAATGGCCCACGCTGATGGTAAACTACGGCCGGCACGTGAGGCTGCAGTATCAGGGCTCCTGGCACTTTGAGGATCTGACGCGGTTCATGAACAATCTGATACAACCTATCGATCGCGTACATACCACAGCAGAGCTGGGTGCACTGTGGAAGATCTCCGATGCAGTTGTGCTGGCGCTTCTTGAATCTGCTGATAGCCTGGCGTACAGGCGCTTTGTTGCGTCAGCGCTGCACTGGCTGGAATATGATCCAGAGCGTAACGTCCGCTTTGCGGTGACCTTTGGCGAAAGTGCCAAGCGAATGCTGAAAGTGGAACAACTGACGCTGCCCCAACTGGTGGTCATTGATAATCGCCACGGCCTACATAGCTACAACAAAACGAATGAGAATGGCTGGCAGCCCATGGAGATACTATATTGGGTGCGTCCCAAGGTCAATCCACTGCTGGCAGCAGGTTATGGCACGCCGGCGAAGATTGCGATCAAAGCACGCCACATGCCCGTGCTGGCCATGGGCATACGGCTGCACCAGCAGTCGCTGGTCATCAGCGAGGAGTTGGCCCGCAAGGAGAATGCTGACTGTGAGCAGTACTGGCTGCAGGAACTGCAGGAGGATAGAGAGGCGCGCAAATGGTCGCTTCTGCAAATGCCTAGGGAACTGTATTCAGTAGCACAGTCGTCCCAGCATAGCTATCCCGCACTACAGCTAACCAGAGCGTCAATGGCCAACTACTATAACATCAATGGCTACCTAAACTATCTGTGGTCCCAGCATATTCACGACAACTATTTTCAGGCGGTTTCCCGCAAGCTACTGGCGCTGCATACTCGCAATCGCTGCTTGGCGCACACGCATGCCCGGCAGGGCACACCTGCTTTGAAGATTGGCATAGCTAAGCTGGTTACGAAATATGGACAGTTAATGTGGCAGCACTCCGCGGATCACTCGTCGCAGAATCGTTCGCTGGCCGTGGTGCTCTTCGATGCGACCAAGTATCGCGACTTCCTGCTACAACTGGGCATTGATCAGCAGCAGCACCGCAAGCGGGATGCTTCCGCCGTGCAGGTTTTCATCGTTGATGCAGCCGCAGAGTCGTTGTACGTCATGCCACAACATCAGCCGTTCTCATATCTGGCACTCAAGGAGTTCATCAAACAGTTCTATGCCAGGCAGTTGCCACGTCTGCAAAGGAATTCACTGCTGTCTATCGCTGCCGCTCAGCAGTCGTCCTATATACAAATATACAATCGCCAGTTGCTGCTGCAGGCACTACAGCGACCCAATGCCACGAATGTGGTGCTTATCCAGCGACCGGATTGTGCCCTCTCCGCCGTCATGTCTCAGGAGCTGATGCAGGTGGCTGCGTTGCTGCGCAGTCCTGAACTGCATTTCATACGCTTCGATAGCCAGGCGAATGATTTGCCCTGGGAACTCACCATGGCGGTGACACCAGCACTGCTTGTCTTCCCGCAATCGCGACCCACCGAATCTGTGCTGTTTCCCATCGAGGTGCGCGTGGATACGGCGAACATAATGTCCTTTATACTGGCGCAGCTGGAGCCGGAGCAGCAGTTGCGCTTGGTGTTGGCCAGCTGCCGGCGACGCATGCGGCATGCGCGCAGTTGTTTGGACTTTGCCGGCAAACTGGTGCTGCAGCATGTCAGCCAGTATTTAAGATATTGGGAGATATTTGTTAAGGAGCGCGACCTAATCCTGTCTCATCTCCGACAGTTCAATGATATGCACATTGCTATCGAGAGTAGCATAAAGTTATAGTTCTTTAAGTTATCTCGATGTGCTAGAATCTTACTAAAAAAGTGACCGTTAATCTAGTTAGCCTATAAGTATTAGTTAAGTTTTCTCACTTATCTGATATTTTTAAGCCAAAATTAGTTTAACTCAATGTTTTTAGCAAATAAGTTAAAATTTAAGCAAATAGAAATCATCGAAATGAGCTAAGCATAATTAATTTGTTTTTGTTGTTGGAAGGAAAGTTTCCTTTTCCTGGTTACATCTGTTTGACAATCCTCTTAAACATATTTGCGACTTAAACGTTAATTAGTGTGCCCAGATTTTAGAGCAGCAGTGACATTAATGACAAATATCGATATCATTTTAATTTTTGATTGTACAAAACAATTCAGCTTATGCAGCAAAACAGTCTGTCGCTCAAAATGTCACGAAGCTCAGACAAGATTAATATTATTGATGAAAAAACATATGCAAATCTAAAAAATGATGATGCCAGCACAACGCCAAAGAATCCACGCAGTGCCAAGTACAAAAATAAGCACAAAAGAGAGCAACCATGTACGCTGTACGACTTTTTAATTGTGCCTCGCAAAAAGCAAAAAAAGCTAAAGAAACAGAGCCGTCCACACTTCAACATTGCAAAAAACGGCGTTGCGCTGCAAATCAAGCGCAAGGGAAAAACTAGGTTGAATCCTAAACGTCGTGTGGTGCGCCTAAAACGTATCATCAGAAACTTTCGTAAGTTGAAGCAGCGGCGGGAAGAGGACACAAAATGTCTGCAGCCACTGGAGCAGGCATTGGAAACAATTTCCATTGATCTTGAGTTGGCAAGCGAAGCGGAGCAGCTGTCTAAAGTGGAAGACAGTGATTCAGTTCCACTTCAGAGTGTGGTGGATCCAAGCAGCTTACAAGTGACCACAGCTCTTAACCACTTGTCCCTGAATGAGTCTGATGCAGAGAAACCTACGCCACCTACACATCAAATACATTCTCGCCGCTTTCGCAAGTGAGCGTCTACAATAATCTCGAACTACCGGCATTTATTTAATCTGTATCCATTTATAGCTACTGTGACAACTGCACAACGTCCCGCCTTAAAGAGCTGACGACTCTGTTGCTCAATGACTTGCAACGTTTCCAGAAGCGGGCCTTTGCCAACAACGAAATCAAAGCGCGGGCACATCTTCGTCTGGTGGTGGGCTTTCGCGAAGCATTGTCCAGGCTGCGTATAAACAAAGTGAAACTGCTGCTCATGGCGTCCGACTGCGAGGTGTGTCCAGGTCCAGGTGAGTGTCGGTCACAATACTTGTGAGCTCTAATAAGTGTTTGACTTACATTTTTACAGGCGGCCTGGACGAAACTATAGCTGCGCTGA
This sequence comes from Drosophila flavopinicola, assembly GCA_035042425.1. Classification (NCBI taxonomy): domain Eukaryota; kingdom Metazoa; phylum Arthropoda; class Insecta; order Diptera; family Drosophilidae; genus Drosophila; species Drosophila flavopinicola. The sequence continues at coordinate 12,852,012 of JAWNLL010000452.1, read as the reverse complement.
AGTCCGTCTGTCAGCAGCAAAATGTGCCCTACTGTTTCTCACTGTTGCGTCGGGAATTGGCATATGCACTACAAAAGCGCGCCCAGATCTCATGTGTGGCCATTTTAGACTACGATGGCGCCAATGAAACGTACAAGCAACTGTTGCAGGAGCTAAACGAGGCGCGCATTCAATACAAGACTTTGACTGCAACGTGATATATATTTAATGTCCTTTTGATAAAAACACTTGCATGAAAAGTGCGAGAGGTGCGTAAAGTTCTCTTCGAATGCGAATTAAATTTAAACATTAGTAATTTGAGGGTGTCATCATAGTTGTGGTCACCAGATTGTATAGTGTGGAGCTGTCATTGTCAAACTCAGTGGCAGCGCCCACTAAACCAGCCGTGTCATTAAAACTGTTAAACGACTGTATGGCTTCCTTTGCCTGCTGTGCCGCCAAATTGAATTGTATGAGTATAATAAGGTAGCTGGTGATGCCACCACTAACGCCATACAATGTCTCCATGTCCAGTGTGAAGAAGCCGCAGGCAGAGAAGTCCACCGAATGATTGAGTAGCTTCAGCGACAAGTGATTCACAATCTCGTACAGCAAATTGTCATCAGCCACCACGCCGCACTTGTGCAAACTGATTCCAGTGCGCTTGGAGGCCAGCGACGTTTTCCAGCTCAAGTAAATCAGATATATACACTTGCCGGAAGTGTAAACTAAAACGATGACCGTGATGAAAGGATTCTTGGCGGAGCGAAACAGCGAGGGTATCGATTGCTGGCGTGTGGCGCAGTATAGGAAATATAGTTGAGCAGTAAATATCAAAAACCCGTAGGCCATTAGCGATAAAATCGGATAGCTCCACAGGCCATTCATGGCCTTGCCTATCTCACAGATCTCATCGTGCACTTGGCACAGATTGTTCAGCTTCTCTTCCACCTTGGTCGCATTGCTGAGTTCGCTTTCGTGTGCCATGTTCATCATTTGATTGGGATTCGTCTGATGCGGCTTGCGTGCTGTTTGAATCGACTCGCCAAAGGAGTTTAGCGAGTGGGCAACTAGTGTCATCAAATACAGAATTAGAGTGGGAGATTACATTATAAGCATTACTTACTTGGCGCCACACGATTCCTGTTTTTGCTGCCAGAACCTCGAAGCGAGCCCACATCAATGCCGCCCAGCTCCTTGTACAAATACTCCAGATTGGCATCGTACTGCGGCGGTTGCGATTGGGAGCTGTCTGCCGTATGATTGCCATCGGCTTCATTATCTTCGTCTCCAGTTACAAAAGCTTGGTGTTTTTCATGCTCGGCCACGAGGTCCTCCAGCGAGGCATTTATTGCCTCGAAACGTTCCTTCAGCGCGTACAGCGAGACAGCAAACCAAATCTTGTCCAGCGTATTGATAAATGTCGGCACTGCCGAGAAGATCCACAACAGCGATAGCCACTGCGTGTAATCCACCAGCTTTATGTATGTGGCAAACAGTATGAATAGCTCAAAAAACACGGTCATAATCAGCATTATACGAATGCGTTTCGCTATACAACTGTTGTCCAACAGACACTGCTCCCGATAGAGGCGTTCGTCCACGACGCGTATGCGTTCGTACAGCTCACCCAGTTGTCCCTGATTGAAGAGCGCCGTTAGCTGATCCGTGGCCATCATAATCAGACCAATATAGGTCAAAAACAAGCCAATAACAAAGGTCAAGGTGCCTGACAAACAAAGGTGTCATGAATATACATATACAAATTTCAGTATTCGAATTAAAACTTCAAGTAATTAATAACTTTATGTGTATTAAAAATAAGAGAAAGTAACTGAATACTAATTTAATTGAATGCTAAAATAATACTTTACCACTATCTCCTCCTATCATACTCACTCTGTGTTGCCTTCAAGGTGCGATCCTCTTCGCCAAACGAATAAATCAAGAGATTATACAAAACCACATATAATATCAAAACCACAATCATATAAAACATTCCATTGCGCGACTTTTCTAGCACATTCTTATTGCGAAACCTGGTCAAGTCCTGCGGCAACACGCCCACCAGTTTCGATAAGAAAAACAGCTGCTGGAATTGCAGCAGCAATGGTTGCACCGACGACATCGCCTGGGACATGTTCCGCTTTGGTCGAAACAAATACAAATGGCTAAAGCTAATTGCAGCTTTGTGAGCTGCTTACCACTTTGCTTAATTAAATTGGTTTGTTGGCTGATTAAATTGTTCCGCTAATCGATACAATCAACGCAAGCAATCTGGAATGTGTTTGTAGTCCTTTCGCCTAATGGCTGCAAGTTGATATGATGGGGGAAATGTTCATTTATTGAATCATCTTCAATTTTGTTTATATAGCCTACACAATAAATAATTAAATGGCTATTATAACATGAATCCTTACGTATTACAAATATATTTTCATGTAAATGTAATTTTTGCCGTACATTAGTGGGTTATATTTATATAAATATAAAATACAGTGGAATACGACAGTTACATATGTCTATGTCTATATGATGAGAAGAATTTTATTGGTTGTCTTTAAAGTTGGGATTTGCATGGATTTCACGTGTGCCAGAAATTATAGTTTGTTTTACATTTCTTGTATTCATTTGTGAGATATAATTGTAAGCCAAAAAGATAAACACGGCTCTTTGTTTTGAAATTTGAATTGGGTTTCAACATAATTAATTTGTAGTGTGTCACAAGATCAGCTTTCTTATTGCTTCCTCTTGCGACGATCGGCCTGTTTTTGCTCCTCCTGAAAGTGAGATAAAATATTAGATTATGTTAAACGAGTGCTTCCAAGGACATAAATATAGTTTCACAAATAGCGAACTAACTATTGGCATATTGTTGTTTTCATTAAATTTTTCGTAAACCTGGAAATAAATATACTTCCAACAAAAAAACGGTAAGAGAAAGAAAACGGCTAAAAGCCAAAAGAATCAGAAGAAATATAATTCATTAATGGATATTATAAATTATATTATACTTTTGTGAAAGTATACTTATTGCCTTGGATGTACGAAAAATGGATATACGCATAAAACGGCATACCGTTAGATTAATTAAATGCTTATCAATTGAAATTGTTTGCTTTGTGGTTCGTTCATGGTTATTCAATGTTTGCTTGATTATTTAACTGTTTTGGGAGATATTAAACCATGAAACTCTTGAGCTGTAAAATAGGGCAAGAGTTTCAGCATACATCAACAATTAACTAGCGCCGCCTAAACTGATTACAACTAAATTGGGTATCAAGAAACAAACCTTTTGCGTTAGGATAATCAACAAGCGGCGGAACATGCTCAAAACATCAAAGAATAGATCCAGTGCATGCTGGACGACATCGCGATTGCCCATGCGACACTTCTCCACAATATTTTGTGTGTCATAGACAATGAAGGCGGCCATGACAAAGACGCCAACGTACAATTGAGTCTGCAATAAGATTTGGTTAATTGGAGCAATATTAACATATGCACTTGTTTACTTACCATTTGCACAAAGTATGATTTAAAGATCATGTTGAAGAGACTGAGCAGCGCCATGCAGTTAATAACGCTAACCAAAATGCCGCCCAGGTACAAGTACTTGCCCTGTTCAGCAAGCAGAGCGGCCAGCGACAGCGAACCGAAGGTGACAAACGTGCCGGTAAGGGCGGTTAGTATAATTGCCGGATTAATGCTGCAAATGTAGCCTAATAGGGGACCCAGAGTCTGGCCCGAGCAAAAGCCGAAGGCATACAGCATTCCCAGGCGTGTGTAGTAGTTCTTGCCATCGTCCTTGTAGAAGTGTAGACCCAGGACAAGCACCAGTGAAGCAATCGCCGATAGCATGCCTAAATCAAAGAATCCGCGCATCTGGAGTAGTGCACCGACTGCCGTAGCAGCGGTGGTGCTGGCCAGCACCATATATACCTTGGCCAGGTGCTGGCGCACGAATGGCTCACTGTGAATGTACAAGGAAGGGGCAATCAGTTAACTGTTAACGGTATATACGTGTTCAATTGCGTTCAAGGACTATCGATTTTGGGCGACCAACTGTTGATGTGGAATAATACCAAAACAACACGTCAGCCAAAACAAAGGAATCCGCAGTTGGCGCTAATTTGACACAGCGAACACCCGACTTTTGTACCGTGCAGTTGCGATTAGTGCGTTTGCACCCGTGACCCTCAGCTTATTTGCACATGTACTTATGTATATACTTACTAGCGCTCGCTGATTCCATTCCTAAAACGTTGGAAACGGTCGTTTAGAAATTGTGCTGTATCCGCCATACTGTATCCTTGTTTTCCACTTTTTGACTAGCTGTCGGTCGTTTGCTTTTTAATCGAACGGAGGAGATATGAATGTGAACTAGAACTGTCTGAGCTTGATAATCAGATTGACTGTTTTTAGTCGCTTACTGCGATGATCTTTTCGTTTTTATATTTCACCTGGGTATATCTATATTGCAGAGCAGTGTTGGCTCACGTCAAATTAGGCGAAGCTTCCAGATGATAGGGTGACCAGTTGCTATGCCGCAAATAGTTTGGTCACTCTTTAAGCTTATCGTATGTAAATATATCGGCGCGCAATACTCTTTTTTTTAAATACTGAGTGGGCGAACCAATTTGAGACCAGTGGTGAGAATCAGGAATGTAAAAAAATTACAAAGAATGCGTCAGATGTTAGATGATATGCGCCTTAAGGCATAGAGGCCTTTTTTTTAAGAGTTAGGCTAATAACGAAACCCTCTTACTAAATAATTGATTTGTATATTTTATTTCGGGTCTTATGGGTGGTCAAAAGTTGTTCTTCTAAATATTATATAGGGATCAATTGAATACGAATTTGCGTATATTTGTAAACAATAATCGAAAATATAAATTTAAGAAATGACGATTGTCTTAAATATGGATGACATAAATATGATAACCTTATCTTGTTATTATTTTGTAAATAAACAAGACGCGCACTTATCAACTAGATTGTCGTATACAAATGTAAAACATTACCTGTATTGTGCATGATTTACAGTAAATATGTATGTTCAGTTACTCTCAAAATCACAGTTAAAATTGTACAAGACAGATTTTTGTTTGTTTATAAGTAGTATATAGCCGGCCGTAAAGCTCGTAATACTTCGTGTTAGATCAGACCTAAGAAAGTTACAGGTACAAGATGTCGAAAAACTATAATTTACATAAATGCCATTTGGATTAGTGTAGCAATTTTTAAGTTGAATATCATTTACAAATGTTTGTGTACATTGTACAAATAAAAATAAAGTTAAGAGAATAAAAATAAAAAGTAGATGTTACATAGCAACTACATAAAAGCTTGATCGCGTTTAAAAATTCTACGATAAATGCTGTTAAAACCTCGATTAGTTTATAATTAGAGATATTTTTAGTCTAATTGTCGTCGCAGGCATACAAAAAACTCATTCATACAACTTATTTACAATTAATATTAATAAATATTGTCACTCTAGCTCTATACTACTTATCCATTTGATAAGATCAGTCAACATTTAAAGCTATGATCAGCTCACACACACGCGCACAATAAGCTCGCTTAAATGTACATAAATAAAGTCAACTTTAAATAAATGCTTGAAACAAGATTTACAACAAAAGAATATATCTTTCAATACAATTGCGCTTATTACGATGCTTGGCCTCATTTGGCGAAAGCTTTGCGATTTGCAAAAAGATGCAAGTGTTAATATAACAATATTATTAAGAATAAATGCGTTGTAGTTGTACAATTTAAATATATATGTATATCAATTCGTAAACTATATTTTTTGTTATTATAAGGTACAAGAAGACACGCAACGCAAGACAGTTTGAGTATTTTTGTTTTCGAACAATTTTTGTTTTTGGTTTTTTTTGTGGTTTTCATATATATATGTTTTATTAAATAAACCGAAATATTAAAGTACAATAATATTGAAATTCTGCGGTGAAGACGACCATGTTGATTGTGGTTCATTCTGTCTGTAGCTGCTGTCCACGTCTTGTCCCGCGCTGACGGCTTCATGTGGGATGCGTGCAGATGCAGGATCATGCCAATAGTGCTGATGTATGTGGGCGTGGCAGTCCGTCGTTTGATTGTAATTGTGTGTGTGTGTGTGTGTGTATATTGTTGTTGTCGAGGCGTGTCAACATTTCGGCTTACTTTAGTACGTCTAGGAGAAACTATGTTATGCCATATTCATATCCTACGTATTGGTAATGTTAGATACAAATCAAAATTTGTTAATTGTGTGGCTGGCCTTTCAGCTTGCTGCATCATTATGTGTTAATAAGAGTGTCTACGAGGTGTGTTTGTGTTTGTGTGTGGGGCGTGTGTATTTTGTTGTTGTTGTTATAAGTTTTGCTTTCGCTTGTGTGCAGTCAATGCCTGGAACGATGCTCTTCACGCCTATCCCGGTCACGTTCGCGCTCACGCTCACGATCCCGATCCCGGTCACGACGCTCCCGATCCGATGAGCGATAACGTTCGCGTTCCTCATAATAGCGTTTAGATGACGGCGCCTCGGCGGCTTCGGCAACAACTGGCTCTGGAGATTTACGGGGACGTGCCGAGCGGCTGCTACTACATCAAGGATGGCATATTTTTTATTAGCTAAGAACAATTGAGTTAAGCAAAAACCGAAAAATACCTGTCATCTCTGTAGTGATCCTGAGCCTGACGCTCGCGTTCACGACTGCGCGAACGCTCCCGATAGCTGCTGTAGTGCATAAATGGTTTATGATTAAATTGGTGTTATTGTTCAAGTATTGTACGTTTCAACTTACCCTCCATCACGCTCCCGTTCACGCTCACGGTCACGATCGCGCTCTCTTTCCCGGGAGCGCTCTCGATAGCGTGAAGTCGAGCGTTCGCGTCGCTGTCGGCTGCGATGGGAGCGATCCCGTGAGCGCGAACGCTCGCGACGATTGTAGCTCTTGGCCTCGATGCCGTGCAGCGTGTCCTGCAGTGAGCTGATCAAAATCTTGCAGCGCTCATCGTGAGCCACTTTGGATTGCTTGATAAGGGAAATGGCCGTAACCAGCGTCTCAATGGCGCTCGAGTACTCGCCAGCCGCCGCATCCGAAACAGCTCTGTGATCGCGGAAAATTTCACAATTATACAATAAATCTAGTTTAGTATGTGTTTTCGACTCACCTGGCAATAGCCGAGCTGCTGACCGTGCGATTTCTGCTCATGACCTCCTCAAATTCAACCTCGGTGAGCTGTGGACCCATTTGTGGATCGGGGAACGCACCCGGCGGCTTGCCTTGTGGAGGTCCTGGCCAGGGATTCCGTGGCCCGCCCTGCTGTGCAAAGTGTGGCGGCGGTCCGTGCTGCGGTGGCATATTCATGCCCGGCTGCGGGCCTGGCTGTCCATGTGGTGGCCCACCCATGCCCGGATGCGGCGGAGGACCGCCGGGTTGATTAAAGAATGCTGGATTCACGTGCGGTGCGGGCGCTCCATGCGGTCCACCCGAGCCGGGTGGCGGGCCAGGACCCATTTGCGGACGTGGCGGGCCCTGCATATGTGGCGGACCCTGCGGAGGTCCTTGCGGCGGAAAGCCGCCATGCATGGGCGGACGACGCCAGTCCGGACCCGGCCCCGGACCACGCACTAGCATGCCCGTGCCGCGTGCAGCTACTGAAATCATTGAATGGAACTGCAAAAAGAGAGCACGAAACGCAGTTTAGTGTACGGACTTAGATGGTATCGAAGAGGGGGTGTTAGAGATTTAACTTGGCCAGTTGCGGGTGTGTGTATGTAGGTGTGGTAGATTCGTCGTGGATTTGCATGAGAGATTTGTATCTGTTGGATGTTTTTTTTTTGTGTGTTCAAGTTACGAACATGTGTGCAGTTATTGAAATGTTCTGAATACAATTAATGAGACTTCCTAATGTCGTTCACTTAGTTAACTTAAATTGGGTTAGTTTCGGTATCGTTTTGTCTACTATTTATCTACTATTAGATATTTTTAAAATATTATATATTTAGATAGGATTTCTATGTTTTTTTGTTTTTTTTTTTGCATATATTTTTTGTTTGTTAGGAATTTGTTACCATTGGTGGTCGTTGCAGTGGTCCATTTGGTGGACCCGGTCGGGGTCCACCGGGACGTTGACCTGGCCATTGACCTTGCGCTGGCGGATACCTGGGTGGGGGCTGTTGGTTGCCCATTGGGCCGCCTTGTTGATGCATTGGCGGCTAATAAATTACGTATTTTATTGTTTGTCGATGTAGTTGTTGTTGTGGGTAGAGAAGTGTGCGTAAGCGTTGTCATAAAACACATGGAATGGAATATAAATATAAAGCGTAATACATAAACATTTTTATATTATTAAATGTATATTGATAGTACATACAGAGTAATAACGTACATATATAGATTGCAAACAGATGCAGCACATTTACAAAATCATAAATTTTGGCTTAATACAGCTACCATTAGAGTTGTTCCAAATATTTCATACTAACTGGCAAGTCAACAATTTCAACTAAGGTTGCACTAAATTACATGTAAAACTAATGTACAGGGCTTATGCATAAGGGATCGATACAAATATAAAAATGTTTCTTAACTCAACGAATTCTGTAAAAAATTGCTCTGAAATTACTTTATTTAAACCAAAACATGTAGTATACTTAAAATCATAAAGAACAATAACCTTAAAGTCAACATTATTGCATCTCTAGTTACTCTTAAGTTATTAAATAAACACAGTCAAATTATTGGTCAAAGTTATTCAAAACATATTTGCTTAATTTTTTTGTACAATTAGATTTAAGATCTCTTTTCAAAAACTATTATGCAATAAATCTATTAAAATTAATATAGTTATAGTTTATTAATTTGTAAAGTAAAACATTTCGCAGGAAGCGCTCAAAAATTAGAGCATCTTAACTTCAGGGTAGTTCTAATTCATTCTAATTTCGGACTTATGAAAGTTTTCACAATTTGTTGTTACTTGGTTCTTATATTCATATATTTTCGGTTTCTAAAAAATGCGTAGAAATAAAATAGATTTAAAACATTTGGAAATTAGAATATTTGGTTACAATTTCTGTCCATGGTTTCAAGTTCGGAATATTCTAATTTGCGAGATTTCACTGTATATGTTTATTAAAAATTTATATACATTCTTTAATGAACTAAATACGCGACCAATTATTCGACTGGAGTGATATAACAAATTTTTGCATTCAGAACAATTTTAATGAGTAAAGTTACATAAAAAGAAATGTGAATGGCGTTTTGTTAATACAGGGGGACTGACGACCCAAACAATCCCAAACTCAAGTATTTGCTAACGGGCAAGCGAATAACGTTGCTACGACTTAAGGGCAAAAAGCAAAATGGATAGGGAAGATACCAGATAGAAAATTATAAAAACTCACCTGCATGCGAGGAGGTCCGGAATTGGGTCCAACCTGCGGCACTTGCGACATATGCGGTCGGTACTGACCAGGCTGCATGTTGGGATTCATGCGCGGCTCATGGCCGGGCGGCCCACCCTGAGGCACGCCTGGATGCGGCGGCATTGGTCCCCCCATATTGGGTGGAGCCGGACCGCGTGGTGGTCCATTTTGCTGCGGCGGCGGCACTGGTCGTGTCTTTTGCAGACTCTCGAACTGCGTGAGCGCCTGCTTGCTCGGATAGGTGACGACTACGGTCTGGCCGTGCATTTCCTTTTTGGGAAGCTGATCGAGTACGGTGCGCAGGCTGGGCTCCGAGCCGAGCGATATGACGCTGAAGCCCTTGGACTGACCATTTGCGCGATTCTCAAAGAACTTGACCTCCTGCAGATCGTTGACGCCGATTTCGCGCAAAGCATTGGAGATGTCCTGGTCTGTGGTCCACCAGGTCAGATTGCCCACATATAATTGATAGCGTCGGTTCATCGATGGAGCCTGGTTACCACCGCCCTGATGGTAAACTCCATTCGGTCCGAGACTCGAGGAGCCGTCGACGGAACCGGGTCCGGAAACATTATCGCCCGTGGGGGTGCCGCCGCCCGCAGCTGCTGGCTCGGTGGGTCCGCCGATGTCGTCGTACAAATCAACGCCGTCGCCGCCAAATTCGTCCTTTATGCAAAATTCATCCTTTAAAATGTCGATATATATATATTTTTATATATCGATATTTGTGAAAATATCAACAATGTTATTTAACCTACCTTCTTCATATACATACATATGTATGTATGTAAATACATGTGTGCATATATACAAAGCGTGGTAGTGGATGACTTACCTTAACTTGCCCGGCAAAATCTTTGTCTAAATCCTCGGCATACAAGTCCAGCACCACGCCGTCGGCCATGGTTGCGTGTGTGCGTTGACTGGACTCAAAAATTGATTTTAAACGCACGCGACCAAGTTATTTAGCGGTGCCGTGCACACTTTTTTCCACTTTCACACACACACTAACACCCGCGCACACAATCACAAGCCGCTCGTACAGTCGAACAAGCAGCCACCGGCGTGCGGCGTACGTACAATTGCAATGTAATGGCCGTAGTTGTCAAGTAACTCTCTTTATTTTGCTGCTACGAATATGCGTTATTCACATATATTATATTTATACATTATAAACAACACAGCGTTTTCCACTAATGTTGCGAAAAATTTTCTGCAGCTACAGCTAAAATGGCGGAGATGTTCAGAGTGACCGTGCTATTAAATACAAGACTATGCCAAAAACGCTTTCAAAATATCACTAATTTCTGTATGACACTTCTAAGCACTGCTTCTCGGTACTGGCACCACTTTTTTTATACTTAGCTAACGGATATTTAAAGCCGTCAGATATAAGTAAATACAGTCTTGGCCTACTTATTCCGAAAAAGCTGAATGTCTACGTATTAAATAAAATAATTTACTTTTGGTATTCAGATTTTTCATTGATATATTTGAGTGTGAAGTTCTTAGGTCTTGTAGGCTTAATTATTATTTTATATATTTGGTATTAATATACGCAAGGGTGTTTTCAAGGCTTGTAAGTCTTCTTGGGCCTGAGATCGCAATATGTAATTCCTGGGCCTATGCATGCGGCAAACCCCATTAGATGTGGTATTGTACTTTGTTCGTAAACGCCGGTGAACAAATGAGACCAAGGACCTATATATATGAATAAAAATTAATATATATGTATAAAGGATATGTATTTATGTTTGTGCACTCTGTAGCTTACCATTCGCATATACAGCAACGTCGCCACCGCCGTGAGTTTCCTCAGACATGGGCACGCCGTGCGGATACCTTGCCTCCTTATTGCCGATGTCCAGCGTACGGAGATCAACGCGCTGAACAGTGTTGTTGACTGTAAAGAACCTCTGGTAGTCCGGACCATTGGCGTAGGACAATGTTGCATAGGGTAAGTTATCAACATCGCTTAACTCTGAGTTGAGGCCGGTTATGCTGTTGTTAATGTCCGGATACCCGTTAATGGTCATGGTATGTCCGTGATCGGCGCTGACCACAATCAGAGTCTCCCATGGATTTGTCAACTGGCGTGCTTTCCTCACAGCATTCGAGAACTGCACCGTTTCGTCGACAGCCTTCTTGGCCTTGGTCTCGTGGTGGGCATGATCAATTCGACCACCTTCGACGAAGAGGAAGTAGCCTGCTGGATCTCCCGACAGCACTCCAATGGCAGCTTGCGTCATCTCCTCCAGCGATGGCGTATCTATGCTGTCATCCAGATTATATGCCAAATGCGAGGCATTGAATAAACCCAACAAGTAGTCCGTAGTACGGGGATCGTTCCCCAGCAGATCCGTGCGATTAAAGACCACGCGAGCATTGCCGGACTTGCTTTGTTGCCACTCGTCAATCAGATTGCGGCCATCCAAACGCTCGCCAGCGTTGCCATACACATCCTTCATTGTGTTTGGTAGGAACTTCTTAGTGCCGCCACCCAGAACCACTCTCAAGCCGCTACCCACCTCGTCCAAGAGCTGCTGTGCGATGTCCGGACAGTTGCTGGGATTCTGGCCGAGATCATGAACATCGTAATCGCTTTCAAAGTCCCGATTCGCAGTATGTGCATAGATCCCAGCTGGACTCGCGTGGGTGACACGTGTTGTCGTCACCAGACCAGAGGATTTACGGCCACGCTGTGCCCAGGCTGCAATGGAGGACAGCCGATTCTGGGGCAACTTAGCGCCAGCACAATCATCATGCTGCACATCCGCAGAGACTCCAATTGTCTGATAATTCGCCTTAACGCCGGTCAAATAAGCGGAGGCCGTACAGGCAGAGTCGGATACTTGTTTGTTGACGCAGTAAGTCTGCAGGAAGGAAATGTGGATTCAATTATGCTCATGACGTTTTTGTCCGCTAAATGCACCTTAAGTATTTTAAGCTGCCATAACTTCTTTATGGGTCCTTAGAAATGCCTTTCATGAACCCGAAACTTCCATAGCTTTGTCAAAACTGATCCGATTTTTGTTCTCGAGGCCATTTTGATCATGGTTTGGTATATTTTTATTATTTCTGCATTTAAGTATTTAATAAGTTGTGTTTACCTTTGACAATCCCACGTAGTCAAACTTTTCAAACTCCAGACGATTGCGTTCTCCTATAATCCCTTTCAACTGCCCATCGTAGATGCGTCCTGCTGTCACTGTCGGCACGGACATGCCATCGCCCAGGAAGAAGATTATATTCTTGGCCAGATACTGATTGGGCCTCATGGTGAGCTTATCGTAGAGCGTGCGCTGGGCATCGTGGAACCAGAAGTCCTTGCCCTTGAGCTCATTTGGAGAACGAACGTTCCAGGTGGGATCTGCAAAAGAAAAACCACACACACACACATAGGTCTAATAGAGCGAAAGTACTAATTTCTTTTATATAAACTTGATTATCACGCGATTAGCTAATATATGTAGTTTGTGTGTTTGCTGTTTGAATTCTGTCGTCGATCTTTCACACACTCTCACTGTTTATACTTTTAATGTGTATGTGGCACACCGTTAAGTGTCACGCACCTGGCCCATAAATGTACTGACAATAGCACAAAGCAACTTGAATGGAGAGCGTTAACCAGAAAGCACGCATCGTCGCAGCGACTGACGAATTTTGATTGAGTTTAATGAACAACTTTCGACTGCGGCCAACAGAAGACAGCAGAAGTAGTCCCCCAAAAAAACCGTATTGAAGTCCGCGACGCTCGAGAACTGATTAAGCGCCATTGAAGGGAATACGTGCTTATTTATATTGAGTTTCAGAAGATTGAAAACGATTTTATTGGAGAAGACGAACGGCGGTCGTGTTAAGCTCGCTCTGGTTTGAAATACCGGTCTCATTAGGCAACACTTACACAAATATAATATGTGCTACCCAGACTAACTAATCGAATATGTATAAGTTCAATTCAGATGTATCTAATTGAGATAATTCAAACCGCTTTGCCACATTAGCTGCAACTGCACCGGTTTCAACGACAACGACCCAGTAAATGTTTCAAACTACTTTTAAAAAAGAAAGGTGGTGAATAAAATATTAAAATGAGTATTTCTAGTTTTTCGCTTTGCAGCCTCTATTTTTGATAACGCAGCAATGCAATCTGAGTGTAGAAAACGCAGCTTAAGTGACTTCGTTGGAAACAGGTTCCATATATAGAATTTTAGCTAATTAAAACTGTATACATTGCTAATGCATTCCTCTTTTTTATAAAATACTTTTTGTAATAAATTATATTATTACCATATAAATCATGCCGGTTTTTACCTCAGATTAATTGCTTTTTATTAGATTGTTATCATGATTTTGAGCGATTGAGACAGCCCAAAGTGACAACATTTGGGATCGGGGAACTAACGTTTCAAATTTTAACTGCATTTAAGTTTATTTGTTGTATTGCTTTATAAATATATAGGGTATCTCCCATTCGAGCACTCTCGCCTATAGCACTCGTACTGGTTTTATTGTATATTTATTGCTTTTTACAGTAATGGCCTTGAAACGCAATCGCGCTGTTGACGCTTTTGCCAGCTAAACGTCCTTTGTATAACAAGGAATAAAAATATAACGTAGTTAACAGCGTTTTTTTCATAAATAATTGGGCAAGCAAAAGCGGTCGCGTTTATATACAAATTCATACATCAGTTAGAAGAAGGGGGTTACGAGCGGCAGGTTGGCATTTAAAATATATTTTGCCCTACGCAACACTGTAACCATGATATATCGATATGGTTCTCCACAGCACTGCATTTTGCACGCACGGTCACACTAATTCCTTGCATTACGATTGCCTAAGTTATCGATTCGTATCAAAACACTTACCATCACTATAAGTTCACGAATTTCTCGCAAAATTTATTCGCCTATTATGTTTTAAGAAAATCTTTGTGTCTGCAAATAAATCAATTTAATTGGCATGCGATATATAAAGCTGTGATTGCAAAGGTCGCTCATTAGGAAGACAAGGGCAAGCAAGGTGAGTGCTGCGATGACACATGAACCGAAAAGTAAAACAAAGACTACACAAGTACCCTTGCTACGATTAAAAACAGAAAACAACACGCATACATGCATGCATATACCCTCGCATACAGGTGTATTTTGCTAAAACGCATATAATGATATAAGTGAACCGTTTATATTAATTGCGAACAAAACAATCTATTGGCAATATACAGCGTAGCAACAACAACGACTGGTTCTTCAGCGATTGAAAGTAGATCGGCAAGGTGTCTGCATACGAAAGCATGGATTTGCAGCATATGGAGAACGGCCTCGGCGGTGGAGGTGGAGGTGGTGCAGGGGCAGGCAGTGGCGGAGGGGGCCTCAGTGAGATTGACTTTCAGCGATTGGCACAAATAATCGCGACAAGCATACAAAAAGTTCAGCAAAATGGTGAGTACTTCTTTTGGGCGTATGTTAAAAACTATGACTAATCGTTGCGGTATTTTTTACTATAGTGTCCACTATGCAGCGCATGGTTAATCAGCTGAACACACCACAGGATTCGCCCGAATTAAAAAAGAAACTGTAAGTGTGCCTTTGCTAGCCAAAGCAACATATACATACATATTGAGTAAACTAACTGAAAACCATGCACTGTTTACAAAGTCACCAGTTGATGACCTACACCAAGCAGCTGGTGACCGATACAAACAATCAGCTGAAGGAGGTGGACAAGTGCAAGGAGCGACACTTGAAGATACAGCGCGATCGCCTGGTAGACGAGTTCACAGCGGCATTGACCGCCTTTCAGGTATGTTAATCGCCTCACAGCGATAAGAATAGCTGAAATTAGTCACCCACCCATTCTATTCATTATCTATGGTTTTTGCAGGCTATACAGCGTAAAACAGCTGATATTGAGAGGAGCGCCTTACATCAGGCGCGCGCCCATAACTACAGCATTGCACATCCGCCCGGCTCGACGCGCAACAACGCTAATGGCAGCAGCAGCAACGACAATGGTTCCTTCTTCGAGGACAACTTTTTCAATCGCAAATCAAATCAGCAGCAACAGCAGCAGATACAAACGCAAATGCAGGAGGAAGTCGATCTGCAGGCACTCGAAGAGCAGGAGCGCGCCATACGCGAGCTGGAAAACAATATAGTGGGCGTCAATGAGATCTACAAGAATCTGGGTGCTATGGTCTACGAGCAGGGCGTAACTGTTGACTCCATTGAGTCGCAGGTGGAGCAAACAAGCATTTTCGTCTCACAGGGCACGGATAATTTGCGCAAGGCCAGCTCTTACAGGGTAATTATAATATACCAAACTTCTCTAATTATATTAAATATATATGTTTCATTCATTGCAGAACAAAGTGCGTAAGAAGAAGCTGATACTGGTTGCCATCCTAAGCGCCGTGCTATTGGCCATCATATTGTTACTGGTGTTTCAGTTCAAGAACTAAACATTTGCACCCTAAAACTAGCAAGCATCTACAAATTTAAAATTAAAAAAAAAAAAAACAAATAACAAAGACCTAGTAAATTGTTGTGAAAAAGACAAGTGTTGCCGCATGCAGGCCCCCTAATCGTAATTTAGACGCATTTGTGGCTTTATTTCTTCAATTTAAAACTTCCAAAAACAAAGAAATGAAATTGGCTAAAAGACGGGAAAGTCGTAATATTGCCAACTCAGTTGCATGTATCGAAAAGTATTTAACACACAGTTAGGCGGCGCTTATACACATACACATACACATACACACACACACACACATCCATATGTTATACAAATACTTAATCTCTAACAAGTTATCTTATATTTTATATATGTATTATGTTTATAAATAATGCACTTTGTATTGTAATTATATTGATTGAGTGGCGCATTCTCAAAATTGGTTAGCTGCAAATTCTAATACGTTCCCAAAAACTCATTTGCTAGCGCTTTGTAATGTATTTAAGTTTAAGTGGAAGGCATCAACAGTATATATATATATATATATATATATATATATATATATGTATACATATGTATATGCGATGGTACATTGATAATACACATTAAATATAAAATTAACGAAAAATCTGTAAGATCAATGCAGTCCAATATCACGTTTACAAAGCATTTCGAGCACTTCATTTCGGGGCACTGCCTGAAATGAATGAATCAATGAATGGATTGGACTGGACTGGAGCTCGCATTGGTTTATTTGGGCATTGAAAATGTGCCAGATCATGGCCACGGTCGCGTCATCAACGCCCCTAACGATCATTAAGATTTGTTGTGCACTGATGATACGCATGCTTCAGCGGCTTAGCCCCTGGCTTGGCTTGGCTGCTGGCTTGGAGCACCAACTGGGTGTTCATCAGACATTAATGCAACGGCAGACGGTATATACTATATATCGATGTATGTGGATGGATGCCACTTGAGCCGCAGCCGTTGTTGAGGTGTGTCAAGTAAAGGGTTTCCTCCGGCCCGGACTCTGGCCTGCATACAAATTGAGTTTAAATTTTTTGCCAATTCACTGACATTGATAGTTCGTTTGGGCATCGTTTGTGTCGTGGTGGTGGCTTCTTATCCACTTGTTGGCCATCGAGTGGTTTTCTCGCATGCATTTAAGTGCAGCTCATTTCCTTCTCTATCGCCCTGGGGCCTCCAGCCAACGATTTGTGCCATGTCATGCAGCTATTTTTAATACTAAGACGTATCTTTTGCTCTTGCCCACAGTGGGGCATATTAACTTTAGCAGAATGCTAACGGTCTATTTGAATATTTATTTAAATGGCAATAATCTGTTATGATTTATTGTATTATTTGCTGCATACGATATATAAGAGAAGAAACCCTACAGTTCTTAAGATATTTCTCAAAAGCACAGCAAATTGATATTTGGAAATTGAAATGGTATTTTAAAAACAAACGTTTTCATTTGCGAGCAATCATTCTAATACAATAAATAATGAGCAAAAGTTTATACAAATTTTGGACCAGTCAAATTTCTCAAAATATTGCTTTGCAAGAGTATCTGCTATTCGTCTGCTAGCACAGAGTTTTTTAATTTTGTATTTCTCTTGAGCCTGCTTGGCTGTCAGTGGCTGTCTAAATACGTCACCGAGCTGAGTTTTTTTTTTCGGAATTAAATTATTGATTGCTCGACTGGGGGTTACAGTTTACGACACGGCCTAATCACATCGATTATCGGTGCATGTACATCGATGGCACTTGGACGCTTTCCATTCATAACTCGCCAGCTGAGACAAAATCCAGTCCCGGGGCCACAGGTCACGTTGCGGCTGATTCAAGTGCGAAGGTGTTGGACATTAACAGAACTATGCACACCTCGCACAGCAGGTAGCAGGTAGCTGATCCGATCCGTCGCTGTGTGAGTTATCTGGCGGGTCGGGGGTTGTGTTTGCATAGGCCTGGCCCATGATAATATTGACACATTCGGTGGTCAGCGCTGAATCTCATTTGCAAAGTCATTTTGTACAAATAAATCCAGCCTCTGCAGCCAGTTTTCTGTTTCCCAACGCATAAACGCATGTTTTGACTTTGCTTCGGTTTTTGGCAGGAAAGGAGCAGTTTCCAAATGCACATGGAAATTCCGCTTTAAGCATGGATTGACTTACCAACTTAGCAACTTGCCTTGGACAGGGGTTGGGGATTGGCAAAGCAGCCAGTAGCGTTTAATCCTGCACACGTTTCACACGTTGCTGGCAATGATTGCCCACGGTGGTGGCATCCATCCAAGCAGCCAAGACGTAAACATCCGGCTGTAGCATTTCCCAAATCAATAAACTTATTACGAGTACTTGCATACCACATAACATTACTATATGCCATATCCATATACTCTACTCGATTGCCTCTTGCATTTTTATTCGGAAATAATCTTAATTAAGCATTTACGTTTTTATGAATGAATGAATGACGAGCCCTGTCCCACCTAACACCCCCCTGCCTCCGCCCCTGGACAGCATTCCTAGTTCCGCCCCCACCTTTACTATTACAGCAATTTAAGTGGAATTACTTGTGGGCTGTACATCTTTTGAATTTTTATTAAAAACAAAAACGCCAAATAGAAAATTCGTTTGATTGTGCTACCTGTGTGTATCTGTGTGTGTGTTTGATGTGTGTGTGTGCTGCACACACTTTACACCCAACAACACTTTCGACATTTTTATTAATGAAATTCGCAGAAAAGTGGCCGAATGAAGTACTCTCACCTTGCCACGTCTCATTTTTATGAACTACTACTTCGGTATGCCCCCCGCCCCCCATCCGCCCCAATATCCCGACATTGGGGCCTGCTCGGGCGTACACTTCTAAACAAATTGGGTGTCAAAAAGTGCGCACATTTCAAAAGATTTAACCGTTTTGCAGGCACTCTTTGATCTCTGCCGCCGCCGAGCCGTTTATGTGGCTGCCACTGTGGAGCCTGCTGCTCGGAGCTACTTGCTACTTGCTACTTGACTACAGATCAGTGCACAGTGGGTGTATTACAGATCTTCAAATTAAGGGCGGCAAACAGAGCGAAGCATTTAAGAACTTCTAATAAGGTATTTATGTCTGGGGAATACAAAAACATAATCATTATATTCAACATAAATTAGATACATTTTTGTAGTAATATAAAAATGTATATACATTGGAATATTTATACCCTTTTCGAAGAAAAGTGTGTAATGCATAGAAGAAAGCGTCGGAGACCCCAAAAGATACCTCCACTATGCTTAGAATGACAAAACAAATTGATCTGGCCATGTCCGTCTGTCTGTCTGTCTGTCTGTATGTATGGAAACTAGTGCCTCAGTTTTTGAGCTATCGCGATGAAACTTTGCACAAAGGCTTATTATTCAAAGATACTACACACTTGAAGGAATTGGGCAAATCGGACCACTAGATCTTATAGCTGCCATACAACTTAAAGTCGGTTTTGGCCATATATCCCATGTTTTCAAAGCTATCGCCTGCAATTTCCTTGTACAGTTGAACATCCTCACTTGTTTTTGTTTAATGTGTGTTTTATTCCACCTTTTAAAGTAAATTCATTAAGAAATACACACAGCTTCTTCCTTTTTGCTTTTATTAGGATATTACTTGTTACGCAACCCCTTAACTTACTACATTTTCACCGATTTTATATCCAACTATTACCACTGTAGCACATTGCTATCGTTTGTGCTGCTCTCAATATAAACACGTAGTATATCTTTTATCTGATTTGGTTTTTATACCACGCGCCGGCTGCGAAAAAAGCGTCAACGGTGCAAAAACTGCGAACTGGGGGCGCTGTTTTTTATAAATTAACACCAACGGGCACTAGCACCACATACAGATGGAGTCCCCCAGGCAAAAACTATATGCAGCTACTACTACAAAGCGGTCCCGAGGTGGAAGATCAATCCAAGCGCAGCGGCGGCGGCAAATTCGCAAAAACGCAAACGCAACTGTAACTGAAGTGATATTGAGTTGTCTGTCTGCAGACGCAGTGGCAGCCGCAGGCCGGGATTAGGGGATGGGATATAGGATATAGGGCGGGATGCCACCGTGCTTGAGTTTTGGGCACAATAGCGAGAATCTGCACTCTCTCTCTCTATCTATCTGTCTATTATTTTGGTAGGTGTCTCTAGCTGTAGCTCTGGTCCATTTGCCTTTGTTGCTTTGTTGTGTAATTGTTTGTTTACCAGCAATTGTAACAAAGCCAGACAAAAGGCCATGGCCAAAAGATTTCATAGTTCAGCGGTTCACACACGTACCAAAAAAAAGAGCATTACAAAAAACTGAATCAAAATCCAAAGCTGCAATAACAAAATCATCTTCGGGCTAAATGTATCTATTCTAGAGGGGCATGTCAAATTATTTCTGGTGGCGCGTTTTTATCGTTTTTTGATTGTTTTTCTTTTTGTTGTCCGCTTATCCATTGGCGCTCCTAGCGACTAATTGTGCCTGACATTAATGTCACTCGGTATTAAATATAGCGCACATTTCGTGATCCCAAGTAGAGACATTGAGTTCCCCCTTCGCCGGCTCCATTTCATATTTGGGAGTCGAACGAGAGGCGTCATATAGTATACTATACCATATGCCCTATGTGATCTGATCATCTTGGGGGCTCCAACTAAGCAACGTGTTGACAGCGAGTGACAGACACATTCATTAGCCGGCATGATTCATATGCCTCCGGATGCAATGGGCGCTATTTGGACGGCTCGGATAAATGCTGGGCCCATTTGAAGAGCATTAGGGCAAATGATTTAGTGTTGTGGTTTTTTCCTGTTGATCAATCAAATGATGTTAGGTTTATTATGATTGTAGTTATTTATGCGTTAAGCACGCAAATCTTGATTTATGTGTTCTGCTTTATCTGATCTGAGCTATATGTATATATTTATCTTTCGCATGCATTTCAATTAAGTATTGCAATTCTAAAGTATTTTAAAAATTAATTAATTTATTATTATTATACTCTTTTCGAAGAAAATAGTATATTAACTTTGTGCTGAAGTGTATAATGCATAGAAGGAAATGATGGAGACGTCCAAAAGTTACCTCCGGTATGCTTAGGGCGACAAAACAAATTAATCTAACCAAGTCTGTCTGTATGTATGCAAACTAGTCCCTCAGTTTTTTAGCTATCGCAATGAAACTTTGCACAAAGTCTTATTATTCAAAGATACTACACATTTGCAGGAATTGGTCAAATCGGACCACTATATCTTATAGCTGTCATAGAACGGAAAGTCAGTGTTGGCCATATATAACATGTTTCCAAAGTTATCGCGAACTTTATCAACGCATATGCGTAAAATTAAAGCTAGTGAAATCTATCCACAGACTCGAAACAAGTATAAAATCTTTGGCATGCCAAAGATAATCTTTCTCCAATAGTTATTGTGTTATATAGTTTTAACTTTGATCAGTGCATTAAATGGCAATTAAAAAGCAACAGCAGTGGAAATCCCAGAACAATTTACACTTATTGCATGAGAGTCGCAAACCAATTATGGATTACGACCTCAAGTCCATATGCGCGAATAATATTATGTTTGTAAATATTGCCCAACTGTGGCTAGGGGATGTGTATGCATGTGTGTATGCATGTGTGTGTGTGTGTGTGGGACATAATTTCATATGCACGCTGGGGCACCACTCGGACACACAGAGGGCGCGGCCAAGTAGCCGCCGGTTGCTTTCCAAGAGAGCGCGACAAAGCGAAAAATTGCTCAATCGATTGGCGGAGGAGCAAAAAGCCAGGAGTCGCATATGAGTTATATACGTATATATATATATATGTATATGAAGTATACATTCAACTGAAATCAAAGAGTGCTGGCTGGAAATCAAAGGCTCCCGTTTGCCTGTATGTATTTATACATGTACATATGAAAGCTTGCATGTGTGTGTGTTTTTTTGTGCCTGATTGTTTTTTATCCATAACAAGCCCGGGGTCACATTTATAATAGACTATGTGTGTGTGTGTGTGTGTGTTTGTAACTGTTGCACAGGTGCAAAAGTTCACATAGACAGACTAACCGACTTGGACTTGGACTCGATTGGACGCTGCTCGACTCTTTCTCAATTCTGTTGAAATTCAATAGAATTTTCGGGGCAAGCGGCATTCCCCGTCCAACATCTGCATACAGTAAATTATACATTGAATGCGTAACCATTAAACCTGTCCCAGCAGACTGCAAACCAATTCGGAATTCAAGTGCGTCATGCTAGTATTTTCGGGCTGCACACACAAAATTTGTCGCCTCAAGTGGCCACAAGTCCGAGACTGCCAACCATGCCAGACTGCCGGGCGACATCAGGCCGTAGTATTTGCTCATGTTACACAAGCTCGAGCTGCATCCAATATCTAGCACGATCTTGTGCCCCCCTCCACGACTCCTGACGATCTTGGGTTCAGCTCCTCGCACTTAATTGTCGGTCATGCCACTGACTCTGCATTTATTTATGGTTGTCTTAATGAGTCTCATATTTATTACACTGACATTGGACGGACGACGGAGGACGGACGACAAGCACGGGCTGGCCATAGGACAGGCATAGGCATGCCCATGGAACTGCGTCTTGGGCACATCCATCCACATCCACAGACTGTGCAGTTGGGTCAGAGCCGGAGCGCAGGGGAAATACGTGTCACATTTCATTAACGGACTCCGTTTGCTACCCATTCAAATATTTTCGGGCCGTTAAGTATATCATTTATGCATGTGTGTGTGTGTGTGTAATTTGAATATGCACTTGAAATTGCATGGAAATTATTTGTCGCGCCTTTCTTCCACTTATTCCGGTCGGCTGCAAATGCGGAAATACTTAAAGCGTTGACCAAAGACCCAATCCTAACTTGACTGAGTATTTGTTTTGGGTTACTTTCGTGACGCTTTGGTCGAGACAAATAGGCGTGTCCGAATTGGAATCTTCAGCTCCAGCTGGAGGTTTCTGTAGGTTGAAAGCGTTGACAAAACAAATAAGACTGATATAGTCGGGAGTGTTCGATGTTGCTTTTCACTTTTGGGGGTATTTGGGTGGGGGTATTCAAAAAGTGAAATATATGTTACATGTATATGCTATTTGAGATTATATATCCCAAATTTGGAGCCTCTAGCTCTTATAAATTTTAAGCTATGGCCCAAACACGCTGGTCTGAAATCGAAATTTATCGATAGCTTTTGAGCGGGAAGAGTTATCAATAAAATGAAATAAACTTGATCTGTACCGGGACTACGAGAACTTATATTGCAAATATGAAGTCTCTAGCTCCTGTAGTCTCTGATATCCGCGAACAGACAAACGGACAGACAAACAGACGGACATGACTAGATTGACTCGACTGCTGCTACTGATCCGTAATATATGTATATACTTTCTATGGTTGGAACTGCTTCCTTATACCTGTAACATACTCTTGTACGACTTCATTACACCCTTTTTTCCCAGTTTTAATGGGTTACCCTGAAGACAACAATGTTTTTTCAAAAAAATTTTAAAAATTATTATTAAATATACCCCGAAGATGAGTCATGAACAAAATAATATACCGCGCTTAGTTTTTATCAGCTATCAATTAAAACTGTAATTATTTTAAATGTGGTACTGATATAGAGGCAAGTAAAGAGCAAGTTCTTTAAAAACCAACTCAGAAGCGAATATATTCTAAAGTTTTCTTGCATAATCCCTCAAAGCACTTGAAAACAAACTACGCATTTTCGAGGAATGTAATCAAGTCTTGCCTTTTGTTATATGCTAACAATAAAGCCGCCTGTCAGTTGTGCAACAGACGCCCACAATCAATTAACTCTATCCCGGCCCAGCCCCAAACCCGAACCGAGTGAGTATCTTCGGGCCACACACCTTTAAGCTGCGGATTGAGCCAAACAGTAGCCGCTGGGCACAAATTGATAACATTGTAACATTGTCCGCAACAACAAAACGTTGAATTTTCTGCATATAAATGAATTAATTTGCAGACGACACACACACACACACAGAGAGAGAGAGTGAAGAGAGAGATATCGACAGCAGTCAGCTGGAGGCTGTGTATAGGGCTAATTTCCATAAACCCCCGAACGGAAGAAGTCGCAACGCCATTGTTATGCTAAGCGCAGGGGTGGAGGACTACTACCAGGGGCGGAGAGAGGGGCGGGGGGCTATCGAGTTAAGCGCAAACACAAAAAAGGGGTTGCTCAAGGACCACCAGGTTTGGAGTGTAATGGAGGGAGAGCTCGAATTTTCTGTTAGCCAGCGGCTAAGCTCACCACCAAGACAAATTGTTTGCCAAACCTAGAGAAAAGAGCAACCCATGTAAGCACCTTAAATAACTGAACAGCCTGAGCGATCTGTAACTGTAACTGTATACAGTATACGGTATACAGAATTTTTTCCAATTTTTTATTCTCACATGGGCCTAATCGTGTGGATGAGGGTGCAATTCAGTCAGCTGTGAGCTGCTTAGGACCATTGTGCAAATGCCTGGCAATTGCCTGTGAAATTGCATTGAAATGCGAATTGCATTAGGCCGAGAACAGAAACAGAGGCAGAGGCAGTGGGAACTGGGATCAGAAGACGCCCCTGCGGTCCTGTCAATCACAAGACGTAAGGTGTTCGCTGTCAGATTTGCTTGGCTAGCTTGGGCGCTATAAATTTTATACGCTTCTCGAAAACTTTATTTTATGGCTGCTGGCAAAACAATGGAACGCCTAGAAAATGAACGCCGTTAATTTACGAGATATATACTACTCCCCATGGTGCTCTGCCTGTTCTGTGCCTTCTACTGATTGTATACACAAACTAGTGGAGAAACCGAAAAATTCCAAATCCAAATCGCCTGCTCCTCCATTCGTGTGAATTTGAAATAAAACACATTTGGCTAGGGATTGGGGTTGGCAAAGTGCTGGCGATATATGTATATGCCCCCATCATGATCAGATGCCACATATAGCGACATGCCACAAATGGACTGACTGACTGCAGCCAGAGCAGAGATTGTGACAGCGCTTCTCCATTCCAAGATGCTGCCACCGAGAGGGAGACTGAGAGCGGGAGAGAGCGGGAGAGAGAGAGAGAGAGACATGTGTCAAATCGCTGTTTGTGGAGCATTTAAAAACATATTTTCTTGTAATTTGGTAAACTAATTGTTGCCGTTTGTTTTGACAATAAGGCATTTGTAGCTTTTCAGCGCTGCTAAACTGACGATTTGATTGACTTGAGCTGACATCTCCGCCCAGCTCATTTCCACTTTTCCCTGTTTGTCGTTGTTGTTGTTGCTTGGGGTTTTCCGGTTTTCCATTGGCATGCTGCATTGCATTAGATCTTGCATTATGTATGTTCGACATCGACATGTAATTGATATATATTGACTGGCGCACTAACTCCGGCCTGTCCAAACAGATGTTCCATTTGTTGTTTTGTTTACTTTGCATTGTTTTACAACTAATGTTGATCACTGCAGTTTGCCATTTGGAGTGCAATTAGCAGTGCATCAAGTGTTGAATTTGATTAGTTCAGAGAGATTTTGAAAATACATTAAATATCAACAGATATTAAAACGTGTATTTTGAGCTTTAGACATTGGAGCAGTCCACTTGAGAATTTCTATATATGAGCATATAATTTCTTACAATTTCACGCATTTTAGCCCCGGCGGTAATCATTCAAAAATTCTATAGAAAATGCATAAAACTCAAGCATGGTTTGTATACACAAATTTGTTTGCTGGTAATTAACAAAATTTAGGGGGAACAAAATCATTAATTCCAACAATATAAAATCAGAGTTTATTTCCAACAATAATACAAACAACCAAGCCCTAACCATGCCCCAAAACTTCCATCTCCTTGTCGTCTCCAGTTTTCAACTCCATAGATACATATATCAAAAGCCTTATAAGTGAGCTGAGTACATTTCAATGTGGCCTGCTGCTGTTTGTATCTGTATCTTTATCTGTATTTGTATCTGCAACTCTAGTTGACCGGGTGCTGATTGTGTGTGTGTGTGTGTGAGTGTGTGTGTGTGTTTTTTCTGGGAAAAAACTGTCGACGCAACGTCTACGGTGTGCAGCAGGTCCATAAAACTCAGGGAAGCGCATAACTGCAATGATCATTAAAATGCTGCAGAACGATTTGCAGTTTATGGCCACAAGTTTTAATTATAATGTGATCTATGTATACATATATATTATGGTGCTAAATGGGCATCAGGCCAATTGCAAGAAAGTTTTTTTAATAAGATATTATAAATTGAATATTCAATTTGCCATTCTTTATAGTTATACCTGTGAACATGTTAATTTTCTTTAACTTTTCATGTAGCTTGTATGTTTCTCTAATGTGAAATATTATATATATTATGCTAGTAAATGGTGATTAGGTTAATTGATATTATTTGAAATATGAATTTATAAACTACACATAATTATGTGAATATTCAATTTGTCATTCTTAATATTTATATACATTATAAACATGTTAATATTCTTTTACTTTTCTTTCTTGTTTCTCAATTGAAAAGTTGCCAGTTGATAGTTTATGAAATAAGATATTATAGATATAAAGATTGTGATATACAATCGCCATTCTTAATATTTATATACATTATAAACATGTCAATTTTGTTTTGCTTTTCATTTATCTTGTATGTTTTTCTAATGGGATCTATGTATATATTATGCTGATCAGGCCAATTGAAAGAGTTGCAAATTGTAAGTTTTTCAAATATGAAAATAATAATTGAATATTATATTTGCCATTCCCAATATTTATACATTATAAACACATTAATTTTTTTTTGCTTGTATATCTCTCTAATGATCTTCCTCTGCGTTAGTTTTTCTTTCCCCGTTTAGAAGTCAAAGCCTCTAATTACAATATTTACCTTACAACACTTGGATCTCTCGCTGATTTGGCTTCCACACTTGCGGCTTGAAAAGTGCCCTTGACACTTGACATCTCCAGCTGGTCTGCTGCCTATGCTTTTACCTTCTGAGTTCAATTACGAGCTCTGAGCTCTTCCTGTTTGCTTAACTGATTTCTGTGTTCCACTTCCACTTACAAGGGGTCACAACACACATTTCCTACCATGAAAAGTTACGGCCACAATTTTGTCAACGATCATGGTAGCCACAACTTAATCATCCTCATCATTATCACTAACATTGCTGCATGAATTTTCTCAAAATGGCCGACAGTTGTAACTGCCACAAACTACCCTGGGACCCTGGGAGCGGAGTCATTTGTCGCTGCTGTAAGTTGCCCGCATAGATAAATATTGGGTTTTTCAATTAGCACCCCCGAAAAGTTGCACCTTCTCGCTCTAGCTAGCTCTCTCTCTCTCTCTCTCTCTCTCTCCTTCTCTCGCTTTCATCTCTCTCTGCTGCAAAGTTACCCTCGCCTGCTTTTTGCTTAGACCTTGTGTCGCTGCCACTTTTTGTGTGCCCCATCTGTTTGTGCAAAGGATCAGGGCTGTGTTTGCGTATGGGCGCGTTAATTGCCCATAGTGGCAAACGTTTAAAGCCGCCACAAATCCCCGCCCCAAAACTGAAATGTCGAGAGCAACTTTTCACCTATGCGCCTCAAAAGTCGTGTTCGGTTTGTGTGCTAAAAAGATAAACGTGCAACATGGACTCTGAGCTCTCGGCTCTTGTTGAGTTGTTATTCATGTTGTAAAGTTAATTATAAATTAAATATTGATTCTGTGGCGTGTGCTCGGGCTATGTTCTCAGCGACAGACTCCGCCAGTTGCCGCTGCCGCTCATCAAATCTTCCACGCCTGTTGGCCAAGTTAAGTACATATACATATATACAAATGTATCTTTGTTGCATTGCATTCGCATGGGGCATTCCCAGGCAGTATGAAATTGATTGGTCACATATGATTTATTAATATTTGCTTTTCATTACGCATACGCAGTGTTGCACGCAGTCGGAGTCGGAGTCGGAGGAGCAGCAGCAGCAACAGCAACTGCAGCAGCTGTTTTAATTGGTTTAAAATTTCCATGCACGCGTTTTCCAATTGTCGACTGTGCAATTTGCCTGCAGTGGTTTGAGGTTTAATGGGCCCCAGCTGTGATCTATACGGATTGCTTTCGCATCGCATCAAATTGCAAACATGACTTTTATGAATCTTAAGTCTAGATTGTACGATATATATATATATTAATGAGCATATATGATTTGTTATGGCAAGCATATAGTATTATTCTGGTTATATTTTCTAATAGACAAGCTCTACTTTTGCTAGATTGCTTGCCAGCTGTTCTTTAAAATATAAATATCTTAGAAATATGATTTTTTTTTTTACAATACAATAGCTGCTCAGTTTGTGTACTGTCTATCAGCATGATTAGTTTTATTTATAATCAATTTTTTTTTTATTTTTAGTATTTTTACTTTTCATAAGAAAACTTTAAGCTCGAGTGAAATCGAAAAGTAGCTCAACTTTATTTTTGTTTAAATATTTTTATTATTTTTAAACTGGAATCTGCGGAGTACTTCAAACCTGTGCATGCTAAGCGCTGTCGTTTAGCTTTAAAGAATATTCAAAATAACAAAAATACCAAATAAATACTAAAACAAATATTTCGATTATTAGCTCTTCAAGTTACTTTAATGTATCGAATTGAATGCCAGCCACAAGCAAACTCACCTCAGAATGTAGTAGCGACGGCAAAACGGAACAGGACGCATACATGAATGAAATGTATCTGTGTGACGACAGGTAAGCCAGCCAGCCAGGCAGATGGATAGGTGGATAGGTGTATAGGTGGACGGTGCAGAGAGATAGCAGCAAGTAATTTATGTGCGGCCTGTGCTGGCGGCCATAAACGAAACGAGCGGGAGCGAACTAGGCAATGGCAATGGCAGCGTTAGCCAGCACTGGCGATCGACTGGTCAAAACAAAGACAACAACAATAATAACAGCAACAGCAGCAACAGCAACAACAACAACAGTAGCTGAAGTAACCACTGGCTATGTGGCCTCTGCTGCGACTCAGACTGCGCGGCCCGAAACTCGTTGAATGTTTGCCTGATGCCAATTGTTGTAGCTGCTGCCGCAGTCGCTGCTCGCTGCTCGCTGCTAACGTCGGCAGCGCAGTCGAGGTGGTTATTTTCATAAATGCTCTAAGCAGCAGCAAGCAGTGAGCGCTGCTCTTCTGCATTTGTGTCTGTCAGCGTCGGCGTCGGCGTCGGCAGCGCTGTTGCGCTCTTTTTTGGCCGCACAGTGGGCGGAGCCAACCAAAACAATTTTTGGCGAACTTTGGCGCTCATTTAAATGCTAAAACTTGTTTCGCTGTTGCTGCTGTTGTTGTTCTTGTTGTTGTTGTTGCTGCTGCTGTTGTAGCGGCACGCCCCAGTTAGATACATAAATATTTATGCACGATAGATACTTTTGCTAAGGTTTAGCCAAGGTGTGAACTGCGCCTGAGTGAGAGACAGAGAGAGAGAGAGAGAGCGAGCGCGCGCGCGTCTGCGAGAGCGAGAGGGCGTGCGCGTATTAGCTGTGTGTGCGAGCGAGTTAGCAAGCTGTAATGCCGCAAAAGGTGCAAAATGTATTTATTTTTTTCTTGTGGCTTGCTAGAGATTATGAAAAAGTTTGCCAAACGAGCCACAAAAATGCAAATCGAAAATGGCTACGCTCTCTTCTTTGTTTTTTTCGGATATGTAATTCTTTATTTTGTTGTTGATTAAATTTTATTTATTTATTTTACTTGCTTGATTTTGAATTTTTTACATGCCGAAAAGCTGCTCAGGTCTGTCTACAGTCTCTCTCTCTCTCTCTTTGTGTTTATTATCGTTTTGCATAATTTCGCTAATTTTGCTGTTTATTTGCACGCAACGCACAATTGATCTCTACAGCCCCCTTTTAACCCCCCTTTACACCCCCCTCCCCTACGCCCCTGACCACCCACCCACCCCTTTGTGGACGCAATCATTTATTGGCTTTGTGTTTGTGTCAATAATCGTTTATTTTTACGTATATATATCTATTTTTTTTCACATTTCACGATTGTGCTAATTTATTTTATTGTATTTGAATGTGTGTGTGCGTATTTGTTGTTGTTTTTGTATCTGTTGTTGTAATTGCTTTGATTTCGGCTGCTTTGCTAAAATTTATTTGAAATTTTAATTGTGCAAATATTATGCTTTGGATTATGCGATTTATTTGTTATTAAACGGAAGTCATGAAAATGAAAATTCAAATTGTAATTGTAATTTGGCCAATGTTGTTTTGGCGCTTCGTTTCGTTTTTTTTCGCTCTTTTTGTTTTGCGCTATTATTGTTATTTATTTGAAATGTATCCGCCGGATCAATTTATAGCCCATACATATGCACAAATGTATCTATGTTCATTGGCGAGTGAAATACGCCTAGTGTATGCTTTTTATATTTTTAATGAAGCTTGAAACATTTCCATTTTGTTGATTGCCATTTATTGTTTGTTATTTCTATTGTTATTGCCCTCATTGTTGTTGTTGTTATTTTGTGGAAGATTTGTTCTAACATTTTATGGTGCATAGATTTGTAAAATTTCAATTAAATTGTCAGTGCATAATTGGAATCTGTGTGTGTGTGTGTGCGAGTGTGTGTGTGTGTAGGCTAATTAATATTAAAGAAAGCAAAACGTGAGAATTGATTGATTTGCTGGCTATATTGTAGTCTGATTTGTGGGAGATTTTTATTTTGTTATTATGTGAAAATTAGAGCTGTGAAATTTGAAAATTTATGTGGATTTGGGAATAATAGATGAATATGATTATGGAGGAATACACAAAAATTAAATACAATGAAACGAACTTTAAGAGTTTAAAGTTATTACAACAAGAACGAAAGTAAATAAAATATATACTCCTTAAAGATTCAGAAAATAGTGCCTAAGTAATAAATTCTTGTAAATTATGAAAACATTGCCGTTATGTGTAATGAAATATTAAATTTAAGGATATCAACGCAGTTCCTCAATAATACATTCCTCTTAATATTTATACAGAAACTCCATTCAACCACATTGTCAATACTCTCATATCTTACTCCACAAAATGAATATCACGTCAATACAATGAAATGACTTTAAAAAATTTGAGTTATTACAACATTATTACTTTAAGGATTTAGAAAATAGTCCCCAAATAATAAATTAATATAAATTGTACAAGGCCAAATGAAAACATGTAATAAAATATAAAATTTGAGGATATTATCGCAGTTCCTCAATAATACATTCCTGTTAATATTTATACAGAAACTCCATTGAACCACATTGTCAATACTCTCATATCTTACTCCATTTCACAAATTGAATTCGTCGTCTGCTGCCTGCTTAGAGTAAACAGCATAAATCGATTA
The DNA here is from genome assembly GCA_035042425.1 of Drosophila flavopinicola. Classification (NCBI taxonomy): domain Eukaryota; kingdom Metazoa; phylum Arthropoda; class Insecta; order Diptera; family Drosophilidae; genus Drosophila; species Drosophila flavopinicola. The sequence continues at coordinate 12,820,736 of JAWNLL010000452.1, read as the reverse complement.
TTGATTACAGTAGGGTGTCGCATGTGAGCCTTTTAAAGTTGCAAACTGTTCAAATTGCATTTGCAGCGCATAAAACTAATTAAATGGAAGCACTTTGCGGGCAAACTGGCAGCCGCTGCTGCTGGAGAAGGAAACGTCAGATAGTCGCCATTATGAATGTGACAAGAGAGCAAGAGGAAGAGAGAGTGCAGGGGAAGAGGAAGAGGAAGCGAGGGGAGTGATGGCAAGAAAAACTCGAAATTCGGGCATAAGTGACAATTCAATAAGCCATGACGTGGCCCAATGTTTATTTAGCATATTGCGACGGCGAATGAGCGACGCTTGGCTGGCTGGGAAGTGTTGCCTGCCAGCCAGCCAGCCAGACTGCCACAGAGGGGCAGGAAGTGCGACGAGAGACAGAGACAGAGACAGGGACACAGATAGAGACAGAGATAGAGACACAGTCTGTGGTTAAACGGTGGTATGTTTGGGCAGACAATTTAACAGACTCTCGCGCCACTTTCGAAACGCTTTAACGCCGAGTTGCGGAGGCTGCTGCCACATAGTCAAAGTCTTCGTTGTCGTTGCTGTTGAAATGTTTATTTAGGACAAATTGTCAGCATATACCATATATATATGTCTGTGTGCAACAGCAGCAGCAGCAGCAGGAAATTGCCCATTGTACTTAGCTATAACCGCTCAGCTACCTTGTTAATATATCTATATATATTTTCAGCTAAAAACGCTTACCAATTAATATGCTCTATTTTGGGTTCAGGGTTCAGCATCATTGATATATAACTTCATGGGCATCTTTTGTTAAATTGACTGCGAAATCTCTGTTGACATGTGTGCGTTGTGCGCCCACACTTTTATCCACTATAGCCTCTCCTTGGATGCATCTTTTTTTTGTTCATCCGCTTTTTGTGCGTCTCTTCTTTTTTGTTGTTTTCTTAGCCGCGCGCCATTGAAGACACATTTTCCCAGCTGCAACGGCGTTTGCAATGAATTTTTGTATCTTTTCTCGTTGGTTATCATCGTTGTTGTTGTTTGTGTGTTTTTATTGCTTATCAGCTTAAATTGGGGCATAATTAATTAGGCATCTGACAGAGACGTGTTTTTTAGCTAATTGTGTATCAAGTCGGACAGATATTTGTGTATGTCAATTAGACTATTGGCATATATCTCACGGTAATATTAATTGATATATTTATACTCTCTCTTAAGAAAATAGTATATTCACTTTGTGCTGAAGTGTGTAATGCATAGAAGAAAGCGTCGGACACTTCCAGTATGCTTAGAATGACAAAACAAATTGATATGGCCATGTCTGTCTGTCTGTCTGTTTGATTGTATGGATACTAGTCCCTCAGTTTTTGAGCTATCGCGATGAAACTTTGCACTGAGACTTTTTATTTAAAGGGACATAACATTAATCGCAACCGGCCGGATCGGACCACTATATCTTATAACTACCATACAACTGGAAGTCGGTTTTGGCCATATATCTCACATTTTGTAAGTTATCCGCCTTCAATTCCCATGTACACTTGAGCATCCTTATAACTCATCAATGCTTGAAATTGCAAAACGTAAGTTATCAAAAATGTTTAATATTTAAACGTAGAATGTAGAGGAAAAACCATGAACAAAATGACATGGAACTTCAAAATCGGTTCAGTCTTGGCAAAGTTATGACAGCTTAAAGTCTTCAAATGTTATTTCTATTTTTTATACCCTGAACCCATTAAAAATGGGTAAAAAGGGTATTATGGTTTTGTGCAAAAGTATGTAACAGGCATAAGGAAGCATCTCCGACCATATAAAGTATATATATTCTTGATCAGTATCAACAGTCGAGTCGATTTAGCCATGTCCGTCTGTCTGTCTGTCCGTCCGTCCGTCCGTCCGTCCGTCCGTCCGTCCGTCTGTCTGTATGAACACGCGGATATCAGAGACTACAAGAGCTAGAGACTTCATATTTGGAATATAAGTTCTCGTAATGCCGGGACAGATCAAGTTTATTAAAATTTATCGATAACTCGTCCCGTTCAAAAGTTATCGATAAATTTCGATTTCAGACCAGCGTTTTTGGGCTATAACTTACAAGTTATAAGAGCTAGAGAGCCCCTAATTTGGCATGTATAATCTCGAATAGCATACACATGTAACAAATTTTTCACTTTTTGGATACCACCCCCAATCCCCCCAAAAATTCAAAAAACTCATTTTTGAAGGTATGACCTTGCAATTTGGTTTGGTCACACATTTTATAGCCAATGTTATGTCTTACAAATTTCAAAAAGATCGGACAATAAACACAGAAGTTATTTAAGATTTAACTTTCCATTGTGTGGGGCTCAGTGAAAAAGCAAGATAACTGCTTAAACCGTTTTCACAGCTTGCAGTAATGTGTGGTGTGTTTGTTTGTATACACACTATTAGGCAAGTATGAATGGATGTCAGAACTGGGTTCAGGGTATCTCCTAGTCGGGCAGTCACGACTAGAGCACTCTTACTTGTTGTTATTTATGCTCATGAAGAAAATAATTTATTCAGTAATCTATAAAAGTTACCTCCATGAAAAACAAATATGAGCTAGGGAAATCTATCTCGAAAAGAGTATGAAATCTTCGGCACGCCAAAGATAATTCTTTCCCACTTGCTTTTTCTAAAAAACATCAGGGTTTTTATTATAATTACTTGAGAAATAAAAACTGTAATTACATTGAAACATATTAAATTATTTAAAGAAATGTTTAAAGAAAAATCAAATCAAATTTAACCCACGAATTCACATCCGAACAGATGCTTTTGCTCTCATGGCAACTGCCTTTATCATACAGAGCGAAAGTCTCAGACGCAGCAGCCACTTATATCAACCTGTGCACCCCCATCTAGTCTAGCCCCCTCTAACACCTACACACACCTACACACACACACACACACACACACACACACACACACCTAACATTGAGTATGTGGAAAATGCTGCTACTCGCAGTTTCTTAAAGAGGCAGCGTCTTGTTGTCATCATCATTCTAGAAGTCTTCGTCGTCGTCGTCGTCGTTGGCTGCAGTTGTTTTCACAATGTAAATATTTAAATATTTTCAAGACAAACATTTGACTGTTGTCTCTGAAAATATGTTGATAAAATATTTGCTCAGTAAACTGGTTAAAAATTACAACAATTTCTGCTCGCTGCAGAACTGCTCTGGTGTCTTGTGTCTTCTGTCTGTCTCGTTGCTTAGTTTGACTTTGGCAGTTGTTTTATTAATTTTTCTCAACACTTTTCACTTTTCACTTTTCACGCAAGGCGTGGAAAAACAACGGACAGCCTACAACGGGTCAGGCCAAGTATTTCTTTTTCTTCTTCTCTTTTTTGAGTTATATCCATTTGCATCTGGTGGTTGCCTCTTGCATAAATATGCAGTAGACGCGTGTGTTTGTTGTTGTTACAATTATTGCCGCCGCTGATGTTGTAGTTATTATTATTGTTGTTGCTGTTGTTGCTGTTGTTGTTGTTGTTGTTGCTGTTATTATTGCTGCGGCTCGTGCAGACAGCGCGGCACCAAGTGTTTCACATCCCATGCGGCTATGTGCGCAAAAAAACTAAGAAAACACAAATCTGAATAGAAAACGGGAATAGAATTGAGGCACATTCCAGTCATTGGCAAAAAATACAAAAAATAATAATAATAGACAGTCCACTTCCTACTTCAGTATGGATTACTTTTGTCTGCTCTATTTGCTTTATGGGTTTCTTGGTCAAAAGTGGCACAGCAGCTGATCCTCAATCCACATTTGAAATCAGCTCCATGTTCCATGACTCAAGCAGCATTTCCGACCAAAAACTCACGCAACACATTCCAATTGCCTTTTTGGCTGACATTAATTATAGCGCAAACGATCGATTAGAAGCATTTTAAAATTCATTAATGAATTGTTTCTCAAACAGGCAGCACTAACAACGATAACAACAACAACAACATGAACACCAACAACTACATATGTACATAAATAAGCAGCTACATGCGCGCCCCAATGTCTATATGGAGAGGCAGGTTGGCAGGCAACAGTGGCTGGCAAAAGTTGATGCACAGCTAAGTTAGGTATACATAAGTAAAGAACTGCATAAAGACGGCTTTGAGGTGAGTGCAGCTTTGTGTGAATTTTTAAATAAATGGGGGCTGATATTTAAAGAAACAGTGGCTAGCAAAAGTTGATGCACAGGAAAGTGGGTTAAAAGGAAGTAAAGAACTGAATAAAGGCAGTTTTGAGTCAATTGTAGTTTTGGGTGAATTGATTATAAAATTTGTCTGATACTTAAAGAAACATATACTTCTTAAGCAGCTTGTCTTCATTCCCAAAAAGCTTCAAACATGTTACTACATTTACTTTAATCTGATGGAAATTATTGGGTGACCATTAGTCTTTCTTCATTCTTTGTGGACACCTGAATATGATTTTAAGTATATGCCATTTTTCTAAATTTTTTCTTATGTTTCTTTCTCACATACTATATCATCTTCTTATAAGACTAGATCGGAGTGTTAGCATTGTTTTAGCATCCACTGTATGTATCGTAAGCAAATCATCCAAAGAAATTATTGGGTGAACATTTTTTCGTCATTCATTGTGGGCACCTGAATATTATCTTAAGCATATATATTATTTCTCTCAATTCTTTCTTATATTTCTTCCTCACATATTATCAAGTTCTTATAGTACTACTTGAACAGAGTGTTAGCATTGTTTTAGCACCCACTATATGCCTGTTAGCGCTCGCCCCATAACGAATTGAGGAAAAAACTGACTGAAAAATGACGAGCTGACGATTTGTTTGGTATTTTGATATCGACAACAAATTTTCAGCCATCATCCATCGATAACACCCACGCCCACGCCCATGCCCCAGGCTGGCGTCTATGCCGTCCGACCTTCCACCTCGCGCTCCACCATGCTCCAATGCCCAACAAAAAAAACTTATTATGCACAAATAAATAGCAGTGGGGAAGAGAAAAAAAACGATGCTCAAGACCGATAAAAATGTAGAAATGCTGTTGCTTTAGGTTTTTCAGTTGATTTATACGACGAGCGGAAATCGTAGACTTTTCGACGCTCAGCATGAGTGCAGCAGACATTGAGGAGGCCAGAGATACAGATACAGCCAGAGATACAGATACAGCCAGAGATACAGATACAAATACAGCTAGTACGTTATGGCATGTTTTGTATCTGCCAGATACTTTCGACTACAAATTGGGCAAAGCGCCTGAAATGTGTGTTTGCAAACAAATTAATATCCATCGATCTGAAAACTGAAAACAGACAGTGTTGCCAGATAGTAGCTATGATCTATGATCGGATCGGATCAGTTTAGTTTAGCAGCGAAATCGCAGATTTTGCCTGCTGGCTTTATACTATTTTCATTTTTTTTTTATAATTTAGGTTACATAAACAAAGCAATAAATATTGGCCTGTTCCCAATGCCAATTAGGTGGTTTCTTATTATTTTTTTTTTTTGTTTTCGAGGGCTGACCGATGAGTTTTGAGTGCTGCAGCAGCAGCAGACATTCTAACGCCAAAGTGATTGTGTGTGCGTTCTTTTTTGTTTGCACTGGAAGCTGTCGTAACCATAAATTAGCACCTCCTTTGGGTTGGGGGCATAGCTGCCATATGGCTTATATATGTGTTTGTAAACTGCAGAATGCAGCCGAAAGATTTATCTGCCAATCCATTTACAAATGAGTCGCTCAGGCGCAGTTCAGTTTATTTATTGTGCGGCTGCTGTTGTTCTTGCAATTCCAATTATTATATTTACAATGAAAACTATTTTCACTGTTGTTGGGGGCCCTTCCGTAAACAAGGCCTTGAGCAGCGGCAGCTAGATTGATGACTGCTTGCTGAGTGGTGCAACTGATGCCCACTGGATGTTGACCACATGCACCACTGCACCACAGTTCAGTGTTCAGCACTTGCACTCGGGCTAATTGAGGTTTTCAGCTGACCACCAACTGGGTAAGTTTTGCAAAGTATTTTCTTTTGCCACACAATAAATACAAATATTATCGAAATAAATGTAATCACACTCAAACTTCTCTAACTCGAACTTCCCTTCAATATCAATATTTTGAAAAATATTTATATTAAACAAGTAAGAGTGCTCTAGTCGGGAGTGCCCGACTACGAGATACCCTGAACCCAGTCCTTACAATCATTCATATTAATCTAAACACACACATGCTGCAGTACAAGCAGTACAAGCAGTGCAAGCGGTCTAAGCAGTTAGCTTGCTTTTCGCTGAGCCCCACATAATGGAAAGTTAAATCTTAAATAACTTCTGTGTTTATCGTCCGATCTTATTGAAATTTTTGGGGCAAACAATTGTCGATAATATGTGTGACCAAACCAAATTGCAAGGTCGTACCTTCAAAAATGCGTTTTTTAACTTTTGGGGGGTTTGGGGGGTGGTATCCAAAAAGTGAAAAATTTGTTCATGTGTATGCTATTCGAGATTATACATGTCAAATTAGGGGCCTCTAGCTCTTATAACTTGTAAGTTATATCCAAAAAACGATGGTCTGAAATCGAAATTTATCGATAACTTTTGAACGGGACGAGCTATCGATAAATTTTAATAAACTTGATCTGTCCCGGGATTAGGAGAACTTATGTTCCAAATATGAAGTCTCTAGCTCTTGTAGTCTCTGATATCTGTGTGTTCATACAGACAGACAGACGGACAGACGGACAGACGGACAGACGGACAGACGGTCAGACGGACAGACGGACAGACGGACAGACGGACAGACAGACGGACATGGCTAGATCGACTCGGCTGTTGATACTGATCAATAATATATATACTTTATATGGTCGGAGATGCTTCCTTATGCCTGTTACATACTTTTGCACAACTTCATTATACCCTTTTTACCCATTTTTAATGGGTTCAGGGTATAAAAAAAGCAAGTGGGGAAGGAAGAAGATTTTAAACTGTCATAACTTCGCCAATACTGAACCGATTTTTAAGCTCTGAACCAATTTGTTCATGATTTTTTCAATATTTGTATTCTACATATAAGTTTTTATAAATTTTTCAAGATTTAATTTTTTAACTTTTTTCTGAAAAAAATACGTACTCCCCCCTTACTGTTTTTGGAAAATTTTTTTCTTCAAAAAATAGAATCGATAAAATTTATTTTTAATAGATTGTGGGTGTCCTAATTGGTATAAAAATCCACTTGAAAACCGATTCTGGGGTAGTTCATTTTTGGCGCAAAATCAGGCGAAAATTAACAAAAATTTTAGCTTGTAAAATGAATTTTTTGCATTTGAAAACTTTCAACTGTCATAACTTCGCCGAAACTTAACCGATTTTTAAGCTACAGGGTTCATGGTTCATGGGATTTCCTCTACTTTTATTCTACAAGTGCACAAGGAAATTGACGGCGATAGCTTTAAAATCATGGGATATATGGCCAAAACCGACTTCCAGTTCTATGGCAGCTATAAGATATAGTGGTCCCATCTGGCCGATTCCAACCAAATTTCTGTCCCTTTGAATAATAAGTCTATGTACAAAGTTTCATCGCGATAGCTCAAAAGCTGAGGGACTAGTTTGCATACAGACAGACAGGCAGACAGACGGACACGGCCAGATCAATTTGTGGAGTTAACTTTTGAGGATCTCCGACGCTTCCTTCTTTGCAATACACACTTCAGCACAAAGTGAATGCTCACGCCCTTGCTGCGAGTCCAAGCAGCGACCTGGACTTGGAAGTGTGACCTCTGACATGTGTTTGGGATTAGCCTAGTGGCAACTGCGGCAGTCGGCGACGAGTGCTCAGCATGAGCTGGCGCTATATGGCTGGTTAGCCCAGTTCGTTGGTGTCTGTTTTATGGCCACGTGCAAGATGCGTTACCACCTCCGTGGGCGATAAATCTGCAGTGCGCCTGTGGCGCAATGAACTCACAACAGTCGCCGCCCCTCCTCCCTCCTCCCTCCTCTATCCATCCTGCAGCCAGGCGATTGCGGTTTGTTTAGTTTGCAGGCGACGATAAACACCTTGGCGCCAGTGTTGCTGCTCGGCGAGATTCAAGATTGGGGGCACACGTTTTTAAACAGTCATTTGGCGTTGCACTTATTGTAATGCAGTTTGACAATGCCAAAAGGCACTTGAGAGCAGCTCATTAGACGCCAAGTGCTGCACCTGTTGTTGTTGCTGGCCATCGATCACCTGCTTGGAGCAGCCACCTAATCCCAGCCAGACGCTGTCGATGATCTTGGCGACTATGTCGACTCGCTGGCGGGCGTCGTGGAGCGCGGGCTTCCGTTGAAAGCGCTTGAAATTACACACGATATGGCTGCAATTATGCATGCATTTATGTTACTGTTAATTGTTTAAACAATAGACGTTGTACGTGTGCTCTCCGCATGAGATCTTTGCCCAGCGGTCGGGGTAGTGACTTCCACTGTTGCCTCTGCTCTTACGAAATGCTGCGGAACATGCCTTCGTTTCGTTGAATGGCTTATTTTCATTCATACATTGAATAAACGGGTGTGAGTGCCACTGCGAGTGCTTCTATTCAATTCATTGAAAATATAACGTATACGCAATGTTAGCAAAACAAAATTCAAATGTGAGCTTTTATGCTCTGCAGATGCTAGAACTACTCTGGTTCAGCAACATTTTAAATATTCAATTCTGATTTTCACAGATATCCAAACAAAAGTCTATATACTACCTTCTCTACCTGTCTTAGATTTAAATGCATTTATTTATAAATCAAACAGTAGTCAATGTTTAATTGCCTTATCATAAATGAAAGCTCACATTTACTTAGCGCTAACCATTTCTATTATATTCAATTGATTTGCTCGAATTCCAGAAAAGTATGTAAATTAAAACATAATTACCCACAATTCTACAAAAATAGTGTGGAAAGCTTGCGTTTGATTTATGGCACTTCCATGGAAATAGTCGACAATTTGTCTGGCCGTACAGCAGAAACCGGCCAACGAGTTGGAAAGAAGTCGTTTCCGTGATTTACGCGCAACAAAATTCAAAAAAATAAACAATGGGCTTAGTAAGTACAGTGCACGCTCGATAACGTGAGCTAATTAAAAGTAAATCACGTTTTCGATTGCCAGAAAAGTATAAAGTGAATACATATTAACACACTTAAATTCACGTTTTATTTCTGCTTTGTATATTCATTTGTTTTATTAATTGAAATACAGTTTTCTCCCTTAGGCATCCTTAGGCTCACTATTAGGGGCATTTCCATGCTCAGAATTATTGAGCTTCTTGTAAATATGGAAACTTATTTTGTTCATGTTATAGAGCTTTCTCAGCTTGTTCACGTTTTAGAATAGTCTATGTTAAACAAAACTGGTTCATGTTAGCGAGCGTGTACTGTATTTGCAGGATGCGTGTGTGTGTTATTGTTGTTTTCTTTCTTGTTTAACGATATCTTGAGTTGGAGATGCTTGTGTGAATGCTGTGAATTTTTGATTATTTGACTTGGGCCTGACGGCGGCCTGGCACTTTGATAGTGCTGAATTTGCTGATTCTATTTGTGATACTGGGTACTGGGTACTGGATTCAGTTCGTATTGCCCCATTCGGGGCTATTTATTTGCTTATGTCGCGCCAAACGGGTTGGCAACTTCGCCCGAGTCGGCAGCATCAAATGGCCAAAAACTGTTGGCTGACGCATAAACATTTTGTCCTCTGACAAGCTAATACCAAATGGTGAATGGTGAATGGTGAATGTGACATCAAAGCCCCACACACAGCTGATAAGCAAAATAAACTGCACATCAGATTGCAATAATCAAATAATGGCTGGCGATATAGCTTCATTCGATCATTGGCGATGACTTTCCAAGGGGACGACAACGACGATGTCTTTTAATCGCCAATTGAGCGCCATCTGCTGGCGTCAATGGGCAAACTGCGCCTGCTGCACTGCATCGCATCCTCCGTTAATGCCCAGACCCAGATCAAAGCATTTCAAGCGCAACAGTCAATCAAAAATTGACGTTGTTGTTGTTGCTGTTGTTGCACATTTGCTTCGCCGGCTGCGCGTAATTTTTGCATTTGCCTCATTGCTTTTGTTGTTGCCGTGCCACGTCAGTCAGCCTAGGCCAATAAATTGCCTGCTCCCGGATCTCTTCGCTGCTGGCCCCGCCCCCCGCCCCCTTTCCGCCGCCGCCTCTGTCGAGGCAACTAATTTACTCAAATGTCGACGCCTGGCGCTGATTTTTTCACATTTTTGCTTTTCATTTTGCAGCGTTTCGTTTTATTTTTTTCGTCTTGTTGTTGGCATAAATCGATCATAAATTTAATTTGAAAATTGCCGAGTTTAGTTTGGCTATGGGCGAAGGCAACTCCAAAGCCATTTTGCGTATTTATAACTCAATAAAACTTCAAAAGTGTTCGAAAACATTCGCTCTCAAAGTTTGTTTAATGCCATAAAACTGCAGTTGTTGTTATTGTTGTTGCTGCTGCTGCTATTGTTGTTGCTGTTGTTCAACATCGTAGGCACTAAAACTCGGCCATTTATGGACTCTATAACTGGCAAAGGGAAGCGGAAGTTTACTGTATGGGGCATATCAAGTATTATTTGCTGCCCTTGTTGTTCTTGTTCTTCTTCTTCAATGATCGCTACAATGTGGTAAGCTGGATTTTTAGTCTAGACTCTTTTTGGGGGCGGCTTTGATCTTGAAAGCATAGAGTTTCAAATAGCAGAGCTAAGAAACAATGCTCTCCATAGTTAGACAACTTTGGAATTCTATTATGGCCCATTATAATTTTATAATATTTATACTCTTTTCGAAGAAAATGTATATTTAGTTTGTGCTGAAGCTTGTAACGCATAGAAGGAAGCGTCGGAGACCCCCAAAAGTTACTGCCAGTATGCTTAGAATGACAAAACAAATAGATTTAGCCATGTCTGTCTGTCTGTCTGTTTGTATGTATGCAAACTAGTCCCTCAGTTTTTGAGCTATCGTGATCGAACTTTGCACAGAGAATTATTATTTAATGAGACAGCACATTGGTCGGAACCGGCCGGATCGGACCACTATAGCTTATAGCTGCCATACAACTCAAAGTCGGTTTTGGCCGGTTTTGGTCGGCACGCCGTAGATAATCCTTTCCCACTTGTTTAACATTTAGTTAGTCAGATTATTTCAATCATAAATATACAATTATTTGTGGTTTATAGCAGATGCAATATCAATCTTATAAAGAGTCTTAGAGCCAACAAGATCTGTCTCTTTATAATATTCCTAATTAGTAAGTCTATAGCTGCATTAAATAGTTAAACTAAATATACTTAAACAATATATAAAGCAATATGTACAAATGTACTTTAGAGCCACAGCGTTCTCTATTATAGCCAGGTTAATTGCAACGACAGCTGCCAAAACAACAGCAAAACCGCGCAAGAACAGCAACAACAACAGCAACAACAAGAACAACAAAAGTAGCAACAACGATGACAGCAGTAACAAGAACAACAAGAAGGACAACAATATTATTCGCTTGTGTTGTCATCGTCGTCAGGCGATGGCCGTAGAATTTATTGTTATAACGGCGCAATGATAACAGGTCATCAACACAACCGGCCAGGTAAATAAATATCTATATACATATTGAGTGAGAGAGCAAGCGAGAGGCACAGAGAGCCAGTGGAGCGTAAGAGCGAGAGAAAAGCGCGAAAAATAAGCAGCGTTAATTACAAAGGAGCTGCTCAGCGGGAGAAGCAAACAAATTCATGGATATCCTTCTGCAGCTGTTGGCCAAATGATAAAAGGGGGGCAAAAGGAGGGGGGGGTTGGCTGGTTGCAGCGCCAGCTAATACTTGCATTTAATTAGGCTTGCAATAATATTTATGTAAATCGGGCCTGGCTCCAGGACGACAGCACACAGATAGCAGACCACAGCTGTCAATATTTATGCTTGCTCGTTTTTGGGCAGCCCAATGATTTGATTACAGCTACAGTATACGCATATATGTATATTGTTGTCCTGCGAACTGTGTCCTGTGTCCTGCATCTGCATCTGCTTATGTGTATGCGTATGCGTGTGTGTCCTTATCGCTAAGCAAACAGTGCCGCATCGCTTTGTTTTTCTTGGCCTCCGCTCGTGGACCACCCGCGCAATCTGCGTCCGCTGCTCTCAACGGCTGCTCTGGCCACATTTTTCACTTCTCAAGCGATTCTTTTTTTCTCTCCCCCTTTTTTTGTTTTCGCATTTAATTTTGTTGCTTTTAACACCGAATGGACTCATGCCCGGGCGAGACTTTGTCAACGCAGCAGTCGCAGTGGCCCAAAATTTGTAATTGCTCCGAATCTGCTGAATTTGCATACCAAGTGATAAAGACAGAGGCAGAAAGAGAGAGAGAGCGAGAGCGAGAGAGATAGAGAGTCTCTCAGCTACGAGATCAGAGGTCTGATGGCCATTAAGAGTAGGTCGCAAACGCTTTAACACTATAGAACATAAAACTTGCTTGAGTATCACGATCCGAGTGCTTAAAGCTTAAACTCACAGAACTCTGCCAAAACTTGAAGCAAATTTTAAGCTCGATGCTAATTTGTTCCTGTCAATTTATTCTAGATTTAAGTTTAATCCAATTAGAAAATGTATAATGCATTTAAGTTTTGTTCACTTATGAAAATTTACTTTTTTTAAAGAAAACTCTACTGATTTTTGAAAATTATTATTATTTTTATTTATTCAAATCTAAAGTTACTTTCCATTTAAGTTTTATTCCCTTTTGAAAATTTACTCATTTGACTTTGTTTGTTCATGGCGCTTCCTATAAATTCATTCTACATTTAAGTTGTATCCAATCAAAGTTTATTCAGCATTTCCACTTTTTCCAAATAAAATTTTACTGAAATTATTTTTATTTTTTAAATTTACTGAGGCAATTTTGATTATGGTTTGTCATCCATATTAATAATTTTTGGCAAAAGAAACTGCTTTATTTATATATTATTTTTACAAATAAGTTTAAGTTGCATATCATGTATATTTTATTTATTTATTTTTTTCTTGCACAGTGTAGTTGGTATTGAGCTCAGTTTCAGGCCTAAGTCCAGCCCCACTAGCTTTGGCACACTTTTGGATCGCACTTGAGCGCTCATTTGTGTGCTGACTGTGCCCACCCAGAAAGGCAGTTGGGCATGGACTCAAAATGTGTACGCCATTGAAGACAATGGCCCAAATGGCCCTTAGCCGAGCTCGTGCTTCAGCTTCAGCTGGAGCTGGACACCTGAGCATAGTTTAGCCCACATCAATGATAGTCGTTGTCGTCTGTGTAGCGCTATCTCAATGCCGCTATGGCGCCAGGCGGGTTTCTCAAGTGACAATGGATGCGAACATGACAGCCGCACAATGGAGGCGCAGACACCAGACACTAGAGGCCGTGACAACAATCTACGCGTTTTGCTCAACAGCAACAGCAACAGCAACATCATCATCATCATCAGTGGCGATATTGACAGGCAGCAGCCATAAGATATTATTTGCCAGTTAATCAGTTGGGTAACTGGTTCCTCGCTATTCGGCTAATAAGCTGGCCCAGACCATTTTTTGTATTTTATAGTTTGTGCAGCCATCATTAGCGTTACGCATTTCGAATTCCACTTTTGTGTTTTACTTTCTACCAATTAAGTGCAATTGTTTGGCAATTAGGGGCGTGGCAATGCTAGCGCCTCAATTTGGGGGAATTTTTGTCAGTTATTTTAACTAAAGATTTATAATTTACTGCTTATTGTTTGGCCAAGTGAAAGCTAAGTATTTATTAGTAAATGGTTTATGGTTTTCTTGCAGCTTTCATTGTTTGTTTTGGAACAGCATTTAAGAGCTATTGGTTCTATTCGATCTAAAAATATGAATCAAATTGGTGATATTACTTAAAATAGGCGTTCCATAGATGTAAATAGAATAAGGCTAGCTAATGTAGGTTTTATTGGGAACTTCTTTTAAAATGAGTTGAAAAATTTAAGAAAAATTTTCTATGAGGAACTTTCAAATGTATCTTGTAAAACATAAGTTTAACAGTTCAATCAATGCTCTAACCAATCGAATTAACCTATGAGCTATAAAAAGACTGAAGTGTCTCAATCATGGAATCAGGTTTATTTTCTCTACTACAAATACTATATATAAATTTAGCTGAATGAGCTGTGACTCAGAGATTGTCGTCTATTGCAATCCAATGCGAATTGGACTTTAAGCCAGCATTCATCATTAGTAGCCTGAAAAGATCACGTGCAATCTGATCAAGTGCAGTTGATCTGATATTCCACTGTCATATTTCAGCGTCTACTTCCCAGCTCCTGACTCATTCATTCAGTTCAGGCAAAAGCTTCTTCTTTCCGTCTTTACTGATGGCTGATGGTCATTTAATATCGCCTGATATTATTTATCAGTAGTTAGGCATCGGAATTTGCGTATGATATTCGATTTCCGCTGAAAAGTCTGTTTTGCAAGTATTTGCCATGTGGAAGTGCAGTTTTTTTTGTATTCTGGCGTAGATGGAAATAAAAGTCGGCATTAATTGTGTTTTTGATATTTTAACATAATTTTTTTAATACACTTTTTGCTCATATATTATTAGATATATGTATATATTATATGCTAATTTGATAATAGTTTTTATAATTATTTATAATTTATTATTGCTTACGTAGGCTAGGCTAGTTAATTATAGGTAATATTACTAAGCGATTCACTATCATAATATGATGTTAATTAGTTTTTCATTTTTCGTTTTTCATTCGAAAAAGTCGCTACAGGAAAATGACGAAAACTGTTCGCGTAGCCCAAAAACTCATCACAAATTGCATACCAGACATAACTACGTCCTAAAGTGATAACAATTATTAATAAGTAGTTAATTGTAGTTAATAATTATGCGGTATCTAATGCTATTAGATGTATAAATCTAACAACTAAATACGCGCCAACGCGTCGTATACGCAATTTTGCCAAAAAAACATTTGCAGAATGTGAAACAGAAAACAATTTGCGAAAACATAAATAATAAGATACATTGACATTGACATTGACATTGAGATACTTTCTGCTGCTGCTGCTGTGAGTCATGCTTGGAAATATATTTACAGGAATATACAAGAGAGCACAGCGGCCACGCCCACAAGACGAGATCGTGGGGCGTCGGCGATCTAAACGCCATACTTGATGCCATACTCCTGATAGTGACCCACATGCGGCCGATAGTGACTGAGATTGCTCAGCTGACCCAGATTGCCCAGATTCCCGCTCAGGTGCGACACATGGTGATGATGATGATGATGACTATTGATCACCGCTGCCGCTGCAGCAGCGGAGGCGGCAGCAACGCTAGCCGATGCCGGCGGACTGGCCGATTGTATGCTGCCGGTGGGACTGCCCGTGTCCAGCTGGCAGGATTGGTTCTGCTCGAAGATCATGTCGCGGAAGCCCAGCGCCGAGCTGGGACTGCTGGTCAGCACCACGTTGTTGTGGTTGTGATTGTTGTTGTGCATGCTGCTGTTGTTGTTGTTATTATTGTTGTTGTTGTTGCTGGGATGCGTGGGAGTGCCGCTTTGACCAGCAGAACCAACGCCCCCGCCCCCGCCACCACCTCCATTCGTAATGGGCTCCGATGGCGGCGTCTCCGGCGTATACCAGCCACCATGCGCCGGTCCATGCGGCGTTGAGATCGTTGTGGGTGAGGCGCCCGAGGATTGCACACCGCCGCTGCCGTTGCCCGGGGTGAGGGGATGCGAGACGTGCGCCACATGACGCAACTGCTGGGCATGATGTGCGGCGGCCGCGTGATGCACATGATGCATCTGACTGCTGGCCACCGTCAGATTGTCGTCGTTCAAGTGATACGGATAGGCGCTGTGATGGATGCGCGGATTGTAGACATTCATCAGGGAGTCGACGGTGAAGCCGGCATGCTCCACGCCGCCGGTCAAGTGATTCATCTGCGCCAGGCTGTCGTGGCAGGAGTTGAGCATGGCCGCATGCGACACATCCTTGCCGCTGAGACAGCCCAGATCCATGAGCGGCTCCTTCTTGAAGTGGGCCGCATGCGCCGCCATGTGCTTGGCCTCCAGTATGCCGTTGGTCATCAGCTTGAGCGGCTTCATCTCGGCGAGCTTCTCGTTCATCATGGCCTGCCGCTTGATCGCCTCCTCCTTCTCCCGCATCACGTCCTTCTTCTTGAAGCGACGACGCCGCCGCAGAAACGACCCATTGTCGAACATGTTGTACGAGTCCGGATCCAGCGTCCAATACGAGCCCTTGCCCGGCTTCTTATCGTCCCGCGCCACCTTCACGAAGCACTCGTTCAGGCTGAGATTGTGGCGTATGGAGTTCTGCCAGCCCTGCTTGTTGTCCCGATAATACGGGAATCTCTCCATAATATACTGATAGATGCCATTCAGGGTGACCTTCTTGTCCGACGCATTCTGTATGGCCATGGCAATCAATGCGATGTACGAGTACGGCGGCTTCACAATCTCCTTGTTCTGATGCGGTGCACCCAAGCCGTAAGCGCTCGCCGAATACGGATAACGCGAATACTGATCATACGCATAGTGGGCCGCTGCCGCCGCCGAGGCGCTGCTGGCGGCTGCCACCGCCGAGGCGGACGTATAGCCGGCGGCCGTTTGCGCATAGTGGCGGGAGAACGAGTTCTGATCACTGAACAGCGTATGCATGGTAACGGATCAGCAGCTAAAGCTAGACGGCTTGTAACGAAATTGCGGACGGAGCCGCCACTGGACAAAGTCAGGCACAAGAACTTTTGGCTTTCTTTTTTTTCCACACACTTCACAGAGGTTTTTCTTTTCGTTTTTTTTTTTTGTAGCTGCTGCTGCTGCTGCGGCGCGTTTATTATTTGTTCAAATAATATTTGCTTAAGCAAGTTGTAGCAGTGTGCATCTGTAGCTGTAGTTGTATCTGTATCTGTGCTAGCACAACAACAAGGCAAGCGCAAACGGACGTGCAGCGGCAAAGAACCGTTCGGGATAGTAACACGTCTGATACTGAATCTGTGTAACTGAAATAACATATAGCTCGAGTCAATGCGACGCGGCAGCAAAAACGAATCTCGGCAGCGGCAGCGACTGCGACAGCGGCAGCGACGTCAGCGCTGGCAGCAGCAGCAGCACTGCTCTCTGTGTGTCTGCGCGTGTGTGTGTGTGTGTGAGTGCGTGTAGCTGTAGCTGTATTTGTATTTGTGACCAACCACCGACGGCAGCAGCACGTTCTGTTTGGCAGCAGTCAGTAAGTGAAGACCTACAGCTATACACACACACACACACACACACACTGGCAGGCTGGCCGCCATTCATGATTTGAGGCATACGACCGCCTTTCGCCGTGTAAAGTGGCGTTTTTTTTGGGTGGTTAGAGGTGCTTTGAGCTGGCTGTGTTGGATATAGTTGTGTGCCATCCATCCAGTTTGTGGTATATTGCTGCTGGAGCCCAGCTCTGTTTATGTTGTTCAAACTAATGCTTAAAATGCGGCCTAGCCAGAGAGCAGCACACGCTCTCGCTCTCTCTCTCTCTCTCTCGCTCACACAACCTGCAGGTCAAGGCAGGCGAGACTGAAAACGCAATATGAACCGTTAGCACCTGGTCAAACAACAAAAAAAAACAACTACTGTGGGTGGCTTTAGGTAAAACTGTGGCTTCTGTGTGGTTTTGGTTTTGCTTTTGTGCATAAATTAGTGGCTGCAGGTTTTTTTTTTGCTGCCCATTTCGATTTCAGCTGAAAGTTGCTTGGGAAGTGGATTGTAAGCAGTTAATTTATGGCTTCAATTTAATATAATAGTTTGCAATTAAATGTTATTAAATACTTTTTAATAGTTGCAAAAAGATGAATATATAATAATTTCTATTTATTTTTTGAAGGCATACTTTTTATTGCCAACTCACTTTCCTTTTATACACTCTTAATTAAAACTTTCCGTACTAGGCAGTCAGTAGCTCATTGTTGTTGTTTATATATGCACCCCTAAAGGATAAAACACATGAAGGGTAGCCCCCTATCCCATTCCCTATCCTCTGTTTTATCCCATATGTTCTCACGTTTTTTTCACAACTCGTCGCTGTTGTTTGTTTTTTATGTTATGAGCCCAAGCAATTTTTTTTGCCGACTACATTTAACATTTTTTTCTCCCGTTTTTTGCTTATTGAAACAATATTTTTTCGTACAACAATATTTATTGACTTTGTCAGCTTTAAAGTAAATTTTATATGTTTATTTAGGCGAGTGTGTGTAAGTGCTTGTGTGTGTGTGTGTTTCAGACTGGCTCAAACCTGCGGATCTCCCATGTGTGTTATTGTGTGTGTGTGTGTGTGTGTAAAAACACTTGCTTCTATGGTGTTAATTTAAAAGTATAATTAATTTCATTTGCATTCAATAAATTGGCAGCTCATAAAACGAATAAAAAAATGCTGCTCGATATTCTCATTGCTATCTCTATCTGTTATTTCAGACCGTTTCCCGCTGCCCGTTGCCGTCTCTTTCTGGGCGTATTTCGATAACCTGGATAATTGATACAAGAATAATATTTGGCTCTATTAGCGCAATCGCATTATTTTGACAAATATTTTTATTGTTTTAACATAATTTTTCGCATGCGAGCTGCACGAAGGAAGCAAGGAAGGATGCTGATGACGATGATGATGATGATGCTGTGAAGGACGTAAAGTGGACCGCTGCCTTAGAGGCTGATAAGCTCATGTGGTGCATGTGGGTCCCAGGGTCCATGTCCGGTCATCCTGCTCAAGAGTCCTTGGCTGCATTTGAAATTCGAATGAGGCTGCAGCGACAGCTTTGCCTGCCTTTGCTTTTTTCATTGCTCCTCCTTCGGCTCCCCTTTTCGCCATTTGCCATTTGCCATTTGCGCATTTCATTTTCTTTTGCTTTTTTGGCGTTGTCGCTGCTGATTTTACAAATTTTCGTCTTTTGGCATTCAAGCTCGGATTGTGTGTGTGAGTGTGTGTGTATGTGTGTGTGTGTGACTTTGTCTGCCTGTGCATTTTGCACAGTTCATGTTATTTTTTGCTTAGTTGCCTCGCCCGTCTGTCCCAAATCGGAGTCGCCAGTCTCAGTTTCCCAGCTCCCAGCTCCCAGTTCCCAGTTACCAGTTCCCAGTCTCATGTAGCACTTGTGTATCTCGAGCTCGTTGCTCGTAACTCCCGCTCCATTTTGTCTGTCATTTGACCTATGAAAATATTGTTTTTATCTCTCGCACTCCCCAAACAAATTTTCTCCCCAATTGCAGTGAAAGTTTGAACAGACTTTAAGTAGTAGCAAAAGGTGCATTTGCATTTAAGCGTATATGATTAAATGTGAGCTGGAAAGTGATTAGAATTGAACACTTTTAATTAAAGCTAACATGTTTAAGACTGTATTTAGAGAATTTAAGCCAGCAAGGCTTATAAAAATGATATATGCTAATAGTTATACTTTGATTTAACAGAATAATATAATAATAATATATACGATAGGACTGCACATTCTTATATGATGCGTACATGGCCTTCCCGATTCCTTTTTTATTTCATATTTGAGTTTAATGAACTTGTTAATTTCCCAAAATGTGGATTACGTAATAAGCTAATTGGTCACGGTTTTTAGCATATGAAACATATTAATTTGACAAACATTTTCGTGCGGGAATCAAACATAAAAAGTACATGACATAATCGTTGGGGACGCCTGTCGCCAAAAAAATGAGAAAAAAAACTGTCTCGCTATTTTGCACGCTCAATTTGAGGCAGTGAACAGAACGTTGACATCGCCACTTACTGCAGCTATAGGGGAGAGGGGAGAGTGGAGTGCGGCTAGACAGATAGTTAAAAGCGTAGAGGACAATTTGCAACACATGTCGACCCTAAAGAGAGGGGCGTACAAACGGACAAAGGGCAGCAACATATGGCAATTCATTGCCTATTAAATTTTTAGCAATTTCTTGCCTTTGCCTTTCCTTTTTATTTTTGGGCAGATTTTAGTATTTTTACTTGGAGTAATCTAAAAATAATATTTATTTTAAAGCGCTGAGTGCACGAAGTGCCCTAATCAGACAGTTAACGGCACTTGAACACACACACACTCGCACACAGACAGAGAAACAGGATTTAAGCTGCAACAATAATAAATTTTCTAGCAAAAAAAAAAAAGAAAATGAGAAAAAATTTGAAAAATATCTTTCGCTTGAAAAGGCGCACTCCTAAAAATGCTGATAAGGCGAAATATGCGCACGCACACACACTCACACACACACTACATACAGGTCGTATACCAATACAATAACAACGCTGACTGCTGCTCACTGCTGCTCTGCTTGCTGCTGCTCTCTCATGAATATGCATGCGGCGGCGACGCAGCGTCGCTGCTCTCACTGCTGGGCCAATAAAGCGTAGACTCACACACACACACGTACAGTGCGCAGCGATTGGTAGGCGTGGCCTGCACTGCATGCCAGCCGCTTGAGCGTGAGAGAGCGAGAGAGAGCGCGCAGCAATGGCGCATGCATTGCACTGCTTGCACACTGCACTGCAAACAAGACGACGAAGCTGCTTTTGTGGTGGCTTTTGTCGTTGAATAGGCAGGCAGGCAGGCAGCAGTGGTGGGTGTTGGAGTGTGTGGGCTGGGCTGGGGGTGTGGGGTGTTTGGGGGTGTGGGTGATTTCGCTCGATATTGGCCACTCATTAAAATTTATGATTTGTATATGGTTCGAGCACTCATTATGCATACATAGTTCGTTCCTTTTTTGCATAGCCAATTTAGCAGATTAGTTGTAGATACAAAAATTTGTTGCTTTTGTTGTTCCAGGAAATTTTCGGATGTGCTATGTGTGTGAGGAAAAAGGGGTTTGGCCTGGCGCTGGGAAATTTCCGCCATTAGTTAAATCATAATAAATCATAATCGCAATCATAATCATGGCGAAAATCTTCCGGTCTAACGGCCATAAGCAGCGGAAATTCATGCCAAGACGGCGCTAAGTCCCAGTAGCTACCTGAGCAGCTACTCGTACCTTAATTCCTCGCCACCGGATGCTAATCATCATCATAGCTTAAGCGCGCCTGATCAGGGGAAAACTTTTTGTGGCTGCGGGGTTGGCATGTTTAGACTTTAATGCGCGCCGCGGGAATTCTTAATGAAAAATCTACAGCATTCGATTGGGTATTTCCCCGGGTGCGGCAGGACTTAGCTGGCTGCCTGGACTCGGACACGGACACGGACACGGACTCGGACTCTGACTCCTGCTGCGGAACTCGGGCTACTTCATGTGTTCGGTTTTTCCCCCCCCGCCGTCGCCGCCGCCGCCGGCGTACACTGATAATGATGATGATGATGAGGAAGCCGTCGGTTTGCTTATGCCGCGCGTGTCCTGCGGTTTTTGTGGCTTATTTGCGGTTTTACAGTTTTTATTGCCCGCTGCTTGTGGGTGTTACTAACTACTGTTACGGCTGCTGTCTCCTTCCCAGGGAGCGCTCTTGAGGTGTGTACTTTTTGCTTAAGTGATGACCTGATGCTTGAGTCTTACATGCAATTGCCTTTCCAAGAAGTGTCCTCAATCTAGATGCTGTGCAAATTAACTTGAATTGCTATTGATTTTTAAATTACAGCCAAATTAAAAGATCCTATTCTATATTCATCTTTAAATAATGTTATCATAAAACAAGAAGTCACATTTAGCCTTACAGCAAATTTAATATTGATAGTATATGTATTTAAAGCACACAATTCTGTTTTACTTATTTAATGCAATTAATAAAACAAAAACTTATTTTAAAAAAATTGTACTTCCAAATATATTTAACTGACTTAAGATTGTAGACTAATGAAGAACTGGTAATATTTCTAAAAATATTGGACATACAAATTATTATTTATTTACCAAAATGAAGTTCCAATATATGTTAAATATTACAAATATTTAAAAAAAAACCTGCAGTAAAATTTATTAAGTAGTGACTACACTCATGCACGACCCATTGAAAAACTGTGCTATACTACCTGTCCGAGCATAACTGGAAACACTTTCTTCTTCTAAAGTAAGACTGCTTATAATTCCAAAGACAATTACCTAAATGGAATTGCAATACATGATTAAAATTACTATTACTTCAGAAAGCCTGCGGGTAATGTAATGATATATGGATTACAGTAGTATATCGTAATATCTATATTCATTCTTTATATCACAACTCATGCACAACCCATTGAAAAACTGTGCTATACTACCTGCCCGAGCATAGCTGGAAAAACACTTTGCATTAGAGCGTCTAATTCATTCATAAAACAGCGTCTCCAATGCCAACTCTCGGGGTATTCCATTCAAAAGTGTAACTTGTCTTAGCTAGCAACTGTTGTTGTTGTTGTTGTTGTTGTTGCTGTTGTGGTTGCTGGTCTAATGTTTATTTTATAAATATTCCATGCCATGTTATTCCAACAAGACTTTTGTTTATTTATATGGGGGCAAAATACGCGCGACATACTCGAGACTTTGTGTGTAAACGATTCCAATGTAAAATAAAATCATTGAAATTGGCAATGCGATTGTCTATGAATATTCTTTATAAGCGAGAGAGATCATATCCTTTCAGACAGAAGGACGAATTGAAAGAGAGACAAAGAGAGATAGATTCTGCAAGCTGGCAATTTGCTATGCGCGCCTATGAAAACATGCCAACCAGTTGGAAAATCCTTGCGGAAAACCGTTTTTATATATTTCGCATAAATTTAAAATAAATAAAACGCTGGTCGAACATTTTTAAAAAATTGTTTATTTTAACGCAAAGAAAAATGTACGTTTCTCGTTTATTTTTTTGCACCAACACAGTAAAAATGTTCAAATCATTTTATTTATTTATTTATGCAGGCTGATGGCTGTTGGCTGCTTTGCTGCATCTTCGATTTGTGGTTTTCGGATTTTCACTAGTTTTGTGGTCCTGGGCTGTGGTCCTCTGTTCGTGTGTTTATTTGACGCACAAATCCTCTTACGCCGGCTCGGCCTCAGCTCTCTCTCTCTCTCTCTCTCTCTCTGTTCGATTCGCAACGGCACGAAAAGGACAATTGCATGTTTTGATTGCCGCCTGCAATTGTCCTGCCAACTACCGCTGCCGCTGCCGCTGCCTCGTCCTGTGCCTGTACGCTGCCTGTGCACTTGTGACAATATTTTCATAATTTTTGCATCTTTTTTTTTTCCGCTGCCTTTTGCCGTTGTCATCGGCGCATCGCCAACGGTAGGTGCGTGTGTAAACATTAACTTTTCAAGAAGATTTAATCCCGATTATCCTTTGACTGTACAATTTTCGTTCACTCAAAAGTTACCTCGACTGTCGTTTCTCTCTCTCTCTCTATATCTCTCTCTCGCTCTGCCTCTCTCTGTTTGTCTTAGGGTTTTAGCCAAGATTGAGTCTCCCTTGTCCAAGAATCCTTCTGTCCTCATCCCCTGTCTCTTCCGTCTCTGGCGATAATTATCAATGGCGACGACTTCTTGATGCGATTGCTCTAGCACAATGGTCAGCATCGGTTCTTGGGTTCGTTTGGACTGTGTTCCATTTGACTCTGGATGAGATTTTAATTTGCCCATAAAGGTGAGACAATTAACTGAATAATTGGATTGGTAATCTCTTGAACAATGTGCGGGGCTGGTGTCTAAAATTAGATGCATCATTTTGCACTGTGCACAGATCGTTATCCTTTGAGCTGGTTAAGTTGAGGAGCGAGAATATGTCAAATACATAAATACAGAATGATACAGAATACTTCAATTTGAATGCAATTAAAGTATATTTTAACAAAATTACATTGCTCCTTTCATTATTAACAGGCAATAGAGTGAGAAAACAAACCTTGTTAGACAGTTTAACAGAGTTTTCTTTTCCTAGCATAAAATCCTTGTACAAATACATACTGCCATATAAACAACACCCTGTATTTGTACATGAAACTCCCTGTATTTTTACATACATATGTTGTATGTATGTAGTATATGACTTTACAGCTACACAATTGTATTTGCTGGCAGTTTCAATAACCAATGTTGCCAGATTATTGAAAATTCAATTCAAATTCAACTGAAAGTAACGAGCAGTTTAAAAGCAGTGTTTGCAAAGGCAGTACACTGCTTGATGCACTGTGTGTCACAATTTCAAGCAGCACACATACCCATTTCATAAGTTCACTGCTTTGTGCGAACTGCTTTGTTCTCGTAAGTAGGAACTTCGCGAAGCGCAGCCAACTTCACTTACATTTCAAATAAACAGCTGTTTCATGAATTCAAAATCCTTATTCACTTACCTACTTGATTGTGTCAACTGTGTCAATCTCAGAAATATCATATGTGGACTAGAGTTCATTTTAATTTTTAAATATTTCCTTCAAAGCACAATAAATTACAATAAATAAGTTTTTAATTTTGGAAAAATAGTATTTTAATATCCAGTATATTAAATAAGTATCAGATTATAAATATAGGATAATAAGGAGCATAGACAAATATTTGTTGTCTATTTTTAAGTACAATATCTGACTAAGATTGTGTTGAGGTTACTTAAAAACTGGGCACAGGGTAACTGCTAGTTGTTAATCTTTAGCATTCTGAAAATTTGTTTATTTGTTTGATCAGAAATAATGTTTGACTATTTGCTTTATAAATACTTGCTAATTATACGATATTTATTCGATAAGAAGAATTGCTTCTGTTTACGCACTAAGCAACTAATTTTGTCAGCAACTACTTACGAGCTAACATTAAAATTGATTATCCTTTGAGGTAATAATGCAAAATAAAATAAATCATACAGCTAGAGCTAAACTAATTCGAATATTTGATTGTCTCATAGTAGCCGCCGTTCACCGATGTCGGAGGCGGAGTCATCGGCGGCAGGTAAACCGGTTTCAGATCAATGGGCGATCGATCCACGTTGTGATTGCCCGTCAGCGATGGCGGCGGCGTCATGCTTCCATGATGCTGATGCTGATGCTGATGGTGGTGCTGATGGTGATGATGATGCTGCGACTGGGCATGGGCATGGGCATGCGAATGGGCCTGCGACTGCGAGGTCTGGATCGAGGACAAGGCGGGCAGTTGCTGCAGCGACATGGAGCGCAGACCTGCAAAAGGAGAGCGCAAACAACAAATAAGACTCGATTAAAATGCGTTTCTTTTATGAGGCGGCGTTAAAATTCACAGAGGCAGGCAATAAAATCGGAGCGACAGCTAACAACAACACCATGTGTTGCTATGCGGTGGTAATCCGAGCTCAAGATATCCGCACATCCCAAACCCGAGCGCACAAGCAGCACAGACAGTGTGAACTCTGTGAGCTGACAGTGCTGACAACATTTGTTGAGCAAAAACGGCTAGTTAAGGAGAAAACGGCTAGTTTATGTTGTATATACAATTTTGTGGTCTTATATAGATTTATGAAGTCCTCGGTGGATGTGTTGTCTATGTGAACTAGTTGTTAGCAGTGTGAACTCTGTGAGCTGCCAGTGCTGACAACATTTGTTGAGCAAAAAGGCTAGGTAGACTAAAAAAGGCTATATTATAGTTGAACTATAAGAGCTGAACTTGCCTATAAGATTTGCTGGTTTTATTTTACTTATTCAGTTCCTGATATATGTATATGCCGTCTATAAGAACTAGGTTTTCAGGCAACTAAGCAACTAGAATCAGAATTTGAGATAAATGTTTGAGGTATTAACATATTATTAAATTTTAAATATCTTTGATTGCCATTGATTATTGACTTATCTCTGCTTTTCTATATTTTCAACATTTGTTTGGCTTGCTTGCTTTAAATTTCAGCTAAATGCTGCCTTAAACCATTTCACGCTGACACACTTTCAAACAAGCTAAACTTGCTGCTACATTGGCAGCACTGATCGGGCCAGCGTTTGATTGACACGAACACCCAGGCGGACCGAGCCGGAGCCACTTACCGTTATCCAAGCTGCTGCCACTTGTTGCGTAGGAGTAGCCCGCCGCCACGAGACTGGCGGCTGGCGCATAATCACTTTGAAGCGCCGCCACCGGCGAGGAGGAGTGCGCCATCGGTGGCGTGGCCGAGCCATTGAGATTGCTGCCCACCGCCGTCAGGCAGGTTATGTTGGAGTACTGGGGCAGGCTGCCGACGCCGACGCCGACGCCAACGCCCACAGCGGGTGCGCCACTGTGCGCCGCATGCACGTTCCACGCATCGCTGAATCCTTGCGCCGAAGGACCTGCGGCAGCAGCGGCGCCGTAGTCATAGCTGGGATAGGCGGGCGCTCCATAGAAGTTGGCATTGTCCTGCAAGGATTTGGGCATGAGAAAGGAGAGCTGACTAGGATGTAGTTTGGACTTACCATGCCCGCATCGCCGTAGCTGCCGCTGTAGAAGCCGTTCGCATTGACGGCATACGTCTTGACCTTGATCTTGGAGCGATAGCCACGCGGACGACGCCGCAGACTGCCCTCATCCTCGAATAGATGGGCCGAGTTCTCGTCGATCGTCCAGTAGTTGCCCTTGCCCGGCTTGCCCACGCCCATGCCCTTGGGCAGCTTCTTGAAGCACTCGTTCAGGCTGAGATTGTGCCGCACCGAGTTCTTCCAGCCGACATAGGGTCCGCGAAAGAATTCATAGCTGCAAGCGGACAGAGACAGAGATAATGCAAGTTTATTTATTTGGTTACAGACGAGAGCAGCCAATACTCATGCTGAATACCCACACTCACACTCACACTCACACTCACACACATTCATTCTAATGAGCTTTTGAGTGTTGGACACAGAAACTCAATTAAAAGTGCTGTTTTCTTTTTTGGGCATCGCAGACTTGGCAACAACAAACAAACGACGTCAGCGCGAAATCCTCTCACGCATCTCAGCCCCTACCCCTTTACCCCCCTCTCAATCGCTGTCTCGCTGCCCATGCTGAGTGTCGCCAATGTCCAAACATCTAAAAGTGCCAAGCGCTGAGAAATATGAGGCAATCAAAAGGATGCGCCTGCCTTGGATTTGAGTTTTGAGTGGCGAGCTGCTCATATTATGTTGACTAAATAAAATCGGAGGCAAGTAAATAAAACCCAGGCGACACATGAGGTGCCTCGCATTGGCCGTTGCCAGTTCCCCTACCCCTACCCCTGGCCTGTATCTGTCTCTGTTGCTTTTGTCCGGTGCCCGGTGACGGGAGTGTCGATGTCGGTAATGGCTCCCACTCGACACATGAGCCGGAGACGCTTGTTTCGGCGCTTGGGAATGCAGTGGATCGATTGGTTCATTGTGCTTAGCCACTTTGGGCGAACAAACTGATTGTCTAGACGAACGCAGCTTAACTTGACACAAGGTCTAGTTTGATCAAATAAGAACAACACTTAAAACATCTAAAGACAAGATCATTGAAGAACAGATTGAAAATTATGCAAATTATGATTGTATTGCAAAAATATACCCAGAACTAAACTTTTCTCAAAAAAATTAGCATATAATAATCAAATATTCTAATAGTCATTTCTTTTGTTTTAAGATATGTTCAAACATATATTGAATAAGGAATTATTTTAAAAGAAAACATCCTTAAGCATCTTTCTATCCAAGTAATTAAACTGCTAAGCAATTCAAATTTGATCAATAAGATTTTAATCTTTATAAAAATAATACATAGTAATCTGATAAAGTGGCATCAGTAGTCCCCGCAGATTCGTTAACTTCTATGGTTTCAAGCACTTCTTATATGACATTGGAGCTACTGGGTTGCCACAAAGATTAAGAGCATTGCCAGCTCTTAAGCTCCACATATGGTCACTGCAACCCGATCTGCCACCAAGTGCTCAAGTGCTTTTTGCAATTGTTTAACAAGGGAATTCAATCAGCTGACTTTGATTTCAAATATTTTCAAATACTTGGTACGCACCTCTTTTGTAGATATGCATAGATCTCGCTGAGCGTCAGTTTGCCCGTGGGCGACTCCTTGATCGCATGCCCGATCATGTTGATGTAGCTCAGAGCTGGCTTCTCCGGCCGACGAGTGCCCGACTTCTTGGTCGTGTCCGGCGTGCTATTATCCTGAGCACTCGCCTTGGACTGCGGCGTATTTGGACTCTCATGGGAGGTGCTCATCGGCGTCGGATCGGAGCCATTGAGCGACTTGGCTGGCGAGGAGCTGGCACTCGAGTAGTTCAGCACGGACATGCCGTGTCCATGGGCATTCGAGATGACCTGAGTGGGCGAGGCGGACATCCTTGGAAGATAGCTGGGAGAGGGTTGTTGTTGTTGTTGCTGCTGCTGTTGTTGTTGCTGCTGTTGTTGTTGCTGCTGCTGCTGCTGCTGCTGCTGCTCGGCGTCGTGAATGGCCAGCTGATGGTAGTCATTGGCACTGAGTATGGTATTGTTGGAGCAGTACTTGATCGTGGACGCATACTGATGATTCATCGGCTGCATCTGCAGCGGCTTCACCACCGACGAGCTCACATACATCTCCTGATCCGTGGGCGTCTTGGAGCTGGAATTGGGCGATACCGAGCCCACCGAATGGGCAGTCATGAGCACTCCATACGGCGGTATGGGACTCGAGGATGCCGGCGGTGTTCCCATGCTGTGCAGCGCACTCAGACCATAGCTGCTGGTGGTGGGCGTGACATTGCCCGAGGCATCCACTGCCGTCGTATAGTACTTGCGCTCCATGTAGCCAATGTTGG
This sequence comes from Drosophila flavopinicola, assembly GCA_035042425.1. NCBI lineage: Eukaryota > Metazoa > Arthropoda > Insecta > Diptera > Drosophilidae > Drosophila > Drosophila flavopinicola. The sequence continues at coordinate 12,792,031 of JAWNLL010000452.1, read as the reverse complement.
GCTTCTCATCGGCCAGGTCTGTTGGCGAATCGCCGCCCATCAGCTGGAAATTGCCAGCGGGCAGTGTATTCCCAGTGCGATACAGATGCGAGGGAGTGTGATGCGCAAACGTGTGCGGAGGATGTGTGTGCGGGAGTGTGTGCGGGTGTGCGTGTGTGTGTGTGTGTGTGTGCTGTGTGGTCAGATGATGGTGCGGATGATGGTGCGGATGGTAGTGCGAGGCACTCACAAAGCCGCCCAGCTGATCGACGCCCATGGTGCGGCTATTCAGATCGGTTACCACTTCTTCACTTTTGATCATTGTTGCAGTAGAAAAACTCTTTTAGTTTTTTATTTCAATTTGCTTATTTGACGCGAGGCCTTGTTGCTGTTTTTTTCTTTTTTGTCAGTTTCTCAGTTTCCGTGCCGTTATTTGTTCGAACCGTGCGGCTTCGCTATTCTCGCCTAACTGTAAACTGTCTGCGATCTCGGCGATCTCGATGCTCGAATTCCGCTCGGCAACTAAATGCTGCTATATGGAGCGGCAGTCCACTTGAGCTCTATGTGTGTGTGTGTGTGTGTGTGTGTTCTTTTTTTAGTTCGCCTACGCCTTACGCAAATGCGTCTCTCACTCTCTTTACCATTTACGCTCTCTCTTGCTGTCATCTCTCTCATTTCCAATTTGACTCGCAAGCTAATTGGCTTGACTCGCTCTCCCCCCTCCCTCCCCCTCGCTCTCTCACTCTCTATCTTTGTCTCTCTGCAGAATGAGGCATTCGCATTGGGAGGCAGCGGAATTTGGAGACGTATTCGCGGCATGTCAGTGACATCAATTATTGCTATTGGAGCCTTTTCTATGCATATTGGCATGCAAAATATCTGAATACAAGAAGCAGTGGAAGCCAGCTCTTGCTAAATCCAGAAATCAGAGATACTCCAGCGTTTAATATTGCCTACAAATATTTTGCTTTACAAATAGTATATGGAATTGAATAAAGAAAAGGTAAAGCAAGTGGAGAATTCTAGAGCAAAGTTATGAGAGCTTGAAGGTGGTTTTTAGGAACTATAAAATTGATAATAAACTGATAGTAAGTCTGATAGCCGATAAAAGTTAGTCTATCTATATAATATGTAAAATTATAATAACTGAAAAGGCTCAGGAGATAAAAATATGTCTAGTTTTGAAAATTGTATGTGGTTTTGAACTCTCAAAGAACCATGTAAGCTAATCTATGTTTGTCATATGAAAATAAAAGTCAGTTCTTCAAGTGCATTCCGAATCAGTGAAGAGGTAAAAAAAACTCATTAATTTCCACAAAGTTATGGCAGTTGAATAAGCAGCCACATGGAGACACATCATTAGCATTGAGTTGTCTCACCCCCGCCGAGCATTTGGGTCGCCTGTTGCCGGCACAGTCAACAGTTAATAAATAGTCAGGAAAACCCCGATCCCAAAACCCAAATTAACGCGAACGAATTAACATTTAGCACTCATGGAAAGGAAACTGTGCGCCGCTGCTGCTGCTGCTGCTGCTGCTGCTTCCATTTCTGTTGCTGGCGGCATTCAAACGAGCTGTTAATTGATTTAGTCGTTCTATGGCTCAGGCCCCAGACCTGGGTCGCTCCGCCTGGCACTGGCTCCCTGAGTGCCGCCATTGCTGTCAGCACTACGCCGACTCGCGACCGTGACGATGGCGACGAGGCCGCTCTCCTCTCTCGCTCTCTCTCTGTCGCTCGCTCTCGGCAAACGCATCTTTGGTGCCAAGAGATCGGGCAACGTTTCAATCCCCAAACAGACACACACACACACACACACACACACACACACACACACACACACACGCACACTGCGTGAGAGACACACGAAGGCGGAGTTTTGTTTACAATTAACGAATTCTATTTGTCAAACGCGTCAGGCACGATTGGCGCTGCTGCTGGCTACAACAACAACAAGACACATTTTCTTAGCTACATATATTGTTTTTTTCAATTTTTGATTTGACTTTTGCGTGGCCTGAAAGATATTTTAATATCGGTTTTGCAAATAAATCACAAAGCAGACAACTTTTCGAAGCACTCGCCATTTTCAGAGAATTTCGTGGAAACCACAGACAATAACCACCCAACAACATCAGTAAGAACAATAACAGCGGCAACAAATTGGGCAATTGTGGAACATTTTTCAGCACAGCATTTAATTTTCGGGGGTAATCTGTGGCTGTACCAAAATGAATACATTTGTATACTCTTTTCGAAGTAAATAGTATATTCACATTGTACTAAAGAGTGTAATGCATAGAAGAAAGCGTAGGAGACAGACAAATTGACAAGACAAATTGATCTGACCATGTCTGTCCGTCTGTTTGTCTGTGTGTATGGCAACTAGTCTCTCAGTTTTCAAACTATCGCGATGAAACTTTGCACATAGATTTATTATTTAAAGGGACAGCACATTGATCGGATCCGGCTGGATCGGACCACTACATCTTATAGCTGCCATACAACTGAAAGTCGTTTTTGGCCATATATCCCATGTTTTCAAAGTTCCCGCCTTCAATCTCCTTATCCACATGAACATCCTTACAACTCATCAATGCTTCAAATTTAAAAACGATTCAGTCATAAATAGTTAAGATATGCATCATTCAATATTTTGAAAGAGAATGTGTGACAAATAATGCACAATGCAAATAGTGCATGTAGCATAAGCGTAAAATAGAAGCTAGTGAAATCTATCCACAGACACACGAAAAGAGTATAAAATCTTCGGCAAGCCGAAGATAATCCTTCCAACGTATGTACATTACATACATATATATTCATATACATGCCTTAATATATATGTTCAAGCCTTTAGCTATTTGGCTGCTGGTCTGCTGCGGACAGGCTATAAATTATTTTTACGTTTGATTATTATTACTTCTTATTCGCGGTTTTGCGTGCTGTGTGTTTATACTCTTTTCGAAGAAAATAGTATATTAAGTTTGTCCTGAAGTTTGTAACGCATAGAAGGGAGCGTCGGAGACCCCCAAAAGTTACTGCCAGTATGCTTAGAATCACAATACAAATTGATCTAGCCATGTCCGTCTGTCTGTCTGTCTGTCTGTCTGTCTGTCTGTCTGTCTGTCTGTCTGTCTGTCTGTCTGTATGTATGCAAACTAGTCCTTCAGTTTTTGAGCTATCGCGATAAAACTTTGCACAGACACTTATTATTCCAGGGGACAGCACATTGGTCGGAGCCGGCCGGATCGGACCACTATATCTTATAGCTGCCATATAACTCGAAGTCGGTTTTGGCCATATATCCCATGTTTTTTAATCTATCGCGATGAAACTTTGCAGCACTGATACTTATTATTTAAAGAGACATCACATTGGTTGTAGCCGGCTGGATCGGATCACTATATCTTATAGCTGCCATACAACTCGAAATCGGTTTTGGCCATATATCCCATGTTTTTTAATCTATCGCGATGAAACTTCGCACATATACTTATTATTTCAGGGGACAGCACATTGGTCGGAGCCGGCCGGATCCGACCACTATATCTCATAGCTGCTATACAACTGGCAATAAATTCAATATTCTTAAAAACAAAAAAAAAATGTTACGCGACAAAACGATTTTGTACAGCTTATGAAATTTTAGTGGTGCAGTTGGCAGAGTGAAAATTGCCTATAGGTTCGAAAAGAGTATAAAATCTTCGGCACGCCGAAGATAATCCTTCCCCACTTGTTTTCGTGTGTTTTGCTGCATATCCAGAATTTATTATTTCGAGTGTGGAATAAATTAAACAGAACACAATGTGATTTCACGATTTCACTTTGTTGGCTGAGTTATCATTGCCACAGTTTAAGTCTGGCGATTAATTAATTGCCCTGGTGTTGGAGAATTCACAGGAAAAAAGAATTCTCAAAGGTAATAAATGACATTGGGCGCCAAAAAGAGAAGATAAAAGAAAAATGTGTGGAAATTTCTCAAAAAACACATGCAAATTGTCAATCAATAATGTCATTAAATATAAATTCAATTCGTCGAGAATATATAAATTTTTGTTTCAACTGAATCTACTACTACTTAAAGCTTAAAATTTGGATTTTGAACATTTCCATATCATATTTAATGGAAAAACATTTTGTTTTCTTTCTCTTTAAACGGTCAAAATCTTTTGGCCGAATTCTTTCCTTATTTATTGCTCACATCTCATTGAAATTTCTTTGACATGACATCGCGCCTTGTATTTATAGCCGCCGAGTCCAAACAGTGCCACCCATGTTCATGTGCGTCATTTTAACTGGGTCAACAGTTCCGCCAACATTTGCGCCTTGCCCACATTTGACGCTGTGTGGTCTTGATCCGATTGCAATTGCATTGTCGGATTAACTCTATGCCTTAAGCACGGCCATAACAAACAACAAAACACCGACGACGACGACGACGACGACGAGGGAATTCCCAAACAAAACTCGTCATCATCATTCTGTTTTCAAGTTCAAATAATCATAATAAAGATAAGCGTATACAATACATCTCTCTCTCTCTCTCTCTCTCTCTCTTGATATTGCTGTTGTAGTTGCTGTTGTTGTTGTTATGGGCTTCTTGTACGGCGTTTGTTTTGCTTTTAATTTAATGTTAATGTTATTAAATGGCCAAATTGTTTACTATTATGGACGTTTGTAAACAAAAATTATGTATACGACGCGTCTGCCGCAGCAAGTTGAGTTGTAGTACACAAAGCGGGCGATCCCATTGATTCAGCGATGATCCTACTCACTCTCTCTCTCTTTCACTCTTGGCATGCTCTGGCTCTGTCTAAGTAATGCAAAAGAATACCAAACAATACCAAATGCCGGCCTTGCCCAGCATTGTAAACTTGCGTCGTGCTGTAGTTTAATAAACATTTAACAATTAAACACAGTACACACACTCTAAACACACAATTCCTCTCCTCAGCCAAGTTTGTATACAAGTTGGAGCCGCGGCGCATTTGTTTTTGCACACTGACCTACAACAACAGGCGAAAGCAAACAATTGCAGCTTCTGCGGCAAATGCCCTACCACCTGCCCCTCATCCTCCGCCTCCTCCCTCCTTGCACCATGCAGCTCAGACGTTTATTAAACAGTTGATCCGCCGGACAACAAATAATCAAATAGTCCGAAAGAAAATTCCAAATATTTACATACAAGCTTGCACGGGTAAATTATGCTGTCTATAGTTAACATTTCTCTCATTCGCTCTCTCTCTCTCAATCGGCTTGCCTTTTATTTGTTTAAATATTTACATTTTGCCTTGTGCAATTTCTGGTTAAAGATCTAACCTAATAGTTGTTATATCTTCATTAACAGACACTCGTGGGTTTTGTGTTTATGCCCCCGCTTGAAGACTGAATCACGTGTTGGATAGAACGCATTTGGATCAAAACAAAAAACAATATCAATAATACAAACAATATATATGAATGTATTTTTTTTTTAAATCCTAGAAATTTACTGATGTTTTCTTGTTATTTTTTCCCACGACTTTAATTGTGCTATTTTTTGTAAATATTTATAAAATGTTGGTGCGTTTTGTTTGCTGTTAAGTGGATGAACCGTTTATTGGTTTATGTTTGGATATATTTTGGTGACAGCTAATATAATAAGATTTGCATAAACAAAAAAGGTTCATAATCATGAATAGTAAAGAAAAAGCTGCGAAATGTGAATGAATATTGGGAATATATTTCAAAAAATCATGAAAAATAATGAAAAACAGCGAAATGTGAATGAAAATTAGGAATCAATTTAAAATAATTAATAATGAAAATGTTTTTATAAATTATTCTGCATTGAAAATGTGTCTTTCAGTATTAAGATGTTACAGTAAAGAAATCTAAATTACACAATAAAATTAATCGTAAACAGTGGGATATAGTTTCGGATATTTTAAAGTCACTCGTCACTGGTGCAGCAACAAAATGTTCGCCACTGTGAATATTGCCACACTTTGGCACTTAAACAGGGGGGCAGGTGTGCGGCCATTAACACCTTGCCTCACGATTACAGTTTTTCCAAAATGGCCGCCCGCCTTTTGCGCAAGATGGCCAACACGACGTGTGTTTTTAGGCGGGCAGCTGCCAGCAATGGTGCGATCTGGATGCCATTGCCAAACGGCTATGCAAACTGTGGCATATAATAAAAGCACCAACACATACATACACGTACACACACTCGCACACACACACACACACACAGACAGAGGCAACGGGGAGCCCCCGCTGACCGGGCCATTTTTGTGCGCCATTCAGCTGTCGAAGCTGGGGCAATAAAATTGAACAATTTATAGACTTGCGATCCATTTTGGTGCGCAATAATTGCGCCAAATTTACCAGAAATTAACAAAAAGAAACGAACAGAAAAACGAAATAAAGGCAAATACTTTTAAGAGTGCCCGACAAATGGTCGAACGGTCGAACAGTCGAAGCCATTTCGACTTGGCACTTGGGGCTGGCTTTCTGTTTAGCTTTTAGTTTAATAGCCGGTACTTAAAAATGCGTTGACTCACAGGTAGAACGACCAGAAAGAGAGAGAGAGAGGAAGGCAGCAGGAAGCCAAAGAGGAACAGGAAACAGAAGCAACAGCAGCAACAGCAGCAACATGCTTTTCATCGATTTCAATTACAAATTTGGCAACGCAGGCAGTAATTAATCTTTTGGAAATGGAAAATGGAGAAAGAACATTGCTGATTATGTGATAAATGCCGAATTCGTTTGGGGAGTCTCAAGTCTCAACCGTGTGGCATGTGGCAGGGGCACCCTTTTGCAGCCGATCTTCGATCTTCGATCTGCGGTCTTCGGACTCTGCGCATCTGTTTCGTCTCAATCGACGCGTTTTGTCGTCATTGGCTCTTGCTTCTTGGTAATTGGTGTGGATGCTGTTGTTGTTGTGGATGTTGTTGTCGCTTTGTTCTTGTCTTTTGTAGATTTGATTCCCAGCTCTTTGCCACCACATTTCACTGTATTTTTATTGGCCTTGCAGGGCAGGCACCTCAATCGGAAATAGCTGAACTAAATGGAACGTAGTGCTTTCTTCCAATAGCTGGCTTGTTGACAGTTCAATGCTAAAAGAAATGTGCCAAAAATTGTATTTATCAGCAGATATGTGTCAAGAACAAATGCTATTAGTTCAGCCATATAGAAATAAGCGTTTGGGGGTGCTGATGGGAGTAAAAGTAGGTAAGGCATTTTGATCCCGAATGCACTCTCTGAAGTCTTTTTATGGTGTTGCTGTTATTCAGCAGGCCTATTGGTAGGTTGCCTTCTTAGGTATCTGGAGCTGCCTTTGACTATATCTTCACTAAACCAAGGAATCTTAAGAACTCTGAAGATGAAGGCATTATCATGGTATATGTAAGCATTAGTCACAATGAGCAGTGCCTTATTCTGGAATCTTGGAATTATTTGTTGTTTGCTTCGACTGGCAGTTCCGCAGAGTTGAAGACCATAAGTCCAGATTGGCTTTATTATCGTCTTGTAGACAAGACTTACCCAGACTTGCCTATTAGCCAATAGTGTGACTTTAGTTTCTCCTCAGCCTGCTTCCATTTCCTCGTTAACCTCCTGTCTAAAGTCATCAAACAAATTCCATTTCTGATCAGCAAAATATAGATAAGTAGTTAAATTGATATTTTTAAATATATAAATTTTATCACATAATCATCACATGCTATATTTGTATGCTTAACTGTAAAACACAAACACCAATGCACAGACATCCAAAAACAGGCTCAAGTACTTCGCAGGGAGGCCACAATAGAACACAATATGTAAATTTGGGTTAATCTCCGGCGACATCCTGACGCAGCAGCATTTGTCTAATTGCCCGCCGTAAATCGAGGCGCTGACAAATATTTTGACATGGCGTCGCCGAGCGAAACATTGTCGCAGCTGTGGTTCGAGTCCACTTGATGCTCGGACCCGGACCAGGTCCCGGACTATCCGCTTGCCACAACACAGAACGAGGCTAATGTGTGGTCGGGGCACTTGAGATCCGGTAGCGGGCTCGGGCAACATCGCCTGAAACTGAAACTCAAAACCAACATTTCAAAATACCAAAACTGCTGCTACAAAGCCAAATGATACGACATGTGTCAGCAGAGAAATTAATCGAATTATTTGAAATATAGTTAAAGATGCTCTATTTTTGGTAAGATTTAAATTACAATTGAGAAAAAGTAGAAATTCTTGTAAAATGTAACTGGTAAATGAAAATTGTTATAGAGATACTGAAAGATTTTCATTTCATTCAAATTAAAATGAAGACGAGAATTAAAAAACCCAGCAGCCAAAGAATTCTTTGACACCTAATATTTAGGAGTTTTATAGAACTACATTCAGTTCAGTTGAAAAATTCACCAATTGAAGGCCTTTATTCAAAATTCTAAAATTAAAATGAATCGTTTGTTGAATATTACGTTTTTAAAATTGACAGAGAATCTATTGATGTCTAGTCGACCATCGAGTGGATGCGGTGATAAGAAAGATCCCTGTGCAAACAAGAAGGATCCCTGTGCAAAGAAGGATCCCTGTGCAAAGAAGGATCCATGTGCAAATAAAGATCCCTGCGGAAAGAAGGATCCATGTGCAAATAAAGATCCCTGCGGAAAGAAGGATCCCTGCGCAAATAAAGATCCCTGTGCAAAGAAGGATCCCTGTGCAAAGAAGGATCCCTGCGCAAAGAAGGATCCCTGTGCAAATAAAGATCCCTGTGCAAAGAAAGATCCCTGCGGAAAGAAGGATCCCTGTGCAAAGAAAGATCCCAGTGGAGGGGGTAAAGATCAATGTGGAGGGGGTAAAGATCAATGTGGAGGAGGTAAAGATCAATGTGGAGGAGGTAAAGATCAATGCGGAGGAGGTAAAGGCTCCAAGGGCGCCAATGACTCGAAGAAGAGCCCTTGCAGTAAATGTAAGATTTATCCAATATAAACCCCAACTAGTCTGCTTTAACTAACGTTATCTTTTATAGCGTCTGAGCCAACGACTCCAAAATGTAAAGATGGTAAAGGACCACCGAAAGGTGCCAAAGACGCCAAGGGTGCCAAAGATGCAAAAGGTGCCAAAGGTGCCAAAGATGCTAAAGGGAAAAAGTAAACTTCAATCGTACAACTGATTGGTAAGTAAAGGGAAACAATTTCAAATTCTTTCGCTCACATTTCCAATCCGCAGTTATCTTTATGAGCTGACCGCCAGGCGCCTGCTTTACAAGATGCCAGCGTCGGAGTAGTCCACATAATAGATCACAAATTACCCATAGTGCTGCGACATGAAACAGTTTTAGTTCAGTTCTCTGCTGGCTGAGCACACTGAGATCATAAAACCGAAACGATCCGACATTATAAAGTCATAAAGCAACAAGTAAAATCGGCGCAAAAATAGCTGGCCAGCAGGGTGCTACAGTCAAAAACAAAAAAATAAGAGAGAACAGACAAAAAAGACCATAAAGAGTGATAAAAGTCGAAAACCGACGAGCGTATGGGAACTGTGAATTTCCATGGACATTTTATGACGACGCCGCCGCCGCCGCCGCTGAAATCCTCTGGTACGACAAAGATCTGATACTCATCGGAGATGTATGAAAATTCGGAGCGCTGAAAATTGTAATGGAAAATGTACTGGGAAAAGAAGAGAGTAAAACCGTTTTGAAAAATTCATATTTCATTGTTCTTTGGAAAAACTGCATTCTATCAGCTGGCAGGTGCTTAAAAGCTCCCACGTAGCCAGCTCGAGATGCTCAGCCCATGACAAATATATATATATATATATATGTATATATTCGACTAACTGCAGCAAACGGGAATTCATAAATTTCACACCCAGCGCCGACGAATCCGTTTTTATGGCAATTCAATTGCACTGCCACTGATATTTGTTTCCTGCTGCTACGGCTACGGCTACGGCTGCTGCTGCCCAGATCCGCACCCGTTCCCGGGCAGGTTGCAGCCGTATGGCCATCTATACGATTTGGTTTTCCCTATGCTTCAACGTAAACAAAACAAATTCAAGACACGGGCCGCACTTGTGTCGACTTTTGCCTCTGTGCCCAAGACTCAATAGTCGAAATACTTTTCCTCTTCCTCTTCTTTATTTTCTTTTTACTTTTCCTTAGGTCTTGCCTATAGAATCGATCGATTCTATACATACATATGTATGTGTGTGTGTGTGTACAGCACATTTTTGTCTTCTTTTGCGCTCTGTATTTTGGGTAATTATTACTTGTTCAATGTAAACAAATTCAATGGTGCTAATTTTAGTTAAATACTTGTACATATTTCTTGATTTTACGATTTTGCGCCCTCATTTTTGCCTTTTGGAATTAACCTATGTGCGAGTAGGTATTTAAATCTCAGCTAGCAAATTAACAGTTAATTTTATTGAGAATATATTTATTACTTCCGATCAGTACAAGATGTAAGATGTCTGGAGATTAGAATTGTTCTGATTACTTACAATGTTTTTAAATCAGTTGCCAATTAAAATCACCTCACTTGAATCGAAGCGTTCTAATTTGCTAGAGTTCGTTTCAATTGGAATATCGCAATTATTCCGGCATTTGTATTTTTAAGTATTTTTACCTCTTTCACCCCAGATGCACAAGATTTTCGTATTTATTTTCTGTGCTTGTCAGCCCATTGACTTTAGATCGACGGCTTTGAAAGTGCCGAAAAATCAGTCGATTGACGCAGTCGACGATCGACGGGCGGTCGAGCATCCATCAATAGAGTGTCTAAAGTCTGGAACTTCAGTTGAGTGTGGAACTGCTTGCATTTACATATATGTATGTGCGTATATATTCCAGATTTTACAGCCGCCGTGTGTCTGTTCAACCTTTCAACGCATAAAAAGCCGATGCGCAAAGTTTTCGTATTCTTTTTTTGTTCGAATTATCGACGAAATTAATCTTAATCTTGAGTTTGCCGCTGGCAATCTGGCAGCACATGTGCTTAACTGTAAATGCGTGTGCGTGAAGGTGTAGGTGTCAGCTAATACAAGTACTACACATACACACACACACACATATCTATTTCAAGGCCTTGGCGTCCTTTTATTGTTGTTGCTGCTGCTGCTGCTGCTGCTTTTGCTGTTGTTTGCTTTGGTTTTCTTTTCTGTTTTTGTGCGCGCGCCGATTGAAGTTTGGCCGACGCCGACGTCGACGTTCGTCAAATTTGTTGGCATCAGCAAACGGTTTGAAATTCAACGAAGAACAACAGCAACAAACGACAGCAATGAGAATGATGATGATGCCGATGACGAGCACGACAGCAGCGAGTAAGAAGAAGACGGCATGCGCTTTGCATGCGCCGCATTGCACCAATTGGACCACCCAAAGCGCGCTCCTCTCTCACTCCTATCTCGGCCCGCGCTCCTCGCTCCCCTAACCGCATAAATCCATATTTCTCTAGCTGCTGCCGTTTTACTTTTTACGATAAATTACAACACCAACATTGCAGCAATGCTGCAATCATTCATTCATGCGCGCGCGATCTGGATCCCCCTGCCGCCATCCTCCATCCTCAATCTTCGTGTAAACATGTGTAAATCATGACCCGTTGATGGCCTCCACGTAGACACAATGCGTCGGGGCCAAAGCAGCAGCAGCCGTTTAACATGTGACGTTCTCGTCGACGACGACGACGGAAACTTTTGCACTGCGACCCTAGTGATTTTACAGCTGATGCTCCATAGACAAATTAGTTGAGGAAAGCTGTTCTAACTCAAATGCCAGACCAGACCCTTCCCAACTTGAATAGCTCTTGTTCGATTCTAATTATTAATAGGTACAGTTATCACTCGATAAATACTTCGTTTTCGTGATTGTTTACTAACTCACAAATAATTTCAATTTAAAACAAGTGGGGAAGGATTATCTTCGGCTTGCCGAAGATCTTATACTCTTGTCGAAACTTTAGTCAATTTTCACACTGCCAACTGCACCTCCGAAATATTTAACAACACATATATTTGCTAATTATAACTGAATCGATTTGAAATTTCAAACATTGATGAGTTATAAGTATGTTCAATTGTACACAGACAGAAGGAAATGGCTAGATCAATTTGTTTTGTCATTCTAAGCATACTGGCAGTAACTTTTGGGGGTCTCAGACGCTTCCTACTAAGCGTTACAAACTTCAGCACAAACTTAATATACGATTTTCTTCGAAAAGAGTATAAACAATCTTTTACCGAAATTAAAACCAAATTCAGTTGGAAGACCATAATTAGTTATAATAATATGAGACTAAGTTTTAAATTATTTAATAATTGCCATTTTTCTTTGCAGGTATACATTTTGATTTTCAAGGACATCTCTAGAATCGGATCCATTGCCTGGCTACCAAGATGATGTTATACGGACAACTACCAACAAAAAAACTCACCAAAAAATACTGGAAAATTTGAAGTTCCTCAGACGCAACAACGTCACCAAAGTATTTGTTTTATTTCCGTTTATTAAAATTTATCATAAGAATGTATTTAAAAATAAAATATTACATTTCATATATAATTACAATTATTTCTTGATAAATTCTGTTTTTTGTACAAATATACCTTATATAGTGCATTTTAAATAAATGAAAATACAAACCAAGAAACTTTGTTTTTCTTTAAAAAGTACCAGGCGCACAGAATCGGGCAGATGGATGATCATTTTTCTGTTTTAAATTTTAGCGCGACCTTGAATGAGAAGTAAATTTCATTTTTGGATATTTTTAGGGTGTCTGAAGCAGCAGATCTGCTTTGCCAAATGCTATTTTTCGTCAGAAAGTACCAGGCGCACATAATTCAGCAGATGAGCGATGATTTTTCTGTTTTTAATTTTAGCATGACCTTGAGGGAGAATTTCCCTTTGAGAGAAAATTTCCCTACACTCAGAGCTGGGCTTGCTTAGATTTTCTGTGTGCAGTTGTCAGTGTTCGTTTTTGTCTCGAGCAAAGGCAAATTTCGTTCGTTTCTATGGTCTAAGTACCAGGCGCGCAGAAATCAGCAGATAGACGACGAATTTTTCGTTTTTAATTTTTGCTTGACCTTGAGGGAAAAGAGCAAATAACCCTGAGTAGATCTTCTGAGCATGGCTCTCAGCTCTAAACTAATACATTCAAATAAAAAACGTTGATTTTTGATAAATCGTTTATTTTCTTCTTTTCTTCTACAAATGTGTATAAATATTTATATTTTTCTTAACTATAAATATAGTATATTTTGTATTATCCTAAGAATACATTTAATATTACAATATTTATATAAAAAGCAATGTTTTAAGTTTACTTATTAAGCTAAGATGTTGCTGTTTGCTTGTCAGTTGATTGTTGTTTTGTTTTTGTTGTTATTGTTGTGTTTGTTGTTGTGTTTGTTGTTGTTGTGTATGTTGTCGTTGTTGTTGATGATGTTGTTGTTGATGACGACGACGACGATGATGATGATGATGATGATGATGATGATGATGTTGTTGTTGTGTTTGTTCCACAATAGACAATAATTAAATGAGCGCTTAGCTAAAGTTGCGAGCATTGAGCTGAAAGACAAAGAAATAATTAAACAAACTACGGTAAAATGTAGCTCAGCTATACGTACTACAGTAAATAACATAATTCTTGGAGTTATTGTCAGCATTGATGGCATCCTGCTGTGAGCTGCAAGAGAAAAATAATAAAGGATTAGAACATAGTTTTTTTTATTTTACCATAATTTGTATAATGTTACTTAAAGAACCAAAACAAGTGGGGAAGGATTCTCTTTTGGAACCTTTAGGCAATTTTCGCTCTGCCAACTGCACCACTGAAATCTCATATGCTGTAAAAAATCGTTTTGTCGCGAAAAAAAATTTTTTTTTGTTTTAAAAATATTTAATACATTGGCAGTTGTATGGTAGCTATAAGATATAGTTATCCGATCCAGCCGGCACCGACCAATGTGATGTCTCTTCAAATAATAAGTATCTGTGCAAAGTTTCATCGCGATAGCTTTAAAAACATGGGATATATGGACAAAACCGACTTCGAGTTGTATGACTGCTATTAGATATAGTGGTCCGATCCGGCCGGCTCCGACCAATGTGCTGTCCCGTTGAATATTCAGTGTCTGTGCAAAGTTTTATCGCGATAGCTTAAAAACTGAGGGACTAGTTTGCATACATACAGACAGACAGACGGACATGGCTAGATCAATTTGTATTGTCATTCTAAGCATACTGGTAGTAACTTTTGGGGGTCTCCGACGCTTCCTTCTATGCGTTACAAACTTCACCACAAACTTAATATACTATTTTCTTCGAAAAGAGTATAAAAATTGTGATTGAAAATTATAATTGTAATTTTTGAAAGTTATAATACAAAATGACCACTGTACGAGTATTGCTCTTCTTCTTCATTTTTGTATTTTTGACTGCAACTGCTGCCATTTGGTGCTGGACTCAAATTGGCCGCCAACGTCGATTGGAATCCTCATGCTGCATAATCGTATTGTCCCAAAAGGCTAAAGCAAATATTATTTATGTGTGTGTGCGTGTGTGTGTGTGTGTGTGTGTGTCTGCCTCTTCGGGCCCTGAGAACTTTTTTTGTTCGGGGCTTGCGCGCATATTGAGCAAATGCCGTGCACTTCCGAGGCGCACACATTTTTGTGTGTGTTTTTTGTTTGTTTATACTTAAAGCGTTATTTCAATAAACATATCATGGCAAAGGGCAAATTTTTGATATTGAAATGTTGATACATTCTTCAAAATTATGCAGGCTATTATTGGGACGAATTTTTGATATGCACTTTTTCTGCCGAAAAATATCTGTTGTTGGAAAAAGCGCTAAGTATTAATGCACAATAATATGTAAATTATTTCTTGCTTTCGTACTTTTGAATTGTGTGTTACATATTTGCATAAATAATTATAATTTTATTTCTACTATTTGAAACATACCAAATTTGAGTTTCATAACATTCAGCAAACTATAATGCTCATGCAACAGTCTGGTAGCGCCGCACCAGATCACGCTGACGTCACACTTGCCCACATATGCTGTGCTGCATAACGCCCAGTCTAGACACATTTTACAGCACTGACAAGCGCTGATCGTTTGCAGTGTGACCAAGTTATGCGGCTTAGTGGTGTTTTTGTAGTATCAGAGTGAGAACCGCAGTAGCAGCTAAAAAGTGATTCACGCTCCCGAACGGCAATAGCAATTTTAACAAATCGAAAATAATTTTCGCACTGCCGCCAGACATAACGCATTAGAAGACTTAAATATATTTTAATAGCGGCGCCGCGAGTGTTTTGGAAAGTGTAAAAAAGCGACTGGCCCGCTACTTCTGCGTCGGCTCAAAACTGAGTGCGCGTGTGCATGTGTGTGTGTGTGTATGCGCTTGTGTGAGAAAGGAGGAGGAGAAGCAACACAAAAAAAAAAGTGTACAGACGACGCGCAGACGCAACGAACGATCTGCAGTGGCTAATTAAAAGTACCGAAAAACGCGAGGGAAAATTAATTAATTACAGGCGCAAATTTCGCCAAGGAAAAAAGCGCATATCGAGAGTTGGTCAACAAGCAGCAAACGAGCTAAATAACAAAATGGGTTGTGCCGTGAGTACAGCACGGGATAAAGAAGCCATCGAACGTTCGAAAAACATCGACCGGGCGCTCAGAGCTGAAGGAGAACGCGCCGCCTCGGAGGTTAAGCTACTGCTCCTGGGTACGTTTTATACAAATCTCTCTTTTATTCTAAAATAATTATGCTTTTAAGTTAGCGACGCCATGTGGAAATATTTGTTGCACTACTTTCCAGTGGGGTGGGTTTGAATCTGACCATTCGCAGCGAATTAAAACCGTTGCAATGCGGGATATTTGCTCTTCTTTGATGTTAGCTGCGTTTTCAATTGAATCAAACGATTTCTTTTCTCTAACCATCTTGGCCATTATGCAATGCACATGTCGAAAAATTCGATTGCGATAAGAAATTGAAAGTAAATTGAAACCAAATGTCGTCGGCGGGGCACCAACAAGTGGGGCGCCAATGGAAACATGTTTGTTCTGTGGTTCTCTTCTTACATAGAAATAAATATGCTTGTATGTATGTATATACATGCATATATGTGTGAGTGCATGCGATGAGTGGCACTTGTTGTTGCGCTGTTGTGCATTGAGGCGTTGCGACGCCATCAACTTTTCAACTTTGACCTCTGCAGTGAAATTGGACGCCGCGTCTCATTTTGGCCTTCTGTAATTAAATTTCTATACAAACAGCACGCCAAGAAATTATATTTGTGTGCGCAGCAGCAAGCGCACTTTTCATTCCATTCAATGCGGCAAACAATGCAATGGGTTTTCCAGTCCACAACAACAACAACAACCCACCACACCATTCACACATACATAGTTGCATTTGACGGCTTTTGCTAATGAAGCGGCGCCCCATTCGCTCACTGATGGATGGGTGACTCAAAAGGGGCTGTCGAGTGGGTTGGAAGAGATTGAGCAGCGGGTGGTGCACAGGGGATATTCGGCATGCCCAGTTAAGTGATATCTGCTCGAGATGAACTCACTCATCGTGAAACACTCGTCAGCACAAAATCAATTAGTCAAACGCTTGTTTGCTGCTAGAAAAATCTGGAATTTTAACTATCGTTCCAGAGTGGCTAACAAAATTTCAATTTTAGTTACAAAATTTTTAGCTACCTTTATCGTTCCATTACTTCATTACATTTCCAACTTGCACCTTTCCAAAGAAGACTTAGCTGGAACAGAATTTCCCTTGTATTTGCAGCTGCTCGTTAAATCAAACAGACAGCGACAACTATGTCGGCCAGTGTATTTGTTAGTGTAGTTTATGGCGATGAAAAAAAAAACACCTTGCACCAGTTGCTAACATTAGCGCTCGTATTTATTTTATTGCACATACATACACATGTGTGTGTGTGTGGTGTGTATGTAGTTGTTGTTGTATTGTTTATGTTTTCATTTCTATGGCATTATCTCTGGCTGTTGTTGGATGTTGTTGGCTGCTGCGACTGCGGCTGCGCACGTTCATTATTCCAACCGCATTCAGCACGAGCTTGCTGTCTCCCTCTAACGCGCAGACCTAATGGACAGTGGCTGCTGTTGTTGTTGTTGCTGCTGCTGCTTTGTACACTGACATTTAAAGTGGGGTGAACGATATTAGCGCAAATAAATGGCCCCCAACATCAAATGCAGCTGTGTGTGTGTATATGTGTGTGTGAGTGTTTGGATTATGCTCGTTGCCGTCGTTTTATTGTGTAGATTTAATAAAATTTTGCTATTGTTGCAGCTGCCTGTGTCTGACCATTGCTCCCTCTCCAGTTAAATTACGGCACTTAATTCAACAACGGTTTCACTCTCGCCTTCTCTCTCCATCGCTCTCTTGCTCTCTCCCGCACCCTTTGACACGCCATTCAATTGAAAGTGCAATTTTTCATTTGGAGCGCAGTTTCTTTTTGGCTTTGTGCACAAATTCCAAATGTTTGAAGACAGACGAAAGTTATTTTTGCATGTGATTGTTAACTGCATGTCTCACATATAAAAAATGTCTGGGCGCATTAGTAAGCTATATAATATACATAAATAAATGTCAGACATGTCTGTCTATATAACAAATAAACAAGTATAATTTTCCCGCACACATAAACAAAATTTGACACTGACAGCGAGTGTGTGAGAAAGAGAACCCCTCGAAACCCAAAGCGAGCTGTCAACGCAAATAACTTAATCAACAATTTTCAAGAATTTTTATATTCATATGTACATAATACATACATACATATGTATATATAATGTGTACTTTATGTGCTGTTCTTGTCGCTGTGTACACTTTGTCGCCATAATTCATTCGTCGCCTTATCATTATTATCAATAAACGACCTTTGCGTCAGTTTTAAAACAGCTATTTTCAACTAAACTAATGAGCAAACACTGATTTCATATAGCAGCAATTTCCATTTAAGCATATCGAATAATATGTGCATTTTGTGACGATTAAATGTCGACTTGCCAGTGTTTATTTCACAGTTCGTTCGCACATACTTACTTACGTCTGTCTGATTAACACATTTCTTTTCTCACTTTACTTATCGGGAAGTACGGTCGCCAGCCGCTTGGCGGCGCCAATAAAGCTCGATAACGATTAGTCATGCCAGAAGTCGGCAAATGAGCAAATGAGCAAAATGGGAATGCTATGCAATGATTATTACCGACTTTTCCTCTCCAAATCTGTGTTTGCCTTTAGTCACCGTGAATGTATAAAATATATATTTATATGTATAATTGCCCAGGAACTGCAATCATTCATAGAAATAAACGTAGAAATCTGTGACACGCCCCAAACAATTGCACAGGGTGACCAGAGAGGCTATGTGTGTGTGTGTGTGTGTGTGTGAGTGTGTGTTTGTGCGTGTGCTAATGAAGTTAATTTCAATACCGCTGATTGTTGTTGTCAATGATGATCGTGAGTTTATTGTTATTGTAATGAAGCACTCTCATGCACGCTTTGTACTTGCCGCCGCGCAACGTTCTCCGCTCTCTCTCTCTCTCTTCTCACTGTCTCTCTTTCATTTTCACGCTAATCGCATATTATGGCACAGCTAACGGTGCATTGATTTATGTTTGTATGTGTATATCTTGTTGTTATTAAAAGCTGACCTTTTTCGCCATTGTTTTTTTATCTCTTTCTATTTTATTGTTATTTTATTATTCGGAGGCAAACTGCAAACATTTAACTAATTCATATTCCGATTGGCAAAGGGTGCCCAATCATTATAGCCCGTCTGACCGTCTTTTAAGCCATTACTTTGCTATAACGACATATTTTTATGGCTAAATTAGTACGCATTGTTAGCTGCGTTTTAAAAAAGCGAAATACATAGATATCTAAAAGTACTGCAATTCGAAATCGAGGGTAGTACTTAAGCACTGCAAAAAAGTGAAAGCACTGAGCTGAGCTCTCGCAATTACCTAATCAACAACGTCTATGTTTCAGTCTCCGTCTCTGTCTCTGTTTCTGTCTGGGAATCGAGCCAACCACACAAAAAACACATGCAACAACGACAAAAGCATCGAATGTTGCAAAGATTTAAAAAAATAAAGCTGGCTTAATGCGCCATTGTTGCAATCTTGGACTTCGTATAGCGTTTTATAACTTAAATAAACTTAGCCAAAAAGAAAACTCAAGTCTGCGATAATAATATTAATTGTTGTTTATTTTTGTCATAGGGGGAAATTATTGCAAAAACACGTAACATCAGTTTTTATCTATTGAACTGATTATAACAACGACCGCACTTCTATGTGGTCAGCTGATTCTTTTGTTTACTTCGGCAGTTTATAAGTTTTATGGCATTTTTATGCACACATGTACTTTAAAAAACCTCGGCCTTTTATTTTTACTTACAAGTTATGTTTAAATGTTGTACGACTTCAGATAATTTCATGTGTGTCGCGAGAGTTCAATGAACTGCAGTGGACTGGACTGGTAATAAGTACTGCAGTGATGAGATCATAACAATTATTATAATTTGTGTACAGACCTTATAACTTTAAGAGTGCATTCTTATTCAAGTCACAGAATTAGGAGAATATATATGTATATTTTTTATGAGTAAATCTCTTCGATTTTAAAATTTGGAAATGTACTAAAAGTCCATTTCTACCCAAGAATTGTCAAATTATTTATGAAAAATTGCGATGCACGTATGTATCTATATATGTAGCCATGTCAGTAGCTCAATTACTTACGACATTGCATGACCAACATGACCAACGCAATTGAGCGCCAAACGGCAGCGAGCTTTTTGGCCTCTTGAACCCAAAGACAATTGAACAAATTGTGGCATCCATTCATTCATGAAAACAGCAACGAAATGGCGCACAACTAACCGCCTGCCACTTCCACCCGCTCCACACCGTCCCCAATCCACCATCAGTGGAGCGTTTTACGCGAACGGAATAGCAAAATGTTTCATTCCCATTCCCGATTACAAACTCAATTGTTTGCGGATTGAGGGAATGGGTTTGGGTCACGCCCACGGGATGAGCTCATTTCCGTCCGTACGCCTAATAGTAGCGATGCTTTCAATTTCGATCGGTTTGTAATGTTTTTCTATGTTTTTCTGCTGATTTTTTAGGTGCCGGCGAATCAGGCAAATCGACTATAGTCAAACAGATGAAGATCATACACGAGACGGGCTACTCGCAGGAGGAGTGCGAGGAGTATCGACGCGTCGTTTACAGCAACACCGTACAGAGCCTGATGGTCATCATACGGGCCATGGGCCGGCTAAAGATTGAGTTTGCGGATCCTGGCAGAACAGACATCGCACGCCAGTTCTTCACACACGCCTCGGCGGCGGACGAAGGCATTCTCCTGCCGGAGATTGTGCTGCTGATGAAGAAGCTCTGGTCGGACGCCGGTGTCCAGCAATCGTTTTCACGCTCTCGCGAATATCAGCTTAACGATTCGGCCGGTTACTATCTGAACTCACTCGATCGCATCGCGCAACCCAACTATATACCCACACAGCAGGATGTGCTGCGGACGCGCGTCAAGACCACCGGAATAATTGAGACGCATTTCAGCTGCAAACAGCTACACTTCAAGTGAGTCACTTTATAAATATACATATGTATAATATTTATTCAAATCTATAAACAAATTTACCGATTGCAGACTCTTCGATGTGGGCGGTCAGCGCTCGGAGCGTAAGAAGTGGATTCATTGCTTTGAGGGTGTGACGGCCATCATCTTCTGTGTGGCCCTCTCTGGTAAGACTCAGCAACTGTTTACAATTCAGTAAACTAATCTGTATACTAATTCTACAGGTTATGACTTGGTTTTGGCTGAGGATGAAGAAATGAATCGCATGATTGAATCACTGAAACTGTTCGATTCCATCTGCAATTCGAAATGGTTTGTGGAAACGTCCATAATACTTTTCTTGAACAAAAAGGATTTGTTCGAGGAGAAAATCAAGCGATCTCCCCTAACGATATGCTTTCCGGAATACACTGGTAATTACAATAATCACTTTTAGTTAACCAATAATTAATATAATTATTATTATTTTGTTTATTTTTTAGGCTCCAACACATTCGAGGAGGCCGCCAACTACATACGCATGAAATTCGAAAATCTCAACAAACGAAAAGACCAAAAAGAAATTTATACGCATCTAACCTGCGCTACAGATACAAATAATGTGAAATTTGTATTTGATGCGGTTACCGATGTTATCATCAAGAACAATCTGAAACAAATTGGCCTGTTCTAAAGGGGATACGATTAGAGTGCGTCTTAGTATTAAAGGAAAACGCGCAAACATTTCCATTACATTATAATTAATTAACTATAAAGAGTATATATATATGTATATACATATATATTTGTAATCTTTAATTTTTATGTATATACGCATGTATATGCTATAAAATTGAAAATGCTTTACAAGCTCTTGAGATAAACTTACGTATATAAACCGATTTTGTTGCCAGTAGTCGAGGAACAAATAACCAACTGCAATTAATTAAGTTAACAATTAAAATGCTATAAGTGAACTAATTAAAATACGTACGTATGTAATTTAACAAGTGTAAAGTAGTCGCCCAGGAGCTTGGTAAAGATAGCTATCCAATTTTGTGAATGCCAAATTTGGCCAGCTAACTTTGCGCTTAGTTAAGTTTAAGATAATCCATGTGACTAAATTGCATGACGCAAAATCAGTGGACTTTTAAAGAGTTGCCATCACTATTTTACGCAATGCATTTTGGCCACGTTTTCTAACACTGTCGACGCCGCCGCGTAGAATTTGCCAAGAGCTTATCGCACCATTAGAGTGAGCGTGGGCCCTATTTTTATATGCGCCCTACATTTAACTAGAAATTTTACTAATTTTTTAGTAATAGCTTAAATAAAGATAAAATACCTATAAAAACAATCGAACCCTCTTTTATGTCAACTTATCACGTGTAGCGGGGCCCTCTGGGATTACTTTTCACGTTGTGCAACACTATTCACCACAGCAGTGGTGAGTTTGTGCTTAGGTGAGAATGCCTCCTTTTACTGTCAACTTTTGTGGAAGTAGGTCGTGCTATTTTGTTTTCTAATACAAATTTATAACATATGTACAATATTCAGGTAGTTCAAGTAGCTCTGTTTAATATTGTGTATAGACGAGGAGGATTAGCTAGACAACATGATACGCGCTGTAATTTCCGTCAGCCAACGTGGCAAGCTTCCGCTGACTCTGCTCACGGCCAGGGGAATTGGTAAGTTCTGCGCGAAAAGCGTAACCTTCATAAATTCTTCTTAAATCTCTACATGGATATTTGCACAGATCGCTCAATTATAATGCAGACCAAGTTTCGCTATGCACATTCGTGCACCCGGCCCTTGGTGCGCTGCTTTGCCAGCGATAATAAACTCAAGGGATCTGTCGTCGGCAATCCGAGCGGCATTATTGGCAACTTGGGCACATCGACAAGCGTGGGCAGTAATCCGACTGCTTGTGCGCAGGCGCAGACCGCCACATTGGGCAAAGAGAGCACACGTGGCGGCGACTTTGACAAGCAGGCGGCTGACAATAAGCGTGGTCCGCCGGTTACCTCGCAGATGCACGCCACACCCAGCGTGACCGAATGTGGTAAGATAGATGACGATGCATTGGGCAAGCAGAAAGCGACCTCGAAGAAGGTCGAGACAGGCAAAGAGGTGGGCTCTGCTGCTGACAAGCCTGGGCAACCCTCGAGCTCGGGTAATAAGTTGGCCGACGATGCTATGAAGCAGTTGCAGGAGGTGGCTGCCAATCTGCCCAGCAAGGAGCAGGTGGAGAAGTTCGTCTTTCGCGTGGTGGCCTTCATCTACGACATCATCTATCTGACGGGCAACTGGACCATACGCTTTGTCAACGAGAAGATATTGCAGAACAACACGTTCAAGTTCTACTGGAAGCGATTCCACGAGAAAATGGAGCAGGCCAAGAAAGACTAAGGCGAGGCCCAAAAACTCCAAATCACACACGCATATCGTATGTTGAGCTACACAAAACGTTGAACAAAGCTAATAAATCTCTAATTTCAAGATACATATATTTATGGTTAATTATTGCTTAGTTTGCACAATTGAAATTTGGTGTTGATTGCTTTGATATTTAGGTGAAGCTTGCAAAGCCGGCATAGCCGTCCAACAATTTGGCCAGATATTTGAGTATCTTGTTGCGCGCCGCCTTCAGCTGTGGCGGATCACTGTCCGCCGGCTCGTACATATTGGCGCAGTGAGCGGTGCCTGCAAAATAAATGAAAATAAACATTAGGTTCCATGAATATTGCTGCTTGTAGAACTCCAACTCACCTTCAATGTAAATGGTGGGCGTGTTTGCATTGGGTGAGACATACAGTCCCAGCGCATGCCAAGGATCAATGGAGCCGTGCACGTAGAGCACCTGGGTCGTCTCCGGCTTTAGGGCACCGTAATACTTGTTCGTCTTCAGCACCGCCTGCTCAACGAATTTGGAGTCCATGCGGTTCGAGTAGATGTCGCTGCACTGGCGCAGGAAAAAGTCAACGCCAAAGCGATCGCCGAACGTGTCCGATTTGTTCTCCGACGTCTGATAGAAGCCGAACTCTGTGCACGTCTGATAGACCCATTGACGCATGCCCTTCGCTACCTCCGCGTCCCATGAAACGTTCTTCATATCGGCTATCATCTTTTCATACTTGTAGTCCAGGCACTTGGACTCGGACTGCTGCAGCAGCATATCATTGACTGCCGCCAAGCGTGTGACAGGCGGTCCAATCTTTGTGTTCAGCATGACATCACAGATCTGTTTGAAAGAAACGTTAATATTTAGTGCATTTTAATAGGGATTTATAGTACCTCATCGATGGTTATGTTGGCATGCGGGCTGTTGTCCTTGTTGTACTGCACGACGCCTGCAAAGTTGCCAGCCAGATTTTCAAACAGATTCGCAATGTCCAATTGATTCTCAATCGAGTCTTTTAGGGGCGTGCAGGTTCTAAGCGGAAAGTCACAGATTAATTACACTATGTTACAAAGCATTACTAACTTGTTTATAAATAATAATAATGTTAAAAATGAACAGATGATTAGATGATTGTACCGAAATTGCTGTTGTCTAGTGTAATCTGTTTAGTTGTTATGCGACCGTGCTACATACTTGAATTTCTCATCGAGATTACGCTGACCAATCATGTGCTTCAGCAGTATCTCGACCTGGGCAAAGCTGCGCGTCACAGCCTCCACGCAGTCGGGCTTGTAGCTAGCCAGCGACGCCTTGACCACCTCAAAGTACTGCCGGAAATCGACCTGCGCCAGCAGCGGACCACTGGAGCTGATGGCGCCATCAATCAAATGCGGATACTTCTCACGCGCCCAGGCGGCCAACGAGCCGGGATACGAGCCACCGAAAGCAATCCACTTCTGTGTCGCGGCCATATTATATTTGACTTTCATGGCCGTGACAAAGCTGGCCAAATCCGCCAGTGCCTGCTCCGAGCTGAGATAGGCCAAGTTGCTGGTGGATAGATCGCTGGTCGGGTGACTCTTGCCATAGAAGCGATGTTCCAGTTGAATGCAGAGGGCACCAAAGTGCTCGGCATAGTGTATCCAGGCGCCCTCGTGCATCCACTTCTTGGTCGCCTCCCCCTCGCCGCCAATCATGAGGAACACCGGCGCATGGCTGTCGTTGCGATAATGCTCAGCGTTGACGAAATAACGCTGCTTCCAGGTGCGTGAGTTGTCCGCCTGCAAGTGATCCAGTCGCTGCTCGAACCACTGCTCTTCCGCACCCATGGTGCGCTGCAGGCTGATAAATTTACTGGGGTCACCTAGAAATCCATTTTCATGGCGGCCGCGTCGAAAGTTCAAACTGCTGCACTGCGCAATTAGACAGAGCAACAACACCAGATATAATTCCCTTGGCTGCATTCTGCAGACGAAGCACAATCGCTGTTTGTTGCGGGCCTAGCGAGCTGTTATTTGATTAGCACAAGAGCCGTTTCCTCGACTAACTGTAAATATGCCGCAGGAATGCAACTTATATATAGCTCTATTTACGAGCATATGTATGTGTGCGGTATATTTTGTTTTTGAGCGTTTTGTTTTTGCTTTTACACTTGCCGGCGGTGCTGTGGCGTTGCCAGCAAGTTGAAAACAGTTTCGTTAAATTTTGCTGTGAGTGTGATAGCGCTGCCACATAGTATCGAAATGGCTTCCAGGCAACGGTTGCTTAATTTTCAAACAAGTAAATAAACAGTTGCTGCTCACATAGACAGCGACCGGTGAAATACGACAAAAAACAAAATTTTAATATATATTTCATATTACAATGGAGAATCCGGTTAAAGAATGCCAACAGCTGCAGCCGCGAGCGATCTTCGGCATAAATGGCAAAGTGGAGAACGGGGTGCGCCAGCATCCCGTCACCGGGGCAGCCATATTTCCGCTGGGCAACAAGATTGCCATTGCCGATTTCAAGAAGAACACACAGGAATTTGTGGCCGGGCACACCAACAGCATCTCCTGCCTGGATGTGAGCAAGAGCGGCAAGTATATCGCCTCAGGTCAGGTCAATCATATGGGCTTTCGCGGCTACGTCATTGTGTGGGACTATGAGACACGCAAGGAGATAGGACGTCATGATCTGCACAAGGTGAAGGTGCAGGCCATTTGCTTTACAGCCGAGGACCGCTTTGTCATTTCCATTGGCGGCAAGGATGATGGCTCCGTCATTGTTTTCGATATGCAGACTTTGTAAGTATTTCGTGACTGCCAAACTGCTTAATCCTTGTGACTTCCTAACTGCTTTACCCACTCGTCCTTGCAGCTCGCCCATTTGTCGTCAGCCCGCCTCGCGTGCTATTTCAGGAAATGCTCTTACTGTGCGTCCTTTACACAATAATCCATATTTCTTTCTCACGGCTGGCGATCGTCATTTGCGTCTGTGGAGCATTTTACGGGAGCAGAAGAAGCTATACGTCCAGGACGTCCAGCTGGCCAGCAAGTCTCGACTCTTCTACTGCGTACGCATTGATAAGAAGGACGAGTTTGCCTATCTGGGCACCGGCACCGGGGACATCATTAAGATCGTGCTCAACTGCTGCGATAAGGATAATGTGACACGCCCGGGGTCATCCAGTGGCATCCTAGGCGCCTTTGGCACACATAATCCACGCAAGCCGACGGGTCGCGACTGCAATCGCTATGTGAATGGAGTGCGCGCTGTTTATGTACTGGAGGGGGGTCGTCTGCTGATTGGCGCCGGCGATGGCGAAGTGGAGCTGGTGGAGGAGCGCACCGATGTGCCGCTGATTAACTTTCGCGATTATCCCGGTCCCACCTGGCCCTACTTGCGCACAGTACGTTATTGTCTTTATAGGTGTCATACTCAACTTATTACACTACTCCCCCTTCTGCAGGTGAAGCGCACTCGCGTCTCTGGTCGCATCTCGTCCTTTGTGCGCTCCACGCCGGAGAAGTTTTACATATGCACGGACACCAATGAGATTTACACGCTCGACATTAAGAGCTGGGTGCTGAAGCTGCTGCGCACCTGCCACGCCAAGGCCGTCTACTTTATCACTTTTCCCAAGTGGGTGCAGATCACAATATTTTCTTAATCTACTTGATTTCCTATACTTTTTTCTAGAAATTACGCAGCTGTCTTTGCCACTGCGGGCCATGAGAGCATTCGCATCTGGTCCTCCTCGCGCAAGCAGGAACTCTTACGCATTATGGTGTACAATTTCAACTGCGCTGCTGTGCGCTTCTCCCAGGATGGCACCAGCATTGTCTCGGTGTGGAACGATGGCATCATACGTGCCTTTACGCCCATCACTGGACGTCTGATCTATGCCATACCCAATGCTCATAATAAGGGTAAGGACTTGCAAACATTCTCCCTTTTTTATTAACCAATCCCTAATCGTCTTCAGGCTGCAGTGCACTTGCTGTCGCCTCCACCGGTCGCTTCATCGTTACTGGCGGCATTGAGGGTCAAGTGCGTGTGTGGAAAATAGAGCCATATCGCCAGGACTTGGTGGGCGTGCTCAAGGATCACTCGGGTCCCATTACCTCACTGGACATCAACAATCTGGACACTGAAGTGATTTCCGCTTGCACCGATGGCTCCTGCGTCATCTGGGATATCAATCGGATGACTCGCAAGCAGGTGGTGACTGCCAACACCCAGTTCATGTCCGTGCTGTATTTCCCAACCGGAGTACACATACTCACCTGTGGCTCCGATGGACGCATCATCTACTGGATGGTCTACAATGGCGCCTTGATACGCGAGCTGACCGCCTCGAAGAAGTCATCCGTCAATTGTTTGTCCATGAATGCCACCGGTGACTACTTCGTTAGCGTTGGCAGTGATCTGCAGGTGAAGCTGTGGAACTACAACAGTGGCGATGTCGTTGGCGTCGGATCGGAGCATGCCTCGTCTGTGATTAGTGCCGCTTATAGTCCCTGCGGCAAGACGTTCATCACTGGCAGCACGGACGGTTCGCTGATCATTTGGGATGTGCCCGAGGACTTCTGGGGCAAAGTTAATCCAGAGGGTGGACCCACCTACTCGCTGCCCAAGGCGCAGCCCAAGGGCAAGGTCGTGCAGTCGCGTGTCGACTCCGGCACACGCTTGAAGCCAGTGGCCGGGGAAAACATCAATGGTCTGCTCAAGGCCACGCCCAAGGACGACATCTGCTGTGTCGAGTGTCCGCCGTGCGCCAAGAAGGAGGGCAAGGCCGGCGATCCGTTTGCCGAGTGCAAGATTGTTCCGGACGTGAGGAAGTGTTAGATTTTTAATTTTATATTTATCTGGCACTTTAACCATAATTTAATAAGCAATAAAAATAATGAAGCTAGTTATAGAAGAAATAATTATTTTATTACACGACAATTTGGAATTTATTCTCGAGATTCGGCTTCGGCATCGGCTTTAAAGAAAGAGTGATCCACTTTTTTGGCCTCCTCTTTGGCTCTCTTTTTGTCCTCTGCCTCCTGGCGCTTCAGCTCCTTTTTCGCCTCTGCCTCCTGTCGCTTGCGCTCCTTTTCGGCCTCGGCCTGAGCCTTTTCTCCTCTTTCTCGGCCTGTGCCTGCATCTTCTTGGCCTCCTTTTCAGCCGCAGCCGCTTCTTTTTTGGCTTGAGCCACACGCTTATCGTCCATCTTTTTCCACTCCTTGTGCACAGCACTAAATTCCTTCAGACGATCCTCCTTTTCCTTGGGGGTTTCGGGAGTCTTGCCAACGGCCTCCGTGTCGATTTCATCCTCATAGCCATCTGGCGGCAGGGCATTCCAGTGGCTATTGTGGAATCTCGATTTGTTGCCATCCCCAAAGTAAAAGGGTTTTGTACGCGAATACATGTGCGGGTAGTACTTAAACTCGGGTCGTTCTCCCTCCTTGTGTGTGGTAAACACAAGGACCGTCAGAATGGCCACCAGTGGCAGGACACCCATCAATGAGATCTTCGCCCACTTTTTTGAATGCTTGTACGAGGGCTCTAGATGATGACAGATAAAGTTTCCATTATCTGTGACGATAAATTATGTGATGACTTACTTGGTCGTGGGCAAGGACTGCATGGACACCGTGGGCCACCACCAGATATTTTCGTTAGTGTTTTGCAACCGTCTTTGGGTTTGTCCATTCCTTCTCGCTTGAGTATCATTTCCTCGCAGCTCACCTTCTTTGGCTCTTTGGGCGCCTTGGCTGCAGGTGGACAAGGTTCCTTCTTTTGAGGTTTGCACTTGGCGCCGCCTCTGATCACAGTTTCATCCTTCGGTTTGACTTCGGGTTCTTTCTTGCATTCCTCCTTCTTTTTGACTTCAGGCTCCTTTTTGCATTCCTCCTTTTTGACTTCAGGTTTCTTCCTGCACTCGTCCTTTTTAGCTTCGATTTTCGGCTTGCAATCAGGGTTCTTTACTTCATCTATAAGCTAAAATTAGTCTATTTCTTTTTAGTAATTAAAATAATCCCTTACCTTTCTTTTTGCATCCATCGCCACTGCCTGGCTTTTTGGTTTTATCAGACAGAAAACGACAGTTGCTAATATATATTTTTGGAATTGTCTGATACGACAAACGCGTGTATTTTATAAGGTTTAGTAATTGCAGCATGGTTAAAGCGCAGATACAGGAGCTACAAAAATTTTGGGCAAATCAAATTTTAAAAAAAGTTTCTGATGCCTAAACTGATTACATATATACAAAAGTATAACAGACGACATTTTTCAGGGGTTGTTTCGAAAAGAAAACTCAAAGGCTTCTTTATATTTGTATTTCAAATTACGTAATTTTGAAATCTCCAGCGCGCCAAATGTTTTCTTCTTCTTCTTCTTAAACTGCCAGCAGCGGCAGCTAGTTAATTCCCATAGCTGCTAGCTTATGTCTGCTTACAGATGTATGTTAGCTATTCGTTAACATGATTATGTTAACGTTGACATTTTAACAGCCAATACCTCAAAATTCAAAATATACATGGGGTATACATGTTATTATCAAACGGGAAACGGTTTGTTAGTAACTAGGTCAGCATCGATATTTGAATAATTTGTATATTTTAAATACCAATGCTTACAGCAATGTATGTGAATCATTATAGTTGGTTTTAACTACTTTTATTTAAAAGGAATGGAACTATTAGCAAAAAACAACTTGGTAAACCAGAATACCCCTTATCATAAAAAGAATAAAGGGTATATCTAATAACATCACGCCTGAGCATTTTCGCTATTAACAGTCTCTGGACTTTTTGTTAACAGATGTTATTCGGACGCCGCGGAGGAAGCATTAAACATTTTATATGTAGTTGCTGTTTAAAAAAGTTGCTGAGCGTAATTTGACGGTAGCTGTGCATATTCCGGGCGTTTATTTTGATAATTTGTGTGTGAAAATCGATTTGAAGAACAACAATGAAGGTCTGTTGCATTGGCGCTGGTTATGTTGGCGGCCCAACGTGCGCGGTAATGGCGCTCAAGTGTCCGGATATTAGCATAACGCTGGTCGATAAAAGTGCCGAAAGAATCGCCCAATGGAATTCGGAGAAACTGCCCATTTATGAGGTTAGTGGAAGAGCAATTGCTGGGGCGGATGGATCATGTTTCCGAGTGTAAACTAAACGTATATAGATTTGCGCATTTCTGCCTTCTCTGTATGTGTATATGCATTTAAATAATGCCCGTGCGTGTGTGTCTGCGTGTGTGTGTGTGTGTGTGGGTTTGAGATCTAACACGCTTCGTGCTAAATAGAAAACGAAAAACGAATAAATCCTAAGCAAACACATCAATCAGACGTACCACATACGAATACCGAAAACGTCGATGAACTCCTCATTGACCATGTTTCAAGTAGCCCATGCCTCGAGTCGCAGCGTCTCAGAGTGTCAGCCCCTAATACTACAGAAAAAAACCTCAAACCAGTTACCAACCGGCTGACTGTTTGAAACTGATTTGTATACAAAGAGCACCTTTTGGTTGTTGTTGTTGTTGTTACTGACTGTTGTTGCCTAAACGCCAGAGTGCGTGATTGCGTACTACTATTGACAACAATGAGAGGAGGTGAGATGGAGAGAAGCACATGATCGGACAATCACAATTGCAGGTGCTTTTCGGCCTGCACAAGGTCAATGGTCAGCCAGAGGTGAAGCCCAACACAAGCGAACACTCATTAGTCATTCATAAACCACACGGTGTGTGTGTGTGTGTGTGTGTGTGTGTACGTTTATTGAGTGCCAAATAATTACACTGTTTAACAAGATTGTGCTGCTGGGGGGAAAATCGATTTGATCCATACTTGTTAACTGCTAACAAGCTGCTAAAATCAACACACAGACATTTAACTCTCGCTCGCTCGTTACTATTTGTTCTATTTGTTGTCGCATTTCCGTCTTTTTATGATATTTCTGCTCGTTTCCGCCCGCGTTCCATTTAACTGGCCCACCAATCCTTATCGCCCGGCCACATTACGTCTTGTGAGGCAGATAAGCAGCAGCAGTATTCTGGGTTTTGCTATCAGCCAGCTCTGGATAATGTCGTATATAGTAAATAAAAATATATGTGTTGGCACTTTTGGAGGAAATTTCCAAATGTTATTAAAACGAGTTGCCTTATCGACTTCAGCTAAAAATCATTATAAATGATTAACAAATAAATACTTAAAGTTCTAAGAACTTAGAGTTATTATCTGCTCATTAGGCCAAGGCGCAATTCGAAATTCTCTTAGTTGTATCTCCTCTTCGTTTAGATTGCATCATCGCATTGGCAATGCAATAATATTAAAAATAATTAACAAGAACAAATAAAGAAGAATAGATAATGCTGACATTGACATCGCCACTATGATGCATCTATTTGCCCAGGTGCCCAGTTGCTTGTTGTCAATTTGTATTCTTCAAAGTTGCAAATATTGTAATTGTAATTGCTTTTCGTGTTGACGCTTATCAGCAGAGCGGGAACTTCCCTTAAATGTGCTTATTTACCAATTGCACTATTGTTTATACTTGGCAGCGCGAACAATTATTTCTGCAGAAATTTATTTGATTACCATAAGTAGATTTGCTTAGGTGACGTCAGCGTTTTTACGAGTACAGTGATCGCTCGGACATTAGAACTGTAATAAATTAGAATTATCAACTAATTAGAATAATCAAATTACAATTCTTATTTTAAAAAAATTTAATTTTAAATAAACTATTAATTCAATTTGTAGATTTATAATTTTCGAGAACTCACTGTATTGCTATTTGGTGCATCAGTTCCAAATAAACGGTATTATTAGCGCCTTTCTGCTTTCATTTCGCTTCCATCTGCTTCTTCGTTTTATAAATTATCATGTAAACAGGTTCAATGGACCCCGAATTCTGATTATGATGCAAATGTTGTGACCATTTAAAAATAGATCGCTAACTGAATGAAATGTTTGTCTGTTGGTTAATTAACACAGTCTATTAGTCTAGAAAACATTTTACTTTCTCATACAAAGTTTAATAACTTAATTTATATCAAATCTGTCCGACATACTGTTTAGATAAGGCTTCTGTCTACATGCTACCTCAGTGAAAAAAAGCCAATAAAAATCTTATCTTTAAGCAACGTGATTCAGAAGAACTGTTTACAGAGCGATTGCTGCTTAAACTGTTTATGTAGATTAAACTTAAACTCTTATACGTATTTTACTCTCCGCAGCCTGGACTCGATGAGGTGGTGAAGAAGTGTCGCAATGTGAACCTGTTCTTTTCCACGGACATAACAACTGCCATTAAGGATGCCGACCTGATCTTCATATCGGTGAATACGCCAACGAAAACTTGTGGCAGTGGCAAGGGTAAGTTCTAAATGCACCCCACACATGATCAACTTATTAATTATTATCATATTTTAGGTCGCGCTGCGGATCTGAAGTATGTGGAGAGTGCGGCTCGAATGATTGCCGAGATAGCGCAATCCAATAAGATCGTCGTCGAGAAGAGCACTGTGCCGGTTCGTGCCGCCGAGAGTATAATGCATATATTGCGCGCAAATCAGAAGCCTGGCATCCACTACGATATACTCTCGAATCCGGAATTCCTGGCCGAGGGCACTGCCATCAATGATTTGTTGAATGCGGATCGCGTTTTGATTGGCGGCGAGGAGACGCCCGAGGGCCATCAGGCGGTGGAGAAGCTGTCGTGGATCTATGAGCATTGGATACCAAAGAAGAACATACTCACCACCAATACGTGGAGCAGCGAGCTCTCCAAGCTGGCTGCCAATGCCTTTCTAGCGCAGCGCATCTCGAGCATCAATTCGCTGTCGGCCGTCTGCGAGGCAACCGGCGCCGATGTCTCTGAGGTGGCACGTGCCGTTGGCCTGGACTCGCGCATTGGCTCCAAGTTTCTGCAGGCGTCGGTGGGCTTCGGTGGCAGCTGCTTCCAAAAGGACATACTTAATCTGATCTACATATGCGAGAACCTAAATCTACCCGAGGTGGCTGCTTATTGGCAGCAGGTCATCGACATGAACGACTACCAGAAGCGCCGCTTCTCGCAGAAGATCATCGAGAGCCTGTTCAATACGGTTTCGGACAAGCGCATCGCCATCCTGGGCTTTGCCTTCAAGAAGAACACGGGCGATACACGCGAAACGGCGGCAATTACCGTTTGTCAGACGCTGCTGGAGGAGGGCGCCAAGCTGGACATTTACGATCCCAAGGTGGAGCCCGAACAGATTATCGACGACCTAACGCATCCGAGTGTGACGGAATCTCCCGAAAATGTGAAGAAGGCGGTCCAAATACACAGCGATCCATATAGCGCTGTGCGTGCCACACACGCTTTGGTCCTGTGCACGGAATGGGATGAGTTTGTGGATCTCGACTATAAGCGCATCTATCAGTCGATGATGAAGCCGGCATATATCTTTGATGGACGCAAGATCCTGGATCACGAGCGACTGCTGCAGATTGGCTTCCATGTGCAGACGATTGGTAAAAAGTATCAGCGTGCTGGGCTCCTGCGCTCGTGGGGCATTGTGCCGCAGCTGTAGGGCGTGTCTGGGCGTGGCATTTAAGACTTAAAGTTGTCGAAACATTTTCCAGTATTTACGAGACTCTAACTGTGTAAATATGCGTTTATGTTTGTTTTTTTATATAAATAGTTCAAGTATTTCGCTAGATACGCCTAAGTATTCCTATTTCTATTCCTACAACCAAATGTCGTTCCAGTTGCAATATAAATATTAACATAACCGTTGCAAACGGACAAACCCAGTAAGTGCACTATATACAGGATCTTCATTTCTGTACCATTTGATCATTACAAAATAAAAAGCATTTACACGAGCATGTAAATTTTATAAAATAAACAACAATCATTCATCATTTTCAATATTCACATGTGTCTATCAAAACGGTATTCTTTTAACGATCTGGCGATACCAAAGAAACGATGTCGCTGCCGATAAACTAAACCAGGTCACCAAATACGACATGTGATCGTTGCGCAGTGTGACGCGCGTCTGTCCGCCTACAGGACTATTGCCACCGACTCCTTTTGCATCGTAAATGGCATCCAGAAAGACGGCAGCCGCTCCACTACTCGCACACATCCTGGGCAAATCACGATAGAGGAAAATTTGACCATTCTTATGATCGGGCGTAAACTGTGGACGATTCTCGCCCTTGCGCACAACTGCCGTGAGTTCTACTTCCTTCGGAGACTGCCCCACAGCGCGTGTCTCCTTATCCTTGTGCTTGCGCGAGATCCAGCCACGGTTTATGAGCACAATGTCACTGTGTGAAGATGGAGCAATTAAAAGAAATGCATTGAGTATTATTTGCAAAACTTACTCCCTGTCCGATAGCTGGAATGGTGTGATGACGAGATAGCCATTGCCCGAATCGCGTTGAGAGAAGAGTCCACCCTGCGTCTCGACGCCATCTGGCCGGATGAGCGAGCGTGGTCCCATTAACATTTCCTTGTCATGCAGAAAACGTCCTCGTAGCTTGACCAAGCGGTATTCCATGTGGGACAACTCGCTTAAGCTGCAGCAAAGCAAATGGTTTATAGAAAAGATAGATAGAAAACTTTGAGAAGCGCGTACTCATCAGGCAGCTGCGCCGGCGCCATGTGCAGTTGCTCGTGCAAGTCCTTGATAAGCTGCTCCTTCCAGATCTTACGCTTCACTTGCCACACGCCCAATCCGAACGTTGTGGCGGGTATGAGCTACAAGCGAAAGGGCAATCAGTAATTCTGTTGAAGTGTGTAGCTTATGCAACTCACAAGAAGAAACCAGCCCAGCGCTGTGATCTTATCCTTGTCCTTCTTGGCGCCTGTCGGAATGCTTGTTGTCCACTCTACTTTTGGATGCTGTTGTGTCATCTTTCTGGTCACCAGCTGCAGTCTGCTGCTTGGTAGCTTTGAGGCGCTACTGGGCAGACGTGGCAGAGCATAGCTAGCTTGCCTGCACATTCCAGCACTTAATCGCAGCATATTTAATGCTTTTATTTATTTTCACAGGAAACGATTCCGGTAAAACAAATATATACAAATATTATTTTGCTGTTAACAATGCGGTAATTCTGTAGCCGCTTAGCAGTTCTGTTAAATCAGCTGTTCGCTTGTCGAGCCGGGCTAGGTTTTTGACGAGTTGGCAGCGCCGTCTTCTATTCTAACATTGTGTTTTGTTTTAAACAACTTAAATTTCGGCTTTATTAAAACATGCTGTGCGCACGCCTGGCAGCGAGGCTGACCAGTGGCTTCACAACAACAGGACTGGTATGTGAACGAAAAACGGCATTACAATTCGATGTTATATCGAACTGTCTAAAACTGCAATTGCACCACTCTTATATAAACCACACTGACGTATGTTTTGCCCCACAGGTAGCGCAACAAACATATAAACAACATGTGGTGGCGACTGTGGCAGGTAGATTTACTGAGCCATGCAGACAGTGCAACACCACCGGCGTTGTGGACAGTCCCAATAAGGTAACAAAACAAACAGCTGAGGATGGCAGCATATTAAAACGTGTTCTGACCAAAGTCGGGTTTGCGCCCAACACAAAAGCCGTAAGTAAAGCCAAGTACACTTGAATCCAAAAGAATACCTCATTATAATAAATAATAAATTACAGCGCCTCAAGGTAACCAGTCATCTGCTGTACGAGAGCGTAGCGGACAAGATCAACTACGTTGCATTCTTTCGCGATTTTAATCTGCCCAATACGTTCAACTCCTGGTTTCTTGTCACCGAGCTGCATGTGTGGCTGCTGTTGATGCGCTCCATGGCCGAAGGTTCTGAAACTGGCGAGGATGGGCGTTTTCTGCGCAACTGCATTGTAGAGGCCATGTGGGGAGATGTGAATACACGAGCCAAAAAACTCGGCGTAAGTCTTGAAAAGTAAAACATCTTAGTGCGCCGCTTAATCCCAATCTCTATTACAGGCCAACAATCCCTCACGGACGCGGCAACAAATCGAGACGCTTTCGGAACAGTTTCAGGCTGCGCTGATTGCCTACGACGAGGGCATCATGTCCGACGATCGAGTGCTCGCCTGTGCTCTGTGGCGACGCTTCTTTGAAATGGAGTGCGAGGATTATGCCCAAATCGAGCGATTGGTCAAATATGTGCGCAAGCAGGCACTCATGCTGGATAGTTTAGCGCGCGATCAGTTTATTACGAAGCCCAATGTGGCTTGGCACGACCTGGATAAGTGCAAGGTGCATGAATAGAAAATGTTCGTTTAGTTTGTTTTAATAAAGTCAATCTATATACAATTCGAAGTGTAAGCCTAAGTGGATTTAAATAACTAGATCATCGATGGGTTCCTTTACCAGTGCCCTTAGCTGACACTTGAGCACATAAGCTAGGACACGCCGCTCAGCTAACTCTTTTTGTGTGCCCTTAAGCTGCTCGAGAATTTTGTTCATTTTTAGATAGTCGTTTGCAGGAGATGCGAGCAATTCAGCTATTTCAGCGGATGGCGCCTTTTCCTTTGTTGTGGGTTCTATATTTACTTGATGTTCAACCTCCTCTTCCTCCTCCTCGTCCACATCATCCTCTTCCTCGTAAATGATTTCTTCTTGTAAGATTTGATCGCTTTGTTCAATGATTTCCTCAATTATGAATGTGCTATCGGCATGCTGCTCCATATCGCTGACATGCATCACCACGCAATCATTGTACGATTGCCACTCATCCTGATCCTCAAAGGATTCTTCTTTGGGCACCTCATCAGTATGTGGCTGTGTCCGCAGCTTGGCTTTAGGGCGCGTTTGCGCATCCGACAGAAACTGCAGTCGCTCAAAATATGGCCAGGTCGAGCCGGCGGGTCGCCGTGATTCCTTGCGATACTGATAATGTAGATTATTCCAGCGCATTAGGCAGAAATCCACTGAAGTAAAGAATAATTTAATCGTATGTCGGTAAGCAGACATCACAAGTTACCATCACAGTTCATAATCTCTGCTATTTTGGACCAGATGTCCGTCTTGACCTTCATAACATCATAGTTCGAAAGTCCCGTTTGTCGTTTATACAACACGGTATTTGGTTCGACATGGTCGATGAGTTTAAAATCAAATGGACGATTCTTTTTATAGCTGGTGCGCATACTTATTACACAAATATAAATATTCGCAAATCTTTTCGCATTCATACGGGAATGACACTATGTACATACATATTTTACAACAAATTAGCTATCACCTGCAGAAGAAAATAATATGTTAGTAATACTATTGCATTTGCATTTTTGCATTATAAATATATTAGTAATTAATTTAATAATTTAAACAAGCAGGGAGGCACAGGGTTTTATGTTAAATTGAACCTCAAAAAAAATGGAATGCCATGATGGTATACACAGAGCTGCTTCATATTGGCAAAACAGAGTTGCCTCGACTTTACTTAAATCGAAAATTTTCGATATGAAACAATGTTGCTGCTGATAAAAATCTACAGTTTCTTTCATCTCTAATTACTGACGTAGGTGCAAAACCTGGAAAATTGTAAGGTGAAGTGAAAATTGCAAAAAAACGTAAAAAAACATATAACATTTGGCAATTTTTGTGCAATTCAAGTGTTGAACAATATGAACATGTAAGTGTTAATCGTATTCATGGGGGACACGTAGTATTTGGTGTTTTTTTGTGGTAAAACTGCCGACATGTGTTAGTCGTGTTAGAGGGGCGGGCAGGGCAAGAAAATTTTCTTAAACACAGGCTAAAAATCGATAATTCAAAATGGCTGAGACAGTAGCTAGTGAAAATCACATCGAAAAATTGAAAACTGAAATTTGGAAGTGCTTTTAATGTTCAAAATTTGAAACTAATGGCGCATTACGCTCGTTCCAGGTATAACGGACAGGTAAATGGTTATATGGGTGGCGCACCAGCCGGTGGCATGCCCAACAATCGCATGGGCACCGGAGGCGGCGGCGGCGGCGGTAGTGCTGGTATGTTCCAGCGCAATCGTTCCGCTCCATACATTCGCGGCGGACCCGGCGGCGGTGGCGGAGGCGTCGGCGGAGGCGGCGGTGGCGGATTCAATGGCGGTCGCATGAACATGGGCGGCCCAGGAGCACGCAATGATCGCGACGGCGGCGGCGGTTTTGGTGGCCAGAACAGCAATCGCACGTCCACGCATGGCGCCCACTTGCCATCGATCGTTTGGTCCGAGGTCTCGTTGACGCCGTTCCGCAAGAACTTCTACAAGCCGTGTGACTCGGTCTTGGCCCGTACACCCGCCGAGACGGAGACCTTCCTGACAACCAATGAGATAACAATTAAGGGCCAGGAGGTGCCCACGCCCAGCATTGAGTTCGAGGAGGGCGGCTTTCCCGATTATGTCATGAATGAGATACGCAAACAGGGCTTCACCAAGCCGACAGCCATTCAGGCCCAGGGCATGCCCATCGCCCTGAGTGGACGCGATCTGGTCGCTGTCGCCCAGACTGGCTCCGGCAAGACACTGGCCTATGTGCTGCCCGCCGTGGTGCACATTAACAATCAGCCGCGCTTGGAGCGTGGAGACGGACCCATTGCCTTGGTGCTGGCGCCAACCCGTGAGCTGGCCCAGCAGATCCAGCAGGTGGCCATTGAGTTTGGCTCCAATACGCAAGTGCGCAACACATGCATCTTCGGTGGCGCACCCAAAGGTCAGCAAGCGCGTGATTTGGAGCGTGGTGTGGAGATTGTGATAGCGACACCCGGACGCCTTATTGATTTTCTCGAGCGCGGCACAACCTCGCTGAAGCGCTGCACCTATCTGGTGCTCGACGAAGCTGATCGCATGCTGGACATGGGCTTTGAGCCTCAAATTCGCAAGATCATGCAACAGATACGCCCCGACCGCCAGGTGCTGATGTGGTCCGCCACCTGGCCGAAGGAGGTGCGCCAACTGGCCGAGGAATTCCTCAACAATTACATACAGGTCAATATTGGTTCGCTGTCGCTGAGCGCCAATCACAATATACTCCAGATCGTCGATGTCTGCGATGAGTCGGAGAAGATTGTCAAGCTGATACAGCTGCTCACCCAGATTTCGAGCGAGAACGAGACCAAGACCATTATCTTTGTGGAGACGAAGAAGCGCGTGGATGAGATAACGCGCAATATATCGCGTCAGGGTTGGCGCGCGTGCGCCATCCATGGCGATAAGTCGCAGCAGGAGCGCGACTTTGTGCTGTCCAGTTTCCGCAATGGACGCCACTCGATACTGGTGGCCACCGATGTGGCCGCTCGCGGATTGGGTGAGTCTTTCGTAGCTTTGTTGCCAGCTCTGTTGCGCTGTTGTCTTTTTTCGATGCTCTCCATAACCAATAACCGAGCAACTGTTGCTGTGGATCAACAACATGCCCAACAAAAAAATGCCAAATTGGTTTTGTTTCATTATTTGATTCGTCGTCGTCGTCGTCTGGCAGCGATCGTCAGCGATGAATACG
This sequence comes from Drosophila flavopinicola, assembly GCA_035042425.1. NCBI lineage: Eukaryota > Metazoa > Arthropoda > Insecta > Diptera > Drosophilidae > Drosophila > Drosophila flavopinicola. The sequence goes on along the minus strand of JAWNLL010000452.1, from coordinate 12,752,588 downwards.
ATGGCCAACACCGACCAGCCTCTCTTTCACTTACTCTTACTCTTACTCTTACTATTTCCTTCGCTTTCACTCAATCTCTTTATCTCTGACTTGATCGCTTCTCTCTCACCGTTTGTGTGAGCTAAGAAAGTTTACCGATTGTGCAAATTTACAGGTCAAATTGTGCCTTGCATGTTGAACTCTTCTCTATTAACTCCCGCAGCTTCTTCCATCGCACGGGGGAGCATTCGAATTTTTTCTTCTTTTTTTTTTGTTTTCCTCATTTTATTTTTATTTACAAATTTTTTTTCGCTATTAAAAAAATAATTAAGAACTGGTGTGGTCGAAATAATGAGGGGAATGTGTTCTCCATGCATTTTGCTGGTTATATGAAGTTTATTCCGTTTTTGGTTGTATCTGCCTCTATGTATTTATTGTACTTTTAGTTCTGTTGCTCTCCTTTCTATATAGTATTTTAGTTGTGCTTCGTCAAGTTACATTTGAGTAACACATATGCAATTTGTTGTCAGTCAAGGAGTCAATGGCCTAGCAAAATACGCGTAAAAAATAAAATAAAATAAAAGTCAGATCGTTTAAAGTTGTGTTGTGTGAAACACGCTCTTCAAAAGGATTGCCAGCTGCTGGAACTTTCTGGATAGGCTCGCCTTTGAAGGGTTTTAAACTTGTATTTTTTTCAATTTTTTTTCCGTTGTTGTTTAAGATTCGGCTTGAAAGCATTTTGCGGCCAGGAATTTGTTGACTGATGCTTATTTACGTAGCTTATTTGTATTTACCGTAAAAGTATTATGTATATAGTATACTACGTCGCTCCTATATTTATAAAACCTAAATTTGTGTGTGAACAAAAATATCATCAGCACTTTTTGAAATGGACTTCGATTTTTATATGGCAAAAGTAAACAAAATGATAAAAAAAAACAAAAGAAAAAAAGAACAAACAATAGAAAAAGTTTTAAATGTTAAATACGTTGTATACACAAAACAAAGAAAAAAAGATAAAAAAGTTAAGCTTTATATACAAGTTGAGGGTTGAATTCTTAAGTTTTTAGCTACGCGGAACTCTCATCACTTAAGCTCCGCGCCCAGGCTACATCTCAACAACAACAACAACAACAACTACCGAAACAACAACAGAGCCGTAACAACATTTTTTACGTAAGCCCTATCTAATATAATCATAGAACGCACACGGGGTAAGTACTAGGCTAATTATGAACCAACTCTCTCACTTACCACTCTTTCTTCTTATCAACTTACTACTGTTATACGTCGCAACCCGTATCACAACCACCCAAATCGATCCCCGCTTATCCCAAAACCCAAAACTAACGGAATTCTAGCACCCACTCATCACATTATTATTATATAACCTACATCTTAAGTTTAATCAAGCCGTCTCTTGTATGCATTAAGCTTAAACAAAAGTATATAGTATATAGTGTATATATATCTATATATAAAAGAAAAAAGATTTGTGTATTTCAAAAAGCATAAGAATGAGAACCAAAGGTCGAGGTCCACATTTCCGCAGTATAGAAAAAACATATATCTGTTTGCCAAAGATGTATAGTTGTTAATATACGCTAAATAGTATTGATGGCGAAATTTTTGTTCAAAGTACAAACCTAATCATAAATAAAATAAATAAAATAGATACAAAATATTTTACAAAACCGATATAAATTGTTCAAGTGCATATTTAAGTTTAGCAAAAAAAAAAAATATATGAAAAAAAAACTCAACCAAAGAACACACACATAAGTTTTTGTTTTTGTTTATAGTTCTTCAGTATGTATTTGCGAAAATGTATTATTTGTAAAATGTGTTTAACATATTGATATAACCTCTTCAATTTTCAAATCACGATCACACAAACAGACGTTGACGATGTCAAGTTTGTGATCAATTATGATTATCCTTCGAACTCGGAGGATTATGTGCATCGCATCGGACGTACCGGACGCTCGAATAATACGGGTACAGCCTATACCCTATTTACGCACTCCAATGCCAACAAGGCCAATGATTTGATCCAAGTGCTGCGTGAGGCCAATCAGGTGAGATATATATGGGGATTACTTAAGTACATATGTTCATAAATGTTATTATTTTTCTCTCCCTGCAGACTATTAATCCCAAGCTGATGAATATGGCAGCTAGCGGTGGCTATCAGAAGCGCGGCGGCATGGGCTATCGTGGCAACAGTGGCGGCTATCAGGGTCGCAACCAGCAAATGGGCGGTAACAGCAACTATCGCAACCAGAACCAGAACAACAACGTACAGAAATATGGCAATGGCAATGGCAACGGTGGCTACAATCCTGCTGGCCCGCCGCGTTACGACCAGAAGCCGCAGCGCACATCGCCACCAGCACCCGGCGCTGGCTATCGTCCTCAAGGCGGCGGCTATCAGCAACAGCAGCAGCAACAGCAACAGCAGCCGAATGGCGTGCAGTTCTCACGCTTCAATCCGAATGCGGCTTGCTTCGAGCCCAAGACGCAGGCGCCCGGTGTGCCCCAACAGCAGCAGCATCAGCCACAGCACATGGCTGCAGCTCAGGCAGCAGCAGCTGCTGCAGCCGCCGCTGGCTATGGCTATGGCATTGAGCAGAAACGTTCTCGCTTTGCCTTGAACTTCAACATGCCGCCGCCACAGATTCCACCACAGCAGCAGCAGCAGCAACAACAACAGCAGCAGCAGCAGCCACCGCAACCGCAGCAGGTCGCTGCTGGCGGCGCCGCTTCTCTGCCGGCACAGGCCTATGGACAGTACACCAGCATGTCGAGTAGCATGGCGACAGTCTCGCTGAATGGAGGCGCCCCCAGTATACCGGCGAACGCCTATCGAGCTCCGTATGCAATGCCGTATGTGATGCCGCCACCACCATTGCCCGTACAAAACTAAACAATAACGCCAAATTGTACGAGCTTAAATTAGTAGACCTTAGTATTAGTTGGTCTAGCTATTTTATGCTCTAATGTAATTTCCTTTCCTCACAACACACACATACACACAACAAACACACACACTATCCCACACAGACAAATATCAGCGTCAGAAACCTTAGTATATTAACAGCTTAGAGAAACTCTCTATGGTCAGAGACTTGTGTAGATCTCCTCCGCCCACATATTAGCAATATAATATGGTTTAATTCTGGAATCAAATACGCTAGTAATATTTCAAATTTCCCTTTTCCTTCGTTTCAAAAATCATAATAAATTCTACACGTACATATTTATTAGGTATTGGATTAGCCAGCCAAACCTTTTAGGGCATTTGGCTTGCCAAAACACATTTGGCATGTAACTTTTCCAGCGCCTTAGCGTATTTGATTTCTGTAACTACTATTCTCGAATATCGTATTCTATCTATAATGCAAAATTTGTAATTTGCAATGCTCCAAGCAAAACAACACTCGACACAGAAACAAAACTAATTATGTTAATTTCTTAGAATCAAATGCGTATTATATCAACTTAAACCATATTATGTGACTAGTCTAAATGCTTAGCTGGAACTCACACAACAAATTTCACTAAAACAAAACAAAAAAAATTGAAAAAAAGCATTGAATAAAATAAATGTATAATTCCATTTAATGTAAACATATGAATTGATTTACAACTTATGAATAAAGGAGTTAATTAGACACCAGCTCTATTGTTTTTTAATACTCTTCCCGAATTGGGTTCTATAGTTTTCCAAAGGATCGGGTAAAATTTTATTTTTCGAGTGATTTTAGAAACTAGGAGTTTTTTTCTTTACAGCTTAATTTTTGTATTTCTTAAATTTATACTTACATAAATCTGCTGGAGTCAGTAAATTGTTATATTTATTAATAATCATCGCTCTTTTCTAAACTTAATTGATTTGCTTTTATTTTCATTTTTTAATATATATATACTTTATATAAGAAAAAACTATTATACATCCAAAATTATCATAATAATAAATAGAACTAAAGTATACAAATATTACTAGACAGCATCACGATCATCTTCATCAATTTGAATGACCATCAGTGGCTATCATCCATCCATCCATCTATCGATACATAGATATTTCTAGCTTCAACGTTACCTCGTATTACCTTCTTTTTTGTTTTTGTGTTTTCTTTTGGTATTTGTTCAAAATTTGTTTACCTCACACACTTTACAGAATTTATTTTAAAAATTACACGATGAATATGATTATGACTAACAAAATTGTGAGAATGTAGAAGTCATTTTTGTTTATTTGTTTTGTGTGTTGTTTGTTGCTTTTGTAACTTGCTAACGGGTTTGTTATGTTTTGCTTTGTTTAGTTTAGTTTTGCATATACATACATACATACATAATGCATAATGTGTTACAATCGATACTTAAACTATTTGTCTGTCGCAAACTAATTTTTCAATCTTTCGCTCTTTGGCTACCTGTTGATTACTTGACTTTATATGTGTTTTAGTTATAATGCAATTCAATTCTTGATCCGCATATATTTCAGTAGTTGTTGTTGTTGCTCTTCTAAGTTGTAGGTGGGGCTTAGCTACCCAGGGGAGGACTGAAACATTTAGTGCAGTTTTACAATTTTTATCGGTTTTTTCGTTTTTCTTTTCTTTTTTGTGTTTAGTTTAATTTAATATAATTTTCTTTTTTTTTTTGTTAATTTTGCTGAATTTTTTCTTTGGCGCAGTTGACTAATTCTGTGTGTGGTTTTTATTTTTTTTTGTTAATTTTAATGTGTAATTTTTGTTTTAAATTTTTATTTTGGTTGCTACGGTTGCTGCTTGCTCTTTACATATATAGATATCACGAGAGTTCCTGCGAGAACTGTGTCTCCAGGGTGGGTCTAGTTCTAGTTGGATTCCTGTTGGGATTGCGTATCGGTGGTCCTGGGCTGCCATAGCCCGCCGCATACAGCTGCGGGCACGAGTCTTTTATGAGTTCCTGCGTCTCACGAAGTTGCCGCTGCACCTGGGGCGCCAATCTCTGCACGCTGATCGCCGCCGGAAACTTGTATTCCGTTGGTGGCGCGGGCTAAAGTCGAAGAGAAGATGTGTATAAAGTGTAAGTGGATGTGGTAAAAAATAGTATAATATAGGTTGTTGCATAGACATTTGTGTGGTTTTAAGGAAATAGTTTTTTAGAAACAGAAGATATAATATTCCTATGGGAATAGTACAGTAAAGTAGTGTGATATCCAAATTTTTTCAACAGTGGTTGCTTTAGAAACGTTTGTCTTAAAAATCAAGATGTGTGATATATGTGATATAGCTTTATAACTAAGAGGATTGCAAGGAAGCAGACAGCCGGAGTTATGAACTGGAGACATAATCGACTGCTGGTCCCAATGAAGAATATGTGTTTGCTTTATGGTAAGTTATAATACCCTTTAGGAAATTTTATTACCCTTTAATAAGTGGGTGGTAAAAAATAGTATAATATAGGTTTTTGTTTATAAATTTGTGTGGCTTTAAGAAAATAGTTCCTTAACAACAGAAAAGATTATATAATATTCCTAGGGGAATAGTATAGTAAAGTAGACTGATATTCAAAATATTTCAACAGGGGTTGCTTTAGAAACGTATATACCTGCTAAGGCTATGGCTTCAGAACTGAGAGGATCGGCTTTGCAAGGAAGGAGACAGGCGGATTTATGAACAGGGGAACTAGTCGATTTCTAATCTAGCAATTCTAATACCCTTTGCAAGGCTATCAACAAATATAAACTGTGATGCAGTACAGACTACTTTTGAACGCAAGCATTGATATATAATAGTTATGATAGTTCAAAGATGCTCTCTTATATTCAAGGTATTCCCGCCACGCTCACGTCACTCCCACCTGTATATTGCAGAATATATATCTACTTAATGGGATATTATAATAGGCTTTTCAAGCCTATAAACAAATAAAAACTGTGATGCAGTAAAGACTACTTTTGAACGCAAGCATTGATATATAATAGTTGTGATAGTTCTTGTATATTATAGTCAATTATATTCAAGGTATTCCCGGCACCCTCTCACCTGCACAGTGTGCATCACGTCGCCGTAGTAGGCGCCTGCTGCAGGTGCCGCATGTTGCAGCTGGGAAGTTTGCGGCTGCAACTGCTGCAACGGCTGCATTTGCTGCAACTGCTGCTGACTTTGGCTGTGTGGAGCGGTTTGTGGTTCGTAAGATTCGGAGGTGATGGGAACTGAGACGGCCGCCTGAGCGGCTATTTGAGGGGCAGTGCTCGGTACGCCGTAGTAGGACAGCTGCAACGGTGCGCGTCCGGCTGCTGCGCCGGCTCCATTTAGGAAGCCCGTCACGCCGGTCTGCATCAGCGGCGAATTGGCGGCAATGTACTGCACAGGAGCGGCGCTGACTGGCAGCCGCTTGGGACTGACGCTCTGAGTTTTGGCGCCAGCCGGCAGCGACAGCAGATGACCGCCATAGGCAGCCAGTTGTTGCTGTTGCTGAAGCTGTTGCTGCTGTTGTTGCTGTTGCTGCTGCTGTTGCTGGTAGAGCACCAGTTGCTGTTGCTGCTGCTGTTGCAGCTGATTGAGCTGCGCGGCAGCGGCTGCATTGGCATTGGACGTATTGACAAGATTGGCATCGAGCTGTGGCAGCAGCTGCTGGCTGAGAATTAGCTGCTGCTGCTGCTGCTGATAGAGATTTTGCACTTGATGTTGCTGCTGTTGTTGTAGCTGTTGCTGCTGCTGCTGCTGTTGCCTGCCCGCCAGGACGTGTTGAGGTAGATACTCTGTCGTGGAGAGCGTGCTGCAAGCGGCACTGGGTTGCAGGAGATGACCAGTGGCACCGCCAGCGGCGCCTCTCGTCTTGACCGCCACCGGCTGCACCACTTGCCGTATGGGCGTCGTCTGCAGGGATCGGCTGGCGGAGGAGCAGATGGATGCGGTGAGGCTGGCGGACTCCCAGTGCTGCACCAGCGCATTCAGTCGCGCCTCCTCCAAGGCTATTTCCGTCTCGCTGGCCGAGTCGTAGTCGGGACCCTGGAATGTAGCGCAGACTTTAGTAAAGCTATCAAGATTTGGGGATTGTGATTTCGGCACTCACCTCGTCGATCTTCTTGTCCAGCATACGAAAGAAATTCTGTTGGCTTGATGATATTTCTCTGCAAGGTGCAGGCAGTTTTAGTTGGTTGGAGTTTGGGGGGGTTTTGGGTGCGTGCCCCGGAGGGGCACATGTCTACAGTTACTTTGCTACTTACTGGCTTTGCAGCAGCGATAGGTTTTTGGCACGTAGCAGCGACACGGCCACATCCTCCTCAGTGTCCTGTATGTCCTTATTGCTTAGCTCCTCGGTCTCGTCATGCTTCTCGCGCTCACGTTGCAGCGCCTTCTCCGCATCCTCAATGTGTCCTTCTTCCTCGTCCGTCTCGGCATCTGAGTCGGCTGTGAGGCAGAGTGGCAAAACATGTGTGAAACTTGGCAGCAAGTGGAAAACTAATGTAATCAAATGTTTGCAAGTGCTGTGCATTGTTGAATTGTGCAAATGCCATCAAGAGTGCTCAAAGGACATTCTGCGAAGTTGCAGAAAAGTGGGACAAACAATTTGCGCATTATGATAATTATGCACAAATCTTGAGTAGAAGAGTTAGGAATAGATGCGATTGAACTTCCAGTTATATAATATACTAGAAAATGTAATAGAACTCTTTTTATATAATATGTTTTTATATGTAACATATTTTATAATAAGCTATAATTTGAAGTTGAGTTTATATCCATTTATAAGAAAACCTTCATTCGTCGGAGATCATTTTCATAATTTTCGACCATGACCAACTCGTTTGGCGGGCTTATTTTTAATTTAGCCAATTTTCCCATCCTTTTCATGTTGTTGCCCGTTTTCTGCCTACACAAATTTAATTAAGACGAGTTATGCATTTTAATGCAAATTGCGGCAGCCGTAAGAAAAATGCGTTATGAATGAAAAACTTTATAATTAATCTAGCCGAAGCAAAAAGACGAGTGGCTGAATTGAAGCAAAGGCCATCAGGATTTGGGTCTTTTATGGCACAATGGCGCCTTTGTGTATGCTACACTTTTGTTAACCCGTTTTCAACACACGCACACACACACAAGTATAAATACATATATGTATACATACAAACGTACAAGGAGACGAGGGCCCCCAAAGGGGCCACACCCACTTAACTGGGGCGCCCACTGCAACAACAAGTTGCCCTTTAGTAGTTAATTACACACACACACACACGCACACGCAAGCTGTGGGCGAATGGCAGCAAGAAGAAGAAGCAGCAGCAGCAGAAGAGCGTTGCAAAAAGGCTCTCGTGGCACTGCCGAAACTTTTCAATGTAGGCTAGGGCAACATTTTTATATTTTTCAGTGTTTTATTTTAACACGCAGGCATGCATGTGTGTGTGTGTGTGTGTGTGTGTATTTATGGCATGATGCCTGTGTACAGGCTTCTAAGCCTAGTCCTCTAGGTTGCTGCATGCAGGGCCTAAGCTCTGCTGCTGACATATTAATCAATGATGTCCTCATTGTGAAAACAGGTGGCATATACACACACAAACACACACACACACACACATATACATATACATATACATATACTATATTTACGCACACACAGCTGCAGGCAAATTGATGTCGTCATGCGTGTAAGCTTTTGTTATACGTTTATGTGTGTGTGTGTGTGTGTCTGTTTGCCTTGGCTACACACACACATATATATATATATATATATATATATCGCTACTCCTTTGAAATGCTGCTTACCATGTCCTCCTTTTTTGCCATTTGCTTTACTCTTCGATTTCCTGGGATATAAATGTATTTTGCTCTGTCCACAGCCCATTTTCGGACTGTGCTGCCACTGCGGCTGACGTCGACGTTGCGGCTGGCGTTGTCTTCTTCTTCTTGTTGTTGTTGTTTGTTTTTAAACTTTTTATTAATTTGTTGCTCGACACGTTGCGCGTCGCGTCAGCGGACGACCTGTATCTTATGCCCTCGCTCGCTCGCTCGCTCTCGCGTCTCTCTCTCTCTCTCTCTATGTTATTTACGTTTTTGTCACACGTCTCTTCTTGCTTCTGTTTTATTCAATTTTCACTAATTTAACTATGTGTGTAAATTTAATTTATTTGGTTTACTTGTTGTTGTTGTTATTAAACGTTTCGAAAGCGTTCTTAATGCGCGGCAGCAACAACAAAAGTCAACATCTGAGAGAATGGAACATTCCACCGTTAGCCACTTGTTCGAGAATCTCATTTGTCGTCGTCGTCGTCGTCGTTTCTGTCGCGTTGTCTTCTCTGTCTGCTTAGTGCGTAAAACGCCCGCCCACCCACTTCCAGTTGAAGCGCAACAAAACGACAAAAAAGCAACTTTTAAATGTAGCGGAAATTAACTTTTTGCCCTGGCCCGATCCACCCAACCAACACACACACACGGAGCCACCCAACAATGCGACCCACCAACCACTTGTTTCACACACTCTCTGTGTGTGTGTGTGTGTGTTAGCTATAAATTCAATTTACAGCCAGTCAATTTGTAAACATGCACGGCACAGGACAGCGCAAAACAACAAAAAAAGCACAACGTCTAAAAGGGTTTGGCCAGGGCTGCAGCGTCGCTATTGCTATTACTGTTGTTTCTGCTTCTGTTCCTTTTTGCGCTGTTGAGACGCGCGCGTTTTACATCTTTCAACACTCGCGTGCGTTGTTGTTGTTGTTGTTCTTGTTGTTGCTAATTTAAACAAATAACAATAATAAGCACAACAAATAATGCAACAAAAACACTTGAATTTTATTCAATTATTCTCACATACTAGCAGCGCGCTGTCCAAAAGCAGAGCGCGTCAGCCTCTCAGTATTGCTTATAATAGACAAACACACGCACGCACACACACACGCACGCACGCACACACTCACACCCACATCACATGCATTGGCAGGCGAATGGGGCAGGCAGCGAGGCGCCAAACAGCCGCAGAGAGCGCGAGAGCGAGAACGTGAGAAAGAGGCAAGAGAGCGCGCGCGAGAGAGCAAGCTCCAGCGCCGCCTCTCTCTCTTTACTGCTGCTGCTTCTGCTTGCTCCTGTATATGTGTGTGCTTGTGTGCTTGTTTGTGTGTGTGTTTGAGTGCGCGCTGCGTGCGAAATTGATTTTTCTATTTATAAAAAAAAAATCAAAATATATCTGTATTTTCGTTTGTTGCGCGGCGCTGTTGTTTTTTTTTTTTGATGGAATATTATTTTGGTTGCTGCTGCCAAAAACATAATTTATGTTTTATTTATGATTTTGCGTTTCCTTCATTGGCATTTTACTTTATACAAACGTTTCGCCGTTTACTGCTGCTGCTGCTGCGCGTTTTTATAGAAACTTGTTTGATTTATACACAGCGCCACTTGGGCACACACACACACACACACACACTTACACATGCACATACAGACCGCCTCGCGATTTCCTACACCCGAATTCCGAATGGCAATTGGATGGAACACATTTGTTGTGCGGCATTTACCGCTTACTTGTATTTACACATATTGCTTTAAGACTAAAGGAACTTTTGCGCATTCAGTTTTTCGCGTTAATATTTACACTCGGGCTCTTTCATTTTTGTATTTTATTGGCTTTTCTGCGGAAAACTCGCGGAAAAAGTTTCTCCTTTCTGTGTGTGTGTTTCTTTTTTGTGTGTGGCTGCGACGCGTCGCTTGTGTGTGGAATTTTGTATGCTGAAATTTATGCTGCCTGACACTCCTCTTTGTGTCACACAGCACACTTTTGTGCTTTTCTCAGTCGGCGCGTCGCAGCGCGAGAGCAGCGACAACTGAGCAAAGTTGAGCGGAGCGCAGCTTACATGCCAACACATGCGAAAGAGCTTTTTATGCTACGCTCTCTCTCTCGCTCTCTCACTGCCCTAAAGGGTGGGTTTTTGTTGTGCAGTTCGCGTGGCTGGCTGGGGGGTTTGTTTTCGAATGAGCTTTTTCGCTGGTGTTTTGTCTGAATGAAAGCTGCAACACATACATGGCCAACGGGTTTTTGTTTATAAAAGCATGCTCGCAACGTGAAAGCTCATGTCAGTTGAACTCTATGCGCGCGTTGAAGTTCTACGCATGAATTGTTGTCAAAAGCTTGCTGCTGAAACTTTATCCATGTAGTTGGCAACACCCCATTTGAGTAAAAAGCGTCTTCAGCTTATTTTTCAACCCAGCATCTTAAGCTTTTCAGCAGAGACCACCCTTTGTGGGAAAAAATTTTAGTTTTTTTTGGTGCGTAAATATATATTAAATAAATCGCTGCTTTGTCATGTTCAGCCTCATTACTTTTCACAATTTGAGCGTCCAGTGCGACGCTCTATTTCCGACAACAACAACCCCTAACTATTCGCAAAAACTCGCCCTTGCTCATAGATGAGATACTATGTTAGTGGATGCCATTATGCGAGTTTGCCATGTGAATTTATTGCGTAATAATGAAGTGAGAAACGTTACAAATCAAAACACTCGACGACATCGAGATAAAGTTCATCTGCGGGCCTTCCTTTTTTTTATCATTATAATATTTTTGGGGCAGAATCGTTGGCAATAGTTGTGCATTTGTCAGGCGCAACGGAATTGAAACGTTTGCGCTTTTATTGCCACGGACGTGTGTCGGCTATCCTGGCAGGGGGTGGACACTTTGGCAGGGGAGGTCCTGGCTGGTGGGAAAAAAATATGAAATGCTTGGCAGTGCGGGAGCAGGAAGTAATAAACAACAAATGCGAAACAATATCATAATATTGATCTAGCACTGGCATTACAAAGGCATTTCCATCTTATACAATCGATAAGCGGGCTAAAGTCTATGTAAATTTATAAATATATATACAGTAAACGCTCTTAGATGCGAACGCTTCAAAACGTTAACGAGTTATTTTTTACATTGACTATTCTAAAACGTAAAAAAGGTGAGAAAGCTCTATAACATGAACAAAAAGGTTCAATGCTTACATTTCAGTCTCAATTTTGGCCTAGCATAGAGCGTTTTCTTTTACATTATCGGCATAGAAATTACATATTTTTTCTGGCCCTAGAAAAAGAAAAATATAACATTCTTCAGAGCTTCCCATCAAAGCGTCGATCCAAATAATATAAATGTACTGAGAATCCTAAGAGTGAAAGCTGTTTTTTCAGTTAATTGAACAAATGAATATACAAAGCAACTATAAAACGTGAATTTAATTGTGTTAATCTGTATTCACTTTATAGTTTTCTGGCAATCGAAATCGTGAACACTTTTGCTAAATTTAACTGTCTTGGTTTTAATAAGGTCACGTTATCGAGCGTGCACTGTATTTGCATATACACATTTAAAAATTAATTTCTTACAATTTGCTTTACATTTTCCAAAAGCAAATCACTTTTTTCTGGCAATTTTGAAAAATTTACATTTTAGAATGTTTTTGTAATGAAAATCATATTTCAAGTGAATTAATATTGGTACAAACAGTGTCAAAAAGGCTGCGGGATTAAAAACCTGTTGAGTTTAAACAGAGTTAAGGACATTTCAAGTTTTGGAATCTTAGTTTTAGCTCTTATCAATATTATTATAGTTTTTGGCAGAATAAATTTGATTGAGCACACATAGTATAACAAATGGCTTTGATAACTGTCTATAAAAGCCATATCAAATCTGAAAGAAATCCAAATATCTACAATCTGTCAAAGGGTTGCATTCATTTACATGCCATGGGCACTTTGGGGGAATGGAGAATGGGATTTGCCAATGTTGCTTGTTGATTGCGGCAACATATGTTCCTGTCACATTGCTGGCGTGCAGCAACAGTTTGGAGATGTGCCTGGAGAGCAGATTGCTGCCATGTCATGTCGCCCAGTTGGCCATCAAGCATTTAGGCAAATTTCGCACTCCTTTTGCTGGCTGCTGTAAATTGAAAACAATTTACATAATTTGGCGACGATTTTGCGTTGTTAGTCGCTGTTCTTCCGCTTCCCGTTGGCTGATTGGCGCTGGCCAACAAATCTGATGTTCGATGTTTTGTTCAAATCGCAGCCAAAGCGATTGCGACTATCATGAAAGTGGGCGTGGCAGTCCGTCCGTGCCGCCCCGTCCGCCACGTGACCGCACGCGTTGCGTTGAATTTTACACGCGCGAAGTGGCGGCCCCAGGGACAGGACGGCAGGATAACAGGAGCAGGGACAGGATCTGGCTTTGGTTGGCGCTGACTGACTCTCAGTGCAATGCAAATGGGGTGCGATTGAGGCAACAACGAACAACGAAAAAAAGAATGTTTAAACTTTGTGCGGCGTTGTCGTCAGCGAGGACGCGTGCAGCCAATAAGTCCCGAAGTCCTGAAGTCCTTCATCACTTCCGCTTCAGTTCAGTTCCGTGATTTTGCACAAATAATGTTTTGATTGCGTGGCAGCGTGACGTGTAATTATTATCGCCGCACACCATCGACAACAGCAACAAAAGACCCAACACCAAACGCCCACAGCTCGGACTGAGGTAGGCGTGGCACTGATGCTGCAAAAATTCGCAAAGCAATTAAAACTGATTTGGCCGCCTTTAAAGTAAACGGCAGCAAAACGCAGCAGCGATCAGCGAACAAGCTCATAAATTACTTTAATTAAAACCGCACGCAAAAGTTGCCAGCGCAAAAAAAAACAAAAAAACGATATTAATACTTTCTTAAGGACACTCACGAGAAAATCACAAATTAAAAATGGCTGCCGCGGCTGCTGCTGCTGGAAACAGAATTTATGCAAATTATGCGAGACGGGCAGGAAAATCCTTTGGCAGACCAGCACCGACAGAAATTTCATTAAAAACTGCGCCGAAAATCTTTGATAAAAATTACAAACTTTTCACGCTGAAGGACAATTGACAGCAAATGGCAGCCAAAAGGAAAAAAAATATATATAAAATGTTGAAACAAGGAATTAAAACAAGCAATAATATGAAAATATTATGACAGCGCAGGGGGAGCGAAACGGAATTATTTAAATATGCCCAAGCTGCTTTCATATCACCATTTTTGTCTGTTTTTTTTTTGCTGGCATTATATTTTGTTTTTGTCATCTTCGTCATTTCTGGTAATTTTAATGCGTTTTTTAGCGCCTCCAAAGGGTCCGAGAAGGGCCCACCCACTGAGTGTGCTGCCCGGCTGCTTTGCATAATTATATTCATTGAAAACTTATTTCCTTCAAGTTTTTCAGCCAAGAAATATTACAAAAAAAGAAGAAAACTTCCGAGTGCTGCGCTGCGCAGAGTGAATTGAGTTACAGTTACACATGCATAGAGCAGGAGGAGCAGGAGGAGGAGCAGGAGGAAGTGGGAAACAGGGAAACAGTTTTGACATTTAATTGCTAGGTCTTTCGCATAGAGAGAACTGCAAGAGCTAAGACTAAATGTCCAGCACTTGCAGTCGCTCTACGCTCCACTTACCGAAGAAACTCGTTTCAATGGCGTGGCCCCATGGACAGTGTACACTGGACTCCGCAGGATCCCCGCCATGCCGCCGCACGCATCCACAAGCGCCGGCAGGGAGCTGAAGATGTTGGAGCTGTGACTGCGACTGCTGCTGCTTGCTGCTGCTTGCTGCTGCAGAAGATGAAGCAGAAAGCTGGAAGAAAAAAAAAATGTAACATGATTTAATGACATGAATTATTTATGAGTTTCCTGTCAATCAAAAACCACGTCAAAGCATTTTGATGGCGATGTCAACGCGCCAGTGAGCAAAACACACGAAGCTACACATCGCTCTATAGAGGAGATGCGGCAAAGCTTACCAAATAAAAATACCTAAAAAGAATAAACAAGCAGTATGTTTTAAGAAATATTAACTTAAATAAGTACAAGTAGGAAAAGTAAAGTTTTTGGGCAGTAGCTAATCAAAAATCTAAATGCTTAAGCTACATTTTAGTTAGGTTATAGATAATCAACTGACCTTTCAATACAATCCGAAAGGATCACTAAGTTTTTGAAGATAAAATTTAAAAAAATATATAAGTTAAATTAAATATTTGAAATGCAATATTTAACCTTAACTTGGACAATTGGCAGATGTATTTATTAATTATTATATTAACAACACATAACATTTATATAAGGAACATTTTTTTATATACTTGCTTTTAAATATATTAATGTAATTTTAGATGTATCTATATTTAAATTTGAAGTATTTCCTAACTGTATAAATTGAAATCAATACAAAATAACAAGTGGGGAAGGATTATCTTCGGCGTGCCGAAGACTTTACAGACAGATTTCACAAGAAAATTTAAGTTCATATGGGAAATATGGCCAAAACGAACTTCCAGTTGTATGGCAGCTATAAGATATAGTGCTCCGATCTGGCAGATTCCAAGAAATGTGCTGTCCTTTTGAATAATAAGTCTCTATGCAAAGTGGCATTGCAATAGCTCAAAAACTGAGTGACTAGTTTGCATACATACAGACAGACAGACAGACGAACATGGCCAGATAATTTGTTTTGTCATCCCAAGCATACAAGCTATGGATTTTTACTTCGAACTTTTTACACAATCATATAGATAAATAACTCCTCTATTCCCATGCTTAACATATCCATCCCATCAATGTTCCACTTTCCCATACCATGCCAATGGCTTTTCAATCATATACTCCTAAGTATTTATAGATACGACCACAGCAAAGAATATGAATACGCGCATTGCACTAAATGATATGCTAATTTGGAAGCTTTTTAATCAAGGCCCTAAGCCAAAGCCAAAGCGAAAGCCAAAAGAAAGAAACGCATTTGCATTTTGTTTACTTTCTGCCATTGTTTTCTCTTGTGCTTACGCGCTGTGTGTTTGGCTCCTTGTGGTCCTTGTGCCGACTCGACTATGTGCTCTACTGTCTGTATTCCATTGTTGCGCTCGAATGAAATCAATCATGTAATTTATGTTAGGATAATATGCCCGGCAACAGTCGAACCCCTCTACAACGGACTGTCAAGAAATAAATATTTAACAATAATTGATTTAAAAGGCGCATGCAAATTTCGCTTCTCAGCCGAATGGCAATCAAATGTAAGCAGGACGAAGGACCTTGTCGTACTTCTTTCTTTGCTAAGCAGCTTGGCACGTGGGTAAAGCAACGGCTGCTCCTGATGCGGGATGTCCTTCTGCTTCTTCTTGGTCTCGGTCTCAAGTGTTTTTTGCAGGCAGCTTTTCCGGCGTTTTTTCCAATTTCCTTGGCCGCTAAGCAAACAACTTGGACATGGCTGTTGCTCTTAAGCGTGAAATTATATGAAATATCCTTTAAAAAGCTTTTGATTTGGCTGGCGCCAAAAAGTAAAGTGTAGCAAGTCCTGGCACGGCAGGACACGGGCTTGTATGCAAATCTTGTTCATCTGCTTAGCGTAAAAGTTGTTTTCTTACTTATTTCAGCTACAAGGCAGCCAACCGACCCATCCGCCCATCCTGCAGGCAAATCGCATTTGCATGCCTTTGTATGAAGTTGACCTCACCATCGTTGTTGTTGTTGCTGGAGTGCGTCAGGTGTTGCGGCCAGGATGCTAACGCTCCTAATGGCATAGACAAGCTGCATAATGGAGTTACCAGAGCTGAGCTGAGCTGCTCAGCTGTCGCCTGTCAGCTGCATTCATTCACCTGTTCTCTAATGTTAATGACATCTCCTGGGCCGACGCATCAGACCATTTTGGGTTAGCCTTAGAGAAAAAGTAGCTCAGTGAAAGGCTATGCCTGAGACTTAGGGCTGGGCAGCAAAACAGCAACACAGCGAACACAGAAACGGCAAACAGAAATTAGCATTACTTCCGAGTGATCACAATCTGCGCATACTAATTGCTCGCTGGCCGCTGCTTTCATTCATGGCAATCATTGAGTAGCTGCCTCCAAACTTGGCATTGCTGAATGATTCTGCTGTGATTTTTTCCAGCCCGTCTAGACGAATGTCTCCGCGCTTCATATAAGGCAACGCGGCGACGCACATTTGCGAGCTCTCTAAAGCGTCTCTGTGTTTATCTGGCCTGGCCGATTCACAGGAAACGGGTTGGGAGCATGGATCGGGCTACGGGAATGGGAACGGGAGCGGGAATGGGTACGGGAGCGGGAATGGGTACGGGAACGGGAACGGTTACCCTTGCTTCTTACGAAACGCAGCAGCAGAAAACACCAATCATGCACATCATTGTCAACACGCCATCGTCGCCGTCAGTCCATAAACGGACGCACCTTTTGCCATTTAAGGACACGCAGCTCTGTGGCCTGTCATAACTCTTGGTAGGCGTACCGGTCCTCAGTCCCCATCCCAGTCGCAGTCGCAGTCTCAGTTACTCTGGCTATGGCTATGGTGCACTATGCGCTTGCCTCTAAGACTCTTTGCTTCTCTGCATCTCTGGTCATTCGGCGCCCCAAAAAAGGCGCAGACGCCGCAGCTTCATGACGCGCGCTGGGAATATCAGCCAAGCTCAATCCTTGTCGTCATACTTTCGCTGGAGACACAGTCCCAGGCCGGGCCTTAGCCTCAGCCAGCTGTCTCCTCGAAATTCTCAGTTCCCAGTTCTCAGCGCTCAGCTCAGCTCAGCTCAGCTCAAGTGTCAAGCGTCAATTGCCGTTGAAGTTTATTGCCTTGGCAGCAATTAAGGCGATTTCATTTTGGCTGCTTTGGGGCTTGGCCGTGTGTAAAGTCAATGCATTTGATTTGATTTTTGATTGGCTGTCACAGCAGCAGCAGCAGCAGCAGCTTTGATTGCAGATTGCAGAATTGATTTATCAAATTAGAGTGGCCGGCTTTGCGACTGCAACTCATAATTGGTGTGCAACCGGAACGAGCTCCTTGTGAATGAGTAAGCCTGTCAAGCACTGTCAAATTCTATACCCTGCACCCATAAAATGAACAATAATGCATTCTTAATTGCTGACAAATGTGTCTAATAATTTTAGGAATAATATAACTAAAACCACCATTACTTTGAAAACTATACTGATTTTAATAAAAGAGAGAGAGAGAGAGAGAGAGCGAGGAGTCTGAGACAGAGAGAGAGAGGAAGAAGAGAGAGAGGGAGAAATAGGAATAAGAGAGAGAGAGTATTAAGCTAGAGAGAGAGAGAGAGAGAGAGAGAGAGAGAGAGAGAGAGAGAGAGAGAGAGAGAGAGAGCGAGAGAGAGAGGGAGAGAGAAAGAGATACTGACAAAGAGAAAGAGAGATGAGAGAGAGAAGTCAGAGAGAGAGAGAGTTAGTGAGAGAGAGAGAAGTCAGAGAGAGAGAGGATTAAGCTAGAGGGAGAGAGATGTAGGAGAGACATAGAGAGAGAGAGAGAGGGTTAACAGAGAGAGAGAGAGAGCAGTAAGAGAGAAGTAAGAGAGAGAGAGCATTAAGATAAGAGTAAGAGAGAGAGAGAGAGAGAGTGAGAGAAGGAGAGAGTATTAAGCTAGAGAGAGAGAGACAGAAGGAGAGAGTATTAAGCTAGAGAGAGAGAGAGAGAGAGAGAGAGAGAGAGAGATTGCGAGAGGGCGTAAGACAGATGAGTAAGAGGCACATAGGAGTAGGAGAGAAAAATATAGATACGAGTAAGAGATAAGTTTAAGAGTAAGAGAGAGTAATTATAACTAAATTTGTGAGAGCGAGATAACAAACACACTTTATTATGTCAACAACATACAACACTTCCATGCAGATCAGTCAACCTTACTTGAATTCTTGAGAATCGCATAGAGGGGCGATGCTTAACAGACGTTATTTTTAAATAACAACAGAGCTGTTATCGCAAAAGTGTTGATAACAGCCTCTTACTACACAGATTGAATAGATTTCCTTCTCACATTGGATAGTTTCAAGTCTTTCAAAGATGCTTTCGACATTAATGCTACTAGATTACCATTGCCATAACTGATTGCCTTGGACACTTTTATTAGGCAAATTTCGTATCCTTCATTTGCTTTACTGCAATTTGGCTAAGTAAGTTTTTATTGCCGCTGTCTCAGCAGGCGACACCTCGGCTTTCCCTGCTGCTTCCCAGCTATCCTCGCATAACTCAAAGAGAACAAGTGAGAACGTTGCAGTCGGGCGGAGCCGACTGCGTAATACTTCTGATACCATTTTAAGAACAGCTGAAAGCAAGTGAACAGAAAATTTTTGCTGGTGTTTGGGTGACCCGAAATCGGCATTCCAAGTTTTTGGGAACGGGAGGGGCATGGTCGATCTTAAGAGGGGTGACCAGAAGTCTATCTACCAATTTTGGTGACTCTAGCTCTAAAACTGTGGAAGATATAAGCTTTCGCGATTTTTGGGGGCGGGAGGGGGCGTGGCCCCAAAAATTTGGCCGATCTTTAGAGGGAGTGACAAGAAGTCTATCTTACAAATTTCTTGACTCTAGCTCTAAAACTGTGGAAGATATACATTTTCGCGATTTTTGGGGGCGGGAGGGGGCGTGGCCCCAAATTTTTTTTTACCGATATTTAGAGGGGCTGACTCAGAATTCTATCTTCCAAGTTTAATGACTCTAGCTCTGAAACTGTGAAAGATATAAATTTTCGCGATTTTTGGGGGCGGGAGGGGGCGGGGCCCCAAAATTTTTTGCCGATCTTTAGGGGGCTGACAATAAGTCTATCCTCCAATTTTGGTGACTCTAGCTTTAAAACTGTGGAAGATATACATTTTCGCGATTTTTGGGGGGCGGGCGGGGGCGTGGCCCCAAAATTTTTTGTCCGATCTTTAGAGGACTTGGCCAGAAGTCTACCCTCAAAGTTTGGTGGCCCTAGCTCTTAAGCTGTGCGAGATATAGGCTTCCGTGTTTCGTGGGGGCGGGGTGGCTGGGGGGCGTTCTAGTGGGCGTGGCCGGAAAATCCAGGACGCAATCTTTTGGGCTGGTCAGCCCTAGTCTAAATTCCAAATTTGGGGACTCTAGCTTCAAAATTGCGGGAAATATACACGTGTTATCGAATTGTGCATTCATGTATATCGATTTTCGCGATTACGGGGGCGGGAGTGGGCGTGGTCAAAATTTTGTTTCTGTAATCTGTAGAGGACGTCACCAGTAATATATATTCCAAATATGGTGACTTTAGCTCTAAAACTGCGGGAGATATAAGCATTTCAAATTAATTTTGGAGGGGGCTGGTGGGCGTAATAATGGGCGTGGCCGATTAACCTAGGATCCAATTTTTTCGGGAGGTCACCAGCAATATACCTACCAAATTTGATTACTCTAGCTTCAAAATTGTGGGAGTTATTCACGTTTAATCGATTTGTGATTTGAGGTGTATCGACATGTTATCGATTTGCCAGCCTCCCAGTGGGCGTGGCATAAATTTGGAATAAACTTGATCTGAAGCAGATAGCTATAATCATAACGCAAAAGATTTCAAGAGTCTATCTAATATCGTTTCGGAAATACGCGCGTTCATCCAGACAGACAGACGGACAGACGGACAGACGGACAGACGGACAGACGGACGGCCTGACGGACATTCGACAAAACCAATATACTATGAGTACCTTCGGTATCAGAGTATAAAAATTCATCACCGCAATATGCGCAACACACATACAAGAGAAATGTTGAAAAAATAACGTAAAATAGAAAAGTGGCAGCAAGGAAAATTGTCATAAAGGTGCAACTGACAACAGCAGCAGCAGCAACGAGATAGTACAACAAAAACAACTAGAAATGAGAGCCTCGTAAATTTCAATTTATATGCAGAATGAGCAGTGAGTAAAAAAGGCAGCTCACACACACATAGGTGTATAAATGTGTATATGTATATGTACATCTTATAAATACATACATGCAGCCAAGGAGCTGGCAAAACGCAATGGCGAAAAGTGTCAACGTGATATTTTCTCGAATTTTCCAAGATTCCCACTTGGTTTTTTTGGCTTCTTTGCAGTGCAAGTGGAAAAAGCAATTTCATTAGACAAATTGAAAAAAATAAGTGCAAGCAACAACAATAATAATAGACATGACGATGCCCGCTATATATGACCAGCTTATGTATGTATATATGTACTTATACATATGTATATGGGGCACATAAGGCAGGATAGACGCCATGTTGTGCAAACTGAAGATTTTCGTTGGTCGCTTCCCATTCGTTGCGTTTATTTGTGTTTGCTGACGCGCATACGAGTAGGAGACCGGAGGACGCCCCACACACCACGGTACACAGTGGTACACAGTGGTAGACAGTGGCATACCCGTGCCGCATGCATGATGAGCTTTCCATCCATCCAGCAGGATGCTGCGCGCGCGTTGAAAATAGGCGGAGACTTTGCCGACCAACGGCGCCTTTCACACTTGAAGGCAACACAGAAAAACAAAAAAAAAGTATAAACCATAAACAGAACAAACGCTGACAAAAAAGAAGCACGCACAAAAAAAAGAAGAAGTGCAACCGTTAGCTGTTTGCTGCTCTTCCTTATCAACGGCAGCACTCGGCTCAATTCGTTTTCAGTTTGCCGCATTGTCGTCGCTGATTGGAAGCTTCGGCGCTCTGCTCGTTTTTGGGGCGGAGCAAAAGCTCAGCGAGCACAGTGGCGCCGTCTCTGCTGGCAGGGGCTGCTTTTGTGTGTATAACTTTGTTTTAGCGAGGGGGTTTCCTTATTGAGTGCTAAGCGGCTTACAAGACACCAATTCCAATTCCCCGGGCAGCCGTTATGCTTACGAGCTCCTCAGTTACCTCATGTGCCACAGGTAATATATACTCGGGCGGCAGTAGAAAGCCAGAATCTACCCTATACGATATGGGTATGTTCTTAACAGCAAAGGCCCTTTCCTTGCTCGAACAAGAGACGGCATATCAAAAAACTAATAGGTATATTAAAATAGTACTTTCAGATAAATTCGATAAAACTTATGGAGAGTTGTGGCATTGAATCCATAACTTTATTCAGTTCCATAGACCTGATCCCTTTTAAACACCCATCATCTGTAGATTATACTCGTATAACTCCTCAGTGGTCGATTATAAGGTGGGAGCAAATATTTGCCCATCGGAATGCAGGCATAGATAGATTGATATGCTACCTTCTGATATGGAGTTGTCTGCTCATCAGTTGTTGGATAGGATTGAGGATGGGGACCTGCATAGGTCGTATGGATTTCAGGAATCGCTAATCCCAAAAGAAATAATGATATAGGGAAGAATAGTGTTAAAACTAATTAAAAGTTGAGTTGAGCGATAGTTAAAGTAACGATTCAAATCTGTTCCATTAGGATCCGAGGGTATACGAGACTATAATAATCTTTAATTACTCTATCATTTTAAAAACATTTTATAAGTATTATTTCTAATAGTTAATTATACTCATTAGCTCATGTGAAACCGTCTATATTTAGGATTGACAGGATTAACAATACCAATCCTCAATCTCTTAGAATGAGCAACACAACTATGAAATAGGTGATGATATTTGGACTTGATGAAGGTGGTACTGTTGCCCGGCTTCTGGGATGTCTGTAGTAAGACAGGATAGGAGCAGCACTAAGTTTAAGCTCATAACCCTCGATTGTACAACTTCCTAAAGATTACTTTCTGCTCAAATGATATTTGCTGATTGGTAGACGTTATCGCTATCGTCTATATGGCTCATTGAATATCTAAAGGAATTTGATTGTTGTTCACAGTCCAAACTTTCGGGCGTAGTTGATTCTAGCAGCTGGCTGCCATGTCAGCATAGCGTAGAGCTTGGCAACTTGAAGTTGTCTGGCCAAGCCCCCGGTACTTAGGCTGTCTCTCAACTTTGCACATAAATTTTGTGCAACGGCAGCCCATTTCATTGTAGGTCACTGCATAATGAAGTTGCCGCCCCGGAGCACATAAATTCAGCGCCCGCTGGCGCAGATTTCAGCCTTCAGTTTCGACTTGTCGCTGGCATTAGTGCGAAATTTTGCTTAGGCCTTTTTTATGCCCGCCGCTTGTCTTGTCCTGTCCTGTGCTGTCCTGTCCTGTGGCGAGTGCTTAAAGGACTTGCAGCGCTGGTCATATTTTGCGTGGGTATTAGAGAGCTGCTAGAGGCGTTGTAGTTGTCACCGCATGAGGTGCGCCAACGTGTGATTTTATGAAGCCAAGGTGTGAGGTTTTGCAGATGTGGCAACTTGGAACCACCAAAAAGTCACATCAAAGCGAATTGTGAGGCACTCAAAGGAAGTGAAGTGGGTAGGGGTTGAAACTAAGAGATTTGGCTATGATGTCTTTTTTTTTTTAGATAATTCGCAGATGATCTTAGCTATATTTTCACAGATATTTACGTCTTCTACAGAAAATTGCAATTTATTAAGATGAGTATGGCTTATCGCAAGTCTTATCAATCTTAATTAATCTTAGCCTTTATGATCTTAAAAAATTAAATTTTTCCATATTACTTATTCTGCGTTTACAGTTTTTTCACTCCAAAAAATTTTTTTTTTTTTCCGGAAAAAACCTTTACTTTCCCCTATACTGTTTTTTGGAATCTTTTTTTCTTAAAAAAAATAGAATTGCGAAATTTTATTTTTAAACGATTGTGGGTGTCATAATTAGTATAAAAAACTATTTGAAACCCGATTCTGGTATGTTTCATTTTTTAGCCTAAAAACAGGCCAAAATTAACAAAAAATTTAGCTTGTAAATTGCTATTTTTTCCTAGAAATGCCGTTCTCATACTTCAAACTGTCATAACTTTGTCAAAACCTAATCGATTTTAAAGTTCTTGGCCAATTTGTTCATGGCTTTTTCTCTACTTTTGTTATACATTGAAGTTTTTTTTTTAAATTTTCGAGGATATAATTTTTTTGACTTTTTTCCGAAAAAATCTTTATTCCCGATTTTGGTTCCCGAGGCAGTTTTTTTTATCATGTTTTGACCTCTACATCCATTCTGCGTTGTTGACGTATGTATGCATATGTATGTGAGCCCCCTTCCCAAGATACTGATTACGCCAATACGAGCAGGTTTGTCTTATGCTTTAGTCTGCCATGGGACTGCTCTCTAAAAGGGAAAGAGACTCCGCTTAGCTGGATAGCTAAGGCAACTCGAGCTAACGTCGCAACAGCTAACAACAATTAGCTGGGGCTTATTTGATTAGCTCGCTAATTGCCCGCAGGCAGCGACTCGCACCAATAAATTCATGCACATTAATTTCTTATCAGCACAATAAAGCTAGCAAGCCGGATTAAAGCCGTCCCTGTGGCGAAAAGTTGCGCCAAAACTTTCAACACCTTTGGCGGGTGGCGTGGAAATTCTGTAAAACTTTTAACCAAAGAAAACTCGTGGGTGCGCGTGCGATAAGCTAGCGCCGCATTTTTAATTGGTCCTGTGCTCGAAGGATACTCGGCTGGCGCCTTTAAGACAGAGACGCCAGTTTGTTAGATGCCGGATGCCAGCCTTTAAAATGTCATAAATATCACGGACAGGCATTTCCTGGCGTGCATTTTTTCGCAGTGCTTTTAGTTAATTGTGGAGCGATGAAAAACAAAAAAAAAACCATTGACATAACATAAATCTGGACGCGGGGCTATTTAACTTAACTTGGCTGCCTGTCTGGTGGACGTGGCGTATGCGCAATATTTGCGGCTAACTGGGAAAAATGTCAATGCCGGAAAGTGTTTAGCATTTGCCGGGCTCTTTTTTTCTCCGTAGCCACATGTTGTGGATTTAATTAGCCTTAAA
Organism: Drosophila flavopinicola; assembly: GCA_035042425.1. Taxonomy (NCBI): domain Eukaryota; kingdom Metazoa; phylum Arthropoda; class Insecta; order Diptera; family Drosophilidae; genus Drosophila; species Drosophila flavopinicola. The sequence continues at coordinate 12,727,990 of JAWNLL010000452.1, read as the reverse complement.
ATGTCTAAGGAGCAACACAATGCCACAAAATGGCAACTTTGCATGCCACATTGCGGCTGGGGACCAAGGATAAGCCAAAGGAAGCACAGCTAGGAAGGAAGTTGCATGTTTACCTCAAGTTCAATTTGCTTGTTTGAACATTTCGGACAGCTTTCACATATGAAGTGAGCCAAAGTTATGGCGGGGTCTGCAGGGAGGATGTCAAGGTTTTGGGCTATAAGTATGAAATATGAGCAAGAATTTTAACCACTGGTTGTTTATAAAAAAAAAGTGCTGCATTTTAAAATATTTATATTTTCCCATGTTATAAATTGAGGTAGTGCATTATGGCAGTTTCTTTATTGAGTGGTAAGCGGATTACAAGACACCAATTCCCCGGGCAGCCGTTATCATTCCGACAAATCCCTCGGTGACCTCACGTGCCACAGGTAATATATCCGTGGGTGGCAATAGAAAACCCAATTCGCCCTTATCACGCAGCTCTATGGTATATGGTATGGTGATGTTCTTCACAGCATAGGCCCATTCCTTGCCCGAACCCGAAACGGCATCTACAACAATTATAGATATATGAGGTTCGAGTTTTCAGATGTATTAGTTAAGACTTACAGAGAGTTGTGGCACTGGATCCATAAGTAAAGACTGTTCCATAGCGTCTAACTAGCGCATCGGCAAATCCTTTGGCAACACCCATCATTTGTGGATAGTGCTCGGGAAACTCTGCGTCCGTGTGACCCCAAGGCGAGAGCACATACTGGCCATAGGAATGCAGGGATATATAGATTTTAATGATACCTTCTGGTATGGAGTTGTTGATGTAGCGTGTCAGTTGACTTATCTCCGGATCGGATTCAGCATAGGGACCTGCATATGTTTGAGAGCACGGATCATCTGAAGCGCCAATCTCTAGGGAACAGAAAGGTTAACAAAATAAGTTAGAGATTACTTTTCTTCCCTATTACAATAGTTTCTATACTCACCCATCCAGCGATAGTCAAAGTTGCGATTCAAATCAGTTCCAATGCACTCGCCATTGGGATCCGAGTTTAAACGCGATTTACGCCAAAGACGTTCCTAAAGAACCATATATTGAACAAATAAACAACTAATAGTAGCAAATGGTGACTGCTTAAAGTTACATAGAAGTTGATAAGGGCAAATAGCGCCGCGTTATCTTGTCGGCACCTATGTTATTTTTTATTTGGATACAATCTAATCGATTTACTACTAGTATTATTCATACTTATAGGCCCATCAAGTAATTTATGAGCACTCACCACTTCATGCGAGTAGACAAAGCCGTCCACATTCAGTACGGGAATAATGTACCAGTCCGTATTCAGAGCTATATCTCTGACAGCCGGATTCCGAGGCACGAGCAGCTCATCAATGAAGTAGGTGATGGTGGCGGAAGTAATCCATTCCCGAGCATGGATATTGGACTCGATAAACACGGCTTTGTTGCCCGGCTTGTGGGAAATCTTGATGCCACGAATGATGCGTCCTTCATGGGAGCGCCCAATCGAGAAGGGAGTAATAACGTGAGGATAATGCGACTCGATCTCATCCAACCAGGCGTAGATCTCGTCCAGAGTGTGATACTGCGTCCACTCCATATATCCTGTGCGTTGCTTGGGACGCTGTGCATCGATCAGACTTTGCACGTTGTCAATCTTGATGCTATAGTTGAAGTGGTATGTGCCCAGCATATCCTCAAATGTGTCCTGGCTTTGGGGTGGCAGCATAAGGTCCGAGTGATCGCCAGGAGAACGCGCCTCTTTCCAGCTGCTCATCTATGGGTGGGAGAGTGTTTTACTGTGAAGTCTCTCTGACAGGACCTGGCTTACCTCTAGGGTTTTCCCTAACTCATTGAGCAGCTCAACCTGCTCCACATTATCGACGTGAACTTTGTATACCCTGTAGTTGTCATAGCGCACCTGCTCGGCTCCTTTAGCCAGGCTGAGAAAGGACAAAAGTAGCAGTAATTTTAAATGCATACCTCTCGATCGGACGACAACTTAAAGACTGCCTTTGGATCAGCCATTGGTCATGTTTTGCTGATTGGGAGACCTTATCGCTGGGTTTTAACAGTCAACTATATGGCTCATTGCATATCTAAGTTAATTACATTAAGTTTTTACCACACAGCTGGAATTGTTTGCTGGCAGTTTATACTCTATATATAGTATATTAAGTTTGTGCTGAAGTGTGTAACGCATAGAAGGAAGCGTCGGAGACTCCCAAAAGTTACTGCCAGTATGCTTAGAACGACAAAACAAATTGATCTACCCATGTCTGTCTGTCTGTATGTATGCAAACTAGTCCCTCAGTCTTTAAGCTATCATGATAAAACTTTGCACAGAGCCTTATTATTCAAACATACATCACATTGATCGGAGCCAGCCGGATCGGATCACTATATCTTATAGCTGCCATACAACTCGAAGTCGGTTTTGCCATATATCCCATGTTTTTAAAGCTATCGCGATGAAACTTTGCACATATACTTATTATTTAAAGAGACAGCACATTGATCGGAGCGATAAAACGAATATTTACAGCATATGAAAGTGCTGCAGGTGAAAATTATCTAAAGGTTCGAAAAGTGTATAAAATCGTCGGCACGCTGAAGATAATCCTTTCCCATTTGTCTTAAGTTCTTTTGGCCAAGCCCCTAGAATTGAACTTTTATTTTAGGTTACTGCATAATAAAACTACCTTTTATATATATTTATACATATGTATAAGTGAACAACACTAAACTAATTTCTTACATGTAAAATTATCATAGTTTATTGTAGACTTGTCGATTGCCTTTTGATAAGGAAAAGTTATGAATTAGTTAGTTGTTTGAGATCTAGAGTCTTCATTAAAGCACTCGTACTATAGCTATGATTATGTATATATGTTTTTATGTTATCTGCCAGAACAATTGGATAATGAATACTATATGCCATAGTTTATACTCATTGTGGGTTTTTGCTGCGTGTTTTGGGGCCATTGCTCATAAATGTATTGTGGTTATTATCTTGATAATTACAGTTCGCCTCTTGTAGGCCGCCTTGTTGTTAATTAAGGCCAGGCTAAGAATTATGTTATGTTGTAGTTGCAGCAAAATGCTCATGCGTTGCCTGCACCCGATGCCACGCCCCCTTTTGTGGCAATTACGCTTGGGCCATAATTAATGGGGGCGCACACACCTGTTGGGCTCGGCTTTGGGCCCCCACTTTGGCATCCATTTCTAATTGCCAAATATGCATCCGTGGCACAATCTTGGAGCGACAAGTGGCACTTGGTTCCGTTTGACTTGGCTGCGTAGTTGGGGCACGGGCAGGGGCAGGGGGCGTGGCACCTTTGCCGTGTGCCTTTGTTTACCTGAGAGCGTCGGCGGCGACGTGTTCAATAAGCGATTATTTTTTCAGTTGAAAATTCTTTGTGCCGTAAATTGTTTTTACTGGCGTCGCTCGACATCATTGTTGTTGTTGTTGTTGTTTGTTGTTTGGCGTCGCTGCTGGCAGCTATTATTTGTTAAATGAAGCGATTTGTTTGTTGTCATTATGCGGCGAAGCGTTAAAACATTTTCGCTTTATTTTTTCTACGCTCGAAATTTGTTTTTGCTGCATCGCTATATATGGTATATGTATGTTGCCCCACAGTGGTGGGATTTTCAGCACACACACACCTTTCGAGTGGGTGAATCGTTGGCTTCTAAGCGTGCCTGTGGATGTGAGAATTCCAAACAAGCTGTGCCAGCTGTTGAGAGTGCTGCTCCTTTTGCAAGCACCTTTTTTCGCCTGAAACGAAGTTGGGCTTAGTTAGTGGAAAAGGTAGATCAAAGAATGAAAATGTTGTTGAACTACTACTAAAAAAACAAAGAAATTTCATATTTTGACAGACTTAGACTTTTTAAAGAGTCCTAACTGTATTCAGTATAAGAAGTTGGGCTTTAGTAAGTAGGTAGGACTTTCTGTATTATCTCTCAAGCTAAGTTTTGAATTTAATATATTTCTTGAAAGTACTTTTCGTATTACTACTGCACTATACTCTAAGGCAGCCTTTTCACAATGCGCCTCAAATCATTAATCTACTTAGACTGCGCCTCTCTCTGCGCTTCTCACTTGCTTTACTTGTGTCTGCCTTGGCATTTGCAGTTAGTTCTTTACTTTATGGGCTTTGCATACCCAACTCAACTATCAGACATGCACGTTAAGCCTTTTTCTGTCCCATACCACCGTGGGCGTTGTCTCTGCCTAATCCGCTTTTAAAGTAAGTAACGAGGAACAAAAAAAAAAACCGGAAATCACAAGTCAAGTTGATGAACTGTCTCAGTTCGTTGTTACTTTTGTTGTTGTTGTTGCTGTGCTCGTCTGCATTGAAACTGAAATCGGCCAGACACACAAAAGACATGGCACCTGCAAAAACTTTGCAGACACATTTACCATTTGGCCCCGCGACCCCGAGAGCTGTCCTGAGCCCCCCTTTTCTTTCAGTCTCCGAGATTTACGCATTTATTTTGCATTTTTTATATATACCACACAAAACATGCGCGCAGATTTAAGCAAATATCCAAAAAGGAGTACAATTTATACGAAAAAACGTTGCATACCAAAAGAATCGAAAAAAAAACCGAACCGAACCCGAAAAATCCCAGCGACAAGTTGAGTTGGTTAGAAAAATATTCGGTTACCTCTCGATTTGCCTGCGTTGACATGACAAAAGCGCAGATCTGCATACATTTGCATGTCATTGGCCAGCCTGGAACAGCCCGAACGAACAGTCAACAGTTAACAAACAGTCAACGCATCATCAGGCAAGGACATTGAAATCCCCTTAAGACATCGCTGCCTAACATGCCGTTTGCCCACGTTAACAATATGTTAAGTTTGCCCAAGTTCCAAGTCCCCCCCAACCCATCCCATCCCATTCCAACCTCAACGAGTTAATCGCTTAATGTCGCCCCAGCTCCTTCTACTATATCATTTGTCAGCTGTCTATTCTGAGCAGAGGATAGAGCAGTTTGTGGCATTCCGGGCATAATTGTAATTTGTTTGCATTTGAACGGCAAAAGTCGCCAATTGACAATCCGCACTTGAAAGTCTTAAATTTATAGAGCAGCCCATTAGTGACTGGTCGAAATTGCTTTTGGGCACTAATGTCCACTGGCCAGCACAGTGCTATCGATACGATGAAAAAAAGGTAATAAATATCAAAAGCACCCTGGAGGCAAATATTTACTTTAAAATTGAAACACTCTGTGCCACACACACAACCCTTACTCTCTATCTATCTCTCAATATTTGCTTAAGTGCGTGAAAGGGTTGCTGACTAAAAAAATATATATGTAATATAAAAAAATCGCCTTTAATGGTCTCAGTGACTGCTCCTGGGCTTTGATGTTTGCCGCTGCTTTGGGTGTTTGGCAGCCAATTGCCAAAAGCACCCAGTTCCCACATATACCCACTCTATCTATGTATGTGTGTGTGCTTAAGCAGATAGCACGACTAGTATCAATAAAATGCTGCACACATCTTGGCAAATTCAATTTGAAGCTATTTTCCCAATTTTATTGCTGGCTAAATTGTTTTTATAGGCGCTGCTGCTATTTCATTTTTTTTTTTCAACCAGACTGCAGAATTCTGCGGTCACTTTAATTTCTTCATTTTCACTGTCGCTTTGTCTGTTTTTATCTGATTGTTGTCGCCGCTTGTAGTTGTTGTTGTTTTGTTGTTGCGGCAATTGCCAGACCATAAAAATTAACAATTAACAGAGCGCTTGAAATGTACAATCGCAAATCGCGGCTTACAAAAACACCGCGAAACAAATATACGAAAAAAATGGGAGAATATTCTAGTGATGAGTGCTCGACTTAAAAATACCTTGTACTAAGAGGTATTAAGTATAACGCAGGGTTGTATCCTATGCAGAAGTATTACCCATTACAGAGAACTATGTAGACGAAGACAGGCAATTGGAAAACAGTTGCTCTGCGTCATATATTTCTTAAAGGATTTGAGATCCTTTCTTCTGTCCGTCACATAAGCTTGTGCGGTATAATCATAGCATTTATACTCTCATATTATGCGTTGTTATACTCTGATACCGAAGGTACTCATAGTATATTGGTTTTGTCGAATGTCCGTCAGGCCGTCCGTCTGTCCGTCTGTCTGTCTGGATGAACGCACGTATTTCCGAAACGATATTAGATAGACTCTTGAAATCTTTTGCGTTATGATTATAGCTATCTGCTTCAGATCAAGTTTATTCCAAATTTATGCCACGCCCACTGGGAGGCTGGCAAATCGATAACATGTCGATACACCTCAAATCACAAATCGATTAAACGTGAATAACTCCCACAATTTTGAAGCTAGAGTAATCAAATTTGGTAGGTATATTGCTGGTGACCTCCCGAAAAAATTGGATCCTAGGTTAATCAGCCACGCCCATTATTACGCCCACCAGCCCCCCTCCAAAATTAATTTGAAATGCTTATATCTCCCGCAGTTTTAGAGCTAAAGCCACCATATTTGGAATATATATTACTGGTGACGTCCTCTACAGATTACAGAAACAAAATTTCGACCACGCCCACTCCCGCCCCCGTAATCGCGAAAGTCGATATACATGAATGCACAATTCGATAACACGTGTATATTTCCCGCAATTTTGAAGCTAGAGTCCCCAAATTTGGAATTTAGACTAGGGCTGACCAGCCCAAAAGATTGCGTCCTGGATTTTCCGGCCACGCCCACTAGAACGCCCCGCCCCCTCCCGCCCCCAAAAATCGCAAAAATTTTTATCTTCCACAGTTTCAGAGCTAGAGACATTAAACTTGGAAGATAGACTTCTGGTCAGCCCCTCTAAATATCGGTAAAAAAAAATTTGGGGCCACGCCCCCTCCCTCCCCCAAAAATCGCGAAAATGTATATCTTCCACAGTTTTAGAGCTAGAGTCAAGAAATTTGTAAGATAGACTTCTTGTCACTCCCTCTAAAGATCGGCCAAAATTTTTGGGGCCACGCCCCTCCCACCCCAAAGATCGACCATGCCCCTCCCGTTCCCAAAAACTTGGAATGCCGATTTCGGGTCACCCAAACACCAGCAAAAATGTTCTGTTCACTTGCTTTCAGCTGTTCTTAAAATGGTATCAGAGTATTACGCAGTCGGCTCCGCCCGACTGCAACGTTCTCACTTGTTTTTTCTTAATTTAATTGAAACATGCATTGCAGAATATCTTATTTTGGAATATATCGTAATTCAAAGGGAAAACTTTAAATACATTTGTATAATATTTTAAAAACCATTTCATAAGTGGCTGAAAAACTGTTTCTAAATCAAATTTTCGGAAAATAAGTTTGAAATTGATTAGGTTCAGTTTTTTCCACTTTAAAAAGGTAATATCCATGCTTACCTTTTAAGTTATCGTACTATGAGTATAGAAATTAGAATTTATAGTGCTTTTTAAGCAAGTTTTAAAAAAATAAGTTTCAAATTAATTTAGTTTAGTTTTTTTCCAATTTAAATAGGTTATATCCTAGCTGACCTTTTTATAAAAAATGTGATTATAGAAACTAGAATTGTGCTGTTACAAGCCACTTGACAGGGTCGTTAAGCCCATTCTCAGTGCATACAGAGCATAATTATGAGTCGGAAGAGTGGCAGCCAAAACGGCCAAAACGGACATCCCGAACAAAAGGGTTATGAATGTGAAATTGTCATGCAAGAATTAGCCATGTTCTATGTTATGGCCACGTAACGAGTATTTCGTTACATTCTTTTTCTTTCTGGTTTGAGTTTTTGTTCTGGTTTGGTTTGTTGCATTTGGACATTTGGGTTCGTTTGTTTTGTGGCCAGTCGTCACGTCAGCTGACCTAGCCAGGGCCTCTTTTTATGGCTCCATTCACTTCTGGTATGCCGGCAATTATTTCCGAATTGCAGCGAAACATTTGCTAACGCTCAGGAAACGTAAACATTTAGTGTAGTTCTGCACATTTTCTGGCTCTTTAAGTTTGCTGAATATACGTATATATGTTTTCTCATATGCATTCATAACTAACGCCATGTAAATGCATTTTAATGTGCGCAAAAATCCAATTTAAATTCAGAGCGTTTTCTCTCTTTTAGTGCGCTCGCAGCATGCAATCACAAAATTAGTTGACGACGAGATAAGAATTTTAGTGCCAAAAGCAGTAAAGAAGATGAGAAAAAAATACGAAAAAAAATAAAACATAATGCGTATAAATCAAGGAAAGAGACGTGGCAAACAAATTCCAAAATAAGTCCTGTGAGAGACGTGGAAAATTCATTTGACAAAATGCACAAAAAAGCAATTTCCCAGCTGCAGACAAATTGAAATATACGTGTAGAGCAGGTGGGCGGCAGCTTTGGGGCGGGCAAAGGGGGCGTGCCGTTGCAGTGACAGTTGGGTAAATAAATATAGGTATACATAGAGCCACCGTGTACATAAACTACGGGCATATAATGGCCGACAACTTCCATTTATATACATATATAGGAGCGTACGAAGATGCATCCACCACCTAAAAGTATGCTACGAAAATAGTCGAAGCTGCTGCTGCCGTATGTGAGAGCTCCTACGCTTCACTGTGTCTGTGTTAGTGTGTGTGCGAGGGTATCTGCGAGCTTTCTGCTATCTGTGTGTATGTGTGTGTGTGTGTGTGTGTAGTGTGCGCTTTGCCATTCGCGCGTTCAAAATAGGAGGAGCTCCAATGCAAAAAACTTTCCATGCGCAGTTGCCAACGCAAAAGAAAAAACTCCAAAAAAAATTAAATAAATAAATGAACATAGCAGCTTTAATAACTGCTGTCTATATATTGGGGAAAAGATGCAGTAAGGACTAGAAAATATTGTATTGTGAGCTATAATACTTGAAAAATTGTTGGAACTGATATTTTACAAGTTAAAAATTGCTAAGAAAAATTTTCAAGGATTTTATTTTTAAAGTTTTGATTGTCTTTTTTTTGTTTTGGATATTATGTATATGAATAACATATGAATAACATGAACTAGAATAAATTCAAATTACACATTATTTTAATTTATTTATTGTATTTTTTCAATCTTGCAACAAAATATGTAGATTTTAACAACATTTTTCTTACGGCACTTCGCTTTAAAAATTTAGAATATTTTTTGAAGCTATACGAAAACATTTTGCAACACTTGCGCAACCCTTTTTACGTTTTAAACATTTTTCGGGTTTTTTTCTTTTATGCAACTAATGTGAAAAAGGCGGAGCTGCTTTGTAGACAGTTTGTTTCATTTTGTTTGTTTTTTTTGTGTGTTGTTTTTGTTGGCAAGTCCTTTGCAGATGTTGCCAGAGTCAAAGCCAAAGCCAGGAGGGAAGTAGGCGTTGTCCGTCGGTTTTGGTCTTGCCTTAAAGCTGAAGCTGCCAACCCGCTGTGATATTTATCTCTAACTATTAGTACAGCAGTCAGGCTGGGGAGCACTTTTGGAGCACTGGCACACTGCATCCGTTGTTGGCACAACAGGCCGTTTAGCGCCATTAAACAATTCCCGCTGGCTCAGCGGCATTCACGCGTGCGCAAACGGGTTCCACATGGAAGCCACTTGGAGCCATTTGGGATGCAGTCCGATCTGGCAGCTGGAACAGCACCCAACAATCAGTCGATTGTCACAGATATTTGTCATGTTTCTCAAGCAACTTTCCCTGCTGTTCTTGCCAACATGGTTAGCGTTCCTTTGTAACTACAACGTTGTAAAAATGTCAATTGCATTTGCTGCTCTGTGTTGTTGTTTCGCTGTTGTTGCTGTTGTTTTTCTGTTCATAGTGCCTTTTGTGCCAGTGGCCCCATGTTCATCGATCGGATTTCATGTAATTACATTGTTCTCTGATTCATAATTAATTTGCTTCGCGTTGCTGCTGCCCCCTTTGGCCACAAAACTGGCCTTAACTTGCATTTTTCTGATTTTTACATGAATATATCAAGCAGGGAGCAGGCAGCTGGAAGCATATGTTGGCCAATGCAGTTGGCCAGTGGCAAATCGAACATTGATAGCTTCTGAGTGATGATTTAATGAGGCAAACGTGGCATGTTGTGAATGAAATCAATTTTGTGAATGTGCAGAATGGCAGGCAGTCCACGCAGCATTTAACAAAAAACAACACAAAACAAATACAACAGCAGCAACAACAACAACAACATTGTCATGTAAGCGTAACTTGCTAGTTGAGCGGGCAACAACTCATGATGAAAACATCTCGGGTATTCAGACTGCAGCATCCAGGGTGCAGCAGCAGGAACGCACTAGATCCAGCATATCAAGGCGCTCTCTGTGCTGGGTGTCGTAATGAGGCTTATGAATCAATGCAATGTTGATTGAGCTCCTCCGAGCAGCGGGAGCTAGCCAATCGTCTGGTTGCCTTATTAATAAATCCAGGTCCAGAGTCAGTCATCGACTGTTCTATGATGATGTTCATTATAGTAAACTACAAATAATTCTATGCTTGCTGTTCATTGTGGTAAGTTTATTACAAAAATGCTGAATGATAGATATCATTCATGTGACTGAAAGTCTATTAAGTAAGTTTTTATAGATATTTAAGTGGTTTCTCTAATGCAAAAATAGTTTAAAGGAGGCGTAGAAGGATTTAAAACGATAACGAAACTTTTCCAAGTCTTTAAACTATATTAAATCTGTGAATAGATTTCACTAGCTTCTATTTTATGCTTATGCATATGCGTTATTATATCGTTATCCCTCTGCATACACTGCTTTGTAAATATGGGATATATGACCAAACCGGCTTTCAGTTGTATGGCAGCTATAAGATATAGTGGTCCGATCCGGCCGGTTTCGACCAATGTGGTGTCCCTTTAAATAATAAGTCCCTATGCGAAGTTTCACCGCGATAGCTCAAAAACTGAGGCACTAGTTTGCATACATACAAACAGACAGACGGACAAATTATAAGAATTCTTTATCAGAAATTCCTGGCTCTGGCAGATAACTCTATATAGCAGTAAAGAGAAATCAACATAAGCCTCAAAGCAGATATCTAATTTGCGATAAAAAGTATACTCTGTCGACTTCATTTAAATCACAGCCCGAAAAATATACTCTGTCAACTTCATCTTAACCTCAGCCTGTCTCTGAGCTGACTAAAGCCAATCAAAAAATCACAAATCTCGCACTTCTGAAATACACAAAACGCACGACTTGTGATTGACAAATTAATGCGGATCAGAAATCAACACCTCAGCATGTTTATCATATCAAAAAAATAAGAGATAGCTGCGAAACACAGCCCAAAAGCGTAACCCAAACCCATTCGCAATGCCAAAGAGCTGTCAACCAGGCCGTCGGCAATCCTCCCGCTGGAAATTAATTAAAAACATCAACAGAACGCGTCGAGATTTACAAAATAACTGAGTGTGTGTGGCTCCTGGAATTAGTATAGATAATTTCACAACGGATTGCAGCTGGGTCTGGTATGGAAATTGAGTTTGGATTTGGGTTAGGGTTTGGGCTACTGTGGGTGGCACTGTCGCACCTTGGCGATGGCTTCATAAACGAACCGCAAACTGAGCCATACATTCATGGTTCACGGACCCTGAACAGGCGCTCTAATCAGCAACCCTTTTTGGGTTTGCTGCGCGACACTGAAATTGGGGTACGCTTCACTTTTGGTTTTTTTGTTGGGTTTTTTGATATGCAGATTCGTGACAAGGTCCTTCGGCTGGAATGGATGATGATGATGTTGATGTTCATGATGTTGATGATGTCAGTGCGTGGCTTGACAAAACGCTTGACTGATTACACTTGTATCTGTTTTTTTTTGTTGTGTGCTGGGCCCCGCTCAATATGCTGAAGGATTTTAAATTGTTGACTCCCTCCGCTACTAGAGATTGTGCGCTTGTGATAAATTTGGTTTATTGAAAGGCGTCAGTGCGTGAAATGATGTGTGTCAATTGCATGAATACCCCTACCCTAACCTAGCTGTGTACGGGCCGTGAGAGTTTTGGGCTTTTGCATTGTGGATTTGGGTTTTGTGTTTGCGTTGACAGCGATTATGCAAATCACATGAAGAACTGCATTAATTCCTCTGTGGTTTGTCAAACCCACTACAATAGCACACAGATATAGCCAGAGATATATGGAGGCAAAGAGAGACTTGTGGTCTTTAACTTTTAGTTTTCAGCACTAGGAAATTTGCATTGTTGCAACGTTTTCAATTTATATGCAAAGTCCAAAACTTGCCCCAGGCTTAAACATCTTTTCGCAACAGTTTTAATGAGCAATTAAAACTTGATAAATGTGCCTCGATTTCCACTTTAAATGGCTTATAAATCGCGCACATATGCACTGAGAACTCGGCTCATTAGTGTTAACACGATGTCAGCTCAGTTTAATTGTTTTTGGGCGTATCACCCTCGCTATCGAAAATCGAACTTATTTATTGTTTTCGGTGTGTCAACCGCAAATTGCTTAACAAATTGTTCAAATTGTTTAAAATTGCATTTGACGGAGGGTTGATCAAAGCCGCACCTTACCGGCTCATTGCACAGCCCCTGTCTGTCAATTGTCTGACCACTCCGAGGGGTGCATCATAATGTGACCACTGGACAGTGACCATCAGGTCTCGTCCCCTGCCCCGGACTCATTAAAATAATTGATACGCTTGTCCATCGACGCCTCGAGCACAAATTAATTGAACGCTGTCATTGGCCATTGAGCGTGTGCACAGTTTGATTTTATGGCTCTTGGCTTGGCTCTGCTATATTAATTAGTTAATAGATTTATCCACCAATTTCTAAAGTGTTTACTGTATTATATACATATGTCTGCTTAGCATTTTAATAGCGCTCGTAAAATGCGCGCAAAAATGACAACTCAGCAATCAATTCCGAGTTAGTTGTGAGAGATATTTGACATTAAATCCATGCCGAAACTTAAATACACTTCCAAATGAAGGAAGGTGATGTTAAAGGCAGAGAGCGAATAATGTTTAAGCTGTAGAAATGCCCTAAAATTATTTTAAAATATTTACAAATTTATCAAATGAAAAGGTTTTTCCTATAGTGAGACAATCTGGACGAGTTTCGGGTTTTCTATTAAAAACAAGGCATGTTAAGGCTTACAAGTACTTAGAAATGGCACAAACTTCCAGAAATCTTTAAAAACCATAATCATAAAAATTTTAGCTTCTAAAGTGATTTTTAAACACTAGAAATATCCCATAAACATTTTGAACTGCCATAGCTTTGCCAAAACTGAACCAATTTGCTCATGGGGTTTTCTCTACTTTTATTCTGCATATAAGTTTTTTAATTTTTGGAAGATTTAATTTTGTTGACTTTTTTAAAAAAAAAAAACGTTTACCATTTTTCGAAAAATTTTTTATTAAAAAAAATAGAATCGCGAAATTTTATTTTTAATCGATTGCGGGTGTAATAATAATAGAAAAATCCATAAGATACCCGATTCTGGGGATGTTCATTTAGAGTCAAAAATTAGGTTAAAAATAACAAAATTTTAGCTTGTAAAGTTATTTTTGAATATTATAAATGTTGTATGAATATTTTAAACGGCCATAACTTTGCCAAAACTCTTCCGATTTTCGTTCTATAAGCAGTTTTGATCATGGTTTGAGCTCTACAATATTTCTGCATCTGAAGCACTTTCGAAATTCAGATTCTCTTTTCAAAACAGATCATAAATAAGAACCAACAATACAAAATACAAAAAGTGAAATATATTAATATATTAAACATTTGCCAAGACTCCAAACGAAAAACAGTTTCATGGAGCAGCCAGCTGACAGTTAGATGATAAATCTTTGATTATTTAGCAGCTAGACAATTGGAGTGAAATTAAATCTGTTTTATGTCGGCTCCAGTCAGTCGGTCGACTAAAAGTCGGTTCAGCTCGACGGGTGAGCTATAAAATTACTGCTTCTACTGCTTGCTTTTTAATCTTGTGCAATTTGTGTGCTTATCAGTTGCGTGTAATTGCTGCAAAGAAATTAACAGAGTCGGAAGAGTCTGAAGAGAAGAGCAAAATGGCGACTGCCAATGACAGTCAGCCTGAGGAGGGAGCTGGGAGTGGAGGATTGGAGGAGGATTGGGGTAGAAAAGCGAGATGCGTTCAAGTGGCGAGATAAAAGCTCTTGAGCTGAGTTAATGACTTTGCCAGCGCAGTTGGGGGGCGTTCGTAAACTGACTTAAGACGCCATTTTTATAACTGTTGTCTCTGCGACTACAGACTATACTACATATAGTCTCCGATTTCCGCTTTGGGGATTCTGTGTCCATGTTTGCAAGTGAGCGTGGCGAATGTTTTAATGGCGACGTCGCGACACTTGAGTGCAGCCAAGTGGTGGAGTGGAGTCGAGTGCGACCATAAGGATAAGGATAAGGCACCCTCAAAGAACATCACTGCAATGGAGCACCAGCAGAGCAACTCAACTCAAGTGTGGCCAGCCTGGCTTTGATTTCCTTGCTGGTATTTACTAATGAAATCACGTACAGCGCACACGGAGCCACGCCCCTATATATAATATATATATAATATACATATTTGAATTTTAATTGCTTCAATACGCAATTGGTTTGTCAAATGTGTTTTTTCTCGTTTTTTTTTTTTGTATACAACCAACATCAATCATAATCGATCTGTGTTCAGGATTTGCAATGCGGCTTTCGTCTCAGCACAAATACAAATCCCAGCCTGATGATAAATGCGTTTCTAAATGCATTCTAATGTGATCTGAGCTGATGGCATTCGTGATGTGTGTGCCAAAAAAAAAATAAGAAGCAGCGCTAGCCCCGAAATGCGAGCTATGCTTTTTTATGCCATTTCTCACGCAGCTGCTAAGCATATCAAATGGATATATGTATTGTGAATGTCTGCTGCAGAGCCTTTGTCTGCCTGAAGAGCACTCAGCATCAGCAGCAGCAGCAGCAGCAACAGCAACAAAAATTATTTGCATTTCCAACTTTTGTTGATGACATTTTTCATGAAAATTTTAATGCTGTATTTTTTATTTTTTGTTGTCACTCAGTGCTTAGAGAGACGTGTGTGTACCAGGTACATTCGCATTTGGGATATTAATATATGCAGACCCCTGGCTTTTAACACCAGTCTGAGTCGAGGACATAGTGCTTGGAAGCTGGTGGGGTTGGGGCTGTTGGTGGTGGGGTTTATTTTGGGGCTGCCCGCTTGTCAGTCGGCCGCAAAAGTTTTTCACATGAGATGCTTTTTTCGTAATGAAAGTTGAGCAAAGTAGAGAGAGAGAGGAGAGCTGAGGGAAAGAGAGGTGACACACACACACACACATTTCAATATTCATGTGGCAGCAAGTATATATATATGTATGTGTGTGTTTGTGTTTGTGTGCTATGTAAATGCAGCCTGTGAAACTTTTTTAACATTTGTATGAATATAATTTAGAATAAATTGTAAAAACTCAAAGTAAAGACTGGGAAGGCAAATATGTGGACATGGAGCACAACAAATACATTAAAATGCCATTAAAATGACGTCAGATATGTGTATATATATATATATAAGTTATATAATGGTCAATGTCCTGTGCTGCCAAAGCAATCGCTATTAAAATCCTTAGTCAAATTCAGCGCTGTTTATATTAACTAACAGCCTGGAGAATGAGAAAGAGTATCTCTCGGAACTTCCTGCTGGCAGCACATGCGAAGGGAGGTCCTGTGCCGTCCCGTCCTGTCCATGGCCAAATGCTGCTTGGTCCTTGTCACAATTATTGTATAAATTAACGTCACAAACAAATGTTACAAAAGCCGCCAATGAAGTGGAATAATGCGACGAGCGCTAAACTCTGAGTCCTGTTCCCTGCCCACCCCACAGGACATTTGACAAGCTGACATCCCTGGCTGGCTGGCTGGCTGTCCGTTTAACCGCAAATGTGCCTAATTTTTCGTTGTTATCCTTTGTGCCTTGTGTCCTTGCTGTGTGCGGCTTCTTCTAATAATGCGTAAAATGTAATGCGCCTCTTTGAGTCCTTGAGGTTGCTGAAATCGCGACAAGTGATTTTCAGATTTACGACTACTACTTGGTTGGTTTGGAGTGGAGTGGAATGGACTGGAGTGGAGTGGACTGGGTTGTGCTGCTCCTGGCGCTTTATGTCCTTTTTGTTGTGCTAATGTGTGGCGTTTTTATGGCTTGAAGCAAATTTGATTTATTGCCAAAACTTAAGCGTCGAGTTGTTCGCCAAGTTGTAAAAGTTTTTTTCAGCAGCACCGAGTTCATCTTATAATTGATGCGATTTGCGGTTCATAAAGTGCAATTGTCTGTGAACCTAAGCTCAACACAGCTCAGCTCAGCTCAGCAGGCATTGCTTTAAACATATGCGAGCTTTTTTTAAGAGCTCTTTCCGGTTTGCGTTTTCTAGTTTTTGTGTAGTAGTTACATAGTGGAACAAAGTGTGTTTTTCGTAATACTAGTACAATGATTTACTTTGAACATATCAAATGTGTGTAAAAAGATTGAGTTTGCACAAATTTGGTATAATAGTTCCTGTATTTTTGTGATATGGCTTACAACTATGAGAATAAATGTATATTTATATCCAAACCCATTAAAAATGTGTAAAAAGGGTAGAATGAAGTAACAGGCATAAGAAAGCATCTCTGACCATATAAAGTATATATATTCTTGAGCAGTATCAACAGCCGAGTCGATCTAGCCTTATCCGTCTGTCTGTCTGTCCGTCTGTCCGCGAATATCAGAGACTATAAGAGCTAAAGACTTCAGATTTGGAATATAAGTTCTCGAAGTCCCGGGACAGATCAAGTT
This sequence comes from Drosophila flavopinicola, assembly GCA_035042425.1. Taxonomy (NCBI): domain Eukaryota; kingdom Metazoa; phylum Arthropoda; class Insecta; order Diptera; family Drosophilidae; genus Drosophila; species Drosophila flavopinicola. Next base: position 12,711,179 of record JAWNLL010000452.1, on the reverse strand, counting down.
TGTTTCATTTTATCGATACCGCCGCTCGTTACAAAGGTTTCGATATATTTCGATTTCAGACCAGTGTTATTTTGGCCATAACTTGAAAGTTATAAGAGCTAAAGGCATCAAAATTGGTATGTATAATCTCGAAAATGACTAGGTTCACTCCCGACTATAGCACTCTTACTTCTTTAACATATCTCACTTAAATTATTTCCATTATTTTGTTCTATTTGCGTTTTACGATCAAGTCATCCAACTATTTCATATGTTGACTTTGAGCTGCTCTATTTTCGTCTTGGGGGAACTAAGAAAAGAACGCGACGTTTTTCTCAGCTCATTCTCATGCCAGACGACAGAGTTAAAATCGCCCTCATTAGTTGACCCAAAGTGTCTCAAACTATGCAATTTACATGCACAGAAGGCCGCGTCCGTTAAGTGCCATAGATAAGTACGAGAGTTGCCCGAAAGCCAATAGAGCATGCAATATAGCACCACCACCACCATCTGCACCACCATTGAGTGGTGTTGTGAGGAGCCGTCGCAGACAGCGAACTCACATGGAAAGGTAGTCAGGCAAATGGCTAGCGAATTATGTTGTTGGCCATACGAGGTAGTAAATGGATAGTGGATAGACGGAGAGGAGATCGTTGCGGGCGATACATAAAATTTGAATGAGTTTTGCATACATTAACCCACTGTTGCCGGCCACTGGAGGGAAGTGAGCAGCAGCGTTAACGGTCAAAGCCAACAACAACAAAAAATACCTTTATTAAATTTTATGATTATTGGCTGCAATTGAGCAGCCGCCCTGGGAATGTGTCGCTTGCCCATCGAAAAGTATATATATGTATTCACTGCCATCTATCTCTCATTTAGTATATGGCTGAGTTTGCCCCCTTTTGCCTCTCATTGATGTGGAATTGAAATTTTATGCACAGAGTGGCTGAAATTTCACGCGTAACTGGAGCAGTTGGTGGCTGTGGAGTGTGTGTGTGTGTGGTGTGTGTACTGTGTGTGTTTGTGTGTGTAGAAGGAGAGACGAGTCGCTTACAATTTGTGTTGGTAATTCAATTTACGTTTTTGAAATTTTAATTAACTTGCCAACGAGTTTCACAAACTGGGTGTCTGTCTTGTCTGTCTGTCTGTCTTGTCGCTACACATGTAGACAACGTCTCCAGTTCTCTCTCTCTCACTCTCTGTTTGTATATCAATTACCAGACGCTTAATGTGCCACAAATTGAAAGCCATTAAGATTTGATGTCTCGAAAGGTTTCTCAATGGAGTAGACGCAGAATGGGGCGCAGCACGTTTCTCTAGCTCTATCAATCAGTTTTTTGGGGCAGTGATCTTCGCAGACTTCTCTCTCTCTTTCTTCTGGGAAGCCTTCTCATTAGCTATGCAGCGTGGCGCTTTAACACAATTTGTGTGCTAGTTCTTTAAAGATTGAGATACAGTTGCAAATAGTACATCTTGTTGTGGACGGACAGCTGCTACCTATTGGAAAATTAATTAGAACTGTGGGCGCGTGGGCGTGAGGGCTTGTGGGCGTGGCACGTACGCGTCGCTGACCAAATTGAAGGCAAAGCAAATGGCAACTAAATAAATTTTGGAAAGCAACTTGAAAGTTGCCCACAGCGGCAGGAAAAACGCCCCCCACAGAAAAAAACAGCGGTATTGGGGACTTCTTGTTGTTGTGGCTGCTTCGTTATGCAAATCTGTCAGCAAAATAAGAAAATAAAAAGTAAGCAAGGCGAGCTTAAATGAAAATTGTGAGCGACTGCTATATAAAATACTATATAGTGTGTATATATGCAAATGGTATATAAAGAAATGCCAAAGACAAATACAAATAGCAGCAGCAACAAACAGTGGACAACAATTTAGCAAAATGCTGGCAGGATAAAGGACGAACGACAAACGAGAAACGAAAAGTGAGGTTTTTTGTCTTCTGCCGCGGAATAAATAATAAACGTAAACGAATTAAAAACGCTGCCAAACGAACTGTTCTGCACTTGATCAGGATGGGGGGAGGGAGGAAAGAAAGGAGCTTCAAGGAGCTGCCCTCTCAAATATTGAACGGAGCCATCAAAGTTCTTCCACTTTCGCATTTCTTCGGCTAACTGGTTTTGTTTACTCGGCGCGGACAAAGTTTATGCGCTTTTCAATTAGTTTTAATTGAAATTCCCATTGATTGAGTTGCGATTGTTGTTGTTGTAGTTGTTGTTAGTAAGCAAAAGTAAAAAGTAAATTTGATTTCTTTTGGTGTAATTAAAACTTGCAATTGCTTGCGTTATAAATGTGGTTTTGATAGTTGAGAGAGAAAATATTTGAGCGTAGATTAGATTAATATGCTAATATGTGCAGATTATAATAAGTAATAGACTCTAATCTTGCAATAGTAGAATATGATATATATTTCTTTAGAGAGATTAACATCTGATGGCAATAAAATGAATACTAAATAAAATATGACCTGAAAGCCTTTGCAGCTGCAAGATAATCAACTTAACTCAGATAGCTTTATAAAGATATTTTCAGATAATATAAAATGATATAAATATACCCGCCGAGTGATGAGCTTTCAGTCAGTTTTAGTCTTAAAATTCGTCGTGTATTCATTTCGAAAATAGTTCAATCAGGAAGTCGTAAATGTAAGAAACTATTAAAAGTTGAGAACTTATAAAGATTAGGCGAACAATGAATTTTAATTATACTTATTTAAATAGAATTATTCCTGTGAATTTAATCCGTTTCCAAGTATTTCCACTTGCGATCACATTGCGATCTTTTAATGCACGTGTGAAAGCTCTCACTGAGCGACCAATTTGCTAATCAGTGCAACAACAAAGAGCTTTTTATGAACACAGAGATTGCAAAAGGTAGCTTGATTTTGTGCAATTAATTATTTTTAAAGAATATATTTATAATAATAAATGATGATGAGCAATGATAATCAAAAGTTCATTAGTTGCATTTGTGTTTATTGGTTTATACCATACACAATATATAGTCAAATGCACATACAAAAGGTCTTTCGAGTTGATTACAGGGTATCCCTTAGAGCATTCTTACTTATGTGTATTATTTTTTCGGCTTGCCTTGCGATAAGGAAGCTGTGATAAGCGTAGTCAAGTTCACATGATCTTTGTAGCTTGCCCATGCTGGTCTACCTTTAGCTATTGACATAAACGAGATGGTTTGCCATTTCCTAATGAAGTTATTCTCATGCAAAAAGCCGAACAGAGTTGGCGTCAATAGATATTTTTTGGCTAGAACAATATCGAAAAGTGCCCTTTCGGCTTACATTAAAGGAACATTTTATTCAATTGCGGCCACACACAAAAACAAATAAAACTTTTCTTTTATTTTTATATACTTTTTTTTTGTTGGCCACTTTGAGCACATAAAATAAAATCAAATGATGCGTTGAAAGCGCCGCAGCCCCGCAGCTACTTTGGATTGGCATTCACCAAGGACGAAAGGGGCGAGGCGAGGGGGCGTGGACAGCCATGTGTGGTTGGTCAGCTGAGAGAGGGAGGGAGAGACAGAGGGGGAGAGAGAGCGATAGCTGAGTGGTGGGTAGGTTTTTGGTTCAATAGACAACGCAGATGCCACAAGGCAAGTGCCTCCATGTGGCAGGCAGCTAGCGCAGCTCCATTTGATGATTTTTGCGTCACCGTTGGTCAAAATCATTTCGAGCGCAAGCAACTGGAAACTGTATAAAAATAATGAAAAGAACAAAAAAAAAATACTACTGTGTACGCAGAGAGAGAAGCAAAAGAAGAAGCAGCAAAGCATCGCACAGCGACGAACCAACTTGAAATAAATGGTCAAAAGAAATAAACAGTCCCATAAAGAATAATCATTCAGAATTCTGCTGAATTATGTATGAGGCGGCCCAGGCACAGGACCCCCCAACCCCCCCAATCCCCCCTTCCACAAAGACAACGCGGGGGGCTCACATATGCGAAATACACACATCCACATACGATGCGGTTCGGTTTGGGTTTGTTCGGCTTTTTGGTCAGTGGTGAGCATCGTTTTCCTCTTTATTATCTGTTTGTTTAGTTTTGTGTGCTGGATTTTTATCAGGCTGCTAAGCAGTTAGTTGAGTTAGGAGCAGGAGTTGGGGCTGAGCTCCTGCGGTGCTGCTTGCCACTTGCCAAAAAGTCAGCAGCGTTCGCATAATTTTCGATAAAGCTTTTCGCCAAATGAAATTCAAGTGGTTACACATTTGGTGGCATCTTCTCCACTCCACTCCACTCCACTCCACTCCACGCTCTTTGTCCATTTTTGGCTGGTCATTTTTCTTCTCGTTCCCCGCCCCATCGCTCACTGGTCATTTTCATTTGCACATTATGCCGCATCTGATTATCTCAGTTTGTTTGCTTGCTACTTTATTTATTGGCAACTTTGTTTGTTTGTCAAGTAGAAGGTAAAATAACTCTCACTAACCACATGCACAGCATTTCTGTTTAGTCTAGACCCCAAAAAGTAAAGACTAGTCAACACCCGACGAGCTGTTTTGATCTTATGCAATCCACTCGTAAGTATCATCACTTTATTATCTGTCTGGCTCTGCTGTTCTCTATACACATATAGGTATACGTATAGGTCTCAGTATCATTGTTGCTATATTGTGCTTATCAGATTGGCTACTTACGGCTGCAGTGGCATCGATTGCATCAGTTGTAAATGAAATCAGTGTAACGATCAAACAACTTGTTTATAAATAATATATTTATACAATATATATACGTATATGCACACGCGTGCTAATTATAGATGAACCCTAATTGGCGATAAACTGCATTTGTTCCAGCTTTTAAATGGTTAGTATGCGATTTTAAAAGTCGCTTTATGCATTCCCTTTTTTCTCAAGATCTTTGTTTGATGTTTCAATTTGAAATTCCATGTTTTGTTTGCCCAGTAGAGTTTTTTGTTTATATTGAATTGTTTTAAGTAAACATTTCTCTATAGTCGGGAATTTCATTTATATTTATTATATATAATAATTTTATTTTTTAATAAACATCCTATAGTCAGTAATTCCAACTATATTATTATGACTAAGAGAATTGTATTATTTACTATATATGTATTTAGACTTATAAGCTTTGTTAGAGTGCTCAGTTTTCGCTTGCAACTATTTCGCATGCTATTTTGTTTTTGTTTACAACTTTTGCACGATCGCAAATCGTGTGATCGACAGCAATATCGCTGAAAATCGCTTTCCACTTGGCACTTATCGATCAACCCGCGTTGACTTCACTGGGGGGCCTTTCGGAATTGCTCGTTGCGATAATGCAGCCCATTTATTGCAAAAGAAAAACAAACATTAACATTAATCTGTTATTGTTTACGCGTCTAACTAAAATGCGTCAATGCACGCATTTTCCAATTGGGTGAGTGATAAGGCCGCAACAGTATTTTGAGATAAGAGCATAATGCAAGAATTAATATGGAAAAGTGTTTAGCCCAAGGCAAGGTAATTAAACTGTCAAATCAATTCAGCAGGGAACCTTCAAACTTAATCCGACACACTGATGACTTTGATCTTTTGGAATGATTTTCGGAAATTGCAGTCATCATCATATGCAAAAGGAATGTGATGAGTGTGTCTTGTGTCTTGTTCTTGCCAAAGTGTTATTATTGTTTATTATTGTTTGGCATTGCGAATGAAAACAATATCAAATGATCGGCTGCGGTTGGGGAACGGAACCTTCCGCGAACAGCGGCTTAAAATGCAATCGGTGCAGTTATCAGCATCGCTTGACTATATGTGTTTATTTACGATTGTGTATACTTTGTGTGTACAGACATATAGAGCTGATCTGTGTCTCAGATTTTCGAAGCTTTAATATGCCGCATTGTAACTTGAACACTCATAATTCCACTGGCATTCAATCAATGCAGACGTGAAAAGGAGAACTCAAATCAACTGATCTCGTGACAAGTGTAAAGTGTCTCAATCATAATCTATTTCGGGTGCAAAAAAATAATATTAATACTAAAAATAACTGACTCGTGTTAAAAATGGCGCAAAGTGAATGTGGAAAATTCTGTGGTAAGAAAGAAAAAACGTGATATTTTCCGAGAATCGTCATGAATAATAGGAAAATATTTATTTAACAGCTGCTGGAACGGAAGAGTCCTGCTGCAAGCGGGAAACGGGAACTGTTGCCAAGAGCAGCGCACTCAAAGTATTTCCCGATAAGATCTACAAATCGGTGCAGGCCAAAGGAGAGAATGTAACGGGAATGACATGCGAGTGTGGTGTATTCGGTGCCATTGCCTGTGGGGAGTATCCGACACAGGTGAGTTAAGTTTAAAGAGACTTAAAGATGCGATTTAAGGCAACTGAATGGGAATGGAATTTAAAAATAAAAACAAATGTGGCGAGATTACCTTTAATGATCCGTTCATCATTGTCAATTCAAAATCCTTTGCAAGGATAATTTTAAAAAATATATTCAGTACAGTTGTACGAACTTAATGTGATGATTTTAGTCTTCATCTTTCAAAGATACTACTTACTTTTTAACCAAATAAATAAAAATGCCTTTTCTAAATCGTTTTTTCTCTCGATTGATAAAAGTACAAGTGTTAGGCGTATTTTTATCTGCAATCTTCAAACGATTTGAGATTTACATCTTTCGAACACTCGATCACTTATTTCGCTAGCACTCAGTGAAAAAAGCGAGGTTTATAAATTTTAAGGCAAGATTTCGTTCCCAAGATCATCGATCACGCGATTGCCTCGATCACTTTTGCTAGCTGGCTGGCCGATTGGTTGGCATTGTCAAAGCGACAGCCGCAGTGTAAACTGATCGCAACTAGGTCATTCATCAACCGGCTGAGCACCTCCAACCTCATCCCTCTTCCAGTCCCAGTGGCAGGGGCGTCTCGTCTATGGCCAACGCCTACCGATGACGTCAATGAAGCTGCTGCTGCGGTTTGGCATCGGCTGTAATCAGTGTGATGTGACAGTATTGATGTCGTCGTCGTCGTTGTTGTGTTTGCTTGTAATGAAATGGAAAATAACAGGAAAACATGTGAGCAATCAATGCGATCAGCGCATTATCGGTCGTCAGCATTGTCAGCTGATGCAGTTGCCATGGCATCGAAAATAAATAAATATATATGTATTTATTACATTGAGAAACGTGCGCTCCAAAAACTGAACTGATTTCGTTTCGCTTCCGTCTCGTTTTGCAGCTGGACATAGCACAGATGATCTGCCTGGGCCTGGTGGCGCTGCAGCATCGCGGCCAGGAGTCGGCGGGCATTGTGACCAGCCTGGGCAAGAGCTCCAAGAACTTCAACGTGCACAAGGGCATGGGCATGATCAACAACATCTTCAACGACGAGGCGATACGCAAACTAAAGGGCAATCTGGGCATTGGCCACACCCGCTACTCCACGGCCGCCGCCTCCGAGGTGGTCAACTGCCAGCCCTTTGTGGTGCACACGGCACATGGTGCTCTGGCCATTGCCCACAATGGTGAGCTGGTCAACTGCGAGTCGCTGCGTCGCGAGGTCCTCGAGCGCGGCGTCGGTCTGTCCACGCACAGTGACAGCGAACTGATTGCCCAGTCCCTGTGCTGTGCGCCGGAGGATGTGTCCGAGCACGATGGACCCAATTGGCCCGCGCGTATACGTCACTTTATGACACTGGCGCCGCTCTCCTACTCGCTGGTGGTCATGCACAAGGATAAGATCTATGCGGTGCGCGATTCCTATGGCAATCGACCACTGTGCCTGGGCAAGATCGTCGCCTTCGATGCGGGCCATGCGAACATTGAGGATCAGGTCGCCGAGGGCTGGGTGGTGAGCAGCGAGAGCTGCGGCTTCCTCTCCATCGGTGCACGCTATGTGCGCGAGGTGGAGCCGGGCGAGATCATCGAGCTGTCCCGGAACGGCTATCGCACTGTGGACATCGTGGAGCGTCCGGACTACAAGCGCATGGCCTTCTGCATCTTCGAGTACGTCTACTTTGCGCGCAGCGACTCCATGTTCGAGGGCCAGATGGTCTACTCGGCGCGACTGCAGTGTGGCCGGCAGCTGGCCCGCGAGTTCCCGCTGGATGCGGATCTGGTCAGCTCGGTGCCGGAGTCGGGCACGGCGGCGGCTCATGGGTATGCGCGAGAGTCGGGCCTGCCCTTTGGCGAGGTGCTCTGCAAGAATCGCTATGTGGGACGCACCTTCATCCAGCCCTCGACGCGTTTGCGCCAACTGGGCGTGGCCAAGAAGTTCGGCGCTCTGGCCCAGAATGTGGAGGGCAAGCGGATTGTGCTCGTGGATGATTCGATTGTGCGTGGCAATACGATTGGACCGATCATCAAGCTGCTGCGCGACGCTGGCGCCATCGAGGTGCACATTCGCATTGCCAGCCCGCCGCTGCAGTATCCCTGCTACATGGGCATCAATATACCCACGCGCGAGGAGCTCATCGCCAACAAGCTGAATGCCACCCAGCTGGCGGATCATGTGAGCGCCGACAGTCTGGCCTATCTGAGCGTGGAGGGTCTGATCAAGGCGGTGCAGATGAACAAGACGCAAGTGAATCCCATCAAGGCGGGCTACTGCACTGCTTGCCTGACCGGCGAGTATCCTGGCGGTCTGCCCGAGGAGCTCAGCTGGTAGTGCTTATTTGCAGTAAGGGTTCATTAGTTTAGGATTAGCGATTAGCTCATCATCGACTCAATACGATAATCACAACGCATCTCTGCCAGTTCAGTTGAAGGCACAATAATAATTGCTTAGTTTTAAGTTTGCTACAAATTTAAATTATCTCATTAACTAAGCGGAGTTTCAAATAAATGTTAGTTGTTCATGAATGGTTTTGCTTTAAGCTTAAGACTGGAGATGGAGGTCTTTGAAGGGTATATCTAGAATCTTTGGAGTTTATGTCTTAATATCTCTGACAGTTTTGCTTATGCTCTCCCATAATGAACGAAGATAAAAACGATAAGAGGTCGCGCTCGAAAGTATGCAACATATTCTAAATGCAAATGCGAATAAATAAAAGTGGGTGGCTTGGGGGTTAGGTTGAGAAGCTCAGTGCTTTTGCGCCTGCATGTCATGTGATAATTTCGAAAACTGTCTAATGCCATAACTTCAATTCATTTCAATTTATATTTCGAAAGTTTGTTTGCCAAGCGGGCAACGTGTCTCGGTTGCCATTCCGGTTATAGCCGCATATCATACAATATGGTAATCGTGTTTGCTTTTTTTTGACTTTGCGCTATCCGGTACGCTATCTGTCTCTCTCGCTCTCTCTTTGTCAGCTGGAGGGCGTTGCAGTGTCTAAAGCGGGGCGTTTAGGGCGTTTAATCCTGCGGAAGATGTCCTTGCGGTTATGTGGGGGTTTCTTTTTCTTTCTTTTTTGTATGACGCGCGGGGTACTGAAGTCAACAATGTCATCATTATTCTTGAATATTGTGTTGTATTTTCGCAAACAATTTCGCTAAGCTGCGCAGAGTCGTACAGAAGGAGGGGAGGGGTTGTGGTTGCTCTGGGTTAGGGCAAAGGAGCTGTGCTCGGGACTTGGCGCTCTGGTAATGACATGAAGAAGAAAATAATATGCGCTGTCATTGTAACTCGCTTGATTAATTCTTGTGTAGGGCATTTATGGCTTTTCTTCAGAGATTTGCTTATCGCAGGTATTTAGGATGTTTATGCTTAAAGCGTTTACGTTTACATATCACAACGTCTAAAGATCAATAGTGCATAATTGATAACTATGTATGTGAGAAAGAAAGAACTTGTGTTTACAAACTGCAGGACATTCTTCAAATATCAAGCCATACTCAAATTGTACTTTTGGCAACAAGCAATACTCAATTTTTATTTACATAAATATATTTGTATAGTTCTATATATATTTGTATAGCATAATAGTAAAATATGTTAAATAAAATTTATATTTACATATGTCTATTTAAAAGTTATTCAGTAGCTTTGTAGCGCACTCTCTCAGTTCATGTGGCTGAGTGCTAAAATCTTCTGCTTTGCCATTGCCACATACAAGTGGCTACAAAAGGAAATGACTCTGGCAACATTGAAAACAGACGCTGGCACTTCTCTGACACAATCGCCGGTTGCTGCTACAAGGATATGAAAAAAACACACAACCGTTGCTTGCTTATGTGCGCAGTCGATCACAAACACACACACACACACACACACACACACACACAGAGTGAGAGAGAGAGAGAGAGAGGGAGAGAGTGGGGGCGTTGACAACTAAGCAGAGCCATATTGCCAGTGTTTCAAGCGCTTCCTTGCCTTTCTTCCACTTCGTCCTGCGCCGCGCCGCAAAACATGCTTTAAATTTTTTAATAACGCCGGGCTACAAGAGCACTGACGCCTGCGTCCGGAGCCGGATCCGGCTTCTGTTTCAGCGCCAGGCGTTGCCCAAGCTCTGGCTTATGCCCCCCCCCATCCTGCTCCTGCCCCCATCCCAAGCTTCTAACTGCGTCAACGTCGCCCACGCTGCCCCGTTGTCGTCATTTGCACAGAAGTTATGTAAATTAATGTTTACTTAAGTTCCCCATGTTATTTCTTCGCTTCTTTTTTTCGCCATGCACTTTCACAATGTTGCCTACTTCAAAAACAAAAGCAGACAGAGGGCGTTGAATGGAGTGGTGCAGGCAATGGATAGGTGGGGGTAGGTGGGGCAGGTGGCTGCCAGCTAGGCTTTTGGCTAATGGCAGCCGTTGAAGGTTAGCGCCAAAGACGTTCCAAGCAACTGGGGGCGAGAAAAATTGCAATAAATTTGCCCGTCGCTTCTGCAATTTAATAAAATGTATTCAAGAGTTGGTTTTAGTGGTTGGCGGTATAAACAATCAAGCTTATTATTGAGTCAAATGGCTGAGTAAATATTTCGTGTGTGCAAAATGATGGCAATGCCATGCAAATGAAATGAAATGCCATCATGTTCATAATAGAATGGCAGCCTGGGGCGGCAGGATTCACACAGCCATTAGCTGGCCGCTAACATTTAATTTAAACATCACACGGCCCCGAGGCTTGTCAGAGCATGTCCTGGCAGCCACTTGACGTACTCAGTTTGCCTGACACTTGACGCATGCAACAAGTTCGAGCAAAAGGCACCTTACATCGCCTGCACAGGACATTGGTCCTGTGGCAAACACGCAAACGTGCCTGGCATGCGAAAAGACAGCCGCCAGGCCCAAGACAACAGCACAAATCAAATGTGATTTTCTGGCCAATATACTTTTGGGGCCAAAAACGTATGCCTGGACAGCATTTACAGTCAGGACATCCTTTCAGTTCATTAGCAAATCAAACTTCCGTCTTTAGCTCAAGATATATTCATGGGGAGTCCTGCTGTCCGAAAAGGGAACATGCCCTGTTACACCACCGATAAACAAACGCTCCGCCTTTGCCTTTGCCTTGGCCAGGAATTTGCATTCTGCCTGACCCCTGACCCCAAGTACAAGACATTTTCTTGTTGGCTGGTAATTTGATTTAAAGGCTTTTCTTGACCACAAATTGAGCTGGAATTTTGAGAAATGGAGTAGAGCTTTGTTTTAGCAATTGAAATAATTTTAAAGAATTATGGAGAGTAAATAAAATCTGTTTTTTAATGATCCGTAAACATTTATTTATTTTCTGGTACATTTTATTGTTGATACTAATCCATTCAAAACTCTGTAGATGCTTTTCAAAATCTACACTTCAACATAATTCATGCGTGTTTATTTTTCACATTCATAAATATTTATATATATTTTTCTGTCAGTCACCTTTATTGCAACATTTCTGGTTAATAAACTACACCCCCATATAAAATATAATATAATCAAGTCATAAATTACACGCAATCAAAGTAATTGTCATTAAGCTGAGTTGCATTAAATTAGTTAACAATTAAATACAATATATTCATTATACATTTGAATTAAAATTAACATCTGTTTGTGCAGCGAATCGTAAGTGGTATTGTTTTTTATGGTTTTAGTTGTACGACTCTTCTCATTCAGTTGTCATATTAATCAACTGATATTGCATTAAGCACATCAGCCATATCATTTGTGTGCCTTGGGCGTTTTGCATTGATTACAACTTGCAATTAAAATAATATAATTAAAATAACAAAAAAGCCTACAATATAAACACAACAAGAAATAAAACAAAACCCAAAAAAAAACCTTAACCAACGGGAAATTGCAATTTGCAACAGGCACCCCAAAACAACAAGTGCAACAACAAAAAATTAAAAACTGCACAAACAATTTTCAGTTGAGCGGCCATGTAGAAATTTCCAATGGTGGCCAGACAACTGCGACGGCGACTGCGACGCCGACTGCGACGCCAGCTGCGACGTCGACTGCGACTGCGATTGCGGATGTTGAATGTTTGGGATCTGTCGGTCTGTTGTTGTTGTTGGCTGTATCAGGCACACAATGAACAACGAGATTACACTGCGAGAAAAGTGCATAGCATGATAAATTCACAACAAAACTTACTGAACCATATTCGAGAAAAACAGGCAAGAGTGCTGTAGTCGGGAGTGCCCTACATGTGTATGATATTCATGTGTATGCATACCAAATTTGGTGCCTCTAGCTCTTATAACTTTTCAGTTACGGCCCTAAAACGCTGGTCTGAAATCGAAATTTATCGATAACTTTTGAAAGGGTCGAGTTATCAAAAAAATATAAAAACTTAATCTGTCCCGAGACTACGAGAGCTCATATACCAAATATGAAGTCTCTAGCTCTTATAGTCTCTAATATTCGCGGACAGACGGACAGACAGACAGACTGATATGGATTAATCGACTCGACTGTTGATACTGATAAGAAATATATGTACTTTTTACCCATTTTTAGTGGGTTCAGGGTATAATAAACCATTGATATGCTAAAAACTAAGATGATATAAATAACATTGCTCTTTAAATAATAAATATAATTAGTGCAAGGCAAATGCAGAATTAGGAACAAAAACGTATACTGAACATCTTGGTAACAAAATATAAACTATGGGATACTGATTGATAGTAATCACTGATTAGATTGTCCGATCTAAAGCGGGTATGGTCTGCTCAATGCGCTCCAAGTAGGTGTACAATGGTGGACGACCACGTGGCCAGAGGAGCACAGCGCCACCCAGTGGAGTATTGGCAGTCGTCTCATGGTAGATCTCACGTGGTGTTGCATTCACTTCCAAGCGGCAATTGGGGCACACATTGTTGCAGCTCAGCCAGCGGAGGATGCAGCTCTTGTGGAACAAGTGGCCACAGGGCAGACGATGCACAATGCCCACCTCATCCTCATCGTTTGCTATGTCGAGGCAAATGGTGCAGTTGACACTAGTTGGCTGCGGCTCCTCAGTGTCCAGAAGGCCATAGCGGTAGAGAACCTCGTTAATCTTCGATATAGTCAAGCTTTTGACTGATGAAGCAGCCATCAGAAAGAAACTGAGAATATATGATGCAACACTTTCCATGGCGCTTTTTATAAAATGTAAGATTTTTTAAGGCAACTTTTGCTGTTTTGCTTTGAAGTCTAAATTTGGTTTGTATGTCGTTTTGGTAAGACAATATAAGTGACTTATTTGAAATACCTTTCAAGGCACCTGTGTTCTTAAAAGGAAATCATATGTGCTATATCAGAAGTTTTGTTACTAGATTTGGTCTATAGTTGACAATATAATACATTTTATCTTTTACCAACATACAATTCAGATTTATCAAAGAAATTTAAGTTCTCTTAATGCTAAACAGTTTTTATGCCTGGAATTTGATTGTAGTTAGTTTATGATATTAATCATTAGCTAGTTTTTCTCTCCGTGTAACGCCTACCAACAATATATAATGAAGCACACGCAATGGGAAGCACAGCAGCTGCAGTTTGTCTACCTGCGAAATAACAACAATCAAATGTCAGCTCAATGCCCAATGGAAACGTGGGCAAAGCTCCAGCTGAGCTCCAGCTCCAACTGCGGCTCTAGCTTCAGCTCCAGCTCCAGCTCCCGCTGCAGCAGCTGCATCACGCTTTGTCACACATGTGTTTTAATGGTGGCCGGAAGTGAGGCGCCCCCAAAATGGCGACCCAAGCGATTCTCTGATTGTTGTTGCATGACACTGGCCAGATCTGAGATTTGCTTTGCCGCACTGCGCGCTTTAATTATTATTATTATCATTTGCAACAACAACAGGCATGTGGCTCCAGAATTGGCCAATGCGGCGGGAAAATCACCCGTTGGCACGCGATGTCAAATGGATGCGGCCGCCAAGGCAGGTGGGGATCAGGTGGGGGGATCAGGTGCAGCTGGAGGGGGCGTTGCATTCTTTTGTGCACACAATGTTCATGCATATTTATTAAGTCGACGCGCTTTTGTATTTATTGTGCACAAGTAACTAACTTGATGTAGTATATATAATGCACTCAATTTCCTGACTGCCCACTCCACACCACTCTATGCCTCAATCCCGAACCCCAATCCCAGCCCCCATCCCACCTGCCTTTGCCTGTGGCATCATCATCGTCATCATAGTCGACGCCTCTGCGTGCCAAGCGCAAAAATTAAATTATTTTTAGTTCATAATTTAAAATTATAAAATTCAACTTCGACGTTGCGACGGTGCTAAAGGAAAAGTTGGAAAAGCTGGAAAGCTGGCTAACTCGAGTGAATTTTCCATGCGGCCTGCGGCATTGACTCGACAAGCTGGCAAATGCAATTTGAGTATTTTAGAAAATATTTAGAAAATTAACGCAAAGTTGTGGAAAATGTTGCGTCTACGGCGCAAATGTTGTTAGTTTAGTTCGTTCCATCTAAAAACATTATGCTAATTTATTATTCTTATTTTCGGTTGGTGTCTGGCATAGCTAAATTATGGCCCATTGAGGAACATGAGAACATTTCATGGGAATTTCGGGCTCTCTTTGGTCACTGAAACGGTTTTTTGGGCAATGGGCGACAAGGGAGATTTGAAGCAGGTGTTTAAAATACGTTTAAGATAATGCTGAGAAAACAAATTGTTAAATTCTAGGTATACATTTGTCGGATTTGGTTTTGGATGGTAAGGTCTATTAACTCATTTACTATAGACTATGTCTTATATCTTATAGATAGCATAGTTTAGCTGAGGCAACTGTTTCTAATGAAGTATAGAAGGGAGATTTGGATCAGGTGCTTACAACTCATTTAAGATAATGCTAAGAAAGCAAGTTATTAATTTCTTGGTATGCATTAGTTTTGGATGGTCAGGTCTATTGACTACTATAGATTGTATTCTTATAGCTATGATAAACTCACTACAATAGTTTATATAAGTCAACTGTACTAAACTGTGTTTCATGAAATATAGAAGGAAGATTTGGACCAGGTGTTTAAAACTCATTTAAGATAATGCTAAGAAAGCTAGTTGTTAAATTCTATGTATATAAATGTCGGACTTAGTTTGGAATGGATTATCTCATGGACTATAGATTATATTTTTATAGCATGACATAATATAGATGGAATATTTGGAGCTAGTTGCTAAGTTTATATCTCTATGATTTAGATTTTGATGGTAAGGTCTATAAACTTACAATCTTATAGCTATGATAGTTTCAGATGGTAAGGTCTATGAACTTATAGACTATATACTATAATCTTATAGCTATGATAAGCTCACTCCCACAGTTTAACAGTGATTAAACTGTGTTCAATACAACATAGAACTAAAAGCTTTATTATTACATGAAGCAAAGGTTGTTTGTACTAAAGTAGTTTATACTAAAAATAAAAATAATATTTCTGAAAATAATAATAATAATTTTGTAAAAAATGTTTTCCAATTTTAAGTTATATTTTAATAAATTTATAAAAAATATCTATATTTTGATAAAGGTAGATCTATAATAATGTAAACATTCATTGCTGCTCCGTTCATATTAGAAACGTCCTTCTCCGAACCGTTAAGGACGTCGACTAAATCCACTCATGAAACTCCCCTGAAACTCCAGAAGCGTGTTCGAACTCCATATTGCTGTTGCCAACACGCATGTCCTTGAACAGGCTATTGTACAATAAATTTTTTGGGGGGCCGCAAGGCTCGTTGGGTTTGTGGCTTCACTAAGGCAGCGCCATCTGGCGACGCGAAAACTCTGCGAATTTGAATTTGTTGTTGCTGCTGCTGCAATTTGCACGAATCAAAATTAAAAAGCAAGATATAAAGTAAGGTAAAACGCAAGAAAGAAATCACGTAACTGTCAAATATCTTTATCATATCTCATTTTATGTTGATCGACTGTGGGAAAACTGAATAAACATTGTTGTTGCTGCTGCTGCTGCTGCTGTTTGCTGGTGTCTCTTGTGTCTGTCTCTTGTCTCTTTTGTTGTTGAACTGCGCTGAGATCTTGGCTAGCAGATAATGCCGCAAATTCACACATGTCTGCCAGATTATGCTGCGAACTGGTATAATTTTTATGGAACGCTGTGGCTTTCTGTTGTTGTTGCTGTTGTTGTTATCTGGCTGTGGGTGCGTTTCAATGTGGTTAGCAGCAGCAGCAGCAGTATGTTTTTTTTGGCAGTCACGTTTGCGTCAGTCTTTGAGTGATGATCTCTTGCCGAGAAGCGAGTTGATTAGCACAGGTGTTGTTGTTGCTTTATCTGGGTGACTTTCGCCGAGTTTTTGGCTCGGCTCGCATGTCTCGGGATTAGCGCAAATCGCATTTCTAATTGAACAACTTTGCTTATCGCATTGCCATTCTGCTACAGCTCTACAGCTCTACAGCTCTATCCATTAGCTGGAATGCATGGCACGCTGCGCTGAGCAGACCGAGTCGAGACCGAGACCAGCGAGACGTGGAGCGTATCATAACCGGATCGGAGGAGCGTGAACTTAAAACCCAAAATGTGCAGTGCGGCAGCTCCTCCTTGGCAGTTCACTGGAGCGCAACGGACTACCAACGGGGCCAGCAGTCGCGACGGGGCAGCATTATTAATGGACGGGTCCACGACCGAAATTGCCATAGACAGAGAAAGACCCAACGAGAGAGTGAAAGAGACGGCGAATAGATCTCTTAGCGCTGATAGCCACGGTCAAGTTCACGGCGTCGGCAGCGAAGTTAGCAGCGTGTCATTAGCATGTAAGGCGACCAAATTGAAAATGTAACGGATCCCCCAGTTGAGAGCAGCATAAAAAGCCGGTTACGGCTACAGCTACAACTACTGCTCCCGAAGATAAGCATCTGAGAAAAGGCTACCCTAAATAGTTTATTGATATGCCACTGAGAAGCGAGTAAAAAGGACTCGCAGGACACACAGCACCTGCCTGCTGCCTTGGCTGGAACATAATTAAAGAGCAGCTCCCATGACTGGCATTCTTATTATTGTTGTTTTCTTCTTATTCTCGATCACCTTGAAAGTAAAAGTCGCCGCAATGCATTTTTATGCTAAACGAGCCGCCGCTCGAGTAAAAAATAACAACTTTGCGCGCAAAAACAGCATTAAATTAAAACAAACAAATAAATGAATAATAAGCTAAAGAGAGAGAGAGAATGTGAAGAATTTGCATGTGTGAGACAGCGATCGAGAGAGCGAGCGAGAGCGAGAGAGAGCGCAGTAATAACAGCTGATCAGCTTTATTGCTTGGCTATGCTTAGATAATTTTAATGGGCATGCAAAGTGTTTATTAAACATGGCACATGCTAATCAGAGTCAGTCAGTCAGTCGGCTTGAGTTTCCAGCTATAACGTTACACATTTTATGCAGCTGCTTATTGTTGTTTGTCTAATGTTTGTTTACATAATTAAACCTGGCCATATTTAGCATGTTGTTTCAAGTATTGTTTTTGGCGGCATGAAATTCAAATTTCAAAAATTTGTCCGCACAAAAGCTTCGAAACAGAGTTGAACATCGTCTTAAAGAGCGGCACAGCTGTCGTGCTCGCTCTTCTCGCACTGGAAACGTATAGCTTGCGTGTGTGTGTGCGTGTGTGTGCTTGTGTCTCTGTCTGGCTGTCGTGGGGGGCGTGGCCAGCGTGTGAGCGTCGGCGTATCGCAAGTGCGCAGACGCTGCGCTCAGAGAGTGGGCGTTGCCAGAGCGACGCAGTCGCATTGAGCAGGTTGACTGGAAGGAGCGAGCTGGCGCTATGTGTGCGGCGCGAGTGCGAGCGGGACGAGCATAAACAAAATGGCTGCTATCATTAGCCAACTGCCGCTAGATGGCGCCAGTGCCGGCATTTCGCTACAGCTGCTGCTGCTGCTCACATTTTCTACTGCAGCTGCTGCTGCTTGTGTTTTGGCCCATTCGCCAAAGTGTAAACTGTTTGGCGCGCTCGCTAAGCGATTTGGGTTAGGAGTGTCGTCGGCTTGGACTACGGCACCGCTCCTAGCAGCGACTCCTGCTCCTGCTCCTGCTCCCCGCCTGAGGAGCCTTGTAGGCGCGCATTTCCGTGCCGGGCCAACGGACAGTTGAGCAATTTTTCACTCGAGCGCAAAATGCCGCCTTGCCGACTTTTCATGCAGGGCGACTTCGACTAAAGTGCATTTTGTTAGCATTTGCTTTTGCTGCGGCCCAAGGAGCAGAGCTGCGCGTAGGGATCACAGGATGTTCTGCTGCTGCTGCTGCTTCTACAGTTTTATTGCTGTTGTTGGGTTCGAGGGTCGTCTGCTCAATAATTTTAACATTGTTGCCATAATGAAAGCTTTGCTCTTCATTTAAAGGCAGCCAGGTCCTGCACAATGCGCACACTGCACTGCACGCTGGCTGTGTGAGGTCCTTTTTGTGTCCGAGACTCTGTAAAACATGCTTCCGCTACGCTCTCTCTCTCTATCACTCTCCCTCTCTCTCTCTCTCTCTCTCTGTCATTCGCTGCCGGCGACGACGCCACGCAGCAGTTTGCGCAATAAAATTTGCATAATTTTAAATGTGTGTTTGTGTGTGTGTGCGTCTCTTGACTGTCTCGCATATCCTTGCTGGCGTATCCTTACGCATTGTCTACCGATTGCTGCACACACCGAAAACAAATGAGTCTCGCGGCGAGGCGAAAACAAAACTGCAGCAGGCGCTAAACAACGCTTTAAGGCAGCTTTAAACCAACGAAAGCAGCAGCATTAGGCAGCCTTTTTTTCGCTAAGTGCAGCTCTTGAAAGATGCGTGTCTTCTGCTATCAGTACTAAGTCCTTTATAATAAATAATATATGAGAGTTTTTATAGTTACCGACTATATTAATAGAAATTAATAGAAAAACACGCACGATAAAGTATAGCAGTACACTGAGAGAAAATAGGCTTAATTATAAATTATTGCTGAGAGCTTTCTTTATATATTTAGTTTTTCAAGTTAGACTTGGATTTTTGTCTAGAATTGTATTTATTCTCTCATTCGTCGCAAGAACTAAAAATCGATTTAAGCAAAACACATTCCTAACTTTAATGTCTTTGACTTTAAACTTTACATTAGCATACAAAAAATATTACTTAGATAGTCAATATGACAAATTAAGTCATAATTTTATAAATCTTATAAGTTTTCTATTACAATATAAATTTTACAGTCAATCTTAGATTTGCTTTAAATTTGCCTTACTTAAATTCTACAAGATTTATGTAGTATTTGTTGTTTATTCTGTAAACTTAGTGGTCTTTGGGCAACCTACTTATGGTGCTCATTAGACATGCTTATTGGGGCTATCAAAATGAATCAGGACAAACTATAAAAGTCAAACCCTTCAGTCCATTCGCTCCAATAAAGCTCTCCCAACAAATGCGTCAAAGTTTGTTTCATTTTTTTTTCCATACGCAAAGTTTTGGGTTATATTTTGCTGTTGTTGTTGACTCCTTGTTATTGTTATCAACATTAAATCAAAGCACAAAGACAACAACAATTACAAAAAGGCTTTAGGTCGTGAATATACAAAAAGAAAAAGAAAAAGAAGAAGCAGAAAACAACCGAATGAATCGGAATACATATCTATAATGGCGAGCACCAACAGCCGAAAAAAGAGGGGAGTACAGCAAATTTACAATGTCGCCGGTTTCCGTTCACCGGGAAGGGGGGAGTACGGGTTGGGGTTACTGGCTCTAGGTTCTCTGGGGGGCAGGGGGGCGGAGTGGGGGCTGTGCCACTCTATGAGGCAGTTTGGGGGGCGTGCCGTTGCGTTGCGTTGCTTTGGTTTTGTTGTGGCAATAAAATACATCATAACGGTATCATAAGCGAGCGAACAAAGCGAAAGGCGATACACACAAATACAAACACAAGAGAGAACACAGAACAAAAAAAAAACCGAAAAAAAAGAAGAGTGCAAAAATAACACACACACACACAAAAAAAGGCAACGAAAATCTGTGAAAAAATCCATTTCACAGGGCGGCGGCGAGAAAAAATATTCAAATTTTTGTTACGATGCGCAAAAACAACAACAAAAAGAACAACAACAGCAACAATGGGACAAAAAACAAAGCCTAAAAGAAACAACAGAAACAGAGGCGCGCTATTATGACAACAACAACAGCAACAACAATGGCGGCCACAGGAAATAGTCACACACACACACATAACGCACGCAACACACACACACAGATACATATACATGCACATGAAAGGGTTTTACGTAGCGTTAGTTGTCTCCTGTCCTCCCGTTTGTCCCCGCTGTTGCTGCTGCCGTGTGTCCCATGTCCTGCGTCCATGTCCTGTGTGCGTGCTGCAGCAAATAAAATATTAAAATTGGTTCAATGAATTTCAATAACAACAACAAACACGAAATCAAAACTAAATTTCGCTTTATTGATAACGAAACACAAGGTAACGAGGCAGCAGGAGCAGGAGGAGGAGGAGGAGGGGAAGGGGGCGGTGGTGGAGGGGGCGTTGTCGGTTGCGTGTATGCTGATGTGGTTATGTACTACCACTAACACACACACGCACACACACACATACACATATACAAACATTTATGCCACGGCACTTGAAATATTCGAATGTTTGATGATTGTTTGTGAGTGTTGGCATAAATCAGTGGCGGAGCTTATGGAAGGGTTTGAGGAATGTGGAGTAGGCAGAAAGTTATGATATTTAAGCATATGAGATGGTAAATATATAATAAGAATAAGAGTCCAAGTTGTAAACACTCTCTTATGTTGTTTATACTTTGATATCATGAAAAGTAAATATTTCCTAGTCTTAACTGTTTACGTTCTTAGCGATCCATCATATTCTATATATTAATACTGACAGTATAGAAAGCTTACTAACCCTTAGTTATCTCTTTTGTCTTAATTTGTCTTAGTTAAATATTATGAATTTTTTAATTTTGCTGTATTTTTATAATTTTATTTTAATGATTGGGAATGTACGAATTTCATCTGGTTCTCACTTAATCTTTGGTGGTCTAAGTAAATCTTAGTTTTTCATTATCGTTTCTTAATCCATCCACCTAGTTCCAGCTGAAATAGTTATTACATTTATCTATTTATCAAAAAGGTTCTATTAAAATTATATTTTCTGTTTCATATTTATTTTAATGTAATGAATTGCCTAATTTTTCAGTATTTTTAGAATATTAATGATTAGGAATGCAAACATTTGTTTTAGTTTTGTCTCACTTAATATTTGTTAGTCTAAGTAGGTCTTAGTATTTTCATAATCGTTTTTCAGCCATCCATCTAGTTCTAGTGGAAATAGTTTTTACTTTTATTTATTTATCCAATAAGTTCTATCAAAATTCATCTTTTTTCAACACCCCTTTTATATTTGCTAGCCTACGTTTCTGTTCTCCACATATGCCCCCAAAGCCCGCTTATAGACACACATACATACATACACACATTCACATATGCAGATATAGATCTGCACACATTTGTATAGATGTATATAAGTTTGAATGTATTCGTGCAATGCCGTCAATCTTAACCCTTCTGCAGTCGTGCGTGTTGAGTTCTATCCCCCCTTCCTCTTCGATTTGCGCTCCTCTGGGCCCGGCCCAACTATTGAAACTTATTTGCATGTTGTGTGCCATTTCAATAGATTGTGCACTTTTTGGGCAAATCGATAAAGTGCGTTTGGATTTGACAAGCGCCAGCAAAAACCCGATTTGCATGCCACTGTTGTCACGTTAATGAACAAATCTCTCAATCTAATCGATGATTAACCGTCAAGAGACTGATTTCTATCTACAAGATATACATACAGAATATGTAAATATGTATATTTGTGTGTGTGTACACATATGCATACGCACAGGGTGTTTTTTTGTGTGTGTGTCTATTTGGCGACAGTGTCCAAAACAAACACACAGAAACAGAGAGACACAAAATGGCAACATCGACTTGTGCCGCACAAGTTTGCTCCCAATTTTCGTTGCCCAACTGGAAATACCTACAGCAGGGGGCACAGGCAGGGAGTACATGACAGGCAGACGAACGTGAACGTGCTGTGGGGGTTGAAAAGGACACACACACACACACACACACGCACACACGCACAACATGCCAACGCACGCGTTGGGGAGCGACAAATAACAAACAACACACACACACACAAACACACACAGTTGAAGTGTGTGTGGGGGATACTGGCGCTGCCCATCGGGGGAATGTCGCGTATTTGCATGGCAAGGTGGCTAACCCCCCTCCCCCCTTTCCACCTCCCCCACCCCTTTCCGCTTTTATAGTATTTGAGTTTATTGTATGCGTGAATATTCAAATGCTGCTGCGTGTGTGTGCCTGTGTGTGTTTGTGTGTGTGTGGGGGTTGCCACAGCAACAGGAAATAGACGCATGCGTATAGCTAACCTAGTCGTTTTTTCTCTGCGTGTGTGTGTGTGTGTGTGGACAGCCCATTGGGGAGCTGTGCACGTTTGGCCTGCGAAACAAAGCAACGCCAAATAATAAATAATTGCTAGTTGGCATTGAGGTGTAGCGAGCGATCCCCCAAATGCACCCTTAGAACGGCTCCAATCCTGCTCACTGTGTGCCATTTTCTTAATTAAAGCTGATTTGGCCAAATGTGCGTTGATTGAAAAACAAGCGACACATGGCGTATGCTTGATCTGCTAAAGATAGACAGACGCAACTTTAAATACGCAATTGAAGCTTATCGATTTGCGGCCAGTTTAAAGCCGTTGCTCAACACCCAACTGTCGTCGGTTTTAGATTGGTTCAGTTTCGAGTTCGGGTTCCTGTGTGTTTGTTGTCATTTCCAATGGCGTGTCTGTCTATCAGTGTGGTGCAGGAGTATAGAAGGGGCAGGTGGGGGTGGTGCTAGTTGCTCGTGCAACCTGTCTACATAAATACTGTCTGCGATAAGGCCTTTGTTTTTGTCATAAATCTCATTTTATGATGAATTGATATGAGAGAGAGCGAATGCAGCCAGACACAAATTGGATACACACACACACACACATAGTCAGGGTTGGTGTGGCAAAGTGTCAAGAGTGGGCGGGGCAGGCGTTTGAGCATTGGTTGATAGACAGGCAGCATTGCCTGATTTGTGGTTTGCAGCAGATTGAAATACGGCCAAATAATTACATAGTTTCATAGATTTTAATAAAAACAAAAGATATATATATATATATATATAGAAAGACAGAGAGAGAGAGAGACTGATAGAGCTAGCTGTATAAATATTGCTGAAAGCATAAAAAGCCAAACAAAACTTGCTAATTGCTATTTTTAGTCATGCTATTTTATCATAATGATTTATTTGTTATTATTGGCAAACTTTATGCTAAGTTCTGCATTTCAAGTCATATATTTTGTGTTGTTCTTATTATTTTATTTGTTCACGTCTAACTTTTAAGAACTCTCAGCCTAGGCCCAGTTCTTAACATATTCATCTTATTTGAATGATTGCTCCGACTGCAACTTCTCAGCTTGTGTGTCTTCTTTCTTGGCTGCAACTGCACTTCACTTCAAAATGGCGCACAAATCACACACATTGTTGCAGTCATCGTCATCGTCATCGTCATCGTCGTAGTCGGAACAGTTTCAGTCTGCACAATTCGCTGTCTCCCGTCTACGTCAGTGAAAGTTATGCGGAGCAGAGCAGAGCAGAGCAGCGTCACAGGATAATGTCTGCCTGTTTGTCTAACTGTCCCTGCCGAAGGCGTCTCCCGCCATGTTTGTCTGCCTGTCGCTCTACTCCTGTCTGCTCCTGCTCCCCATACCCCATCTCCTTCCAATATATTCTGCTCCAGCTCTGTTTCTGTTTCTGTGTGCATGCGTTTGCACCTCATTTGCATAAACGCTCTGGCAGCGGCAGCGCCAAACTTTTGCCCACATTGCACAAAAGAAGGCGGCTGAAGAAAAACTCTCGGCCCAGACCAGGCCAGAGTAGACCAGACCAGACCAGACCAGAGCCAGGATAGCAACTGTGAGGAAGCTGGCAGCGAGTCGAGTGAAAAATGCGCAAACTTGGTAACCAAGTTAGCGCGTTATTTTAACATTTTCCGCTTTGCTGCGATGGCAAGTGACTCTTTCACACACATCTACCCCTCCCTCTCTCCCTCTCTCTCTCTCTCTCTGTGGCACTTTGTGGGACATTGTTCAAGGACTTGGTACAAATCACAGCCAGTTGGAAATTATGATCGATGTGGCAGCAGCCGTTTGCCGTGGCAAACTTATGCGCCGCTTTGTCAGGAAATTTGTTAACTTCTCCGATTGCAACGCGTTGATTTTTCCAGTGTATGATAAGTGGAGGCAAAGTTTGCAGTCGGCTTTAAAGCTGAGCTACTTGAGACGGCTGTAAAAGGATGCAGGACAAAAGCTGCTGTTAACATAGCTAATAGTTGTAAATAAATGAAGAATTGGTCTAATTTCTATAAATATTTCATTCCAGGTTTTAGGGTTTATATTAAAAAATTACAGAAATTATTAAAAATTATTTAAAAAATATAAACAAATATAAATTTTTGTTAAGAAAGTATTGCAGAGGCCAAAACGCTATCAAAAAGAACCTAGTTTTGGACTTAAAGTCCTGATATAGTATTAAGCTATAGTTTTGGAGTATTTCGCATTAAATTGGACAACAAATTGAATAAGCTTATAATCCAAATAGATTTGAATACTAAAATGTGGGCAATGATTAGATTCAAATTAAAATGTCCAGTTATTATTCATTATATTTCTAATTTTATTCCCGAATTTAAGAAATGGATACATTTTAAATGCTGAAAAAGTCAAAGACTGATTTGCAGTTTAGTTTGTCTTTGACCCGAGTCACAGTTTTATATTCTGCGCAAGAGCGAGGTGAGCAACTTTCTTCCATATGCTTTCTAGGACACCGTCTCGAGTCGCTAAGCAAGTCAATACCCATTCAATCCCCTCCCTCAGCCATTCTCCGACTTTTCCATCATCTTTCCAATCCTCCAACACAGAGAAAGAGAATGGGCGATTCATGCAAATTGCCTAAGGTCAAGAGCAAAAGCTGCATTTGCTGTGCTCCTGCGGCGCTCCTCTGTGTGTGTATGTGTGTGTGTGTGTGTGTGTGTGTGTGTGTGTGTGTGTGTGTGTGTGCCAAGTGCATAAAAACTTTCAATATCAGTGGGTCACATGCTCGTCTGCATCACTGATGAGCCAGAGAGACGAGCCTCCACGCCAATGCCACTGACTCGAGTCTTACTCTTCCGATATTAACAACAAATTATGGCCCGCTCATAAAATCGCACAATAAACAAAAGCACTGGATCTGTATGTGCGTATGTGTGTGTGTGTGTTTGTTTGCTAAAGAAAAAAAAAGAAAGAAACGTAACAAATGAGTAAGAAAAAAGTAAAATTTCTGTAATAAAAACTTTTTCGTGATCTACCTCAACGAAGGAGGCGAAGTCTGGAGGAGATGTGATGTGTCTGCCACTGAAATGGAAAGTGGATGACACTCCCTATATATATATATATGTGTGTGTGTGTATGCTGTGTGTGTGTGTTGGGGGTTACTGCACGATACGCTGAGGGCATAAAAAATCAGCTCTCGTGTAATAATCATAAATTAGTTTATGAGTCGTCGTCGTCGCGTGCGCGTAACCTTGCCCTTCCACACACACACACACACATGCACACTCAGATGCAGCAACACACACACATTACACACACACTCACAAATATATATATGTGTGTATCGAGCCAGTTTTATATTTTTTGCGATTTTTTTATTTGTACAAACTGTTGAATTTTAACGGCTGCAGCAGCATAAAAACCCAAAAGCTAAAGCGAAAGCAAAGCAGCGCGACAGGGAAAGCAATAGAGTGTGTGAGCGAGAGAGTGCGAGCCCAAAAATAAACAAATTTGGAATTCTGGTAGCGCGCCCGTGTGAATGTCGAAGTGGAAAATGTATTCGAAAACAAATTTTGAATTACAAATCGACGACAAAGTTGCCGACTGTTGTCTGATGACGTCATCATCGAAAGGATGTGCAGCAAGGACAAGCGAGCGAGCAGCAACAAAATTTCGCACGAGTTTTGCATTTGAATTACGAGCTAGACGAAGGTCCTGTGCCTGACTGTATCCCTGTGTGTGTGTGTGTGTGTGTGTGTGTTTGTGTGTGTGGGAATCAGCTGATTATTGTTTTGGTTCCCGTTTAGCATTTGGGCCACTTAAGATCTCAATGCTGGCTAAATGGCTGGCATTTTGCATATATATTTTTACAACTGCGCAGACGCCAGCACAATATATATTTTAAGCCCGAAGACAAAATGGCCGTTTGCTGTCAAAAGCAGAGAACTGGCCTTAAGAAATATGGCCAGCATAGCTGTTTTCAATTAGCTTTGGGCTTCAACTTTGCGACTGCCTTTTAAGGTTAGGTTCCGCTTAAAGCTGCTGGCCGCACTTTAATATTTGGCGCTTCCTCTATATATCGACCCCAGCACACGCATACATATACAAACCGAAACACAAACACAAACACAAACACACAACGCCCACTTTCATCATCATCATCGCTGGCTGAGCCTGTGCCGAGGATTCTCGTTAGCATTCGGAGCAGCGTTCACATCGCAGCGCGCGTCTGGAATACAAATGAGGATCGCTTTCGTTGGCATTGTTGCTGCTGCTGCTGTTGTTCTTCTTGTTGTTGTTGTCACTGTGGCAAGGGCAGTGGCAGCATCCGGCATTGACAGCATACACACACCAACACACACACCAACACACACCAGAACACTCTGGCCATACTTGCTTATATTTTGTGTATTTGTTTTGCTTGGCTTCGCTCGTGTTTTCGGCTTTTTTCGTCATTTAGTTTGTTGTGTATTTGTGCATGGCGCTGGCTTGAAATATTCGGTTTTGCGCGGTCCAAAATGGCAGCAGCTTTATGTGGAACTAGTTCATTTTATAAGATTCACTATTGAACTCAAAGTTGCATATTTAGAATTTATGACACAAAAACACTTTTTTCAGTGCGTATACTTAATAAATCAAAATAATTGATTTCTTTAAGTTTTGCTTTTATTTCTGGCAAAGCAAGGCATATTTCCAGTTAAATGGAATATATGAGTGTTCTTTCTATAACTGTTACTTATCAGTTAGTTCTGGCTATCCAGTTTAGTTCTAGCTATCTGTTAAGCAAAACTAAGTCCTAAATCAGTTTCTTAAATTATTTATGGTTTGGCTGTTGTCATTGTTTGTTTTTCTCTCAGATTTTAACAGCTCATAACCACATTCACTAACGAGAGCTGAACGAATTCCAAAAATACTAGAATAACTCGATGCAGCACATACAGAATCCATTTGATCAACATATTTAGTTCCGGGGCAACGTATTTGTATTGTGTGTTTGTGTGTGTGTGTTTATCCATGGCGTTTGCTTTGGTCACACACACTCACACACAGGCACACACAGCCAACTCGATGGTCATGTCCATGGTCACTTCCTGGCCGCACACACACACACACACACACGCTGCTGTTTTGCTGGACAGAGTTCGCCTCTTGATTTGCACTGTTTGACAAGCAAAAATTGTGCTGTTTGTTTTACGTAGGGCGGCTGCATGCAGATGGAAAAGAAGAGAGAGGGAGAGGGAGAGGGACAGTGTGTGTGAGTGATAGATAAAGACACAGAGATAGGGATATTGCCAAGTATTTGCCGATAGCCTCAGTAGTGCGCCTAATGAGCCAAGTGCGGTGCGTTGACAGTTGCTTGATAAGCGTGAAACCGTAACGAATGCCAATGCCTAACCAGGACACGGCAAAGGATAATTAAACGTAAGCCGCTGGGCGCAGTCGGCAACAAACAGTCGAAGCATATTAATCATTTAATTTACTCCTTTCACGGGCAAAGCCAGCGCGCCAGGACGAAGCTCCTTGCTTCAGGCAGCCACTTGTCTGCGAGCGCATTAACACCGTCGTCCTGCTCGTCCTCGTCGTCCTGCAGACACAATCCTTTTCACGTGTCCTCGCAACCCTTTCGTGTCTCTACTCAGCTTAATTCGTCCGGGCATGAAATTTCCGCGTGCGTGGCCTCCATCCACAGAAAAAGGAGCCCCCCCACGGAAAAGTTTCAGTTGCCACTTTCCTTGTTGCTTCATTAAAATAAATTTAAATAAACTACGCTATTGTTGCCCGTTATGAAAATAATATAAACTGCCAAAGTTTTCGCTTAAGCGGCACAAAACTTGAGCAAAGTTGCCAAGCGCCAAGGTCGCCGGTTTGAAGTCGGTCAAATTATTTCGACATTTGTGCGAAATGTTTGCATTAGAAGTCAATTTATTAATTAGTATAATTTAAACATTTGCCCATCAGTGCAGAGAGCAGCCAGCAGCCAGCAGCCAGCACTACCCTCCCCCTTTAGCAATCTAAATTCAACCCCTCGTTACGCCTAAAACGCTGCAATACAAAATCGATGACAAATTGCGGACACGTTACGCGTAGTTGAGCCCAAGACGAGTTGAGCTGCGTTTTCGCTTTTGGGTGACTGCTAAATACGCTGACAATGCTACCCCGCTTGGCCAAAGACAAAAACAGCAATAGCAACAACAGCAAACAATCTACCAGCCACCCTGACGCACACAGGCAGAGTCAGGCCAAACAACAGCAACAACGACAAGGATATATCAATGGGCAAATTAAAATAACAACCTAATCATCGTTTTAAGACCGCGAGAAAGGCGACAACCAGAGACACATATATACACACACACACATACACACATACAACAGAGGGGTGCAATGAGAGTTTTGGGGGTGGAGGTGGCTGCTAAATGAAACGGCAAGGCCTTTTGTCAACGCTCAGCGGCTCAGCGGCTCAGTGTATACATATATCCCTTGAACATCCCTTTTACTGCTGTAGTTCTTTTTTGTTCTATCCGCTTTTGGCATTTTTATGTTCCGGCGTTTGTTCCGCCTTCTGTTCCTGTTCTCGGGGGCTAAACAATTGCCCAAAGTGTTGGAAGTCAAACGCAAGTGCTGTCAGCCACCGACCCGCCACTAATGCGTCCGTCGTCCTCAGCGTCCTCGTTGAGATGCAACAACGGCACCAGAGACATCGAATTGCTCCCTTGTGACAGGCCAATATAATGCGCCACGGGGCGACGAACGGACGAAAGGACGAAGGGAAGGACGAACGGAGGAGGCATTCGGTTGGGCGATTGCACAACAGATTGCTGCGCTCATATCAAGTTGCAGCCGTGCGTCTGGGGGCGCGGGAGTCGTCCACTCACTGATAGGATATGATGGATCGCCTTAAATACCTTTAAATTAAAACGATGCTCAAGCGAAATGAGTTGCGCAAGTTTGCCAGCTTTTCTGGGGTGGGGAAGGTGGATTGAGCTGGCTATCCATCTACAGTTTTATTTAAATGCGTTTTAATTGAACGCAGCGTGATGCTCTACGGCCCGGAGATTGTCGCAGTTGAGGATTGGCCAAGTAAGCCGCACAGTGGAGCGAGCTTTCGATTTTACACCCAAAAATATTGGCATGTTCCTACGAAATTTCTGATTTTTTCAAAAGAAAATAAGAAGTTTGTATGTAAGTTAAGTTTTAATAAAAGTATGTCATGTACTTTTAAATAAAATAAAATATACAAAATTATAGCTGTTATAAATTATGCAAATTTGTAAGAATCAATAGCCTAACAGACGCTTAAACCTCAGCCTTAAGACTTAAAACACAACACTCACTTCTCATTTCTTTCCATATTTGAATGAACAAAAGTAGTCACAGGTCAATAAGCAAATTTGCCATTTCGACTCGATTTTCATTTGGGAAATATAGTTTCATAAAAGCGCCAACTAGTAGTTGATCTAGTTATTAAAGCAAACACACAAAGAACATCACTCATAAAGTGCTCGACTGTCAGTTGCTGTCTATTCTGTCTGCAATTGAAGCGATTCTCTTCTCCTTTCTTCTTTTTGACACTAATCAGATTAGTATCGCTGGCATATAATTCACATTGCACATGCGAGAGCCAGACGCATCAAATTGCAGCGGTGTCTATCGAAGCACCCACAGCAACAATCCAACACCCACAACTATAGAGGGAGACAGAGAGAGGCAGAGAGAGAGGGAGAGGGAAAGTGCAGACCAACTTGACATGCAGAATGGACGTTGGAGTTGGGTATCGGCTTGGAATTGGGATTGGGTTTGGGATTGCAACTGGGACTGTCTGTCGGACTGAGGTATTGAATGACTGCCTGACTGACTGACTGGCTGACTGACTGTCTGACAGACACTGATGTTGATGAATATCAAGTGAATCCTTTTGTGACATCAAAAAAGGAAAGAAGGAAAAAGGCCGCCCGCTGGGCTGCCACATAGCCTTAAAGCCTGCTGCCAGCGAAAGTGACAGCAATGGCAAAGGGGCCAAAAGACATAGCCATCGGCATAGCCATCGCTATAGCCATCGGCACGGGGCCATCGCGTACTTACTTAGCCCACAAAATGCTCAGATTGAAAAACGCAAAAGTTGAGATATGTGCGCCGGGGCAGATTGATTGCCAGCGATAGCGTGGGCACATGGCTAAGGCAAGTGTATGTACGTATATAAAAAACTAGAGAGGGCTCCGGGGGCATAGGCTTGAGGTTACACTACAGCACAGCACAGCACAGCAGAGCAGAGATGGCAGAGATAAGGCCTGTTCGGCCTGAAATAGACAGCGGCAAGGACATGGTAAAATTATGAAAGTGTTGGCGTAGAACAAATCGAATTAGACATTGCGTAAAGTTGACGCCATGGCAACTGGCAACAAAACAGCAACGCAACAAAAAACCAGGCCGCCATTAAGCGGTCTGCAGAAAGAGGGTCAGGGGTCTGGGGTGCGGGTTCGAGTCCTTGTCCAGCGCTGGCTCTGGCGCTGGCTGCCATTAGTGCGTGTGATTTCCATTTCATTTCGCTTCGTGACAGTTGGCAACTCCAACAGATTAAAGGCATTTCCCATCCAGCACGCAATTCGCCTGAATTATTGTTGTCAGCAACCAGTCAGGACAACCAGGACGCCCACCCAGACAGCCCAGCCAGCCCAGTCAGCCTCGCGACATGCGTCGATGATACGCAAATGCAAACAAACCGAGTTCACAGAAGGAACAGAGCTTTAGAGCATGGTTGAAACCAGAGGGCAGGCGAAATAATGTCATGCACATTGTCAGCAAGACAGAGCGAGATGGCGATAGAGAGAGAGAGAGAGAGGGAGAGAGCGGTACGGGTGTAAGGCATATGCAAAAAGGAGCAAGCAGCAGGTCCTGCGTCCCTCGTGCCGGCAATTGGCAACAATCAGCTGTGAAAATTTTGAAAATTTTCCACGAGGATTTTCGCGACTTTTTGCGTATTTTGCATCAATTTTATCAGTTGGCATCGCCAGGCAGTAAGTGGGCCTGTCTCTACTGGGAAGGAGCAGGGGAAATCAGGAGCAGGAGCAGGAGCAGCAGCAGTCGCAGGACACGTTAATGGCAAAGCGACTGCGTAAGTGGCAAAAAACACGACAAATGGCGGCAACGTCAACATCACAGCTTTATGCCACAGATGATGAAAAGTGCTCATAGGCTGATGCACAGCGAATGCAAATGTGCAAAAGTGGAGAAGTGGAAAACTGGGGGTAAAGAGATGATATAATTCGGGTGCTAGCTTATAAGTAAACAGTTGCTACTTGCTACAGGCAAATACTCATCATCATATGGGGCAGTGGTAAATGCGATTATTTGGGTTTCTTTTGTTAAGGTATAAAGAGGCATATTTATAAGGAAGTTTATGTTTTTTGAATGATTGAGAAGTTAGCGACAAAGAAGGTAAGGTAATATGAAGTAGAGAGTAGAAGTAGTAATTGAAAACAACTTTCGTTTGAAAATAAGGTAAGAGAATGAGCATAGTTAGTATATAACAGAATCATTATTATCCCTACAGAGGATCTTTAGAAAGAGAAGATTTCCATCACATATAATTTATACCTTCTCTTTTTAAAATTAAGGAAAAGCTAGTAGCATCATTTTATTTCTTCAGAAATGA
Source organism: Drosophila flavopinicola (assembly GCA_035042425.1). Taxonomy (NCBI): domain Eukaryota; kingdom Metazoa; phylum Arthropoda; class Insecta; order Diptera; family Drosophilidae; genus Drosophila; species Drosophila flavopinicola. Next base: position 12,678,809 of record JAWNLL010000452.1, on the reverse strand, counting down.
CCTTTTATAACAAGAATATCGCTTCTATACCCAGCTAATTATTTCATCCCATCATTATCTGCCCTGTGACTACGAATTTGCCATCAAGAACTTCTTGTTAACTCACAATAACTCCCATTTACAGCTCATTGCACAGCACAGAGTTGCAACTGTTGTGGCGCAGCCTGTGACTCAATGAAACTAATACGAGCACTTGATTAAACCAAATGAGGGCAATCATTGCGCTCTAATGAACCAAAACTTGGCCAGCGCACGCACCAGTCAAGCGCAGAGCAAACCGACCAGGAACACCCAAATCCACCCACTCACCAAAGGCGGAGGCAAAATATTTTGGGTAACGCCTTTGCGCGCAAGTTAACCCTTTTTAAGGAGTAGTGGGCAGGAGGCAGGGGGCAAGGGGGGTTAAAGTACCCGCCGTCGTTTGTTTTATGAACATTTGCGTGTGAAAGTGCCGATATTTGGGTGACTGTGACTGTGTGACGTGGTTGATGTCGCCTCATCTCATCCACGTTGGCCTTTAATCACGTGGAAAGGCGCGAAAAGCAGCGCTTAGTGTTTGCCAAAAGCTTCAGCACGCGCTGAGCATCGAGCATCGAGGAACAAGGACCAAGAAGGGTTGCTCGCTCTACCAGCTGGGCTGCTTATCATTAATCATTAATAATGAAAACGACGGCGGCGCTAAATCTTGTCGATGTGCCATGCCAAATGCTGGTATTTCATTCATGGTCCACACCAAAGCCCAACAAAAAGGGGTTGCTGGCTCTGCTCTGTGTGCTCAGTGCAGAGTCCTGTGGAAGTGAAGTACCTGTTAATGGGCACTCGGCAAGTGGCTCTCTCGCGCTGTCTGACTGTAATTTGACCCGGGGCTATAAGTTACGCAATTGTGTGCACTTCAAAAAGCGCAAATTGCACAACAGCGACACCTATGGGCCGACTCCGGCAAGCCGAATCCTGCGACTAACGACTGTGAGAATTACCATTGTCAGCGGTGTATCAAAAGCAAATCTGCCCCTGTCAAAAGTTGCTCTCCAGCTTTCAAATTGAAAGTCCTGCGGGACACTCGTCTGCCACACATTCGGGCATATTTGACGCGCGTAAATGAGTCCTAATGTGTTTTTCACGCAGTCTGTCAAGAAAAAAGCGACTGAAAATGCGTGAAAAAACAGCTGATAAAACAGGCCAACTGAGTTTCAGTGAAAAATATCCTGGACATGTTAACGTGTCCAGGATGTGAAGCGTTTCAGTTTTTGGAGGGCAGACAAGCGAGGCGTCAAATTCAATTTAGCATTTTTAAGTGCGTTCGCCTTTGATCAGCGACAATCGAATTTGCAGCAATAAAATGTGTGTGTGTGTGTGTGTGTGAGTGAGTGTCCTGTGATGTCCTGTTCGGCCGGCCCCCAACAAACTGATTACGCTTGCCGTTTGATCAGCAGCCGCAGAGCCAGAGCGACCAGTTGTCCTGCTCCTGCTCATTCATAAATATTCAATCCAGTATCGAGCGCACAATCCACAGCCTACTCAAGCTGCTGTGCCCATAATTACGAGTGCACTATACTACATAGCCACTAGGCGAATGCGAATGCGAGAGGATATGAGAATACGAATGCGAATTCGAATACTAATATGAGAGCAGTGCGTTGAGGACTTTGTCAACAGGAGCGCCACACGGCTCATTGGCTGCCTTTAGCCGCGGGCCAAGAATCGAGCACAGATGCTGACGATGGCAAACCGAAAGTGGCGGTAATTTGGCAACTACTCCCAACAGTTCAGCTCTGCTCTGGTCTGCTCTAGTCCTGGAGTGAGTGGCCACTCGCTTGCCTGCATCTTCGTCAGCGGCAATTGACAGTACACAATTGAATGCCAGCCGCTGCTGCCTCTCCACACACACAGTGAGGCAATTACAAGGAGTGGCCCGGATTGGCCCGGATTGGCCCGGATTGGCTCCGTTTGCCTTCGGGCTATCTCTGAATTCACTGCAAGTTTGAGCGCTCAATTGAAGAGAATCAGCTTCATTATACCCTTTACAATTCGAGCGGGTATAGCAGCTAAGGCAGCTGGTTTGTCTTGAGCAGGATTACACATCTGATAGTTTAAATATCATTAAGAGAATGAAATGAATTAAGGCTGCCTTATATGGATTATATATTGCTGCTCTTAGTTTATTCTACATTTGAGTTTTTCCATTTTTGAAAATTAAAGCCAAAATGAACAAAAAACTAAGCTTGTAAAATGATTTTTGAACACTAGAAATTTTCAATGAACACTTTAAATTGTTCTAACTTTGATAAAGCTGAACCGATTTTTAAGCTTGAGTTTTATTTCGTCATGGTTTTTCCTCCTTATTTATACCACATTTAACGTTTTTCCACTTTTGGAAAAATTTTTTTTTTATTTCAAAAAATAGAATTGCTAAATTTTATTTTTAATTAGGCCAAAAATAACATAAATATTAGCTTGTAAAGTGATTTTTTAACACCTGAAGTTTTCTATGGAAGCTTTAAGCTGTCATAACTTTGCAAAACTGAACTGATTTTGAAGTCAATTTGGTCATGATTTTGCCTCCATATTCATCTACATCTAAAGTTTTTGCACTTTTAAAGAATTACGATGACTCTTGTTAGATTGATTATCTACATAATTTCCATGAAACAGTAATTTATATGTTTATAGTGAAAATTCAATAGCTTCAAATAACAATAGAAGAATATTGCTAAAACTCTTTTCCAATTTTTTATTAAACCGTTTTTTTCAACAAAGACAAAGCTTTTTATACGAAACAAGTGTATTTCAGCTTCGTTGCTTTGAGTATATATGTATTTGCTTTATATCGTTTTTTGCGACAGATGTTTGTCTATAATTTCAGATACTGCTACGACTTGGCCTACAATATTTTGGCTATTTGCCTTTGCGTGCATAATTATATTGCAATTATTTATTAAGTACACAGCAATTGTGATCGATCACAGCAACGGACAGGAGCTGGAGTCCTCAGGCAGGGATTGGATGGAGGAGGAGGAGGATGGGGTGGGTGGCTGTTTGCCAGCGCATATGTTGATGTTGGCTCAGTTCAGTTCAGTTGGGTTGGATTGGCTTGGCTTGGGTATCGAGAAGGGGCAGCTTATGAATTTCTCATTAGTTGGCGTTGTCAGAGGCGAGCCACCTACGCGACTACGTATTGTGTGTCCTGCGTCCTGCGTCCTGCGACCCAAAACTGTCGCGTGCATGAGCTGATTTTAATGAAAATTCCATCTGGAATAGTTGAGGCCGTGACACAGCAGCTGAAACAGCAGCGAGAAACAAATCTGGCAACTCAGCGTATTAACTTGCGATTAACTTTGGCCCCGGTCAAGTAACCCCTTTTGTGGTGCGAATGTCTCCGCTTTTGGCAGCTCGTGAAATTGGCAAATTCGATTGGCAAAATCGTTTAGTGGACGGACTCTCGATGACGCTGACGAACCTTCTAATAACTGTGTGGACCCGAGAGAGAAATGCGCTCTGGCACTCACCCCATTGTGGCATGTTTGGCAGCCGTTCGCCCACAAATGCCGAATGCGAATCCTTTTTGCGCTGTCGCCTGTCACAATATCCTTTGGGCGACTGTCAACTTTTTTGTGCCAGTGTGTGTGTGTGCGAAATTGAGTAGCGTTGCCTGCCCTCACGCATGACACGATGCATGAGATGCCAGAAAAAAAGGACGATTCGAAGAAGAAGAAGCAGAAGCAGAAGCAGAGGACGCAATGTCGCCAGGACATGGGCAAACGGATTGCAGCGGCGCGACTCGTCCGTTAATCCTGTGCCGGCGCAAGTGGCACGCCTGAGCGCATTGCCAAAAGTGCACAAGCAATTGCTGCGTAAGGACATGCGAGTCGAACAAGGACGACGACTGCGACCAAAGGCAGATGTCACAATCGAAATTGAATTAAAGCGCAAAGTAAGATTGATTGTCTGCAGTGCGCTGAGGTTATTGCGTGCCCCCGATAGCTGCACACACAGCCATATCCTGGCATGTCCTGGCAGCGCCACTCCCCCAGCTCACAGCGCCCACAGTTTTTTAAGCGCCTTTAAGATGCCAGCCGCCATCCTTTTGGAGCATCTGCGCTGTGTCTGGCTGATTAACATGCGCCAATTCGGGCAAATTGAATGGCGCATATCCTGGCAGCCGGATCTAAAGGAGCTGCCATGTCAAAAGTGCTATGCGTCGTGGTACAAAAAAGTAGTTTTCGGCTCTCGACTGTAAATCGACAGCAAATTCGGTTTAATCAGCGCGTAGGCGGCGGCCAAATCCCCCAGAGAAATTGAAACGCTTCAAAAACAAATGAAATGGCAACAAGAGCAGCAATAGCAATAGCAACAAGGATGCCAGTCGGGGCGCCTAAATTAGACGGTCGTCCGTTTGGCTCAGTTGGCTGCTGCTGTAATTGCACTAATATATTTTTATTGCCAGTGCCCGCCCAGCCCGAAAAATCCAAACCCTGGCCCAGAGTTTCCAGCTACAAGCTGCCCCGGAAGTAACTAAATCATCTTTGACGATGCTTTCTCTCTATCTCTCTCTCTTAATAAACATAATTGTGCAAACGGAAACGGCCATGAGATATCCTGGCTGCCCCCCACTCCATCGCTCTCTCTCTCTCTCTCTCTCCTTGGCACTTTTGCATATTCATCGGGGAATACAAGCACTAAGCAGGGGCAGGAGCAGGGGCAGGGTGTTGGCCAAGGCACAAAGCACACCCACCCCGCTGCCGTTATCCTGTGGGCCAACACCCAACCCTCACACCCGTCATCCCGCTGGCAACTTATGACAGGCCATAACCATTTAGCAGGGCAGCCCACCGGGCCCGGGCACAATGATCATAATGGTGTACAACAATTTCGAAACAATTGATTGCGATACAAATGCCCGTTTATTAGTTGGTGTTGGTGTCGGTGACGGTCACTTGCCCGCTAATACTCCAGCTCCCGCTCCCACTCCCGTCTCAATCCCACTCCCTCTCCCACTATTGCACTCCTGCAACGAGCGATACTTCCGCCAGGTCGTGTGTCTTGCCACGTGGTAATCGTAATTAATGGCCACTGATACAGCGACTAGTTGGCTCTTCCAGCATAGAGAGACACAGACAGAGGCACCAGGAGCCGTGGGAGTTGCTTAGTTACGTGTAGTGGACGAGATTTGTCTTTGTTTATATTCCATGGCCAGTTCTATTATCGCTGCGATTTTTCAAAAGTGCGCCTCTAGACTCGCTGTCAGCACAGAGTTATCAGCTGCCCATGCCAAATACACAATTGAAAGGAATTGCTTGGATTTATCTTAATCACATGCTGCTGATTTAATTAGCTTAAAGATGGGAAGCTGAGTTATCGAAGAAATTTAGTAGTAGGAACCTTAAATTCACTTGTTTTTTAATAGAAAATCCGAATTTTGTAAGTGTTTCAGTTTTAAATGCAAAGCTGCTGTAGAGGTCAAACTGTGAACAAAACTGCCTACGGAACCAAAATCTGATCAGTTTTAGCAAAGTTATGGGAATTTTAAGTGTTGGAAAGGTATTTTCGGTATTTGGCAAAGTTATGGGAATTTTAAGTGTTGGAAAGGTATTTTCGGGATTTGGTAAATCGAAAAATCGCAAGTGTTGCCGATTTGAATGCAGAATGAATGAAGAAGTCGAGCTAGGATCTGATCAGTTTTGACAAAGTTATGAGAGTTTTACTGCTTTTAGTCAAAAGACTTTAAAGACTATAAACTGACTTAATATTGCACATCGAATATTTCTTCGCACTCAAATATATACGAAATATAAATATTTCTCTTAGCATAACCCAGAAATGAGGCAAATATTTTGCCATATCCTTGACACGTGTGAAATGAACGCAAGATGTGAGAAACTTGCAGCAACAATCAGCACAGAGCTCATTGCTTTGTTATTGTGCTGCAGCGAGTTGCAGCAACTTTCATCCATCCAGCCAGCCAGCCAGCCATCAATCAATCAATCAATGCATGCGTCAACTTGCAGGGAATGTCAACGGCAAATGTGGCAATGCCAAAACTGAGAAGTTGATGCGCACTTTTGAGAGAGAGATTTCGTGTCGATGCTTTACTGTATAAGCGACTGCTATGACTGCTATGTATATCTGAAGAACACAGATATTTGCAGTCAGCTATAAAGATTATAAACAGCAATTGGTAAGTGCATAGAGGAGGCACGTTGCAGCTGCAGCTGCAGCAGCAGCAGCAGCAGCAGCAGCATCAGCTCATTATAAGGTCGGCACAACACTTAGCGCCAGTGGAGTCGAGTCAGCTTCGTTTTGGGATTGGCTTTGGGTTTGGGTTTGGGCTTTGGTCTTGGGTCGTTGCATCGATTGCATCTGGTGTTTGGAGCTGCTGTTTGCTGTTTGCTGGCTGTGCACGCTTTTTGGGGCCCATGGCTGCAATCGCGATTTGACTTTGTAAGTCGTCGGCTTTAATTATGCCCGCGTGGTGTTAATGAGATCTTTAGGAGTTGCCGTCCTCGCTGCTGCTGCTACTCTGGCATGGCCTGACTAGTTGTTGTGGCTCAATCTGGAAGGGAGTTCTGGCTCTGGCTGCATTCTAAGTGGCGCAAAAGTTTGCGTGATTTAAAGGGCTTCATTAAGTTCGTGAATTCGACTAAATCACGCGCTCCAAAACGCCGGCGCATGTCTTGGACTTGGACTGGACTGGACTGCAGGCCCAGTTTGAGTTTAAGCATTATATGGCTGCGATAAGGTCGAGACCTGGCCAACACAGCAACAAGCAGGCAATTGCAAACTGCAAACACCAAACAGCGAACAGCGAACAGAAACTGCTACGCACTTCCGATCTTGGCCAACACGCCAACGGGGCCAACTCAACAAACGGGCTGTGACCACAAATTCCTCTTGGCCATTTGACAGCTGACGATTTATGTGCCTGCCGGGAGGCTCGAGCAGCCATCCAGTCCAGTCCAGTCCTGTCCAGTCTCCTCTCGCTCTCTGCAGTTTGACGAGTGGAAGTAGTGGCCGCTGTGTCTTTGAGATGCGACTGCCTGTCTCGCTGAATATGACAAAAGGCGATAAGATCTACGAGCGCTTGTTAAATGCGCTGCTCGCTGCTCTGTCTGTCTGTTCGTATTCGTATTGTTTCATCAAAAACTTCACCGTTATGCTCATTAAATTTGCAACAGCAAAACGCAGCCCCCATTGTTTGCAGGGCCGCAATCAAAGGTACTGCAAACCAACCAGCCAAAAAACAAAAAAACATTTCTTTTAAACAAGCGCTTCCGGCGTTCTGCGAAAAATGCGCGCCCAAAAGCAAAAAAGACAACAAGCACAAAAACTGCATGCGAAAAAAAGAGGCAGCAAAATGTGAAGTTGTGTCAATCAATAGAGGTTTGCTTCTGCCACTGGCTGCTGCTGCTATGCGTCCTGCATGTTAATGTGTGTCCAGACTGAGAGCTGATTCTAGACTCGGGACACAGAAATCGATATTGAGCTGTGCGAGAGATTCTTGGACATCTCCCGACATTGTCACGCGCTTAGGTACTTGCTGATATGTAGGGATTCTCTGTTTGGGATGGGCAGGGGGCTTTTACTTTTGGGCTTGTCTGTTGATTTTATATGTGCACGCTTGGAATTTGTAAATTTAAAATGCTTCACATGCCGACTCAAAGCTACCCACAAGCCCCCAACCCCCAACCCCAGCCCAATTGGCAGCTGCTGCTTGTGTGGGCCGCTTAACTTTGACCTGCTTAAGAAGTAAAGCAGAGCTATCAAGGCTATCAGGGCTATACAGCTAATGTTTGGCTATAGCTCGCTGTCGATTACTTGTTTACCAGCGCCAAACAACTTAACTACTTGGCGTCGTCCAACTTTGATTGCTATCGTCGGGGCAAATCAACTGTTTATTTGTCAAATACGCATTACACAGCCTAACAACAACAATAAGCAATAAAACCTGGGAGAGAACTGTTAGACAAACACACAACCAACCAAAAAGAAGTAGTCGTCCTTTGAGTCAACACTGAAATAGCTGACGCTGCACATATGTGTGTGAATATGTCCCCCCGTTAGTCACATGCCTTTGGGGTAAACGCCCCCCATATCAAAGACGTTGACATTGCTCTTGATATTTTAGGCGTTAAGCGCGCCCCAAAAACAGAATCGTCCTCGCCACTAAAAAACTGACCCCAGGCCAGCATTGTTCCGACGACCCACGCTCCATAAACAATTTTCACTTTTTTCCTTGACCCCCCAAATCTCTCTCTCTCTCTCTGGTGACAATTCCTTTGGGTAGCGCATTTGTGCTGCACTTATGTCAACCTAATGAAGATAACAGCATAATTTGCCAAGTTTTCCTTCGAACGGGGATCTGGTGTCCACTGTAGGAAATCAAAGTTCAGGGCGCGTATTGGAAATTGATGGCGAATTGGTTTTGGTTTGTCATTCGGGTGGTTCGGTGGTTGGCGCTAGTTTTATGTATGTGACCAGCTTGTGATTTGTCTCTGGTCTAGTTGAGCCCTGATAGCGGAAATCTGTTAGGTGTTAAATGTGCCACTAGATAAGTTGCCTTGTGTGGTGCTTGTGTCTTGTGTCCTGTGTCTTGTTTGGCAGTAACTTAGGGCTCATTGTGTTAATGTGGGGGGCGAGCAATGCCGGATAATGAGTCAATTGAAATAGTCATAGATGGGAATAAGAGATCTATTTGATGCAGGCTAGCTTAGATATATGTGAGTGTAGCTACAGTGACTACAATTGAAGTAAATTTAGTTGTGAATCCGCAGTCTGATCCTTTATTTACATATTATAAACGTGACAGAATCAATCTCGAAAGCAAACAATTCTTTAATCAAAACTCCAGCTGCAATTACCAGTTAAAATTTCAGTAGAAACTAATAACGAGTAAATTAGTTAAATATAACTTGAAAAACGATGCTCTTGGGTACAAATCCATTGTACCTTTGTTTCATTTTAAGATGGAATCATTCATAGTTTGCTTTTAGGGGCTCTGGCTTGTTTTCGGACTGATGATGCTGCTGCTCTTGGCCCAAACTACTAACTACACACTTTGGCTATTGTTCTCATTGCTTTACCTTATCCACACACACAGCATTCACATACATAAGCAAATTTCTGCTGACAAAACACAAAACCTCGACGAAATCGAAGTAAAATGTTGCTAGCAATTTTGCTGTTGCTCTCGTTGTTTTTGTTGTTGTTGTTGATGGCATCTTGGTTGTTGTTGAGCCAATTTACTGACAATTTCCAGCCACTCTGCCCCCAATCTGGTCCATGCTATATACATGCTATATATACGTGTAACTGCCATGAAGATGACGAGAGCACAGAACACACAGAGCCATTGCTCAGCCAATCTACCTTCTGCCTCCTGTTCCTTCTCCTGCCTCCTGTCTCCCGTCTCCTGCCTCCTCTCCCACGCCCACGTTGACGCCTTTGTTAGCTGAAATTTAATGAAGTTGGTTTAATTGAAGTATGGCTGCTGCCTCTCTCTCAGTACTGTGTCGCTCCCTGCCCTGCTGTCCTCTATCAATGCAGTGTTGTCTCTGCCCACTTTCCTCTACACTCAGAGAAAAATGCTGCCTTGAACTATAAATAGGAACATAGTTCCAGCAGACAGTATATCTGTATATCAACTGTTTATAAAAGAGAACTTTCAGTTTTTCCTTTGGATCATTACATTACACATTTAAAAATGTTTTCTTTATTTGAGCAAATGAATGCTTTATTTATTTCTCTGAGTGTACTGTACTCACAGTGTTGTCTTTGCCCCTGGTTGCTGTTGACTGGTTAATTTTACAAATTTGCTACGCAGACAACAGTGTAAAGCATTTTTGTGCCTTGCATCCTTTTGCATCCATTTAAGGTAACTTGGTTGTCTGTGCTTTGTTACCTGGCTGTCTCTATGTCCCCATGTGTCCCGTGTGTCCTTGTGTCCGTGTGTCTGTGCGTCTATGTGTCCATTGTCCGTTAAGTGTGACAGTAACCATACGACACACACGCAAATATTTTCACGATTTCATTCTCTGTCATTTGCTGCATGCCACAGTGCGCTTCAAAATTATTTTTTGTCCTCAGCGAGAAGACCTGCTGATGCTGCTGCTGTTGTCCATCCAACCAGGCTGCCAACCAGCCAGGCATCCATCAGTTTCACTTAATATTGACGCCAAATATGCGCGCAATGCTGACAAACGATACGAGGATGAGAACGAGAATGAAGCTCAGGCTAAGGATGGGGCTGAGGACGTTCATCCGTGGTTGGTTGGCTGCCTGGCGAAACATTTGCTGTGACATTCATTAATTATTTTATATGGAATTCTACGCATTGCCACGTACACGCTGGCGACATCGACATGGAACATGTCTAGCTAAGGTACTGGACTGACTGCTGGCTACCTTCCAGCTGCAGCGTCTCCAAGCTGCGTCTTTTGTCCACATAGAGATGGCCATTTAGCCATATCAATTAGAGGCGACATTGTGCTTGTTGTTGTTGTTATTGTTATTGTCTGACTGCAGCCAGGGCCATTGATAACCCAAAAACTTGAGCCTGCTCTCCCTCTCTCTCTCACACTCTCCCACTGCCAGTCTCGAAATTAACTTGGTCATCTTGCTGCACTTGAGAGTGGAAATCAATGTTGGAGTTGGCGTCACTTGGCTCGTTTTGTCTTCGTTTCTGTAGTGGCTGAGCAAACAGTGGAAACAAGCGAGCAACGAACAACGAACAACGAACAACGAGCAAACGGCAGCCAGCTACAATAACAACAAAAACAAGTAGGATTGAAGCAGTGGAGACCGGACCTGCAGATACCCTGTAGCCAGTCCAAGCATACACTCGTGTAAGCGTCTGGCAACTTAACCTCACATTTAGTGGCATTCGTTATGCAACAGCTGTTGTATATATCGATAGGCAGTCAGAGAAGAAGAAGCAGTGGAAGCAGATTGAATTTTTGAGAAATAGAAGAGAGAGCTGTACCGCATAATACATATATATATACTAAAGCTACATAATATTACTTACTAACGCCTATACCGACATCCTTACACTCATCTCTGTCTTATAACTGTAGCAAAGTGGAAAAAGGATCATGAGGAGATAAGCACATGCCTAGGAGCTCAGCTCCTGTTGCTGATCAAGGATACGTATGTATATGCTTTATAGGATCTGAGCAGTCTCCTTCAGCCTAATGCTACCCTTTTCATCCGTTGAAAATGGATCATGAAGAGATAAACACATACATAGACAGACTCAGCTGCTGCTGCTGATCAAGGATGTATATGCATTATATGATCCGAACAGTCTCCTAATGATACCCTTTGCATCCGCTATTGTAATGGGTACAGGGTATAATAACGACGACGGCGATCTTGTCGAGAAGTGTCTTCGGTCTCTGGCGAGTCACTAAATAAGCACTTTTGCCTCAGCCGGGAGCCAGCATTGAGTCATCAACCACAGGGGCTGCCAGTTGGCCTGCCTATCCGACTGCCTCTGCCTGCAATCAAATGCACTCCAAAAACGAGTGCTCCAGAGAGCTGGGGAGCAGTTGAAGAAGAAGAAGAAGAGCAAGAAGAGCAGAGCCCAGACAAAAGGCGTGTAACAAATATTAACAATGAAAATAATAACACTACAAATGTTGGTGAATGAACCGAGAACTGGGAACGCTCTCAAACTGGTAGGAACACCGACAGAGATCGCCTTCTAGAGGATGCTCAATTGGGGTTAGCTGGGGTATTTTTACCCTTTGCATGAGCAGGCAGTTATTGTTATTGGCGTCGATCGAACGTTTTTTAAGGAGCCGGCTAAGTAAACACGTGTTAATGAGTGCCCAGACTCGACTCTAGACCACATTGTGGGTGGGCCCCGCCGCCAACAGCGGAAGTTTGTCCACACTGAACAGCACTCACAAATTGATAAACGCCATTGGCAATACACACAGTCCCTGCTCCCTGATCCCTGCTCCTTGTCCCTTGTCATAGTGTGTGTAGCCAACGAAGCATGCATTGGCAACAATGCGAAATGAGAACGAGAGTTTTTTTGGGGGGTTTGGGACTGGGGCTCAAAGTGAGAGTCGCCGTTGCCGTTATGAAACATGTCGCAAAAGATTCCAGCGCTCGAACAGGTAATTGGATTGACACTTTTGGGTCTGATGGAGGCAGGATGGCAGGATAACAGCCAGGCAGTCAGCAATGGCGTCGACTTGATGAGGCCTCCTCCTCGTTGTTGCTGCTGCTGCTGCTGCTGCTGGTGGTTGTTGCCAGCCCGATGATTGCGTTAGTTGCTGATGAGTTGTGGGGACGCCTCAAAATTGCTGCTCGCGGCCAGAAAGAGAGAGACACCCCCGTAATACCCGAGGCCCAGAGCCCAATCCCCGCCAGAGCCCGGCTGGCTTTAACTCGAACTGATTGGCCAGGAGCAGGGGGGGACATTCTTTGTGTTTGTTGTCTTAGTTGTGAGTTGGAGTTTTGCAGTTTTGTTTGCCACGCAGTTGCCGCACAAGTTTCTCATGGAAATAATTGTTGCAGTGTTTTCTAATTTGAGCGAACGTCAAAAGTTGACAGCCGCTTGTTTGCACAGCGCACACGACACGAGTTGGCAGCATTAGCAGCAACATCAGCATCAACAACATCAGCAGCAACAGCAGCAGCAACAGCAGCAACAACATCAGCAGCAGTGTTGCCAGCTTGACATGAGAACAACCCTAGAGTTGTTCAGGCAGTGTAGGGGTAGATTCTGTATTGCATTGTCTATTGTTTCAATATTTTGTGATTGTTTTTTAATGTGCCTCTTAAATATTGACTTAGTCTTTGCCAACAGTGGACAGTGGGCGTGGCAGCAGCAGCAGCTTTTTGCGCTTTCCGTGAGTTATTTGCTGCGTGACAGCGCAAACAATCAAAGGATTTGCACAAAAAATATGGCAATGAGCGAGCAGCAGACAAAGACAGATACAAAGAGAGAGTGAGAGCGAGAGCAAAAGCTGTGGCAACCTTTCAATTGGCAGCCAAAGGGGGGGGGACACAATTTGTCCATTTGTGTCGCCGCTGACGACACTTTTGCATTTGCCAAGTGGCGAGTGTCAAAATTTATGGCGATAACTGTCGATAGTTGCCACATGTTGTTGTTGTTGTTGTCGTTGTTGTTGCTGTTTCAATGTTGCTCAACAGGCGGCGGCGGCGGCAGCGAATCGCAGCGCCCTGCTGCCAGCCACTTACGTAAGCAACAACAACAGCAGCAGCAGCAACAACAACCCAAGCCGCAGCAGCAGCAATTCAATGTTGCTGTCAGCTAGTTTGCCCGATCCCCGCTAGACGCCAGCGCTCGTAACAGCAACGGAGAGACACAGACACAGACACAGACCCAGACTCAGACTCCGACCAAGTCCGAGCCGGGCCCAGTCGACACTAGTCAGACAGCCATACAGATAAACACAGCAGCCGTGGGTTGTTGTTGTTGCTGTAGATGCAGTTGCAGTTGCGCTTGTGCGAAATGAAGGTCAAGTTGTTGTTGTCGTTGTTGTCGTTGCCGTTTGACATTTCATATAAACTTGTAGCGCAAAAAAAAAGTATAAATAATAATAATAATATCAAGCAGCCAACCGTCGGCGTCTGTGGCTAGTTGTCTAATGAGAAAATATTTTAAACGTTTTACACGCTTCCTTTGCAAATTTGCGCTAAGCGTTTGACATTGAACGTGACATTGTTGTTGTTGTTGCTGTTGTTGTTGTTGTTGTTGTTGCTGGCGCTCAGCTGCAGCGATTACGCGATTTATATAGTCTTACCTACATAGCTGCATTCCATTAGCCAGCCGAGCTGAGCAGCGACTGAGATTGCAATACAAAACGAGGCCATAAACAGGACCACAAAGTGGCCCAAAACGGGTAGAGGGAGATAGCAAGACAGAGAGAGAGAGAGAGAGAGTCGGGAGCTGGCAGAATGAAGCGCCAGCTATTAGTGGACTTCCTGTTGGGCAACTAACAAACCACAAACAAGCTTTTTACGATCTAACTGCGAGATAATCAAATTATAGTTGTAAATATTTGCAAGAATTTGCAAGAATTTCTTTGTTAGCTTGCAACTGTTATAAGTATTTTAAGTAACGTATTTAGAGAGTTGTGAATTGATTATTAGTAAATATTAAATTATTTCTTTAGTATTTTAATATAATTAAATAATAATTAAATATCTTTCAAGCTGAAGTGTTACTTTGATTGATTAATCTTTGATTAAACAAAGACATTTCAAATTAATAACAATTACAATCCTAAAAGAACCAATATACATCATTATGTTACTACAAACAGTATATACTAATATTTAGTGTACCAGTTCAAGTTTATTATATGGTTCATAAAAAAATGTTTTACTAAAAGCTTTTTATAATTTATCCATTTTATTGAAAATTTGCATAGTTTATTTTTAAGAAAAATTTTAGAATATCAAAAAAAAATGGTATCATTTTGTAGTAATGTTTCAAAATATTATTTGCTTCTCAAGATTATTTAAAAGAACAAGTATACATCATTATGATACTACAAACAGTATATACTAATATTTAGTGTACCAGTTCAAGTTCATTATATGGTTCATAAAAAAAAGTTTTACTAAAAGCTTTTTATAATTTATCCATTTTATTACAAATTTGCATAGTTTAGATGAAAAATGGTATCATTTAGTAGTAATTTTTCCAAATTGATTGCCTTCTCAAGATTGTTTAGCTTGCGCACTCCTTCGTCCTCTAATCTCTAAGTGAATTCTGACATCCAACTGTGCAAATTAGACAAGACATTGGCCAAGTGGCACTCAATCACGAGGTCAAGTTCCGGCTAATCAGGCAAACTGTTGGCTGGCCATAAATAAATCAAAGCGGGCCAAAAGGAAGACACCCCACTCATAATGCTGGGGTAGGGTGTGCGACCTCCTGCCAATACATAAATGAGAAGCTACCGAAAAATTACGTCTTTCATTAAGTTTGGCCAAAGGTCATTAATTATTTTGAACTCTGCTTTTTGGCGGTCAAGGCGCAGGCTGTGCCTAATGAGTATAAGATACGTATATGAAAATATGGGTGTGTGTGTGTGTAGCTGTGTGTGTAGCTGTGTGTGTGGTGCCAGTGCGAGTACTCGTGCATATTCCTGTCCAGATTAATGTTAGTTTTGGGCTCTTAATTACTGTACGCGCCCGTGCGATAAAGCTTATCACTGTCCAGCCCCCAACTAGCCCCCATTCCCCCACAGGTTTGCCTATGACTGACCCCATTGATTTATAGTACGCTATATGTTATTTATATCTAATGTGGGCCTTGTAATCGCCCGGGCGCTTACAACTAGCAGCCACTGTGCTGCTGTTCGCGCCCCGGGGGCGGCTTAGTCAGCAGTCAGCAGTCGACAGTCAGATCGTATAGAAAACCAGTTACAAGTCAGTGCAGTTGTTTCTCATGTTATTTATGGCTAATTAATATTACTTATAAATGCAATTCTATAATTTAGAATATATAGCCTATTGCATTCTAAATTAAAACGAACAAACCATTAGCAACAATAACAACAGTCTCTAAAAACATGTTTAGAGTCACGCTGCAAAAAAAAAAATTAGAAAAAAAAATAACACAAATATCTTCCTGTTTAATCACACGATAAATCATCTTTTGTTGTATTGTTGGTTTTTATTGTCTATTTGTGCTGTGAAAACAAGTTCCACATTCAATGGAAATTTGAAATAGCGACTAACTAACGCGGCTATGCGCTTTTCTCATAAGTTATAAGGTTTAAAGTAATGAATTTTAATATTTTGTTAATATTTACTTTAATATATTAAATTTATTCTGTTTTTCCTTATGAAAAAGATAGGAATTTCCTATATAATTCGCACTTAGTTCTCTATTTGTACATATTACTACGTTTTTTAAAGCTTTCTTTTGCTCCATTGTGGTTTAAAATGAACAAACATCTATTCAAATCTGGTTCTCTATTAAATTGATTCTTCAATACTATATACAGTTTATCTTACTACACAAACCTCAACTGAAAATCAATATTGACCAGCTAAGTGCCTAGATAAATAGTGTAAAGTTGCCGATGTCGATGCCATAATTAATTGATAGCCCCTACACAGTTTTTTATGGCTTTTCCGTTTGCTCCGAGCGCATTGAAAGCGCAATTCAATTGCTCAATGACCCTGACAGTGGGATTGGAAGTGGCACTGGGAATGGGATTGGGAGTGGGAGTGGGCGAACCCATCCCTAGCCAAAACTCATGTCGAACAATACGACCCACTGGGTAAACAAAACGTAGTTTGGCTAATTAAACGAAAGCTTTAGCTCTGCTTCAACATTGATTGTGCATTAAACTGCAGGCCAAACAAGCAAATATACAAATATACAAATATATAGAAATATACGGATGCGTGAGCCCAAAACAACAATTGTGGGCAAATTGTGGGTGAATTGTGGGCGAATTAGCGCTAGGCACAAGTGCAAATATTTGTAAGCCAACAATGACGACAATTGGGCATTGAAAGCTGCCAGTTTGTGAGTCGAGAGTTGAGAGAAAAATGTAACAGATTGCGCTGAGCAACACCTACAAGCGTCCACCCTCGGGCGCTGCGGAAGTAACTAATTTGAGCCACCCTTGTGGCAAACACCTCGCCAAAGAACAAAAAAGCCCGAAACCCGAAATTGAAGTTGACATGTGTATCCTTTTCATTAACTCGCGACGCTGCTGCTGCTGCTGTGGTTCTACTGCTGTGGTTCTCTGTTCCATGTCCGTGCAATTTCAAAAATCCAAAACCGAAAACTCAAAATTGAGTTGTACACTCACTGGAGGCTGTCAGCTCGAGCTGGCAAACTGACGCGCACTGACAGCAGACGCCACCCCAACCCCCACCACCCCCACCTAATACACACCACCCCCCAACCCACCGCAGCCTACGTTTTAAAGTATGCTTGGTTTTGTGGGGGTTGGCGTACGCAATATTTGCCATTTGACGACCGCAAATTTGATTGCATTTCATGGTTTAGTGGCGCGTAGGTACAACAAAAAGCCAAGGCCAGCAGCAACCACCGCACCACAGTTATTAGAACATAATTCAAACATTTCCACCCGCAACGAGTGAAAGAGAGAGGGAGAGGGAGAGAGTGGGATTGGGATTGGGATTGGGTTGGAGTATGAGGCGATACAATGGCACTTCGTTCTGATGTTTCAAATTTGATTTAAACACTTTAAATTGGATTATGCTGTAGGCAAATTTCTTCTGACCGGAGCGACGTAATTGCAACATTGTGTGTGGGTGTATATAACTGTATTTGTATCTGTATGTGTATGTGTATGTGTGTGTGAGTGTGCTCCATAATGACAGTGCTCGTCTAGGGTTTTAGTCAGTGAGAGGCAGTGGCAGTTGAAAAAGCGTCGCTCATAATGACACTTAGTATGCGGCATGCAACGTGGCAGCAGCTCAGTCACGAGCCCAGGGCGGCCATCAACGCCATCGTCGACATTCGCCGCATGCATTTAATTGCCAAAATAAAAACACACGGGCCAAAACCCGCACACCAAAAAAAACCAAAAACAACAACAAACCGAAAAAAGAAGGCGGCCAAGAGGCAAAATAGCAAATATGAAAGCAGCCAGTGAAAAGCGTGTAGAATGTGCGCATATAGAACGCAATTTTCAACTACATGAGGCGCCACACATAAAGTAGCAAGGCGACCCAAATGCATGTGACACGCCAGGACAGCAGCAAGGAGGGGGGCGTGGCTGGAGGCGGGGGGCCAAAGGATGCCAGCGCGAATCCACTCGAGTCAATGAGGCGTCAAAGTTGCTACGCGCGCCAAAAAGTTGTAAAATTCAACATGGCACAGGTGCAAAGCAAGAGCGAGAGGTATAAAGAGTGAGAGAGAGAGGGAGATACTGTGCCCCCCTGCCCCTGTTTATATAGCTACACACATGTGCGCTTAATTGCATGTGCCTTGGGGTTGGCATGCCAAAGAAACCAGAACCAAACCGTATGAGAACGAATACCCCGCTCAACAAACACACGACTCAACTCAACTGAACTCATAAAAGCCAGCCGCAGAAATCAATAAAGCCAAGGTGCCACCTGACGGGCGCCTGCACTGGCCAATGGCAGGGGCGCTGTGTATGAAGGGGGGTCGCCTCTAAACTTTAGAATGTACTTATTTCCGCCGCAACACGCATTATGGCCACATATCATGTAGCCATAGACGTGCCAAACGCATTGATGAAACCCAAAAGCGAAACCGAAACCGAAACCCAAACCGAACCGAAACCCAAAACGTAATCGTAATCGCAGCCGTAACCCCAAAGACCAAAATGCCCCCTTAAACCTCACTTCCCACATTCTGCGCACAATTAACAATTGCGTCGTGCGATTTAATCGAGCAATCAAAAGCGTTTGTCATTTACTTGTCAAAGGCAATTTTCCCAATGATACAAAGCGCCTAATTATACGATACGATAGCTGCGATTACGAATACTTATATTCGATACTTGGCGACGGCCTGCCGAAGCATTTGTGTTTTTGACAGCTTCTGTCAACGAACGGTAATCGGCAGACTCTCGACTGTCGACTCTCGACTCTCGACTGACAATTGGAAAGATTCGAAATTGTCAATTGGTTAGAGAATTGGAATTACTTGGCAGATTGGAGAATGGCGTAGAACCACTTTTGCAGCTTGATTCTTGCACACGTGCGCATTCGTAATTAAAAGTTGTAGCATTTTTCCTAGTCAGGTATTTCGCTGAAATCCGAACGGAACAGATGGCCAGTCAATTTAAAAAATAAGCAAGAAAGTTGCAGCGCGAAAGCTAAATACACTAGATAATTTATGCCATGTGTGAGATCAGCTTTTAATTGGATGTGCTAGGGATTGAGATTGGGCGTGTGTTGGGAATGCAGAGTAGTCTGCGTAATCAAATTGAAAATTCCCGAAGATCGGGAGAAGAATGAGCAGGAAAATTAGAACTTCCTCAAATATGAATTACAATGGAATTTCTATTCGAATTTCGATAGTGTATTAAATATAAAATCGTTTGCTTTAAAATTGTAAGAAATGGCTTTGTTCGTTACAGACAACGGAAGGTATTGTAGAAGCCCAGTCCAACTTTGTTCACTTCCTTAAACAAGGAAAAAGAAACCTTAGGCAGCTGCTAAGACGATAGGATTTTCACTTTCAAGTGCGATTTTGTGTGCTTGGTAGCAGTTGGTAGAGCATCAATAAACGCAAATTTTATGACTGCCTGGGCGCGTTAATTTCAGAGGCTACAGTTGCGTGACCAAAGGACTCGCTAATGAAGACATCGCACAGGCGAAAAGGGTTAGGACTTTTAAATGTCCCGGCATTGGGGTTTGGTTTTTGGGTTTGGGTCCCCTTTCGAGTTAAATGAAGTCGAACTGGCACGCGAAATGAATTGGCGGCGTTTGTTTTGGGCTTAGCAGCATCTTCGACGAGGCATAAATTGCGAGGACTAAGGCGCAAGGATCTTGGGGAATGGCTAAGGCTAAGGCTAAGGCTAATGCCAAGGCTCATTTGGTTGAGGGCTTTGTCGTGCCATATTTCTTATGGCAGTTTTGCGTAGTGCGAGAGTCCTTGACTGCTCCTCAAAGGAGTGTGAGCTCGAGTTCGAGTCGTGGCACACAATTGTTTTAATTTCGCTTATTGTGCTCGACTGGCTTTAATATTTTAGGATTTGCCAAAGCAGTTTTTTCGACACATCCGCCAAGGACTCGACGCGACTCGACTCGACGTCGTCTCCTTCGCTGTGTGCTCGACATTTATTACGCATATCGCTTGCCTCTCGCCCGCCGCTCTATTAATGTTTAAGTGGCAGTGCGTCCCTTTAGGCTGACAGTGCCAGCTCCCACACACACCCACACACACACTTACACACACACACTACTCGCACAACTGCCTTTTGTTGCTGTTTTTGATTTGCCTGAAAGCCTCCGCGCCACGCAGGACGCAGGACTGAGGACTGAGGACCCGGCCTACGAGCCAGCGAGCTCATATTTTGTACGGCTATGCGTCCCGGAATTCCCTTTTGCGTACGTGATCAAATCAACTTGAAAGGATAATATTTGCCGCCTTGTTGTGGCTGTTGCTTGCAGCCAGCAGTTCCCGTCTACCCCATCCCTCCCCTGCCTTCCCCTCCCTTCCTCTATCCTTACAGCTTCCATATCCGTGCTTGTATCTGTAGCTGTGTATCTGTGTATCTGCGTCGGGCCTTGATTGGCCTGGCTGCAAACGGCTTAAAGCTGCAATTTATTTACGAATTTATTCATATTCACACTTGCAAATGAGTGAAAAAGGGCTGTGTCCCCTAGTCAACTATAGCCAGCCAGAGGTGGGTGGGAAAGAGGAACACTTTAATGGCAAATCAAAGGCAGCAGATGGTCCTGCAAGTGAAGGATACAAGTGGAACAGAGAATCAGCGCTCTCTGTAAGGTGAACTTTGGGTGGTAGGTGAAGAACAATCGATTATATTTATTAGAAAGACTAAATCCGAATCCTAAAGGTTATTCTGGCATGATTCCTTTTTCTGCAGAAAATAATGGGAAATGGTCGCTCATAATGATCTTCTTCAAACTCCCAGTACTTTATCAAAACTTGTACGATTTTCATTCCAAAGTCAGTTTTGATCATGACCAGATCAGTTTGTTTTGTCATCCTAAGTTTTGGGGGTCTCCGACGCTTCTTTCTATGCATTACACACTTTAGAACAAAGTTAAAGTCTTCTTCAAAAAGAGTATAATAACAAAAATTTTAGCTCGTAAACTGATTTTTGAACTCTAAAAATTTCATATGAAAACTTTAAACTGCCATAACTTTGCCAAAACTGAACCGATTTATAAGCTTTAGAGCATTCTGGTAATGGTTTGGCATATGAATTGAATCTGCAGCTAGGAATTTCGGAGTTTTTGATTAATAACGAAAGACAAACCATTTTAAGTCTGCCAAGTCCCTGGAAATGCTTTTCAAACACCTAAAACTACCATAACTTTGCCAAAACTGAACCAATTTTCGTTCCCCCGGCAGTTCTGATCATGGTTTAACATCGATAATAATTCTGCATCTAAATGTTGTCATATAAATAATGTAAAGTACTCAATTTCTTCAATCGCATGTAGCTCAAGTGTTTGATTCGCTGGTTATAGAAATTCACTGAGCATTGCTAAGAAATGGAATTATTATGGTTAGGCCAAAGGTTAGCTTTGTTGCTGCTGTGTGGGTCGTAAATGGAGCGTACGGTAAGTAGACACACAAAGATAGCCTATCCTATCCGCGTTGGCCTTCGGGCACATGTCGCACTAATCCGCAAGGACAATATTGAAAAGTAATAACCCACAAAAACAACACACACACACCCACACACACACATGCACAGGAGGACAGAAATGACGAGGGTGCAGGGCAACCGCAAGTTGCAAAAACATTCAGCTATCTTTTTAGCCAGAGCGCAACGACTTTAAATCCTTTTAATTCACGACAGGCGTAAGGATAAACGCAGAAAAAGGAAGCAAAAAAGAAGCAAACGAAAAAAAACAAGTGGAGAAGGATTATCTTCGGCGTGCCGAAGATTAAATACTCTTTTCGAACCTTAAAGCAATTTTTACTATTTTTCCGTGACTGCTTATTTAATTCGCAGATATTAATGTCGCATACATATACCCCTACATATAAAATAAAATATATAAAGGTATTCATGTAAACAGGGACGTTTCACTATCCGCAGCTCGTGGACGCGTCCCTTAGCATTCATAAGTGCTACCGAATTGAACAATATACAAGTTTCAGTTTT
The DNA here is from genome assembly GCA_035042425.1 of Drosophila flavopinicola. NCBI lineage: Eukaryota > Metazoa > Arthropoda > Insecta > Diptera > Drosophilidae > Drosophila > Drosophila flavopinicola. The sequence goes on along the minus strand of JAWNLL010000452.1, from coordinate 12,657,000 downwards.
TCCAAAAAGTCAAAACTACATTACATATGTATACTACAATATACATACCAAATTTTGTGCCTGTTGCTCTTATACCTTTCAAGGCCGCTGTCGGAAATTGAATTGTCATAAAACTTAATCTGAACATACGAGAGCTTATATTCAGAATTTGAGATCCATATTTTTTTTCGCGTGTCATTGGTTTTGCCAATGAATTTAAATTTTTCTTTTGAATTATTCTATTAAAGCTACTTTATGTATGAAAAAAAAATTAGAAACAATTTAGGAAATTGAAAATAAATGAATTTGACTACAGCTATTATATATTTGAAAAGAAGAATAAGAAAAAATGAAAATAAATGACCAGTCGCCGCTGGTTTCGAACCCGGGTCCTCTCGCTCACCAGTTCGCAACTTTACCCACTACGCCACAAGCCGTTTTGATGATCGCTGACAAAATCCCTTGAAGAGCAGACTGTCAAAAGCTTTCTTGTTTTGCTTTGTACTGCTTACACCAAGCAGTTTTAAGAATCGCTAACAAACTCGATTTATACTGAGCTTTTGTTTTTTCGCGTGGCATTGTTTTTGTTCTAAGCCATTGAAAGCAAATGAATTTGATTACAGTTATTATATATTTGAAAAGAAGAATAAGAAAAAATGAAAATAAATGACCAGTCGCCGCTGGTTTCGAACCCGGGTCCTCTCGCTCACCAGTTCGCAACTTTACCCACTACGCCACAAGCCGTTTCGATGATCGCTGACAAAATTGCTTGAAGAGCCGACTGTTACAAATTTCCTTCTTTTGTTTTCCTGCAACCTGCAACTCGCGTTTGTCAGCATTTGTTTTTTCGCGTGGCATTGTTTTTGTTCTAAGCTATTGGAAGCAAATTAATTTGATTACAGTTATATATTTGGAAGGAAGAAAAAGAAAAAAGTATTAAATTAACAATCAGTCGCCGCCGAGGCTCGAACTTGAACTTGCGAAACATGCGTTCGTTAGCGCGGCTCTTTACGCCATACGCCACAAACCGTTTTGATGATCGGTGGCAAAATACCTTGAAGAGCAGACTATCAAAAGCTTTCTTGCGCTTGACTTTGTTTGCTCAGACTATCAAAAGCTTTCTTGCGCTTGACTTTGTTTGCTCATATGCACCTGTTTTTTCAAAATATTTAATGACGCATATCTTCGCTGTTTATGACTCAATCGATTTGCGATTTTACCCATCGATGAGTTATATGGATGTTCAAGTGTACAAGGAAATTTAAGGCAATTGCTTTGAAAACATCGGATTTATGGCCAAAACCGACTTTGAGGTGTATGGCAGCTATAAGATATAGTGGTCCGATCCGGCCGGCTCCGACCAATGTGCTGTCCCCTTGAATAATAAGTGTCTGTGCAAAGTTGCATCGCGATAGCTCAAAAACTGAGGGACTAGTTTGCATACATACAGACAGACAGACAGACAGACAGACAGACAGACAGACAGACAGACAGACGGACATGGCTAGATCAATTTGTTTTTTTTTTATAAGCATATTGGCAGTAACTTTTGGGGGTCTCAGACGCTTCCTTCTATGCGTTACAAACTTCAGGACAAACTTAATATACTATTTTCTTCGAAAAGAGTATAAATAGCAAGCCAACAAACGCACGAATTGATATCGAGAGAAAAAGAAAAATTGGGCATAAAATGCGGCAGGGGAAGCGTAGCACCAAATAAGATCACGTAGCTGCCGCCCAGGACGCAGGACGCAGGGCAAACCAAACCAAACCAAACCAAGCCAAGCCCAACCGAAAACCCAAACCCAGCGTAGGCGCAGAGAATGGCGCAAGTGAAGCATACAACGATTGAGACGGGAAACTCTGGCTGTAAAGCAGCAATGTGTGCGTGCACTGAGAAAAATGGATTTAAAAAAATTGTGAAATTAACTGAGTCGAAATAACTTTTCTAATGATAGTTTATAATTTTATGAAATATTAGTTCTTAAAAGAAGAAACGCTTGCATTTATTTGATAAATTTCCTCATCGTATATACTATTCAGTAATAATGAAAAATATTTATAGAAAATATGAAATCAAAAATTGGAAATTTGTAAAATGAAAGATAAAACAATTTTAGAAATTTTATAAAAGTTAATAATATTTCTGAAAAGAAAACAGATGTCATTTCTTTATCATTTATACAATTCAGTAAAAAATTTTATATTCTAGAAAGATATTTCTAGAAAATATTAATGCAAAAATTTGAAATTAAAAAAAATTAACTATATACAAATTTTCGAAATTTTATAATAATTGAGAATGTTTCTGAAAAGAAGAAACGCTTGCATTTATTTGATAAGTTTCTTAATCTTTTATACTATACAGTAGAGCTTTTTATATTGTTGAAAGATATTTCTAGAAAATACTGAAGAAAAATTTGAAATTTGAAAATTGAAATATATAAAAATGTTATAAATTTGATAAAAATTGACCTTTGAAATTATTTTCATTATATTTCTTTGAGTGTACGCCTGCCCGGCGGCCACTGGCACTGCCTTATTGGGCGGACAGGGACAGAGCCAGCGAATTGGCTGCAATGGCAGTCAAAGTAACGAGGCAGCCAGACTCGGAGTCAGAGTAGGACTTATCCAGTGCCACAGCCATGGCGAGTAAGTCAATTTTGACCGCGGGCTATTGCGTTAGCTGATGAGCTGCAGGAGAAGAAGACAGAGATGGAGTGAGCGCGAGAGAGAGAGGGGGAGAGAGTAGCAGGAGGAGGCTGGGGCATGAGGCAATCGCAGTGCAGTTGTATTGATTTCCTATGAGCCAAATCGCCAGGGAATGCGCCTCAAAAGCAGTTTCAACTTTAAGTTTTATGTGCAACTGTTGCAAAAAAAGAAAAAATGCCAAAATGGAGGGGGGCAGGTCCAAAGGGGTTGCCAGTTGATCATGATAAATCAATGCGTGCAAAACGCACACGTACGTTAAGAAGACTCTTGGCTAAGGCCAGAGCTACACACACACTAGCACACACACCACACACACACACAGGCACACACCCATACATAGAGAGCGTGCCGAAACGTGACGCAATTTACTGCCAGAACTTGACTTAAGTTCCAGTTTTGTAGTGTGTGTGTGTGTGTGTGTGTGTGTGTGTGTGTGCTCACCCTCGAGCAACCCCCGTTTTTTTGGACGCTCGTCTTTTTTAAGAATAACAGTTACAGTTATTTTTTTAAGGTTTAGCTTAAGCTTTTGTGTAAATAAACGACCGCAGTCGTGCCACCACCAACAACTGAACAGAACAGAACAGAACAGAACAGCACAGCGCCTTCAACTTGGTCTCGTTTCGGGCAATTCATTCATTCAATTTACGCGACAGCCCTTATAGAGAGAGAGACGGAGTAGAAACTCCCCCACATATACGTATATTCTATGCCAGCAATTTATATTCAGCTATAGATGTGTGCCTTTAAAGTTGACTCTCGCGTTTTTCAAGTGCGCTTTTCGGGCCGCTGTTGCACGTGCAACGTGCCACAATTGCGGCCACGTGTGTTTTGATTTGCCTAATGCCTATTGCCTAATGCCTATTGCCTATTGCCCGGATCTGCTGTTGCTCCTGGCCGGAATCTGCTCTCCAGCTGCCCCGCGGGCACATGATGCAGCATTAAATTGCCGCATTGTGTCTGCGACTCGACTCGACTCAACTCGACTTCGCCTCCAACTTCGACTGCTGGCTGCTTTTTTATTTGATTAGCTTAGCGCAGCACTGACAAAAAAGAGTCCTGCGGCGACGTGTGGCCGCCAGGATTTGATGAACGGCTGCCTTTCGGCCAGAGCCAGAGCCAGAGCTCACACTTGATTAGTGGTCCTCACGCCCAAGCCCAAACTGCTGCCTTTTCCGCAGCTTAATGCTGTCAAAATATTTTTAGTAATAAATTCGCTTTTAGCATTTCGCTGGCACAAGTCAAAATAAAAAAGTGGCGCATGCGAGCTGAAATTGAAAGGAAATTAAATGAAACGGCGCTGGCGCAAATAAATCTAGTTTAGCTGGCGACAGGATGACTAACAGCAGCATAAGTAGGTGAATGTTGTGAATGTTGTGAATGCAATAAGCAACAAGCTGAAAGAAAACATCACTTAAGTTTAGTTCATGTGTGAAAAGCTTTAAGCAGTAAGACTCAAATGCATAAGCAGAAAAAGGAAAACTGTACACAAATAATAATCATAATCACAGCTTCTTAAAATGCATAAGGGCTTAACTTGTAGCTCATGATATTTATAATATAAAAGCACCTTTGTCTAACTATATTCAAATATACATATCCCACTCACTTTACCACACTTAATTTGCCAGTTGACCCCAGCAAAAGCAATACATATGTCGACTCAGCAAATGTTAGCTGGGTCAATGACCCAAAGTCAAACAGTTATAACAACAATAACAGTTAACACAACATGAGCAAGCAGCAACAACAACAACCACAACAAAACAACACCCACACACACATGGCAAATTCAAATTGACCAACAGTGGATTATTTTAAGCGCCATTTAATCAACGCTTGCAGCTTTGCTTTGTATTTAATTTGTCTTGAAATTAGAATTTTAAATGATTTGCATGTGTGTGCGAGTGTGTGTGTGTCTGAGTTGAGTTTGCATATTTGAGTCGCACAGCCAGCGTGTCGTCTGTGACGTCATCAGCATAATAGCCAAGGCACATGCACGTTAATTATACGCCATGTAGTACGCGTCGCCCATTAACTGTGTTGCCATCTCGCTCATACGAAATTATTAATTTTTGTCTGCACGCTGTCTGGGTCAGCAGCGTCGACTGCCGCTGAGGCTCAGCATAATTTAATTTTGCTGCACGTTGCCCAGAGAGAGCGAGCGAGCGAGAAGGAAATTGAAATTCAAATTTCAGTGGCTGCCAAAGCTGCGCAAAAAGCGTGTGGAAAATGAAAATTTAAATGCGCGCCACACACATATTGCTGCAGTTGCTGTCCCGCTCGCACTCGACCGGCCACTTAAACTATTCATTTATACAAATTAATTCAATTATGCGTATTACGTACGCGCCTGTAAAGCGCAGTCGCCGGCATCTCTCTCGAACTCCCCTCGCTGGCTGCCCTCCCGCGCCCCTTTACAATTTCTGCTCGCGTACGAAATTTCACTTTAAGTTAATTGTTCAAGTTCAAGTTCAACGTAACATAATAATGCCATGCACACACACAAACACACACACACAGGCATAAGCATATGCATATACACATACTTACACAACAGACTGTTGCATTTTGTGCGCTGCCAGCGCACAGAGAGAAAAATTATAATAAATTATTATTCCTTTTCGTTTGATTTTTATGCAGATTTTTTTAGGCGTTCCGTTTGCGTTTCAGCCTTCGCTTTTTCGCTCTTGGCGGCTTCCAGTCGCCAGTTGCCAGTTGCCAGTTGGAAGTTGGAAGTTGCTTAACGGAGCTGCCAGTTCCGCTAAATTTGTTTGTTATTGTTTGTGGAGGAGAGCAAGTGATGTTTGTTGTTTAAGAAAACGGCGTCTCATTGGATTAAGTTGGACGTTGTGTGTGATTTATGAGAAGCTGCCAGCTGCCAATTGCTCGATTCGAAATGCCTCTCCAGGCGATGCTCGATACTCGCTTCTGGCCAGAAGTGATGATTCACAGGCCAAGCCAATTGCTGCAGGAGTTGCTCACTTAGCTGCCATTCGCTATGGGTATTTGAATAATTGACACTCTCTAATTTATATTTATGACTTTTATGCGCTGGCAAATAAGTTATTGAGCTCAAATCGAGCAGAGAGTTTCCAGATTAATATATGGCAATATGTCACATATTGTATAAGATATATATAGTGTATTATTGTTACAGAGTATTTCCTTGTTCTTTAGCTGTATGGACTTTGTTATCATTTCATCAATTTGACGTCACATTGTCAACACTTTTAAGCGCATTTATCACTTGTATATATACTTATTTATCTATAGTTATGCATGTGCACTTTTAAATTGACTTTTCGTTAGGTCTTAAGTTAAATGTTTCACTTCCTGCCGCTGCTCGCAGGCTCATCAGGCAAAACACTCGAGCAATCGAGCAATCGACCACCCGACAGCAACAACCTGCTGGCCAAGACAACAAGACAACAACTGCAACTGCAACTGCAGCAAATTCCCGCAGGCTTCTTGCCAGGCAATTTGAAAAGCGAAATGACGACGACAACAACTGCGACAGCGGCAACAACGACAACAACGAGAACAACTACAACGACAACAGCAACCTGCAACGTTGTAGGCCATTTGATTAACAAATGGCCAAACGCAAACGAAATTGATCGAAATTCGCCAAAGGAATACAAGACTGAGCATCCAGCCAAGGACGCTAAAGGAGGCAAATCGCTAGCTCCCGACTAGCAGCCAGCCTAGAGAAAAGCCCAGCCAAGTAAATTATGGCAAACAAGTTTTGGCCGGCGGGCAACAATTTTTGTCGCTGCGCGAAACGGGCCAAACTATGAGGTTACATAGCACAGCAGACCAGAGAGACAGTCAAGCCTCGCTAACGCGAAGCAATATCAAGCGCAAAACATAAACGATTACTTAGAGTTAGGGAAAACCAAAAAAATGTTGTGAAGCTTATTTAAACTCATCAAAAAGAGAAGTATTTAATTTTTAAAAAATATTAAAAGTTATTTTGAATACATACTAAGAGTTGGAGAAACACGAAAAAGAAGTGTAGTCAAACATATTGTATAAAAGTGTTGTTAGAAATAGTTTGGAAAAGAATTTAATATGCGGGGAAACTTGTGTGTTTTTCCAAAATATATATTATTTAAGCGCATCAAATACAGAAGAATTTAATTTTAAAAAAAATACTTAAGTATATTTTGAATACAGACAATAAAAATTAACTTAAAATACTCAATTCTTGCTGGAGTTAGAATATATTTCGAGTTATAAAGATATAAAGTTGAACTTTAGGAAAATATAATAAAGTTCGATTTCTGGAGATGTAAAGTTGAATTTAAGGAAGTTGAACTTAAGGAAAATATAGAAAATAGAAAAATAGAAAAAACATAGAAAATTTCTTAGATTCTTGACTCTGATCCCACTCCCACTTACTTTAGTTCAAAGTAGAGAAAATGTGACTTAGGCAAGGAAAATATAGCAAATATCCTTGAGTTTTGGCTCTGATCCCATTATCCCTAAAGCAAAAGTGACTTGGGCAAGGAACTATAACAAATATCCCAATCTCTTGCCTCTGATCCTGATGCCATTCAATTAGCTTCAAGCTAAAGCAAATGTGACTTGGCCAAGTTAGACTTAGGCAGGCTGCACTGTAGCTTGCCCGATCGCCAGAACGTAGCGATGTTGTCGCTGGAAACTGGCGACGCAACGCCAACGAGAAGAGATTGCAGCAATTAACGCTAATTAAATGCGCTTCAGTTTATGTTTCATGTGGCGATATTTCAGTTGTCTAGCGCGATAATTAAATCGCTGGACATTTGCATAACAAATTTGCCACGAGGCGAGCCATCTAACTCTGGCATTTGCCATTGGTTGGCCTGAAATGGGTTCAAGTCCATGTTTGCCCCGGCTATGGGGGTTAACTGGGCAGGATTGGGGCAGCATTGGGGCAGGATTGGGAACTGGGGCTGGCGCTTTCACTTTCACTTGGCCCGTCAGTTTGGCTGCAGGCGAAAACTTTGTTGGCGCTGCGCAACATCCTTTGCATACGGAAACAGCCGCACACGACACATTGTCCTCCATTCAACTCTTTGCTGCTGGTGCTGCCAACCTGACCGAAATTCCAAATGCCAGCGGCGGCGGCGGCAGCAGCAACAGGAAGCGGGACAGGAACAGGAGCGGGAGCAGGAGCAGGAGCAGGAGCGAGACGGCAGCTGTGATGACGTCGTCGACGGGGCAGCGAACGCCGCTTGCATTTCAAAGATGGATTTTAATATTCTGCATGTGTGGAAAGGTCGCTGGCCGACTCTGGCAACACGATGCCAGCTGCATGGTAGTCGTTGCACGCCTGTTGGCTGTTCGTCCTGTCACTGCAGCTGTATCCTTTTTGCCCCCCCACCCAGCCAGTATGCCTCTTGTTTTATAGTGTTCTTCATGCTCTTTTTTTTAGACGTCTACGTCACCTTGATTTTGCTTTGGCAATGACCATGAATACAGAATACAGTTGTGCATACTGTGCTGGCAGTTTAGCCCACTTTGCATGGGGACAACTGGCAGCAATTCCTGGCGCATCGTAAAATGCCTTGAAAAACGAGCGCAGCGCACATTTTACAACACATTCTTTAAGCTCTGGCCAACACTGGCACCGAGATTATGCTGCTCAATTTGTTGCTGTCATTGTTGTGGTTGTTAAATTTTGATTTGAAAATATGGAAATACGGCCACAGGCCACAGGACACAGAGAACATGCCACAGGACGTGGCCACACAGAACACACAATAAGAATGAGACCAAGCGGAAAAAGCACAAAATTAAACTTAAACGCTACAGGATGCACGGCTGGAAACCAACACAGAGAGAGAGAGAGAGATACAGATAGTAATAGAGAGAGAGAGAGAGGCAGTACTAAAACAGTGAGTAGCAGAGCACAAAGGACAATGACAGTGGCTGTGGACAATGCAAGACAATGCCAGTTAATATATGAAGATATAATAACTTCCGGTAATTTCAATTTTACGACTTCGCTCTGAAGATGTCAAGTCAAGCTTTGCTGAGCCTGCCAGCTAGTGCATATATCATAGACGACACAGCGGGTGGGGCAGAAGGAGGGAGCTGGGGGGCGCAACCACTTGGCTGGACATCAAGTTAAAGCCGGTGCGGCATTTAGGACATAGTCAAATGAATTGCGGAGTGTTTTGCGTTTGAAAAGCGTGAAAAATTTGTGAAAAAAAATAAACGATAGCGTAAACGAAAACGAAAACTGCACATGTCAGAATAGGGCAGCAAAGTGGGTGGGGTGGTGCGGTGCGGGGTGTGGGGCATAACGAACCCAGGTCGATGGCTGTCAGTGGCAAGTCAACTTTCAAGTCATTTTTTTGCCTCTTGCTGCTGCTGCTGCTTTTGCTGGCACGGCTGAGTCTCAAGCTGGGGCCATTGTAGAGCTTCTTCAGCGGCTGAGGCTGAGTCTGAGGCTGATGCTGCTGCTGCTGCTGCCTCGACACTAAGAAGCAATAAACCTAAAGGGAAATGTAATAAACGAGAAAATCTTGTACGTGACCAACCGCACCAGGGGTGCACACAGGCACACTGTGCAAGGATACGACGAGAGCTCTAGCCATATTGGGGTTGGCCTGGCTGGGATTGGGACTGGGATTGGCATTGGGCGGCAAATGGACTTTTACTGAAGCGAAATTGCAAAAGAAAAACGTACGGGAACAAAAACAAACGGCAGCGGAAGCATTTTAAAGCGTAACAGCTGCAGCAAAAAAAGAACCTAATTCAAAAAAACGAATACTTATATATATGTGTGTATAGTATGCCTAATCGATAACGTATGTGGCCCACACGGAGAGTCAGCTTCAGAGTCAGAGCGTCACTACTTAGGCACAATTTGGATGGTTATGGCAAACGGCACTCCAGAGACCAAGAGACCAAGCGTCCAAAGCAGCCAGCAAATCGATTTCACTGAAGCGTTTCAGCCAAATTCTACGAATGAGTTTTTTTAGCTTCGCTTGGGCGTTAAACAAACTTGGCCAACAGCATCGCTGATAAGCCCAACAACAACAGCAAAAAAGAGGAAGCCCAGCTTGCTGGCTGGCTGGCAAAGTCTTACGTGGAAATCAAAAGGCTGCTGCTGCAGTCGGTTAACTAACATACATATGGCTAACTGACCAAACGAGCCACGAGACGTTTGAGCCTTAACTGTGATTTCTTTTTAATGGCGTGACACTAGACAACAACAACACACAGCAACTACAACAACAAGCTGCACAACAAGGCTTAATTACTCAGCTGGAAATCGGCGATCGGCTGTGGAACACCCAGGCAGGATCTGCAGTTGCCTGATGCGCCAGTCGAGATTTGCATGTGGACACACAGTCCGTGTCCGAGTCCGAGTCCGAGCTGGAGTGGAATGCCTGCCCCCATCTGTAACAGTAAAAGCCATTGCCAGGCATTAAACGGCCATAAAAATTGTAGCCAGGCTTTGGCTAAATTGTCATAAGGCGATTTGTACAATCGCGGCCATTAAACCGAAGCGCATTGTTAATAAAGCGTAAGGCAGCAAAAAAAAAGAAGTGAAAACTTTGCATAGCAAAAGAGAAAAGAAAATAGAAAACCTCCCCAAACAGTTGTAGAGTTTTGCAGCTCGCGACAATTTTAATTTAATGATGCGGACTTAGTCCTTGTAATGGGCCTGCTGCTCGTCCTGTTCGTCCTCTCGCTACGTTTTGTTAAATTAACAGCCGCGTTTGTCAATCGAAAGCGAAAAGAAAGCAGAAATAAAAATAAAAAACAAATAAAAGCATATGGAGCCGCACTCTGGACAACAATAACAGCTACAACAGCAACAACAACTGCAAATTAATTTAAATGATTTTTATGATGTCATTGCGCAACTGAGCCACAAACTCAAACTCCCACCGACTATGCCTAGACTATTAAACGGCGCCCCCCAAATTGAAAAATACCAAATATATATATATATATACCATTTTTTTTGTTACAACGGAAAATAAACAGAAATGTTTGCGAGCTGCCCTTTAGCTGCTGCTGCTGCTGCTGCGGCTGCTGCTGCTGCTGCAGTAGCTGAGAGCGGTAACGAAATTCACGGTAGGAGATAAAAATGTAGCAAATCGAAGCGACGATCAACAACCCGAGGTGGCTGGGAGGGCGGATCCAGCATCCTCACAGCAAAGGCTGGGACACCGCTAACCGCTAACCAAGACCAAGACCAAAACCAAGTCGGGCAATTGGATGCGCAGCCAGCAGCGGCAAACATGCAGCAGACCGAATTGCAGCTGAATGCAACGACTTTTTAGATACACTGCAGTGCATATAAATAAGGAATTTCATATACAAAAATTTTAAGAAATTAGTTTTAGGCAAACTAAGTGCTAAATTTATTACTTCATTTATTAATTTATTTATATTTCTTTCCTTGCATAGTTTTTTTTTTAAACTCCAACAATATATGAATTTGAATATGAATAAATTCGTTAAATATAGGAACAGCAAGAAGAAAAATGATTTCCTAATTCAAAAAGCTTTTGGATAAGGCATTTTAGTTATATCTTTATAGCTTCAGGCTATTCGTATGGAATGTTTTTATTAGAATAGAATAATTAGTTTTAATCTATAAGAATGTTTTCATAATATAGACAATATTTAAGTGATATGATTATAGTTTTAGACTATTCTTGTGGAAGGGTTTTAATTAAAAGAATATTTAGTTTCAATCTATAGGAATATTTTCATAATATAGACAATATTTTTGTTCTATCATTATAGTTTCAAACTTTTGTTGTGGACTAAGACTAAAAGAATACTTAGTTTCAATCAACAGCGTGAAGTCTTTTCAATAAAGAATACGTTACTTCACTATTGGAAAGAGTTTAAAAGTAATAATAAATTCTATAAATATATAATATATTTAAAACTATATTAACTTCATATTCTCTCAAGAACGTTACAAATAATGTCACGAATTTGCAATACCCTCGGCAAGTGCATGAAAACTGGGCAGTGCTCTCTGGGTCTGGAAGGCAACGAAACTGAGACAAATGTGATAACCACGCTGCGATATACGAGAGGAGTATTGAGGTCCGTAGCCAAAAGACACGACGACAACACTGAAGCTGCTACCAGGTGGGGTGAGGAGGGGGATGGGGAGAGTGGGGGCAGCAGCAATGGGTGGGGGGAATCATTTCATGCACGGCCACTGAGAATTTATTGTCGATTTGGCGAGGTGTATCGACAACGCAACTGCTACTGGGCACACAGAATGCAATCGTTGCTGCAGCCAGGGAAGGGATCTCTGTGGAGGGATTGGGCAGTAGGATGGGCGCTCCTTGGCTATCGGGCAGCGTAAATCTGCATCCGAAAAAAGTCTTGTGCTGAGGTTTTAATTTGTACGCCGCTGCTGCTGTTGTTGCCTCGGCTGATGTTGCTTCTGCGCACACAGTCATCGGCACCACTGTGGGGCATGCGGCAAGGTGATGAAGTTACTGGGGCTCGACTTTGGCGTTCCTCTCACTACTGGCCTGGGCATGGGTCTGGGCCTGCGCACAAGTTTGTTGATGTGCGCACACTGATAAGCGGATCGGGCCAAGCGGTGGCAAGTGGCGGCGACTCCGACTCCGACTCTGACTCCAACTGCGACTTCTACTCTGACATTGTGTCCCGAGTCCGAGCTCGACTCGACTAACTTTGCCAGTGGTGCTTGCGGCTCGCTTGACTCTGCTCGGCATGATAAAGCCTCCGAAAGTGTGGATTATTTCATTTTGCAACGTTTTGTTGCGCCCCCTTTGCCCCCCTTTGCCCCACTCTGTCCATGTGTTGTGTTGTTGCCCCCTTCGCCAGCTGCTGCTGCTGCTGTTGTTGTTGCTTTGCGGCTAATGAATAAATTTGCGCAATTTGTTAAGTGAATTCCTTTGTAGCGCGATTTTTTACGAATTCGTTCGCCTCTCCTGGCCTCTTTCCACTGGCGCTTTGATGCCAAAGCCTGGGCCAAAGCGAGAGCGCTGCACATCTGAGGAATCTGCTTAGAATGCGGCATAACAAATGGGCAGCGATCGGTGCAGGCAGCTTGGCCGGAATACAGATCTTCTATGTTCTATACGGTTAAGGCTTTTCAATCATAATTTATACGGTGAAGGTCCTATAGTATCCGTTAGCTTTAAAATACTCCTGTAACTTTGATACAACCGATCCAATTTTGATGTATATGAAAAACAAATTAGTTGTAAATAGCAAAAGTATTTTTTTTCATATTTTCTAATATCATTTTATTTCAATTTAATAATATATTAAATTTATATTGATCTTGGATCTTTAATTAGTTAATTCGTAAGTGTTCCCTAACTAATTTTGCATAAAATCTTACAAGCTTATGTTAACTACTTCTTACAACATGTTAATTTGCACTTAACCCACAAGAACCAACTCATCTGAGAACATATCCGAAACACAGACCCAAAAAAGAAACACACACAGCTGGCAGCTCACCTCGTCTCTATTCGAGACTGTAACCCGAAGTTTAACCCTTGCTTGCCGTTGCCATAAAATCTGGCCACTTCCGCTGCCAGCGACTACAATGAGAATCCGAATGCAACCCCGGGGTGCATTGAATGTTCGTTCTTCCTGCAACAATTTCCGCTCTGGGTGCAGCAACGTCTAACAAATTCAAATTAGAAAATCCCAACATAAATATCTATGCATGCGCATAGTTCGCTTGTACAACAATAGATGTCGCTGGCTGTGATTGCCGCTCCGTTTGCCACGCCGAGTATCACTCAGACTCAAAGGGTTGCAAAATGCACCCCTGTGTGTGCCAGTTGTCTATCTCTATCTCTCTCTCTGTCTCTGTCTCTCTTTGTGTGTGTGTGTGATTTTGGTTGGAATTCAAAAGATTTACAAATACTTGTGCAGTCCTTTAGTTGTTGCGCCTCGGCTGCACTTAAGCAACTGTGCGAGTCCTTCGTCTTTAAGTGCAACCCCCTGAAAGAGTCTAGCTGCCTCCTGCTCCTGCCTGCTGCTCCTGCTCCTGCCGTCTCTTCCTTGCTGGAGCGCGCTGAACCAATAAAATTGTACGTCCAAGTCAGTTTTTAAAGCAGATACTCTTGTCGTCAGCACAAAATTTTTACCTCTTCACTTTGCTTCACACACACATAGACACACTCCACGCTTGTTATCCTTTTGAGCGGTCTCTGCTTATTTTTTACAGCACCCCAGCGTCTCGAGCCCGAACCTGCGCTCCAAATTTGTTTGTTTTCTTCTGTTCTCCACTGTATTTGTCTTTGCGTTTGCTCGATTTTTGTTTATTTCGCTGACGAGGCAAAAGGCGCCATGAAATTGTCAATACAGCAGCAAGGGGGAATGGGGGCGACAGAGACGGCAAGTGCGCGGCCATATAAAAAACACACACACACACACACACACAGGCAGGCAGGAGCCCCATCCAAAGGACGCACCCACATTACCCAGCGCTGTGCGGATTTTTTATGGCGGGAACCTCAGCGAAGCACTCGAGGAAGGGTTAACAATGACGCTCCGTCCAGCTTCCACTTCGCTCCGCTCTTCATCTCTCCCTCAACTCTAGAAGCCATTGCCGCTGTCATATGCAAAATCGAGTGGAGATGGGGTCCTTCTAGACAAGGACTGCCAGGAGCGGACGGACGGACGGACTGGCAGCAACACTTTTGATAACATTTTATTACAACGTACTCGTAGGTGTGATTTTTATGGTTTTTGCCATGCTCAACGATTTTTTTATGTGCCCGGCAATATCCTTGTTGTTCTTGTGCTTCCTCTTGCTCCTGCTCCTGTTGTTGTTGTCTATGCTGATTGCATTGGGTTTGCTGCCTCTTGAGAAGGTGGAAGCTAAATGGGTTGCTGGCTATGTAGTTCTCTTATGTAGCGAACCGCATTTGATAAAAATGCGCTGATTAGAAAAAAAGTAAAGTGACTTCCACTTTGACACAACTTAAAGGTTAACAGTCAAGAGTCAAGAGGGTTAAGGGTTCAACATATGATTGAATTGCGTCTATGCAAACTATTCAATGAACAAAATCAGTTTTTATGTTGCAATTGAGGAATTAAATCAAATGGATAGCTTAAATAATTTATAAATTTTGAACACAAGAAATATATTATACATTTATCTAGTTAACTTTTTATATATATATCTGCTGTAAGGCATTTAAGTTTCTATAAATTTCCCCATGTCGTAAGTATTTTTCTATAATCTTAAATGCGATCTTAATATATTAAATTCTATCAATGTAGTATGTATAAAATGTAAATGCAAATTTATATTTCTATATCAATGAATATCGTAGGGTAAAGTACCCTTGTTGAATATATATAGTAAATCAATCAAAGCTGCAACGACTTTAACTTTGCACTTTAGACAACATCTGAAAGCAGCTGTGTGCTATTATATATATATATATATCTGTCTAGTATACATGTACTCCGGGTAATTTGTCAGCTAGTCAGCCTGCTCTCTATTTGCTAATTAGCTGAACAATCAAACCATAAATCACTAGCGATACAACCAGCTCCCATGTCAACTGCCTGATTTTCACGCCACATACAATTGCTGGTTTTTTTTCTGGCACTAAATATAAATATCAATATGAATTTTACAGTTTTACACTACGCCAACTACAATTCACTAATTTTGTGTGTGTTACAATACAAACAAAGACAAGCGACTTGAATTATTCATGTGCCTAATACAAAATAAAAACCAAAATAAATTATAAGAAATTCATTCGAGAGATTCACAGCAAGAAATAAAAACAGCATAAAGGCAGCAGCAAGAAATATCAAGTGAGAGTGCTCTAGTCTGGAGTGCACGACTAGGAGATACCCTGAACTCAGTTCTTACATTCATTTATACTTACCTATCAATGCACATAGATACAAACATACATATACTGCAAGCAGTGCAAGCAGTACTTAGACAGCTTCTGATGTGGTATCCAAAAAGTGAGATATTTGTAAGATCTGTATGCTATTCGAGATTATACATACCAAATTTGGTACCTCTAGCATTTAAAACTTTCAAGTTATGGTCAAAAAACACTGGTCTGATATCGAAATTTATCGATAACCTTCAAACGGGATTAGTTATCGATAAAATGAATAAACTTCATTTGTCCCGGCACTACGAGAACTTATATTCCAAATGTGAAGTCTCTAGCTCTTGTAGTCTCTGATATTCGCGGACAGACGAACAGACAGACAGACAGATATGGCTAGATCGACTCGGCTGTTGATACTGATTAATAATATATATACATTATATGGTCAGAGCTGTTTCCTGATGCCTGTTACATACTTTTGCACAACTTCATTATACCCTTCTTAACCATTTTTAATGGGTTCAGCGTATAATTATTCATTATTTGCGCATAAAAAAGGCGTTTGACCAATGCGATCCGCCTTTGTGGCTGCTCCTGCTGCCTCTGACTCTGCCTTTGACTCTGACTCTCTGCTGCTGGCTCTCTAGTTTAGTGGGTCAAGAAATCCAGTTTATTAACATTCAAATTAATACATACAAATGACGTCTCTGCGTTTATGGTGCATAATAATTAGCCAGCGCTCAGCGAGTCGATGGCTGGCGCTAATGCTCACTGTTGCTGCTCTTTGCTGCTGCTGCTGTGGTGGTTAAGGACCAAAAACAGCAGCATTAGCATAAAATTAGAATTTGTAATTGCGGCGGCGCAACAGGCTGAGGCTGAGGCTGAGTTCTGAGGCAGGCAGGAGGCAGGAGGCAGGACAAACGCTGCTGGCCCCTTTGTGGCATGCGTCGAACGCTTTGCTTTGCTTTGCTTTTGCTTTTTAATTAAAATGCAGACAGTCAGGAAGCGCCTGCGCAAAAGGACAACGAGTCACTGTCAGCTCGGTTTGTCAGCTTTTGAATTATTCAAATGGCAATGCGCACAGCCTTTTTCACGTGTTGACTCTTTGATTATGCGCATAATTGTTGTTGGTTTTTTTCTGATACTGTTGTTATGACTGATGCGGATGCAGCGAAGCGAGCCACATACTCGTAATTAAGCCATAACAATTAGCCGCAAGTTGCGGCCAGGCAGACACAGTGGAGACAGCAGCAGTAGCCAGGTCCTGCGGCAGGCAAATCAAATCTACTGCTGCTGCTGCTGCTGCTGATTCGATTTCCATGCTATTTTCAATGAAAGTACGGGCAAAAATGTCATCCATAAACAACGCCGGCAGGTAAAAAGGGTAGTCGGCAAATGTTTTCCAAAACGGGAGCTAAGCTCGAGCGCTTGTCGCACAACGACATTTGCATGTGTAAAGTCATAAATAACGAGACAACATAACACTTAAAATACACACACACACACACACACACACACACACACACACACACATACACATACACAATGGCGGATATATCGTTGGCGCTATCGAGATGCGATGTATGACAGCAGCCCCAAAATGCATGAGCTATGCGAGACAGAGATGGCAACAAAGCGTGTGTTTGTTTTGTTTCCCACACACACACACACACACACTCACACACAACACAGAGTCTGGCCCAAGCTTATCAAATGCAAAATAAAAAGGAATTTATTTCGGTTAGGAACTTTGCTCGCGGGTTATGCAAAAATTTGCAAAGGGTGTCGGAAAATAGGTGGGCTGCAAGTGGTAGCAAAGTGCTGCATAAATAAAAATAAGTAACGAGCGCCACACAAATTGATAAAACAGTGAAAAGAAATTGCCGCACAGCCAGCACAATCATAACACAGAGCGACAGAGAGAGCGACAGAGAGTGAGAGAGAGAAAGAGAGAGTGGGCGCAATTGCAAAAGATAGACTGGGAAATTATTGAACAAAAGCGTACGGCACAAAAATGTTTGAATTTGAATTTGATAAGAATGGCAAAACAAAATTGCGACGAGGTGAAATTGCTGAATACACTGCAAAACAATAGGGAAATATATATTTTAGAAAATAAATATATTACTTTTTACTTTACACAATTTAAAAACAAATGAAAAGGGGAAATATATTTTTAAATTTTTTAGTAGAACTAAAAAAAAACTTTTGCCTATACATCAATGAAGGAAAAGGCAAAATAAGTGCAATACATTACTGTATACTATAAACTGTAAAAAGGTTATGGAAAGAAATATAAATAATGTTATGAAGCTGATAAAAATAATAAATATAAATTAGACTACTAAAAGCAAAGAAATCTGTTACTTTTCACTTTACTCAAATTAAAAATAAAACCCAAAAAGAACCAAAATATATTTTCAAAAATTTTAGAAATTGTTTTAATGAAGAAAAAGGCCAAAGTCAAGTAGAATATATTTTAATATGCACTGCCTATAAAAAAAGAACTGAGGGCTGATAAAAATAATATATATAAATTTGACTATAAATAAAGCATATTATTAATTAATAAGTATAATTGAAGATTCTTATATATTTCAGTTATTTTCTAGTTCCTTCTTTTCTCTGCATCGAAATCCATTCAAATTACAAGTACAGTAGAGAGCAAAAGTTACAGTATTTCCATTATGCTTCATAGCTGGCGAAAATATGTGCAGGGCACATGAGTTAAACCCTTTTTTGCATACAAGCACACAAAACACGGCAACAAGAGTAGCAAACGGCGAAAAATTTGTTACTTTGCCCCCCAGGCAGCAAACAAAACAAGAGCAAAAAGAAAAGGAAAAATTGAAAAGTAAAACTGAAAATAGAATTGGAAAATAGGAAACTCTGGCTACAATGCTACTTCGACAGCGGCAACGGCAACGGCATCGAAATAAATTAAATTTTCTAAACGATTGTGCTGCGACAGGGCCCAAAAAGCACCCAAGGCAGCCGCGCAGCCCGAATCCTGTATCCCGAATCGAGAATCCTGCCACTGAACACAGGTTCACAATGGGATTTGCATACGCGAAAATGTGACAGACCACCATGTGTTGAGGAAATGTAAGGCAATGCAAAAGATTTCCGCCTTTTCACATTTCTGCACAGGGGCGCTCGAATTACGCAATAATAGCGATAAGGAGCCAGCAAAAGGAGTTGCAGGCCAAATTGTGTTTTGCATAAATTAAAAATTAGCGAGGCGGACGCAGAACCCTCCTCGGGCACCCAACAGCCCAACAGCCCGTTCAGCCAAAGGTGACGCATTTATGCATAAATTAAGGATCAATACCGCGGTGTCCTGCTCAGCCCTCGGGGCCGCCTCGCATTTGCATTACAATGGCAAAAGTTGCCAAAAGGTTTTTCGCAAAACTCAAAAAAAGACGCAAGACGATAATAATAGGTCATCCATTAGGGGCTGCAAAGCAGCAAATTTCGCTTGGCTGTTGACGTCGCCGGGCAAAACACAGGAGCAGCCACAAGGCACAAGCGCAACCCTTAAGACACAGATTAGGCGCTGAACCCGTCCGACCCCGACGATCGCAGGATCACAGCTCGATCTGTGATGTCACATTTTTTGTTATTTATTTCGGGGCAGCATTTGATTTGCATGAGAATGGAGAAAATTGATATTTGGTCTGCTGAGTTGTCTGCGCTGCAGCGTCTTCTTTCCATCGAATCCTTCGTATCCTTTCGTTTCCTTAGGGGCGCACGTGTGCTAGGCAAGGCAAGGGTTGATCGCCACACATTGTGAAAATTATGCAGATGAAGGCAGTCGTAGAAGAGCAACCTTTTATTGCGCAAACGGAAGACGAAGATGAGGATGAGGATGAGTATTCAAATGGGTTGCGAGCGCTTCTTCCTCAGCCCGCCAAGAGGGTTGCTGAGGTAATTTGCCTACGTGGCAGAGGCAGAGCAGATAGAGCAAACAGCGTTTGCGATCCCGGCACCTAATGGGATGACATCTGTGCTCAAAGGGTTTTTTTTTTGCATATTATTTAATTTTCCCAGGAAGGGTTAGAAGATGATGATTTTTCTTTCCCATGGAAATGCACGCTAAGCACAAAAGACAATATTGATCGCATATTGAAGATGCAATCAACTATGCTAAATTCGAAAATTGAACCCTCAATCTCTCTACCGGAATTGTCTTTTGCATGCGCAAAAATTCAAATTAATGTGCAATACGAAATTTGAATGTGCAGAAAGTAGAAAGAAGCAAACTTTGATCGAGGTACGCCAAATGACAGATAGTTGTTGATGGGCTTAGATAGGGTAGATAGGCAGATGATGATCAGCGCAGTTTTGCAATGTTTGAACATCATCTGCGTTAAATGATCAAGCATTTTGGTTTTGTAACGTACTTTTCGCTCACAAGATTCTCACGCTTGCTGTTAGCTGAAAGCAAAGGCAAAGGCAAAGTTTGCCCAAAGGGTTGCAACCCCTGGCAGGCAAAAAACTTGAGAACGCCCCCGCCTGCCCGCCAAGTCAAATAAAGCAACAAAGGCAAATAATAATTTAAAAGGTTTTGTTGACGTTTCGAACTGTTTTGTTGACTTTTGCCGCGCGCGAACCAAACACAGAAACACAACACAGAAATCAAACAACGAAGCTGCAAGTGGCTGAGAGGCACTGACTCTGATGTTGAATGTTGAATGTTGAATGTGGCACTGTGGCACTGTGAGTGTGGACTGTGTGGCAGCCACCCGCAGCAGAGCAAACAATGCTCTTAACTCCACAGTCACTCATTGATGGCTGACTCGGCTGCTTGTTC
Source organism: Drosophila flavopinicola (assembly GCA_035042425.1). Classification (NCBI taxonomy): domain Eukaryota; kingdom Metazoa; phylum Arthropoda; class Insecta; order Diptera; family Drosophilidae; genus Drosophila; species Drosophila flavopinicola. The sequence continues at coordinate 12,636,663 of JAWNLL010000452.1, read as the reverse complement.
CTCTGTGCTCCTGTGGCAGCGCTTCATTATGATTATTTGCGGTAAAATTGTGTGGCGCTTTTAATGATTTGATACGGAAAGGCTTAAAATTAAGCACAAACTTGGTCCGCCTGTCAGCAGCCAAGCAGCCAAGTTGCGCATTTGTTGATTAACTTTTTATTTGATTTATTAGCGCAAACAAGCGCCGAGTATTTCCGCTCGGGTCATGAACTCAACCCAATCCCAATCCCACAGTGACTCAGCCTCTTGACTCAATCCCAGTCTCCCTCTCTCTCTCTCTCTCTAGGCCAAGTGCTTAGCGCGTTAAAAGTCGCGTAGTAGTTTAACGACAACGACGTGTTGCTGGCACACGCAGATTGCTATCTGTAAGATACAGATACTGAAGTATCTACGACTACACACACTATGCGGGTGTTGTTGGCCCAAACAATTAGCAGCTCTCTTGGCTCTTGGCTCTTGGCTAGCATCAGCACACACTGCACAGCAAAAAATGACAGTACTAGTTTTTACGCTGAAACATTACATAATTCATTAACATTCTATTACATTTTTGTAGGTATTTGCATTTAGAGAGCTACGAAAATAGATAGCAGAGAGTTATTTCTATTGAATTTTGAGCACATAAAACACTTGTTCTACACATCTGCATTTTTCTAGAATATTCATTATGAAACTCACAAGTAAGGTAAATATATATTTAATGAGTTAAGTGCTTATAGGTATGAAGATATAATTAAGAGCAATATATTATATAAATATCATGCAAATATTTAATAAAATCTTAATTTTCAAGCGAAATTCATGATTATAGTTTGGAGAGTAAAGAAAATAGATAGAGAGTTATTTCTATGTAATTTGGTATCCCGTTAATAAAGCTTCAATAAATTACTTGTTTTATGTATTCTAAAGACTGAATTTTTCTGGAATCTTCATTATTAAATTTACAATTAAAGTAAAATATATTTGTAAGTGTTAAGTGCTTACATTAAAGGTATTCCCTGAAAAGCGGAAGATCTAATTAAAGTTAAGAGCAAAATATTTATTTGAACATACATATAAGTACTAAAATCTGATTAAAGTAAAGATATTTAAGTTAATATATTTATACAATCATTTAGTAAAATATTTATTTCCAAGCGAACTTCATGATTATATACCAGATCTTTTCATATTTTACGCACTCTAGCTATAAATAAGTTTACTTACTTATAAAAAACGTTTAACTTATTAATATTTGATTAAATTCTGACTAGAATATACATCACTAATAAATTATAACAATAATTTCTTTAGTATATAAATTCATATCCTCAATGTTGCTTTGCAGTGTAAACCAATTTGCAGTCAATTTCTGATCAGGCACTAATACACATCTCTCTCTCTCTCTCTCTCTCTCTCTCTCTCTCTTAATCCATCTCTCGCTCTCTCTCTATCCTTTATTGCCCCGTTGTGAGGTGGGTGTCTTACGCACCCAGAAAGGTGTAAATCATGATCATGTCAATCAACAGGGCAGCGGCCCAACCTTTGGCGCACACCTCGGCTCCAAATTCACTTTTCATTCATTAAAAGGGGCACGAGAGCAGCAACAACAAGAGTCTAAACAACAACAACAACAACCAAAAGAAGAACGAGATGAAAAACTGTTGCAATTGTCGCGCCTACTTAAAGACGCAGACGCATCCACAGACGCGGCAGTTTAAATAAAGCCTGGCTTAATGATATCCGTTGCCCAGGCTCGACTTAGCCGTGGGCTGAAGACTGAAGACTCAGCAGACTCAGCAGACTCTGCAATCTGGAGACTGAAGACTGAAGACTCTGCAGCCAGACATGCTCGAGGGCAGAGCTTTGTGAATGAAAGACAGACGACTTGCAGATACATTGCTTGTAATGATGCTGCTCATGGGCATGCCCAGGGACGAGCTCCAGACAGATCTCCAACACAACTCAGCTCAACTCAACTCAACTCATTCATGAAGCTTGCCCCAGAGCTGACTCTGTGTCTGTGTGTGTGTAATCAGTCCACGCAATAAAATTGTTTGCAACTCTGGCCGGGTTCTTTTTATTGGCATTGTCAATGTATTCTCGTTGTTGCTGGCTTTTTTTGTTCGTTTGGCTGCTTTGAAGTTGGCTTTTTTGACAGTTTTCGAGGTGTGTGTGTGTTATTTTTTTGTATGCGCCGACTTTGGCAAGATCTTGTCGTCTGTGCCGACATCGTCGCTTTTCCTGCGTGGCAGTCAGTCAAGAGTCTGTCGAAGTCGAAGTCGAAGTCGAAGTCTCAGTCTAAATCTCAGTCTCAGTCTCAAGACCGTGCCTCAAAAGATGTCAATTAAATTAATTATTGTTTTTTTTCTGAATTTCTTTTGTTTTTATTCTCATATTTGCGGTTTTTGTCTCGTTTAATACAATGCAAAACTGTTGCATGCCACAATGCGTTGCAAGCAAAGGCCAACACCTAGACGCCGTTTTTTTTTGTTGCTTGGCTTTATCTTTTCTGTTATTTTTTCGGCCAGTATGTCAAGCATTTTATACCCGCGTAATTCTTTGTTTAATTAATCGCCAACCGTTGACATGTGGCTGGTTCCAGTAGAGCAACCCAGTGCCGAATTCATCGAGGAGGGTTGATAACAACTCCAAAATACATTTTATTCTATGGGTCAACGAATATTAGATGCACTTGTGGAATTCGTTTATCATGCTAAATGGGAATTTAGGGTAGACAAGGCTTAAAATAATACTTAATTGCAGAAAAGTGTGTCTCTAAAATATATAAAATATTATACATATATTCAAATTGTGAAATAAAAACTTAAGAAACTAGCTAAAATTTGAATAACTGCACAGAAAATGATTTACTAAAAGTGTTTGAAGTATTTAAAACTAAACAAATCTTTAAAATATAATACAAATTTAAGAAACTAGTTAAAATTTAAGTATCTGCCTAGAAAAGAACTAGCAAAAATATTTGTAATATTTAAATTTAAACAAAACAAATATATGAAATATTAAATATTTAAAATTATAAAATATTCAATAAATATGTAGAAAAACAGACTAGCTAAAATTGAAATAGCTGCCCGAAAATAATAACGAAAATATATTAAATATTTAAAATGAAATAAAACTATATAAAATATAGCCCAAAGTAAATATTGTCTACAAATATTTGAAGCGAAAATTCCAGTGAAAAGAAAAGCTTCTTTCCAATTCTTTGTTGCCCAGCCAATTGAGTACGTTAAGTTGACCATTTAAGCAGTCTTAGTAGACTTACTGACAAAGTGCTTATACCCCCTAACCAGGAACTGAAACCTAACAAGCCGAAGCCGAAGCTGAAGCCAAAGCCGGAGTGCGATAGCCGGATAGCAAAAGTGACTCCGCAACAGAGTGACACATTTTCCGCCCCTGTAGGCGCGATATGCGCATAATTAATGAGCCTTTTATGGTTTATTGAACCGCAACCAGCAAGCAGCACGGAAAAGTCATGGCTATATGTAAGTTGGTAACGTAACGTAACTTTGGATGATAAGGTGGCAACCAGCAGCGGGTTGCGCTTGGCTAACTCCTGACAACAGAGAACAGAGAACAGACATGGGACATGGGACATGGGACATGAGACACATCAGGCATCAGAAGGCAACAACGCACTTGACTTGAAAATTTATGTAGCCGCCTTTATGGTTATTACTTGTAGTTTTGGGGCCCACAGCTGCGACTGCTTCTGGAATAACACTTCCCCCTCTCTCTCTCTCTCTCACTCTCTCTCTCTTCTCTCAGTTTGTGGGCACATTAGTTAGGCCCAAGTGACGCCAGACAACAAGGCTGCTCTAATTGCTTCCTCTCCTGGCTGCAATCTCGCACTTAGATTCTCTGATTTAACACTCATAACTTTGCCGAGCCATTAAAATTAATAATTTGTCAGAGAGCGCAGCGAATGATAATCAAGAATTTTTATCAGCATCTGAAATGGGCTTAATGAGAAACCAGCTACAGCTACAGCTAACCCCTCCATTTGTTATTTGCCTGAATTTTGAATTTTAATTTCAAGTGTTTTCAGAAATTAATTTCAACACACACACCACAACAACAAACCGCAACCCTTAACCCTGCGCGTTACAATTCCAGAACACACTGAGAGAGATTGGGAGTGAGAGAACCCTTTGTGGGCGTTCACTTGCAGATAGCGTCGATTGTTGTTACTGCTCTTGTTTTGCTGTTCGGCTCTTGTTGTTGCTGCTCATCATCATCATTTTATTTCATTTTATTTTTCCATAAATAAACTGCGTTGATTGTCGTCTGGGCGAATCCTCCCCCGTTTTAACCCGTTGTTGCCCCCCCTTTGCCGACCAGCCCCTTGAGTGCTTTTAAGCTGATGTCGTTGCGTTGATAAAACTGCAGACGCAACTCAAACATGGGCAGGTCCTGATGCCGGTCCCGGTCCTGTTCCCGGTCCTGTTCCTGGTTAACGGTACCGCTACAGTTCGCCGTTCCAGGCAGCCGTTTACGGTTACGCTTCGTATCTTTCAAATTGTTGCCAGTTGCTCGCTGCTGATTGTTGATGGGCAGCTGGGCGGTAGGTGGGGAGAGTTTGTGGGCGTGGCAGTCGCATGTGTGCTTAACAGACCGTTTGCCATTTTTGCATACACACTCACACACACACGCACTGATTATATGGCGCCCACTCACACACCCACTCACACACACTCACACATGCCATTCTGCCATACATTTAATTGACTGTGGACATGTTGACTGTGGTGGTGTTTAAAGGGCAGAGTCTGAGGCTTTTGGGGTTCAGCGCTGTGATTCTTGAGGTTTCTGTGTGGTTAAGTTTAAATACTCGACAGCCATCAACAGCGCATAAAACATTTAACAATATTATTATGTATAATGTGCAAGTGAATTCACTGAGCGTTCCCTTACTATGTGTGAATGAATGGTAAGCGCACGCTAAAAATACCATTGCATATCCACAGGCGTCGACCAAGGCGAAAAGGGCTGACATGTGGGTCAAGTGGGTCACAGCTAGCAATGGAGCATGACATAGTCGAATAGCAATTGTGAATGACTCAGTTGCTAAGTATTCATGTGTGAATGATAAATTTTGGGGATATACCTAAATGAGTAATCATAGTTATCATGAGTCGTTTTTGATAGAAAATCTAAAAATTTTAAGTTATTCAGATTTAGATTGGATTGCAGATTGGATGTAGAGGGGAAACCATGATCATAACTGCCTTGGAAACGTAAATTGGATGAGTTTTGACGAAGTTATGAGAGTTCTAAGTGATTGAAAGGTATTTATAGTGACTATCTAGGCCTTATTTTGACTTGTGGCAGGTAGAAAATCGAAAATTCGATAGACCTTCGAATTTAAATGCAGAATGGATGTAGAAGTCAAACCATGATCAAAACTGGCTCAGGAATCGGCTCAGTTTTGGCAAAGTTATGAGAGTTTTAAATGTTGGAAGGGCAGTTCTAGGGACTATACTACAAAATCGAATGGGAAGCCTCAATCACATACGAAATCTAGTCGACTTCCTAGATAAAAGATTAAATTTAATCTAAAAATCAATAACACACATCAATACATTCAAATCTCGCCTGCCTGTTGTTTAATATTGATAAAAATTCGATAATAGTCAATCATCTTGGGCACAATTTGATTTGCGTCACTTCATCAGCATGTGCAGCTGGAATGTAATGAAGCATTCATATTTACCACCGCCCCCCAGTAAGCCCCGCCCACTCCCCGCTCAGAGACCAAAGAGGACTGCCGCCAAGGATGCGCAGAGCCCAAAGAGCAGCAAATCCAGCAAGTTCAAGTGAGTCCAACGCAATTGCCTTACGCACGTACGCAGCTCACTCATCTTCCTCTTTACATCTATACAGACTGTTTCATTTCTGTTTGGGTTTTGTTTTTTTGTTTTTGGAACCTTGCCACAACGTCAGACAGGAAGGCACATGGAGACGCTGGCTGAGTGGCGTTGACGTCAGTGACAGTCAGGAGAAGAAGAAACCAACCTTTACGCAACACGTAAAAATTAAAACACCAACGCATTTTTTATATGAATCTCATACAGGCAATCCATGCCGGCAACAATCCATCCATCCAAACAATGTGTATTGCATTTTGCTTATAATCTCTTTTTATATACATATATATTACTTGGGTTGGGGTTTGCGACGCCGCAACGAATCGTATTGAGTGCCACTAAAAATGTTGAGAAATGTGCGAGTGCCAATGCTGTGACATACAAGTGCACTTAGAGAAATGAGGAGTATGCTAGTGGCCCAAACTATAGGCAAAAAGTTACTGAGGACATCATTTTGATTTTGACAACGTTGAGGGAATTTAAAAGAAATATTAGGGACTTTCAAAATTTCAAATGTCTGCATTTTTGTGATGATTTGTTATAGAAAACTAGAGAAAATGTAATATTATCAGATTATATTGTAGAATTCTTTTAGTTGACAAGTTATGACTAAAATATACATGGAATTGAAAATCAGTTGAGTTTTGACAAAGTTATGGCAGTTTAAAAGAAGAGAGAATAAAAATTTCACATGTCTGCATTTTTGTGATGATTTATAATAGAAAATCAGGAAAAATGTTATATTATCAGATTTAAAAGTAGAACCCATGTAAAAGACAAATCATGACTAAAATGTACGTGGAATTGAAAATCAGTTGAGTTTTGTCGAAGCTAAGGCAGTTTAAAAGAAGATGAGCATATTAAGGAACTTCAAAATGTTACATGTCTGCATTTTTGTAATGATGTGTTATAGAAAATCAGAGAAAATGTTATATTATTAGATTTAAATGTAGAATTCATGTGAAAGACAATTCATGACAAATATAGCCATATGAATGAAAATCCGTTGAGTTTTCTCGAAGTTAAGGCAGTTTGAATTCTCGCAAGCTATTATTGGAACTTTAAACCTCGTTTTTCTCTGAGTGTGCAATACCTATAGGTACATACACATATACACCAGACGCGGCAAACCCAACGCATCACTGTTCTCGTTGTTGTGGCTGTTGTTGTTGTTGTTGTTGCTGCTGCTGCTGTTGTCGCGTCCAAAGTCAACGTTCCTTCTGTGGCAGCACGCACGTTTCTGCTCGTTTTTTTTCATTCAAACGTATGACTTGAACGGACGCTGCCGCTTCGCTTCGCTTTTTTCATTTAACGTATCTGCGCACATCGTTGACAACAGCGCACGAATGAATGGCCCATGCCCATGCCCATGACCATGCCCAAACGCAAACGCAAAGGCAAACCCAAGCCCACTACTGCCAGTTGCAATCCCATGGACATGGAGCAGTAGCTAAAGGCGAGGGCGAACGAACGAGCCGCAAACCAAACCGTTGATCACGTTTGGCGCAGGCTTCCGGTTAATGCGAGACGGGGCCGCAGCTCAGCTCAGCTCAGCTCAGCTCGGCTCGGCTCTCATAGGAGCCCCTAGTCGTTATCACAGTGCTGCCTTTGGTCATACACTGACGGACTGACGACTGATGACTGAGGACTGAGTACTGAGACGCCCGCGCACGTTGACGGATCGCGACGCACGCACGCACGCGTCTCTCCATTGCCAAGTGTAAGAAATGGAAACGTTCCCAAGTTGGACTTTGTTTGGCCTGCGCCGCTACGTGTTTGGCAACCGGCGACGATCCTCAATTTATTTATTGTATTTCTTTCTAGCTAGCTTTTGAGCACACTCACTCAGGGGGGAAGTCATAAATTATGTAACTGAAGCCCCAGCCCAACTCCCAATCCAGCTGCTGTTCAATCTTCTAGCTTCTCGTTTTATGAGCTGTTGCTCTGCTTGCTTTTTTTTTGGGCAATTGCAGCTGCACGCCTTCTTATCAGCTGGCCAGCTCGTAAATGTTACCTTTTTGTTCCTCTGCTTTACGACTGTGTCTATTGCTCGCAATGAACTCGAGCTGTTGCAGATACAAATGTATCTGAGCGATTGCTCTACTCGCAACTGATAAACACAAGCGCTGCTAATATGCAAAACAGACAACTCTCTGACGACTTTAAGGCCTGATAAGACACACACAAACAGAGCGAACAAAGCGACAACAAAAACAACATTTAACAAGTTACACAAAACATTTGCAAAAACCCGCGACTGTCAAACAACTTAAAGTCTCATTTATCATGTGCTCTGTGTGTGTGTGTGTGTGTGAAAAACTTTAAAGAAAACCAGCCAAATATGACAGACAAACGAAAAAAACGAAATATATAAATACTTTGGTGAAAATAATTTTTGCATAATTTCTGAAGGTTGTTTGCTGGAAGTTCTGGGCTGGGTGCTGGGCGACTGTGGGGGCGTAAATGAGACATAAATACTTTGGCACAGCCAAAAGACATGACCTACAGCAAATAATGATCAACAAGTGGCACACACACACACACACACACACACACAGTGGGAGAGAGTCATAAAAATGAATCGCAGACGATGAGAAATCCATAAGTCAATTTTCAAAAATTATGCAAAATTATTTAAATTGCACGAGGACGTAGCCAAAAAATCAACAGGAGCTGAAAGTGTGCAAGAGAGAGAGAGAGCGAGTTCTCTTTCACACACACTCGCGCGCTCTCTCGCTCTCTCTCTCCCTCTCTCTCTCTCTCTCTCTTGTGCGCTGCTCTGCATGCAAATGCGAAACGGAAATGGCAAACAAACCATAATGTGCCAACGTCAGCGTCGCTGCCGGCGTCGACGTCAGCGCATAAGCAACAACTTCCGCTGCCGACGCTGGCGTCAGCGTCAACATCATTTGTGCCAAAATGAAGCTCTTACACTCATGTTGTTGTTGTTGTTGTTGCTGCTGCTGCTGCTGCTGGCCTGGTGAGCAGACAAAATCGTATGCAAATCAGTCGCCGCTGTGGCAGGCAAAACTTCAGCGTACGCTTAACTTTCAGCCAACAAAACTGGGCATGCCCCTTCGCTGCCGCCTCTTCCTCCGCCCCTGCCCCTTCAGCAGCAGCGCGCATGAGCGCCGACATTGTCTGCCTCATTTGCGCCAATTTTTTACATCAAAATCGGAGTGCAAAATAAAAATAAAAAAACGTTGACGCCTCACCCTACCCCAGCCCAACCCCCCTTTGCAGCCACACCCCTGCCACACACACAGCCCAGCCCAGCCGCCCCCTCAGTTCTACTCTCTCCGTTCGTGCCACATTTACATTTTTTACTGCTGTTGAACTTATTTTCGCATTTTGTTGGTTACTCTCACTGTGTGTGTGTTTGTTGTTGTTTTTTTTGCTTTTTTTACATCGATTTTGCATAATTTTTCAAGGTCGTCAGTCGACGGCGGGTGTTGCATATATTAGCATGTTGCCGACGTTGCAAGGCGCCCGCTGCGAGCTGCTTGCTGCCAGTTGCCAGTTGCCAGTTGACGGTTTGTGCAACCAACTCGGTAGCTGCTTGCTTGCTGGCTGCCTGCTTGCTTTGGGCCGCAGTAAAAGTTGTTGCCACAGTTTCGCATAGTTGGCATATTAAGCAAATGTTATGTTCACTTTTGTTGATTCCCAATGATTTGCGGCTTGAGCCAGCGCCAGGAAGGTGTCATGACTGCTGCTGCTGCCTCACCTGATGGGATGCGATGGGGTTGGGGGTTGGGGCATGCAGCGAGTGAATCAACAGTTTTAGAGATGTTCAAACGATGTGGCAAGTTAGATAAGAAGCTGTAGTTAAAGGTTATTTGCAAAGGGATTGACTAAAGGTATTCGCATGTTGGTGAGTCAAGAGATATTTAAGTTATCGTTTAAGGGAAGGAAAGGATAATCATAACATATATTCAAATTTACTTAGGTTCCTTTTGTATCAGGCTGGATTATGATACAAAAGATGAACTAAATTTAAATATCTATAATTATCAGAGATTTTAAAACGATGTGGCATGTTAAATACAAAGCTGTAGTTAAAGCTAATTTGCAAGGGATTGTCTAATGGAATTCACAATTTAGTGACTCTTAAGATATTTAAGTTATCGTTTAAGGGGTGTTAATGTGCAGGAAGGAAAGGATTAACATAATATATATATATGTATTAATATTTACTTAAGATCCTTTTGTGCCAGACTGGATTATGTTACTTTCTTATCCCAGAAAAGTTTAACTAAGTTTAAATATCTATAATGATTAGATAAGCTTAACACAAATAGAAGTCATTAAAAATCGATGATATTTTAGTTTTCGTTTAAGTGGAATGTTAACATGTAGAACGGAAAGGATTATCATAATATATATTCATATTTACTTTAGTTCCTTCTGCATCAGAAATATATGAGAGGGGAACGAATATCAATATTATGGTACTAGAAAAGTTTAAATAAGTTTCAATATATATAATGATCCGAAAAGTTTAAGACAAATATAAGCCAACAAAAACTATGCTCTAGTTATTATTAATAAGCTAAGCAAACAAATTATTAATATACTGCAATAAATCAATAATATTTTAACAATCCGCTTAGCTATACAACAAAAAATATGATATGCCATTAGAAATCTCAGATCTGTTTAATGTAGTCAAATTAGCGCATTTTTCCGTTTTATTTTTTTCTCACACACGATTTGAAAAGTGTGTTTTTTCAAATTGAAATTTGAAATTGATTAGCAGCATAAAGTTGCTGTTCTTGTGCATTTGTTGTTGTGTGTACTAGTCGTATGTGATATGTGGATATGTGGAAATGTGGATATGTTGCCTTTGGTTGGTCGGTTGTTGGTTGTTCTGGCTGCATTTCGAAAACCACTTTAATCGCCAGGTGCGCACTGAAGTTGTTCTGGTTCTCCTTGCTGGCTGTTGTTGTTTGCCTGCGATTAGAGCCGAAAGCGTAAAAATTGTTTTGGAACCTTGTTAAATGTCACCAAAGCGGTATGCGACCTGAAATTGATAAATCGCCCCGAAAAAATGCGTGTGCGTAAAGCGCCAAGCGCCGTCAAGATCGGCAGCTAATTTGCGATATATGCATGCATGTAGTATGAGTATCTCTCTGTTGGCAATTTGTGGGCCTTGAGATTGAGAATCTCATTGAGCAGAGCATTGCAACTGGTTCTGCGCAGACCGAACCAGTTAATTGAGTTTTGAGACGTCCAAAGCAAATGCAAAAGCACTTCTAAGTGCAATTTCTCTGCCTTGACAAAATGTTATTAATTGTGCCGAGGACAATGAATCGCGTGTGATTTCTGCAGCGCCAAAAGTGCTAATAATTGGACGCCAATATTGGCTCTAAGGAGGCAGACAATGGGACACGCCAAGATGATTATCGGTCAGTAGCAGCAGCAAAGAGTGAAACCGATACTACCAAAAAAAGGAGCAGACAAAAAACAGAAAAACAAGCCAGAGCAGTTTGCCCGGCAGCGTAACAAAATAATGTATATACCTGATGTATATTTTGGGTGTGTGTGCGAGTGTGTGTGTGTGTGTCCTGGATGGAATACAAGGTGTCTGCTGGGTCTGTGCTACCCCGTGCTATGCGTCCCAGTGGCAGCATTTACCTTTGTCAGCGATCAACTGAGCGCGTAAATGCCATAAAAATTGTTCCAGCCACGGTAATTAGTTGTTGTCCTGCCGATGACGAGGACGATCGCATTCGCAGCCGCAGCCGCGGCAGTGGCAAGGTGTTTTCTTCTCTTTTTCCACATTTTAGATAGCCCTGGGGCTATCCACGATCGCGGTTGTAATTCATTAACGCTCCGTTGGGTCGCTGACATGGCGAGAAAGTATGCGAGTTCTCTTATTTTTATACACATCTAGGGTGCAACTGCAAAGAGCAGCTGCCAACTTGCAGCAATTGGTGGCAGGTTCAAGGCTGTGCTAGCCAAGGACCCAAGACATGGCCCAAGAACAGCATGAACTTGTTCCACTTTAATTGCTGCTCTTTTTCAATGCCTAGTTATGTTTATCTTTTGTTACGATAAAGTGGAGCTGAGAAAGTTTCATTTTCTTGTGATGTTTCAGAGTTTAATGCTTCATTTTATAACAATTTCTTGACTACTAGTGTGCTGAACTTATATTGCATATGTTCATTCAGAATGAGTATTGATTTATAAGAATTCATATCATAATGTTGAATTTTCTGAATATTATATTATACCTTATATTTTCGCAATCTCTTTTTCCGAGATTTTATCTGTCACATAGTAGTTACTAGTAGTTACAGATAAATTTATGTGAGACATAGTTAAACGGCACCTTAACTGGACATTGTGAAAACAGGCCTTTAGTCTTAGTCTATAGCTACTTAAATGCCAGCCACTAACATTTAAGCAACCAAACAAGACACAAGACTAAAGAGTTCCTTTGGCTTTCGAGTTCCCAAAATGTGTGTTACTCAAATTCCAATGAAAATCGAAAACGTTGTCAACAATAATTTCGAGTGCGAGACTTGGAATTGTCATGTTAGACTTTCAGGCATTTCGATGTGCAGCGCCAAAGATTTCATGCTATTTATGAAGAGCAAACAGACGCAGCACACAGCATACAGCACACAGAACTGAGAACTGGGCACTGAGGACCGGGCAAGCAGTGCAAACAGTAATAAAAACATGACGACAACAGCAGCAGCAGCAGCAGCAATTGAAACAGGCCCAAATGGAGAGAGAGCGAGAGCGAGAGGGAAGAGTTAAGACCAAAAACCAAACGTGGCTGCGACGTAAAAGGTCAACAATTACTTGGCTGGGCTGTCTGTCTGTCCGACTGTCTGTCTGTCTGTCTGTTTGCCTGACTGACTGACGAATTGTTTGGCCTGTCTAAACTTTGGCTACCAAAGAGTCTAGCTCGACCACGAGCGCAGAAACAAGCGACTTGACGTCGATGTCGATGTCGATGTTGCTGTTGATGTTGATGTCGACAAACAAGGCCCAAACAATTGTCAACGCTCTCGACGAGCGTTTAGAGCAAATTGTGGGCAATGTTGTAAGTCTCTGTTAGTCCCAGTCCCAGTCGCAGTCCCAGTCGCAGTCAGTTGCCAGGCACGCACATGTAAACATCAATAAATCAATTAGGCAAGCATTGGCAATACAAGCAGTGAATGCTCAGCTCAGCTCAGTTCAGTTCAGAGAGGAGCTGATTGCCTTAGCTGCTGCTGCTGCTGGCTAGTTGAGGAATTCAGCGCCAATTGTCGTCAACAAAAGTGTGACAATATTTCCATGAAATTGTTCATTAACCGCTTTGGCACACATTGCACTTGGTCCATCTCCATTCTCCATTCCCCATTCACCATTCACCATTCTCCTGCAGCTCACAATTTCTGGCAACTGGCAACTGGCAACTGAATGCACACTAATTGCTTGCGCCAACAGCTGCCTCCCAATCTTCTGGACGAGCCATGCAGCGCCATCTACTCTCTCCCTCTCTCTTCCTCTCCCTTCCTCTCTCTTCTCCCTCTCGACTGCTGCATTTCTTCGGAAGCTGCGTAACTCACATTTGTCCGACAATTCGACAGAAGTGTGTGCCTCACTTTTACCCCATTTGTGGGTCGTTCTCTTTATCCAGGTGTGAAGATTAGTGCGCCCCAAAACTGTATAGACAGCCAATGGTTGCCTTGATACACTTGCTCGAATTCTTGGAATTCTCTGGACCACATAGCCACATATAGCTGTAGGGTGTTAAGAAGTATGGAAACTGTGAAATGCCGTTGGTATTTGTAGACTGAGTGGCGAGAGAGCTGCTAGAAGACGACTTGGCAGAACTTACAGGCAAACAGAAGCAGCCAGATTAAGTTTGAGAAACAGGAACACCCAGTTCGATTGTCAGGCTAAAGGTACAGAGCTATAGCTACAATTACTATCTTTATAGAAGCTCTCTAGCTCTCTGCCTTCTCAATTATGTAGGCAAACATAAGCATTTCCTTATAAGCGAACAACTAATCAAGATTAAGCTTGAGAAACAGGAAAACCCAGTTCAATATTAGGCTAAACGCGATCAGGAACCTTTATAAGACATCCCTGCTCATTCCTCTTCTCACATCTAATCACTCTCTGCCTTCTCAATTCTCAACACTCTAAGCACACAACTCATCAAGATGAAGCTTAAGAGACAGGAACACTCAGATGTTAGGCTAAAGGCTTTAAGGAACATTTATGGGATATCGAAGTTCATCGTGCCCTCTCTCATCTTCTCAATTATTTATGCTCTTCCTTTCTTAACAGTCGCGAATAATTGACATTTCCCTTTGTTTATACACATATCTACTAATCTGCGGCATTTCACTGCTGAATTCATTCATAATTCCAATTCATTTGTTAACTTAACCCATTTTGGGCCACTCCAACAAACGTTCAATCAGTGCTCTGTCGATAACTTCACGCCTATTGTCCAAATGTGACACATTTATCAAGTTGCAAGTGCAACTCTCAACTCAACTCAGCTCTCTCATAACAGACCGAGTTTACTGTTCAATAATAGCAACGCCCTTTTGTTGCAATACAAAACGCCTGGCTGCCAGGTTGCCTGCAACCTTTCAGTCGAACATGTGCCCCAAAATCAAAGCACAAAATGACAGCCGCAAAAATTATAACAAAACTTCTGGGGCATGTTTGGGGATGGTGTTGGAGGTGGGGGTGGGGCAGGCGCGGCAGGTCGCTCGGTTACTATGTTCATTTTGCCAACATTTTCAACCAATCAAGCGGGGCCAGAGCTGGCGAACAACGGCGAACAACACAGCAACAACAGCAACAACAACGACAACAACAACGACAGCAACAACAACATGTGTTGCACATTCAGCGCTCTCGTATTCCCATATGCCCCTGGGCTGAGGCAGCAACCGTTGCTGCCACCGCTGCTGTTGCTGCTGCTGCTGCCGCTGTTGCCGCTGACATGTGGTAACGCGGTTTTGGTTTTGGTTTCAGCGCGGTCTTGTAATGCGTATTCAATGTTCCCGGACAGATTGGCAGGCAGACAGACGCACGGACAGACAGACACACGGACAGACAGGCAGGGGCAAGTCCTCCTGCCTGACCCCCAAATGGTGCAGGACACACGCGTTGCCACAGCTGTGTTGTTGTTGTTGCTGTTGTTGCTGCTGCTGCTGTTGTAGAATTTTCCACATTATGCGACGCTCGTTGTGTGTGGCATGTAGCCTTTGATTGAGTTTGAGCAGCAGTTGGACTACGAGTTGGAATCGGAGTTGGAGTTGGAGTTGGAGTTTGCCTGCCAGCTTTTCACGACGCGTTTTTGACATTTCTCTTCTCTGTTGCCTTTTTTTTATTTTTTTGATTTTGCTATTCGCTGTCCGGACAACTTTGAAGCGTGTTAAAATGTTTGATTTTGTTCGTATGTCATTTACAGCTGTTTTCTGTATGTATTTGGTTTCGAAATTCTGACATGAGCTGCGCTTGGTGATGGATGTTGTTTTGGCCACAGCCACAGCACACAACTTGTGGCCTATTAAAGCGGAAGTCGGAAGTTATTGAACTTGTGATAAGCGCAACTAATGGGAAAAAGAGCTAGAAGTGGTTGCGAATTGCTAACCTAGTAAACAGCCAAAAGGATTCAGAAGAACATTACTTTTGTCTTATATACACCATTATCAAAATAGTAAGTAAATGTAGTTCTTAATATTAAATTTAAAAAAATGATTTGAATAACATTCAAGACAGTAAATTTATCTCTATCTGCCAAACTATTAATTTTTTTTTATTTTATTTTTTTTTTAAGATTCAGACCAAGTTTGTTTTTTTACTAACTATTCATTTTATCTCCAACTCTTCACGCAGGGAGCGTAATAATGATCTATTCTATTAAATTTCATAGATTTTTCTAAAATATTCCCACTTTAGCTATAGTTAAGCTATAGAATTTGTATTTTGCTGGTATTTGCCGCATTTAAACTTTAGTAAACCTAGGTTCACTCTGGCTGGTTAGAGTTGTTGTTCATCATGCGGCAAGTGTCCACCATAAACTGCAGATCCTTTGTGTTTGCTCTCTGTTTTGCATGTTTTGCCTGTCGCCTTTTGAAGTGGCTGCGCTAATGTTGCGACCCCCTCGACCCCCCTTTTACCGCTGCCACTGCCACTGCCACTGCCACCAAAGAGGACAGCAGTTATTGGCTGGGTGTCTAGCGTTAATTTACGACAAGCCCTTTTGGTCAGGGTTGCTGCTCGGTGCACTGTGCACTGTGTCCATGCCACATGCGTAACTGGTCGCATGGATTATGGCCCGAAAATGCGAGGCTGCCAAATGCAGTGCAGGATTCGATGCAATGTGGCCTCGGGCCTCGGAGCTGAGTGCGCCTGAGTGCCACCTGATGTTCGTGGTCGATAACGATTTATGACACCACCAACAGGAGGCAGCAACACAACACACAAAGCAGCAACAACAACAAGTGAGACAGACAGACAGACAGGCTGCTGCTGCTGCTGCTGTTGTTGTCATTTTGACATTGCGCCTGTCGTTGGGTTCCGTTTCGGCTTTGACATTTCCACCGCAGAAGGATATGCGAGCGAACGAATGTCGCGGCTTAGATGCTTATCGGACGGGCAGGCAGGAGTCAGGAGTCAGGGCACAGGACGAAGGCAGAAGGCAGCAGAAGCAAACAGGAAGTCTATGGCCGTAAAGGGCTTAGCTTAGCCATATTCCCAAGCCTGGAATTTAAGCGCTATCTGCTTGAGTTTAAGTCTGAAGGTTAAGCAGGTGTATTTAGCACTTGTATACATTGTATTTTCAGTAATTTAATATGGTTTATAAGCTAGTAGTTGGGGGGGGGGGGGGGGACATTCCATATAGCCATATATATATATATAGTCAACTAGTCGCAAATAATTTTCAACCTTATCTTCAGTTTGAGTGCGGCAATCGCATGGAAAATTCTTTTTCAAAACAAGTTTTACCCGTTTCACTCAGCTGTTCTGCCTCTTCTCGGTTTCGTGTGGGCCGTCGGAAGAGCTAGATTGGGTGGGGGGTGTTCTGGGGGGGATTGCGCAAAAAAAATATACAAAACAAAACCTGAACGCGCTTTAACTAAGGTGATTTATAATGGAAAACATGAAAAGTTCGAAGCAAGGCCGGGAATTTTTTTTCGCTAGCTTGGAAAAATAACAAATATTTTAGCGGCTTAATTAAAAAGCATAAATTACACACTGCTCGACATATTAGGCTGACATTTTTCTTTCGTTTTTCCTGCCCCACTATTGCCATAATATTTTCCACATTTTCGTACAGTTTTTGCTTGGCGTTTTTTATGTCTCAATTTTTACGAACAGCAGGTGCAAAAATGTGCGCGCCCAGACTAAACTCTAACCCCGAACCCAAAGTCTAACCCTAACCCTAACCCTTTCTTTTCGGGTACTACAATTTGCCACGCTGCCAATTCGCTGACCCCCCCGGGCACTATAATTAACAGCTGTTGGCCCTTGTCGGGCTGGGTTGGGGGTTGGGGGTAGTACAAAAATTCGGAGTGAATACAACTTCGACTCAAGCGACTGCAGCGTCAAATTATGCAAATTTCCCAGTTGCTTTGCGTGTCAATAAACAATTTTTGACCTACATAATTATGCCAAATGCCGTGCCATAAAAATCTCTAAGCTCGAGACGCAAAAAGGAAGCCAGCAAGTGGCATAATTATTTAAATTATGAAGGACGCCGCTTCAAGGGACGACGACGAGGACGAGGATGAGGATGAGGACAACGACGCGTGTTCCTCGAGTGCCAGGCAAGAAACACACAGAAAAAAACACACAGAAAATGCAAATCGACTTAGTTCCGGCACAGCTTCTATGCACTATAACACGACGGGATAATCCAGCGTCTGGGCTCATTTGCATAATTATTGGTCAAATAGCTGTAGAGTGGCAAGCGAGTCTTCGTTTTTGGTCTAAGCCCCCAGACTGATGTACCCGTGGGCAAAGTCGGCGTCTAACGATCCGTTTGATCGCCGACCAACAACATCCCAGGACCTGAGACCTCAGACCTGAGACCCAAGCGACTGAATTTATGGGCCAAGCTGACATGCGTGCAACAGCTAACGAATTTGGTAGGGCATTTAGATTGAGGGAGTGGGGCCCTGAGACAGAGTGAGAGCACTTGCCTAGTAGACATACATACATATATATATATACATAGTGTGGCTTTCTAACTGCTGCGCACCTTTCTCCAAAAAACTCAACCAAACTCGCGGCTGGACACTTTTTATCCATTATGTTTTCTCTGTAGTTTCTGGCCGAATTGTCAATAAATTTTAGTCTCGCCGCGGCGCATTTTATTGTAATCCAGCCAGATTTTTTCTACGTTTGTTTGTAATGAGTTGCAGTCGCAGTCGTAGACGACCGTCGATAAAGTCTTCATTGATTTGTGACCTCTAATAATAGCGTTTAGCTCAGCCATGCCAGATAGCATTGACCTTTTTCCGGGCAACATCTAAGGGCTGCGACCGACAGACAAACTGCAACAGATCTCAGAGGGAATCCAATGGTTCCCAATGGTTCCCAGTTGCAGACTCTCAGCGTTTAATTATGTATTTGGGTCTCCATTCCCACTGCCAGTCCCTATCCTAGTCTTCAGCAGGTGTGTCTTTACTATAACTACTAGAGAGTCAGCCCTATCAATTAGCAAGCTGCGTCTAAATTACACCTACTTATTGCAATAGTCGCTGACTCAGCGCTCCAAAGTGTGAATCATGCAAATATCTTTAAGCGTTTACTTCCAGCTATCAATAGACGTTTTGATAAATGAGCTCAGACGCTGTTTTTGCCTATTTGTTGGCCAAGAAACAGGCAGCTGACGAGTCGAAAGCAGCTGAAAATTCCACAATCAAATTGGCCGCCAGCTATGGGCCAAGCAAATACGAAACTTTAGACACGCATTTAGAGAGATAAAGTCACAAGCGAACCTGTAATACTCTAGGGGTTTTTTTTTGGGTAAAAGACGATTGAAACAATAATATACATAAAGATTATAATTTAAGTACAGCAGGAAATGTCAAAAGATATTTTTTTATTTTTAAAGCAAAACATTTTTGGATTTGTAATAAGAAAGAATAGAAAATAAAAATTGGGAAAATTATAAAAAAAAGAATTTAATATAATTGTGTTTGTTTTCTCTGCATTTAAGCTGAATATATCAAAATTTCACACACTACTATAATATTACAATATATCTTATTGAACCTTCTTTTAGCGTTGGCAAACCTTAACTCAAAGTCCATAAACTTCTGCTCAAAATTTGAGTTTTGCTTAGTATTTTTTTGGCACTATTCACTTTGGGCAAATCAAAGTGCGCTGTCCATCTTGAGTTTAGCCGGGCTGGTAGTTAATGATAGCTCCCTAGATGCCGCGACTGCTTGTTTGCTAATCAAAGATCGCAGCTTCTTTTGAAAACAGTTAGCAGTTGGCTGCTTCGCTTGTGTCTTGAGTACCGTAAACTATTTGTCCAAGTTTCAACTACAAGACGGCGCTGTTTCCCACTTTTGGGTTTTTCAACTCTCGCTCTCTCTGTCTCTCTGGCTAGCTATCTCTTTCTCTTGCTGTCTTGACGTCATCGGCCATCTCTTTTGGCTGCTATCTGCGCGAAATCAAATGCCATCGTCGTTGTTTTTAGTCCGTCGTCAAGCACAAAACTTTCGATCGAATTTTATGTATTTATTTCAACCAAAAAAACAAGAAAACAAAAACAAATATAAATAAACGACGCAAAAACAAAGCCAGGCCAAGCCAGACAACGGCCAGCGGCAACGCATCACCAACAACAACAGCAGCAACAACAACGACAGCAACAACAGCAACAACAACAACGCAGACAACAACAAGTTGACTGGAAACCTGAAATGTCTCAACACTTGGACCCCCACCGAACACTGTCCAACAGCAGTAAGCAGCAGCAAGCAGCGGCAACCGATCGCCCCGATCGAAGCGTGCAATCGTCTTACACACACACACACAACACACAAAGCACACACAACACACACAACACACACACACACACGCTTATACACTCAGACGTTGCGCGTTTCTAGCCGCGCCAAAGTAAAGGTCTACCGGTGGACATAAATTTAGCTGTAATGCGACAGGTGTATTTTTTATCTATGGAGCGGCACAAAACGAGCGTCGCGTCTGGAAAACAACAACACTCGCTGCCGCAGTCGCAGTCGCTGCCGCAGTCGCAGTCGCTGCCGCAGTCGACGTCTTTTAGCTGCGCATGTGCAACGCATTCAAAAACTCTTTTATAATATAAGTATAAAAGTTGCTATATCGTATCTCTCTCTCTCTCTCTCAGCTGTTGTGTTGTCTAAACAATTTCAATGCTATAACTGAAATAAATTCTTGATGGCTACTTTTGACAGGCGCCGCAAGCAGCTAATGTATATTTTGCTGACTTGACTTGAGTTGACTTTAGATAGTGGCAAGTGGCTGAGAGGCAGAGGCACATCATATATATATACACAGCTTTAAGCCGCTTGCAGTTTTTCATTATTTACTTTCAATAGTCGCTGATTAACAGCGTATTCCAAATGGCTTCCGTGATGGCTAGAGATTCCAGTTATTGCATAACTATTTTGTGACTGACCGCGCCCCAAGGACAACCGGAGATTGATCCGACGTGTAACAGCTGATGATAACAAAGAAACAATCAGGTGATCAGCACGCCTAACATGGCAAATGAATGTCCCGCGAATGTGGCATAGATAACTGATAGATTGTTGAAAGGAAACTAGAAGAGAAAATGTATGGGCTTTATATCAAATATTAAAGACGAGAGAATAAGAAGTCTTTAGAGAGTCTTTAGAAGTCTAATTGTTGGTTGATTTTCACTTCAACATTAGCTAAGTAAATAAAACAATCTCAGAATGTGTTTTCATCTACAATAACTAGTCCCAAAATAAGTGACATCCCAATTTCCAAAATAAAAATCTTTAAGAATATGATATTTTCAAATACTGATCCATTATAGAAGGAACTCATAGAAGAGAGTTTAATGTACATTTGGTATCTTTAGAAGTCAACATATTATTAATTATACTTGAAGCTCGAAGCAAATTAGATGAAACGATTTCAGAAAGTGTTTTCAGCTACAAGTAATAGGAAAAAGTTCAAATATATAAATGAGATCCTAATTTAAAAAATAAAATCTTTAAAAATATAACATTTTCAAATATTTATAAATCGAAACTACGAAATCAATCTAAATAAAAAGTAATGACAAAAAACATATAATACTAAATAAAAAACTGTTGTTTTGACAAGTTTGTGAAGTCTGGGCTAAACATTTGGAAGAGTTTACAATGCAACTTTATAGATCACACTCCACCCACCAAAACCCAATTTAGTGGCACACACAAAACAGTAAACAGCCCAACATTACCAACATTCCCAACCACATCTCTTATATATTTGAACATATGCGATTTACACGCTGACAATAATTAACCATAGCAAATATAAAAGATGAATAGGAAAAAACTGCAACGCCCTGGCTACTTAGCTACTTAGCCATATTTTGCTCTGGTCACAGTGGCAAGCACGTCAGCGACATATGTGCAATATAGAAACCACCACCAGTGGTTGCGACCCACATGTGGATGGATGAAAACCAAAAAAAAACCCAAAAGTAAACACACACACACAATTTGCGATTTTTATTTGCAATCAATCATAAAATAAACTGGCTGGCCGAAATGTCTTTTGGAGCTGAAATGGAATGAAATGAAAGGACAGCAACTCAAATGGAACACAAAAGGGAAGTGCGACTAAGGCGTGGAAGTGCGGATTACCGCAGTTCGCAGCATGTGATCGATCGACCTGACCAGGAGCAGGAGCAGGAGCAGGAGCAGGAGCTGAAATAGAGGCCGCCTGCGACACGTTTTGCTGCTTAAGCCAGCCAGCCAGCCAGCCAGCCAAAAGAAGACAGGAAGTGTGGGTTGTTCGCTGGCTATTGTGGCAGCGAAAGCGAAAGACTTGCTACCGCCTCGCAGCGACATGCAAATGCGGCTTAATTAACTTGTTGCACGTCGCCTCAGTTCGCGACAACAACAACCGCAACAACAACAAGGACAACGACACGCATGCGCAGTCTGGAGGAGCAGGAGCAGAAGCAGCAGCAGCAGCTCCAGAGGCCAGCGGGTTCAGCCCGGTCTCAAATTGAGCCAAAGCGAACACAACACGGCCGCCAAATCAGCGCCAAATTGAAGGCGGCCGCACAAGGTGCCACCACAGAGTGTTTGTTGTTGTTGTTGTTGTTGCTGTTTTTGTTTTTGTTTCTCGCGGCCAAAAGGCTCCGGCGTGGCAATCCTGCAACTAATTTCGCCAAAGCGTTGCCTCATTTACATTTGGCGCCAGCATCTTGTTTTGTTTTCTTTTTTTGCTCTTTGTTTTTTGCTTTTAATTAATTCGATATCACAGCAGCAGCAGCAGCAGCAGCTTTTTTTCGGCTACCGGTCTTTACTTGAGCTACCCTTTTGGCAAACAGATCCGCTGGCATGCCATTTGCATTTGGACAGGCATCCAAAGGACGGACAAACAGACAGCTGGACAGACAGCCGGTCATCGATACGAATTTCATTCAGAAATAATTTTTTATGTCCAAATGTTGTGAGTTGATGGCGGGTCCTCGACTGCTGCTGCTGCTGCTGCTGTTTTTGGCCTTATCCTTTTGAACTTCATTTGCATAAACGGCATGAAATAAAATCAACAGTTGCAGAATCAACAGACAGCCAAACGACACTCCTACCCGGACTACAGCCGACTACAGCCAGCCAGCCGACAGGTAGCAGAAACCTGAACATCCTAAAAAAACCAAAAAAAAGAGTAACCAAAATAATAATAATAATAAAAATGTGTCGCATGGCGCAAGATAAAGCGGTTCGGGAGTAAATAACTGGCTCAGATTGCAGTTGTTTCTGCTACTGTTGACCACTCTGATATGCAGGCAGCAATGGGTTAAAGCTTCTTTTTTTTGGTAGCTGTTTTAAAAAGCTGAGAGTTGGTCGAATATACTAAGCCATGCAGTTGATATTGGCTTTAATGAAAGTTCTCTGCTGCAGAAAGCATTTTCCAGCACTATTCTAAAGTAGAATGTTGACTAGGCTAACTTCTTGAGACGGTTACAAACCAAAGAAATAAGAGAAGTTCTGTAGAAACCACTCAGCCTGCTTCTTCACAATATATCACTACACAGTTGATAATGGCTTTAATGAAAGTTTACCACTGCTGAAAGCATTTTCCAACACTATTCTAAAGTAAAGAGCGCTACTAAATGCTATCAAAGCTAACTTCTTGAATCAGTTACAAACCTTAAGCTTTCATTTTCCAACTCTCCTCGAAAGGCCAACTTCTTGAATCAATTACAAAGCTTAAGCTCTCAGAAATAAGAGCTCTGTAGAAACCGCTCCACAGCTGATAATGGCTTTAATGAAAGTTATATATCGCAAAAACCATTTTCCAATTCCTTTCTAAACGCTAACTTCTTGAAACAGTTACAAATCTAAAGCTCTGCAGAAACCACTCAGCCTGCTGCTTCTCAATAGCTCTCTACAACACTATATCACTCGCCTTAAGGATCTTCACAGTCACATTCCTTGACATTGGCCTTAACAGCCCAGCAAGAGGCGCTGTTAAGATTAGCAATTAGCAAATCTCTTAGCAGGCACAGCATCATCATCATCATCTACTGCTACTGTGCTCTGTGTAGGCTCAGCATGTGGTTTGTCGACTGCCTGTTAATTTACAGCATTAACACTTTTTTTTCATTTGCCAGCCATAATCCTGGCACTTTTGCTACCAAAACAGAGACAGAAACAGAAACAGAAACAGAGACCCTTGGCCTATTCACAATGATCAATCAGCCGCATGTCAAGCGACTGCAGGACAGTGTGCGAAAAAGACGGAGGACGGAGGACACCGCAGGAGGGCGTGCAAAAGGCACGATCACGCCTCTTAAACGCATTACCCGAGACCGAAGACCACAAGACGACCATGAGGATGAGGATGAGGATGCGGTTGCTTGGCTTGCCTTTCCTTGCCAATTAAGAGCGAGAAGAACGAGCCAATGGGCTAATGTGTCAATTATGCGGCTTTCAGTTAGCCCTCAGTTGCAGAGACAAATGAGCCGATAATATGGGAAAATTGCTGCAACAAGCCAACAGAAAAACCGAACAAAATAAAATATCGAGCCACTAATTCAAATGTTCTTCTTGCCATATATATATACATATATATCCATCTCTCACTGTACAAACAACAAAACGATCTTTGCTTATCAATCTCTTAATCTAACGCTTACATTTCCATAGTCATTAAGTTGAGAACGGTCGGCAACAGGTTTTTTTCGTTTTTGGTTTTGGTTTTGGGGCCACATCTTCCCAAAAATCAAGCACGATTTCCACGAAATTAATTTTCTCATGATTCACTTTCGTAGTGGAACAAAATCTTAAAGAAAAACGAGAGTTGTTTGAATCAGTGAATTTTCTTTAATTATTTTATGTATTTGACTTAAATGTATATGCAAAATTGTTCGAATTATAATTAAATACTTCTTTGCTTTAGTTTAGTATAATATTCTTAAAAATGATTGTAATATAAGTAAAATTGTTAAAATTATAATTAAGTTCTTATTTGCTTTAGTTTAGTATAATATTTTTAAATATGATTGAAAAAATAAATAAAATTTTAATTATATACTTGTTTAAAAAATAAGTAAAATTGTTAAAATTATAATTAAATACTTTTTTGCTTTATTGTAGTATAATATTCTTAAATATGATTGAAAAAATAAGTAAAACTATAATTAAATACTTCTTTGCTTTAGTTTGGTATAGTATTCTAAAATATTATTAACAAAATAAGTACAATTATTAAAATTATAATACATTTTTATTTGCTTTAGTTTATTATAATATTCTTAAATAAGATTCAAAAAAGAAGAAATATTCTAATGAAATACGTTTTGGCCTTAGTTTAGTTTAATGTTCTAAAATATGATTGAAAAAATAAATAAAATTCCAATTAAATACTTAATTGCTTTAGTTTAGTATACGCTTAAAATTATCAAATACTTTTAAACCTAGAATTTGCTCTGTCAGTTTCTGTGTCTAATTGAAATTGATTGTCGACGCACAAAAAAGAGTTGCGACAGTTGCATTCGAATGGGGAAGCTGCAGCCTACAATTGTAATTCGTGTAGAGCCCGTGGCACTTTTAATTTCTATTACGCCAAGGAAGTTGCATTTAATCAGTTGAGCACCAAAATATGGCCAGACACACACACACACACACACACACGGATACACAAGCAGATACACACAGATAGTGCTCACGTAAATGTATCTGTGAGATACAACATAAAATATGGCAAGGCGGCACGCTAATTTTGTTCGCGTGTTTCCTCAAGTGGGCAGCCACTGTGCCACTTGCGGCGCGGCAATCGCATAAATATGTAGGAATAACTCAGACCCCGTTGGACCTCGGCTCGTTCGTTCGCGTTTGCAGCAATTTCCCGCTGCGCTTTGTTTGCTCATTGGGCGCATCCGTTGCCGGTCTCCATGTCTGTCCCTCTGTCCGTCCGTCTGTCTCAGCTCCGTCTTCGACTTGCTTCGACTATCAGTGCTCATTGTTGTGTCAATTGTCGTGGCTGCATAGTGGTTGCTGTTGCTGTTGCTGCTGCTGTTATTTGTCATTTTGCCGTGCAAAAGCGCAAAATCTCAGACATTGCACTTTATCAAGTCATAGGCAAAACGAACGAACTGGGGGCGCCTCCAGATCTTCGCCTCCGCCTCCTTCTAACTGGGTCAGCCAGCACTTAAGCGAATCGTGCGTCCAGATTCGCTCTCTCTCTCTCTTTCTTTCTTTCCAGCTGTGGCATTGGCTGCCACTTGAGCTGTTCTGCTGCGGCTTGCAATGCGCCTAGGTTAAGGAGCCGCGGCCTAATAATAGTGCCCAGCTCGACACTGAGAGTAGCGCACAGTAGCGCACAACAAATCACAAAATCGTTTAACAATAATTTCATAACAGCAGCATCAGCAGTAGTCCAAGAGATCCTCAGCTGGCTGGCTGGCTGGCAAAAGCTGTTCACAGAGCCCGAGCGTAAAATTATAGCGCGATCACTTAACTCACGATCGCGATCAGTTGGGGGCATTAAGATTACCGGCTACTGCCGCAACGGAAGCTGCTGCTGCAGATGCTGCTGCTGCTCTTGGACCTGGCTAACAACTACGACCCGATCAGTCGTCATCGCCGTCGTCGTGTTTAGGCCGAGGAGCTGAACGCACGAACCGGCAGCAGCTGGGGAAATGCGGCTGAGGATCTTTTTTTTCCGCCTCGTCCACGCGAAATAATTTTTATTGAATAATTTTTCATTATTTTTCGTTTGAATTGAGAGGCAGGCCCAGGCTGGCTGGCTGGCTGGTTGGCTAGCTGGCTGGCTGGCTATCTGGCTGGCATGTCGGGAGCACCAAGAAGCAGCTCCGAACCGTCAAAAACAATAAAGTCCAAAACGAGCGAACAATGTAAATGGCAAGTCATGATTTTGCTGTTATGCGCTGTTAAAAGGGGGCGCTCGCCGTTCGACACGATCAAGAACAAAACCAAAACCCAAACCCGAACCGTAAAGAACCCAACCAAAAGTGTAGCCCTCAACTCGAACTCGAACCTGGACAGTGGCTGTGTCTGTCTGGCAGTCTGTCTTCCCTCACTCCGTCCGTCTGTCCAGCTGTCCGGCTGTCTGTATGTGTGGAGGATGCTACCGTTGCTACCAACGCGATGCGACGACGACAACGACGATCAACATGACCCAAAACAATGCAGCGAACAGAACCAAAACCGAACAACAACAGCAACAACAACAAAATACTTTACTCATACTTTATGCCCAAAATGTGTGCTGGACCCGAGAGGAGCGAGAGAGACCCCGATCAATGCAATTGTTTGCCCCTTTTAGTCAAGTTGCGCACTTCATAAGCAAATAACAACAAGAAACAACAAAACGAAGAAGCAAACCAGGGCCAAAAGGCAAACAATGGAAACGGCCACGGCCCACGACGAGTGCATAAAAAAAAGGGGTAAACTGAGAGGGGGGTAAACCAAAAAGCCAGCAACTTTGGCACTTTGATTGGAACTACCAAAAAAAAATATAAATAAAATGTGCATTTGTACATGAGAAAAAAGAGAAATGGCCAAAAAGGAAATTATGCGCAGGTTACTGATTTTGGGCTTAATATTGCTTAATACTTGACTAGAAAATAATGTTATCTATAAGAAAAATGTAGATATATAAATGTAAGTCAGTGGAAAAAATATTAAAAATTTTCTTAGATGACATTTTAGTTAGTTACACAAAAATGTTCTGCACTCCATTAGCTTTCATTTCGAAGACGTCTTTCGTTTTAGCAATCTCTGCCTTTATCACTTAAGCCTGTTAAACGTAACTCAGCCGCATTTGACACACTGAGGTGTTTATAAAGCCAAAACGGCTGCCAGACCAGAACAGCAACAAAAAACACAAAGAGACTCAAAAAACTCAGTTTGACCTTGAAGAAGAAGTTGAGCATGTTGAAAATGTTTATCATTTGGAACGGACATTTCATTCTCAAAACGTGCGCGCAACAACAACAAAAACTGTAACAATGAAATGCGGCGACAAAAAGCCACAGGCTCCAAACTCAAGCTGCACCCCTCGCACTGCCTCTCTCCCTCTCTATCTCTCTCTCTTTCGCGCATGTGGCTTACCCGCTAGCGGTACCGTTTAGTGCGCATGCGTTGCGAATGGCGGCTGCGTCTCAAAGCGAATGCCGCTTTAGCCATTCAGACATGACGTTCAGCCTGCAGACGGAGGCAGCAAATTTACGCGTGTGCTAAACACGAGACTTCCACGAACCGCTTTGCGAAGCCCCGAGCCGGAGACGGAGATGGAGAAGGAGTCGAAGACGCAGACGAAGACGGAGTTGGATACGCAGTCCTTTATGTGGCATGGCTAAAGCGGCAAGCGTCTCTTATTGTTTTCTAAAATGAAAGAGAAATTCCTCAAAAAGCATTTTTAGCATTGCCCCAAAGGATTTCTATTGTTCCCGCAAACTTTGTCGCGACGTTCGTCAAATGCTTTTTTCCAGCCCTTTTGGCTAACGAAATTCTTTTCACTCACAGACGAAAAATCAATTTCAGTTCGAGGCATATTTCCAAAACAAACAAACAACACACACAAAACAGCACTCAGCTCATTAAAACCTGACCAAAAGACATTCCAATAAAGACAGCTCTAAGTCTGTTTTGGTTTTTTCTCTGTTTTATACTCTGCTGTAGGTTTATGGACTTTAACGATTACAACGCGAAGGTCGCTCATTAAATGCCAAATAAAATTGGTATAAAACAAGTGGGGAAGGATTATCTTCGGCGTGCCGAAGATTTTATACTCTTTTCGAACCTATAGGCAATTTTCACTCTGCCAACTGCACCACTGAAATTTCATAAGCTGTACAAAATCGTTTTGTCACGTAACATTTTTTTTTTTTTGTTCTAAGAATATTTAATTCATTGCCAGTTGTATAGCAGCTATAAGATATAGTGATCCGATCCGGCCGGCTCCAACCATTGTGATGTCTCTTTGAATAATAAGTATCGGTGCAAAGTTTCATCGCGATAGATTAAAAAACATGGGATATATGGCCAAAACCGACTTTGAGTTGTATGGCAGCTATAAGATATAGTGATCCGATCCAGCCGGCTCCAACCAATGTGATGTCTCTTTGAATAATAAGTATCGGTGCAAAGTTTCATCGCGATAGATTCAAAAACATGGGATATATGGCCAAAACCGACTTCGAGTTGTATGGCAGCTATAAGATATAGTATTCCGATCCGGCCAGCTCCGACCAATGTGCTGTCCCCTGGAATAATAAGTGTCTATGCAAAGTTTTATCGCGATAGCTCAAAAACTGAGGGACTAGTTTGCATACATACAGACAGACAGACAGACAGACAGACAGACAGACAGACAGACAGACAGACAGACAGACAGACAGACAGACGGACATGGCTAGATCAATTTGTATTGTCATTCTAAGCATACTGGCAGTAACTTTTGGGGTCTCCGACGCTTCCTTCTATGCGTTACAAACTTCAGGACAAACTTAATATACTATTTTCTTCGAAAAGAGTATAAAAACATCAAATTGGCTGGCAGCAAACGCAACGGTCGTAAAGATATCGGAGAATCAGTTTCAGTTTTATTTTCGGACCCATATGCCATAAGTGTTAGCACGTTCTGTGTGCCCCAAAGCCACTTGACCCACCGACTAGACGAGACTAGCGCCAGAAAAGCTCTACCTAGCTGAAAACTTAAAACCCCAACACTGATCTCTGCATACTATAAATCATGCCCAGCATCAACGCGAAAAAAACTAAATCAAAGTGTGCCTGAAGATTTCACAAAAACCAAAACGCAGACGAAGATGTAGCAAGAAGAAGAAGTAGTAGCTACAAAAGCGCCTCAAGCGCAGCTACTAAAACTCACACGCACAGCTACAGTGTGCATTCGCTATGCTTAACGAGTGATTAATAGTTGAAAACAAAATATAAACAGAAGAAGATATATTTAGTCTGTGAAAATGTGACGCTTTATATCGAAATTGTATGTACTTTATTTATGTGTTTATTATAGCGCTTGCCCACTGTACTTTGTCTATTGTGCGCGTGTCTCTGTGTGTGTATAAATCTTCTTTTAATTTGTGACAAGATCAACAAGTTCAAAGTTGTTTCAATCAATTGACCTCGCTGCTCCCAGAGGCTACAAATATTGTAACAGATCAGTCCAAATAACGCTGGCAGCGACGCAAGCAGCGACGCCAGCAGCGACGTCGGCAGCGACGCGTTGAGCTATCAAAATTTAGCGCAGAATTTGCGCAATTTCATCGGCAACATGCACGTGCAACATTGCCAGAGCTTGCAACGCAGAAGGGGAGCGAAAAGGGGCACGAACTGAAACGCAGCTGAGGATCGCAGCTGACCTGCATTTTGTCGTGCGCAGATTTGAGCTTATTATTCAATTAAACGGATAGCTAGATGTATATATACAGTGAGTGAGACTCAACCAGCTGCAGTGAAAGGCCATTGCGTATACGAGGCGTATGTCGCCGGCGAGCTGCGTGCAACCTGTCCTCAGCTAAAACAGACCCATTAACCCAGTTTCTTTGTGTGGCTCTGCTGCTGCTGCTGCTGTTGTTTCTGCTGCTTTGTTTGTCTCAATTTAAAGTTCAATTTCATTGGCCCTCATCGTGGCGTTCAAATTGATGTGACAGTTTCAGTTACTGGCTCTGAAACGAAAACGTGTGGGTCAATGAGCTCTCGCTTTAGATGATTTTTGCCAAGTGCGTAACTGTAAATGAGTCGCTTATTTGACGGACAACTCAGTGTGTGTAGTAACTCATGTCATGTGGTGAAAGTAAATGCTAAAATCACATGCGAAAAGCAAAAGAAGTCAATCAGATAAGGCTGATAAGTGCTTTAGTAGGAGTAGTGACATCATGCTTGAACCAAGACTGAAACTGAGAGCAACATACATGCAGATAACTAGTAAGAAAGCAAACGAATGAACAAAAAGACATTGTTTTTTGAAACTCTATTCAGTTAAGTTTAAAATGCAATTTTTTATCAATTTTATAAACATGTATAATTAGATATCAATAAATTTAAACTACAATATAAGTATTTTCTATCTTAAATAACAACAATATGCTGAGTTCTTGAACAGCACTCTTTCATTTTTAATTATATCATTCAAATAAAAGTGCCAAATTAACTAATTACCTTTTGCAAGACTACTTTAAAGCTTTCTCTGCGATTTCGTAATTTAAGCTGATATATATGCAATTAAAGAACTTAATGTATTGTATATGCAACACTCTCCGCTAGCTCATTAATCAGGCACGTTTTCAGGCGGCAGGGCGCACGCAACCGATTGGCGCTGCATGCAACATGCAACATTCAACATGCAACATGCGACGACAATCACACAAAGCGACAGCTTCAAAATGGCGCCCAAAAGCACACAGCACAAATTTTATGCAGAAGTCAACTCACTGGCGCCCCTTTCACTGCCCCTCTCTGTTATCGTCGCCCCCACTTCCAGCGCCATCAACTTTAATGCATAAAATATTGAATTTTTGCAGACGGATTAACCTTGACTTTCACTTTCGTCGTCGACGCCAGCTGCACTGCGTCCTGTCAAAGGATATAACTTTGACTGGCGCGACAGCAGCAATACAAATGTAGCCAGCCAGCCAGCCAGTCAGAGTCTCGCAGAACAGAACACAGAACAGAACACAGACCAGAACCAGACCAGGACATTTGTATGTACGACTCGCTGTGACGACGACTGCGCCGGCAACACACACACGCACACCCACTCCCGCACACACACACACACATGTAACTGGGCTTCGTCTAACTGGCTAAAAGCAAACAGCTAGCTAGCTTCGTCGTCGTCGTCGTCGTCGTCGGCTGCCCGCTTTTCGCCTTTTTTGTATGCCGCGCAGCGCTTCAAACATTCGTCCTTGGCGGCGACGAAAAATTGTGCCTTTTTTTGAATAATTCATATCGTTACAGGACATTCAAAACACACACGCGATGCGATGCAATCTGAATGCCAAACGAGCCATTCGCCCAACCAACAGCAAATGGGAGCTGTTGCTAGTGTGTCTCTAGTATAGTTATACTATATATACTATGCACATGTTGCTTGTCAAATTGAGACGCATTGTGAACAATTAAAAACTGCACTCGTTGCTGCTCGAATAGTTGCAAAAGTTATCGATAGACAGAGGAGCCAGCGACAGCAGCAACAACTTCCGGCAGCTCATCGGGCAGCTATTTGGTATGCAGGATGCGTTCCACACACACACACAGAGACAGACAGACAGACAGACAGACAGCAGGCAACGACCTCGTTACGAAACGTGAGCTCAGTGGGGAACAGAGGGAGCGAAAGAGAGAGAGAGAGAGAGAGAGAGAGAGAGAGAATGAGAGGAAGAGTGTGTGTGTGTGTAAGGTCCTTTTGCACGCCCCACTTTGGCTGGCTGCAGTTTGATTTGATTTTTGTTTTTATTTTTATGTTCTTTAGCTCTTGTTGCTGTCATTGTTGTTGCATTGGAGTGTCTCGTCCTTTATTGTCGTAGGTGTTGCGTGTTTGCGCATTTGAGCATATGATTAAACTACATTTTTGGTATGCGTATTAAACAATGCCTCGCTGCGCAGCCAAAGGGTTAACGACACCTCGGCATCCTTTATCAGAGAGTGTGTGTGAGAAACACACCTGCCACCTGACACTCGCTCGCTCCGATTGTTGTTGTTGTTGCTGCTAGACGAGTTACGCGATAAGCATCACAGTTAGGCAGGTAAAGGGCGCTGTTACAGGTACACAGGCACAAAGCAAAAGCAACAACAACATGCCTTGTGTTTGGTGTCATTATTTGGAGTTGTCAACGTTGCGATACTCTGTTCTCACGCAGTCAAGTAGGCAATACCGTTGCAATAATTGCAATGGAACTGCACCGTTAAAGGATTGCCAAAATATAAACA
Organism: Drosophila flavopinicola; assembly: GCA_035042425.1. Taxonomy (NCBI): domain Eukaryota; kingdom Metazoa; phylum Arthropoda; class Insecta; order Diptera; family Drosophilidae; genus Drosophila; species Drosophila flavopinicola. The sequence goes on along the minus strand of JAWNLL010000452.1, from coordinate 12,604,160 downwards.
GTTAGGCACAGGTTCGAGCCTGGGAATGATATGATATGATATGATATGCATGTGAAAGGTTTGCTTGTAACTGTTGCACTGCCTTAAGGCTGGGAACCGTAAGGATAACTGTGGGAACTTGTGGGAACTTGTGGGAACTTGTGAGAACTTGATTTATATCAAATTAGATGGAAATTGTTTTGGGATGTACGTATTGATAAAGGATGTCTTAATAGCATTCTGATTTGGAGACTTGATAAGGTAGATAAATGACCTGTTTGCCCGTACTCTTTTTGATATGTTTACTTGATTGTATGCTTGCTACTTGATTTAACTTAACTGAACGTAATTTTAACCCTATATCTTTGATTTAATTTTATAAATTGTATGTAAATGTTTTATATACTTTTAAATGACTTATAATTTTATTTAAATATTTAAATAAATAAATTTTATAAATTATCTAATTATTTTGTTAACCAACCAAGTTTTCTACACAACAATTGAATGATTTATTTTTATAAATTATATTGAATATTAAAGCGTCCAAAAAGAAATTATGCTGAGGCAAAAATTTCACACCAGCCATCCTTTAAAGTATTTGAAGTTTGGCAAGAATATTTAGTCATAGCCTATATATGGTTATATGCTATCAACAGTTGCAACAACACACACACACACACACACGCCCAGCTTCGATTCCACTTCTGTCCGTCCCTGCTCCATTGTTAGAGGGGGATCAAATGTTGCCCGCTTATACTTGAGAGTAGATGAAACAAGCTCCATAGAGCTCCATAGAGCTCCACAGTCGCCTTCGCCTTAGCTGGCTGCCAGCTGCGCCTCCCAATAGCTATGGTATCATGGTCGCATAATTTATGACATTTTTGTGCGTCTTTTGTGTCGCGCTTGTATTAAATTTTCAAAAAAAAACACAAACACCAAACAAGTCCAAGAGTTGGGGCAACATTTGCCTGCTTTCCACAGCGAGGTGCTGTAATAGCCAAAGATACAGAGAAGAGAGACGAAATCAAATTTAAAACGCACGCACAAAATCTAAAACTAAGTAAGGAGGAGGGGAAACAAAAAATAACTAAGCGACGATCATTGGGATTTTATTTTGTATTTTGGGTTTTCGCTTTTGGTATCGATTTAAAGTTCGTTGTTGCTGTTGTTTTTGCGGCCCTTTGCGTGGCCGAGGCAGCGAGTAGAAATAATAATAATAATAAAAATAATGATAAGGTTGACCTGTTGTTAAAAGGCATTGAATGCCCTTTGGGTAATAATTTATTTGTGGGACACAAGCGCGCTTAGATTCGGCTTGTGTTTATTTATTATTATTATTATTTCTCGTCGTCTTCTTCTTTTAATTCTCTCGTTCGAGCAGAGCGCAGGAAAGAAAGACAAACTTGTTTTAAGTTATTGGATTCAGCTAGCTGGGGCACTCTATGTAGGTAAGGTATCTAAGCCATAGATATCATGTTGTTGTATTTGGTTAGTTTTGTTAGTGAAAGCTGCAAGAGGCACTTTAAGACGATATCAGCTCGTCTTCGCCCCAGACTGATATATAGCATATATATACAGGTTTCCCAATCAGAGTTTGTGTGGGGGGCAACGAAAATCGAATTGGATCGTGTGACAAATTTTGAAATGGGGCTGACTTCAGAGCTAAACTATGCGATTCGTTTCGGGTCAATTGGATTGGATTCGATTGGATTGGATTGGATTGGATCGTGCAAATGTCTGTGATTATATGCAATTAAAGAAAAGCGTTTAAATCGCAATGTGTCGTTGCAAATGACAACTACAAAAGCAACAACAACACAGACAAGAAATGTAAACAATACAAAGAGCAATCGTTTGGCCAGCTCATAAAAAAATGAGTTGTTTTAAGGCTGGACCAGCTAATTGCAGGTGCCGACTGCAAAGACAACAACAACAACAATAGCAACATTAGCAACAACAAAAACGTTTAAAGACGACTAAATGGAATTAAGTACGTGACACAAACTATAATTGGATCTATTAGAGAGGCTAAACTTGAGGGTAATTTGCAATGATCGCTTTGGTTTTTTGACGGCAATAAAAAACAGCAAATGAAAAGCATATTTCATATGACATGTGCTTTCAATGTAGTCAACTAAATGGTCAAATTAAAAATATATTACTCATAGAGATCACATTCGTGTTAGCTGATGATACAAATATACACAATTTATATAACATAATTAAAGTGCAATCAATTAAACATCATTATTTTAAAGATAATAAACATAATCCTTAGCAAACCAAATAAATATGAGCCATTCAATTAGCCAATAAATAGCATGCCTCATTTAAATAATTAACAATTAAATAATAAAAACAAATCGAGTATAAAAACAACAAGTAGGAGTGCTCTAGTCGGTAGTGACCGACTGGGAGATACCCTGCACCCAGTACTTGCATTCAATAACACTTAGCCATGAGTGCAAACACACATATGCTGCAAGCAGTGCAATCAGTTTAAGCAGTGAAAATGAAAACTTAAGCAACTTCTGTCTTTATTGTCCGATCTTATTGAAATTGTTGGGCATATGATTGAAACTTTTAAGTTATGGCCTAAAAACACTGGTCTGACAACGATATTTATCGATAACTTTTAAACGAGTTGAGTTATCGATAAAATGAAATAAACTTGATCTGTCCTGGGACTACGAGAACTTATATTACAAATATGAAGTCTATAGCTCTTGTAGACTCTGATATCCGCGGACAGACAGACAGACAGACAGAGATCGACTCGGCTGTCGATACTGATCAATAATATTTACACTTTATTTGGTCGGCGATGCTTCCTAATGCCTGTTACATACTTTTGCACAACTTGATTATACCCATTTTACCCATTTGTAATGTGTTCAGGGTATACAAAACAAAAAGTGAGCGACAGTGCGACAATTTATTTGATAAACTGTACAGCGAGACAGAGAGAGAGAGAGAGAGAGAGAGGAGAGATGGATATATATACTTACCTATGCGAGTGCCCATCCGGAGATGATAATTATTCACCTGTCCGCCGCCCAATCAGCCAAACTGGCCAAATTGCTGACTGACTGAGAAATCATTCATTAACAAATTTAAAACAAACAAACAAGCAGCAAACATGTGTCGATGAAAACGTACTTTTGTTGTCGTTGTTGTGGTTGTGTTCTCTCTCTGTGTGTGTGTGTGTGTGTGTGTTGTGCGCTTGTTTATATTTATACAAAAATTAAGAAAATAAAATATACAAGAGACGCGTGCCGCAGCTGCGTGTATTGCTTAAATAATTAATATTTTAACACTTGGTAAACAAAAATTTTAATTTATCACAAAAACAAAAAAACAACAATCAACAAACAGATATAGAGAGGAAAAAAAATTAAAACAGTGAACAACAAATGACTGCGCTGTATTTTACATTTATTATAATAAATTAACACAAATAAGGCATAATTGCTTTGAATTGGATTAGGCAAAGCTGATCGATCAATGGATGGTTTTTTTTCGCATTTTGATTGATATGCCAAACAGGCACTCGAAATTCAGTTAATATGCAATTCAATATTGTAAATGAATTAAGAGAATTTGCAAAAGAATTTCTACTAACTACGCGTATGCATATTATTTAGTAAGCAAAACGGAAATGAGCTTCATTACCAAAACAAACAGAGAATTAAGTGGAGCCAAGTCAAGTTGAGTCTTGAGTCGTATCGATAGTATCTGACTGAGACTGAGACTGAGAGAGATTGACTGACTGACTGACTGACTGACTAATGTGTGTAGAATGGGTAGGTAGAATGGAAAATTGGAATACCTGTTTGGCCCCGTTTAATTATTTCGTTTGCGTATTTGCCTCTTTGCGCCTTTTTCGCCTGCCTTTTTTGACTGATTGTCATTAATTAATTTTGTTGCGAGGCTTGGCTCTCTAGTTGCTCACTTTGATTTCTGTGTGTTCTTTTTTTGGCATTCATTCATAAATCCAATGGTAAATTGAATTGTTTTTTAAGTGCATGCAAGCAACTGGGGGCATTCCGCTGCCAGTCATTAAGCGCCGTCTGCGCACGCGCACAAGCCAAAGAAAGAGAGGCAGATACAGAGACAGAGAGAGAGCGAGAGATTGACTGCGTCGATGATTGCGCAAATTGCACCTACACACAACGCAGACACTCTGCGGCTGCGAAAGTGCGTGGTACTTGCCACACAATGCTGCAAGACGCAAACGCAGACGCAGACGCAGACATTCATCACAGATCAGTCGAGGCACAAACTGGGCCGGGGCCAGAGACAGATGGAAGACAGGCGACGACGACAGTCAATTTCGCTGCAGCACAACACAAGAAAATTAGTTAGCCAAGGTACTGGGGATTGGGATTGGGTTTGGGTATGGGTTTCAGTTTGGGTTTGGGGATTTGCTGGCAACGGTTCGTTTGGCATAAATCACTTGACAGGAAGCGTTGCGAGCCTTGTTGCGCCCACAACAACTTCTATGTGGCCATTAAAAGACGTTTGTTTCGCTGCCTTTCGCTTTGGCCTTTTGCGCATTCCATGCGCCGAGCGACCAGGCCATTGCAAATTGAAATCGAAATCAGTTAGGCACAGTCAGCCAGTCAACAACAACAGCAACAACTACAACAACAGCTTCAGCTCGTCAGCTTGGCTCAGCTCTTTCATCATCCTCGTCGTCCTCGTCAGCAACGCTTGTCGCGCTCCAGGCCAACATGGTCAGTGCGAATCCTGCCAGCTCCGGGTCCCAGCTGCGTAAGTGCCCTGGTCGACCACAGACCATCGTATTTGTGTACTCTTCCTAAGGGTATTGCAACTGTATAACTAGCTTTGTAAGGCAGTGAAGTTTCCTTTAGTATACACATTTTTAGTTAGTATCAATAGCAGAGTATTTGGTTATATATTCGTCTACATATTTATCGATATATTCGTCTTTTAAATGCACGCTTTATAGATATCGAAGTCGGAAGAACCTGAATGCTTTGTAATGTAACTGATATAAGAATGATGTCGAAAGATGACTCTTCGATTGAAAAACTCACCTTTCTAAGGGTATTGCAACTATATAACTAGATATGTAAGGCATTGATGGAAAGTATATACAATTTTAGTTAGCAACAATATTAATCGATATATTTGTCTTTTGGAACGAGCTGAATGCTTCATCACGATGCTGATATAGAAACAATGTCGTATAATGAGTTCTTGGTTGAAAAATCATCTATTATCCACTTAAGCTATGCTACTTACTTTTTATCAAAAATATATCGATAACAGTCGATTATTCTAAATAGCTGCCATATGAGCACAAGTTTTTAAAAGTGTATACAATATGCAGCATGCTGAAGATATCTCCAATTTCTTTATTCTTTTTTTTGCAGCTCTGCACTTTGACTTGGCTTCAGCGAAAGGGCAAACTGGACAGCAGTCTGTGAGGCATACCCCAGAGACTCTAAAAGAGAACCAGAGACAGAGACAGAGGCAAGCAGAAGCACTGCAAAAAGCCGCAGAAATAATTATTTCTGCTTGCCATATTTGTTTTGCCTGCTGTAAGTTGCAAACGCATTTCAAGGGCATGTCGCTGTTTTATTTGTTGTTATTTGTTGTGTGTAGGTGGCTGTGTGTGCGCGTGTGTGTGTGTAGGTGGTGTTGCTGCTTATGTACCTAAATAGATGGTGTGTGGAGATACTCAGCATTAAATAGTGTGAAATGCGACAGAGCTGAGCAATTGAAAAGATGCAAGCAAGAAACAACTAATTAAAGAAGAAATGCGTGAATAAGTTCTGATATATGAAAGATATAGAGATAACAAAAGATTATTCAAAAGATTTGAATATAACCAGAGCCAAATTCATGTTAACATACTCACCTGCAGAAATATGCTCTTCAGTTTATACTTCATTGCTTCTAAGCGAGACTGTCTTAGATCTTTGCAATAGCCAACAAGAAGTTAAGCTTTACTTTTCACTTTACACTTTCACACACAAAATAAATTCCATAAAATATCTATAAAATATCAGCCATAAAACTATCTGTATAGTAGACTTATAGATATATTCTTTGCATATGAAATGTGTCACATGTCACGCTCAAAACCTGAACATCAGCTTGATATTGATATCTACATATATGTATATATATATAGTCAGTATATCATTGTAATTCCCACAACTCAGATCGTTTGTTTTTAGATCACTAGCTGCGATAAATAAGTGCCGGGTAATGCACCGCGACCTGTCTAAAATCTCAGATATCGCTTCAAAGTGGGAGTGTGGTGGTTGGTTTTTCCAGCCAATTAATCGCCTGATTAATAACAAACAGCTAGCTTGGACAACAGCTGGGATTCACGATCAGCTATTTTTAGCACACATTTCAAATGCACTGGTTAACCGCAGAACTTTCCGCAGCATCCAATCATATTGCGTATACGCCACGGGCCAATTAGGGAAATCAAAACAAAAAAGTGTGCAATCTAAACTGTGCACAAATTGCGCATACGCCGTGTGGCGGCAGCGAGGCGAGTGAAACAAATGAGCTGATCACATTGGCGTTAATTGCAATCTAAATGTTTGGAAGTGCGATGCCCACATATCATCATAAACCCAGACATTTAATAACCATATGACAGACAGCTGTGTGTGTGTTATTGTTAAATGCCAGCGAGTAAAAACGATTTTGCATAATTTAGGCGTTTCAAATCGATTACGCGTGCACACCGATACCGATCAGTGCTAGAAAGAGAGAGAGAGAGCTGCATGCAGTTGGCGAGTGAGAGAGAGAGAGAGAGGGATGTAGAAGGCATCATCCCAAAAACGGGTGCGCTGCGCACGCGCCTCTGATTACACAGCAATTCATTTTCAATTTCAAATACGATCGTAATTCTCAAATCGTTGCCCACGCAGCCTTAACTTGCAGTCCCAGTTGCCAGTTCCCTTTCCCTTTTCCCAGACTGCGTCGCGAGCAAATCAAATGTGCCATAATCAATCAACAGACACTCAAGACAACAGTTTGTTTTGACTTGGCGTTGCAGCTGAAACAAATATGCCACTAATTACAGTCTCAGTCTCAGAGTCTCAGAGTCTCTGTTGCGGTTAAGAATGCCAAGACATGGCATTATGTGCATTATGCAACGCCAAACCCAACCTATGTGCAATATATATATATATATATATATCTGTATAGCTGCTTCTGTCGTCCATTGTTTGCCGTGACTCGCCGCAGCGTCTGTGAATCGCCTTTTCATACACAATTACATTATTTATCGTTTAATTAACTCAACCCGCAATTATTTCAATTAAAAATGCTGCTCAGCCGCCGCTGAGTAATGCACACGGCTCAACCTGCACCGCTAGCTGAGGCTCTCCACCTCTGAATCTGAATCTCAAGCTCAATCCGAGACTCAGACTCAGACTCAGACTCAGATAGCGATTGCCATTGTTAGTAAGTAGTAGTGGTAATGCCAAACTGCAGGGCTGCTGACTCTGGGCGTGTGCCTGGGCAGTGACTCACTGAGTCAGTCTCCAACCGCTGGCACTCTTCTTGACTCTTTCCTACAAACAAATTGAAATCAACCAATAACTAAAAAAATTAATAGCACTATTTCCCAGCTAACTTTATCTGTTTCATGCAAAGCAATTTGGGAAAACTCTATCTCTAAACTTAGTTTTGCTTGAATATATATTTGGAAAACCCTTTTCTAAGAAATAAAGCTCTACATAAACTGGGAAATCTTACAAATCAAAATGTAATAAATATTTTTATTAATTTTATTTGAACAACATTTAAGCATTAATTAGAAAAAACCCCACAGACTGTTTTAAAATATTTATATTTGTGGAGATATCTCAAACAATTAAACATATTTTGGAAATTTTTAATTTGCAAACCATTTAACTAAAAAATTAAGTTCTACAAAAACTAGAAAATGTTGCAATTAAAAATGTTAGAAATTTGTTGAATAGTTTTATATGAATAACATTTGAGCATAAATTAGAAAAAACCTCAGAAAGTGTTTTAAGACATTTATATTTGCCAAGATATCCCAAACAATAAAATATATGTTTGTAAATTTTTAGTTTGCAAGCCACTTTTCTAAGGAATAAATTTCAAATACAAGTCAACTTGCTAAAAATAATTTTTATTAATTTAATTTGAATAACATTTAAGCATAAATTAGAAATAACCTCAGAGACTGTTTTAAGAATTTTATATATTTGCTAAGATATCTCAATAAATAGCTTACGGCTACTCAATCAGGCGAAAGTTGTAAATTTGTCTTAAGGTTAAACCTTATATCGCACTTATATCAAACATATATCAAAACCAAAAACAATCGCAAATTAGAGCTAGCCCAAATGTAGATCCTAAATGCAGATAGTGGCCTAATCAAAGGGCTGCTGCTGCAAGAGACACTTGTTACCAGCGAGAAAAATGCGTTTTAAGCTATCGACGCCTTATCGGGTTTTGTAATTAAGCCGGCGGAGCAAAGCTTAGCTCAGATCAGCTCAGATCAGCTCAGCTCGCGATGCCTAACGAAGCTCGGATCGGCGACTCTAGTCGACTTTAAAACTGAAATTTATGATAGGCCCGCCTGTGACTTGGTCATGGTGTTGATTGGGCCAGTTCGGACCAGGCCGAGTCTTGGGTCTTGGGTCAGAGCACAAGTGTCACAGCATGGCGCAGATGCGGACGCAGTGGTTGGACTCAATGACAATGTCGCCGCTGCCTTTGTGTTCGCTCATTTGCCGCCATTTGGCTGTGAGTTTTTCAGCTTTTCGTTTTGGCTTTTTTGTAAAATTTATGTCTCATCGAGTTGACAAGCTAAAGAATGGCTCCCCCAAAACAGCCAACAACAACACATCTAGCCGTTGCTGTATTTCAATAAAAAAATAAGGCGTACCGCTAAGTTCGAAAGTTACATTTTTGGAAATTGGAAGAGTGAAGCGAACCAAAAAAAAAAAAACCGAACCAAAGTCGTTGCCATCAGGTTTCTTTCTCATTAAACTTTTGTCTTGCTGTTGCTGGCTCTTTAATTTAATAGATTTGCGCTTTTTACGACCTTAGCCAAATGACAAAATACAAATATATTTAGTATATAAATATAAGCCAAGTCTAAATGAACTAGAAGTCAAGTTCTTTTTGGCGCGCCCCGAAACGACGCATAAATTTGCAATTCATTAGCAGATTTGTGCTTAATTTTTTCAACTTATTACTACTATATACGAATCTGTTGTTGATGTGGTTGCTGCTGCTGCCACATACATAATTTATGCGACAAGTTCTACTTTTATTTACGTGATTGGGATTCAACTTTAATGGGTTCATTGATTGCCACGAAAGAACTTTTTGGCCAATTTACACGTGGCTTGCGCTTCAAGGCGACTCCAACAGATTCATCAATGACCACCCAAAACCAACAACAACAAGAGCAACAACAACAACAACAACTACAACAAGAGCCTCAACAAACAACTGAGCAAAGTGCTTAATAAATTTGTTAGCTAATTTTGTTAAATGCAATAAATTTTAACGAAAATGTGCTACAAAAAAATATATATATATATCTATGGTGGAAACGAGCAAAAAGATCGCCATGTACGCACATTTGCTTAACATTTCAGTGTACCCTGTACGCGTACAGGTGCACACAATGGCTATGATCATTTGCCAGTTTAGTTGCCAGAAATATGCAGCTCATACATATTTTTTAAAATTTTTAGGAGACTTTTAACTTACAAGAAATCAAGTTACCAATATAACATAAATATTCTTTTTAATTATACAAATATATTGAAGATTTACTTACTTTGCTTAAATATACATTTAAGTCATGTTACTTGTGATATTAACAATGAAGATACCCTATAAAAAGATGTTTCTGAATTTGAGAAGATTTCTTTATATTATTCTTTCCTTAAGATTTGTTTTAAAGTAAACCTATTCCAGAGAGCATTTGTCTAGTCGTTCATGCTGCTCTATATAATACTTATTTGTTAGTTGCGAATACTTTTGTTGTTGTTGTTGTTGTTGTTGTATTTGGTGCGCATAAAACAAACTACATGTGTAGCAATAAAAGAGCTGACCAAAAACAAAAAATAAAGCCAAAAAGACACTTGGGCCAATAAAAACAACACCGAGCAACAAGAAGAGCAAACAGCAAACATCAAACACGATTTGCTCAAATGTACGCAATTATTTATCGGAACCGGAGACGGAGCAAACTATTGGGTGCAGGAGTAGGGGATCGGGATGGGCATCGGGATGGGTATGGGGTAAGCTTTGGGGCTGCACTTGAGAACAAGCCTGGCGAGTGGAGAGAGAGATTTATGCACTGTGGCAGGACCCTTTTGTTGGCACTGCTGCCGTTGCAATTGAGTAGTAAAAAATAATTTCGCCTTATGAGATTTATGTGGCTTGTTTGCACATTTGATGTACACGGCCCCAACACCTCAGCGACATGGCCAAAAGATGCCAACAGCCAGAGTCGGAGTTGGAGTCGGAGTTGGAGTCAGAGCTTGGCGTGGGCAACCATTGGGCAGCTGATCAACTGGGCAACTGTTCAACTGGCCACTGGACTGGCATATAAATTGCCCTAAATTCAAAAATGGAAAATGCGACTAGGGCGAGGGCAGCATTTGGGCGGCCACGCCCTACTTTCTATTTCTAAACGGCAACGCAACCGAAAACTTTCACCCGAAAATGTCATCGATTTAAATTTTAGTGTCTCAACTGGATTTCTTATCAGTTTACAAGTTGGAGCAAGTGCCACTCGGAAATTAGTGCCATTAATGGGGCGAGTAACGAGCTTATAAGATATAAAAAGCCACTCGAGCTAACAATTGCACAAATGCTTAACTATAGCATACGCCAAAAGCAGAATAAAAACAAATAAACATTTGAGTGCCAATAAAATGAAGAAATGAAAGAATGAGAAATGTAAATGAGGCTAGGGCACAGGTATAGCAAAGAAATGAGCACTAAACATGATTGAAGTGCAATTGTTTCCCAGAAACTGCGTTTCAGCTTACAGTTTTCTTTCGTTAATGCTGAAGAAGACATTATAGAAGCAATTAAGACAACTGCCACTTAAGTTCATATTACAATTATAATAAAAAGAGTTAATTTATGTGCGCTTACTTCCTAGTTTTGTTAATTAGACAGGATTGCAAGCTCAAATTTAGTTGTAGATTATTTCCATTCCAATTTCTAATTAATAGTTGTGTTAGAAATATTTTATAATTTCCCAAAACTTTTATAATACAATAAAAAAAACTTTCCTTAATTTGACTTTAATACATGTACTCAGTTTAAGTGCTGTTATTAAAGCTTCAATCAAACCACATCTAGCGCCAATAAGCGGCCAATCATCTAGCTATTTAATCGATTTTAAAACGTTCATAAAAAGCCACAGACCCCATAGAGTTACAGAATGATATTCGATGAGGGGGAAACTTTGCCATCTTAACTGCTCTCTATGAAGTTGAGCGTTTTGTTGGCAAAGCGAAATAAAATTTGGTTTTTATATCGTCGTTGACCTTCGTCTAATAAGAAAAACAACAAAAGAAAACAAGAAAACTGAAACTTTGGCTAATGAAAGAAAACAAATTTATAGGCATCATAATTATGCGAAATTTCAACGCAACTGCGCTATCGAAATCCCCAAACGGCAGATGATAAAAGTCGAGCTATATATATATATAAATATATATGTGTGTGTGTTTTTTTGGCTAAAGCTAATGGTAAGTTATGAAGTTTAAGTCGAGCCAAAGCTATAGATGTTAGCCGTTTGGGCCAATCAATTTCTGGTTAATAAATTTCAACGCAAAATTGTCAACGCTACAAGGTATTTACGATGTTGTTGTTGTTGCGTCTGCTGCTTATGTTGTTGTAGTGAAATTATTGTTGTTGTTGTCTCTTTAGCTGTTTTTGCGCTTCGGTCTGTATTTTTCGGCTTATTATGTGTGTAGTGAGGCGTTTCGGTCTCTAAGCATTTCGAAAATGGCACGTGCGCCTGTGTCAGGTTTTTAACGATCGGCTAATTTCGTTGTCGCTGGTCACCAGTTCGTATGCATATTTTTTTTCTTTTTTGGATCTGCTAAGTGCTTTGCGGTTTCGACTGTGTTTCTTTATAAATTAAGTGACTACTAACTAACTAAATATATAAATACATAAAGCTTGGTTTGTCAATAGCGCAAAAAAAAAGAAGTCTTTTATTCGGCTGACTGATATGTAAATGAGGACAATAACTGATGGATTGATTTGTCGCGTCTTTGATTAAGTTGTTGGGCTATCTAGCCATTCACAACGCCACAGAATGCCACAAAATTTGATTCTTTTTCAACCGAAATTTGCATTCAATTGAGAGAACCTAAAGTATTTGACAGCTGCTTGACATACTTAGTTAAATCTTTGAAAATTGATAATTTGACATTGATTTAATGAACTTGGCTGCAGCAATCAAATATGTTTGGTTGATAACTTTGTCATATGCTAACTATCTGCCACATTGATTTGTCTACATGCTGATTGGCATAGATTTGACCATTACTGATTTACAAGCTGACACAACACTGGCACTTAGCAAATCTTTAGCCCTGCTGTTCAGCTTTTTATCTTTATGGCACAGCATTCACAACTTTGCATCTCTGTGAATGACTGGGCAGCTTCTCATTCATGCCAACTCTGGTAGCCAATTGTCTGCTGTGCTCATAAAATTGCTCAACGATCGCTCCATTAGCCCCCTGCCGTTGCTGCTGCTCCTGCTCCTCATCCTGCTGCTGCTCCTCCTGCTGATCCCGTTCCATGTCCCGCTCGTTGTGTAATTGTCAACTGGCACGATCTGCAACATCAACAGCTCATCAGGCTGCCCTCTGGCTGGGCTGCCTTTAGCCTGCCAGCCTGCCTGCCTGCCTGACAACTCAATAAACACACACACACACACACACCTGTGCACACACACACACTCACAGCCTTTTACACCTGACCACAAAAAGCCATTGCCAGGGCCACGTCTGCCAGCTTCAGGCCCGCTTGTGCTCATCAGGAGCCTGTTTGATTTCATTTCGTTTCGTTTCGTTTGCTGTGGCTTTTTTGCATGCTTATTGCCCGTTTTGATTGCGGCGCTACTGCTCCAGCTCCAATCCCCAGCTCCAATCCCCAGTTCCAGTCCAGCCCATTGCCATTGCCATTCCCATTGCCAGCTCCAGCTCTGTTAAGAAGGCGTTAAATGCATGATTTGTGGCCACAGTCGCTTAATGGTAATGAAGCTGATGGTCAGTAAGCCAAACAGCCAAATGGCCAAACGAGTTGACGGCTCTTTTGCCCATCCGCATACGATTTTACTTTTTTATTTCAATTAAGCCGCTTTGGCGAATTGTTTAACTTTATGGCCATCTCACGATGGTTCTTGTTTCCTACCCATTTTGCGTTTCACTCGTGCAGTTTGCAACCTGCCAGTGGAAGCGGAAATGAACTACAAGCACTCACAGTGAACATCCTTTCCTAATTGATCAAAACTGTAACTCCAACACATAAATAACTTTACTCTGAGAGAAACCCTACAGCTTCACAATTCGCTATAAATGCCCCTTAGAGACTTCTAACTTCAGTAGCATTGTCAAAACTAATCAGATTTTCATTCCAGAGGCAGTTTTGATTAAGGTTTGCCATCCACAATAATTCTGCATCCAAATCTGAAGAACTAACCATTTTTCGATTTTCCATTTTCTTTTCAACATTGAAAACTCTCATAACATTGTGAAAACTCATCCGATTTTTAAGGTTGATGCCATTTTGTTCATTGTCTTTTCTCCTTATTTATTCCACATTTAGGGTTTTTCCACTTGTGAAGAAAATTATTTTTTTATCATTTTTTCCGAAAAAAGAATGTACTCCCCCCTTAACTTTTTTCAAAAATTTTTTTTAGTATTTTAGAAATTTAGAATTGCGTGAAAAATTTAAACTGCCATAACTTTGTCAAAAATTAACCATTTTTCATTCCCAAAGCAGTTTTGATCATGGTTTGACGTCTACAGCCATTCTGCATTTAAGCTTGAAGCATTTTCGAGTTTATATCAAAGTCCATATATCAAAGTTATAAATCATAGGTCTCCCAAGTACCTAATTTGACATACATATGTCAATATTATTAGGCATATAAAGAGCCGTTGTATAAGTATGCTTAGCTTCTTCAATTTATGATTGTGTGAATGGCATTCTTCAGCCATGCTACAGTTATTAAAGAGGTGCGGCGCTGTTATTATTATGATAGATAGGAGAGCATCCAAGTCCGGTTATGACGTCACGCCGAATTTGTTATAAATGGCTCAGTTTGGAGCTGTCAATAAGTAGAAGTAGAAGTCTGCGGCAGCACAGTGAACACAGAGTACAGAGTACGGTGTACCGTATAATGCACCCAGGGGCGTCATGGTCGCCATGGCTTTTGTAGGTCAAGTCTGGTTCGGTGTCTTGTTGGAGAGCAGGGGCTCTAAGAGGGTGGGAGGGGAGGGGGTAGAGGAATTTCTGGCGGGGTCTATCTTTGTGTGTAGGTGTTGCTGTTGCCGCCGTCGCGCCGCTGCATAAACTTTTCGCAGCCGTCAACGCGGTCGTTGTTGTTGTTTTTGTTGTGGCCAACCTTGTGCAACTTTTCAGACAGCAAAAGAAACTGCAGCAGCAACAGCAACAGCAACAACAACCGCAGCCACAGTTAACTGCAGTCGGCGACGCGACAACTGCGAAAACTACAACAATTGCAATGGCTTTGGCTTGGGCTGGCCAAATGGTTAAATGGCCAAATGGCCAACTGGCTGCCTCGACATCATAAAATTTAATTTCCTGCGCTTAAAGCTGGCCCAAATACGCCTCGACTTGAGGTATGTAAACCCCCCTCTTTCCCTGCCCCGCCCCCCTCTCACACACCAGCCGCCCACTCTCTGGCAGCCCGTTTTAATTGCGCTTTCATTAACGCGACTTTGATTTATGGCTACCGCGTTGCCAAAGGTTTTTGCTTATATTTTTCCAACGATTTCTTTTGCAAATATTTAAACATTATTTTTTATTTTAGTTTTTTTGTTGTTTTGCGCGCGCTGTTTGCATTGGTTTTCGACGCAGTTCGCTGAACGCGCTGCGAGAGCTTTTTGCTTAATACTTTTCGGTAGTCAATTGCCTCAACAACAAACAGCAGCCACAACAACAAACAACAACAACAACACTAACAACAAACAACAACAAACAGCAACACGCAACTGATCAGCCGCACTCAAATGCGTTTACAAAACTTCTTCCTCATGTTGTTGCTTCTGCTATTGACTTTCTGTATGAATCAACTGATATTTTTAGAGCCATGATGTGCTGAAAAGGTTTTTAGAATGGAAAGCCCAGACTATCTGTCGACACACAAACCAAGTCAGATTTGTAAAGCGGCTTAAGCTGCTCCTTTAGGTGTTAGAACTATGACAACAGAGGGGCCAGCATCTCGATTTATTTATAAATAGCTAAGCTTCTTGGCTTATATCAATTCTAAGAAAAACACACCTGGAGCTATGTCAGCCAATATATACAGTTATATTTATAAAGCGTTTTGTTACAGACAACTTTAAGCTGCATAAAGATGTTCAATAAACGTTATTGAGATGAGCTCAATAAACGTTAATGTCTGAGAAATAGGCAAAATCTTAAATGTAGAATAAAAGTAGAGGAATAACCATGAAAAAATTGGTCTCCCGCTTTAAAATCAGTTCAGTTTTGGCAAAGTTACGGCAGTTTGAAGTATTCATAGAAAATTTCTCGTGTTCAAAAATTAGTTTAAAAGCTGAAATTTTTGTTAATTTTGGCCTGATTTTAGACTCAAAAATGAACCATCCCAGATTCAGTTTTCTTATGGTTTTTTCTACGATTTAAAATAAAATATCGCGATTCTATTTTTTGAAATAAAAGATTTTCCGAAAAACAGTAAGGGTACATGCTTTAGTTCGGAAAAATATGAATATTTTCAAAAACTTAAATATAGATTAAATGAAGAGGAGAAACCATAAACAAAGTGGCCTGGAACTTCAAAATCGGTTTAGTTTTGGAAAAGTTATGTGCGTTTAAGGTCTCCAAAGGGCATTTCTAGGAGAAATATTTATTATTGAACTAGAACTGGAAATACATTATAATATAATTATTAAAATAATGTATATAATATGGAAAACAATGCTGAAATACATACAATCCACACATTTATTGATTGCTCTTTGCAAATACACAAATCACAGCAGCTGTTTCTGTGATCTGTGGTCAGCTTTGGCAGCTTGAATAAACAAAGACAGAAACGAGTGAAGAGCCACCTCCGCGTTTCTGGCCAGCATCGTTGCTTGCCACATGGCAGTGTGGCATAGCTTGGCTGTGGCTGCAACGCAACGCCCCCGACTTGCAATGCAATGCGATGCAAGCAAAGCCAAACAAAAATTAGAAATGCAAATGCGACTAGACGTCAGACGGCGCTGCCCGAAGCGACAACGACAACAGCAGCAACAACATAGACAACAACGTTGTTGTCTTTTGATGATGCGCAGCCGCAGCAAGCAGCAAGCAGCAAGAAGCAGTTGCTGAGCGCTAAAACGTGCGGCCACGCTGACGTCGCTGCTGGCGTCGACGTCGACTGCGCAGCGCACATTAAGCAGCGAGCACGTGCGCGCATGCGCAGCAAATAACTTGTCCGCTTTAGAGAGGGAGTGGGTATCCAGGGGGGGGGAAGTGCTTCAGCATGGACCAAGTGCCGCCTGCATCCAAGAGGGGGGCGGGGGACAGACAGGAGGCATGCCGACATGCCCAGCTACTTTGTTTATTAATTCTTTTGCGCATTTTTTCGCGCTTGACGCTGCACACTCATTTTTTGTTTTTCGTCGATTTGCCGCCGGCGTTTTGGCAAGCTGGCCAAGTTTATTGCCGGTTTTCATTAAGAGATTTATGGCAGCAACAGCAGCAACAGAGGCAACAGCAGCAGCAGCTGATGCTTGCACTTGACCGAGAACGCCGCTGGCGTCCGTTCACGGCCTGTGCAATAAAAATTTAAATTTGAAATTCTATGCTGCACTTGCTCAGCGCGGCTGTCTGCGGTCGGCTGGTCAGTGTTGTCGTGTTGGCTATTTAATAGCTAATAGTGGCATTTTAGACATTTTCTAAAGACTATTAGCTGTGAATATAGATTTTGTATGACTTTTCAACGTCAATGTTGCTGAGAGACTTAGAGTTAAAAAAAATTATAAAGTGTTTATGAAAATAGTAGAAAATTTAAATGAATTCTTCAAAATATCTAATTCAAACTCACCTATTCAGTATTCACCATTCTCGAAGTCATTTGGTGGATAAACAATCGAAATTATCAGCTTAAGATACGACTCAAATTGAAATTCAAGCTATCGAGCTTGAGTTATGTTGGCAAAATTAGATAGATTTTTGTATCATATATATTTGTAAGCAAATTATATAACATATCTTATCCAAACTCCCTCAAAGTCATTTGGGGATTTACCATAAAAATTATCAGCTAAAAGTTCGATTTAAATTGATGTCAACATTATATAGATTACAAGTATATATCAAATCTTTAGAAAATGTTTATATTGCATGAAAAACTTATAATCTTCAAAATATTTTATACAAACACACCTTTGAGATTGAATTAAAATATAAACGATACTCAAACTCAATCAGAATTATCAGCTAAACTTTCGACTCAAATTGAAATTCAAGAAATTCAAAATTGTAGCTCGAGTCATAACGAGAAATTGTATAGATCATATAAATTTAAAAAATATTTGCCAAACAAAATATATAAATTACAGAAAGTTATCAGTTTTGAAGGCATTCAAAATGTTCTACTATATTTCAAAAAAGTTCTGTTATATTTCGGCTTTTTCTAGCCATTTTCTTTGGCTTTCGAGTTGTGGCAACACTGTCCGCCGACTGTTGACTGCTGCCGCGACATTATTTGCTTTTCGATAGCCATCTAAACTCTGGGCGACCTTGTTGCCTGCCTGCCTGAGACTGTTAGCCATTTGCTTGCCAAAATGTCAAGCGCCGCCCGTCGCTTCTACTTCTACTTCTGCGTCTGCGTCTGCGTCTGAGTTGTGTGTGAGAAATATTTGCGACAGCGACCTGGACCCAGGTTGGCCCACACACCACACACACAACACACACACACACACCACACTAGACGACACAGCCGCAACTATCTGCAGCTCTCAGCCTCTGCTGCCCCCTTCCCAGCTTTTATTTATACGTTAAAAATGTGTGCAAACAACAGCGCAAAATACAAAATACAACAAAAAATTGTTATGAAAACGCGCAAAGTGGTTGGCTTTGACACTGCGCCGCTGCTGATCAGTGATCAGCGATCAGTGATCAGCGATCAGCGATCAGCGATCACTTGGCTCTTTGGCTCTTTGACTGGGCTGCAGCTGCTGGCCCGTCCAATTTGCTTGCCAAAGTCTACATTATATTGTCTGTCTCTCAGTGTGCTTGTTGTGTGTGTGTGTGTGTGTGTGTGGTGTGTGTGTGTGGTGTGTGTGTGTGGTGTGTGTGTGTTGTCGGCAGCAGCTTATAAAGCCATTAATAACCCGCGCATTTTCAACAGCTAGCTCGAAACTGCACACACGAGACAATGTCATGGTTCATACATCAATTGAGTTTGCTTATTAGAGAAGAGACACAGAGACAGAGAGAGAGAGGCAGAGAGAGAGAGAGAGAGAGAGACAGAGAGAGAGAGAGAGATGTGTGTGTTTGCGTGTTTGCTCACATTCAAAACACTCGACAACTATGTATGTAGGTGTGTGTGCGAGGGTGTGTGTGTGAGTGTGTGCTGTTAATTGACTGCGAGGGCGGTTACTTGAGTTTTAGTTTGTATACTAGCAGAATCTGACGGATAGATAGATAGCTGGCTGGAGAGTAAAGCTAAACGTTGCGAAAGAAAATAAAGTAGATAGCAGTTAGTATTTGAAAGAAAACAAATAAACAATAAAAGCCTAATCTATGTTTTGTATATCATATAAGTAAAGTTAACCTTTATAATCCTGTTTTTAGCTTGATGAAGAATAAAGCTATACGTTTGGAAAGAAAATAAAGTAGATAGCAGTAAATATTTGAAATAAAACAAAAAAAACCCAATCTATGTTGTGTATCGAATATAAAGTAAGCTTTATAATCCTTTTTGTCACTTTTCCATTTAACTTGATGGAGAATAAAGCTATAAGTTTGAAAGGAAAAGAAAATAAATATCAGCTTATACTTTAAATAAAATAATTATATCATAAAAACCAAATCTATGTTGTGTATTTAATATAAGTAAAGTAAAACCTTATAATCATTTTTTTCTCATTTCTTTTTAGCTTCATTGATAGAAAATCCTATCTATATAAACCTCAACAATTTTTTTAGCTTCATTGATAGAAAATTCTATTTATATATACCTCAAACAATACATATATGTATATCTATAATTTCATACCAGATCATTTCAGGCGCCAACTTTTGAAACCGCACTTTGGTTTTTTTTTATATAGTTGCCTATATCACAGCAATCTACCATATATAGCATACCCGCACTATTTGTCTAGGTGTCTGCTGATCAGCTTTGTAAGTGCCTTGTCGAAGGTGTCGCCTGTCAGCATATCGCTCTCTCTCTCTCGCTCTGACTAGCTGCATCTCTGTCTGGCATTGTTGCGCTTGCATTTGAAAAGTCAGAGCTTAATGGGCTTGTGGGTGTTAATATTGTGGGTAGTTAAAGCGCTGTTCGTCACAGCATTCAAAGGCAATGCGAATGCGAATGCGAACGCGTTAAAATCCCCATCAATTTTGTAATTACTTTAGTTTAGCGAGACTTCCTAAAAACAAAAAATAAGATTCTATAAGTAAAAGTATATCGAAAACTTTTGTTTCGTTTTCGTTATCTGTGCTGCTCTTCTTTTATTTTTTTTTTGGGGCATGGGTGAAACTGTCGCACACGAACGCACAGCGGCGAATGAAAACTTTAAAAGAAAATGAAAATTCCCAAAGGAAGCATAGATAATGAGCACAGTGCTGCAAGAGCAAGTGTGACCAGTCGCTCGTCAGTCTGACCGTCTGACAAACTGACAGTTGCCCAGCGTTGTGTCAGCCATTTTGGCTCACAGTCACAATGGCAGCAAACGGCGTCCAAGCATGTTGCCATTGTGCCTCCTACTCCTCCACTTGTCTCTTCTCTCTTGTCTCCTGTCTCTGGTCTCTGGTCTCTCGTCTCGATTCGACTCTCTCGACTGGGTCGCAGTCGCCGTTGGCGTCGCTGTCGACGTCGTCATTGCCTGTCTCTGCTTTTGTTTTTAGCCATTGTTAGTGGGGTTTGTCTCTGTCGCTGTGTGGCTGCCGCTTTTGCAACATTTGAATGATTCTCGTTGGTCGTGTCAGTCCCACGGGTAATTATTGACACGGTTGTATGCACGCAGCCCAAAACACACAAACACACACACATACACCGAGAGAAACTGGCAAACGAGCACAAAAGCAAGCGGCGCGTTGCTTTGCCACGCGAAATAATAAAAAAGCCAACTCGAAATAATAATGAAAATGTCGGCAATGGCAACTATAGGGTAAGGGCAGCGAGATGTCTAAAGGGGCCAGTGGTGGTGGTGCTGCCAGTGGTGGGGGTGGTGCTGTGGCTCTTTCTTCGATGTCGGTCGCACTTAACACGCACGGCTACATTAAAACCAATGAAAACTACAATTTGCCAGCTTATATTACTACATTTTTATCATATACCCGGTAATGTGAATAAGCATTTATAGCCTTGTTCTCTCTCTCCCTCACTCTCTCTCTCTCTCTCTCTCTCTCTCTGCTGGGCATTAGAACTATGTCATGGCGCTTGCAACGACAAGAAAGAAGCATAAGTATATGTTAGTCAAATATGCAAACTAAATTATGTTAAGTATATGTTTTATGTTTGATTATAGCACCCAATTGGTCTAATTAAAAGCGAAGTTAAAGACTTGATGTCAGAGTGATAAAAGATGGATGAGTATATAGAAGCTAATAACTGGAATGTAAAAGAAAAGCTGTTATAGCAATATGATGAGAAACTGATTAGTTAATATACAGTGACTCACTAAAGTATACATTGCTAGCACATAAAGTATATTCTACATAGAAATCCAACCTGCTTTTGGCCTATATTCAAAGAAGAGCATTTAAGCTTCGTTAAAGCAATTTCTAACTGCTTACTTAGTTGAAAAATGTATATAGCCTAGGGGCAGCTTTTATCTATGTGGGTGTGTTTGCAACCTGTGTGTGTTAGTATGTGTGTGTCTGTGTGTGTGTGCTCGCAGCAACCCCAAAATGGCAGGTGGCAATAGATATATGGTTAGGCACTGTAGGCAGCCATGTTTTTTTTATAAATAACATTAAATTTCATTTGGTTGTCTGTTATTCGTTTTTTTTTTTAGATAGTAATTAGGAGAGCTATCTATAACTATATTGTTCAAGTGCACAATGCGCAACGCGTGGGCGTTTTTTTTTTATTTCGAAATAAACACACAAATTACACAGATGTGAATTAACTTTGAAAATAACACAGGCTGAAATGGAATCAAAAACTTAATATAAATAAAAATAATTTGCAAAAATAATAAGTGTTTTTTTTCGTTGTTGTTATTTCGATAAAACATGCAAGCCGACGCATAAATAAAAATTATTGCAATTACGCTTCTGTATTATATGTATATATATTTGATTGTATTTATATTTTTGAAGCCTCAAACTGGCTTTCAATTATGCGCATTTGGAATTTGTTTGTTTTATTCTGCATTTAATTTTTTTTGTATTTTATTATTATTATTATATTTTTTCGGCTTAAAACGTTGTGCGGCTGATGCAATTCTTATGCAAAATTACTAACTGAAATTTTGTGTGTGTATGAAATTGTTAATAAGCTGCCAGAATAATATGCAAAATAAAATATATGCATTTAAATTATGAGCTTTAATGCAAATATCGTGCACCACATTAGTGTAAATGAGTGCAATGAGACTCTGCTCAGATTGAATAAGTAATCAGGAAATACTATATATAGCCGAAAATAAATTGTGTACTAAGTTAAGTGCTAGCAGACTTGACCTTGACGCTATTTAAGAGTATATAGATCAATTAAAATGTTATGTTAAATCTGTAAAATTTAGGCTTTAGTCTTTTTGACACCCAACTGACGTCAATTGGTAATGAGCAATGAGATATGACCGGAGCAAATCAACAGCTTCATTTGAGGGCCTATAAAAAGTGAATAAAATGAAACGCTTGTTAATGACAACTTTCATTAAACGATCTCCAGCAACAGCAACAACAACATCGAAGGGGGGTTATTAGTTAATTGTGACGTAGACAATCGCATTATAATATGCCCACTTAATTGTTAATTGCATTTCGAACACTTTAAACAAACAAAAAATAAATACCCGCAATTATCGCAATGAAAATCGAATCCAATTGGGCTACAGCTTCTCATGGGCATGGCAAAAAAAAGGGGTGGCCGAAGGGGGGGCGGTTAACAAAAGGCTCTGTAATATGGCTGTAAAACTGTCAAAAGCAACGACTCATAAACTGTAAATGCCAATGGGCCGTAATGAGCGCCGTTAACGCTAATTAAATAATAATAAAAGGACATTTTGCAAATAAAATTCTGGTGTGCGTTTTTTTTTTCGAATAATATTCTCTTTTATTTGTTTTTTTTAAGTTTTTTGTTTTTTTTTTGTTGTTTTCTTTTTGTTTTCTTGGTTTTAAATTTCTCTGTGTATGTGGAGTGTGTGTGTGGTTGTGTGTATGTGTGTTTGTGGGTGGAATGTACCGCTTTGTTGACTTGGTGCTTCCATTTGTTTGTAGCATAATTTATTATACAATTGAGGGCATGGCTTAATCATTAATATTTATTTGTGGTTTTTCCTTCTTTCATCATCGTGGGACAAGTTCTCTCGTCTCTCATTTTCTCTATATGCATAGTTTTCAACATACCAAACAAAATAACTAAACAAAATTTGTTGTTGTGTTTTTTTTCTTTACATACTCGTATTTTAATTACACCCAAAGAAAACTAAAAGCAATTTTAATTAATAGTTAAAAGTTTGCGTATTTATGGTTTGTTTTTTTTTTGTATTTTGTAGTTTTTTGTTCTTTTATACAATAAAAAATTAAAAAACGGCCACTTCTATAAAAGTTGTACGTATATCAAAAAACACGAAGCACGTTTTTTTTGTTTTTGTATACACATCTATTATTTTTTGTTTGAAATAATTACAGTTTTTTCATTTAAGATTTTTTTTCATTTTGTTTTGTATTTAGTTTTTACGTTTATCAAATGTACATCAATTAATATTTTACAATTTAGCATTTTTTTGTATTTGATTATTTTCGTTTAAATTTTAAGATTTAGCTATGTGTGTGTGTGTGTTGTTGTTGTGGTTGTGTGTGTATGTGTGTGTGTGTGGATTTTTCGATTTGCTTATATAGAAAGTACAGTACTAAGTAACTAAACTTCATGTGCCTATTCATTAAATTACCGCCTAGAAATTACAATTTATATTTATGCATGCTTTTCGCTTTTCGCTTTTGTTTTTGTTGTTTTTAATTATTTATTATGTTTGTGGTATTTATTAAAAAATCTACAATTGCATTTAAAGCTAAAAATATGACTTAACTGTAGTTTTATTTACAGAATGTTGGTTTTTTGTATTTTGTTTTTGTTTTTTGTTTTTTCTTGTTTAGACTTAATATTTGTTTTTCTGGTTTTTGCGCCGCGCTTTAAATTCTAAGTTTTTGTTTATGTTTTGCTTTACTTGTTTAGCTTTTGTTTGTCATATATAATGCTTTAGAGTACAATCTACTGGCTATATATATATGTGTGTATATATATATATATGCACGGCTGCTTAATAACCTAAAACCCTAGCTAGAACCGAGTCATCAGTGTCATCTTCTGCGGTGGCGGTTCAAACCACTTGAGCGCTACAATATTTATGATTTCGTTACTATACTTTAATGTTATGTTTTATGTTTTATGTTTTTGCTATAACTCTAAACTCACATTGGCGACAAAGTGTTCGAAAAAATGTGGGGGCGGGGAGGGGGGCGTGGTGTGGTCATATGGTTTTAAGATTTACCTTTGCTTGTTGGAACGCAGCTGAAGGCCAAAAGTTGATTTCAAAAGTATGTGAGTTTTTTCTTTTCGCATTTCTTAACACTTGTCGCACTTTAGCTAGTTATCGTTAATCGATAATCGTTTCGTTTTTTCATTTATTCTTTAATTTAGATTTAAAAACAACATCACTTGGTTTCACGTTTGATTTGAATTGCGTGTTTTGAAATTATTTTGAAAATTTTTACATACGAGCTTGTTTTTTGTTTTTTAGAAAGTTTTGGAAACTTTTAAGTTGAAAACAAAAAAATATATTTATATATATGTATGTCTAAAAAATGAAAGGCGGCGGTGCCAAGCAGGCTATATAGAAAGAGAGAGTATTCAACTAACTGATATACGAATGCACACTGCCTTAACTATGCTTAGTTTTTTGTTTTTGTTTAACACAGATTAATGCACTGGGTAAAAGTTGCGTTTGCGTTGGCGTTGGAGCAGTCCCGCATGGAAATCTGGGAGGGATTCGAGGCTAGGGCTGCTCGCGCTTGAACTGCGGCCACCGGTCCGGCAGTGGGTCCTAGGAGGACTCATAGCCAAACCAGGCGGCCGACGAATGCTATTCACCGCCCGCACCGCCGCCGCCAAAGCTATTGAAGTGACGCACTGCACCCGGCGCCGCCGCCGCACCGAACTGCAGACTGAGCTCGAAGAGGCGGCGCGCATGCAGCTGCTGCTGCTGCTGCTGATGGTGATGGTGCTGCTGGTGATGATGGTGCTGATAGTGATGATGCTGATGCAGTGCCGCCGCCGAGTGCGCATTCAAATTGAGATGGCCGCCCAGCACGCTGGACGCCGCCGAGCCCGGCGATGTGGCGCCCGCCGGCTGCAGCGTCAGTCCGCTGTTGCTGCCGGCGCCCGGCGACAGCTGCGAGCTGCTGCTGCCGCCGCCGCCGCCGCCACCGCCGACGCCGCCAACGCCGCCCGCCGTCTGCTGCGACTGCAGATGCTGGGCATGGGGATGCTGCAGCTGATCGCTGGTGTGGAATAGATGCGGATGATGCGCGGGATTCAGATGCGGATGCTGGTGCGGATGATGCGGATGGTGCGCGTGCTGATAGCGCATCGGATCCATGTACATGGCAGCTGCTGCAGCGGCTGCGATGCTGGATGCCTGTTGTTGTTGCTGTTGTTGTTGCTGTTGTTGTTGCTTAACTTGCTCCTCATTGTTGTTGTTATTGTTGTTATTTGTGCTGCTGTTGTTGTTGTTGTTATTGTTTGTCTGACCGCCAGCGGAAGAGCTGCCCAGCGGACTCTGCGGCGACATGACCTGTCCCTGGCTGGTCATCGTCACCGAGGAGCCCGCACTCGAGGATGGAGTGTTGGGCGTGTGTTGCTGCTGCTGCTGCTGCTGCTGCTGTTGTTGCTGCTGCTGCTGCTGCTGCTGCTGTTGGTGTTGCTGTTGTTGCTGTTGGTGTTGCTGTTGTTGTTGTTGCTGTTGGTGCAGACTGTTGGCAGGAGTGGACGCAGCTGCAGCTGAGTTCGACTCCTGGATTTCTGATTGCTAGTGAGCCGCCAGCTGATGCGCCGACTGCATGTTCTGGGGGCTCAGCATGGGCGGACTGTGGCTGTGCGAGTGGTTGCCCATCGGGCTGCCGTGCATGTCGTGGTGCGAGTGGTAGCCACCATGATGCATATGGCCCGGCGGCATGCCGTCCATCATATCGCCGCCGAGCGTGTTCGGTGGCGTCATGCGCTTCTCCTTCTGCCGCCGATTGCAGAACCACACGCGCACCACCTCCTTCTCCAGCTGCAGCGAGTCGGCCAGCGAGGTGATCTCCTGCGCCGAGGGCTTCGGCTGCTTGTGGAAGTGCTGCTCGAGGGCGCCCTTCACGCTCACCTCGATGCTGGTGCGTTTCTTGCGCTTGCGACCCTGCGCCGCTATCTTGTCAATGGAGGTGGGTGAGCCCGTGGTGGAGTCCGCCTCCTCGAGCCACTTCTGCAGCAGCGGCTTCAGCTTGCACATGTTCTTGAAGCTCAGCTGCAGCGCCTCGAAGCGGCAGATTGTCGTCTGCGAGAAGACATTGCCGTACAGTGTGCCCAGAGCGAGGCCCACATCCGCCTGGGTGAAGCCCAGCTTGATGCGGCGCTGCTTGAACTGCTTGGCGAACGCCTCCAGATCGTCGGAGGTGGGCGTGTCCTCCTCGCCGCCGCTGATCGCATCGCGATCGCCGCCGCCGCCGCCCATGTGATGGGCATGGATGTGCAGCTGCGGCGACTCGCCGCGCAGCGCATGATGCAGTGGCGCCACCTGGGCGGCATGATGGGCCGGATGATGGTGCAGCATGCCGTTCATGGCGGCATGATGGTACTGCAGCGGCGATCCGCCCGTGGGCGCATAGTGGCCCGCATGTGGTGCATGCCAGGCGGCAGCGGCATGGGGCGAGGCCATGCCCTGCTGGATGCGCGTCTGCTGGGAGAGATGCGACATCTCCTGCTTGACCGAGTCGACGGCGGCGGCGGCGGCGGGATGATGATGGGTCGCATGGTGTGTGGGCAGTGACCAAGGATCCGGATGCAGCGCACTCCAGCTGCCCAGACCCGAGCCGGGCGTCAGACCGCCCAGACTGTTGCCCTGCCCGGCCACCTGGCCATTGGGCGATGGCGACGATGGCAACTGCTGCTGATGGTGCTGGGACGCCGAGGCCGCTGCGGCGGCAACGGCGGCATGGTGATGATGATGGTGCTGCATGTACTTCATCTCGCCCGCGTCGGCCGCGGAGCGGGGCGAGGAGGTGTGATAGCCACCGCCGCCGCCGCCGCCGCCGCCGCCGAGGGCCATGTCGAGATCACCGCTGGGCGGCGTCATGTAGGAGGTAGCGGCCATCCCCACCGCTCTGGGGCTGTTCAGGCCCTCCACGCTGGCGGGGTAGGGCTCCAAGTTGGGGCTCAGTTTAACGACTTTGTAGACCGATCGATCGAAAGGAAGACCTGAGTCCCTATGCTCATTCCACTCGAACCGTGAGGCAACCGTTTTGAAGTCTTTTACTGGCAACGTGGCGACGTTTAAAATTTATCTCCTCGTTGCTGTTGCTGTTGCTGTTGTTGTTGTTGTTGTGTTGTGGATCACACACACACAACACACACACACACACTTTGGCTGAAACACACACGCACAACAACCCAACCGAACACACTCAACAAGTTTCGTCACCGACGGCGAAACAAAACTTTGCAAATCTCTCGGTTTTTTTTTTTTTATTACAAAATTATTTTTTTGTAATTTGCGCAGTTTATCGAAAATTTGCTGGGCTTTGATATATTTGTTGTTTGAGCTTTTCTTTAATTGTGATTGTGATTGAGATTTATATTTTGTATTTGTTATTGTTGCACTTTTCAAACACTTGGCACTGGGACGTATGTATTGCGTATTATTTGTATAGATTTGTTGCTTTCCATTCGTTGTTTGTTATTATCATAATGCTGATGATAATTGTTGAGCGTTGTCAAGTCACAAGCACATAATATTCAGATTGGCTAAAGCTGATGTTATATCTCGAATTGTGATTGCGATTCTTATTCTTATTCTGCAGATCGCCACTCAGCGCACATTCTAAATATACACACTGAGAGAAATAAGAGCGCTGACTGTGAGTGTGTGTGGAGAGACTATTGGGACAAATTCACGTGCAAACTCGTAGAGCTATCGAAGTGAACTAACGTCATGCAGCGACCAGCGGCGCTACGTAGACGGCCGCTCTCGACCGACCGACCGACCGACCGACGACAGTCGACACACGAACACACGAACGACACACACACACACGCACGCGCACACACTGGCGCACACACACGAAACCAGTTTTAGCAACCCGTCTTCCAATGCGCCATGCGCACAAGCGAGACGGCACACATGCGACTGCGCTCACTTTGCGCGTGCGAGCGAGGCCGCCTGTGAGAGCGCACAGCAACTGGAAGTCGACTTGCGCTCTATTGGGCTCGTTCGGCTTTCCAGTGCCGCCCACCAAAAAAGAAAAACAAACGTTGCCGTCGCGTCGCGCATTCCCATGCAAAGAGTGACATTTTTAATTGCCACAAGGGAGAGCGAGAGCGCTGTATTAGTGGCTGCGTGGAGCGCGAGCAGTGCGCATGCTGTTTGCAGGCTGTCAGACGCAGAAAGCTTTTCGCTTTGGCACAGCAGCAGCAAGTCCTGGCTGTTGTCGCCAGGAAGCTTTGTTCAGTTCGCTGTCGCTCTTTGGCCGGCCAACTTTTGCTTTCATTTTGTTGGTGTGCGTGTGTAACGACTAGCTGTGTGCGAGTGTGTGTGTGTGTGTGTGTAATCTTTTAGTGGGGCGTGTGCATTCGCACCACACACAAACACACACACACACATATACACTACAATGGGGCGGGCAAATGCAGCAGCAAACTGACAACAGACAACAACAGCTAACTAGCCAACACTATCTGCCCGATATCGGCGCAACTGTAAAATCAGTCGCACATTAATTGAAATGTATCGCGGCAAAGAAATTTGCATGCAAATGTTTACAATGTTTCAATCTTCGTCCAGTTGCCAGTTTTTATATTTGTGTTTTTTTGTTATGCATATTATATCTGTCAGTTACTTTCAAAGAAAGGCCCATTGTCTGCTCTGTGTGTGTGTGTGTGTGTGTGTGTTTGTGTGTTTTGGTACTCGCGTTTAGTTTTTACCGTTAAGCATTCTCCCGGCTAGTTATTGATTTGCAGCATCCCATGCGACGCGTGTTAATTTTATTGATTTTTCTATCTTTTGCCCATTGTCAGTTAACAGTATTTGCACAAATGCGCGCGATTTGCATTTTTGGCGATTTTTTTGGCATAAAACGACTTAAAAGCGTCTTTTGTTTATTTTATTATTTCATTGTTGGCGTTGTTCGAGTTTTGATTTAGTAGTGCTATCCGAAGATACAATATACAAGAAACAGCCTTTGTACCCATTCTCTTAAAGTGCTCACATTATGGCACAATGATGCAACAGTTCAGTACACTGTGCCAAAGCTTTTCAATTCTCTTAAAAAACGGTACTTTTTTTGTTAGGGAAATTCTGTTTTTGTGTTTATTTTTAGATAAAATGGGTTTTTTGCTGAACAATTTACGAGCGTTAAGCGGCTATTATCTCCAGACATATTTGCAGCCAATTTAGATTAAAACTAATGAATACGTTAACGGTTTGCAATTATTTTAATTATATAGTCGCATTATATGTAGTTTTAAACCTGAACTGTATAAGACAATAAATCTATATTGATTTCTAGAGTGCTTATATATATAAATTCTTAAATATGTACATATATTTACTATATGAAAACTTTAATGTATCAATAAAAATGTTTTTTAAACTATTTTATTTCATTTCAGTATGTGTTTAGAATATGTAATATATATATTATATTCATGTAACAAAATTCAGCATTTAAACGTTATATTATTAGTTTTAGAGTAGGTATGAAAAAATATACATTTACATAAAATTTTTAACTATTTTTAATATTGATAATTGTGTTAGTCGAATTATTAAAAAATAGACATCTAGAATGTTTCCCTTTCCTAATCTATATAATCAAATTTGATTTCATCATCGCATGTTTATACTCTTTTCGAAGAAAATAGTATATTAAGTTTGTCCTGAAGTTTGTAACGCATAGAAGGAAGCGTCTGAGACCCCCAAAAGTTACTGCCAATATGCTTATAAAAACAAAACAAATTGATCTAGCCATGTCCGTCTGTCTGTCTGTCTGTCTGTCTGTCTGTCTGTCTGTCTGTCTGTCTGTCTGTCTGTCTGTATGTATGCAAACTAGTCCCTCAGTTTTTGAGCTATCGCGATGCAACTTTGCACAGACACTTATTATTCAAGGGGACAGCACATTGGTCGGAGCCGGCCGGATCGGACCACTATATCTTATAGCTGCCATACACCTCAAAGTCGGTTTTGGCCATAAATTCGATGTTTTCAAAGCAATTGCCTTAAATTTCCTTGTACACTTGAACATCCTTATAACTCATCAATGGGTAAAATCGCAAATCGATTGAGTCATAAACAGCGAAGATATGCGTCATTAAATATTTTGAAAAAACAGGTGCATATGAGCAAACAAAGTCAAGCACAAGAAAGCTTTTGATAGTCTGAGCAAACAAAGTCAAGCGCAAGAAAGCTTTTGATAGTCTGCTCTTCAAGCAATTTTGTCAGCGATCATCAAAACGGCTTGTGGCGTAGTGGGTAAGTTGCGAACTGGTGAGCGAGAGGTCCCGGGTTCGAAACCAGCGGCGACTGGTCATTTATTTTCATTTTTTCTTATTCTTCTTTTCAAATATATAATAACTGTAATCAAATTCATTTGCTTTCAATGGCTTAGAACAAAAACAATGCCACGCGAAAAAACAAAAGCTCAGTATAAATCGAGTTTGTTAGCGATTCTTAAAACTGCTTGGTGTAAGCAGTACAAAGCAAAACAAGAAAGCTTTTGACAGTCTGCTCTTCAAGGGATTTTGTCAGCGATCATCAAAACGGCTTGTGGCGTAGTGGGTAAAGTTGCGAACTGGTGAGCGAGAGGTCCCGGGTTCGAAACCAGCGGGCGACTGGTCATTTATTTTCATTTTTTCTTATTCTTCTTTTCAAATATATAATAGCTGTAGTCAAATTCATTTATTTTCAATTTCCTGAATTGTTTCTAATTTTTTTTTTTCATACATAAAGTAGCTTTAATAGAATAATTCAAAAGAAAATTTAATATTCATTGGCAAAACCAATGCCACGCGAAAAAAAATATGGATCTCAAATTCTGAATATAAGCTCTCGTATGTTCAGATTAAGTTTTATGACAATTCAATTTCCGACAGCAGCCTTGAAAGGTATAAGAGCAACAGGCACAAAATTTGGTATGTATATTATGTAATGTAGTTTTCACTTTTTGGAAAAACTGAAACTTGTATATTGTTCAATTCGGTAGCACTTATGAATGCTAAGGGACGCGTCCACGAGCTACGGATAGTGAAACGTCCCTGTTTACATGAATACCTTTATATATTTTATTTTATATGTAGGGGTATATGTATGCGACATTAATATCTGCGAATTAAATAAGCAGTCACGGAAAAATAGTAAAAATTGCTTTAAGGTTCGAAAAGAGTATTTAATCTTCGGCACGCCGAAGATAATCCTTCTCCACTTGTTTTTTTTAATATAGTTATCCACTCGCAAACATTGTTGTATCACTCATTAACACAACATTATAATCATATATACTACATATGTATTTCCTCAGCAACCTGTTCTATATTCTCAATAACTACTAATTGCTCAAACCTGTCTGCAATAAGTTAGCAATTTCATTGCTCTAAATTGCATTCCATATACAAACTGTACTCTTAAATTATGCACAAATCTTGCGGCAGGTCAAGCGACCAGGTTGTGTCAAAAATTATGCAAACTAAGGTCAACGCCAACAAAAACAACAACAAACAACATTTGCATCACTTTGTTTACGCATTTATTTTTTTGTTGTTGTTGTTTGGCTGCATCCTTTTGGCCACACACTTGGGCATAATTAATAAGCCACACAGCCGCCGTTGTCAAAGTTTGTCACTCAAGCGAAGAACGCTTTGCTTTGGTCCTTGGGCGAATTTACATGATAATTAGGCGGCGGCGCTAACAAAAAATATGCATACATATTTAAATTTCAAATGACGACAAAAAAATCCTGTTTTATTTCCAGTGCTGCAGCAGGTCTCCTTTTTCCCCTGCCCCTTCCCCTACTAATATGCTAAATGCGCACGCGCCGCGTTTTTTTTGTTTTTTTGTTGCTTGGTTTTTTGTGGCCGTGAAAGGACTTGTTGCATAATTATGCGCCGCATGCGAGTAAATAAAAATAAGCATGAACAACAACAGCAACAACTGGGAGAGAGAAAAAAACATAACTAAGCGCTGTATTTATGAATGAAGATCTCTCGCTCTTTGCTCCTCTGTTGATTTGGTTGATAATGAGCTCCCGATTAGCATTTTGGCTGCAGTTTTTCTCTCTCTGTGGCTGCTCGGCTCCGGTTTGGGTTCGGTTTGAGTTCGGTTTGGTATCGGGTCTCTCGCACCTAGCTGTCTGTCCGCCCGGCGCACTTGCTTATAATTATTAGCATAATTTGCTTCTTATTTTGCATTAATTTTGTGTAAAAAACAACAAATGTTCGCAGCTGTTTTTTGGCAATTTGACCAGACCAGATAGGTATATGCTATATAAACTGGTCTGATTTTGGAGCGCAATACAATTAAGTTGCTGTGAGGGAGGCGACTTTTCAAAACGACACCATTTGAGTGCCTAATTATTGCGTTAGTCAGCTGAAAAAAAAAACAAAGTCATCAAAAATAAAACTAGTTTGTGTAAAATAAGCGCATAAATACACAGTTGTGAATGCAGCGATTTCATTATCTTACAACATCCTTTCTTTGCCTTTAGCTCTCTCAATCTTTACCTACTTAATATGCAGCTTCTCTAAGCCCGCGCGCAAAAAAATTGCGTTTGGCAAACAAAACGTTTCATTAGCTAATGTCAAGACTCAGCTGCAATTTTCAGGGGCAACCCAAAAGACAACACACGGGAAACAAGAAGAAGAGGAACAAACCAACCCATCCCATTCAGACAGTCGGTCAACTCTTTAACATATGCACAGGGACAAAAAAAAACGAGTAAAAATTGCGCGCCAAAAAAACAGACTTCAATTGAAAATGAAGAAGCTACCCAAGACAGACAGCAACAACAACAACAACAACAACTTGAGTACAACCCCTTTTGGGCTACCCCTTGTGGCAAGGTCAAAGCGAGCAGCTCACGTAGGCAAATCGCATAGGCAAATGAAGAAGAAGCAGAAGCAGAAGTGGCAGAAGAAGAAGCAGACTACTTTCCTTGCTTCCTGGCTTCATTCCTGTCTCTCGCTCCAGATGCAAGCAACCATTTATCATTTTTTGGCGCGCTACTTTTTTGCATTTTGTTTTTTGGCAATTGGGAAATTTGTGCAATTTGTGCAATTTGTGCAATTTTGCATGCCAGGGCCGTGTTAAAGTCTGCTGGCTGCAATCAGGCCGCAGCGCTTATCCTTTGGCCTCTATCCTTTCACTTTCACGCTACCTACTACCTGGCACCCCATCAGCACAAGCAGCTTTGCCAAATTCCAGCACAACACACACACAGGACTCGCTGTCATATGCAAATGAGCTGTGCCTAAAAAATAGAAAATTTCTGCGTCCCGCCAAAAAAAACAGCAACACACACATAAAATACGCGAACGGCGCACAAAATGGCAATTGTTGTTGCTACAACTGCTACTTATATACATATATATAGCTATATAGCCCTCGATCCTGCGACTGCGACTGTGACTGTGACTGGGTTGGGTTAAATGCATTTTGGTGCGCCTCATTGGCTTTGGCATTGAGGCAGCAACTGTCAATGGGACCAGGCAAAGGGCAAATATGCAAATTAGTTAGCGTTTTCCTCCGCTCGCTCGCTCTTTTTTTATTTATTAACTAATTTATCTCTGCGCCGCTGTGACACGTTCGCGTCCCATAGCCAAACCCGCCAGGGTCGTGAAATATTGGCAACAGCGCAGCAAAAAGTGTTCCAACACCTGGACACAATTCCATTTTCAACTCTACTCTATTTTGTATTTTTTTTTATTTTTTGTTTTTGCCGCGGTTTTTTTCCCATGTGGGGTGACAGTTTCCGTTTAAGGTCGCTAAATAGTTAAGTAAATGACATAAGCTATGCTACTGTCCTTTTGAGGACCAACAAGGACTCACTGAAGAGTCTAAGGCAGCTAAAAAACAAATGAGTGTTGAATAATAAACTATAGTTCTTTAGTATATTTTTGAGTCAATAACTTCAAATATATTGTTTAATTTCTGCTGTACGCAATTCACATACTATAAATAATTAAAAATTAAGCTTTTATTAAACTCTGCATCAAACTGCTAATGAGCAACATAAAAGCTAAATAACAATCAAATAATTTTCCATAAACATGAACTTTTCTTTTTCCACATTCTCGTCGCAAATGAAACCAAACCATAGAAAAGGAAAATAGAAAAATAAATTATTCATTGGCAGCGTTAAATATCCATAAAGTTCACTTTTGCGCTCTCACTTTCAGGCGTTTTGAACGCTTAATCATTTGAGACCTAACCCAAATGCATTTGCATTTGCATCAGCATCAGCATCAGCATTTGCTTATTGAGCATCTGAGCTGCAACGTTTGAATATGATAAATTAAAACCCTGTTCACACCCACTAAAGCGTCGATGTTGTCGACGGCGACAGGAAACCGCACGGACAGAAACCACTCTTCCTACTTCCATACCAGATATAGGCAGCGAAAAAAACACAAGCAACATTAAAAGGAAAAAAACATATGTCAATAAAAATCTTTTAGAGATTCATTTGCATAATGCAGTCAAAAGGGCAAACGCTGCCTCGCTACCTTTCCTGTCTGTCCCAGAGCCAGAACTAAAGTCCAGGTGAGGGCTGACATAAAAAACACAACCAAGCAACATAAAAAAGACGACAACTGCAGCAACTACAACTACAACAACTACGGCACGCATGTTTGTTTCCTTCAACAACAAAAAAACGACCGATATCCGCAGGGGACGGGGGCTGGAGAAGCTATATGTCAGGGGTGCATATCATTAGCGTATATAGAAACACAACAACAACAACAACAGCAGCAACAGCAACTGGCAAACATTTTCCGACTGACACTGTTTTTCCCTGCGCCGACTGGCACACATCAAAGGCCAATCAACTCTTTTCAACATGCTCGTAGAAGCGTTTGTGTTTCGTTCTTATCGGAAACGGAAGTTCACCCTTAACCCTTGCCTTAGTCAATGCACAAACCAAACGCAGTTCGCTCATTCAGAATGTGGTGAGTTTCTTGTAGTGCTATAAAACTGCTCGTTATCTGCAGTTAAGAGGTTCTTAGCTAGGAGATTATCTCGCATTGTGATAGCTTACTTTTTCTTATCTAACTATTAAGGTGAATAAAGTTTCGGATTAATACAAATACTCATTTAGACTTGATTGTAATATATATATAAAATATATCGTAGGTAACTGACAAAAAGGGAAAATTACTTTAAAAGCAATACTTGATACAGAAATATTATTATTATTTTAAATATCCCGTTTTATATTTCAATCCTATATTCAAAATTCGTATCTAAGCATACTTTGTTAATTTGTATAAAATAAAAACATTTGCCTTCTTAAGCCCAAACTTAAAGACATTTTAGAGAATCTCAGCATAGAAACCATCTCACCTGTATTAACTTACATTTTCTTATATAACTATTAAAGATACAAATATTAAAGTAAATAAATTTTAAGTTTAATAAAAATCCAAATAAGCGTTCATTAAAAATATGAGAAAAATTTGTACTTGTTTAAAATTCCAGAAAATATATGTAAGTAGCATTCAGAAAATCAAAATTAATAAATAAATAATCAGAATAATACAGAAATAATGCTCTATCTCCCCTATTATTTTTTAAATGTCCCATTTCATATATTTCTTCATGAACGTTTACAAAAAAATTAGGAAATTTCTACTTTATTAAAATACCAGAAAACATAGTATATATACTATACTATAGAAAATAGCTGTCAGAAAAGTAAATAAATAATTAGAATAAAACAGGAATAGCTCCGTATCTTCCCTATTATTTTATTTTATATCCCATTTTAAATTTCAATCCCATATTGCAAGTTTGTATTTGTCTCCTTAAGACTCTCGCATACTTCTGCAAATTGTTCCCCAACAATTTTTCGCATTTTAACTGCAGCAGCCGAAAGTATCCGTAGTCTGCTGCCCCAAAATGTGAGAAGTCTTCTGGGTGCAGTCATTAAAGTGCTCATCGATTGCATAATTCGGACAACGCCTTTTAATTGAAACATAAACGCCATTTTTATTGCACAAACGCACGCGCCAATGATTGAGGCATTTTATTTACCGTAAAAAACAACAGAAGCAGCAGCAACAAAAGCGACGCAATTTGCGCAGAAATTGCAAATCGGCCATAAGACATAAATGAAATTTTTATAATCGAAACGAGACGCTGACGGAGGTCTTTCGCCAGTTTTGCCAGCATGCGCCGAATTTTAGTGTCGTTTTTGCTGTTGGGTATTATTTTAACTGTTATTGTTATTAAGTTTTGGGCCAGTGACAGGCAGCCGCTGCCGACAAAGCCACGTTTTGACGCCCCAACGTGACATGGACGGATGTACGGACCAGAGTCAAGGATAACGCGCTTTGATCTTCCTCCTGCTGCTGACGGCGGCGGCAAAAGAAACACAAAGTCGGATCGGCGGGGGTGTAGTAGCAGCACGTGCAGCCGGGTTGTGCCTCTCTGGGGGCGATGCTATCATTGCTGCCGCTGCTTTCTTTAATAAGCTGAAGCTGTGCGCGCAAAAACAGCGCAAAACGCAGCGCAAAAACAAAAGACTTAAGACACAAACGCGTTTTTCAAAAGCAGCTCCCCTCGCGATGCTTTACACCTGATAAGCAAGAGACAACGACGCACACACACACACACACACACCTGAGACCGCCACAGGACTGGGACTGCGTCTCCGCTATGCTGCTGTGATGTAATCAGGCTTCTCCTCCGCGCTGCCCTCTGCGCTCGGCTCCTGCGATTTGCCGTACGTGATATTGTTAAAAGCTTTTAATTGAAGTCATCTTCTTGCTCAAAACAGGTAGCTGCCTCTAGAGTCGACTGCTGCCGCTGCCGCTGCCGCTGTCGATGTCGAGCATTTTTATGATTAAACTAATTTTTCTTGGCCGCGCAAAGTCTTATAGCAGGTGATGCGGCTCCAGTTCCCTCCGCCTGCCAAGTTATTTTAATAAACTGCGCGACGTGCCGCGCATTTTGAGAGACGATCGGTTTCAATTTTATTGCCGTTGCTGTTGCTGTTGTTGCTGCTTTTTAGATTATTTCCAGCACTTGTAAGTGTTGTTAGAAGGGAGTGCCAGCAACTGGCTGGCTGACCAAAGCCGCAACGTGCTCATTTAACAGTAGCCAGCGAACGTCTCTCATAATAACTTAAGCCAGCATAAAATATTTTAATGATCCGACCTAATGGACAGTCCCAAGTCAGCAGCGGCGCCAGCTGATCCCAAAACACACAAAATAAACATGGACATTAGGACAAATGTTGGAACATAAAAGCTTAGCATTGCTTAATTTTATTTCGAATAATTCAAACGAAAAGCAAAATGGCCCTTGGGTTCAATTTTGAGAAAGTTGTGATAGGTGAAAGACAATTGCTATAAATTGTACAAGTCAAAAATTTAGACTTATAGTCTATAACACTTTAAATGATATCTTCTTCTACTAAATTGTTTAAATTGTTAAATTGTTTTAAAGTTTAGCATTGCTTAATTTGATTTAGAATCATTCAAATCAAAAGCAAAAAGGGCTCGGTTAAAATCTTTAGAAGTTATGAGTGTTGGAAGGCAATTGCTATAAATTGTACAAGTCTTAACTTTAGTCTGAAAGCTTAACACCTATTTTAGATCCGGTACAAAGTTATAACTCATAACTTCTTCTACTAAATTATAAAAGTCAAAGCTTTAGTCTGAAACGTTCAACACCTATTTTGCATCCGGCACAAAGTTGCGCTCATAACTTCCACATTTTTAGTATACCGCCAACAGATCATCTTTGTAACATCGCAACCGAGTTTAGCCCTCACTTATAAGTCAATTTACAACGCGTAGAGCCACTGAAAGCAAGATTCCGCAGGACTCTGCGTATGCGTAATGCATATAATTTGTGAGTAGGGGGCGCAGCAGACTGGCACTGGCAACCTTGGGGCCATTTAAATAAAGTTGTGAAGTAGCGCATAAAATAAATAACGCACACTTGACCAGCTATGTGGCTTCAAATCAATGAAAATTTATACAACCAAGTGTAGCTTATGGATGCTAGCCAGCAGCAGACATGACTCCAGCTCCAGAGATGCACTATGCCAGATAGCAGATGCCCGATGCGAGATGCCCGATGCCAGATACGAGTCATAACTATGTGCAAGACCATTTCATTTTTCAACAATTGGCCAAAAGTACGCCTCAATAAAGAAGAGAACCCGAGGGGCGTGTGCTCTTTTGGGGCCACAGCAAAAGTAATGAGCAGTTGGCCACGCGCTCCTTAAAAAACACAACAAAAAAAGGCTTACATGCGAATACAAATACGAAGGCGAATGCAAAAAGGGCCGGCAGGCAAAAGGAGCTGGCTGTATCAAAAGTGCACTGGGGCCTATAATTATAATTGAAATAAATTGATTTATTTGCGTTGGCCAACTCGAACTCTATGCCAAAACGCATAAAGCCATAAAGAAAAATGGCAACAATACAATTCGCCTGTGTTGTTCGTGTGTGCTTAATTGTTGTTATTGGTTATTGGCCAATGTGTGCCGCTGGCCAATTTGCTGGCAAGCAGGCAACCTAGACGTGGATGTCGTTGCCGGAGACGATAAGTCGATAAGGTCATGAGCAAGTGTCATTCGAGTGCATAAATTATATATTCGGGGCGGTTGCATAGTTGCAAACCATAAACGAGGGGCGACTGAGGGGGTTCACTTTTATAAATGTTGCACAGAATGGTTTAATGTGTGCTGAAGGGCAATTCGAGCAGCATGATTCACAATTGCAGCGAGTTCAAACAGAGCCAAAGAGACAAGCCCACAAGCCGACACGAGGACTATCTATTATGTCTAGTGTAAGATTGGGTTAGCCTAAGACCAAATATCTAGAAGTGAAGAGATTCAGATTATAACAGATTCTTGTTAAATGCCAACTAAATTAACAAAATCTTCAAATCACAATATCATTATCATCTCTCACAAACAAGGGAGTTTAGATTAGACCTTAACTAACTCTAGAAAAGCCTATAAATCCAAATAAAATGTCTATTATGTCTAGTATAAAGTTGGGTTAGCCGAAGACAAAGTTTCAAGAAGTGAAGAGATTCAGCTTATAACAAGTTCAGTTCTATATCTAAATTGGTATAAGTGCAGATAAAATAAACAAAATCTACAACTGAAGATATCATTATCATCTCTCACAAACAAGTGAGTTTAGATAAGACTTTAACTAATTTAAAAAAATCCTATAAATCTAAACTAAATGTTAGTCAAATCGAAATATGTCTTTTATGGCAGGTGTAAAGTTGGGATAGCCCAAGACAAAATACCAAGAAGTTAAGAGCTTAAGATTATAACAAGTTCAGTTCAGTTGCTGACTAAATAAACAAAATCTTCAAATGATAATATCATTTTCATCTCACACAAACAAGTGAGCTTAGATTAAACTATAACTAATTTAAAAATATCCTATTCAAATCCAAATATGTCGTATATCTAGCTATATGTCTGCCTTGAATTCCTGGCAATCTGTGCTCAATCTGAGCAATCAGCTGCACCTGCTGCCTGCGTACACTTGTGCTACTCTGTTGTCAACGCCAGTAGCTTTGTCTAAACAGAAAACAACAACAACAACAATTTGTAGCCGTAGTACAGGCCCCAATGCCCGGTTCCATGCCAACCTGTCTCACATTTCAAAATACATAATTAAGTATGCACAGCGAGTTGGTTAGATAAAAATCTTAAAAACCCTTAAAAAGCTTTAAGCGCCTAAGACACACACACAAGCTGAGAGTGGGACAAAAAAACCCAAAAAAAAAGGCAAGAAGAAGCAGCAGCGTAGGGGCAATACTTGATGGATAACTTGATGAGTATCGGATAAGTTGTGGGGACTTTGTAGCACAGCACAAAATGTGAGGCGCGTATACATAAAAATAGTCGAAAGGCAGCAGCAGAGCAATAACAAATAACAACAACAAAGACACGTAGTCTCAGTCTCGATGTATGATACGAAAACACTTTGGCGACAATCATGGGAACGATTTGGTTTGGTTTGGTTTGGTTTTCGTTGTGGCTATCATTTCAGGCCATTAAACGAAGCGGCCCAAGAGGTCAGCGCGATAACGAGCGAAAGCTAAGGCGGTTCAGGCTGGTAGTGGTGGT
This sequence comes from Drosophila flavopinicola, assembly GCA_035042425.1. NCBI lineage: Eukaryota > Metazoa > Arthropoda > Insecta > Diptera > Drosophilidae > Drosophila > Drosophila flavopinicola. Next base: position 12,563,927 of record JAWNLL010000452.1, on the reverse strand, counting down.
GCAGGTGGTGCTGTTGCTGATGTGGTGTGGGCTAACATCGTTTAACGAAGTCGATTTGTAACAGAGCTTTCACATGTGTCTCCAAATCGAAAAAGCCAAAAAAACAAAACTTGACCGGCCAATCAGTTAAAAGTTATAACGCAAACGCAAAGCAACAACAAACAGAAATCAATAAAGTTCCCAATGCCAAATGAGACAGAGAGAAGAAACTTAATTAAAAGGTCGCTGTTAATGCTGTTAATTTGAAAATATTGTCGAAGGAAACGGCTCACACAAACACAAGCAAAACCCGAAAGGGGCACAACAAATACAAAAGAGTCGGCGTTATAAAATCGTAGAGAAACGCCATAAAAAACGGCAGCAGCAGCATCAGCAGCGGCAGCTAATTTTTATGTGGCTCCGCATGCAGGCTGCGCTGACAGACATCTCGGCGGGATCTGAGCAGCCCAGCAGCGGTCGCTCGCTCTAATCAAGCCTACAAGCAACAAGTTGTCATACGAAACAACAACGCAACGCAACGCAACACACAAAAATATCATAAAAACTAAAACAACATAACACAGCTCGGCTCTTTGCATTTGACAACAAGTTCGTTGCCTAAGTCATTTGTTTCAAGCTGCTCCAAATGTTTGGCTTGCATATTGGTAACCTATAATTTAGCTCTGATAACAAGTTCGTTGCCTAAGTCTTTTGATTTGTATGTCAAGATAATTCAGTAGAATTCAAAAATATTTCGTTTTTGCTGCAGTAAGTATTGATTACTATTTTAATTTATAATATGAACAAATTTATCTATCTTTCTAAAGATAACTTATTTCAGTCTTTTAAATTTAATGCAAATTTTAATTCTTTTCTATACAAAATGAACACTTTTCTGACAATATTACACAGTGAATAAATACAATAAAATTCTGCTAAAATTGTACTTAAAAAATCTTTAAATTTATATTTATACAAATTACAGCAGCAACAACATTGAACACACATAAAAAGACGCCCATTTTGTGTGGCCAATGGCCTTAAGAAAATTTCACTGAATTTTCAATGTGACAACGGCGATTTCCTCAATCAAAACGAAGCCATTGGAAACGGAGCTCCGAACAAACTTGAAATACATAATAATGTAATAATAATAATGCATTTAATGCATATAAAGAGAAAAGACTGGCAGCAACAATAGCAGCAGCAGCAACAACAACAACAGAGGCAGGGGGCGTGCGGTTTGGGTCGATTGCTGCGTGGCCTCCGTTGGGTTTTTGGTACGCCCGAATGGCGATGCACGCACACCAGCACTAACACACACTCGCACACACACACACACACATACACACACTCGCACACACGCACAGGCAATGTAACTTCAACCTTCAATTGTAGTTGGTGTTGTGGCTATGTTTGTTGTTGTTGTTGGTAGTTGTTGGTAGTTGTGCTGCTGCCTGTCACGAAACGTTATTCGTGCGGCCATGCGAGTTCACTGACTGCCGCCCAAGTGCGCCAGTGTGTGTGTGTGTGTGTACGAGTGTGTATGTGTGTGTGTCTTTTGGTGCTTTTTCATACATATTGTATACACTTTTGTTGGCCATTCGCTTTGTTTTCATTGCTCTTTACCACAGCAGAGGCAGAGGCAACAGCAACAGCAACAGCAACAACAATTACAACTAACCATGGCGGCCATATTAACATGCCTGCGAGTACAGTTTGCACCTGCAGCTAGCTACGTCAAAATCGTTAAACTTTAACGACAAAGATTCTATTGTCGAGCATTGCACGTGATCATTTTCAATCGCGCCCCAATTAGACAATCCGCTCACGAACACCAACTACAAGAACGCAAACAAGCAACAAGACAACAGAGACAACACACACAGAGATAGAGAGAGAGAGAGAGAGCAGCAGCAGCAATAGTAAGTTAAAGTTGTTGTTATTGTTGTTGAGTGGCTTAGAAAAATTTCCAGCTATGCGCGCGCTAATTGATTCTGCACACAATAATATTTTGGCAATTTGCTAACAGCAACAACAACAACAACAGCATTCAGGGCCAACAAACAACAACAACAATGAGTCATTATTTGTGTAGCAAATATTTCGCATGCCTATTGATTTCGCCCACCCGCTCTACTTCCCTCCCTCTCTCTCTCTCTATCTGCACTCTCCGCTCTCTGTTTCGTTGTTTTATTGCTTTAAATGTTTAAATATAGTAATCAGTGAAAGAAAAGCTTGAAGAAACATGCGGCTCGTTGTTGTTTAATTGCCGCTGCTCATGCAACTCGCAATAAGCGAGCTGTGTGAGAAAACTGCACTCCATATCGATGTTGTTGTTGCTGTTGCTGTTGCTGTTATTGTTAATGTTACTGTTGCTGCTGCAATTAAAAATAATATATGTATGTGAGCCCATGTTGTGTATGTGTATGGATTAGCCGCACAACAACACTCACACACACAATAAATTCATTACTTATTGTCTAATTGGCGCATATAACGCAAATAACACTTCAAATGGAAACAACACAATATATATATATATGTGTAATCGTATATACAAATGTTACGATTTACTTTTAACTGAAAATATTATATATTGCATTCGTTTTTCACATATTCTATTGAATATAAGAAATATTTTTAATCTATGTATTCGTTTTCAACATATTCTGTTGACTCTAAGAAAAGCTTGAATATATACTTTTATTATATAATTTTAGGACACTAGCATTTAAATGAAAATCTAAAATCTAAATCTGAACAAATTTCCACTTACTAACTAAATTTTTAGTATGTAATACAAGTGGGAAATGTATTGGCTATATAAAGCAAACTTGCACTTCTATAGCCAAACAATGCATAATCAAATGTTTTGATACTTTAAACACGAAATATTATAAATCCATAGATTAGTTTTTAACTAGTCGTTTGACGCCAAATAATAAGCTTTTATTATATAATCTTACGAGCTTCATATTTTAATTAAATTAAAAATGTTCTTTTGAACTAGCTTCAACTTAAAAATTAGATTTGCATTTATTGAAGTGACTATTATTCAAATAGTAAAATATTAGGTAATATCCAACAATTGCTACTATAACTTTCATAATCTCAATCTATCAATTAGTGAGCAGCTTGTCTTGGAATATTGTTTACACACACAACAATGCAAATCTTTGACTATCTATGAAATCAACTGTTGGGCAATATAATTGATTCATGACTTCCTTTGCTGAGCATTACAATCCTCTGTCTGCCTTCTACCTGCAACTGTAACCCTGTCCAATGTCCAAACTGGCCAACTGTAGCCTCACTAAATTAATTGACGCCAGTGTTAGCCATTTTATGATCGCCATTAAAAGGAGTTTCCCCCACTCTTCTGCTCTTCGACTTTTACGAGGCTTATCGGAGCGCACCAGATTTTGATATCCAAGTGGCAGTGGCACTGCCACCACGGCCATAAAGAGGCGCTGCAACAAATTGAGCCGCATGCAACTGTGCGCCCACAAATCTTATCTGTGCGATGTGAAAGATAATGTCAGTCGCCTCGACTCGACTCAAGTGTTAATCTCTTGCTTAATGTGCGAAAAATGTGCAAACATTGTTGAGAGACAGACAAACAGACAGACAGACAGAGAGAAACCAAACCCGACTGACTGAAAGCAATAAAATGAATTTTATTTTCAATTTGGCTGCATAAAATCAAAGATGCCCGTTTTTATTTTGTTTTTTTTTATGGTACAGCTTGGCCCCTAATTAATATGCAAGAACTGAAACTTCCTCTGCCGGCTGAGCTGGCTACTTGTGCACGTTTCCAGCCACAGGCATCCTATCGCTCGATCTTTTGCGCTTATAGTTTTTCAGCCAGTTTTTTATGATCATCATTGAAGGCGTCGATGCATTTAGAACTCAATTAAAAAGCGGAAGTTCGCTCAGCTCAGTTTAGCTCAGCTTTGCTCAGCTTTGCAAGTATCAGTGATTTGAGCGCAATTGTCCACGCCCTTGACAGACATTCCACTGGCATAAATCAGCGCACAAGCAGACACACATAACTCACTAATAGCAGGCAATTGTTGTCAATTTGCCCACAAAACAGGCGCGAAAATGCAGACATAATTTTTTGTTGTCTTGCTCCGCTTCGTTGTTGTTGTTGTTGGTTAACACACCTTGACAATTGGCTGAATTTAAATTGTTATAAAAATAGAATTTGTCCCAAAACACGCGCCGCCGCCACACTAAGCTAAAAGTCCACAATGCAGTCGGCTGCGCAAGTTCGTGTCTTAAGTCTTTCGTATTTTTCTTGTTTTTTTTCGGGGAGACAATGAAAGCTAGCGCTGCACTTTGATTTCCGCCCCGTTGCCCGCACCCAGCTTTGAGTCTGCATGCAAAATGCCATTAACAATTTGCGCACATAGCGCCAACAACAACGACAGCAACAACAACAACTGCTGCAAAAAAAGAGTAAAAATCATAAAATGTGTTCCACGCACAAAAGCGCAAAACCGCAACAACGGCATACAAGACTTTTGAATTTATTTATGTCGGCAATTATTTTATTTATATTGTCATCGCACACACACACACACACACACAAGCACACACACACTGTGAGCTTTTGCATTGCTGCGTCTGATTTCGTAGTCAAAATATGTTTCCAACTTATGATTTGCTACTCGCTTCTGTTGTGCTTGGAGCTACTGGTTTTAATGCGGCAAAAACAGACGACAAAATGACACACAGACGGAGTGGGGAGGAGCAGCAGTCAGTGGAGCAGTAGACGTTAGTGCAGACACGTATATGTATATGGGCATAATGAAAGGATTATTCAAATTTGAGCAATTAAGATTGTGGTAAGTGGTTAGAGTAGGTAAATAATTGAAACAAGTAAGAGTGCTCTAGTCGGGAGTGCCCGACTACGAGATACCCTGAACCCAGTCCTTACAATCATTCATATTAATCTAAACACACACATGCTGCAGTACAAGCAGTACAAGCAGTGCAAGCGGTCTAAGCAGTTAGCTTGCTTTTCGCTGAGCCCCACATAATGGAAAGTTAAATCTTAAATAACTTCTATGTTTATTGTCCGATCTTATTGAAATTTTTGGGGCAAACAATTGTCAATAATATGTGTGACCAAACCAAATTGCAAGGTCGTACCTTCAAAATGCGTTTTTTTAACTTTTGGGGGGTTTGGGGGTGGTATCCAAAAAGTGAAAAATTTGTTCATGTGTATGCTATTCGAGATTATACATGTCAAATTAGGGGCCTCTAGCTCTTATAAACTTGTAAGTTATATCCAAAAAACGCTGGTCTAAAATCGAAATTTATCGATAACTTTTGAACGGGACGAGCTATCGATAAATTTTAATAAACTTGATCTGTCCCGGGATTAGGAGAACTTATGTTCCAAATATGAAGTCTCTAGCTCTTGTAGTCTCTGATATCTGTGTGTTCATACAGACAGACAGACGGACAGACGGACAGACGGACAGACGGACAGACGGACAGACGGACAGACGGACAGACAGACGGACATGGCCAGATCGACTCGGCTATTGATACTGATCAATAATATATATACTTTATATGGTCGGAGATGCTTCCTTATGCCTGTTACATACATTTGCACAAACCCATAATACCCTTTTTACCCATTTTTAATGGGTTCAGGGTATAAAAAGCATATATATAGAAGAACTGGAACAACTCCATTTGTAAAATTTGTAATAGCTGATTTCAGAATCTAAGAAATTATTATATTCTTTGTGCTTCAAGCGAAGGTACTCTAGTATATTCTATACACATATAATTTATCAGTCGTTAGAGCAGATTAATAATTGAAAAAAGCGTACAGATACAGCAGCTGATTTAATAAATTAAGAAATTATTTAAGATTATGTATCTTAGTGCAAGAGACTCGAGTGCAATCTATACTCATATACCTTCTCAGTCGTGAAACGTTTTCTCTCTACTTGGAACTGCAGATTGCCTCCCTTAGAGAACTTTGCTTTAATATTCATTCTCTCATTTTATCTGTGCAACTTTTTGATATATATTTCCCTCTGCTCACTGCTGTTTCTCCTTCTCGCTGCCTAAGTACCCAACTTATTCACTTAAACGCATTCGAATGTGGCCTTTGCTTGCATTGACGCCTCCACAAATGTCATCAACACACACAGCGCTTGACGGACAGACAGACAGACAACGGACAGAGACTGACGACAACAACAGACGACCACGTCTCGCAACTGTCACCAAAATAATGCCCAGCAGCTAAAAGGCAGCAATGGTGCCTTCAGGCCAGCAGCAGCAGCAGCAGCAGCAACTATATACAACAGTAGCCCGGATTCGGGCTCGAGCTCGAACCCAGCAACAACAACAACAACAGCAAATACATTTTTCGAAGCGAAACGCCAAAAAAAAGGCACAAAAATCGCATTTCAAATTCAAAACGCGATTTTTGCCGAGGTTAAACTATTTTATCATTGTCACAAATGGAATTTTTCACCAGCAATCACCTCGATCCGCCGTCCACCTGCCATCAGCCCCCCACCGCCCGCTCTTGGGCCACACCCCCTCTGGCAGGGGCCACCGTTTGGCGATGCGTGCGAAAACGCAGCAAACACAACAACAACAACCAGAACAGCAACAACAACAGCAACAAAGCGATCGGTGTACGTTTTAGGGCGTTTTCTGGCCACGGTTTTCTTCTGGCCTCCTCATAAGTTTTGCGTACGCAGACAAAGACGCAAGTGGAGGATGAGGAGTAGGAGCAGTGGGCAGGCAGAGGACGCCTGGCAAAGACGAAGTGGGACTTGGTTTATATCTCTTCATTTGCTGGCCCCGTCCAGTTATTTATTGTATTTTACGTTGCTGTTGCTGTTGTTGTTGTTGTTGCTGCCGTGTGTTGCTGTGTTTAATTGAAGGCCAAGAGCTGCCGCATTGCTGCATGCATGGCAAGCATGTCCTGGTTGCAATCGCAGCTGATGGCCACTGGCCACTGGCCACTGGCCACTGGCCAGACATGCCCTTATTTGCGCCAGGCCAACCAGCCAAAACAGCGAGTGCATAAATTATATGGACAACATTTCATATACATATATACCCTTGACACAAGCTAAACATCTATAGCTGACTTATCATGTTTGCAGCGCCCCAAGGCCAGACTCTATGCCAAAGCTATAGACTTGATATGGCTAAAAGCTAATCACTGATTACTTAGTTTGGAAGCTGTAACACATAAGTATAGGCTATTAACTATGTACAAACTATAGTTATTGATTGCAAAGCGTAGCAGCTTACTTACATAGCTAATATATGCATGTTAGCTAATTTGTAATATTTACATTTACTTTATGTATATTATTATTATGCTCAACGTTTTATAATAATTAGCACTCGTTTTATTGGCTTTAGAAGAATATCTTGCTCAGCTGGGTTAAATGTATATATATAGCTAAATGGTGTTTTTTATAAACGGTTTGAAAATACAATTTTTTTAAATTTTTTGGGCTTCAATTTTTTTTGACAATTTTTATTTTGCGAAATTCGTTCAATGTTTTTTTTAAACGGTGTTTTTTTACACGGTTTTTTTCTGGAACCAATCAATATATGTATTTTCTTTACTCATATACAGCAAACCTTATCAAAATCCTTACAAGAGCACAAACTTTTCGTTGTGATTCTTTTTTGTAGCGTATTTCTGCCACATTTTTTTTGACATTGGTTTTTGATTTAGGCCTGAATGAGTGTTTGCAAGTGAAAGAAATGTATACACGAAAATAACTGAGTATATTATACATATTTGTACAGATATATGTATTGTGGCACAACTTGCGCAATGCACGATCGGCACTTAGAATATGTAGCAATTGTTTTTGACATCCATAAAACATGCGCTCGATTGGCCTCTTTAGGCAAACGTCGCTCTAGATCATGCAAATCGCAAATCCCATTCGAAATCAATTAAAATACAGCAGCCCCGGCGATAATCAGACTTGGAACGAACTGAAGCTGTGCGGTGCCAAATAAGTCGTTGTTGTGCCCGCTCCTTTGCTCTCTCTCTCTCTCCTCTCTCTCTCTCTCTCTCTGTCTCTGATAAGAATCGCTGAGACTGAGACACTTATATAAGCAGTCAGCATCCGTATGAAGCGAGCGATCCGACGAGCTGACAGACATCGATCAACTATGCGACCAAGCGACATTAACGCTGCATATATTGTCATAAATTACAACGATAGAGCACAGATGCCACGCCCCCCGCCCCCCTGTCCATACCATGTGCCCCTCTGAGCCCTTTGTGCTGTATGATGCGTAGTTGTTGCTGTTGTTGTTGCTATTGGATTGTGTCGTTTGTTAAACGATAAGCCCAAAAGTCATCGGCATTTAAACCATAAGCAGTCGTCGGCTGCCATCCAACACCCCAAAGACCCAAAGATCCAAACCCGATCCACATCCCCATTCCACATCCTCATCCCCCAGAGCGCGTTCAGATACGCATCAACGTTTGGCTAAACGCAATCCAGTTTGGCATTTTCTTTCGTTTTCATTTTCTTTTTTGCCTCATGATGCACACAGAGTGTGGCTGCAGTGTGGCTGCCCCCAAACCCAACACCACTCCTGCCCCACACACCACAGATCGATATGTTAAAAACTGCGATTAAATGCGTCGAGCGACGGCTGCAACGAGAGTTGTGACAAAACTTTGATTGACATGGCTTTTGTATGTTGGCAGCAGCAGCAGATCCGATTGCAAGGAACAGCACTGAAGATGTGACAACAACAACAGAAGCAGCAGAGTTGGGTCTGTGTTGGGGCAACGGTAGCAAGATGAGGCAATTGTTGCAGCTGTGCGGAAAGAACGTAGATCCTATCTAGTCGGGTACTGCCGAGTTACTTGATCCTCAGTTCATCAACAGCCCCCATAGGCAGTTCTAATTCTAACAGAATGCTATTGCATATTTATATTTTACTTTATGTATACTATATAGCTTGAAGTAATCAACATTTGCTCAAGAAAGTATGCTATACTCAAAGCAGAAACCAAAATCTAAATTATATTCTCATTATCAAGATATTAGCCCTATTATCTAAGTTTAAATATGTGCATATGTGTATTTTTTGTTGAAACATTGAATCACTATAGTATAAGTTATTAGGAATAGAAACAGTATATATATCTATATAGCTATATATCAAATAATATAAAATTATCAAGATCAAATCTTAAGCAAGTAATATATTCTCATCATTCTATAGAGCTCTGCTTTGACATGTCGATAGAAAAATTGTTAGCGCCAAACAAAACACAGTCTTTAGTTAATCTTTAGAGCTAATCAATAGCTTTCTATCACATATGCATATCAAATATTCACATTTATATGCATAAATTAGCACCACAGCGTCATAACTTCTTAACTTTATATCAACTCATGAACAAAAGAGCCAAAAATCAAAAATCAGATGATATTTGGCAATATTACTTTGGCTATTTCATTTAGCAAATGTAAAACGTTTTATAGCAACTAAAGCTGACTAAGCTGCCTTTTGTAAGAGCGATGCCGCAGCAAATCTATGCAAAGTATTCATATTATAAATATATTTTAATTTAATGCACAGATCGAAAATCAAAAAGATAAAAACAAAAGGCAAAAAGGAAAAACAATCAACTGGCAAACAAAAGCAAACTTGGCAGGCAACAGGCATAAAAGTCGTGATACTAACAAATTTCATTAATGTACAACAGCGGCAACAAGTTGCAGGCACGGCTGCTTCGCTGGGCATCCTCCAGTCTGCAGCCTCCAACGTCCTCTGGCGATTCCATTCATAAAACGCGCGCACTCAGGCACAAAAGGCAGACAGGAGAGTGCCGAGTGGATGAGGAGCAGGGATTGGGGGGATGGGGGGATTGGGGAGCAGGCAGCTAGCAGACACTAAGCGCATTGCATGATTTTGCATAATTTTATGTAAATTTCGCAGGCGGCTCGAGACTTGCCAGCGAATCGAATCCGCGCAGCCGCAAACTGCAGCAGCAGCAGCATCAGCAGTAGACGAGGCGGGGGCGTGGCAGCATCTGAGTTTTGTTGATGCTGATGCGGCTGCTGCTGCTGCTGCGCCTCGACGACATGATATATGCCACATGATGACCACGACTAAGCAGCCAAGCAGCCAATGCGGCAAACAGTAGCAATTGCTTTTGTTGTACAAGGACACGATTATGCACAGGATATGGCACAGCAAAGACCAAGAGAGAGAGCGAAAGAGCGACAGTTGAGCCCAATTTATGCAAAGTGCAAAACGTGGCTTAGTTCAGAGAACAAACCCAAAAATACCAACAAAAAAAACAAAAGCTGCGCGCGCGCATTTTGATTTTATAAACACAATTTTTGTGTATATACCAACAAAAAAGTGCTACAAGGCGTAGAAACATATATGACAATGACATGGAATTTATGTGCAGCCAAATGCCACAAAAAATATTGTTTAGGGCATATCGAAACGGGGCAGCAGTTCCCAGTAAAACAGGCGCAGACAACTGAAAGATGCTGCAGCCCCCACATGGCACCAAGCTGCACAGTGGAACCATTTTCTATAACTAAAAGAAAGCTAAGTGCAAGTTAAAACCTGAAAATGTAGAAAAAAAATACTGTATTTTTATTTTTTATTAATTTCAAAAAATTCTAAAATGTTTCTTTTTTGTAGCATTAATCTAATTTGCTCATAAACATAAGAGAAAAATGCATTGCAAATGTCATATTTAACATTATATATATTATTTGTATTAAAATTCAAAAGAAAACGGATTATAAGCATATAATATTATAAAGCTGTAAACAGTAAATCGAACTTCGAGCTTTGATTTAAATTTAAAATCAAAAAATTTAGAGAAATAACTGTATTTTTACTATAAACCCAATAATCTTTTAGTTTTATTATTATTTATCTAAGAAATTGCAAATGGTATTCTTTTTTGCAGTATTAAACTCATTTTATACCAAACATATTATTAATGAAAGAGAAAAATGCATTGCATGTAATATTAAACATAATATGTATTATTCTTATTAAAATTAAAAAGTCAACTGATTAAAACTACAACTAATTAAACAATAGATCGAACTTAGTGCTTTAATTGCACTTTAATTCAATTCACTTTAAAGCACAAACCTTTTATTCTTCTGATTTATGCACAATTGCTTGCTTTGGCAGTAAAAGCTGCCAATAAAATATATTTTAAGCAACATTTGATGCACACAAAGTGCGCCATTTAAATCTTTAACAATTTCCTATAACAATTTGACTAGTGAGCAGGCAAAAAGCAAAACCAGTGTGCAGCAAATGGGGGAGAAGGGCAAGATTGCTGTGGATCTGTGTTCCTGTGTTCCTTGAATTGCAGTCGAGAGTTCAGTTTTGTAGCTGTTGTGAGGCTGCACGTCAACGTCAACTTGGACAAAGACGACGATGACGATGACGACGAGTTGGCTCTGGCCACTGGCTGCTCCTCTCTCTCCATCCTCTCTTTCTGCGTCTAATCAGATTCAGATGTCGTCGAAAAATGCGCGACGCGCTCGGGCCATTTTAGCCCTGGACAGCCGCCCAAGAATCGCGTAACACGGTAGTTGGTAGCTGTTTGTTGGTAGCTGGTAGCTGGTAGCTGGTAGCTGGTAGTAGGATGCTGCAAGAGCAGTTTTGCAGTTGTGCTGCAAGAGCAGAAGAATGACGAAGTCATAGCCGCGATGCGTCAATTTTAGATTCAACAAAAATGATTGCAATGCATGTTGGCTGCCCAGGAACACAGAGAGAGAGAAGGTGGGAGGAAGGGAAGCCAACCAGTTTGGCCAGCCAGGCAGTCAGCCAGTCAGCCAGGAGGCAGTCAGTTGGCAGTCGTCTGTCAGGGCAACTTGTGAAATGCCAATTTATTCGTTAGCAAATATTGCATCTGATAGAACAACAAACAGCAGCAGCAGCAGCAGCAGGAGCAGCAGCGGAGCCCTCGCTGGCTGTGATTTGAGTGCCAGTGCAACATATGCAGACATGACTGCCAGGACACAAAAGCGCATGGATCGCCACTAACTGACTCCACATCTGCCTGTGCCACTGTCTGTGCCTCCAGTGGCAGTTCCAGCGGGCCCCTGCTACTGAATCATGTGTAAAAATCTTAAGTGCAAACAATTGTACGCGTTTATCGTGTCTCTGGGGCGACGACCACCATTGAAGCTGAAACTGAAGCTGAAGCTGAAGTATATCCAAGGCTCAAGCGCTGTGCCAGACGGAAGGAACAGACGGACAGACGGATGGACAGACGGACAGACGGCAGTCAGAGATTCCGTTTAATTAAGCGCGCTTTTTGTGAAAATTGGTTTAAGCAGTTTTTGGAAAGCCCTTAAGGTAGGCACATACTTACTTACTGCATGGGGCCAGTACTGCGATGCGATGCGATGCGATACGATACGCTGGATCGATTGCTGTGCCAAAACAGCCAACGAAATATCCAAAATATCCATCAAATTGATCAAAGCTAATAAATCATAAGATGCCACAACAAAAGACAAAGCAGCAGACGAGGCGAGTAACATAAACTTTTGGGCTTTTGGGCGCTTAAGCAAAAGGTGCACAGCATTTACTGGAAATATAGCCCGCAGAGGGGCCAGGCTCCAGCTCCAGCTTCAGCTCCGTCTCCGTCTCCGTCTCCAGCTCCGGCTCCATCTTCGGCTACGAAATTAGTTTTGCGCGCTGCGTCCGTTGTCCGTTATGACGACGCACGTAGCCCCAATGCTGACCCAATAATTATGCCCCTCTGCGCCCAAGAAACCGAGAGTGAAACGCAACCGCTGCGATCCATCGAACCGACGACTAACGACAGCCATTCAATATATATATTTATACTATATATAAGATACATTTTTATGCTTTTTTTTGGTCTTTGTTAAGGCCCGCGGCGAGCAACGCACATTTTTGCTTATCAGTTAGAGACAGCCGCAAGTTTTCCATGTTAAAATACCCTAAGCGTAGAGCTACTGGATTCGGTTAGGAGTTTGGGCACTTAGAGGGTATACGCCCTAGATGGAAGACTTTAAAAGTAGCTATATACTTATCGAGAAATCTTTTGAAATGTTCCCTATGGGCTGATATCTATCGGGTGAAAATGACCTCAAACAGAGCTTATTGCTATAGAAACTATTTGCTATCTTAGCTGAAAGCATTACAATCTAACTAGCTTTTGGTATAATATAAAATAACTCTTTGGAAATTGACTCTGTGAATTCGCTTTAGTATTATAGCTTACCTTTAATATTTTACATTTTATTTATACTTTTAAATTTTGTATAATTTTAACATACATTTTTTTTTTGTCGCCTGTCAATAGTCGACAGTTACTAAAAACAATTTCTGCGCTTCATTCATCTAAAAAACATTAAAAATATTTTCATAAAATGTATAGAGGATTTACTAACTAAAAACTAACTTAAGAACTTTGATTTTATCTAAAATTGAAGCTCAAGAATCATCCGAAAAATATCATGAAATTGGGGGATAACTTTCTTGAGTCCATGAATTCCTTTTAGAATTAAAATTGCTGCGCTTCATTCATCTAAGCATTCAAAACATTTATTATTTACTAACTAAAAACTAACGTAAGAACTTTGATCTTAGCTAAAATTTGGAACTTAAATCCAGAAAATATTTAGGAAATTGGGGGATAACTTTCTTGAGTGAGTGGATTCCCTTGAGAATTAAAATTGCTGCGCTAAATAAATCTAAAAAGCATAACAAATATTTTCATAAAATGAATAGAGGATTTACTAACTAAAAACTAACGTAAGAACTTTGATCTTAGCTACAATTTAAGTTCAAGAAGCAGCCGAAAAACTTTTAAGAAATTGCGGGATAACTTTCTTAGAAATATTCCAAATCCTAAAGCCAAAACACATATATCTATAGAGCATCGAAACTTCGACTGAAGCAGTCGAAATGATCTTACCAATATACTTGTTATTTCTCTTTTAACAAATGTTCAAAATTGTTGGCCAAAATAAAGTTTGTATTGTTGTTCATAGCACGCGACACACTCAGTGAAGATATGTGAGAAAGAGAGAGAGAGAGATGTGAGAGGAGTAGAGAGGGGAGACTCCAAAAATTGTGGCCCCAGGGGCAAATGTCACACCGGGGCCATTTGTACGTCTAGACATCTTCTATGTATGTTGGTAAGGTGGATTCCAATCCATTCCAATCCATTGGGACCAGGCCGCCGCTGACCGCCGCCTGGCTAATCAATTTTAAATGTGTTTTTGCGTGTCAATCGCTTGTTTGCGTGCCGACTTTTATTGATATGTTTAGCTATGTTGTTATTGTTGTTAGTGTTGCTAGTGTTGTTAGTGGCTAACGCTAGCTAAGGCATTTGTTAATAATTGGCTGCTCGCCTTGGCTCTTTTGATTGTTTTGAGTGAAATTCATTTGATTTATTGCACAAATTATGGTGAGTTTCTAAAGGGGTGTTGGCGCAGCCGATGCCGATGCCTAAAGGCCCCCTCTCTGGCCTTATTATGCAAGCCTGACAACAACAACAATGTTAGCAACACCAGCCAAATCTACTTTACACTTGTCGCTGACGCATTTTACAAATTTGGCACGCTTGACCATAAAAAATGGTCCGCGCCATGGCTGACAAAAAAAGTGTGAAACTGCAAATGGCGTCGCCTTGGTTAGACAGGCTCCCCACCAGCCCCCACCTGCTCCTCCTCCTGCTCCTGCTGCAGCTCCAGCTCTAGCAACTCTGGTTCTTGCCCCGTTTGGCAAGGCATCGATTAGCATAGTTGTTGCCAGCTACTGATATATCTATCTATATATACATATATATATATATATGTGTGTGTGTGTGTGTGTGTGTTTGTCGTGACAACTGCATTAGGGCTGGGGGGGCGTGGCAGAGCCAAACTCAGCCACGCGCTGCAGCGGAAGTTCAACTCATTTGGCCAGCGGCAAACGGATGGGATTTCTTTTTAAGCGCATCCTGGACACACGGCCAGGCACTCGTTCCATCGTTCCTTCGTTCTCCTTCGCAGGACAACTTCATTGATATATATGCGCTGTGTTTTGGGCCCGCCCGGCCTTTTTTTAGCCCGCTTCCTGTGCGTCTTTTGTTTGCGGCAGCAGCAGCAGCAACATCATAAAATTCTACTATTTCCAAAAAAGTGTCCAGGCTCCACTTCCAGACCATTTTAATCATCACGCGCTACCAGCTTTCATTGTGGCCATAAAAATAAAGTATTCTCTTTTTTTTGTATTTGCTTATTTTGTATAATTAAAAAGCGTTTTGGCCAAAATCCAAGCGCCGAACTCTCAATCAATAAAATCAACAAGTAAGAGTGCTCTAGTCGGGAGTGCCCGACTAGGAGATACCCTGAACCCAGTCCTTACAATCATTCGTACTACTTTAAACACACATGCTGCAGTACAAGCAGTACAAGCAGTGCCAGCGGTTTAAGCAGTTAGCTTGCTCTTTCGCTGAGCCCCACACAATGGAAAGTTAAATCTTAAATAACTTCTGTGTTTATTGTCCGATCATATTGAAATTTTTGGGGCAAACAATTGTCGATAATATGTGTTACCAAACCAAATTGCAAGGTCGTACCTTCAAAAATGGGTTTTTTTAACTTTTGGGGGGTTTGGGGTGGTATCCAAAAAGTGAAATATTTGTTACATGTGTATGCTATTCGAGATTATACATGTCAAATTAGGGGCCTCTAGCTCTTATAACTTGTAAGTTATATCCAAAAACGCTTGGTCTAAAATCGAAATTTATCGATAACTTTTGAACGGGACGAGCTATCGATAAATTTTAATAAACTTGATCTGTCCCGGGATTAGGAGAACTTATGTTCCAAATATGAAGTCTCTAGCTCTTGTAGTCTCTGATATCTGTGTGTTCATACAGACAGACAGACGGACAGACGGACAGACGGACAGACGGTCAGACGGACAGACGGACAGACGGACAGACGGACAGACAGACGGACATGGCCAGATCGACTCGGCTATTGATACTGATCAATAATATATATACTTTATATGGTCGGAGATGCTTCCTTATGCCTGTTACATACATTTGCACAAAAACCATAATACCCTTTTTACCCATTTTTAATGGGTTCAGGGTATAAAAATAACGATGCGAAGCAAATAATAATAAAATTGACAGAAAAAAAACCCAAAGAAAGGCAAGTTGTAAAGATTAGGAACCAGTCCGGGGAGACACTAACCAGACACCCCACGCAGCGCCACCCAAAAAGTCGAAAGCAATCCAATCCATTGATTGGCTGGCCCGATTAATTTCTTTCATAGGTTTTTATTTTTATGGGCCAACGAAATGTGCTCGTGGAATATGTTTGAATTGAGGCTGAGAGTTGAGTTGAGTCCCGGACTGCAATATGTTGACAATAAACAAAAGATTGTACGTTAAGTAGATGCCTGTTGAAAGTTTGATGAAGTGAGATCGTTCCATGCATTATGATATATCTACCATAAGTATGAGAAAGGGCATCATTAAGCATCAATTTGTAAGCAAATCGTAAAAGCAAGCAGCAAAGAAAAGCAGGCAGCTATAAAATTTGGTAATTTTATGATAATAATTGGGGAAACTACTGTTTATGGCATTTATGATGAAAGGATAAAGCGAAAACGAAAACGAAAAACTCTGTTTACAAACATTTACCATATTTTTATGGCTTAAGGTAGAACTTATTTACTCAATATTTAAAAGCTGTTACATCAAAGTATTTATGTCGATAAAAAGTGTTTTTAAATTCCAAAGAGGTTATTGCAGTTCAGTGTGTTGTTTATACAAACAAGAAATCTAAAGAGGTATTTAAATCAAATGAATAAATACATATTTAATAAATTAGTTAATGGAATTTATATTTTCAGCACCCTTAAATACTGATTAAAATATTTATGCACAAGTGTGACTCCAATTAGTAACCCACATATTTTATTTTTAAAACATGTTTAGAAACAAGTAAAGTGCATTTAGAGAAAAGCAAATTTATAAAAAGTATCCTGATTGATACAGAACTTCCGTTTATAAGACCTTTATCCTTTACAATTCATTTTGTTTATAATCTCACATATCTCTTTAGATTTATAGCTTTATAGTAAGCCAGACAAATTGTTTGTATTGTTCACAATTCCTTTTCGTCAGCACACGTTTCTCTACCATCTTTATAGAGTCTCTCAATTGGAACCCACGCCTACACGATCGTTACGTACGTGACACATCTTCATATACAATTTGATGTCTGTCACGCACATCCTTAAAACACTTGTTGGCAGACAGGAACCGCACTTTCCACACACATTTTCATTGCTTCCAGCGAAAACGGAAGTGAGAACCGGACTATTATCTTGTGGTGTGGTCAAACTATAATGAACAGCCTCTAATAGAGACTCGAATAGCATACAAACAATTTTTCTGGCTAATTGAGTTATGAGCGAAAACAAACTAAGAACAAGATCGATTACGATCAGCCAATACAATATCATTTACAAACGTCAAACTCAACCTTTTCCAGGAAAAAAGAAAACAAGTACTGCGAGCAGAATTGCACGTGCAGCAGGTAAAACACTCTTCTGGGAAACTGTTGTCCTGGACAAAGTGAAAGTGTGAGCTGCCAGAGATGCTTATCCTCGGGAACGGTACAGGTGCTGGCGCCTCCAGAAATCCATTTCTCTGAGCTACAACTCACAAATGGTCACAATAAATAAGCGCACCCAAATTATAATATATATAACAAATAATTTGGCTGACTTTTAATGACAGGCCATATACATAGCTATATATACTTCAATATATATAAGAAATGCAAAGCACGCAAACTTTGTTTTTTGGGACAGTTTGCATGACTGAAATATTTCTGGTATTATTGATTACCAACATTCGCCAAAAAACAAATGGCTCTTAACTTCTCTCTGTTTTTGGGGGCCTGACAAATGTGCGAGCTAAGTGAATATAGTCAGTCAGTTTGTCTGTCAGTTTGTCTGTCAGTCAGTTAGTCAGTCGGTTGGAGAGTCAGACATTAGACATTGTAATGAACTGGCTGCTCCCTGACACTGTTGCTAATTTGCATTGGACTCGCTGGCGGGATCGGCCACAGGTTCGGGTCGGGACTTGATAACAGAGAACATCGATCGCTACGAAACTACAGAGCGGAATAATTTAAAAAAAACTGCGTTTATTTGAAGCGTTGCGCACAAAACAGCAAAAAAAAAACCAAACGAAACGCAAAGCAAAAAAAAAAACAACATCCAAATAGAAAATGAAATAAAATAAAAACTCGATCGTCTGTTCGTCAAGCAACGCTACAGTAAAAGCAAAAGCAACAGCAACAATAACAACAATAAGAATAAACAATATAAATGGCCGCATCGGAATTGCTAATTTGCTATTGAGTTTTGCTTTAGCTCGCTTTGGGTTTTCTGTGTGCTGTGCTGTGCTGTTTGGAGCTTGGGTTTGGGTTTGGGTTTGGGTCTGGGTCTGGGCCGAGGGCCTCGAACACGTCGGGTTCCTGGTGCCTACCCCTGTCCGTCCGTCCATCTATCCGTCCATTCGACTGGCCCCCTCCGACGACATTTTTGATTTTTGTGCGACATTTTTGACATGCGGATGTGCCATGTTAACGAGAACGAGAATGAGAAAGAGCACGGGAGAGTGAGAGTGAGAGAGAGAGATAGAGACCCCGTCTCGAAGACAACTGTTTCCAAAATTAGGCACAGCTGCAAACCGATTGCAGTGCACAAAATCCTCCGGCCAACAAATCCTTTGCCATTTACAATAAATTGAATTCGACCAATGCTGTTGCGGTCAAGCGACCGACTGCTAACTAAACCAACCCCAGTCCATGTCTCCTGTCTCCGCCTCCTACTCCTCCTGCCACTCCTGCCTTGCCTGTTGGCAATCAAAGTTGCAACTGACCCAGGCAAGTAACCAGCCAACCGAAATGCTTCAAAACCGCAGCAAATTCGTCGAATTTGCCATGCGGTAAACTTGTGGCTTAGCCAGCAAAAAGGATGCACAAGCAGCAGTCCTTGCGCTGCAGGCCATTGTTTCTATGTCCTTACACTCGCCCTCCCTCTCCCGCTGCCTCTCCCCCTCTCTGTCTCTCTCTAGCCAGGACTGCATCTGTGTGCCAAATGCCGAATGCGTTGGCGTATGCATAATTGATGCGAATGTTTGCGGCAGGGCCCAGCTTAGAATCCGGAGCCGTTTTCTCATAATTGAGTCCTGTTACCCTCAGCACGCTGCCCTTAGAAACAAAATACAAAAAAAGTGCCAGCTCCAAAACCGAGAAGAAGAAGCTGCTGGCCAAATTGCGAAGACAGCAAACAAAAAGTGCAAAGTTCATTTGGCAAACTGAGATTCCTCTGCATAAAATTAAGTGTTGCTTAAGCGGCAACTTGTTTAAATATTTCATAGTAAAAACAAGTTGTATCATTCAGTTTATAATAAGTAAATAAACGATTATTTAAAAAATTAGCAAAAATATATATATAAATTAAATGAATATGAATGTAATTTACTTATGGAACAACTATTTTTTAAAATTTTATTTAAAACAAACATTAAAAAGCTTTGGCTATAGTAGAAAACATATCATATATTTTACTTAATTATTTGTATCATTATTTACTAGACTTCTTTTATTTTTATTACAAAGTAAATAAATGTGTGTATAAATAAATTTGCAAAAATATAAATATCAATTAAAGAATATAAATCAAATCATTTTTCAATATTATTTTAAACCAACATTAAAATCGTTGGCTAAAGTAGACAAACATAAATTTGTTCTTCTACTTAAATATTTATATTATTATTTGCTAGACTCATTTTTTTTATTGCCAAGATTAGTCCCACACACTTTTACAGTTATTTTTTTTAATGACATCTAACTCCAAATTGATAAATTTATTTATTTATTTTCTATTGGCGCCACCGAGCTATACAAATAACTCATAAAAAGCAACAACAGCCCGCAGAATCTAGCAATCCACAATAGGTTGTTTTTTATGAGGCTCAACCGTTAGCAAGATTGTTTATTTCACCTTCCACACGTCTGCGACCGACCGGTAGGGCAATAAATTAATCAAAACTCGAGTGCGACTGCAATTGTCGATGTGAGAGAAGTACGAGCAGAGTGTTTAGGTTTTTTTCTTTGGAAAATTGCAGCTCACACCTACGCTGCTCATGTTGGGCCTAGTGAAAGATCTGTAAATGATTTGTTTGACAACAAACACAGTTGGACACAACAGCAACAACAACAACACGAATGTGCCTTTCTGTGCCTTTCGCAGAAAGGTAGCCTCGTCTACCTATCAGTGCAAATGATCGAACACAAAACGTTGTGGAAATTGCAGTCGAAGATTATCAATAGGCTCGTCGTCATCGTCACCAGACGTCGCCAGGCATCCCGAGGAGGCATCGCCTGTGTGGCCACTCGAGTGGGCATCATTAACCTTTTAAATGCCAGCCAACAACAACAATTGAACGAGCCAAGACCTCTCTCTCTCCCTCTCCCACTCTCTCTCTCTCTCTGTCTCTGGTAAATGTCAAACGTCATGGCACTTATTGATGTTTGCTCCGTCTCGGCCCATGCCTGTGATCTTATTAGGCAGCCATACTCATAGAGCATAAGTATGCACATACAAAGGGGTACAAACAAAAGGACACCAGAAGCAAAACGGGCGACACACGCGCACACCAATTATCAGAGCCACCCCCATCCCAATCCCAATCCCAATCCGACTCCATCCAGCGTGGACATAAAGCCAAACGTCATCGTTGACAGGCGAGTCATTGCTCAATGAGAGCCCTTCTCTACTCGTCTCGTCTCATTGTTAATGAATAAGCAAAACAATATAGAGTCGAGCTGTGTAATTTCAACAAAACGTTCCTGCCCATATACCTTTCCCATTGGATTTGTAAGGGCTGGCTGGTCAAAAGACAAGCGTTTGAGCATATAACATATATTGATAGCAAATAAGTTTGGCTGGGGCATCTAATTAATCGAAATGCATTGCGTTTGTAGATTTAAACGGAAAGGATATCAGAGTTTTATTTAATTGCAACTTCAGCTTGGGGTAGCGATGCTAATCAACAGCTAAGCTCAGCATTCCTTACAAAACTGACAAAAACAAAATGAGCAACAGTTCAACATGACAATATATCAAACATACTTTAAGCGATTCGAGCTGCTTTACGCGTTTTGAGAACTGCTGACCTGCTTAGTGTACAGCAAGCAGTTTAAATGTTCTTTGTACTGCTTGAGTGTACTGCTTGCTTTGCAGCGCTGTTAATATGGCCAAGCAGTTACTGTTAACTTAAATTTCCTTTCTTGTTTTCTTGCCTCGAAGAATTTGAGATTTCAAAATTGTATGTTAAATCTTTCAAACATTCTGCTAATTCAAAACAATAAATAAATAAGGCCTAGCTTTTTATAATAGTTCAGAAAATGGTAAGCAACGTTAAGAAATGTTAATTAAAATGCTAATAATTAATCGTATATTTCTGTTAACACTCCTTCAGCTAGTTATTGCAATGATAGCCATCTACGATGTATTTCCAAACTTCTGAGACATTAATTCCACATAAAGCCCCCACTCAAGGCAACAGTTAGACAATGCAACAATGCCGACAATAAATAGCCATGGTAACCGTAAAAATTCCGCAGTTGTTGTTTATTTTGGATACGACGCAGTCAAACATAGCAAATGTCGGAAAATATAATAATTCTCGAAATACTACCAAGAAATTTAAGTAATGTGCTATCCAAACAAATACAAATCAGCGCATAGGCTTTGTAAAATGTGTCAGCTTATAGACTTTTTATACACTCGAATTTAGCTACAACTATATGAAAAGAAATATAGAACTAAAATTTAAATATACATAAACAGAAAGTGTGAAAAAGAGTGATAATGCCAACGATTCCCAAGCGAGTGCCCATGGGCAGCAAAGGCACCGGCATGGATCTGCTGAGCACAGTGGTAACACGCACGGAAGTCACGGAGATGCAGCTGAAGTGGCAGGACAAGCCGTGTCCTGCACCACCCTGCAAGCAGAGCTTCTGGTGGGCCAGTCAGCCGAAGCCCGTCAAAATCAAAGGTTGCCCCAAGTAAGTTTGCACACACAGATTGTTGTGGGTGGGTCGGGTCGGGTCGGGTCGGGTCAGTGCAGGCAGTGACCCACCATCTAGCACTGTGGGGTCAATGAATTCAGTTGCCGGCTGGCTTGCCGGCTGATTGAGCAAAGAAAACAGTAAACAGAAAACGAAAGTTATTGTGTCGCCGATGAAGTCAGTCATAAATTGCGTAAATGAATTATTAAAACCTGGTCAGCTGTATGGGCACGCATAGGGACACCAATTTGAATTCGAATGGAAACTATCGTGCCTTGAAATGGAAACCGTGAATAGACTGGGATGGGGGGGTTCGTGTAGATTATTGGGTGCTTAAAACTGAAATTGACGCAGTTTGTAAGTTATAAATGTCGTTAAGCGCCAAAATAGACAAGTTAACACTGCGATAATGGTGAAAGCCTTAGGTCATTTAAAGGTCACTTAAATTATGTGTTGTATGGCTATGTGGGACGAAAGTAGAGGGAATGATATATTTGGCTTAAAGTCATACGGATTGAGTAGGAATTCTAAAACTGCCACTGATGGTATTTTTTTTTAAATTTATTAAATTAATTATAGTAGCTGTTGCTTATAAAAAAAAGATGATACTTTTTCTTTTCCTCGCCTAAATTGGGCATATATTTATATATGCTCTATGTGCATTAGTGAATATAACCCGCTGTTATCACTGAATCTCTGACCCTAATTTGTATATACCTTAACTATAAATAAAGAAGATATCACGCTAATTGAATATGTTAACATTCAAAGATATCGCATGATATTGATGAGTGTTGTTGAAATAAACCCAACTAGTTGATTGGCCTTGAAGATTGCAGCTCCTTTACACCCTCCCCTCCCCTCCCATGTGCGACACTCGAATAAAAAACCTTCCAAGAAATAGACTTAGCTTGGCTGCTTTTCGCCCGAGTTCATTAATTGTGCTTATCAGCGGCACACGTCAACCCAAAGCTGTTACAATTGACCTTGGCCATTGACATTAGCTGGAAGGGACAGGATTCCGAGTAGGCGCTGCCACCCACCACGCCCATTTCAATGTCAGCTGCGAAAATGCGTGAAGTCATCTCAGGTCGAGGATTGGGCAGCGGGTTGAGCGGAAATGCGACACTTGACACAAAGGAGCCTACATTTTCGGGGTGCTTACGCCAATTTCAAGGACGAAGGACAGCCAGGAAACGCTTTTAATTGGAAACACGGCTCGGCGAAGTACAATGCGAATATTTTGGAATACATAATGCGGCATGCAAAAGGCCGCTTTTGGCGGCATTTCAATTGTGCGGCAACAGTCGGCAAAGTTAGTTAACAATGGGACACCCAACTAAGCCCACTCTCTGCCCAACCCCTTTGGTCAGGTGTGGCGGCGACAACTGACCATGCGATGGCCGAGTTGCGAGTTGCCGAGGACCGAGGACCAAGGACCGAGGACCGACTTCTGGCAGCGGTCATTAGACGTTCGCCAGTCGAACAGTGCGCAACGGTAACGCGTGCTCCTTGTTGTCCAAAGCAGGACTAAGGGGCAGCAAAACATAAAACAAGAGTATTGATTAACTTTGCGAGTGTGTGTATTCGTTCGTTCGAGTGTGCGAGTGTGCGAGTGTGCAAAAGTGTCTAGAGGCGACTATTTATAGCGGACCATGCCAGAGACGGGCAGCAGCAGCGAACAGCACATAAATCCAGAACACTTCCCAGACAATAGACCGGAACAGCAGCGAGCACAGAACTTCTCCTTCTCCAGCAGCTATCCTTATGCACCAGGACGAGGCAGCAACGGCAACAGCAACAGCAGCAACAGCAATCAGCAGCCCTTCAACGTCCAGCGCTATCAGAGTCCGTACAATTTCCAGCACGTGGTCACGAACGCCTTCTCTGTGCTGCACAACTCCGTGGAGCTGGACTACGATCACAAGCCGCCCAATCAGGCCATTGTGCGTCCCACACTGCGTGAGCCCGCGGAACATGTAGAGCAACGAGCCGCGGCGGGCAGCAGAAGCACAGCGAATCCTCCGTTGACGACGCGCTCCTTCTTCTCGCGCAGCACACAGGAGCACTCGGTGCGCAGCTTCGCCGATGAGCTGAGCCAGAAGCTGCGCTTCCTGGCGCCGGACGAGAACTTCGGACGTGCCGGCAGCAGTCACGGCGGCAGCGGCAGCGACATCTTTCTTTCCGATCGCCAAATGGAGCGTCCACGCTTCGAGACCACGGTGCCCACGGGCATCTTCCTGCCGCCGCCGCACGAGCTGCAGACGCTGCCGTCGTCCCTGTTGCGACGCCACGTCTACGCCTACTCCTCCTATCCCACGGTCCTCAACAGCTACAACTTTGCCAGCAACAGCACCAGCAATACTACCCACAACAATAGCCAGAGCACTAACCAGAACAAGGACAGAAGCCAGATACCCGTGCCCGATAAGGAAAACAATGTGACTACGCGGCAGAACGGAGTGCGTGCCACGGCCGCAGTGGCAGCTGCCACAGCCGCTGCTGCTGCGGCGGCAACCTCCAAGCCGGATCCACAATCGCTGGCCGGTGGCCTGCACATTACCAAGGCCCAGTTCCAGCAGCAACTGCAGCAGCGACGCAACGGCGACAAGAGGTAATAAAAACCTAAGGGCTCCCAACCCCCAAAAGCCGGACGCCAAAATAAGAAAGACGCGTCCAGCTGATAGGGCCTGACTAGGAGTTATCCTGTATGCAGCTATAAGTATTCATATTGCAAGCTTCACTGCTTGGAAGGGATAAGAATACGTACTTGACAATTTTGAATAGATTAGGGGATATATTCATTTCAACTTTGATGACCCTAGCTCTTCTTATCTCGCAGAAATGTTCCTACATTTTTCCTGTTGTCCCTTACATTCATAATACCCTATTTAACAAATTCTGAATAGGTACACAGTGTAATAAAAGGGGGGCTAACAAACACCTTAAAATATATTTCCATAAATTCAAATGCGCATTTTGGGGCTGCTCATTTGGTGGTTGAGTGGTTTGCTGGTTTTCTGGTTTTCCTGCTTTCCTACTTTCGGTGGTTACTCCAACCTACGCTGCCTATCGATTGATACGTCAGCAATTCAATTTCCATTTGAAATGCTTTCTTCAATTCGCTGGGAATTTTAAAGTCCATCGTTGATTAATTTATTTGGCGCGTTCGTTAGTGAAATGCGTTGGGTTGGGGTGTCCTCCCCCTAAGCAAGGACATCGAACGGACATCAACATCGACATCGCAATGTGTCATGCAACGCCTACAAATTTCCCTGCTATCCGTTGCCCTTACTCTTTAATAATTTAAATCAAGATTTTATTGCCGTTCGCAACAATAACAATAGCCGCAAAAAAGTGCCACAATAGTCGGAAATTTACCTTAAATACCATATAAAAAGGACGAAAACAAAGCCACAAAAGAACAACAACAGAACTGAGAGAGAGAAGTAAGGCAGCAGGACATTATAACAACGACATATGTGAAGCGATTTGGTATGGGAAAATAAATACTATATGAGGCTACGAGTATATTGTATTTGTACAATATATAGGATAAGTTTTGCCTACTTTTTCGTTATATGGCACCGTTTATAGTATTTGATTGTGCATATATGTACATATATGTAAAGTAAATTGATTGTTATTGTGGTAAATGAACTGAAAGAGACTGATGAAATAATCATAATCTCAGTCTAGTATGTGTGGGTATGAATTTAAATGTAAAGGTTAATAAGAAACTAGGGTTTTATAAGGAGTAATCAATATAGGAGAAAGATTCCAATCAGCTATTCTACATCTGGCATCTGTCCGGCTTTTGATAAACCTAAAACTGATTTATAGCCACAATACCTTAGCATGAGAGACGAGTTCAAAAAAGCATTTCACCTGAACTTCTCTTCTGCGGCGCAATTCCCTTTTCTTTCGTGTAAATACTCGTATTTGAGTCGTCACTTTGGTTGATTGCTTTGTACTTCAGGACCCAGACCCAGAGAGTCCGTAAGGACGTAGCACCCCGGAATCCGCGCCATACCAGCGAGCACTAGACATTGCCTGGCTGGGAACTTCAATGTGACTTCCTGTTTGTGGGCCAGTTTCCCAGAGCCAACAAGCTGAGAAATTTGCATAGGTCACGAGTTCAGGTTCCAGCGCCCAAAGGAGTGCAATGTCTGACAATGTTACATGTGTAGCTTATACATACATATACCTATACCTACACCTATACGTATACCTTTATATAAATAAGCAAGTCATAAATAACTGACCACTCCAGGGGCAACTGCTGGGGCTGTGCTCTCTTTCCCTCTTTAAGCTCTGCAGCAAGTGGGCTTTAATTCGGCTTCTAGACTTCCAAGTGGGCTATGTGCTGACCCAAAAGTGTACTGAACTCAACGGAAATTGATTCGAATCGGAGATGACTTGACAACCTAACGCCCCATCGAGTGTTAGCGGGCGTGTGATGCCCTGCACAAATTTGATGTTTATCGCCCTAAGAGTGCAACAGATTTAGGTCTGAGCACGTAAGCATGCTGAAGTTAGAAGTGCTCGACTGCCAAATGCCCTGTACCTCTTAAATCCTTACTACACTGGTCATGATTTCCCAAGCCCATAACTTGGTCAAAACTTGACCAATTTTCATGGCTTGACCTCTATAACAAAACTGCATTTAAATATAAGCACGCCTTTTCGGGTCCAAGCCATGTTCAGAATCTATCCCAGAAAATCGTATATAGAAAAAGGTTAAATTTTCCACAAGCCATAACTTGGTCAAAACTTGACCAATTTTCAAAAGGAAAGCCGGTTTTTTCATGGTTTGGCCTCTATAACAAAACTGCATTTAAACCTGGAAATGGATTTTCGAGTCCTAATCCATGTTCCGAATTTTTCCTAAAAAATCTCATTTTCTCAAATTTTATACAACCCCGAGCTTACAGGGTATTGAAAGCTGCCAAGAAGTAGGTGCGAAGTTGTTGAACTAGGTCGAGGTTTGCTAATTGGCAGTCTGTGCTCTAACTCATTGCAGACCCGTCGTGCCGCCGCCAGAACCCTATATGAACATGATGTACGACCGACGCGTCATAAAAGGAAGCAATTTTGGGACGCCGTCAATGCTTGTGAGTGTTAAGCGGACAGCAACCCTGACCCATGACTAATCGCATTCATGCATATTCCTTGTAGGCGGAGGTGGACCCATTCGACAAAGCTGCCGAGCTACGGCGCCGCAATATGCTGCGCAAGCGATCGATGCAGTGCCGCAATCAGCGCAATGTCCTGGGCACACCGCCGCCAGTGAAGGGACGCAAGCACGAAAATGTGCAGACGGAGAAGTACCTGGAGAAGCTGGTGCAACGGCCGCCCGAGTACTCGGTGGACACACAAACAGACCTGTTTCTGGAGAAGCCGCCGACACCGCCGTATGTGCCCGCGAAGGTGGGCGTTGATGTGGGCACCGAGATTGGAGATGGCGAACTCTTCCACTTTGATGCGGAAGCGCAGCCGATTATTGATGTGATGGTCGATGCCTGCATAGAGCAGAGCATGCTCGAAGTGGCTCACGAAATGGAGCTGGACGCGCTGCGTCGCAAACAGGAGGAGTAAGCACAAAGGAGGACAATTTCAAAAATATATGATTCTAACTACATTTGTTTCCTTTCAGATTCCTGGCTCAGCGCGAGGCAGAGCTGGCCGAGCTGCGGCGTTTGGAGGCCGAGGAGCTGCGTCTGCAGGCTGAGAAGGAGCGCCGCCTGCGCCAGGATGCCATTGCCAAGGAGCTGGATGTGGAGATGCAGAAGAGCGTAACAGCGGCTAAACTACTGCAAGGACACATCGCCAGCCTGGTGCCCGAAGTGCTCGAGAGCATAGAGCCAGCCAGCGACGCAGTGAAGAAGGAGCAGCTTATGAAGGATGTCTGCCCCTGGCTGTCCGCTGAGGTCGCCCAGGAAGTGGGCCACATTGTGGACTCTCGCGAGATACTAACAGCCATTATAAAGGAGATTATCAAGCAGCGCGCCTCAGCTTACATTGGCTACAAAGAAGACGAATCCGAGCCAACCGCTGCAGATGACGGCATTTGCGAGGAGGAAGGATGCATGCCTGATGATATGGAAACATGCCCTTGCGAGCCGGAAACTGAATACTCCGATTGTCCAGAGCCGCCACCAGAGGCTCCGCATCTATAAAGCGGCACAGAATGATATATATATATACAATGAGATATGATTTTAATGATTTTAATTTTTGAGTTTGAGGCCCGCCCGGTGCTCGTTAAGTGCCTACCAAACAAATCCAAAGTGCAGTTATGTTGTTGTGTATGGCAACACGCGGGCACAACTCGGCCGCATGTTGCCACACACAATTGCATTGACTCAAATCTTTGCATCAAAAGTAAGCAATATTGTTAAAGGTTTATGTTTTACCCAAATATTCAGCGAATAAAGCGAAGGAAATGTACAAGTTTTACTTATTTGCTAAAAGCCGTTGCAAGGCGGTGTTGGGACATTTAGAGATTTCTCAAGATTATTATTAGACAAATGATGTCAGATCTATTTTTGAGAAGTCGTTAAAGGCAGTGCTGTAAAACATAATACTTGCCATACTATTTGGTATATTAGTATTTTTATTGCATTGGCCGTATTTTCGGGCTTGCTGCATACAGTCACACTAAACAATTCAATCAAAATGTCGAAAATATTCACACCCACAAATCAAATACGTCTTACAAATGTAGCCATTGTAAGGCTAAAGAAGGCTGGCAAACGCTTTGAGATTGCCTGCTACAAGAACAAGGTATTGTCCTGGCGCAGCAACAGGTATGTGAACACAAAAAAAGGATTTACATATGCAACAACTGAACCGCATTCCACAGCGAGAAGGATATCGATGAAGTGCTGCAAACCCACACAATTTTCACCAATGTGTCCAAGGGACAGGCCGCTAAAAAGGAAGAGCTGCAGAAGGCATTCGGTGCCAAAGACGAGACGGAAATCTGTAAAGAAATCCTGACCAAGGGCGAACTGCAAGTGTCGGAGAAGGAGCGACAGAGCGTGCTGGATACGCAGCTCAATAGCATCGTGAACAGTGTGGCCGCACTTTGCGTAAATCCCGAAACACGTCGTCCTTACTCATCGACCATCATTGAGAAATCCCTGAAGGATGCTCACTTCTCGGTGAAGATGAACAAGAACACCAAGCAGAACACTCTGGAGGCCATCAAAATGCTGCGTGAACACATGCCCATTGAGCGCTCCCGCATGAAGCTGCGCGTGAGCTTCGCCGGCAAGGAAGGCGGCCACAAGTTGAAGGACTCGGTGGTCAAGCTGGCTAATAAAGTGGAGCACGAAGAGTGGGAGGAAGCCACACTGCATTTGACACTGCTGATCGATCCTGGGCAGTATCGCGTCATCGATGAACTGGTGCGTAACGAAACAAAGGGCAAAGGACTGTTGGAACTGCTCGAACTGAAGGAAGTTGTCGAGACTGATGAGCAATTCTAGTTGCAAAATGAATTGTATAAAGATATAGTTGCCTATTTTTGTTAACAAAATTGTGAATGCTCAACGATTAAATCGAAAATGTTGCATAGGTCAGAAGTTCAGGTTCCATTAATCAAATCATATTGTCGAGAGCTTCTCGCTCTGTTTTACATGCGCAAAAACTTTCATAAAATATATCTATATTTATATTGATTATGTTAACAAATTTCGGAATACATAAGGATTAAATTGAGGGGAGTGTCAGACTTTGTTGCTTCACTTGCGCTTCTTCAGATTCTCAAAACGACGCGACAGCTCATCAAAGTCAATCTCATCGTCATCCGGCTTGCCGCTGGCGTTGCCCGTCGGCACATCCGGCAAATCGTTGGGCACATTTGGCAGCGATGGCAAATCCATTGGTGGCGGTGCACTGGGCTGCTCGGGTCCACCAGGCGGCAGCTTTGAGCGCGGTTGCGGTTTCGGTTTGTTGGCATTCTGCGGCGAGAAGGATGCATATTAATACGGAGTTTCAAGCTAGGGATCAGTAAATGTTAAATCGTGCGTCGTAGATGTGGTCAAGAGCGTATCGCTGACCTGCAAGTTAACGGGATTAATCGAGGAGTAACGTGGCGGTGGATCATTGAGCGGTTTGTTGCGCTGTTATGCAAAATAAAAAGTCAATAGTAAAATCATAAAATGTCAAAATTAATAAATCATAAGCGGTAGCAGGGAGCGATAGATAAGCTGACACGACGATGAATCATTTTGTATGCTACACTTACAGGCACATTGTGACGGCACAAAGGAACGAGACAACAGAGCGACGATACGTTACGATAAATGGGTTAGAGTAAGTAAAACGAAAAGCAAGTTAGTAATCGGAGCATGTCCAGGCGTACTACATGGGTCTAACGTACCAAAATGTTCTCGTCCGGACTGCCAGAGCCGGACTCCGGCTCCTCAGTGTTGGTATTAGTTTCGTGCTGCAATTGCCCAAAATCATGCAGAGACATGCAAAAAGCTCAGCTCAAGACTCGCTTAGAGGAACTACATATGTATATAATTAAGTACAGTGGTTGCTCGGGAATTAGAATGATAAGGTTCTAAATTGCGTAAAGCTATAATTTATAATAACATTCAATTATTTTCAAGTTCTTATTTTAAGGATCTTTAAAATACTCTATCAATTAAATATACAAGGACTCCAATTTCAGCAAGTTCTAATTATCGAGCGACCACTGTAGTTAATCATTTACTCACATTGATAAAATTGGTATTCAAATCCTTCTCCTCAGCACACTTGCTCTGCGCCGATGTCGACGGCGGCGGCTGATTGGGCGGTATATTGTATGCAAATGGTGGTGGCGGTTGAACGGCCGCTGCAGCGGCACAGGCGCCTCCACCTCCACCACCACCGCCGCCCGGACCACCAAAGGGTGGATAGTTAAACGGCTTGCTGCTAGGCGGCAGTGGCATGTCCGGCAATTGTGGCATTGGCGGATAGCCAATAAAGCCCATTTGGGGCGGATTAGGCACACCACCACCACCGCCGCTGCCACTCAGATTATTACGATCCGACAAATCAATCAGATGTGCCTGGGGATCAGGCTTTTGTTCCTCCTGCATGACCTGAGGATCCGGCTCGTACTCGATGTTGTAGTTCTTGGCAATGGCTATCAAGTAGTTCTCCACCAGCAACTTGGGCGGCGCCTGCAGCGTCAGCTTATGCATCAGCTTCTCGGATACATAATGCTGCCCGGTGGCAGTGCGCGAGTGCTCCGCAAACTCTGGTCCATACTTGTGGACAAAAATGTCGGAGATGATCTTCAGCTCGGAAATGTCGCTCTGCAGGCGAGGACACACCCACACCAGACTGGAGACGGGCTCGGCTATGCCGGCGTCCAGTTCCTTCATCTGCTGTATAAGACCGAAGCGGGCCAGCAACAGATCACAGTACATTTCCACAATTTCCATGGCCTCCACCAGGTAATCCTCACTAAAAACAAATGTAGTTTTAAGATGTGCCAGCTGGTATGTCGGAGTGGGATGAGCTGCTTACCGTATAATATGCTCGACGCGTATACGAGCCCTCTCAATCTTGCCTGTGGCGAGATACTCGGCAATTTCCTTCCGAGATTTCTGCGTTAGCTCTGTTTTCTTTTTTTCCAGCAACTTGAGACGA
Source organism: Drosophila flavopinicola (assembly GCA_035042425.1). NCBI lineage: Eukaryota > Metazoa > Arthropoda > Insecta > Diptera > Drosophilidae > Drosophila > Drosophila flavopinicola. The sequence goes on along the minus strand of JAWNLL010000452.1, from coordinate 12,532,122 downwards.
TTCTGCGCTAGACGCAGATTTGTCTTAAGCTTATTGTAGTTGGGGCCACTGGAGAACATCGTGTCACCTGTAGTTAATTTCGCTAGATACTAATACTCTGTATTGTAATTTTCTTTGTGGATGATTCACTGATTAAGGGAAAACAAACTGTGTGTGACGTCATGAGCTGGCGTTGCCAACTATCACCGCACAAAATACATTAAATTTTGCTTTATTTTCAAGCTGTTGCTCTACACAAATATCACAAAATCGCAAAACAAAATACAGATCGTGATAAATTATTCCTTTTTATCACAAATCACTAGTTTCTGTTAGAACTATAGTACAACTTGTCAATTAAAATGTATATGAATACCACGCAAATAAATAGTTTATAGTCTGATAAAACTTAGACGAAGTCCAATTAGGAAATTTATTATTGTAGAACTCTCCATAGTTGTAAATTAATACAATATGATGGCATATTTTCTTGATAATCTGGTACAGAAAATTAATTTGCTATTATTATTTTTGTTTCACAGCTGTTGTATATTTGTGTAGCTTTGTCGGCTGTTTTGAAGTCCTGATATGCAGTATTTTTCTTTTTTGTTTACATTTAGCGGGGATTGGGAAACCCTGGAAAGAAGCTAAAATGTAACACTTATATTTGTGAATTCACGATTCGGTCCCGCCGTATACATTTAAGTCACCAGCCATGCCAACTCGACTCGAATGCTTAGCACTTATTTATGCCCTACTACTTCGTTGTGTGTTGTTGCTTCATCTTCCTCTTCCAAATAATTCGCAAGAGCTGCGCGCTCCTTTCGCGCTGCACAGACTTCGTTCAAAACAGCATTAAATCGAACTTTAATTAACAAAAATACGTGTGCATAAGGATAAGTTAATATTGCGCATCATGGAACTTATGAAGGCAAAAGTGTCGCATTCGCGATTAGTCAGGAAAATTGTGAAAATTAAGAAAACTCCAGTGATAAGTGGCTTTCGGTCGTTTAGTGGTACCACAAAACTCATTCAGTGCCCTACATGCCTAATAGTGGTACCACTATACATTAGACGTAAACGCGACAGAAGCAGACGTCGATAAAAGTGCACAACAAAACGCAACACTGAAAATGTTTGTAAACAGCTGATGCTAAAACTGCCGCCAGATGGCGTCTACTGCCACCCTCGCTTGTTGGCATTGCCAGCAGCAATTAAACGCCATATTTGATTCTGCCTTGTCGCTTGTAGTGTTTGTTAAAGAAAGCGAATTTTCATACAAACTTCAGGCATATAATTGAATGCTACGGCATATTTTGACTGAAATCGGAACACAAACAAAACTATGATTTGAAAGTAAAGTGCGGATGAGCGTGTGTGTTTTATAACGAGTGTTTGTAAGCGCATAACAGCAACAACAACAACGACTGGCCAAGGCCCAGAAAGGTAAAAGAAAATGATGATGCGAAAAGGAAAAATTGCGCTGCTGTTGCCTTAAGAGGCAACGTGACGTCACAGATACAAACGCACGCACGGCGCCCATAATACGGTGTATATGATTTGTCCCCCATCGTTAACAAACTTGCAAAGTGTTTTCCCCTTGCAGCGTGCGGCGCCATGGAACAGTACATAGTGCACAGCAACAGCGAGGATATGGAAATGAAACCCGTCTACTCGGATCTGCAGGTGGTGCAAGTGCCACACGACGAAGTGGGCGTAAGTATAGCAAATACCAGATAAAACAAACTCGGATCTCAAGCATTGTATCCGACCCACAGTCCCTTGTGCTGCAGGAGGATCAACAGTTGGTGTTCAGTGATCAGCAGCAGGTTGTCTATCAGACAACAGCGCCGGCGCAGTATCAGCAGCCGCAGCAGACGGCAACTGCCAGCCACTACATTATAGGTGCCGAGCTGCAGCAGCAACAGGAAGTGCAGCAACAACAACAGCAGCAGCAGCAACAACAGCAGGTGGTCATGCATCATCAGCAGGTGCACTATCAACAGCAGCAACAGGAGGCGCAGCAGCAGCAGCATTTGCGTTTGGAACAGCAACAGCAATATGTGCAACAGCAACAACAACAGCCCGCCATTCAGCACACGCAGCAAATCTACTATACATCGGACCAAGTGCTGCAGCCCAATACAATTGTGCAGCACACCTCCATGCAGCAACTGCAGCAACAGCAAAAGAAACAGCAGCAGGTGCTGCAACAACATCAGCAGCAGCAACAGTATCAACAGCAGTATCAACCTCAACCGACGCCCTTGGTGCAGGCCAGTCCTCAGCAGCAGCAACAGCTGCTGCAAAGTCCACAGCATCAGCAGCAAACGTTGCAGCTACAAACATCGCCCGCACAACAGCAGCAGCCGCAACAGCATCCGCAGATTGTCTACCGCATGACAACGACTCAACAACAACAGCGACAGATAAGCGTAAGCCACTTGCATAGATTGTTATAGCAAATTTAGATAAAAGTTATATATATATAGATAAATATTTATATAACAAGTAGTAATCAATACATTTCGGACACCACATTTAATAGAAAAACGTTTGAATTAATTACAAATTGACTTTCATCCAAATGAAGCTGTACCAACTGAGTATGAAAATATTCTACTAGCTCTGTTCAAACCATTGATTTAAAGATCTATTTATGGATATTTCCATGGCTACGCACGCACGACTTTTGTATGACGAAAAACAAACAAAATATTTACATTTTCTCCCCTTCCTTTGTTTTATAAATAGCTTGTAATTTACTTAAGATTAGGTTTTATTATAATTTTTATATCTCAGCCTTAGATTTGTTCAAGAAATCGTATATTCAATTAAGCAAATATTTTCTGTGCACATGATCACACATGCTTACAAACAATACGTGTTGAAATTCTCTATTTTGAAATACATTTCTATCGTGCTATCGACGTGCTCGATTTCCGATAGGCAAGTCAAATTCTCTCGATTTACAATTTGATTAGATATTCTTAAATACATCTGTCAAATCTTACCATTTCTATCATAGCTTTAATAGCCCCATTTCATATATTCTTGTGTCGTTTGTGAGTAAAACCCAAAAAAAAAAATATTTTTTTATTTTGTGTGTACATTTATAATAATTGGCATTGCAATTCACCCGCAGATGCTGAATAATACACACGTGATTGTGCAACAACCGACCGGACAGCAGGTATTGATTCAAGCCCCACAGCACCAAGAGCTGATTATGCGCCAGGCGACAGCCATACCGCAACAAGGCATCAATATTCACGCATACAACAATCGCGTCGTGTACACCACTTCACCTCAGCAGCAGCAGCAACAGCAACACGTCCTGCAGCAGCACGTGCAGCAGCAGCAACAACAACAGCAACTGCATCTGCAAGCACAAACCACACATCTGGTGCAGACGCGCGTTGTGCCGCAGCCCTCGGGCAATCTATCGGTCTATCAGCAAGTGCAACTGCCCAAGGCGCCATTGCAGCAACAGCAACAACAACAGCAGCAGCAGCAGCAGCAACAACAACAACAACAGCCTCAGCAGCAGCCACAACAGCAGTCACAACAGGTGCAGGTACAGGTGCAGCAGCAACCACAACTGGTGAGCACAGCCACCGGCACCCAACTGGTGCGTGCCCCATTTCGTGGCAAGGCAGCGCGAGGCGGCGGCACCGTCATTGCCAGACAACCCGCAGGCACTGTGATTACAACGCGTCCCACTCACACACCCACTATTGTGCGACACATGCGACCGCGTGGCGGCGTCCAGACAGTAACAAGCGGCATTGTGCGCAGTGTGCGAACGCAGGGCGTGCGACCCGCTCGTACACAGCTGTTGGTGCAGACCAGCAGCGCCGGCGGCGAGGGCGGGCAGACTATGGTTCTGAGCCAGCAGCAAATGACCAAGCAAATAACTATCACTAATCTGGGCCAGCCAACAGTAACCGCGCCGGGACAGCAGCTGCAGCCGCGTCACATCTATCGCCACGTGATGAGCGAGGCGGGCGGCAGTCCTCAACAGCAGCAGCAACACACACAGATGGTGCTGATGCGTCAACCGCTACGCTATCGGCCCACTCAAGCAGCAGCAGCACCCACACCCAGCACCATGGGTCTCGATCTGGAGGAGAGCATACAGGCGGTGGTCGTTAAGAAGGAGCAGCAGCAACAGAAGCCGGCTACAGGAGCTGTGCCAATGCAGATGCCCGCCGCCGGCGGCACAACGCTAACCACATACTATCAGCCCAGCTCCGCCGCCAACAGCAGCAGCGAGGAGGAGCAGCAGCAACAACAGCCACAGCAGCAGCATCAGCAGCCACAGCAACAGCAGCAGCAGCAGCCCGGTGTGCGCACGGCCAACGTCGCCAGCATGTCCCTAGCGGAATACAAGAAACGCCAAACGATGATCAGCGGCCCGCCGGCGCCCCCAGCTACGGCCGGACTGACGCCGCTGCGGCAGGCGACGCCCGGTACTTTGGTGCGCACGGTGCCCAAGCTGGCACAGGCACTGCCACAGGCACCGCAGCAGGTTCCTCAGCAGCAGCAACCCACTGCAGCCGCTACTGCTGCTGCTGCGCGCATTCTGCTGCCACAACAACGTGTGTTAGCTGCAACACCGCAACAGCCCTCCTCCGTGCAGCAGACATCTCACAACAACTACGAGATTCACTCGCAGCATGTGCTCAACAATCGCGCCGGGCAGCCCATCGCCGATCGCGATCGTAATAGCGCCAAAATGTTGGTCATACTCGCCTCCGGGGAGCAGCGTCTGATTACATTTACGCTGCCCCGAGAGTCCTGCACCGTGCAGGATCTGTTGGAGCAGGTGTGCGTGCCTTTTGACAATACCACCACCATACAATGTGTTGAGCATCGTGGCGCCAATGTGGACTTTGTAGTGACTGTGGGCTTCTCTGTAAACGAATCTGCCAGCGAGCTCATTTCGCGTGCCGAGGAGAGTCTGCAAATGAATCGACAGCAGGAAAATGCGGCAGCGGCTGCCGTTGCAGCTACAGCTGCCACAGCAACAACATCCACCCCACCTGCCTACAGCAACACTCAACAATCAGCCGCTGCTTCCGCAGCAGCAGCTGCTGAGCAGGCTAAACGAGACGCCGCATCCCCGGCTGTGATCGCGCCCGCGGATGGACCAAAGCTGATAGACGGCTTCTATGCCGTTTGCCAGCAGTGCGGTTTCACGGGCATGGACCATGCCAAGTGCGAGCGTTGCAAGCGCGTCTTCCAGGAGCCGCCGAAGCGCAAATCCTATGTGACCAAGTCTTCGAATGCTGCCGCAGCAGCAGCAGCCATAGCCGCCGCTGGATCCTTGGCCGGGGAGCCGGTAACAGCGGCGGAGAAGAAACGTGAACTGGCACGCCTCAATAAGGTGGGCGGCGTGGGAGGCAACTATGCTCCCGGTGCGGTCAATGTGCGCGGCAGGGGCATGGCCATTAGGGGCGGACGCACGCGCAGCGGCCGACGCATGGCCGAGGCGGATCCTGTCGTGCTGCTCAGCAGCGAGGATGAGGCCGAACAAGATGAGGCCAATGGCGATGCGGGCAATGTAAGTATAATCTATAAAATTTAAAATTGAACTTAAAATATATATATATATATATATATATATGTATTTATTTTCATGCAGTTCCCCGCCACCAATGCCAATTGTAGTGTCAATGGAAACGCTAATCAACTGTCCGCTGCCTTTCCCTGTGATCCCATACTTCCCGAGGTGGATGAGGAACCTCTATATAAAGGTGAGCGAAGAAAATCATATTAAAAGAAATAGCTTTTTTATATAAATGTGGAATGGCTTGCAATTATAATATAAATAGCGTTTTAAGTACTGAAACTAGCAGATACTTTTAACTGCAGGAACTGCCGAGAAAAAAGAATATAAAATGCCAGTAGTCATCAATTAGTGCGCTAACTTCCGCTCCCTCACATATTTCCACATCTCAGCCATAATTGTTGTTGTTGCATCCCTGGTCCTCGTTAAATTGCTATATACATGTTTGTGCTGTAATTTGACGTTGGCAACACTGCGCTCGCACTTGTAGTTGCCCAAAGCGACGCTAGAGTGCGCGCCAGCACCACGCCATTTTTCATCAGAGTGTGAAGAAGAAGCACAATGCAAAGCAAATTGTCAAGTTTGCAACTTGTGTTGCATTAATTGTATTTGCTATATCTGTCGATTTTTATTTTGTTATGCATTGATCGGAATATATTTAAAAAAAATATAGTTTGAAAATGGGTAGCAGCGGTAAGTGGCAAGCGTTGGCGCAAAGACAAAAAATACTGAAAAAATGTGACTGCCGCCAGTGAAATGCGAGCAACTGCAGCCGCATGTATTAACTATAGGAAGAGTATAAATATTTACAAGTACTTTCTCTGTTCAATTTAAAGACTTTGTGCGTGGCGATGTAACGGATCTGTCCGATACGCCTGATGGCGAATCATTTACCACGGAACTCACCTGCAAATGCTTGCGTCTGATGCCATATCGTTTTCAGATTACGGAGCCGGTAAGCATCCAATCCCCCCACCCCCTCTCCTTTTTACTTTTTGTGATAATTTATTAATGTGAGCGCTTCATTTCATGCAGGTTGTCTTCACGTCGAAGGGCGTGCGCATTGCTGGCGTGCTGCAGGACAAGGACGAGAAGTTCGTCCTTCACATATACAAGCACGAAGTAATTAAGGTTATTGCACACTTTGCCAGCTACGATCAGGCACAGCCCCTGGTCACGCTCTACATGCTGAAGACGTGCGCGCAGTATGTGAAAACGCAACTGCAGCTGCCCGATGATACGCCCAATGAACGTAAGCATCTCATTTGTTGAAGTTGCGCTTGAGTTTGATCAAGACATCTTGTTATGCAAGAAGGCTTATATCGTGTAAATTAACTAAAATATTTATATCTCTTGAATTGTCTCCTTAACAGAGTTCAACTTCAAATGGCAGGGCAGCTTTCACGAACGCCGTCTAATTCTGCTATTCGATGCGATCAGTTTCTCGGCGCGCGAGACGCTGAAATCGATGTTTAGTTTTCTGGATGAAATCTCATCGCGTGATGCGGCGGAGATCTTCGAGCGCATCGCCGACTCGGATCGTAAGGCGCTGGACAAGCCGCAACAGCTAGCGGCGCGACAGCTGCGTCCCGACGAGCAGCTCAGCCTGCTGATGTATCCACCCAAGGGCACTGGCGGCCTGTGCATACGCATGGAGGACTACGTCTGCCTGACCAAGGAGTCGTATCTGAATGATATCATCATTGATTTTTATCTGCTCTGGCTGCGCAACACGCTCATTCCGGAGGCGCAGCGCGAGCGTACGCATATCTTTAGCACCTTTTTTTATAAACGCCTCACAACGCTGACGCGTCCGACGGACGTGAAACAGACGGCGGCACAGAAGCGTCACGCGCGTGTCCAAAAATGGACCAAGGTGGTGGACATCTTTGACAAGGACTTTATCATAGTGCCCATTAATGAGCAATCGCATTGGTTCCTAGCCATCATTTGCTTTCCCTGCCTCACGGGTCCCGTCACCTTCGACACCAATCAGCCCGTGGAGCCGCAGCAGCTGAAGCGTCCGCGTGGCAAAAAGGTTGCCCTGCAGATTGGCAACACAACTATAACGCCACTGTCCAAGCGGGAATCAGTCACGCTGCCTGCGATGCCTGCCGAAATCTGTCGCATTGCCGACGACGAGAGCGAGCGCGATGAGGCCGAGGGCGATGATAGCGACATGGCCTCAGAGGCTAGCGAGAACTCGAACCCACCAACAACTGTCAATAAGGAGGCGACTGCGTCGCCGGCAGCTCCAGCAGCAGCTCCAGTGCCACCACCACCAGCAACGACAACCACTGGACCCGCACGCGTCAGCAACGAGGATGTGCCGGCTGTAAAGCAGCCTCTGATCCTAATCTTTGACTCACTGGCGGGCGCATCGCGCAGTCGAGTGGTGGCCACTCTGCGGGATTATCTCACGTGCGAGTACAAGGTGAAGAAGCCGGATGCGCAGGCGCACATTTTCAATAAGGATAATATGCCGGGCCATTGCGTCAAGGTGCCGCAACAGAATAACTTCACCGACTGCGGTCTCTATCTGCTGCAGTATGTGGAGCACTTTTTCCAGGATCCCATCAAGGATTACCGGCTACCCATCAAGCAGCTGACCAACTGGTTCGACTATCTCACCGTCACCAAGAAACGCGAGGATATCGCTCAGCTGATACAGCAGCTTATGGACGAGAGCAACAATGCGCAGCAGCCGCGTCTCATTTTGCCTGTTATCGAGTTTCCCACGCTCAATGGCCAGCTGGTCGAGTATCCCGAGGAGACGGAGAGCGCCGAGTTTGAGGAGGAGGAGGGACACGACGACGAGGAGCAAACAAGTGAGGCGGTAAGCAACAGACGAACTTTGTCCTATTAAACTATGTGAAATTACATTTTATCTTCTCTCTCTCAGCATGAGGACAGCACAGCCACAGAAATGGATGTGGATCCCACGACCGAGGAGCTGCAGCAGGCACAGACGTCCAAGACGTCCACACAAATTGTGACCACTACAACAACGACAGCGAGCAGTACAACTGTGATGGCGGGTACGAATCGCCGATTTGTGCTAAAGCGTCGCCTGCAAAACGGCGTCGTCTCCTCCTGTCCAAGTAATAACAATGGTGCCAATGGCGGCGACAATACCAACAGCAATCAGCTGGTCCCGCAGCTGGTCAGCTCCTCCGCCCTCGGCAACAATAGCAGCAGCTCACCCGCCGCCGCCACCTTAATCACCAACAGAGTGGCCAATGTCGGCACTGGCCTTAAAATACGCAAGGTGGAGCCATAGCACACGGGATCCGACCCCAACACCGTTGTGGAAATGCCTCCGCTGCAGCTGCTTCAGTTGTTGCGACCATTGTAAATAATACAAATTATGACATACATTAAACTTAATTACACCCACATTTCGTAAATTAATATTAACTAAAAATAAACACTCGTCAAATATATATTGAATAATGAAGTTAAAATATTAAGACAAGTTTTCGATTTATTCCTATTCTTTTATTGCTTAGAGTCATTAGATAAAATTGATTTATAGCACTGGTTGCGCAGGCCTTCGGCTGTTGCAAATTTTATAGTGTGGGCGGCTTTCTATTTCTGGAACCCCTCCCCTTACGCCCCTGCCCAAGAACCAGTTTGTGGTTGCCATGTATGCTAGAATGGCTGCCATGTATATACTGCTAGCATCAGTGCATACTTACATGGTGAGACTCCCGCGGGCGTTCCCAACTAGACGAAATCAACTAAATGCTGCCTTTCAATCGCATTTCGTGTGCCGAAAACTAACATTTCTAAATGGCCGCCAGTGCAATCAAATGGAAATTAGTGTAGTTTTAAGTGTGTGCACCCTGCGGGCACTCACCATGTAGCTGTTTAAGTATACATGACAAAGTACATGGCAGACGCTTTCACGCATACACACACACGCACACACATACATATAGTCGCATGCATACGTCATGTATTGTTCGGGCTGAAAAGTTGGGTTATGTTCGCAGCAGCAGCAACAGTGGCTGACGGTCGAGAGGGCTGAAGAACGAATGTCGAGCACAAAAGCAAATGGACGAAATGCGCCCACCCCACTTATTCGAAATTTTGGGCAATACAAATAATGTGTTTGGGCAATATAAGTTTTAACGTATAAGTATATGTATAGGCAATAAAGATTTGTTTTATTTGCCATTTTATTAATTATACAATAAATGAAAGCATCAACAAAAACATTATAGCTTTAATTGCTGTTGTGTACAGCTGTTGCTCAGTGTGACCGTATGCAATAAACTCAAAAATACCAATATACTTATCTTTTTGCTAGACAAAAATTAATAACAGAGCAAACTTAAGAACAATTTATTTATATTTAAGTTTTTAATGAATCCAAGACGTACGATTTTTATATTATTTTCTGACTACTCTAAACTTATCGATAGCAAATCAGCTGCTCTACTAAAAAATAAACAACTGTTGACTGTGGTGGCACAACTCTTCTCTTGCAGCTCCAATAATGGTGACGAGAATTCCAGGATATATTTGATATAATCACTGTAGACGGAAAGCCAAATTGTATATGAGGTAAAATTATAATTGAGAAGTAATTATAATAAATATTGTATATTTGTCGTTGTGAAAGATAATAAATGAGTACAATTTGAATCCATCTTGAAATTGTTTTGCTGTATAAATTTTCGAAAAATAGTATTACTACTATCGATTAGCATGAATGTGTCCAAAATTCGCAAAATCCATAATCCACTTGGAATGTCAATCGATAGAGCGTTCTTCCACGAGATTGGCATGGTATTATTGCCAGGATCTGACTGGAAATTCCCGAGCTATGAGAATTTAAATTTTCTAAATTCTGTTCCTAAGAGCAGGCAACGAAAACTAAAAAAAAAACATACCAGCCGAAAGGTGGGCTATGAAAAAGTTTTAAAAGGCATGTAAGTCAAGGTCAAGCCAAATTTAAAAACAGGAAATTTACGTTATCAAATATAATTGCAAGTATAGATAAATAAAATGGTGTGGATCGTCGTGGGCTCCTGCGGCATTAGCTAAAACATCAACAGCAGCAATAATCAACCAGCCAAGATTAGAAATAAAAACATTTTCCACTTTGGTAATTGATTGGATTTTTATATTTTGCTTTTAGGTTGAAGTGCGTTTCAAACATGTGCATATTAAACAGCTTTTATTTGAATTTCAGTCTTTGGTTTCTAGCTCCAGCGCTTCCAGCAGCCTCCAGTACCTCCTTGTCAGCATCTGTAACGAAAAGGAGCAAAACACAAAAGGAAAAAAAGTAAGGTTCCTACTACTGTCCAAAAAGTCGATTTCAGGTGTCGTTCCGTTTCTTGGCCTTTCGCTCCACAATGGAACTGAAGTCTTGGCAGTCTTAGAAAAATTGCAGTTTGTGAAATATCAATATACAGTTGAATGTCGATTGGACCATACTAAACTAAGGTCTAATATTTTTCATTTCTACAGAGCCTCAAAAGAGGCTCAAAAATATCACATTATCAAATATATCACATACCCAACGAATATTGTATGTATCTGTTTCTGGTTGTGGTCTTTGGTCGCATTTTGGTCGCTCTGTCGCTGAAAGACAGAAATTGGTTGAAGATTTCTTGGGTCTTGAGGGTTAGATTGCGGTCCGGGTGTTAGATATATGATTTGTAATTAAAAATCGTTTAGGAACGACTTATATACATATGTAGTATAGGAACATGAGTGCTTGCTGCTTTCGCAGTCTCTGACTAAAAGTCCAACTCTCGTGTGGGGGGGAAGCACAGGGGGCGGGGGGCGTATTTAAAAAGCACACACACATTACACACACAGATCACTGCTTTGGTTTTTTCTTTGATAACGGTACGTTCTTGTTGTTGTGCTGTTTTGTTGTAGACTGTAGTTTGTAGCGTCTTTTCTTTTTTCAAATAAAGTTCACATTTTGTGCTTCATATATTTTTTTCTCTCTTTTCTGTATTTTTTTTTTTTTTCTGTTTTAAAATATTAATTAGATGATTTTTTTTGTTTTGTTTTTGTGTAATTTGCTTATTTTGTAAGTTTGTTTAAATCATATAGAACTTTTGCATGACAGACAGCTAGGCAAAAGAGAGAGAGTAAGAGAGAGAGAGAGAGAGAGAGAGAGAGTTGGAGTTGGAGTGTTGTGTATAAGAGATGAGCTCTTGGTTCATACGATTTTAGATACGATTGATAACGATCGATTGCGTTGCTGTGTGTGTGTGTGTTAGTTTGTTTCTTTCGATTACGTTGCCGTTTATTGCAGACTTCACACGCGACACTTTACTTTTGCTCTGTGCATCCAATATGGAGAGATGGGAGGAGGCTGGGTCGGGGTTTCGGAGGAGCATTCATTTCGCGCACTTTTTGCGAATACCCGCGTGAAAAACAATACTCAATTCGCGATACACACTCAACGCCTGGCATCCCGATAGCTGCGTTGCCCACCACCGCGATCGCCACGAAATTGTCGCGAGGATCCGCCGCTGCGATTGCCGCCGCCATATTCGCGCCTCCGACCGCCTAAGGAGCTGTTGCTATTGTCCCGACCGCCCGCCGTTATGCTGGGCAGCGTTGCGCCACCGACAGCGGCATTGCTGCTGCCGCTTCCATTGGCGGCATAGACGGGAAATCCGGGTGGTGCCGACACTGTGGGCAGACCGGCATTTTTCCACGCTGCAAAGTCCTCGTAGCTGGGCGCCTTATCGAAACCCGGCGGCGGTGGCCGCATGGGCTGTGGCGGCGGATAGTCCGGCAGCGGTGGCGCTCCCGGTCCATCATAATACCGCACCGGCGGCGGCAGTTGCTCGTACATTGAAGCCGGCGCCGGCAAGGCGCCCTGTGCTCCGCCAGCCGAGGGGAGCGGCATCTGGCCAAAGGGTGGCGCAAACGGCAGCGGTGGCAGCTGTCCGTGCATATTGCGAAAGTAATCAGCCACATAAGCTTCAGCCGCAGCGGCTGACATGTAGCGCTCCCACGAGGGCATGCCCATCTCACCGCCACCGGCGGCACTGCCGCCCATCTGGCGATAGGGTGAACCGCTGCGCTTGAAGCCACCACCACCGCCGCTGCCGCCGCCACCACCGCCCGGCATGCCCATGCCCATGCCGTGATGATGATGATGCCGATAGGGTCGCTGCTGCTGCTGCTGGTGATGATGATGCGGCGAATTGTGGCCGTAGCTGCGCTTGTGCCGCATCGGTCCCAGCTGGCTGTTGCCGCGTCCGCCGCCGTGACCGCGTGTGGAGAGGCTGCGTGGCGCCTTGTAGATTACATGGATGCCCTTCTCCCGCATCACACGTGCCGTCTCCTTGGACTTGCGTAGTATGGGCGTCAGTTCGATCTGTTCGTCTTCGGGAAACAGGCGGCACAGTTCGGCGCCAATTTTCGGCTCAATCTCCTGGCCATCGCGGCCGATCTTCACCGGCTTGCCCTCGTTCCACGAGTTGTGTAGATGTAGTGTGGCATTGAACGACAACTCCTTGCGGCATATCCAATCCAGCTCAATGACGCCGCCCAGCGCCTTGGGTGAAATGCTCGGCGGCAGCACCCAGGCCATTTGCGGTATGTCCCGACGTGATGGCGCCGCCATTCGCGCGAATCCTGCGAATTTGCCTGTCATTAAAATAATAAAGGGGGTCAGTATTATCTATCAATCGTGGAGGTACTGCAAACGAACAACATTTTATGGATACAACTTAATTATAAAACAAATTCAGAGGGAAATTGGCCTTCAGCTTTCATTTTGGTTAAGTTTCGGCAGTGTTATGAGAGTTTAGTCTTCAAACAGTATTTTACAAGCTAAAATCTTAGTTATTACTTACCGCTCTCGTTGACAGAGAATATGAGCAGGACATTGCGCGCCTCCTTGAAGGCCTGGCTCAGATTGGCATCGTTCTGCGGCAGCGTGGCCCAGACGCTCTTGCTCTTGGACAATTGCACATTGTCGCTGTTGTTCGACTTGATGAGAAAGAAGCGAGTGTCGCGGAACAAATAGTTCAGCTTGGTCATATAGTCGTAGGATTTCTGGGTACCGCCGCCGTCCTTCTCTGGCGTGGAGTCCTTTGAGCTGTTTGCCAGCGTCGCTTTGCCGCGCGCGCCGTTGCGTTTGTGCTGTGTGCCCGAATCTGAGTCGGAGGACTCACTGTCTGATTCCAGAGCGGACAAGACTTTGGGCTTCTCATCCTCCGCATCGCTCTGATCGCTCTTGTTGCCCGCAGGGATAATTGCGGTAGTTTTCTTACTGCGCGATGATTTTGAGCTCTTTGAGCTTGAATCGCGCTCCTCACTGTCCTGCTTCTTGGAGTTGGATTTTTCCTCTGGTTCGGCGGGCTTAGACTTGGATTTAGACTCGCTGCTGCTGTTGGGCTTTTTCTTTTTGCCATTGAGATCGCCGGGGGAAGCGGCACGCTTGTGTTTCTTCGTCGATTTGCCCTTGCTGGAACTTGATGCTGCCGCTGTTGTTGTAGTTGTTGTGCTTGATGTGGTGGATTTGGTGGTCGACTCCTTAGATTCCTTAGATGTTTTACTGCTGGTTTTCGACTTGTTGGTGGGTCGTTTGCTGCTGCCCCTGGAGGAGGGTGCCGTGCTGACGGAACTAATGCTAGGATCCGAGTCGGAGGCCATGGAGCCCGCCCGGGATTTGGATGCCTCGCTGCGCGTGTCAAAGGTATCAAAGTCCTGCAGCTCCTCGGCTATGTCCGCCTCGTTCTCGTCCAGGCCGAGATGTACTGCATCTAAATCGGCCATGTCGCGCATCAGCAACTAATCCTAGTGGTTGCACTTGAATATGTATGTTTGTTTACTCCGCTGTTGTTTTTGTCGTACTACAGGTCTGCTTGGCTGCGGCGACGTTGGCTTCTCTATTCTTCTTCTAAGTGGTGTTCGTTCATTCAAGCGCGCATGAATGAGACAGCAAGCCGAGCAGTGGAAATAGACATAGGAGAAGAAAAAATGCCAATCGATTTAGCAAACCGAATGTGTGCAAAACAAATGTGGCAAAATAAACAGTAAACAACACTCACTTGCTGCACGTTGCATGCAGTTTATATGCAGTCGCTTTTTGCGCACTCGTTTTACACTTTTTGTGTATTTTTCACCGCATAGAATTATTACTTTTGATTAAGAAACCTTTTAGACCGAATTTGCGTCAACAGCGACAAGAGACCAATGGCGGTAGAGGAGTGCAGCTATATGTATGTATGTATATACTCGCAGTATGCAGTGTTTCTTTGTGTATGTTATCGAAATCGTATCTACCTGCTGGAACACGCTTATCGATTGCTTGCGGCGGTTTTTGGCTTGCATTGAAATTATGCATATAAAATTAATAATTTTAAATTATTGATCTACTGAATTGTTATATATTTTCAATCAAATGTGTAGATGTTTAGGTCTAATTTAAATTAAATAAGAGTGCAGTTACTAAGAGTGAATTGTAAATAATATGAAGAGCTAGGAGAGTAATCGATATAATTCCTCTTCACTTCTGCCATTTAATGGCATTTTTTTATTTTAATGACTCATTTTATTAGCAAAAATATAAATTTATAATATTAACCACAAGTTGGTATTTTCTGAGCTCGCCGTTTTAGCTATTTTTAAGCAGTTGATTCACCCCTGGTAAACAATCAGCATTCAAATCTTACGGCTGCCGTTACTTTTGATTGCTGACGCGTTCCACCATTGTGCGTTGGTCTATTCGATAGCCGAGCATCAGCTGATTCATCGATAGGCCGAACGAGGCAATACAAACAAAGAGCAGGCACAAGCTGACACAATAAAAACAACACAATAACAAATAGCTAATTAAAGCTAAACACTGAGTATCGAACACAGTGAGTCACTGAACAAACGCAAAGAGCTTTTTGGTTTTTGTGCGGTGTTTTTCTGCCACCATGTCCGTTAGCACAGCAAAAGAAGCCGAACCGCCCAGCTACGACGAAGTCATGAGAGGCACTGCGCCCCCAATGCAGGGTGAGCAGCCCACAATCCATCGAAAAACAATTTAAATATAGTGTACTAATTGCAGACTCGCGACTCATTGCTGGCGTGCACCATGGCGCACCGATGGCACCGCCAAACATGGCCAGCTACGGAGCCTTCGAGACGACGCCAGTTAGCATTGTGGTGCAGCCAGCGCTGCCGGCGGAGATAATTGTCATCGGAGCATGTCCCTCGTGCCGCATTGGCTATCTGGAGGACACATTCTCGCCGCTGGGCCTGTGCTGTGCCATCTTCTTCTTTCCGCTGGGCATACTGTGCTGCCTGGCGATGCGGGAGAAGCGCTGCAGCAATTGCGGAGCGACTTTTTAGCTGGACAACGAGCATTTCAAATGCCGCAAACTGTGACTTTGTTCCCCGGACACATTGGACTGTTGAAATTTTTGTAAATCACAAAGAACACACACAAAAAACAGATTTTATGCTAACCGTTAGCCTGTTAATCATTAAAACTATATGTATGTATGTATATGTATGTAAATACGGATATCTTAAGGCTCTTGTGACTGAGCGACTGGCTCGCCTCGCCCAAAAACGTTATTATTATTACATTCCATTTGCTGCGATGTCGCTGTGGTCGAGGCCCGCTTCCGTTAAATTTAATTGAAATATAATGGGGGCGGTTTTAAATTACGCCGCTTGTTGTTTGCCTGTCTGCCTTACATTTGTATATCTTTCTTTTTTTGCGCGCGTATGTTTTGCTCTTTGTGAAACGTAAACAAGTGACAAAATTGAGTATATGAATTTAACGACTTTGGCATGCCCTGTAAATAAAATAAATTAATCGCTCCACCCAATTAACTGGCATTTCATATTATTTTGGTGCAGTATCAAGCAGCTTGAGCTGTGTGAATTTATAAGCGGCATGAGATTTATAATCTGCTCGGGCTTGTTGCAAGCACTTGCACCTAGCTTATATGCTCTTCTGTACATACATACATATATTAAATGTACAATCAAGTCGCCGGCATTCACATCCGCCGCATGGGCATCTTCTCAGACTGCAGTCGCAAAAGTCACTCGCTTCGAGACATGTCCCATATCTCAGAGCCGCTGCTGCTGCTGCTGCTCTGGCTGGGATTGGCTAGCGCCACCGCCTCTGCCCGCTACAATGTCGTCATGGTCATCTTTGATGATCTGCGACCAGCTCTGGGTGTCTACGGCGATAGTCGTGCGAGAACCCCACATCTGGATGCGTTTGCCCAGGGCAGCAGCGTCTTCACGCGTGCCTACAGTCAGGTAAGGACCCCGGATTACGCCCAGACTAACTTATATCTACTAAATACCCTTAGCAAGCGCTGTGTGCGCCCAGCCGCAACTCTCTGCTGACCGGACGACGTCCGGATACGTTGCACCTGTACGATTTCTATAGCTACTGGCGCAGTTTTGTGGGCAACTTCACAACGTTGCCACAGTACTTTCAGGAGCAGGGCTACTACACCTACAGCTGCGGCAAGGTCTTCCATCCCGGCCTCTCCTCCAACAACAGCGATGACTATCCCTTTAGCTGGTCAGCGCCGACCTTTCACCCCCGCACGGAACAGTACATGAACTCACCCGTCTGTCCGGATCATGGTGGCGGTGTGCTGCGCAAGAACTATCTCATCTGTCCCGTGCAGCTGCAGACGCAGCCGTATAAGACGCTGCCGGACATTGAGTCCGTCACGGAGGCACTGCGTTTTGTGGAATCGCGGAAGCGCAGTCGCCAGCCGTATTTTCTGGCCTTGGGTTTCCACAAGCCGCACATTAATTTTCGCTTTCCCAGGCAGTTTCTCGATCGTTTTCCACTCGCCCAGTTCTACAACTATACGGCGGATGCAGTGAAGCCACCGGATATGCCGGATGTCGCCTGGAATCCATACACGGATGTGCGTTCTCGCGATGACTTCAAGCACAGGAATATATCCTTTCCCTATGGACCCATTTCAGGACAGCAGGCGGCACAGATTCGCCAGGCCTACTACGCCTCGGTGGCCTATGTGGACGATCTGTTTGGCAAGCTGCTGGAAGGCCTGGATCTGGAGCGCACAGTGGTGCTGGTGTTGGGCGATCACGGCTGGTCGCTGGGCGAGCACGCCGAGTGGGCCAAGTACAGCAACTTTGAGGTGGCGCTCCGAGTGCCGCTCATCATACGCAGTCCGGAGTTTGCGCTGCAGCAGCCACGTCATATCGATAGCATCACGGAGCTGCTGGACGTGTTTCCCACGTTGGTGGATCTGGCGCATCTGCCGTCGATTCCAGTGTGCAACAGGAGCAGCAGTATGCTGGATCAGCTGACCTGCTCCGAGGGCAAGAGCTTGTATCCGCTGCTGCAGGGTTTGGGCTTGGGTGAGTATGAATCCTTGAGTGCCTAAGCCATTCTCACTCGTTTCATGCCGCAGCCGAGGAGCATGTGGCACTGAGTCAGTATCCGCGCCCGGGCATGCTGCCCACCAAGCATCCCAACAGCGACAAGCCCAAGCTGCGCAACATCAAGATCATGGGCTATAGTCTGCGCACCAGTCTATATCGGTATACGCTCTGGGTGCGTTTTCATGCCCACAACTTTAGTCGAGGTGAGTTCGAGTTAAACATATCTTTACTTTCTTTTCGCTCAAAATAACTTATATTTGCTTTTCTTGTCTATTTACAGACTGGCACAACATCTATGGCGAGGAGCTCTACGATCATCGTTTGGATTCTGGCGAGGAGTTCAATCTGGCGCCCTTGCCGGAGTTCAATGCTATACGTCAACATTTGCGCCGCCAACTGATTGAGGCCGTTGGCTAAGTGAGATTTGCGCTTCTTTTTTAAACTAATGCATATTTGTAAACCTAAAGCAAGCAATAAATTTTGATATAATAAATAGAAATTTTATTTTTGAAAAGAAATAAAGCTTATAAATTGTATTCCTTACTGAAAATTCTTTCATTTGTGGTCTTTAGAGGCTGGGAAGCCATTTCAAGTCTTCTTCTTCGAAATCAGAAATTTGCAGTTGCTTCAGATTTGTATGCAAATATTATAGTTTGCAGGACAAAGCAGGTTTCAAAAAATAAATCGAACCTAAAAATCCAATAAGTTTTGACTCAGTTTCAAGTCTGAGAAAGGTCTTTTTCAGGAATTTAGAAAATTCTAGGACTTGGAAGCATTATCAAGTCATGTTCTTCATTGAAAATCCAAAAACTTGCAGTTGCTTCAGATTTGTATGCAAATATTATAGTTTGCAGGACAGAGCATGTTTCAAAAAATTAATCGAACCTAAAAATCGATTAATTTTTGACTTAGTTTCAAGTCTGGGAAAGGTCTTTTTAAGGAATTTAGAATATCTAGGACTTGGAAGCATTATCAAGTCATGTTCTTCATTGAAAATCTAAAAATTTGCAGTTGCTTCAGATTTGTATGCAAATATTATAGTATACAGCACAAAACAGGTTTCAAAAAATTTATCGGACCTAAAAATCGATGAATTTTTGACTAAGTAATGAGAGTTTGAAGTTCAGGTAGGGCATTTAAAGGTATTTGGAAAATTTGCTTGTTCCAGCTAATGTCAGGGAATTACTTATAGGATATGTGCGCAGTATGTGCCTATTATGTTCACATATTGTATAGTTTAGTTCGTAGCCAGATTTGATTTTCCAGTTTTGTCGTAGATCGTGCCGCGCATGCGTGACTTGCGTTGTGTTGTGTTGTGTTGTTGTGTGTTGTTGTGTGTTGTGTTGTTTTGTGTGTCCGTTGCCTTTTTTCGTTATTTCTTCTGAATTTTTGTGAATGAAATTGTATTCAACGTTGGCGGTTAGCGCTGACAGCGACGCGTCGCTGTCTCCATTGGCGTCGACGCCCATGCCCAAGTCCATACCCAAACCCATACCCAAGTCGAAGCCCAAGTCGAGATATAAAGCTGAGAGTTTTGTAATTTCACTGCAGCTGTTGCCAGGCGGGTGAAAATATGCTGGCTCTCTGCTCTCAGCTCTCAGCTCTGCTCTGCTCTGGTGGGTAATTAAATCTGCAGTCGACGCATCGCTTGATCAATCTGCTGTGCCGGAGTCGCCAGCAGTTCCAGCTATCGCCCTGCACCCTTCCCAGCCGCTCACCGCTCGCCGCTTTCTCAGCTGACATGGTTGTGTGTCTACTACTATTTGGCGTGGGCTATGCTGTGGAGTCTATGTGTGTTGGTGGCTCCGCTTGCCTGCCATGTGGCCTGCCATATGGGCTGTGTCTTGAGGTGATTAAACTGAATTTTGGCAGCGCTTTTACTTGCACCACATGGGCGTTGTGCACCACATTTTACCGCTCGCAATGCAGCTGCTTGTGCTGCATTTGTGGGTGTGGCAGATGCCATAAATTGCAGTTATATACGCACACACACACACACACACACACACAAGCATATACAGATCTATGTACACACATATACATATAGATATAGTTACCTACTCGCAGTCATATAAAAAGTTTCGAAAGCTGCGCTCAGAAACTTATTTCTATACCCTGTATTTAAATAGAATCGTTGGTTGATTTAATTTTAGATTTCGTACATTAAAAGTCATAGGTTTCTTTAAAAATGATTAGTAGATTAAAGACAATTTATAAATATATCAAATTCACAGGCTTTCCACAAAATCCTGCTCAAAAAAGTATCTTAAAACTGATTAGCTATAAAAATTAAAATGTTCTGAATACAAAAATTATAGATTTGGTATCTTAAAAACAAAATATAAATATGTTAAAAAATACTGAAGTTATTATTATGGAAATTCAAATTTTCTGAATAATACAAATATAGATTAGGTATCTTAAAAACAAAATATAAATATGCTAAAAAATACTGCAGTTTATTCTAGCCTATTTTACATGCTTATTCTATTGCCTTTTTCGCTTTTTAAAAGTATTTCAACGATAACATATATTTGACATATTTACAGGGTAACCACCCGTCTATAAGACACTGATCTCTCTGCTCAATTGCGGCTCACGGACAGAGCATTTCCGGCGTGGCCTTACGCCAATAGCTACAGACAGACTGGAAGCGTTCTTTTGCATAGTTTGCCCTAGGGTTAAAAGTATTTCCATATCGCTATGGGTAAGGGTCTCGCCTACTACAGGGTAGATGGTGGATGGGCGTGCCGTTTAATCGATGGCATTTAAGATGTTAGTTAGTCGGTCATGCGGCGACTAGTGGTAAATGTTGTATAGAGAGACCGGCTCAAATATCAATGCTAGAAGTAGTCAATTTGAAGCAGCCACTCACAAAAGTGTGTTAGACTATAGCAAATAATGTGAATTTGTGGGTTGTTGTCGTCGTTGTTGTCGTTGTTGTTGTCGTTGTTGTTGTCGTTGTTTTTGTTGTTGTTGCTGTTTATTTCTAAGCTAATTCAAATGCGTGGGCGTCACAAACGAAATTGCAAAATATGCGTAGGCTGTAGTGGATATACATACACATGTGTGTGTGTGTGTGTGCGTGTGTGTGTGTGTGTGTGTGTGTGTGTGTGTGTATCTGTGTGTGGCGACTCCTCAGCAGCAAGTCGGCGTTCTTACCTACGCACAGTGTTCGAGTAACTGAACTGAGCCGAACGTGAAACGTGGTGTTTGGTGTTTGCTGCTTGGTGGCTTGAACCGGGCTCCCAACTTTAGACAACGCGTCGACTTCATTGTTGTTGTTGTTGTCGTCCCGCTAAAGTTGGGACCGACGAAAAAATGCTAATTTTCGTTGACATGCCATAGTTTGGCTAAGGCTAATGACGAAGGTTGTTTGTTAGCTTTGTCAGTTGATTCAAATTTTTGTTAGTCGGCTAGTAAACTACATACGTTGCCTATAACTGGTTGCCAAGTGAGACGGTGACAGTGACAGTGACAGAGCGACAGAGCGACAAAGCGACAGATAGCTGGAGCAAGAGGGCTCCAAATTTCTTTTGACGGAATCTCCATGAATTAATGTTTTGGGCCGGATTATGCCAACTGATCATCATCATCATCATCATCATGATCGTTTGGCCTCTCCTTAGGCGTTTGCCACTTTATATACATATATGTATATGATACTTATGCCTTAACAGATGTCAAGCTGTGTCAAGCTGGAAATTTTGGGTGATTACTTATGCTGATGAGAGCTGAGCTGAGCTGAGCTGTGAGCGGTGCTCCTCAGCTGCCAACTAGTCGTAGCTATGCAAGTTTGTCTTTTACGACTTACAAATTATGATCGGAGTCAGGAGGAGGTCTCTTAAGTATGCTCATGAAAGTTCAACCAATGTGTGCTTTTTGATGCTTCCAATGTGCCTATTAAATGTATATAAACTTATCTTTAGACTTTGATATTTGTACTCACATAAAAACAGAGACGAACACCTTTTTTCTATTCATCATCGCCTCATGTTTGGCTGCTCCTCAATGTCAAGGCCTGATCGCTTCATCAGTGCGTTTCTTCACTGCTCTCCGCTCTACCCGACAAACTACGACTGACAGCCTTGGTCAACAATGGCCGTAAGAATAATAAAAAATAAAAAAAAATATATAAAAAAAAACGAAGCGACAATGCCAAAAAGAAATTGGTCAAGCCAAAAAAATTTTGAATGAAATTCCAGCGTTGCAGACAAACAACAACAAAAAACAAGCAGAACAAGTCCGAGTGCGCTAGGGAAGAGCGACGCGCAGATACCCTGTACTAGGTATATAGAATAGAGAGTCAAAATCCAACTAATATTTGTTTTAAAGAAAGCAATCAATTTAAAATATAGTGCAAAGACATTTAAACTAAAAGATATTCATTCTTGGGTTAAACTTTCAGTAATTGGAATCATTCACGATTTGCTATTCCACTTTCGAAAGACGCAGATAAAGGGTACTTGGGGTATATAATATACAGATATGGAGTCAAAATCCAACTAAATTGGTTTAAAGAAATCAGTAAATTTAAAATTTTGTCCAAATGCATATAAACTAAAAGTTCTTCACGATTTTCTAATTCCACTCTCGAAAGATTGCGATAAAGAGTAAAGTTAGCTATATTATACCCTTTGTATTCAAACTTTATATAGGGTATACAATACGTTGACCATTCAACTGGGCGAACTGAAGTGAAGAGGATTCCTAACCGCCTGTCTTGTAGCAACAAAATAATTTATTGAAATTCAAATTTATTATCCATCCGCTGCTCGGGCTTTGACTTTGCCCAGACTCTCAGCTCAGTTTGTCAGTTTTTGGCTCGTTTTGATTTTTTCCCGTTTTGGGTTTTTTCTCCCGTCTCTTGCTCTTGCTCCAGCCGCCGAAGCGAACCCAATTCAGCTGGAATGCAACACATATGGCCCAGAGCGTTAAACATAACTAAACGAAACAATCAAGAATGAGTGTAGAAATTCCAGAATGAGCCCACGCAGCGAGGCAGTCTTAGTTAAGGGAAGACTGGACAGCGGGACAGCTGCAGAGAGAGAGAGAGAGGGAGATGGGTATAGTGAGGGAGAGAGAGAGAGGGAGAGAGAGAGAGATCAACGTTTAGCTGAACGGATTACGAGTAAAACGAGAAAAGTTTTGCTCGTTGCTTTTGGCTTTTACATGTGGCATAAACAAATACGAGTGCGGCAAGTGGGGGCGTGGGGCAAGAGCGGGGGCTGGGGCAGAGAGTGAAGAGTGACCGAAGGCAAATAATTTGAAAAGCAACACAGGCAGCCGCTGTAACGCGTGCTAAACAAGTTTCTTCTCGATCGGCAACGCAGATCGTCTTTTGTCTTTTGTCTTTTTTTGTTATTGTTGTTGTTGTTGTTGGTTTCAATGTTGTCCTCAGCAGTTGTTGTTGTTGTTGCTGTTGCTGTTCTTTTCGGTACCCAAAAGGGGTTGAGTTTTGAACGAAATGCCAACGCAGGGCTCGGACTGTCCATATATCTGTATATATATACGTATATATAAAAGACATTGAGAAATCGTTTACCTTTACAGTGGGTTTTGCTGCTGCTGCTGCTGCTGCTGCTGCTCCTTTCAGCCAAGTTTTTATGATTATAAATATTTATGCCTTTTGCTTGGGCTCCGTCTCTGGCTGTGGCTCTCAATTCAAATCGACAACGACGACGACGATGAAATAAAAATCTCATTTTTACAGACAAGCACAAGATCGAGCTGCTGCCCAGGCTATGCCCGTCATCCTCCTCCTGCTCCTACCCCTTATCTACTCCCTCTCACTCTCTCTCTTGTCTCCTTGCCTGCCTGCCTGCTATTGTGCGTTATTTACGGTCAAATAATTCAAATTAAAAAGCCTGCGCATGCCGCAGCTCAAAATTCGGCTTGTATCTGCTGTTAGATATATCTTAACACCAGCTGCTCAGCTTCAGCTTCACAATGGAGCCGCGTGCCAAAAGTTTTGATGAACTACATTGTGGATCAGCAGCAGCAGCAGCAGCAGCTACCTTTGGTTTCCTGGAAGTGCTCGCCTCCGGCTACATAAGTACTTCTCTTATGCCTCCACTTTTGAGCTGTCTTTTATTTATTTCTTTTTGGAAATTCTGCTGCGGCTCGTGCTGCTGCGCAAAGTTTACAATTAAATGATTTAAACAATGTTTTTGGCCGTTTTACGGTTTACACCTGTTTGAGTTCAAACTATAAATAGCCATGACGTAAATCTACTCACAGCCATGGTTCGCCTCAGATCCGTACTAAATCCGTTCCCCTCGCGTTTGTATATATGTATATACATATGTATATCCCCACTTGGCGCTCTCACTGTCTGTCATTTCCATTTGAATGTTTTTCCCCAAACAATTTTCACGCTTCAAATTAATGAGCAAATATTCAGGTAGTCGAGGCAATTGCTGCTGGCGCCAGTTTTTCGCTAAATGTTATTCGAAATATTTTGTATTTGCTGATGATGGGCGTTTCTTCTTCTTCTTCTTCTTTCGTTTCTTTCTTGTTTGCCGTTTTTATTTGCGGAAAATTTGGCATTTCGATAATGTTTTGGCTGAGATGTGTTTAAATATTGTGAAAAGTTTTGCTTGAAATCAAAGTGCTGAAAATAGTTTTTTTTTCGCATGATATGGGTATCGTTTATAATAATACTCAATGAACTGACGGAAACTCAGCGCATTTGAAGGCCACAACAAAACGGATGTGGCTCCAAACTGCTTAGCTGCTCATAAAGGAAGTAGAGGAAATGATTCAGATATTATGAGTATTGTAGCGAAATGACTCAGATATTGTGAGTATTGTATTGAGTATTAGATTAGATGAATTTTGTATAGTTTTCCAAGTATTTTCCAAATTACATAAACAATTTAAGTAATTATGCTGCACAACTATTCATATCAAATGAGGTTATGTATATTCATTATGCATATATCTTTTTTGTATGTATATCTTTGTGCTTTTATAAAAATCACACACATTGCGTTGCATTTTCAATGAGCACTACGGATGGAGGCGGTTCCTCAACCGATAACAAAAACTAAACATGTTTAGTAAGTACAATCAGGCACATATGTATGTTCATATATATATATATATATGTACGATTCGGCAGCTGGTCGCCACTGTGTTGCACTTTGAGTGTTCTAGTGCCCGGGCACGGGCCAGGCCACCATAGGGCAGCCATTTAGCATGCGTACATCTGTATGTATGTATGTATGTAAAGACATACATCTGTACATGCACAACATAAGCAGCACTAGCAACAACAACAACCGGGACAGCATGGGGCTGAGTAGTCGTTGTCTATCTTTCTGCGGGTGCCGGGATTGATGGCACAGCCACAGAGAGGAAGTGCTCTTCCGGTCTTACAAATGAAAATATTTATTTCTCTTTTGTTTTTTTTCCATTTTTTTTTTGTTTTTTGTTGTATTTTATTTAATTTTATTTTATGAATAGATTGCGTTACGCATACAGATTCTGTATTACAGAACCAGCAAGCAGAAGCGAAAGCTTGTCCCGGCGCATACCCTGTAATGGTAGCTAGAGGATGTACATATAGTATGGATGTGATTTGAGCTTGGGGCAAGAATGTTTAGAAATATATGTATGTAGTTGTGCAATATGATAGTTGTGTTAAGTATGTGCAGACATTTAAAGCTCTTGAGTGCGAGAGTTCTGCTCGTTGTCTGCTTAGCTTATTGTACACCCATACTTTCTGATTACAGGGCATCAAAAGGCAAAGCAGCGACGCCAAGTGATTTTGATAAGCAAAACTTGCGGATGGGTCGTTGAATACCCTGCTCGACGAATGCTTGGATGAATGAGTAGGGCTATTGCTATTGCTATAGCTATTGCTATTTGCGTTATCCACATACAACTTATTCATGTAGAAGCACACACGTACGGATCGGCCTTATATGGATCGGGGGGAAAACAACAGCAATATGCATACTATATGTATATGTTGTAGCTGCTTACATATTTAGACAGCTAAACTAACTCTACCTTGCATATGTATGTATGTATGTATGTATGTATGTACGATATGATATGTAAATATGTATTTGCGTAAACACTTGCACGGCGAATGCGATTTATTTATTAGCACCCCACAGCAAGCGCACCAAAAGCAGCTGCAACAACAGCAACAACAACAATCGCAACTATTACTTTAAAAAATGCCGCGCTTATTTGGATAAACATAAATCCAAGCGACACAAGCACATTATCCCACACACTCGATCCGAATCCGAGCCGGGGTAATTTGATATTCAGTGAGCATCTGCGCACAACAACAACAGCAACAGCAACAACAACAGCAACAACATTCGAGTCGAGTTTACAATTTGAAAATTTACATTCCCATTTGCATTGATTGTGCATGAATCTAAGTACATGTACATATGTATGTATGTATGTATGTATGTAATTTTAGTCACATACAACTAAACACGCTCGCATATTAAGGGAGTTCCTGTTATGTATATTTCATCAGCATAACTACTTATTATCTATGTATGTATGTATATACGAGCGGGGCATTAGCTCGACGAACTACAAAATACGCCCCCACGGATGTGCGTATGTATGTATGTATGTATGTATGTATGTATTAATGTATGACTGTGCGTATACGCTATCATTTCCGCTCGCAGTTGGGGCCCTTTCTTTTGCATTTTTACAGTTAGCGGTTAATTAAGATGATATTCATGGAGCACAAATTCGGAGAAAATGATGTGGCAAGCGCTGACTTCCAAATTGACCCCTCGATCAGACTCAAGCTCAGAGTCAAGAATGTTTATCTCCTCGGTGAGTCAACGATCTGCGTTTGCTGAATTCCTTGACCGATTTGATTAATTAATTAAAGCGCAACCCTTTTGTGTCACGCTTAAAACGCTCCGTACTCAGTGGGGCAGAGCAATGGGCAGGGGGTGGTGGTGTTATTGTGTCGCCCCAAAGTGTCGGCATTTGCCACTTTGGAAATACTCGTTATGACATATTTTAAGATCTGCGTCGACCTCTCGCACTGAACTTGAGAATGCTGCAAGCGTATCAAGTGAGTCAGTATTGGCAACGAATCTGATGATATATGACATTACATTGTAAATTTAAGTAGTCAGCATTAAGATCACTTAACGCAGATCAAAACTTGGTTGAACTTGAACAGAAACAGGCAGTTGAGGATTTTCAAAATATTGCTTCTACTGTTATACTAGTTATTCTTTGATTCTTGTGTAGAGTAAATGACAAAAGCTTTATAATCATGCTTTTCTAAAGAAAACATACTCTGCATGACATCAAATCAAAAGTAGCTGATCAAAATAATAATATTATATATGCATCTAAAAATTTATAACACCCAACTCTATGATATCCTCTCTAACCACTGACATGACTACAGGGTAAATAAAAGAGGTTAGGGCAGCAGAAAACAACAACAGCAAATGAACTTTTAATGACCTTAAAGGACGTAACAAAAGTGTTTTGTGATTTTTCTAGAAAACACCAACGAGCGCGAGGCACTAAAAACAAGTAAGAGTGCTCTAGTCGGGAGTGCCCGACTACGAGATACCCTGAACCCAGTCCTTACAATCATTCATATTAATCTAAACACACACATGCTGCAGTACAAGCAGTACAAGCAGTGCAAGCGGTCTAAGCAGTTAGCTTGCTTTTCGCTGAGCCCCACATAATGGAAAGTTAAATCTTAAATAACTTCTGTGTTTATCGTCCGATCTTATTGAAATTTTTGGGGCAAACAATTGTCGATAATATGTGTGACCAAACCAAATTGCAAGGTCGTACCTTCAAAAATGCGTTTTTTTAACTTTTGGGGGGTTTGGGGGGTGGTATCCAAAAAGTGAAAAATTTGTTCATGTGTATGCTATTCGAGATTATACATGTCAAATTAGGGGCCTCTAGCTCTTATAACTTGTAAGTTATATCCAAAAAACGCTGGTCTGAAATCGAAATTTATCGATAACTTTTGAACGGGACGAGCTATCGATAAATTTTAATAAACTTGATCTGTCCCGGGATTAGGAGAACTTATGTTCCAAATATGAAGTCTCTAGCTCTTGTAGTCTCTGATATCTGTGTGTTCATACAGACAGACAGACGGACAGACGGACAGACGGACAGACGGTCAGACGGACAGACGGACAGACGGACAGACAGACGGACATGGCTAGATCGACTCGGCTGTTGATACTGATCAATAATATATATACTTTATATGGTCGGAGATGCTTCCTTATGCCTGTTACATACTTTTGCACAACTTCATTATACCCTTTTTACCCATTTTTAATGGGTTCAGGGTATAAAAATAAACAGCAGAGAGGCAAACAGAAGCAAAAGCAGGCAAAATATAAACAAGTAAGAGTGCTGTAGTCGGGAGTGCCCGACTACGAGATACCCTGAACCCAGTCCTTACAATCATTCATACTTATCTAAGCACACACATGCTGCAGTATAAGCAGTGCAAGCGGTTTAAGCAGTTAGCTTGCTTTTTCGCTGAGCCCCACACAATGGAAAGTTAAATCTTAAATAACTTCTATGTTTATTGTCCGATCTCATTGAAATTTTTGGGGCAAGCAATTGTCGATAATATGTGTTACCAAACCAAATTACAAGGTCGTACCTTCAAAAATGCGTTTTTTGAACTTTTGGGGGGTTTGGGGGTGGTATCCAAAAAGTGAAATATTTGTTACATGTGTATGCTATTCGAGATTATACATGCCAAGTTTGGAGCCTCTATCTTTTATAACTTTGAAGTTATGTCCCAAACACGCAAGTCTGAAATCGAAATTTATCGATAACTTTTAAACGGTATGAGTTATCGATAAAATGAAATAAACTTGATCTGTCCCGGGATTAGGAGAACTTATGTTCCAAATATGAAGCCCTAGCTCTTGTAGTCTCTGATATCTGTGTGTTCATACAGACAGACAGACGGACAGACGGACAGACGGACAGACGGACAGACGGTCAGACGGACAGACGGACAGACGGACAGACAGACGGACATGGCTAAATCGACTCGGCTGTTGATACTGATCAAGAATATATATACTTTATATGGTCGGAGATGCTTCCTTATGCCTGTTACATACTTTTGCACAAAACCATAATACCCTTTTTACCCATTTTTAATGGGTTCAGGGTATAAAAAAGAAGCGCATAATAATAAGTGCAGCACTCCAAAGCTGAGCTGCCACACTCCAGCAGCAGCATCAGCAGCAGCAGCAGCATCAGCAGCAGCAGCAACATCAGCAGCAGCAGCAGCAACCCAAAGCCCACGACAACAGCAGCAGCAGCAGCAGCAACAATGACAACAACAACAACAACTGAAAGAAGAACCAAGTCCAGAGAGCAAGCAATTTTTATCCAAATGTGCTGGGCTGGCTGGCTGGAGTTCGTTGGTTCGTCAGGAGACGCAAGCTGAGATTGAGATTGAGAAGAGAGAAGCAACAACTGATCAGGTTGGGCTGCGTTGCGTTGGTGTTGGCTGTGTGGCTGGCTGCTCTTGGTGTTGCCTGCTGTCAATGCCTGCGTCTACACCAACTCCGTCTCCGTCTCCGACTCCATCTCCATCTCCATTTGCCATCCTCGGACCAGTTTCAGTTCGCTTTTCGCTGCAGTTAAGCCGCACGCACTAAAAGACGATGACGAAGCTTTGTGTTTGGTTTATTTTGTTGTTTTTTTTTGTGTGGTTTTTTGTGGTACAGGTTTTATTTGTGTTTTTTATTATTTATCATTATTTTTTCTTTTGCCAGCGTCATCGTTCACACACACACACACACGCACACACACTAACAAAACTGGGCTACCGTGCTACGCTTTGCCTTTGCCTTTGCTCTTTGCTCTTTGCTGCTGCCTCCGCTTTGCTCTCTGCTCTGCTTTACACTGTGCGAAATACAGACAGACTTTTACTTTGCGCACGCGCTCTATGAAAATTGAAACAGCAGCGTATTATTTTCAAATGAAAGCAAAGACGTGTGCGCATACAATAAATAAACAAACTCAAAGTGCTCTAATTAAAAGTATACGACTGGCAGATGCACTATTTATAAACTTGTTGCTCCAACTTTATAATTTGATGTGTAGAGTATTTCCTTTTAGCATGTTTAAGTTGCTTGAAGCTTCTTGTTTAATCTTCGCTGCCGTCCAAAAATAAACAAAACTTTTAAGCTGCATTCAATGTTGATTGTTATGCTTTAGGCAGCTGCTGTATGATATACCCTGCAAACAGCACATGCAAAGGGTAGATTTGATAAAGATTCAAGGATGATTCACACATAATATCTTAAAAACCTTTAAAAGTATATATGTATTTTGAATGTTGCCTGTTTATACCCTGAACCCATTAAAAATGGGTAAAAAGGGTATTATGGTTTTGTGCAAATGTATGTAACAGGCATAAGGAAGCATCTCCGACCATATAAAGTATATATATTATTGATCAGTATCAATAGCCGAGTCGATCTGGCCATGTCCGTCTGTCTGTCCGTCTGTCCGTCTGTCTGTCTGTATGAACACACAGATATCAGAGACTACAAGAGCTAGAGACTTCATATTTGGAACATAAGTTCTCCTAATCCCGGGACAGATCAAGCTTATTAAAATTTATCGATAGCTCGTCCCGTTCAAAAGTTATCGATAAATTTCGATTTTAGACCAGCGTTTTTTGGATATAACTTACAAGTTATAAGAGCTAGAGGCCCCTAATTTGACATGTATAATCTCGAATAGCATACACATGTAACAAATATTTCACTTTTTGGATACCACCCCCCAAACCCCCCAAAAGTTAAAAAAACGCATTTTTGAAGGTACGACCTTGCAATTTGGTTTGGTAACACATATTATCGACAATTGCTTGCCCCAAAAATTTCAATAAGATCGGACAATAAACACAGAAGTTATTTAAGATTTAACTTTCCATTGTGTGGGGCTCAGCGAAAAGCAAGCTAACTGCTTAAACCGCTTGCACTGCTTGTACTGCAGCATGTGTGTGTTTAGAGCAGTACGAATGATTGTAAGGACTGGGTTCAGGGTATCTCGTAGTCGGGCACTCCCGACTAGAGCACTCTTACTTGTTTTGGAGTAGATTAATAGTTACTCCACTGTAATTATGCTCAGTGCAGGGTATCTAGCTGCCTTGTTAAGTAGACATACATAGGCATATGCATAACATATTTGTGTAAGTTTTGATTGTTGCATTTTCAAACGTGGCAGCAAAGCAGCATACCACGACCTGTGGAGCAGACGCAGTCTGGGAGCGAGTCTGTGCCTCCTCTGCCTGCAAAGTTTGCCCACATGCTTATTTGATATCTTATTAACACCCCACACGCCGGCGCAGGCAGACAGCCAGAGTAGTAGTAGAAATAGTAGTAGTAGTAGTACTACTACTTGACAGGCAGCCAATCAGCAGCTACAAGGCTCAACACGTGGCGGTAGTCGATGATGTTGTCAGAGAAAGAGCGAAGAAAGAGCTCCTGCGAAGTTCAAGTAGCTTATTGATGAACGATAACTTTTCACAAACATTCGATTAGTCGTCAGTTGGCAAAACAAATGCGTTCAGTACCATTTTGAGCTGCAGTGCAGCCCTGCATTACACACACACACAAACACACAAGATATGATATTTTTGAGCATGCTGCGAAGCAAAGCTTTCAAAAATATAAAATAAAGAAGAACCAACAAGCAAAACAAACTGTATCTCTGTGGCAGTCGCTAACAATTTGTGCAAACATAAAGCAGCAGCAGCAGCCCGGTGTGTACAAATGACGACAGCTCGACTGCGGAGCGGGCAGAGGAATGCAGGAGGAGGAGGACAAGGAGAAGGAGGAGGAGGTGAGGAGCAGCGGATATGAGCGCGGGCCGAGCGGATTCAGTGAGGCCAGTCAAACAGAAACCGCATACAATTATTTGCTTAAAGATTACTTGGCTTAAATACGACTATATATACATACATACATACACACACACACACATTCATATAGCACAGATAGTGTATGTGCGTGTGTGTGTGTGTGTGTGTGTGAGCAGTGCGCACTCGCATGACCTTGTGAAGGATGTAACTAAGAATGTGCCACAGTGCAAAATTTATCGTCAACTAACCAAATAAAGCAAAACTCAGGCAGCCAGTTCACAATAACAACAGCAGCAGCAACAACAACAACAATAACAACTCGAGTGGCAGTCATAAAAAGCGGCGACCGAGTTCGAGTCCAAATTGGAGTTGGGACCTCTTAAGAATGGGCGAAACAGCATTGAGAAAGAAAGCCAAGTCAGCGGAGACAAGACGGCTTAAAAGCCAGCTTGAAGTCAAGATCTCTTGAGTGCGTTTCCGCTACTCAGCAGCATCACGATCATCATGATGATGATGATGAGGATGATCATTAGCACAGAGCACACGGCAGCCACATAAACTGCCAACGCCATTTAAGTCATAATTTAAGCCACATTCCAGACGTGATCCTTCACAGATTGCAGATCGCGTGTTCATTCCGATTCCCTTGCTCCGTGTTCTTGTGAAAGAAACTCAACGGAACGATACGGCAATGGGAACGAGGAACGGGAACGGGTACGGGGCAAAGCAAAACGCTCGTAATCGTACCACATTCATAAATTCACATCGTTTGCGTTCGTTCGTTCGCGTATTGCTTATAAAGATGGTGGGCACCCAGGGGCCCGGTATTTTCAATTTACTCTTATATATGGAATGTACATATATTTGTTATATATAAAGTTCCAAATAAGTTGAATTTTCTATTAGTCTAAGCAATTTGTGTAGGATTTTCGCTTAAAGATAGAATTCTATGAATTTTTTAATCATAACTGAGACTACATCTTTCCCTAACTTGAATTTTTTCTGTAAGCCATAGAAAAATGTCGTGGGCTCATTTTATAAGTCAAATTTCTTACTTACCACATTTTGATTGACTGTGGAGTTTAATCGGTTAGGATCTAGTTCGGAAATTTGTACTGTTTGTATATATATAGTCTTATATACAGGCCCTCTATGGTTTTAGGGGTATGTCTATAGCTTGAGAACGCTGTCGCCGCATATAATTTGGCACATTAACAAGTCTCAAATTTCGCCGGCTTTGAGCTCTATAAGCAAGTAGCCAGACTCAACCACTTCGTTCGTTCTCGTTCTCGTTCGTATTGCTGTTGTTGTTGTCCCACATCATTCCCACGCATCTGGGCACGTACGCGACTCAAGAGTGGAGTGGTTGCTAAGGCTAAGGCTAAACCAAAACCAAACCAGATCTGTAGGAAACAAATGTCGGGCGTTTATGTTACAAGTGCCCCCAAAGAGCACCGAGCGAGCGAAACATCCGTTAAGCGTTTGCCCTAAGTAGCGACTGGATGCGCGCGCATGCGCTTCAGCTCCTTTCCTCTCTCTCTCTCTGTGTGTGTGTGGGTTCGATTCCATGAACATGCCAAGGACCTGCTTCAGGCAGGCACTTCTGCTTTGTGCGCATCCTCTGTGCTCTTGAAACGCATAAGAATGTTATCAAACTCTGAGTGGGCGTTAAGCAGCAAAGAAAGCACTTGCTGTCTCGCTCTCTATGCCTCTCCCTCTCTCACACACATGCTGTGTAATTAATTAAAGCGTCGACGTAGGCGTTGTTTTTGTTTTTGGATTGCCCCTCACTCTGCCCCCCTCGCCCATTGCTCGACTGGCCACATGTAGGCATATAAAGCTTAATTAAAACAAATTAAAGTGATTGCCATTTAGTTTGAGGTTAATTGCATTAAATGCGAAAATAAAAGCAGCGCCAGCGTAAAGTTCCTTATAAATATATGGCACAATTGCAGCAAACATTTTCTTGCTTGTGCTCTGGGCGATTTCTACCCCAGATCCCAGTTCGTGGCCTCAATACGACTTCTACTGCTCATATGTGTATATGCAACACACATTATTATTATTATGTCTTGGCGGGGTGCAGAATTCTCTGCAGAATTGTGTCGTGAGACTTGCGGCAACTTTGACCCCGCCGCAATATGCAAGTGATTCATAATTGCGTGCCACTTGTGGCAGTCCAAAAATTAGATTCGCTCGGCGCTGCAATTGGCAGCACTGCTAATAAAAAGAAAATCATATTTATAATGAAAATGTAAAATAGTAACCTAACCTAACAAAAACACAAACCTAACCTCACTTTTATTTATATCTTAAGACCTGCTATTAAAACTAAAAATAAATTTGTATATGCATTTAGAATAGCTTTGAGCTTCAAATGTAGTCTATTGATATTTATGAAATATATATAAATTGTATATATATATTTATATGTTGTTATCATTTTGTTGCCCAGTGTAAGTGCAGTTTGCATGTTCGACGGCACTTTAGAGGCGTTGCGTTCTGGGGATCTCTATGCACATTTTCGAAACTTATGAGCAAGATGTCAGCACATAAATTCTCATTATAAGTGCAGGGGATTGGCACGATCGGACGACATGGCCGATGGCACTGAACTTTTGTGCTTAATTTGTTCGATATACATTCGATGCAATAAATTGAGCATGCCAATATATCATAGAAACTAGAGAGGGAGTGAGAGAGCAACAGGCATACGTTAGACATGTGACCTGGCAACCCTGGGCAAGCTATGCATGAAAATTGTATAACTAGCCCCAAGGGCTGCTGCTCCTCTGCTGTTGGAGCTGCGCTTTGGCTGCCGGATGAGCATTAATTGCGTTGATTTTGATTGTCGATGTCGACTTTGTCGCTTTGTTGCTGTTGCCTGTTGCTCAGTGTGCAGTTGTCGCGAGTTATCGACGCGTGCTGTTGTTGTTGTTGCTGTTGCTGCTGCTGCTGTTGCTGCTGCTGTTGCAATCGCAGCTCTGGCAAAAGCTGCGGGCTGCAAATGCGTGGCTGGTTCATTGGACTGCACAAGAGAGTCAGTCTGCAGTCGGCGCAGCCGCAATGTGCTGCTGAATAGGTAAAAGTTTTATACTAAAGTCGTCAATGTGATGCTGTTGTTGTTGCTGTTGCTGTTGTTGTTGCTGTTGCTGTTGCTGCTGTTGTTGCTGCTGCTGTTGCCTGGCTGCGTGACTGTTGCTTCTGCTGGTGTTGTTGTTGTTGCTTTTTTAGACACAATTTCCGGGTCATTGACTTGGACTTGGAGCATTTCTTCATTGAATTGCGTATGTAACTGCAACTGTGCATGTGCGTGAGTGTGTGCGTGAGTGTGTGTGTGTGCGTGAGTGTGCGTGTGTGTGTAGCGATGTGTGTGCGCAGCAACACGATCAATAAACGAGACAAGGCAACAACAACAACAACAACAACGGCAACAACAACAAGCCACACACAACGACGATGGGCTAGAAGAAATACGATAAAAAACGAGTAAGAATGATTTGAAGAGTATATTGCAAGACTGCCATATACCCTGTAAAAACAAAAGTCAGAAGCTATGATTATATTGAACTTATTCTTGATTTGCTTGTACATTTTTAATGTTGTAGTCACAGATACCAAATTTACTTTACATGAAGACTTAATCATCAGGTATTTTGAGTTTTAGAGATCTTTCATTCAGCTGTACAGGGTATGTGCTCAATGAGTCCAGCAATATTAACGAGCACGACAAACAATAGCTGTAAGAAAAATCCTTTAAATTGCAGCGATGCGACGTTGAGTGAAGGTGGGCGGCATGCTGCACTGCGGATTTGGGGCGTGGCAGCGCTGCATGCTGTTTTGTTGTTGTTGTTGTTGTTGTCGCTGTGTTTTTATTCTCCCTGTTGGAGGACGAATGCCGTGTGCAGCGTAATGCCAGAAAAAACAGTGAAAGAAAAGCCTGAAGAGAATATTATAACAACAACAACAACAACAGCAAGCGTAAGCAGCAGAAGAAGAAGAACAAGAACGAAGACGAAGAAGAAGACGACGTCGACGCTGCAGATAAAACCATGCTGCAACCGGCGTGGCAGCAACTAGCAGCAACAGCAGAAAACTCAAAACCCGCTGCCCACCTGCGCACCGCGCGCCCAAAAGAGAACCTGATCCCTAATGGCCAGTATCAGGAGAAGTCGCAGTCGCAGTCTCTCTCTCTCTTTCTCTCTTTCTCTGAGTGTGTGCTTGCATGTATGTATGCGTGTGTGTGTGTGTGGAAATCAAGTGTAGCAAAGCAATGTGAAGGCAAAAGAATAAGAGCAGCGGGCTTGAGAAAGAATGAAGAAGAAGCAACAACAAGGGAAAAAAGAAAACAAGAATGAAAAGCTAGATGATGCGTGTCGCAAATCGAATACCCTTACTGACTTAGCTACTAAATGGGAGATACGAGTTTGATGATAGTTGAAGTGACTTTTTAACAAAGATTAAACGTATTTTTACTCACTTATATCCAAACAACTATAGATTGTTAGCTTGCATATTAAAAAACGACTTTGCCAGAAGTGATTCTAATATCTAAATATCTCTATATTCTAAAAATTACCTTTTTTGTACTTTAGAATGAAGATAATATAATAAACAATAAATTTAAAAGGTAATCTATACCAATTTGTATATGATTTTCAGAAATTGCATCTTCCAAATCAGAAAACATGTCAAAACAGTTCTCTACATAACGAAATGTATATTCTGAAAACTCGAGTATCAAGGTTAGAAGAATATCTTCAAGTGCGTTACATATTTGGTGACAAAGTGGAGCCTACTGCCTGGAAGTGTATCAAAATGAACTGAGCGCGTCACGGAAAACTCGTTAATGCAGGCGAAGATTTCACTTGGAGGTCGGTCTGGCAGTGCCAGTGCCAGTGCCAGTGCCAGGCCAGACCCACCTAAGTCCCAGGCATTTTAATCAGCGTGTCGCATAATTACCGGATGCTGTTGAACGACGCTGTCGGGACCGGGACCGGGACTGGGACCGGGACCCAACATGATCATGCCGAGCATAGAAAGACAGAGAGAGAGAGAGTGCTAAAGTGAGAGAGAGAGGAAGACTGGCAGATGGGGAGACGAAGTATAAGGAGAGGGAGGGAGCGAGAGAGATATCCAAAATCATAACAAAAAATGATGGATGAATTGTCGCGCTGCTTGACTCCAATAAAAATAACTGTAAATGCCGCTAGGCCGCTGTAGATTTCTAGGGGGAGATCAGCAGCCAAATTAAAATTATGTTGCAGGCTCACAAAAAAAGAAAAAGACAGATAAAAACAGAAAAAACCAAATGCGTGTTTTTTTTAATTCTAGTTATCTTCGCGAGTCTGCAGTGAAAGTTGCCGCGTCTGTCTGAATTCGAAGTATTGAAAATATTAATAGAACAAACTTGTTTTGACGGAAATGCACTTTACTTTATTTATCATAGTCCGGCAGCTGCTGCGCATTCAGTTTGGGATGAATGAAGCAACATGTGGAGAGGGTGCAGCAGCATCAGCATCAGCAGCAGCAGCAGCAGCAGCAGCAGCAGCTCCTATGTCGATGGTTCTGATTCTGCTGATTCTGATGATCGTGACGGTGTCTGTATGTGTGTGTGTGTGTGTGTGTGTGTGTGTGTGTGTGTGTGTGTATATATATGTGTGTGTGTGTGTGTGTGTGAATGTGTTTGAGTTTAAGTGTGTGTTTCTCTTCGTGCTCGTATATTTATGCAGATAGATGGCCGGAAAAGATAAAGTATCGGGGCAGTTTCAGCTAGAAGTGCAAATATGTATCCATATATGTACATGTACATATGTATGTATGCATGTATGGAAGGTATGTATAGAAATATCAAAGCACCACTCCTATATGCTACATATATGTGCATATAAATATGTATGACAAACTCACAAGCTGCTTGAGGCTGCGCTAAAAATGTTGTTTTGGATTCAAAGTATTCACATAATTTATTATAGTTGACTTTTTGGAGTGCACTCATTGAAATCGAGGGGATTACAAATGAAAGCAATGAGAAAATAACAGCATAACTGTTTATATATGTAATATCTCAGGATCTATAGCCTTAAATCAGAGAATTTCATAATATTTTGATGCAAAGAAACTGATATTTCTTTCTATCTTAAATGACAGTAAGTGTAATTTATAAAATGTTTAAAAAATCACATTCTGATATTCTAAATTTCAACTAATGAGTTTATTTCCAAGTTATTGCAGTTATTACTTTTACTACACGCAAATTTGTATTCCTTTGAAGTATTACGTCAACCAACAAAAAGGAAAGAAGAAGAAAATGCAGCGTGTTTCTGTGTGATTGTCAGATGACTTTGTTAGGCACTTGACATCATCAACAATGCTCATCAGTTTGGCCGGCGGCTGCCCCTCGATTCTTGTCAAGGTTTATTACAATGTAACCACAAAAGCTTTTGGCTTCAAGCGGCTGTCATGAAATATTAGAAACGCCAAACGCAAAAGTGCTTAAAACAACACAAGCAACAACAACAACAACAACAGGCAAGTTGTTCATGTTGCACATGTTGTTGTTGCTGCTGTCGAGTATGGCCCATAGCCAAAGTTCAAGTAAGGTTGAAACCATTTGTCGGATTAAATACGCGCCGCGGTAATTATGTGCTTCGACTTGAAGCAACACACACAGCAACAGCAACAGCAATATACTCGTAGCAACATAGACAACAAGGCAAACAAACCGACAAGATCCGACCTCCGCCCATGCCCCCCCCCTTCCCCGTTCCCCATTCCCCTTCTGCTGCTCCGCCGGCAGCGACACGCAGCCCAAACAAGTTTCCAGCTTGGAAAATTGAACAACGCCAGCGATAAGGCAACCGCACAAAAGTGTCAAATGAATTTGTCGACTCTCGGACTCGCAGTCGCAGTCGCAGTCGGGACATGGACAACAACAA
Source organism: Drosophila flavopinicola (assembly GCA_035042425.1). Classification (NCBI taxonomy): domain Eukaryota; kingdom Metazoa; phylum Arthropoda; class Insecta; order Diptera; family Drosophilidae; genus Drosophila; species Drosophila flavopinicola. The sequence goes on along the minus strand of JAWNLL010000452.1, from coordinate 12,493,376 downwards.
CAGCAGCAGCAGCAGCAGCAACGACAGCCCCCAAACACACAATAAAAAACGAAAATTTAACTGCCCAAATGACGCGACAATCAAACAATCACGTGAGATTCTCAGCAACCCCAACCGCCCAGCTAAACATATACATACATACATATGTACATATATATTTATGTACAGGTGCTTCCGTTGCAGGGCGGATGTGCGTATTTGTTGAATTTCGTTTACACCTGTTGCAGCAACACACACACACACACACAAAACACGAACCACAAACGAGGAGCGAGGAGCAACGACGATGACGACAAGCAGTGCATACAAAACCACAAGCGACTTCCGCTGCACAGGATCAATCGGAGCCTCCTCCAGTCTGGCGACCTGTTTTTCAGTATTTGCCACTACTGCATCCAGGCAGTGAGTTGGCGTCTTTTGCTGCTGCTGCTGCTTCTTCTTAGTTTCTGCTGCAAACGGATAAGATCGAAAGACGATCACACACACACACACACACACACAAGTCAGTCGGCAATCTGGCGCTGTTGATATGCGAATTCGAACTCGAATTCGAATGCGAATTCATAATGATTTCATTGATCTGTCATTCAGGAGCTTCGCTTGAATACTATGTATGCAAGTACGATTATGCATACGAGTTTTTGGCCGCAGTCTGCTGCATATATACAGACTATACACACTGATAACGCTTCCTGGCTCTAGCCCATTGGAGAGATCACACCTTTGGAGGCGAGAGGCGAGACAGAGCAGCGTCAGCATCAGCATCAGCGCTGATATAGCGGTAATTTCTGCTGCAAGTCAGCTTGCTGCTAAGGAAATGTGGCATGCCACGTTTCAGATAAGATCCAAACTACTGCAATGACTTGCCGGAAATGATCAAAAGATGAATGACAGCAGCCATGATTATGATATATGTATTTATATAGCGCTATCGCCGATGCATATCTTAACTCAAATTGCATGTGTCAAGATCTTTGGTTGAGATACAAATGCAAATGTGTGCATAGATACATTCGTTTTTTCTCTGTTTCCTCAGGCATTTGAAATGCTTTCAATCTATTGAGTTGTTTATTTGTTAACGCATTGCCAGCCGAAATATTTACATATTGGCAATTTGATGAGCTGGGAAGCTCTGCCAAACTTAGCCATGCATTTGGCGCATTTGCTGTAATTTGAACTGATCATCTTGCCCCATTCAATTCCAATCCATTTGCCATTAGAGGCACTTGGCAACCGAATGCGGCGACTGCTGCTGTTGCTGTTGTTGCTTTGTGTTGCTGTTGCAGCAGCGGCAATAGTTGTTGCTGCTCAGTTTGCCCGTCTTATCAACTTCATTCATTAGAGCTGTCAGCGCAGGCCGTGCCAGTGTGTGCTATTGAGAGAGGCTGGCTGACTGGCTGGCTGACTGGCTGGCGAGCCAATACAGTTACTCAAATGGCAATACTTGCATGCCAGATACTCGCTTCGTTAAATATAGCACACACTTCAATAAAAATAAAAAAATAATGCCGTGCCAACGTTTCAGTTCGGTTTCCATTCATCAATATAAGAAAGCGACCCAAACTGTGTCAATCAGCGGCAGCGACAACAGCAACAACAACAACAACAACGGCGGCGAAGGCGACAGCGATGCGGCAAAGACCAGTTTTGAAGCGAATTGGCAGGTCTCGTGCGCTTATCAGACCCGTTCGCCATCTCAGTTTTGTGTTTGTTGGGTGTGTAGTGTGCCGCAAAGTCGTCGCTGATTACAGTTAAATTTGTTCTTGTTGTTGCTTTTTTGCTGCTGTGCTGCTTCTTTTTTTTGCGCATAGGCAAAGGTGACCCGGCGAACTGTAAGGCTATCAGCGGCGACAAACATGCACGCACACCAACACAAGCAAGCACACACACACACACACAGAGAGAGAGAGAGGAGCGTTTGAAATTTGCGTTGGGTTGCTGCTTTGACTGGCCGCGCGAATTATGATTGAATAATGTGCCCACAACGAGGGTCGCTAGTCGTAGTCGTCAATTATGCAAAACGGTTACTGCACTTTGCATTAATTAACACGAAGAAGAAGAATAACAGCAGCCGAAACTCTTCATACAATTTGCACGTGTATCGTGTATCGTGCCTTTGCGGCCTAAGCTCAGCTTGCGAACAGCTGTTCCAGTGAGCGAGAGCGGGAGAGCGGGAGAGAGCGCGCGAAGAGAGTGCAAAGCGCAGGCAGGCAAATTGTTATTGTATTGCGCTGCCTGCCTGCCTCCCTCTTCCAGTGTGAGTGAAATATTTTGCAGTTAAATTTAAATTGAATGCGTGTGTGTGTGTTTGTGTGTGTGTGCGGTTGTGTGTGCATGTTTATGTTTGTGTGCTTGCAACATTTTCAGTAATTTAAAAATAAGTGCGCCGACGACCAGCGGCCCCAAATAGCATCCGCGAAATGCAGCAGCAGTCGTCGTAGTTGTAGTTGTAGTTGTAGTTGTTGGATTGGCCCATGTGATGCGTGCAGCAGCAGCAGCAGCAGCATAAGCTAGTGAGCGAAAGAGAGAGCGCGCGATAGAGCGAAATAACCAGGGGTGGGGGCTGCGACTGGGGCTGGAGCAACAACAGCAGCGGCAGCAGCAGGCGGGTCTCCGGTCGGTCCGTGTGCGCGAGATAAACAAACTGCCAGTTCACTATCAATCAAATACCGGAAACAGCTGCTTTAGTTTTATTTTGCCATAGCCATTTGGCACAGCAACACACACAAACACACACACACACGTGCATACATACGCAGAGCGAGAGAACTCAGAAGAGGCAGACAGACAGCAGCGACTTAGGCGACGGCTGCATCGTCGTCCACGTCATCGTTCATTTCAACGTGGCATATACACAAATACACATACATACATACATACATATGCACATATGCATGCATGCAAAAGAATGACAACAGTTGTAGTGTTAATATTTAGTATTATATGATTTTTTTTATTTTGTAGTTTTTAACGGAACATACATTCTAAAAACATTACATAAAGTTCTTCTTCTGCTGTTTCTGCTCGGGTTCTCCACATCAACATCATCATCGTACCCAAAACTTCACTCATCGACTACTCAGTTTATTTAATTATAGTAAAATGTACAAATAAAATAAATATTCATTATGTATAGCTTGTATGTATGTATAGTGCCTTAAATATTAATCGTTTACTTAATATTCATCTTCATCTCATCTTCTATTTTTTTTGTTTTTTACTATCTTTAGGAAGTTTTTCTTTTAGTTTGTTTTTTATGTTTTTTTTTCTTTCTCATTTGTTTTTTAATAGTTAGGATTTAAGCATAGTATATGTTTGTTTTGTGTGTTCTGTATTACTAAGCTATTAGCTTATATATTACATATACATTTATAACGTATGGTAAAATGTTTGTTTGTTTGTTTTTTGTTTTTGTTTTGTTTTAGTTTCAACATTATTCTTCATAAATTTGTTTGTCGCCTTTGCTAATCGGGATTGGTTTTTTCTTTTTCTTCTGTCATATTCTCTAGCTCTGCATATATAAAATTGTTGTAGTATTTTGCTGCATATAGTTATGGATTTTTACTCTTAAGATTTTGTTTGGCTTTGTGTTTTTGTTTTTTTGTTGTTTTATTATTAGTTCTTTTTTTTTGTTTTCTTGTATATGTTTTTGTTGTTATTTGGAATTTTCTTGCATTTGTATTTGTTTATAGTAATTTGCTGCTTGGTTTTCACGTTGATCTATGTATATGTAGAAGAATTGTATGTACAATCCAGTTTGGGATATTTATTTTTACAAAAAAAAAAAAAACTAACAATTTTCATATATAAAATACATTAATAAGAAATTAGTTTTCGTATCTCGCTTGGTTTTTTTGTTGTTTTAGTATGTATTATAAAAGTATGTTATCAGTTTTCGCTTATTTTCCTGTAGTAAAGTAAACATTTTATGGCCAACTGACTTTAGATTTCCTATATGTACACACAGACATACCTACATACATACATACACACACATACATATACATATATAAGCACATTTAGACTGATCTTTAGCTGGAGTAATATATATCAAAATGTGTGTTCTTTGAAACATAATAATAATATTACCCATTAAATTCGTACTGTGTTTTTGTTTTCGGCTAATAGTTCGTATAATAGTTAGTATGTGCATTATTTTTATACTTTTATTTCTACAACATCAAAAATGGACTGGTATCTTAAAAATTTGGCCTAGATTTTTGTTTTGTGTCTCGTGTACATAAGTGTTTTTGTTTTTTTTTTAAATATTTTTCTAAAAGGTTCGTTAGGTTTACTTTACAAATTGCATTTAATTGGTGTTCTCGAAATATCATTGGAATTATTGAGAAAAGTGGACTTTTAATTGAAAAATATGACCAAAAACCATAAGAAACATCCTCGATATAAGATCGCCAAATACAATAATGTAAAAAATAAAAAAACATACTTTTTGCTTTTAATGCGTTTTTGTTGTCGCTCGTTTTTAGTGTTTAGTATTTGTTTTCATTCATTAGTTGTGTGTGTGTTTTGTTTTTGTTTTGTTTAAATTAAGCGAACATTATTTTTTAAATAACATTTCTAATAATTAATAATTATCTGTTTGCAGTCTTTGGTTATTTATTTTTTCTTTTCTTGTTTTTGTTTTTGTTTTTCCTTTTTTTTGTTTGTTTGTTTGTTTGTTTGTTGCTTTAAATCATACATTAAACATTTCATTTCTGTATAGCTTTAAATCATACATTCAATATTTGTATATATAGGCATATATCTTTAAGTCATACATTTAATATTTGTATATATATATTTATATATATATGTATATATAAATTGTGGCGCCACCTACCGTTAGGCTACCGAGCGACTTTCGTTTCTTGTGTGTGAACGCGTTTTTTTGCGCGCGGCAAAAAACGCTCACAAAACGCCGCCTGCTGTTTAGTAGTCCGGACTGGAGTCGAGCAGCCGCTTCTCCGGCGTCAGATCGCCCTTGCGCAGTATCCGGCTGGCCGCACTGCAGCCATGCTCGAAACTCTTGCCACTCGAGGCGAGTCCAATGCCCTGGCTGCCATTGCCAGCGATGCCGCCGCCGATGCCGCCGGCGCCGCCGTTGCCATTGATGCCGCCCAGTGGCACAATGGGCATCATGCTGCTGTTGGAGTTGAGGCCGTTGCTGGCGTTGGCGCTGCCATTGCCGTTGTCGGCACTGGAGATGTGCCCCTGGCAGCGACAGCCGCGTCCCGCGAACCGAGCGTAGCACTTCTCGCACAGCTTGATGCAGCCGCGCATGGGCCAGTAGCACCAGAGGCAGGGCAGCACAATGGACAGGGCGCCCAGCCAGCCCCAGCGCTGTGTGCGCTTGTAGGGGCCACAGGAACAGGGATTGTCGACGCAGGGTGTGCCAGTGCCATCGTCGCAGTCCATGTCGTTGTCCCGCGCACAGTGATAGAACAGCGCCTTGGCGCAGCACAGACACGACGCATAGTCAATGATGGACTCGGCGCTGCACAGGCACGTCTTGTTGCACACCCACGTCTGCGGCAGCGGGCGCGGACTCTGGCACTGCTCGCAGCGGCACAGCCCGCAGCGTGGACACACTATCGGATTGAGCAGCGACGGATCGCCGCCCATGACAATGGAGGCGCCCAGCTGGCCGCCGCTGCCCGGCAGCGCTTGCTGTGCATGATGCTGCTGCTGCTGCTGCTGCTGCAGCAGCTCCTCCAGCGCATGCATGTGCTCCTTGCCGGATGCAGGCGGTTGCTTGGTTATGGGCGGCGCCAGCGGCTGTACGCTGGCAGCCGCGGCAAAGCCCAAGCCGATCCGAGGCGGCGCCGGCGGTGGCAGCGCAAACTTTGAGGCGGGTGCTTTGGTGTGACCATTTAACTGATGCGGTTGTTGTTGGTGGTGTTGTTGGTGTTGCGCGGGTGTTGTGTGCAAATGCGAATGTAATAAGCCATCGGTGCCATCGATGCCAGACGTTGCTGTGCCCGCAGCTGAGGCCGCCGTCGCCGCCGCCGCCGTTGCCAGTCGATGATGAGGTGTTGCTGTTGGGTGATGCAGCAGCTGTTGTTGCTGATGCTGCTGCAGGTGCTGCTGCTGCTGCAGGTGCTGCTGATGTCGCTGCGGCAGCAGCAGCAGATGATGCGTCGTCGTCTGGCCATTGTCCTGCTGGCCGGCGGGATGCTGCGACCGGGTGGCATGCTGCAGCGGCGTGTCCACATACTCATTGGTGAGCCGCTCCGATTCGGGTCGCGGTTGCGCCAGCGTGACGGGCGAGGCGGGCGGCTGACCCGTTGACAGCAGTGACGCCGGCTCAGCGCTTTGGAAATGACTAAGGAAGTTGTTGTTGTTGTTGGTGTTGGTGTTGCTGTTACCGCTGCTGCTGCTGCTGCTGCTGTTGATTGTGAGCAGCGGAGCGGGCGGACGGCGACGCGTGAAACTGGATGTGGAACCAGCGCTGCTGTTCGCCGTTGCCGTCGACGAGGATGCGTTGCTGCTGTTGCGACTGAGGCTGCTCGGTCGCTGGGGCAGGAACGTCAGATGGTGGATCTGATAGTCGTCGAAGTCGGCCGTTGTTGGTATTATCGATATTATGTTGTTGTTGTTGTTGCTGCTGCTGCTAGTTGCTGTTGTAATACTCGGATGTTGCTGGTTGCTATTGTTGTTGCTGTTGCTATTGGTGTTGTCTCCACTTAACGCTGCTGGCTCCGGCGCCCTTGGTCGATGCACGCGCGGTAGGAGCTTTGGGGGCCGGGGTGGCGCCAAGGGATCGCCGCCATTTCTGCGATCCATGTAGTGTTGTAACCAATGCCCAAAAGCACCAGTCCTTAACGCTCGCTCTCGCTCGCTCTATCTCTCTCTCGCTCTCTCTCTTTTGTACGTTCTCTCTCTGTCTATCTCGCTCTCAGCCTCAATATGGCCCTCGATAATTGCTATGCCCGAAATCGGCTCGATTTGCCTTCATCCTAGCACGTTCTCTCGATTGCCTTTCAATTTGCCTTAGCACAGCGGCGATTGCTTTCTGCAAAGAAATAAATAAATAAACAAAAATTAGTTTCAAGTTCTTTTTGCTTTTTGATGTATTTGTATTTGTATCTGCAACTGCCTCCAAATGGCACGTACATATATGTATATATATCATATATATATGTATATATATATATATCTATATATTCTAAGCAGGGCAACCTCAACTGAAGGCCCCCTGCAACATGGCACGATTCGCTGTGTTGTGGTTATTTTTTGTTATTACTCTGCTTATATAGTTTAAATATACATACATATATATATGAAAAGTTTTCTTCATATGCGAGTATATTTCATTGTTTGTAATTAATTTTCACACTGTGCTATAAAAAGCAGCTAAAGAACAACAACAAACAACAACAACAACAACAACAAAGCTTTGGTCAGCTCAACGCCCAAGAAAAAGGTCAACATTTTTAACGTGACTTTTGTGTAAACATAATGCAAAGCTTTTTGATGCTCAGCAATAAAAACTAACTTAGAAGAAAAGAAGGGCATACCCTCTAATAGAGGCACTTATAGTTTAGATCATATACAAAACAAAATTTACAAATATATATACTTATTTTATTTATTTTTTTAATTTATTAAATTTTATTATGCACATAACAAATCTCATTTATGTTTTAGGCACAAATAAAAATTTTAAAAAATATATATTCCTATCGCTAGCTATTTTATTTACTTTTGAAATTTCTTAAGTTTAGTTATCAGCATAACAAATCCAAATTATATGTTTTAACTTTGTTTATAGGGTATGTGCATAATTGGTTACTTTAAAAGTTAACCATCTTAGTTGTTTATTTTGTGTGTTGTTTTAATAATTTCGTTCAAATGTCTCGATTTGGCACTAAACATTCAAAATTCCCTTGAATTCGTTGCCCTGGACACATGATATTTTCGAGATTATAGCTCCCTAATTGTGAGCTGCTCTCATTTGACTGGATACGGGTTTTTCTTTTGTTGTTATTAAAGGGAATCTAGCTTAATGGGAATTCGGCAGAAATGCTCTAGACTTTTGTTATTGTTCTCACTTTTGGACAAGCATTACTTAACAGATCATAATGTTTTAGATCTCTGCTCAACTTGGCACAATTTGTTTTTATTCGTTTTAGTATTATAATCACCTTCGGGGCATTTGAACTGAATAACCTCCATTATCATTTAATAGCCACTCCCGCAGTTCATAAAAAATCCAAGTGAAAGTAATTTGAGCGCTTTAATCGCTTTACCCACTTTAATTGCTTTATATTATTATTAAAAAAAGTTGTTAATTGCTGTTGAGTTTGAGACAAATCTATATCGCTATATCGTATATGTTTACGCTTTATTAATTTGCCGGCACGAGTCCGAAATAAGGAAATACAGCAAATTATTAAAGACTAAATGCACATGGCAAATTGCCGATAAAAAGCGTCAGGAATTAATATTATTATTAGTATTTGTGCTGCTTACAAACACAATTCTAAATGGATCTTTATAGATCCACCTTTACATAAGTATATAGCTATATACATATGTATGTATGTATGTTTGTATGTTTGTATGTATGCCTGCTCGCATTTTGTGTGTTGGTATAAAAATTAACACAAACGCCCACTTATTGACGTCATGTCCGGTACTCAAAAACAATTTTCGAGAATGACCACAATTGCGAAAAACAAAATCGAAATAAACAGCCAACAGATGAGGAATGGGCTTTGGACCAGGCTAAGGGGCTAAAGAGGGGTATATATGGGGTATATGGGGCTGGGGGCAGCTATGGCAGATCGTTGCTGATTGCCAATAAGAAAAGCTATAAGAGTGAGCAATAACAACAACAAAAAAGAAAGAAATAGAAATAGAAAAAGAAAAAATCGCTTTGGCTGTAAACGTGATTTGATTTTTTCTTTTGATTTTCTTTCATTTTTTCTTCTTTTTCTTGATTCACATTTGATTTTATGTTATTGTCAGAGGATTATCAAATCGTATTTGTTGTTGTTCAAATGATTGGGTAATTTATGAACATTAGGCATGTTTAAAAGTGAACAAGACAGCGAACGTTAGATAAATAAATAAATAATTAAATACATTTTATGGGCACTTCAAACAAACTCGTATGCAACAAGCCTAATTGGAATTTTGCTAATAACATATTAATAACTAAACATTTTAGTTTAGCTTTGCAGTAAATATACTATTGGAATTGCATACGAGCCACGCCCAAAAAAACTCAAAACTGTTTTCCCAGCGTAAAAAAAAAAGAGCACACAGCGAGAAAAAAACACGCAATGCCAAGATTTTCGATTTCATTCTTAAATTAATTGGCACAGCGCAACAACAACAATAACAACAACAATGGCATCACGTAATTTAAAAAGATTTCTCTTATTTTTAATTGCGTTAGAATTTTGTATTGTTGCTGCTGCCGCTGCTAGCTATTGTTGTTGTTTTCATTTTTTTGATTTGGTGTTTATATGTTTGCCGCTAACAGCACGAAACTGGCAAACTTTGACCTTGGCAAGAAGTGCTGCTAAACAAAAAAGTGCTGCCAATTTGTTTAAAGTACATAGCGCATTTATTTTTAACATGGCTGTCACTGTTGTTGCAGCCGCTGCTGTTATTGCTGCTGCTGTTATTGCTGTTGCTGTTATTGCTATTGCTGTTATTGCTATTGCTGTTATTGCATTTGCTGTTATTGCTTTTGCTGTTATTGCTGCTGCTGTTAGCTCAAAACCAAATTCGCCATTTGAATTTGAAACGTTTTCATTAATAAGTGTACTTGACGTTTAGCGGGCGCTATAGAACAAGTCACAAGTCGATTTCGCCGTCGATCTCGCCGTCGCCGTCGCCGTCGCAGTTAGCGTCGCAGTCGACGTCGCTGTCAGCGTTGTCGTCTTTCATTCAACCGATTGAAACGATTTCGACGGGTTTTGTTTCTCTGTCATTGTATTTATTTTGTTTGCTGCTTGTTGTTGTTGGTTTTTGTTTGTTTGTTCGCACAAAACAAGTGTCACTGCCTGTTGCAATTCAAATACAATTATTTAAGGCAGACAAGCTGCAAGAACAACAACAACAATGCTTCGTATAAAAATAAACTCAGAGGCGAATCAAATACAAACTGGTTTTTTTTGTCGATTTTGTTGTTCTTCAACAACGACTCGCAGTTGTTGCTGATTGTTGTTGTTGTTGCTGTTCTGGCTTACAAGCCGGCGATTTTGAGGGCTGTGGGCGGAGGTGACATTGAAGTTTGATGGGGGTGGGGGTGGGGGTGGGTCAGGAGGGGATCAGCGGGGGTGGGGGTGGTCAAGAGGGCGCGCCCCGCTGTCATTTATACATTGGATTAATTGCCGCTTTAAGAAATGTCAGCATGACCCAATTATCATAAAAACAAAGCACCCAACACAACAGCACACACATAAAAAGCCATTTTATTAACTACTCATAAGCGTTTATATATTTAAGTAGTATTAATGAGCATATTTAGGCAAATAAAATGCGGCATTAAGGAAACACACTCGATAAATAAACATATATTTATACAGTTGAATTTGTCTTTAATTGGCTTTCACATTATTATTATTATTGCCAATATATTATTTCATTTTATTGTCTACTAAATATAACGGTATCACGTGGATCGGAGCGCTTAAATATATATTTCTGCTATTTCATTTCATTTCATTTAGTAAAATTCGCTGATCTGTGGAAATTTACAATACTTTCTGAAGCAGTCAGCAATGTCAACGTTTATACTTATATATATATAGTAACTATATATACATATATATATATATATATATATAATGAAACCATAGCTAGCAAATTGAAAATTATTGGCTCGTGCGCTTTTATTAATAATATTATTCTGATATTGTTTACAACTTGCTAAAGTCCATATGCATATGTGAGATAGATTTTTAGTGTTTAGCTGCTGCTGCTGCTGCTGCAAATATGTTGTTGTTTTTAATGCATTTGAGCGCGACGCCTGCTAAAAATATGTGCGGATATGCCTTAAGGGCACACACAGAGATGCAGATACAAAGATACAGATACAAAGATACAGATACAGCTGAAGCTGAAGAAAACGACAGCGACAAATGAAAAACCTACACAGGAAACACTAATGACTGCTAGCAGAGAACTGCTCTCAGCCCCCGTGGCAGTAAATCGGTAACGGAAAAGACTTGGCGAAAAGGGGCGCAAAAAATAAACGAAAAGAAAAGGGAACAGCGAAAGAGGGGAAGAGAGGGGCAGAGGGGAAATCAATCGGCATGCACAGCGGGGCTGGGCACAAAAACACACAGGCACAGATCATTAAACTATTTAAATGCGCAGCGAGAGAGAGGGAGAGAGCGAGGGAGAGAGAGAGGGAGACAGCTCAAGCCAGAGACTGACTAAAGAAGCATAAAAACTAAAAACCAGACACAAGTAGTCTAAAAGGCCATATGTTGTGGATGCTGCAGATGCGGCAAAGGGCAGCTAATAGTTTTCAAAGCAAATGAGCAGCACATGTGGCAAACACACACACACACACACGCACACACACACACACACACGCACACACACAGATGTTGTTTCTGCTCACGCATGTGAGTTTTGTATATACACAGCAAAAATATGTACTTAATAGTTATAAATATATTAAACTCAAATCAAAATATTACCTATAAAAACAGAGTTGCATACGCTCAAGTATCGATTACTCGCTTACTTTTTTTGTTCAGTGTATCGTGTTTATATATATATTGTAGGGTCTGAACTGCGTCTATGCTCTTGATAATGATGCTGATGATTATGTTTGGCTGCTTTGTTCATTTATTTTTTTTTCGTTCTTTACTTTTATAGTAATCATTGAAGCTAACTGGCTGACTGAACGACTCAAGTTAACAGCGCGTGAGAGCGAGCGAGAGCGCCAAAGGGGCAGAGAGAGAGAGAGAGAGAGAGACAGAGCATAGAGCATAGGATGAACGAACGCACAGCAAAAGATCAAATCACCAACAAATGAGGCTGAGTTGGGCAACAACAACAAAACGGAGAAAAACTGGAAACGCTCGACGGTTAGTTTTGTTGTTGTTGTTGTTGTTGGCCTGTGTAAGAAAGAAGCCCATAAACTACAGATGATCGACCTCAAGATTTTCTTGCACTGATTGTCGAAGAGGCTCTTACAATTTTCTACGCAGCTGTATCTATATACACTCTGTGTGTGCGTGTGTGCTGTGTGTGTGTGTGTGTGTGTGTGTGTGTGTGTGTGTGTGTGTGTGCTGTGTGCGTCAGCTGGTGCATAGTCATAGAGTAGGTAGGTGTTTCAGGTAGTTTCTGTGCGCTTCTTCATAATGGCCAAAGTGAGTTACAGTTAAGTGGCAGCCAAAAAGGAAGCTGCAACATTTGCCATGAGCTCTCTGCTGCTGCTTCTTCTTCTGCTCATTGTTGCTGTTGTGTGTAAGTGCTGTTCCATTGTTGTTGCTGCACACCTTTTGACTGGCAACAACAACAACAACACAACTGTTGCCCTTGCCTTATAAAAAGATACCTTCAACAGATGTTTTACCAAAAAAAAAAGAAAAAACTAATTCATTGAAAATGCAAGGGAGAATTTCCTACACAATAAACACACACATGTGTGTGACTGTATGTGTGTGTGTGTGTATAGTCCTGCATGTATGTTATTTCCTATGAGAGACTAGATTGATTTCAAGGATTTGTAGATTAAACTACGTTAAATTGCTTCTTTTCATTGAGAACGCAAAGTGGAATTTGTCAGCAGATTAGTTGCCCATAAAATAGAGAATCGTTTAGTTGGGCAGCCGTTTAATTATGTATGACAACGAATTGGAAATGTTCTTGATTCCTATATAAAGTATAGGTTTTCTGTATTTTAATGTCACACATTAAGGAAAATAATATACAAAGTAAAATATAATTGTGAAATACAACTTGAACTGGAAGTTGAAACTTTATAAATATTACAATTGTATAAAAACTGGAGTTGTCAGTTTGATTTTTTCCATGAGAAGCATTGCTTAATGTCATTTAAATATAAAATTATTGATAGGCTTATGAAAATATGGTATTTAACGTTTAGTAATTGACAGATTTATATTTCTTGTTTCACGAACTCCTTAAAAATAAAGAAAAATTGTTTTAAAATTGGTAAATATGCCATTTTTTGATTTGTTATACTTTTCATTGGCTTGCTTAACTTTACTTTCTTCAAATTGATTGTTTTCTATATTTTATTTGCTGGCTTAATTAAATATGATTTCATATCAGCTCAGCTTCTGCTGCTGTCTCTTCTTCTTACACACAATTTGCAAGGGACAGTACCCTCGAAAAATATCAAAAAAAATAAGCACACTAATAGAGCCATATAGAAGAAGCCTACACACACATTACACACACACACACACACACACACACATACAAACAGCGTACATAATTTTCTATATCCAATTTTCGTGTGCTGTTCAAAAATTCCGGTCACATCCTTACACGCGCAACGCCCACGCAGCGCAGTCGGCAGCGACGCCGGCAGCGACGTCGACGTCGACTGCACAGGCGACAGCTGCTCGCACTGGGCCTGCATACATACATACATATATACCTCTGTCTATCTATATCTATAGCCATATCTAACTGACAACGTGCTAAGCACACACACACACACACACACACATAGATACACACATGCAAGCCTTGTTCATTGGCTGGCAAAAACGAAGAACAACGAAACAAATACGCCAAAATAAAATAAGCGACATTCATGACATGCTGTTGATGACGTCAATGACACACACACACACAGGCACACACACACACACACACACGTGCTCAAGGAACGCCATCACGTCTGTCTACGTCTGCGTATTCATACCTATCTATCTATCCATCTATCTATATACCACATTCATTTCCCCACTTATACAGGCAGCAAATGTTACCAAAAATAGCAGCAACAACAAGAAGAACAACAACAACAACGGCGACAATCGAGAGCAAAACCAACGACGGCCTTCTTTGTGCGGCTCAAAGAGCAGCAGGCAACCACCCAAAAATGTATAGCGCCCGACAACAACCTGACCCGCCTTAACTTGCCCTCAAGTACACACACACACAACCACCACACACACACACAGCTATGCCCATTCACACACACACACACACACAGAGAAACAGCTGAGCTGGCAAAAGTTTATCAAAGCATAGAAACAGGCGCGTGATTTGAGCGACAGACAGAGAGCGAGAACGACAGAGAGAGCGAGAGAGCGAGAGAGAGAGAGCATCGCAAACACTTGACTGTCTGCGCTTTGCTATTTTTAGCCACATTTTGGCCAACAAAAACGCGCACGCCTCCCCCGCAACACGCCTCCCGCCCCGCCCCCCTGGGCAACGCTTGTGTGTATCCGCAACTGGCAAATACAAAAAAAAGAAGAAGAAGCAGCAGCGGCAGCGGCAGCAGCAGCAAAAGAGGTGAGTGACGCCTAAAGTGTCTGCAGCGCAATGAATCTGAGATACTTACATTTGCCCAGGATAACAACAACAACAACAACAGCAGCAGCAACAACAACAACAACGAGCAGCAGCGGGAGTAACAATAGCAGCGTGGGCTCGTCTCAAGCTTGCGGGCGCCTTGGCAACACTGGCAAGCTGCTCACCTACGCAGCAGCCCCCACAATGCGACACTCTGTGCATGTGTGTGTGTGTGCGTGTATGTGTGTATGTGTGCGTGTGTGTGTGTGTGTGTATGTGTGTGTGTGTTGAACTAACACGCAGCACAAAAAAGTAACAAGAAATGCGTGCTTCTTAAATTGCATTAAGCACAATTTGTAGTTTAGTAGGTTTTCTTTATCAAGTCTAAGTCAGCTGGATTGCACAAATAACTAAGAATCTCACTAAGAGCTGCAATTATATGCATATGTTTGTAGGCAAAGGATCTTAACAGATAAAGCTTTTCTCAAATGTGATATAGGCCTTCTTCATCTTCATCTATATTCAATATAGGAATTTCATACTTAGTTTAGTTTCAGTGTTAATGAAAACTTTTAAGAATATTTGAAAAATAAATAACATACTTCATACCTGAATAAAGAACTGTTTTAACTATATTAACATCTGCAATTATATGTACATATTTGCAGGCAAAGATCTTAATAGATGAAGCTTTTCTCAAATATGATAAAGGACTTTGTTTATCTATATTCGAAATAAGAATTTCATACTAAGTTTAAGTATTAAATGTACATTTTAAAAATAGTAAACATAAGATTTTGTCATACTTGAATAAAGAACTTTTAAACTTTTTTAAGAGCTGCTTAATAGATAAAACATTTCTCTAATATAAAATATGAATATGTTTATCTGCATTAAATAAAAGAATTTCATACTTAGCATATATATAAATGGAAAATTTTAGGAATAATATGAAATAGGACTTAGCTCATCTATATTCAATATAAGAATTGCATACTAAGCTTAAGTATAAAATGCAAATTTTACAGAATATTTGTAGCAAAAATAAGATTTTTCATGCCTAAACAAAAGAACTTTGTGCCTATTGTAAGATCTGCCTACTTTTTTCATTCAAAATCTACATACTAAGCATGCTTAAAATATACTTAGCTTAAGTATGAATTTCCAATTTTAAGAATAAAATAACAAAAAAGTATGTACACACTTTTTTCTACTACTACTTTCTTCAATTATATCTACTACGAAGCATACTTTTAAATATGAAGCATAAAATACTATTTCATACTACTACTTGGCGTTTTTGCTGTGTAGACCAGGAGCTCTGTGCAAGGATGTGGGCAGTGCCATCATCATCATCATCGTCTGTTTAATCATCATCATCTGCATAATCATCATCATGATGACAATGGTTGTCACCTACAGGTGGCAAAGATTGCGCCCAGCCATTGCCATTGGCATTGCCATTGTGCCATTATTATAGCCAGCGACGACATCAAAGGCCAACATTCACCATTCACCATTCAGTATTCAGCATTCAGTATTCAGCATTCAGTATTCAGAAGCATTCAGTTAGTGACAGCTTGGGCGTCATCTGTGCCCAAATATACTCGAAGCTGTATTTATATCATTTGTTTTTCTATCATTTCATTGACGACATTCTCAGTACGGATGGATTTGTTTATGCACGTAGTAGATTGTTTAGTATATAGTATAGTGTATAGTGTATATAACTATATATCTATATATCGAAGTGCGCGTTTAATGAGCATTTTGTATGCGTTTCTCGACAACTGCCATTTGGGTGGGCCAAGCAAAAACAGCAACAGCAACAACAAATAACAAATAAACAAAAAGCAAAAACCTATGAAGAACTCAAACTGGGAGCCGCTTAAGCTTTGGGGCATGCAAAAACTAACAAACTGTAGCGAAATTGATGCGTGGGCAGCAAAAACATAGCAGTTGGGGGTAGCTGGGGGTGGGGGTGGGGCAAAAGGGGGGCGGCAATCTGGAGGCTGGTGCTTTGCTAATGGATAGCTTGGAAATGTTTGGAATTAGAGTAGATACATATACAAAATAAATATTTACATATGCACATACATATATAAAGTACGCCTTTTAGAAGGAATTTTAAGGATTGGCTAAGAAGACAAAAGAAGATATACAAAATATACTAAGGTAGTGTTTTAAGAATCTGTAAGTATTATAATTAGCCAATATGCTACTGAAATGAATATAAAACAAGTGGAGAAGGATTATCTTCGGCGTGCCGAAGATTAAATACTCTTTTCGAACCTTAAAGCAATTTTTACTATTTTTCCGTGACTGCTTATTTAATTCGCAGATATTAATGTCGCATACATATACCCCTACATATAAAATAAAATATATAAAGGTATTCATGTAAACAGGGACGTTTCACTATCCGCAGCTCGTGGACGCGTCCCTTAGCATTCATAAGTGCTACCGAATTGAACAATATACAAGTTTCTCAGTTTTTCCAAAAAGTCAAAACTACATTACATATGTATACTACAATATACATACCAAATTTTGTGCCTGTTGCTCTTATACCTTTCAAGGCCGCTGTCGGAAATTGAATTGTCATAAAACTTAATCTGAACATACGAGAGCTTATATTCAGAATTTGAGATCCATATTTTTTTTCGCGTGTCATTGGTTTTGCCAATGAATTTAAATTTTTCTTTTGAATTATTCTATTAAAGCTACTTTATGTATGAAAAAAAAATTAGAAACAATTTAGGAAATTGAAAATAAATGAATTTGACTACAGCTATTATATATTTGAAAAGAAGAATAAGAAAAAATGAAAATAAATGACCAGTCGCCGCTGGTTTCGAACCCGGGTCCTCTCGCTCACCAGTTCGCAACTTTACCCACTACGCCACAAGCCGTTTTGATGATCGCTGACAAAATCCCTTGAAGAGCAGACTGTCAAAAGCTTTCTTGTTTTGCTTTGTACTGCTTACACCAAGCAGTTTTAAGAATCGCTATAACAAACTCGATTTATACTGAGCTTTTGTTTTTTCGCGTGGCATTGTTTTTGTTCTAAGCCATTGAAAGCAAATGAATTTGATTACAGTTATTATATATTTGAAAAGAAGAATAAGAAAAAATGAAAATAAATGACCAGTCGCCGCTGGTTTCGAACCCGGGTCCTCTCGCTCACCAGTTCGCAACTTTACCCACTACGCCACAAGCCGTTTCGATGATCGCTGACAAAATTGCTTGAAGAGCCGACTGTTACAAATTTCCTTCTTTTGTTTTCCTGCAACCTGCAACTCGCGTTTGTCAGCATTTGTTTTTTCGCGTGGCATTGTTTTTGTTCTAAGCTATTGGAAGCAAATTAATTTGATTACAGTTATATATTTGGAAGGAAGAAAAAGAAAAAAGTATTAAATTAACAATCAGTCGCCGCCGAGGCTCGAACTTGAACTTGCGAAACATGCGTTCGTTAGCGCGGCTCTTTACGCCATACGCCACAAACCGTTTTGATGATCGGTGGCAGCGAAATACCTTGAAGAGCAGACTATCAAAAGCTTTCTTGCGCTTGACTTTGTTTGCTCAGACTATCAAAAGCTTTCTTGCGCTTGACTTTGTTTGCTCATATGCACCTGTTTTTTCAAAATATTTAATGACGCATATCTTCGCTGTTTATGACTCAATCGATTTGCGATTTTACCCATCGATGAGTTATATGGATGTTCAAGTGTACAAGGAAATTTAAGGCAATTGCTTTGAAAACATCGGATTTATGGCCAAAACCGACTTTGAGGTGTATGGCAGCTATAAGATATAGTGGTCCATCCGGCCGGCTCCGACCAATGTGCTGTCCCCTTGAATAATAAGTGTCTGTGCAAAGTTGCATCGCGATAGCTCAAAAACTGAGGGACTAGTTTGCATACATACAGACAGACAGACAGACAGACAGACAGACAGACAGACAGACGGACATGGCTAGATCAATTTGTTTTTTTTTATAAGCATATTGGCAGTAACTTTTGGGGGTCTCAGACGCTTCCTTCTATGCGTTACAAACTTCAGGACAAACTTAATATACTATTTTCTTCGAAAAGAGTATAATGAAAATAAATGACCAGTCGCCGCTGGTTTCGAACCCAGGTCCTCTCGCTCACCAGTTCGCAACTTTACCCACTACGCCACAAGCCGTTTTGATGATCGCTGACAAAATCCCTTGAAGAGCAGACTGTCAAAAGCTTTCTTGTTTTGCTTTGTACTGCTTACACCAAGCAGTTTTAAGAATCGCTAACAAACTCGATTTATACTGAGCTTTTGTTTTTTCGCGTGGCATTGTTTTTGTTCTAAGCCATTGAAAGCAAATGAATTTGATTACAGTTATTATATATTTGAAAAGAAGAATAAGAAAAAATGAAAATAAATGACCAGTCGCCGCTGGTTTCGAACCCGGGTCCTCTCGCTCACCAGTTCGCAACTTTACCCACTACGCCACAAGCCGTTTCGATGATCGCTGACAAAATTGCTTGAAGAGCCGACTGTTACAAATTTCCTTCTTTTGTTTTCCTGCAACCTGCAACCTGCAACTCGCGTTTGTCAGCATTTGTTTTTTCGCGTGGCATTGTTTTTGTTCTAAGCTATTGGAAGCAAATTAATTTGATTACAGTTATATATTTGGAAGGAAGAAAAAGAAAAAAGTATTAAATTAACAATCAGTCGCCGCCGAGGCTCGAACTTGAACTTGCGAAACATGCGTTCGTTAGCGCGGCTCTTTACGCCATACGCCACAAACCGTTTTGATGATCGGTGGCAAAATACCTTGAAGAGCAGACTATCAAAAGCTTTCTTGCGCTTGACTTTGTTTGCTCAGACTATCAAAAGCTTTCTTGCGCTTGACTTTGTTTGCTCATATGCACCTGTTTTTTCAAAATATTTAATGACGCATATCTTCGCTGTTTATGACTCAATCGATTTGCGATTTTACCCATCGATGAGTTATATGGATGTTCAAGTGTACAAGGAAATTTAAGGCAATTGCTTTGAAAACATCGGATTTATGGCCAAAACCGACTTTGAGGTGTATGGCAGCTATAAGATATAGTGGTATATTGGTCCATCCGGCCGGCTCCGACCAATGTGCTGTCCCCTTGAATAATAAGTGTCTGTGCAAAGTTGCATCGCGATAGCTCAAAAACTGAGGGACTAGTTTGCATACATACAGACAGACAGACAGACAGACAGACAGACAGACAGACAGACAGACGGACATGGCTAGATCAATTTGTTTTTTTTTTATAAGCATATTGGCAGTAACTTTTGGGGGTCTCAGACGCTTCCTTCTATGCGTTACAAACTTCAGGACAAACTTAATATACTATTTTCTTCGAAAAGAGTATAATGAGAAACTAATTCGAACATTCGTAAGTGTTAAAGACAAATAATACGAGTATAACTAATAGCTATAAATATATATATTAAAATTAGCCAATATGCTACTGAAATGAATATAAAATCAAAAACTAATTCGAATATTCGTTAGTTTTAAAGACAAATAATGCGAGTATCACTAATAGTAATAAACATATATCATATAAAGCCAATATACTACTAAATGAAAATACAACCAAAAAGCAAATTCGAATGTATTCCATGGTGAACTTAGTTTGAAAGACAAATAATGCGAGTATCTCTAAAAGTTATTAACATATATTATAATATAACAATATAGTACTTAATGAATATACAATTCAAACTAATTCAAACACTTTTTCTTCAATTGTGAACTTAGTTTTAAAGACAAATAATGCAAATATCTTTACTATTCAGTTATTAACATATATTTTGTATGCAGACACATATAAATACTGTGCTTAAGTTGCTTAGTAATTCAGCAAAAGTAATCTAAACACATAGATAAAGAGTTCAAATATAATTAAGTCGCTGCATTTTAGTCCCAAATTCACTTCGAGATATCCACAAAAACTACACAAAAACTTGCAGATACTTTTGCCTTATAGCAAGTGTGCCATTCATTTGATCATTATCATCAACATCATTATGAACATCATTGTCTATTGCATTGCCCTACAGTGTTGTTGTTGTTGTTGCTGTTGCTGTTTTGGGCGTTTATTTATAAAAATTATAATTTTCAAAAATAACAATTTTGCGACGACAAAAATAATTAAAATCACATGTTTGCTTGCGGCATAAAATGTTTTCAGACTTTTTGGTTTTTCTTCTGTTTTTCTTCTGTCTGTCTGTGTATATTTATTATTTTGTTTCGTTGTTGTTGTTGTTGTTGCCGTTGTTGCTGTTTTTGTTTTTGATTCTTTCTTTGGCTTTTCAGTTTGGCGATTCGCTTTGCTGGCAGCGCAAAAAGCCGCAGAATTTCAGCTTTTTCGTCAACGCAAAGTACTCGACCGTCTACTTACATATTGATATATGCATATGAATATATATATATATATATATACAGACATATATATACTGCATGAAGAGATCGACATTCCCCGTCGCTTCAATCTGTGCAAACTCAGTATTTAGTTTAGTTATGCAGCACTTTAAAATGTTCATTTTGATATTTCGCTGGCATTTCTATCCAAAGAACTAATTCAATTAGTTTCTCTGCAGTTCTTAATTTATAAATAGGTATTCAAGTGAAATTCGATTACAAATTTAGATGACGTATTAATAGTTAAAGTTAATCCATCAAATCAAATATTCTACATGTAAAAAACGAACTTTGTTTGAACTGATAGGCAAAATTTGTTTGCTCTATTTGTATATATAGTAAATTGTGCAGTTCACAGAATAAGTCAAAAGCAAGAAAAACTATTGATTAAATTATAAAAATAGATTGTTAGACTATATATATATAGTGTATATGCAGGACATCTAAGTTATCTAATAGAAAGCTGACCTTTAGCATAAAAAACAAATTTATAACTGTCAAGTGGCATTCAAAGTGTTATGGGAAAAAGGTCAACAGCTCAAATAGTAAATGCTAAAAAGGCTTTTGCTAAATAGTTATTGTAATTTACATATGCTAGCTAAACAATTCAAATTAATTGCATATATATATATATTATTTAATTCGATATGCATCGATTCACACTAGTTTTGTGCTATAGTAACGTGTAAAACAATTTTTGGCTTTGCTCGCTGAATTTGCGTATTTCCCATTTCCCAATCCCCACAATATATATATATATATATATATACATCTAGACTGCGTCATCAACGACATTGTACATTCTGCTCAAAATGTTTGGCTAATACTTTGAATACCTGCTGCTAGTTGTTGTTGTTTGTATTTGTTATTTATTTGGGTTAATCAAATTTAAACATATAATTTATTTATTTATATTCTCGGAGAACCTTTCATGAATGAAATTTCGCTAGAGCGACTTTTTGTGCCTCTCTATATTTTTGGCTATGACATAAATAGCTATAAATTTTTGTTGTTTACGTGTGTGGGACTGTGTGTGTGTGTGTGTGTGTGTGTGTGTGTGTGTGTGTGTGTGTAGCAGGCACAAACACACACAAATTTAAATTGAATTTAATGCCAAGTGCGGCTGGCGAAAAATAAGCAAAAGAGTGATAAAAACTATTGCAAATCATGATTCCATTGAAAAGAACACAAACATGGGCAGGTGAGTAAAGGTGAGTGGGGATAAAGCCCCACTCCCCCTCCTCCCACTCCACACTCCCCACTGCTTAAGCGCTGGCTATCAGAACGAAAACAAAAACATATCAGATTGAAATCGAAATCGAGTTCGTTTCCAAAAAAAAGCAAATGCAGTCACGAGCCAACAAAATAAGTATACGGTATGTGGAACGCCGAAACCATCGATCAAAAAATAAATAAAACAAGTGGGATAGGGGGGACAAAACAAAATGTTAACATGCCCACAAAACGAAACTTATCGGCCTGAAGAAAAACTTTGTGTGTGTGTACGCCTCTTCATTTATTTTCGGACTCTGACTTGTGGCGATATAGAGAGTTTTTCTTTTCTTTTCTATTTTCTATTTTTTGGTTTCTGTCGTACGTCAGTTCTTAACCCACTCCCAAGCAGCAGCAGCGCTTCTGATATTTTAAGCGTGTGTCAGTTGAAGAAAACGTATAGAAAGTAAAAGCTAAAGGTAGAAAAAAGTGCGTTTAGCGCTCTTATCGAGCGGATGCATTGAAAGAAGTATCGATGACGAAATCGGCCCAAAAATAGAACTCTTTTTCGGTTTTGGAGGCATTGTTTATGGGTCTGGGGTCCGCATAGCACGTGATTCTCAGTTGTTCGACTGTTCGAGATTAGAGCCGGAGAACTGTAAAAGACTATCGAGTATAGTTGTGTGTTGTTGCTCAGGTGTTTCGGCTGGGGCAACAATGACAACAATGAGTGAACAACTGATTAGACAACTGGCAGATTTAGTGAATGGGAAGTTCAAATTCGTTTCTTCTTATATGTATGCCTTATCAGCCAAACAGCCGAGCACAATGAACAATGAAGCGAAACCGAGAAACGATCGACTTTGCATCGCCTCAAATCGAATACAAACCGATCGCATCCAATCCGATCGCTATATACTATACTATATACACTATATATATATACGAAAAGTGTAAAGCCAACAGTTTTCTCTTATTGAGCATACGCATTCTAATCTTTATTATGTGCATTCGCATTATCTGTCTGGCAGATCGGTAAATAGCTGCGCTGTAAGACAAACAAACAACTGCAAAGTCAGTTAAACATTTCTGTTCGCTTTTCATACACTTGCTGCTGAGGGTATTCCGAATGTTATCACTAAGTGTGTAACCTATTTATAAAGACGGCACTTAAATTCTTATTTTTCAAATATGTTTTTCATTAGTTCTAAATTAGGTACAGAAAAATGTTTGAATTTCTTGCAAATTCTAACATAAAGGATAGCAAATTTGAGAATCTTTTGATTATTCTTTATAAGTACCTTTGCTCTGAGGGTATTTCGAGTATTTTCAATAAATATGTAAGCTATTTATAAAGACGGCATTTAAATTCTTATTTTTAAAATATATTTTTCATTAGTTCCAAATGAGGTATAAAAAAATGTTTGAATTTCTTGCAAATTCTATCATAAAGAATAGCAAATTTGAGAATCTTTTGATTATTCTTAATAAGTACCCTTGCTTTGAGGGTATTTCGAGTATTTTCAATAAATATGAAAGCTATTTATAAAGACGGCATTTAAATTCTTATTTTTTAAATATATTTTTCATTAGCTCCAAATGAGGTATTGAAAAATGTTTGAATTTCTTGCAAATTCTATCATAAAGAATAGCAAATTTGAGAATCTTTTGATTATTCTTAATAAGTACCCTTGCTTTGAGGGTATTTCGAGTATTTTCAATAAATATGTAACCTATTTATAACTCTTTTATTTTTTTTTTAATTTATTTGCTATTTCAAATATTGAAAATAAAATTTTTGAATTTCATGCAGATGCTTCAAAATATATTAAGTATACTTAAGTTAAGAATCTTGTCCTGATAATCCAGCGGATTGCATTAGTATTTAACTAATGACAGACCAAAACTATAGGTTGAATTATCTTTGAACTAAGCACATATCAAAAAACTACTATACCCAACAACAACTAGTAACAAAACACAAACAGCAACGCTTGATAAGCAACAAACTATTTCTCATATAAATTTCCGGCAGAAAATAATCATAATTCTAATATACAAAAATGTTGCGACAAACAAAGTAAACATTGTAAATGATTAGCTTGTTTTTTTCATTCTTTCTAATAATCCTTCCTGTTGTTGTTTACTACTACACTATACTATACTACACAACACTACACTACACATATGCGTGCATATAGTATACACATAAATTAACATTTGCATTTGTCACGACCCTGCCACAAATCAGTAGAAATGGTAATTGTGCATTTCCTGATATCTGATAGCGCCAAGGTTGCCGCAAAAACGTGCGTCCAGAATCCACATACATAGATGTAGTGTTTTTTTTTATGCATACTACTAGTAGTAGAAGTAAAGCCAGTTAAACTTACATTGATTTTCAAAAGCAATCCGAATCGAAATCCAAATCGCAAATTCTGCGTGTATATCCGTTTAGTTCTAATATATGTATATCCAAATTGAATGCTGTATACTCGTATAATCCAAAGTTTTCGGCGTTTTTTCGGGGGGAGCACTGCTTGAATTTAGTAGTTGGCTTTTATTTCTACTCGCGATCGCAGCTTGTGTGTATGTGTGTGTGTGTGTGTGTTGTGTGTGTGTATGTACAAATAGACGGGCGTAGATTTGCTTTTTGCTTTTGTGTTATTTATTTAGCATTTATGTACATATTAAAAAATATTTTTTATTCGCTTTGCTGGTTTTTTTCGCATTTCATTCACAAAAGTAAATTTAATTAACACAAAACGCGACGTTGACAGCGACAGCGACAGCGACTGAGGCAGCGGGCAGAGGACAGCCTACAGCGGACAGCGGACAGCGAGACAACGACGACTGTTACAGGTTTGCGTGCCAAAAATATAATAATAATAATAATATTAAGCAGCAGCAGCGACGACAGCAGCAGCGACGGCGACGGCGACAGCGACGTTAACGTTGACAGCGGCAGCGACGGCGACAGCGACTTTGGCTGACACACACATGCACATATGCACGCACACCGATAGGCTCACACGCACGCACACTTAGACGCGGGCCACGTCGACCGCTGTTGTTGTGTGAGTGTCGCTTTTGTAGCTGTATGTGTGTGTGTGTGTGTGTGTGCGCTACGACAACACACTACAGTAAAAAATATTTTTATGCAATTTTATATAGACAAATTTCGTATGTTGTCGTTGTTGTGCTTGTTGCTTTTGCTGTTGTTTTATTTTTCGCTTAACACGTTTTGTATTTGAATTGAATTTTGTTTTTTTTTTCGCTTTTCGCTAGATATTTTTGCCGTGCTCGTTGTTGTTGTTGTTGATGTGTTGTTGTTGTTGGACTTTTAAATAGACGTCGATTTTCTTTGCGCAATTTACATTTTTAGGCACATGATTTCCATTGGAAGCAATTTGTAATTCCAAAATAGACTTTCGATTGCGTTTGCAATTGCTTTTGTATTAACAAACAAACAAACATTTGGGAACAGCACAAACTCACTATTTTATATATATTTTGCACACAATTCAATTACAATTTGAACTTTTTTAATATTGCTCTTGTTACTGTGGTCGTCGTTCGTTCGTTTTTTATTATTTTTTGTTGTGCGATGAATTGTTATTAAATTGTTTAAAGTGAATGTTTAATAATGCCAGGCTAAAAAAAATTTTTACTCTTCGCGGCAGCCGCTCTGCTCAGCTCCGTTCACGTTGCACTGTGTACACGCTCAAAGTTTTTGAAGCGAAATGAATGCCGAGTTCGACGCGACGTACTGGCAACCGTTTGCTTTTTGCCACGGCGAATACGTTTCATTCTGAAATTGTGTGTGCGGCGAAAAGAGCGCGCTGAGAGCGCAGCTGTGTTGGTGCTCTCAGTGGCCAGTGGGACTTGGCGGCATGACAAATGTACAACTATTTCACCTCTTTTATCAAATGAGCATACAAATTTGTTAGCTGGCAGAATGCAAAATACATACTTTGGCTTGTTTATTCAAAGTATTTGTTAATTTTTAATAATATGCTCTTCGATTAAGGTATGATCGTCACGAATTTAAGTCGAATAATAGCGTTACATGTCAAAAGACCTATCAACTTAAGTCAAATAATACCAAGGAGAGACAACACAAGCAAATTAGTCATTTATATCAATTTTACCAATATGAAATATCGTTTTCAATTGATTGTTGTGCAAGCAAATTGCATTCTTAGAGAAACACATTGCGCTAAATGCAACTGGGTCTGGCATCGGCATACATATACATTTACGTGTGTATGAATTTTGTATGCACACAAGTATGTGGTTGATCATTGACGGAGAGCGCACAGCGAATTCGCTCTTTCACTCAGCGAATTCGCTGCACTCGCTGCTCGAGTGACTACAAACACACAATTTGAACTACACAAGAGCATTGTAAGGCGACACAACACATGGTCGGCCTTTCTTAACCGCCCCCCGCACACCCGCCAGCTGCTAGCGCCCTTGTCCCACATGCAGCGCGACTGACTACACAGGCCTCAAAAGCGCACGAAGCCTATGCTATAAGCGACAACGACAACAACAACGACGACGACGGCGGCGACGGCGACGGCGACGAATTTTCGTACTAAAAACCAACCGGACGTTGCCGCCACCGCCGCTGCCCGCTCTCCGTGCGACGTTCGCCGTCAGCGGCAAACGACGCCAACATAAGCTTTGGGCATGCGAAGCTTTGTCGCTGTGTGCGTGTGCTCTTGAGTATGTGTGCGTGTGTGTGTGCTTGAGTGTTGGGGGCTTTGCTGTGTGTGTTGTTGTTTTTAAAAAAACGGAAATTGAAAATATGCCAACTTGTAGGCGCGCTCGTTTGCCCGCTCGCTGCTGGCTGGTGCGAGAGACGGGGGACCTGCGACGAATTCATGCCCGTTTTGTTTTTTTCATTCATTTAAATTTAAAAGCAAACAGCGCGCAAACAAGCAGTAGCAAGAACAACAACAACAACTACAGCAGCCGCCGCCGCCGCCCCCTGCAGTGACCCATCGCCCCTCCCCAACCCAAATACTCATTTTTAGGCTCGCTGCCTACGCGAAGAATCCAACACACACGCGTCTGTGTGTCAGTGTGTGTGTGTGTGTTTGTTTTTTCCAAATTCAAATCCAAATTCAATCACTCAAATCAGCTTTTCGCTTCGAGTGAGCGCTGCCAGCCTAAATACGATTCTGTAAAGTTGTCTCGAGTGCTTTTGCGTGTGTGTGTTGGTTTTTTAAATGGATCTCAGCTAGTTGCATATTTTCACCGAATAGTTTTTTGCGCTGGCCCATCAAATGTCAGGCTCAATGAGCGTTGCGTTGCTGCGTCTGTGTCTGTTTCGCGTTGGCTGCCAATATGAATGAAAAATACGCACACACCGAGGCGAAAGTAGCTACAACAAAAATACAAATATACAAAATAAAACCACGGCGATGTTGTTGTAGTTGTTGTCTATGCATGAATAGCTGCAGCTGCCAAGTGTGTGTGATTGTGAGTGTGTGCGTTTGTCTGTTTGAGTGCTTGTGTGTTTGCGTGTGTGTGTGCGAGTAAGTATCTGTATCTGAATGTTGCATGAGGTAAGCATACGTTGTTGTTGCTGCTGTGGTTGTTGTTGCTGCTGCTGTCATGGCTGTGTGGTGTGAGTGGAAAAGTTAACAACAGGCGAGCCGTTAAATCATATCATTCACCTGTGCAAAGAATTTAGTGAGATTGCTAGAAGAATATGAAATGGTACGCAAGCAATCATTCATACGTAATTTTAATAGATGCAAAATATCGTAATAAATTGTCATCTATTTGAATTTGTTTCGGCAAGAAATATATTTTAAAATGCTCTTAGTATTTTATAAATACCAACGAACCACAGTTTTATCATCGCTAAAAATGAATTGTTATTTCTATTAAATGAAAGTTTCAAATGGTTTTAGTAATACACATATTTATGTATAATATTTATACCTAAGTTTTCACCTTGTTAACCAAACGCCTTTAGAATTTCAGCAACGCAGCGAACTCAAGTGTGAAAGATATTGAAAGGCAAACACATCAACGACTGGTTCAACGTTGTCTGGCTGGCTCTGGTCTCTCTCTGCTCGGGCTGCTGCTGCTGCTGGCTGTTGTTGTTGCTGCTGGCTGTTGTTGTTGCTGTTGATGTTCGGCAGAGTTGCCGAGTGCTTTGCGCAGCCAGTGTCAAAAGAAAAATACACGACTCTGCGGCGCGTTGGCAACTGTGCGCAGGCAGCGAGCAGCAAGCAGCGAGCAGCAAGGCGGCGAACAGCGGCGAGGCAGCGACTTTAAAATAAAATCTCAAAACCAGTAGCACTTTTCTTGGGCTTCAACATAAAAAAGTGCGCGGCAACAACAGCAACAACAACAACGTCGACAGCGACGTGCGTTGAAAACAGCAAAAACAAAAAAAGCAACAACGACGACGACGACGACGACAAAAAAAGTTAAAGCGAGCGTGAAGAGTTGTTTGTTGTCTAATAAGCCAAGCCTCAAAACCGGGGTAGAGATAGCAGGCAAATCGGATCGACTGTAGATAACAACTAAGCTAAAAAAACATACTAACTTGGGACACAGACTATTGGGTGCCAAGACAGAGATTAGCATGAACTTTCCAGGGCAGAAGGAAGCGAAAAAAGCATGCAAACATACGTACATACATATGTACATAAATATATACATATTTACTATATGGCATAGTATCAAAATGGCTTGCTAAACTTATACATGCTGTATGTATGTACATATGTATGTATATCTGTATGGACACACACACACACACTCGCACAGCAGACAGCAGTCGACACTCGAAACTTCCTCTCCAATGCCACAAAACTCAACTCGTTTTCAGCGAGCGGAAAATCACAGTGCGACAGCGAATTTGAGTCGAGTCGCGTCGAGCGAATTCGAACGAGTCAAAGAGCGCGCCAGTTGCGGCGAATTGGAGCCAACTGCTCGCTCACTCACTCGCCAAGAGTCGTTTTTATGAATGAAACCGTTTATAATGAATGGAGGCCTGCGCTGCCAGCGACGCTGCCCCGCTGCCGGCGTCGCTGTCATCGTCGTGTGCTCTGCTCGGCCAAAGGAAAAAATAAAAAAGAACTTTGTTTTTTCGCTTTTGTATTATTTAAAATTGTTGTTGATGTTTTGCTTGGCTATTTAATTTAATGTTATATATACATGTATCTCTATGTATGTATATGCATTGATTATCTTATTTTTTCGCTCTCTCATGCTGTGTAAATTGTTTACGCTTATTTTTGGATAAATTGCAATCTTTTGATTTAGCTCTCAACTCTGACCAGTTTATTTGTGAACAATGGCCAATCTTCGACAGACTCGCCGTCGCCCTAAATCAAGACTACAACAACAATGACAGCTACTTACTGCAACAAAACATTTAAAGCCAGTTTTATGGTTATACTCTTTTGCATATCCAACAGCATATTTTTTGGGCATAATGAAACTGCGACAGTTTTTTGGTAAAGAAGTTGCCCACATCTTCTGATCAAGGTGGGCGTGTGGTAGGCAGCCTATCAGGTATCTGTCAGTTAGCGCGACTTTAACATACATATCTATCATATACATATATATATATATACACTAGTTCGCTAGTCATTTAAAGTTTCGTTCTAACCCACTCTAGACTCGCCGCATAACAAGTTCTTCGCGGGTTTTTCCACACCGATTTCTTTCTGGCTGCCCAAATGTGGCAAAAACATTTTTAATTTGATGTATTGGGACAGTAAAAAATGCAAATTCTTTTCATCAAGCTGCAACTTTTATTGACAAACATTTTCGTTTGATATTGCTTAAGCATGTTATAGACGACTTTTGATGCTCTTATGCTGGTTAGCTTAAAATTTCTATGAAATATGTGCAAACTTCTTTGTTAAGAGAAATTATTAAAGAGAAACTGACATAGTTTTTAATTTTTTATCATTTAAAACTGAAAAATCTACTAATCTTTAGTTTTAGTTCGCCACCTAAAAGACCGACGGACTCAGGAATGTATACGTAAAATATATTGATACAAAAAGTCCGTCGGATTGTCTTTTCATCTTTTTTAAATTGCCTATCATTTCTTTAAAAAATCTACAAAATTAACAATAGTTTCGACTTAACTTTTATTTATCTTTTTATATTTTGCTAGAAATTAAAAAAATCTCCAAGGAAAATGAAAAATTTGTCCACACTGTGAAGCATTATTTAATAGATTGTAGATTTGGGCTAGTTTTATCAGCAAATTGCATATGACTTCAAATATCAGATATACATATCTACAGAAACACGACTTGTGCACTTTTCTGATTTACCTATATACCATATGCCATATAATAGCCCCCGCACAATTAGTTAAAACGCATAATAAGTAAAGTTAAGCGAAAAAAACCGCATATGCTCGTTTTCTGCACTAAAAATGTTTAAAAAGTTGCCCATTAAATTGACAATAATGTATGTATGTGGCAAAGAGACGCATAACAAATGCATATTTAAATTACAACCAAATTTGGACTCGCCGTAGGTTCAAAATCTTTGCCAAGTCAGCCAAAAAATTGCTTAAATGTGAAGCATTGGCTTTTGGATTCGCTTTCGATGTGGGCTTTGTCTGCTTTGCATATAATAATCAACTTGGAAAGTGCCCGAAACCGTCGGCGTTGGTGGGTCGCCCAGAAAGCCACACACACACACTCACACACACACTCACACACACACTCACACACACTCACTCACACAACCACACACGAAAAGCGTATTTGAGTTTTCAATATCTTAGCTAAACAAAATATTAACAACAATGGCAAACTGACGACGGCTATGGCAACAATCAAAACGCCAACCCGCTTCCGTCCCATTCAAAAATTCCATAGTGCTCAAATAATAAAGCAGTGCTTAAGCAGTGCAATTTATTTAACAATTAGAAAGCAGTTTTGAGTCCACTATTTATATTCGTATTTTTAGAACTTAATTACATTTTTGGCCCAAAAACTATCCATATAAATACATATGTGATTTTTTTTTAGAAAAAGGCCCAATTTTCCAAAAGCCATAACTTGGTCAAATCTTGACCGATTTTCAAAAGAAAAGACGGGTTGTTCATGGTTTGACCTCTATAACACAACTGCATTTCAATCTGGAAACAGATTTCGGTGTCCAAATCCATGTTCAGCATCTATCCCAGAAAATCGAACATAGAAATAGGCAAAATTTTCCGAAAGGCATAGCTCGGTCAAAACTTGACCGATTTTCAAAAGGAATGACTTTTTGTTCATGGTTTGGCCTCTATAACAAACCTGCATTTCAATGTAAGAAAGGATTTCGGGGTCCAAATCCATGTTCAGAATCTATCCCAGAAAATCGAACATATAAAAAGGTTAAATTTTCCCAAACCCATAACTTGCTCAAAACTTGACCGATTTTCAAAAAGAAAGACGTTTTCTTCATGGTTTGACCTCTATAAGAAAACTGCATTTCAAAGTGGAAACAGATTTCGGGGTCCAAATCCACGTTCAGAATTCATCCCAGAAGTCTAACATAGAAATAGGCCCAATTTTCCGAATGCCACAACTTGGCCAAAACTTGACAGATTTTCAAAAGGAAAAGCGTTTTGTTCATGGTTTGACCTCTATAACAAAACTGCATTTAAATCTAAGAACCTATTTTCGGGTCCAAATCCATGTCCAGAAAATCGAACATAGAAATAATCCCAATTTTCCGCAAGCCATAACTTGCTTAAATCTTGACCGATTTTCAAAAGGAAATACTTTTTGTTCATGGTAAAAGTGCATTTCAATCTAGAAGAGCATTTGTGGGTCCGAATCCATTGTTCAGAATCACATTTGTGATTCAGAATCTAGTAAAAGCTGAATACGCGGCTGTGGGTGCAAATGCAGTGGGTAACTCAGTTGAGTCGCTTTTTGGACTTGCAGCAACGGAATGGGAAGCCCTCGCATATATGGGTTGTTACAGGTAGATGGCGCGGGTGTTGGCCACGTTCGTTCAGATGGTCAGATGGTCAGATGGCTTAGCAGCCAGCCATTGAGGCTTATTCACATATTCAGCGGCCATAAATGGCGCTCAGCATGCAGCGTTAGCAGGCCAAAATAAAGACACAGTTGACACACCCGCGGAATGCCAAAGATTGTGGCATGCCTCATGCCAAAACGAAAGATCGCAGCCTCAGCTGGAGTCGGGAGTCGGAGTCTGGGGTTGGAGCCTGGAATGCCATGCAACAGTAGCCACATCCGCTGTCAACTTGGGAAATTAACGCAGTTATTCACGCAGTTCTCTGAGCTGAGCTGAGCCCAAAAACCAAACTCTGGATGCTCACACGGATTGAGTTTGAGTTTGATGTGAGCTTAAGGCAACGCCCCGAAGTTCCAACTTCTGCAAAAAGCAAAACTGTGTCTGCCTGATCTTGATTTGGAGTCATTATGATACCAATTTTCGAAAAAATAACTCCCTGTCTACCTAAGCGATTGTCTGACAGTCCAGACAGCGGACAGCGCTCTAAGCTAAAGATCGCCCAAAAGCCCAAACAATCAAAAGACAAATGGGTCGAGAATTTCAGTTTTTTCTTATTGTTGTTCTTTGGTATTCACAGATTCGTTCAGCTGTTGGAATTTGTCGACTACTGTTTCGCATTTTGTTCGCAATTGCCAAATATTTGAAGCCATCTTGAACGAAAGCTTCTTTAACAGCTTCTGTTTGACATGGCTTGAAAGCAAATATTTAAATGCAAAAAAAAAACTTAACAAATTATAATCAACATTAAGACAAGTTAGCCGGAATGGAATTTGCAAAGCAGCAGCTTTATGCTTGGAGTTTGGATAAAAATATATTAATTATAGTCAAGCTGAATTAAGAAATGAGGTCTTAAACAGCTTAGTTCACTTCAAAGAACTAATGATCTCAATAAATAAAAGCAATTAAGGCCCGACTTGGTAGATTAGACGATTGTCAGCAGTGGAAGCTGTTTATTTGGCAGGTTTGAGAGGAAGTACTCAATATAAGGTGCTGACTGGAAGAAGAAGTGGGTTTTTTTAAGGAAATACTATATATATACTGTTCAGATGTCGAAGATCTCAAGCAAGCGAATTTTGCTTTAATATAGAAAATTATATTGAAAAAATTGTAATGCAACCAGCAATAACAGTTTAGAATAAGTTTACAGTGTCTTACAGCTAATATAATTAATATATATTTATAATTATAATTGCAAATACACTTGCTAAACTATAAAAGTTATCAACAAAATTTCAGCTTTGTTAATATACAAATATAAGAAGACAGCTGTATGAAACTGTATATACTTAATTTGATCTTTCTTAATAGTTTAGGGATCGTATGCTTTTTATACTCTATTCGAAGAAAATATTTGAATATTTGTTTAATTTTTGGTTTATAATAAAAAAAACTGCTCAAAATAAGCTGTGATATACTATATTTATATTTGCGAATTTAAGACCAAAGTTGAAAAATGTTTTTAAAAAAGGCTGAAGTGTAATATAGTAAGTTTAATTTTGTCAATAAATAAATAACTGTAGTAAAGCCGACCAAATTATCTGAAGAGACATGTTGTTATATTATTATTATAAACATTCCTACAGCAGAGATTATCATTCCAAGAAGAGTTATTCAAAATACTCAACAATTTTATTTTGTTTGTATTGTAGTCCCTCTAAATTCTATCTATACTTTGGTCCTATCTTAATAGATATCAATTGGGCGGGGGTGGAAGCTTTATTTTGTGGAGATGTCTGTTTAGTTATATTACACACTCAAATATGAAGTGTGGGTTATATTTTCCAGTTATTTAGCTCGGTTATAAATAGCTCTAGCTAATTTAGTTAAAACATCACAATATCTAACCCGAAACTAGAATTGTTTTAATAGCTTAAGTTAAGGCTTAGACAATGCTTAAGTCACATTTAAAATATAGTTAAGTAAAGCAACATTTAAGTAAACAATACATTATACTTATATAGTTATAAAGACTTGTTTTTATTAACAGTAAATTATAGTACGTAAGTAAAGCAGTTAAGTTACTCACCTATTAGTGAATGCTCAAAGTCGCTGATTAGTTTTACAATTATTATTAATTGTTGTTTGAAATGTTTCTTAAAAGGACTCAATATAATTAACACTATTTGTGCAACATTCAACGTTCATTAGCTATTTGTGTAAGTTGTCAAATCGGTTGTTTTGTGGCAACTGTACTTTTAGTTAATTGTCAGCTTAATACAATAGTTGATTATAGCTTATAGCACACCCACTAATTAGTTCACTATTGTACTTATATGCTTAAGTTCGATATATATTAGTTTGTGCACTTGATTAACTGTTAACTAAAACACTACTTGTGTGGGAGCAATTGAAAAGAATAATTATATCGCACATACGCAGCGTGTGACAGTGGAAAAGTTTTTGTATTTTTGGAAAGCACTTCGTCTTGTCTTTTGCGTTTTGACGTTTTGCATTTAATTGCGTGCTGAGGGCTGGGCAATTGCTATTTCTTTTTTTCTTCTGCTTGTTGTTGCTGTTGTTTTGCTCAACTTGCTGAAGGAGTACACAGTATGGATATGGAGAATCCTCTGTTGGATTGGATGCACACGCAGAGATTATACGTTGAATGCAGGCTGACGCTCGTCCACTGACTGACACGACGCTGCATGCCATTTGCATCGCGAAAGTGCCCCCCAAAAGTGTTGGCTGCAATCGTCATCGGCTTTGCCGCTCGGCAAATGGCCGACAGGATGCTGCCACGAGCCGAACAGCAATACGAACGCTGCACGAGGCGCAAACGAAGCAATTTCGGATTGGATTGTTCGTGGCTGCGTGGGCTTTCGTCTTTTGAGGCCTGTTGTTGCATGTGGCAACTGCAGCAACTCCTTGCCTTAACACTCCTTACTCCCCCCCCCTCCACCCCCTCACCCAAATCTTGGACTCCTTGCTTACCTAATGGGATATTCAAATTGGGCTGCAAGCAAACTGATAGCTAATGCAGTTTTTGCTTATTTAATTGGCTTTTTCCCTCGCGGGAGTTCTTCTGGTCAGTCGCTTGACCCTGACCATGCAGTTGGCTCACCCTAACAGCCTTACTCCCCCAGCACCCTACTTCCCCCCTTGAGCTCTGGGATTTCGTCTGCCTGCCGCTGCTGCTCCGCTGCAGCCAATGAACGCGCTGCATTCAAGGTCATCCGTTTTGACGGCCATTTTGAAAGCGCTTGTGCCGTTCAATGGCCGCCCAAAGCGCACAGACGACGCCGAGTCCTCAGCACGGAGCACGGAGCACGGCTTGCAGCCTGCACTTCCTGCCCAATGAGGCTGGCCCTGAGACCGAGCCCGCCCGCTGCGTTGGCGTCGTTGCCTTGGCAACGTCCTTCGATAGGCGTAACCTCGACATTGGCTCTGAATTCAGCTCCGCTTTGGGGGTTGCTTCCGCTGCAGCAACAACAGCAGCAGCAGCTGCACTGCGCTCAAGGTCACCAGCAGCCATCACAGATGTGCGTGTATGTATGCGCCACAAACAGCTGACAGCCAGAGTTGCCCCTGAAAACTGTTGTTTCAAATTGTTGTGCTTTTAGCTTCATCGATAGGCGGCACGCTTAAAACTCTTTGCTGACCCATCAATTAATTAACTTTATATTTGAATATTATGTGCTAACTACAAGCATATATTAATAATGTTTATTAAAGACTTGCGATTACTGCATTCATTAATATGATTTAAACTGTAAAGATATAAGAATTCAAGGACGAAAAGGTTAAAAAGCTCAGGCCAGCAAATACAAAATATTTAAATAAATACACTATGTACATATATGCATTCAGCAAATAAGGTTTACAGAGATAAGATATATTGAAAAAGACATTTTCAATGCATTACACGTTATAAAATTAAGTATACGTACTTCTAATAAGCACTTTAAAATATACAGCTTTTTGTAAGCTCTTTTAAAATGCTTATTTATTTATTATTTACTGTCGACTATTGACAGTAGACACAAAACAAATTTATATTAGAATTATAAAGCATTTAAAAGTATAAATAAAATGTAATATATTAAATTAAAGATATAAAGTTAAAATTACGTAAAATTCAGGGGATATAAAGAAAAATAAAAAAATTGTCTAAAATTTGCTGAATGGATTGGGGAAATCCCATTAATTACTGATTTTTTATCTTTTGTATGACAACATAAGTTTTAGGAAGCTTATAGGTATTTGTTTAGTTCATGTATTCCCCAATAAGAACTTAAACAATAAGAAAAATGCTTCAATTGTATTGTATAATCAAATTCCCAAAAATATGACCTTAGTAGGTAATTTTCAAATTTAATTTTTTTCTTGTGTCCACTGATATTAGTTGACATTACATAAATAAATAAATAAATTCATAGGTGTTCACAGCATATTTAATAGGCATTGCTTAAAATTAGCCAAGATACCAAGTAGATGATTCTTTTATTTACTATACAAATTACTTTCGTTGTCAAAGACAATTGCTGGAGACAATCTGTTGTTTAAGGGCTTACCGAATTCGCTTCCTCCCTTCTTATATTTGTAATTCCAAATGACATTTCCGCTTAATCAAGGAATACAGAAGAGCCACGACTTTGCAGTATAATACCAAGCAATAAGCAGCTAATTAGATTGAGCAGAGAAAGGCATGCCAAAAAGAAATTGAAAGGCTAATCGAGGTAAATCAATTTGAAAAGGCCAAAACCGTTTGACATTCAATATAGGCAGAGGCAGAGGCACACGAGTAAATCGCGCAAATCGTTTCATTCATACATAAGACTGACTGACTGTATATATATTTAGATATAAATAATTTGCAAAGATACAAAAATAAATGACAATTCATTGCGAGCAGTGCAAATACGATTACGATTTCGAATTCATTAAACAACCAAATTTTCACTAGCTGTAAAAAAGATTTCAATACATCTACTATATGTACAAAGTATGTACACATGTAATGTGTATATGTATGTGTTCAAATTGGCCATCCAATTTCTGTGGCTGAGTGGCTTTGACTTTGCTTTTGGCTGCTGCCACTTTTTTTTTTTTGGGGCCTGTACAATAAATTGTGCGCCGCCTGACGTCACAAGTGTCCTAGATAATCAACAACAACGTCGAGGTGAAATGTATAAACATGAAATCATGGCAAACAAAACAGCAACAACAACATCAGCTAAATATACAAACAATTTCAGCAAAAGCACGTGTAATTTGCCATTTTTGGAATCGGCTGCTTCCGCCCCACTTGCGATTGACGTTGATTTGATTTTCATTTCATTCTCATCTCTCTTTTTTTTCTTTGCGCGATTTGACTTTTATTTCTCCTTTTCATTCATTAGATTCACACACACACACACACACACACACACACACACACACACACAGGCACACTCATACAGTGACACAGACTAAGCATTTAAGCTGGCTCGTTCAAGTGGCCACGAATCCTTCAGCATTCAACATTTCGTTTTTCTCAATGAAAATGCCGCCCACACGAGCGACAATCGCTGAAAAGCCCAACAACAACAACAACAACAACAACAATGGGGCAGGTTCGCCCCAGAGCCGCAGTGCCGCCTGCCGCTGCCTGTTGCCCTAGTTCCACATTCCACATGACGCAGCCAACAACAACAACAACAACATAAGAGCTAAAGAGAGCGCCTCTTTGTGGATGCCATTGAGTGCGCCTTGTGAATGAATTTCGCTTGCTCTGCATTTTCCTCTCTCTCTTTGTCTCTCTCTCTCTCAGTTGGCATTTTTTCAATGGGCAGCTCCATTTTGTGGCGTCATTGAATACGCCTTGAGAGCTTATCCTGTCTGCCTGCCTGCCTGCCACCCAGCTGGAGTAAATTCTAATGTCATTCGTCACATCCATATGCATGCGTATATATATATATATATATATATATATATACATTCTAATTCATATAGTGTGAATGTAAATATGAATACATCTGTTAAGGATGATTTCGCTTAGCGTATACGCAATTTATATTTATTATACTTACTGAATACATAGTTAATACAGAATATAGATTGTAGTAGTGTCAGTTATATATATGTACGTAAATAGCTAAGTATATATTCCAAATTGCATTGACAAATATCGAAATATCAATAATAAAGTGTTTAAGGTACAGAATATTATAAAAACAAATTAAGTACAAGAATTTTAGAATCCAAAATATGGAAAATTACAACTTTTATTAAAAGAGAATACCAATTGTAGATGTTGTAGTTTAAATAGAAACCTTGAGCTTATATATACTTTGTAGATCCCTTCTTTGATTACAGTTTATACACAGCAAAGCTGCTCAGCTAGATTCAGAGATATTTTGCTGTTTTGATATCAAACATCCTATGAAAATAAACTAGAAAATAGAAAATTTTAAAGAACCGATTCTATATATGGAATCATTCCATTCACAAACCTTTTAACATCGAATTGAAATATGGAAAATTGATAAATCCAATTTATAAAGATGCATAAGAACAGAGTTTAATACCCAAAATGCTTTAGTATACATCATTCCAATCATGAAAATATGAAAAAAGCATATATCAAATTTATGAAGATGCGTAAGAACAAAGTTTAAGGCCCAAACTGCCAAGGCAGAAAGGAGGAGCTGCTGTAATGTACATCATTCTAATCATTCCATTCAATCATTCCATTCACAAACTCTTAAGCATCGAAATTAAAATATGAAAAAATGATAAATCCAATTTATGAGGGATAAGAACCGAGTTTAATGCCCAAACTCCGCCGGCAGCAAGGAGTTGCTGCTGTAATGTGCTTCAAGTGCAACGTAAGCATGCATTAAGTGACGCACTTGCAGGACATAAGACCATGTTATGTACAAACGCTTGTAAGGACGAGCATTCTACACACACATAACTGTAACTGCAACTGTGCCGTGTGGTGCGACACAATTGTCCTTCCACATGGCATCGTCACTGGCAAGTTGAACGAACCCGCACGTTTGCCTGACCCAGTTTTGATCCGCTGCTGCTGCTGCTGCTGCAGCAGCGATTGCCGTTGCCAGGCTGCCATTTCCATTTCCATTCACAAGCTGCAGCAGCATCATCCACATCCTTGGCGCACTCAATGACAGCTATGAATGAAAAGGAGCTAGAGCTGCGGTTTGCTGCTGCTGCTGCTGCTGCTGCACTGCGCATGCCGCTTGGGTCAATAGACTGAATGAAGGTTACACGCCCCAAAGCGCGGCCGCTGTGACGTCATTGCTGACACACTTATTGAGAAAGACGGTATTTGATATTCGGTTTTTTTTTTGTGTTTTGTACAACTTTTAATTTTTGTTCTTATTTTTCAGGCGTAACAAAATGAGCGCAGGCAAAAAAGCATTTACAAATTTGATTTAAAACCTTTTCAAACACAATTGTTGTTGTTGTGGCGACGACAACCGACTGTAAACCATAATGTATATATATAAAAAAACTAAGCTACAAAAAACTAACGCATTATTTTCGCATCGCATTAAAGGTAAGTCGGCTCGGGGGCCTCGAGCTCAAGCAGTCTGTTGTTAAGAGTTGAGTTGAGTTGCGTTTAGTTAAGTTACAAGTACATAATTGCTGTTCTTTGCTATTGTTGCGGTTAGGTGCTGTGCGGTGTTGTATGTATGCTAGTATGTATGCTAGTTTGGCAAATGTTTAGAGAATCTCAAACAACTTCTTCAGTTCGACCATCAGCGCCCAGTCGGTCTTGATCAAATCATCACGGAAATAGTCCTTGCACGCATCGATGCTCTGTCGCGAGATCTGCAAAAACACAAACAAGCAAATTACAAAATATTTATTAAATTTATATAGTATTTTCAGACTTATAGAGAAACTATTTCATATGGCGCTTATCTTTACATCCGGCTGATTTTGCCAATTTAAAGGCAGCAGCACCTTGTGCGCATTTCTTAGTTTCCATTTCCATTTAATTATAATTATTTTGCCAGTTGCATATTAATTTGCAGCGACAACAATACTGCCAATATAGAGAGCTGCATGCATAATAACAATAACTGATAAAAAGATACGTCTATAGACGTCTCGAACAATAGTAGCAATGGCTTTGCATATTAAAGTGCTCAGCATAAGGCAGTCAGATATTGTAAGCCAGTCAGGCATAGACTTGTTGATTTCAATATACTACAGTATTTAATCTAGCTAAACTCATCTAGAGGACAAACGATAGTATGATAGTTAACAGGCTTTAGGTTTTTCTATACTTTCTATAAGTTATATATAAATTTAACTCAAATTTTAACTAATGCAAAGATTAATGCGGCTGCTAACCTAAAAAGACAATCGATAACATAATCGATAAGACTTTTAATCAGACTTGCAGTTTTTAAGTATTATTAGAATAGTAACTGATGGATAAACATGAGTTTCAACTATGAATAAACTAAAAAGACCATCGATAGTATTATCGATAACACGTTCAATCAGACTTTCAGTTATATATACAAAAAGCAGCAAGTTTTTGAGAATTATTAGTATTGCAACTGATGGATAAAGATGAGTTTCAACTTTGAATAAACTAAAAAGACCATCGATAACATTATCGAAAGGACTTTTTATCAGACATTCAGTTATATAGTTATATAAAAAATGCAGCAAGTTTCTGAGTATTATTAATATTGTAACTGATAGATAAATATGAGTTTCAACTGTGTGTAATCTAAAAATACCATCGATAACAGTATCGATAACACTTTCAATCAGACTTTCAGCAAGTTTTTGAATATTTTTAGTATTGTAGCTGATAAATAAAGATATTTATTCTAAGCTAGCTATCGCTAAGATATTTACAGACTTGTCTTTATGATCTGGCTTCTAAAAGATACCCCAACTTATAGCTAACTAAAAACCTCAACTTAACTTTAATCCAGGGGTTGTTGGGTTGGGTATTTAGATTGCTGCTGCCGCTGCTGGCTGCTGCTGAACCGGGTCGCCAAATGCGTCAGAATCGGTGATAAAAAGCCAAAGCCGCTGGGTAGCTGGCTGTAATAGCTGGGGCACAATGCGAATGCGAAAGCTGAACCCGTTGCACGCAACTGGGTCAAGTGGTGAGTACCCAAAAACTGGGTTATAGCTGCGCTGACGACGTCAGAAGTCAATGAACGTTGCGGCAGCAAGTGCATTGCCGTGGAAGGTGAAACGTGACGTCAGCCAGCAGTCGAGAGAGTGGGGGCGTGGGGCAAGGTTGCCTTACAGCTTGGGGTTGGGTTTGGGGTTGGGGTTGCGTTTTGCGTTTTGCGACCGCGCCTCGATCAGGTCAGCCATGACATAATACCCTTTGATAGCATAAAAAGGCATTGAGCTCTAAAAATAGCCAAGCGGCTGGCTGTAAATAGATACACAAGTGAACGGAATGGGCACACATACACATAGAGACACGTACGTAGAGACTCGTCCTTGGGAGAGCGTTTGATGTTGTCTTGTCTTTACAACATGTTGCGGGCTAAATTTGATTACCCAACTTGGCAGGCAGGCAAACAAGATTTTTGTTATTTTACGACAAATTAATTGAATCAAAGTCGCAGCAAAGTGGAGCTCAATGAGCAATTACCCAACGACTCTGCAAAGGCGCCCCCAAACCCAAACCCAGACACAACCCGACCCAAGCCGACCCACAATCTGCTGACGTCATTGTTGCCGCCACATTGATAAGCGCCACTAAAATAGCGCGAAAATTAAGTTCATTATCGATTTGAAAACTTCAACCCCCAATGTCCTTCGCTTGACGTCAGCAATTTGTGTTCGATTCATTTTTTTTTTAAGTATTAATTAATCAAATAACAGTGCTGGCCGGAAGTTACAGAGAGGGCGAGAGACCTTTTAATGCCATTTATATAATTTGCTCACACTTTACACAAGTTGGCCATGTAATTTGATAAGCCAGCTGGCAACGGGCAATGGATATCGAAATGGCAATGAGAACGGCAATGGCGTACTGCCAAAGTCTAAGTGCTTCAAACTGATAGTGTAATGAGAGGTGTGGAACATTCCTGGGCAGGTGTGCCACTCAGCAGCAGCTTTTCAGATTGCCTGACTTAAGTTGAGAATCAAAACACTTTGCCTAGAAGTGGTCAACTGCAAATTAGCGTGGGTTGTAATTGGTTTATTTGCTAGTTAGGTTTTAGGTTATCAGTGGGTATAAAATCTAGTTCAACTTACCTTGCTGACGAGCATATCTTCCGCCTCAAAGTGTCTTCCAAACATTTTTGGTGATTCGCCGGGAATTGGTTCTATTT
The DNA here is from genome assembly GCA_035042425.1 of Drosophila flavopinicola. Taxonomy (NCBI): domain Eukaryota; kingdom Metazoa; phylum Arthropoda; class Insecta; order Diptera; family Drosophilidae; genus Drosophila; species Drosophila flavopinicola. The sequence goes on along the minus strand of JAWNLL010000452.1, from coordinate 12,450,953 downwards.
TGATGCAAATCTCTTGGCCTTTGCGTGCTGAATCAATATTCTTGTGATTCGATTCGATGGAGGTGACGATGCCAATGTCCACAAACTGCAAAAGAGCGTCCGAAATAGTTTAGAAGAGTGGGCTTATGCGTAATGGTGGGATTGGACACAAAAACAGCAAAATAATTGCACGCTAAGCTCGGAGGTGTTACACAAAACGATAAAAAGAAAAACAGAACTTGAGTCTTATCAAGGCACATCTGGCGCAAGCCTTTTGTTGTCGGCCATTTCCTTAATGTTGCCACAACGACGACTGATAAACTGAGAGAGCTTGTGGGTGTTTTTGGCTAAATGGGTGTTTACAGTGGGTTAGATAACGCCCCCAAAGCAGCAATCGCCACTCGCCACTGCCACTCTCTCTCACTCTAACTATCTCTATCGCTGGGCAAAGTCATTGAACCAAATTGTAATATGTTTGTTGTCGTAACTCGTTTGCACTCAGCAACAACAAATTAAACACAGGAAACTGTTGCCAACCCAACGCCGACGTCGACTGCGCAGCGCTGCCAGCGTCAGCGTCAACGTTTCCTGTGGGCGCCCCAATGGCGGCCACGTCGCCCGTTTGCCCGTTTGCTGTTGCTTCGTTCGTATTTCATTCAAACCAAATAAATTATTGAAATTTTGTTTCTTTTTTTGTTTTTCGTCGTTTTTGGCTTGTTGCTATCGGTGCAAATAGCTACAACACATTTACATACATAGGCAGACACACACAATCACACACACACACACACACACACACACTATATAGGCGCACAGTGTGGAGGGGCGCATTTGTCACCATTTCCTGTCGTTGATTACTCATACGCTCCGTTTTCAGTTCTGGTCCGGTCCGCTCGTCGAATTTTCATTAAATGTGTTAATTTATTTCCATTTCCACACAATTTTTCTTTCGTCTGCTCGCGACTATTGCTGCGCTTACAGCAGCGGGCAAGTGTTAGCACACTGCATGTGTTATCGATAACGATTGTTCGCTGACGAGGCATTTGATCAATCGATATAAATCAATCATACGTTATAGATATTTATTTAAAAAAAAAGACATTATCTTTGACAAGAGCGACTATTTAGAGTTTCTTTTGAGCTGTTTAGGAAAACACTGGTTAGGGGATTTTTTTAATATTTTACAGATATAGCTAAACAAAGTTAAACGCACACTTAAAAAAAAAAAATTATTTTAGCTGTCGTTTAGGTTTCTAACATGCCCCCTTTTATATTTGGAAAATAAATGCACTATAAGAAATTTGTTGTGAGTCGATCAAACTGTGCTACTTATAGTATACACACATGTGCCCAATTTCGCTATTAATATAGTTAAGCCAAAAATGCATTTCAATAAATATGATTGGTAATGACAAAAGAGCAACTCAATCATGCAACGCACAGCTCGTGCCGACTGTGTTGGTGTGTGTGTGCCAAGTGTGTGTGTGTGCGAGTGTGTGTGTGTATCAACGTTTATCTAAAAATATGATTTATATTTTTTTTGTACAGACCGGATGTTGTCTATTTTCAAACAAGAACAGCAACAACAACGACAACCAGAGCAAAGCAATCGCTGCCTGCCTGCCTGCCAGCTTGTATGTTTGAACAAAATCACAAATTTATTGTACAATTTATGAGAGATACTAGAACACATTTTTGATACAGCCATGGATCGTTTCACATTTTGTGCGTACTTGTTGTGTTGTAATTAACAGTGCTCGCACTCTCTCTCTCTCTCTCCGCAATTATTCGCTCTCTCTCTCTCTCTCTCTCTCGCTCTCTCTCGCTTTCTGTGTGTTTTTGCTTTCTTTATCATGTCATGGTTTGCTTTGTCTTTGAAGCTTAAACTGCAGTTGTCAGCAGGAAACACTAAATTAGCTGCCGGCTGAGAGAATTACGGCATTTCAACACGAACCAAATACACAGGCACACTAACATATATTTATACACATGTACATGTGTGTGTGTGTGTGTGTGTGTGTGTGTGTGTGTGTGTGTGTTTGTCATGCACAGACAAATCAGAGTGCCAAAATTTGCGACATCCGTCACAGCAAAGCCCCAAAGAGAGAGAGAGAGAGAGAGAGAGAGAGAGCTAGAGAGAGAGGGGAGATAGAAAAGAAGCCACAACATCTGTGAAACGCGCTTAGTTTTAGCTTTAATCACAGCGTTGACAGCTTTTGGCAACGTCATCACAATGTTTTCACAATTTTCCCTAACTGCGCAGCTGCAAAGACCCAAAGGCCCAGCACAGTAGCCCCAACAACAACAACAACAAGAACAACAATGAGTTCTTAAGTTCTTGAGCTCTTCAGTTATTCAATTATTGAGTGCTTGGCTGCCGGTCTTTGGACTTTAACTGTTTACGTTCTCTATGCATTTCAAATGAATCCGCGCGTCTCGCATACAACAACAAACAATAACCAACAATAACAACAAACAGGCAAAAGCTGCCTACGTCATATGCGGGCTACGTATTAGGCTAAAGGGCATAGAGAATACAGCCTAAGAATACAGCACTTGGCACTGACTGATTCGAGTGTTTGTCTGGGGGCCAACAACATAAGCGGGCCTATGAAGCATATAGTTAGTTAGCATTAGCTGAAGTCATCATTAGTGATAATCGATAAATGTGCCATTAATGTATACTATCAATTATATAAACGTAAGTTGTACAACTTTAATATGTTTAATAGTTTTGGAAAAGTATGTTCTTTAACTACAAAACGAAAGCGAAAATCTATCGATAGTGTCAGCAATCGATATCTGCAATAATTCTTATGATTTAGTAGAATCATCGTTAGTGTTAAGCGACGAGTGTGCCATTTGTGTATACTATCAATAATATCAATTTAAGTTGTACAACACTAATATGTTTAAGCGTGTTGGAAAAGTATGATCTTTCATTACAGATGTCGATAGTGTCAGCAATCGATATCTATGATAATTTTTATGATTTAGTAGAATCATCGTTAGTATTAATCGACGAATGTGCCATTTATGTATACTATCAATAATATCAATGTAAATTAAATGTGTTGGAAAAGAATGTGCTTTCATTACAGATTGTAATCGAAAATCGATTGATAGTGTTAGCAATCGATAGCTGCGATAATTCGTTTAATTAAGTAGTGTCATTTACTAATTTTCTCCATTGTTTTATACCCTAAACCCATTAAAAATGTGTAAAAAGTGTATAATGAAGTTGGGCAAAAGTATGTAACAGGCATAAGGAAGCCTCTGCGACCATATAAAGTATATATATTCTTGATCGGTATCTACCTATCGATCAAGCCATGTCCATCTGTTTGTCTGTCTGTCTGTCTGTATGTCTGTATCTGAGACTACAAGAGCTAGAGACTTCATATTTGGAATATAAGTTCTCGTAGTGCCGGGACAGATCAAGTTTATTACATTTTATCGATAACTCGTTTATTTATACCCATTTTATATTCAGAAATGTCAACAATGCTGTGGCATTTCACATCACACAACTGATCAGAGGTAAACTCAAGTGCTTTACATGCCCACATGCCGCTGCCGCCAGCTGCCTGCTGCTCAATGCTGGACTGTGTGACAAGAGAGATGCTGATGATGAGAATAGTGCAACTTGAGCCCATGCGGCAATAGGTGGCACAGATGCTATGGCAAGACGCTGCAGCTGCAGCAGCAGCAGCAGCAGCACAGCGTCTGCAACGCCTCGGCAATGTGCCGCTGAGGGCTGTCAACAGCAGTAACAATGCCAACAACAACAGCAACTCTTGAATGAACAGAATGGACAGTGTTCCCAGCAATCAGCCATAAGTCTAGTCATGCTCATTAGCATCCGCTGTGAATGCAGCAACGCCCACATATTGACTACATAAACAGTAACAACAACAACAGCAGCAGCAGCATCAGCAGCAGCGGCATTAAAAGCTCGTAGGAGGCCTTTCTTTCACTCACAGGAAGTCTGTGGGCTTCGAATTGAAGTATCAACTCAGGTGGGTGCTGCAAAGTGCCAACTTGGCCAACACACAGTGGTTAAACACAGTTCAGGATTTCTACGGAAAAGGGTCATTGAAGTGAAGTCTTTATCAAATCGGAAACACTTCAAGATACAATAACTTTATCGGCCATCAATCAGTATGAAACCAAGTGCAAACCAATTTTCAATGAAGCAGCCCATAAAGTAATTATTAGAGCGACGCTTTGTTTCATTGCCCAACCCATCGATAAGCAGCTAACTGCAAATGCCTGATAAGAAACGAGGCACAATTGCAATCGCAATGATTGAATATCTCAGCCTGACCGACAAAAACTGACTGATTTTGACCATGGTAGGAAGTGAATAAGCACAAATTCATAATCTTCAAGGTGACCAGCTGTTAATTCAATGCCAATACTCCATAGTAGTCCAAGGTTTTTCCCCTAGTTTCACAGACCTACTTTAAACTAACCTTCTTCTGCTCTGGATTTTCGGGGGTTTTATTAATCAGCAATTTTGCGCGCTAGTTTTTAGCTTGCGGCAAATGTGTTTTTGTATAATATATATGAACTTAAATAATATTTATGGTAGGAATAGAAAAAATACTATAAATTTGTAGGTAAAAAAAAAGCTAAGTCAGTTTGGTTCTTAATTGAAAAGCAAAATTATTTGCTCAGTGTAGTTACAAACTGGTAAGAAATTTTGTTATAAATCATATATATAGCTGTAAACTTATGTAAATCAAATATTCATATGTAAAATCTCTTTAAATTTAAAGGTATTTTTTTAATACTTCGAAAAATTTTAAGTATTTTTTCTTAAAGTTAAACTACTTCCATCTTGAGCTCCTTTACATTGTAAACACTTTAAGCAAAGTGCCTACAAAGTGCATAAATGCTTAAATGACGCTTAGTTCTTGACTAATTGGCCAAATGACAAAGCAGCCAAACACACACCAGACAAACTGTCAGCCCTTTTTGGTTTATTGTTCTACTTTTCGAGAAGTGATGCTGAGGCTGCTGGTGGGCGACTTTGTGTCGTCAGTGTCTGTTGTATAATATATATATGGGTATATATATATATATTTCGTTCTGCCCAAAATCGTATGGCATGCAGAATGCCAGACCAGACCAGTCCGCCAGTCCGTGCCGCCCCACATCAACTTTCGTTGCGATTAACAAACGTCAATTAAGTATATTTATTTTGGGAGCGCGTGTAACCAAAAAAAAAATAAATACAAAAAAAAGCTACACAGACACTCAGAAATGCTCCAACGTATAAGTATTTATGCGATTTTCCGACTTTTGTGCAAATTCAGCATATCCGGCCAAGAAACTGACTGAAATGTGACGAAGGCGACCGACTGACAGAACGACAGACAGACAAAACGACAGACAGACAATTCCAAGCCACAAACAAAAAAAGAGTAATATATATGGCGAGTAATTTGCTAATTACGCTAATTTCTTTTGTTGCTGCTATACATTTTTATAGTAAAATATATATGTGTATATAGCAGGCAGATATATATATGTACATATGTGTGTGTGTTTATATAGATACAAATACAGCTAAACACAGAGACAAGTCGAGGAAGACGAAGCGCAAAAAAAGCGCGTATCTAAGCGGATTTTATTATCTTATCGCTAGCCTGAATGACTTTCAGTGTATGTGCGAGTGTGCGTGTGTTGTGTGTGTATATTTTTTATGACTGTGCAAACTACACTCGAAACATGAAGCGCTCTAGGCGGTCGCCTAGCCGCACAACAGGAAATAAGCATTTTTATGAATGAAACGTTGGCGAGCGAGACGCAGCAATAGATACAGATACAAATACAGATACAGATACACATAGAGATACAGATACACATAGAGATACAGCTACAGCTCCACTTACAGTTACGTGCAAAATGTTTAGCCTTAAGTGAAAAGCCCAAAAAAAAGTATTTTCTGCTATAGACATATGCTGGATTTATGCGTTATATATTATAGTCTATACATTATACGATGTGTGAATGTATTTTGAATAGAAAGAATGAAGGCAGGAAAAAATAGCAGCAGCAACAACAACAAACTTGTTTTTATAGTTTCTATTAGCGTAGTTTTTCATTCATGGGCCGCTCTTTGGCTTTTGTTATTGCTGTTTGGGTTTTTATGGTCTGTTTGCTCCAATTTTACATTATGCGCTTTATTATTTTTTAGATACACAGCTAGCTGTGGCTCATCTTGATTGCTGGGTGTGCGTGTGTGTGTGAGTGTGTGTGCTTTCGATGGCGCCCACACACAAATTTCACCATTAACAAATATATGTAAATGCACAGATATATTCTATAATGGGCTAATGCGTTTCATTCATAAATTTATGCTCATGAAATTTTACTTTTACTTCCGGCTAAGGCTAAGTAAGCAGCACACCTGCCCAGTGTCTCCGACTCGGCCAAGGGTTTGCGGCACTTCCGCTTTGTTTCAGTCACTTCCGACTTACAGCAACAACAACAACAACAACAACAACCAACTGCCGACATCAGCATATACTTTTTCAAGTGCTTACTTCAATTTGGAGCGACTACCTTCTTTTCTTCTATCTTTTTACTGCTGCTGCTGCTGCTTCGTTCATTCATTCATTCATTCTTTGCTCGCATACGTGCGGAAGCATTCACATCCGTTCTGCCGCTCTGCCGGCGTCGCTGCTTCCGTTCTAAGGCAGTTGCATCGAATTGCAGCCCGCATCTGCCACTTTTGCCGCCTTTCGACTGCTGCAAATCCGCTTCCGCAGAGCTCCGCAGCTCAGCTGCAACTTATTTCCCCATTTAATTACTTGTTCCGACTCTTAGCGCTGCTTCTATCGCTTTATAGAGTATACTTTATTGTTGTTCCTCTTGTTGTTACTGGCATTGTTGCCTTAATGCCCAAAGTACTCCTTTGTCGCACACGTATCGCCCCCTAAGCAAATAAGACGCAGTTTGCTCATTGATAAAGCCGCTGCATTATAGTCACAGCCAGATACTCTTTCGTAAATATTATTTATGGTCGGTAATTTTATGTATTTATAATATACCTTTAAAAATATTATTTTTGAATTAAGATTGCTTAATGCGCCGAAAGCCACTTGATTTGATAAGAACTGGACTGTTCATATGTGACTCAGTGGGTATTAAATTATTAAACGGAAATAGTCACTTTTAAAAAGAAATATAGAACTAAAATGAAAAAAACAAAGAAAAGTGTACTAGCAATCTTGAAAGTCTTAATAATTTAATTGGAATTTATTTTATCGTAACTTGATAGTAAGATATATGAAGAGTTTTTCTCGGAATTTTATAGTTCATTAAATGGAAATATATATCAGAATTCATTCATAAATCTATACATATTGTTAAAATCTGTATTGTGGCAAATTCTAGGAAATAACTAGCTTATCGCATTGAATGGAAAAAGGCAGCGACATTTTGTTGCCCTGCCCCCGTTTTGCAAAAGGCGACAAACGGAAGTTGTACGCCCATTTAGGCTTAACAATTCCAAATCTTTGCCTCAAATGCGACGGCACAGACGTTAAGCACTACGATTTCCGCTATAAAGGGGCGCCGTTCCGATTTTTTTTATTTTTTACACAAAGCAAACTCACAGCCAATGAATTAAGCGAGATCAGCGGGCAGCGCAGGCAGCGAGGCGCGAAAAGGGATAAAAGGCTACTACTACAACCCAGCCCATTGCAAACTGCCAGGCCCAAGGCATTTAATTAACAAAAATACGAAAGAGAGAGGGGAAGAAAAACCAGCAGCAGCTTGTTGAATAAGCTTTCATTTCCGGTCGAACAGCACTTGTGCATATCAGCAGCGCCAACTGGGGGCATGAATGAAATTATTAAAGATATCGATCGCTTGTTCGATCTCTCACTTGCGTTATTGCCACCACTATGGAGAAAACGAGTAGCCAGCATTGCGGCCCGAACGGGAGCTCAACTCGACGGGTAGCCGGGTAGCAGATGCACAAATTAAAAAAAAAGCCAACAGCTAACGTGTGATTAACGGGCAGATACCCTGTACTTATGCACATTACATACCGATTTTGTAAGAATGAAATTTGAAGTAAACTTTATAAGTATAAGTAAGTTTATATAAAGTATACAGACACATCTTATAGGTTAAAGAGACCGTAAGATAAAATATACATATTCCAAAGATGGATAATACAGTGCACGCTCGATAACATGGACGCTCTTAAGCGTGAACGCCCCAAAAAGATTCATTTTACATTATCGGCCTTGGAAAAAGGAAAACATTGCATAGTTCAGAGCTTTCCAAAATGCATTTTCAACAAAGTGTCGATTAAAATGATATGAATGCACTAAAAAATTTAATTTAACTGTATTTCAATGAATAGAAAAAATTAAACAACAATAAAACGTGAATTCAAATGTGTCAATATGTATTCACTTTATACTTTTCTGGCAATCGAAAACGGGGACACTTTTGCTAACGTGAACTGCCTTGGTTTTAACTAGATCACTTTATCGAGCGTGCACTGTATGCAACATATATTAAACCAAAATGAAGAAAACATAAAATACACTAAATATTTTGTATCTATACCTTCTTCGACACACAAACTAACAGACCTTGGTATACCTTCTTGAAAGCACTTCATGTACAGGGTATACAAAATGCAAAACAAGTACCTCTAGCTATACAAGCACGCATGTAAAGATACAAAAGCATCTGCATCTGAAATTTGCACAAAACGCAACTAAGTTTCGCTTTCTTCGGGCTACGCTTGTTTGGCAAAGTGCTTTAATAACTGTTGCTAAGAAGTCAACAAGACTATTTAGCTTTTTACAACAGACAGCTAGGCAGGCACTCAGAGAGTGTGTGATATAAATTACTTGTAGTAGACACACACATACTCATATAACATATATGTACGCCATATGTCGAGTGATTGTCGGATTTGGCGCTGAGTAACGCCTCCAACTTCCGTTTGGCTTTTAAATGCAAGGCAGCGCAAGAAAATGAGTAAAAACAAGTATTGGACTAGCAGATACTCTCAAGTGTGACGTAAACTGTACAAATTAAGAGTATACCAAATTTAATGTTTGTAGTTTTAATAGTTGCAGAGATCGCCAATTAAAATTAAGGATCGCTGTTGGCAGGACAAGTTTCTTTTTTATGGGCAGGGGTCATTAAACCAACGTGTAATCAATCACTGACACAAAGAACCTTTAAATTATGCACAAGATTTAGCCTTATTAGCCCCAAAGGCAAAACGCTTGCACAGCTCAAATTACTTTGCACACTTTGACACTTGCAGGCAGCCCCTTTGACAATCTGTTGGCAATTGACCTAAGGTTAGGGGTTGAAGCTGACCAAACTGATCAAACTGGCCAATCCTCAATGACCAAAAACGGGAAGTGGAAGTGGTTTTTCGCTGGGGCACACAGAGTTTAGCTGTAAATGCCCCGCATGAGAACGGAAGTTTTGGTGTGTACGATTACACAGAGCGAAAACAATTACGCGGCGCTGAGACAAAGGGCCACGTTTGAAGCTGGCTGGGCAGGCAAGTGGCTGGGCTGAAGCCTCAGCCATTACAGATTTAATTAGATAATTAATAAAGGCAATCAATGGCAGGCAGGCCCAGAGTCAGAGCCAGAGCCAGGCTGGGCCATCTGGCAGCCAGTTGGGCTGACACGCACGCGCAGCAGCCGTTCCAAAGGAAGTGGGACCCCTCTTTCAAGTCCAACAGCGGAGTTGGCGGAAATCGCGAGGCAAAGGAAAAAAAGACAACGACAACAGCAACAACAACAGCAACAACAGCCGGCAACATTGGCGACAAACAAGAACAACAACAACAACAGCCAGCTATACACTCGGCATTCTTCGGCTGAAATAACGTGCACATTTAAAGTAGAGTTGATTGGGGACTCACATGTTCGGTTAGGCCCGAGAAGGCTTTGGAATTGCTGGGACTAAACTGACTGGGTTGATCAGCTATAAAGATCGGACGTTGCGATCCGATATAGGTGTAAATGTAGCAGCTACCCTACGTATACTACTATTTCTATCTATAGGAACTGCAACAAAAGTATCGAAAGGTCAGTCATTCAATACATTTAATCGATAGATTCTACAGTCCTTATTATATCAAAGTATTTTGAAGGGAATATTGAAATCTGATTTATTGTAATAATTAGTGATCAGCTATAAAGATCGAACGTCTCGATCTGATATAGGTTTAAATGTAACAGTTACCCTACGTATACTACTATTTCTATCTATAGGAAATGCTGCAATAGTATCGAAAGTGCACTCATTCCATAAATGTATCGATAGATTATAAAGTGGTTATTATATCAAAGTATTTTCAAAGGAATATTGAAATCTTAATTATTGATTAGCCATAAAGATCGGACGTTGCAATCTGAAATAGTTTTAGATGTAACACTTAACCTTTGTATATTACCATTTATATTTATCGGAAATGCGGCAAAAGTATCGATAGCCACTTCGATAACTTTAATAAGTTTTGAAACGTCTACTATAAAAGATTAGTTAGTTAAAATGAAACAAGGAGTGCTATAACTACATCATGTCCTACTCTATAATATAAATAGTAGTGCTGCAGAAAAACCCATAGTGCAAACTATCGATTGATTGCATAGTCGTAAATATATCGAAGGTTCTTTTTGGAGTAATATTGATATATATTTTATTATAATTTATGCAATTAGTTTTTTAGCCATTATTTGATGCTATGAAATGGGGAAATTATAGAATTTCTTGTAGTTTTTAGCAAACATTTTATAAATTATGAAAAACAGCTTGGCAGGGTAGGGTATTAACTATTCACACACAAGAACCGCAAGCGCAGCAAATCTGTATGAATTTACTTTAGAAAGAGAGCTGCACACAAAAACAAAAAGCGAAAGAAGAGCGGACAAAAAAAACCAAGGAGGAAAATGTTAAAAAGAATGACGATGAATGACGGGAAGCGCACAGCTTAGCTGCGCTCTGCTGGATAATTGAGGAAGTTATAATTGCCAATGAAGCCAACCAGCCCAGACTAAGAGATTGCCACACTGGCCGGGGACCGACCAGGTCCAAGCGATCCAGCTCCACTGCTCTCCACCCCTCCTCACGCCGCCCCTGGCTAAAGTCAAGCACACAGTGAACGAAAGGGGGCGAACCCTTTGCGAAAAGATCGTTGCCGCAGTAGCCAATTCAAGTTGTCGTTGTTGTTGCTGGTGTTGGTTTTGTTATTGTGGCAAGAGGAAACAGTTATTGTTGTCTCTGGCTGACGACGGGAAACAGGACATGTCTGCGCATAAATTGAACGCGTCTTCTTCAACGGAAGGACATTAATTGAAGCACTCATTCACTGGAATCTTGCCAACACACACAACACACAACACACGAGTAATTTGACTGATGAGATAATAATAATTTACTGCTGTTTGCTTTAACGTATTAGAAACAGCATGTAAACTTAGATTGACTGAGAACATAGCATAAATATATACATATATATATATGTATATTCTAAAGCGCAATTGCATCACGAGAGCATTGGCAAATAAACAATAAAAAGCGAGTTTTTATTTAGCAGACACCTGTGTCAACAATGAAAGAAGTCCAGAGTCGGCTACGAAACCAATCATAAGCAGCGCCAGAATGACGCAGTTTATAAAGATGGGCCCTTGTACACACACACACACACACACACACACACACACACACACACACACACACACACACACACACACACACACACACACACACACACACAAAGACAAGCAGATACGCACATTTTGTATCTAGATACTTGACACGATTCTCAAGACAAGGACTTTCATTGTGCGCCAAGCTCGCAAGTCGCAATAGCATTAATTCGAAAGAGGACGATCTACAATGCTTGGGCATTATTGTGCATAGTATAAACCTTTTGTGGGCACTCTGCGCAAAATAGTTAAATATTTGCTGCTTACCTCTTGGCTGGGCACACAGATCGGTGTGCCCACTTTAACTATGCCATTCTCAACCATAACGCCCATTACGATCGGATCGCGGCTGTTGAATATGAATTGCGGCAGTATCTGCGAATGAATAGAATAGAGATAATGGGAATTAGTTCATATGCAAATAGTTGAAGATAGTTGCTTAAACTTAAGATATTTACAAGTGGGGAAGAATTATCTTCGGCGTGCCGAAGATTTTATACTCTTCCAGTTGTATGGCAGCTATAAGATATAGTGGTTCGATCCGGCCAATTCTGTCCAATGTGCTGTCCCGTTGAATAATAAGTCTGTGTGCAAAGTTTCATAGCAATATCTCAAAAACTGAGGGACTAGTTTGCATACATACAGACAGACAAACAGACGAATATGGCTCAATTTGTTTTCTCTTTCTTTCTCTACTGGAGGTACCTTTTAAGTGTTCTCCGACGCTTCCTTCTATGCAATACACACTTCGAAAAGAGTATAAATATAGTTCTTACTAGGGTTATCAGCTAGAAACGAAAGGGGAAACATACTTCGGTATTTTAGCAGTATTGTTTCTAGTGAGATCACAGCTGCATATTGTATAAGTTTCACTAACTATAAATCAGAAATAGTTGCTTTAGTTTAAGAACTTTTAATTAAGCTACAAGCGCATTTCTAATTATATGACTATTAAACTAAGCGCAATTCCTGCTAAGAGTTAAAGAGTGTTTGCAATGATCTTCTAGCTGCAGACAGGTCCAATGCAAGCTGATATGAGGACGGATGGGGCAAGTTAATAACTTAACTAAACAACGTCATTGTTGTTACAGCCGTTTCTCGGACTGAAGGCAGCATCTAAGCATTCAGCAACCAGGTTAGCCCCACTGGCACTGACAACCAAACTGGCCACAGCTGTGCGCCCAATTAACAGCACAGTGGGAGACGATGGCGACTGCAATGGCCAGCTTGGAGTCTAGGGTCTGAGTCCGAGTCCGAGTTGGAGTCGGAGTTGGAGTCGTTGAATGCGACTATAACCTAATGATTACCTATAAATCAAATATGCTATTTTAACATTATTTGAGCAGGAAGTGTGGACGTGATGCAGGCAGCTCTCTTGGACAGGCCTTAATCGCTCGCCGACTGGCGTTTCTTGGGCAGCACCAGCAGCAGCAGCACGCATCATTAGCCAAGAGGCAGAGACCTAGGAGCCTAGCTGGAGACCAACAACAACGGCTAGCTGGCCACAAAGCGAGTTGATTGCATTTTACACCTGTAGCTTTTGGCGTAATTATGTTTCGATCAAGACTACAACAAAATACAAGCCGAAGACTCAATACTCTTTGCAGGCTAACTTAATGAATACAAATAAATAACCAATATTTATAATCCTTTACTTTAAATATAATTATTTCTTGCGAAAAGGCTAATACTAAAATTATATTTTTAGGTGTCTAATAAAGTTTTCTTAAAACAAGTGGGGAAGGATTATCTTCGGCGTGCCGAAGATTTTATACTCTTTTCGAACCAATAGGCAATTTTCACTCTGCCAACTGCACCACTGAAATTTCATAAGCTGTACAAAATCGTTTTGTCGCGTAACATATTTTTTTTGTTCTAAAAATATTTAATTCATTGCCAGTTGTATAGCAGCTATAAGGTATAGATATAGATATAGATATAGATCCGATCCAGCCGGCTCCAACCAATGTGATGTCTCTTTGAATAATAAGTATCAGTGCCAAGTTTCATCGCGATAGATTAAAAAACATGGGATATATGGCCAAAACCGACTTCGAGTTGTATGGCAGCTATAAGATATAGTGATCCGATCCAGCCGGCTCCAACCAATGTGATGTCTCTTTGAATAATAAGTATCAGTGCAAAGTTTCATCGCGATAGATTAAAAAACATGGGATATATGGCCAAAACCGACTTCGAGTTGTATGACAGCTATTAGATATAGTGGTCCGATCCGGCCGGCTCCGACCAATGTGCTGTCCCCTGGAATAATAAGTGTCTGTGCAAAGTTTTATCGAGATAGCTCAAAAACTGACTGACTAGTTTGCATACATACAGACAGACAGACAGACAGACGGACATGGCTAGATCAATTTGTATTGTCATTCTAAGCATACTGGCAGTAACTTTTGGGGGTCTCCGACGCTTCCTTCTATGCGTTACAAACTTCAGGACAAACTTAATATACTATTTTCTTCGAAAAGAGTATAAACACAAATCCAAATTTTAGATAGGATTCTAACTTCTGGACACTATTACCTTTTGGAAAATCAAATTTCCCTATATTATATATATAAATAACTAATTTTTATAAGAAGCTTAATTTTAAATATAATTATTTCTTGCGAAAAAGCTTTCGAAAATGATATTTTCAGGTGTCTAAAAAAGTTTTCTTTAAAAAAAATGCCAATTTTAGATAGGATTCTAACTTCTGGACACTATTCACTTTTGGCAAATAAAATTTCCTTATATTATATATCTAAATAGCTAATTTTTTTAATAAGCTTAACTTTAAATATAATTATTTCTTGCGAAAAATCTAAATAACATTTTAAAGTATCTAAAAAAGTTTTCTTAAAAACACAAATGCAAATTCTAGATAGGATTCTAACTTCTGGACACTATTACCTTTTGGAAAATTAAATTTCCTTGTATTATATATTTAAATAACTAATTTTTATAAGAAGCTTTACTTTAAATATATAATATTATATTTTAAGTGTATACAAAAGGTTTCTTAAAAACAGAAAGGCAAATTTTAGATAGGATTATAGTTTCTGAACACTATTACCTTTTGGAAAATCAAATTTTCTTTTATTTTATATATGTTATATAGATCTGGCTTCGAACTTACCTTTAGTTTGCATGGAAAGACGGCAATTGAGCGGAATTCTTCGCGCTTCTTCTGCTTCAGCTCCTCACGGAAGGCGGTAAACTTATCGAACAGATGATAGATAATGTCCGCTTGGAAGATCTTGACACCCAGCGATTCGGCCATTTCCTGTGCATCACGTTCTATTTTCACATCGAAAGCCAAGATCGTTGCATATCTGACGGCGCCAATGCGTGAATCGAGAGGAAAGTGAGGAGTTTGGGATTAGTGATCACGCCACGGCAATTGTGTGCAATTAAATGTATAACAAATGACTATGATACATTATAATTATGATTAGAATAATAATGCGCATCGTAATAAGCAATGAATGCAGCGTATTTGGGGTTTTCCGGTGACGAGTCGTGTTAGCCTAATGATTGTGATTTGTGCCACATGTTGCAAGCTAAGCCGGTTCGTTCGTTCGTTGCTGCCCCAGAACCAGGAAGCGTTCATAATTGAAATAAAGACAACGATGTTGTTTCTGTTGCTCTTGCCCGACTGTTGTTTGTTTAGAGCTTGGTCAACTGGCTGCCTGAAACAGGCAGGAAACAGTTGGCATTAAGTCGATACGTGCCACAAGTTTGCTGCGCCACAATGGCGACAGGAAGGGTCTACAAAAATTGTTGCGAGTTTTGGCAATCGATTTGGGACCAACAACCAAAAAAAAAGAGGCCAATTATTTATAAATCACTGTTGTAATAATAATTGTGATTGGTAGAAGCAAAAACAATTAATGATTAGCTTTGTAATTGAGTAATTTGTCAGGGAATGATTAAATGTAGAAATATCCCAAGTTCGTTTTGAAAACGAATTGAAATTCTATGCAAAAGTTGAAGAAATAGGGAATAGTTTTATTATACATCTATCTTACTTTTTCAAAGCCCCAACTGATAGTCAATGATCTGTTTATCATAATCTAAAATAACAGACATTCATCTCATTACAAGTAATGTTAAAATCTAGAAATATCCCAAGATCGTTTTGAAAACTAATTGAAATTCTATGCAAAAGTTGAAGAAATAGAGAAAAGTTATATTATATTTTAGCCTCAACTGATAGATGAACTGATCTGTAATCTAAAAAAATAGACATTCATTTCATATAGGCCAAAAAGTTAATTAATAAATGACTGCTCATTGTTTAAACTTTCGCATTGGGTGGTTAAACATTTTTTATGCTACAGTCGACAGTGTAAGAATGGCCATAAAAACCGTTAAAGATTTTATGCTTATGGAAAGATAAATGTGGACAGCCCCAAGGACGGAGTCGTCAGCGTTGTTGTCATGGCAGGCAGGCATGGAGGCACTTAAAAAACAGAAATACAACAAAAACTAAAAAAGAGGAAGATTTTCGTGATCACCTGCAGCGTAAAAAGCAAAATTTTATGGTTAAAAATTCCGCGCGCGTAAGAATCATCAATAAATAAACGGCAACACATAGTAAAAATGTAATATTGAGTTTATAGCTGCCTGTGGGGGAGCGTGTTGTGTTGTGTTGTGTATCTGCAAGATACGCACATACGACACTCAAGAAACACTTCGAATATGGTGGGGCTAAGAGGGGGCTAGTGGGGTTGGTGGTTGGGGGTTAGGGGGGACTGTGCTTTCAAAGCTATAAATAACTCAAATGGCTGCGCATGCGCAAGGGCCGGATATGTTCGGCAGCGGAAACGCCACGTCTATTACATGGGCGTAGATATGCAGATACAAATGTATCTGAAAGCCGCACATTTCTATTTCGTTTCGTTTTTCGTTGTTGTTTTGCATGGTGACGCAGTAATTTGAGCGTACTGCTCGTAGAATTGTGTGGGCCCAACGAATTGTAAATGTATCTGCAACTGCAACTGCAACTGCAACTGCATCTGTATCTGCAACTGCATCTGCATCTGTGGCTGCGTCGCTTTGTTGCTGCCAAGCAGAGCACGAAAATAGTTGCCGCTGCAATTGGAAACTTCTCATTAGGGCGTACAGCAGCCAGCAGAGAGTGTGAGAGAGAGAGAGCGAGAGAGAGAGAGAGAGAGAGATAGACTGCAAACTATGGCTATTTGGCATTTTTCATTTTCACCACTTAGTGGTCAGCGAATGAAGCAAAAGCAACGAGACTCTAATGAGATAAAGCCGCCGTCAAGGCAAATATTGAAAGCGTATATCGCCATATATAACAATAAATCATGAGGATCTCGAGCCGAGTCGAGCCTGGCTGGAAAGTGCATTTTCTGATTGCCGCTAAATGAATCACTTAACCCAAAACCCAAAGCACAGCAGATACAGATACATCTACAGATACATCTGCAGCTCGTGTCGGCTTTATCACACGCTCTTCAAAGAGCCGCTCGGCGTTGTTTATAAGTCTTTTGTTCTGGGTTCGGGGGCAGCCAAAGCAGCAGTCGTGTTAATAAAGTTAAGCTGCAATAAAATTGAATTGTTCTCGCTGTCTTTAATGTTCGGCAGCAGACGACGCTACAATGTTGTCGCTGGCAGAGACTGATATAATAATGATATGTGGCCGGTCGGCAGTGCACAATGGGTTTGCCGAAGTGGACATCGTTAAGGATTCATATATATCCGATTACTTACTGCGCCTCATGCTCCAACATCGTTGAGGCCTTCATCACATCACGCTTGACCACGGGACCGATGCGTATGGCGGAATACTGGAAAAAGAAAGAGTTAGAGAGATAAGTGGGAGGACTAAATGCAATAAGAGATGTCAAAAAACGTTAAGAATTAAAGGAAGTGTGGAAGAATCCTTCGGATTGCCATAGATTTTATACTCTTTTAGAATCTTTGGACAGATTTCACTAGCTTAGATTTACGCTTAGTTTGGGATAGGCATAGTTATAGAGATACACAAGTTTGCAAGGAAATTAAGGGCGACAGCATTGAAAACATGGCATGTATGGCCAAAACCGACTTTCAGTTGTATGGCAGCTATAGGATATAGTGGTCCGATCCGGCCAATTTCGACCAATGTGCTGTCCATTTGAATAATATGTCTCTGCGTCAAGTTTCATCGCGATAGCTCAACAACTGAGGGACTAGTTTGCATACATACAGACAGACATGACCATATCAATTCGCTTTGTCATTCTAGGCATACCGGAGGTAACTTTTGGCGGTCTCCAACGCTTGCTTTTATGCCTTACACACTTCTGCACAATTTGAATATGCTATTTTCTTCAAAGAGAGTGTACATTTTCAAAATTTAGAAGAAAAACCAAGAAAATTTGGCTTTAGTATTGAAAATCGCTTCACGTTTGTCAAAGCTATGTGAGTTTGAGTCAGAACTCAGATGCCCTTTTCATTATTGTTTGTAATCTAATCTAACACAACATCTTACACATCATAACACACAACATTCTACACTATAGATCGATATGACGCTGATCAAAATAAAAAATCCTAAAAAAAAGAAAAGTGCTATCAAGGAAGCGAAACCGCCGGTCACACAGCGACGTTTGCTGGTGGCCAAGGCCAGCGCCAATTTGGATTACGTGCGCAGTCAGCAGGATGAGGGCAACCGGAGCAGGACGAGTGTGTCGTTGCGCTTCCAGGAGATATCCTTGCGCCACTCGGACGTCCAGCTGCTGCAAGGACCGCACGCACTGAACGAACGCCTCATTGGCTTCTACTACGCCTATTTGCAGAGCAGGCGCTACAAAGCACACCCGGAGCTGAACTTCCTGTCGCCGGCGCTGGCCTACAGCTGGCAGCATCTGGAGGTGCGGCAGCTCAGGCGTCTCACACGCGAATTGCAGCTGGCCAGCAAGCAGTTCATCTTTGTGCCACTGTCGGACGGGATGCACTGGTCCCTGCTGCTGCTGGCACGTCCCGACCGCAGGATCTACTACTTCGACTCGCAGGACAATCGCCACTTGAAGCTGGCCCGTCTGCTCGAGGAGCGCCTGCGTCTGCCGCTGGATGCTCAGAACTATGTCTTCACTGTGGGCCGCTGCCTGCAGCAGGCGGCGGGCCAAGCTCACGAATCTGGCTCCCATCTCATGTGCATGACGGACATCATGGCCGACTACGTCTGGCGCTGCGGCTATGCCACGAGCACTCTGCTCGTCTCCGTGCAGGAGGTGCGCGGCAAGCGTGCCTCGCAGCTGCAGCTCATCCGCACTCTCGGCGGCATCTTGCCCAATGGCAGTTACAAGAACTCGACTTCAAGCCAGGGCCTATAAGCTCTTCTTACTGTCATTAGCCTATAAGCCGTGTACAATAAACAATAAACCACAGATCGTATTGTCTTGCTGCTGGCACATGGATCAAACGGAGTTTGACTGAGGCAGGAATTCTTACTAGTCTAATCTGTAGTTGTAGTACGAATACAAAGTATCTTAGAATGAAAACTAAAACAGCCCATTTTAATTTGAAATCGTTTACATGTCTCAAATTTAGTACGAAACTCTATGCTAAAATATAATCTGGCTAGCCGTAGACTTTCCTTCAAGACTTCCAAAACTCGCAACAATATTTGAAGTATTAAAATAGTTCTTAAGTTTCTCAGAAATCATTCTAGTAATCTGTAGTAGTAGTACGAATACAAAGTGCTTTAAAAATGATTAGTTATCTTAGAATGAAATCGAAAACAGCCAAATTTAATTTACAATCGTTTACTTGATTCAAAATTAGTACGAAAACTTAATTTCGTTAGTTTTAACTTTTGTATTTTCTCAGAAATAAACCAACATAGACAAACGGAAGTGATGGCGAAAAGTGACTAAAATCTTGCTAGTAATCTGTAGTTGTAGTACGAATACCAAGTGCTTAAAAATGTATTAGGTTTTTTAGAATGAAAACTAAAATAGCCAATTATAATTTACAATCATTTGCATGACTCAAAATTAGCACGAAAAGTTCATTTCGAGACTTGCAACTTTTGTCAAAACTCTCATCTATATTTGTATTATATTTATAGCTAAAATATATCTTAAATTTCCCAGAAATAAACCGAACATAGACAAACGGAAGTGATACCGAAACAGTGACAAAAAGGCGAAAACAATCAAAGCGTGTCTCTTGAACCATAATCGAGTTTCATCAAATGCCGACTCAGCAAATTGTCGAAGCTGGAAAGTTGGCTGCCAAAAAATATGAGTGGGCGGAGGAAATGCGTAAAAGCAGATGCAAAGCTAATTAGATAAAACGCACGCAACATCGACAATGACAACATGAACGTCAACGTCAACGTCAACGACATCGATACCGACACAAGCGGCTGTAAAGGTTAAAGGTCGCGTCCAGTTACCACACCGACACCAGTTACCGACACCAGTTACCGACACCGACACCGACACCGACACCTACACGCACTGCTGACGTCAGCACTTAAGCACACGAGGCACGAGGCGAGGTCATGGGGCAAAGAAAGAAAGGGTGGCCAGGTGCCACAACGCTTTCAGGAGAGGTGTCTTTAAATATCTATGCCAAAAGCATAGCACGATCAGTCCAAGTCAGAGTTCGTGTCTAAATGGCTAGAAAATCGTTTGGGCTACAGCTGCTATATGCTTCATATGCTTTTCAGCTCAGCACGTTCCGGTCAACTTCCGTTCTTATGAACATCCACCGTTTATTATCTACATTTCGGGCTAACTTCCTTCCTATCGCCGCTGCCTTCGCTGCTGATTTCATTAAAAATGCGGTCGCAACGTGTTTATGAATGAAAATTAAGCAATAAGCTCTTCAAACTGCTATTGTGTGTGTGTGTGTGTGTGTGTTTGCGTGTGTGTTTGTGTGTGTATGCGATGCAGGAAGAATTACTTCCGTTGTTGTTGCTTTTGTTTTCATTTATACGTACGAACATTTACTCATTCATTCATTTACTCATTCACTCGCTCGTTTGTTCACTCATTCATTTA
This sequence comes from Drosophila flavopinicola, assembly GCA_035042425.1. Lineage (NCBI taxonomy): Eukaryota > Metazoa > Arthropoda > Insecta > Diptera > Drosophilidae > Drosophila > Drosophila flavopinicola. The sequence goes on along the minus strand of JAWNLL010000452.1, from coordinate 12,430,246 downwards.
ATTCTTTCTCTTTTTTTGTTTTTGTATGCCCTTGCAGATGGTATTCTAACTTTGAAATGAACTTTGTAACGCATTCTTCAATTCAAACGAATTTTCCAAAATTTAAATATGGTTTATAGTCTATAGTAATTACCGGAATTATAAGATCTTAGCAACTCTGTCTACTTTCAGTTGGCTTATTCCTTAGATTCGTTTATAAAATAGTAACTTTAGATATATAGTTGTTTTCTTATGTGCCTGGAAGGGTATTCAAATGGCGACAGTGCCGCTAATTGAGCATTTCTTTCTTGTTTTTATATTGACGCTCTTGTTGTTGTTGTTGTTGCTGTTGTTGTTTTGTGTTCTTGGCAACAACTACGTCGCATTAATGAAAACGTTGGCATTGTCTGCTTCTTTGCTCACTTCCTTCCTTTCATGCTTTTAGTGCCTATGTAGATATATAGTATATAGTAGTACATGCCGCAAAACATGAGAAAAAGCGCACCAAATTAAATTCATTCATTAAATTCAGCACAGCGATGGAGTAAGAGTCAGAGAAAGACAGATAGAGAGAGAGAGAGAGAGGGTTGAGCAAGCGAGACAGCTGATTGATTTGTTGGCTTGTTTGCAGCACAATTGGACTACATTTCCATTTGCTGTTGTTTTGGGCCATGTTTAGGCTATCTATTGACCAGAAGAGCAGCTTGCCACCAACAACAAATTGCGGCAATTAATGAGAAGTGCAAGAGAAGGCCAATTAATTGTGCTGCTTCAGCTTGGCTCCTGCTGCTGCTACATATTCTCGTGATTTTGCATTTTTGTTGTGGGCGTTGCGCGTTTTGCGTTTGCCATTATTACATTCGCATATTTGCATGCAACTGCGTCTCGATTACAAATTGTTGTTGCCAACGCGAAGCTTGCGAAACTCTGTAAGTGTGTGTGTGTGTGTGTGTGTGTGTGTGTGTGTGTGTGTTGTTGACTTTTAATTAAAATGCATAGGGGAATCAAATTACCTACACACAACCATATCAATGTACGTTGCCAACCTACGAACAAAACAGCCAAGCTGCTATTCAATGACGTCGACGCCCGCAGACACAGGCAACAGCAACAACTATAACAACAACAACTGCAACAACAGCAACAACTTAGCGGCACACCATTATGGCAAAAGTAACCGCAAAAGTAGCAACAACTGCAGCAACAACAACAATGCTTAGTTGATTGCTGCATAATTACAATTACAGCCCAAATACCTGCATTAAACAAAACTAACTCAACAGCAGCCACTCACTAGCAATGTTGCATGCGTTTCACTTATACACTAGCAGAGAGTGTAGCATGACTTTGACAAGCTGTTTGTAACACAAAAGTATATATACTATCTTTCTTAATGCTGTTCAACACTTGATGCAAATCTTTAGCGTCCACCCCAGAGTTTGTAGATAATACAATAGTAATACTTATACGCTTCTAGAGTTATGCGAATATCTAGCCCAAACAAAACCTTGTATAAACATAAATATCTCCATTTTCACTTTACCATATCATATTACTGCAGTGCATTTCCAAAGTCTGCTAACTTATTTAGTTTTTTTTTTGGCACGCCAAAGATATTTTGCTTCTTTTTGCTTGTTTTGCGACTGTCGAGTGGTTTTTTCTGCGCAATTTTTCATTCATGAAAGAAAAACGTCACGGACGGACTAACAGACTCCGCGTTTGTTGTTACGTATTTTTCATTCATAAAACAGAGAGAGAGAGAGAGAAAAAGTAACAAAAAACATGCGCTTGGCATGAATGGAAACCAAACAGCGTTGTTGCGGGTGTTGTTGCTTATGTGGGTACAAATACCAATACCAATAAACAACAACAGCAACACACACACACACACACAAAAGTAAGCAGCAACACAGTTGTATAAGCAGCAGCAGCAAAGCAAAAGGCGACAAGGTGCACACAGCTTTTTTTTATGAATGGCAGCAACAACAACGCTATATTTGGCCGTTAGCGACAACGAGAAGCAAATGTTAATGAAGCCGCTTGCCAGTTGGCAACAACAAGCGGCCAAACGGAATTTAAGCACAGATTGCAGGCCAATTGCATAACGGTGCTTGCAACAGCCAAACAGACACAGCAGAAGCTCTCTTGTCTGTCTGTCCGTCTCTCTGTCTATCTGTCTCTCTGTGGTTATTCATGTTGTCTTCTTTTTGCTGCTTTTGCTTATCCGCCTGCGTCTCTCATAACCAGCAGCAACACATAGCGCACCATAAATCTGAGCCAAGTCGGTGGCGTAATGGAAATGTGACTGCCCAAATGCATTAGCTGCACGATAAGGTTAATTGAAGGAGGCTATACTGTACTGCTATTGCAGCTCTGTCAACTATTACACTACTTTTCGGTATCAGAGAAGATCGCCTTAATCCAACACATACTCTAATATTATTATTTGAGAAATTCAACTCTAAATATGAACTCTATTTATATGCAAAGCACTGTACTCAAATTCAATCACATGTAAAAGAGAGAGTTACCGTTTCAGCTCAGCAGCGAAAGAGAGAACCAATGACACAGTGCAATGCAAAAGCTCTGCTCTGCTCTTAACACACACACACAAACACATATTTATATTTGATCTCGGAATGCTATTTTTAATGGCCTTTTGTGGTGTGAATTCGCCAAACCATTTAAATTGAGGGCCTGCTAATGAATTATTGTTATTTGTATAAATATTGTGCGTATTGCTTTTATAAATGAATTATGTTTAACTGTGACGCACGCCCCCGCCCAAACACATGGCCCGAGAGGATAAAGATAAAGATGGGAGGCAGGCAAAGCAGGCAAAACAGGCAGCCAAGCAGACAGCAACAAGTGCAATTAATTTTTATGAATAGAAAGCGCGGCATTGATCTGCTCAGCCTCTGCCGCTGCCTCTGCCGCTGCTGCTGCTGCCATCACGCCCTGCCGCGTCGTGTTTAATTTATAGAAATGTATAGCAAATGTTTATTTGATCAATAAAATGAATTATTGTACGAGAGCAGTTTAGCTGTGTGCGTGCGAGGGAGAGCGAGCGCGTACAAGCAAACTGTCTGCCAAAATGAATGAAACAACAGCAAATATAACAAAAGCAACAACAACTTTTCAACGCAGCAGCATTGTGGGCCGCAATTAAAAAGAGAGCACAAAGTGAACAGCAGCAAAGAGAGAGCGCAATTGGCAGAGAGTGCGAGAGCGTGTAATGTAAGTGTATGTACATATGTATGTATATATTTGTAATTGATTTGTTTTCCATACAATTTATTGCCTGTCTGTTGGCTTCAATGCTCTTTTTAGTTTTTTTTTTTGGTGAAGCGTGTTTTATTTTGTTTTTGGAGACACTTGCCGAGCTGGTTATTGTTGTTGCGCTCTTGCCATATTGTGAATTAATGAAAAAATAAAGCACACCGGTGCAGCAGCGCACAAGCCAGACAGAGACAGTCCATCAATTGAATCAGAGTTCATCAAGCAGAGAACAGACTTACATACATATACATATGTACATATGTATGTATACGCTTTACTCTCTTGCCCAACTACTATCGCTTTTTTATCTGTTGTTCAAAGAGCCAATTGTATTTGGCACGTACGATCTATGAATGATGTGCAGTAAATTAAACCTAAACGACTTTTTAACGCGACTGGCGACGTGTCTGAAATCAATGGAAAACGTATCTTTTTCTCTTCTATGCTCTTTTTTTTTTTTTTTTGGCTGCCAACAGCAACAACAACAACAACAATAGCATAACAAGTCACTTAAATGACAATTTCCGGTCAGTTTGGTCAGAGCCAATATAAATTGGAATCCCTGTTCGTATTTCACAGCGTGGGTGCTTCGAATAATTACTCGAGCTGAATCAAATACACATATGTACATATGTATATAGACATTCAGATACATATGTATTTATGTATGTATGTGTGCATAGTTCCATATGTGCATATATAGTTTGATGTGTTATGATATAAATATCAAGTAATACTATCACTAGTTGAGACTGCCGCACGCGAAGATACCCTGCAGAGAGGTTCGTTTGTTAGAAATGCCTAGAAATACTCTATCCATAGTTCAAACTGCCATAACTTTGTCAAAACTGAAGCGATTTGCCATTTTCATTTTCCCATTTTCTATCAATTTGTTACATAATCCGTGTCAAAGCTAAAATAACTTATGCATGTAAAAGTCATCGTAAATATGCTGTCCAGCGAGACCACATGGTATGTGCGTTGGCGCTAGTTAGTTACTAGATTTGGCTTAAACGAAGGCGGAACTTGTTACATAGCCGGCCGGCCGCTGCCCACATAACCCACTCAACTCAACTCAACTCCAGTCATGAATGAATGAATGGCAATCAAGCAGCGTCTGTCTGTCAGTTTGTCACTTTGTCAGTTTGTCTGTTGCCATAATTGATTTTTGAAACAAGCGCAAAAAACTTGACGGCGACAAATTTTTTCGTTTCAAATGTGAATACCGCACAAGACTTAAAGTGGAATATATATAGTTCAAAATGATGGACTTGAAGATATCCTATAATAAGCCAGTGCTTACTTTAAAGCTAGTTGGTTATTTCGCTAAGTTTATATGGAATCTATACTTTGTTTATACAATTGCATGTCTAAATTTAGACTTGATATTGCTAATTCTGTTGCTATTAGCGCAAATTGCAACATCACAACGATTTGCATTGAATGCACTGAGTCTAGTCTGCTCACAACATCACATGTGTGCCACAATTTGAGTTATTTGCCCCAAAGTTGACAACTGCACGCCTCTGACAAAAACACACACACACAATTATGTAAGTTAGTATTAGCCAATTTGCATAGTTGTCTTGTTGCGTTGGCGTCTTGATTTGGAGCCTTTCGGCATGGGAAAAGTGGCAGATGATGCCACTGTGGGAAACCCTAGAAAATGTGGGCTGCTCTTAATGAGCTTGTAGCGTTAGTGTTAGTGTTAGTCTTAGACTAGTGCCAGCTGGTGCGAGAGCAGAACGTGTTACAAGTTGAAATCTGATCGAGTAAGCTGGTTTTGAGCTTTATACTATAGCAATTGGTTTTCTATCATAGTATTGCATATAGTACAATTCTAAATATAGTAAAGCGTAGATCAGCTTAGTAGCGTATAGTAATATAGTAGTTAAAGATGTGCCACAATTACTGATAATGATACTAACTGACGAAAATGCAATATTCAAAAGTCTTCAAGAACAGAATATTGAAAAAATATCTTTGAAAAAATGAGTATTCTTTGTGTTTATTATAATATAATAAAATAACTAAAGATTACGAATGCAGTAAGAACCACAACCATAGCTCATATATCTTATTTCAGTTGCGCAAGTCACAACAAAATATATATACATGTATATATCACATTATAATATATCTTCTTATTGTTGTTACTTCCGTTGAGCGTTTCCGCTGCCTGGCATTTAATTGAAATCCAACTTTGTCTTTAGAACTATGAGCCGCAAGACGAATAAACAAATAAAAATTAGACATACACATGCATGCATATATAAAGAAATAAAAATTTGTTGGTGTAGCGTGTCAAATAGCGGGCATCAAATGGCAAATGGCAAAAGCGAGAAATTCATTCATGAAAATGCGTTTAAAACAAATAAGTTCAAATTCGAACGGGGCAAAATAAATAAATGAAATGATTTGCGAATTGCAATGTGAGTTGCCATATCCGTTCAGGTACATATATATGTATACCTAATATATGTATGTATGTATATGTTTTTGGCTAGTATATATAGAGCGCATGGTATTTTTAGTTGGTGTTCAATCTTTTCGCGATTGGGGGGCAGACTGGGCAGACTGGGCAGATTTGGATGGATGGGGCAGTGCGTGTTGTTGGCTACGCGCCCGCCGCATGGCTGCTTGTGGCATGAATCATTCGATGTGGCCGGATTGTAGTTGTTATTTGTTATTGCTGCCGCCGCTGCCGCCGCTTCTGTTGTTGCTGTTGTTGTTGTCGTCGTCGCTGATGTTGTTGCAACTATTTGCACCGCATTTATAAAAATACATTTTATGTTTACGCCGTTCTTCGCGCGACGTGGTCGACGTTGTCTGCCGCGCTGGCTGGCTGGCTGGCTGGCTGGCTGCAGTACGCCAGAAGGAGACGGAAACGCAGGTGGCGACTGCTGCGACTGGGATTGAGGCTTAGGCAGACGGCGACGCCGACGCCAACAACGCCGACGCCGCCTCATGCACTCATAATTTTTCCAAAAATACTTTCGGGCCGACAATTTACAACTTTTTGCCATATTTCAGTAGACTCCATTTTTGAGCAAGTAATCGCAGAAAACGCATTGCGTAAAAAAGTTCTTCAACATTGCAGTTACTTTTTGGAATGTGCCCATTATGTTTCTAATCCTTCTATACTTAGTGTAGAATCTTCAACATTATCTTTTGACTAAGCTAGAACATACTGTAATATATTCATATTTGAAATTATAGCCTGAGATATTTGAGATATTTTACAAATTTTACAAACTGATCAAATTATCACAAAGGAAGGTTCCTTTTTGATAAAGTTTGTATCTTTCTATGCGTTGTAGCCAAAATTATATAGTAAATAAATTAGTGTAAACACACAATGTAAATCAAAATGCCAAATCAAAAGCAATAAATTAGCAATGATTTTCGGTATACAAAATACAAATATAGAGCATCTTCAAGTCGGACAGACTCTTGTCTAGAGCACTATTAGTTGTTACAGTTAATTGGATATACATTCCGTTTGACGAATACATTTAGTTTATCCTTATCTAGGACTCACACTGTTCACTCTGCGAGTTTTCTTTGCAAATGTCTAAGCTAATTGAAATTCTATAGTGTTTTATAGTTTGTACTCTATTTCTCTTTCTCTATTTCTTACCGGAATCTTTGAAGTGCGCAGAAACTCGAGCAGCGCTTCCAATGAGCCCAAAGTGGAGGCCTGCACATAGACGCCCGCCGGCGCCAATTTAATGTGGCTAAGAGCACTCTTCAGTTCTCGAGCAACTTCCTCTCTGCAAAATGCAAAAAATGGATTTAGAAACACAATAAGTATAAAAAGAATCGTAGATCACTTACTTGCAGATTTCGACCTCATCGGGTTTGTGCGCAATGCGCAGATTGATGCCCGCTATGGCCTTCTCCAGATCCTTGGCGGCGATCTTAACACCCTGGGCAGCCTTCACCTCCTTGTACTCCACATAGGCGTTCTTGACACGCAGCTCCTTCATCGGCTGCGGCATGAGCAGCGATCGTATCTGAGTGGTTATCGGTCCATCTGTGCCAGCGAGGATCATGGTCTGACCCTCGCGCAGTCTGCCATTGATTAGGATAGCATCAATTGTGGTGCCCAGGCCGGGAATGGCCTTCACTTCCAGCACTGTGGCCTGCAGCTCCTCGGAGTACATCAGCCGCTTGGTGAGCATATTTTGGCAAAAGTCGGTAATCATGAACAGCAAGTTGCCCATGCCCTCGCCAGTGATGGCGCTGGTGGGCACCAGTGAGATGTAGGTCTTGGGATCCGTGTTCTCATAGAAGAGTGCCGCGTTCAGGCCCTGCTCGGCAAACTGGAGTATAACCTCCTTGGTGCGCTGCTGGAACTCCAGCTGTGTGTTGGTCTGCTGCTCCTTGATCACATCCCGGACATCGCGGCGGCCCAGCACCTGCCAGTCATACAAGCGATCGATCTTGTTCAGCGCAACAATGAAGGGGCATCGCTTCTTCTTCAGCAGTTGTATGGACTCAAGGGTCTGCGGCTCCAGGCCGTGCATAATGTCCACCACCAGAATGGCAATATCACAGAGGGAGGAGCCGCGATTGCGCAGATTACTGAACGACTCGTGGCCCGGTGTATCGATGATGAGCAGTCCGGGCAGACGATGCTCGAAGGCAGCGACATTCTTCACATATTTCGTTTGCTCCTTGATCGCATCGATGGGCACATTGGTGGCGCCAATCTGTTGCGTAATGCCGCCCGCCTCCGAGTCCTGCACATTGGTGCGTCGCAGCTTATCCAGAATCTTTGTTTTGCCCGTGTCCACATGGCCCAGCACACAAACGACGCCGGCACGCAGCTCATCCGTGGTGCGTTTCTTTTCCGCATCCGACTGACGCTTGATGATGCGCGCCTCGGCACGCAGGCGACGCGATTCAGGATCGTTGGCCAGATTTGTGTCCTCCTTCTCTGACTCGTCAGAGTTATCGCTGTCATCGCTGTCGTCATTCGAATCGCTATCATCATCGGTTTCGTCATCATCCGCTCGCTCGCGTTTGCCATGGTGGTGGTTGTTGTTGGTGGCGTTAGTTGCCTGGGAGGATTCCTCCTCGGGCTCAGCTTCGCTGTCGCTGGCATCCCAACTCTCCTTGACAACCTCCTCCTTGGGTGTCTCCTCAGCGGCGGCGGCAGCAGCAGCTGCTTCCGCGGCTTGCTGTTCCGCATCCTTGGGCTCGTTGGACTCATCCTTGGGACCCTTCTTCTTATTGGGTCGTATGCGGGTGCCTAGAAAAGGATTACGTTTACTTTGCAACTAACTGGATAAAGTTTATGTTATGCTCCTCACCTGGTCGTGTTGAACGCCTGTCGTTGGGATCGGGTAGTTCCAGACCCTGTGCTCTCAGCGACTCCAGCAGCGCTTGGGCACGAGCGCGATCCTCTTTTTGCTTCTTGGTCAGCAGCTTGCCCTCGGATTTGAGGCGCGCCTTGCGTTCGGCCTCCTTTTGCTTCTTCTTCTCCTTGCGCTCGGCTTCTAGGCGCACGGCCTCCAGGCGCGCCTCTTCGCGCTCATCCTCCAGACGCAGGCGTTCCTCTTCTAGCTTAAGCTGACGCTCCTCTTCCTCCTTGCGCTTCTTAAGCTGCTCCTGCATGGCGGCCACCATGCCGGCCGACACGCCCTTTTTCTTGGTGTCCTTTTTCTCCTCCTCTACTTCCGCTTTCTTATCCTTCTTGCCCTTTTTCTTGTTCTTGCCAGCCTTGCCGGCATCCTCACCATCTTCAGCATCTGCTTCTGGCTGGGCTGCCTCTTCGACTGCTTCTTCTGGCTCAGGAACGGGCTCGGGAGCTGGAGCAGCTGCTGGCGCCGGCTTTTGCTTTGGCTCCAGCGCTGCACGCTGCTTGGCCAGCGCTGCCTCGCGTTTCTGTCTCTCCTTTTTCTCCTTCTTCTTTTGCGCTGCTGTTTTCATGCCGCCGCCGCCATCCTCATCCTCATTCTCGTTGTCATCTGCATCCTCATCCACAATTGCTGCTTGTGGCTGCTGTTTCTTGCCTTTCTTGGTGGGCTCAGCCTCAGTGCCTGCTGCTGCTGTTGGTGCAGGCGCCTCGCCAGCATATTCCGCCTGCAGTTGAGCCAGCATCTTGTCCAGATCCTCATCGTCCTCGTCTTTGCCCTTGCGCTTGGCCTTCTTGCCCTTCTTCTCGTTCTTTTTCGGCTGCTTTACAGTCACCTCCTCATCGGAAGCGCTTTCAGCTGCCTGTGCGACATCCTCATCATCATCGTCGTCTTCGTCATCGAGCAGATTGAATGCCGACTTCTTGGCTGACTTGACCGGCGTTGGCTCCTCCTCATCGGAGTCCACGCTTTTGGCCTTCGCCTTGCCTTTGCCTTTGACATTTAGCTTCTTGACGGCCTTTGTGATGGTCTCAATGGGAGCATCGGTATCGCTGCCCTCATCCGAATCAGCAGCTTTCTTGTTGTTCTTCTTCTTGCCCTTCGGCTGATTATTCTTGTTGTTGTTGCTGCTCAATTTTTCGTTGTCCGAGTCCATGTCGGCATTGGTTGAGCTGTACATATACAGAAATAATTAATAAACATTCCAATAGAAAGTTGCCAGCATGGCATCCACCAGCGACAACAACATACACAATAAACAACAACAACAACTTGTAGTCATACTCACATTTCGTCCGCCGATGAGCCACCTTCGGCGGTGGTCAGTATCTCTTTCTTGCCCTTTTTAGCTTTAACCATCGTTCCTGGCGCAGTCTCAACACGCTTCTTCTCGCAACACCCACAAAATACCGAAAGTTATTCACTGCTGACAATCTACACGCGACGCGAAAGCAACAACGATGAGGCTTAACAGCTGATGCAGTTGCTCGCTGATCTCTGGCTGGTTGTGGCGGCACGTTGGCACCCACTTGTTATGTGCAACAAATGAACAACTTGTCTGCTTGTTGCGAATGTGGCGAATTTCAGCCGCCCCAAAAAATATACGTAAATTTTCTTTTGCACGCCGCGATTTGGTTAGCGAATACGATGCACCTGTGCTAGTGATGTGTTTATCCCAATTTTGCTATCGATACCTCAGACTATCAACTAGTTTCGATATTTGTAGTGCTAATAATTTGTAGGGTGTAATTAAGCACGTTAATTAATTTGCAAGCACGTTTAAGCAATAAACTGCTACTTGTGACAAATTTAAAACATGTAGGCAAACAAAAAGTAGGGAATACCATTGATGGCATTTCGTCAATATCGATAGGCTGAGGCAGCGTTTTCCTAGTAACGATGGCCTGTCAGTACCGCGAATATGTTGTGGAACATGTTTATTGTTTGGCTCTGTTATGGCTCTGTTAAGCCATGTGTAAGCGGCGTTAAACAGCTTTTAACTTTAACATTTATTCTTATTGCCATTTGCTCTAAAACCGGCACACGTCAGTTGCACTATTTGTATTTTTTTATTTCAGTCCAAACTCAAATACATTATTAAGCCTGTTTTGAAAATAATGGCAATATGTGATTATTTTCAAAACAGGAACGTCAATAACGACTCGACTGTTAATAACATTTCAGCAAAGTGTAAAGTTTGAGGACGCCAAAAACATATGTTGAGGAGCATGTGGACTGCGTTTCGTTTCATGTTATGTGTTTCATCTCTAACAAATTCTTTTTTACCGAACTTCAAAGTTGTGCGGTCGTCGTAGTGCCATTTCATTTGATTTACAAGGAAACATCTTGCGCCTTAAGCAAAATTTTGGTAAGTTTAATTAAGAATTTTTGTTGCTATTATGGAAGCATGGTTGTCAACAATAATAAGTTCTTTTTTAATCGGTATTTTCCGTTGCCTTGCTTCCTTTCTAATATTCTGCAGCATAAGCATTTCGTCTTCCGGACTGCGGAGGAACATGTCGATTATATCCAGCGAGGCAGCCGGCATCAACGAGAGCAACACAGCGAGCATTCCAGAAGGCAACACCAACACTGTCGAGGTTTGTTGAAATTCGATGACTGACACATTTTTTATATACCCTTGCAGCGGACATTTTGATTTGATGAAAAAAATTCTAACGCAGCAAATGGACTTTTCTGGCTTGTCAGATTGTCCGTCTCTTTCTTTGTATGCAACTGTCAATTTTATAGCTTCACTTTTTGCTGCTGTCAGTTCTTGTGCTTGTGTACTTCTTGAACAATCTTTTCAATAACGCGATTCCCACAACTACATATATCATATATGAAAAATCTAACGGAAATTGAGTTCTTGTAATAAAACACCGTTATTGTTATTACAGGGGACGTTCGGAAATTATAACCCCTTTGTCAGGTTTGGTTCTTATTTCTCAACTGCTCTCATTCTAACCGTATTTTGTTTTTCAATTAACTATTTTTGAAAGAGTTCATAATTTGCAATGACTTGGTGCTATATATTCCTATTTTTTCTATTATTAAAACAAAGTTCTAAATGTTTTCGGTTTCTAAAATGTGTAGAATTAATAGCTGAAAGTTAAAATATTTGGTTCTAATATCTGACCAATACTGAATTAATAATACATACAGAAGTGAATATTGTCCTCTACAACTGTTACATAACTTCAAGGGTATTCAATCTTCGGCAACCCGAAGCTAGCTGTTCCATCCTATTTGTTTATCCTACATAAGCCATTAACATTATTACACCACTGCACTTCAGATCAAGAAATTGGACAGCCAAACAACCACGAAAGTGATTTCGCTGATAACCAGCGAGAGCGGCTTCAAAGCAGAGACGACCGACAGCCACTTGAACCGCCTGCAGAATCTGCGCAGCGAGTTGAACTACATCAGTGAGACGGACTGGATGTACGAGAGTCTGGAGAAGAAGCCGCAACAATAAGAACAGCGACAACATGCAAAGCTTGTGGCAGAAGATCTTCAGCAGCGGCAACAAGGAGCGCGAACGCAAGCTCGAGCTACTAGACCTGGAGAACGACTTCCTCGATCAGGACGAGCTCAACAATGAGAATAACGAAGAGGATGATCTTTTCGTTGAGGCGGTTGAGGAGGCACAAGCTGATAAGTCCTGCTTCGCACGCAATGGCGTCGTTACCAGATTAACTGAGGAAAAAGGCGTCATCGACCAGTCTTTTTTCTTTGATAAGCCGGCAGCTGGAGAGCTTTTCAGTCAACTGAATGTTGGCTGTGTGGTTCAATTTTTGGCTTATAACATTACCGAAAGCGACATGAAAATCGTCAAGATAAAGAAAATAGTCGATCAGAATTGGGAAGATAAGGATGAAATAAGGGTAGGTTAATTCTTGAAAAATATTTCTAAAGATTTGTCGATTTTACTGATAACTCTGACCATCTAGGTGCGCAACATGCTAGAGTCCTTGAAAGTGGACCAGCCCACCTATTTCAATACACAGATACGCAACATTCTTGGCAGCATCACACAGCGTCAGTCTTCATCCATCGAAGTGGACACCGACTACGGTGAACTTATTGTTGAGCTGGACGACGTTGAGATCGGTTTTGTACCCAGACCGGGTGATGAGGTCAGCCTCGAGTGCACCGTTCAGCTGGACGACGGCTATGTGGACAAACAGGGCGAGATTTTGCAGGTGAAGAAAGTCATTCCGACGCGCCTAGATACCGATCAGAAATGCAGCGTCGAGCGTGTCTTCGAGGAATTTATTGTGCTCACCGAGAATGGCTATGTGTTTAAGGAAGACCTGTCCCCTGGCACTTCTCTGCACCTGGGCGATATTGTGAGAGTAGATCTCATTGACTGTAAACATGTAAGGAGACTAACTATTTTATAGATTATACATGCATATCTTGTTTAAAAATTGTATTGTTTTGGTCAATAAAACTATATCTCCGCCCATAGTCGCAGTTCACGCGTCGCGCCATCAAATTGACGATGCTGGAGAAGAACTTTGGCCAGGTGAAGAAAAACTATACGACATCGACGTCAAAGCGTGCCATCGAGATTGAAGGTGATGAGATCTTTGTGTACGTCGAACAGTGGAAGAAGCACAACATCCAGCTCAAGCTGCGAAACAATGGCCATCGCACATTTGATCTGCGCCAGATCGTGGTCGCCAATATAGCCGACACGCAGCTCACACTGCTGGAGCCGGTGAGCTCGCGTCTGATTGAGATGGGTTGCGAAATTTCGCTGGTCTTTGAGGTGCACACAAAATTCATTGGCGAGCTGAGGGAGGCCTACACTCTGTTCTTTGATACCTTTAAAATGATGCGCTGGCTGACCATCATCGTCTGCGAAACGGAGGAGCAGGCATTGCATGCAAAGCGTCGTATTATAGCCTCGCAACAGCTAGTCATCAATGGACGCAGTGTGGCCGAACGCTCGCGTCACTATGCCTATCAGGTGATGTCGAACAAGTGTACCCTGGTGCCGGGCGAATCGATTGCCACTAAGCGTCGCTTTGTGAAAATCCATATGGCCATCGCTGAGATACCCGATAAGCTGTCCAACATCGTACTCCAAACGGAGAAATTTGGCGAATTGCGCGGACGGCTGGAGAGCGCGTATCCATGCCTCGGGGAGCCGCTCAACTTCAATAACTATAAGCAGCGCCTTGGCTTATTGTTGCACATGGAGGAGATTGACTATAATATTCACTTTCGCAACTATGATCGCGAGCGTGCGCATTTCCAGCGCGATGGCGAATATCTATCGCTGCTCGTGGAGAATCTAGCCGAGCGTCGTCCCTCTTTGGTCCTGGGAGACACTGTCAATGCCATCGATCCCTTTGCCAATAATAGCGACAGCGACAATATCTCCTTTCAAGGCGTCGTGCATAGAGTACTCTTCAATCGCGTTCTGCTGAAGTTCAATTCGAAGTTTCAGCAGAACTACGACAATCAGGATTATCGTCTGGAGTTTCACTTCTCGCGCTTCTCCTTCCGCAAGCAGCATCATTCCACCAGTCGTATTGTCAATCATTTTGGTGAACAGTTCCTGTTTCCCACCACGATTAACAAGCGCGAGCATCCCCAGCTGGAAGTTCGCCTTGAGAATGATATTATGTATCTGTATGACGACATTTTGCCCTGGTTCAATGCCAACCTCAATCCCGTCCAGAAACGCGCCATTTTCAGCATTCTGCGCGGCGAGGCCAACAACATTCCGTATGTCATCTTTGGACCGCCGGGCACCGGCAAAACCATCACTGTAGTGGAGACCATTTTGCAGTTGGTTCGCAATTTGCCGGCCGCTCGCATCCTGATTGGCACACCCTCAAATAGCTCGGCGGATCTGATTACCAAACGCATCATCGACAGCAAAGTGCTGCAGCACGGCGACTTCATTCGCCTCGTCTCCTACAACCAGGTGGAGAGGGATAGCGTGCCGCCGGAACTGACCAACTACTGTGCCACCGTCGACATTGGCACCGTCGATCCCAGTCATGATAGCGTAAGTATCTGCATTTATATGCTCCTTGACTTTTTGTAAATATGTAACTTGTGGTTTGCCCGCCGCAGATGATTGTCACCGATGCGGGCCTGAAGCTGCGCTGCCAGGCCAAGTATCTGGGCAAGCACCGTGTCACCATCAGCACCTGCACCACACTGGGCAACTTCATACAAATGGACTTCGGTTCTGGTCACTTTACGCACGTATTGATCGACGAGGCGGGGCAGTGCACGGAACCGGAAACGGTTGTGCCCATTGTGCTGCTATCGCAGCAGCGTAGCCAGGTGGTACTCGCCGGGGATCCGCATCAGCTGCAGCCGATCGTCAGCAGTCGCTTTGCTAACGAGCTTGGCTTGAGTATGTCCTTACTGGAGCGTCTGCTGGGAACTGCACCCTATCGCCGCGATGTGCAGCGTTTCCCCAACAGCTCCGGCTACAATCCGCTCGTGCTGACCAAACTATTGTACAACTATCGCGCACTGCCCTCGATTATGACCGTCTATAGCAAACTGTTCTATGACAACGAGCTCATCTCCCAGCTCTCGGATCAGAGTTCGCGCGAGGCAAAGCTGCTCGCCGATCTGCAGTCGATTTTTGAACCCCACAAGGGCATGCCACGCACCCATGGCACCTTCTTTCATGGCATATTGGGCGAAAACTTGCAGGAGCCGGACTCTCCCTCCTGGTTCAATCCCGCCGAGGCGCGTGAGGTCTTCCTACTGACGATATCGCTGTATCGCCGCAATGTGCATCCAGATCAGATTGGCATACTCACGCCCTATTCGAAGCAGGTGAAGACGCTGCGCACCATGTTCAGCGCTGCGGATGTGGCCATGCCCAAGATTGGCTCCGTTGAGGAGTTTCAGGGTCAGGTGAGCTACGCGTCCAACTAGTCTCCTCCAGTTTGTTAATTCATGTTTCATTTTGATTTTTT
The DNA here is from genome assembly GCA_035042425.1 of Drosophila flavopinicola. Taxonomy (NCBI): domain Eukaryota; kingdom Metazoa; phylum Arthropoda; class Insecta; order Diptera; family Drosophilidae; genus Drosophila; species Drosophila flavopinicola. Next base: position 12,414,660 of record JAWNLL010000452.1, on the reverse strand, counting down.
AAGGAACGTGACATTATGCTTGTCTCCACGGTGCGCTCCTCGGAGGCCAATCTTAAGGCAGATGCGCGTCTCGGTTTGGGTTTCGTGAGCTGCATGAAGCGCATGAATGTGGCTATATCGCGTGCCCGCCTTCTAACGGTCATCTTTGGCAATCCCCATCTGCTGGCCGTCGACGCCTACTGGCGCTACCTGCTGCTCTTCTGTGCCAACAACAATGCCTACTTTGGCTGCGAATTGCCCGCCTCGGTAGAGTCACCCGAAGACTATGACTCCGAAGGCAATCTGTCGGACTCATCAGATGCAGTGCCTTAAGGCCATGGGCCAACACAAATACTACACTGAAACGACAGTTCCTGGATCTGCTGGATGAAACCAAAGTCTCAAAACACAAACCAATCAAAACAAACATAAACTGTCGGAAACCGAATTTATTTTGATCGAATCATTCCATAACAAACACGTCATATATACAAGACTTATATACTTATATATCTTCATCAATTTAAATAAAAATCTTTAAAAGAATAAACACTCCTTTAAATATATACATATATTTATTTCAAAACGCACTCATAAATTAGAGTAATTGGTGGAGTAAAGAAAATGCAGTTATAATTATAACACAGTCACACAAAAAACATAACCTCGAATATCATAATTTTTGTGTTTAGGTGTCAAGACTTTCTGAGGCTAAGCCGAAAACCTCACGTGTTGTGTTAAGAGGAACTTTGAAAGACATAACCTCGAATATATATGTACATATTTTTCTGTACCTGTCAATGCATTTGAGGTTACGGTGAAAACCTGATGTGGTGGGGTAGAAAGTACTTCTTATATGTAGAAAACATTGTCAGACCAATCAGAAATCATAATCAAACCTTTTCGTGACTGACCGGATAGGAAAGGATAAAATTTGCTTGTGACGGGCACTATCATATTCTTATTCTGATCCCATCTCTAACTAATTCAAATATCGTTTTGTACATTTGAGGAGTGTGCACACACTGGGCCTTAACCGTTAATGGCAGCCATACTTCCGACGCTGCTTGTTTTGTATGTTCGTTCGTTCGCAATGAGTTACTGCAATCGCAAGCTTGTAAACACTCAAATATAAACTAAGCGTGTTAAAATGACGTTGCCAGCGCTGGAGGAGAGCTTCTTCATGCTCAGCGAAAAAAATGAGCAAGAACGAGACAAACTCGAGGTTTGTAAACATGTGCATCGTTGGTGTATTCCTTTTTTAAGCGATTTTCAACTTGCAGCGCATTTGGAAATCGCAATGGTTGACAGACTATGCTGTCGACATTTTCAAAACAATGAAGGAGTCGGAGCTGCGTCGACGTCCACTATACTTCACATCGACGCAAACAGATCAGCGGCCGCGGCTCATCCAGCTTTGCCAGCTAATTTTGCGCAACTACAAACTCAGTCGCTGTACCATGCATTTGGGTGAGTGCGCTTAGAATGCAAATATATATTTATATATATGTATATAAGCACACAAATTTTAATTCTCCTATCAGCAATCTACTATCTGGACCGATTCATTGATTACTACACGATTCAAACGGACAAGCTGCAGTTGGTGGCGCTCATCTGCATTCACATTGCGGCGCAGATTGAGAGCGTGGATGCATTTGTGCCGCGCTACAGTGAAATGAATCGCCTGACCAAGAGCGGCTATACGGCCAACGAGTACAGGAGCGTGGAGCGCAATGTACTCAAATTCTTGGACTTTCAGCTATTGCAACCCACGACGGCCAGTTATGTGGAGATGTTTGCCTGCAGTTTCATCACACTCGACGATTACGTTTCGTACTGCAAGTCACTCGATAAATGTCCTACGAATGCCTTATACTATCCGCGCTTTGATAGCTTTGAGCTAATGCTGGCCGATCTGGCGCAGCTCCTGCTGCGCATGGCTGACTACACGCTAAGCAGTAAGCTGAAAATGTGCTTACTTTATTTGACTAGCCTCATAAACTCTCTTGCAGTTAACAGATTTGGCAACGATCCGCCTTCCCTGCTCGCTGCTAGCTGTATTGCAGCCACACGACAGGTCAGCGGCGTGCCCAAGCGCTGGACGCCCTATCTAACCGATCTGACGTCCTACAGTGAGCAGATGGTGCAACCATATGTGGACTTACTGACGATATATCACTACTATCAGTCATCGAACAAAGTCGCGGTGCATCAGCGGCCGGAGAACGGTTGGTCCAACATGGACTCTGGCTTCGAGGAGAATCTGTCGACGTCTCAGATGGAAGTTGTCTCTGTAGAGGTGGAAACGTTTAATGTTATAACCGTTAAACTGCAACCACTCGGCAACCAACAGCCGGCAGCATTAAAGCGTAATCGTGATAATGACAACGATGAAGAGCAGCAAACGAAGCGCTTTAAGGTGGAGCAGGAGCAGGAGCAGCAGCAAACCTAGCATTTATATACTATATTCCAAAGGCTTTTGAAAAGCAAATTTAATTATAATTTCGCAGTATATTCTCCTATTTAAACAAGGAATCACTAACAATGAAGTATTAGTGTTTCAGTTGAGTTTAAGGACTTTATATATATACATATACATTTTTGAAAAAAATAAATATATATATTTATATATTTGTGCCTTCGGACAGCACAAGCAAATCAAATAATCAAAAATAAAATCAAACTTTACCATGTCGAAAGACTAAAATCTCTCAGTGAAATTTCTTTTATCTCCCTCCCCTCCCTCTTTGAAAATAAAAACACAAATTCATTTTGTTTTCCATGAGAAGGCTTTTTCGGTGTTTTTGTTTCTTTAATATTGTAGTTGTAAAGGATTTTTGATGTTGGTTTCTTTTCTTTTCTTTTAGTTAACTTGTGTTTCAATGTATTTTGATTTGTCGGCATTTGTTTGTGTTTGTTGCGTTTAAAATTAATTTTTATACAATTGGACCGAAAATAGAATTTTAATTTACAATTTGAAAGCATTTATCAAAATTTGTGGTTTTTGTTGTGTAAGTGTTGTTTGTTGTTCCTGTTGGAAATAACCTTCTCAACTTCTTCTGCTTCTTCCACTTCAGTTCACATCACTTTAACTTCGTCCTGTCAACGTCCTTACTCCTAACTCAAAACAGTCGCAGCGCTTTTCCCTTAAGGAAAGCCCTTAAAACCTGTTCTTTGTTTTTCTTTTTGATTTTTTTTTTTTAAGTATGAAACAATTAATGCAAATTCAAATTCGCAGGCTGATCATCAACAATAGAAATTTAGAATCTACATTATAATATTTTTACAACAATTAGTTAAGGTTTTTGATTGCAATATTGAGTTCGCAACGTCTAACATTTTCATTATTAGATTGAATTTTGATATAGTACTTGTTCAATTTGGTTTTATAAAACTCATCGCGATACATTTGAAAAATGGTGTGCTCTTTTTTGATCGTATTCGATGGGAGTACAAAATAAGGTTTTTCGATTTTACAGCTTACATTTTGCTTAGATACTAGTTCTAAATACAAATAAAAGTTTTGTTTATGGTTTTAAAGTGTCCTTTGTTGTCAAACACGTTAAACTTACGCAACTAACTTATCAATCTGATTTGTAATTTGTATTGTATTGTTTATGAATTTACCATATATTATTTGTTGATTTTGATGCTTAAAAATTAGACATTTAATTTGGCATGTATTGCGCATACTTCACTCAATTTAACTAATTCAATTTAATTGAGCTTTTCCATATACATATACAAACAATTATGCAATTATACAATTATTTACATTCAATCATTTGTGTTTTTTGCTTTTATGCATATTTGAAAGTTGCTCTGAAGACCAGTTTATTGTGGGAATGGTCCTTTTGGTTAGTTGTCCAGTGCATATATAAAATTTAAAGCTATAGACTCGTTTATGGGATAGTTTGTTGCGGGTGGGAGCATCAAATATGGAAGAATGCGGTTCTAAAATATAATTTGGAAATGCAGACAAAATAGACCTCTCAATCGAGCGAGCGTCAAAACAAAATTAACTATGCTCGACCAGCAGTGAGGGTCTGTACAAAGAGATAATTTTAAAATAAATATACGATTATAAATGTAGCTCGGCACTCGGCTAGGGCAGCTGATCAATTTAAAAATGTGCTTAGACTTAATATATAATGCGCCGTAGATAAAAACTAATGTGAGTTTATGTATGACAAACTTCTAAGAGCTAGCTAGATTCACAGGAAACTGGACTTTGATGATCATCACATGTGTATTTTGAGTGTTATTTTTGTTGCTGCTTATGATTGGTTTATTGATGTTGTTGCTGTTGTTGTTGTTTCTTTTTGCTGATGATTGTTGTTGTTGCAGTTATTGTTTGTGTGTGTGTGTGAGTGTGCTGTTGTTATCGTTGTTTCAGTCCTTTGAGTGAATCGGTATCACATATTTATGTCCATATGGACTTTTGTACTTAATGCCACAATCACGATAAAATTTATCTGGTATACCTAAATTACATAAATACAGTTTGCCACAATTATTCGTTGATGTGTTTGCTGTTGCTGCAGCAGCCGAAGTGCTTGGATCTTGGATCAATGGTAGTATGGGTAATATTGAGTACTTGATAGCGACATCCTTAATGCCACACGGTGGCGGATCAATGGCTAGCACCGATGCGCTAAAATACCAAACATCAAACATAAATATTAAAGAGTTGCTTATTAATTTACATTCTACAAACTAACCGATTAACGCTCAGCCATTTCTTAATTGCATCCGAAAGATTAGCGGTATTTGTCGATAGTATCACAAGATCTGGCGTAGGCATAGCTGCAAAGGATATTTTAATGAGTTTAAGGCCGACCTATATATTAGAATGCTAAGCTTACCGTCCACCGAATGCACTATGGTATTTTCAGTAGCCTTGAACAAGGATACTTCCAAGCTGCTGTTTTGTTCAATTAACTGCGCCTGCTCCACGTACATTAGCACAGTTAGTCCATGGGAGGCCAAAAGACGACCCGTTGCGGCTCCAATGTTGATTGTTCTGAGAATATAAAGACAGTTTATAATGGCAGCATACGGAGTTTACTAATAAACAACTCAAATCTGATATGATTTAGGTAACCAGTTAATATTGTGTTACAGACCAACGAAAACTAACCTCATGGTGTTAACGCCATCGCAAATTATGGCAATCTTGGGCCACTGATGGTTATTCGCCGGCGTCAAACGCCGAGCGCCGCCAAGCAGAGTTATGGCCAAATCACTCGCTCCACGCGACAACGTATCAATCTGTCGCTGGAGCGACAGTCCAGCTCGCTCGGCGCTCAACTCGATCCGGTTGCGCACATAGGCCGGTATAGTGGGTATGATAAGGCCATCGTCAGTCACAAAATCCTTGCTGCCATCGAAAATGCTCTCAATCTGGCGCAGCTGTGGCGGCTGGCTGACCAAGATGTTCTCATCGTGTCGATACTTCTTCTCCTGCTTCTGTTGCTTCTGCGCATGGACCGCGTGGCGGACGACGTCCGGATTTTGGTGCGTCGACTCAATGTCATCCCAAATGGCCTGCTTGTCGAACAGCGCCAGATTGCCCTCAAAGTCGAACTCCTCTTGCAGCAGCGGATCGTCGGCCTCGCTGCCAAACGTTTGCTGCTGCTGCTGCCGCATGCTGCTCTCACGGCGTACACGATTGCCGCCCCGCTTGTTCTTACCATTCGGATGGCCAATCCCATTGCCATTACCACTATACGAGTTGGAGTTGAAACTGCCGTTGTTGCCATTGCCATTGCCATTTCCATTGCGTTTTCCATTTCCATTGCCATTGCCATAGCTGGCTGCCGCTTGGTTAAAGTAACTGCCATTGGCATTACCACTATTATTGCTTATATCAATAGGTCGGCTGCTGCTGCTGCCGCCAGCTGCCTCGCCACTGCCGCAGCTGCCATCAGCGCTGCTGCTGCAGTTGCTCTCCAGGTTGTTGGTGCCACCGCTGGCGACTCCAAAGCTGCCGCTTGCATTGTAGGCCGTGGTACCCAGCTTCACCTCAACCTTTGCCGGTATCATGTTGCCAAAAAAGGCTGCCACACTATTCGGGGTCGTCGCCATCTGATTCTGCTGCTGCTGTGCACTGGGCGCACGTGAGCCCTGCGGCGTCCTGCAAAGCAAAAGCAAAATGTTGAAAATTAGTTCATTTGAGGTCAGTCACAAAATTACACCTTATGGGAAATGAGCAACAAGTAACAATTAATCGTCGGAAATTATGTTTCCGAGCCTGATTCTAATTGGATAAGTATAATTTCCAGAATATTTATTTTTCTAAACAATAAAACAATTATTGATTAAAATGATGAGGATGTGCTTATCGATGTAGTATCGTAGTTTATTCAACAGTATTATATTTTCAACTGAACTTAATGCTCTATTATTTGTATTTTGTTCGGTCGCCTGCTCTTCTACCTTTACTTGTCAAATAGGAAGAAAGTTGTCCTTTTAAAAACATATACATAAAATCACTAGAGGTGGGCACGTGATCTGATCGTGAATGTATGTATGTGCATGTGCGTGACGTAAAACGGGTCCAAGAACGTCGTGAATAATAAACATAATAATCTTCTACTGCTTATGTAAAATGAGAGCTCATTTTTCGTATCTTGTGTCATTTGATATTGAGTAGAATTAAGAAAATAGTAAACATAAAAGCATTCATCCGTGAGTGTGAGTGTCACGTGAGCGAAAAATCAATCACGCGGTCTTCTCTAATGCACACACACAAACATAAACTGAGCACGCTTTTTGCTGCGCTTTACTCTGCTCTTCGCTGCTGACAAGATTTGATCATAACTTTCTCTTTATTATCCGTTTGCAGTTTCATAGTTACCTTCGCATCCCATTTGCTCCATTCGGATTTGTACTGAGCATTAGTTGGTGCATCTTATCACTCAGCGCCAAGTTGCCGATGCCCGCAGCCAGACCTCCTCCACCTCCTCCTCCTCCTGCTGCTACTACTAGTCCATTTTTGGGCATGACATTGCCATGACCATTCAGCTTGCTCCTGGGCGTCACTGGCAGCTCCTGGTCACGCTCCAGCAGCAGTTGTTGTTGTTGTAATAGTTGTTGATGGTGCTGCTGTTGGAGCTGCTGCTGCTTGCCGAGAATGTTGGAGAAGTGAGGCAATTTGACCGGCGTCGGCTTGTTAATCACCGTCGGAGTCGTCGTCTCGCCATCCTTGACGGGCTCAATCAAATTGATGCTCTTGATGTCGGCGCAGCGGAGCACCACTTCCGCGTTCTGTTTGCGCAAGGGAACGCCGTTGCGAAAGGCGCGCACAATTGTTATCTCGTCGGCGGAGATCTTCTTGATCAGGCCCTGGAACACGCCCAGCTCGTCGTCGCAGGTCAAACTGACCGCGCTGCCGATCCAATCTTGATCTGTTAAACCCATGTATAAACTAATAATGGACTACAGCAAAATGTTTTTTTTTCTGGTGTCACTTGAGTTTTTTTTTTGCCAGCGTTTGCAGTTTTTGCTTTGCGATCTGCGCTGTTTAGCTGTTGTTGTTTAATACGCAATTAGCACGCAGCACAAACTCACGCACGCTTTCTGGAAACGTAAACAATTTTTGTGTGTTGTTTGTGAATATATTACGACTATTTGCTTTTGCTTGATTAACATGAAATGATCTTTTAATTTTGATACGCCATTGAATTTACAAGAATTTTTTTGTTTCGTTTTAAATTTTTCACTGCCTTTCGCATTTACGTTTTCGTTAGAGACGACCGATAGTTGCATGCAAATTAGACAGCAAATATCGTGGTACCTTCGTTTGTCGCGGTCACTGTAACTGTTACTGCTACTCGCAAATGTTTGAATGCAGTAGCAGCAAAATGTTAAATCTATATGAAGACCTTTTTTATTTTCTTTAATTTAAGCTGTATTCAGTTTATTAAAGTGCAACCAACCCAACTGTTTTTAATTTTTTACATATGTTATTAGCTAAAATTTATTTCAATCGATATGTGGCAGCGATATTCTTTTTTGCAAAAGCAATCGCTTATCGTCAGCTGCAGAGTTGCGGTGCAATGCTATCGCCAAGTCTATCGAAATTAGTTAGTTGTCGGATTTTGTCGGGCGTGTTTTGCTGTGAAAGTTCAAAAATTGTTGTTGGATTTGTTACAAGAAAATAAACGCTAAATTTAACTATATGTAAAACGAAAGATGTAAGCGCGATTTAAGCCTGACACGGGAATACAACGAAACCGAAGCGTCTTGTGCAGTGGAGAAAAAATGTACGCGATGAGTTTTCCTCAAGTATTAGCGCACATACATATGTACATGCATATATGTATGCATTCATAAATTGCACACATACATGCGCCCATTTATAGTAGAACCATTTAGTTAAAAATACAACATAAATCAAGCGAAATTATTGTGCCAGTAATCACGGCAGTCAGTATGTGTATGTGTGTGTGTGTGTGTGGGGGTGTGACTGTGTGTTTACAAAACTTAAAGATAAATTCAAATAGATTAAGTTAGGACTTGGTGCCATGACGAAAGCCGGCTAGGTCGACACGGCGTTGAACCTTTCGCGCTTGGATAATTACTCAGCTTTTTTTTTTTTTTTTTTTTTGTGATTTAAGTTACCAAGGTACCTCGTGGGTAAAATGGAGTTATTTGGCCGACCTCGTTAGCGGACCAACGAGGAAAACGCCACGGCGTATCGTCAATCATTGTTTTTCTAAAATTGTTGATTAGTTTAAATGTTATGGTTATTGCATTTATCAAGTTATTTGGTTTTAAAGTTGTTTGTAGAGGTCCTTTTTCCCATTGATTTTTGTCTTCTTTTGACTTTTAGTTATAAATTTATAGTTACGGTGTTGTTTACAATACCACTCCAATCTCCTCGATGAAATCTGAAAGCATAACGTAATCTGTTATTTTCTCTCGTTTGATGAATGCGACTACGTCATTATGGAGCATTAATTTTGGGTAGCGCTGGCGGGTGGAACTGTGCTTAGTGCAATGGAAGATAATATGTGAAGCTGTATCATCGGCGTTGCAAGTTTCACAAATGGGAGAGTCCACCACTCTCATTTTCGCCAGTGTGTGGTTGTCAAATGCGTTGCCGCTCATTAATCTGTTTATTTGCTTTTATTTGCTTAGCGTTTACATTGCTACTCTTTTCCTGAAACCAAGGTTTGCTTGGAATGTTGGGGTATATGGTGCAGAAGCCTCTGTCTTTGGCTGCGACAAACTCCGAATATTCCCTGGCCCATTCCGTTTTAATGACTTTGTAAATGTCGCTAATGGCGTCTTGTAAGGGCCATTTGACAACCACAAAGGTCCCTTCAGTGGCTGCATTTTTTGCAGCTCGGTCAACCATTTCATTTTCGTTGATATTGCAATGCCCGGGGATATAATGAATTTCAATTTTTGAAATCGAATTAAACAAATTAACCTTTTCTTTGATGTCATGGGCAAGATAATTTCCAACCCAGCGTTTTTTTAACAGTTGGATCCCGCTCTTGCTGTCCGTCAGAATGGCAATATTCGGAAAATTATTCTCAATGGCATGAGAGATCGCCTTATCCATAGCCATAAGCTCAGCGGACATGGAAGACAAGATTTTGTTGGAGAAAAAACTACCTACACGACCAGACCTCTCATGCAAAAAAGCTGCGCGCCCGTGTGTCTGTCAGTTACTGACCCATCAGTGAAATAGATTTCAAACTTTTTACCTTTTAGAAGTGCCAACTTCTCCCTTAGTAAAACCTCGATGGCATTATTGGGAGCACTGTTTTTGTTCTTCGCCGCCCCTTTAAAGAAGTCTATGTCAGTGCATAGCTTATTGCATATCCTCGTTTGCTCATTAACCTCATGAATTTGATTAAGAGTGCTCGCAAATTCCCTGTAGACTTTGCCGTAGCTTGTGTTACCCCAGTTGCCATTTCTAAGAGATTCTCCTGCTGGGAGTCCGAAAGCAAAAACTTTGGCCAGTTCTTTAGCAGTCATAAAAGACAATCTGAACTTGGGCGGAAGCTCCGCCGCAATGCTATATATAGTCTGAATAGGCGTACATTTCAACAGCCCTAAGCTCTTTCTTAAGTGGTGATTGGTCAGGGTCTGGATTTTGCTTAAGGCCGTTTTGGAAAGGTTGCAGTAGGATGAGCATGCATACTCAATTCTACTGCGAACGAAAGCTTTATATAGCACACCAAGCCCTGTTTTGGGAGAACACCGAAATGGCACCCACTGAGCAGTTTGAGGAAGGCGCATGTCCTATTGACATCTGATAGAGTCCTTTCTATATGTAAGTGTGCAGAGTTATTGGCTGCCACTGTTCTGCCCAGGTACTCAATAGCCTCCGTGTCCCTTATACCTCTTCCTCCTATCACCACTTCCAGAGGCCTCCTTTTGCTGTTGAAATGTATTGCCTTGGATTTGTCCGGGTTGAAAGATAGATTCAATAGATTGCACTGTAGCTCAAAAGCGCAAATCTTGTCAGTTAACATGGATCTGGCTACATCAAAATCTCTGTGCGAGCAAACAATGAAGAAGTCGTCCGCGTATTGGAAGAGCTGGCAAGCGTCATCATTCAATTCATGCAACGTTGCCGTGTATAAATTGAAGAGCGTCGGACTTAGACAGCTACCCTGACACACGCCTTTGCTCACCTCCACGCCACTTTTACCCTTAATTAGATGTCTGCGCCTCAAGAAGCTAGTTATCCAAGCTATATGATGCGCATGTTGAAATGCATCCCAATTAATTTTACCTCCAGTGTTTTTACATCCACGCAGTCAAAGGCTTTGCTGAGGTCAAGGCAGGCTGCCACCACATGTCTCCCCTGCGATTTTAATACCTGAACAAAGTTAATAAGGTCATTAATGCATTGCGCAGTGGACCTGTGTTTTCTGAATGCATAAGATCTAGCAGGCAAGAGCTTTTCTTTGAAAATATGTGTATCAAACTCAGCCTTGATGAGCCCCTCAGTGATTTTAAAAAGACAGCTTATAAGGCAGATTGGTCTGAAGTTGTCAATGGAGGTCGAGTCACAGTTTTTTTTAGGAATAGGGACCACCCGAATGAGCCTCCAACTCTCCGGGATCTTGCCTGAGATCCAGGCTCTGTTACAAAGGACAAAAATCTCCCTCAACTTGGGCAGAGGCATGGACTGTAGCAGTCCGTAGGAGATACCGTCCTGTCCTCTGGCCGAGCTGGGGTTCTTAGAGTGTAAGAAATTGAGAAAGTCCTCGAAGCAAAAGTCCTCCGGGACGACATCGCCCTGAGTCGGGCTGAATACTCGCTGCGTTTCGTGAGATTGTGGGCCATTCAACGAGAGAGTGACCCGAGACATGGGACTAGAGCCTGAGGCGTTGTTAGTTACCGAACCACTAGCCGCGTTTAAAGAGAAGTGTGGAGTGGAGGGGGTATCCCTGACCGTTTTTAAGAACCTAAGGTCCTCCTCATCTGTCCAAGAGCTACCAGTTTTTTTAATTTGTTTATACAATTTTATGTGTTTTATTTTACTCCACATGTTGGGGGTGGATGAGACTTCTTCTATAAATTTGCTGAAGTTAGTTTTCCTCCTGTTCTTAATATGGTTCTGCAGGTCTTTTTGAGCTTCAAGCGCCCCTCTGGCATCCAAAAAACTTTTTGAATGGTAGAAAGCCAGCCTGGTCTCTGCTCTTCGCTTAAAGAGTCGCTCAGTCTCCTCATCCCACCACCTCTTAGGGACGAAGCGGTTCCTGCTCGGTATAGTTACTGTGTTAGCCTTAGTGATCGATTTTACTTTATGGGTCATAGAAGAATCGATGTCACTAAAGCTCTCATTGGCAAAGACCCTAGCGATTCTACCGTGCAGGATCCGCCTGTCCACTATTTCGGGGCAGGACTCATCAATTTTTATGATAACAGGAAAGTGGTTACTATTTGAGATCTTTTGATTGTTTGCCTGCCATGTGATGTTCATGTTCCTCGCGTTACTAAACGTAAGGTCGAGGACTGAGAATTGAGACGGGCTGTGGGAGTATGTGGGGGACCCGTCGTTCAGGCAGACAAAACCCGTATCTATGGCTGTATTCTCCACCGTTCTGCCTTTCAGGTCGCTAAGAGCACTGCCCCAGCATACCGACTTGGCATTCAGGTCTCCAGCCAGAATGGAGGGCGAGCTAAGCGAGCCTGCGAACTCAAAGAGTTCTCTAACGCCTGTTTTAAATTCTGCTGGAGGAAATGAGGGGGGTGCGTAGATGCTGAATAGGTTAATGTTTCTTCTCAAGTTGAGAGTTTGGATGCCTATACTTTCCAGGCGGCTATTGACTCTTAGCACCTTGAATTTTATTATACTGTTTTTTATGTATAAACCTACCCCTCCATACCCATCATCTCTAGCCTTGCAGTAAAAATTATAGCCCTGTAAGCTGCAGTCTGAGTTATCCCTAACCCAAATCTCAGAGAGCAGGGCTATATCTACCGAGTTATTTATTAAGAACATGTTAAGAAGTTGTTTGTTGTTGCCGTGGGTCAAGCTTTGGATATTGAGTTGAAGGACTAACATTGAGATGGAGAGAGTTGAGTTACTTCGGATATTTGGAGGACGTCTATTTCCGCGTTGCATTTCTTAATTACGTCGCTGAGCGTTGTTAAAAATGTTATGGCTATCATACCAGAAATGTCATTATTTTGCTCTGACAGAAAGGTTGAGATTTTGCGATTAATATCGTTTAGACCTTCCTCGGCCCGTTTAAAAGCCGCGACCGAGCCATTGTTAATTTGAGAGGAGGGTTGCTGTCTCTCTGAACCTATAGCTGCTCGCCATTCTGCCATGTTATTGGCCGCTTTAGCAGCCTCGGCATTACGCTGTTTGGCTCTGCTGTTGGCGGCTTTGGCTAATGAGTCAATTTTGTCTGCCTCCCTGGCTGCCTCTGTCCAAGTCCCATAGTTGCGAGTGTGGGTGAGAACCTGATTCTGCCTACCTAGATAGGGGAATGCCCTGTTGTCAGTGTGGTCTGGTGGAGCCCTCACAAAAAGGCTAGGGTGCCTTAAGCGAACTTCCTGCCTAGAAAGGTTATCTAGGACCATGCATTTTTGTATTGAGTATGCTTTGATTCTGGCCGGGCCTTTCGGGTGCGTTGCCACGTGTTCCCCTTTGCAGTTTGCACACTTAGTGCCCGCGCAACCGATGTTCTGCCCGTGTTCGATTCCGCATTTGTAGCATAAGGCTCTACTTTTGCAAATTTTGGCTGTGTGCCCGAATCTAAAGCACTTGTAGCACTGGGTAAAGAAGATAAAAGGTTTTACCTCTACCCTGGAAAAAAGGATCTTGACACAGTTTGGGAGATGCTGACCCCTGAAAAATAGTTTTACTCTGCCTGTAGGCACGAAGCGCCTACCGTCCTCCCTATTATCTCTTTTCATAATCCGCTGAGCTTGAGCCACAGGAATGTCAGATTCTATGAGATCTAGCAGATCTTTGTCCTGAAGGTCCGTAGGGATGTTAAAAATAAGTCCGGTTTTGAAAACAAAGTGGCTAAGTATGATAGGCTTATAGCCGTGTTCGCCTAGGGCGTTCAAATTGGCAAGCTCGTTTGCACTATCTGCTGAGCTGCACACTACCTTGCATCTACCATACCCAATTTTTTGTACCTGTTCAATGTTTCTAACTTTAAGCTTCAACAAGAGCGCACTCAACTCAAGCTGGTTGGAGAAAGTTCTTTGTCCATTTTCGTCAAATTTGTCTATGTAAACTAAAAAGGGACCTTTGTGGTTTTGGTCATAGAATCTGTCTATATTATTGGCTTGGCTCGATTTATCATAACTGCTTGCCAAGGCGTTGTCATTTGGAATGGGAACCGTATCCTCGGTAATACTAGAATGGCTTGGAGCCTCAGTGGTAGTTTTAATAGGAAGCGTCTTGGATTTAGAACCCGCAGACTTGCTTGTCGATTACCTTTGGTTGAGATTCCGTTGAGTTAGTGCTTCTAAGCGATTTTTTGGTATTGGCCGGTGCCTCAAGCTCTTTAATGGTTGTCAATTTTTGAGATTTGATTATCCTCATCTTCTTGTCTGTGCCCTTTTTGTTGTCGATGGCCAGAGCTGCTGGCGACGGGCTGTTCCTGGTGGAGCATCTGGAGATAGGGACGCTAGACGCTCTTAGAAAGGACTTGGCGGCCATGTTTCTTATCTTTCAGTGTGTCCAATATTTTTGTAGACCGATGCAGCACTATCATAGCTCTTCACCGCCAGCGTACCCTAGAAAAAACTCGATTGGATTTGTGGTTAGATTGTGTAGGTGATTGTGATGACTTTGTGAAGATTTTGTTGTGGTGCAGGTAAATTTTGTGGTTGAAATGAAGATGATTTGAGTGTGGTTTAGTAAGATGAATTATGAATGAGTTAAAAGGTGCAATAAGTAGATATCACCCTTGAGACCTCTCAGCTGTGGTTGATTAGTTAGGTTAAATCTGTTGCGGAGTTTTATTTGGTTGTTGTTTTCTCTCTCTGGGCTGCGTCCGGCAAAATGGCCGCAGTCACTTTTTCCCCGCGCTTGTATGTAAGTTGGTTTGCGGGGGGGCGGCGGGGACGCGAGTTCGCTTCCAATCCAACTTGCAGGCGCCAGCCGGGTCGAGTATGTTGGTTTTGGGGGAGTGCAGCACTTGTGCAATCCTAGCCGGAGAATAAGGACAGCCGATACAGCTTGCAGTCGGCCGTCCGCAGGAGGTTCGACTCCAACCTCAAAACTTCTCTGTTTGTTTCTCAGATGGGGAAAATTTTTAATCACAAAATATCCACATCACAAATATGCATCCGTGCGTGAAAATAGTATTGTAGCGTTGCAAAAATTTTTCTGTACTCGCAAATGCAAGGATTTTCCAGTATTTCTGCTTATTTCTGCACTTAAAATAAATTTTTTGCAGAAATGTGTGCGCGAACACACCGCTTATCGTCGAGGTACATATGAGACTGATTACTCAGCTTTATGCTTTACTGCCCATACAGCGTTCTATCTATGCTGGGCCAAATACATATATACACCTGCGTCTAGTATAAATATGCATATGTGTGTACACACTTAGACGCAAGTACCGTTCGCTTTGTGCCTTTGTTGTCTGCGTCTCTTTTGGCCTTGCATCGCAGCCGCCAGCTTCCAGTTGTTGTCACATTTTGTTATTGTCAATGTAACTAAAGCATTTTTGTGCATTTTTCATTAAGGATGGACTTCCGTTTCTTTCTCTCTTTCATGCGTTTCGCTGTTGTTTGTTTGCTTTCTTTCTGCAGCCAATGTCGTCACGCAACAGCAGCAGCAGCAGCGGCGTTGTTGCCGCCGCCGCATCCTCGTCCACAGCTGATGTGCCACGCCCACCACCACGTCGTCGTGCCGCCTCTGTGGCCGGACAACAACAAGCGCAGCAGCGCCCGGATTTCAATAACGGACACGCGCCACGTAGATCGTTGGCCGCTGTGGTGAGTACTTGAAGTGGGGTTTTTGGGCGTGGGTGATCGGGTACAACGGTACTTATCAGTGCGTCTTGGCAGTACTTTGTATATATACATGGTCATTTGTTGTTGCCTTTTATGGTATTTTCACAATGAATCTAATCTTGCCCAGGCGATACGAATCAGTTCACAAAAACAGCTGTGAGTCGCATTAATTCTTAGGGGCATCATTCGCTGCCTAGTTTCAATTAGTATTATGGTTTCCTGCCTTGCAATTTTATACAATTTTCCAAGTGTTTATGCTTAAGTAGTGCGTTATTTTCTTAAATATAAACAATTTGGCTTTTAACGACTTTGCAAGCAGTAAAAACAATTTTTTCGTGTGCTTTTTAGCCGCTTGGGTTCTTTTATTTTGTGTTTTGAGATAAGAACTGCGCGTGATAAGCGTATCAGGAAAGTGTGATTATCAAATTCCAGATCTTTAAAAAGCACGTTTGCAGCTACTGGGCTGCTGTAATGCCAGCACGTCTCTGATCGAGAATATATATGTATATATCTATATATGCCTGAAATAAAATGCTTTCTTGTGCTTGAACTCAATAAACAAACCCCTAAGAATTGCCCAATATAAGAAAAATAAACAACGACTGCTAGAAACAGCACTTTTCGCATTTGTTTTTCTTATTTCGGCAAATTAAGGCAAAAATTGTATTTGATAATTGAATTTATCAACATCAATTGTCTGTTTTGGTTGCTCTTGAATGTGTGCGTAATTTGAGTGCTCAATGAATTGAGCGATTTCAAGTTATTTGCTTAACTCATTTACCACCAGCCAGTCAAACAGTCCGGGGCAGCTGCTTTTTATCTTCATTAGTGCGCTTGTGTTAATCGCACCCCCTCCCTTCACTACTTCCCCCTTTGCGCCCTTCCCACGCCAACTATGAACTCAAGCAGCTGCAGTTAGCGAGCTTTTTGAACAGCAATTGTCATAGTCAAGAGGCGAGTGCCTCTATAATTGCGTCACAGTTAGACACACCTGTCAGCGTCATTATAATGTGTATGATGTTAGTATACTTTAGTACAAATGTACGAAATTAATGTACACATCCCATTAATGTGGAGCTTATCATGCTTCTGCCTATTTAAATATAGAAAACGTATGCGTCAAACAAGCCCTAATTATAATTGGTTGACGCATATTTGGCTTTGGATTTGATCCGGGAATTTGTCGAGTTTTAGATGCGGCACTTCATTCACATCACTCAACGCACACACACACACACACATGCATTTACCTTTTTTACTTCATATCATCTGTTTTTGTTTTGTTTGCTTTGCCACTGGTTCGCTAAGCAGCTGCGTGGTCAGTTTTGAAAAGCTCGCGTGCACTGCGAAAAAGCTTTGCGCTTGCAGTGTTAAAAATACTGTAATTTATTTACACACAACATAGGTACACACTTCTGCTTGCATTTAATTGCAACTTGTAAATGCAGTTTATATTTGAAACATATATTAAAGTATTATATTAACATAACAATAGATTGTTCAATTTATAGGGCCACACATTTAAAGCTTTTTTTAGCTCGTCTTATCGCCTTCGGTTAGATTTCGGCGATTTGACAATTTGGTCACACTGCGTTTGAGCACAATTTTTAGTTTAGCTTAGAACGCGAGAGCTCCCGTTACAGGCGCGCAGCGGCAGCCGCAGTGTTGTTGTTGTTGTTTTTGTTATTGTACTACAACTACTACAAGCACATGAAAGTGGAAGAAGACTGAACATGTTTTTGCGATAGTGTTGGTGTTTTGTTGTTATTATTTTTAACGTCGCTTTTGCGCCTTTGCGCTGTTGTTAATGAGAGATAAATAAATGAATAATTGAATTATGTACACACATATATATATATATGTATGTATATAACAAAAATATAAATGCCGCGTGCGTATTTTTGAAAAACGTCCATTATACACAAGTTTGTGTGAAAATGTGTTAATTATATAAAACAGCCGTACGTGCGTGTGTGTATATATGCATGTGTGTGTGTGTGTGTGTGTGTGTGTGTACATAAAAGCAACAGTCAGGCAGGCAGCAGGCTGGCATTCCAGCCTTTTGCTGCCATTGCCGTTGCCGTTGTTGTTGCTGTTGTCGTGAGCTAAGAATCAACGTCGCAATGTGAAAACAAGATTCGCCATCGCGCATTACTGTGCCGCGCCTCGCCCCCCGCCCCCCTCCCCCCGTCCCCGTTCCCTGCGGATTTGGATACGTTTGCTCTTTTGGGGCTTTCATTAGTCATACTACTACAACATGCCAAAAAGAAAGAAACAAAAAAGCACTTTTACACTTTAGTTTGTGCTCCACTTTTGTTGTGGTTTTGCAGACCTAAATTTACATGCATATAGCACTGCTGGTATAAATAAAACCCACAACAAAAATAAAACAAATGCTCAGTCGCTCAATTGTGTTCTAAACCTGTTTCTCCGTTCTTAAGAATTTCAGCAAAGCGCAAAAAAAAGAGAGCACAACATACGAATGTACATTATTGCGCCAAAAAAGCAAATAGTAATATTATTGGCCATCTCGATTAATGCAGTTAAAACCAATAAAACGCTGTTTGCCATGTTTAACCCTCGAATGTTTATTGCTTTTTAGTTAAAAGGCGTGCAATAATTAACACTAAAGCCCGGGGGATTGTAAAAAAAACAACAACGTAAACAAAATACACATTGATACAAATAACAAAAAAAATAAAATAAAAAATGGCTGAATCAACAATAACAACGACACCCAATGCTGAAGATGGTCAAATTCATGGCTACAACAACAGTGATGTAAGTGATCGACGGAGCTACTCTCTCTCTCTCTCGCCCTCTCTGCCTCTCTCTCTCTATCGCTCTCTGGTATATGCACATCTAAACCGCTAGATTTTGCCGCTCTCCCTTTTCACGCCCTTACAGTGGTGTATTGCAATTATTGTCGCAATACTTGTAATGCATTCATGCAGGGGTTTCCCAACCTATCAAGTATATACATGTGTAGTTAGTAATCGCTCGGTAATTATAACTTCCAGGAATTAGACAAGATTCAGAAACTAGTAATTTGTAAGCTACAGTTTAGTTTTATCTCCCTGTGCAAGTAAATAATAACCAAACCCAGACTATCAACGAACTCATACTCTTTATACCAAATACTTTATAACATTAGCATATAAGAGTTAATATTGAAAAAAAAACATCAGCGATCACGCGATCCAAAAAAAAGTTTACGTGTTTATTTTAGCCAAAAGTTTCGCAAATATTTCTCCAGGCCTCAAAATATTTATTCACTTGTGTGTACTCTTTTGACGCTAAAAACACTTCATCAAATCTAATTTCAATAGTCTTTTTTTTATAGTCTATTTATAATTATTATTGGCTTTTAAAATTTCACAATTTGCTGCGTTGCTATGTTATTTTTAAAATTTAACTCATCTACTTAATCAGATATATATGTTTATGCAAAGAGTACATGCATTTCTTCCCCGAACCCATCTGCTGCTCTGGGGCCATCCATCAATGTGGGAACTTTCATTGAACTCATATGCGGCAACAGCTCAATTTGGATAATGAATTTTCAGTGACATTTCGATGAGCGCAGCGAAATCAATTTACTTAATGGTGTTTGGCTGAGCTCTTTGACTAGATTAATATTGTTCCATACGCACTAGAAACACAAACTTTGTTATATGCACATAACATACAGGGAAAATCACACTTCCGTTGGGCTACTCAACTTAAAAATTGAACAACCAGCAATCGACAGTTATCAGCACACAACGATTATTCATACATATATTTTGGTCAGCTATTATTCAGCAAAAAAAGTAGAGTAATGGCTATGGTTGTCGACTTTTCGTCTGCGTGCACCTGTAGGTCACATGCTAAATAATATAGATTGGCAACTACAATTAGCCCTTACGATAATCGCATTGGGATAGGCGCTTAACTTTCCAGCGCTCGGAATTAGTGGGGAAGTGAACAAAACCCGTTGTAGTACATGTGTACCTGCAGATATATCCATATATCTGAGAGTCGTCTATAGAATCTGTCATTTGTTTACGCTGATCATAAATATTTATACTATATAGGAATATTCCCGCATTCTGCTTTTGTTATGGGAACAGCTTATAGCATTCAATTGTACGATATAGCAAAATGCAATTATATATGTGTATATGTGCATATGATTTATTATTATATACCCTATACTCATTGAATTTCTGTAACAGTGGGTGTTTTAATATTGTCACAAAATGAAAATATTTATTAATCAGAAGCAAATATATAAGAACAAAGATGAGCTAGAGTATTTCATCCTCGGGCGCTTTTTACACTTTGGATTTTAGCTCAGTTGCCATTGTTGTTTATTTTAATTATCAAAAGCGTGTTACTGGCTTTTTGTCCTAGTGCGCCTGAGATTAAATGGCTAAAAATCAATTTAACGTAGCCACAGCAGGTCTTAGTGTCACACAGCTCAGAAGGGGTTTGAAGGGGGGTTTGTTGTTGTTGTTGTTGTTGTTGTTGTTGTCAAGGTCTGGGATGTACTTAAGCCAAACGGGGCTGCAGCTGTTGTTGATTGATTGACCGCTTGACTGTTCTAATCGGGTTTGGGGCCAGAAACGCACAGCTGATGCATATTTGAGCTGTCACTCTAGCCACAATTGTGTGTTTCGAACAACGTCATTGACATGCTTATTGACCGGGCCTAGAGTGTACAACCTATAATTAAAAGTAATATGCTTTTGGCACAGCTATACTAGTCGAAATAGCCACGTATATTGGACTAAGCAAGTGAAACCACAAGCATTCCAAGATGGAAAACCGCTGAAAATCAATATAACAAGTTCATGGAAAACGTGCCAACGTTTTTGTCACAAAATGCATTGCCGCATGCGAAGCAAAATGCGGGCTCAAAACTGTTCTGTTGTGTTGTTCTATTGTTTAATTATTTAGAGTAAATAGAATACGATAAATCATTCAAGACGGATTTGCCAACACAACTTGTAGTGCATATAGAATACATTAAATTCAACTAAATCGGTATTTAGCTACGTAATTAACTGCTTAGAAGACAGCTATAAAATACGCATATGACGCCAAATTATATAGTTAAGTGGGCACACACACATAATTACCATTTGAGTAGGCAGACTCCTTTGGGTCAAGGACATCATCAAATAATATGGCACTTGAAGAACAACACACAGCACAACACAACACAACACATCTTATATTTCAGCAATAAAATGCATAAATTAGACGTTGGCAGCAGCGACAACGCTGCGTATGCGTAATCACTGGCATTAAGCATACGCAGCTTATGGCCAGCAGCTTACTCTGCTGCTGCTTCTGCTCTTTGGCTTAAACAAACACATATGTATATATGTGTGACCAGTGGCAACTCTGCCAGCTGACATTGAATTGGGATTTTATGAGAGTTGTGTGTGTGTGTGCTTTTGATATTAGCTGCAAGTACAGTGGTCACTCGCATACTAGAACTTTTTACGTAGTATTTTAGCAGAGCTCTCTCTCTGAATATAATATGAAACACATGTCCTTTCAGTTTTGAATCCAAGGCTTATTCTACCGCTAAGCTGCTTAGTTCTTCTTTTGTAGGCAACACTGTATGTCTAGTTGCAGCAGCGAGGCACAAGTGCCTCATTTGTCGGCTTGTGAACGTGCTGATTACTTACGTAGATGTTGTAGGTGCTCGTCTTGAAACTGCTACCTTAAATTCTACACACATTCTCTTTAATATGCACATTTTCCATTTGTTTCTTTGCAGAATGACACTGGCGATTCATGTCACCTGCGCATCGTTGTGCTCGGCGGCAAATCCTTGGCCAAAAAGGACATTTTTGGCGCCAGGTAAGTGAACGCACAATGAATTATGAATTTAAAAGAAAAACCTTAATAACTTTGCAATTTCTAGTGATCCATATGTCCGAATCGATTTGAATACAATCAACGGTGATATAAATATTGACTCGGTTTTAACTAAAACTAAAAAGAAGGTAACTACACCCCAAAAATCAAATTGTGGCAGCAGCGATTATCGTATCTTATCAGCAGTAGTTGTATAGTTACCATGCACTTCCATTATTGCCAGTAATTTTCTTGCCAAAGTCCAGAGTAAATATTTGTGGAAATGCTGGAAATGAGTAATAATTACTTGAGAGTGTGTTAAAAGACGCTGATTAGTCACGGTGCTTTTTCTAGCGTTGAGGAATCCAGTGTATTTCACAATATTACTTTTATTTATATCTATAATGGTCAACTTAATTCAGTTTGGGAAGTGCTGGTTCTAGTCAATTATTTCGATTAGATGTATATTTTGATAATTAACATTTTAATTTTGTAAATTTCAACAGACATTGAATCCATCCTGGAATGAGGAGTTCATATTCAGAGTAAGTTGTCACAGAGGTTAATATTAAATACAGATACAGCTAAGCTAACTATATAATCTGTTGACCTTAGGTTAAACCGTCTGAGCACAAGCTGGTGTTTCAAGTTTTCGACGAGAATCGCCTGACACGCGATGACTTCCTGGGCATGGTGGAGCTGACGCTGGTCAATCTGCCCACGGAGCAGGAGGGGCGCACGATTGGCTCCCAGAGTTATACGCTGCGTCCGCGCAGGTCAGTAGGGTATGTTTATTTGAGTTGCTGTTTGATTTCCTTTATTTAATTTCAGTTCATTTAGACTACAAACCTAAATACTAGAAAACTTGCCAAAGTAAAAGCAAAAACCAAAAATAAAATTACTAAATTAGCTAACAACAAATAGACACGAATATTTGTTAAAGATATCTTAGCCTAAGCTTAACACAACTAACCATATGATTTGTATATTTCGTACTTTGTTGTTGTCCTAAAGTATTGCTTCTTCTTCTTCTGATAGCTCAAATTCCGCACTAGAAACGAATTGTCCCAATTGTGTTATTTGCTTTTTAGTTGTATGTTTTTAGTAAACGCTTTGATATTATTATTTGTAAGTGTAAGTGTATGTGTATGTGTAGGTGTGTGTAAGTCGGTGTGTGCTTGGTGTTTTGGTGTTTGATGTTGGTGGTGTAACTGTAACTTGTGTATTTGTTGGCCTTCAGCATTGAGCGTTTTTTATGCATTAATATTCATTCACTGCTCTATTTTACTATATACTATATCTATGTCTGCTGTGTGGCTATGCAAATATAGCGCCAAATCACGCATCAAGGGTACCCTGGAGATATACCATGCCTTCATACGCGAAACACGCGAACAGAGCGAACCATCGAGCAACAACAGCGACGGCGAGTGGGAGCATGTGGAGGCTACAAATGCTGGCGAGCAATCATCACAGCCGGTAAGCGAACACGAGTTACAATTAATAGCCAGTCATTTCACTTACCCCATTTTCTAATCTGCTTTTTAGCATCCGTTTCCTAGCGGCGGTTCTGATGCCTTGCCCGCTGGCTGGGAGGAGCGACAGGACGCAAATGGACGCACATACTATGTGAATCATACGGCGCGTACGACGCAATGGGAGAGGCCAACCATGTGAGTATCTCAATTATAATCCATAGTAGACAAGAATTTAAACTTTAACCTGACTACAGCTTGACTAGCAACAACAGCCAAAACGTTGATCAGCTGGCCTCAGATTTCCAAAGACGTTTTCACATTAGTGTGGATGATACGGAGTCGGGACGTGGTCCGGTAAGTGCAATTCAACCTGTGCTGCAACAAATAGAACCCTTTTGACTTGATTCAATTACCAAATGCAAAAAAACTGCAACTACAGTGGTTGCTCCAAAATTAGCATAGTTAGATGAAATTTCAAATTTCTTTAATGTTTATCATTTTTTAAACTCTTATCGATTTCATATTTAAAAAAAGTTATATTACAATCATTTATTTGTTAGTAGGTCACCCAGAGATTTGTTGGTGTACTAATTTTCGAGAGACCACTGTACAACCAAACAACTTATTACTATTTTTATACATGTATATTACGCTGCATGTGTGGTGAACAATTGACTCAATTGTTATGCATGATCTTTATATACTCTTTAACTATCAAAACAAATAAAACACACTCACACACACACACACACACACACACACACACACACACGTAACTCACCTCATATATCACCTGTACAATTAACGCTGTGAGCCTTGTCATACACTAAAAACCACAACAAAAACACAGCGCTCAAAGACGGCAGCGTCAAAGTTGCTTTCACGTGCAAGCGAGGAGAGTAGCGCTGACAGCGAGCAGGAGGAAGAGACGGAGAATGAGGAGGAGGAGGAGCAGGAGCAGGAGTGTTTGACTGCCGACACGGCAAATAACGAGAGTAACTGTCTGCACGAGGAGGAAGAGTCGCAGGAGGAGGCGAAGGTGGATGTGGAGGTGGAGGAAGAGCTTAATGATGCCGCTGCAGATAGTGAGACAGATCATCAATTAACACAATGCTCCGACAATGCTCAAATCTGTGATATACTCGACCACAACTTGTACCTGAGGCGCATGTTTGTAATGCCAAACAGTTTCTTAGTGCAAATCTAATTAGGATCTTGATAAAGAATAATGCTAGCTAATGCTTAGCTCCTTTGTGGTGTGAATCATTATTAAAATCATAATAGTTAAAGTTAGATTCTCTTTATTATCTTAGCTTTACCTGTTACCGTAAATTTGTATAGAACACGTAATCATTACTTTATTAGATTTTTGATTTGATTTGTTGATCTGCATATGCTTATCATATATATATATATGTATATACTTAGGATGCCAGCAATAATAATGCAACGCCAGCATATAGCCCAGCAGCGTCAACAACACCAACAATAATCTCACGCACACAGTCACTATCATCAGTTAACAACAGCAACAATAATCGCGATGCATTAGTGGCATCCCCCACTGAGGTAGAACCCAATCCAATGGTGGACCAAGCCAGGTTAATATGCCCAACTGTGTGTGTTAGTAACCCACCCCAAAAGTCCAAAAGTCCCATCCAAAAGTGAAGCTTAGTTCAGTCCTCTTGTTTGTGTTATGTCCACCACATTCCTGCGTCTGCATTCCGCCCCGTTACCTTTGGAAGGATTCCGTTTGTGACTGCGTCTCCTAACCTCGTCTCATTTCCAACTCTTTACGAATTCAGTTTTGTTTACAATTCACTGCAACATCGCGACACTGCTAGGCAGCCAGAGATCTCAGCGAGCAGTTTGCAAAATGATTTGCTAACGGTGCGCGAGGCACCTGGCGATCTGGTCAATATGGCAATCACTAACCTATTGACCCGCCGCGTCAACGACAACAGTTTGGGCCGCCATCAATTGGACACCAGGCAGCAGAGACGACGCCAGCTGTACCAGCAGCAAACTAGACAATCGGTTAGCATACACTGCACTACATAAACACACTAGCACACACACTTGGATACACATCACAGTCTTTATAATAAGTATTAACTATCGTATGTATATATATATGGTTTCTGTGTCGCCTGTTTCGTCTTGTCTGTGTGTTAAGTCTCGTCACATTGTCATTGCTTCTGGTGTCAAAAACGAATTCCCGTGATATTCAATGCTAATTGAGAAATAAACACCATCCCGTTATAACAGAGCTGTCTATTCTAACTTGGCCAACTCAAAACGGGACACACTCAATACAAAATGATTGCAAAGTTAGCAAATCACAATTACAAAGTATTGCATTTTCGTTAGTTACAAAATTTTCATGTATATTCGAAACTGAAACAAAAACTGAACACTGCAAATCGAGCAAACCTGTTCAACTGTAGCCATATTTTGGATGGGCTTATATTGGTCTCGGGTAGCGGAAGGGGTAAGCAAATGGAAATCCCATCCTGACCGAAAAAACTGTTTTAAGACAGCAAACTCTACAGCAACTAGTAATAGTGTTAATAGAACAATAGTTGTAAAAATATATATAAATGCATGTGTGTATGTAAATGCTCCCAGGTTTTGTATAAATCATCATTTTCATCTAACACTCCATATAAGAAAAGAAAAACTCACACAAAACATTCAACATTAATTTTTATCGTTTGTGTTTTAAGCTGTAGTCTATTTAAAATATACATATATTATGTGTTCTTTTTCTATTGGCTATATTTATGTTGTGCTTTTACTGTTTGTTTTTTGTTCAGCTTTATTTGGCAAAATTTAATTATAATTTTCGGAATCGTTTCTTTTCTGTTTCTTCCAATTGCAAATAAACAACAACAAAAACCAAACAACTACAAAACATTTACGCAATAAATGCATCCATATCAAAATTAGAGTGAAGACACCGATCACACAGACAGCCACAATCCCTCAGAGATCTCAGCTCCGTCCACACGACGCAATTCCGAGGAAGACAACGCGGCTGTGCCCACAGATCAAGTAAAGTTTCATTCCATATTTCAAATTAAATATGCACATGATTAATCATACATATAACGTATGATATATATGTAACGCATGTGTTTTTTTGCTGCTTAACAATATGAACACTTATTTCCAGGATATATCATATATATGCATATGTATATAGCCTAATAACCGTTCCGTTCGCTTTCAGACCGCAGCCACTGAGGAGGAAGCGCTACCGCCGCGCTGGTCCATGCAAGTAGCGCCCAATGGACGCACCTTTTTCATCGATCACGAATCACGCCGCACCACTTGGATTGATCCGCGCAATGGACGTGCCAGTCCCATGCCAAATCAGACACGACGGGTCGAGGACGATCTGGGACCGCTGCCCGAGGGCTGGGAGGAGCGCGTGCATACGGATGGTCGCGTCTTCTACATAGATCACAGTAAGCACTGCCTGTGAAGAAACCACCAATATGTTACTAACTATTTATATATCTCCAGATACGCGCACCACACAGTGGGAGGATCCACGCTTGTCAAATCCAAATATCGCCGGCCAAGCTGTGCCCTATTCGCGAGATTACAAACAGAAATATGAGTATTTCAAAAGTCATATTAGAAAGCCTGTAAGCATTAACTAAACCACAAATTAAAACTTTACTGATGTGTATTATTCTCAACATGTTGCAGACAAATGTACCAAATAAATTTGAAATACGCATTCGCCGTACATCGATATTGGAGGACTCGTATAGAATTATTAGTTCGGTGACAAAAACCGATTTACTAAAGACTAAATTATGGGTAGAGTTCGAAGGAGAGACGGGCCTAGGTAAGCTACTCACTAAAAACCCCTTAGCTAATTGTAATTAACTTAGTATTTTCTTATATTTACAGATTATGGTGGCCTCGCCAGAGAGTGGTTCTATTTACTATCCAAAGAAATGTTTAATCCATACTATGGACTCTTTGAGTACTCCGCCATGGATAACTACACCTTGCAAATCAATAACGGCAGCGGTTTGTGCAACGAGGAGCATTTAAGTTATTTCAAGTGAGTTTGAACAACTACGAAATGAGAATTTATAATTCATACTTAATCTTTCTTGCAGATTTATTGGTCGCATCGCTGGTATGGCTGTGTACCATGGCAAGCTGTTGGATGCCTTCTTTATACGTCCTTTCTACAAAATGATGCTGCAAAAACCCATTGATCTGAAGGATATGGAATCCGTCGATACGGAATACTATAATTCCTTAATGTGGATCAAGGAAAACGATCCGCGCATTCTGGAGTTAACATTCTGCCTCGATGAGGATGTGTTTGGTCAGAAAAGTCAGCATGAACTCAAACCTAATGGCGCCAATATCGACGTGACCAACGAAAATAAGGATGAATACATTAAGTGAGTCCTATATATGCGAATCTTGACTGAATGATATATACTACTTTATATATTCTTATACTTTTTAGACTTGTCATCGAGTGGCGCTTTGTGGCTCGCGTTAAGGATCAAATGACGGCCTTCTTGGATGGTTTTGGTTCCATAATTCCGCTTAATCTGATCAAGATCTTTGATGAGCACGAATTGGAGCTGCTGATGTGCGGCATACAGAACATCGATGTGAAGGATTGGCGTGAGAATACGCTGTACAAGGGCGACTATCACATGAATCACATCATTATCCAATGGTTCTGGCGAGCCGTTTTGTCCTTCTCCAATGAGATGCGTTCGCGCCTGCTGCAATTCGTCACGGGCACATCACGAGTGCCAATGAATGGTTTCAAGGAGCTGTACGGGTCGAATGGTCCACAAATGTTCACGATTGAAAAGTGGGGCACCCCCAACAATTTTCCCCGTGCACATACCTGGTAAGATTTGGGCTTGACCTGAATTCGCATTTGCATTCATGCTGTGTTTCTTACAGCTTCAATCGATTGGACCTGCCACCCTATGAGGGCTATCTGCAGTTGAAGGATAAGTTGATCAAGGCCATCGAGGGCAGCCAAGGATTTGCTGGTGTTGATTAATAACACTGGCCCTGTGTGCGACGACGTTGGCAATGTGGGTGACAGTACCTGGCTGTGGCAAGCAGTCCAGCAGCAGTTATATCAGGAGCAACAACAGCAGCAACAGCAACGACGACACACTACATCACAACAAGGACATCAACATCAACAAGAACGACAAGAACAGCTACAGCTACAGCTACAACTACAACTACGACAACTGCAGCAACAGGGCAACCGCATTGCAACTACTTGGAACACCACCGCCACTCACTCGTGTACTTATTTGTTCGTTTGCTTTTGTATTATAATCATTTTTGCTAGTTTAGTGCTGTTTCGTATGTATTTTTAACAAGGCGAAAGTACACACAGCGCACGCTCCAATTGCCGGCCCGAGGTCCACCAAATTGGAGCTGACTATATAAGCCCAATAACAAACTAAAGGGTCTATATTTATTGTATTGTGTTTTGCATTTGCCGACAATTGTAAAAAGTAGAGAAAAAACCTTTATACACTACAAAACAACCAATTAATATGCATTGCCTGCGTTCACCTAAGAACTAAACACACATAACCCACACACATACATAGGTCGAAAGAAACAACAAATATACAAAAAATATATCTTATATAAAGTTTTTTTATAATTGTTATTTTTATGCGATATTCGTCTATAACAAATTCATAAAAAAGTTATGCCTAACTGACATCTGATAAAGACCATTAAAAAGTAACTTTTTTATTATGTGTAACTACGTATGTGTATTAAAAAAAAATGATAATGTTAACTGTGCATAAGTCTCTCCAATTTTTAATGATAAAGTTAATAAATAACTATCAACAACAACAAAATGCCACTAAATCGCAAATCAAATATATGTATATTGTTAAATTTAAATTATATAATGCATTCCAAATGTTTATTAATGAAACAAAAAAATTAATATGAAAACAATATATGATATATCGAGAACCGAGTAAAGCCTATAAAAACTAAACTTTAAAGTCAAATTATGATATAAAATGCAACAAAATATAACTGTTTCAAAATGAGACAAATGGAAAGAACAAAAAACAAATTATAAAAAAAAAACAAAAAATAAATTCAAATAAAAAAAATTATTAAAAAGTAAAAGTCAGCCTTTGTGTTTTTGATGGCCTACAAAAATAAAGGAATCTTTTGAATTTCATGCTTGCTGTGGAAATACTATATGGACTAAGTTCTTCTATTATATTATAACATAAAACCACTGTTGATTAAGAAATGCTATTAATCTCTTTATTTTTAAAATTTAATGAAAATTCGAGCGCCTGAAGTTGACGCACTTCTTGGCTGCAGCTTAATGGTAGACGCCAGTGTGGTCCTTGATCCATTCGAGGTAGCTGGTCACACGGGTGAAAGCAGCGGGCAACTGTTTCTCGCAACCGGAAGCGGAACCGAAAGAGGTCAGACCGATTTGAACCTTGTCGGAGGCGAGGACCAGTGGGCCGCCAGAGTCGCCGTTGCAGGTGGAAACGGAAGCAGGGGTGGACACGCAGATGTTGGAGGCACGGATGGTCAGACCATAGGTCAGTCTGCAGTCGCCGTTGGAGATGATCTTCATGTGAGCGTACTGCAAGTTGGAAGCGACACCGCTGGAGGAGTCGGAGGTGCGGCCCCAGCCGGAAGCGATAACCTCATCGTCAACATAGCTGGAGTAGTGGGACTCGAGACTGGGCAGCTCGACGGCACGGATGGAGCTGTCGTAGTTCACAGATGGGATGCGGATCAGAGAGATGTCGTTCAACAGAGTCCTGGCGTTCCAGCCTTCGTGGATGATGATCTTATCCTTGCTGACGCTGTGCTTCACCTTGGGGCTGGTGCGCTTGGTGCTGCCCAGGTAGACTTCGACGGAGTCAATGCTGTGCATGGAGATCGGATTAGCTTTAACTCATTTGACAACCAATCGAAAACTTACCCATCTGTGCAGTGAGCAGCGGTCAAGACCCACTCGTGACTGATCAGAGAGCCACCGCACCAGGCGGAGGACTTGCCAATCTTCAGGGATAGTCCCACCTGGTAGGGGAACTGGTCAGCGGCGGCGTCATGTCCGTTGGTGATGCGACCATCAGGTCCATCCAAGACGGGCATGTACACATTACGGAGCTCAGGCTCCTGCTCGGCGCGGAGAGCCGATGCCGAGGCGTAGGCCAGGGCCAAAGCGAATACAACGAGTACCTTCATGATGAGTTCAATAGAGACTATAAGACTTGGTCAGACTAAAAGGTGTTTTTATAGGAATTTGCCTTATCAAGTGCTTCGGGGATGACGTCCATTGTATTTGTTGATAGGACACCTGCTTAAGTGGGTAGGGCCGCTCTTGTAACTCTCACATTCTTATCGGCTAAATTAAAAATTAATCTTTGCTTTTGTTTTAATTTGCGGCTTGCTAAATTTGTTAAGATATGGCGCGACTGAAGCAGAGATAGACATTTTTCCCTTAAGAAAATAGTCTATCTATGCATTGGTGCTACAACTTTGATAAGTTATTTTGCAGACTATAGCTTTCTTAAAATTCATTGTCATCATTCCTGGTCATCGACTCCAGCGGGTAATAGATATACGCCTCTAAAATTGCAATATCATTTCGTTCAATATATATTTACTAAGCAGTCAAAATTTTAAAACTGTTTTGATTAAGCAGCTAAAACTTTCCATTGAAAGTAGATATGAAATTTGATACAGATAATAAACTGAATAAAAGGAAGCATAACATGGAAAGGAAGCAAAGTGTCCTTAAAGTCCATAACTCGATAGAATCTTATGTCCAGTTTTTGTTCATAGCCTCAATTTTGATGAACGTAATCACATTTTGGCATCTTATCTTAATACATATTATGTACCCTTATATCTTCATAACGATCGCATGTAAACACAGAAGTTATTTGGAACGTGCTGTTTGGGTTTTTTTACCGTCGCTGCTTCAAGTGTTTTTAAGGGGTTTTTCAGAGCACTTGAAACTTAGGTACAAGGTATCACTTAGTCGAGCACTTTCGACCGAAACTACATAAGTTGCTATTGTGGGCGTTTGTACTACAAGTTTTGGGACACGAGTCCGAGAACTTGGTGTAGATCAATGAATGCTTGTCACAGTGTTTGATTAAGACACTCAGTGCCAATTATTTCTTTAATTATGTCCATTGATTTTTCTAGCGAAACCAACGAATCTAATCATTTATTTAAGTTGATTGCTTGAAAGCCAATACATGAATATAGACGACGCTGATCGCAACGCACGCGCCCCTTATCATGTTTTCGAGGGTTCGTCTCAAGAGATACTTTGATTAGATATATATATATACATATACATATACATATATATACTACGTATTCCTCCCGCTGATTGCGAGCGCTATAAAAATGATTGCTTCCCTGTTGCTCAATTCAGAAGTTTGCTCTGATAGGGATCATGAAGTTGTTTGTTGCATTCGCCGCTCTTTTGGCCACCGCGGTGGCTGCACCCATGGATGGTCGCATCACCCACGGTGAAGAGGCCCACGTTGGCCAGTTCCCATACCAGGTGGGTTTGAGCATTGCAATTGGCAATTCTGGAGCATGGTGCGGTGGTTCCTTGATTTCGGACCGTTGGATCATTACTGCTGCTCACTGCACGGATAGCGCTGATTCCGTTACCGTCTTCGTGGGTGCCACCAAGATTCACGAGGAGGAGCCCGGACAGCAGAAAATCCACGTGGAGAAGAAGAACATCATTGTGCACGAGCATTGGGATCCCAGCAAGATCGTCAACGACATCTCGCTGATCAAGCTGCCCGCCGCCCTGGACTTCAACGAACGCGTCCGTGCCGCCACTCTGCCCAAGAAGGATGGCCACTACTCCACCTATGAGGAGCAGGAAGCAATCGCCTCCGGCTGGGGTCTCGATAGCGACAAGGCGAACGCCGTCTCTCCCGTCCTCCGCTACGTCGAGATGCCCATCATGAAGGCCAGCACCTGCAACCGCTACTGGGCCGGTTTGATCAACGACAACGTCATCTGCATGAGCACCAAGGGTGGCAAGTCCACCTGCAGCGGCGACTCTGGTGGCCCACTGGTGCACAAGGATGGCGACATCAACTATCTGATTGGCGCCACCTCTTTCGGTCTGGCCTTGGGCTGCGAGAAGAGCTACCCGGCTGTCTTCACCAGAATCACGTCCTATCTGGACTGGATTGAGGAGCACAGCGGTGTGGTCAACAAATAAACTGCAACTGTGAACTTGTAATAAAACTCGTATGATATAAAAATGTAAAGATTCTGTATATTCTTTGTGGATGTTATTGTATTCGTTTTCAAACTATACTTTAGGATAAACTATAGTAACATTTTACTCAATTTTGGATGTAGAATTAATATAGGCAATAAAAATTTACCAATATGGCTTCGGGTCTTCAAATCGGATCACTTTTGATCCAAATCGGATCACATTTGACAAAGTAAGGAACATTTTAAGAAAATCCGAATGTACTTTATTCATCAACACAGAATTCATCAAATCGGATAACTTTTGACAAAGTAAGAGCAGTTTAAGGTCTTGAAGGAACGTTTTGAGGAACATTTTAAGAAAATATAAAAGTACTTTATTCATCAACACAGAATTAATCAAATCGGATCACGGACAAAGTAAGAGCAGGTCTTGAAGGAACATTTCGAGGGACATTTACATTCCCACATATTATCTGAAAGTACTTTATTCATCAATACAGAAATAATTGCCAGAATAAAGTAATTGCGCATATTATATAATATCTGACTGCATTCGAATGACGCTCATGTGAATGTTCTTAACGCTTAAGGGGTTTGGCTTTAGCAGTTGTGATAAGACACTTGAGCCAATTGCGACGTTGCATTATAACTTGGTATAAAACCAAACGAAAACTTTGATGCAGTTATTCAATTGTTAAATGTATTTCAAACATGAAGCTGTTATTTGCTGTGATTGCACTAGTAACCCACTATATAGCTGGTGGTCATAGCGCTCTGTTGGGTAATCGGATTACGAACGGAGAGCTGGCCGCAGCGGGTCAGTTTCCCTACCAGGTCGGCCTGAATGTGTCCTATGGCAACACGAGCACCTGGTGCGGTGGCACTTTGATATCCCATCGCTGGATCATCACGGCTGCCCACTGCATGGATGGTGCCGAGGGAGCAACGGTTTACTTAGGCGCTATTAATATCACGGATAGCTATGAGCCGGGTCAGCAGCGCTTCCACGTGGATAAGTCGGGCATTATAGTGCACGCCAATTGGACAGCCAGTACGGTGGCCAATGACATCTCGCTGATAGAGCTGCCCATCTATGTGGAGTTCAGCGATCGGGTGAGCGCTGCCCACTTGCCGCGCGGACTGAACGGCAGCTACTCCAGCTACGAGCAGATGACGGCCTTTGCATCCGGCTGGGGACGGGATAGCGATAGTGCCACCTCGGTGTCGCCCACGCTGCGCTATGTGGCAATGCCCGTGATGCCGCAGAGCCGCTGCAAGATGTATTGGGGCGGCTCGCTGTCCGAAAAGATGATCTGCATGACCACGAGCAGCGGAAAATCCACCTGCCAAGGCGACTCCGGCGGTCCACTGGTGTACAAGGAGGACAACCAGGACTATTTGATTGGGGTTACCTCGTTTGGTCTATCAATGGGCTGTGAGATTGGTTTTCCCACGATTTTCACGCGTGTGACCAGCTATTTGGATTGGATTTTGCAACACATTTCGGCCATACAAGAAAATCTTGATAATAAAAGCGACTGAAAGCACAAATCTAAAATAATATTTAAAGCTCCCATAACTTTGTCAAAACTGATCAGATTTTCGATTTTGAGATATTTTTGATCATGAATGATAATCCAAAATAAGGTCTAGATAGTAGGTAATACCTTGCAACACCTAAAACTCCCATAGTGATATTAGTTTCACACAAGAAAAACTGCTGTGGTATTTTTTTATGTTTTTCCAATTTTTTTATTGTTGTTTTGTTTTGGGTTTTGAAATTTTTATTCGGACCTTCGAATTGCGCACAAATGAGAGTCGCAAGTATTCATTTTCGGAACGGAGCGTTCCCAATGAAACCCCAAAAGGATTTGCGCACTCCTCGAACGCCATTTTTGTTTTTGATCTATGTACAAAACTTAAAAGTTAAGAGGGGGGAAAATTAAGAGATAGAAATACGCGTACATTTACGTTTGTTTTTTTGTTTTATGTTTTTTTAAATACCTATTACTTTTGCTGCTGTTGTTGTTGTGGATTAGCAAAAGCAAGGTTGGAAATTTGCACGCAACTTAAATAACATTTTTTGTTTTCCAAATATGAATATGTGTGTGTATGTATATTGTATGTGTGTGTAGTTAGTATATAGCTTTACTTTTTTTTGGTAGCTTAATGCAATTATTAGAAATCGAATAGTGTGTGTTGAAAACGCGCAACGTTTGATTAATTTTTTGTTTTGTTTTTGCTCTAGTCGAAAATTACATAAGTTATTCCCTTTGATATAAGTATTTTCGCTTAATTTCATATATTTTTCATAGCTTTTCGTTTTTGTTTATCATCTTTTACTTATGCTCGAAACATTATGTTTAATTTTGCCAACGTCTTGTGTTTTTTGTTTTTTTTTTTTGTTGCACAACAATTTATTATTCATATTCGTTTTAATGCTATTTAATAAAAAAAATTAAAAACAACTGAAAGCTACGTCAAGTTTTATCTTTGTTTAAACATATTTCCTTCACTGAAACATTTATTTTTGCTTTTGTTGTTTTTTTTCTTGTTGCATTCATTAAAAACTATAAGTAATGCATACGAATTCAGTAATAATAAAAAATAATAATTAAAATAAATGAAAAACGAAAGACTTTGCTAACTAAAAATTAATTTCATACAATTAAACGGCGTTCATTTTCCACTATTATTTAAATCAAATAATTTACGTGTAGTTATATGTGTTTTTTGTTTTATGTGTTTTCTAAATGTGTGTGTTTTTTTTTTTGTGCGTGCGTCTTTAATTTAGAATCAAAGCGCTCGCTCTCCGTCTCCTTTCTTTTGCTCCAAACTATTTGAATAAATTGTTTTTCAAAAATTTCGTTTTTGTTTTGCATTAGTTAGGGCCGTATTTTTATCTAAGCGGAAGTTGTTTCTCTTGTGGCTATATACAAACAGTTCAATGAGTCTGTGTGTGCGTGTATTTATGCAATTGTATGGGTATTTGATTTACTAACTTATATTCTAAACGGCCGTGCTGCGCAGTTGGATAAACTTGTTTCGCGCAATCGAAAATTCGATTTGCTTTTACATTTATTCCGTTTACAATTATTCTGTGTATTTGTATGTGTAATATGTATGTATGCATGTATGTATGTATATGTGTGTGTGTGTATGTTATAATTACAAATTAATTAATGCTGTACAGAATTTGCGAAGTTTTTGTCTTCGAGTTTACTTGATTATCATTATTATAGGGATTTATATCCAACTAATCGATCGCAATTTGCTTCGATCGTCGATTTTTGTGGGGCTTTTGAGCTTAACTAAAGTGATTCAATAATATCTTAGCCAACTAATGCATCTTCTCACCAACAATTACGACTACCGTAGGCTTCTAGGTCTATACATATAAACTATATCAAGGGGGGGCTAAAGGGTGAAAGGTAGAGGTGTAATGAAAGAACTTTCTGCGAAACAAGGACAAGGATTAAGGCTACTACTTGATCATGACGATGACTACTTCTTGCTGTAGATGGGCAGCGCTGGCGGTGCGATCCCAGCAGCAGCACCACCGACAACGCCCGTTGGCGCCATCACCATGGAGTTGGCCGTGGACGACGCTGTCGTCATGTTGGCGGGCAGGCCCAGCAGATTGGAGACGGGCGCCAGGGATTGGGACGCGGCGCCTGCACCGCCTAGTGGAGCATAGACGCCACCGCCACCGCCGCCAGCGACTCCATTGTACTTGGCATAGTCTTGAGTTTTGCTCTTCTTGCTCTCCTTGTCGCGATCCCGATCGCTGTGCTTCTTCTTGCCGCTACCGCTGCCACTGCTGTTGCTATTGGACGAGCTGTAGCCGGTGCCATACGGCGGCAGCACCGGTGCCTGTAGTCCGCCGGGCAGCGCTGAGTTTGTCGCCGGTGGCGCCATTCCAAAGCCAGCAGTCGCAGCTGGCATCGGCAGCAGACCAGCGGCAGATGAATAGTTATTCGGCTCCACCTTGTTCTTACTGATCTTCAGCTTGAGGGAGGCTGCGGCACCATTGGGATTGGCGGTCGCAATGTTTGTTTTGATGACCAGCTTCAGGGAGTCCATGGAGGTGTCCTTGCTACTGCGCTCCTTCTGCTTGTCCTTTTTGTGTTTCTTGCGCTCCTCCTTGTCCGGCTTGTCCTTGGACTTGTCCTTCTCCTTGTGTTTGTGCTTGTCCTTCTTCTTTTTCTTCTCCGACTTGCCAATGCCGTCCAGATCCTTGCCATCCATGCCCAGCTTGGTCAGCGCATCCAGTTCTATCGAGGATGGCGCTGTTAAGCTGCTGGTCATTAGATTTGTGGCTGCCGTCAGCGATTCCTTTTTGATGGTTGTCGCGGGCATCGGTTCGAGCAGCTCAATGGGCGGCTTAAGACCGGGCATGGTCAGCGCATCGGGCTTCAGCAGCGAGGCATTCGTGGTGCACAGGCTCTCTTTGAGCAGGCTGCGCACCAGATCCGGCGTCGTCTCAATGCCGCCATTCGACATGGACAGCGGAGCATGCTTCTCCTCGTAGCTGGCATAGCCGGGCAGGCCGACGCCCGTGTCCAGTTTGCGCACCTTGTCGCGCGGCAGACTGCCATCGTGCTCGTCCAGCTTGTTGAGGCCGTATTGGCTGCCCGAGATTTCATTGGCGCGCTTCAAATTGCCAGCAGCGCCGGCCAGCTCATTCTGCGTCAGTAGCTCGCCATGCGTCTTCTTGTGCGGTGGCATGGGCTTGGCCGGGTTGCCAGATCCGCTGCTGCTGATGCCGCTGTGTGGTAGCGTGCTGCTGCTGCGATGCTTGTCCTTTTTGGTGGGCGTGAGGCGTTCCTTTTTGGGGCTATCTCGATCCCGCGCATGATTGTTAAGCTTATAGCCCAGGCTTTCGTGAGCGGGTCCCGGAGGCGGTGGCGGCAGCAGTCCATTGAATTGCGACTCCTTCTTGATGTCGTTCCACTCCGGACTGAACAGGGAATTGTTTTTGCCGAGCTGCTGCTGCTGCTGTGCGGCAGCTTCCAGTGGGGGCAACTGCTGCTGCTGCTGCATGTGATTGTAGCTGGGCACGCCCTGACTCTGGCCATAGGGCAGCTGCTGCTCATAAGGCGGCATGCTGTGGACGGATGACGAGGAGCCGGACGACGTGACGGATTTATTGCGATGCGAGCCGTGACTGCCATAGCCAGCAGGCGGCGGCGGCGCACCATTGCTGCCACCAGCGGGACCAGCAGCGCTGCTCTGGTAGCCACCGCGTGACATGAGCGGATTGGGGGCTCCACTGTTGCCATAGGACGGCGGTGCATTAGGATACATTTTGCTGCCACTGCTGCTCGACTTGGATGCGACATCTTTGGCGGAGGTGCCCGCTGTTGCTGCGGCATTGCTGGCTGCTGAGCTGCTGCTGCTGCTGTTGCCGCGACTGTCCAGCAATGGAGGCGGTGGCTGTTGCGGCTTGGAACTTGTTGAAATCTTGTGGCCGCCATGCGGTTGCATGCCCACAGGTGGCATGCCACGTGAGGATTTGTGATAGTCCATGGGCATGGGAGGTCGTCCCGAGCCGGGCTGGCTCGAGGAGCTGCGTTGATTACTCGAGGAGGAGGTGCCACCGCCGCTGCTGCTGCGTTGCGCCGAGGATGACGATGAGCTCGATTGGTGGCTGGAGGGTGCGCGACTACTATAGCCGGGTTGCTTCGATTTGTGATCTATATAAGATATGGCGCTATAAATATGGCACTGCTATGCCAAGCCAATCAAATACTCACCTCCATGTGCCTCGGGCGGCAGAGCGCCTGGATAATTTGGCAACTTGTGATTTGATGATGAGGAGGAGGTAGAAGAGGACGAGTTACCTGGCGCACCGCCCACGGATGACGAGCGCTGGTGACTGCCATCGCCGCGTCGCTGCTGTGATGGCACCATTGCCGGCGGGGGCAGTAGAGGCGGTTGTGAGGACGACGAGTCGCGGCTATCGCTGCCATTCATTAGCTCCGGCGGCGCCGTAATGTTCGAGTGATAGCCCTTCATCATTTCGCTCATTTTCCAGTCTTCTTTCGGCTTGTCCTTGCTGTTGGCGGCCGTGCGATTGCTGGCGCCCTGAGCGATTGCCTTGATCGAGTTCAGCTTGGACTTTAGCCGTGCCGGACTCTTCTCGTAGATGGCAATGAACTCGTCGGTCAGCTGCTTGAGCAGCTCCAGCGACACGCTCTTATCCACGTAGTAGAACCAGTGCTTGCCCTCAGTCGATTGCGGTATCTCCCAGCGTGACCACTTGCAGGCTAAATAAATGCAGAAGCAGGCGACCACAGTGGGTCGATATTGCAGGCACATCGAGGTCAGATGCAGGCTAAATGGTCGCGAGTGTGCGGCGCCAACAAGGACGAAAGTTACATTTAATATTTGGGCATAAATGTGTTGAGTAGGAATTATATTCTATTTTTATCGAGCCGAAGTGTGTGTGGATGCGTGTATATTATGATTAAGCTTCAATATGCATCGATCTGATTTTGGGGCACCTTTACACAGCATCCAAAATGCATTACATTGTTTAAATCGTAATTTTCCGGGATCAGCCAAGTTCGCAAGAATTTAGTTATATTTCCCAACCGTTACAAGCAAAAATAGCCCAATGATTGTAAACTAGTTTTTTTTTATTAAAGGACACTCTTTATTTTTTTCTCAAACATAATTTCATAGGTTTCTTCAAGTGAATCGCTGTTAGCACATATAGGTAAACAAAAAAAAAGAATAAATTTCTTTTGGGCTGTCAAAGATTAATTATCCTTAGTAAGCACGCAATTTGTATTGTCGTTGTTTTCAAACTCAATGTTTAAACAATAGCGACTTGTTTGCATATAAACAGACAGACGAATAAGGACTATAATGATTCAGCTCATCCCGCTTATCAAGGATATATACAAACTTCATGGGCATCTTCTAGTCTCCTTTTATAAGCAACATAATTCGTGACATATTTTAATATATTATCTGCAAGAGTATAAAAACAAAATTCGTTCGTAAGTTAACCGAGTTATGGAGTCATAAAATGACCAGCTGTTGGTAGGATTAAGGGTCTCAATTACAGAGTAAGCACCTTAAACAGGTAAGCTGTCCAAAGGGACGCCTTTAGGTAAGCTGTATGACTCGCTTTGTATCTTTGTGTAGCTGCTGTACCATTATGGGCTGCATTAAAGGACATTCTGGCCAGCAATGTGTAGGCAAAAAAAAGCCACCCACACACACACGCACGCTCAAGGCCGTTTATACTGTACGCTTGCATTTGATAATCAGTATCAGTGTTTGGATACCGTTAGCTATTATTATTAGCCATACCTGTTT
Organism: Drosophila flavopinicola; assembly: GCA_035042425.1. Taxonomy (NCBI): domain Eukaryota; kingdom Metazoa; phylum Arthropoda; class Insecta; order Diptera; family Drosophilidae; genus Drosophila; species Drosophila flavopinicola. The sequence goes on along the minus strand of JAWNLL010000452.1, from coordinate 12,375,274 downwards.
GAGGCCAAGAAGTAGGATGTTTGCGCCAGATCCTTGCATGCTAAAATTGATATATTATTTACTGGAATCAGTAATCAATTGACAATTGCTCTCAGCATTGTGTGAGTCTTTTCAAATATACATATACACATATATTTTAGTAGCATGTTGGAGGTGGTGCATACCTTTGACCAGCTGGCAGGTGCGTACGACATGCGTGTGTGGATGATCGATGGCCACGTCGAAGCCGAGCGTTTGCAGCAGCACGTTCTCATTGAAGACTAGCTCCTGTGCCAGATCCGCATACGTCTGTTCGCTCGTCTGTGGCAGGCACTTGTTTGCCGCCCTTATCACATGCTCCAGTTTGCGCGGCTGCTCCTCCACCTTGGCGGCCAGAAATAGACTGGCCGATGCCATCGAATTGCGATGAAAGTGTGTGAACGAGTGGAACGCATAGAAGCGATGCATATAAACGATGGCCGTGTTGATGCACAGCTGTGACACTTGCAGCCGTTGGCCCATCTCCTGGATCAGATACGCTGTCATCTGTCTGTAGTGGAGCTCATCGTCGCACTTGATGCCGCAGCGGCGACTGGGCGAATTTGTCAGCTGCTCAGTGCTAAAGTACCAGATTTTATCCTTCTCAAATGGCAGGTTGTTGTTGCTGCTGCTGCTGCTGCTCCCGCTGGCTGCAGTTGACAGTGCGGAAAGTGCGGCTGCGGTGGCGGCCGAGGGGGGTAAGCCCGCGGGCGTTGCCAAAAGACTCATTGCTCACACACGCACACAAACACAAGAGAAAAACACGCGTTGTTGTTGCTGCTGCTGCTTCTTCTTTACGTTTGCTTAAATTCACATGCAAGAAGAAGAAGCACACGCACAATATTTGAGTGTTTCTGTTTGATTTCTCTTGATGTTTTGGCAGCTTGGCAGCTGAGTCAAATGTTGTTGTTGTTGTTGTCGTCGTAGGAACTGTACGAATGTGAAGAAGAAGAGCGTCTTTTTTCTTTGTCGGCTGCGTTTGTGTTGGTGTGGGTATTAATTGTGGCGTGGAGTAGGGAAAGGTGGCTGCTGCTGCTGCTACTGCTGCGCGTCGACTGCAACTGCCACAACACATTTGCTATGAAAAAAAATGCAAAATATGCACACCCGGATTTCGATTCGTAATTTTCACATTTTTTACGCCATTCAAAAACTCTGCTTTTTGCTGCTGTTTTGATGGCGTTGCGAGTGTGCGTGCGTGCGTGTGTATGTGTGTGTGTGGTTTTCTGGAAATTGCGACTGCTCGAACGACGGACATACATAGACGAGCCCGACGACGTTTTGTTATGCAACTTTTACATCAATTCATTGTTATCATTGCCGTTATTTTGTTTTCGCCACACAAAAACACCACATTTTTGTTCTATAATTTGCAATGCAAATGCATCGCAAAAAATGTGATTTTGGTTTTGGAACGCACAATGACACAAAAAGAAAAAAATGTATGTATGTATATGTATTTACAGTATGGCCGTCGCAGTCGTGTTCGCATATCGATAGCGCATATCGGTAAGGTTAAGAAGCAACATTACCACATGACTATACGATACTATACGATATATTGCGTTGGTATTTTCAGTATCGATATGCAATGTTAAGTGCAACTGTTGTGTTTGTTTGTTTACTACTTTGAATTTATAAAGATAATCCTTTTATTAGTTATTATTCTAAAGTGTGTTTATTTTTTCTATCAAAATAAATCAAATCCAGTATCAATTTTGAATGTCAGCTTCTGTAGAGTATATACTGGTGCTGAATTCTGCAAACAGAATAACTTAAGGTTAGCAGAGGTCGCTTGCGAGCACAATGTTAAATAAAAGTGGCATAGTATTTAGCTTTCAGACTATGACAACTTCTTACAATAGCAGAATTCGAATAACAGAATAATGTAAGGTTAACGTAGCGAGCACAATGTTAAATAAAAGTGAGATAACATCTAGCTATTGGACGATGACCAATTTTCAAACAAGCGGCAAACTGAAATTTGAATGAGGAAATATCTTATTCAATAATGAAAACCGGTAACAATATGAATTTGGTTTTAGTCTCATTTATTTATGTTATTTATAAAACAGATAATATATAAGTATGTATATATATATTTTTTTTAGCAATTTGTAGATTAAAATATACAAAATTTAGCTAAAAATCTTAAAACTCTAACGTTTCCATAACAGTATATAATTATGCTATTTCCTTTCAGATTTCCATCTTATTTTGTTAGTTTTCTTTTTGTATCCATGTTAAAGTTAATCCATTACTGCATTCATTTCTGAACTATATATTCACCTACAGACAGATCTCATGCTCTGTTCCTTTTCCATTCTAATTACTAATTTGTGGCTCGCATTTGCTGATTTGAATGCAGACGTTTTTCAATCGCCTGTTGAATATACATAAATGAAACTTAATTATTGTAGCATTGTGCTTGAATATAGATGCACATCTGCTTAGATATAAATACTATATAAACTACACATTATCTTTTCAACAGATTCGCTAAAACCAATGCCGACCCAACGTCCTTTTCAACTAGCTATTGGAGACCAATCCTGAATATCCCAAAATGAATTGCATTCAATATCAAACTGCATAAATTGCCTCACTCGATCTTAAAACTAATTCCACGCGTTGTTCTCATTCATTTTTAGTACCAATAAAGTAAGTATTTGCCTTAAATTTTCTACAGATCCTGCCTGAGCAGATCGATCTGCTTCTTCGACATCTAATGTTTAATTTAGTTGGTCTTATCCAGCATTTGTTTTGTTTTTGGTTGGTTCCGATCCAATTCAACAAATACACATAAATAATGTATAATAATATACATATATATATTAATACGTAATTACTTATGTCTGTAGTTATAGCTACGACTAATAAGTGAAACATGAGGTCCAGAAGTTGATTATATACAATTACAGTGCATTAGAGCTTGGCGGTTCCAAAAATTGTTTCATCCACAGATTCGCGTTTGTTTTTGCAAAATATTACAAAACTAACATTTCGATGCCATTTGTGTTGATCGAGCCTTAAAATTAAGGATCTTTATAAGTTGCAAATAGAACGGAGCAGTAATGGAAATAGAAATGAAAATCTTATATTCGGTTTTGCTGCTATGCTTTTGAGGTGTTAAGCTGTTTTTTTCTATCTTTTTGTGGTTGGAGTTAAGGATCTATCGGATCTATCTATTTGTGACCGATTTTCGTTGCATTGTTCTATGTAAAATTGCTCAAATTTGATCAATGCTTACAGCATGAAAATATGAATTAAAATTATGTATGCTTTGCGTTATGCAATACAATATGCTTAGACTCTACAATAAGTGTGTATTAAGATAGACATATAAACGCACTTGCCACGTTTCGAAACCTCAAAAACTGAGTCCTCATCCTAATTGCATGTATCGACTAAATACACGAAATCGCTACAAAATGCATCATCTAAATTTATCTAAAATATTCAATCTGCTCGTAGAATAAATATGGTATTGTATACTATATAGACTTTGAATATATAATTGTTTTTGTTTTGTTTATACTCTTTTCGAAGAAAATAGTATATTAAGTTTGTCCTGAAGTTTGTAACGCATAGAAGGAAGCGTCGGAGACCCCCAAAAGTTACTGCCAGTATGCTTAGAATGACAATACAAATTGATCTAGCCATGTCCGTCTGTCTGTCTGTCTGTCTGTCTGTCTGTCTGTCTGTCTGTCTGTCTGTCTGTCTGTCTGTCTGTCTGTCTGTCTGTCTGTCTGTATGTATGCAAACTAGTCCCTCAGTTTTTGAGCTATCGTGATAAAACTTTGCACAGACACTTATTATTCCAGGGGACAGAACATTGGTCGGAGCCGGCCAGATCGGACCACTATATCTTATAGCTGCCATACAACTCGAAGTCGGTTTTGGCCATATATCCCATGTTTTTTAATCTATCGCGATGAAACTTTGCACAGATACTTATTATATAAAGAGACATCACATTAATTGGAGCCGGCCGGATCGGATCACTATATCTTATAGCTGCCATACAACTCGAAGTCGGTTTTGGCCATATATCCCATGTTTTTTAATCTATCGCAATGAAACTTTGCACTGATACTTATTATTCAAAGAGACATCACATTGGTTGGAGCCGGCTGGATCGGATCACTATATCTTATAGCTGTTATACAACTGGCAATGAATAAAATATTTTTAGAACAAAAAAAAAATTTAACGCGACAAAACGATGTTTTACAGCTTATGAAATTTCACTGGTGCAGTTGGCAGAGTGAAAACTGCCTATAGGTTCGAAAAGAGTATAAAATCTTCGGCACGCCGAAGATAATCCTTCCACACTTGTTTTAAACTTATTTCTTATGTACTTTTAATGGGAGGTATATGTAGATTTCAAATTTGTAACGGGTTGCAAATATTTGTATGTATTTTTCTTGTTTTGGATCGAAGGTATTTCGTTTCCGATATCGACTTGGTGTCAAAAATAAAACGCATGCATATTGAAATAATAATTTTATTTTAATAATAAAAAATAAAAATAAGCATAAAAAATGTATACAATAAACAGAGTTAAACTCAAAACTCGCTTCGTTTATTATCTTCATATTATCATTCTCAATCATTGAACAAAAATAAAAAAACCGTAAAACTCTTTCATTCCGTTGCTTGACATACACATAATAATTAGATAATGATAAAGGTACTTAGAGAACGCAACTACATAAGTATAAAAGAAAATATTGAATAGAATAGAACTAGGAGTTTTTCTTGGTGTTTGTTGTTTTTGTTTGTTGTTTTTCTTTCCACTTATTCTTCTCTTTCATTTAATTTAACTTTAGTTTAGTTTATGCATTTAAGAGATTGCACGTTTTGGGCAGTGTTTGGAAATTGTTGTGGCTGTGTGTGTAAGTGTGTGTGTGTGTATTGTTGTTGTTGAACATGGAACTGTTTTTACATATTGGTAGTGTTGTTGTGGCAGTGTGACGTAACAAAAAGCGTTTGCTAAAATATTTCAGACATAAACTTCAGACCAAAAGTAGATTGTGTTTTTTTTTTTGTAGTTGATTTTCTGGTGTTTTTTTAATAAATTGTTTTTGCGTGGTTTATTTATGTGGAGTTGCACTTTAAGATTTTGATTTTTGCTTATGCACTTATTGTACAGTGCAGCTCCATAATAATGCACCACATAGAATAAGTTGTTTACTGCTCTTATGTGGTTTGTGTTTGTTTTCGGTTTGTTGTTTTCTTTTCTTTTCTTTAAATATACAAAACTTACAAGTTAATAATTACAAGAAAGTTTAGACCAGCAGCTACAACATTTTTTGTTTAGTTTTGTTTTTGTTTTTGTTTTTTTGGTGGCTTTGTAGCCTTGAACATGGGTGTGTACTGTGGCTCCAGTTAGGATATTGGGTTGTGGGTGTAGAAGAAACACTTAAATAAATAAACTATCGATAAGCATAAGCCTAATTAAAACTATGAAATATTTCTCATCTCTATCTTTTTTTTATAAAATAAGCAACAAAAACAATGAGCCCAAAAAAGCGCACACGAATACAGTTAACCGACCGTTAACGACTACTTGCGTAGACTTCGTGCTACGTATTTTTTCGTAGTGTATGTGTATGTGTAACCGTTGGGTGCTTGGGCTAGAGGGGGAGCGGGGGAAAATCGGGGTTAGTTATATAGGGGATAGGATAGGATTATTTAGATATATTAGGCTAGGCTTTGTAGGTATACAGTAATTCGTAGCTATAAGTTTCTTTTTCACATACACATATCAAATATCAATAAGAATTCTTCATCGATCATCAATCATCATCAATAATAATAATAATAATCAATAATAATAACAATATGCATTGTAATAATAATTAATTAATTAAATGTTACAATTAAAACACTAAAGCCAATGAATAGATCATTAATTACTAACGAATTATTTTTGTTTTAGCATGTGTGTTTGTTTCTGTTTTGTTTTTTTGCGTGTATACGTAATATTTATATATATTATTTATACAGTTACATAATGTGTAGGGTATGTACTATATATGCATATGCCTAGCAACTATGTAATTTATACTCTTCCGCATTTAAAACTGATGTCTAATTATCATCATGATCATCATCATTGCTTAGACCTAACAAAAAACTCAACATGTACAAAAAGAATCCCCTACCTCACATTTATCCGAAACAGTTTAAATGTAGCTTATGTATATATATTGTATGTATATATATATATTTGCATGTTGGATGCTTCGCTCTGTGTGTTTATATATGTACTATATATATATTTCTACTATTGCCGCTAGCCGGTTTCAGCTCCCAATTCTATTGCCACCGATTCCGTAAGGTTACGTCTATTTACATGCTCTCTCTCTCTCTCTCTCTCTCTTTCGCTCTTTCGCTCTTTCTCTATCTGCTGTCTCACTCATACGCCATTGCAATCGATCTCGACAATATCCTTGGGCACATCGACAAACTGATAGACCAGCCGCTGACCATCCACCTTGGCCAGAATGCCTCGCTGATAGTAGTATCGGAGAGCCCGGCCCATTGTCTCGTAGTTCATGTCCGGCTTGTTCTTGTGCATGCCCCAGAGGCGGGAGACCGCCTTCGAGTCCACCAGCTTGAAGACGCCCTTCTCGCGATTCGTCCACTTGATGAAGCGCGGACAGTACTCGCGATCCTGCAGCAGCTTCAGCAGGAACTCCCACAGATACGTGGTGGATCCTTCCCGGCTGCGCCGCTTCACGCCCATTTCCAGCTTCGGCTTGCGCGGCTTTTTCGCCTTGCGCTGCTGGAAGCCGCCCAGCTCCAGCATGTAGGAGAGATCATAGTTAACGCTCGACGTCGCCGGCTGCTGTATGACGCTCTGCGTGCTGCCGACGCTGCCAACGCTGAGCATTGCGGCAGCTGCCACGGCGCTGCTGCTGCTGACGACAGATGCCGCCGCTGCTGCCGCCGCCGCTGCCGCATTGGCGATTGTGGAATGCGTGTGCTGTGCCGAGCCGTGCAGCTGATGTGGATGCGACTGTGGATGCTGTTGTTGCTGCTGCTGCTGCTGTTGCTGCTGTTGCTGCTGCTGCTGCTGCTGATGGTGCAACTGTTGCTGGTGGTGTGACAATTGCTGCTGCTGCTGCGGCGCATGTTGCTGCTGCTGCTGCTGCTGCTGCTGGTGTTGCAGGGAATGATGCTGATGTGTGCCAAAGCCGTTGGTAGCCGCATTGCGCTGTGACGTCGCCGCCGTTGGTGGATTGAAGTAGGACGTTGTCAGATAGCTGGGCGCACCGGCAGTGCCAGGATTGACGCCCCCTCCGCTGGAGCCACTGTTGCCGTAGTAGTTGTCGGGCACTGTAAATGGGCAAAAGAGAGAATAAGTAAGTAAATTTGCATACAGAGTTGTCTGTTGGATGAGGTGAATTGGAATGAATGAGCCTTGTTCAATCTTAAAATCTCAAATCTCAAAAACCTGCCAATACTTTAGAACTAAACATATGTTTACATATCATTTTACAAACACCTCCTTTTGCATACTGAATTGATCTCCTTTTCTATCTAACATGAACCACTGTGCGCAGCACTGTTCGCTTGCTGCGTGCCTATTTCGCAGTGCACACGGCTACACATGTACATACATACAGACATACATATGTATGTAATTTTATATGCTATTTAGTAAGTTTTGTTTTACATCCGGCGTCAACGGCGCTGCCGTTGCCCAATTCAACAGCCAGTTGCCCGCTGGTCGACAGGCGCGAGAGAGAGAGCGATAGAGAGGTGTTAGCGGTGGGAGGAGGAGGCCGAGAGCGCCGTTGAATAAAATCAAAAGTATTCGCTCACCAACACAACAACAACAGCAGCAGCAGAAAACGCTGCCCGCAGCAGCAGAGAGAGAGATATAGAGAGAGAGAGAGAGCAACGCACGCTTTCGTTCGTTTATTCGTTCGTGTCTTCTCACCATCATCGCATTGTTGCATTAGCGTTGGTGTATTTAGGCGCTCTCAGAGAGCGAGAGACGCTCACAGAGCCAGCATTGCCACATTGGCGCTGACTGCTGTCGCTGTCGTTGTCGTTGTGACCTTCACAATTTGCGCAAAGGCAATGTGTCGATGACCACAGATTTTACACAGCGAACAGCGACGCACACACAGACACAAAAGCGAGGCAAAAGCATAAAAGCAGCGAGTGCAACACATTCTTATTGCAATTGATTGTCGCCTGTGTGTGAGTGTGTGCGTGTGTTATATATGCTTGTGTGTGTGATTTCGTTTGCTAGCCTGCCATTTTTCGATTGCTGAACTTTTGCTACAGATGCATATGTGTGTGTGTGCGTGTATATGTTTGTCTGTTTGTGTGTTTCGCATTCATGTATTTTGTGAATACTTGATATACTCACCCCCAACACTGCGATTCCATATATTCCGCAACGAATTCGCCGCATTATTCTGATATAAATTCGGATGCAGAAATGTGCCCGTGTGCAGGTGCGCCGCTGCCGCTGCCGCCGCCGCAGCCGCCGCTGAGTGGGTGGCCGCTGCTGCAGCGGCAGCCGCAACTGCTGACGCAGATGAAGGCGCTCCTGCGCCTGCCGCTGCGCCTGTTGCTGCCGCCGCCGCTGCCGCTGATGTGGGCATGCCCAAACGCGCCTTCAACTCGTCGGCGCATGGCTGGCCGCCAGAACTGGAGCTGTCGACGTCGGACACACCGCTATCCGCCGGACTGGGCGGAAATGAACCTACCAAAAGAATGCACCACGTTTAACAAGTTGTTCGATTGCCAGTGGAGCGGGGGGGCGGGGCGCGCTTAGTCGCTCACCTTGCGCCCTTTTTGGGGCTGGTCTTCACTCACCTGTTGTGGCCGTCGTGTAATTTCTGTGATGTGGATTGTGTATTGCGCCGCCGCTGAGCAAATTATGCAGCAATGGCCGATGTGGTATGGCCAAAGGTTGTTGCTGCTGCTGCTGCTGCTGCTGTTGCTGTTGCTGCTGATGCGCATTGTTGTTGCCTTGTAAGCTATGCTGTTGCTGCTGCTGCTGTTGTTGCTGATTCTGCTGGTGTGGCGTTAAGAGCGCATTCTGTTCGGTCTTGATGTGCAGCAATGTTGTTGCACCGCCAAAAGATTGCTGCTGCTGTTGTTGCTGCTGCTGTTGCTGCTGCTGCTGTTGTTGTTGTTGATTCTGCTGCAGGTGCTGTTGTAGTTGTTGGTGCTGCTGTTGTTGATGAGGTGACGGACTGGTTGATTGTTTGACAATAGGAATTTCAGTATCTAAAATTAGAGCAAAATAATGTGCATAAATTAGTGGCTGCATTTGTATGCTAAGCAATCGTATTATAATTTAAAATAACACTTTTAAAATCATCTCAGTTCGGTTTGTTGGTTGCTGATTTGGTAGAGATCTAGCCTATTTATTGATTGACTTTATAAACTACTCGAATAGTTCTTATTATATATTTATTAAAGTAATTACAGTCTATAAACCACTTTTATACCATTTAAGATCGTTTTGCCTGCGGTTTTGAAAGTGATCCGATCCAACTTATGTACATATTTATTTCATGGCTTCATTTGCCACTCGATACGATTTGTTAAACATTTGAGGAACACTTGAACTACTTAAAACTGTTGCTGGATCAACTGTTGCGACCCAATTAAAACAACAACTTTATCTCATCAGTCACAACAACAATAACAACAATTTTAAGTGCCGCCCTCTTCGAGTAAGCGAGATGTGTCAAAATGTCTAAGCTCGCATGGAATTCAAAGCTAATAATACTCAAAAAATTCGCAACAAGCATAATTACAAAAAAATTTTATTATTATTGTTGTTAGCAAGTTGAGCGACATGCAAAAGTCGCCAAGAGGCTAGAAATATGCGAACAAAACACTCACACTCACACACACACACACACACACACACACACACATTGAAATGTCCCAATTTGGCGAGCCATGAACTCAAAGCAACAACAACCGTTACAAGCAATGACAAAAGAAATGCAAAGTGAGTGAAGCAGCCAAAGCAAGAGCAACAACAATAACAATAATAACAGCAGCAAAAAGTGAAACAAAAAATTGCATCTCACTTTCTTTAGCTGTTGTTATTATTGTTGCTGTGCATTGAGGTGCAACGCAAGAAAAATGCACAAGTTGTGTTTTATTTTTTTCGCTTTTTGCCATGCCTGTTTGTTGTTGTTGTTGTTGAAAAGTAAAAGTGCATTTTCACTTATTTTATGCGAAACGCCGTGGCGGCTGCTGCATGTGGTGGAAGAAGAAGCAGCAGCAGCAGCAGCAACAGCAGAAAAAAAACGCAACAACAAAATTGCATTGAATGTCAAGCTGTTCACACACACACAAATACCAGTGCATTTGGCATGTACGCATATACAGTTGTCTCGCTCGCGCAACTGCAATGTGCAGGCGAAGCAAAACAGCAACAACAACAACAGCAGCAGCAGCAATAAAGTTTGCATGCACACTCGCACACACACACACACATACACAGAAAGAGACTCACACACACAATTGGCAGCAAGAGAGGAAGAGAAATCAGGTCAAGGCTTGTCGGCGTTGTTGTTGCTGGCAAGCGGCGACGAGTTTACAATTTATGCTTTGCTGGCTGCATTATTGCATGTTGTACGCGGCGGCTGTAGTTTGAGTGTGTGCGCTTTTTACAGCTTTTTAAATACCCACACACACATACATATGTATGTATGTATGTATGTATGTGCAGAGTACAAGCTTATAGACAATTCGCTGCCCCGTCTCGTTTTAATTGCCGCTCGTTTCATTTCGTTCATTTGCTCGCTCATTCGTTTTGTTGTGGGTGAATGAGAAGCATGTAAAACTATATATATATATATATATATACATATTCATATGTTCATATGCATACATATTTACAAAAATTCAAAAGCTGCTGTAAAAATATGGCACAAAAATGTACATTTGTATTTACCCACCAAAAAAAACCAGACGTTCGATCGACCTGTGCATGTTTGTTTGTATGTGTGTGTGTGTGTGTAGCTAGCAAGTCGTGACGGAAATTGCGGGCAGGCAACTGAATCAGCTGTGGCCTGCAATACTCCAAACCCCCCTCCTCCCCCTGTCTCTCTACCCCTACTCCTTAACCGCTTCGTTCCATCGCAAAACTGCAGCGACGCCTGTTCGATATTCTTTTTTTTTGCAGTGGAAAATCAACTTTTATTACTTTGGCGGAAACTATAAACATTAGGCGAAACGAATAATTTGTTGTGCTTTTTGGTTTTACTTTTTTTTTTTGAGAATTTTTTCTTTTGGATTTTCGGCAGCACTTAAACCAGAAATTGCTGGGCGGAAATGCCTGTCAATTGTTGTTGCATATTTGTTTGGCAGCTAGATTTTGTTTCTGCTGTTGTTATTTACTACGGAAACTTCTTGGGCTCACGTGGCTGCTCAATTCTGAATGTTCGGACCGGCTAATAAGGCGTATGTGTAATATGGCGCAGCTGTGAGTTGTAGCCGTATGAGGCGTATACGTAATGCCATTTCTTGTGCACATATGTAAATAATTGCATACGCACGTAAAAGTAGATGTTAAGTGTGCCATTTTAAGAATACGTGTTTTAGCAGGATTTTATAAATACATTTTCTATGCGGACACACCTGGCGTATGTGCAATATGCGAGCAAATATTACGCATACGCACAGCAGAACGGGACAAATTGGAAAAGATGTAGTGATTTACGTATAAAAACGATGACCCGCAAGCAAGACAAACTGAATCTAGTTGGCAAAGCAGATTTGAAGGGGTGCATAAAGAGGGTCGCATGTATTTTACTTTACACATTTATCCATTTACACATTAAGCATTGCAATGGTGCGCCAAATGTGCGCTGACCTCTAAAAATGCGGTCTATTAAAAATAAAACCAAACAATTTCATATATTATGAGAAAACAACATAGGTGTCTATACATATACATATGTATATGTACATATGTATGTGCAATTAACGGTAGAGTCATGTGCAGAGTTTGTTTTTTTTTTGTTTCTTTGCCTATTGGCATTATGTATTTCCCTGCCCGAATTTGGACTTGAACTGCCTCGTTGATATGTGCGCGGCGTTTTGGGACAGTTACATCACAATTCACGATTCACAGTCACAATGGAGCCACAATGGAGCATTTGCGAATAGTAGGTCAATGTAGGTATGTTGTTGCTGCCATTGCTATGATTAGTTGCTTTTAATGCTGATATGTACACGCAGAAAGATAGAGCAACAAATGTGCGAAGGGCTTGCCCAACCGCTGAGATACTCAAAGTTGTTATCATTATGCGATATAGGGTATTTTATAGTCCAGCAATCTTAGCTGGTCTTGTTTGTGTGTGCTCAAAAGTGTTTTGTTTACAGTTTCTAGCCATTTCCGAGGAAGCCGCTCGCGTTGTGCTTTGTTGTTGCCTGACAATTGTAGCAACAGCAACAACAACAACAACAGCTGTTTAATATTGTGAGTGTTTGTGTGTTGTTGTCGTGGTTGTTTGTTGTTGCTGCTGCTGTGTCATTTCGTTATTGGCCTATTTTGTTGTTAACTTTGTTTTGTAGGTGTTTGACATAATAAAACAAAAACAAATTTCTTTCAGGTGGGTAATTTTTCGAACTTTACAGCAAAGGTTTCAAGCAGCTGCTGCATTTGTTAGCGGAATAATTTCGAATATTGATTTACTCTTTTAACTAATAGCAGCCAAAGTATATATTTTGTAAGAATATTTATTATTTGTACTTCTTGTGTACATTTGACAATAATTTGTGGCTAGAACAACACATGTATATATGTTTATACACGTATATTTACATTCATATGTTATTAAAGATATCAGCATATTTTATTGCACTGCCAAAAACGACGCTAACGATAATAAAAAACAACCAAAATAAGAATGTGTATGTGCATGCGTGTGTGTGTGTGTTTGATGAGTGTTTCACAACAGCGCGAAAGCAATTTCAATTTGACTGTGACAGCAGCAATAACAATGAGAGTAACAGCAGCAACAGCAACAGCAGCAACAACAACTGTCGACCGATTAACCAAAAGTAATAAGCGAATAACAGAAGCACAGACAAAAGAAAGCAACAGCGACAGCGACAACGACGACAACAACTCAAAAGTTCTATATTTAAATATTATAATTTATGTGTTTGTTTGGCTATTGTACACATTCAGACATACTAATGTGTAGAATGTTGTTGTTGCTGCTCCCAGTTGTGCTCTCTGTTCCCCACAATATCCCCATTCCCGTATTCGCATCATGGACTGCTTCCGTCAGCGAACTCAGTTCCCAGTTCATTCCCACTTTCCGTTCCCAGTTCGCGCTCACATGAGCCACACTCTCTTTCTCTCGCTCCCTCTCTCTCTCTGGCTAAATTCCTGTTCTGCGTGTGCATTGTTGTTGCTGGCTGGCTTATTTTGGCTTTCATGCCTCTGCTGCTGCGCTGTGTGTGTGTGTGTGTGTCTTTCACACTGTCTGTGTATGGGTGCAAAGAATAAAAGCCGCTGACGGCAGTCGTTGTGGTTGTTGCTGCTGCTGCTACTGTTGTTGCTTCTTTGTTCTTGTGTTTGTGAGTCGTCGCTGTCGCTGTCGCTGGGCACATTGGTTTGTTTGTGTGTGTGTGTGCTTGTGTGTATGCTTGTGCGCTTTTTGGAAATTCAGTCTCAAGTTCAAGGTCTCGCGGATAACGCACACACATGCAGACAAGTGCGAGACGCACACACTCACACACACACACATATGCGACACGACACATACACAGAGACATACATATGTATGTGTGCGATTCTTATTGCTTGTTTAAGCTACATATATAGTATAAAAATACATATGTTTGTACACTTAAAGCAAATTTCTCATTAGGTGCATCTGTATTGGGCCTGACTGTTTACTTTTTGCTGCTGTTCCTTTTTTGTTTTTGGCTTTTATATGATATACAGTGTGTTTGTATGTCTTGGACACATTTAAAAACAAAATAAGCAGCAGTGAAAACAATGTGTATAAAAAAAACGCTGCGACTACAATATTATTCCTCTATATTTCCGCATCAAGAATTGATACGAGTTGTATTTTGTTGTTGTTGCTGTATATTTCACTCTTGATACAGAAATTTCTTGTTTAATACAAAAGGAAATGCATATGTTTGTATGCATATATACAAATGTACATATATGTAGATGCATGTATGTATGTATATTGTATATATTGTAATTCTTGTGAACTGCTTTTGTTTTCGGGCAGAATTGAATTTAGCGTTTTATTTTTTTGGAATTATATATTTGTATTTAAGTATGCATTTTAATGATTCTTATATTTTTGTATATTTAGTATATGTATTAATATACATCCATATATATATTCATATATATATATTCATATAATATGCATACAGATTGACGCATTTGTTTGATACGCAATTTGCTAGCTGACCAAATGAATTTTGTAACAATTTTTTGGATATGTGCTTTTTATACAAATTATTCTTTTCAATTTGTGTACCCTATACAGATAAATTGGATAAAAAGGGTGTAAGAGACGTGTTTAACATATTGAAGAATGCCAATACTACTATATATAGAAATTAGAAGCACGAAATCTACATACATTTTATATGCCAGATATCGCTTTAGATTTATTCGGAAATCTATGAAGAATCTATCTAGAAAGTAACTCTAGGGTATCTAGAATACAGCTTATGCCCTAGTAATTTCATTCTTATACATTTTATATTCATTCTATTTTTAACAGAAGTGTTAAGTGCATTTTAATAAGATGGATTATTATTGCATAATTATAGCTGTTTTTTTGGATGTTAACTGCCCATTAAATAAAGAAGGAAATAAGTACTTCTACTTATACACGTAGACTCATATAAAAGATATAGCTACAATTTGAATCAACATTCTGTCCGGATATTACATAATCGCTGAATTCTCTCAACGTTTTATTTGTTGCCAATTCTCACACCTGACCATAATTAGCACTTTCTCTGCAGAGTTCTTATAAATGAACGTATCTGGCCAAGTGGCAAGTGGATCGAATATGTATCTGAGTTTTGTCACGCGCCAATATTTTAACATTACAAGTGCTAATTGAAATATATTTCTTATTGATAGAGCTACTGTATATAGTCATAGTAATAATGTGAAGAGGTTATATACATATTAATGCTGTCTGTGTGGCTAACCAAACTCAATCCAGAAATGCAGCCTACCAGTCAAACAACAACATGAAAGTGTTCAGCTATCTGATTAGCTAATGCCCCCAATCAGATTTTGTAATTATATTGCCACAGTTTGCAGTGTCTAGCATTTAATGTGTGACATAATCTCAGTTCTCACACACACACGCACACGCACACGCACATGCATATATGCACTCACTCTCGCTAACTCTCTCTTTCATGCTTATATTATCAATTATCGCGCTGCAATCAATGGACAGATAAGGAGACCCCAACAAATACTAGAGAACTGCTGCTGGCAATTAAATGCGCTTACAAAACTTACACACATACACACATACAGAGATACGCACACGCATATGTATATATATATATATATATATATATAGATAGACAGAAATCGAGACATGGAGCTTACATAATTCTAAAAACTTCAGCCGTATTTGGGTTAAGCTAAAGAAAATGATTTGCTAATTTCTTGCGCTGAAACGAGAAATTTAAGTTTTCCGCGGCGCGGCTCTATTGCTCTATTGCTCTCTCTCTCTCGCTCTGCCTCCAACTACCTCTCTCTCTCTCTCGCTCTCTCTATGTGTGTGTGTGTGTGCTCAGTTGTTGCCAATCTATTCCCAACCTACCTCAAAATGTTTTGCGTTAGGCCTCAAAGCAACAGACCTCGTTGTGCAGCTCGTGGGGTGGCGTTTGTGGCCCGCAGAGGGGCCGAGCAGGGGTGGGAGGGGGACAGCAACACAGACGACGTCGCTCTTTTCCACTATTTCCCACAGAGACTCACACACACACACACACACACTCATACAATCGCACGCTTACAGAAGCTGAAACTGAAGCTGGGGCTTGTTACTCATGTAAAGGAAGCATGGGGAGAGAGAAGAGAGCGACAGAGAGAGAGCGTAACAAGCTCGCCTCTTCGCCTCTTCGCCTCATGCGCTCTTCGCCTCATGTCGCAACTGAAAGTAGTCTATGTGCGTGTGTGTGTGTGTGTGTGTAGGTGTGGGCGGCGGACTGGGAACGGGAGCAGAGCAGCGCTGTGGTTGAAACCCCAAAAGGTTGAAGGTAAAACAAAATCAAAAGCAAAACAAACGAAATAAAGTCGTGTAGAAAAAAGGTTAAAATAAAAATGATTGCATGTTGTAAGCGGAAATTTTAGCTCTATATATATACAAGCACACACATACATAAGCATCTGCTTGTAAAATACCCAAATAAAGTTTGTCCAAAGAGTTTTTGTGCAAGCAACAACAACAACAACAAATAGGAGTAAAAATTGTTTGTCTTTGGTAAAATTTCAAAAGAATTCTGTTGAAATGAAGTTTTCCACAGTTGATCATCATGATGTTGATAAGGTTGATATATGTATGTTGAGGGAGACTTGTGTTTTTGGGGGGCGACTAAGCTCTAAGCTGTTTGCTGATTTCAACGCAATTGGCATTTGTTTTGATTTGGGGAACCAGCATTTTTTTCAACATAAAATTCTGCGGGTCATTGCGGTTTTAGTTGCAGTGGATTTTTGATAATTTTGCACAAAATTGTGCACCAGAAATGGTGAAAAAAGCCGGGTATTATCTAAGTAGCGATAACATTAACATATGTGTACATATGTAAGTTGATGAAAATGAAACAGAGGCAAGCAAAGGAAGTAGCTGATGATGTTAGTCATCGATTGGGGGGGTACTACATGTGTACAAATATGTTTGTATATGAATTTTAAGAAGTAATTGGCGCATTTCAAAGAATTTCTCTCAATTTTTGTAATCCTATAAAAGTATAGGAATACTAGGAAAGTAATTGTTATAATTCTAGGTTAAAATGAAATTTAGCTTTAATTTTGATACATATACGAATAGATTTGAGCATGTACCAAATACATACATATGTATGTCTATATTAAAGATAATTCACTTGGCAGCAGGCAGCAGCCAAGAAGAAGCTGGCAACTGCATAAATCTGTCATTGCCATGTACTCAATAACCCGTATCCCCAATCCACTAGCCCCTATTACCCATTGCCCCCTACCAAAAAATGTGACGCCCACTTTGCCAAGCTGCGAGCGACGCGCATTTCCGCTAATACAAAAAAGATTTCAAGTACCTGACGCCCTTTGAAGAACATGCACATAGTATATACATGTACGTACTACATGTATGTACATGGATTGTTCTCTGATTGTATTTGTTTTCGTATTTGTGTGTATATGTACCAGTGTGCACATCTAGAGACTGGCGTATTTATCTTGAGATTCCCTACAGCCAAATCGGAGCAAAGGCAAAGGCAAAGGCAACAACCGCTTGCAAAAGTCAAAAGAGACGCCCGTGTCAAATAGAGGAAACAAGTTGTTGTTGGCGAAGGGTTACCAGAGCCAGTCTCAATCTACTTACACACACACGCACTCACACACACGCACACACACACATGCATATATATGTAACAAGTGCCAACATATGTACATATAAAAGCCCCTTGGCGCCTTGGCAGCTCGCCGACTGAGAAACTATTTCACACAGCAACTAACACAAACACACACACATACACACACAATATTACAATTTACACAAACACACACACACACACACGCACACTGTGACTGCAGCAAAGCAAAGCAAAGCAAAGTCGAGGAGAGCATTTGATAGTTGAGCGCGGCATTGCCGCTCACTAGAAAGCTCCTCGCACTCGCATTATCTAGCTCTCTCGCTCTCGCATGGCTCTGTTTGACGCTGCTGCTGCTGCTATTGCTGCTGTTGTTGTTGTAGTAGTTGTTGCTGTGCGTTTGCCGCCTAAAGTAATCAATAAAATTGTTGAGGTGGGTTAGGAAACTGTTACGAAGCTGCCGCCGCTCTTTTTGCTCAGACAGCGACGCTGGCAGCGCGGTCGACGTCGCCGTCGCCGTCGCCGTCGTCTTCGTCAGCGGAAATTGCGCTATTTTAAATAATGTTTATTTTGCGTTTGGACGTCTTTGTTTTTTGTTTTGGCTGTCTGTTTGGGGGAGCGGATTTTTTTTTCTCTTTCGCTATAAATTTGCCTGCTATTGTTGTTGTTGTTGTTGTTGTTGCCAAATTGACATTTCACAACTTTTTTTCCAACGAGATACAAAGAAGACTCCAAATGTATTTCAGTTTTAAAGTCTGCCATAAAATGCGTAATAGGAGTCATAATAATACATTGCAAATTTGCAACAGACAACAGACAACAAGAAGGTGGCAGCCTCCCAGGCCCGATTTTGATCAGCAGCAATAATATATTTGTGACACACACACACACACACACACACCCACACACACATGTTCCGTCTGTCTATCAATCAAATGTGTGTGTTGTCAGCAGAGAATATTGCAGATATGCCTTGGCTTCATATGTGCGTACTATATAAAAATGCAGTATGTTTAACGCTTTATATAAGCTTCCCACTAAACTCAAACCGACAAAATCTGCCCTTTATTGACAGTTTTCACTCACAAGTGTTGCGTATACGTATTGAGTAATAAACATACAATTTACCCAAAAAAAGGTAACGCATTCTAGAAGCTTGGGTAGGGTATCTCCCAGTCATGCAAGCCCACAAAAGTCAACGTTTGTATAATAAATGATAATACGATTAAGTTTTAACGGATTATAGATTAGTTAAGACATCACATGACTAAATTAGTTTGCATGTTAAATATAAATATATGATTGACATAGCTAAAATTGGAAATTGCACTAATATTTCTTTAACACTTTGCTCTAAATATATGAAAAATATAAATAAGGGAACAAAATTCTACAATTTGAAAAGAATTGTATTCTATAATTCCACTTCTATTATTATGTATAAGATACCTACTTCCCCCATCAAATTAGTAAATAATACAAATAAATGTACTCAAACCGATGCCACAATAAAAGTTTATATAGGTTATTCCCCCAGACACATTCACATCTATTTCCGTGCTAATTGCTGAGGCTTCCACGAATTTGGCCCCGTATCCCATTTCTAGTTTGCCCATTTGTGTGACACTTACAGTAGCGCTTCATCAAGCTCTTCTTGTAGGCCGCCGAGCGTTCCGCTGGTTTTAATCGCATCCTCGCGCGCTCGCACTGCGTCGCCGAATCCTCATCGGACTCTGTGCCGGAGTAGGTGTGTCCACGTCGCCGACTGCTGGCGGTTCCTGCTCCTGTTGCTGCTGCTGCGGCGGCGGCGGCGGCTGCTGAGTTGGCCACTGTGGCGCTGTTCAGCGAGAGATCGAGGGGTGAATCGTAGCCGTTCTGATATTGCAGCTCCAGCAGCTCCTCATCGTCGGCATCCGCCTCGATATCCGCATCGGCATCCTCCTCGAGCGTTTCCTCGTCCTCAATATCGCTCATCTGTTGCTGCTGTTGCTCTGGTTGCTGCTGCTGCTGCTGGTGTGGCTGATGTTGCTGCTGGTGTTGCACCTGCAACTCGTTGCTGCTGGTGATGACGCTGCTGCGCTGCAGCTGCTGCTTGCGCTCCCAGAGTATCTTGGAGACATCGTCCAGGGTGCTGCGCGTTTTGTCTGGCTCGGATTGTTGCTGCTGCTGTTGCTGCTGCTGCTGCTGCTGCTGCCTCAGGTGATTATAGAGCACTTTAAACTCGCGGCAATCTGTTGTAATGCTCTCGGGCTCCTCCTCCTCTTCCACCAGCTGCTCCTTGAGCTCCGTCTGCAGCTCCTTCTTGTGCTCCTGCTGCTGCTCTTCTGGCCCGCTTTCGCTCTTGACTGCTGCATCTGGACTTATGCTCGGTGCTGGTCTGGGACTTTGTTGCTCTGTTGACTTGGTTTCATCTATGGCACCTTCGATTGCTGTTGGTTTTGCTATTGTTGCTGCTGCTGTTGCTGTTGTTGCTGTCGTTGTTGTTGCTGCTGCTGCTGCTGCTGCTGTTGTTGTGATTGCGACATCCTTGGCTGCCGCTGGCGCTGGTGATGTGGGCGTTGTGGACGCCAGTGGCGAGGCCACGGGCGTGGGCGTTGGCGTGGGCGTGGCTGCCGCTGTGGGCGATGCCGCTGGCGACGCGGAGGCCGAGGATGTGGAGCAGGCAGATGAGAGCGAGAGCAGCGATGATGTGGATGAGGCTGAGCTCGAACTGGAGCTAGAGCTGGAGCTGGACGATGATGAGGAGACGCTGGAGATTGCCGCCGTCGCAAAGTTGTGCGCCGTGGCGGCCACCAAATGTTGCACCATTATCATTTTAGCAGTTTCTATATACGCTTAACACACGATTCTACACGTTGTTGCACATGCTACTTTCTATATATATATATATGTATATTTGTATGAATATTACGTTACAATTTTGAGGTATATTTTTGCACAAACTCTGCAGACTTGTTGTTGTTGTTGCTGTTGTTGTTGGCCGGCGCCGCCTGCAGTTAAACACATTTTTAGTGGCCAAAACGCGCAGCGCGCAACGCGAATGCGGAAACGTAAAAAACGGCAACAAAACGAATTCTGCTTGCTGGCTTTTGCTTTTTGATTTTGGCTGTGTGTGCTTTTGCTTTGCTGTTTAGCCGCGGCACGTCATTTATCTCTTACGGTATCAGCAAAACTAAAATCTAAAGTCAGCACAAAAAGCACTGCCGAGTGTTTATTAGGCGCAAACAAACGTTGCAGGCGGCGACTGCGACGCGACTGCAGCGTGCGTTGTCGTTGCCGACGTCGATGTTTCGAGCGAAGGCGCGCGCGCGCCCCACTCACAAGCACAGCCGCACTCACTCACCGCACGAGAGCGGCAGCGAGAGCGAGCGAGCGCGAGAGACAGGTGGGAAGGCAAAGGCGCAAAAAAATATAAAAATGAGCAAGCGACGGCGACGGCGACGGTGACAGCGACTGAATGGGGCTCGCTTGCTCGGCTCGCGCCAACTGGAAGAGCGCGGGCCACAAACTGTTGTTGCGACTGTGCTGCGCTATTGCGAAAACGATGTCGATGTCGGCTGCGCTACCGCTGTCGCTGCCGCCGTCGCAGTCGCGGTCGTGAGAGCGCCAAAATGGTAAGCAAACGTAACAGTTTTGCGTTGCGAGAGCAAATGTTTGGCGCTCTTCGCTGCTGTTGTAAATATGTATTTACATATGTATTTTTACATACATTTGCTTGTCTGTTTTTCTTGCGGCTGCAACTTAGGCTGTGTGTGTGTGTGTTTGTGTTTGTGTTTGTGTATTGGGTGGTTTTGTGTGCCACATGCGCATTTACATTGCATTTCTCCTCTAGGGACATGGAGTGGCAAACATAGGCAGCCGGCACAGTGGTGCAGAAACAAATAACAAGGCGTTATAAGCCAAAAGGACTTTCGAGAGCTATTGAATAATCCTTTTTCATTAACACTTTAACTTAATTCATAGTATCAATTTACACTTTTTTATAGGAAAGTTAGGAGAAATTTCAACGTATTAAAGTGACTGACTTTAATCTATCTTCCATAAACAACTTTGTGAGCACTAAGAACACTAAGTTCTGAACGTCTTGCAATAATATTACTTATGCTTATGTTATGCTCGTAACCAGTCGCAACCTTTTCCTGTTAGCCTGATCTACAGACTAGATCTTATGCACACACACAAATACATAAGCATATACATATGTATGTATGTATGTACATATCTACATAGATATAGCGCCTCTCTTGTCATAGCTGAGGCGACCCAGACCCAGTGCGTTCACTTCAGTGGAGCAAGTGGCGAGCAATTGCAGCTATCTGGGCCCCCAAATGGGTCAGGCCAAGTCAAAGGGCTGCGCGATCATTGGGGGAGCAGCAGCAGCAGCAGCAGCAACAGTGAGTGCAAAATGTATGCGTATTGGTGAGAGTGCGACAAGTGAGTGAGCAGGAGTTGGCGATGACGATGCCGATGCCGACGTCGCTGCTGCTGCAATCGGTACGACTATGACTCAATGCAAGTGTGTGTGAGATGGAGAGAGCGAACAACAGACAGAGAGAGAGAGAGTGAGACAGAGAGAGGGCGAGAGAGAGAGAGAGCAAAGGCGCTCTCAGTGTTTGACGATGGCAGTAGAGCAAATTTTCACTTTCCGTTTGTTTTAGTTGTTGGGGGCCTTTCCTTCATTTACTTGCCAATTGTCTCTCTCTCTCTCTCTCTCGCTCTCTCTATCTGCGCGCGTGTGTGTGTGTGTGTGTGTGAGATTCTCTCTTTCAGCTCAACATGTGTGCGCCTGAATATTGCAAATAAAGGAAGCAGAACAAGAGCAGTAGAAGCAGATGAAACTGAAGGAAGAGTTTGGCGTTTTGGGTGCAGGCGACGCGGGGCGCTGGAAGCCAATGGGGAGAACTTTAATGAGGCGACGACGACGACGACGGCGACGACGACGACGACGATGGCGACACAGACATACTTTTGCCTAAGCTGGTGTGTGTGCGAAATGAGTCCAATGTACCGACAACTGGCAGGGGCACACAGACGGCTCCTTGGGCAGCAACAAAACAACAGCAAGATAGAGAGAGAGGGGGAGTGGGGGAGGGCAGAGGAGAGGAGAGTGGGGCACAGACACAGAGCCGTAAAAGAATTTTTGTAGAGGAAGCGCATTAGGTGGCGCTGCTTTGTTGGCACTCGGCTGGGCTGAGGCACCTCGACTTCGTCGGGAGTTGAAAATGGAACTGGGACTGGGACTGGGACTGGGACTAAGCTTGGGGTTTGGGTTTGGGTTTGGGTTCTGCTGTTTGCTGGGTAGGTTAGGCTTGTGTAGTCGATTCATGTTTCATGTTTCAACAAAAGTCATTGAACAGACGCCGTCAACGACGACGACTGCAAATCCTCAGCTCCTGCTCCTGCGCCTGCTCCTGCAACGTCTCAGCGCCAGACGCCACAGTCGATGCTTAGGAAGTGTCGGAAATGTATCGCTTTACTTACTCGCAAGCCCCCCTCGAAGCTTCTAGCCCCAATCCTCCGCTGCCAGCACAGAAAATGATGCGAATCGGCGCGTCATCGTCGTCGTTGGTGGTGATGGCAATGGCGAGACAACATTTTCGGAGTAAACAGCAGTGAATGACCTCATATCATCTAATACACGCGCCAAGCGCCCAAACTGCCGCCAGAGCCCCACCAAAGCCCCACCCGTCCCGAATCCCCCAACTGACTAACCTGCAGACGCCGAATGTGAAGATGGAGACCCGAATCTCTCTCTCTTCTCTCAGTCAGCCACTCGATTACGATGGCAACGACGACGACGACTTTGTCAAACTTATTTCACGCAAAAAAATCATCAGACTTGTAATTGTTACGGTTTCGACGCTCTTTTGTCGGAGGCGTGCGGGCGTGGGGGCGTGGCTGGGTGAATCTCTTTGTTTGGCGCTTGGTAATCTGGTCAATGATGTTAGCTCTTTGTCTGCGCGGCAGGACTTCGGGGCGGGGTCACTTGTAGGTTAAACGCAGCGCATTTATGATGGCTGCTGATTTTGATTTGAGCACAGATAAAGCAGCTTGATAGTTTGATGCATAATATAAACATAATGAGAGCTGCAGGATTTGCAGCAGACGCAAGTGAAAGTGAAAGAACAAAGTGATAGCAATAAAAATAGGAGCCCCGACTGATGCAAATGAAAGTGAAAACAAGGGCATATTCTGGATATATCAAGGGATAATAATCAAATTATCTTTGACTCAAAGACAAAGTGAAATTTTAAAGTTGTTAAACTAAGAAATATTTATATTAAGCGCTAATTGAAGCCAGCTTTGAGCTCAAGTCCTGAGCTGATAACATATATAAGCCCCAAAGTTTCGCAAAAGCCATAAAAGTTAGTCCAAAGCGTTTTTCACTTGCAGCCCAACAAAATCTTCAGGAAATTTCCAGCGCAAGTTTTGAGCATTGTTTTTGCTTTTTGCTTTTATTGTTTGTTATAGTTAGCGTTGTAGTTGTATTGGCATTCACCTTTTCATGCAAAAAGTAACTAGCTCAGCGCTTTTATTGCCTAACAGCAGCAGCAACCTTCAGCGCAACTGTTTCCCCATTTCTTAACAACAACAACAGCAGCAACAACAACAATAACAAAACAAAGAAATGATTACGAGCTGAGAAGTTCAGTTAGTCAAAAAACTACACAACGCACTTGACCGTCAGCGAAAGACATAATCATCATTGTCATAATTAACATTGGACCCAAAAAAAAAACAGAAAAGAAAATAAAAAATAACAAGAAAACGTTGTCAACTCTTTGCTGGGCCCGCGGCGCGTATGAGTAATGTGGTAATGAGTATTAAACGTGTAACTGAGGCTTGTAACATGGCAATTACAAGTGCTCAGCGGCCAGAAACAGAAACAGCAACAGCAACAGTTATATAGCCCTGACTTTTGGTCTGTTCTGGCCAAGCGACTCGTGGCCTAAACTTGCACTTGTTATTGAAAGCAAAGTGCAAGCAAAAAGAAGTAGAAGTAGAAGTAGCAGCAGTTGAGAGAAGTCAGAACCAAATTTGCATATTGCAGAATTATGTATTCAATTTGTTTATACTACGCTTCTCGCTTTTCGCTTTATTATATGACTCAATGTCAATGGCAAGAGACAAACCCCAATTACTGGCCAGCAGAAGAAGAGGAGCTAATAGACAAAGGATTGCTGCATAGACAATCCTGTCTAATGGCTGGCAAAGTTGTCTGGCTAGCGCATTTAATGCGTTTTAATTAAACTCCAACGAAATCGAAAGCCAACAGACAGCATTAAATGTTGTCCAAAGGAAATAGCTGCTGGTGCAGCAGATTTGTTGTTGTTGCTGCTGTTGTTGTTGCTGTTGGCCATCACATGGACTGCTCATTTGAGCGGCGCTTTTCCAGTGTTGCACTTGACAACGAAAATGCCACAACAAAAACAGCAACTGCTGGCAAAAAGCGAAATACAACAACAGCAACAAAAACTCGTCAGCAAAACCACAAACAATGGCATCCTACTTTTGGCCACAACAAGTCGCTCATACGCCCCGTTGGCCCGTTAGCCCGCTGGCATTGTTTGCCGTCAGCATCGTCGCCGTCGCCGTCGCCTCCGTCTTCTCCACGTCTCCATGGCTTTTTGGTTTTCCTTTCTTTGGCCGCATGTTGCACTTGCACTTTCTTTTTGCATTATGGCGTGTGGAAAAACTTTCGATTTTCTCGCACAAAATGAGCAAAAAAACGCTGAAAAGCAAATTATTTTTACTTTTTGCACAGCAAAGAAAATGAAAGCGAGAAGTGCAACAACACAACGCCAACGACAGACGACAGACGACTCACTCCTAACTTAGTTAATAAGTAGTATGTGAAGACTCGTGGACAGCGAAAACTGTAATCGGGTTTTTCTTTTGCGCACTTCGAGAGCAGCGTCCTAAATTTAGAGGTTGTCTCTGGGGAAACGAGCGCCTCAAGCGAAGCTATCATGATTGTTAGTTTGATTTCATTACATTCACTACAGAGCGTCGGAATGAGTCGGGAATAAGGCATCCAAGCTGAATGAATAGTATATGGCATAAGATTAGCACAATAGAATAGCTTTAAGTCCATGAAATGTAACATTTGCGAACATATTTGATATATTTTTTGATGGGAAACCCGAATTTTTAAAGAGCTTTAGAATTTTATGCAGATTTATTATAGAGGTCAAATCATGATCAAAACTGCATAGGAATCGAAAATCGGATCAGTTTTGACAAAGTTATGGCAGTTTGAAGTCTGGGAAGGGCATTTTTTTCATTTGATAGCCTTTTCGTGACTTGTTTCGATAGAAGATCGCAATTTTTGAAGTACTTTAGATTTGAGTGCAGAATTATTGTAGAGGTCAAACAATGATCAAAACTGCCTCCGGATCCAAAATCGGATCAGTTATGGCTGTTTGAAGTTTGGGAAATGGTGTTCTATAGATTTGGAAACACTATCGTGGTTAGTTTTTGATAGATAATCGAAATTTTTGAAGTGCTTCAGATTTAAATGCAGATTCAATAAAGAGATTAAACCATGATCAAAACTGCCTCCGGATCCAAAATCGGATCAGTTTTCACAAAGTTATGGGAGTTTGAAGTCTGAAAAAGGGCATTGTTTTATTTGATAGCATTTTCGTGGATTATGTTTATATGGATTATGGATTATATTTAAATGCAGAATTCTTGTAGATATCAAATCATGATCAAAACTGCCTCTAGATTGAAAATCGGTTAAATTTTTATAAAGTTATGGCAGTTTGAAGTTTGGAAAGGCAATTGGAATTATATCTTAAAATTTGTTCTATAAATATTAAAAGAAATTCCGAAATTTTAAGGACATTAAATTTAAACGTAGAAAACAACTAGAGCTCAAACTGAGACCCAAAATAGCTAGGAATTGAAAATCTGAGTAGTTTTAACAAAGTTATGGGCGTTTGAAGTTATTGCCAAGGAAGTTCCACAGATTATGTGCTTCAATATTTATTTAGAGCTGCTGCAGCTAATTGCAGCCACATTTAGTTTGTCGTCATTTAACAACTGCCGCAATGGTCACGTGCAAACTACAAACTACAAACTACAAATAGCAAGCTGGTCGGATAGCTGCTTGGGCAGAATGTGAATAATCATGATTTAGCTAGCCGACTTAGCCAGGTTGGATGACTTCAGCGCGGCTGCATTTGTATGCATCGCCGGCCATTCATAATGAAAGTGAATTTCGCATAGTTTTTCTTTCCTTTGGCAGGCCAAGCAGTTGCCAACAACAACAACAGCAACAACATTTATCCGTATGTTGCACGAGTATATGGCTAATTTCTAATGCTGCCTCTCAACTTTTCTCGCTCTCTCGTGTCTGGCAAAAAGCAAAAAATACACAAAACCAGTTGCTGCAACTTGTTGGCCAACTCGCTGTTGGCTGGCGGCTGCTTTTGGCATCGTCATCAACATCATCATGATCATCATGATCATAAGCATGCGGCCCTGGTAACACTGACTGACTAACTGACTAACTGACTGACTTCTTGGCCATGCGGCGAAAACGTAAACAGCAAACGGCAAAAAGCGAATCAAAGGAAATCGCTGGCAAAAAGAAAACGTCGCTTGCAGCTGGCCGGAGTCTTATGTGGCCAGTTTCACATTCGATGGTATCGATACTACTTGCTGTTGATTTTCCCAACGTTATGTTGGTTTTTTGTTTTTGTATATTTGTGTTTTGGCCAGTTTCTTGGCTTCTTTTTAGCTGCTGCTGGCTAAAAGCAAGCCGGCTGCCAAGCCGGAAAGTATTTATTTTAATTAACGAATGGCGTTGGAGTGTGTGTTGTATGTTGATTGTGTGTTGTTTGATTGTTGTTGCAGATTTTCTATGATTTCCGAAAGCTTTCAATTTGATTTGTGGTGCATGCACTTTCGCTAGCATTGAACCCAAAGGATTCATTAGGCAACTAAGCTTACAAGGAAGCGATTGCAATAAAGGTCATTTATTATGTGCATATATATATGGCCAGAGATTCATTAATATTCCATAATCTTAACTTATTGCCTTGATGTCTTTAGGCATAGACATATATTTACTTGCCATTTGCATTCAAGAAATAAGCCTTGTTCGCCACAAAGCAAATTCGATTTAATTCAAATGCAGTAGTTTTATTATACAGTTTTTTGTTGTTGTTGTTGTTGTATTTTTTTTAGCAAATACATTTGCAACAATACGTGCAGTTTTGCATCCCCGCGGCAACCTCTGGCAAACAATGCATCTAATCCCATATCGAAATGCATTGAAACGTTTCTCGAACTTGCCAACTAAAAGTTGATTAAACTGCACAATAACAAACGGCAACAACAACGATTTTCAAGTTCAACACAATGAATATCAATTTGAAAGAGCAGTTTTTGTTGGAAATTTTCCAATGTGTGTCTGTCCGTCTGTCTGTCTGTCTATCTGTATGCATAACAACAAAAGATGCAGCTACAATCTATGTAGTGGGCCTTAATCAACATAATTCTCACACATTATCAAGCGCTGATTAGTACCTAAGTATGAAGAAAACATATACATATAAAAAACCACTGAGCAACTATTAACTAAAAGTTCAAATTCAATGCAGTCCAACTGCAAATTGCTGTTGTTGTATTTGCTATTTAGTATCTATGTTTGTACATATATATATGTATATACATTGCCGTGTGCGTTTCATTTTCATTTCATTTATACCCTGTAGGTATCGATCTGATAGAGGTTTAGGCTTAGAGCTGTCTATTTTCAAGTGTTGATACTTTTTAAGTGTTTAACTATAATTTTTTTGATATTTCTCTTGCCAACTCATCATCTATAACACAAAATACGCCCATCATAATACAATTTCATTAAAAATGCATTTAATTTTTATATTCTGTGACTACTTCAAATGGAAACCTACGAATTTAATATTGGTATCTCAGCTTTTCAGCTTTTATCTATATAGAAGAATACCCCCACAGTTATTAATTCACTAAATTCACTAAAATTAGTTTGCTAAAGTGTACAGAGCATTAGCTAGTCGAGCACTCTCCAGTTAGCTAGTTTAGCTTGTTTTGGTTTTGGTTTTTGTTGTTTGTTTACGTGTTTTATTGAAAAAGATTTTCAATGCCATTATTGTGCATGTCTGTCTATCTGTGTGCCACTGTGCGACTCTGTGTGTGTGTGTGTAAGTTGTAAATGCAAGCAAAGCAAACGTCCGTCTAACTGTACGACCGTCAACCGCAGACATTGGGACAGAGTGGACGGAGACGACAGGCATTAGAGGCGTCGGCAGACGGCGGGCAGTGACGCTGGCGTTGACGTCGACGTCGACGCTGACGCTGACGCAGGCGCTGACAGCAGCAGCAACAACTGCAAAATAGCGAAGCTGACGACGACAGCTCATCCGACGTTCGTTTTCGTTTGCTAGTGACTGCTACTACTTACACACTTACACATCTGCTATACATGTGTGTGTGTGTATGTCTGTATGTGTGCCTGTAAGAGAGCTGAGCTTGAAGTTTTGCCTGCGAGCATATGGTTTTTATTTTCTTCCATCATCTACCAATTCTTCCTTCTTTTTCTGTCAGAATGCAGTTCTATAACTAGAATGACCTTTTGTAAGTTCTGTTTGAAAGGTCTTTCTTTAAATTTCAGCTGCAGTGATACAAAAAATACACTAGGATATTTAAAATGGCTAAATATGATCAGCGAGGATATTATTAAGTCTTAGACAAGGGCAATGGCAGCCAGCGTTATATTGGGGGCATAAATATATATTCCAAGCAATAATAATATTTGTATATAATATTCAGGATGATAAACAAGCTACAACAATCATTACTTGACTATATAACATTTATAATTTTATTGCTCATATGTTTATCTAGCTCAAAGTCGCTAAAGTAACTTTTTTTATTACAAAAATAAATTCTAATTTATATCATATTAATTCTAAATTGCCATCATAAATTGTTTTTTCATATCCTAGCTGTGGCTTTTTGTCCACCAACCAATTCATAAAGCTGCCCTCGCTGTTATCGCTAGGCTGTGTGTAATTATTAATAACTATGTATGTACATGTGCTCGAAGAAAGTTTTTCACCGACATGGATGGCCGGCAGCCGGCAAATTGATCGTGCAATAATTACTGCATAGCTGCAAGTTGCAAGTTGCTGCTGCTGCTGCAAGTTGCTGCTGCTGCATCAAATGTTGGTGTTGATGATGAAGTTGTTGGCTGCTGCAAATGGAAAGCAATGAGAGGGAAAGTGTTTTGCCACTATTGGCAGCTTAAGTTTTCCATGGCATGCTGCTAATAAAGCCAAGCGTAATGCCGCATAATACACACACACACACACACATAGATTAATATATATATTTATATATATTCACATGTGCAGTGACAGAGACACACATCCATTCATTGGCATTGAATCGAGTCAAACGACGTCGAGTCTGAGGCAAGGGGGCACAAGTGAGGGGGGCGGGGGTAGGGGGGCAGCGGCAACACGGTACCCTAAGTGAGATCGATCTACAGCTACAACAACAGCACTCGACAGCAACAACAATAACAACGACAAGCATCAAATTTGCGCAAACTGCAAACTGCAAAAACTGCAAACGACATTCAACCAATAGAAGTCAAAGTTCTGAGAGAAGGCGACAGATAACACGTCACTTGACTCGAATGGGGACATGGACAACATGCGTGCCGCCGCCGCCCCCCTTTGCTAACCCCCTCTGCCCCCACGCTGCCCCCCTCAGCCCGTTCGCTACTCGACGACACTCGCCACTCGACGCTCGACGCTCAACGCTCGACAGTCAGCGACGTGAATCGGAATCGGAATCGTCGTTAGCTTCGCGTCGCGCTGCGTCGTTTCCCCACAGCCACCCCCTGCCCCACCCCCCTGCCCCACCCCCTGCCACTGCCCCTATCCCCGCCTAGAGCATAGCAAAACATTCTCAGGTCTGTTGGCAAAGCGTTCTACAATGTTGCGTTCGTTTTCGGTGCATAGTTTTGTTTATTTGTTCTCTCCGCTGCTTATTTATGTAGTTTATTTACAATTTGCGCGTATCGAACGTGGCAGTTGTTCTTGTTGCTATTGCTGTTTGCTGCATGTGGCAACGGGTTGGCCCAAACAGGGCCAAAACTGGGGGCGCACTGGCTGGCGTTTATGGTCGTGGCTGCCAATCGGTAGCAACAACAACAACAACAACAACAACAATACAACGCTGCAAAACATTTTTCAATTTAATTTGTCGTTGTTCAGCACTTGTTGTTGCCTGCAGTTCTCATTGTTGCTTTGTTGCTGTTGCCTCTAACTGCTTGGAGTATGCAACACCAATGTTTTGGTATCGCTTATTGGCAGCGGGTGTTTCAATTGGTTAGTGAAATAGTCGGTGGCAACATTGCCCATTAGTAAGCTTCTCGCATCATTTATTTCTGATCTTGATAAGAATTTATCTTAATATCACTTGATTATTTACAGTAGATGACATTAAATTAGCATTAGGTTTGGCTGTTAAGGATTTATGTATTTGCTTAAGTTTTGTTAGTAAACAAGTCGCATAAGACAAATTGCGTATACGTACAATACGTATACTTAATATTTATTTACATCAGATCCATTAAAAGTAAACTTGAAGATACATAATAATGTTGTAATGTATTGTAATCAGTAACTACTGCATTAAGCTGATTCTATTATGTACAGTGATTAGCATGAATAATGATAGCTAACTTGATCTGTATTTATAATACCTATAAATAACTTTCAAAGGCGACACCCTGTAACGGCAACTAAGGCAACAAATAACTACACACACACAAACTGACAAACATAAATGCATTTTATTTGCTTAGGCATATTTTTAATTTGCGAGGAAGGAGAACAAATAATGAGCGCTACATACAAATGCGAAACTGCATTCATGCAACAACAACTAGCAGCTCACTTGTTGTTGTTGTTGCCTCAACGAATGCATTAAACGAATGGAGCCGAGTGCAACACGAAGCGAACGAAACGACGAACGAATAGTATAAATAATAATAGCAACAAAATTTCCTTTTCTAGGTCTAGGCCAGTTGCACAATTACATTCTAAAATATGCACATACAATATATGTATATGTTTGATATATCTATGTATATGTGTCTATATCTTGGTGTCTATTAGTCGCGACTCTTGAGTCTCCCGATTCTGTAAACTTGGCTGTCGAGAGAGTGTCGCGCTTGCACTTGATTACATTATGCATAATGCCTACAGGGCATCTGTGGATCTGTTTTAGCGCTTGCATTCGCAAAAATAATTGCTGCATCTATAATTCTGCGTTGTTTTGTTTGTCGCGTTTTGGCCGCGTTCTAGGCCTATAAATATTGAAATCACCCATGCACATACAGCTAGCTATATATATATACTTATATTTATACATATTTATTTATGTATGCACTTATTCTACACATTCGCAGCCGGATTATAGATGCACACGTTGTCGTTGTCATCAGACATCCGCCTAATATTTGTTGCTGTTGCTTGTTGTTGTTGTCATTGTTGTTGTTGTTCTTGTTGTTCTTGTGCCTCTTACGCATGCAGTTTTCGCTTTCGATTTTGCGTGCAACGTCTGTATGTGTGTGTTTATTCTTTTTGAAGGACAGACAGTCTCCGTCTCCGTCTCCGTCTCTGTCTATGTGTCGATGTGCCTGGGTGTCGATCTGAATACCGACCAACGCCTGGTTCTATTCTGTTCTCGCCTCAGTCCCCAGCATAAATGCTTATATATAGACACATACATAAGACAAACACAGACACATTTGTCTACGAGAGTATGTAATATCTTTAATACACTTATTAAATATTACACATTCTAGCCGCATTATTCATCTGACATATGGCAATCACAATCTATAGCATAATTGTCTCTATTGCAAAGTTCTTGAGGTAGTCTTCAACTTTACGTTTTACTTTTGCTAACTACACTCTTCAAATGTTTGCAAATGAAAGTCTTTGTCAATTTTAGGACAATTATAAACATACATATAAGCATGTGTTTAAATGCACAAGTTCTAAGTGCAGAATCAATAGAATCAGTTCATTTCTAACAAAAGCTTATGAGAATGGAATGTTTGGCAAGACTTAAGAACTTTACTAAGCAAAATTGTATACATAAAGCGATGAGTAAATCTGTCGCTGTTAATCTTAAAGATTTTCTTATCTTGCGATGCTAATTCTTTTCCTGTTCTGTCCTCGCATTTGGTTCAGTGAGTAACGGTAACAAACAAAATGTATGTTTATATG
This sequence comes from Drosophila flavopinicola, assembly GCA_035042425.1. Classification (NCBI taxonomy): domain Eukaryota; kingdom Metazoa; phylum Arthropoda; class Insecta; order Diptera; family Drosophilidae; genus Drosophila; species Drosophila flavopinicola. The sequence goes on along the minus strand of JAWNLL010000452.1, from coordinate 12,342,371 downwards.
TTTGCACAAATGCACGTACATCCAATTAGTCGTTGGCAGATGACACAGATACTTTTGCGATACTTTTCCGCTCATTTTCCTCATTTACCAAACGTAATTTTCTTCGCTTTGCACAAAATTTACTCGAGAGCTAGACGTCTATCATGCATATCCGTTTTCACAGATACTATACGTATATGTGATTGTGTGTGTGTGTGTGTGTTGGTGTTTAAATGTCGGCACGATCAGAAGACTATAAACCTAGGCAGAGATACAAATGCTTATAGTAGATATAGCCGTAGTCAGACTAGATGACTGATTATGGTAAAGATGCTGCAGCAAATCGTGTATACGAGTGGGCAGAGGAAATATGGCTGGGTGGGTGGTTGGGTGGCATGCGGAACGGCTGGCCGACTGACAGGAGGTGATAATTAGGGGCACACGCTAATTCTCAGGCATAAACATATGCATGTGTATATTTATTGAATGTTTGCCAATGGGTCACAGGTACACACATGAATGAGGCGAGCAGTTGGAACTAGTACACCCAGTGGAACTAGAACCCCGTGAGCTGCGCTCGCAAATGTTTGCTCAATGACGGAAAATGGATATGCAAACAAGAAGCAAACAGCAACAAAAAAGCAAAAGCAGTTTATTTTGTATAATGAAGCGCCTCGCGCCAATGAAAGCAAAACGACTGCAACGCTGGCAGCGACCGCGACAGCGACTGCGACTGCGACTGAGGAGACGCTGGCAGCGTCGTTGACGATGCGCATCTAAGTTTTTTATATGTAGCGAGCGGGCGGGCGGGGGGTCAGAAGAGAGCTTTCGCAGACTCTCGCGAGCGAGCTGTGTGTTTGCCTTGCGTTTGCTGCTGCTGCTGCTACTGCTACTGCTACTAATACATGTGCACAAACAAACACATGTATGAGCGCATACATAAAATACATCGTCACGCGAGTGCAGCGAACTAATTCAAGGCTGCATACCACACGCTACAGCCAAAGCAAAAATAAAGCTATCGTTGTGTTAGTGTGCTGTTGTTGCTCTCCGCTTCGTTGGGCCCGCAGTGTGAGCGAAAAATTGTGTGCTGCTGCCGCTGCTCTCTCTCCCTCTCTCTCGCACACACACAAATGTGCATGTGCATATGTGTGTGCGCTTTTGTGTGTGCAGTCAAGACAAGTTCAGCGCTAAACATTCAAAGCCGACCAAAGCTAAACGCAAGATTGCGACGAAGACGAAGATGAAGACGCAGACGAAGATTGAGACTGAGACTGAGACGGAGACCTGAGACTCAGCGACTGCGAACTGAGAATTTTGTAAGGTTGTATCATCATCATTGGCATTAGCATCAGCATCATTATGAAGATGATCATTTGGCGTTGCCTTTTGTTTTCATTTCTGCCTTATAACGAGATGCGAAGTCGACGGCACACGCTCTAATGCAATCAAAAGCAACAGAAACGAACGTCGCACAAACTGTGAAACTGCGAAACTGGAACTGGAACTGAAACAGGCACACACACACACGCACACAAGTGAATAACTGCAAGCCTCTTTGCCTCTCTCCCTTCACCCATTTCGTATTCAGTTCATTTGCTCAATTCTTTGCCCGTTTGTTGTTGCTGTTGACAGTGTGGGCGGGGATGGGGGCTGGGGGTGGTTCTCTAATGGGAACAGCGAAATGTGTTGCCTTTTGTTGTTGTTGTTGTTGCTGTGGTTGGCATTGCATATGGAAAAGCGTTGTGTTCGTCGCCGCATTTCATTTTCATTGGCTGTAATCGCCATAGAGAGAAAATGCATTTCCACTTCCATATCCATTGCCACCCCACTTCACACTCCCCTACACACAACACACACACACACACACACACACACATGCAAATGCACATACTATTGATGTGCTCTATTATTATTTTCAGTTTTCTGTTTTGTGTCTGCTTTGTGTTTGCTGCTTTTGCATTGTTGTTGTCGGTTTGTTTGTTATTGCTTTTTGTGTGTTGGGGTGAAGGTGAAAATTTCCACCGTACCGAGGCACCCAACGATCGTCGACCGACAATGGATGCCGATCGTCAGTTGTTGTTGCTGTCGCTGTTGTTGTTGTTGTTGTTGTTGTTGTTTGCTTGCTGTGTTAATGGGTTACAGTGCAATTAGGACAGTGTGCCTATCGAGAGTGTGTTTATTGAATTTCAATTTGAATTTTAACGAGCGCATAAGTGTGCCTAGCACAAATAGGTGATAGTGTTGGAGGGGGTATCAATGGCATATCCTAAAACAGATGAGCAATTCAACTGAGTACGATCATTAATATGGAAATAATGCTCATATAATCTGTAATTGAGTATCACTATCCTGTAGCTCTTTCGATCTTTCGATTTATAATGACAACTGATGGGCAACTTTGGGCCCACTATTGGCACACCCAATTCGTCTATGCTACCATTGCAATTGTCTGCCAAAACTAATTAAAGATATGTTCTCTTATTGATGTGGCTGTCATTAATCAATCCCAACAAAATGGCGCCAAGAAATGACATCATAAGATGAAATACGAAAGACACGGCCCCATCTAGCACACGAGCTTAACAAGGTGAGGCTCCTGTGACTGTCTAAGTATTAAGAACAAATGCAGTTCGCAGTACTAGTGCAAGGTCGACGACAAAAATACCCTGTAGTTCAGAGTTTAAACAAAAGAATCCAAATTGACTAAGCTAATACCTTAATTAATGTTATATATGTAATCCCCAGATATGTTTGTTATATACCAAATTGTTAGACTCTGTTTCTATGTTTTTCATTCGAGAGAATTGTCCTTTATTTTTCATATATCTATTATACTCCCAAAAGTTTACTTTCTATCCATGACCTTCTCTTTCTCTTTACGTATGAGTTATGGAAATTATTTAATCATTGCAAGCTCTGTATAGTTTGCAGCACCCAACTACCCCACATTGGATTCTAAGCAGGGTATTCAAATGATATCCGTTAATACTTGAACCCAGCGGTCACCTGCGTCTTGCGTGCAACATAAAAAAAGCAGCAAGAGAAAAACCGAACAATTTTAGACAACTCGCCGAACAAATGCATGAAAATTAAAACGAAATAAATAAATAGAAACAAAAAATAGAAAAAAGCAACAACTAAAATAAATGTATACAGTGTGTGTGTGTGTGTATAAACAACAATTGCCAATGCACCAATCAACAAAATTGCAAAGTGCATTTAGCAGTGGCAACGTTTTGCACTTGAGGCAAATGCCAGGGGTGGGGTTAGGCAGAGGGAGGGGGCGAGGGAGGGGGATGGGGGGTGCGGGCTGAGGTGGGGCAGGGGTTAGCTGACGCTTAGACGGCGGTGACGGTGGTGACAGTGACGTGCTCGGCCCGGTTCGCTGGCTGGCAATGGACAAATGAACGCCCCTGACATCGTTAGTTGTTGTTGCAGTTGTTGTAGTTGCAGTTGTTGCAGTTTGCTTGTTTCAGTTTGCCGCTGCTGCTGTTGCTGCTGCTGTTGTTGCTTTAGTTGTAATGTTAATTGTCGTTAGGCGATTTGCTGGCCGGGGGACACGCAGAAATCCTGATTTGGCTATAACAACGCACATTTGAAAAGCGCGACACGATTTGAAATTCAAATTGCAGCCAAGAAATGCGTGCAACGTCTTGTTGTTGTTGTTGATGTTGTGGCTGTTATTGCTGTTGTTGTTGTCGCTTTAGCCATGAGCCATGGCTAAAAGCATACAAGCACTTATGCATTGGCAAGTAGAATAGAAAATGTCAGTTAACTAATCAAGCAAAGTCAAACGAGGGTTGGCGGCAACAAGAAGCTACAATAGTATTGGTTATGATATAAATAATTTATCAATCTTGTGGTTCTATTTTTGAATGATACAGCTATTACGTATAGTAACATACAGTATTCGATTTTGATTGTAATTCCTAGAAAAATTTAATTGGTTTAGTTGATTTCCTACTGTATTCAAAGATTCACATATAAAACATTCGCTGGCTGGATTTGTTTTTTTTTTTGTTTCTAAAAATGTATCCTAACAATTTAGCTATTAATAAATCTCGCGACTGAAGCACAAAAGCTGCCCAAATCTTTTAATAGTATTTATATATTTTTTCTTTACGTATCCTTTAAGTCTCTTAGTAAATCAGCTCATAATTTGTTTTGCCAGCTTGTCGCTTTCTGTGCCAGTCGCTGTTGCCCATCCCTGAAGTGAGCGGACGGACCAACAACAACAACAACAACAACAACAAAAGTAACGTATGCGAACGCAGAAACTAACGCACTTTTCAAATTGAAACTGCGGCTCCGTCGTTTGGTCGCTTGGTCGCTTGGTCGTGTGGAACCCCTTGACATTAATAACGTGGCCAAGTTGCCGTCGCTAGCTGCTGCTGCTGCAAAACGGTTGACAAAGCCGAGGAGCGGCAGAGGGGCCGAGGGGCCTGGGTGGAGGCACTGGCTGGCAGGGTGGCCGCAATAGAGCCTTGGACCCTCCCGAGCCAAGTGAACAATCTTTGCAATGTCAACGGCTTGCTGGGAGACGCTGTTTTTGATTGGACCAGCAAATGTGCTGGCCGAAAATAAGGTGGCCACTCATCAAAAGGCGCTGCTATCCTTGAAACGGCAAAATTAAAGTTCAACGCTTGAGCGGCGCTTGAACCCAGCAACTGCGACAGGACACGACCCAGCCGAAAAGGCAGCAGAAACGTCTAGCAATAAACAAACCAAACCGACACCGAAACCAAACCAAACCGAACCGAACCGAAAACCCGCCCCCAATGCCCAGCGCCCTACGCCCTACGCCCAAACCCCATCCTCCGCCCAAACCGAACCTATTCAGCCCAGCCGAATGTTGATTGCGCCCATTTTTATGTCTGTTTCTTTTTTACGACTGAACTCGCACGAAAATTTCAAGTTCAAGGTTGCCGGAAAGCAGCCGCCCCAACAACAACAGCAGCAACAACCACAAATCATCCAGCGCCAGACTTGGGTCGGAGGCATATTTCACATAAAACTCAATAGCCGCCGTCGTCGTCGTCGACTTCGTCTTTGTCTGCCACAAAATGGTCGTGTGGGCCGCCATTTTGTCTGTGTGAGCTGAATGCCCAATACAGGCGCAAAACGTTTCCTACAACAACGACGACGACGGCGACGACGACGCCAACGCAGTCGTGGCAATATCCTTTTGACCTTGAGCGCACAATTTCCACACGCAAAATTTATTGACCTGCCGCAGGGAAAAGCACACAGCACGGCATTTTCGTCAGTCTATTGCGCTATCTCGCTCGCTCTTCCAGCTGCCTGGCTCCTAGCAGTGTGTGAAGGAAACATAAAAAGCCGAAAGGAAAGTGATAGAAGTATGCTCAACTGTGGAATACACTGTAAACAAAACTGTTTTCGATATAAGCCCAGTGACTCTAAGACTGTGATTATACATCAAGAACTCTAAATATTTAATTTTTCCAATTTTCCAGCTATTATGTTGAAACGCTATACACTCCCTTCAACTGTGATTACAGGGTATACAAACAAAGCCAAAGCCCCGACAGCAGGCAGGCACCCCGCAGTCCGCGCTGAGCTCTGTCTGGGTTTGGGACCGTTAGAAAAGGAAGTAGGTGCCCGCAGAGCCAACCTATGTGTGTGTGTGTGTGTGTGTGTGTAGGTGTGTTTATGTGTTTGTCTGCAATGTCTGCTGTTTAGGGGCAACGGTAAATATCTCATCTCTAATCAGACGTCGTTTGCTGCGCGTGTCAATAGACCCGAAATTGGCAGGCAGCGGCGAACTTTAATTATGTGCTGGGTTTTAATATTTGCTATGCATACAGCATACAACGCGTCGATTCTTTTACTCAAACAATTAAATGCAATAATTAATTCTTGCTTTTACTTTCAATGGTTCGTAAACGATATTCGCAAAGTCTCCAGGTTCTTACGATAAATTTAAAACGATATCTACACTCTTAGCACAGTTTACAACCGTTTGTCAGCAATTGCGAAAGTTCGTTAAGCTACGCTTAGCACATACAACAACCATTTCGATAAGTACGACTAGCAAAGACACACAACATATGAGTGTACTCAGCAATTACACAGTCACCCCACAACTTTAATTAAGACACAAAGCTTTTTAGCTGTGACGCAAACATCGCGTGTGCGCGCAGCCAACTTAATGCAGTGCGAAAATAGAAGCACTTAATGTTGTTCAAATTCAAAATAAAGCTTTTTGTAGCTGCGACGCCAACTTCAATTGAGTCAAATTATGCGCTAGCGCAAAACTGCGCACAGCCAACTTAACGGCGCGCGCAAATTGCAGCTAACTTCATGTTTTTTAAATTCAAATGTAAGCTTCCTATGACTATTCAAATATGTTAAATAGACTCACCGTCCAGTTTATCCAGCCGCTTATCAATGTTTAAGCATTTTGACATTAGCTTCTCCACCAGCAACGGATTCGCCGAGGCGCTGGTCACCGTCACAAATCGCGACTCCTCCGGCGTGCAATCTCCATTGCTGTTGTTGTTGTTGAGCAGATCGCAAGGCAGCAGAAAACCTGTCAAATAATATAAATATAAAATTGAATTTAAGCTAAAATGTACTCAAATCATTTTGAATATCTCACCCGTTCGCTTTGCGGATGCTCCTGTCGCTGAGTTGCTGCCAAATCCGAGCAGCGCCTGGCCATGTCCATTGGGATTACCACTATCCGCCAAGCTGGCGGAGACGGAGTCAACAAGACCCTGAACACACAGTTGGGCATTCTCTTTCGCCAGCAGATCATCGCCGGCGACAACAGCGGCGGCAACGCTGGCGAAATCGTTGTCGCTGATAACATTGTTGTTGTTCTCCTCCTAGGAAAGAGATAGCAATAGAAGAAGAAAAAGGCAAAAGCAGAAGTTTTGTGTTGTTTTTTGTTGTTGTTGTTGTAGTTAGGGAAGAAAAGAGCAAAGGAAATAAAATTATAAATGGTAAAACGTTGCATCGAGTGAGAGGTTCAGGGAAAAAGCAAAAAGTCCTGCGCAAAAAGTATGTTCAGATGTATGAATAATATGTATGGATGTATGTGTGTGTGCGTGTGTGTCTATATGTGTTAAACTTGTCTGTGTTTCGTTTTCTTGGCGGATGTACATTTTCGACTTTGACCTCAACGGTCGCCAAATCGGACAGCAGGCTCTCGATCTCAAAGTTGCTCTCAGAGAGCGTGCGAAAAAGCTCATCGGAGGAGTCGCTGCCACAGAGAGCTCCACCACCACATTCACATTGCGAGCCGCTGAGCCACAAAGCTCCTGGCTGCCAGCGGACTGCTGCTGTTGTTGCTGCTGTTGTTGTTGTTGTTGCAGCAGTTGCTGCTGCTGCTGCTGATGTTGTTGTAGTTGCTGCTGTTGCTGCTGCTGATGATGCTGTTGTAGTTGCTGTTGCAATGAGTTGTTTGAGCCAACTGTTGGATTAATATTCTCAGCATTGACCGTGGAATCGTCCTGCGAAGAAATAGTGACAATTGTTAAGCGGGGCAGGCTTGGAATGGAAGAAATTGGCAAAACTGTCTATTACTTATATCCAATATATATATTATACTTTTATGTAGAGTTTTAATGCCAGGCTTGCTGCCAATCGGACTAACAAGTTTGCCCATCAGTCAGCATAAGGCTATAGAGATATGGTATGTATACTTACCGCAATGCATGTTGCCAAGTCTAGACCACCAACAAGACGACCATCGTTATCCGGACACCAGAGCAGTGCGTCATCGATAAATGGCATCGCTGATAGGGCAAAGCCTGCACTGCAAATACTGTTAACTGCCAGTGTAAAGCCGTTTCCTGTCGACCCCTTCACTTGAAAATATATATTCGACCACGGGGGGTTATGTTTTGAACGTTTATCTCCTTAGTTAGACTAATAAAATGTTGGGTTCCTTTAGATTTTACTTATCACACGTTGTATTTATATTCACTTTGTTTTTATTGTTTGAATCGAATTATTGAGTTTTCACAAATTGTATACAAATTGTTTAGGCACTTTTTTAAGACGGTTTTGGTTTGGTTTCCGTGTTTGTTACACTTACAGTTTATGTTAAATTTGTTGTAGTCTTTTGTTTGATTTTGGACGCTTATTGTTGAACCAAAAAAATGTATAAAATAAGACAACACTAAAATTCGATTATTTACTATGTGTATAACTGTATATACTATATACGAGCTACTTTTATCAGCTTATTTTTATTGTATTATTATTATTTTGGCTTAAATTTGTTAATAGTTTTTTTTTTGGATTTTTGCCGTTCAGCTGTTTACGTCTAAAAGTCTGCAAATAAGAAAAGAGAAAATATACTTTTATAAAAATTAAAAACTTTTTAGAGTTTGGTTCTTAAAAGTATTTAGAATCAGGAAAAATCGATAGCTATATAAGTACAGCTGCCATAATAATTATTATTATTATTCTACAATGTTCGCTTCTTCTAATAGTGTAAGATATATTAAGCTACAGTTCAAACTCCAAGCACTTCAGTCTATAATCCTATAAAGACCCCCCACACACACTCTAACACACACACACACACATTGTTCATTGCCGTGCTTATGTCAATAAATAGCAATTATAAGCATTAATTGCAGGCAAGAGGCGTTTCAAACAATTTCTTGCGACTGTTTCGCAACAATGCGAAAAGCCGAAAGCAGATGAGCGAGATGAAAATGCAATTGGGAGCTGATGGAAAGTCGTCGTCGCATTTCATTGTTTGATGTGTGTTTTGGCTTCCGGTTATAAACTAACTTTGCTTTTGAATCAAAGTTAATTTCGTTTAAAGTTCAATAACATTTCAAATTGCGAATTACGAGACTTAAGACACACTAACAACAACAGCAACAACAACAACAACAGTGCCCTGCAAAATGAAAATTATGGAGAAGGGTAAGGCGGGTAGGAGGGTTGATTTTCCACTGCTTCAATGTGCAACAGCTGCGCGAACAAAAACACAAGAAAAACCTAACAACAACAAAAAAAAACACAAAGAGTTGCAGCGAAAAACCAAAACAAGGCAGCAGCAGCAGCCGCAGCAGCAACAACAATAACAACAACAACAAAAGCAGGCAAAAAGAAACAACTTTGGAAAAATGCTTTTTACATAACATGTTATTGAACCGCATGCAAAGTAAACAACAACAGCAACAACAACAACAAGTTATACTGCTGCAGTTGCTGCTGTTGCTGCTGCCGACTGCATTTCGCTCTCTCTAAGCTGCCAAAACCATTGCAAGTGAAAGTCTAACAACAACAGCAGCAGCAGCAACAACAACAATAACAACCACAACTGCAAATCGCGCAAAAAGTTCGTTAACATTGAACTACGAAACGAACAAATGGCGTTTGAAAAAAAGCTGCAATTGCAATAACAACAACAACAGCAGCAGCAGCAGCAGCGAGCTAAAAATTTTGCCAGCCAGGCGAGAGAGAGAGTACATTGCACAGCAATAGCAACAACAACAACAACAACGGCAACAACAGCAACAACTACAATAATTGACATCACAACATAGCGCTGCCTGGCACTGATGCTGCTGCTGCCGCCGTCGCTGCCTCTGCCGCCGCTGACTGCGCTGTCGGCGTCGCTGCGCCTGCGCTGGTTTTTCCATTGCATGCCAGTTTGCAATTGTTGTTGTTGTTGTTGTTTGGTGATGCGCATGCGGCGCGGAAAACTCGTTTTCCATTATTCAATACAAGCAGCAGCAGCATTAGCAGCAGCAGCTGGCGGCGGCGGCTATTCACTTTTCAGCCAGCAAGTTCATAGAAGAAAACTTGAAAGAAAAGCCAAAGAGAGCCACAACAACAAGAAGAAGAACAACAACATATGACGACGTGCCTTTCGTTTGCATTAGAAAATGCGGTTGTTCAGTGGCGCCACCTTCTTCTGCTGCTGCTGCTGCTGTTGCTGCCGCCTAATGCACATTGATTACAAGATGTCCGACGTTTATGCAAAATATTGCCTTTGCCTATGTCTAATAACAGAGCGAACGGTGCGTATACACAATCTATGATTAGACACCAGCAAAGCACCAGTGGCGCAGCGATTGATTAGCTAGCTAGTTACTAGTCGCATTCGCATTGTGCTTCCTGGTGCTGCTGACATTCTAGCGAATGGGCGCGGTTCGAATACTCTCCTTGCCTCTCCTCTCTGCCACCCGGAGGCAGACAAACAATGCCAAACAAATCAAGTAAAAGTGATCTAGCTGGAAATACGCTGCAGCAACCTAAACTGTGTTTGAATGTAGAGGCCTCACTCATTCAAATCGGTTCAGTTTTGCAAAAGTTATGTCAGTTTTTCATATCAGAAGGGAATTGTTAGTCAAATTTAGACAAAGAAATTTGTTAGAAAATCCGAAAAAATGTTAGAGCATCAGTTTTAGATGTAGACTTAGTATAGAGATATAAAACATGATCTAAATGGCATCAGAATTGAGCATCTATTCAGCTTTGGCAAATTAAAAGGAGTCTAAAGTCCTGAAAGGGAACTATGACAGCCTGCTTAAAGCATTACTTATCTAACTTGCATAACTTTAAAATTGTTAAAAAATAATTGATATCTACAATAAACGAAATCAAGACAACTCACCTCCGATATTTGTATATATTTATCCTTGAACGTGTTGTAAATAATTTGTTGCACGTTTCGACCGCAAAAATGGTTGCTTAAACGGTGTTTTTTTCACTTATGTATATATGTTTATGTGTATAAGTATATGTATACTAGATAACTATTTTGTATAAACTACAAGGCAGTGTAAAGTTGTCCAAAAAAGTTTGATTGTTAATTTGCGTAGCTTGTTGTCGTTGATTGTTTTGTTGCACGTTTGCCGGCGTGCCACTTGTAGCAATTGTTGTTGTTGTTGTAGAAGAAGAAGCAGCAGGAGTCGGGAGCGTTGCCAACTTTTGTGTAGGAGGAAGAAGTCTTTGCTTGGCGTTGCTGTTGTTGTGGTTGCTGTTGTTGTTTTATTTTACAGCGTATGCTATAGATGTACAAGTATAAAGTTTTATTGTCATTAGCAACATGGCTGACATTGACCAAATTTGCATGTGTTCCCAGTTTTCTGCTTTGGGCACGCATTTATGGTGTTTGAACGTGCGCTGAGGCATTTAGGCAGGCCAGAGGCGGGGCCAGAGGCGCGTACCCGTTCCCGATCCCGATCCCGTTCCCGTTCCCGTCTCCCCCCTCCCGGTGTGGATGTGTTGCACTTGCCCGCTGTCTCTATCTGTGATTGGTGTGCGGCGGTCTCTGCAAAGGAGCAAAATGAAAAGAATTGTTAAAGCAAACATTAGTTAATCAAATAAATATGATTAAAACTTTAATGTGCTGCATATGATTAGACTTAAGTTATGCGAAATGGTCAAAAGCGAGGCATTGAGAACAGGTTGCAAGCTCGTGACAGGCGATTGTGTGAAGTATGTATGTACATACATACAAAATATGTACATACATACATATATTTATGAGGGGCATTTTAAGGTATTTCCCAATTTCAGCTATGTGTTGCTTAAGCCAGGGACATTCACAGCAGCCATTAGGGATATTTACAGGTACTTTCGCGTAAATTTCCTGCATGCGCTCTCTTAATCAAAACACAAATATTTACATTCTTATACATTTAGTGTATATACTTATGTACATATGAATATGCTTGGCAAAGCTTTTCGCTGCAGTCGCCGCAGCACGAGAATAAGCTTTTTATTGCCTAGCGAAACGGCAACCACAACAAAAAGCTACGCAAATAGTTTGAAAAATGCGTTTGACTTGCGCTCTTTGGGGCTTTGACTCAACAGAAAGCGTCGCGACAAGGTGCAAAGAGTTGATCGCAGCAGGCGATGCGTGGGGGAGAGGGAGAGGGCTACATGCGGTAGGGTGTGATAGAGCGCCGGCGTCTTTGGCTTTGTCTACATTGTTGTTGCTTGTTTACTGCGTAAATATGTTTCGCTGTAGCGCCTGCTCTTGCTTCTGCTCTTGCCTTTGTTGCTGTTGTTGTGCTCATAGTAGCTTTTGCATTGTCGTAGTAGTTGTTGTCTACATAGCGTTTGCTTGTGTGTATATTCGTGATGTTATGAATGTTTGTATGTGTGTGTGTGTGTGTGTGTGTGTGTATGCATCGTGACCTTCTCACACTGTCATGGCTACGTATAAAAATTGTATAAAAATAAAAGCTTTCGTTTTATAATTTGTATGCAGCTCCATGCGAGTGAGTGTGTGCGTGTGTGTGTGTGTGTGTGTGTGTGCGTGAAGAACATAGGCGACTCGTGCCTTCGCGACAACAACAAAAGCAACAACAATTGTATTTCATTGAACAAAATATTATTTATGTTCCGCTCAAGATCGCATTTTTGCAAGCTTAAAATTATAATTGTTGTTGTTGTTGTTGTTGTTGCTGCTGTTGGCTTGGCAAAGTTTTGCAACATTTCAGCTACATACTTCCGACTGTGTTGGCTTAAAGATTATTTCGGATATGACATGTTAGAATTTAGCGCTTTATCTGGAGTCACAGGTGTTTAAGAGACTGTGTGCAGATGTTTCAAGATCATCTGACAAATGTTGATGATGCTCCGGTGATATATTAGTATTCTTGAATACATTATTATATTCAATTAATATAAATACTTGTTAGCTTTATGCCAAACTGACTACAGGGTAACTTCTAGTCTGGCACTCTGTTAATTTACATAATTAATCTGCTGCTCTTATCGAACGCGTCCTTTAACTAATTAAGCTAACTTTTGTTCGTTGCCAACTATTTAACACTTAGTCAAACAAATCAAATTTATATACTAAAACAATTTAGCAAGTGGGCAATTCGTAACCTTCCTCGAAATGATTTTTCTCTAGCTTTTTGCTGTTGCGTTCGCCTAACCGCACAAAAGGCGAAAATACAGTATTCGATTTTTCTGTTATGTTTGTTGTTGTTACAGCTGTAACCTTCTGTTCAGATCGATTCAAGTTTAAGGTCGACCCCTTTGGGGCCTAGCAGTCTAGACGTCAGACCTAGTCGACCCTTGAGTCGATAATGCCCACTAATGTAGGGTGCTTTTGTTGCTGCTGTTACAGGTTGCCAGCCCAAGGGCGTAACGAATGTTGTTGTTGTTGTTGTTGTTGTACATACACACACATAAGATTGAAAAGTCGAGCCTATATTGGTCATTCAGCCGAGTCTCGATATAACGATTTAACGGTATACTTATTAAGCGCATTAGTTTTGCGTTAATTTGTATTAAATGTGACCAATTCATTGGATCACTTGAATTGCCTATTAAAGAAGTAAGAGAAATATTATATACAATTATAGAGGTCATATAAGATACCCAAAAATAATATTTAATGGAAAACTTAGCAACAAATAAACCAATCCAACATCATTACTATGCTTAAAGGGGCTTAAGGAATAAAAATAAATACATTTTCGTAAGCCGTAGCATAGAATCTATAATCTCATGGGTATTACCAGAATTGTGTGTAATATTTGAGCCATAAATTTAATGACTCGCAACCGAATATATTAAAATGAACCAAATTGTTATAATTAACCTTCAGTTGTGTGTATATTGTATATACTAGAGAATGAACTAAGAATAAGTTGAAAGATGACAGCTGAAAAACTAACAAAGAACCGAGCGCAACTTGCATTTTAATAAATTTAATGAAATAACCATAAATTCATATGTTAAATGGAAAATTTATTCACTGCCATAAAGAGTGCGATTCGAGCGGCATAAGAAATAAGACAACAGGCATATATAGTATGTATATACATATATATATATATTATGAATATAATAGAGAACATAGAAAAAATCTTAAGTGTCGCACAAGTTGCTGACGCGCCTATTGTTATTGTTGCTATTTTCTGCTGAACTGTAAATTAAAAATAAAATACATTATGCTATAAAAACAGAATAGTCAAGCGCTACTAACCTTAGACAAAAACAAAACACAGAAAAAAAACCAAAAAAGAAAAAAACAAAAAGCAAAAGGCAAAGGCAAAAGCAAAAGGCATATCTAACTACAAAATATATGTTTCTATGTTTGTATGTCTCGTCAGCCACTGCATACGTCTCTATATACATATGTATATATATATATATGTATGTGCGCGAGTATCTGTGTGCGTTTTGTATAAAATACGCAACCTTCAAAAAATCTAACAAAGCAAACTTGTTCAATAGTCATATGCGTATCAGGAAGTCAACATTTCAAGGATTGACTCATTGAAAAGTCGAATGCGACGGCGACGACGACAACAACAACAGCAACAGCAGCAACAACAGCAAGAGAAACAAGTTAGTCGCTGGTGCAAACACGCACACACTCGCACACAAATACAGCCACACTTGCATTAGACGAAAACTTTGAAAAGCGCGCCGGCAAAATGCAGTGCAAAAAATATTTACAGTAAAGCACACAGACACGCACACACACACACACACACACACACACACGCACACACTTGCAGCTCTCTGAGATCACTTGCATTTGCTGCAGTCGCGACTGCAGTTGCCGCTCTCGCGCAGTGCTCTGAGCTTTTTGAGAGTGCACTGTGTCAGTGTATGGGTGAGTATTGCCAGACACAGAGAGAGAGAGAGAGAGTGAGAGAGAGAGTGCGCTCTTACCTGCGCTGTTCTCTTACGTTAAGCTCTGACTTCATTCAAACGTGCTGTTTTTGCTGCTGCTGCTGCTCTGCTGCTGCTCTGCTGCTGCTCTGCTGCTGCATTGTTAAATAAAAAGTGCAAATACCGTACGATTTGCTTTTGTTGTCGCCGCTGCGCTCCAGCATTGCGTGGCGTTGCAACAAACAATTTTACTTTTCATTGCGAAATGATTTTGAAAAATAAAAGTTATCATGTATGCATGAGGTAATTTCCAATTGGAAGGTGCAAATAAATGGAGTGTGCTTTCATAGCATTAACAGCTTTAATTTGGCCCTGCTTAATAGTTCAATATGTGGACCTTCAACCTGTGTGCTGTGTTTTTGCCGAATGCCGCTCGGGTTCACTGCTCACATTCAAGGCACCAACATACATAATAATAATAACCTAGCCCACGGCTCCACTTCTGTCTGAGCCAACGAATTCAATTTCAATAACGCGATAACTTCTTCAAAAAGCAAAAAGCAACTGCAAAAACAAAACAACAACAGCTACTTCAATTGTAATTCGTGCCGTCGATCGCATGGAAGGTCGTTGCATTAAAAAGAGTTTAATGACCAAGGAAACTTTTGCCGAAATATGAAACAAAAGCTTCGCGCACCAACACCAGCAACAACAACAACAATGACGCTGCGTAAGCTGCACCAGCAATAACAATAACAAGAACAACAATTCGCAGTGCGCCCACAACTTACGACGCGCACTCTCCGCTCTCCGCTCTCCACTCTCCACTCTCCGCTCGCCTCGCACTCCTTCCATGGCAGCACTTGGGAAAGGTCAACGAACAACATTGCCTCCGTCGGTCAAAAGCAGAGTTCACACGTACAGACATACGCACACAGGCACACAAGCGCACACATACACACAAGTGCAATGTGAAGCGGCAGCGCAGCGCGAAGAGCAACAAAAAATCCAACGGCTGGCAAAAATTTTTGTTTTGCTTTTGCTTTCGCGTTGAGTGAAGTGAAATGAGTGCGAAGTGTGAGTGAGTGAGTGAGTGTGTGAGCGATTGGGTTGAGTGAGCCGCTGCTGCAGCCTTGTGCAGCATTGGCAATGATTCAAGCAGCTGAGTAATTAATACGTTTATTAATCGTTGTTACTCATATCATCGAGCTATTTTCAGGCAAGGCGACGCTTACGCCCACGCAGCGTAGTCGGCGATTCATTCACTTTTGTAAACTTAAATAAAAGCGTCGCTGCTGCTGCCGCTGCCGATGGCGACGCTGCTGCTGCCGCTGCCGCTGCTGACGTTGACGTTGACGCTTGCGCTGGCGCTGCAGCTGTGTGGCGAGACGCGAGATCAACGCACTTTGTGTGTGTGTGTTGATCCCACGAAACAATTTGCCGTTTAATGCACCCCAAAAACGCAGAAATAAAAACAAAACACAAAACACAAAATGCAAACAACAACAAAATGTGCAGCGAACTGCAAATGACTCAAGCGCATATTTTGTTGTTATATTTTTGAGCGCCCATTTTGAGTGCAATTTATGCATTTTGTATATGTTTTTCGATTTGCATGCACAGTTTTCACTTTTTTTTTAAATAATATCCACACACATGTATGTGTGTAAAATGCAGTTGCATCGTCGCCGATTTGCGATTGCAGTCCAAGCAAGTTTTCTTATTGAAAGCAATAATAAATGCAAATAAATATAATAATCCAAAATAAAAATATAATAAAATATGGCAGCCAACGAAAGTTGCACGCAAAGACATTGAAAACAATTTCGTTGCCAAAAAAAAAAGAAGCAAACAGAGCGCGCAGCATGGAAAATTGCACTGCAGCAAAGGCAGCACACAAATTCCTGGCGCGGCTCCTCGAGACCCAGTGCAGCGGGAGCCGAGACGACACACGAGACAAGACTCTCAGCAGCGAGACATCGGACGCCCCGGATACAAATACAATGCACTTGGCCAGTGGCCAGGCTGAGGCTGAGGCTGAGGCTGCAGATGGAGCTGAAGCCGAAGCTGGAGGTACTAAACTTGTTTGAAAGTTGCAACTGTCGATGAAGCAACTGCAACAAGAGCATCAGCAGCAGCAGCAGCAGCAGCGGGAGGAGAAGTCTGCAACATTTGCAATTTTTTGGTAAACTTGAAAATTATGTGCAGCATGAGCAAAGAATTAAGCAAAATTGAACATCAAGTTTGATATTGTTTTGGGAAATGAGAGAATTGATTGAGAAACTTTATGAATCATGTTTTGAGCAACAGCAATTACTTAGGGCTTTGAATTTATAAAGATTTAAATATGCATTACTGCTATATCAAATGTATACACTAATTGTTGCATATAGTCAAGTGCTATAGAAATATATTATTTATTGTTTCCAACTTATCTGCAAAACTATATTTGTGCAATAGTTAGTTGGAAATAGAACTTCCTGAATTATTTTATTTATTGTCTTCATTTTTAGCTTCCCCCTAAAATTTACGGAAGTCATTAGCTTTCGATTTACTGCCATTTCCTATTTTTTCAAAGATAAAAACATTTATAGAAATTTCTTCATTGCCATAAAACTGTTATTTGATTAATTGGAACGCTTGTTAAACGTGCCACACATTTTACTATCAAAATTCCGAGAATTTAGATAGGTGTTGTTTACAATTTTTATGGCTAAAGCCAGGCATAAATTATTGATAACTAAACAAATATAGAAGAGTGCCTAATCTAAATTTAATATACACTTTCTATTATTAATTATAAATTATTGACAAATATTTGCTATCAATCCAATCAAAATGATTTGTTGTCAAGCCACCAAGCTAAGCTTTTCAAACAGCAGCTCAAAAGTTCACCGTTAACCTTCTCAAAGCGAAAGTGCTTCTACAGCTCTCACTGAGATTCCGAATTCGATTGCGATGCCGATTGCAATTTCGATTGGCGACTCGATTAGCCCAAAAAGTCATTCAAAGCAAAAAGCCCAAAAATATATATTCGAAAAGAGAAAAATTTAAAAGCGAATGCTGCAGGACATTAAAGCAACGAAAATTTCACATTGAATGCGCAGCGCCGCAAACGCAAATAAACATCATCAACAGCAACAGCAACAGCAATAGCAGCAACAACAACGGCAACGACAGCAGCAGCAGCAGCAGCAGCAGCAAACATTTGAAGATGCCCCAGCCATAAAACTGGCCGAGCCTCAAGCCCCAACCATGCCCATGCCCAACATCATGCCAGGCAACATTAGAAAACTGCAACAGCAGCAGCAGCAGCAGCAGCCGTCGCAGCAGCAACAACAATAACAACAGTAACTGCAGGCGAATGAAGCAAATGAACGAAGCGGCGTCGACGCGAGCGTCGCAGCTGGCGTCGCCGTCGACGCCGACGTCGAGTGTATGCATCAAAAAACAGACAGTAAATCTGATTGTTTGGGGTAATTGAACTTTCTTAAGAAATTGCGACATGTACACTTTGAAAAGCTCTGGATTTGCGAGCAGCAGCGTCGGCCGAGACAGCGCAGCAGCAGCCGTCGCAGTAGCAGCAGCAGCAGCAGGCAAAGGCAGCAGCAGCAGCAGCAGCAGCACACAAATGTACGCCAATGACCGAGTTCGGGTGAAAGACCTTCGATAACCATCATCATCATCATTCGCAGAGCAGCAACGGCAACATCATTAGCGAGTCCGAGTCGTCCGCAACGTAGTCATTGCACTAGCTGCCAGCCAGCCAGCCAGCCAGCAAAACAAAAACAAAGCAACACACACAGAGCGGCAGAGAGCGCGCGCAAAAACGAGAGCGAGATAGAGAGAGAGAGGCGCGCTGTCATAAGAGCAAAAGTGCCAAAGAGTTGGGGCCCGCAAATGCAGCAGCGCAATTTCATTGAACTAAATTTAGCAGTGTGCGTGCGTCAAAGAGAGCACAGCACGCGATGCAGCTAATGCTCTCGCTCTCGCTATCGCTCTCACTCTCACGCTGCCGCAAACACAAGCACACACCAGGCACAAACAAACACTAAAACAAAAGCGCGGGAGTTGTTGCTCTTGCTATACTGCTCTTGCCTTTGCTCTTGCTATTGCTGTTGCTGTTGCTATTGCATTTTTGCATGTGCATTTTGATGTTAGTTTTTATTGTTATTGCATTTGCGATTTCGAGGTGCATGGCAAGACCTCAACTAAGGCTAAATTTTCTTGTTGTTGCTGTTGTTGTTGTTGTTATTGTGCTGTCGTATTCGTGTGTGCGATAATAGTGCGCTATAGGCGCTGCCGCATTTGGGGGCTATTGAGATAGGCGCGCGATTTGATCAATGCAGCTCAAACTGGCGAAGCCTTGGGGCGGCATTAAGTGCGGCGCGTGTAACAGTTTGGCAGTCAATCAGTGTGTGCGCGCTAGCTGCTGCTCAAACTGTAAGCGGGCATTTTACAGTTCTAGCGAATAATGATTTTTGTTCTGTTGCGCATACGACACGTTGCACACATTTATTGATTGTACTTTGGCAATTCTTGTGTGAGTGCAAGATTTAAGCTATTCTTGTTGTCTTTTTGTTATTTATGTTTAGAATTATTGAGAGGTTACTTAAATAACTGTAAGCAAAGAGTCTTTTCTAAGTAATCTAGCATGGCATTTTAAACTGAAATAGATCAAATGTACTAAAGTACTTTCTAAAAAATTTAAAAACAAATTTCAAAAAGCGACATTACTTAAACGTAAATCATAAGTTAAGTAATTTAATTGAAATATTTAAATTTCGTTTGATGACAAATTGAGCTTAACCCAAAAATGTATTATTTGCGTACTTTTCACACTTCTAGAATACTACAGAATTGATATAAGAATATCTACGGCATGCCAGCGCATTCCAATCAGAGAGACAAAGACAAAGAGAGAGAGGGCGAGCGTGTGCGTGTGCGAGACAGAGAGGACACTCATTTTCGGCACGAGAAGTTGAAGTGAATGTACTCGCACTCAGTCAATGCACGCTGACGTCGCAGCAGTCGCAGCAGTCGCAGCTGAAGCAGCTGAAGCAGCAGCAAAAGCAATGACACTGATCCTGGCGTTGACCTCTGACGACGCAGGGCCGCTTCCGGCGGTGGGAGCCGAACCAAAAACAACAACAACACCAACAACAACAGCGGAGAGAAACCAAAAAGCAGCCAGCAATATTTCGGTGTCGTTTTCGATGCTTGATTCTACGCGGCAGCGGCTTTAGTTAGCCTCCACTCCAAGTTGCTGTTAATTATTATGCTTGAAGCTTTTTGGGCAAGGTCATTAAACAACAAGCACAACAAAAAGTATTAATAAAGTGAGAAGAGAAATACAAACTCGACTGCTGCTTCTGTTGCTGTGTGCGGCGGCAACAACAACAACAGCAACGGCAACTTCTGTTTGGCCTGTCCAGCCACTTCTACTCTGCGTTTCTTTATGTTTTAGTTCGGCTCGCTCATTCGGTCTTAATCAAGGTGAGTAACCTTGGCCTTATTTTCGAGCAGCGCACTCTTTGCCCTGCTTCTGTGTGAGTGTGTGTGTGTGTGTGAGTGTGTGTAGCGCTCACGCATTGCCAAAAAAAAAAGCTAGCCACGGCGCTCACCGAAAGCGTCGCTCACGAAGGCACAATGGCAAGGCGCTGAGGGCGACTGCGAGTGCGAGCGAGAGGGCAAGCGGCAAGCGGCAACTGTTGCTGCTGGCATTGTGGAAGGTCATGATTTTTTCGGCTGCTCGCATGCGTGTCTGTATGTGTGTGTGTGTCTGTGTGTGTGTATCAGTGTTGGTGAGTGACTTTACTTAACTGACTGACTGGCTGGCATTTGCCGAATCTGAATCTGAATGTGAATGTGAATGTGAATTTGATTTTCTTGCTCGAAACTTTGCCTTTATTTCGCTTTGAGTGCTGCCGTCATTGTCACTCTCGACTTCTGAAGAACACAATAAAAGCTTTTGATTTCAGTTTGGCCGAATAGTGTGCAGTTTTATTAAGCTTAGAATACAAGGCTAGTTCTAAATTCTAATTAGTACTTGCAATGTGCTACATTTTGAAAGTATTGAATGATAGTAATATACGTATGCTTAATATAATTTAATTTACTTTTTTGACCCAATTGTATCATTTTCTTATAAAATATTTATGTAAATTTTGTATTTATTATTTTTATGCTATAATTATAGGTATATGAATACAGGAAAGAAGAATATGAAGAACCAAGAAGTTCCAAAACAATATCCTTTATTTATTTTACGGTTGTAATTACTGATAAGCCAGAATATCTTAAAATTCCGGCTTTTGAGCGATTACCTAGCTTTTAAGCTCTGAATAAGGGGTAACTTATAGTCAGTCGACTGCCTAAATGATGCGAACAGCACGTGCTGTACAACTTGTTGCCTTTTTCAGGCCTATGAAGTACGCAGGTACATACATAAATTGATTAAATAAAGCGACAAATGTGTGTATGTTTATGTATTGTACGTAATTTCGTTTCTCAAGCATGCATAATCAAGAGTGGAGCTGAGACACGGCACGGTTTGCACTTGGCCTTGGCAAGCGCCGCTTCGTGGCCACCTTGAACCTCAATGTGCCGAATGTTGTGTGTTGTTGTCTTGTCTTGTGTTGTGTTGTATTGTGTGGGGGCAGCAGCAGCTTCAACAAAAAACCGAAACGAAACCGAAACCGAAACAGAAACGGCTAGCGATCTATAGTTTTGCGTTGAGTTAGCAGTATGTGCTTTTCGCTGGATTCGAGCGTTCATGTTATGTTGAACTTACCGCCAAGCGGCAAACAAAACAAAATGCTGCTTGAAACAATAACAGAACGTATGTAGTAACCAAAAAAATTAGCGGTCGCAGACCTACAAAAACAAAACGTGACTTAAGGCTAAACACCAGAAAGTCGACCCAGTCTACATAAATATGTATGTGTGTGTAAGTCTGAGCTCCAACTTAAACTTTATGCGTCTGCGACGACTTTTAATATTTTTTTATATACACTTTAGAACTAGTTTTCGTATGCACGATACATCTGCCCCGGGGCCTTAAGAATTCAAGGCTGCATGCTTCTAACCCTACACACACACACACACACACACACACACACACACACACACACATCTATATGGCTGTATGCTTTGTTCAAATCCAACTGTTGGCTTCACACTTGACGCATACGTATACGTAATAATTTCTAAGGTTGCGCTTTATCAAGCATACGCCGCATTGTGCGCTTATCACAACTCACCTAAGTTAACGCTTGGACAAATATGTTGTACACACTGCCGAATCATGTTTAGGGTTGCCGCGACCAGCTGTTTGTGTTATTATCGGAATGGAATTACCAATCAAGTGCTTTGGCTGACATTGTTTTGGACATGTACAAATTGGAGCTATCAACTGTCAATATTGTTTTGAAAAAGAACCCCAGCAAACACTACTAGTTTGACACATATTTTAAGACTGAGGTCACTGGAAATTAGAGCATAATCAAGACGAATTCTTTAAAAATTATTTAATTATATTGAAAACAAAAAAGTAAATTAGCGACTTGTGTGAAAAATTTGTATATATTTCAAATTTTGTATGTAATATACATAATAAACTTTCGTAAATAGATCATTTTACTTTTGGTATAACAAAATTATTTTTTTAATTGTTTTTTTAGTTAAAAAGAAACTAAAAATTCTTCACAAATTATAATCAAATTTACGAGCGCTGATTATATTTTTGAAAAGCAAAGAACCGCCGCATAAACCAATTTAAAATACATATTCAAATAACTGCAGAGATCGCAGCAAACTGGTTCAATAAAAAACCGAAAAAAACGACCAAAACTAACAAGTATTGGATGAAATATGCATATTTTAAGTATATGTTGCTAAAAGTGCTGTTTTCGATGCATATTTGGATGCTAAAGCATATCGATAGAATGCTTCCAGCTTTCCAATTGCTGTACAATGAATGAATCGCTATGCATTCTCATTGCTCATTTTAGAAACAAAATACAAAAAAACAAAGCAACAACAACAACAACAACTATAAGAATAGTATCGAATGCGCGCACAATTACAAATGCAAAAACACTGTGTACTACAATAATAAGTATTTGTGCATTTGTACACATATGTAATACATTTGTAATTGCATAGTGCACATATGTGTGCATGTGTGTGTGTGTGTGTGTGTGTGTGTGTGTGTAGCCGACATCGGCGGCAACATGCTTAGTATATATTTTGAATGGTTGCGCTTTATATTGGCCTCCGAATGTGTCTAGCTTCAATAGCAGGCCAGGGTCATGCGACACCGGGGAGGAAAACGCGCAAATACAAGCGCACACTACTCATGCGTGTGTGTGTGTGTGTGTGTGTGCGTGTGTGTGCCCGTTATCGGAAGAAAACGCCAAAAGCTTTACAGCAGCGTGTTTGCAAACTCACTCACACACACACACACACTCAAGCATGCAAAGCAAATGCGCGCTCGCGTTCATTGCCTTTGCAAAAGTTTAGATCGCTCTCTTGCTCTCTCTCTCCGTCTGCCGCTCTCTCTTATGTTTGGCATTAGAAGAGCAACAATAACAAAGCAGCAGCCATATGCAAAAAACGCATTTGCTGCTAATTGATTGACTATAGAGACAGAGACAGAGATAACGAATGACCACTGAGGACCAGAAGCGTAAAAGTACTAAGAACAGCAGAACTCTGCCTTATCGGCCAATAGCAACAAATCATAACAACAGGCGGCAACAAAAAGCTCTCAGGGCCTTTTTGGCAAAGTCTCATTTGATATTTTGATGAATTCTTGTGTTTGTTTGTTTTGTTATTGTTATTGTTGCCTTTGGGTTTTTGCTTTCAGTCGGTTTCTTGGGGGAAGCGGCGATCAAATTTGTGAGGTTGGTCAGTGTTTTTTTTTTTTCGGTAATCGTATTCGTGGTGAAATTTTAGCATATTTTGTGTGAGTGCGAATTGATGCACGCGAGTGAAGTGACCTTTAAAGGAAATAACCTCTGATAGGTAAACCAAAACAAAATAGATGCTTATTTACAGAATATAGAATTTTCGAGACCCCCTTTTCTAATTGATCATTAGAAAACCCAAAATGTAAGGCAAACAATATTCGCAAATTAAAAACAGCTCTGCAAACAATAGATTTCAATTATGTATATCAAATACATCAAATTGGATTTAAATATTAAAATATTCTTTGACAGCTAAGAAATAAATTTTAAATTTGAATTAATTACACATTGTTTTTATCGGCCTGCTTGCAGCTAATATATCAAAGGCAGCCCGCCTGAATGAATAGTCGAGCAAACTAGAGATTAGAGAGACCACAGAAACAGCGATCAGTTTGATCTCGGCTGTAAATGATCGTTTATAAGCTCGTCACTTTCGTGTCGAAGGTCGCACCCATCGTTTGCATTGCCAATCTTTGGTTATTCGTCTCGATTAGGTATATGTAGGTATAAAGCAAAGGCAGAGGCAAAAGCAAAAACCTAATCGACATATGCATACAAGCATAAATAATAAATAACAATAAAGATATAAAAATAAAATCACAATTTGCGCTGTTGCCAGCAGTTTTATAGTGTTGCTTCTTTTGTATCGAGTTTTAATTATTGGTAAATTGTAATATTGAAGCCGAAAAGTGGGACATTGCTCGGGCTTTGACAGCACAGCTCTGCGCAGCTTGTAATTCGAGAAGCGTCCGAGAAACCATCCAATACCCAACACTCAAATTAACAGCTGAATGAAGAGAATGAAACCAACAAAAGAAATAGTCCAAATGCATCTATAGAATAATTGCTTGCAAAATAGAAATTCGGCAGAAGCGGAAAAAGACAAATGAATCACAGTGGTAGTCAGAAGGAAAGAAAGAAGAGAATTCGGATTGAAAGAAATTTGATTTTATACTTATGTTATTCTTAAATTTGATCGCTTAAAATATATGACTTCCTATTATATAATATTTATGCCTTGATGAGTTTGAATAGCTTTCCTATCACCCTAAAATGTTCCCATTTTTCTAATTTTTTTTACTCCTGATCATTTAAGGAGAAACCATTATTAATATGTTAATGCATATTTCTTCTACAGATTAAGTGACTCATTCCATTCACCGTTTTATATACTTGCATACATACATACATATCTATGTGCATTATACTGAAACTCACACACACACACACATGCACATTTATATACTTATATTTGTGTTAGTATTTGCTGATATTTTCCTGAACTTTCATGCATATATATGTGTATATATTTGTATGTAAGCATGCGATGACGAAATGTGAGCATAGAAAGCTTTTTTGCGTTTGCCTCTTGCGATTTGCTTCCTGCATTTTTTGCACTTTTTTTCTCGAATGCAACTCCGCAATAAAAGCGAATGCAACACTCGATAATATTGAGCGCACACAAAAAAAAAGGAATAGGCACAAATTCTAGAAAGTAAAGTGCCCAAAATGGTTGCACGCTGCGTATGCGCAATATTATGAGAGAGCAAGAGAGCATGTCCTGCAGTGTCTTACCATTTGAAATAGAAGTAATCCAATTTGACATATATCCATTATGTGTTCCGTTAGCTATTCAGATTCGGTGTAGATTTGGATTTAGTTTAATCAGTTGCACTTTTTGTTTGCAGCTAAAATGGCTGCTGTTGAAATATTTGCATTAAAAACTATTGTAAATATTGCGTGTGTGCATTTAAAAATCTACAATGACAACAACAACACTTTTTTCTTTGAGGCACTCTCTGTGGTGGGCAGATGGGGGGCGTGGCGGGGCGTCAACAAATTAACAAACGTTGTCAAAATACAATTACACAAGACATTTGCCAATTGCGTGGCATTTTGGCAGTGAATTCAAATACAGATTCCAATTCCGATTCAGATTGCGTTTGAGATATAACTATAACTATAACTATGACACTCACACACTATTTCTGCTGTTACACTTTGTAACGCATTTTGAATTTGATTTATTTAGACGCGGCGCAGGAGTTTTCGATAAGGACGGGAGGATGCGGCTGTCAGACTTTGCTGTACCGAATTGATTTCGTGTAATTAGCGACGCGTCAGTCGTCGGCGGCTGCTGCGGGGGGTTTGGAGCTATGGAGCTGTTGCACGGGGGGGGGCTATCGGTTTTTGTTGCGGCAGCGACGCGCGCGTTAGCGCTGCAGTAACAATTGAACGTTTGGCAATATATGATATTGTTGTTTTTTTGGGGCGAAGGTTTTTCAATATTTTGTAGCTGCTGATCGACTGTGTTAGTGTGTGTGTGCCTGCCCAGTTCTCGGAATTTGCGACCGTCCGTTACAGCAGTCAGATGAAGACTAAACGCAAGCGAACGCGTTATTTTTGCACACAGCAGTGCACTGAGCACACACATACACACACACACACACACACACACACACGTACATTGAACAGCGGCAGAGACACGCGCGGCCGCTCAAGTTCATGCTCTGAACTTCAAAGCTCAGTTACCTTCATGCACGTCGCGCTGCTTGTGTGAGTGAGTGAGCGCAAAAGCGAGCGCGCCTGTGTGTGTGTGTGAGAGAGAGTGCGAGACGCTGGCGCTTAAGAGCGCGACAGTGCAATTGCTGCGCTGCGCTAAGAGAAATGCGTAAGAGAGCAATCAGTGTGCAAATCCTTTTTAATATGCCTACTTTGAAACATAACAAAAATGCGTATAAGAATACAAAAAAAGCAATGTGTAAATAAACTTAAACTTTGTTTTGATAACTGCATGGAAACAAGCGTGCCTGACGTGGCTTTTTTTCTCTTTTTTTAATATCTATATATATGTATGTATATGAAAACTCTGCTGATGGGAAGTTATGTGGTCTTCAAAGAGGTCGGTATTTTGGGCAGACCAAACTCATCCGTTTCAATGGTGCTCTGCAAATGGACACAGTAGAATTTAAAATAAAGTGTTACTGGTTTAATAAACTTTATAAATACATACCTTGCCCGGCTTGATGCTGTCGGCACCCGGCTCTCTGTCCGGCGCTTCGGGCGCCTTGACAACATCATCTAGATAGCTGGCATCATCGTCCAGGGCCATCTCATCGCCCAATGCATCCAGCTCGGCCTGCAAGTCATCGTCATCCACTTCGGGCATGCCATAGGAGCGACCCATGGCCTCCTGCACCTCGTCGGCCTGCTCCAGCATGTCGGCCATATCGTCTTGCATGTCCTGCATGCACATAAGTTTAGTCATATTAAATAAAAACAAAATACTGAAACCTACCTCGATGTGATCGATATTGATTTTCTTGTATTCAGTTTTCATTTGCTTCACGCCATCCTTCATAGCAGCCACTGTTGCTTGAGTATCCTTGAGCGATTGAGCGGCATAGTTGGCCTGTTCCATGTTGAAGGACTGATTACGTAGAGATTCCGCTTGTTGTTCATAGCTGCAATCAAGAAAAGACGCAATTATTATCTCTCCCCGCCTACTGATTGTCAGTATTTACGCCTTCTTTTGTTTCAGCACACGCAGCGCTCTTTGTTTGACGGAGTTTTTCGCTGGCGACTCGCGCATCTTGCTCATTTGCTCGCGATATTTGCGGAGCTCTGTCTCCAGCTTTGCTATCTTTTCCTCAATATTTGTGGCCCGTGCATCCACCTACAATAATAAAATGTTTAAACAATGAGAATATTTCAGTAAGGCTTTGCTGCTTTTAAAGTTCTACTTACGCCTGTAATACAGTCATTTAGACTTGGTCCGGGCTCCTTAGGCTTTCCACGTCCAAAAAGGCGATTCATTTTGCGTGCTGTGAAAGCGGAGATCTAAAACTTTAAGATTTTTTTTAAATTTGCGTCGAATTTCGTCTGATGACTAATTTTCTGCTTCTTGCTTCATTTGTAAACAGCTGAGGCGTAATATAGTATCGATACAACCACCTCGTACTCATACAATTATCGCGAGTAGCCGATACTTTTCGCCAGCCCTGAAAATTTGACGGAGATATAAATTCAATTTCTGAATAGCTAATATGTATAATAAATCAGTACATTTACAAAATATCAGCTTTAGTTTGTAGCATCTTGAAGATACAATAAATAACAATAATAATAATAGATGTCAAACGAATGGAAAATTACACAAAGCAACGAAACAAACAAGCTGATTTAAACGAACTAAATGAGCGATAAGCAGCGTGAGCTAGTTCGTTCGTTCAGTGAGTCGTTCGATCGAACCAACTGCAAGTGATTCGATTACAACTCTACTATATAAGCAAGCTGATTGTTGCAGCTTCCAACATTTATTGGTAAGCTAAGTTTGTGTGCGCAGCGCGGGAAGTGAAAAAATGCAACGGAATACGCTTCGAATGCAATAGCGAACAACGCACGACGCAAAATCTATATATTATATGTAACCACTGAAAATGAAAAGCGTGAACTGTGAACTGTGTTATTAAATAATCGTCTATGTGCTGGTGGCTGTGTGTTGCATTAACTAAATTCACGAAAATTCAATAATTGCACGGCTAGCGCTCCTTTGACGTCACAGCCGTCGCATCAGCTGTTTGCGTGACGCAGGCCAAACATGTCGCAGTTGGTTGTTGCTGCCAACCACCAGTAAAGGGGCCCCCATCTAAGCAATATGGATAGTTCCATGTTCTACAAAAGGCTGCGCGACAGCGCTGCCGACGAAACCATCGCCGTCACAGAGGCTTCCACCTCTGCTTTGGCCAGCAGCAGCAGCACTGCCACGCCACACGTCGAGGATGGCGGCGTCTCAATGGATAATTTCTACCCGGCTTTAGTGCAGTGCTTTGGCATTATCATATGTGGGTAAGTTATCGACGGAAGCGTTTATCTTGAGACAAAAGTGTGTGATTAAGATGGGGTTTTTTGGGTGATTGAAAGCGCATTCAGGGGAAAATTGTGGAAAACTTTAGTTTTTTCATCGATTTTAAACTTACAAAGATCTATTTACAAATTTCCCTTGTGGGAAAAATAACTGTTGTATACAACTTTTAAGGGTTTTACTACTTATCATATAAGATCTAAGTAAAAATTACCCCAAGTGCGGGAAAGTGATGTGGAGGTAAGCTTTTCTGACTCTAAACATTAAAAAAAAACTGTTCCTTAAGTTGGACAATCTAGGGAAAACGCTTGTCTATAACTTGTGTACAATGTGTACAACTTGTAAAGGAGAAAGCGAAATAGTCTTATCTGATTTAACGAGAAACAGTTGTCGGGCAAAGCCGGAAAGTATTTGCTTGTTTATTACATTATCGCCCACACATTGACGCACATTTGCTGTTTGATTTTCGTCAATAGAGTTCATGGTCTGCACCTTGACCTATGTATCTATCTATAGGAGTTGGCTTTTGTGTGGGTGCATATTTGCATTGTTTGCTATTGTTAATGGGGCGTTATCGGGTTTTGAGCGCTCAGTTCTTGTTTGTGTCTAAGCTAGTTTCCCACTGTCTAAATAAGCTCTATTTGTTATTGTTTTCTGGTCACGCGCTCGTTCAATGACCGGTTTTTGTTTGCGTTCGAGTGCAATTTTAATTTCCTTGATTTATATGTATGAGTAATAAGCAGCAAAGAGATCGGATGAACCACGAAAAACAGTAAATTCATAAATAAATTGGCTTTTTAGTGAGTATGACTAAATGTGCAAATTGTATGCAAGCAATTGACGTTGGTTTGCATTCACAAAGGTTTCCCGGCATTCTTTTCTTATTGATATTCATAACTTATGTGGGTTTTTTGATGTACTTAGCTATGCATTACATTTACGCCGTTAGTCATACGGGTCGTTGGCATATTGAATGAATATTTCCGCTACATGGCAAACATAGTTTAACTACAATGAGTCAGCAATAATATTTGCTGCATGTTGCATGCGAAAATGCAAATTGTTAACCTGTTGATTACTGCTGCCGTTTGTGCATGTTTCGTTCTTGTCACTAAACTTAGTAATCAGAATTGTTTATCAGAAAACGCCTTAACTATTTTTCATATTTGTAATAAAATACTTTTTTATAATTAGCCTTTTATAAAGAAAGTTTAGACTGTTAGAAATTGGATTTACCTCACGAATGGGTTTTCTTCGAGTCATCACTGTTCTAGTATTATTATTATTGAAATGAACATTTTTGCAACATTTGTCGCAACAACAACAATTAAATGTCACTCGCAATAATCTTAACTTAAACACCTTTAATCTGGGCCATAAATCGTGGCCAATTTTCAAGCCCACAGAAGCGTGAAGAGTTTGAATTGCCAAACACTTGTTCAAATCCAGACTAAAATCATTGCGAAATGACAAAACGAACTTATGCAAATATGCAATCAATTACAACGTAACAGCCAGCGCAATAACAAAATAGTTAATACTAGGCTATTGTAATTAGTAATTACAATAAGCGAAAGTAAAACGTTTAGAGAGTGCGATAAAAAAACAATAACAAAACAACACAACACAACACAACATACTCGCACACCTTTGAGCAATTACAAATGACCTTGCAACGTTGCCACTAAGCTAAATCGATCAACTTCGATTGATGCAATGTGCAATCGTCTAAAGTCTGACGATTATGTAATCGGCAATCGACTGACAATGCAATTACGTATGTACATATATATACATGCATACATTTGTTTATATATACAGTGAACACTCGAATATTCACAGCAATACTCAGGATGTGAGATATTTCTGATACAAATTTAAATATTGCTGCTTTGTTCTTGAACAATTTCGGTTTTTTAAGGCGGGTTTTCAACATACAAAACTAAGTCAGCAGAATATTAAATTGATCTTGCTTATTTTGAAAATGAATTTAATTTTCTCGTTGACTTTAGACACATTCGCAGAGATAGGCATTTGTTATCTGGAAAATGATGTGATTGCTTTTTAATTTTGTCCAAATACTACAAAAGCTATCACAAACTAGACTTCAACATATTTTAAAAAATGTCTTTAGCAAAAAGATCATATATTGCCTTCATTTTGCCTAACCGCACATATGAGGCTTAACTGTACTTATGATTATATTTACATGTATGTATGTGTGTATCTGTGTACTTATGCATGCTCAGCTGTTTTAAATGGTGATAGATGCACGCGAATGGCTTATAAACATTTTCTGTTTGTTGTACTTATACCATCAGCCAATTAAACAGCAACTATTCTCGCTATACAGTTGTGCTATTCTTTTATAATCATTGCGAGATCGGAACGCAAATTAAATTGTTTTTGATTTGTAATCAAATTGCATTGTTTTTGTTACTTATTCTGTTTTATAATAATAAGCTCTTCATAACTTTCGTTATATGTACTTAAATTTTAGTAACTGTGAAATTGGTACAGCTGATGAGATAATGGAGCAAGTCATTAAGTCGTATAATGAAGCTAAACTTCGATTTGTATAATGTATTTGAGCATGAAATTTGATAGAGAAACAGAAAAATTAAAGTGAATCACTTTTAGATAATATAGAGAGTGGTAAATTCCAGGGAATGCGTTTGTCTCTTCAGTAGGTTGACATTATCATTATCGATTCAGAAACGTAGAACATATTCATACAATATATTTTAATAAATAATCTGAGTCTAGGAAATACCCGAAGTGTAAATTATGCCTACTTAAGCCCACTTATAAGTGAGTTCACATCACACAGATGTCGTAATTTGTGTAGTAGGTAAAAACAATTTAATCTGCACAGCTGTTTTACTGGGGTGCAACAATATTTACACATACGTATGTAGATATGTATGTTTGTTGCCCCCTTTTATTATTGTATGTATCTCTGGTCCAGCTGTCATTACTCAGTGCACAAATCAGCACTTTGGTCAGGCACGTGACGAGCTCCCAACAATGTGATCACATGATGTTATGCAGAAACTTGACAGACAGACAGACAGTTGACTCTAGAGAAGTCAAATGCAAATTTCCATAGAGAACCATATAAAAACAAGTTAAATTGACGTTATATAGACTTTCTAGTTATGACTACGCATTAATAACTTAAGTAGAAAAGCACAGCTGTTTATGGACTGCTAACGATAAACTTTCCATTAAAATATTAACTTACTTATGCTTTCAAGGGTGTTTCAATTTCATTGATGACCTTATAACAATTAGTTTTTGTACAATAGCTACACTTCTTATCAGTAAACACAGACAACTGATGTGACACATTATCAAAATATTTTATAAACATTTTTGACTGTAGATGAAACATATCTATAAATTAGCAGTACAACATTATACCTAGTGAGAAGACAGTTACGTTTTGATGCTAACATTAAACGTCAGCTATTTTTAAACATATAAATAACAATGACGAATGCGACAACAATTAAGAAACAGAACTTTCTCATCACGCTCAACAAACATTGCTATTATTGAGGTTGGCTTATTTGTACAGGTTTTTTATTGTATTTTGGGGGGAGGTACTCCAGTTTCGCTGGCTTGGAAAACCAGCTCTCGAGAGACAGTTTTATTTGAATATTGGGCCGAACGAACAGCAAACAAATGCAACATTTACAAGATTTTGTAATGCAAAAACTGGTTTCCACTTTTTTATTATTATTATTATAATTTCCCTTTTTTGAGACAAGATCACGTGTCGCTTTTGTTGCATGTTGTCGGCGCCTAACTGCAATTTGTATTTACTACAATCGTATTTGTTTGTATGGGCACTATAAATTTCCGCATATATTTAAATGCACGCACTCAAAACCAGATCCAGAATTATTACTGGGGTGTGGCTGAACACATGTATATTAATTTCTTTTCATTTTTACTTTCATTCCGCCCACAGCTATATAGCCGGTCGCTTTAAGATTATCAGTAATGCGGAAACGAAAGGACTCGCCACCTTTGTGGGCACCTTTGCGCTGCCCTCGCTCATCTTTCTGTCGCTGGTGGAGCTCAACTGGAACGCAGTCAATTGGACCTTTATGCTGGCCATGCTCATCTCGAAGGCCATCGTTTTCTTTGCCGTGCTCATAATTTGTCTGCTGGTGGCTCGACCTTTGAACTATGCTCGCGCCGGTCTCATGGCGATCTTCTGCACACAGAGCAACGACTTTGCCATTGGCTATCCCATAGGTAGGCTCTACTACACCTTACCCCAATCAATCCCATCTAATACTTTGATTTCTTGCAGTCATGGCTCTTTACAAGGATGTGCATCCGGAGTATGCTTCATATTTGTATCTTATGGCGCCCATTTCGTTGGCCATTCTCAATCCCATTGGCTTAGTTCTCATGGAAATCAGCAAGATAATCAAGAATAAGGAGGAGGTCAGTCGCAATCCACCGCTGTGCCCGGAAACCTGCCCAGCGGAGCAAATGAGCAAGCAGCGTCGTTGCCTGGGCGAGAATACAATACTCGTGTGGAACACGATTAAGTCGCTGTTCTTCAATCCCCTGCTGCTGATGACGCTGCTTGGCGTCGGCGGCGGTTTCCTCTTTCCCAAGGGACTGCCCGAGGTGGTGGCCAGTGTTTTGCGCGTCTTTGGCCAGAGCTTCTCGGCCACGGCGCTGTTTCTGCTCGGCCTTAAGATTGTTGGCGGAGGCACGGGTGCGGAGCGCAAACCCATGGGCATGGGCCTGCTATTGCCCATTGTGCTCATATTGGTCAAGATGTGAGTACATGATTTCAAGCCTAAAAAGTCATTCGCTAACACAATGGAATTATCAAAGAGTATGATCATCCACAAATGTGAATCCTCAAATTTCATGCATTAGAATAGATGATCAAAACTTCCTCGGGGTCGACAATCTGATCAGTTTTGACTAAGCTATGGCAGTTTGAAGTTGGAAAGAGGGACTTATTTATTTAAAAACTTGCAAAATAATGAACAACTCTTTATTTACAGCTTGGTGCTGCCTTTGGTCTGTCGCCAGACTGTGAATATCATCCAGGCTGGGGCGAACTTCAATGACACCACGGAGCTGAGCACCTTTGGCTTTCTCTACGGCACTTTTCCGGCGGCACCCGGCGCCTTTGTCATTGCGACGCAGTACAATGTTGAAGTGGAACTGGTAAGCAACACTTAAACATCAATTTCAAATGCAACAATCAATTAATTACGCATTACCTTTTGCAGATTGCTCGCAGCATGGTTTTGTGCACGTTTATTTCGGCGCCACTTATGTTTATCTCGGCCAAGATGATATCGTTGACCAATCTGAAGCCCTTGGACTACTTGCATGAACTGGATGCCTTCTCCTTTGACATAAGTGTTGCGGGCGCTGCCGCCTGTTGCTGGATGCTAACGCTGTTGATTGTGACGAAACGTTTTAAGCGAATGCCGCAGCGAATTACAGCGTGCTTGGTGTTGTCACAGGTAGAGCTATTATCACACATTTCAATTGGCGACTTACATCATATGTTTTTCTACAGCTAATGTGCTGCATTGGCGTCATACTCTGGTCGAAGCTGGATCATGTCGAGCGCTGGCCTTTATACTTGCAATTCTTTTTGTTCAACATTGGCACCTATAGCTCTCGCTTGTGGACTGCCATTTTGGCCATTACGCTGCTTTTCCTGCAGTGTCGCAGTCTGTGCTTTGTGCTCAAGCTCTGGCCCTATATGGTAATGTCTTTAACTCCACAATAGTTTGTCACAGTTGCTAACTGCTGGTTTTATTTGCAGCTTGTCTTTGCCTGGGGTGTGCCAGCCCTCATCTCCGGCCTGCTGATTGCCTTTGACTCCAAATCCATGCCCAGTGAGAAACAAAATCCCAGTTTTCAATATGGCAACGCACAGGCAGCAATCGCTGTCTTTATGCTCGTCATGTGTTTCATAGGTGTGTAGCAGATTAAATGCTAATCTTAAATTGATTGCTGCATGATGAGAATATTATACAAATTTGACGCGTTATGATAGCTTGACGCACCGTTAGTTGTTGCAAGCTTACAATGATGCCCCCCAAAGTTTTCAATCTGAAACTAAACTGGGAATACCGACTTAGCTATGTTTATGTAAATACTAATCTAGTTTTCTTTCACAGTGACTGTGGGCTGTTTGGTGCTGCATCAACGCTACAAGAAGCGCTATGAAAAGTACCTGACCTATTCGCGTGAGTTGTCCAATCCAGAATCGGGTATGCCCCTTTAGTTCATCAATAGTTTATTTACTAATCTGAATTTGTTTACACTCTAGCATCCGATTTACATTCGACGGTATCGACGGCCAACTTGCTGGCCAACACAGATCGCGCCTCCATGAGGCAGAGCGTGCGCACAACTTCCTATTCGTCCTCATCGGATGATGATGAAATGATAACCACAACTGTTGTGCCAGAGACCAGAGCCAACGGAGGCTGCGGCTCAGGCAGCGGCAATTGCTGTTCGGGCTCAACAGTGACGACACCCACAACTACTTCTACAGTGGTTATGGACATAGAAGATTTGATGAACCGCAGTCGACAACGCACCGTTATGAATCCCAAAGATATAGACAAAATTGATAGCGCGCCAGCTACCGAAGCGTAAGCATAGAAATTGTTACTATCGAATATAATAATTTATATGAATTTTATTTGCTGCAGCCACATGTGCAGCAGTTCGTACAACTGCGGCCCGAGCACCTCGCGTCAGAGCTGCCAGAACATCATAGAGCGCTATGAGGAGCAGACGCGCAGGGGGCTGGAGCCGCTGGAGCATACGAGCGACTGCGATGAGCATCAGACATTGAAGCACACCATCCTATTGATCATACTGCTGTGCTCAATGTTTGTCGGCCTGGCCGTCTCCATTTGGACGCTGGTCATGGAGGGCATGTCGGGCATCTACTTGGAGCTGAGTTTCCTCGATGCGTTCCTCAACTTCGGCCAGGGTTTGATTGTGCTGGCCGTGTTCATAAGCGATACGGGCGAGCTGCTAATGCCGCTGATCAAGTTCTGGCGTAAAATATGGTTAGTATTAGTTAATTGAGTTGAAAGAGTGAAGCTAACAAGCTTGTATCTTTATAGGTATGGCGCCAATGTCGTCAGCCTGCCACACTGGTCGAATCTGCGTCCCGAGACTAAACAAATATGTGAGCAATTTCGCAATCATCATCTGGAGAACTGCAAAAAGGACATTGCCAAGGACAGAAGGTGAGTGCCTCATTTGCTTATATGTACAAACTATATTAACCCTTTGTTTCACAGATGGCGCATTCGTGTCTATCGTAAGGTCTTCTATGGCAGCGAGTTTGTCAGCTGGCTCATTGAGGTGGGCCTGTCCAAGGATCGCATGGAGGCCGTGCACTATGCACGCCATCTAGTTGACGGTCGCGTGCTGCGGCACATCAACAACGTTTATCACTTTGAGGATAAGCAATTGCTTTATAACTTCTGCAGTCGCATCTAGGCGACAAACGACAGCAGATTCAACGACGCCAAATTTTAGTTCGTTTCGTTTTGTTATGTTTAAGTGAGGAATCTTGTAATTTGTGTGCTGTGATTGTACACACATACCTCCGCCCACACACACGCTTAGCAACAGCCAAATAGGAGTGTGTGTGCGTGCGCGTGTGTGTGTGTGTATGCGAGTGAGCTTGTACGTGTCTATATATGTGCATAGGGAATTTGTTTATTGTCTATTTATACAAACGAAAAATTTGCTTTGACATTTGTTTATACCATAAGTAGATAGTGAATATAGAGAAGCTAATGTTTGAGCTATAGTGCAATAATCTAGATATATTACAAATAACTGCAATTAATTTGCAAATTAACGCAGCTTATGAGTCACAAGCAAACGATAATACTGTGCATAAAACGTGTGAATACATATAAAAGTTTATAATTAAAAACTAAAACAATCTATATGCTATCTTGGTATGCAGCATATACATACAGACATACATACACACATCAATAAATTGATACATATATATATTGAATATATACCTCATGCCGTAAGGCGCCTAAAAATTACAAATGCATTTGTGTCGCACTCGGTTTCGTCAATTTCTAACATTTGAATTTCAGCCGCAATTCGTTTAGGCGCGCATTTAAGTCATTTGCATTTCACACTTAGACATTTAAGCTTATACATATAAACAGTTCTGTTTATCTGTCTACATCTTGTGGGCTCTATCAATAATGCTCGTTTTGGCGTGCACGCGTTGAACAATTTGCGATTGCGTGTTTGCAATGCCAATTGGCTTTAATTCCGGCCCGTTTTAATGGGCTACTCTTTTCGGACGCTCTATTGATAAAATGTTAATGTGCAGGCGAGACAACAACTGGCTTATCGGCCCATTAAAATGCCGCTGATGATGTCCTATGTTTTGATATTTAAAAAACTTGGTAATGTTTTTGTTGTGCCTGTGCTTCTTATTTCAATTTTGGCTACGCGCCTTTTAGCAGCCAGAAGCCTCCTCGCAATACAATTAAGATTCTTATTTGTTTGTTATGCAAAATACTCAGTCTCTCTTTGCTAATGATATGTTAACCAATGCGAGACTTGCGCCATTCGCTGCCTGGACACGATGCAGCTCCTCCGATCGTTGCCGCTGCAGCTTCCGCTTGCGTGTGCATTCACAGCTACAGTTTGCATGCCGCTCACGTCACAGTGGGCACTCGGCATAGGCAACAACTGCAGCTGCATGACATTGATGCATGCCGATCGAGCCCAGAACTTGCACATTCCATGGAATGACAGCATCTAATACTGCTGAATCGCAAAAGCAGACCACATCAGACGTTTGGGTGCCTCAAATGCCCAATGCATGTATCATACTTGTATATAGCAAGTTTAGCAATTGTTGTTTTTCAGTGCAATAAAACCAATTGGGACTACCCCAATCAAGCCAAGTCACTATGTTATCAGTCGATAGACTAGGAGAGTCATAAACTTTATGACATGTCGTTGTGCCATAGAACGCGTCACTTTTTCCAGGAAAGCAACTGTGATAAAAGAAAAGACATAAATTTCATTACCACAGACATGTGGGTGAACTTGAGAAATAACATTTTGCTGGATTTTTATGAATTTATATTATATATCAATTGGTGGTACGATATAGAGTATCTATTTCTATGCATGTTTCTTTATTTGATCTGGTTGACTTGCTTTAAAGTAGTGCGGGTATAAAAGCCTTAGGGTGTTCTGAAGGAAATACACCATTGACTTTTTGTATGTAAGCACTGCAAGTTTTATTTTATTTACAGACCCAATAATTGTGTAAGCAATAAGAAGCGAGTGCTTATGAGTCAATAAAATCAAACACATCATTTAAACAGCAATTTATATTATCAGCCAGTCGTTTAGTTGGTTATCAGATTGTAATAAGTGACTCTATACATATAAATCGGTTATATACCAAGCTCAATTTCTTTGTTTAAGGATTTCGATTCACTAGTTTGCCAAGAGTGCTTGTCAAACATTAGAGAAAGGAAATTCCAGTGGCTAGTAACCATTAATCAGTTACTTTAGGGCGCAACCTAGTTGAGGGCGCCCAAAATAAATGAAAAGGCTAACAAATAATACGTTATTATTTATGAATTTAATTTTGCAAACAACTGATGCTACCGTTGTGGGGTCAGAGGTCAGTCAACCCACGTCGCAGCCACGCAAGCTGCCAAAAAGTCATGTTTATGTGCCCCAGAAAAAAGCCGACAAAATATGACTGCGCTTCCAATTTGGTGGGCACACAATTAACAGAGAGCGGCCCCAGGATGTTAAGGGATACAAATTCCCCGAAATCCATTGCGCAAACAGACGTCGCCGCTATATTTGTTTGTAGCCACAGACGCAGTCAGAGTTCGTGGTCGCTTTCTGTATTGTTTGTTATTTTTTTCTGCCTTGGGGCAAATTAGCTAAAAATAGTCGCCTGTGGTCCGTAGCGCTGCATGACGTCCTTGCAGGACGACTCGAGGACGTCAGCATCCGCAGGCTCATGAGTTTATTGGATCAAGAGACCAACAGTTGATTGTGTGTGCTCAAATGTGTGTGTCTGCGATTAAATTATACACACATTGCGCATACGCCGTGCTGTCGCTGCGGCTGTCTCCCGAAAAAAAAGTGGCCATAGGCAGCAGACGCTGCCAACGCCGCTGTCGACGTCAGCTGCGGCGTCTTTGTGCTCACTTCCGTTTCGCTTTACGGATAATATCGCATTTAGAATGCATTTCGTATGCGCCTCTTTGATCTTAAAGCAAGCATTTCTCAGCGCCCATTGCGAATATTGAGTGTATATGTATGTGTATGTTTATAAAGTGCTTGCAATTATTCTATAATACGCCAACAATTTCTCATTGTTGCTATATTCGTTGCCGTTAAAAGCCACACGAACGTTTCAGCGAAAATTTAGAAAAACAATACATTTTAATTGTTAATTTTTCGATCGCCAACGAAGCTGATGCAAAACTAATTAAAAATGCCAAAACTGCTGAATGCGGAAATTGAAAAGACGAATAAGGACTGCTCTTATATTGATTAAATTTGAATTCAAGTCTAGTCTGGGCTTAACTTGCTTAAATTATTGGGTTTAAAATATAAAAATCACTTTTTTAAGGCGCTTTTCTAATTCGAATTAAATTAAGTTGCTATAACTCGAATTTTTCTAATGCTCAAACAAAGGTTTTCAAAATTCCAGCTACCGAGCAGTTTAATATTTATATTTTGGATAGCAAGAACTATTCATAGAATAACTAAATTTCTTACATATATTAAGTATACGCTTAATGTTCGAATCTATTTGCCTGCTGTTACTGTTTGAGCAACAGAATTTCGACTGTATTTATGAAATATATGTGATCGTAGATGTCTCCTTCTAATGCGTTACACTTTTCGTGACAAAATTATAATACCTTCTTTGAAGCTATCAAAATTCCGTCAACTTTTGCTCCCGCTGTTTGTTGTCGCAGTCGCAGTTGCAGTCGGCGTCGCAGCTGCAGTCGACGTCGACGTCGACGTCGGCACTAGCTGCGCATTTAAAATGGTCGAGCGGCGACCACCAGCAGCGGCGGCGGCAATAGCAACAACACACACTGTGCCGAGCAGTTGCCGAAGTCGTCGTGTGCCAAACGGCTGCTGAGCTCGTGTCGTCGGCAAGGAACTTTGCCCGCCATTGCCACCCACCAGAATAGCGCTGAGCAGCAGCAGCGGCAGCGCAGTCGGCAGCAGCAGCAGCAGCAGCGACGCCGGCAACAGTTGTCGACTACCGACTATCGAGTCGTCATTCTAAATCGACGGCTCGCTGCAGACGGCTGCACGGCACGGATCGAGACGAGACGCTGCAACGGAGTGTGTGCGCCCAAGAACAACGCGCGCGCGTGCGTAACTGCCGAAAAGTAAATGAAAACACAACACACGCGTTAATCATTAGCTGCGCTCGAAACTAGTTTACAGTGACAAACCTATTGCAATTAATTAGCTGTGTGCGTTTGCAATTGCACAAATATGGCAAGCGAAGCTATTTTGTATAATGCCACAACACCTGTGGCGCAACTGATGCATCTTGCCACGAATCGAACGTCAACGGCCGCTTTGTATAACAATCGCAGGCGTTTGATATTCGGTTTGATTGTCATGGGTCTCGGTGTCGTTGGCAATTTTCTGGCATTGATTATTTTGGCGCGTAAAAAGCATAACAAAAACAGCAAATACACGTTCATGTTGCGGTAAGTTAACAATAACAAAATGCGCAAATGCATAATATATACGTACATACAAGTGTCTGTGTGTAGTAATAGTTGTGATACTTGTGAGAGAGTTCATGGCAGTTGAGGTTTGTTCAACTTGCTGGAAATTGTGCGGGTCCAATTTGCATTTGTGTTTTTGTCTAAGCGAACGAAAGCTTTCAATTTCAATTGCGTATCTTATCTACCTACTGTATTAGCTATATACTTTTTCCAGCTGACCAAACCTGTGTAGTTTTGTTCTTGTATCAGAGTTAGTTATGACAGTAATTTATATAGCGCTCATTTATCATCGTGAGGCGCCTTAACCAGCATCAATTTTCACACTGAATTTAATTTGCACTTCAGCAAATACCCAAAATAGGAAAGTGCCTGAAACAGCACAAATTTGAGCTGGGTACACACAAATTAAATCCTGCCTGTGTGCGCTCAAGTGACAAAAACAGAACAGCTTTGATCTCGGCTTTGATTTGATTGATGAATTTCCACTCGACACTTGACGTGAATTGAATTATTTGCACTTAGTATGTATATAAAGGCCCTTAAGGTCGGCCCTAAATAAATGTATGTTTGTTCAGTATGAATACATTTCCGCTGTTTAAATGCAACACACAGTGAATTGCGTATTTATTTACTATATTTTTCTTTGCTCACATTTCCTTAAACATTTTTGTTATTGAATGCATTTACAATTCACGCGCGCCCTAATGAAAAATCTTAGCTGTGTACACAAAAAGTTTACAACCCACCCATAAATCGCATTGGAAATTACAGTTTGTGACTATATCTATGTATATATATACTTAGTTACATACACATACATATACATATATATAGCCATTATGCGGTTATTTCAACAAATTCTGACTGCCAGATTTTTAGTTGTTGGATAGCGCAATAATGCCCCTACAATTGTAATCTATATATGTACAATATTGAATTTTCTTGGGACAGTCGAGAGCTGAAAACAATTATTCATAGTCAGTGACAAATGATTTCCCTATGCGACACTAGTGATATTTTTTTATGGTACTGGAAAAAAACAAAAATTGTGCTTTTGCAGAGACAAACAGAGAACTTTGTTGTCTGTACCATAGTGTAGCAAAAGAATTGTAGCGAATGCTGTATGCTCTTCTAAAACTATTGTGGAACAATCTGAAAAAATAGTTTTCAGAGGAAATTTGGTCCCCACATTTTAATGTAGTATTTTTCAAGATACCAAATCATGAGTAGTGTTTGTAAACTCAAATTTTAAAGTTTTTGGAATTTGTCTAGACTTGCATTTACTATATATATGTACTACTTAAAACTAAAGATTTTGAATTGAAGAACAAGCACAGCACTTAGAATGTTGATTTTTATTACAACTACTCACAACTGCAAAACATCTATCGATAGTATCTTATCATACTTAAATAAACAATAAACACAGCACAAACAGCTTAAAAAAGCATTCACAATGTGCGCACATATTTTACTGGCAGATGTTAAGCAATCTGGCTTAAAGAAACTTGGCTAACAGACCACAATAGCTAGCTGTGTGTGCTTGTTATTAACTTGTGCTTGGTCAGTTAGCTCGATTTGCCAACTTGGGAGTACGCAATTTGCTGGCAATCGATAAGAGTTATAAATGTGACATCATTAAACGCATTTATTGTGCGGAAAACTTTAATTGCGCTATTTACGAGGCCCAAAAGCCTGCCAGCCAGCCTAGAAGAGCTCAGCTCAGCTCAGCACGCACAGTGCTCCAAGTGCTTCCACGGAGCACGTCTTTCATGTATACCCCAAAAAGGCATCAAGTGTGCTAATTTATGATGTTCGCACCGACTAATCCCACATCCTTTTCTGCTTCTTCCTTTCGGGCACTCCAGCTGCCTGGCGACAAATGATCTGGTGGGTCTGATGGGCATGTTAACCGCAGCGCTGCTCAAGTACAATTTATTGGAGGAGGCGGAGTTGCCCTTCTTCGTGCGGCTCGACTGCGTGGGCCATGTGGTGTGGCGCTATTTTGGTGTCAGCTCCGGCTGTATTGCCGCCGTCATGGCCGCCGAGCGTTGCATGGCTTTGGCCCGACCCTTCATCTATCACAAGGTGAGTGACAGATAATATATCAAGCAGCGGGAGCGCCACAAATCCTAATCGGCTTAAAACTACAGCACATCACCTATGAGCTGATACAGAAGAGCGTCAACAGCATTCTTGTGGTGGCCGTTATTATCACCTTTCTGCCGTTCGTCGGCTTTGGCGCCTACATTGATGAATCGGATCCGGCCAAGCTGAAGTGCATACGCTATCGGGATGCGCCGGGCGTTTGGAACAAGGCCTACTCCATCTTCTTTATGGTCTTTGGCAGCCTGCTGGTCGTGGTGATTGTTGCCTGCAATCTGTTTGTGGCCCGTGTCCTGTGGATCATCGGACGCAGTCGCACCACCAAGCGGCACATGCAGTACAATCTGGTCACCCGCGAGAAGAGCGTGCGCAGCATCGATCCGGAGAGCAGCAGCGGCACAACGCTCTACCAGACGCAGTACAGCACCAGCAGCAGCCATTTCAATGTGCCACCACCGAGGCAGTTCCATCACAGCAACAGTGTCACCATGCAGGCAGCTACCTCGCCGGATGAGATCAAGTTTGCCAAGCTGATGGCATTCCTCAGCATCTCCTTTGTCATCTGCTGGATGCCACAAATGGTGAGTGATATAATCGCATTAAAGATAAGTATCCGTCTGTCTGTTTTTGAGTCCCAGTCAGAGCTGCTGGTAGTTTGGAATGCAGTTTTCTGTATATCAAAGTTTATTTTATGTGAATAACTCAGCTCGATCACAAAAATTCCTAACTATCGATATTCTTATCGAATTTAAAAGCTAGTTCCAAAAACGCACATACATATGTATGTATGTATGTGTTTGTAGCAAAAGTGTAACTCCTGGTATATTTGTTAATCTAAGCCCACTCGCACGCTCTCTTCCCACAGATTGCCATTCCATTGGCCATCAGAGAGAATCGACTGCCCAAGTCGCACATATTCTTCATGCTAGCCGATGTCCTGATGGCGCTGCATTTTACACTGGATCCGTATATCTATGTCCTGAGTCGCACCAAGAGCATCAACTGGTCGCTGCTAGGCTGCATCAAGCGCTGGCGCTGCGGCTGGCGAGGTGGTCGCCTGCAGCGCTCCCAGAGCGATCAGAGTCGCATACGCACCACGACCACAGAGCAGAATACGCTGGACTGTTAGTTAGGTCCTTGATCCTCTTCTCGCACCTACATAAGTACTTAGTATACTGGCAAGCATCCACATACACATACATACGTATCGTAGTTATACGAGTTGTGTTTAAGATCCTCATGGGATAACGAGTATCTCAATGGTGGGACACATTCCTCAGTTGAAGGAGCTGCCTGTCTCATAATTTTAAGCTATTAATAAACCACCCATTACCATATCAGGGCTGAAACATACTCTACGCAAAGCGCGAAAAGCTGCTTGCGTTTCCATAAATCTCAAAATCTACGATTTGTACAATACTAAATGCATAAATACACATTAATATATAGTACAGAATACGATATAATAAAACCTTACAAACCCAAACAAGTGACATTATTATAATTGAAAAGAATATACCCCTAAGGTGGGCTAAATAATAAATTTAAAATATGTAATTTAAGTTGAACTAGTTTCGAAACCTAAGAAGTTCTAATCTTGAAAAATATGCCAACTCAGCATCGGTTTTTAAATTAATTTA
This sequence comes from Drosophila flavopinicola, assembly GCA_035042425.1. NCBI lineage: Eukaryota > Metazoa > Arthropoda > Insecta > Diptera > Drosophilidae > Drosophila > Drosophila flavopinicola. The sequence continues at coordinate 12,298,423 of JAWNLL010000452.1, read as the reverse complement.
CCGAATTCAAAACCATTCTCAAAATAAAGAAATATTTTAAAACGAATACATATTTATATATAAAATCAAAACAGATCAAATAATGATTTATAAGGTATTCTGCATAAAAATCTACGTTTACAACTATGGTTGCTTTACAAGTTCAATGTTATTATTCTTATCATTCTACTATTTATGTCCACGCTCTGAATGAGCATAAGAAAAGTAACAGAGATGTGTGTACAATTAAGTTTTTATTTTAAAATGTAATCATTACATAATTTGAATGCATTATTTTGTTTAATATGGTTTTTGTTTTGTTTCGTATGTGTCTTGGCATGTGATTTGTGAGATTGCAATCGAAGACACAGTTTGAAAATGATCAATCTGTTCGATGTCTGTGTCAATTACAAAAATGTTTATGCAAAATGGGATGAAAATGTCACTAAGAGAAGAAAAATGATGTGGGCGGAAGCAGTAGCCGCTATTAAATCTCTTTCAATCGGGGGGCGGGCCTCAAGTATGTGCGGAAAGTGTTTAATAGTAATGGATTATAATATATCTATATATTGTGTCTTATCCCCTGAAATTGCCATCGTCTAGTATCGGTTGTAACGTCCACGCGCGCGATTACGTTGCGGCGTTGCCTTGGGACCAGCACCGCCGGAAGCGGCAGCATTAGCCGCAGCAGCTGTGGCGGCAGCAGCGCGTGGCTTCTTGGCCGGCGTAGCCTCGGCCGGGGTACCAGCTGCAGCTGCAGGACTGGCAGCAGGAGCGGCGGCCGCAACCGGTGTGGCAGCTGCGGCGGCGGCAGCAGCAGCAGCTGGTTTGACTGGTGCCTTGGCTGGCTCGGCCTTAGCTGGCGTGGCTGGCTGAACGACTGGAGCGGGAGTCGGCACTGGAGTGGGTTCTGGTTCGGGCTCAGCCTCAGCTTCAGCCTCTGCTTCGGCCTCGACTTCGGCCTCATCCTCTTCCTCCTGGGCTTCCATCTCCTCGCCGTTCTCCTCACCAGCGACTTCCTCGCCCTCGTCGCCGCCCTCCTCCTCGCCTTCGGGATTCTCAGTCATCTCGAAGTCCTCATCGTCGCCGGTGGCCTCCGATGGATCGTAGAGCTCACCCTCGCCAGCTTCGGCTGCCTCCTCGGCGGTGCCCTCAGCAGCCGATGTCTCGGGCTCCTCAACCTTGCGCTTCTTGCGCTCATTCTCCTCGATGGCAGCGGCAGCGCGCTTTTGTGCGATCTTGGTGTCGCTTGACTTCTCATTGATGAACTTCAAGAAGTTGCGATGATGGGTGGCTGTGCGCGAGTGAATCTCAGCGGTGGCCTCTGTGTCGAAGAACTTGCTGCAGACGGCGCACTCGAAGCACTCCAGCTTGGAGATGAGAGCGTTTCCGACGGGACGCTGCCAGTTGTATTTGGGCAGGCGGGTGTCCACCTCGCTGGGGATCTCATCGCCTTCGGCAAAGTCGAGAATGCAGTCCTCGGGATCGACGGGCAGGGCGACCTCTTCCTCCTCCTGGCTCTCGTTAAGCTCATCGCCCTCCTTGGTCTCGTCGGCGGCCTCCTCACCCTCCTTGGGCTCCTCGCCTTCGGCTTCCTCACCCTCGGCACCCTCCTCGGGCTCCTTCTTGACCTCAGTGGTCTCCTCGCCCTCCTTCTTGATGGGCTTCTTCTTGCGCTTCTGGGGTGGGCGCAGATCGCGTGTCTCCTCCTCAGCGGTGCTGATGGGCAGAGTCTGACGCTTGCGCTCGCCCACCTTCGTGTTGTTCTCGGCGGCCTTCTTCAGATGATCGGCCGACAGCAAATGGGTGTCGTAATCGATGCGTGTGGCAAACTCCTTGTTGCACTCCACGCACTTCGGGTGCAAGAACTTCTTCAGCTGCAAATGACCCTCGGACTTGCGGTGGGTCGAGATGTGACCATGGAAGTTCAGATCGCACATGGTGCAGTAGTCGAGCTGACGCTGCTTGCTCTTGCCCATGCGCTTCAAACGATCGAACTCAATCGACTTCAGCTGCTCGGCGATCTTGGCCTCCTGGCGTATCATGTTGGCCTTGAGGCGGTAGCTCTCCTCAATGCCCTCGCGCATCATCAAATGGGTGCGTCCCTTGATGTGGTTCTCAAACGAGTTGGCGTCCCACATGTGCTTCTTGCACAGATGACAGTAGAACATGTCATTCGGCACGCTAGCGTACGGCGACTCCTTCGGGCTGGTGGTACTAATATATTATGATTGTGATCATTGGGAAGAGTAAAAAGAAGTTTTATTAGTCATCAATGTTTCAGATTGGTCATGCGCGTCTTTGGAGCATGGCTGGTAGTAGAGAAGTCACGCTGAAAAAATGATCACAGTGGAATATAGATACATACAAAGTATTAAAAGTTCTGGCCTTTACTAATGTAGGATGATATCAAGTGAACGAATAATTTACGGTGGATGAGAAATGTGTCCTAGATATGGTTTTGGCACAGCCAGATGATATGCAAATTTTGAAAACTGTAAATCAAAGAGAGAGGATCAAATATAAACGTATCTCTCTCGTTGATTTCCTTACTTGTTTTATACCCCTGCAATTTTGTATGAACTTAATGACATATTGATGAATTATATTTGGAAAAGAGGAAATTGTTTTATATTTTTTAAAGGCGGACTAACTGTGAAGCTTGTGAAGAACAGAAATTATGGATACAATAAATTTATTACTTTTATAACTGCAGGCAGCAAGGGTATAATAACATTCGATGAGCCGAAAATCATTTAAATGAATCCCTGATTTATAAATGATAATGAATAGAATAAATGCGAATAATATGTAAGCTATGCAAAACAGAAAGCAACATATAAATAATACGTAATAACAATTGTAATCAAAAATCTGAAAATATTTCGTGAACCACCCCCGCTGGCCAAGGTGCTACCACCTAGGACGCTAACATCGACCAGTAAAGTGAGGATGTGTTGCTGTTTCTATTCAAAAAGGGGAAAATATATATATGCCCATTCACTTGAGGAAATTGTGATTATTTTGTTTTGGAGAATTTATCATATGCATTAGAAAAATTGGAAATTAAGTACTTAAAATTATTTGCGTTTATATATTATAAATATATTTTTGAAAAAATTGATGCATTGATAATAAAAAATATTTGTAGATTGTTGTGGAGAGAAAAATTGCGAATTGAGCAATTTTTCGATGTTGGTTTGGTAATGTTTTTGTATTGGAATTGTTTTTTTTTTTTGGTTTTTGGTTTTTTTTTATAGTAGTTTTACTCTTACCTCTCAATTTTCTTTTCGCCAGGAGTAATTTCCTTCTTTTTATTAGTGTTGGCATTTTTAGCCAAAAGTTTCTTGGCACGATCAAAAGCATTCTGCTTACGAATGCCGCCGGCGCCCTGCTTTTGGGGGGGCTTGGGACCACCAGTAACGCCACGGTTTTGGAAACCTCCTTGGCCACGACGATTATTGAGACGATTGCCGGCACCGCCACCGCGATTGACCATCTTTATGTTATTTATGTTTGTTTTGTAACACACACATATTTATACAATACATTTAAGTAATTGGTACATAAAGTAGTTTTTTTTTTATATAATGTTCATTTGTAAATTTGCAATTGATTTTGTTTTTGTAATGTTGAAAATGCATGGCGTACATGGAATGGATCGTTCGATCGATATTGTTATCGATGTACAATTAAAATCGATCGTTATAGATGTACATAAAAATCGTTATAGATATAAAATGTGGCAAACGAACAGAGACAATTTATGGTATATAAACCATTTACAATATTTGATTGTGGATCGGAATTATAGTTTCATTTTGACGATGGGGGATAGAATTCAAGTTACACACACATACACAGTAGATGTAGTTATAAAGATAGATAATATATATATATATATATATATATAATATATAGATGAATTGGTCAATTCGGCGGGGCGGTTCGCGCAATCAGTCGACGGGGATGTTTTGTTGGTTGAAGTCGTTGGCGTGGCGGCGCGTGGCATTATTGTTTTTGGTGTTTGGATAATGTGAAACACAGAACACGGGCGGGCGGGCATGGAAACCGAATTCGGTTATCGGTTTTGAGTTCGATTTCGAGTGAGTTTCGATCAGAGCAGGAACGTTGAAGAAGAGTGGCGATGTGTTTTGTATTCATATAATTGTATATATATATAATTATTTGTTTGTTATTGCACCATCAATCAGTACCAGTACCAGATCGGATCGGTTTTCAGTTTCAGAGCAGAGCAGATTAGAAGAGTTTCAATCAATCAATCAATCAATCAGTGGCGTCGCATTGGAAGTGGCATCGCATCGCATTTACATTTATTGTGTTCATTTTGCGTTTTATGCATTTTGTGTGTTGCGTTGTTTGTTTTCGTTTTGTTTGTTTGTTGATTCGTTTGTTGCAAGTGCCGCAAAATTAGCCATGTTTATTAAATTTAGTTTTGTTTATTATTGGTTTTTTCAGAATTTATTTTGTATTTATGTTTATTGTTGATTGGTTTATGCAGTTTGTCACACATAAATAATAAAACAACAAATCATAATTTGCATAAACATTGTCCCAGAACAGACAACACAAGCAACAGAAAAGTTTTATGTAGACACATCAACAGTGCGTCACATTATTAACGATGGCAGACACCAAAGAGCAACAATGGCAACAACAACAACAGCGGCAACGATATCGGCAACATTGCACAGCAAGAGCAGCAGCAACAACAACAACAGCAACAATCACATGAATGCACGCAGTGACGACAACGTCGGAGACATCGGCATTTGATATATATATGTGGATATATATATATACATATATTTGATGCATAGGCACAATGGGATGCATTCGAAATGCGTTTTCGATTCGATTTGCGTTTTTTTTTTGCGTTTTGAGTTTGTTTTTGCAAACAAGCATCGAATTATTTTCGTGTAGAAGAGAATAAAAATAAAATATATTTGTAAATTAGCAAAATTTGTGAATTTGGTAAAAATCCAAGAGATTTTTGATATTTGGTATTTCGTAAATTATTTATACAAGAATTAATTAAATGCCTAAATACATCTAATAAGAGAAATATGAAATAAATTACATTTTAAAAATGTCTTACAAACATCATGTATCATCATCATACTCTTTTCATCTTTAAATGGAATATTTGTTGGCGGTACATCATATTTAAGTGGTACAAATGATTCAATTCAACAAATTGTGCAATTTTTCAAGCTACACAAACAAAAATCTGCATTTAAAATGGAATAAATGCTTTTTCTATCGAAAACCTCCTCCTTCCTTTTCTCCTCCTCATAACACAATTTAAATATCGCACAAATTTGTGACAATATCAGCTGGGTTTTCCTATATGTTGTTATTAGCAATATAAAACATATCGCTAATTTGTTGAATTATTTTTAGATTTTACTACAAGCTACCCGCGATTTTTGTTTTGCTTTATAGGTAAATTGGTAACAGATCTAAAGCTTATGTCTTAATGAAAATAACAATAAAAGGGATTTTATAATTTTATCATCCTGCAGTGGATACGACGAGCAGAAGTTAAACAACAAACAGGTTCATCACTTGTCTGATACTATCAAAATATGATTTAAAAATGATGTGTGAACTATTTGTTGTACACAAACTAATTTTGAATTACAAATGTATTTGAAATATCAGAGAAAAATAATTGAAAAGTTTTAATTAAATGTTTTCAATAAAAAAAACCAAAAAATGAGCATGCTCATTAGTTATACTCTAGATAAAAGCATCAGACAATGTAAATTAAACCCGAAATGTTGTCAAACTCAACTGCACTCAATCCACCAGAGGAGAGAGAGGGCATAAAATAATAAAGAGTTCGGATATGTTCATAGCAACGATAAATAAAAACTGAAATTCATATACATACCGGCCCGCCGCGTTGATTGCGATTGCCCATACCACCTCGTGGCAGGTCCAGCAGAGATGGTGGATTCTGATTCCTGAACAGATTGTTCAGCAGGTTGTTGGCCAAGTTGATGGCCTGGGCATTCATCTGGCCGCCACCGCCCTGCCGCATGTTGTTGCCAAACTGACCGCCGCCGGGATTCTGCGACTCCCAGGGTGACATGTTCATGCCACCCATGCGATTGGTGCCCCCCATGGGACCACCATATTGGTTGCCGCCGAAGTTGCGGTTGCGATTCTGGTTGCCACGGAATGCCATGTTCGCCTTTGGATTGTTATTGATGCCGTTACCCAAGTGTGCTGGACGCGACTGTTGTTGATGTTGTTGGGGATTTCCGTTAACCCTTGTGCTGTAATAAAAGATAGGGTATTTTATTAAATTGTGTTGTATTTAAAGATGCGCACATATGGTAATATCAAAGACAATGAATACATGGTAGTAATATATTCAGTGGTCTAAGGTGCGTTTTTCGTTTGAAACGCTGAGCATACCTGACCATAATTTTGATAGGATTTGTAGGATATGGGAAAAAGTATTGTATATTTCTACTTTAAGTGTGGGTTTGGTTGGGAATAGGCGTAAGCGTGCGTAAATGAAGCGTATAAAGCAATGCAAATGAAAATCTGATGCTCGCTGAAAATAAAAACGTCACAAACATAAAAACGTGAATACTATTCAAAATAATTGGTAAATAATGAAGTTAGTAATTTAAAACCTATTAGTTAGTACATACGAAATATATAGAATTGAATAGAAATAAAAATCGATATTATCATTTGCATCGTTTAGTCGAGCTATTCGACACACATTCAACTTGTTCATGTTTGTATTCTGTTATTTCAATATGTCTGTATATACATAAGGGTGTACGACCCAAGCGTAGATACATACACAAATGAGGGTAGCACACACATAATGTATGTATTAAGTACGAATGTATAAAATGCTACCTGTTTAATGCCGTGCAGAATATAAAAAAGAAATGAGCACAGTTTGCCAGCACTCAAGACTAAAACTGGTTTTGACCAATAAACAAAATAACCGGCTGAAAATAGCGGCAAGAGCAGAGAGCTGGCAAAAGGTGAATGCCTATCTAGAAAAAAATAAGATGGCGGCATTTGTGTGTGTATGTGTATGTGTGGCAGAGGCACCACCAAGCGGCTGAGTCAGAAAGCCGGTGGAAAAAATAATTATTTTGCGCTATGCATTAATACGCATTTACATAAGATAGTGTTTATCACATTCTCAGCAGTATTATACAAACTATTATTAGCTCAATGTGCGCAGTTTATAAATCAGGAAATTCTAAATGGGCCAAAAACAACAATTACTGTACTATTTTCAAGGCACAAGTTGCATAAGTATAAGTATATTTAATAATGCGTTTGCAGCATATTAGATGCTTCAGACACGATTATGGCACAACGTCGCCAATGAAAATCAATAATTCAATAGCAGCATGGTTGCGAAAAATCATCCAACAGATACACACGCGTTTGCACACTCATAATTCTTTTCACTGCACAGAAACTACAAGAAATTAATTGCTCAGACTTACGTTGCGGAAGCTGTTGATGCTCTGCTGTTCTTTTAAATATATTTGCACTGTCCCAAATTATTTAACACGTATTTTTTTAACAAATATATTTTTAAATTAAAGATGGCTGCCTGTTGTGAAAATATTTTATTCTCACACACGAACGAGACAACTTCCCGAAGTGAGTTGTAAGTAATGTGCACAGCTTACTTTGATAGTGTTGGTCATCTGCACATAACAGGGTTGATTCTCACGACCAGCGCTGCCACCCTGCACAAAATAATCGATTGCCAAAGCAATGTTGACTTCGATGTTTGTTTGTAAGGCGCCTTTTTTGAACCATCACATATTTGTGTGTTTTGATACTTGATTTCTTTGAGATATCTTTAATCATATGATTCTAAGCAATTATTCCTTTCATAACGATTTTTAAATAATGCACTCGAGATTCATTCATGTTTTTTTTTGTGATTTTATTAATTTGCATAAAACTGACGTATATGTCTGATATGCGTCCTTGCAATGCATATTTTAATTTACATACAAAGGGAGTAAACATTAATTATAAACGTTATAATAGCATTTATCGTAATTATAATAGTTCTGCATTCAACTAGCAAAGTTACTATTTGCTGGCTTTTGTGTAGCTGTTTTAAGTACCACAGCATAAAATAGATTCAACGAAAAAAATATGATGGCATATTTCTCTAGGTGTTTTTGTCTTTGTGTGTCTTTTGTTTCTAACGCATAGAATAGCAACTACAGTGAGACATCTATACACATTTACAATTACAATTACATACATCAATTAGATGGCCAATGGAAAGACAGCCAAACAACGGTGCAGCGGCATCAAGGATAAAGGATCCCAGCTCCGACTCTCACTACTCTGTGCGCCTGTCTGATGCGACCTGCTTGGACATTACAAGTATTATGCTAGATTTAACGGATTTATGGTTTAACTTGCGCTATTTAACATAGTAACTACAGAAACACTAACCAATAGTAAGTTCGCATTGATTTTCTCTGTCTTGTTTTGTGTGTTTGCTTTGTGTTTGTGTGTGTGTGTTTTTTGTGTTTTTTGGGATCGAACGTAAAGGGAGACAAACTCAAAAGCAAACGTCGCCGTTGGTTCATCGACTCGAAACGATTCGCAGACTTAAACGTATTTACATATATAACCGCCCCGCCGGCGGCGACGTTTCCCGCACCTAGTAGAAGAAGAGCAGCCGCTCCTGGGCCGAGGCGGAGAGGAGCCGCCAGGATCGTTTGATGCTCACATACTGAATGAAGGCGCGTATGGCGATCAGGAAGCCAAAGGCGCAGATTAGCCACCAGAGCCAGGAGTTCTCGTGCGATGCCAGATCCGTCGAGTGCTTCACAATCAGCGTCCACTTGGCCAGCGACAGTCCGAAGCCGGACAGTGCCCCATAGCGTGCCGCAATCGTGTGGCAGAAACAGGTGAGCATCAGAAAGCCAATCCAGTTGAACAGAAATGCGACCATAAAAGCCGTTATGAACATTATGTCCGTGCCCAGCAAATTGTCCGTAGTGGACAGACTATTCTCCGGATCGCTGGCATCGATGGCAATAAACGTCAGCGCCGGCTGACCGCCACGCACTCCCCCATCGCGCAAAGGATTGGGCGGCAGCGGCAGCAGCGGATTCGGCGGCGGCGGCAACTGTTGCGTCGGTGGCAAGGTCAGAAATGCGGGCGGCAGCTCTCCATTCAGCGACTTCTCCATCTGCACCTCCTCGTACGTGGGCAGCTTGCCGTGCACATCGTGCGGCAGCTCATGCGGCAGCGCCACCTCATCTCCAGCATGTGTGGTCACCGCCAGCGACGGCGCCAAGTGATGCGGCAGCTGCCCGCCATGACCCATTGCGTCCGGCTCGTACGGCGGCGGTGCGCTAAAGTCTGCCTTGGGCGGGCCCAGAGGATCATCGCCGGGCGCTGTGGGCGGCTGATTGTTGTGCGGCATGGCTGTTGGGCGAAAAAGAGCAATAGATTAATATAAATGCTTAAGATTTTAGAAGGTATAACAAATAAAACTGTAACAAGAGTTATATTCCGGCTGCCGAAAAAAAATACACTTGCAGACATGTGACTAATTTAATATATATAAATAGTATTATAACACTAATAAAGATATGGTTTAAATTTAAACAGCTTAACGGACAATGTATAAATATTATATGCATATATACTTAAATTAACATCTGCAAGAATATATTTTAAGAAATAATCTACTGCCCAAAAGTCATATAAAAGTGAGCTGTTTTTTTTCAGTTTTAGTTTTGTGTTCACGCATTTATTAACGCAGTTATTGTTAACGCGACGTCAATTAATAAATAATTAAATAAAATTAGTTTTTAAATGGGCGGCTAGCTGCCAAAATTGCATTGCATTAATACAGCTGTCAGTTAATAATACTTATTTCCTTAGCTGCAAATCGGAAGGCACTTAATACTATATAGTTCGATCGAGTCGGGTTGAAAAAAAGGAAGAACAGTTAAATAAAAAAAAACAGTGAAAACAGGTTAAACATTCGGCTGGTTAAAGGTGGCTCAGTGCCTGGCCCGCTCGTGACTCGCAGCTGATTGCAGATAGGCCTGCTCCAGGGTGAGAATGCGACTGTGATGCGGCCCAAAAGGACGACGCGCTGTGCGCAACGACTTCAGACCGTCCACCTCATCGATGCCCGCATTCTCAAAGCCCAGATCACCCACATCGGTGCCGCCGCCGTCGCCGCCGCCGTCGATGTCGTGCAGCTTCTGCTTGGCCTGCTTCTCGTGCCGCAGATAGAGGACGACAAAGCACATGGCCATCAGGATGACAGCCAGCGTGGCGCCACTCACAATGCTGGCCTTCTCCAGCATGACGCGATTGCGTGTCGGCAAATAGGAGCCGTCGATCTCCTTGTACTCACAGCGCGGCCCCATAAAGCCCAACGCGCACTCGCAGTTGTAGAGTATCTCGTTGTGGATCTCCACGGTGAAGCAGGTGGCATCATTCAGGCAATACCAGGCGGCATATGTTGGCGGGCAGCTGAAGATGGGAAATGTGATGTTGGGCCGCGGTGCTATCGTCGTTAACGCGATGACATTATCCGGCGGCGGCGGCGACTGTGTGGGTTCCGGACGGGGTTTGCTTATGGCACGCGAGGAGCAGGCGTTGATTGGCGCGATGCAGGCACAGGCAAGCAACAGCAGCAGCAGTGGCAGCAGCGGCAGCAACAGGACTCGTGTCATCTTAAATCAGTTACTGTTTTGTTTGTTCTGTTTTTGGCTTTAGCGGCGTTGGCGGCACATGGCAGGCAGCGAGGCTGGCGAGGATTGCGTGGGCGGGAATGTGTATCGAGAGAGTACGGATAATTGTGTCTTGTGTTTATTGCGTTTTGCTTTTGCTGCAAACAGAATAAAAGCGAAGTGCAATTAAAATCAACTCAAAATGCATAAAGTGTGTACTTTTATCTGTGTCTTGTGTCGAGGTGTGTGTGTGTGTGGTGTGTGTAGTTGTTGTGCCGAGCTGTGCGTGTATTTGTGCCTGCCTAGGCCAGCCTTGCCCTCATTTCTCATTCTTAATGGTTTCTCTGTCTCTGTCTCTCTCTCTCTCTGTTTCACTTTCTCTCTCTCTCTCTCCCTTCTGTCACTAAGCTTTTGCGCCCGCCCCGCTTTGTGGTTTTGGGTATCGACCTGAGTGGAAAATAACAAAAGCAGCTTATTAATTAACAACAAAATACAATTTTTTAAAACTAAGACACAAATTACACATTTTATTTACCTGGCCCAACTGAGAGCTGTCGTGTTTCTTTGCACAGTTTGCACTTTTGTTTTGTTTTTCATATTTTTTTTTAAATTTCGATGTTTACACTCTTAACTTTTAAAGGCAAAAAACACGTTAACAGGTTGAATGGCTTGACATGTAGTCAAGGGTATTCCAATAACCATTAACGAAGTACACAAAGACATCGTAAAATAGACTCAGAGTCTTGACTTATTTAACTGACCCAAAGTACCTAGAAATACCCTTTTCAGACTTCAAGCTGCCATCAATTTGAGAAAATCTGATGCGATTTTCAGTACCGAGAATACATTTGTGTGGACCACTGTGCCTTTAATTATAGGGCTCACTCTGCGACTTTATGACTTCAGTCCACTGTAATTATTCCGTTTATGGTTTGTATACATACGTATATAATATTATAATATATTCAATGTACACTTTTAGGCAAAGGTGTCGTTAAAACGAACCGTGTTTTAACTCAAGTAAACACAAACATACAATTAAAGCGCACTCGCAAAGCTATTTTATGGCTACCTGTTAGCGGCTTTTACATACATAACTTGTCCTTGAACTTAACGGTACTTCAGTGGCTCGAGAGCGCAACACGATAACGGTAACGGTAACGGCAACTGGTCTGGGGGAAAGTTGTCGCAGCTGAGTTGACTTTATTTAAAAGTCGCCGTCGCAGTCGCCTAGCGAGCAAATAAACGAGTGCAATTAGATTGACCTTTGGCCAATTGAATACATGTGAATACAATTTGAATAAATGAAAATAGGTCTAAACCAATAACCAGAGAGCTGTAGTCGCCGTTGATACTACTCTGTGTCCAGTTCTAATTAGCAACAGCTCCAAAATCGGGGGCCAGTAAAAAGACAACACGCAAAAGCGCCATTTACTTTCCGTTTTCAAGTTCCAATTTGTATTTAAGGTGTGGGCGTTGAAGATGTGTACATATAAAGGCATGGCTAGTTAGTATATGTCTGCTAACTAAGCACAGTGCTCGCTCGGCACAATGAACTGCCATTTGGACACACTCAAGGCATAAATAAAGGGCAGCGTATTACTTTTGATTAATATCTCCAGTTCTCTTGCTTACTATTCTACTTATTTTAGCTGTTATGACAGCACAATTGTTTGCTTAAGTGCCGCTCATTTGGGGCTGTTAAGAGAGTAACTTGGTAATTTTACCCATTAGTAATTGAGGCACTGTGTAGACGTATACACTATATATACTATATATATACATACATACATACATACATATATAATTACAATCCGTTTGCTGCATGTGTTTGTAGCGTGGCGAAATGAGCGCTGATTAGGCGATAAAGTCTGTGTGCTACAATAACAATGAAATCTACTGATAAAGGCACAGCTGAGTCACTTGAATGAAAACGTATATGTGTGATTATACATACATGTATGTATATCAGACGTTAACTCTCATTATAAAAATATTGCATGAAATTAGCAAAACAAAAAAATTGCCGTAGGCAGCGCTACGAACGTAAAATGGAAAAGAGTGGCACAAGTGGCCTGCGACTTGGCGTGGGTAGGAGAAATTCAATCGCCTATATACATATATATGCATATATATATATATGTATATAGATATGATGTACAAACACATACATAGGCACAGCTGGCTGGTTTGTTGGGCAGGTAGTTTGGCTAACAAAGGCGTAGAATAACAACTTTCCAGCTACAATAGCAAAAACACCAACGCAATTTGAAGGTTCTTTTTTTGTCGTGTTTTGTTGTTGATAAGAAATTTGAGAAGAACGACAGCTGCATTTGCAGTTGTTGCTGTTCCTACTGCCACATGCAGCAGGTGCGAATGATGTATACATACATACACACACACACACACACTGCTGCAGCTGCGCCCTAAAAACCAGTTAAACGAGACGTGGGCCAAGGCGGAAGTTGCCTGGATGCAAGAAGACGAAGACCTTAAGAAGCTGCTTCCGTCTGGGGCAGTTTCATGCAGCAACTTGAATGAACGTGCACACATATACATACATACTACATATGTATATGTATACAGCTAGAATCAACCGTTAAGCATACAATATGCATTTATGCATGTGGGGGAGCTGCAGGTAAAACAAGTTTTTAAAGGCAGGCTTCAAAAGATGACAATTAAGCATGCATTACAGTAAAAGCTCGAAAAATAGAATTTTCCATTGAAATAGTCAAACAGAAATAGTTTTTGTTATACCAAACTAAACTGCAAGAATTTTGAAATATTCCCGAATTCGAATCATTTCTGTAAGCCAAGCGTTTCATTTCTTGAGCGCACACTGTAGCTTTTATTGCGTTTGTTGTTGTTTTTTGGTGAGCTTAGCTCGTGCATTTTATTCAAGAAAAAAACGACTCACTTGTTGTTATTGTTGTGCAAGGGCAAACGAATTAATGTTGCTTGCACTTGTGTAAAAAATAGATTGAATTAAATAAACAACTATTGCCACAGCACTTAGCACAATGAATAACTGTTTAGCACCGAGGCGAAAAATCAGCACAACATTTCAGATTATTTATTTGCTAATCAAAACACAAACAAGAACACTCACACACATGCAAAGACACACACACACACACACACTCTCACACACGCACACGTATGCAGCACTGCAAGATGCTCCCCTGGAGCTGTATTTGTTTCCCCCCACTAACAACCTTTAATACATTTTCTTGTTTTTCTATTTCTGTGCTACCCCAATAACTGATGCAAGCAGAAAGAGAACTCGGCACAACCAATGCCTAATTTTAGTTTCTCAAACAATCGAAATTGAGTTTCTTGCACCGATTTAGGTTTTGTGCTATTTATTATTCACCTTTTCTATGCGTTCGTCGTTGATTGGGTTTTCACTTTTGCGCAGCGCGTTCGCTCTCAACGACTGTATTTATTGATTTGCCAAAAGCGATGACAAACACACACAGAATACTGTTGGTTTTTTGCATCAGCAGTTAACTTAAGTGTAACACGTTTCGTTTACGTTAATTTTGTAAATTTATTTTGACGAATTTATCAGTTATTATAAATATTCCGTAAATTAAATGGAACAAAACAAATGCGACTACTTGAGCCACATTCTTCTTCTTCAATAAATTTGTGTGTGCTGCTAACTTCACGTGACGCAAAACTGCGTGCGGGAGCAGAGCTGTAACGCGTCAATCGAAAAAATGCCACTAAATACTGAAAATACCAACAAATCGTTGTGAATGCAATGGCAATAGAGCAATCGATTATTCGATGATTGTATAAACAATGTAAAATTTCAAAAGCGAGACATTGCTCAAGGCAATTTGGTTCAGCTAACCGTTATGTTGGATAGTTCGCAACATTTTTGCATAGATTGCATTCAGTTTTTAATGTTTTTGTTAATCGATTGGTCAGTCTTCAACAAAATAGCGAATAGAACATAGTGTGTCCACACTGCCTCAATGAAAACACAGCTGGTCTCACACACACTCATATACACACGCACCCACACTCGCAACGCCATCAAAACAGCAACAACGACGTGGTAGTTAAATTAAATTTTGGTTTTAAATATGATGAAATACGGGTTATTCTTATGTTCACTATTGACCTTAAGCAGCGTAAGTAGCACAGATCAGACAGCAGTCCATAGAACTTAACTATTTCCACTCAGCAGTGCTTAAAAGAAGCTCATGCCGAATTCACGGCAGCTGATTGCCGGGAGCTTGGCTTCATTAAAACCCAGCTAATGTGTTCCAGCTGTGACAAACTCGATGATTTCGGCCTGGAGGCCATCAAGTAGGTAATCTACTCTATCCACATACTCTTATTAACTCTAGCTTACGATCGCAGGCCGCATTGCAAGGAGTGCTGTACGAAGGATCAGGAGCCGGCGGCACAGCGCACCTATGCGAAGGCGATCCTCGAGGTGTGCACATGTAAATTCCGTGCATATCCGCAAATACAGGCGTTCATACAGAGCGGGCGGCCCGCGAAGTTCCCCAACCTGCAGATAAAATATGTGCGGGGCTTGGATCCGCTTGTCAAGCTGCTTGACGCCAGTGGCAATGTGCTGGAAACGCTGTCGATAACCAAATGGAATACCGACACCGTCGAGGAGTTCTTCGAGACGCATCTGTCCAAGGAGGGCGGCGGCAAGAGCTCGTACAGCGTGGTGGAGGATGCGGACGACGAAGAAGACGATTACCTGCGCACCAATAGAATATAAAAATGTTTGCAAATGATGCCCTCATCCAGTAGTCAATGTAATAAAGCTAGCCTATCGTTTAGGAGTCACAGCTTTTTTTAATGTGTGAGCAGAGCTTTGGGCACAGTTTGAGTGCCAGCTACGATTACAGTTGGAGAGTCCGCAGTTTGGTTTTCAGCGAAAATCTACCATTTCTTTTGCTGCCGCAATGCGTCCAAAATATTTATTGATTCACCGTATTAAATGATGGATTTTTTTTATTTGTTATCTTGGTTATCAGCTGCGAAGCCAATAACAATGTCTGGCTATTGTTGGCCATTCCTTGTGCCCCGCTTAGAGGTACTTTACCCGCGCCCATTCTTGAGCGTATGACGTATTAATCCCTCCCGAGCTGTCAAATATTTGCTCAGACTGTTAAATAGTCATTCACTAAATTGTCAGGGCAAATAACAAAGTATATTTTATGTTTAATTTTGTTGCGTGACAGCTTATCTATTTCGCGTTCTCTGTCTCTCTCTCTCACTCTCTCTTCCTATCTTTCCACCTGGCTCAGCGCATGTGCACGCGGCTCATTCACAATAGCGCCAAAAACTGAGGTTATGTGCAGCTCCCATCTCTATTTTGATTCTTATTTGCAACAGCACTGATTGGGCTCATTACTGATTCCTTATATATACATAATACTTTGTGCAATATCGCCTGTTTACGTTACATTACAATGCATATTTCGATTTGTGCTTGTTTTATTATTATTTTATTTATTGCGGTTGTCGATCTTGTTGGTGCTGTTTATTGTTTTAATCATAGCCTGACCCACAGTGGTACGAGGTGCATAGAAAAGCTATATGCATAGTGATATTACTAATCACTGTTTACAAATCACTGTGCTGAAATTAAGATATACACAATAATATTTTGAGGCAATTTAATAAACATATTCTGCCGATTGTCACGCCCTACTGTGAATAGGTTGTCTTGTGATCAATACTAATTACTTCCATTATGGCATATTGCATTATTGTTATTCACAGCAGCTGCTGTGCCCCTGAGGAGAGAGAGAGAGAGAGATGGCGAGCTTATCATTGTGTGCTATAAAAGCGCATTCAACTGTTTGGCAAAACTATGTACATATATGTATATGTATATATATAACTATATATTTATATATAAATACATATAGACAATATGTGGCTTTTGAGCGGCCCCCTGGTTAGCAGCATGGCCGCTGCTGGCTGCGTCTTGGAATGTCGTTTAAAGGCGCCCCCTAGATTGCTCAACTGTTGTTGTTGTTGTTATTTTTCTCTCGTGTTTGCTGATAACATTTGCGCCTTTAGCGCTTAGAACCCAGTCGCTGGAGCACATTGCGCGGGCTGCGGCAGCGGGTGGTTAGCTGATAACATTAATGACGCTGTAGTCAACGCGTCATCGCTTCCATTAGCTGAACAATTTGATTTGATTTTAGCGCTTCATTAAGCAAAACAACACGAGGAACCACTAAAAACCGATTCGCAGTGAGCGCACTAGTTCGCGAACTGCTCTCTCGCTCTCGTTATCGCTCTCTTGCACTCCCACTCCCACTCCTGCTCTCTCTTTAGTGCGACTTGCCCTTTTACCGTTGACAGTATCAGCAAAGTCAAAGCAGCGTTATTAAAAATCAAAAGCTTGATTTTTTAATTGCGATTTGCGTTGCTAACACACTTGTAAAGGGTATTCAACTTTTGACTGCTTATTCGTAACATATTGAAGCATGTTAATCTGAATTGAGGTGACTAATATGCTCGATAAATAAAAATACTTTATAAATTTTGAAAATATCGATATCCTGTAACGGTTGTACATATCTATATCGAGACTTTAGTATCAAAAGCATAACTTAATTGGGTAGCTGGATAATGAAAATGGTATTTGCAAGGGTATTTAAAAGTCGATACTTGGAAAATGTGCTCAATTTTCTTGTTTTATTTATAAACTGAGCTTGTCCTAACATTAAAATGTGCGCACCAACACATGCTCGACAGTGTATAACTGTATGTGTGTGTTCGCTCTCTCTCTCTCTCTCTTGCTCTCTCGCGCTCTCTAAAAGGTAAAAGGTAATAGTAAAATAGGACCAAGTGTCATCCACATTGAACTTTGGCTACTAAATTTAGCGGCTGCTACAAACTGCGTCGCGCTTATTAACAAAAGCAGCACACCAAATAGCAACACAACAATAACAGCACTTGTAGCTAATTGTAATCTGCAGTCCATGTTCATGTGTGTGTGTGAGTGTGTGTGAGTGTGTGTGTGTGTGAGTGTTTGCAAATTAAAAAATGTGTTTATGTGTATATTTTTTTATAGATTTACATGCTTATGTATAGAGGCACATAAATTTACGTGCATTTATTTGCATATTTAATTATTTGTATCACTTACTTGGCTGCACGCGCACGTAAATGGGGGAAAAAGAATTTAGAATTGCAAACGGCAACAGGTGTGAATTAAAATTAAATGTAAGATTTATTTGAAACAAATAACTGTGTTATTACATTGAATATACTCTTATACCTGCTGGTTTGGATTTTGTATCCGTAATTTAGAAATGTAATCATATATTACATACACAATTACTTAGTTGTAGTGTAATAGTATTTTTTTTATGTATAATCTACATATACATATTTTCGGTTTTATTTCGAACGCGCGCATTCAAAAAACAAACACAACACAGCAAACAAATAAAACAACAAAAGTTTTTGCTGCATTTATTTTTAATTTTTATTTTTTTTTTTCGGGTTTTTTCTCTCTTTTTTCAATGCGCCTGTTCACTTAACATCGTTCACAAATATTAAATATATATATTTTTTTGTTTTTTTCGCATATTTTAAAGGATTTAAAGTTTACTTATGTAGTTTATAACTAGAGTTTTACATTGACATTAAAAAAAGGAAAATGTATATTTTATGCAAAAATCTTGTTACTAGTATAATTAACAATATTATGTATATAAGTTCTGGTACTCAATTAATAAAACTTTTGCACTTTTTAAAGCCTGTTACTTGCTCAATCTTTGTTTTTTTGTTTTGTTTTTGTGGTTTCTTAAAAATTTGTATTAGTCGTATTCGCCTAATAAATTTAGACTCTTTTCTTCATTGTGTTTTGTTTTTGACTTGGAATCGAAATAAAATATTGTAGTTAAATTTTGGTACGATAAATTTCATGCGGGTGGTATTAAATATATTATTAAAGACTTTCTTACGATTTTTGTGTTACATTTTATTTATTTTGCCTCCTAACTATGTAAATTTAGCTTTAAGTTTTGTAAAAAATTTTGAGTAGTTCGTTTTTTGTTTTTGATTTACTTGTGGTTGTTTCTTTGTTTTTTTGTAATTTCGTTAAGTTTGTCGTCTGCAGGGAGAACTTTCTTGCTACAGGATCCTCACGCCTCCAAGAGTCAGAGGAGGATCTTAACTAATCTCGGACCTGCAACAGTCTGGGACGCCTCTGCTAGCTGGCCAAATACACATGTATAGTATGTATTTAAACTATATATTTAGCTATATTTTGTGATACTGCGTTTTATTTAAGGGGAGGGAGTGTCGAATGAAGTACACCTCAAAATTGATCGGATTTTGTTTTTCTCTTCTTCTTTTCTGGCAATAGGGTATTCGAAAAGTGATAAGAAACACTTTGAATTGAACATGGATAATGTTTTTACAGCAGAGGAAGGATCGGTATCGAGATATCGGTATCGGTATCGGTAACTGTAACTGTAACGGTCTGCGGATCTTAAATACTAGTAATTGCTTCGACGGCACGTAAGGGTATATGTGGTAGTAGATATATGTACTATATATGCGTATGCACGCATATATCGGTTGGTATGGGGGCCTTTTGATAGTAGCGTTCATAGCGGTCATTATTATCTGTTATAAATAGTTGGTAAATTGTAGCTTTTTTATTTTACAGGAATTTCTTTTGTTTTTTCGTTTTTTGTTTTTTGTTTTTGTTGTTATAGAACGTGTACAATAATTTGGTCGTAGGTCTAAGACACTTTTTGGTTTTAATCCTTTTCCATAATATAAATAAATACATATACATGTGCATGTATATATTTGTTATATACAGAAAGTAGCGTTACATTTTATAGTAAGTAGTAGTAGGTATTTTCGTGACTTATGTGCGTAGTTAAGTAAAATCTGAGACTCGCTGTAAAATATATATCGTATGTTAACGGTTTCTGCCTGGAGGGGGTGCGTTTTTTGGAGGGTAGATATGCTTTGGGGGTGGCGGGGGCGGAAAGGCAGACAAAATTACTCTCAAGTACACTTAACGGCTAAGTTTTTTCTTTTTTACTACGAGCTAGCTACACAAAGCACAATGAATGACAAGGGGGGATTGGGGGACGAGACGGAGACGGTGATGGAGGTGAAGGGAAAAGGCGTTATAAAACGGGAGGAGGGACAAGGACTGAGGACTGAGGACGAGGACAACGCTTACATCTAGGATGTGTGATTATCGTCATATCGATAGCTTGGCATTGACTTAGAAGAAAAATTTGCGCACTTCCTCATCCAAGTCGGCGGAGTCGACCAGATCATCAATCACGCCCGGCACAAGCAGCTCAATCACCTCCAAGTCCCTTTTATCCTTTTCGCTGGCTGCGGCTGCCGCAGCTGCAGCTGCCTCCTCTTCTGCTGTCGCTGAGTCATCCTCGCAGTTGCTGGTGGGACTCGCAATGGCAATGCCAGCGCCCAGCAGCGCCTCGTAGGTGTCCTCTAAGAGGACACCGCTCTCGATGGCCGCAACAGCCTCCTCATAGTATCAGTTGAGGTCGCGCCGAAAGCTGTCCTCGATATTCGGATCGGCAATCATAATCGGATTCTGATCGGACAGCATTTGCAGGCCAGCCACATCCATTTGGCCCAAATCCAGATCCAGCGTATCGAAGATCTCCCTGCTGAAGTCCGCATTCGAGGAGTAATCACTAAATATAATCGAGGGTATGTTCGCTGTGGTGGGCGTATGGCTCTGTGATTGGTGGTGCTGCTGCTGCTGGTGATGTTGGTGGTGGTGTTGCTGCTGCTGCTGATGGTGGTGCGATTGCGGTTGCTGCTGCTGCTGGTGATGATTCATTACCATGTTGGAGTTGCAGGCGTGGCTGACGGGTGAACTGCTGGATAGCGGTGAGTTCGAGTGGTGCGGCGAGTGCAGCGGTGAGTGGTGCGGCGAGTGGTGCAGCGACAGCGACAATTGCTGTGGCGATGCCTGCGCCGACATCGGTATAGGCAGCGGCGATGAGCTGGGGCAACCCATGGGCGAGGGCACCGGTGAGGCGACCAGCGGCTCACCAACGCCCCCACCGTTGCTGCTGTTGTTGTTGTGGTGGTGCTGCTGCTGCTGATGCTGCTGACTGTCGCCACGCGAGACGACAACAGGCCCATTCAGACTGGGACCACCATTGTGCGTTGCGGCATTGCCCGCCCCATTGCTGTTGTTGTTGAGGAGTTGCTGCTGTTGCTGCTGCTGCTGTTGTTGCTGTTGCTGCTGTTGTTGGTTATTGACTCGCCGCAGATTGTTGTTGTTGGCACTCGTTTCGGGACTGCCGCTCAGTTCGTTAAAGTCGAGTAGTTTATTTTGTGCATCCTGACTGTGATAGGGTCCATTGCTGCCATTGGGCGCCGCGCCCAAATCATCAAAATCGAGCGCAACAAAGTTATTGGCGAAACTCTGCTGCTCCGGCGATGAGTTGCTGTCGCCCAGCGAGAAGTTCTCAAAGTGATTGTGAAACGAGGGATTCAGACTGTTGTAGGCGGCATCAAAGGCGCTCGACAGCTGCTGCTGCTGCTGGACACGAATGGGACTCGCCGGGGCACTGGTGTGCAGCTCACTGCCCGAAACGCTGCTCAGCAGGCCGGGCGAGGAGCGTGGACTAGACGGGTTTGCTGGCTGGCGGTAGTCGGTTAGATTGCCGCTGGCCACGGATGTGTTGTTGGTGTTGGTGTTGTTGGTGTTGTTGCTGTTGCTGGCGGTGGTCCCATTGGCGCCCAACGTGGGCAGTGGACTGAACGATAAGTGCGGTGAGCTGCTGGGCGGCTGGGCGGGCGTATTGCTGCTGCTGGCGGACGTTGGCGAGTGCTGCTGCTGATGGTAAGGCGATGGCGGACCGCCCGGACTGAACGGACTAGGCGACTGGTCGCGATCGCGTCGCTGATTGTGCGGTGACATGACCGGCGATAATGTCTGATGTTGCTGCTGCTGTTGCTGCTGCTGCTGCTGCAACTGTTGTTGCTGCTGCTGTTGCTGCTGCTGCTGTTGTTGCTGTTGTGGCGTGGCGTAGTGTTGCAGTGCGGTGAGATTGGGCAGGGAGCCGGTGTTGGCATAGCTGGCCTGTTCCTGCAGCGGTCTGAACAAAGAGTTTGCGAATTTGGCGTTATATGGCGTTGGTTGTTGTTGCTGCTGCTGCTGCTGCAGCTGCTGTTGTTGCTGCTGCTGCTGGTGCAGCTGTTGCTGCTGCTGCTGTTGTGCTTGCAGCTGCTGCTGCATATTGTGCTGATGCTGCTGCAACTGCTGCAGCTGCAGTTGATGCGGCAACATCGGGGATTTTCTTCTCTGCGCCTGCGGACTGAAACTGCGTCCAATTTGATGCGGCGAATGAGATCGTTGTTGTTGTTGTGGGTGCGCCTGTTGCTGCTGCTGCTGTGGATAGTTGGCGTGCAGCGAGTTCATGTCGGTGGCAAAGTTAGCCTCCGCTGCCACCGCCATGTTAAGGCTCTGATGCAGCGCCGAATCCGAATTGGAGCGTCGCCAGTTCGAGTCCATGGGTGGACTCAAATAGAGGTTCTGTTGTGTGCCATTGTTGTTGTTGTTGTTGCTCACGCTGCTGTTGGTGTTGGGCAGGCCCATGGCATTGATCAGACCACCGGGTCCCGTGCTGCTGCCATAGGGCGAACGATCCTGCTTGCGCTCCGAGGGTCGTCGCATGGGTCCAACGCCAACGCTGCGTCCCCGCGACTCCCGATACGCAGTGGGTGAGCCGCCACCGCCGCCCGCAATGCCGTCGGGTGAGGCGCCACCGCTGGCACCGCTGCCATTCCCGCTGCCGCCACCCGTGCCATTGCCCGCCCCTGAGCCCGCTCCGGTCGTTGCATTTGTGGCATTGGCTTCCGGTCCGCCCAGACAGCACTCGAGTATCTTTTGGTTGGCTTGCGTCTCGTCCATTTTGGTCGCATACACCTCCTTCATGATCCGCTCGAACTCGGCGGTGCCCTCAGCCTGCTTCTGCTTTTGCAGCGCAATCTTCTCGCTGAATTTGCGCGGATTGGCCATTTTGTCGTTGTTGTGTGGTTGTTGTTGTTGTCCTTTATGCTGTCCTGGCTGCGTTCTGTCTGTGAATATAGTTAGTTTAACATTATGGTTTTGTTATGGGCGCCGTGTCAGGGACTCAAATTCATTCGTTTTGTTTTGCTCGGTTGCGCCATATTATATCGGGCGCATCGATTCAAGTTTCTCTCTCTCTTATAAAGATAGCTTTGCAAGGAAGTTGCGTAGGCTGGAACAAATCGGAGCTTAAATACCCTTTCCTGTGTCTAATTTATTAAATTTTTGGGATGTAGCAAAGTGTGATTGTTAGCTGAGTAATAACCTGCTGAGTGTTTGTACAGAAGTTAAGCTAAGCATAAGTTTGTGTACAAAGAAGATTGAAAATATTTCATTAGCCTTACGAACCCAAACCATATTTTGAATAATAGCACTCATCGCACGTGCAATGCGCTAAGCTAAAAAAGAAGTGTGCCTCGTGTCTGTTAGGGTATCGTTAATGTTTTGGGCTGCTCTTGGCTTTATCAATGTGTCAGCTGATAAGGCAGATAGTTGGCCCAACAAATCAGACATAGCCTCGTACTGTCTCCCTCACTCTCTATCCCTTACTCCCTCCTCTCTCTCTCTGTCTATCCCTCTCTTATTCTGGCTCTGTCATTGTCTCCGTTTCGGTTTATACTCGATGCCATTGCATAACGAACGCGATATGTAAAGTAAAAAAAAAGGGCGGGAAATGCAGCAATGCGAGCAAAGTAAACAATAAGTTTATAGTTCTTTGGAACGGTCTCCAAAATATAATATATATATATGTATAGAGGGGCGCCAAAAGCAGCCAACCTGCAGCTGCAATATGCAAATGCAAATGAGTTGCGAATTGCGTAGCGAAAAACGAAACGAAACGAAACGAATTTTGCATTAATTGTTTTCGCTCGGCTCAAAGTTTTGACTCGTGAAGGGCATTTGAGTAGCGTATAACCTTTCGCATATCTAGTTTCGCTTCGTTTTGATTATGCTACCCCAAATACTGTGCCGATAACTGGTTCTACAGCTTTGGCTAAGATTTGCTCGACTTGATGAGCTGGTTAAGAGGAAGGCGGGCCAAAAACAGGCGACAAGTTACTAGCAAAAGACACACACCCAACACACACACACGCACACACATCTTGCTTTATCTTTGACAAAAACATGTGAATAATATGAGTGATAGAGCAATCGAGCCAAATGAAGTCATGCGTGGTCGGATGAGTTCTTATCTACGGATTGGGACATAGATCTTAAATCGTGCTCGTGACTAAAAAAAAACTAAACACAGGTGCAGGGCAGTTCAACAATTGAGCTTTAGGCCAACAATTTCTACAAGTAATGCTGCAGTAGCAACATTGACTCATTCTTCCTAAAGATATACATATATTTGTGTATTTCCATGAAAGGTAAAATTGATTACTGGGAAATATGTGTGCTTTGGTGTGTATATATTTGCTAGTGATTCAGACAGAGAGAGAATTGATTGTAAAATTTAATATTACTTATTACCTTCGATTAATGTCTTAGCGGTTTTCCACAATTCCACGAATAAGATAACCTGATGATGATAGCTTATTGACATTTCTCATTAACATAAACCACTATATACTTAAATAGAGCTTGTTCTTGTATTCTAAATTAGCTAAATGTCAAATTCCTTCAAAGTTAGTTTAGGTCGTGTAGTAAAGTTGGCTTTACTATGTTAACTTATGTACATGTGAAATATTTGTGGTTAATAAACATTCACATGTGTCGCTCCTCTTCACACTTTGATGAATGCTTTTTCAAGTTTCGCCTCCACTCATTGCGTACATGCCAGTTGTTTTCCAATAATTTCCCCCTCCTAAGGAAACTTATGAATAATTTATAAGCAATAGAGTTTCCTTTCGTTTCATGCTGTTTGGCTATGGAATTTGTGAAAAGCTCAGTCGGCAGCTGAACAAAATTCAATTCAATTTCCCGACACACGCAGCTAGAAGTCGAGTCTGTCTCTAGGATCGCCAATTCCAGCTAATTGTCAGCATTTTTACGCCGCTGATGACTAACACAATTCGGAAGTGTTTTGGCTTAAAGCGCGCTGACTGATTTGCGATTCAGATCTTGTGCAGAGAGCAGCTCGTGCCCATAAACAGGCCAGACCAATGACGACTCCTCAGCTGAGGGGGCGACAACAGGCCGATAAAATGACAGAAACATTCCCACGAATCGATAATGACATTTAATAATGAATTAATAAACCGAAACGATAAAAATTTACTTAGGCGCACATGGCCCTGGGTCGCTAACCGTTAAGGCGGTTAAGGGGGAGTATAGGAAGCAGGAAGAGCCCCGGTCGGTCCGTTTTTGGCCCTATCCCTATCCCTATACCTAGGCACGCTATTGTGGGTTTGGTTTAGTTTGGTTTGCTGTGTGGCCTTATCAGCTGCTTTATCGGAGCGCGCGCCGTGGAATTTTTGAATAATTTTGCACTGTTTGTTTACGGGGCGAATGAGCGGGCAAAAGGGGAGGCGGGGTAGGTGTTGAGAAACGTGGGGCATGGCAAGAACAACAAGAGTGATTTGCGTTCAGTGTGGTTGCCTCAAAGATACCCTTCAACTAGGTTTGAAATATTTGCTTAGTAGGAGAACCTACAAATACAATACCGGAATAGTTATATTTAGAGCATATTTTCTTAGAATATGTATACCTCACAGCTCACAGTTAACTCTTATATACACGGATAACGGATCTTTGCTCAGCTGCAAAGTATGTGATTTGATTTTGGTTTATTTTTTAGTTTTCAATTAATATAAAATGATTTAAAATATTTGAAAAATAAATGAAGTCATATTTTATAAGTTAAAGCATCAGACTAACAAATTGCGTTTAAATTATTTTGATATCTCTATTAGTTTAGATTTGATACATGCCTAAAACTTTGTTAAGGTGCTGGTTGAAATAAGCTGTGAGCCACTGTAGTTGTTCTACATTATTTCTTTACAGGATAACAATGCGTCTATGTGCGAGAGAGAGAGAAACACCCGCATGTCCGAAAAGTTGCCTTCATGCCACACACACACACACACACACACACACACACACACACACACCTATGCAAATGGAGCGGCCGGCAGTTGCAAAACAAAACGAACGCTGCATAGGGTAATTGGCAGGGGGTGGTGATGGGTTGGGTGCGGGGAGTGAGGTTCTTATTGGGTCTGTAGTCAAGAGGGCTTTTTACCTACTTGTCAAGCGCGCGCTATGACAACAGAATCACTTGCTCTCTCGCTTGCTCTCTCACTTTGCTGTTGTTGGCGCTGCTTTCGCTCTCGGTCTCTCTCACTCTCTCTCGGTGTCTGGCAACTCCAATTGGCCGATTGGCTGTGCTAAAATTTCGCTTTGTCGTTGGGTTGTTGTTGTTGTTGTTACTTAATTAAAATAGGTATGTAATATAATATAATATAATAGGCAGAATATATATTTTGGCGCTCTTTTTGTTGCTGCTGCTGCTGCTGCTTGTGTTGTTAGCGCCCAGCTGCTGTCAAGCTTTTTGTTTTGTTGTTTTGTTTGTTCTAAGCTCTACGTAGCTAGCTTTTTTTCTTTCTTCTTCTACTTCGTCTTCTTCATTCGCGAGCGCGCTAAAAAACTTGTCAGCCGTTTTGTGTTTCTATATTGTTGCGGAGCGACTGATAAAACCAGATTTTATTTTGCGTTCTGCTTGTGTTTTTTATTTGATTGTTAAATACGAAAATTGATTTCTAATTTCTGCTGCTGTTGTTGTTCTTGTTGTTGTTCGCGCCCGTTGGGAATTTTGTTAATGGCCGCGCGCAAAGATTTTTGTGCTGCTGCTTCTTCCACTGCTGTTAGCTGTTGTTGTTTGCTCACTTACACACACACACACACACACACACACACTCGCACACACACAAACATACACACGCGCGCTTGCTCGCGTTTATTGTTTTAACGCACAACTACGACGTTTTTTTTTTTACTTTTTTCGTTTTAGCGCTCAGCTGCTTGCCACTTTTATTTTTTTAGTTTTCCTTTTGTTTTTCGGTAACGACGAAAATGAAAAACTGTTGTTGCGCCTTTGACCTCTTTTCACACCGACGTCGGCGCAGGCAGCGGCAGCAGGCAGCGAGCAGCGCGGCAGCGACACTTTTAAAAACTGTATTTTCGTATTGTTGTTTGTTGCTGCGTTTTCCAATTGGTCCACTAGCTGTTCCAATTGGGTATCGGGATTACAGCACGCAGCTGGGGCCCGTTCCCTTTGAAGATTTGTGACCGTTATTGCACTGCATTTCCTTGTTTGATATATATGTATATATATATATATATATAGGTGTATGGTTTATATGTATGTAAATTCAGCTACTGCTCCGATTTGGCTTTTTTGTTTTTCACCAACAACAGGCCAAACCACACAAACACAGGCACACACCTCTACACGTACACACACACACACACGCACACACACATGCACATCGACAGAGGCAGGCAGGCAGGCTTTTTCATATGTATTATGTACACACACGTATTATGTATGTTATTTTCGTTGCACCGCACTCGCACAAACTTATCATCACGATTCGACTGCTGCTGCTGCTGTCGTTTCTTCTTCTTCGTTCATCTTCGTCGTCTTTTTTTTATAAATTTTTTGTGGCTCGTTATTTTGGACTGGCACTTGCGGTTTGGCGGGGGCACGTTTTCAATTGTTGTTAACGCGCCATGCAACTGCGCGCGGTTATCGTTGCGTTTTTCAACAATATTTATCGCATTTGTTTTGTTATTTTCACTTTTTCTTATTAGATTTCTGGTTTAGCAGCAGTGACTAAGAATACACTAAAATTGGTCAAGCGCGTGGAACGGAACTGGTTTGCCACGGAGCTGCTGGCACAGTTGTGCACTGATTCCCGCCAGGTGGCGCGCGTCTGGCATGCGTCACAGCGCTCAACAGTGGCGCAACTGTGCGGAGCGCTCAACTGTTGTGCTGCTTTTAAAATGTATTTTATGTTTTCTTTTCGCTTTTCTGCACATGCACTTGGGAAATTTGAAATTTGTTATAATAAGCAATGCTAATTTGTTGTGCACTGTATGTTTGCTATTTATTTACATAAGTGTCTGCAGTTACATAAATAAGTATGTATGCATATGGGCACAGCTCTGAGTTCTATTTATATTATTTCAAGCTTTGATTGAATAACACGTTTCAGCACACACACAAATTGCATTGCGTCTGTGTGTGTGTGTGTTTGTGTGTATGTGTGTGTTCGTACGCCTGTTTCCTTTTCCGTTAACATTTTGTGTCTGGTTTCCGGCATTTTTGTGCGCCGTTTAAAATTGTTTCCTTAGATACAAATCTGCAGCAGCAAGAAAATTTCGTTTTGCAGACACTTGAATGCCAATTGCCAGCAAATTGGCGCCTTCGGGCCAAACATTTAAGTTCTGCTGCGCCTTCTATGCCAATGGAAATACGGGCAACAACAACAGCAACAAATAAAACAAATTCTAGTTAGAAAATGAAAGAGAACATTAGAAAGGCGAACACGTTTGCATGATTTCTAGTTTAGACAGAGATAGAGAGAGAAAGACTGAGAGAAAGAGAGACAGAGAGAGAGAGAGAGAGATATATATACAGAGTTATAATTTAGTTTATAATTAATTAGATGAAATGAATATGTTGTCAAACTATTAGAAAGAGATAGGAAAAGAGCAAGTCGAAGAATGTTTTAATATTAAAATAATGATGGCACTTGCTTCATTAACGGTTCGTTTCCATAGGATATGTATAAATGCAATAATAATAAGGCTTTATGATAGCAATTAACTATAATGATAGTATGTAGTAAGATAGTCAATGAGAGTGAGCGAGAGAACAAAATCGAGCATTTTTAGAAGTGAAACGGGCGCCCTTCTATGCGATTCTCAAAAGTTAAAGTAAATCCAAAAGATTATAATAGTTTTAGTGATAGTAACATAAAAGGGACTGCTGTGAGCTGATCATATAATAAACTAATTCTCAGTTCTCAAAGTATCTTCAACTCTCATTGTCTATCTGTCTCTCTCCCTTACTTACTCATCATCTCTCTATATATCTCTATCTATCTATCTCTATCTATCTATCTCTATCTATCTATCTATCTATCTATCTGTCTATTTATCTATCTCTCTCTCTCTCTCTCTCTCTCTCTCTCTCTCCCTCCCTCCTACAGTAAACATAATTTGCCTATGATTTGCCTCTAGCTCTTTCATATTGGCAAACCAAAAATTCCTCCGCTTATTATCTCTCAGGCCATTGCCATAATTTTTGCTCTAGTTTCTTCTCTGACTCGTTCCATTTAATTAGTGTAGCAATTAACATTTAACGCATATTAATTTTCAACAACCTTATCATTACAAGGCCTCTGCCTCAGTTCCTCATCTCATGCCGCCAAACTTATCTCGTTGCCCATGGCGTATTGAGTATATTTTGTTCTTTATCAGCATGTCGCTTGTTATCATTTGATATCATCATTGATTCGACGGCTGGCACTTCCCAAAGCAATTGATATTGCACAGCGATTGCCTCTCGCATTGATTTCTTAAATTTCAATCAATGTTCAGCATGGCATGGATTCTTTTCTCTTTTTTTTACGATTTTTATATTTATTTTTTCTGCAGCTGTATTTTTACACTGGTTATGAGCTTTACTTCTCAGTTGCGCTCAGTCGAGCGTCGGGTATTTTCGGTACTAACAATTAAAAGTAACGGCAGTTGACGCCACATTAAACGGTACATACCATTTATATTTCAGCGTGTGTGTTTTTGTGTGTGTGTGATGAACTCTTAATAAAGAGATAGCCAGCTGTAAAATTAAATTTTATGTTGCAAAAAAATACAAAAAAAAACGCTACACACACCTGTCCTTAAGCTTTGAGTTCATTAATAGCTGGATTGCATGCAAGCAACAACTATAAAAACAACTGCAAAAGGCACTTGACAACGAAAAAAAGGGCAAACAATCGATAGAGCAGTCTGAAAACCAGTTTCGCCTTTTTTCAAAACATATGAGATTTTGTGATTTTCTAAGAGTTTTTCAATCGTTTTAATGATAAATGATTAAAATGCAAATGTTACTATCTGAAATGAGTGGAATTTGTAGCCAGCTTCAACTTGCGAGGGACTACTGTACTGTGAAATTGTTGTATGTGCGAAATCTGGGAGAATAAGCCCAGGAAAGCTGATTTGCATCGCTGTTCGCAATAGTGTGGAAGAGAATCATTGCGCTTTTGTCTTTTGGCCCTCGAAATCAGCTTGCTCGCACTCCTGCTGCCAGCTCGTTATCGTCTTGCCCGCCGGAGAAGAGCAACAACGGCGAAAACAACATCAACGACAACGACAACGACAACTTCTTGTTGCTTGTTTGTTTGCCAGGCCGCAGAGACAGCAAACAGCAGAAGTAGACAGACATTTGGGCAGGGGTGGGGTTAAGGATAAGGGATGAGGCTTGGGTTGGGGTTTTTGGAGGAAGCTAGCTTCCCGGAACTGTTTCCGTCTGCATTCGCTGTCAACGAGAGAGGCGAGCACTTTAGTTGTGCACATTAAACGTAGCTGCCGTGTCTACTTCAAGGACCTCTCCTCCCTTATTTTGGCTGGTGGCGCGCAAAAGCTTTCTATTCGTATGTTTTTTTTGTTCTTATGAAATTTCGAGTGAATTGCTCGTTTATTCATTAAATTACAAAGGAGCGAGCGAGTGAACAATGCAATTTGCGCAGCATCCATAGCACAGACAAGGACACGTCCCCCTACTCCCCCTTGACTGTCTCCCGCAGGATGTTCGACATTTGGCAGTAGCAATTGCAAATGCAATTGAAGTTTTACTCTGCTGCTGCTCTTAAGCCGCTTAATTGCTGCCAACTACTCACGGCCCACTCTGCCTCATAAATCTTCAACTGTTCCAAGGATTTCTGCATTGTGCTCGCAAAAATATTACACCCGAGCAAAGCCGATCAACTGAGGCGTTAATAAGCCCCCCTCCACAAGTGGCAGGCAAAATGTGGTGCAACATGCTGTTTGGCAAACGCATAAGGACTCTGTTGTCCTTTTCGGGTTTTTCTGGAAAACCTAAGCAAATTTTTGTGCTTAGGTTAGAATTGGGCAACTTCTGTGAAGGACTTTTTGTGAAACAGAACTTTGTTTCAAATGAGAAACTTCATTGTGGTCATGAATATCATAATTTTACAGAGCATAAAAGACTTACAGTACCTTCAGCTAGGGCATATAAAAGGGTCAAAGGGCACAGCACAATGCTTGTGCTCTTGTTTATGCGCTGGCCAATTGAATGGGTCCTTCAACAATGGAGTGGCCCATTCATTGTGCTAAGAACTTACGGTTGGCGGCAGTGCAAATCTGTTGTAACTTCTCTATTCGCTATTCGCTATTCTCTATTGCATTTACAGCTGGACACCATGGGGAATAGTTTACGGCTGCTGATGATGCTATCTGCTGCTCTGCTGTTTGCCGGCGCTGCGTTGGCTGAAGGCCTTTTGGGTGCCTCATTAGCTGGGAAAGCGGAGCCGAATCTGATGGAGGAATTCACGCCTGGTGAAAGTGTGCTCTCAATGGTGCCAGCAGCAGGTAAGCAACGCTGCGTATACTTGATATGGGTGTGTGTGTGTGTGTGTGTGTCTGTGCTATGTGTCGCGCTTTATGCTGCAATTAAGCTTGTTTATCACGCATACGCACAGTGTGTCAACAGGACGGAGAGAGTGTAAAAGAGTGGGGTGGCTGGAATGTCAACGAATTCGTAATTGGTATTTCGCTTTCTGCATTTAGTTGCACCAGTTTAGCTTTTGTGGGTCGCCACAGCAAGCAAGAAACGAAAAAAAGCATGAGCGAAAAAAAAGAACCCAAAAATAACTCAAGTGTCACTCGCGCATTCCATGAGTGCAGCAGACGGCGAAGAGCTGAAGATGATACAGTAAATACTAGCTATAAGTGACGAAAGTAATCGAAATATTTTAGAATATATCGAAGTGCATCGAATCTGACCGCTTTTATCTTTCTTTTAATATATTTATAGCTGATTAAAAAATCTGGAAAATTATTCTACTGATTTGTATTATATAAAGTTATTATGCAAACTTAAAAAAGCTAACTTTCATCTTAGCATTTAAATTTAGATGCAAGCACACAAATTTCACTAATTAGCATCTCTTAAGTTTTAAATCATAGCTTAAAAGTTGAACAACTTTAACAGTGTATAAAAGATATGCTCTCTGTATGTTTTATAGTTGCTTGCTGAAAGTTTCTTCTTCTTCGTTTGTGTGCTTTCTTAGGCAGTTATGACTGCACTTCTCTAGATCGCCGTTTGCATTGTGCGTCGTCTTTCTTTCTGCACAGCCATTCGTCTCCCACGCTGCTGTTGCCAGCCAGCTCCACTTGACAATTGCTGTATCCGCTTGCCGCTGACAAGAGCCGCTTTCCGCTTTCCGCCTTCCACTTGCCACTCGGCATACTCTGCTCCTGCTCCCGCTCCCGCTGCTGCTGTCCGGCTTCCGTTGCAGCATTTTGATGTCACTGGTGTCATTTGTCACGCATCACAGTTGCTGCTGTTTGTTTGCAGCTGTTGTTGCAGCTGTTGTTGCTGTGCTGCTGCACTCTGATGTTTTCGCTGCTGCTCAAGTGCGCGCCGAGTTTATTCTTGGCATCATTAAGCGTCGCTGATAACACTTAACATACTTATGTACACACACACACACACTCGCTACACTCACACACACACACACATGTTGCACGGCTAAATGCCAGCCAGTTGCCATTAAAATGCAAATTTCTAGTGGTCACACGATGCTCGGCAAATATTTTCATGCAACATTTTCAACAACAACGGCGAGAAAATGAGAGACAGACAGCACAAACTAACACTAACTTAACAACTTTCGCTTTGGCTTTTTGTTGTTGTTGTTGTTGGCGTTTTTGTTTTCGCTTTCGCAGCTGGCTGACATTTTGGGTCAGTTGTCTCATTTATTTGGCGCTTCTCAACTTTAAATGTGATTTATTGCTGCGAAGCAGAAACAAAAACTGACAGCCAGCTGAACTGAAGAGGAGAATGAGAGAGAGCGTAAGCGTAAGCGAGCAGCCTTGCAAAAGTTTTTTCGCGCGTTGAACATGGCGTATGATTAACGTCAACGCGTCGTATGCATAATGAGAGACGAAAGTTGAAAACTGATTTGGTTTCGTTGCAAGGCAAGGAAACAGCGAGTGGAGACACATGGAACACAGTTAATGTCCAATTATGAAATAAACGCACTGAATACTGAAACAGGAAACAGCTGGAAAACTAGCCTGAAACAAACGCAATAAAAAAGTGTAGCTAAATGGAAGAAATTGACTGTAATTGCTGCTATACGCTTTATGTGCTCAAAGTAGTTAGGCTGGCACATTTATCGCAACGACTTACCCTACTTCAAATCCTTTGGCAATTGCGAACTGATTTTCCATTTACCTCTTTTGATTATCAAACAATTTGATTTCCGCTTTGCCTTCGCACAGGATTGTCGGCTGCCTTTATTCTTTTCTTTTTTGTTCTTTGTGCCATACTCATCACAGTCAATTTCTTGAGTGTTCCGTTGATTGCCAGCAGTGGCATCAATAGTTGCTTGGAAGCTAAAAGCCATTGCCTTTTGTTTGGCCATCAAAGTCAGTTACTTGTCTAATGACTGCAATTTGATACGCTTATCAATGATTCACGTGCGCATTTTGCCAATCACCTGGAATCCAACTAAGGACTAAAGACTAAGGACTGACTGACTATCTACGCTTACACATTTCATTTTTATAGCAATTGCACTCGACTGAGATAGCAAGCAGCTAGTTCAAGAGAAGTGGCCGGAAAACACAAGCTCTCCAAAGTCTGAAGTGTGGGCTGGACGAAGGACAGCTCCTGCAGACAGGACTTCAGCTTTAGAGCATGCGAAATTAAATTTCTTGTTTAGCAGACACTTAAAAGGCAAGTTCATTCTTTTTTTTGCTTTCGTTTTTTGTTTCGCCTGTAGCACGCGGCAGTTTTCTGCTCTACCAATTAGCAACGGCCATAAATTCTGGTGACTACCCCGAACTGGAGCTGGAGCAGGAGCTGGAGCAGGAGCTGTTCGTGGAGCAGCAAGTGGACGCCAGCTGGCTGGCCGCAATGGCAAATGAATTTCAGGTATGAGCCACTTAAATCCATATTGAGCACAGATAAACCCAGAATCTCGCCCCTTAAAAAAAGTATAAAACATAAATCACGCGCACTTTTTTCTTGTTGGGCATTTTTAACTTTTACGGCTCAGATGTCTGTCAGTGCAATGGGTTCAGGAGCACGTGACCACATGCTGGACACGCTTCAATGTCCCGGGGTTATCCATTTGGAACAGAACTGCACAGAGTAGAGAGTTGAACTAAACAGAGGGCTTTGTTAAGCTCAATTAGTTATAATTGTTATAGCTTCTTTAATCTAGAATGTTGCTAGATTCAATTGAATCTATTGTTTAGAATAACTTATTATTGTTATGATAATGTGTCTGAATTTTCTAAAATTTTATATATTTATAATGGTTACAAATTTAATTGAATTTGATTTTAAGATTATCTTTTTTTTTAAAAGTCAACTCACAAAATGAAATATATCTCTTTATTATTATTTCCTATTAATTAAAGGGAATATTTTCTTTGCCTAGAAGCCATTTGTATTTTCTAGTAAATATGCGCAACAATTAACTTACAGTTTGCAAATTGACTATTAAGCTAACCACTTTAATCTCATGGCAAACAATTAAATTGGACAAATCAATGCAATCATGTCTCTATCTAGATTTAGTAAGCACAAGTATATCAGTGACTGTAATCAGTGCTATTGAATATTTATTGCCTGACAGCTAGTCCCGTCGACTACTACTACTATCTGGGCCAATCTGCAAGTCCAATCAGCTCAACAGTTTGCCATTTTGGGCTAGAGTCGGGAGTCTTTCAGTCGCTTGGGGGCAGGCCAAGAGAAAGTTTCTAATTATTGCCAGGCATAAATGGATGCGCATAAGGATGTGGATGTGAATGGTATCCTGGCTAGCTGCTCTCTCTCTATCTCTCTCTTTGTATTTTGCAGCATTTTGAGCTTGGCAAATTCTAATATATCGCAGCCGCTGGGGAACTTGAAGCAGATTGTTGTTAGCTTTTGCTTTGCTTCTGTTGCATTTGTTGCTCTCGTGTCCTCAGGACAGCTGCTTTGAATTTTTAGATTGTCCAAATCATGCAAATATTTTTGCATAATAATAAAAATCACAACAACAACAGCAACAGTATCTAGAGCATGAGGGACTGACTCTGCCTTGTTTGGCTATGTGCGCCCTTCTTGGCTAGTTACTTTTTATATTCCACGCTTCTGTCGGCTGTTAAATATTCTCATATTGATAAGCAAATGACTTTAAGGCCATTTTATGCTCTCTCTCTCTCTCTCTCTCTCCCAGGCGCACACGCGCTCGACTATTTACTTTTAATTTTCATATTTGACACTCCACGCTGGCTGCCTTCTGGTTTTCGGGTTTGAATTTGCGCTACTAGAGCTGAGTGCGTGAGTCGTGCTTTGATTCGTGCCTCGTGCGAAACTGGGATAGAAACAAAGTGAATATATTATAAATTATAAAATAGTGTAATGCATTGAAGAAAGCGTCGGAGTCCTCCAAAAGCTACCTCCAGCATGCCTAGAATGACAATACAAGTTGATCTGGCCATGTCCGTCTGTCTGTCTGACTCTATGTTTTCAAACTAGTCCCTCAGCTATCTGGATAATACTTTGCACATAGACTTATTATTTAAAGGGACAGCACATTGGTAGGAATCGGCCGGATCGGACCACTATATCTTATAGCTGCCATACAACTGGAAAGAATGTATGAAAACTAGTCCCTCAGTTTTTGAGCTATTGCGATGAAACTTTGCAGAGAGGCTTAGTATTCTAACAAACAGCACATTGTTCAGAACCGACCGAATCGGAAAACTATATCTTATAGCTGCGTAGTATAGAAGCTAGTGAAATCTATCCACAGACTCGAAAAGAGTATAAAATCTTCGGCACGCCGAAGATAAACCTTCTCCACTTGTTTAAGCTATGTTTGTAGCAGCAGTATTACATAATAACACTGCATAATATATAAATTTGCAATCTTGTTAAGGAAAGCCCAACACTCTGCCATCTCCAACCTTTTTCTCTGGCGTTCATTAAACGGCATCCCAGAGTCTGCGAGAGCTTTGCTGAATTCCTGCTGCATTGTTGCTATCTTTAATGCGGCTGTGCGCTTGCCAAATTGCCAAGTTGCTAGTTTGCAGGCGCGTCCAAGTTCTTGACTCAAAAAAAAAAAATAGATATACACCAGGGATTACTTTGCTTAATTCAACTGCAAATGAAAAGTGTTTGTTCGGTAAATTCAATCTGCCAGCGT
Organism: Drosophila flavopinicola; assembly: GCA_035042425.1. NCBI lineage: Eukaryota > Metazoa > Arthropoda > Insecta > Diptera > Drosophilidae > Drosophila > Drosophila flavopinicola. Next base: position 12,262,214 of record JAWNLL010000452.1, on the reverse strand, counting down.
CTTGTTGACGTTGTCATTACGCCTGGGCTCTGACTCTGATTCCAGCTGCTGCTCCTGCTGCTCCTTCTGGTTATGGTTACATTATAGGGGGAGTGTGAGTTTGCGCCTTTTCCTTCTTTTCCTCCAGTTCATCAAAGCGTAATCTGCACAAAATGGCGGCATTTCCTCAGTGTCGCACCAGAAAAAAAAAAGAAATGGCAGCAACTTTAAGCTAACTATGCGTCCTTGAGCCACCCCACATCTCTCAGACGTCTCCGACGTCACCGAGTGAGCCCAGCCGAAAAACGCCTCCAAGCACCCCCATCTAATGGAGTCATAATTCTTCAGCTCGTTAGCAGCAAATACATGCAACGTAAATATGCTTGCCCCAAAATAGAATGCCAGACATTTTTCGTATGCCTCACATTTTCGCATACCCAGCAGATTTCATTCAGTCTGTGATGCAGGCAGTTAGGATCTGTGTAAGACTGAATGATTCAGTGTTTATTTTCTAACTTTTGCTATAGTCCCGTCAAATTTATGTTCATGTACTATCAAATTTATGAAGAATTGAAATCGAAAGCAGCTCTTATTGGTTGGATAAGTCTTTCTTTTGTATTTGATAATCGTGCCTCAGCTTTTTGATCAACACCTTTTCTCATTCATGATAAGTACTGAACATATAGGGTATCTGCTAGCTGAGCTAAACCAGTTGCACTGCTCCGCATTTGTTTGCCCCGGCTGCCTGTTGTGGCAGTGTATTAAGCCTTTTTGGCTTTCAGGGCAACGCCTTTGGCCGTCCAAAACCTGACAAGTTGCTTAATTGAAAAGTGTTTTGTTGGGTTTGCTGGATAGCTGGCGGCACGAGCGGAGCCAAGCCGAGAGCTCCCACCTGCCTCCAGCTGCTGATTTAGCAACTTTTGCGTTTGCATTCAATAATTTGCCTTTATTTATGCGCGTGCTTACAACCAGCAAAAAAAAAAAAACGAAATGAAAAAGGACATCAACAGAAGCCGACAATTTTTCAAGGGTCTTCCGCTTGGGGTTGCGTTGCTTGCTGCCAGCTTTTCTTTTGCTCGCCGCCTTTCCGTTTCCACAGCTAAAAAGTCAGTGCCACTTTTCATTGCTTCCTCTTCTTGCGCATATCGGAGTCGCCTCTTTTGCTTCATGTTGTTGTTGTTGTCTGCCCGCCATAAATAATTATGTTATTTTAGATAGCTTTTACTTCATGTTCAGCTTGTTCAGCTTGTTGTTGCTGCTCCCTTCCAAATTGTTGCAATAATTATCACATTTTTCACACCGCCATTTTTCATGCACTCAGCAGAAGGAAGGACACTCCAAAATCTCTGACAGTTTCGCCCATAATTAACGCAGACATGGGCGCTTATTTATAATGCCACGCCCATATACACACAAGCTCGAGCTTTATGGCCAACATTAGAGCGATAAGCATTTTTTATGTATTTTTAATTAACTTCTGTGTGTGTGTGCCACATAATCCCATCAAAACTGCTGCTCCAGCTGCTGCTGCTGCTTCTGCTTGCTGCAAATTGGGCAAATCAAAAGCGGCACTCGCAGCCTAATCGGGTCTGCTCTCCTCGTCCTTTGTCGTCCGCAGTCTCAAGTGTTTGTCTGTCTAATTGGCAAATTTGCTTGCCCCAAAATAGAATGCCAGACATTTTTCGTATGCCTCACATTTTCGCATACCCAGCAGATTTCATTCAGTCTGTGATGCAGGCAGTTAGGATCTGTGTAAGACTGAATGATTCAGTGTTTATTTTCTAACTTTTGCTATAGTCCCGTCAAATTTATGTTCATGTACTATCAAATTTATGAAGAATTGAAATCGAAAGCAGCTCTTATTGGTTGGATAAGTCTTTCTTTTGTATTTGATAATCGTGCCTCAGCTTTTTGATCAACACCTTTTCTCATTCATGATAAGTACTGAACATATAGGGTATCTGCTAGCTGAGCTAAACCAGTTGCACTGCTCCGCATTTGTTTGCCCCGGCTGCCTGTTGTGGCAGTGTATTAAGCCTTTTTGGCTTTCAGGGCAACGCCTTTGGCCGTCCAAAACCTGACAAGTTGCTTAATTGAAAAGTGTTTTGTTGGGTTTGCTGGATAGCTGGCGGCACGAGCGGAGCCAAGCCGAGAGCTCCCACCTGCCTCCAGCTGCTGATTTAGCAACTTTTGCGTTTGCATTCAATAATTTGCCTTTATTTATGCGCGTGCTTACAACCAGCAAAAAAAAAAAAACGAAATGAAAAAGGACATCAACAGAAGCCGACAATTTTTCAAGGGTCTTCCGCTTGGGGTTGCGTTGCTTGCTGCCAGCTTTTCTTTTGCTCGCCGCCTTTCCGTTTCCACAGCTAAAAAGTCAGTGCCACTTTTCATTGCTTCCTCTTCTTGCGCATATCGGAGTCGCCTCTTTTGCTTCATGTTGTTGTTGTTGTCTGCCCGCCATAAATAATTATGTTATTTTAGATAGCTTTTACTTCATGTTCAGCTTGTTCAGCTTGTTGTTGCTGCTCCCTTCCAAATTGTTGCAATAATTATCACATTTTTCACACCGCCATTTTTCATGCACTCAGCAGAAGGAAGGACACTCCAAAATCTCTGACAGTTTCGCCCATAATTAACGCAGACATGGGCGCTTATTTATAATGCCACGCCCATATACACACAAGCTCGAGCTTTATGGCCAACATTAGAGCGATAAGCATTTTTTATGTATTTTTAATTAACTTCTGTGTGTGTGTGCCACATAATCCCATCAAAACTGCTGCTCCAGCTGCTGCTGCTGCTTCTGCTTGCTGCAAATTGGGCAAATCAAAAGCGGCACTCGCAGCCTAATCGGGTCTGCTCTCCTCGTCCTTTGTCGTCCGCAGTCTCAAGTGTTTGTCTGTCTAATTGGCAAATTTTAATTAGCCAGTCAGCGTCTGAGCAGAATGTCCCAAGTGTTTGCTCCGCTGCCCCCGTCGAGTCTCCCGTGGCCAGAGTCCACCAAATTCTGTGAGCGCATCTAATAAGATCGCTTTTTTTTTTTTTTTTTTTTTTTTTTTATTTTTTTTTATTTTTATTTGGCAAGCTACATAGGGTGTTTACCCTATTTCCAGGCCGATATAACTTTGAACTTTAAAAACCCATCTCAGTGGGGAGATGACGCTGTTATCAGCACGGGTATGCTATAATAATATTGCTATAATTTTCTAAAGAAGCCGGCCGTTCCGCGATCGGCCAAGGATCCAGAGGTCCGACGGGTGCTTGCGCTTCAGACGCCTATGTCTCGCCGGTCTTGCGAGTTGTCTAGCCAGGCGGTTAGAGTGGTCTAACAAACGAGCGCGATACCGGTTGGAGCTTTTACTTATGGCCTCACACACCGTTGGTATTTGAAGGTCGTTGAGGATAGTCTCATTTTTGACGTAATGATGCCACTGAATATTGGTCATGCGGCGCAAAGACTTTGTTATTGTAGCTTGAACTCTTCTTAGGGTAGTGTCACATGCAGTCCCCCAGCAAGTGATACCCCAATTTAACGTTGGCAGTATAATGGTCTTAAATAACCGTACTTTGGCTCTTAGGGAAAGACCACTCCCTGGTCTGAGAAGCCAGTCCAATTTCCCCAGTTTTTTGTTCACTGTTCCACATGCTTTTTTAATATGGCTGCTCCATGTGAGGCGCCTGTCCAAGGTCACTCCCAAATAAGTGATGTTATCAGTGTGCGCGATTCTCTTACCATCTAGATAAAGCCGACGTGAGCGCCCAGGCCGGAGTGCAAACGTGGCGTGTTGGGTTTTTTCAATATTCGGCTCTATATTCCATCGCGAGGCCCAGCACTCGAACTCATCTAGGAATCCTTGGACACGTCTGGAGGCAGTCGTTGAGTAACTGCTAGAAGCTAGGAAAGCTGTGTCGTCAGCATATGTTGCCGTCAATGATCCGGGTGTATTGAGGATGGGAAGATCCGCCGTAAATACAGTGTATAGTATTGGTCCAAGAATACTACCCTGAGGTACACCAGCCCGAATAGGACGCATTCCGGACCGGGCATCTCTGTATTCGACAGCAAATGCTCTGCCTTCCAGGAAAGAGACAAGCACCTTCCAGAGACCTTCAGGGAGCAGCGGCATTAGCTTGAAGCAGAGGCCCTCGTGCCAGACCCTATCAAAAGCCTGCCGAATGTCCAGGAAAACTGCGGCACAGTATTTTTTCTTTTCGAAGGCGCTGAGGATGTGGCTTACAACACGATGGATTTGTTCAACCGCATTATGGCGTCCTCGGAAGCCAAATTGATGGTCTGGTAGTGCATTTTCAAAAGCGTCAACGGCCAGAAGACGGGTTAAAAAGATTCTCTCAAAGACCTTCGAAAAAGTAGGCAGGAGACTTATCGGCCTGAAAGAGTCCGGATTGTGGGGATCCTTGCCTTTCTTTGGCACCATAACAATAAGAGCGCGCTTCCATGGGGCCGGGAAATGACCCAAGTCAAGTACGGCATTGAACAGCCGACAAAGCTGTGAGACAATTACGCTGGGTAGAGCCTTGGCCACTTTGCCATCAATAGAATCCATTCCAGGTGCCTTAGAGAGAATCAACCTCTTTATTTGAGAATGAACCTCATCTTCGGTTACCGGCTGGACAAAATGAGAGGGGCCGAAGGATAGGCCAATCCTCGAGACGGTGGCTCTTACCTCTTGTCTGGTCGCGAAATCAAAAGGAGTGAACCGTGCTTCGAGTTCATTCGCAAAAACTTCAGCAATATCGTCATCAGTACGAGCCCATGTACCATCATTACGTCTGAGAGGGAGCCTGCGAAGAGGCTGTCGCTTGATGCTGCGGGTGCACTTCCACAACGCAAAACCATGTTCCTCGTCAGGGTCGATGGCGTTGAGCTTGTTTACAAAGAACTCCGACTTAGCAGACTTAAGCACACGCCTAAGATTTGAGACAGCGGCTTTCCACCGTGCCAGATCCAGCAGATGACGCGTCCTCATCCACTCGCGACGCAGAGAATGCCCTCGTCTAGCCAAAATCGAAATCTCAGGTTTAGAGGATGCCCAAGATGGCGGAGGTGCGTATGGGGTTCCGGTAGCAGAAGGAGCAGCAAGGTGAATCTTGTCAACCAGATCCTGCGCAAAAGCGTCAATGTTAGCAGGAGTGTCAAGAGGGAGAGGGTTAGCAATAGCTAGTGTCGAGAGCCGAGTACCAAAGTCCTCTATATTCGAGCCACGGGGGAGAAGCCTAGGTTTGGCGGTAACCACATAGGCGGACACACAAAAGTAAGCCAGCAACGGGATGTGATCAGAGGATAGACCTGTACACTCTGATATGGCGAGGTGGTTGCAGGGGATGCCTTTGTAGACCGCAAAGTCAATGGCCGTGGGGAGATACCGGGTATTTCCCGGAAAATGTGTGGGTGCGCCGGTGGCCAAGACCTGAAGATTGGAGCCTGATACCAGTGACATCAAAGTATCTCCTCTAATACACGACCGCCTGCATCCCCAAAATTGATGGTGCGCATTCCAGTCGCCGCCAATAAAAAAGTGGTTGCCCATAGAGCCAAATAGGCGATGATACTCTCCAGAAGTCCAGCATTGACGATGTCCAGGTGGGCAATATACAGCAGCAAAAGAAACTCTTCCAATACCAGTGACCAAGGATATAGAAATAGCTTGTAGATGAGGCTCAGCAATAGTACTACTGAGGTGAAAGTCAAACGATGACCGCACGATGACTGCAGCACCACCACGGAGACGGTCACCCGGGTGATTGGCACAGTGAACATCATAACCATGGATGCGGAAGGAGGAGCGGCTGTTGAAGTGTGTTTCTGAAACAAGAAGGATATCAACATCCTTTTCCTGGAGAAGATGTTCGACCTCCAGGGTCTTGCCAATGATGCCATTGGCGTTCCAAATAATGATGTTCAGACCATAATTAGACATCGCGATGCAAAGACGTTGAAATATGTGCACCATTCGTCAGTAAGGATCGCATCATCTCTAAAGTAGATGTCATTATCGACATCATCTGGTCAAAACGCGATAACAGCTTGTCAATCGCAGCCGCTTGTGTTGAAGCACTAGCTTCCTGCTGTCTACGTAGTTCGTCAATGAAGCTATGTAGTCTGTCCTGAGCAGGCTGAGTTGTGGAATCCGAGGGCAAATGTCCAGGGATGCTAGAACCAGGGACATTAGGCTTCCTACTATAGCCCGGTGTAGGCCAGTGGCTTGAATTTAACACCATCGGGGGTGGGACAGGCAGATTCGAGGTCTTTGGGGGCAACTGGGTTGCCGACCAAGCATTCCGAACTGAGACAGGAGTGACAGACTTCCTTTGCTGTAGACTTCGTCCAGTGTTGTTACCATTGCGCTTTGCAACCGCCTCCAGATAGGCGGGACAGCGTCTGAAAGCCGCGCTGTGATTGGACCCACAGTTGATGCACTTGTATTGTTCTTCAGTGGTAGCCATACACTTGTCTTTATCACGTGTTTCATGATCACCCGAACACCTGGCACATTTAGCGGGGAAGGAACAGAAATTCTTGGAATGGCCAAACTCTTGACATCTGAAACATCTCAGAGCCCCAGATCGCGGACGGGGGGCCTCAATTTTCACGACCTGATATGCCAAAGCTTTTATGTCGTACATCTTCGTATTATTTGCAGCCGGTTCAAGCTCTATGTAGAACGTGTTTCGATTTTGTACACCATTCTCACCTGGTGGGTTGTAAATATTTCGAGGATTGTGTCCTTGAGCCCTTAGCTCAGCCTTTATATCCTCAATGTCGGTTGACGCATGCAATCCCCTGGCAACAACCCTAAAAGCACGGTTCTCCTTCAGCTGGAAGGAGCTAAATGGGATTCTATTTTCGGTAAAAATCTTTTGAATACTTCTATAGGATACACCTTCTGAACAGGTTATCCTGCAAGAAGACTGGCCGGTGATCTTCAGACGGAAGTCAATGGTCGCAGTACTGATCAGGGCAATGAGCCGTTTGATGTTTGGTATACCCCTTAGAAGAAAGGGAGGGGGACGCGGGCCAGAACTCTTTGGATTTGTCAAGCGCGGAGACACAGGCCGTCTAGGGGATGGTTGAGAGGACACTTTATGGACCGGACCCGCAACTACAGGGGCAGTCTTGCCATTAGAAGAAATCGCAGTGATAGGATGGCATCCAGTATCCGATCCAGGGGCACCTAAGGAAAGGGCAGGTATAGGGTTCAGCTCTGAAGATGCGACATCAGGGTGTTGCACATCCATGGCGTCATCGTCATCGTCAGCCAATATGGCATAGCTGTTACCGCGACCGGAGTAGGTTGAGTCTGCAGACCCAGGAGAGTTTGCATCAATAGGGCGAGTAGACAAAGAGGGCTTCTTATGAGTAACCGGCTTAGCCGCCAGGCAGACAGTCTTGAAGCGATCCAGGACAGGGCCAAGTAGCGAGGAATTCACTGAGGTGTTATCTACACCAACATGTCCAGAAACATGAGAACAGGGCACTTTCAAATTGTTACGGTTCATGATAGTAAGCCGATCACGGTCAGATGCAGCCTGACTGAACCACTCAGAGCTTATAATGGTGTCTAGAGCCGGCGTGCTGGCACCAGATTTGCGGATGCCAGATAGGAATGTATCATTATTCTCATGAGAGTCATCAAACAACTCTTTATCGCTGTGGGAAGGAATAGCATCCTGGACGCCTTGAGTCCGCAATAGACGACTATTCCTGTGAGCAGAGCCCGGGATCTGACGGGATGGAGCAGAATTTGAAATAGGCTTATCATGCGGGATGATTTGACTAGAGATAGATGCATCCGAATCGCTACTAGATATATTACGCCTTGCGTCCAGGGCTTGCTGACGGGTCGAGGGACGTAAGCTAAGGGCCCGTCTGGTGGCAGAGCGAGCCTCTTCAGTCACTTGGTTGGCAGCCTTGGACCTGAGGTGCTTGTTCTTTAGAATTTTTTGATTAAACTTATTCTTAGGGGACGCCATGTATCTATGGAGGGGTCCCCCAAGTTGGGGGGCCGAAAAGGAAATAAATTAACACAGTCAAGAGAGAAAAAAAAAAGAAACGAAATAAATCAAAAAGATTTTTCTCAAAATTATTTTTCCTATTTTTTCCGATTTGTTTTCCGAAAATTTGGAGAAAATTTTTGGGAACAAAAAAAGTAGTCTGTTCAGTACGAGAACTAGATTCAAACTCCTAATAAGATCGCAAATTTATAGACTGCAGTTTGTCGACCTGCATCGACGCTACTACCAGTCGCAAGCACAGCAAACAGAGTTGCGTTTACCCTCCTGTGATTGTGTTGCCAGCGGAAGTGCCAATCTCTCAGGTAGTCAAACACCTCGCTAGGTGTCGCTCAAGCAGTTTATCGATTTTAATCATGGCTTGATTTGAATAGAAAATCCAAAAGTCTTAGAAGTCAAACCATGATCAATACTGAGAGAGGTAAGACCATGGTAAAAAAAGGGTTTCCTTTAGAAAATCGGTCAAGTTTTGACCAAGTTATGGCTTGCGGAAAATTTAAACTTTTTCTATGGTCGATTTTCTTGGATATATTCTGAACATGGATTTGGACCCCGAAATCTGTTTCGAGATTGAAATGCAGTTTTGTAATATAGGCCAAACCATGAACAAAACGGGGTTCCTTTTGAAAATTGGTCAAGTTTTGACCAAGTTATGGCCTTGGGAAATTTGAGCCTATGACCATGTTCTATTTTCTGTTTAGATTCTGAGCATGGATTCGGACCCGGAAATCCGTCTCCAGGTTTAAATGCAGTTTTATTGTAGAGGCCGAACCATGATCAAAACGGGTTTCCTTTTGAAAATCGGTCAAGTTTTGACCAAGTTATGGCTTTGGGAAAATTTAACCTTTTTCTATGTTCGATTTTCTGGGATAGGTTCTGAACACAGATTTGGATCCCGAAATCTGTTTCCAGATTGAAATGCAGTTTTGTAATAGAGGCAAAACCATGATCAAAACGGGGTTCCTTTTGAACATCGGTCAAGTTTTGACTAAGTTATGGCTTTGGGAAAATTTCAACTTTTTCCATGTTCGATTTTCTGGAATAGATTCTGAACATGGATTTGGACCTGCAAGTCCGCTTCCAGGTTTAAATGCAGTTTTTTTGTAGAGGCCAAACCATGAACAAAAAGGGTTTCCTTTTGAAAATCGAACAAGTTCTTACCAAGTTATGGCTTTCGGAAAATTGGGCCTATTTCTATGTTCGATTTTCTGGAATAGATTCTAAACATGGATTTGGACCTAAGAATCCGATCTTAGACTTAAAGTTTTGTTATAGAGGCCAAACCATGAACAAAACGGGTTTCCATTTGAAAATCGGCTTAGTTTTGACCAAGTTATGGCTTGTGGAAAATTGAACCTTTACCTACATATGTTCGATTTTCTGGGATAGGTTCTGAGCATGGGTTTGGACCCCGAAATCTGGTTCCAGATTGAAATGCAGTTTTGTTATAGAGGCCAAACCATGAACAAAAAGTCTTTCCTTTTGAAAATCGGGCAAGTTTTAAGCAAGTTATGGCTTTAAGAAATTTGAATCTGTGTCTCTGTTCTATTTTCTGGAATAGATTCTGAACATGGATTTGGACCCGAAAATCCGTTTGCAGGTTTAAATGCAGATGTATTATAGAGGTCAAATCATGAGCAAAACTGCCTCTGGATCGAAAATCGGATCAGTTTAGACCAAGTTATGGCAATTAGAATTCATTTCTAGGCCCCATTTTACTAATGCTGTAACTTATCCAAATAGTTTTGTATAAATGAAATTATATATAAATAGCACTTAATACTCCCCTCTGAGCAACTCTTCGCGCCACCCTCGCCAGTAAGCACTAACTTATGTATATGTACGTATATAAAACATGGCCAAAATGCGTTTGGCGCTGTTTGCTGCAGCTTTCAATTAAGTTGCTGTCGTCGCTCGCCGAAAACTTGCACATTTTTATCGCAGCTAGTACTTTCTGCTATTTAGTAGTTACCTTTCGCTTGCTGCCTTTATTAATTTCATGTTGCACTTGTAATTGCCGTTAAATATCACATTGCTCATACGCAGCGTGGCACAGGAAATTAATTTTTTTGCAGCAGCAGTGAGTGAAGCGGTGAATGCCTCGACAAACAGGTTGACAGCACTTTAAATGCTGAAAGTGTACTTGCCTTTTAATGAACGACTGGCATATTTAATTAGCGCAACATTTTTAACGTTTGTCAATTTAATTACAGCATATACCCGTCTATGAAAGTTTCCCACTGAACTTGCAGACCTGGCTAATGGATGACTACGGACTCAGCGTCATCGATGTCTATCAGAGCTGGCCCACAGCTCGATCTGGCCGGACTGAGCAGATCTGCAATGCCGCTGGTCAGTGCTACGAGCTGGCTCGAATTGTGGCCGAGTGTTGTCCCTTTTGAGTATTGAGTACTGAGTGCTCTGTTTGCCAAAATAAACGCATTAAAAATCATTAAAAGAATATCAGAAAGTTTGTGCACAGTCACGCCGCCAATGGCCGGCAATTATTGATGGCCAGATTGGGAGATTGGGAGTAGCGTGTCCGCAATGTGACCATTAAATGTTGTTGCTGTGGTTTGCCTCATGGTCAACTCGTTGCCGCTGCCGCTGTCGCATTGGCAAATAATCGAGCCAGCAGCTGCTGCTGCTGCCAAGTGCAGTGACTGTTGTGGTAGCTGTGGCGGCCATTTGATACCCTGCAATTGGAGCATATGGGTTGGCATATGCGGAAGAAGGCCTATAACTCTTTGGCAAGCAAGAAGTATCCTGTTTCAACGACTGTCATCAACTGTGGCTGGTATAAAAGTGGCTTACAGGGTATCACCCAGTCTACTATGCAAGCATTCGCTTAGCGCTGCGTCTGTTTGTGCTTTGAGCTTTTTATGCGTGGCGGCAATCAGTGGCATGAATGCTCAAATGCTTTCACAAAAAAAAAGAAAAGGAGACAATAGTAACAACACGAATAGCTACAGCAACAGCAGGCGAAAATCAACATGCAACAGCCAAAAAGCAACAACAGCGACAAACAACAGCAAACGACCATGGTTGCTTTTTTCAGTGTACTACCCTCGAGCAATGAGATGTGCTTAAAAGGGTGTGCCAAAGTAAGTATATAACTTATAATATATATATAAACATTACTCAAAATTAGCTAAATATTTGATATATTAGTAGCCAATTGAAATACAATTTTTAGTTTCAATCAATTATAATGCTATTATAGGGTACCTTTCAGCTGTGCATGCTCAGTTTATCAGCTTATGTTGCTCTGCCGATTTTTGCCTTTTGCTCACAGATTTGTTTTTGCCTTCTTCCTGCCTGGAATTGTTTCGCAGCTGAACAATGTGATTTTCAGCGTGAAATTTTATTCAATCTCCACGGGAACAGGCCAATGCGCTTCCTCCTCCTCCTGCATCTCGACCTGGACCAGCACCAGGGACCACATCGCTCCATCGATGGACAATTTGTGGCAAAAGGGCGTTACAAAAAATATATATATTTTATTTATTTGTTCTTATTTGTGTAAAATATTTGATGTTGTTTGTTGAAGTATCTGGTTTTGTTTTTATCCAAATTGCTTTTAATTGATCAAATTGTTTAAACATATGTTGCTGCAATCATGTGCGCTATTTATATACCACGCTTTAAATAAATTCCTTGCATATCGATCAAGTTTTTTTTAAATATTATGTTTTATCTGTGTTGCACTTAAATTTACATATTTGTTTATTTTATGGAAATATTATTGATTGCATGTATCATTTACTTTGGTAATTTATGGGAAAGCATAAGCTGTTGTTGTCTTTTGACCATTGAAGTTATCTTTGTTTATGACTTTATTATGGCATATTTCTATATATTATATTTAAGATTGTCTTTTTTGTTATGTTTTTATCATTTGATTGCTCAATGCACAAATTTGTCAATTATCTCCTTGTTTGAGCACCATTTTGTGTTCAATTAAGTGAGCCGTGAGTTTATATAACTTTTTCTCACTGTCAACCAACAACACACAAAATGCAACGATGCATAAAAAATGTGACAAAAAAAAGTGAAATTGATAAAATAAAAATCATTTGGTTGCCAAGCGAATATAAATAATTGATGTATATGTATATAACTTTTGCAGCTAAAGCAGTTACCATTTTTTCCTACCAGTTAATCGAAATATGTCTATAAAAGAAGGACAAAGCATATGAAAGCGAATACTTTTTTATAAAGAGAAAAAATGAATTGTATTTGTTTACCGAATGTTGAATACACTCGAATTTTCCATTTGTGCAAAAGAAGCACGAAAAAAGTGCAATGAAATTGAATTATTCCTATTTATGTAGATGGTAAAACTCGATTTATATAGTTTTGAATGGGCCTGTCGCATTTCTGTTGCTCTTAATAGGGTAATCAGCGAATGCAGAGGTGACACGCCTCACAGGACACGAACTTTTGTTGCGTGTCCTTGCAATTTTATTAAAGACCTCCAGCAACGAATAAAATAAATAAACGTGTGAGTAAATAAACATTGGAGCAGTCTTGTTTGGGTTTTGGGGGCCCAGCTGCATATCAAATATATATATCAGAATGTTTTTAAGCGCTCAATTTGAATGATTTTGGGGCACTGGCCGAAAATGTCGCTGTTGTTATTGTTATTGTAATTGTTGTTGAGCAGCTTAAGTTGCACGTGTGACGACTAATGGCAATTTGTGTGAGTGCCAGTTTCGCAACTCCCCATCCATAGCCTGCAATCCAAAGACCCCTGTGAGATATGTAATGCATGTAAACGATATTGCTTCACTCAACTGTCAGGCGGCATTAAATAATATTTTGCACTCAAAGCGCGCCGGCAAAAGAAGAGGCAGAGTCGGGGGGCAGGAACAGGAGCTGATGTGGCAGCATCGTCATGGACTGTGACAGTTTTGACTGCACGCCAGGAGCAAAAGAGCCACACCCGGGCAGCTGAACAGTGACAGGACGACAGACAGACACACACAGGATGTGTCATGTAACTTATGGCATATTAACATGGAGCGTATTTAATTTTTTAAGCAAAACTACATTTGCCAGCTGCTTGGCATTGAAATTGCGCAAAATCGGCAGTTGGCAGGACGATTGCATAAGGAGCTGTTATGGCAAGTTGGCCTTTGCTGAAGGTAATGAAAATTTGGCTGACTTATCTAGCCATTGACCGTGACCCAAATTATGTGGCTAAGTGGATTGAAATAGTTGCGAATGAGCAAAGGCCAACAATATGTGATTTAGCATGTTTAAAAGTAAATATAAAATATTAATATTGATAATACTGCCAGTATGCTTAGAATGTCAATACAAATTGATCTAGCCATGTCCGTCTGTCTGTCTGTCTCTATGTATGCAAACTACTCCCTCAGTTTTTGAGCTATCGTGATAAAACTTTGCACAGAGACTTATTATTCAAAGGGACAGCACATTGGTCGGAGCCGGCCGGATCGGACCACTATATCTTAAAGAAACCATACAACTGGAAGTCGGTTTTGGCCATAAATCCTATGTTTTCAAAACTATCGCGATGCAACTTTGCACAGATACTTAATATTCAAACATACATAACATTGATTGGAGCCGGTCGGCTCGGACCACTATATCTTATAGCTGCCATACAACTGGAAAAAAATTTAATATTTCAATGAAAAATTTAAATTCATGTGATATACATTTTTACAGCTAATGAAAGTGCGGCAGTTGGCAGAGTGAAAATTGTCTTAAGGTTCGACAAGAGTATAAAATCTTCGGCACGCCAAAAGATAATCCTATCCCACTTGTTTTAAATTACATAAATCAATATTGCATATTGTCAGCCAATTTTAGCGTGAACATAAACTTTATATTCAAGTTGTGTAAATATATAGAAATAACTTTTGACTTGGCCCAGTTTCGCAGCTCTGATTGCTGCTCTGGCTTCAACTTCAGCTGTTGAGCTAACAACAATGCCATTACAGTCGTCCCATCTGCCATTAGCCATTAGCCATTCGCCCTTCGCCATTTACCTGGACGTGCTCAGAAATGCGGGCATCAATAATTTCCAGCACTGTTTATTATGCAGATAAACAAAATGGCGCAGCTAGAGTCTTGAGTAAACTAAGCTGACACAGCATAAAGTTTTCCCACACGCAGTTCATTCGATACGATGCTATTCTATGCTGGGTTCCTGGGGCTCAACAGTTGCCAGCAATCATCTAGGTTGTTACCTTATTACAACAACATTGCGAAAACTTTGCCATTACGACAATGGGAGTTATCTGCCTGTAAATACATAATCTGCTGCCCGCTGCAGTTCCTGGTTGACCTGGCTATGGCTCTGGCTCCTGGCTCTGGCCTCCACGTTTGCTCCCCAAAGGTTGCTTGTGCACCTTGAATAGGGATTTATTTTTATTGCCACAGCGCTGCTCGTTGGGTTTGGTATTTAGGGTTAAGCAGGTGCTTTATAAAACAGGCAGCAAACTCGGCCCAGCAACTAAACCCAAAAGGCCACCAAAATGGGTGTCCTAGTGCGTAAACGTCTTTCGGCTTTTGTTTAGTTGCCTGCCTGGCTGTAAAATTCACACCTCAAAATGTGTCCCCAAAGTGCAATCAAGAGATTTTTGTCAGTCACTTTGCCAGCAAAAAGTTGTAAGTCAGTTCTTTGCAGGAGCTGCTCTCTCTCACTTATAATTAGTTAAGCGGCGCATTAAATTAAGTGCGAACAATTTTAGTGCAGCCGCATTATTTATTAAGCTAGCCTTCATCTGGCTTATTTATGTGTTTTGTTTATTTTATGGTATTAAATTTACACTCTCTAGTTTGAAATTGAAATAAATACTAATCTACTTATTTGCTTACATTTGAGTTTGATTAATTTGCACAAACCAAAATACAACAATGTTAAATACATGTGCCAAATATGAAAAGATCAGAGCTTAATCGCTTTGGTTCAGACCACAAATTATTATTTCGCAATGCCAACTGCCAGCTGGTTAAGCTGACTGTAACCGAAACCAATTGTTAAACATCAACAGCCGTAATACAATAATACAATAGCTCACAGCCGAACAATTCGTTTACTCAGATTCACAATAGTAAATATATATGTGTGTATATATGTATATCAAGTTTCGGTTGAGCCTGGGCCGACATATTGAAATTCATAACTACACACAGAAACCAATTACAATATCAATTTAAAAGGGATTAAAAAGCATGTCCACGGCTTACCAGACATCGTCGTCCTCCATGCTGCCAGTTGCCAGTTGCCAGTGTCCTGTTTCCTGGCATAAACTACACTACAGAGTCGTAATACTTATTTATAAGATTTGCTTGCCACACTAATACTACATAAATGTACATTGCATTGTAAATTGCAAATTGTATTTTGGCCTCTTATCTCATCAGACCCGAAAAGAAAGTTGAAATGAAATTCTAAGCTAGCAGATTTTCATAATAAATAACGCATAATAAACCATAATGCTATTGTGCAATATCAAATATGTTGTATTGAGTCAACACAACAAGTGGCTCTGTGTGTGTGTGTGTGTGTGTGTGAATTTTTGCATAATTTATTTTGTTTGCTAACATGCTGCTAACCACAAATTTCGTATACAAAAGACCGCAAAGTATTTGCATGCGACTGAGCGTCCTGACCAGGGATTTACTCCCAGCTCTCGACTCTTCTCAACTCTCAAGTCGCTTTTCTCTGTTTCTCTGTGTTTAGCCAATGTAATTTGGTTAAGTAAAGCTGCTGATAAGTGCAGTCCATGGCACTGCAAATGGACGCATTGTACATTGCAGCAGAGGGCAAAGAGAGCATTTTGTGGCTTGCAACGCTTCGTTCGTTGTGCCTCAATAAATTTCATTTAAATGCCCGACTAAGCAATTTAATTTGTAAATCAGTTGCGACAACCCTTTGCTTTTTCTTTTGCCTTTATTAAACCAGCTCTTGCACATAAATATTTATCTGCTCTTTTCGGGGTGCTGTAACTTAGCTTGGACTCGTAAGCTAAGACTAAAGCTAGAGTCCTTTTTGATAGATATGGTAGAGCGCTATAAGGCGCGAGAAATGCCAGTAATAAATATATCTAACTAAAGGAATTGTAGTTCTGAAAATGATAAACAAATCAGAAAAAGCTGGTGAGGAAGGATTATCTACGGCTTGCCGAAGATTTTATACTCTTTCCGAGTCTGTGGATAGATTTCACAGCTAAGATTTTGCGCTTATGCGTATGCTATATAATAGTTCCTTGAAAATAGTATAATAACATAAATGTCAGCTTGTAAAGTGATTTTCAGTAGCCCAGAAACGCACTTTGAAAACTTTAAAGTGCCATAACTTTGCAAAAACTGCACCGATTTTAAAGTTCCAGACCATTTTGTTTATGGTTTTCCCTCTTCATTTATTCTACATTTAAGCTTTGTACAATTTTGGAGATACCATTTTATGATTTTTTTTGTGAAAAAAGCATGTACTCCCCCCTTACCAATTTTCGAAAACTTTTTTATTTCAAAAAATAGAAGCGGGAAATTTTATTTTTAATCGATAGTGGGTGTCATAATTAGTATAAAAATCCATAAGAAAACCGATTCTGGAGATGTTCACTTTTGAGTCTAAAAACAGGCCAAAAATTAACCAAAATTTTAGCTTGTAAATAAATTTTGAACACTAGAAATTTCCTATGAAAACTTAAAACTGCCATAGCTTTGCCGAAAATGCTCCGATTTTGAAGCTTGAGGCCATTTTGTTCATGGTTTTTCTTTTATATTCGTTGTGTTATAAATTTTTGTTCAATTTTAAAACATTACTGTATTTTTTGTGATTTTTTTAGTGTACACCTGGTTTTCAAAATATTAAATCATTTTCTGTTGTCATTCTAAGCATAATGGTGTTAATAAATATATCCTTACTTGTTTGTTTTAAGATTATATATTGCAGTATCAGCTAGTCACTCACGTTAGGCAGACTATTTTCACTGGGCTCAATTCATTGGATAGGCATAAAATGAACAACTACAAGCTGAGCCTGTCAAATTAACATTAACTGGCGATTACAATAGCTTTACCTGCCCGTCTTGCAGACGTATATGTATACACGATAAGGCAGCAGGCGCAACAAGCCAATGACAATTGAAGGGATAACGAGACATACTTCGAGACACACACAAACACAAACACACAACAATCGCTTGCCTTCTTGTTGATAAAGGAAATTAAACAAGAAAAACGAAGTTAAGCCCGCCAGACAATTGACGCTGCTTTGCGGGGGCCTGGACCTGGGTCAGGACTAGAGGCAGGAGGGGAGTGCCAGAGGGGCCAGAGGGGCCAGAGGGGCAACTGTGGCATTTGTCTGATTGTCTCGTTGACATGACGTTGCGCGATTTGTAAAAGGCTTTTTTTGTTTTTGTTTCTGCGCCGCTGTCTGCCAGTCTGCCAGTCTGTCTGTCTGTCTGTCTGTCTGTCTGTCTGTCTGCCTACAAGTGA
This sequence comes from Drosophila flavopinicola, assembly GCA_035042425.1. Classification (NCBI taxonomy): domain Eukaryota; kingdom Metazoa; phylum Arthropoda; class Insecta; order Diptera; family Drosophilidae; genus Drosophila; species Drosophila flavopinicola. Next base: position 12,244,721 of record JAWNLL010000452.1, on the reverse strand, counting down.
GCAACACGCGCCAATGATTATGTTGCCGCTGACAACGACAACAGCAATGACAACAACAACAATGATAGCAACAGAGCACTCCGAAAAGTGCCAACTGGCAGCATGCAACTTGCTTCTTTTTGCTGCTGGTTTTCGGTATTAAGTTGGCTTGAAACGCTTGCCACGAAGCTTTTCATTGAGTAAAAGTGACGCATGCGCCGCCTGCCCAGTCTGCCAGGCCGAAGTCGGCCACATGCGATGCGATTGTTGGCTTCAGTTCGTTGTTGACACTCGTGCGTGCTGGACGTTTTTAGCAGTCGTCGGCCACGCGGCGTATGTGTAATATTTCGCCAGTCTTTTGAGTCGCACAGTACGCGCTTATTGGATTTTGGCGCAAGTAGCAAAAAGCCGGTTAAAGTGTTAAGAGCATGTGAGCTGTGTGTTCGTGCGTGTGTGTGTGTGTTTGTGTGTAGTACTTAGCTACAGCATTCTTTCTGACCGAAACAAAACACAGCAAAATTCCAAGAAAATTAACTTGGCTCATTCTTTTTACTGTTTGGCGATTGTTGTCGTGCCCGCAACTAGGTTAATTGATGTGTGTGTTGCTTCAGTGTGTGTGTAGAGTGTGTTAGCGCATCCAGACGAAATATAACAAACCCAAATACAATAAAAGCATACAACGTGTAGCGCACAAGTGGCCCCAAGCCCTAATGAACGTGCAACAATAGCCACTGAGTGTCGACAACGAGAGGCACGCGATGAATGCAGCAAGGACGCCGTCTGCAATCCTGTGAAGCGAGCGCACAGAAAAACTCAGGTAAATGCATGCCCAAAAAAAGGGGATTTAGCTGTAAGATTATGAAGTGCTTACACAGAAAAATTTATGAAATTATTGTAATTTATAAGTTGGTAAAAAAAGACGCATTGAATATTAGTTTTTTTTAAATTATAACGAATACTCTTAGGACTTTGTAGTAAATAAGTTTAGTCAGAAAATGTATGAAATTATTGTAATTTCTAAGTTGGATAAAATAGTTGCATAATAGTATTATTATTTTTAAATTTTCCACAAAGTAACTTTCGAATTTGTAGTAAAAACAAATAAGTTAACACAGAAAATATATGAAATTATTGTATTTTATAAATTGCTATAAAAAGCTGTATTAAATATTATTATTTTTAAATTTCAACAATTTCTTTATGAAATTTGTAGTAAAAACCAAAAAGTTAACACAGAAAATGTATGAAATTATTGTAATTTATAAGTTGCTAAAAATAGCTGCATTAAATATTATTATTTTTAAATTTCCACAAATTAACTTTGGAATTTGTCGTAAAAAGCAATAAGTTTTAAATTAAAGTGACTGAAAATTAAATTTTTATTTTGTTATAAAGGCAGCAGTGCATAAATTAACAAGAGACAAGTTATCACATTGAATTAATTTAAAAATGCCAACGCTTTTTACATAAATTCTTGCAATAAACATATTAAAAAAAATATATATATATATATGTACATATACATTTATTAATCCTGCCTTGTATAAGAACTAATTAAATCAACTCAAAAATAAAAATGTTGCTGCAGAGTTTGGCTGTAATTGACTATATGAGTCTGTTGTTCAGTGCCTTGAAAAAATCACTTTTGTATGCCATTTTTTTGTGTCTCAAAATGAAGGGTATTCAGTGTCGGCTGTGCTTTTTGTTGCTTGCTGTGTGTCGGTTGTCGGTTGGCTGTGTTCTGTTGTGTGTTTTGTTTTATTATATTGCGGAAGCCGCGCGCCAGCATTTATAAAAAGGTTTTTCTTGCTCGTCGGGTTACGTGAGTTACCAACACCAACACCCACGCACACACACACACACACACACACACACACACACACACACACGCACGCACACAGTCAAAGCGTTGCTCTGCATTACCGTTCTTTTTATGACGGAAGTACATTTAAGCAGATTTTTTACTGTTGCCGCTTGCCACCCAAAATAAAAAAAAACACAAAATATAACCGAAAACAGAGAGAGAGCTATGCGATCAACAAAATTTAAATATTTTTCTTTTGCGCTTTGCTTTTCATTTTCCTGTCTTGCCAAAATTTATTACCAACCAAATTGCAATGTGTAACAAAAAAAAAAACAATAAAAAACGAAACCAACAGCAAAGTTTCTTTTTATTCGCGCTGCCAACGCAATAAAAAGGGTTTTGGTTGCATTAGCCGCACCAAAAAGTTGTGTGACGCCTTTACAGAGCATTTTCCAGATTTTCCCAGGGAAACATTATAATTGCTACGATTTAAGTCAACTGTCAGCGCAACGCTTTTCATAATGTTTGACGCACGGTTATTGAAATTTAATACAATTACCACACACCTAGCGGCAAGTGAGTAAGTGCGTGTGTGTGTGTGCGTGTGTGGGTGTGTACTTTATGAGCATGTGTGTGTGCGCAAATAAGCCAAGTGAAAGCTAAGTGAAAGTCATAAGCTACCAAATATTGTGCATAAATACAGAGAGAGGAGCTAGAGAGAAGGACTCCTTCAGTTGCCAGGCGAGTCAATAAATAAATTTACTTGTGACTTGCCTAAAGACTTCTACTGGTTGTTAATAGAATACACTATAAGGCGAAGGGTGTATTAGCTTAGGCAGCGAAGAAGTAAAAGCTATATCATATATTTTATATATAACAAAAACGAGTAGAGTAGAGTAGCATATAACTTAGACATCTTTTTATATTCATTTAAATTGTTTTATCTATTACTTTTGATAGTGTATTTGTCATATTCGCCTATGCTCAATTTGTTTCTATGCTGAGCCCCACTTTTCTGTGACTTATTGTCTGCCATGCGTAATGATCTAATCTGCCAGCGAGATAAAAGAAAGTTTTGCAGGCGCATTTCTGAGTTTGGCTTTAAGTTTAAGGACCATTTAGATGGCAATTTAAATTTGCATAGCATTAGCTCAGCGGCTCTGACATTTATTAAGTGTGTAAGTGAGCCATTGAAAATCAAAGCAGCAGAAAAAAGAAAAGTCCCCTTCAAATGCAACAGCAGAATCTGAAGCAAAAGCAGCTGTCTCAAAAGACACCCAACTTGCAGAATCCCGCGGCCTTATTGTCAGGGCTGTGTGGCATGCCACTGGCTCTGGCTCTGGCGCTGGCGCTGGCTTTGGTTGCGTGTTGCAGCTGAGCTGCAGCTAAGTTGCAAGAGTGCTCTTTCGGCTCGGCAGCTGCAACAATGCACAGACATTTATGGCACGAAATGCCACTGGCAGCTGGCAGACAAATGCCTTGAGAGTGCCATACCATGGCAGCTCTAGGGCATAAGATTCTAAGGCTCTGTCACCTGCTGACATTTCCCAATGTCTGCCATCCACATTAGCTCTGCCTGCGTTTCGTAGCATACTTTTCTGCGCAAACATTTCCTTTAAAGATTCGCTACGTGCTCGCTGTCACTGCAAAGATTAGGACGCGTGCTCACATGTAGCTACACACCTCTTCCAACATTTATATTAATAAAATAACAATTTAGCTAGAAAGTATTCAGCATAAATGCGAAAGTTGCAAAGTTTAATACACCCAAATTGCCATAAAAGCTATTTATAAATTTATTTAAAGTTAAATAAAGTTGTGCTCGCAATTGGAATTGCTTGCACATGCACATGCAGTCAACAATATTAATTTATACAAGTTGATTAGTTCAGAAATTCTCATAAAAACTATTTATTTATTTATTTACATTTGTTTTTGGGAATGCGAATGTTGTTTCACTTTTTATTTGCTAAAACTAAATTGAATTTATTATTTTAATAAACGGCATGTTAAGCTATGTAAACATTTCGTTATATTGCCGAGTTCTCGATTCAGCTGAATCCAGGAATATTGCTCCCTTGGCTGATTGCTGATTCGACTCTTCATACGCAGCAATATTCGCGTAAACAATTTTTAATATGCAGCCAGGGAAAAGGCTTTGATGTTGATGCCTGATGTGATGGGCTGGCATATTTGCTTATCACTGCCTCAGTGACAAGCAGCAGGCAGAGACACTCAGGCAGGTCCTTCGCCGAGCTGTGCTCGTAGACTGAAGCGAAAGCTTTGCATGGCCAACTAGCTGCTCTTTTGCGTATTAATCGGAAAAACGTTTAAACTGCTTTTAATTAAAGCGCCCGGGCGAAAGTAGCTGTGCCTTTTGTTTCAGATAGTTTGCCTGGCTGGGTATATATCTATACCATATACTATATAGAGCAGGTCACACATGTCTCGCTTCTAGTCTCACACGCACATGTGCAAAACTGTTACCTCGACTTTGTGCATAAAAAGTGTAAACAATTTTATTGTGCGGAAAATTTGCTTGTTCTCTGTGTGTGTGTGTGTGTTAACCTTTCACATTCAGGCCAAAATACTTTTGCATAATTTAAAAAAATAAAGGAAGCACAAAAATAAAACTAAGAACTCAGCGGCCAAGGTAACAATGAAAGGTCGCCTTATTGTTGGAGCTGCTGGCAGTTTTTTAGCGATTTTTTGCTGCTTTCTGTTGTTGCTCTTCTTAATTTCCGCTTGGCTATTGTTTGTGTTAAAGGCGTTTTCTTTATGTTCATGAATTGTGTATTTTATGCTTGCTTGGGCATATGATGTACGTTTAGGCAGCGCATCTGGCTAAAACTGTTGATTTAATTGTGGACAGTCATGGCCATAACAATAGAGCTGTTAACTGGTTGGCTTTATCTTTAACTTGTGGGCAAATCCAAAAAAATTAATGCCAAAATTCTTGTCATGCTTTTAAGCATAAAATCTGCCAAATTGGGACGCTGCTTTTTTAGATTTCGAATTAAACTAGATGATATAAAAATGGCTTCGGGATTGGCATTCGTTTCAGTTATGGCCAAGTTATGTCCGTTTAAAGTCTGGGTAGGCAGGCAGCTTCTGGGAATTGGCAAAAACTTTACAAATTAAAATTCTATTCCGTTTGTACTTGTATTTATAGCGAATTTCTTCCCTGGGTGTTTTTAATCTCTTTAAATTCCAAATTCATCAAAAAAGAAATATATGCTAAGCTGTTGTGTTAGCACCAAGTTAAACATTGCAGTCAGCTTCGTTTTGGCTGCCAGCTAATTCCATGAAATTCTTTAATTCCCCCCATTCGTTGGCATTCAAAGCGCTTTTCAATTGAGCACAATTCCCACGTGCTTGCTTCCAAATGCTGCTCGGCCTGACAATTAGAACCCGTCCCCCTCCTTCCACAAAACATAAACTCAATGCAGCTAACCATGAAAAACATTGCACATAGTAGTATATATAGTATATATGCAAAATGGTGCACGGGGAAACATCATTTTTGTTTTTTATGAACACAAAAATGGAAAAAGTGCCGAAAAAAGTATAAATCTTAAATGCTCTGACATGTGTTCTGTGCAAAAGTTGTGCACAAAATAAATCCGCGCAAATAAAATACACGAGCGCACAACTTTTGATAAAAACGACTGCCCGCAGTGTGAGCAACAAAGCCAGAAATATAAACAGCAAAATGTCTACCAACAATTCAGGAGCTTAGGCTTGGATGGCAGAAGGGATCTGTGTAGGGAGGGTGGTTGGTAAGCATTGACATTGTTTTGCGTTGCTTAGTGGCAGGCAACGCAAATTACTTGTCAAGTGGCAAGCCAATTGACGTCGCCTACTCGACAATTTGTGGCAGCGTCAGCCGGAAATAGTAGTTCCATCCACCTGCGCCGCACAGTAGGCAACATTTTGTATTCAATAATCATTTTTGCGCGCGTGTGTGTAAATATTTTATGTAAATGGCTTGACAAAAACGACGAATGACAAATCAGTAAGTGGAAAATGAGGAAAAGCAGCTTGCATGATTTAAATGGAATCGCAATGTTTGTGGAACTGCTGATTGGATGATGAGAATAGGATTAATGGAGCAGGTTTTAAGGTGATAAGGTAGTTGATAAGAGAATGATGAGAGTCCTTTTGACGATTATATCATAAAGTATCTTAGATATTTTGCAGATTCTATTAGAGAATGTTCTCTTAGTTCTCTCGAGGGCAACTGAATCTCTCTATATACAATAAAGCCGAAATATTTCGTACCAATCGCTTAAAAACCCACGCTGATAAATAACATGATATGATGTTAGCTCAAACTCCAATGTGCTAAAGCGACTTTGACATTTTGACTTCCAGCCACACTCCTTGAACTATGCATATCGCAATAAATTTACATTGAAAAGCCAAGCAAAAATGCGCAGATATTTTTTATGCGCAAAATAAATTGAACTTGTGGCTGAGTCGGGATGGGAACGGGCATGGGCAGAAGAGGAGCGTTCCTCAATGCAGAGGCAGCAAATCACTTGGAGTAGACGAAAGGCGACGAGGCGCATAAATTGTGTGGCTCGTCTAAGACATGCCTCATACACACACCCAACACTCACACACACACAACACACACACACACATGCCTTTTGGAGTCGTCCCAAGTGCTTGTGTTTTGTTTTGCTTTGAGGGATTATATATATACGAGTATAATACCTGCTGGCAAGCCCAAAAAAGAGGAAGCAGAAAACTCCAGCGGACTTTGAAGGCTGAAGGCAGGCTGGCAGGAAGTTAAGTAAAAGCAGAACCCGCATCTCCGGCGCCAGTGCCAGTGGACGTTGAGAGCTCATCTCTAGAGATTTGCCTAAATTATGATTTATACTTAAATTTATTTTGCCTTCTTTTTTTCTTTTTTGGCTTTCTGCATAGGCAAACTGTAGTTACTGACACCGCAATTCTTGCGCAGCACTACCCTTATTGAAAACTGTGGTGCTGCCGTAGCTATAATCCCGTCCAGCCATGCCTCGCTTCTTTTTAATCGAAGCGACTAGATGAGTCCCGCTTGTGTGCTTGATGTCTCCATAATGTGACAGACGCTGCTTTGCTGCGCTCCAATGGGCACATTCGTTTTTCCCATATGCCGCAGATCCGTGGACTTTGTGCTCCACTTGCAAATTGATAATACTTACACATGAAAGTATTTGTAATAAATTTTACAACGCAAATCGAAGTGCCAAAACGAAAGCGAGGAATTGCCCCCAAACCAGAATCAAGGCTCAAGTTAGTTTTCTTTTTTTGGGTTAACTGGCACGTTGGCAACTAGTTTTTGGCTTCATGATTTTGTCGGCTGTGTTTAGTGCAAGTTGAAAGTTGTTCGCTTTTGTTGTTGTTGCAGCGTCTTTTTGTGGACCATTTGCCCTTTTTACGTTTGAGGAAATTGGCTTTTAGTTGTGCGTATGAAAATCGATGCTTGGATTCCGGTTTTCCGGTAATTGTGGCATGGGTAAGGACCTAGATTAGATAGCCACGCCCCCCTTCCCCGCCCAAATGGGCGGTCTATTCATTTGCATTTGACAGAGATAGCAGAGAAGCTCAAGGCAATTCAATTCTTATTATAGCTTTGTGGATATTCCCATTTTGACTTTGCTATTACTTATAGGAAATTAAAAAGAAAATATGTACTTGGAAACAATGCAAGCGCTTTTAAATATAGTAAATAACTAAATATGTTGATAAACTTAAATATTTGAACAGTACTTAAAGTCTTAGCTTAAGCTTTCTTAAGAAATACGCTTATAGATTCATGGCAGAAAATGTTTAATAATTTAATATGCAATCAGCTTGAGTTGCATACTGATTATGTTGATAATTAGCTGCATCTGGAGCAGCTTTATGCAGCTGAATTTTAAGTTAAAATCATCAGGCGACTGTGTTGGCCACATTTGGCGCCTGCTGGCGACAATGTTTGTGCTTGTGGGTGGTGGGCAGCTTCCAAAAAGCCGACACATGTCAAATGCATAAAGGGCGGAAGGCAAATGGCCAAAACACACACACACACATGCACACATACACACTGTGTGTGCACACTTTCATTTTGTTTGTAATGCGTCCAATAATGGCGGCATTACGCTTATTTAACATGCGCACACACACAAACACACACACACACACACACATAGGCACAACTAACGCAGATGTCCAAGCGAAGCACATGCGTGAGAAGTTTACGAGTGTGTGTGTGTGTGTGTGTGTGTATGGGTGTGTGTGTGTGCGGCGTGTGTGGCTGCATAAAACTGTCCTTAACCCACAAAAACACTGACAAGGGATAATATTAGCATAATATGAGTGCGCCGTGTGGATGTGGGCATGTCTCAGTAGGCGTATGTATGTGTGTGTGTGTGTGCCTTGTGTGTGTGGCAGTGTGTGTGTGGTTGTGTCTGTGTTGGCCAACAAAGCCTAAGCCGCAATGGGCCAGACGTTTGGCATAAGCGCAACCAAGCGGCGCAGCCAAACTGAAGCTATCAAAGCACTATGGGCAAAATGAATATATTTTTTAAAATATACAAACAAATGTAATATAAAATTTTCAAAAAATTTCTTTGACTAAAAACTGAATAAGGTTTGACTAATAGACACATTTCTGAAAGTTTCGCTTATCAAAACACAATTTAGAACTAATCTAGATCCCTAATCCTGACAATCAAGTCAATACGCCTAGAAATCGTTTAAGTTTCTATCAATAAGTAAAAGTAGTAAGTAAAAGTTAAGTAATTTGCCTTTTTATCCCACTGTTCAATGACATAAGAGAGAAGTGTGAGAGAAGCTACATCAAGCGTAAAGTTGTTGTTATATCCGAAAGGAGTATGTGTGCCATACATAGGCTTTTGTCTGCCTGATGACGTCCTTAAGGCACAGCTGAAGTCGTGCAATAAAATATTTGGCAAATCGATATGTCTAAAAATATGAAATCTGTTTTATAATGCTATTTGAATGAGGACATTCATGTTAAAATAGTGAATTGCTTTTGATCTTTGAAATCTTAGACTTTAGCTGTTGTTTGTGGCTTTTAAATTAAATAAAATCCGCTTAACTTACCAATTTTTTTGCCTTTCCTATAGGGCAAATTTAAATGCTTGCCTTGCCTCATGTGTTGCCATAAAAACGTAGCAAGGACTTTGTGGCTGCCGCTTTTGTTTCGACTTTCGTGCTTTATCAATGTAATTGGCAATATGGCTGTTGTTGTTGATGCAGGCGCCATCATGTTTTGAGTCCTGGCCGGTTAAGGATTAACCATATTATGGTCTTACGGCATGTGCCGGCGCGTCTTTATAGATGAGCAAGCAAGGCGTTTTTAATAAGATTTTATACCATTACGGAATGGCCAAGAGCTGGAAATTTGAGAGCACGCGTTTCATGCCGCAATAAATGAGCCGTTAAACGCTTTAAGTTAGCCACAGACCAGGAGCCCATGTGTGTGTGTGAGTGTGTTAGTCTACTGATATGCTGTGTGTGTGTGTGTGGGGGGCGTTTTATTGCCGCTTTATTGTGGCCGACTGGCGGCCTGGCCAAGTCTTAGCCAAGTTAAGCGTCATAAACGGGTTAATGACTTGGAAGTTGCTTTTAATGCGCACATTTTTTGTTGCTGTTGTTGTTTGTTGTGTGTGTGTGGTTGCTGTGTGTGTGTGTGTGTGGGTTGCCACTCAAGTGTTGGCTCTTAAGCCGCACGCCACGGCTGAGCATTCAATTTTTCTTCGTGGCCTTTGTCTCATGTCTTTTTATCAATTTTACGTCGCTGTTGTTGTTATTGTTGTTCTTGTTGTTTACTCAGGCCACAATATGATTATTTTTTTATGGCCAACTTTTAATTTGTTTGCACATGTGTTGTGTTGTGTACTTGGGAGTAGAATCGAGGTTAAAGCAAAACTTCTACTTTTATATCGCCACTTTTGGCAACACACACACGCATTTATTTGGCTCATTTTTCGGGCGTACGGAAACAACACACAAATTGCCAACCAGTTGCGTGGTTTTCTTTCCCCGTTTTTGCCCTTTTAGTGTTAGACATTTCCGTTTGCCGCAGCATACAAATGGCAGGTCATTTTTATTTAACAATATGCGTTATTACTTGCCACGGCCATTGTTTGTGGCATGTGCGGCATGTGGCATGTGGGCAGGGAGTAGGCGTGCAGGCATAAATGTTTTATGAAGCCATATTTTGATTTATATCATTGTGTGAGCTGCGTTTAGGTGTTAATAGTTCGGGCTGATTGTGTTTTTATTTGTTTTTCATATATATTTTCATAGTTAATGAGTGTCAATCCTTAATGTGTCATTGTTGTTGCATGGAAGTAGGGACAACCCCATTAGTAATATAAAACTATGAACTATAATAACGAGAATTAAACATACAAATGTGAATATAATTGTGGGAAAAGATAACATTCTAATTATTATAATAATATTCCAGACATACATAGATAGGTAACCTAACAATTTTATTCACTCTTATTCAATCAATTAATATTTATTTTATTATTATTCAAATATATATATATTCAAATATATATTTTTTTATAAGTCAAGAGCAAAAATGTTCTATATTCAAATTATTATAATAATATGCCAGAGATATCTTTAAGCTTATAACTTATTTAATATATAAGCATATTTATTTTGATATTTTTTAAATATTTGTTATATATAATATTTTATTTTATTACAATTAAAGTTGTTTTCTACTTTAGTACAATTTAAATTCCTTTTTTTAGAAGTCAAGCTTCATGACTTAACCTGTATACTTAAACGTTATTTTTATCAAAAAACAACCAAGCAATTACGCACATATCTTCTTCTTCTTCTTGTTTAATATCAAAATTCCCGTTCTGTGATTGTTGCCATTTCACATTTATTTTACGACTGCTTTTATACCTTATTTGGCACGCAGCGCACTTGATTTTGTAATTATGCAGCGCAGCGAGAGTTAAAAATTTGTCGAGTTAATGACACAATGTAAAAAACATTGAGCACATTAAAAGACGCGTCGACTTCTAAATTGACTTGAGCAACGCGCATATGGCGGAAACTTTCCGCCTCGGCTGAAACACGTAACAGCGTTTTGGGGAGCGCCCCGAAAAGTATGCACCAGTTAATTTGAATTCGATGTATGTGTAGAGCGACTTAAACTACTTAGCTGTCTGTCTGACTGGGGTGGCAGAGGGGGCTGGCAGCTTGGTTTTGCCTGCCAGCGGCCGACAGTGCTGCCTACTCAGGCGAAAAATCAAAATTTCCGCACATTGCCTATTTTTTCCAAAGCCTGTGTGTGCCTTCCGGGCAAGTTTATTTGGGTGGCTTTTTTCCTGTCTGTCGTTTTAGTTGAATTGCAGCTGCTGCTCCTGCTGCTGCTGCTGCTGCTGATGCCTGGCGGTGTCTGTTACCATTGATGTGTGTATGAGTGTGTGTGCGTGTGTGTGTTAGCTCGTTTCAATCACGTGCTGCACGACGCCAGCATTCAATGTTGTCAAAAATGTATGGCAAGCAGCCGTGGGAAGTTTAAAGCGGCAAGACAGCAGCCAGGTAAACGATAACTGGCAGGCAGAGGTATTCGCACAAATGTACAATATACATATACACATACGGAAATAAATAAAAGGGCATAAAAAGATGCAAATAAAATTAACAAAACGAAGAGGAATACAAAATGGTAGTTGCCTCACATTTGGGCACATCTGACGGCTTCCGGGAAACTCAGATTTAAGGCTGCATAAACTTTTTGATAATGTTAGCTCTGGTGTGTGTGTGTGGGGAAGCTTATTGTGTTCCTGGAATAAGATTCGTCTTCAATTTGCACAAAATATTATATTAGATATTGCGATCTAAAATTTAATGTTTTAAATAATATTTATAAATTTATTATAACAATAAATATAAATATAAATATAAATATAAATATAAATATAAATATAAATATAAATATAAATATAAGTATAAATATAGATATAGATATATATATAAATATAAATATAAATATAAATATAGATATAGATATAGATATAGATATAGATATAGATATAGATATAGATATAGATATAGATATATATATAGATATAGATATAGATATAGATATAGATATATATATATATAGATATAGATATAGATATATATATAAATATAAATATAGTATATATATAAATATAGAAATAAACATAATATCATTTCTGTTTGCTTAATACAAAAGCGAATTAAAGCAGCATTCAAAATCCGGAATTGCTGCGTTTCTTTTGACTTTCTTTTTATGTGGTTTCTTTTCTTGGTTAATAATACTTGTAATTTGCGCCGCCAATGATGCGAAAATCACTTGAATTAACAATGCAGAAAAGCAGAAGAAAAGCAGCAGCAAATCAATTTAGGCAGCAGCGAATATTTTCCCCTCTTGCAAAATGAACTTTAAAGCAATGAATTGAATTATGTCATAAAGTGCGACAGCAGACAGACAGACAGACAGACAGGCAAACGTCACTAACTGTCAGTAATGTCATTTATTTCAATAAAAAAATATATTATTGATTTATTATTTCGGTAATGCAATTTGCTGGCAGCGAATGAAGCGTAACATTGATTTTTTTTTGAGCGGCAACAGCAGCCACAAATGTCGACGAGGGCGACAAACGTGATCCGTTGGTCGAATTGGTCAAATTGGTCAGTTTCGACCACGTTAAAGGCTGTCAATAAAATGTGGCTTTTTTGCATAGATAACTCCATGGTTTTATGCTGTGAACATGCAGATTAACCAGAAGAGCTATAAAATGTGCTGCGCACCTTAAGCTGGCAAACGCAGAGAGAAGTTAAATCGTGCAGAAAACTGACTGAAACGCAACCAAGTTGAACAACGTAAAAACCACAAAAACATGTTAAGTATCCGAGAGTCGAACACAGCCGCAAAAGCCAAAACAAATGGCAGCTCCATAATCATCATCAGCACTGATGAACTTTCGTCTCTCTCCCAAGCTGAAAACTGCCATTTAGTGGTTGGACAAAGGAGTGCGGGCGTCAGAGAGAGAGAGAGAGAGAGGGAGGGAGAGAGAGAGAGGGAGAGAGAGGGACTTATGCTAGTTAGGCTGACATGCCTGAGAAATGATCCTGGCAGTGTGTCCTGTGCGACTGGCTGGTTAAATGATGTGTGTGTGTGTGAATCCTTTTAATATGCTTTACACATTTTTCCTATTATATACAGACATATGCGAGGCAGTCTCTGGCCTCGGTGCACCTGTGACGCAAGTGTCCCAGTTGGGGACGAAAACGAAAAACACCAGAGCCACAATAACAACAAATGCCAGCTAAACTACTCGCTGGAAGGTCATATATTTTCGTCCAGCTCAGAGCAGAGATGTTGTTGTTGTTGTTGCTTTGCATGCTAATTAAAAATTAAAATATCCACTAAAACAAAAAAGGAAACTTGTGATTCATTAGGCTGGCAGGCGGTGCCAGTGAATAATAAATAAACTCGCTGGCTAATTAAGTGAAGAAGCGTTTTGCACCTCTCTCTTTCTCACACTCTCTCTGTCTCTCTTCTGCACTGACAGGATATTATACGCTTGTAATTTACATGGCACACGTGGCCCGCGTCCTGTGAGAATGTTGCCTCATTGCGGGGCAGTCGGCTGGAAATGCAATCGATATAAGGCCGCAGCCGGCACTGCCATGTGAATTAACTATGACTATGCTCAGCTAGAGAGACAGCTACAAAAACAGAGAGCGATAGAGAGAGAGAGAGAGAGATGAGCTGGCTGGGGCTTAGCTGATTGTCCTCCATGTTGCCTGCCACATAAACTGTTTGCTTTTCATGCTGAAAAATTAATGATAATTTATGAAATTACTTAACGTAATGCATTTATAAGTAAATGACACTGCATTGTGCCTATTAATATATTAATTAAGTTGTATTTAAGCGGGCAGAGTTCAATGTAAGCATATATGTTGTTATTTATACTTTGAAATTTTTTAAATATTTATATTGTATTTTTGCCTAAAATGAAAGTAACAACTATTTGGCATAAATTCTCATGTGAATTCACTAGAAACTAGACCATACATACCTAGTGCTTCTCTTAAGAGCTTATGAGCAAAAATTACTCGTAAATTCTCTATAATAAAGAACCTGCTTGAAATGCCACAAATGAGCATATTAAATTGTTGCGCCAGTTTGGCGTTAAGGATTTGAGCTAGAGTTAGGTAGGAAAGAGGCAAGGGCATTGTTTGCTGAGGGACTGGATACAATTCACAATTACAATTATTTTTCCTAGTTGCGCTGAGGGCGACGCATAAAAATCGCAGCTGTCAGTTCAAAAAGCCAAAAACTTCACTAGCAGCATCAATTTTCCACACGCCAGCGAATTTTCGCCACAAATACAAACACAACAGCACACAGAGACAGAGACACGCATAACAACACACACACAAAAACACACACACAAAGGAAGACTTGCGAACGCAATTTTCACGTGCAAAGTTTGCGCAACAGCAAAAACAACTACAAATACGGCCAATAAAACGAGTCTAACAGCAGCTTAAGCTGCAGCAGAACGAAGATGGAATGCTCTTTAAATTAGTTGAGAATAATTATGCAAAATGCTGAAATAAAGCAGAAACAAATGTGTTAAATTACAGAATTATGTTGAGATTTGCATGGCATATGTTTAAAGTCTCCTTTGAAAGCGTCTTCTCTTTGAGCTAACAAGCTGCTTGGCTAGCTTGTTAAGCCCCTTAGCCTGTCTTGCTGCATAGAGCATCGTAAAACAAGTGTAGCGACGTGGCGCGGCATAAGTTGCCGCAAATAAAGTAAGTTGCACACTTTTATTTCGTGCGTTGCCAAAAGCACAGCGTATGTCTGGGCAGGATTGTGGCCGTGGCAGGAGCTGGGGTGGAGGTGGAGGTGTTCTGGGGCAGCTCGTGCTGCCAGCTAATCTCAACAAACAAAGCGTGAAACTAACAATTCTGCAAATACAGACTAACCGCACTCGCACCCACAGACATTGCCAAGAAGAATGAGCTTCAAGCGGGCGCAGCGAGCGGAAAGGACACAAAACTTTGTCTGGCACCCGCCAGAGACACAGAAACACAGAGATATAGAGAACAAGCGAATGGTAGAGCGAAAAGCGAGAATGAAACTTTATTTTCAAGTCAGACATCGAATTTATTTTCATGTCATCAGCGCGTTAAGCAAAAAGAAAAATATTTGCTTGTATGTGTGTATGCCAGCGCTTTAGCTAGTCGCTAGTTGGATATGGCGTTAAATTGGACAGAAGTTGCTAATTTGCTTTTGGTTTGCACTCGCTTTGCGCATTTTGCACTCCAATTGGTTGCAACCAGGGCGTATTCGTAATGCGCGAGTCTTTTAGGCAAATCAAGCATACGCAGTGTGTTACTCAAAGCGGAGGGAGAGAGAGAGAGACGGGCAAGCCGGAAAGCAACAAGCGGCTCAGGATACACGACAGGAGTCGACCCAACAAGCTAAGCTCTAATTTTCTCACGTACTTGTAAATTTTGCGGAAAACCGCAACAAATTCACTTATAAAAGTAATCTAGAAAACGCGTACAAAACAGGAAGCACGCAAAAGGCACGACACAAAAACAAAAAAACAAAAGCAAAACAGAAATTCTCAAAAGAAACGGCTGAAAACTCGGTGCGCAAAGAATTGCGTTCGCGACACGGCGACAACTTTGCGTTTTATGTCGCCCCATAAACGGGCAATGGGCAGAGGCCAGGGGAGGATTGCTGGATTGGTGGATGGTGCCTGCCCTAGAGTTGGACTGGGCTGCGTGCCAAAGTCGACAAAAAGCGGGAACTTAAAGCAGCCGCCACTTTATCGCAGATTTAAAATTAAATGAATGTAAGCACATTAAATGCCCCAACGCTGTTGCTTTAAGTGCGGAGTTTAGCGTTGAAAAATGCTCGCGAAGCATGAGAAAAGTTTGCGCAACTCAAAGTTTAGTTTTGTGCCAACAACAAAGAGTTAATTAATCAGCAATTTGTTAGAAGCAGTAAATATAATCGCATGCTCCGAGTGCTTAACATTATTGTTTAGAGTTCGCCGTGAATTGGTTTCCACTGTGTGGAATATATGGAGCAAACTGCTAATAGAGAAAAAGTGACTGTTTACTTGCTATTAGGATGCCCAACTCATAAGCACACAAAAACCTAATCGAAGTACCTCAACAAATCCCCAATCAAAGCACATTGCCATCATTTTATGGCATTATGCCTAGAGGCCTTTACTACTCCGCCCATTTCCAGGCCAATTAGGCACACAACTTGTCACTTCAACCCAAATCAGCTTATTTTGTATGCCCTCTAATCAGAAAATGGGGAATGGGGCTGTTCTATTGTGTATATACAAAAGATTTGGCTGCCTCTTTAATATATATTTGTATATTCTTTAACCCAAACATATTCCTAATAATCATTATTGGCCATAGACTATACTTACTTACTTCAGCAGATTTCATAGTCATAGTCATGAGTCAGGGCATACAGAATATCTCCCAGTTCATCACTTTACACCATCTAATGTTTTTTTGATTTTATAAATATTTTCCGGAAAACCAATCACGTTTTTTAGTGTAGCCAAAAAAGTTGAAATTCAAGTCGAAGTTCGAGTTTAGTTTAAATGATCGAAATTGTAGCACAACAAAAGTTTTGGCGGTTTAGCAAATGAGCTGAGCAGGCACAAAGGCAAACAGGACAATGCCGGCGAGCCCGCAGCTATGTGTCAGATTTAGCAGGACCTTCATCATTTTCGCTGGCCATGTTTATGATTG
Organism: Drosophila flavopinicola; assembly: GCA_035042425.1. Lineage (NCBI taxonomy): Eukaryota > Metazoa > Arthropoda > Insecta > Diptera > Drosophilidae > Drosophila > Drosophila flavopinicola. The sequence goes on along the minus strand of JAWNLL010000452.1, from coordinate 12,228,121 downwards.
TTATTAGCAGGGCGGCAAAGTTTCGACGACGCTTTTAATAAACTTTTTGGCCTGGCATTGCAATGAGTTTATGCAAATTGTACACAAATATATACAAGTATTGGCTGCTGCCTCGCGGCACTAACAACAAATTTCAATTATGCCATAAAATCTATTTAGGTGTATAAATATTTGGAAAATTTGTGAACGCCGCCAAAAGTTGGTCGTCGTGGCGTGTAATTTACAGATTTTCTCGTTAAGATTATGCCCAAAAGTTTCGGCCCCATTGTAGTTGAGCGCTCGACATCGACGCATAATTGGCAGCAACATGAAAAGTCAATAAACGAATCAAAACAACAAGCAACTGCCTCCACTTTCTACTCTCTGCTCTCCTCCTCCTGCTCTTCAAGCAGTTAACGCCTTTTCCTGTTGTACAAGTTGTAACATAAATTAAAGCTCATAAAATGATTTTGTATTGTAATGCGTAATTAGAATTGTGGTTATGTATATTTCACTAAATTTCATTTCAATTACAAAACCTAAATGGCCTGCTGTCAAGTTTTCAGGGGTCAGAGAAGGAAAAGGAGCGCCCGCAAGTTCATTAACCAAATTAAGCCATGTTCGTGTGCTTAGCCTGAAAAGTTGCTTCAAGCATGTAAAATCACTTGACGCAGCTTATATTCTTGGCCATTGTGGTGAAAGTTTATTTAATGCTGCCTACTTTGAGGCGCTGCAAATAATCAAGTATACGCATATTATGCAACGAGTGCTATGCTCGAGCTCTCTGCTTGCGTATTACTAGCTCAATTTACTTAATTAATAAAAATGCCCAAATGAATGAGTCCACACAAATAACCAGAAATTGTATGCCAAAACTTAGCTCTTCAGTTGGGGGAAATGAACTGAGTCGGCATTGAATGTGAGCTACTTGAGTTTGAGGGGGCGTAACGGGAACATATGTAGGTGTAAATTGTATGTTATTACTCAAGCAAAAACTAATCAGAGAATATGAGAATTTCCTGGTACTCTATGTAAGCATTTCAAACCGGAATATTAAATATAAGCAAAAGCAGTACAATCAAAAAAGTATTAATATTAAATAAGTAAAAGAGAAACTAATCAGAGAATATGAGGAATTCCTGGTACTCTCTGTAAGCAATTCCAACCGGCATATTAAATATAAGCAAAAGCAGTACAATCAAAAAAGTATTAATATGAAATAAGTAAAAGAGAATATCAAACTGTACTTAGGTTTTTCTAAAAATATCATAAGTCTTTACTATAATATGCACATAGTATATTTATGTTCTTAGTTCACCAAAAGCCAATTGCCAAAAGAACTGTCTGAAATTTCGCTTTGTTCCAAATCCTGGGCACGGTCTTGAGATATATACTCGTTATAGATATTGACTTGGGCGCATCAAAAACACGTTTGCACATGTGCCGCACATGGAACTGAAGTGCTTCGGCCATTTACTTTATTGATTACAGCTTTTTCTTTTGCCATTGATTGAAGCTCAAGTGTGTGAAACGAAACAACTTTCTTGCCTGCCTGCCGAAAAACTGAAAGGAAGCCAAAAACAAAACAAAAGCAGACGAAACAATCTGGCTATTTTCTTATCAAGGATATTGAGCTGCAAGCTGAATTCGCTTCAGCCAGCCATAGAAATTTGCTACAATAGACCGTTGTCTAGCCTGCCAAAACGAAAATTGCTTTAGGCCAAGAGAGTTCTGTTGATTAAAGTTGCTGCTGGCTGGGCTCTTTTGTTATTGTTGGTGAGCACTCAGTTATTAAATGGCAACAAATTGTACACATAAATTTTCAATATTCGCAATGTCTATATATATATATGTATGATATTGATATATGTATATGCGTATCTGTATCTGGGAAGTCTGCAAAAGTACGTGAGCGAGGTGAGTGCCAAACTGTCATAATTTATGTAGTTTATCACATTTTTTTGAGTCGCTCTTGTTGTTGTTGTTGTTGAAACCCAATGCCTGCGCATTTGTGTCAATTTAAATTTATGTAAACATAAAATGGCCCAACCGAATGTCCTGCGTGGCACTCTGCTGGATATCACATATTTCATATTCGTATATATTTTTTTTTGCCTGCTGCTGCTGCTGCTCCTCTTTTTATGATTTAATGCGCGCGGCACGCCATGACGTTCACTTAGGCATGGACACAATAAAAATGTAGCCACAATAACAGCAGCAGAGTGAGCAGCAGCAGGACACGCTTGCCTCTTGCGCACTTTTGACATTTCATTATCCTGTTAAGTATTCAAAAGTCAACCAAGCAGCCAGAGACGCACAAATTGTGTCCCCCCTGGTAACCGTGTCCATGTCCGTGTCTGGCCCATGACCACGCCCCCTCCACCGCCCTTTTCGCCATCCAGCTGCGTAGCCAGCTTATCATTTATGCCAAGCGCGTACTTTTTGGCTTTTACCCCACAATCGCGTCCCTGCGTCCCTGCGTCCTTGCTCCCTGCTCCTTGCCCCTTGTCCATTGTTGTTGTGCCGTTTGTTTTGTCTGCCCGTAATGTCATGCGGAATTGCCTTTGTGTCCTTGGCGTTTATGACATTATATTTGTGTTTCTGTTTGTGCATGCGTATGTGTGTGTGTTTTTGTATGTATATAAATTACATTACACAACAAGCAATATAACAAACGATAACAAACACCTTGTGAGCAAAAAAAAAGAAAACACCAAAACAATTTAATAAAAATGTTTTTTGGTCCTTCGATTACGCTCGTGCCGGCTTTATGTTATGTAATTTGCTTATGACACTGCTAATGACAGTCATTGCCTGCCTTTTTACCCCTCCCACAAGGACCTCTTTTGGGGAGGGGAGGCACACCTGTCAGTTGGAGTGCCTGACATTGCATTTTCCGTGCTGCATTTAGCTGACAAAAATGTCCGTACATTTCCACTGGCAATTTTTCGCTATTTTCGATTTCATTTTCGTTTTCCACTTCCCAATTCCATTTCAGCAGTGCACGTGCTCTTCATGTACTCCTCTCAGAGACTCAGTCTTTTTGGTTTCATTGGCAAATGTCAGGGTATTTGCCATCGGTTGATTAACATGCGAAATGCACAACAAATGTGTTGGCAAAGTGTTTGGCACAATTGCTGTTCTCAGTGTGACCTCATTTCACAATGCTTAACAAATAAATAAAGGACATTGTGGCCACAAGCTGAGCGCAAGGAAAACGTTTTTGGCCAGTAAACGTTCCTTTTGTATAATTGCTTGGGTTACATTTAGCTGTTTGCAAGCTAGTCTCTTGTAATTGGAAATTCTAGAAATGATTTTAAAGAAGCTTAGTTTGAAATCGAAATTTATCGATAACTTTTGAACGGGACGAGCTACCGATAAAATTAAATAAACTTGATCTGTCCCGGGACTATGAGAACTTATATTCCATATATGTCTCTGGCTCTTGTAGTCTCTGATATCTGCGTGTTCATACAGACAAGCGGACGGACAGACAGACGGTAATGGCTAAATCAACCCGGCTGTTGATACTGATCAAGAATATATATACTTTATATGGTCGGAGATGCCTGTTGCACAACTTCATTATACCCTTTTTACACATTTTTAATGGGTTTAGGGTATAAACATAACTGCAATATCGTATCAATAACAATTTGTATCAATGCTTTTATATTTATATTAAGTATACGCCTTGTTGGATCTGCAAAGTGTATAAAAAGTTAACAGATCTACGTTGCGCACTTACCTTCTGTACTTTTTTTGCTATGACAACTCTTTTGCTTCGTCCTCGTTACGTTAAAAGATTCAATTTAGTAGGGAATTGCTGCTTATTGATTTAGCTCAATCTCAAGTGCCAGAATCTGAAACTCCGTATCTTAAAAGCAATCACTGCCACTGCGCTGACTGGAATACATATAAGTCTTATATATCTTCCTGTTTTTTTTTCACAGCGAACACCTTGGCTGGCAGCGAAGTAGTCACCTAGTCAGCGAGTCAGCGAGCCATCGAGTCGGCGTGTCATCGAGCCATCGAGTCAGCCTTGGAGCAGCCAATGCAGCAACCTGCACAGACATCGTTAGAAGCGAGTGAAAGCGACAACAACACGTGAGTATAAAACATTTGCCCGCAGGCACCGCATGCCACCACATCACACGTGTGTAGACGCCATGCATATATATCTATATATATACATATCTATATATATCTAGTAGTATATATATCTTGGACATGTGTTGACCATCAACTTATGCAATCAACCATTTGGCTTTGACCAGGCAAACGGACTGCCGTCGGGTGCTATGTAAACTACACAGAGACAGAGACGACAGCGACCAGGACGACTAGAACGACTAGAACGACTAGAACGACTAGGACGACTAGGACCCGTTTCCGACCACCGACGACAAATGTTTATTTAAGCATAAAGCCACGTACGCTGCAATCACACAAACTTACACACACCTACACACATATGTATGTCTATGTGTGTGTGTGTGTGTTTATGTACTTAGGCACAGCTGTACTTGGAGACTACGCCTGGTAATTACATACAGCATGTGGCAGAGAGCCGGCACATATATTCTTTTTCTTTGCCAGCAATCTCCCTTCTGCTGCTGCTGCATAAATATTTGTTTTAACCTTTTTCTCCTTTTGTGGGGCGGGCGGCTTTTGTATTTGCTTTTGGTTTTATGGCAGCGTCTGTGTCACTATTTCATTTCGATTTAAACAAACTTTGCAACGCTCTTTGCTGATTTGTATCCTTAATTTATTTATTTGCGATCCTGCTGATATTTAGTAATTGAGTTTTTTTGGTTAAACTCATCGCTGATGAGGGTGCGCCCCACACATACGTATCCTCTTTGGACTTGGGCAGGAACGTGCCAGTGGCAACAACAACAACAAAATGTGACTCACTTGCCCTTCTTAAGGATATTTATGTGGACGTGTACGACAGCAGCCGGCGGAAAGGATACTCCGTCCGACTGTTGCTCCTGCTGCTCCTGCTGCTGCTTTACACATAAAGTTTGAATAAAAGTGTCTCTCTCCCTGGGGGCAACTCTCGGATGTCGGATGTCGGATGTCTGCTGGCATGTCGCAGCCGTGTCGTCGTCTGTTTAGACTTTTTGTCTTAATTTATCGTTATGAATGAATCACTTTGTGCCATTTGCCGGCTGCACAGGACGTTGAGGACGTTTTGTTATTTGCCAGCACGTAGCCAGGATGTGCGTACTTTCGACTTAATTTGATTTGCTCAAATGAATTTCAATTAACCAGAAATGAAATTTATGCCCCCGACAACTTTCAACTCTAAAGTGAACTTGAATGGCACAAATAAAAGGCGCAAATAGCTTGCCTAAGTGCCAAAGAGTTGCTGAATTTATATTGTCTACCTAAAAGTGCCTTCAATTCTGCCGCATTAAGTTTCTATACATTTATATTTCACTATTGATTTCGTGTCATATTCTTGTGTGTTGTCAAGTGTTTAGGCTGATTGCTTGACGGCTCATCATTCATAAGCGAATGTGTGTGTGTGTGTGTGTGTGCGTATGTGTGTGTGTGTGTGTCTATGCTATAATGCAACGTCGGCGCTTATTATTCCAAACACACGCTGAGCTTATGTGAATGGCTGATGTCAACAATGACAGCAACAGCGGCACTGAGCTTGATAACAACTCGATAGGTTGCTGCTGACAATGCTGACACAACGAAAGATTGTCATTCCATCAATTATGCAACAACACACACGCAAATCAACAACAAAACGCTCCAGCCGACAATCCAAGAGTCATCGTCATCGTCAGCCAGACAGCGTCAACATTGCAGTTGGAGCAGCAGGAGGAGCAGCCAGCGAAGGCATCCAAACTACGAGCAGCAAAAAATCCAAATATTAAGTGATACAATTTGTATTTGGAACGCTTGCCGCAGGCAACCAATGAATAACACGGAGACGGGGAGCAGCAGCAGATAGAAGCAGAAAAAATCATCGACATGAATATCCGAGTGTTCTTATTTATGACTGTGCGTCAACATTGGCGGGGTGGGGTTCGGCTCGGATTGGGATTGGGGATTGGGGATTGGGGGCATGCTCTATGACACAACTACAGCAGAAATCAATCAATTCAGCGCCCCAGCAAAACTAAGAGCCGATCAGCTTAGGAAGTGCCGAGTAACAAGCGTTTGCCGAGTGAGTATCAAGTGGGGAGCAATAAATCGATGCTTGACATGGTTAAGTGCTTGTGTTTAACAATGGTTTAGGCCAAGAGTGGACTCGGGATTGCTAGTGCCGCTGCTGCCAATGTGCCAAATGCCAGATAAGGCGTGAGCAACCCATGTCTATCATCAATTTGTGCCTCATATCGCATAAATTTAGCTGCAACTTAGATAAGTAAAGTACAGATTATGGCAGCTAGCACAAATCAAACTGTCAAGGTTTGATTTTGGCTATCAGCTGTAAACAAAAAAGACTCCATGAGTGAAAATCCTTTCAGTTATGGCAGCTTGAAATGTGAGCAGAGTTTCAGCTAAGTACATTAACAAAACCAGTGTCATAATGAGATTGCCATTAACATCTGAATTCCGGTTGGCCTATTTAAATGCCTGGCCCATCAGTCTTAATGCCAGCTTAAATCTTAATAGGAATTATTAGTAGCTCAGGCTTGCCATTTGGGCAGGCCCATTGAAACTCAAGAAGATTAATTGTTTGTTCATTCAAAGTGGTTGATATCATTAATTTTATTCAGCATACACCAACGCAAAAACATATTCGAAGACGAACGCTTTAAACCAGGCAGATTGTCAGGATCTTTGCCGTCGCCGACATTAATCACTTTAAGGACTCTAAAAACGCAAATCTTTTTCAACTTTATTTAGTCATAATCATGCTTGTTAATTATGCATGTTGTACATGTATTGATGGATGCGGCTGCATAAATTAACACTTTGATCACTTGCACATCCTTTTTGAGTCTGTTCATTAATTTCAATGCTAGTGCAGCTTCCTGAATTATTATTCTTTGCACATCCTTTGAGTCGACAGTTTTGAAAGCATTCAGTTTTCATTTCCGAAATGACACACAATTTTTGCCGTGTTCGCCTGAGGAGCTCAGGATGCTTGCTCAGTGTGATGATGAATTTTCCTCCTTCATCATAATTATAAGCACCCAGGCGGACAGGCAGAGAAACAGTTTGTCCCTTAGTTTTATGTACACTATTCTAATAGGGGTATACAAGTGTATTAGCTATTTGCTACACTGGAAAATCAGAAAAAATCTCTAGATCAAATTTGTTTTATTAATCAACTGAAAATACATTTTTAACAAGTAAGAGTGCTCTAGTCGGGAGTGCCCGACTAGGAGATACCCTGAACCCAGTCCTTACAATCATTCGTACTACTCTAAACACACACATGCTGCAGTACAAGCAGTACAAGCAGTGCCAGCGGTTTAAGCAGTTAGCTTGCTCTTTCGCTGAGCCCCACACAATGGAAAGTTAAATCTTAAATAACTTCTGTGTTTATTGTCCGATCATATTGAAATTTTTGGGGCAAACAATTGTCGATAATATGTGTTACCAAACCAAATTGCAAGGTCGTACCTTCAAAAATGGGTTTTTTTAACTTTTGGGGGGTTTGGGGGTGGTATCCAAAAAGTGAAATATTTGTTACATGTGTATGCTATTCGAGATTATACATGTCAAATTAGGGCCTCTAGCTCTTATAACTTGTAAGTTATATCCAAAAAACGCTGGTCTAAAATCGAAATTTATCGATAACTTTTGAACGGGACGAGCTATCGATAAATTTTAATAAACTTGATCTGTCCAGGATTAGGAGAACTTATGTTCCAAATATGAAGTCTCTAGCTCTTGTAGTCTCTGATATCTGTGTGTTCATACAGACAGACAGACGGACAGACGGACAGACGGACAGACGGACAGACAGACGGACATGGCCAGATCGACTTGGCTATTGATACTGATCAATAATATATATACTTTATATGGTCGGAGATGCTTCCTTATGCCTGTTACATACATTTGCACAAAACCATAATACCCTTTTTACCCATTTTTAATGGGTTCAGGGTATAAAAATATTACCAAAAATGATTACGCCTACAAATTTTAAGTATCGTCTATTGATAGAGTATCTAGCAGTCGGCTGCTGACGTTTGCAGCAAGTGTATGAGTTATTCGCTACACTAGAGAATCATAAAAGTCTCTAGATCAAGACTTAAGCTTAAATTCTAAAATTCAATCTATTAGACAATTGTAAGGAAAGTTGAAAAATATGACAAAAATTTGAGCTTAGACTATTGCTAGAGTATCTAGCAGTCGGCAACGGACGTTTGCAGCTTGTTTGTTTGTTTCTTTTTCGTGTGCTCACTATCCCCAACATGTGGCATAATATGTTGCCCCACTTTGCGTTGCATAAAGTTGCTCCTCTTTGTGTGTAGGTGCAATTAAAAGTGTCAATGACAATGTTGCCTCTGTTGCTTCTGTTGCTGTTTGTGTTGTCGTTGTTGTTGTTGTTGTTGCTGCTCCTACTGGGTGTTCGGCTCGTTAGCTTTATTATTGTTGGCAGTGGCATCGTTATGGCCATTGCCGTCCTCATCGCTCATTGTAATTACGATAATTACGACAAGGACTGCAAAATGCAGCTCCTTCGGCTCTGCCTGCACCTTAATGAAGCAGCATTCAATGCATTCAGACTCGAACTCAGGACTCGCCGCGTGTCCTCGAATCGCTTCTGCTTGGTCCAGTGTGTGATTTCCCATCACTCCTCACTCCTCACTCTCCTTTAAGCTGCTCCAGCATTCTGTTTATCCACTTAGCGGCACACGATGTTGCGTCGTTAATTGAAAACTGACGCATTAAGGGAAAGTTACCTTCACTTTCCTTTCCTCTCTCCGCCTCCCTTAGCTCAACTCAAAAGCCCACTTGCTTTTATATTTTCTGCTTTTTAATTTTTCACATTGTAATGCGCCGCGAGCTGGCATATTTATTTATTAAAGTTTAATTAAATACCTTTTAAAATTCTTGCGCATGGCTGCCAAATATTTTTAATGAGTTTTTTCGCCTTTGTGTGAAATATACATAAGTTCTGGCCCCCATGTGCAACATGTCGCGACAAACCGCTTAAAAAATCATTAAGCATACGATATTTATGTATAAATAAACATACATACTTGCCATGATTAAAGTGTTGTATAGCATTTGAGTAAACTGAGAAGAGATTCCAAAGATGAAATTATTTAATCTACCTTTATGTATGGCGTGTTGCTATTTTCTGTTAAATTCAAGGTGATTGTCTTTCGGAAAACCTTTTTTGCCACGTTTCTTTTGTTGCCATCCGCATTTATGGCCAAAACAAAAGCGAAGCGATGCGACTTCTTGTGGGCAAAACAAAAGATAACTTTTTAAAAGCACAATAATAATAAATAATAAAGGCGGCGTCGACTGTTTTGGTTGCAGGCGTGAAAACACCAAGCGAAACTCAAACGCAAATGCAAAATACAAACACAGACCCGTACTCCGTATCCGTATAAAACCGCAGACCTTGCTATATAGACGTAACCATTAGCCGTAACCAAAAAAGAACCCAGCCAGACATTGAATTGACCTTAATAAACTCGACGACTGCGACTGCGACTGCGGCTCTGGTTGTGGCTATGACTCTGTGGCTATGACTCTGACTACTGACTACTGTTGTCTGTTCTCTGTTCGCTGTTCTCTGTTCTCGACCTTTTTGAGGGCAACATTTTTCATTCGACAGTCACCCCCCGCCGCCTCCCACTAACCACGCCCACTATATCTCTCTATATTTTACAGAAAATGCTGATACTGCTGGCGTTGCTGAGTATATTTGGTAATAGTCTCATTGCTGGAGTCGGGGCAAATCTGAGCTTAGGCTTTAAGGTCATCAGAGTGAGTTGTTCAACAAAACAAAACAAAAAATCTATATTTATGAATTCCCTCACTAAACCAATTTCTTTTCTCTGCTCTCTCTCATTATGCGACCACACAGCTGCCCAGGCATCTAAATCCCGGTAAGTCAGTTTATTCATGATTTTTTCTTCGACTTCAATTCCTGCCTTAAAGTTGAGCAAATCGAAAAAGTACTTGAAGTCGCAATCAATTTAAAATGAAAATTGTAAAATTACATTAAGTTTGCGCTTCATTAATCAAAGGCGTTCTTCGGCCTGCCGCTTCAAGTGTGCGTCTTCAAATCAACCCAAAAATAATTTGCGAAAAAATGCGAAGAGCAAAGTGCAACAAAAAATAAAAAAAACAGGCACACAAATTTTTCCCATTTAGGCAGCCATCAATTTTAAATATTTTGCGTCTTGTTAGCCAAATAAATATTCATTTTAAGGCGCACAAAACTTGTACAAACAAAAACACAACGCTAAGCAACCAAATACATAGTATAGGAAATATACCAAATTGGGTAATCCAGTAAAAAGAGAATAGTAAGGGCAAGGCCTTCAAAGTTATTTAATATGCGGCTTTGGTAAGACAAATTTAAGATAAGTGATGAGAAATCGGTAGAAAAGTACCCTAATATTGAAACTTAATAAATTGCTATGAAATGGATTTGCTCAATAAAGTAATCGGATTTTTGTTAAGATTTATTTGAATGAAAAGTAGTAATTTTAAATAAGATATATTGAAGAAAGAAAATCCACTTGAGCATATTTTTCTTTCACCAGCAAATAAGTATAGCTTTCACCTTTTATGCTCATATGTAAATTGAATGCGTTTTACAAACAGAATTTAATTTAGGCATGAATTTCTCAATTTGAAAAAGTTTAAAAAAAAAATGTAGCCTTTGTCTGATTGAAGCAGCTAACTAACGAGAAAAGTGATTTTAATCGATTTCTTTTATTATTTGTCGAGTTTGGCTCGAAATTGATTCAACATGTTTTGCCCTGCTCTCCTTCACATGTTGTCGTACACAAAAGCTTTTCAGAATTAAACAGCAGCACGAACTGTGCCAGAAACTTTTCGATTTTAGGGTGTTACAACAAATACAACCAATTTTGCTCCAGGCCATATCGCTGCATATGTTTTATGGGTGTGCGAATGCTTCTCCTCTTTTCCACCCTGTTCTTTGCAACTAAAAGCCAAAAGTTTTGAGTCAAATGCCAATACAGTTTGTGTACGTCCATGAGCTCAACGCCTGTTGTGGGTATGTAGCTGTTGCTACTCCTGCTCCTGCTGCTCCTGGCTCCCCTCTGCTCCTTCTTCATGTGTGTGTGTGTGTGTGTGTGTGTGTGTGTGTTTGTGTGTGCCTTGGGCGCATATCAATGCTCCACACGTTTTGTTGCCAGCAAAGGCTCCCCGCTGCGCTGATGCATTGTCCAGGCAAAGCGGAACAAGTTTATTTAAACTGTAGAACTTGTTCTTCTCTTTTTTATTTTTTTGTAAAAGTTATCGAAACACGAAAAATGTGGAGCATGTACGTATGTGTGTGTGTCGGTTGACGCTGACGGAATAAACTCACCAATATATATATATATATATATTTACAAAAACGTGAGGAACTCGTATTTGAACAAATATAAAGTGAGATTTACTTGCTGGAAAAGATTTTTAGATTTCCACACACACACACACGCCAAGAATTAATTATTCATATAAGCCAAACTGTGTGGATGCAGTTAAGGAATTGTATTTGTACCGAATTGCAAGAACGTTGCAGCCAAATCTGTTTCGATTTAGCTAAAACTATTGGCAGTAAAATTCTTAAACTTTATTGTCTGAAAATTCCAGTTAGCTTAACTTGTGCAATTTTCTTGCACAGTAGCAATTCAAAAGTAGCTCTGCTAACCACATAGAAGTTAAGTTTTTCATGCTTGCTAATATCATGTCCCAAGCAAACAATATTGAACACACAATTTGCAATAAAATTGCGCATACGCAGCATTGTCTAAAGAGTGTTTTGAGCTTACGCTTTATTGAACGATCCGAGTGTGTGTGAGTGTGTGAAATGTTGAGAGTCACTGGCAAACTGGGCACTGGGCACTGGGCATAGGGCACTCAAAACTTGTCGCACACGCTCAAGTGTTGTAAATCTTTGCACAAAATGAAACTTTATTTGGTCATGGTCATCAACGACTTAAGTAAATCTAAAACTCTAAGTAAGACAAACACTATGGCCCCGGCATAAAACAAATAAACTGTGCACACGTGACCCCAAACCAGGCAGACAAGTGATGATGACCCAACAACCCAACCAACCAACCAACCAAAGGACATTCGGCCCACAAAAATATGCTACAGTTTTTTGCTCCCCTTCCCTCTGTCACACTCTCAGCACACAGAGACATACTGTGAAGGGGTTTGTCGCAAGGTAAACAATAACAAAGAACGAGTACATTACAAAAAATAAGAAGAAAAAAACCAGTATAATGCATAACACGAAGTTATAGCATGGATAAGGCGGCCCACACTCAGGTCGACAACAGCATAGTGGAGAGGGACGAAAGGACGACACACACATAACTGCTTAAGTACACTCCAGCAAAGCGTAGACAGTCTTAAATGTTGACAGCAAACGCAGATAAAAGTGCTCACAGTGCAATTCCTGCGTTCACTTCCGCCTTGACGGCGAGTATCGTTATACCCTGTAAAGCAGTTGAATAAAGGAAATTTAAGTTTAAGATGAGCTTGAAATTAAAACAGAGCGAGTTGAAACGGTATAAATACATTTATTTAAAAGAAATTCATTCTTTAACTTAAATACTTTTGCTATATTGGCAAGTTTTTCTCTAGGGTATCATTTGTCAATTGTTGTTTTCATTTTACTTTCCTTTTTGCTGTTCTGGTCGATTCGTTAAGGGTAAGCAGCGATTGCGTGTAAAGAGCAATGACACACACACAAACACACTTACCGAACTTCACTTCCTGATATGTAAAGCAATATGTATCTGTGTGTGTGTGTGTGTGTGTCTGACAAGCTTGTGTGTGTAGACAGCTTTTGCTTGTTGTGTCTGTGTGTGTGTCTTATGCCAAAGTACATTAAGAAGATTGCACTTTCCAAAATGACACAATTCACCACAAAGTAAAAAGGTGTAAGGTTTTAAGAGTGGGCCTGCAACAGGGTGGCGCCACAGGGTGGCTGCACAGGGTGTACGGGTTGGCCAAGGACACGTGGGTGCTGGCACGTAGCTTAGGTGCCAGAGGAAGTGAGTGAGTGGCAGCAGTGTCACTTCCGGTAGTGGGACTTCCAGTTGTGGTTGGTTGTGCTTGCTTGCAAGCATTTCAATGCTCGCATCTAATTGCTAATGACATAAATATGCGACCACGTGCTTATATTCCATTACAAACAACGTTTCGCACATTAACCATTGATGCCGAGCCAGGCAGCCGAGGAGATACAAATGTGGCAGCTACCTAACAGAGTCACGTCGTCGGCGCCGAAATCAATTCAAGAACATGCCCAAGAAAAGTAGAAAATTGCCACCGAGCACGTACCTATAAGTACCACTGTGTGTGTGTGTGTGTCTGTGTGTGTGTGTGTGTGAGACTCGTTGTAACTTGCGAATTTGCAAATACCCAATGGCAAACCGAAATAGCGAGTAATTGTGATTGGCGGCTACACATATTTGTGGGCCCACAGCAAAATCAAACTTTTGCGGCCTAATGGCGGCCCATAAAGCACAGCATTTGTCAGTATCAATTTTGATGAGACACGACACACATAAAGTCTATTGTTTGCTGCGTAAATATACCACTGTGCACACACACACACAAACATATGTGTGTGCTATTTGTTTGTGTAGGCAGGAAATTTATAACAGCCGCTGCCAGATATTAATTGGTTTTTTTTTTCTTTCGTTCCTTTGACATATGATAAGATGAGTCTAAGGCAAATGACATTCAAGTGAATTGGTAATAAACAAGTCATGGCAGCGTAATTATGGCAATAACAACATACAATGCCAAAGCACTTTTTCGGAGGGTTGCAAATAAAAATAAACCATACGCTGTTTACCAGAAGCACATAAAAAGACTAGGAACTTAACAAGAAATTAGAGAGTTGATTTATTTGGAAAATGGCATCTTACACAGATCAAAAGAAAAGTTCAAAATGTATTTTTATTGAAAAAACGCTTGATTTAGGATTAAATTAATTTTAGCTTAGCTTTTTTCATAACTTAAATTCCAGCTCTTTAAATGCAAATTTTTATAGTAAGATACCCATTTTTATTTTTATTAGGCAAGCTACATAGAGTGTTTACCCTATTTTCAGGCCGGTATGATTTCAAACTTTAAAAACCCATCTCAGTGAGGAGATGACGATAATAAGATTCCAGACTAGATGTGCTAGTCTAATTTCTTATACACCCACAAATCCCAACATTTTTAGCAGTAGCACTTTCTATTTACTATTCTGTGTTCCTCTCAGAGAAACAAGAGAACACAAAGACCAAAAAACAAAGCCTCTATCGTTCGATTGCTGTTTTATGCCCTCAGCCATTAGCTGGAAAGCCGCAAAACTCGTACAGTGTCATTCAATTCAATTTCTATACCTATTTCGAGCTACAATTTCGCATTTGGCATATCTCTAACCATGTCCGTTTTTGTGCTGATTTGATTTCTCTTTCTATTTTCCAACTTTTTTGCTGGCTTTTCTCTCGATGCTGGATGACAACAATGGAACTGCCACTATGCATGCCACTGGCCTGCTGTCTCTTTCTGCCACTTGCTGTCACTTGCGTGCTTCGTCCTTCGTCCTGCGTCCTTCGTCCTGCAGCCAATTGCAGCGTTGGTAACACAACATTCGCACATGGAGCCACATTTAAATTGGATTGCAAAACTCAATGCGTTTGCGAGGTAAGTCGAGGGGACAGGGAATAGTAGGTGTAAGCGGTGTGAGTTCAGTCAGCATACAGATTCGGTCAAAGTCAAATGCAGCTGTAAGCGGCTCTTTGCTTTTGTGGTTGTTGTTTAAACAGTGATTGCCTCATAGCTATTTTTTTGCTCTGCATTTTTCCTTTTTTCTGTGTGAGGTTTAGTGTTAACACTTGTCTAATTTATTTGCTGTCAAAATAGCGCTCAAACAGTGCAGCATTTTAATTAGAATTTAGCACTGAATAAAAATAGAATAGATATGCATTAAAAGTCAAAGCAGAATATAATAGTTAGTTACTTTCCATACGAATCTTTAATAGTGCTTAATTTTCACAGGATTTATTTGGCTTATATACATGTTGTCTCAGAATTCAATCTGCAAGGCAAAAGCGTGAATGAGATTTACGCGCAATTATATGTAACGAATAGGAAGGATTGCCAAATCTGAGCTGAAGACGTGTGCTTGGCCTCCGCCAAATCCTTGGCAAATGCTTAATGGCCGCACATTTGTCTGGAATGTGTGCGTGTGTGTGTGTGTAAGTGTGTGTGTGTGTGTGTGGAATTCACACCTCTCGCCAACGGAGAGGCCGTTTATCATGGCACCTCGGCAGATTCATAGCAACCATGCACACACACACACACACACAATACACACACACACACACACACACACACACATGCAAATAGGCAACTGCCAGCTCGCAATTTATGCAATGCAATTTTCAGAGCCAGGAAAAAATACTAAATAAACTTAAGCCAGCAAACTAAATTCAGTACAAGTTTATATATATATATATATATACATTAAGTAAAGAGACAAAATGTTAATTTAACGCTGGGCTTAAGGTATTTGGCAGTCGGTTATGTTGACCACTTACGAGTGCCGACTGCCTTGTGGCCCATATCTCGGCTACATTATGACTTTATTTCCGGCTAAAATAAACGGCGAGCATTGCTGGGCCACATTTAATGTATTTTAATGCTCACTTTTGGCTCACAGAATGGCCGCCACGCCTGCTCCACACTGTGCCCCAATGAGCAGCTGCCGGCGCCGGAGGATACGATTTCGTGCAGATCGCCGCGTCTCGTCGAGGTGCCCGGCCACTGTTGCAAAATGTGGCTCTGTGAGAATCCAACAGCTGATGGTAAGTTGTGTGTGTTTGTTTGTCCCCGCAGTCTTCGTCTTCGTCTCCATCTTCGTCCTGGTCATGGCGCTGTTATTGTTTTATAAGTGTGTTTATGGTCGTTGGCACTGGCGCACTGCGAATGCTGTGTGTTGGTCCTGGCCGGGGTCCTCGTCCTGGTCGTGAGTTAATGGCGCCCAGGGGCATGCCGTCAACGTCGCAGTCGTCCGGTACACAACTTAATGCTTTTTAAGCGCCCAACCAAAAGCGCAGCGCATATTTATGAAGATGAATTATTCCATGACAAGGCAACAGTCGGTTTCCAGCTGAAGCTCCGCTTGTTGCTGTTGTTTCTCTGCTGGCTGTTGTTGCTGTTGCCCGCGGCATTGGACAGCAGCAGCATAATTACTTACACAAGGATTAAGTGTTAATTAAACGCGCAAAATGCAATAAATAAACAAGATTATTAAGCGCTCTTAAGAGCCCGTTGCCCCCCTTACTTGAAACGGGCTTTACGCCTTTGTCAACTGTTTTGCGTTTGTAAGCAGAGTTTTGTCAATGGAATGCTTATCAGGGTTTTAGCGATTTGTGGTATAGTTGCCTTAATGAGTGAGTCCTTCAAGCAAGATAAGAACTTGCCACGTGGCTTAAGTTCTAGAAAATATTTAAGAACAGGTGTTAAGTCTAAAGAGATTCTTGGTACCCTAGAAATGTCCTTTGAAGACTTGAAACTCACATAACTGTGCCAAAACTGAACCGATTTTAAAGTTTGAGGCCAATTTGTTCATGGTTTTTCCTCTACTTTTATTCTACATTTCAGTTTTGTTCAATTTTGGAAATTCCAATTTTTTACTTTTTCCGAAAAAAAGCATGTACTCCCCCCTTACTTATTTTGAAAAACAATTTTTATTTCAAAAAATATAATCGGGAAATTTTATTTTTAATCGATTGTAGGTGTCATATTTAGTATAAAACTCCATAAGAAAACCGATTCTGGAGATGTTCATTTTTGAGTCCAAAATCAGGCCACAAATAACCAAAATTTTAGCTTGTAAAGTTATTTTTGACCACCTAAAATGTTCTATAAAAACTTTAAAATGCCATAACTTTGCCAAAACTGAACCGATTTTGAAGCTTGGGCCCAATTTGGTCATGGTTTTTCCTCATTATTTATTCCACCTTAAGGTCTTACCACTTTTGAATATTCAGCGAAGACTCTTGCTAATTTTACTATCTACATAATTCCAATGAAGTTATAATTTATATATATATAGTAAAAATACAATAGCTTGCAATTGCAGCTAAATAGAGCGGCTAAGTACTTACTTATGCCACACTAAGCACTGCACCATTAGCAGGCCAATCATAATCATTAGCAACTCTTTTGTTTTGCCACAATGCAGTTTATGCCACCTGCCACAACAGCAGCACCAGCGGCAACTGGACTGGATGCAGTCGGCCATGTGGCCTCGGCATCGCCACAAGATACACCAGCACCCATGCCGGCTGCCATCAATTGAGCAATTTACGGCTGTGCGAGAATCGCCGATGTGGCCAGGACAATAAGAACGGCAACAGCAACAACAACAGCCACAATAGACTATTAACCAATGAGCGGCAGCACAGCTTGGCCAGAAGCCAGCCGCATCAGCTGCATCATCACAAGCGGGAAAGGGAGCGGGAGCAGGAGCGGGAGCGAGAGCAGGATGTGCAACAGGAGGAGCCCGCGCACAGAATTCGAGTGAGTAGTGGGCCGTGTAGCAAACAATCCTCGCAGCAGTCCGCCTAATGTGGGTTTCCTTTGCCACCGCAGAAGGGTCACGAGTGCCGCAGCTTACAGCGCCTGGGCCCGGCGAGGATTCGACTGGGCGAGTGCGTCTCCCGCAAGCTGTATCGACCCAAGCTCTGTGGCAGCTGCCACCGTGGCACCAAGTGCTGTGTGCCCGCTGCGTCCACAACAATACAAGTGAGTATTCCAGCTGGATTCCAGATTTGAGCTGCTTTGCAAATGGAGCGATCAGGTTGACTTTGCGTAGAGAACGGGTGAATTTTCGCTGCCTTTCGCCACTTTGTCACGTTTTTGGCGCCTTTTATTTGTTAATTGCATTATTCAATTAAATTAGCGTCCATTTTCATGCAAGTCAGCCAATGGCAATTGAAATGCAGTGCATTTTTAATGCGCAAGGACACGCCAGCGGGTGGGCAGCTCTGCTCTCTAATACCCTGTCCATTGGATGTCGCATTACGGAAGCGTAGTAAACAATTTCAGTTGTTTTTAGCCCTAAACAGCATTTAACACAATTTGCAAATGAAAATGTTGCAAGGCTTAGTAATATTTGATAGATATAAAGTCTATTAGGCAATTTCTTATTTTATTAATAGTTAATTTATCCTTCAAATCTTCTTAATACAATTATTCATATTTTTGAGTCGCGTATAGACCTTGTACATTTTTTTTTATTGCTCGAAAGCAGATTAACAGTATTTATACAGCACTTACAAATCGAATACATTAAAGAGCTGTAATTGTAATTCTTCCGATTGTTTATTTGGTTGCCTTTTACCGTTTTGGCCGTCTTTGGGTATTAATTAAAAAAGGCATTGCATTAAAATGTCAATTTACAATTGCCCCGAGTCAGCGGCTGAAGTTAACAAAATGGCAGATCAAATGCTCAGGTTGCTGTCGAAATCAATTTAGCACCTGTGCAGGATTGCACTTTACCTATTTAATAAACGTTCGCCCAATCACCGGTCCAGAGAGTGAAAGATTGAAAGAGTAGCGGAACTCTGTGCCGTGATTCCCACTTGTTACATTCTCAAGTTTTTTTCGTCTACCCATTTATTTGCTGCACAGGTCGAGTTGCTGTGTCCTTTAAATGCCGTTGATCCAATTAACTACGTACAAAAGCGAACACAACAGCACCAGCAACAGGACGAGGAATCAGCGGAGGCGCCAGGACGTGAGAGCAGTCGGCAGGCGGAAGGTCAGTTATGGGATACCATCGCCTTGGAGCCCATCGATCAGGAATTTCTGCAATCACATCAAATACAAATTGAGAATAAATTCATTGCCATCGAATGGATACTGAAATGTGAATGCAGCAAGAATGTGAGTACCGGGTGCCCAAATCGAATGGCTATATATATATGGCGTAACAGTAAAGTAATATCTGAATAAAAACTGCCTTCACTTGGCCATGGCCATAAACGTAGACATGTTTTTGGCATTCCATGCCAAACAGCAGTCATTCAGCAGCAGACCAACGTCTGCTAGGTCCTCAACCTAACCTCAAACCCAAAGCCAAAAACACAACCCCATCATCCACTTACCCCCACTCCACCCCAATCCCCCCATCTTGCTCCATTATCCACAGCAGCTGCACGAAAATTGCTTTCACTTGTCATTTTAATCGCATTTTTCTTGTTGTTCTTGTTTATAAGCGTTTTCTTTTATTTTCTTTTTGCATACCCTTTCTAAGAATATTTGCGAATGTGCAACGGTTTGGTAAAATCATTACCCATTGCTATTTATGTACATATATCAGAATATATATAGCTTAACTGTCAGTCAGTAACTCTCTGCAGACTAGTCTTAACTTATATTTTATAAAAGTGTATTTAAACGTCGGCTCATAAAACAAGTTTATCGCATTTTTTGTTGTTCTGTGCTTGTTTTCTTTTGTATTTTACTTTCTATGCACAAATGTTTTGTTTTGCAAAAAAATATTACTGCAATTTTTTGTCGACTGCTTTGGGGGCTTATGGGCAGAGTTGGGGCTGTGAGCTGAGTATGTGGGGGAGGGGTGTACGAAATGGGCCAGTATTCAGAGTCAGTCGCTCGTTGGGTCGTTTGTGGAGTTCGCGCCCAGCTGTCTGTTGTGTTTTCCCATTATTTTGGCGTATTCATCTTGAATGCCTTTTCTCTCTTGTTATTATTGTAGTTGTAGTTGTAGTTGTAGTTTGTGGTTGTTGTTTTAGCTGTTATTCTGTATTTGTATTTCTATTTGGCGAGTGCGCTGCAAATGCAATGATTGGATTTTTATGAATACATTCATCAAAGCGCTTTGCCACTGCGCCACTGGCAACCACTGTTGGATTCGGAGCTTTATCTACTTGAAAATTGCACTAACATACATATGTGTGCATATATACATATACATATGTATGTGGGTTATGTCTATTAGGGGCTTAAGTCGAGTGTTTGTTTTGGGCAATACAATGAGTGCTGAATTTAAGCTGTCAAATTATGTAGGCATAATCATATCTGATTGGGATTTATTAACAAAAATATATGTATTTTGTATATTTTTCATATATTATATATGTATTTCATGTATTCTAAGAAAAACCCTCAATTTGCGATATAAATAGAGCATATATACATATGTAGATATTGATTCGATATAATAACCTAAAAACTGACAATTTATTAGTGAATTCTCTTGAACTCACACAATCAATATAGTTTCAGATAAATTAGTCACATTGTTGTGTGTTACTGCTTATCTAACTATTATTTATCTCATAATTTATAAACTGCGTTAAAGCAGCAGCAAGATTTCTTATCAAGTTACAACAACTGTGTATAAGAGAACTGGGAAAAGAGAGAGCGGGAGAGGGAGAGTGAGAGCGAGAGAGAGCGCGCATAATTTGCCAACGTCAGCGATTAGCTAAGCAAATGTTGTCGACTAGCTCATTATTCACACTCAGCTCATTAGAGCGCTCAGCTGACAGCTGAGAGAAAGTGTCCCAAGAGCCAAAGACGTTCAGTCGCTGCCCGAACGCACAGTGGGACAGACGTGTTTTGGGTGTGGGAAGAGTACAAATTTGAGGTAAAATGAGCGCCGCATCGATTCGCTCGCTTAGCAAAGCAAAGCAAACCGCTCGCATTGTGATCATCGGAGCCGGCACAGCGGGCATTGCTGCAGCCACACGACTGCTGGAGCAGGGATTCAGGAATGTGCTGCTGCTGGAGGCGGAGGATCGGATAGGTGGACGCATTCATACCATTCCGTTTGCGGACAGCGTGGTCGATCTGGGCGCACAGTGGTGCCATGGCGAGAAGGGCAATGCGGTGTACCAGCGTGTCAAGGATCTGGATCTGCTCGAGGTCACGGAGGATCACTACGAGACCTTCCGGTGTGTGCGTTCCAACAAAGAGGTGCTGCCCGATGAGCTGGCAAATAACCTGAAGAACATTGCGTTCGAGTCCATTCCGGAGCGACAAGCGGAACTAATCGATTACAAGGGCTCGCTGGGCGACTACCTGACGCAGAAGTACTGGCAGGAGGTGGCCAAGCTGCCGCCAGTGAATCGCACCATAGCCGAGGAGTTTCTAGAGAATTTCCACAAGTTCGAGAGCTCCGTGGAGGCCTCGGATCATTTGTATGAGGTTTCGGGTCGCGGTCATTTGGAATACTGGCTGTGTGAAGGTGAGTTGCTGCTCAACTGGCGCGACAAGGGATACAAGAGCTTCCTGAGATTGCTTATGAATGCCCGAAAGGATGAGCCGGCAGATCTTGGCGTGCTCAAGGGACATGTGCTGCTGAACAAGCGCATTGCGCAGATCAACTGGGAAGGCGCTGACGAGCTAGTAATCCGCTGCTGGAATGGAGAAGTCATAACTGCGGATCATGTCATCTGCACAGTGTCCTTGGGCGTGCTGAAGGAGCAGCATGCCAGCATGTTTGTGCCCGCTCTGCCAGAGGCCAAACTGCGAGCTATTAAAGGACTCAAGCTGGGCACAGTGGACAAGTTCTTCTTGGAGTATCCCGTGGCACCACTGCCCAAAGACTGGCCCGGCTTCTGTTGCCTGTGGCTGGAGCAGGATCTGCAGGAGCTGCGCGCCAGCGAGCGATTCTGGCTGGAGAGCGTCTTTGGCTTCTATCCGGTGTCCCATCAGCCCCGCCTGCTGCAGGGCTGGATCATTGGCGAACATGCCCGCCACATGGAGACGCTCACCGAGGAGCAGGTGCTCGAGGGCTTGCTGTGGCTATTCCGCAAATTCCTGCCCTTCGATGTGCCGCAGCCACAGCGCTGTCTGCGCACCCAGTGGCAAGCGAATCCCAACTTCCGAGGCAGCTACACTTTCCGCACCACCTTCGCCGATGAGCTGCGCACTGGTGCCTGGGATCTAGAGGCGCCGCTGCTGGATGTGGGCGGCAGGCCAAGACTGCAGTTTGCCGGTGAGGCCTCTCACAAACATTTCTACTCGACTGTGCACGGAGCGGCGGAGACGGGCTGGCGGGAAGCGGATCGATTGAATAGCTATTATCGCTCTCGAACTGCCCAGTTGTGAGGAGGTGATAAGCAGTTATGAGGAAGAAGAAGCTAAGCTAAGGCGCGTGTCGGTAAAATTCAACAGCGAATTCAGCTGCCAATTGTATGGCCATAATTAGATAATAATTTAAAAATAAAAATTGTCAAGCACCATTGCATTTAAAGTGATAACTAAAATCATAAAAAGATTGTATGTTTCAAAAGGCGATCGTAACGATGATATTTTCCTAAATTTTTAAATTCCTATGCAGTGTTGTTATTGGTTAAGCCATATCCAAAACATCCTATCATCCTTCCTTGATTTTTGATATAGTATGTAATTTTTACTATTTACAATCTCGCTTTCGATTTGGCGATGTTTGCATTTGGAATAGCTGAAATATTCAAGGGCTTAAACTTTTAGCAAGTTGCATGTTCGCTCACAAGTGGAATTGAGAGTCTGTTTATGGGCGCGTTGAATGCATATTCATTTGGACATGGCAATATGTCGGGTTAACCCCATTTTAGCGTTTTGGCCAAAAGCATGTTGACCAACTCATTTGCAACGAGCAGCCGCAGACAACATTGTAATTGCACTGTTATTACCAGCCACCCAAATGCAGAGACGTACGAGTGCTGGTTACTGGTTACTGGTTACTTGGCCACAGAACACTCGCAGCCGCCCACTCGACTCGCTTTTTGGGGGGCGTGGCACCGAGCACTTAACACATGCAAAGCCAAATAACGACAAAAATGCAGCTGCAGAAATCAGTTTGGCACTTCCCGGGCACACACAGAAAAGAGCAGTCAGACCCACAATGCCACAACAGCAGGCGGCTCCTGGACTGAGCTGTGCTGGGCTGTCCTGCCAAATGTTTTAGCCACTGCCGAACAGCATTCCGGCCAACTGGCCCCTGTTGAAAATTCAAATTTATGCCACGCAGAGGCCAAAGGCATTAGAGTCCGGTTTCATGTGTTTGCCTGCCTCGTGGTCAAATCTGCTCACAGATTACCCCAACAGGCGTATTACAGTATTACATATGCGACTTTGTCGCTAGTCTGGCCGAAAGAAATCCTATGCCTTCTATGATGTACATTGTACACCCCCTACAAGTTGGCCACAGCTGTTGTGGCTTTGCCAACCATTTGGCAGCAGTTGTTGCTTTTTATGTGTCCAGCCAGTTGGACACGTGTATCTGTGTATATGCCGACAGCAATCAGAGGCTGGTCCTTGTTTCTACGCCCTCTGGTCAAAGAAATGACTCCAGTGAGGCACAGGTAATTATTAGCTTTTGCTTAGATGCGTCAAAGACTCTAAGAGCAGGTAACATTAGAGGCTGATAACAATTCTGTATGCAATTGTATTATTTAAAGACATTTTATGAGCCATAAACTAGTCTAACATTCGAATCCGCATTCTAGTTGAGTCATCTGCAAACTCAATTCTATACAAACCATTTATTTTATAGTTCATACTTTCCATTTCAAATTACAATAATGACCACCTCAAAAGTCCGAGGTGCGTCTGCTGTAGAACTCATTCAGCCGATCCGCCTCACGCCAGCCAGTTTCGGTTGACCCGTGCACCGTCGAGAAGTGGGTCTTACTGGACGCCTCGCCAGCGAACTGCAACCTTGGCTTGCCACACACATCCAGCAGGGGCGCCTCCAGGTCCCAGGGGCCCGTGTGCAGCTCATCGGCGAAGGTGGTGCGGAAACTGTAGCTGCCACGGAAATTGGGATTCGAATGCCATTGGGTGCGTAGGAAGTGCTGTGGATGCGGCACATCGAAGGGCAGAAACTTGCGGAATAGCCACAGCAAACCCTCGAGGACCTCCTCTCCCCTCAGCGTTTCCATGTGGCGTGCATGTTCGCCAAAGATCCAACCCTCCAGCAGGCGTGGCTGCTCCTTGACAGTATGAAATCCGGTGACACTCTCCAGCCAGAAGCGTTCGCTGCCGCGCAACTCCTGCAGATCCTGCTCCAACCAAAGGCAATTGAAGCCAGTCCAATCCGGTGGCAGAAGTTGCTTCGAGTACTCCATGAAGAACTTGTCAACGGTGCCCAGCTTGAGTCCCTTGATGGCTCGCAGCTTGGCCTCGGGCAGGGCGGGCACAAAGAGCTTCTCGTGCTGCTCCTTCAGCACGCCCAAGGACACCGTGCAGATGACATGATCGGCAGTTAAGATTTCTCCACTCCAGCAGCGCAGTGTCAGCTCATCGCCTCCCTCCCAGTTAATCTCTGCAATGCGCTTGTTTAGCTGCACGCGTCCATTGAGGTCGCCCAGATCTCCTGGGTGCTCATCTTTGGCATTCATCAGCACTTTTAGGAATGCCTTGTATCCATTGTTGCGCCAGTGGATTAACATGTCTCCTTTGCACTCCTCGTACTCCAAGTGACTGCGTCCCGAGACCTCATGCAAGTGATCCGATCCCTCCATGCCACACTCGCCCCTCTTGAAGCTGTCCAACATCTCCGTGGCTATGGTGCGATCCACATTCGGCAGCTTGGCCATCTCCTGCCAGTACTTTTGGTTTAGGTAGTCGCCCACTGAGCCATCGTAGGGCCCATCCGGCAGAGAGCTCTCGGCGACTGTCCTTATTGCCTCGACCGTTGCCTGGGGAATCAGCTCCTTGTTGGAGCGCAGGCACCGAAAGTTGTGCATCATATCGCCCGTCTTGCAGACGAGTTCCAAGTCCTTGACTCGCTGGTAGACCACGTTGCCTATCTCTCCATGGCACCACTGCGCTCCCAGATCGACCACATTGTCCGCAAATGGAATCGTTTGGATGCGTCCGCCAATGCGATCCTCCGCCTCCATGAGGCTGACATTCCTGAAGCCCTGCTCAAGCAGTCGTGTGGCCGCCGCAATGCCCGAAGGACCCGATCCGATGATGATGATGCGGGCGGTCTGCTTGGACCTGGTCAGAAAGCGACCGGGTGCGGAAATTTGACAAGAGCTCATTGTGCACAAGGTTCCAAGTTTTTCTAGCGACTGCTTTGACAGTGGGAAACAAACTCGTATTTATAAGTTCTTATTTGCAAGGGCCACTCGGATTGATTGCGTTTCTGCTTTGTGGTTTTTGTTGCTATCAACTATTTGATATATATTATGTTCATAATACCCTTATTTTGACATTGAGTTTCCCAAATGTTTTGCTTTTTATGTTATCATTTTGAATTTTTAGCATTTTGTATATGTCGGATTTGAAAATAAAGTAGAGGGTGTCTTAATGCTGAGTAATTTGTTGGTTAGATGCTAGATTTTGAATTTTATGTACATTACATTATTGTGGCATATATTATTTCTTAAAATGCCTCTAAGAAAAAGAAAACAAATTGCTTTTATTAGTTTATAGAAAACTAAACTCAATATTATTTACAGAATTCAAGTTTTTCATTGAACATTGTGTTAAATTGGCACCTCGAGCCGCGTTTCAATTTCTCCTTGTCCTCATTTCGCGTAACCCATAATCAACTGCTAACAATGTGGCCACGCGCACTTTAAAGCGCATTGCGGTCGCTGTAGTAGTCATTGAGGCGATCCGCCTCCCGCCAACCGGTTTCTGTGGCTCCATGCGCCGAGCCGAAGTGCGTCTTGCTGGTGGCTTCGCCAGCAAACTGCACTCGTGGCCTGCCCCCCGCATCGAGCAGCGGCGTCGCCAGATCCCAGGGACCGGTGCGCAGCTCATCCGTGTAGTTGGTGCGAGAGCTGTAGCTGCCACGGAAGTTGGGATTGGAGCTCCACTGACTGCGCACCAGGTGCAGCGGTTGCGGCATATCGAAGGGCAGGAACTTGCGGAAGAACCACTGCAGACCATCGAGGACCTCCTCCTCCGTCAGGGTTTCCATGTAGCGGGCATGTTCGCCCACGATCCAGCCCTGCAGCAGGCGAGGCTGATGCAGCACGCGATGGAAACCGAAAACGCCTTCCAGCCAGAAGCGTTCAGTGCCGCGCAGCTCCTGCAGATCCTCCTCCAGCCAAAGGAATTGGATGCCAGCACAATCCTTGGGCAAGGGCTGAGCAGCGTACTCCAAGAACAGCTTGTTGACAGTGCCCAGCTTGAGTCCCTTGATGGCACGCAACTTGGCCTCGGGCAGGGCCGGCACAAAGAGCTTCTCGTGTTGCTCCTTCAGCACTCCCAAGGACACTGTGCATATGACGTGATCCGCAGTGAGCACCTCGCCATCCCAACAGCGCAGACGCAGCTCATTGGCACCTGCCCAGTTAACTTCAGCCAGACGCTTGCTGAGCTGCACGCGTCCATTGAGCACGCCCAGATCCTCATGCTGATCCGCCTTGGCATTCATCAGCAGCTTCAGGAAGCTCCTGTAGCCCTTGTCGCGCCAGTTGAGCAAGAACTCACCATCGCAATTGGCAAACTCCAGATGCGCACGCCTGGACACGTCAAACAAGTGATCAGATGCCGTGAAGGAGCACCTGAACCGCTTGAGCGTCTCCAGCATCTCCTTGGCAATCGTGCGATCCACTGGCGGCGCCTGGGCCAGTCCCAGCCAATAGTTGGCCGTCAAATGATCGCCCAGGGAACCATTGCTCTCATTGGGTCCAGTTGGAAGCGCTGCCTCCGCAGCACCCGCCAGCACATATGCGGTCTCATCGGGCAGGATCTCCTTGTTGGAGCGCACGAAGAGCAGCGCCTTCAGAGCATCACCCGTTCTATCGAGCAGGTTCAAATCCTTGACACGCTGATAGACCACGTTGCCAGTCTCGCCGTGGCACCACTGTGCGCCCTTATCAATCACGCTGTCTCCAAATGGCACCGTATTAATGCGTCCACCGATGCGATTCTCTGCTTCCAAGAGCTTCACATTCTTGAAGCCCTTTTCCAGCAGGCGAGTAGCTGCAGCTATTCCGGATGCTCCGGCTCCAATGATAACAATGCGAGCGGTTTGCTTTGTCTTGCCATTGGCAGCGGATCGCGAGCTCATTTTGATAGTTTTCGAATATTGCCACTATTGAGATTCTATTAATTCAACGCTTAGATTGCGACTGAGCTATGCAGTAAGATGTGAGGGGTTTTATAAGCGAATCGAAACTCAGCGCTCAATTAAATATATTTTGAGCTAGTTTCTCTCATCATTGTGGCTGTAATCATTCTCAGCGAATTTGTGGAATTTTCATATGCATTGCAAGATTTTGTTGGTCGATATTATACTAGTTAAACATAGAGCAGAAAAACTACTCTCAAAAATACAACTTAAAATATTAGCTAAATTTAAATATATAAATAGATTAAAAATAGACGACTATAGAATATAGCTTCATAGTATCGACTAAAGATGCTGATCTATGATTTGATGGAATGGTATATTCAATACTTTTATATTTTACAGTGTATACAAATCAAACATGAATCAATATGCAATTAAAATGACGTATATTTAGCGTAAAGCAAGTTTTTCGTTACTTTGACCTAGACTACATTTAATAAATGTTTAAGTTTAGCATTGTTTTAGCATAAGCTTAATGAGTTGTTCTAGTTGTTGTAATTATTGCTGTTGCTGCCATGTTAATTAGCGGCATAGATAGTGGGTTGTATTTTGTTGATAGGCAGAGTTCAAGTTAAATTTGATAAATTACTATTTGTCTCATATAAGACTAATAAAGCTGGTGAATAATACTTTACAGTGACTTTTTTGATAAGAGAAAAAAATATTTAGTATTTGTTGTGTTTCTGCGAATTTTAGTCATACATATAAATCTAGTATTGTATTATTAAATGATAAGCTGATTAGATTTATTCATATCTACAGCTAGCAGAGTTGAAATTTCTTACTTAAAATTGTTTACTTCTGCATTTAACTTCAATCAAGTATTTTTGTTGGGTTATATCTTGATGAAACTCTTGTAGTTGTACTCTTATCGCATAACTGCTTGTATTTTCTATTCTCTTATCAGGCTAAAGCTAGCAACCAAAAAAGTCCATTACGACAAATGGCAACAAAAAGTAGTTAAAAGCATTTGGAATCATAATTCGCTTATTATTGCTGTCGTTGTCTTTGTTATTACTTCTGTGGTTTCGCCTTTATCATTGCCCCTCCTTTTATGTGTGAGATTTGTGGTTTCAATCTTATCTGACATGCTTTTATTTGTGTGCATTTAAGCAATATTTCGCAATGCAATTTAAAGAAATTAATTGGAGCACATAACCGCAAATTTGCAAATTATATAATGCTCTTATCGTCAACAGTTTCTTATCATTTAATGATGTATAGAACATAGCTTAGCTCTAATAGCCGAATTTGCTGTCGTGTGTGTTTGATAATTCAATTAATTTCACAATTTAATTAAATGCTGGAAAATGCGGTTATTTATTATGCATGCATTTCCATTAAATATTCAACACAATATTTCGCCTCTTTTTTTCTTTCCCTAGTATTGCAGTGCTGACATCGGTGAGAGCAAAAACAGAAACATTGCCAACAATACCAGCAAATATGGTTACAAACACAACAACAACAACAGCAACAGCAACAAACACAATTTGCAGCATGTACAACAACAGAGGCAGAAACAACAAAGGCAACATTACCATGAAACTAATGGCGTACAAAATGAGCTAACCCCAAAACACGATGCACCCGATGATATGCGAAGGGAAGGAGCCGAACAGCAGCGGCCTAGGAATGGTGATGAGGATGGGGATGAGAATGGGGATGGGGATGGGGATGCGGATGCGGATGTGGATGTCGCTAACAACGTTAACAGCAATAATAGCAACGATGAGACTTCGTCGTCGGAACAACAGCCCGATATTATACCCTATCCGCTGAGTGTGGGTGAGACTAGCTGGAACAATGAGAAGCTACGAAGACAACAACAACAGCGATGGAAACGCACATAGCGTCAGATGAGACTTCAGCTATTGTCACGCACGCGATAAAAATTGGTCAGTTGAGCCGTAGCACTTAAGATTTGTACAGCATAGCGATATAAATGTATTTTGAATTTTTGGGATCGTAGCCGAATGGGCAAAAATTGAATGCGCGTTTTAATTAAGTAAGCTTGTAAAAATGAAATAACTACAAATAGTTGCATGGGAAATGGTTTAGGATTTGAGCTAATTGAGCATTAAGTGTAAGTATGTGGATAAAACAGATGAAAATCGAAAAACCAAAAGAGAATACGAAATACGAAATACCTAATAACAACAGCTGGCAAATACTGGGCAAATATACATTCTGTATTTTGTAATCTTTCATTCATACTCAAAAGGAAAAATTAATAAATATTTAAATAATGGTATTAATATGTATTTTTGCGAGCACATATACAGAAAACAAACTGCTTACAATAAAGATCTATCAAAATTTCAAATCAATTATCTAAGATGTTGGCAAAGATACAAAACGATTCATAACTGAAGAGCTGCCCGAAAGAATACTCTAATTTTAATAAGTATATACATATATTTAGATGTACAATAAATGGCTTTGGCGTTAGAAGGCTTTTGGGGGTTTGTCAAAGCGTAATTTGATCTAAAACGAGTTAAATTGTATGTATGTTCAAAATATAATTGTGCTATATACTCGCTTATACTCACATGCTTATGTAAGTGTATTTAAGACTCTGCTTGAAAAAAACAACGTACCACGTATTTAACAGTTGACATAACGAATTACAGCAAATAGAGAATACTCACAGTGGGTGCCAACTAAATGGGCCAACTGTGAATAACCTAAAGGCTTAATTGCTCTCCAAAACATATCCCAACAAAATATATCTCAACCTTGTGTTATAATTTAAAGAATATTGGTAAACTTGAAACAAAACAAAAATAACACCAAGCTTGTGCATACTCATAACCCATATCAATTGTATCGATGTAAGTTACTTACTAACAACAACAACTTATCTGAGGGAATTACGAGCGGTAATAATATACTTATAAATAAATGAAAATTACAAAAAATCAATTCAAAATGTTTGTCGCTTAAGTTTGTTTGGCCACACTCTCGATCCATTTGTCCCATTGCTTTTGCCACTTCCCCATTGCCTTGGCCTTCTCCACCTCCGTCATACCCGAGTACTTAATGGAGCTTATGGCCAAATACTTGAGCAGCCTCAGATCAGCATTGAATGGCGCTATGCCCAGGAAGGCGAAGTAGAAGTCGTGGGTCAAAGGAGTTGCGTGCCAGAACGAAGGATCATCGGATGCAATGACAATGGGCACATTGTGGGCTATCAGCATGGCGGCCGGATGATTGCGATAGTCGTGGCCCAGCTGCAGCACCTGATTCGACACCGGACACACCTCAACGGCAATGTCCAGTTTCTTGGCCAGATTCATGGCCACCGGATGCTTCACAAGCGCATAGCCATGTCCAATGCGCTTTGTGCCCATCAGTATGGCATCTATGAGGTTCTCATCGATGGAGGTGCCGTACCAGTTTGTCTCGCCGCAGTGAAAATAAAAGTTGATATCCTCGGGCATCCTTAGCAAGGGCTCCACAAAATCAATCAGGGGACGCCCAAGCTCTTCCTGGCCTACCAAATCAAAGCCTATTAAGAATTCCGGGAATTTCTTCTGCAAGGGAAATGTACTTAGATTAGTTATTGTATTGAGATGGTTACGAAATCATCGACTTGCCGAAGTAAGCGGCTCTCTATATATGACTTACTTTAAGGGCAATGACCTTATCCACATATTCCTCCACAACTTTCGGTTCGACGCCTCGCAGCGGCGCATAGATCAACTTGGCACCGATAAAATCCGGATTCTCGGCCATGAAACGTTCCGTCTCCGATTTGTATATCTCCACAGTGTCTGCCACTGCCAGCTGCTTGCCATCCAGACAGTAGAGGTCTGGCAGTAAGGATCTCAGCTCCAGGTACTGCACTCCATCCGCATACATCTCCTTCAGGGCATTATAGTAGTAGTCGGCCCAGACAGGCGCATAGAGCAGCAGCCCATCCAGCAGTATGAAGATGCTCATGAACTGGGTCCACGCCTGGTTGTTCGACAGAAAGCTGGAGAAGGGAAACATGCTGAAGCGACCTGCCAGATACCGATCCACATTCTCATCGCCGCGACGTTCGCGGAACTTGGTCATCGGCTCCCAGTTGCAGGGCTCCATGGCGGGCAGATCGGGTTTGGACTCGGAGAAGCGAAAGGCAATCGCTCGACAGCCCTCGTCGGCTGTGCAAATCCACAGATTCTTGCGGTAGGTGAGGCTAACGAGGAACTCGGTGCTGCACAGAGCCGTATCGTGGGCATGCAGGAGTCCACCCTTGGGCATGGTCTTCAGCAGGCCAAACAGTGGCGATCTCTTCACATGCTCCAGCACGTTGAATATGTGCTGGCCGGGCGTATACTTGGACGGATTGAGAAAGCCCGTCTCCAGCTCCTCGGACTTCACGCGCATGATTACCTTATTGGCCGCCAGCTCGTGCTCCGTCAGCTTCACGTTGTTGGCCAAACTGGAAGTACGCTCCAGCTGCACCATTATGTTGCGCAGCGTGTTGTAAGCCTCCGGCGTTATGTCCCGCAGGGTGCGACTCATCGAGAGGGTCTCGTACTTCTTCTGGCTACACTTGGCAGCCTGGCCGGACATAGAGCGCAGGAGCTGCAAACTGCAGCGACGGCACGCCATTGTCCTTGCGTAATTTAGCTAAATTTTCCACAGAATCTATATGAACAGAATTTTGTCGATTTGTATTCGAAAGTGTGAATTTTGTTTAACATTTGCTCATGTGTCAATGTGCTGCACAATTTGTTCGCGTCTCACGCATTTGCGCTTTAACACACACTTGCACACTATACGCGGACTTTATTAGATATTTATGCGGATGGCTCTTGGGTTTTTTATGCCCGCGCACCCTCAACACCACATTAAATGCGGCCATGGCCCAGCAACATCAAATTGATGAGCCTGCCACAGGCTGTGCCACCATTTTGTGCCCCTTTACACACTCAAACACACACGCACACACACACACACACACATGACCATCAATTTTATGGGCCCATACATATTCGGCCGGGCGTAAGGCTCCAACGAAATGCATTCTACTGGCTGGCTGGCTGGCTGGCCCATAAAACTCCTCTGCTCATTACGAGCGCCAAATCAAAATCGAAACGTTGGCCACAGAATCCGCAGCTACCGCTAAGCAGCAGCACGTAAAATTGATACATTTGGAGCCAGTGCTCAAAGCAGTCATTGGGGCGCCCTCAGAATGAGGCACACAGCACAGCACACAGCCCACACATTCCACATTCATTAAACATCGACCACTTTTCTGTGCACTCAGCGACAGACAGACAGAAAGGCTAAGAGATTTATGCCCAGGTCGTATGTCAGCCTGCCAACTGCAATGTATGCTATTTTCACCTAGAGATGCAACTCTGATCGGGTGAAAACTATTGCTAAGGAATATCATTATTCGGCAGGACTATGATAACATAACACACTTAAGTCTAGAGCTGAGAGAACGAGCAAATAAGCAATATTCCCATGTTCATTGTAAAATTTAACATGCACTTTACCATGTAGTTTTTTCCTTTCCCCACGATTTTAAATTTAAACATTTTACCGCCTCAACGGCAAGCCGGATATACGGTATGGGAGACTTTAATGATCCCAGCAATTCCAGTTTCGTAACTGAATACTGAATCCCTCACGATTCCATCTCTGGCTTCATGTATGCGCCATGCTTGACTGCATTACTCATTACTGTTATCATGAGGTTCCTTTTAGCGGGCACTAAACTAAGCACATCAAGCATATGAGTTGCGGCTGCGACCAAAAGTAACCGTAGCTCTTTATTCAAATGTTTGTTTTAGTACAAAATACAGCTTAGAAACATAGCAATTATAGTGAAAAAATCTCTTATGTGCGAGTACTTAGCGTGCATAGTTCTGGAAGTTGAGTGCGATGAAGAACAACTTAACACTAAACCTAAACATTTATCAATATTAATTAGCTTACAACGAACTGGCATGCGATAATGGATGCGAATGAACAGAGTGTGCATGATTAAGGAGTCTAGTGTTCGAACTGAGTTTTAATGAGGTGTCCAGCAAGATGGGCTGCCTCAATTGTCGGCTAGATTTCGGGAGTGATTCCAGACTAGCGCCAAAGGCTAGCGTTCAGGAGGGAGAACGCGACCAGGAGCGCTGTCACCACCCGTGCTAGTCAATCGAGCTGTTGACTAGGCGCCGCACTCAAAGGAACACCGTTCACAAAGTCCAGGTAGGCATCCCACTTGGTCTGCCATTTGGCGAGCGCATCGAACTTCTGATCGACGGAGAGAGAGCTGTACTGGATGGAGTTCAATGCGAGCTTCTTGAGCAGCCGCAGATCCGCATGCTGCGAGGCAATGCCCAGGAAGGCAATGTAAAAGTCGTGCGTCAACGGACTGGCCTTCCAGAAGGAAGGATCATCGGAGGAGATGACCACGGGATAGCCATCGGCGAAGAATTGCGAGCAGGGATGATTACGGAAATCGCTGACCAGCTGCAGCACCTGATTCGACACGGGATTCACCTCGATGGCCACATTCAGCTTCTTTACCATGTCCAGCACAACCGGATGCTTGACCAGGCCAAAGCCATGGCCAATGCGCTTGGTGCCTAGCAAGAGGGCATCAATAAGATTCTCATCGACAGAGGAGCCAAACCAGTTCGTCTCGCCCGCATGGAAGTAGAAGTCAACGTCCTCCGGCACTTCCAGCAGCTGATCAACGAAATCCTTAAGCGGACGTCCCAGATCCTCTTGACCTACCAGGTCGAAACCAGCCAAGAAGTCGGGATATTTTGCCTATAGCGTGAGTACAGATTAATATACTGTATGTGATTTCAAGAAATGAGCGAACTTGCCTTAACTTCCTTCAGGATCTCAATATAACCCAAGACACCCTGTGCATCTGTGTTGCGCAGTGGCGCATAGATCAGTCGTGAACCTATGAAGTCCTTGTTCTCCGGCTGGCTCTTGAACTTCTCCAGCGTCTCCACATAGATGCGCACAGTGTCCAGCGGAGTGTAAACAGTGCCCTCCATATCGTAGAGCTTTAGACAAAACATTTAGTTGATGATTTGATATGGCTAATAGATCTTCTATGATTTACCGTTGGCAGCAAGCTGCGGAATTCCAGATACTGCACACCATCGGCATAGAACTCCTGCAGCGCCTTGTAGTAGTAATCGCCCCAGACTGGCGCATACATTAGCAAGCCATCGAGCAGTCCAAAGATCTCCATAAATTTCGACCAGGCCGCATTGATGTCCTGGAAGTCTGTCGTGGGATACAGGGTGAGACGTTCGGCCAAATAGGCATCGACCTTATCAGCGCCAAGATCGGAGCGCACCTCCGACAGCAGACTCCAGAGGCAGTTGGGTCCAGCTAAGGGTTCAGGTCGCTCCTTGGCAAAGCGCAGAGCGTGGGCGCTCAAGTCACCCCTCTGCTGGCAGACCCACAGATTGTCGTAGTAGGTCAGCTCGATGATGGCTTCCGTGCTGCACAGGGCCGTGTCATGGGCATGCAGGACAGCACCCTTGGGCATGCGCTTCAGCAGCCAGAACAGTTCCGTGCGATTGATGGACGCCAGGACGTCGAAGATGTGCTGCGACGGCTTGAAGAGATGCGGTGTGATCTCGCCCTGGGAGTACTCGGTGAGCTTCGCCTGCATTATCGTCTGATTGGCCTCCAGTTCGCGTGTATTGAGCTCCAGATCGTAGCCCAGCGAGCGCGACTCCTCGTAGTGGAAGAAGGCATTGCGCACCGTCTTGTACGTATCCGGACTGGGGCGACTGTTGCCCAGCAGCGACTCCACGTGCGACGAGGCGCCGCCGTGCAGCGACACGAAGTTCGTGATGGTCAGATCTTTGGGCCGCGTGCGTGACTCAGACTGGCCGACGAAGAGACACAGACAGAGGCAGAGGCACAAGCTCAGTGGAGCAGCGATTAGATTACCACGTTGCAGCATTTTTCAGATTTCCTTTCGTTTGTCGCGATCTTGTGTCCACTTCGATGTGCGTGGAACAACTGAGACCCAGTTGCTTGGAACTGTCGAATTTTGTTAACTGCTATCGCGTGTGCCGTGTGCGCTTATCTGAAAGATTGAAAGCGATTCGAGTGCTGTTTGGCATTATCTTTGATTTAACACGTGTTTCTGCATATCGGGGCGATAAGCTCGCAGCTAAAAGATCTGATTGAATATATATAAAAGAAATAAAACATTTCCTGCGCAGCTGAGATCTCAGCGCATAGTTCAGCTGGCAACGGCACTACTCTAATCAGACAGTCATCTTGATTTATGAATGCCAAAGATAAGATAACACATAATGGTTCACCGAAAGTCAAGTGGAATAGTGCTCAAATTTTATAGGGCTTCGATGACTAATCATACACCCAAATACATTGTCCACAGCTCAAGCGAACATCGAACCGAAGGAAATGTGCTATAAAGCAGCTAATAAAATGACTAATCCATAATGAGAAATATATCTATGCGATCAAATGAAACTAGAAATTTATATTGGTCGAACAATCCAAATGGAATAGAACAAAATCAATTGCTTCACATGCGGCGCACAAAGTTCTCCACCCAAAGGTCCCAATTGTTGTGCCACTTGGACATCGCTTTGCGCTTCTCATTCTCGCTCAGAGCGCTGTACAGGAAGGAGTTCATGGCCAGCTGCTTGAGCAGCCGCAGATTGGCATGTCCATTGGCAATGCCCACAAAGGCCACATAGAAGTCATCGGTGAGCGGTGCCGCATTCCAAAAGTATGGGTAATCCGAGCCCACAACGATGGGATAGCCGGCAGCAATTAGATACGCCGCCGGATGCTGACTGAAATCGCTCATATATTGCATATAGTGATTGGACAGCGGACACACTTCGGCAGCAACCTTCAGCAGCTTCATCGCTCTCAGCATTTCCGGATGCAGTGGCAAACTGATTGGATTGCCGATGCGCTTGCTGCCCAGCAGCAGGGCATCAATCAGATTAGCATCTGGCATATTGTTTGTGGCGTTTGGGCAGCGCGATTCACCCGCATGGAAATAGAAATCGATCTCCCTGCTAATGTGCAACAGTTGAATAGCAGTGCCCAGTGGTGGCAGCTGGCACTCATTTCCAAAGTTGACCAAATCAAAGCCAACGAAAAATTTGGGAAACTGGGCCTAAGGAAAGCATTTTTCAGCAGCAGTATAAAAAGGAAAAGTCCTAAAGCAACTCTACCTTTAACAGACGTGCATTTTCTATATAGGTGTCCATGTTGCTGTCATTGGAATCCCGCACCGGTGCATAGATCAACTTGATGCCAATGAAATCATCGTGAGTGGAACGGAATATATTTGTGACAGTTATCAGCGAATTGGCCGTATCCCAGATGGTATAGTTGTTGCCATCCAAGTCATACATCTAGGGAAGCAGCAGGCGGTTTTAACAAGAGGAACAACGACTAAGCCACCAAATACTACTCACAACTGGCAGCGAGGAACGCAGCTCTACATAACTAACGCCATCGGCATAGAAATCCGTGATCATTGAGATCAGAAAAGTGGGCCACAACAAACGATACGTGATCAGACCGTGGATGAGACGATGTGCCCGCTTCATGTGCCTGGCCAGGTGGCTGGCATTCATAAAGCTATGCGCATCCATGGAGAGACTCGCACGCAGCTTATCCAAGTACGTCGTGGAGTCCTGCATCCTAAAGTTGTTCATCAGCATCCAGTTGCACTTGTAATCGCCCTGTGGCTTAATTTGCGGAAATTCGCGCGAGAAACGAAAGTCCTCGAAGACACCATCGACGCCGACGCAAGCCCAGAGATCGGAGTATTGGGTCAGCTCGATGAGCAGCTCCGTCTTGAACATGCCAGCATCATGGACATGCAGCAGTCCGCCCTTGGGCATGCTGCGCAGCACACCATAGAGATCCGTTTCGTTCAGCTGGTATTTGGCTAGGAAATGTGGACGCGGCTGATAGTCGCTCCAGATGTGATGCAGCTGCTCATCCACTTGCTTAATGGCCAGCAGCCGCTGATTGGCCACCTCCTCCAGTGGGGTTAGTCTTAGTCTGCCGCCCACGCGTTGTCGCCGCTCCCTGATCACAAAGTCCTGGCGCATATGGGCAAAACGCTGCTCCGGTGAGCAAGCGTAGTAATCAACGCTCAAGTAAATCGTCCACACCACCGCCAGCACCATGGTGCAGATCAGTAGGACCAGACTGAGATGCCAGCAGACAGTGCCATACTTGGTGGCTCTTTCCCGTTGCAACTCCCGATCCCGTTCCCGCTCCCGTTCCTCACTCTCGCTGACTGCAGTTCTCGCAGGTGGGGTGTTAACCATCTGAACTGCAGGGTTCAGCGGATATTTGGTCAGGTTGAAGTGCCATTTATCACTTTTGGTTGCCATTACCGAAATTTTGAATTACCGAAATATACTCAAATAATTTTTTAGAAATAAAATGTTCAATATAAACAAGTCATGACTGTTGCACAGAATTTTTGAAAATCAGGCATTGCTGATTGTTAAAGCAAAGTTCGGTGTTTCAACTGTTTGGAAGGTTTGGTATGATCTATTTGTGACGGCTATAACAATCAGTGCACTTGAAACTTAATCTTTGTCTGCTTTGCCTTCGCCTTCGCCTTGACTTCGTCTTCATGGCTTCCATATGTTCGTACATATTTATCATGTGGCAACTTCTGGCTGCTTTAAAAATAGCCCAAACACTCAGCGATAAAAGACAATCGAAGCGAGATAGCCTGCCATGGAATGGAATACTACGAGTACAAAACAACACTCAATGACGAACTTGCTCACAGAGCGGACTTTGGGCGGGCGTGTGCCTTCAACCCGCCGGGGGTTGCATTTATTTTCGTAGCGCCTGCCAGCAGCGCCACTGCACCCACCACCACCAGCGCCACCACCAGCAGCGGCACAGTGGTGTGCGAGTGATTGTTGAATGCATGAAAATATGTCTATCTAGACATATTTATTATTGTTCAGTATAACACTGTGTGTCCAATGTTAATTTCTATGCAAGATCTTTTGAAGCCATATAGATAATCATATCATAATATAGATCATCAAAATATAAGAATATAGATCATCATAATATCATAATGTAGATCACCATAATATCATAAATTGTAAGAAATGTTATGCTATCAATATTGTAGGCAAATCGTAACAGCATCGCTTTTAGATTTCATATAATTTCAATATTAATTATCAATCAACAATAGATTTCTTGTAAATAAACTATTTTTTTGGGTATTTGTAAAAAATTCACAAAAATCCACTTTAAGTTCTAAACAAATTTCATAAATTATCTATTAGCTGTAAAATAATCAAATAATTCTTTGCACAAAAACCAGCCTATGTGGCTAAGCTAAAAAAATACCTTACATCTGCTGAACATATGTGTGTAGAGGCATTTTATCTGCAGCAACCCGAAGATATCTTTTTTGTTTTCTCGTGTGCCACAAAATAAAACGCAGCACACTGTGCAAAACAGCTTGCAACAAATGCTGGCATAAGTGTGCGTGTGTGTGTGTGTGTCTGTGTGTGTGTATACTTTGTTGGTGGTGTCGATGTCGATGTCGCTGGAGTTGCAAGGGCTTCGAGCAGCTGACTGCAACAGTGATTCAAAAACAAGGGTGCGAAACAAGAAACAAGACTCAACTCAGCACATCAGTTGACATTGCGGACTTAGCGAGGCAAGACAACAGCAATGCAGTTAAGGCTAACCCGGGGTAACTAACACAAACATCCCGTCATCCTGTCACTCCATTCCAAATTAAAGTCCATTTGCATTCGTAGAGTCGCAGATTTCGCTGACAACGCTCAACGATGATTGCCTGCTGCTGATCTGCGCTCAGCTGGCAATTGGGGAGCAGTTCGCACTGCTGCAGCTGGGCGGACGACTGCAGCAGCTGGTGCTGCGGATTTGGCAGCGCAAATACGCGGAGCAGTTCGACTGGCAGCGGCAGTCGCAATTAAACTCGCTAAGCGCCAGCGAGCAGCGTCAGCTGTTGGGCCACATCGCAGGACTAACGCGGTCGCTGCTTAATCTCGCCGACAGCGACATCCTGCCGCAGCGGAAGCGGAAATGGCTGGCCAGCATGCAAAGGCTTAGCTTTACGCAATGCAATGCCAAGTGGCTGCCGCAGCTGCCCCAAA
This sequence comes from Drosophila flavopinicola, assembly GCA_035042425.1. NCBI lineage: Eukaryota > Metazoa > Arthropoda > Insecta > Diptera > Drosophilidae > Drosophila > Drosophila flavopinicola. Next base: position 12,188,749 of record JAWNLL010000452.1, on the reverse strand, counting down.
TGGCCAACAACCTGGCCCACCTACAACTGGGCAACTGTCTGGCTGTCAGGCCAAAGGATATAAGCACGCTCCTGGCTCAGCTGCCGCATCTGAGGGCGTTTGAGCTGCTGCCAGGCAGCATCTGTGCGGCTGCCACCGCCGACTTGGCCAACATCGAATATGGCCAAGTGTTGCAGCAACTGAAATTGCCAGCGTGCGCGTTGCGAGCAGCGAGCAGGCAAATTGCCCAACTGCGCCAGCTGCGCCAATTGACAGGCTTCCTCTGCTGCGGCGGCGACAGCGACAGCGACATTGACGCTGATGACGATGACAAAGCGAAGGCGGACGAGGAGGCGGACGAGGAGGCGGTGGCGAGGGCGCAGGCTGGTGGTCTGGCCACCGCCACCATGTCCGCCTGTCTGCTGGCGCTGGGCGCCCATCAGATTGTGGCCGTGCGCCTGCAATGTCAACTGGATGCCAGCCTGCCGCGCCTGCTGGCAGGACACTTGGGTGTGCTGCGGCTGCAACGGCTCGCCTGGCACTCGCTGCTAATGGTGCAGCATGATGCTCGGGCTGGTAGCATCAAGTGGCTGCCGCAGGCGCCGCAAGTGGCGCGTGGCATGCTCCGCTTCATTGTCAGCCAGGCGGCGGCGGCGGCGGGTTTGCGTGAATTGGATTTTACGCGTAATGTGCATGCCACGCCCACATTTCTGGCCCAGCTGGGCGAGCAACTGTTGCAGTTGCCACCTTGCGAGTTGGCCGTGTGGCACGATGGCTGCCCCCGGGCCAGGATGCCAAATGGGGAAACGGATATGGACGGCAACAGAGACGATTTGGCCTTTGTGCAGTTGGAATTGAAACAGTTGGCTAATGAAAAAAGCAACGCTTGATGTGCGTGGAAAGATTGTGTGGTAGGGTATAATGGACTAAAGTCTGTATACTTGTATACAGTATACATATATAGTCAAATGTATTTTATAAAATAGAGTATAGATTTAGAAGAATAACAAACAATAATAATACGAGCAATGTTAAATATATAAAATATTATTTCGATATAAAAAATAAAAATAAATTTAAAATTTTTGAAAATATATCTAATAAATGATAACTGATTGTTCTGAAAAAATATAGATATTTATTATTTATATGGATAAACTATGGGTATAGCAAGAGAGAAGCTATATCGTTATAATTTGTGCTAATTTCAAGCCTAGACTATAATAATACATAAGAATTTCAACTGAGAGTGGTCGACTACGTAATATCCTGTAACACCTACAAAATTATGTGTATAAACAAGCTATCTGGAACATTTACTCATAGATCCAACATCAGTTTACTGCCAAAATTTGCCTTTGTCGACAAAAAACCAGTTCAATTATATTCATATATAGTTAGCTCTGATTCTACTGCTAATTTTATTTCTTAGTAATTTATAGAATCCAAATCCTTCACTTGTTTTATTTTTTGATAAAATGTTAACTCGCGTTTTTAAGGGTTAGGCAAACAAAATTTTGCGTTTAACCTTTGCAGTCGACAATCGAAGAGCAAATTTAAAGCAGGCTTTCGATCAACACGCGTAAAACTTACTTCCGGTAAAATAGATTGCATGTAAGTTATCGATAGGGATATGTAGCTGTATATAATCACACTATATCTAATTAGAAACTCAGTGCTGCTGCCCGATGAGCTCTACAACGCCGTAAGTCGATATCTCAGTGACCAGCGGGAACAGAACGCGATTGCCTCGCGGGCAGCCTGTGCTGGAAGCGACATCGATGACCGGGCGGAAGCGGAAGCCGAAGCAGAAGCCACAAAGTGTATATCCCTAACCAACTATCAACAAACAATGCATCCACAGGGCTTTCAGGATTCAGCTGATACAATCAAACGTGCCATAATACCGACTCCCGTTCATGATGTGACATTGGCATCGCAGCAAACGGTGGGTTTACTTTTAAGTAGTAGACAACTAATCACCTTTTTGGTACTGCAGCAATTTAGTAGTCCACCTCACTTCTGGCATTCAGTGCAACCCAACGAAACCAAAGGCAGTCAAACTGGCGATCGTCGTGCAACTCGTTCCCAGAGCGCTCCAGCTGCCAACTCGGATGCCACACGCGATTGCCAAAGAGGCGCTGATCCCTTTGTGAGTAGTCATCAGCATATACAAATACAATTTATAGTAATTAAAAGTATTTGTTACTGCTATAGTGCTCCACACCACAGGAAAATCCGCATAGTTTCATTGGGCTGCAGCCCACGCGATACGTAAGTTAAATGCTAATGAATTCGATTTCATAATACTATGTAAACTTGCACAGAAAATGCAGCAAAATACATCTGATGCCCCAACACCGACCCCAGATTGCTCGAACGTAAGTCTAATATCATTATATCACAGAAGTATATAGACTGCACTATATAACAAATTAACTACCAGTGAAAACTTATTCTAGTCAGTTTTACTTTTGTAAGAACTATATTTTCTTATTTGTATAAGAACTGAGTCTTGTGACGAAATGAATACTTCAAAGATGAACACCTTTAGCCAACATACCTCAATTGCTTAGTTATGTACCTCCTTTTTTCACATTCAGTGTGCCAATAGGCCGCCTGCCAATGCCTATCAAATGTCCCAAAGCCCCATACAAAGTCATCTCGCATGTCCAGCTGATGAAAGCAGCAATGTTGGTATGAGCTATGGAAAATGGCTTCAGCTGCAGCAACAGCAGCAACAGCAACAGCAACAGCAGCAGCAACAACAGCAGCAACAGCAGCAGCAGCAACTGCAGCAACAACAGCTGCTGCAACAGCAGAGACAGCAGCAGGAAAGGGAACGCTACGAAAGCTGGCTAAGGAACAACTCCATGGACAATTTTGTGAGTAACTCGTCGAAACTTGGCCGCAAAACCAAAGCTTTTATAAGTTGGGTACATCTTTCGCTTAGGAACCGGATCTGAATAGCACAATGATTGGCAGTGAGGCGCCTGTACAGCGAACCTGCTTAGGACAGCCCAGGCAACAACAACTGCAGCAACTGCCTCAACAACAACAGCAACAGCAACTACAACAACAACAGCCCCAACATGCGTCATTCAGATCCAATGGGTTGGCTTGTGAACAGAATCAAAGTCGAGCATATGCAGCAAGTTGCATGCCACAGAGGGTAAGCTATGCCGACATTCGCCTTTGATAGAAGCACCATATTCATTTTAGTCCAAAGCAGTCAATGCCAGGCCCAAGCCAAGGTCAATATGCATGCCTGCAGAGGGCGCCCGGAACGCAGGACCTGCACCGTGGCACACAGGTGAGCAGTAAGGTAATGTTTTAAAAGCCTATTGAATTTAAGACCCCAACGAACGCAGCCAAACTTGTGCAATACTTATGATGATACGACCTATATGCAACTGCCCAGCCGAAGGACTCACAGGTCAGCTAGTCAGCGGCAGCCCGGTCAGCCTCCGTGCAATGTAAGTAATCACTATATATATTTGGTATATCAGTTATATATTCTCCTCTCAAAGCAACAGGTGACCTTCAGCGATCAACAAGGAAGATGCGGTCAGCGGAGTCGGCCGAGTAGTGACTGTTGTTCGGGTAAAAGTTCGGGTTGCAATAGTGCCAGCATGCCACAGGCACCGCTGCCCTATCAGGCAACAGGACCTCCTCCAACTGCGTCAACTAGCTGCTGTTCAAAGATCCAGGATAGCATGGACATGAGTCGCGTGCAAATCGCCATGAATCTGAGCAACAAGAGCACCTGTACGCAGGCGAATGAAACTTCCACAGTTCCTCGATCAATTCCTTTCTTCGATAACTCAACGCGTAAGTAGATTACATCCTTTACTCGTAATACTCTCCATTAACACCCACTGCAGCTGAGGAACGCTTTATACAGCGCACGAATACTCTCTTCTTCGAGACCTTGGTTCTGGATCAAAGCTGCCCGGGTCTCATACAGGACACGCTGAACGGTCGCAAGGACTTCAACGACTATGCCTTCGAAATAGCATTTGGGGGCACCATACCAGACAAGCCGAAACCTGTCGATCCCATCAGCATGCTGGAGGCTATCAATTTGCGCATCGACTATGAGCGAAAGGAGATACGCAAAAAGTGTCCGGCAAGTCAGGAGATAATGATCGAAGAAGGCAGGGGTAGCTCGGACAGTCAAACCAGCATTACCAAGGGTCGTTCCAAGAAATCGAAGAAGGAATTTTACTATTATAAGGACGAAAAGAAAAAGGGTAAACGCACAAAACGTGGCGACTCGACTCCTCAGGTGGTTAGCAACATCGATCAGCATTTCAGTTCCAAGAACAGATCGGAGGTTAATGAAGGTATTTTGGCCTACCTGAAAGCCGAAAGCTATTTCCAGAATGGACCCGGACCAGGGGTAAGTTTTCCTATATAGTACTTCAGTATAATTATAATAAATCTATATTTATCTGATATTTCCAGAACTTTTCGGCTGATATCCATTCACATGAATCCAACTTTTTCGGTTTGCCGATCAAAATGAAGGTCTACAATGCAACAACTTGGCCCACTGATTAGCTGATGTTCTCATAGAGCTACCAATGTATTATCGTTTCTGATAATTTAAATTTTGTTGAGCATGAACAATAAAAATAATTGTAGTGTTGATTATTTTACAAGGAAACTGAATCAATCTTTTGCATTGTAAGAAACGATTCTACTAGTAGAAGCTTATTTATTTAAAGAGCTTCGATTATGCTTTTTTAATGGTGCTTATCGTTGACTAACAACAGTTACTTTCTTTGTTCTATAATAAATATTTCCATACTATATATACTATATGTAGATATGAATGGTTTAATGAGTTCAAAGTTACTTTAAGTGACTAACTTTTAGCATTTGCTTTTGCAGTTTCTCGAAGCTAAGCTAAACCGTTTTATTGCAAGTATAAAAACTCTCGTCAAAGTTTGTCGACTAGCAGATACCCTGACTCTGAATCAAAATAATTATATGTACAGATTTGTACTTACATTTGTTATGGATTTCATATTACAAATATATATTACAGAATTACATTATACCCTATCTACTAATTGTGCAGGTACAGGGTATAAGCATTGAGTAAGTTTATTTACCTTACATACAAATGAGGCTAAATATTTGTTTAAATTAGCAAATTTCATGACCATTACTTTGTAAGCTTTTAATTTTAGAATACGAATCTGCAGTTATTATTTTTTATTAACATACAAAATTCTTATTTTGTCAGGAATATTCATTCATATTTTTTTATCTTAAGCATAAACACTTTGCAGTCACTGCACAATCAGTGCCGCTCATTAATTTATTTTTTTATCAATTTATCTGCCTAATAATAAAACTGTAGAATAATAAAAAGACACGAACTGCAATTTGACCGAAAATTAATTGCTTCATACATATATGAAAGGCAACTGAGCAAATCTTTATAATATATAATTATTTAATTATATATATGACAATCATAATGAACAATAGGCATTTCCTTCGCAATGCAGCGAAGTTATCAAAATTAATTTAGAAAGTGCGCAATAAATTTTAATTGCTTTTCAACGGCTTCTGCTGATTATTCTAAATGAATTCCTTTGCACTCCATAAAGAGTGAATACAAATGAATATTAGATTGTTGCACTTGGAATGTTTCGACTCTAAAATTGTAGAAGACAGGGAGTCAAGCATGCTGAACTATACGCTTCTCACGAATTTTATGCCTACAGGGTATAAATATCGGATAACGTTTGATAAGAAAACAAGAACAGATGATGAAGCAAACAGAGGGAAATAATAAAAAGCGCAAGCGACAAAATTAAATAAAATAAATCCCCAACTTATATAAATATGTACATACATATGTGAGAATGTTTTTTATGTGTCAGTATCAGTATAAGAGCACTTTGGGCATAAAACTGAGCATATCGGTCCGGTCTCTGATGATGTCTCTGGGCTAATGAACTCTGCAGAGCGAATCGTGCGGTCGACATGACAACTAATCAAATTGAAAGCAAAGCCGAAAGCTGAAAGCTGAAAGCCGACAGCAAATATAAATATAAATACAAATCAGCTGGTTTTACTGATGCCACACTCTCAACTGTGCAAATAACGCGGAACCCGGTGCTAAATTAAAACCTTTTCCTCTACCAATTGGCACCACACAAAAGCGTATTAAAACTACTGAGCTAAATAGCAAATTGACTTTTAATTTGAATGCGCAGTTCTCGTTCTTTTTTTGCTCTTTTATATAAATTTTTTTAATTTTTTTGCTGTGAAATTTAAGTAGCTTAATAGGCGGCTTCATATTTTTTAGCTGACTAGGCACATTGCTTGTTTGTATTTAATAACAACGACAAACCAACAACAATAACAACAAAAACTGCATTAATTATGGCTTTGTTTTTTGCATTTCAACATTGTGTACATTATTTAATATACAAATAATTGATTTAATGTGTCAGAATTTGTTTGCTCTATGCATTATTTAATAATCCAGTTAATGCCACAAATTTACCGCAAAGCCTCTTTAATACAGCAAATTAAATGTATTTGTTTTGAAAAGTATTTAAATGAGGTGTTTTTCATATTCACTTTTGTTTTTTTACCACGTCGAAAGTGAAATGCGAATTGCGAACTGTTCTCGAACGCGATCTGCACGCCAAACACGCGTCCCAAAGACTGATCAGTCGGAATGCCGACCGACCATTCAGCGAGTGACCCACACTCGAATCCGATTCCCATTCTGATTCCAATTCCGATTCCGACTCACCAACAACAACAACAACAACAGGCTGTGCTGCTGTCGCGGGACGAGTGGTGTGGAACGGGCAGCGCGAACGACACCAAAGTAAACAAAATACATATTATCGCTTTATCAAAAATGATATAACGAAAGTGCTCACACTCTAGCTGTAAATATGTGTCGCTCTTCAAACGCAGGCGAACGTCAGTTGCACTGCCTGCCAGGGAGAGAGAGAGAGCGCGTAGAAGAGAGCCGCTTTGAGAGAGCGCGCGCATTGCGTCTCGTCACTTTCCCTTTTTCTCATGTTCACAGATAATGACGCTCAGTGCCTCGTGCCCAATTTGGCAGCTCGTATATTTGTCAACAAGCCCATTTACTTATACTCATACTTATACACATACTTATACACACACTTATACACATACAAACTCAAGCTAAAATTCGCGCACAGTTCAAAAGCGTGTGGATCAAATTTAATGATTATTTTATGATCGCGTTCCCTTTGATATCTTTGCTATTTAAACGATTATAATCCTTTTTATTCAATGCATATGCCAAGCCATTATCTTTATTAATGATCTTGCACTTGAAATGCTTTTGGGGGTATTTTTCTATAAATTCGCTGGGAAATGTTTAGCTATTTTTGCATTTGTTTTTGTTTTCTTTAAGTTAATGCCCCAAAATAGCACCCATATATTGCGTTAATTATTGCATCACGAATATTTATCTCTCTTGTGTAAACACAGTTCGAATGGGATTTAACAGTTTGCGAATTTAGAAATTTAAAATATGAAAGTGCGTCAGTCCAAAAACCACACACGAAGTTTAGAACATTTCTATAATAATACACATTTTTATTGGATTACACTTGAAATGATTCGCAAATATTTGAAGAAAATAAATTATCTCCCGGTAGTCTATCAGCAACTATAAAGATATCCCCTCGTTATCTGTTGTGTGTTGAAAATACCATAGACTATGGGCTATGTTTCAAGCTCTATCTTTAGAGACAGAATGATATATGCATAAGATGGAAGTTAAATTGCACAAAAGACAATGCAAACATTTTTAATATTCAGCTGGAAACGTTCTGTGCGCAAAAACAAAGTCATAAATAAATTTACAGCAGCATTGCATGCAAATTTCAACGCAAATACTCTGGCAAATATCTCGGCTGCATATTCAAGGTAGTACCTCTTGGCCATATACTGTCTAACGGGCTAACGGGTCATAAGCAATGCCCAAACAAATGTCCGAGTATGTGCGGTGTGAGCCGAGTTGGGATTAGACAGGCTTAAATGAATTTATGGCATGTGCTAATCTAGAGGGGTTTTCACAGACAGAGAGAGAGAGAGAGACAGAGAGAGAGAGAGATGACAAAACTTGGCACAGGAATTGGAAAGGAGGCGGGGCATTACAGTTGTAAGTAAAAGCAGGAGAAGATTAAAAACAGTGCCGACACATAAAAGATAACGACTCTTTTTTTGTGGCAAAGAGACATATATTAATTGAAAATTCGTCTTTTAATTCCCAAATGTAAAACTAAATGTTCTTATGGCTGCTCTATGATTTTGTTATAATGAGCTGTTAGTATATTTTTATAAATAAAAAAAGCTAATTAAAATATTAAAAAAATGTATAATATACATCATTCAATGGAAATGCTCTTGGTATTTCACAGGGTATACTATTGATTCTAATAAATAGTAAAATACACCTTACAATTTGTGGCAAATACCAATTCTTAAATTGTATGCAGCTATAAAATGATGTCTTTATTATTGTTTATACATTTCTGTAAAAGAAACACTAATCAAATGATATCATCTTAATAGAATGAAAAAGTATACGATATAACAATCGCATGCTGCTGTTCCAGGAACGGAATGAGCTGTTTATTATAATAAATAAGTCTTGACTCATGTAAAGCGGAAATAAGAAATATTTCATAATTGATTAAATGCTTATTTTATTATTTCAACACTTTATTTTTTACACATATTGCTAAATCCATCAATCGCCCAGTGATATAACACCCATGGGGATTTTTCTGGTTTCCTCCTCGATTTATTTACATTTAAATATTTTCACAGCTCTCCTTGCGAAATATGCATATAGATTGCGATTATTTCAGCATTCAGCACACATTTTGTTTATAAGTATTTTCGAACTGTTGTTCGTAGTTTATTTGGCAAATAAATCGTATACACACAGCTGGCCAGTGCAACCACCTGAGCAGAGTATTTGGCCAGGTTTGCGAGAGCGTGTCAAAATGTATGCCAAGAGCATTAGCCGACAAGTTTGTAAGCCACTGACTGAGCCAAGTTCAGGGCCCAAATCAATTATTTCTCTCGCTCCCGACTGAGATATATAGAGATGCAAGATACAACTTGCACAAATTGTTTACGCAACTAATTTCGAGCGCCCAACATTGAGCAGATACGAAATTCGTTGAGTCGCATAAACAAGCGTTGCAAATACCCAAATTGTTGGCTATACAATTAGTGCACGCAGCGTGAAGCAATTGAGTGGGGCTCGGGGGGTCAAAGGGGGTCAAAGGGGGGGCCACTGCAGCATTGATGAAAAGCAACAAAATTTCCAATTTGTACATTTTGTGGCGCAGGCATCCGCTCCGCTCCATCCTATCCCCCCTCTAGCTGAGCCTATTAGCCGCAATAGCATCAGAGTTTGCCCGAGGGCTGGAATTAGATGCCACGCCCACATTTGTGTGCAGTGTCAAAAGCAGAGGGCGAGCGCAAGTTGATTATGCGTTGTTTTGCCACTTAATGTAATGAAATATGCATAATGCCATTAGGCAGGCAGGCCAAGGGGGCGTGGCCAAAATGCCAAAGCTGCATGATTACAATACGCATACGCCCTGTGTGCATGCAGCTAGTGGCTGCAACAACAACCAAATGCGTCATGCTGCCTAGATGACTTTAAGTTTTATTCGACTTTGAGCAGTACAAAATGTAAATTGCATTTTCGCTTTGGATATTATTTGCTTTGCTGCAAACTCATCGATATGAAAAGTTTTTCGGCTAGTTGTTGTTCTTGTCTTGTGTTGTGTTGGCTTTGCCAAGTTGCAAGTTGCAAGTTGGATTTTGCAATTTACTGCAAGATTGCTTAGTTTTTCGGCGAGAGAAACTTACTGCAAGCAAGTGTGCATGTTTACTTTAGGAAATCTTCAATTCCTCTCACACATTGCCATCAAATGTTTAATTCTAATTTAATTGTTGCCGTTATGGCTGGTTAGATTTGACATTTGTTTACTATTTGAAGCATGTGGCAGCACATAATAAAATTGGTTTCATTAATAAATGCATATTTTCGTAGCTAATGAGCTGCATGCGACCAATTCGAAGGCGGCAATGAGGGCATGGCACTTTAGTATAGCCAATTAGCATGCAAAACAAGTAGCAGCTATAAATGCACAGCAAACACAGAGCTTAGAAACGAGCGAATGCATTGCATATATGTATATGTGAAAATGCATAAATATTGCCATACACACACACACACACACACACATGCATCTCTGTTTGCATATTTGCGCTTCTTATTTAGCGACAGCAACAACTACAACAGCAACAACTACAACAACAACTATAGAAGTCGCATCGCTCGCGGCAGCTGCGATATTCGCGGCGCCAAATGTATGCAACATTATGCGGCATGTGTGCTAAACAGTCATGAATTTCAAACAGACGCCGCAAACAAACCAAGCAGCACACACACACACACACACACACTCACACTCCTGTATCCTCGCTGCCATATATCCTTGCTCGCTCGCACATCCTTTGCATGCGTAATAGATGCGAAGGCAACGAAATTGCAGCCGCCTCAGAGACTTTCCAGTTTGACTTTTGGCATAAAAACCGACCGCGCACATTGCCAAAGAGCAGCGAACTATGTTCAATTCTCCAGTATTTCCGCTAGCACTTCCGCCTTGCCATTCATTTGCATACAAACACACACACACACACACACACACACACATAGATCATGGCCTGGCAATTTGCATGGCATTCGCAAATGCAAATCGCATGCAACTCCAAACAGCTGCAGTTGGCCCCAAAATGCGCCAATAAGCATGCTAAACAATTGCACCTGATCCCTGATTCCCCCCCCCCCTTAAATTCCCCCTCTCCTTCTCTGGGTTGCCTGTCACAAACCCAGACATTCATCAATTTGGCATTGATTTGTCAAGCGGCAGCCGACAAACACAGCCAAAGGTATTCATTCCCCCATTTCTCGGTTGCTTCGATGCCAGCTGAGAAGTTAAACACCCAAAATGATTGCAGCTCCATTGTGTACTATATTGTATGTGTCCCGACAGCCTCATCAATGGCAGCCAATTGATCCAATTATTATAGCAATGTTAGTCGCACTTCATGCTTAGCATTGCAATGCAAACCCGATATCGCAATTGACAACTTTTCGCTTAATTGACAACTAACTAACAACCATTCAAGTATTTTCAAATGCGCAATTAAAAGATGCCCTGTAGACAGTTAGTTAAGTTTGTAATCAATTAAAAAAGGATCAGTAGATGTATTTTAAATATCATATCTAATTTATATAAGAACATGATTTCTCACTTTTGCTGCACTCTGCATTTCACTTGCCTTATCATTATTCAAGTGCCACATTACGCAAGTCACTCTGCCTCACTTTTGAAATAGCTACAGTTTAATCAACACGGATCCATAAAAACTGCTGGGTTATCCACATTTGGCATACCCTGCATTGTGCTACAAAATTTGATATGAAATGAAAAAATAATTAAACACTTTCGCGCGTAAACAAATAATGAACAAGGTCTAATTGCGTTGCATGTTGCCACGCCCACATGCGCCCATGCTATATGTGCACATAATTTACTATGAATAAGGCAGGCAAGCGTGAGTGAGGCGCGCTTCTGCTTCGCTGCGTTTACCAACACTAACACTCGCACTCGCACACAGATGCTCACTTCTACCCGTGAAAACATTCACGTATGAGTTCATGCAGAAGCCCAGACATGGTGTATTTAGTTTAACAGCTTGCCAGCGACGACATGCGACACTGACACGACAAGTTTTAATGCGCCACGCCCTATACGCCCCCCAACCCCAACCCCATACTCAGCCCCCACTAGAGAAAACAGCAAATGCCGAGCATTGCTGCTTTTTACAAATAAAATAAAATGTTAAAACATTTGTGCAGCCAAACTAACTGAAACTTTGATAGCCAAGCGCTGCACCCTGACACACACACACACACACACACACATACCACACACACACACACACTTCCACACACCCACTTGAAAAATCTCATTTCTTCCCTCGCAACAGCATAAAAAGTTTTTAATCAAATTTTTCAATTTAGTTCTGTGAGCTGTTAATTAAAAACGACGAAAATTCCAACTATATGTGTGTGTGTTTTAGTTGTTTAGATTAGTTTGCTAGTTTGACGTTTTAAGCCGCCTGGCGTCCGCTCAAAGCGATTAATTTAATTTGCTTTTGTACATTTAAAATATTACGCATACGCCGCGTTGGCTCAAGTCAGCACACCGCAACTTGATCTGCTGCTGCTGCTAGTCTCTCTTTGGCCCACATTCTAATTAGCTGTTAATTTCTAGATGGCCGCCCATAAAACTCGACCATGTGCTTGTGATTTGTGATAAGGCGCGATTATTCATTTAATTGCCAACATAGAGCAACTCTAGCATTGAGCATGAATCACTAGCATGTCCTTAGTGTCCTGACCCAGCAAAGGTGCACCTGCTGGTCATTGGCTTGTGAATAAAAGTAATTTAATGCTAATTAAAAGCTTGTTACTAATACAACACGACAGACAGACAGACAGACAGTTGCAGCTCCTGGGAAATGGCTTTCGTTATTCCTCTTTTTTCGTTGCTGTTTACTCTTTTCACTAATGGCTTTTAATTGGCCTATGTAGTCGCGTTAGATATTTATAATAATCCTTATGCACAAATTAATTCAATGCACTGCGACTGCTAGCAATTAAGTAACTTGCAACGACAACAGCCCATAATAGTAATAGTAATAGTAATAGTAGTTGTAATAACAACCATAGCTATAGAAAAGTCAAGCCACACCTAAAAGCATTCTACAATTTCTTCGACACAAACTGCAAATTAAGTTGTAAAAACACTCGACGGCCATTGTTCCTTGCGGGTATTTCTTTGCCCGTACTCTTTTCGGATGCGGGGAGTAGGAGTGGGTGTAGGAGCAGGAGCAGGAGCAGGAGCAGGCGGACAGTTCACGTCTGGGGCAATAAAAGTGTTGCGGGTAAAAGTCATAAAAGCGAGTCCAGTGCGCCGGCAAAAAGTGGCCAAAACAGAGAATGAAGACAATTGACAATGAAGCAAATGACAGCCCCAATGGGCAATCAAAAACACAAGAAGAAGACAAAGAATAAGAAGAGGAAGCACAAAAGATGCAGCTGCCAAGGATGCGAGGAGTGGAGACTTTGGAGACTTTTCCAATATGCAAATCAGCCAGCAGCAGCATAACTTTTATGCATGTAGCTGTATATTTAGCTAATTAATATTAAAATAATAGTAATTGAACTCTTTTAGACAGAGAGAAATTCGCTGTTAAGTTTATTTGATATCTTTAGCTAATTAATATTAAAATAAACTAGCAAAGCATAGAAGTTGTTGTCTAGCAAAGAGACCCTCTAAATTATTATAAATCTTCTTTAACTTGCTGTAAAATATATTAATTGCCAGCTGTGCTGCAATCTGAATCTCCTTTCGCCCGTTACCCGAAATGAATTGAGCGCTAATGTAACCATCTGGATACGCTTCAGCGCGAATAAATGACAAGCGTAAAGAACATAAGATGACAACACGAAACTAGTTTTTGTGCTCCGAAAAGTTTCTTATCACAATGTGCTGCTAGACAAACAACAGTGTCTTGAGGCGCAAGGTGGGGGTAGTGGGGCGATGTTTGGGTGGTTGGGTGGTGTGGTGGTGCTGCTGCCTTATAAGCAGTTGAAATATGCAAAGCACAAGGCCCAGGGAGCATTTACAATGCATATACTATTTAATGAAAGTACTCGTACATAAGAGAAAGCGCCAAACCCAAACCGAAATAAGGGTGGCTGCTTGTTGGTCCTTGCTAGGCAGGACCTTGGACATACTGTGCGCTGTTTACTTAAGCTGCTTCGGCAGCTTGTACAACTTTTGAGCTGTAGTTGTACTATTTTGCTTATGCGCCCAAGATTGCCGAAAACATTTGGCCAGGCTGCAACAACAATATCAACAAAAAAAACTACAAGGACTACAAAAACAACTCGTCGTTTGATGAAGTTGTTCATCGTCGTTTTTTGGCACAAGTTTTTATGCGCTTTAGTGGGTTGTTGCCTGGTGTTAAGTTGCGTTTCAAGCAAATGAATTTAGAAGTCTTATTTAACAAGTTTCTCGCTCGCTTCTTGCTCGTTTTTTATCGACAGCTGGCCAACATTCTAGCTGCCTGTTGTTGTTGTTGCTGTGGTTGTGGCTGTGGTTGCAAGCTGCAAGCTGCAAGCTGCAAGTTGCAAGTTGCATGTTGCGTCGCTTTATCGGTAAACTTGTGCAAAGCACTTGAAAATTTGTGCACATAATAAGTCGATTTTCGGCTAGCTAAAATCAACTTGACTCTGCGCTTTTTGTGGCTATTGTTATTGTAATTGTTAATGTTTTTTTGTTGCTCGGATTATACTCAATTGAGTACACAAAAACAAACAAAAGCAGCACCTTAAGCCGAATCTGAATCTGAGCTAGTTACTAAGATTTTGATGGACCTGAATTTCAATTATTAAGGATACAAAAGGAGTCAAAGCTCTGAGTAAAATAAAAGAGATATGCAAATATCTATTACTGTTTTTATTTGCGTTCTCATTCAAATAAGTAATAACTACTAAATAATCAAAGCATGATAAGACTCCGAGAAATGCACTTCTCAGACTTAAAACTGCCATAACTTTGTCAAAACAGATCAGATTTTCGATACCGATGTAGTTTTGATGATGGTTTGGGTGAATATCTGCATTTAAATCTGAAGCACTCTGGCAATTTCGATTTTCTATCAAAAACAAGCCATGATAATGCTTCCAAGTCTCAAGAAAACCTCTTCCCAGACTTCAAACTGCCATAACTTTGTCAAAGCTGATCAGATTTTCGATCTCGAGGCCTTATTGGTAATGGTTTGACCTCTATATTGATTCTGCACTTAAGTCTAACCTACTTCAAAAATTCAGTTTTCAAGTTAAAAACAAAACATGATATTGTTTCCAAGTTCCTAGAAACGCTCTTCCTAGATTTCAAAGTCCCATAACTTTGTCAAAACTGATCCGATTTTTGATCATGAGGCAGTTTTGGTCATGGTTTGACCTTAAAAATAAATCTGCATTTAAATCTGAAACACCTAAAAAATTTTGATTTTCTATCAAAAAATCAAAATAAATTTTTAAGAAATTATAATAATTATGTAGAAATCCGACATGAAGGATACCGATACCGCAGCAGTTTTAATCGTGGTTTGGCTTATATATTGAATCTGCATGTAAATCTGAATAGCTTACAGTTTGTTCGATTTTCTATGAAAATAAATTAAGAAATTATAATAATTATGTAGAAATTCTACATGAAGGAGTGCCAATTACCTAAATACAAAAATAAGTACATTTGGCTAGTAAGCATATTTGAGACCCACCCTCATATTAAAGCTGATGAAATTTGGCCAGAAAGTACCAAAAAACATGTAACATTTGCATGGCTGTTCCTTGACCACAGCGGCAAAGTAAAACAGCAGCGAAAACCAAAAAGAGAAATCCATAAATTTATTCTTTTTGTTCCTAATTAAAACAAGTCACGTACATTTTAAATTAAAAGCGGCCGGCACAAAGGCAGCCAGCATTTCAGTGACCACAGAAACTACGATGGCCAAGTAACTTTGGCAGGCACACACACAAACCACACACACAAACCACACACACCTACCCACACACAAAAAGAGCAGCAGTCACGCAGCCTGGTCGCAGGTTGCTCCACAAATCGACAGCAGTAACAATGTCACACGCAACTTTAATTATAAATGCCGCAATAATTGAACTGTAAAACGTGGCCAAGTTGCAGGCCTGCCCAGTCCTTGCCAGAGTCCTTGAGTCCTGCCAAGGACAAGCCAGGACGACCAAACACGTTGAATTTATAATCTGACACGCTAGCCTCAGCTGCAGGCATAATGAGCTGTATAGCTGTGTAGCCATCAAGCCTTCTCCTTGTGCTGCGATATGTGTAATTACTGGCAACGCATCAGATTTGGTTTGAGTCTCGTCTTTAAAATAATGAGCTGTCTATGCGGTTGGCCAATGTTAGTTGGCCAAAGGCGACCCGTATCCATCCATCGATGCGCACTCCCAAGGCGTGTGTTTGCCAACCGCAAACTGGAAGTTTGCGTACCCAACCGCATCTATTTCAAACTTGATGTGCAGCCACAGACTGCTCTGCTCTGGACGCTGTGCGTCGTGCGTGTTTCCTGTGATAAGCAGCGTCCTTGCAGTCCTAGTCCTGTGTGCTGACTAATTATCCTGCGTACCCAGCAGCAAACAGTACTGTTAAGGAAGGCTATTCTAAATGACTGCTAGCGATGCGATTTTAACCTATTAACTAAAGCCGACATCGACAATTTATTTGTAATATTAACTAACAAATATTAAGTATACGTTTAAAAAATATATAAATTTATAAAAAATATAAAATTATAAGATTAAAGTGTATAATGCTAGTGAAAGAGTTGCTCAATATGCAATGCAGTTCATCAATATATGTTTACACATATCTTCATATATACACTGCGAACTAACTTATAACAGGGTATCTCTTACCAAAGCAATCTTGTCTAAAGATAATGAGATTGGAATGCATTTTGTGCATGCAGAGCAATAAACTTTGTTAACTTGTCAGGCAAACATTGTCTAAAAGTTTATTAAAGCATAAATTGCAATCAATGAACTAAACAATAATGTCAAAAGCATATGTAAAACTAACTATTAAATTGTCGAAAGTTGAAGAAACCACTTTAAATATATAAAATTGCGTAGCTTTTTAGACGTTACTGGAGAAACTTGAACATGTTCCAAATTCATAACGGCGCAAAGTTGAAATCAATTAGAAAATTTCCTCTTCCGGACTGTGAACTTTTTGGGCTTTGGCCGTTGCCTTTGCGAAGACAAACGAAAAGTCTTGCTCTTTGTGCAACTATCTGCTTGTTTATTCATTGAATTTTGTGCTTCAATTAAAAAGCCATTAGAGCGGGCACACAAACAAACACACGCACACTCAGACACACCCACACACACCCACAGAGAGACAGACACACACGCGTCTAAGTATAGACAAAGGGCACGATTCAATGCCGTTGTCCTGGCAACTTGACCGACAAACAAACAAACAAGCTGTAAACAGAGCTTACCTACACCTATCCGGCAATCAATATTATTATCCTTTTGGCTGTCAAAAGCACAGCAATAACAAAGGCCATTTGCATGCAAGGTTTTTTACTTGGCCTCAGTTGCTGTTGCTGCTGTTGTTATTTTGGCTTCGCCTTTGTCTTTGACCTTTCCACTGTCTTGGCCTAATTTATATTTAATGCTTGCTGGCAGCCAGTTTTCTCAAACAGCTGCCGCCTGCCGAATGGGCTCAGACTGCCTTGCCTGCCAGGTGGCAGACGGGTCAAGCATGTTGTATACTTAATTTCTGGCAGCTAATTGGCAAAACAAAGCGCACGAATCAAGGCTATAAAGTTAATGCCATGCAAAATAAACAATTATATTACAAGTTAGTTAGGCAATGGTATTAAATGGCAGACAATTGATTGGGCCTGAAGCTGCAGCAAAAATATACTTATAAATAATAACGGCAGCAAATGAGAATGCCATAAGTTTTGTAATTTACTTGTAATGCATAAGCAGCTTTAATGGAAATGCAAACGAAATTTGATGCAATGATGCAGACAACCGCAACAGCAATAACAACAACCACAACAACTGTCCTTGCTGCATCCTGTTGTATTTTGCTGCAACAGAAAATTATTTTTGCCATCCGTCTGTCCGTCTGTCTGTTTGTCTCCTCTGTCTGCCTGTCTATAACATTTTGGTTTTGCTGCTGCCACTGCTGCCTCATAAATATGCACATTTAAAGCAATGCTGCATTTGCAAATATTATTTGCAGCCATCAATCGGTCGACGGACAGCAGCAGCAGCCTCCAACAAGTGGAAAATGCAATTTTCCAGCGCTGCCTGCATGACGGACCTTTAAACATTTAAGACCCGGCATTATGTGCGTTTCAATTGAAAAGCCGCAAAACGTTGCCAGATGTGGTGCTAAACATGTGACAATCACAGCTCCATAAATAACTAGCCTGAATAAATATGAAATAACCAACTATGAATAGTTAAACAAGAGCAATTCGTACTGTATAACTAGCAATAAATTCTGCAAAATATACAATTGAATTTAACAGCATATTAAGCATACTTTCCATAAAATCAACAAGTTCATTATTAATTAGGCAAATTGGCTCAAGTGAAATATGTTAAAATAGTCGTATATTCTATATAGGGCGTAATAAACTGAATGCCAATTGGTCAATGGCATAAAGCAGCCGACTGTTGAGCAAAACTTTAACGAGAAGTCGCTGTCGTCTCTGATGTGGGCCATGTGCGCCTAAAAGTCGACTGCAAACTGTGAACAACTTTGTTGCTGCGCTGCCGTGTTTATGTCCATTCATTATGCAAAAAGCCAAAGAACAGCAGAAGCAACAGCAACAGCAACAGCAACGAGGCGCATAGTTATGGCGCCCATAAAGTAAAGTACACACACAACTTTATTTGTGCCGCCTTTTTCACGACTATGACTAGTATTTTTCGTGCTGGCTGCTAGTGTTACTTGGGGTTCGTGGGTGCCAAAGGGGGCTGTGGCTGCTTCATTACCCTAATGAACTTGAAAAAGTATCGGGTGTACAAAGACACAGTGAGTCCAAACAGCCGCCGCACACAGCTGAAGACAATCACCAGGTGCCACCAGACCAGGACAGCCAGCCAGCCTTCTCCTCCTCCTGCTCCTCCTGGTTGGTAACTGTAGTAGCTAGTAGCTAGCAGTAGCCTGCCAGCAGATTTGCGTTGTAATGAGGTCATAGTAACAAGTGTTGACTTTAATTAGTGCGACGCCCTCTCTCTCTCCCTCTCCCTCTCCCTCTCTCTCTCTCTTTCAGTTTATATCCATCTCTTTTGCATATCAAGCAAATGAGGCTATCGAGCCATGTGACGATGTTGCCTTGGCTACAAATTATGCGTTAATTGCGGCTTTCGAAATGGCAAAGAAACATTCGGGCTGCTTTCAGTTTCAGTTTCAATTTCATGTTCATTTCGCTAAAAAAAAAAACGGATCTTATATAAATTAAGCTTAATTATTCTTGGAATCGTTTCAATTCATGATTACACAAATGAAGTTGAAAGCGAATTACAGAACAAATTTGTATTACATTGACTTAACTTTTGATTCAATTTGCAGAGCTGACCAAACAAATGGACTGAAAATGAAATTGATAAAAAGGTATTTTTGATGTAATTATGATATTAAAGCGTTGCTAGGCGATTAAGCGCATTATTTGTGGTTTCACGTTGCGTATGATTAATAAACAGCTCAAAGTAGCAATTTTGCCCCGAAAAAAGGGAAAATAAATGCGCAAGCAAATGCGAATGTCAAGTAAAGTAAAAGTAGGTTACACAAGGAACCGCAACAAAACTAACACGCACATGCAGAGCAATAACAATGATAGAATGTCTGCAAAATGCTTATTTACATACATACGTAAAGGAGGAGAAGGAGAGCAAATGGAATAAGTAGAGAAATGGTAGAAGGCAAGTGGCTACGAGTAGCAGCAGTGGCATTTGTTGATTTTATTGACATGTTACTGTGCATCCACACACACACACACACACATCCTGCCAGCCCCCTTTCCCCCAACCTCCTCCTGGACGTGCGCCTGGCAGTCAAATTTCCTTTGCATGTCCCTTTTCCTGGGCACTTCTATCTATCTTTCGTCCTGTGTGTGTGTGTGTGTGTGTGTGTGCGCGGTCTTAAAAAGCGCCATAAAATTGATAAAATCAGTTGATTGTAAAAATTGATAAATTGAAATTGATTGAGGCAGCGACTCGAAGGCAAACGAAATAGCTATGATGCTCACACTTTGCACATTGCATGCCAAATGGGCTACAACTTGGCCACAATTGAAAGTGAGTTTCGATGGGGCTGGGGAGCACCCACAAATGACATTAGAGCATCTAGCCAATAACTGAAGTTTTCTATTTGAAAAGAAACAGGCAGCTGGAAATTAATTGACAATCGATGGTATTTCCATTTGCGTTCTGTGCATATGCGAAAATACTTGAAGAAAATCAGTTTGACATTAATATGGATATATGTAAAGTGAACTTAGCAGGGAGTCGCAGTCACTTTGCATGTCAAAAGTGATGAATATGACTTTTGATAGAAATTAATAATTATGCTAAATGTCAAAAATGGTTTCGAGTTTCTAAATCAGTTCACTTTTGAGGGGGAATTTCAAAGGAACTCTCTGTCTGATATAATAGTTAAATAAATATATATGCACATCAATTTATAATAAATATATACTTCATATTCTCTAACTATAACCAATCAATTCTAAAATTAAAATATATGGCAATTGTTTAGCACTTTAGCTGCACACTTATTGGCAAATTGAAAACGTTTCGAGCACGTTTGACTTTGTTGCTCCGGCACAGGAAATGACCACAGGTATTTCCGGTACGATTGACTCAATATATACCAATACCACTACGGAGCAATTGTTTAAATGACGCTCGCAACCTATTTGATTGTCAAGCGCTTCGAATTCTATTCTATGTTGACAATTTGCAGCAATCATTTGAACAATTGACAGCCAGCAGGAAATTTGCATGCATTTAACTAATGCCAGCTGAAAATTTAAACAGTGGCACATTTTGTGCTAACTAGTATATAGCACAATGAACAAATTTTGGACTGTCGCTGCTGCGTCGATGGTTTTTAATGAAATTGCATTTCATTGGCGACAGAGCAAAACCTGATTGACATCCACTCGTGTGGCCATTTGAGCGGCTATCAGCACTCCACATCCCCGCCCCCTGGTGTGCCACGCCCACACACACATTTACCAGTGCATATAATGTGTGTGTGAAATGATATGCACACATTCCATTGATTGTGTTCTGGCAAACAATTTAAATCATTTTCCTCTTTAAACTTTAAAATGCAAATTTTAAATTTGTCAATTAAAATATGTTTTGAAATATATGAAAATCGTTCTATTTCAACAAATAATATGTTATATTTCAATTAAAACTAACTAGACTATATTTATGCAAATTGATGGCCAAAATGCAAATCGATTAATTGTTTGCTTTAAAAAACTTCATCTGCGGAAGCTCGTGCGAAAAGTTTGCTGGAATGCCAGCGAATGTAAAACCACGTAGAGGCTATTTTTTTAAAATTCAAAAGAACGTCAAAGGATTGGCAAGGATAATCGTTGGCAGTTAACAAGTTAAGCGCGTTATAACAGACATGCTGCATATATGTATATGTATGTCAGTGCGGACATATTAGTATTCTCGTTCTTTATGTTAATGCTCATTAAAGCGCCCTTTCACATTAAATGGCCACTTAATAGCGACAATCGTTGCACTCGTTGTGCAACACTGGTTGCCTGTCCGCGGCAAAGTTTTTTAATTACTAAAGTTTCAGCGTCTGCCGCTGCAGCGGCAAATTAAATATTTACTTAATATTTGTGCACTGTTCAATTTGCAGCAGCGCTGCTCACTTAAAACATGCCAAAGGATCTTATATCATCCATGCTCGTAGCTTGTAGCAAAAGCAAAAGCAAAAGCGGCAAATGAGACGCATTTACTGGCACTTGTCAAGTTGACTTATGGCCGTGTTGAAACTTCGCGCGCACCTGTATCCTGTGTCGTCCTGTCGTCCTGTCGTCCTGCCTCTGTGCTATGCATTTAGGGCGCTTATGCACAAATGAGCAAAAGTTAACAAGCGGCAAAGGACTACGAGAGGAGGTGGAGGAAGGGGCATGGAGTGGAGTGGTTGGCAAACGAGCTGTCTTATTACTGCTGCTGCTGCTGCTGCTGATGCAAAACTCTGATGCAGGCTCTGCGGTTTGCAGCGTCACGCCTTTCGCCTTAAGCGAGTCGCAGCATCTGCCGATGCGCTCTGATCCTTATGTGCGCCTTTTAAGTGCCCTCTCAAAACCGCACAAACCAAGCATGCATGTGTGTGTGCGTGTGTGAGTGCGTGTGTGTGTGCGTGTGTATCTCGCGCAACCGCCAGCGCAATTATTACTTTAAACAAATGGGGGTCTAAGAACTTTTGGCTAACAAAGTTTTAAGCAGCGATGCAAAGCATTAAGCAAAACACTTGAGCTAGTTTTGCCGTTGCTTTGATTTGAAAAGAGAACCGTTACACTTTGTATAAACAAAAGCAAGCTGCTGGCAATTGCAAACTCTGTAATAATAATAAATGAAATGCAGACTTTCCTTCCGCTAAACGTTGCAATAGCAGTTTTGCCAGGCCAAGTTAAATGTAGCTAATAAAGTACTGTAGTGCACATTTATTACGCATTTTTGTCATAATTTAGTTGCTGCAAGAATACTAAAAAACAGGGCAAATAAGCTTTAGCAGGAAATGTCAAAACGGGTTTTCACTTCGTTCTCATTTTGCTGCCAAGCAGCAACTGCAACGCAAATCTGCCCAGAGCTCAAAAACATGGCAATAAAAATCAAAGTTTATGCGTAGAGCGCTTTTGACTTTCGACCCGTCAAATGCATTTAGCTGCTGCTTGCCAAGCAGACAGGCAAACACACAGATACACACGCACACACACGCACACACACACGCACACAGCCAAATATAGACACGCATATAATTTACACATAACTTTTGGTTTCGGTTTGACATTTTGTGGCTATATTTTAATATGTAACAAAAGTGGGCAAAAGTTACGATGACAGCAAACAACGAACGCAGAGAGAGAGAGAGAGAGGGAGGGGGGAAAAGCAAGGAAAAGTGATGGGAAATGCATTTGGCAGAGCAGAGTTTACAGTTAGATGCTGTTGTTGTTGTGGCCTGCGCGCCAAACTTTTGGCCAGTTTGCGAGTTATTCCGCTCGGTAATCAGAAGCAACTGCTCTAACTGTGTGTGTGTGTGCCTGTGTGTGTATCTGACAAATTAGCATTCTTACCACTGTAAAGTTGCCGCAGCACAATCATTGACTGCTAGTTTCTATGCTGTGCCTGATATTGTTTGCTGTTTGCCTTTGTGGTCGTGGCTTAGAGCGTCAGCGAGCTGGCTTTAAGCCTTAAATGCAGCGACACACGTGTCGTACATGTGACATGGCATATAACACACACACACACACACACACGTGCTGGTGCCTGTGTCTGCCTGTGTGTCGCTTAAATTACAAGCAACCACCCAATGCAACCCACCAAAAGCACCCACCCACGACCCACCAAGCACCGCAGGCAACCACGGGCTTTGAAACTTTGTCTTGGGTTCAAAAACGCTGCAACGGCGCCGGCAGCAACAAGCAAATGCATTGCAACTTTATTAAAAAGTCGTAAAAGTTATAAAAACTACTAAAAGCAATGGTAATAACTTGTTGTTTTTTATTGTGCTGCCCCGCATAGTAGATGCTGCCAAAGGTAGAAGAAAACTTTGCCAGCTCGCTGTTGACAACCAGCAAGCAACAACAACTATAACAACAACAGCCGCGAGTGAAATGCTAAAGTCGTGAAAGAAAAAACCCAGCCATGTAATTTGATAAGTGCGAGTCGCAGTAAAAACCCAAAAATCAAATAGCAAACCAACTTTATGCCACTACTATTTTCGACTCATTGCGAATGTCATTTGCCGGCCGTGCATTATTTGCGGCGAAGGCGGCTATAAAAAGCGCGGCGTCGATGTCAATGCGAGCAGCGTTGCCAGATCGTTAGCGAAATGCGCACTACATTGTTGTTGTTTGTGATGCCGATTGTGATTGCAGCTGCGAAACGAAACGAAAGTCACAATAGAGACTTGCAAGTTCTTGTTGTTGTTGATATGCGAAAGTTATTGTTTGTTTTGTATATAATGCGCTTTGGTTTCGCCCGAAAACATTTGTGGTTTCTTAAGCAGCTTATTCTATTTGTGTTTGCTTTTCCAATTCCGTATTCGTATTCGTGTTCGTATATTTATGGCTTTTGCTGACTCTGAGCTCATTATAAATTGCAGCCAAAACAATTACTCGATAGAGATTCATTAGACAAATCTTGAACAAATAATTGCGAGTTAATTATGTTTGCTGAACCCAAAATCAATTAAATGTTTTTGCAAATTCACGCATTTCCGTGCACTCAATTAACTACAAATGCTGCTTGGCTAATTCTCATGCAAATTGCATTTCGCCAAATTTAAACCAATTTAGTGCGCATAACTAAACGAGCGCCCAATTTGAAACCTGTTGGCAATTCACACAAAAAAAAACTAAATAAATTATATATTTAAACAAGTAAGAGTGCTCTAGTCGGGAGTGCCCGACTACGAGATACCCTGAACCCAGTCCTTACAATCATTCGTACTGCTCTAAACACACACATGCTGCAGTACAAGCAGTACAAGCAGTGCAAGCGGTTTAAGCAGTTAGCTTGCTCTTTCGCTGAGCCCCACACAATGGAAAGTTAAATCTTAAATAACTTCTGTGTTTATTGTCTGATCTTATTGAAATTTTTGGGGCAAGCAATTGTCGATAATATGTGTTACCAAACCAAATTGAAACTTTTGGGCGGTTTGGGGGGTGGTATCCAAAAAGTGAAATATTTGTTACATGTGTATGCTATTCGAGATTATACATGCCAAATTTGGGGTCTCTAGCTTTTATAACTTTGAATGAAGTTATGTCCCAAAAACGCTAGTCTAAAATCAAAATTGATCGATAACTTTTGAATGCGATGAGTTATCGATCAAATGAAATAAACTTGATCTGTCCCGGGATTAGGAGAACTTATGTTCCAAATATGAAGTCTCTAGCTCTTGTAGTCTCTGATATCTGTGTGTTCATACAGACGGACAGACGGACAGACAGACGGACATGGCTAGATCGACTCGGCTGTTGATACTGATCAATAATATATATACTTTATATGGTCGGAGATGCTTCGTTATGCCTGTTACATACATTTGCACAAAACCATAATACCCTTTTTACCCATTTTTAATGGGTTCAGGGTATAAAAAGAATGAGGCATGGCGTGAATAGAAAATTGCCAGCTCACATATGCATTATGCAATTTTAATTGCCACCTGTGTTTGCTGTTGCTGTTGTTGTTGTTGTTGCATAATATTAATTGCGCTTATTGTGTGCATGTTAGGCAATAATTAGCATCGAATTAATTCTCAAAGAGCAAAACAATTAGTCGCACACCTCACAGATGACAGCCCATCAACGCCATTCCCTATCCCTCTCTCTCTCTCCCCCTCTCTCTCTCTCTAAACACTCAATATTCATCATTATCTTCTCGGCAGCATAATTCAATTTTACATTTGAATGTGATCTGCTCAATCACCCAATCAAACACTTCGCATGCTGCGTGTAATTACGCGATTTAGACCACAACACTCAAATTGAATTGGTATTCGAGTATGCCTGGTATTCCAGTAAACGGAATTTGCCCCGCGTTTGGTAAGATGCGAGAGATTCATTCCAGAGCTTATGCATATTTTGTGTACGACCCGAAACAGAAATAAATCGAAACTATGTGGTTTGAATGGTATGCTGAATGCTAAATGCTGAATTCGGGGCGAAAGCGAAACAAAAGCGTTTTTGGGGAACGCTATCCTGCAGTATCCTGCATAATTCGCTGTAATGTGCACTGCTTTCGATAAGGAGTCAGAGATTTACGAGCGGATGTTGCCTCCTGGTCAATGCCCCAGCAATGTTCAGCAGTTTGCGCAGTTTGCGCAGTTTGCAGCAATGCATTAGAGAGGCATTTAAAAATTGTGGCAAAGTGCAAACGCAGGCAGCAAACATTTTTCATGCCACACGGGAGCAGGACCAACCACACAAAACAACAGACTGGACCATAAAACCCAAACACAGACACACACACAGACAAACGCACAATGACGCATTGGGAGCAGAATGCTTGCCTGCATCCGAAGACGATTGTAGACCCGATAAATTCCAGAGGAGCAACCAAAGACGACAACGCTGCAAAAAGTTGCAAGACGCTGACTTTGAAACTTGTGCGCCAGCAGTTAAGCTTGCAACTCGATGGTATGTGGCAGAGGCAGGGTCAGAGGCAGCTTAGGCATCCACATACGGAAACGGATAAAGAAGTTGTAAAATAAGTTGCACGAACTCATGCGACTTTCATAAATTATACCAAATAATACACCGAAATATTCGCAACAAAACAAGCAAAACAAGCAAAACAAATACAGAAAATAAAAGGAAAGACAATAGCATTGTTCAAAGCTTTTATTTGACTCACTTTCCTGTAAATCGATTGCTTTAAATTCGTAAATATTCTCAGTTTTTGAATATAACTTGTCACACAGAGATAACAGACAAATTTCTAACTGCATTTTTATACTCTTTTCGAAGAAAATAGTATATTAAGTTTGTCCTGAAGTTTGTAACGCATAGAAGGAAGCGTCGGAGACCCCCAAAAGTTACTGCCAGTATGCTTAGAATGACAATACAAATTGATCTAGCCATGTCCGTCTGTCGAATGTCTGTCTGTCTGTCTGTCTGTCCGTCTGTCTGTCTGGATGAATGCGCTATGTCCAAACGATATTAGATAGACTCTCGAAGTCTTTTGAGCTATCGCGATAATAACTATCTGCATCAGATCACTTATTATTCCAGGTTTGTGACACGAACATTGGTTGGAGGCCGGCCAGATCGGACCACTATATCTATACAGCTGCCAATCACAACTCGATTAGTCGGTTTTGGCCATATACTCCCATGTTTTTGAAGCTATCGTGATGAAACATTGCGTAGATACATTACTGGTGACCTCTCGAAAGATTGATCCTAGGTCATCAGTCGCGCCCATTAGTACGCCGGCCGGACCCCCTCCGGAATCAACTTGATATGCTTATAGCTGCCGCAGTACTAGAGCTCGAAGTCGCCGTATTTGGCACATATATCACTAGTGATGTTTTCTAGATCTATCAGCAATGAAACTTTGACCACTGATCACTTATGTATTCATAATCGAGACATCACATATGGATGGATGCACGGATGGATCGGATAACACGTATATCTTATAGCTGCTATACTGAAGCTAGAGTCAATGAATTTAAATATTTAGACTAGGCTAACAAAAAAAAAAATGTCCTGGATTTTCCGCGCCCACTAAAACGATTTCCTAGCCACCCCGCTTCATGAAATTTGGCAGCCTGTGTCTCGCACAGTTTAGGCAGAGTGACCAAACTTTGCCTATAGGCTTCGGCCAAGTCCTCTAAGATCGTATAAAAATCTTCGGGCCACGCCCCCGCGCCCCCAAGAATCGCGAAAATGTACATCTTCCACACTTGTTAGAGTTTGAGTCACCAAAGTTGTAGGACAGACTATTGTCAGCCCTAAAGATCGGCAATAAATTTGGGGCCCCGCCCCCCGCCCCCAAAAATCGTGAAATGTAGGTCTTCCACAGTTTTAGAGTTAGTTTCAAGAAATTTGTAATACTAAACGTCTTGTCACTCGTTCTGTCAGATTTTGGGGCACGTTTCTTTCCGCCTCCAAGAATATTGCGAAAGTTTATATTTATTCACAGTCTTAGAACTAGAGTCACCAGCATTGGTAGATAGCCCTCTGATTACCTTAATTAGTTGCAAGAGTCTATCATAACTCTACCGGTCGGAATCAACACTTGGATTACCAATAACGATGCCACCCAAATACAAGCAATTAAAATAGATTCTGGTCCTTCATTGAGCTGTTCTTAAGATGAGTATCAAGAGAATCACTTGTTCTGGCACCGCGCAAATGCAGCCAAATCATTTGTTATAACTTAATTAAACACTGATTTTCCTTTCAACATTTAATGGACATTTTTATGGCAAAGCACAAAAACGACGTCGAAGAATGAAGTTCTGTGCGATTTGTTTTATTGTCCTGTCGTCCTTGTGGTTTCCTGCTGCTCGGCTGGTGGTCAGCTGCCAACTGGGAGCATTACTTATACATACATGCTGTGTCGGCCATTTTGGCCACAGGCAACGTCCAACTTGTTTTGTGAAACAGCCAATTGTTGGATTTACTTTTTGCCATCTGCCAATGTGCCAATGTTTTTGGCCAGAAATGAAAGCAATTCACAGGACTTAAAGTGAGTAGCACTGTCTTGGATTTTATTTGGATTTTTATTGTTGTTCAATAGTTAAAGTTGCCCCAAGGTGTCAATGGCTGTGCAACTAATCAGTTTAATGGCTTTTTGTGTCTTCGTGTGTCTGCAACATATTCGACAGAATAAAGTCATTAAAATGCAATTAATATTTGTGGGCGAGACGCTTGTGTTGTTGCTTGTCTAACAGGGTTTTTCCACACTTTCTCAGCTTAATTTAATTCATTACGTAAATCTATATTAAGAGCTTGATGCCTGAAATACGTTGGCTTAAAGTGAAGAGGGTCCAGCTGACCAGATTGGGGCAAGCCAATGATTAGTTGTTGCCATGGGGCTGACAAATTGCCAATTGGTTTAACTAATCCGGAAAATAGTTAAGACAGCACAAATTAATGGGCTACAGAAATTAAAAGAAGTTCAACAATCAAAGTCGATTGGGTTTAAATTATCAGAGCTATCAATGAGCTAAGTGAATCAGTAGAGAACATATATTTTTTACAAGCATCAATATAAAAGTATAAAGTACATAAGTTGAAAAATCTACAAGGCAAATTGAGTCCTGAGCAGCAGCAGAGTATCGTCAAGTCATGTAGCACAATAAAGCTTAATTTTCTTCTATTTAGACAGTTCATCAATTGAATAGCAGGTAAAATTCGATGCATTTGTTTTCGCAACTTGCTAAAACAAGTAATACTTCAAACGAGTCGTATACGCAATATAAGTAAAATGCAATAAAGATGCAATACGGAGCACCTGGTGTCTAGTGTCTTGTGTCTGGTGGCTGGTGTCTGATGGCCAGTTGCATCCGCAAGCCAAGCGAACCGAAGCCAAGACAAATGTGTTGTAAATAACGCGTATCAAAGTGTTGTGACAACGCCAGCGGCATCCGAAGCTGCGTAAATGGAATACCAGATGCTGGAAGGAGCTGCGAGGAGGATGTTCTGCAGACAACTCAACAAACGGAAACACAAATAAAATATGTTGCACACTTTGCCACGCACAGTTGCACCCAGAAGAAGAAGAAGAAGCAGAAGCAGAAAGCTGACTGCTCCACAAAATGGAAAGAAAACGAAAAGAGAACTGACTCAAATAAGTAGATTGGACCCCAACAACAAGCACAAGAGCTCATGTTATGCAATTTATGTGTGCATTCACCGGCAGCAACAGCAACAACAACAACAACAGCAACAGCAACAATAACATTGATACAACTACCCATGGTAAGTAATAATAAATCCTTTGAGACAGTTTTCAAAATGGTTTCTTAATACAGCGACGAGCACTTTGTCACTTTTGCCATTGAGCTTGAGCCGGAGACGAGCAGGAAATGCTGGAAACGAAAGCAAAGTGCAATGCTCACTGCTCTCAGCTCTCAGCTCACTAGATGACCATCGACATCGAAGCCACTGACCTGGCCTGTATCCGCTTTCAATATACTACTACTCGCACACAAAGCCCAACAAACAAACAAACAAATAACAACAACGACGCTGGAAGAGTCATTAAAAAAAAAGGAGGACAACGACAACAACAAGGACGATGACAACTTGCTTTATGACATTTTCACTGACAGCAATTGCTGTCCGAGGTCTGACCCATGTCCTCGCTGCTTACTGCGAATTGTTAATGTGAATTGATCTATATGTTGTTGTGTGGCAACTTTAATAGAAACACACCAAATTAAACACTTGCATCATTAAAAACTGATGACTTCGCTATGCTCTACAATTTATAGAGTATAACTTCCACTTTTCGCAGATAAATTTAGTTTACCAGATATTAGTATTGTTGAGAAGTAACAATCTGTATACTTGTTTTTACCTAGATCTTATAATTATCTATACTTTGAATATAATAGCACATTTCTGATAATAGTTTTTCTGCATTTTTAAGTTTTAAACATATTAAATTTGTCTAAAGTTACCTACAATTTGTAATGTTATATGCATAACTTTAGCAAACAAGATATATTGGTAATATTTCATCCTCTCTGAAATTGCAGCTCATGTTGTTTTTATACTCTGATACCGAAGGTACTCATAGTATATTGGTTTTGTCGAATGTCCGTCAGGCCGTCCGTCTGTCCGTCTGTCCGTCTGTCCGTCTGTCTGTCTGGATGAACGCGCGTATTTCCGAAACGATATTAGATAGACTCTTGAAATCTTTTGCGTTATGATTATAGCTATCTGCTTCAGATCAAGTTTATTCCAAATTTATGCCACGCCCACTGGGAGGCTGGCAAATCGATAACATGTCGATACACCTCAAATCACAAATCGATTAAACGTGAATAACTCCCACAATTTTGAAGCTAGAGTAATCAAATTTGGTAGGTATATTGCTGGTGACCTCCCGAAAAAATTGGATCCTAGGTTAATCGGCCACGCCCATTATTACGCCCACCAGCCCCCCTCCAAAATTAATTTGAAATGCTTATATCTCCCGCAGTTTTAGAGCTAAAGTCACCATATTTGGAATATATATTACTGGTGACGTCCTCTACAGATTACAGAAACAAAATTTTGACCACGCCCACTCCCGCCCCCGTAATCGCGAAAATCGATATACATGAATGCACAATTCGATAACACGTGTATATTTCCCGCAATTTTGAAGCTAGAGTCCCCAAATTTGGAATTTAGACTAGGGCTGACCAGCCCAAAAGATTGCGTCCTGGATTTTCCGGCCACGCCCACTAGAACGCCCCCCAGCCACCCCGCCCCCACGAAACACGGAAGCCTATATCTCGCACAGCTTAAGAGCTAGGGCCACCAAACTTTGAGGGTAGACTTCTGGCCAAGTCCTCTAAAGATCGGACAAAAAATTTTGGGGCCACGCCCCCGCCCGCCCCCAAAAATCGCGAAAATGTATATCTTCCACAGTTTTAAAGCTAGAGTCACCAAAATTGGAGGATAGACTTATTGTCAGCCCCCTAAAGATCGGCAAAAAATTTTGGGGCCCCGCCCCCTCCCGCCCCCAAAAATCGCGAAAATTTATATCTTTCACAGTTTCAGAGCTAGAGTCATTAAACTTGGAAGATAGAATTCTGGTCAGCCCCTCTAAATATCGGTAAAAAAAATTTGGGGCCACGCCCCCTCCCGCCCCAAAAATCGCGAAAATGTATATCTTCCACAGTTTTAGAGCTAGAGTCAAGAAATTTGTAAGATAGACTTCTTGTCACTCCCTCTAAAGATCGGCCAAATTTTTTGGGGCCACGCCCCCTCCCGCCCCCAAAAATCGCGAGAAGCTTATATCTTCCACAGTTTTAGAGCTAGAGTCACCAAAATTGGTAGATAGACTTCTGGTCACCCCCTCTTAAGATCGACCATGCCCCTCCCGTTCCCAAAAACTTGGAATGCCGATTTCGGGTCACCCAAACACCAGCAAAAATTTTCTGTTCACTTGCTTTCAGCTGTTCTTAAAATGGTATCAGAGTATTACGCAGTCGGCTCCGCCCGACTGCAACGTTCTCACTTGTTCTTGTTTTGTTAACTTTCTAAAATATGAACCATCTTCAATAGAAGTTTCCATAGACACAGTGAACACAACTGAAACTCAATTTCATGAATCCCTCATGCATGTTGGCATGTTGGCCATTGTGTGTGAATGGATGAGTGTGTGTGTGTGTGTTTGTGTGTGTGGAGTAGGTCTCCACTTCTGATATTCAACTGCAGGACATGTTCGGTGACACATTGTGCATATGCAAAGCCCCACCGAACACAAAACAGTAATCTATTTAATAACTCACGTGGAGCACACGGGTCGACAATGTCGGCGCGATAAACTCAAACTGACTGGCCTGTGTCCTGGCACCTGTCCGTCCTGCGTCCTGCGTCCTGAGTCCTGCATCCCCGCTACCAGGACTGCCCCAACGGTTAACCACAACGGACAGTGGCAATGTCAAAGCTAACGTTGCAGAACGGACTACTACTAACACAGAGGTGTGGGCAAAATGATGAGAGCAAAATGACATCATTGCGAACAACGAGGAGAAATCTATCAAAAAATGTATTCAAAATGTCCTGTGAATTCGTGCAGGGCTGGACAGCAGGACAGCAGGACCCAACTTACTTTTAGCTGCTATATATGGATTGTTTAAGCGTTGCTTAGTCCTTGGGACAATTGTGTTCGCAGCCCTGCTGATTGTAACAATCACACTAACTTAATTACACGCATACATAAGCACACACATGGCAAAGGACAAGTATGCCGCCGCAGGACATAAGGGCATGTGTGTGTGCCTGCTTCCGCTTCCCGATGATAAGCAAAGCCAAGCGGCAAGCGGCAAGCGGTTAACCGCACAGTGGGCGGGGGCAGTATGCGTACACATGCCGAATACCCATTTTGTGGCCCTGACAACACTGACGTTATTTTAATGAAAATTGACTTTTGCCTCTAGGCACATTTTTCTTTCAGATAAAACTCTATAAAAAAAACAACAACAAAGGCTCTCCAAGGCTGCACTTGTTTCGCGTTTCATGGCTGCTGGAAATAAAATATAAGTATGTATAATGCTCTCTTGCTAACCCATTGAGTAACAGCTCTTGGACGCAGCTGCTCCACTGGCCGCCAAGTAGAGACACTGTTGCAGCTTCCGATGGGTGGGAGCGGGTAGGGGAGCAGAAAGTGCCCTAGGTGCAGACACGTACAGTTATACAAATAAAGAAAACAATAATAGAAAATGGAGAAAAGGCCAAAGGGCCGCTAAAAGTACAACAGCTGGCAGAGCGACAGCTCACAGGGCATTAGGATTTGGCAGGAGTCAGGCGCCAGGCGCCAGGCGCCAGGCGCCAGGCGCCAGGACCTGGTTGCCAGGTCGAATGCAAGCAATGTTGTTGCCACTATTTGAGCTGCTTGTTGTTTCTGGCCCCATTGTCTGCAGCAACGTAAACACATCGAATACTTAACCAGCCCCAAAAGCTGCCTTTTGTCTCGAGTGAAATGCAGGTCTGAGGTACAATAAATGTTGTCAAGCTGTAAGAGCTGTTCGAAATTGAAATACAATTGAAATTTCCTATTGTAGTCCACTGTAAGCTCTAATAGTAGTGTGCGCTGTAGACTCTTACTACTTACACATGTTTAAAGCACTTTTCTTAACAGTGCAATAATTTAAAAAGTAACGTCTGTTAAAGGTCGCCCTTCTATGCGATTCTCAAGAATTTAAGTAAGGTCTGCAGGTTTTGCAGATTTTAGTGATCTGTTTGTGAGTTTGCAGAGTGTGTTGCTGATAAGTTAAACTGATTCTCTACTCTCCCGAGTTAAAGCACTTTTACTCTTGATATCTCTTTCTCTCTCTGTCTCTTTTACTACTCTTGCTTCCTCTCTTACTATGATCTTTCGCTCGCTCTTTCTCACTACTCTCTATCACTCCTCTCTCTCACTCTCTCTCACCCTACTCTCACCCTACTCTCTCTCTATCACCCTACTCTCTCTCTCACTTCTCTCTCTCTCTGTCTCTCTCTCTCACTCTCACACTACTCTCTCTCTCACACTACTCTCTCTCTCACACTACTCTCTCTCTCACACTACTCTCTCTCTCACACTACTCTCTCTCTCACACTACTCTCTCTCTCACACTACTCTCTCTCTCACACTACTACCTCTCTCTCTCTCTCTCTCTCTCTCTCTCTCACCCTACTCTCACCCTACTCTCTCTCTCACTTCTCTCTCTCTCTCTCTGTCTCTCTCTCTTACTCTCACACTACTCTCTCTCTCACACTACTCTCTCTCTCACACTACTCACTCACTCTCACACTACTCTCTCTCTCTGTCTCTCTCTCTCTCACCCTACTCTCTCTATTTCACTCTACTCTCTCTCTCTCTCTCTCTCTCTGACACAACTCTCTCTCTAACTACTCTCTCTCTCTCTCTCTCTCACACAACTCTCTCTCTCTCTCTAACTACTCTCTCTCTCTCTCACACAACTCTCTCTCTCTCTCTCTCTCACACAACTCTCTCTCTCTCTCTAACTACTCTCTCTCTCTATCTCTTGCTCTGACTACTATTTACTCACCAATTCTTAAAATTGAAGAAAATTTGTCTAAGAAAAGTTCGTGGTAGAAAGGTTGGACTGTACCTGGTGAGCGTAGCGCATTTTGGCAATGCAATTCTCAGTGTTGCTTAGACAAATGTTTATTTACGATTTGGCGTTTAATTTTCCACTCACGTATGTGCCTTTTCACGTTTTATTCATCTGTTCCGCCGACTGCGCTTTTTAATGTGGGCGGAGTCCAGAGATAAATAAACATACTTAATATGTATGAAACGATTGCAGTTGCGGAATGGAAAGGTCAGGTTACCTTCAACTTAAGGTCAATGACATGAATTAAGATACTACAAACAATATATATATATAGATGAAATAGAACAGTCATATGCTTTAAAGAATGGCAATGTAGGAAGAAGTAGTTAGAAACTTTATCCATTTACTGCTGCAGCTTTAAATACTGATATATATAAGCACATGCAACATCTTAATTAACATTTGAGCATCACTTGTTCACATTGTATTTGAAGTGACCCTTAAGTTGTTCACGCTTGAATCGTTCTGGGGGTCAAGCCAAAGCTTCCATTTCGGTTGCAAGGTTTTTAATTAAAGAAATCAAAATATATAAATGAACTTACATACATGTATATAATTAAATCGACAGCCGGCATTTCAACGCATCAATGGCCAGGTCAACATAATAAAAAGCCAGCGTGCAGGCAGCAGTCGCACTTAGTTCCAACTGGCATTCACATAGCTACGACAACAGGTCATGTCTTCCTGGACAGTTGGCTTCCTGCAACGTTATCCGTTTGCCGAACTGGCCGACGAGCGCACACAATCCTGGCCGTTAGTCGCTTGTCCCTGGACAGCTGCCGTCCTGCTGGCCTCGTACTTGCTGCTGGTGCACTGGGCGCCCAAATGGATGGCCAGGTGGGTGTGGCATATGGCATACAGTCGAACGCCATCATATTCTCTCTCAGCCGCAAACCATTTCAGCTGCGTTTGCCATTGTTCTGCTACAATTTGCTGATGGCCATGCTGAATGCCCACATTTGCCGGGAACTCTATGTGGCATCGCGAGCCCTCAACTACAGCTCGCAGTGTGAGCCGTGCAAGCTGAGCTATGATCCCCAAGAAATTCGCGTAGGTTTATTCACTCTCTCTGGTAACACACAAATGTAAACGACTTCTCCATCTCCATTCAGATTGCGTCTGCATTTTGGTGGTTCTACATGTCGAAAATTGTGGAATTTGCCGACACTCTATTCTTCATATTGCGCAAGAAGTGGTCGCAGTTGACTTTCCTGCATGTTTATCATCACAGCAGCATGTTTGTCATATGCTGGATAGTCGTTAAATGGATACCCACCGGATCCAGTAAGTTGTGCAGTGCATAAATGTCTTATTGCTAACGACTTCCTTTGCAGCCTTTGTGCCGGCTCTGATGAATTCGTTTGTGCACATCATTATGTATGGATATTACTCGCTGAGCGCTCTGGGGCCTCGGGTTTACCCGTATCTATGGTGGAAGCGCTACTTAACGGTGCTGCAGCTCCTGCAGTTTGCATTGGGGCTGGCTTGGGGCACTCAGGCCATTGTCAGACGGTGCGAGTACCAGCCCTGGCTTAGTTACACGGGCGTTGCCTACATGCTATCTTTTCTCTTTCTCTTTGGTCGTTTTTATGCACAAAAATACACGAAAGCCGTCGACAAGTGTATTAAAAACCAATAAAATTATATTTAGCGAAAATGTACCCGCGCTTTTTGTATTAACCGATAAATGTGCGCGTTAGTTATCGATAGCTAGTTGGCAACTATCGCACTCAGCGCTAGCAATCAGCTGTTTGAGTTTATAAATGTTTTGAATTTTCGAAAGTTGTGTACACACTGCCCAATACCAGTTGACATAACAACAACGGCCGAGGCCCACGGAATTGGAATAATGCAAATTATAAAAGTTACCCGCAATTTAGTTAAGCACAAACACTTATGCCGGCCCAAATTGCGAAATATAACAACCGTCCTATACTACAGCACGGCTAAAGGTGAGTATCAATGAGCTTTTCACTCACAAAAGGCTTGCCGGCTAAAAAGCTTAATATCAGGTGATGGTTTATCCTTGGCGCCGGGCTACCAGCCAAAGCAGGTGGAGGAGGCATATTGGGCACGTGAAAAGCAGTCCCAGCCACAGTCAACTGCTACCTGCAAGCGTGGCACTTACCGCATGCTGTTGCCACCGCCAAATGTAACAGGCAATCTGCATTTGGGGCACGCTCTAATGGCCACGGTGCAGGATGTGATTGCGCGGCAACATCGGCAGCTGGGCTACGAAGTGGAGTGGGTGCCGGGCACCGATCATGCCGGCATCGCCACCCAGGTGGTCGTGGAGCGCACCCTGGCCGCCACCAAGGGGCTGACGCGTCAGGAAATCGGACGCGCCGCCTTTCTGGAGGAGGTGTGGAAATGGAAGGCGGAGAAGGGTGCGGGCATTGTGCAGGACCTGAAGCAGCTGGGCTGCTCACTGAACTGGGAGCGCGAGTACTTTACCATGGACCAGCAGCAGGCGCACGCGGTAAATGTGGCCTTTGAGCGACTTTTCGACGAGGGATTGATTAAGCGACGTAATTCGCTGGTCAACTGGTCCTGCGCCCTGAACTCCGCCATCTCCGACATTGAGGTGGAGACTTTGGACATCAAAGAACCCACAGAGGTGGCTGTGCCGGGGTACGAGCAGAACATACTCTTCGGCCGCATCTTTGACTTTGCCTATCACGTCGTGGATGGCGAAACGCAGCCGGATGGCACCCAGGAGGAGATCATCGTGTCCACCACCAGGCCAGAAACGATACTGGGCGATGTGGCCGTTGCAGTGCATCCGGGCGATCCACGCTACACCAAGTACCGCACGCGACCAGAGGTCAGGCTGAAGCATCCCTTTCGCAAGGAGACGATTCCATTGGTCTTTGACATTACCGTGGACAGGGAGTTCGGCACGGGGGCGGTCAAGCTAACGCCCGCCCACGACAAGTTCGACTTTGAGCTGGCCACGCGGCACAAGCTGGAAGGACGCCAGGTGTTCAGCGAGAGCGGTCACATCCTGGCCGAATATCCAGAGTTCCAGGGCATGCGACGCTTTGAGGCCCGTGACCTCATCGTGGAGCGACTGGATCAGCTGGAGCTGCTGCGCGAGGTGCGATCCCACAGCATGCAGTTGCCGTTGTGCTCCCGCTCCAAGGACATCATCGAGTACATGATGGTGCCACAGTGGTTCCTGCAAACCAAAGACATGTGTGAAGCTGCACTTTCAGAGCTCAAGAGTGGACGACTGCAAATTCTGCCCGCGAACTTTGAGCTGGAGTGGGAGCGCTGGCTGCAGGACTCACGCGATTGGTGCATCTCGCGGCAGCTGTGGTGGGGCCACCAGGTGCCTGCCTACGAGGCCTTCGACCCGCATGGCAAGAGCTGCTGGGTGGCCGCCCTCGATGAGCAGAGTGCACGGGAGAAAGCTATGAGCATTCTGGACTGCAAGGAAGTGCGCCTCAAACGGGATGTGGATGTGCTGGACACCTGGTTCTCCTCATCGCTGCTGCCCTTCTCCGTCGCCGGCTGGCCGAATGAGAGCTACAAGGAGAAGTATCCGCTGGATCTCATGCAAACGGGCCACGATATCATCTTCTTCTGGGTGGCGCGCATGATGATGATGGGCTTGAAGCTGACCGGTGAGGCGCCCTTTCAGCGCATCCTGCTCAACGGCATTGTGTGCGACGCTCAGGGCCGCAAGATGTCCAAGAGTCTCGGCAACATTGTCGCACCACAGCAGGTGGTGCAGGGCGCCAGCCTGGACAGCCTTAAGAGTGTCCTGCAGCAATCCAGCGATGCAGGCATCATCAAGCCCAACGAACTGAAAACATCCACCGAGGGTCTCACCAAAATGTTCCCCAATGGCATTCAGGAGTGCGGCACGGATGCACTGCGCTTCACGCTGCTCAGCCACAACGTCAAGAATCACTTCATCAACTTCGATGTGAACGCCTGCTACACGAACAAACTGTTCCTCAACAAGATCTGGCAGGCGATGCGCTTCACGCTGGGCTCGGCCCAAAGCCTGGGCATCACT
This sequence comes from Drosophila flavopinicola, assembly GCA_035042425.1. NCBI lineage: Eukaryota > Metazoa > Arthropoda > Insecta > Diptera > Drosophilidae > Drosophila > Drosophila flavopinicola. The sequence goes on along the minus strand of JAWNLL010000452.1, from coordinate 12,150,436 downwards.
TTGAGAGATTTCGAGACCATGGAAGGCATCACGCTCAGCATGTGGGATCGCTGGATCATTGGACGACTGGCCGAGACTCTGTCCATATGCGCCGACTGCTCCGTTAACTACAATTTCCATATGGCCACCTCGGCGTTAAAGCATTTCTTCTATCAAAATCTGTGTGATGTTTATCTGGTAAGTTTTACATATACTCTTGCAAAAATACCTCCTTCCTTGACTGCTCGCTTATCCTTTCTAGGAAACCACAAAAGCAGCAATAAACAGTCGCAACAATAGCGCCTACGTCAACGTGGGCACTTTGACCGCCTGCCTCAGCTGGGGCTTGCAGGCGATGATGCCGTTCACTCCGTTCGTTGCCTCCGAGCTGCTGCAGCATGTGCCACTCAACATTGAGCTGAACCTGTCGCACTATCAGGATCCCCAGCTGCAGGCCGAGGTCGCCGATATCGTCAGCATTTGCACCAATGTGCGGCAGTTGAAGAGTCGCAATCAGATCAGCAAACGGCATGCGCCCAAGCTGTGTCTCTTTGCCCAGAACGAGGACGCGGAGGTAATACTGCGGCTACATCTCAAGCAGATTGCTGTGCTCACACGCTGCGACAGCGTGGAACTGGAGCTGCTCAATGAGGACTCCAGGTTCTCCAAGAAGCTGAACCTCTTCTCGACGGCGGGAGCGCTCTGCTCCTTCGGCATCTCCATGGACGAGGAGTGCGCTGTGCCGGAAGCGAAGCGCGAGCAAATGATGAACGACAACAAGAAGAAGCTAAAGAAACTGGTCAACGAGCTGCAAAAGTATCGACTGCGTGTGGACAACGAGGCCTTCCAGCTGATGGCGGATAATGCAACCAAAATGCACTTCAACACTCGGGTGAGTTTGCAGTTCAGTTATAGTACTAGTTCACTGTATCTAATAGCTCTCCTTTGCAGATCAAGGAGTTGCAGGCTGAGATTGATAGTCTCATGCGCATGGCAGCGTAATTCCAACCCAACTGCTCTTTTCCAAAGTTGTTAGATAAATTATGTACAGTTAGACACGTGTATATGTGAACCCGACTAAGTTAGTTGTTATTACTTGCATAAACTAGTGATTATTTATAGTATAAAGTAATTTATTTCTATCTGTCGATTAGTTAGTCTTTTATTGTATGCATCAGTTATTAGTCTATAACACTGGACACGCATTCTGCGAGTAGGCCAAATAGAAGCCACGATTCGATATATCCATCTCCTCATTCGCATCCGTCACGGAGTAGACCACAAACGGCTTCGCCGCCGTTGTCGTTGTGACCAGACCCAGGCCGCAGAACCTATCGCTGGGCATGTTGGCGCCACCCTGCGTGGGCGCCGGTATAACAATGTAATCTGTGGTGCACTCCTGGCTCTGCACCGCTGCAGTCGCCAGCAGCGCCGGATCCACGGCGCCCACATCGTTCGTCATCGTGAAGGAGTACGCATCGGAGCCGACCTGGCTGTAGGTGATGGAGCATATGCCGGTCGCCTTGCGTATGCAGATCCCATAGCGCATACTCGCCAACTGGCGCGTACCCTGCACCCCAATGGAGTTCAGCGCCGAGGAGGCAGCGGACACATAGTTAAAGCTCGCTATGTTGCCACTGGAGCCCATGTGATACTGCAGGCAGCCCGAGGGCGCCAGGGTAGCCGAGGTGCAGCCCATCATCCTAATCTGGAACTGCCACTGGCGATTGAAGGTGTAGCTGCCGGATGTGGCCACAGATATGGTGATCGCGCTGACCCCATTGAAGTCCACATAGACATGCTGGCCGGAGTTCTCGCCGCAAATAGTCGGCACCTGGGAGGCGCCGCCGGTTATGGTTAAGGCATCTGTGCTGCAGAAACCATCGCCACTCGGTGGTGCCAGTGACAAGGCCAGAAAATCGATGCGCAACTGGCAGATGGTTGAATCCGGCGGCGTGACCACAATGGAGCAACGTCCGCCGCCGGAATAGGGAGCCGGATAGTTGCTGTTGTAGAAGTACGTGTTGTTGTAGGTGGTGCTGGCGCCACAAGTGCGCTGATCTACAATACGGGCGAGGCTGGTAAGATTTTAAAGATCAAAGCATATGCTTGGGTGCACTTACAGATGCAGCAGATGGCCTGGTTCGTAATGCTGGAGCAGCTGCCAGCCGACACTCCATTATTGTCGGAGCACTCGCCGTTGATGACGCACGTGCCCATCAGCAGATTGTTGCCCCGACAAATGTCATTGGAAAAGCGACCGATTGTGTAGAAGGGAAACCCTGAAAAGGTAATTAATAATCATTAAAGAATCATTTGAAAAACTCGATGAGTTCAATTTAAAAGATTTTTGCAAATCCATTACTATGATAACAATAATATAACCTTAAGTTAAATATCATAAAAACATGCTTTGAAACTTAAGGATCTATTGTTAAAAAGCTTTTAAATTTTAGAAACTTCAATCATCGAAAACACAGCAAGAGATCTGTTAATAGTTTTTACGAGAGAAGAACCGATTAAAATTTTTAAAAAATATAACTATTATGGTCAAGAAGTCTTTTAATATAATCAAAATTTCAAGAAATTCTTAAGTTATATTTAGCATAAGTAGAAGCAACTGAAATACAGTTACAAGCCGCTTTAAACCGGGCTCAAAACAATATTAACAACAGTTTGAAACCAGTTTCAATATCTTTATACCGACTGCATGCAGTTTATTATAAAATTTTCCGTGAAATTCCTCGAGTACTCGATGGAACAGAGTATATACATAGTAAACAATTACAAAACTCTTTTCTGTGGCATTCCTACAGCGTAGATCGGATCGAGCAACTCGGAAAAAGCCAAGTACCCAACGCACCCGACGTTGCCAAGCGGTGACAGCGCTTTGCCTAAGACTAAAGAGTCCAGTAGCACGGAAGCTGCGCATACTGGGTGATAATTGAAATGTGACCCACATACATAATTTAAACGACGGACAAAACAAACGGCTGCCACTCAAACAAATCGAAATTGTGCTCGATACTTACAGCGAGGATTTCTGCTGCCGTTGCGTGCTGCGACTTCCGTGTCCAACTGATCCAACCTATCCAGGTCGTCCAGTGTGGCATTGTGGGTGACATTCGAGCTGAGCTGCAGCTGCAGCTGGAGCTGGCTGCTGGCGCGTGCCGCACTGTAAATGCCGACAATGTAGCTGCTGAAGAAGATGGCCACAATGGCCAGAATACGCGTGGAATGTGTGCGCTCAGACATGGCCGACACTTGTTAGCTGAACGTAGGCTGCCACTTCACTTTCGGTTTTCACTTGAGCCCCGCTGATCTCGGGAGAAGCACGTCTTGTACGCGTCTATGTTTCGATTGAGACTGAGCTCTGGCCGCTTGTGGCTCCCGAGCTTACTGTGTCACAGTGAGACGCAGGTGCTAATTGGAAGACAGCGACCAGCTCGGCCACCCTTTTCGCCGCCCTTTCTCCTTCCACTGGGCGGTCGTTGCAGCAGTGAGTCGTGTGTAGTTAGTTTATTTCGGCGCCTGCAAATATTTGGAGCATTCACGCACAGCCAAAGCTGTGTTCTCAAAGCTGGGCGAGCATTATGAGAAAATGACAGCAAACAGCTCAATGGGCCGATGAAAGTGATACAAAAGACGCACTTAATTTTGGAACACGCGTGGATAATCCGCCGCATGATTCCTCGCAGCGTAGAAAGTGTGCGCTATTTGAATGTGTAAACACTGCTGTCTACGCTGAATTTGACGCTCAATTTGAATTTATTTATAGTTAGCACTCTCAGTCTGAAGCGCAAGCTCAAGCCTTTATTACAGATGATGTAACGGCTCTTAAACGGCACAATCTGCATTGCACTGCTTGCTGGGCTGCATTCACCAGTTATCGAAAGAGTGAGGGGGTAGGGGCAGCCACTACGCACGACATTGATTAGCAACAACGCACTAATTACAGCCCAGAGCTGGTACACAAATGTGTGCCGCTACTAATTAATGTTTAAACTCATTCAGAAGAAAGGTAAAAGTGGTCGGCAATTGTTTTCGGAGCGAAAAGCTTAGAAAGTTGCAACAAAGTTGCCGGGAATAACAGTTCTGAATGTATGTATGCGAGACACGTGCACATATTTGTTAAATTACCGTTACATTTTTCAGGTGTTTCTTTTTTTATTACAACAAATAACTAGCAGCTAGATAAACTTAGTGCTGAGGGGTATATAAAAAAAACGTTGGCCTATTCAATTTCAATGACAGCGCCCGCCTTGCTCAGCGCCTCCTTCAGCTTCTCGGCCTCCTCCTTGGGTATGTCCTCCTTGACCATTGTGGGCGCACTCTCCACAAACTTCTTGGCCTGCACCAGGTTCATGCCTTCGAGCAGGTTCTTCACCTCCTTGATCAGCGCCACCTTCTGCTTCTCATCGAATTTGACCAGCTTCACCTTGAACGACGTCTGCACCTTCTTGGGCGCCGCCTCCTCCTCATCCTCCGCCGCAGCGCCACGCCCGCCACCCGCCACAGCAAACTGGGGCGCAAAAGCCGCCTCTGGTAAATTTAGTTTCTGTTTGAGCAGCGTGCTCAGTTCGGCCACCTCGAGCAGGTTGAGTGCGGCAATGTGGTTTACAATGCTGTCCAGCTTGGGATTGGGTGGCTTAGCGGCGCCCTCCGGCACCGGTGGCACGAGTTTCTCAGCGGTGGCGGCGGCGGAAGCAGCGGGAGCAGCAGCACTGTAATGGCGCTGCACGTTGATTTGGCGTCTGAGTTGACGTAGCACGAGGCGTGTGGCTTGCATTTCGTGTTTGGCTGCAAATGTGAAACGTGCTTTAAGTTACCAAATCGTTTAAATACGAATGTTATTTAATTTACTTGTGTTTTTCCAATGGGTAAATGCCGCAGAGGGTTATGTGAGCACTAGTGATGGCAGTTTAAAGAGAAGCGCAGAGAGCTGCACAGCTGTTTGTGACAGTGTTATCGATGAGTGCAGTGTGACCGTCATTGAAAAGTAACTATCGAGATTTGAAATGTGAAAAATAACTGATTGGCAATTTAAATATCAAAATACAAATATTTCATGATATTATATTTTATCATATAATTATTAATAAGTTGGCATGCTGGTGCTGATTTTATTAGAGTTTGTAAAGTTGTATTGCATTTATACAGCGTACACTTTAACATAATCGATTTTCAGCTGTGCATGGTCCAACCACTGATCCTGCCCGGACTTGATAGTCCTCCAGAAATCGTTCATGGCTCGCGGATCGGTTTCATGCCAAGGCTTATCAGCATCGTAGAAGTACTCATTGAACCCAGCCACGCCCAGGCCAAAGGTCAAATAGAACTCCTGATCAAACGGCGCAATTCCCGTGCCCTTCTCTAGTTCGTCCGCATTGGGCAGCCGCTTATTGGTCACAGTCGTCTCACTGAAGGCGCCAGTATCGCTGGCCTGCGTGCACAGATCTCGTCCGTCCACGTACCACTTCAGCTGTCGAGGTGTCCACTCCAGTGTGTAGTTATGGAAGCTGTCGCTCCAATCGTCGCTGCTGTCGCTGGAACCTAGTTTGTGGCACAGTTTAGTCGAGCGCAACGGCTCATTGGCATTGAGCAACACGCCCGCATAGAGATCCAGTTGCCCTCCGGTCGTCTGTCGTGCATATGCAATGCGCACTTGCCCCGACTGATAGTCCTCCTTGCCGTAGACATGAGTCCTGGGCTGCAGCCACATCTGCGGCACCAGATACTTGGCCCGTGGCATCTTGGCTCGCACCTCGACGCGTCCAAACTTGAAACTCGCCTTGCTGGAGAACTGAGCGGAGACCAGTGGCGGCAGCTTGTCGGGCCTATTCCGGTTGCGGGCATCACGAACACAATCCGCCGTGTCCCGTTCACCCGTGCAGCCGCTGCCAAGATCCAGCTTTGACTCCAGGCCCTGCTTGAATAGACGCTTGGTCGGATAGGGTTGCAGTTCAACCTGTCCATTTCCCAAACTCAGAGTCTGGGGTGCATCACTCACGTAGATGTTAAACTCGTAGTCGGGCATGCCGGAGAAACGATGCTCCACGTTCCACTTAGAGGCGTCCAGCTTGCCGCCATTGAATTCATCCACAAAGAGCAGTTGACTGACGCAACGAGTGGGAACGCCATTGAACTGAGTCTTGGGCGCCACACAATTACCCAGCCGAATGTCGATATCAGGATCACCCGTACCCGGCGTTGTCGTTCGCACTGTCGCCGGGGTCGTTAGAACGGGCGGCTTGACAGTGCTGCCACTGAACGCATTCACCGAATAAACGCCATCGTCGTAGCGATAACCCAGCCCGTTGTAGATAACATAGGTCCAGTAGTAGAGGATATCGCCGGGCTTGAGTACAGCCTGACGATCTCGGAAGGTCCAACGTCCTTCTTTTACCTTGACAACGTCACGTGCCCATGTACCCGCCTCCAGACCCTCCATCTCCTCGTTCAACTTGCCATGGAATGCGAACAGAGTAATTCCCTCCTCGTGCGGTATCGATACCTCGAAGCCCTTCGGGTAGAACACCTCAATCCTGGGCTCTACGCCTTCGTAGCCCATTGCCAGGGCAGCAGCGGCAGCAGCCAAAAGCCACAACACACAAAGCGCGAACCGTGCGACATCACGACGCTGAGAATCACAAATGCGAACAAAGCCGAGCTGGAGAATCTTTAAAATAGATCCGCTTATCGCGAAACCGGTCTTCTTTGTTTGTGTACATCTTATGAGCCAGCCTAATCGTGATTTTCTATGTGTGTGTACTTATGTCAACAATAACCTGAGTGTCAGCGGCTAGACTGCATAGTGTATATGTGTATGTATATTTTTAAAAAGCAGTTTGCACTTCTGCTTGTGTATATACTCGTACTTACATGAAGTATCGATGTTTTAAATGCGCGCGCTGCCTATCGCAGCAGTGTGGCCACATCGTTTCGAAAAGGTCGCAGCAGGCGATGAAACAGCTGTGAAAAGCTTGGTGTATAAAATGTTTAGTTGCCGATTGACTGCTTGTCTGAGCAGCAAACGTAGTTGCTAGGAAAATTTTTATAACAAACTAACACAAAAAAAAATCAAAAAATGTACATATTTTAGTGAAAAACATCAAAAACCGTACACACTTTTTCTAACGGAGTGACCACAACAAACAGTGCACATATATTTTGTATACACATACATATTACACAAAGGCCAAGTTCCAAGAACAACAAAACCAATAAGCAGCCTCGCGCGCGTGTGTTTTTTTATAGACAGCAATCAAAAGACGCAGCTGATGTGTGTGCAAATATTGTGGGCCTAAAACAATACAGGGACAGCAGGAGTGACGTTGGCGTTGTTATTGTAAGTAATGCTGTTTTATATAATTCGCTTGTATTCGCATATTCTCATTGCTGCAACTGCAGAGCGCTGTCTAGGGTTGCCAGACTGTCTAAATTGTTGTCATATATTATAGTAGTGTATTGCATATGTAATGTGTTAGCAAACTGCATTTTATAATGCATTTAATCCAGTTATTTTTACTGCAATTGTATTGCTAAAATATCGATATATCGGCATAGTGCACAACGGCAACGCTGCGTGCCGAGCAGCTGTCGTCTCTGTTGTTGTTGGGCTGTCAGAAAAGCACGAAACACCGTACGAAAGCAAAACAACCGAAAATGATTGATTTTTCGTCGTGCGCTTGAGTTTGTGTCGGAAAAGTAGGCGACGACGTCGTCGTCGACAAAACAAGCTTGTGAAAAGCTAGCAGCAGATGTGAAAAATTGTAGTTCTCAGTCTCGCAATCGTTGCGCTAGTGAGCGGACGGAGCAGTTCCAAATTCGAAAAACAAAAATTTTATTTTATTGGATATTCAGCTTAAAATTATAGTGTAAACAGTATGTGTTTTCTTCAAACCAAAATTTCTAGTGTAATTTAAATTTTTTGTAAAAGCAAACGTCGGTCGTGTGTGTGTGTTAAATAAAGTTGAATATTATTTCGCAATGTGTGCATAAAGTGAGCAAAAATTAAAAAAAAAGTAATAAAGATGAACAATTCATAATCATCTTGTAATCTGTGTAAAAAGAAAAAAAACGAATGAGAAAATGTGCTAAAGCTGTTTGAAACTCGCATCATTTACATAAAGGAAGAAAAAATTCGCTGTCACAGCGAAGGAATTTTTGCTGCTGCTGCTCTGTTGCAGAAAACAAGAAACGCAAAAAGGAGAAAAGCAACAAAAAGTACACAGTGCCATATACGTCACAGAACGGCGCGAGAGTGTGAGTGAGACGGACGGACTGCCTGCACCCCCGGAAATGTAACACGCACGAAGTACACACATACGAACGCAAAAGAAAAACTTGCACCTGAAAGTTTTGACTCGTGTCGTCGTCGTGGTCGTCGTGAATTCGTGGCCTGCTGCCTTCGTGTTCGCTCGTGCGTCGTTGCAACCAAAACTGCTGCCGCGAGGCCGAAGCGAAATTCTCAGTACTAAAAGGTTAGTGTTATTAGCGCTATTTGGGAGGGGGGGGCAAATTTTGGGTAAAAACAAAAACAATTTGGTGTGACTCGTTTGCACCTGTCAAAATGTCACTTGATTTTAAATATCTGTGCGCAGCGTGTTGGCCTAATTTCTCGCATAGATGGCAGCAACCCCAAAGTAGGGTTGCTGCCTGCTGCTTTTTTCTTCCTTTTTGCTGTTGTGCGTAACCAATTGAAATTGGGGCACTGGCGAACGACGACGAACAACGAACAACGAAACAGTTGAGCAAAGCAAAGACTGTAATAACCCCTATGTCTCTCAGGCCAGCTCCCCAAAAAGTCGAGAGCAAAGAGTAGAGAAAAGCGCTCGCTGATATTTGGCCCAGTTACTAAATCTAATTGCAGACGTGTGATAATACCAAAAAATTCCTAAAGAGCGCATGCCGTACAAAAAGAAAACAAATTCAATTTGTACGCAGTACATATATGTACATATATATAGTGAGTGCTACCTTCAAGCAGATACATATACATATGTATAATACACACATACACACACACATTTATATACACATAAACATGCATTGTCAGCGCAGTGTTCGCTCTCCCAGAAATCATATCGCGCAACTTTTGCGCTCTCTAGTCGGATGGATGCTGAGCCTGAGCCAAGCTGTCTATGCTTTTGGCGGTACATTACACTTGTTTATTTTATGCGAGTGTGTGTGCGAGTGTATTGTGTGTGTGTGCGAGTGTGTGTGTGCCAGGAGGGGGCGTTACTGTCATTGTTATTGCCTCGGCCTCTGCCTCGAGTCTCAGCTGCTGCTGCTGCTGCTTTTACTGCCTGCCTCGTTGCTGTAATTCAAGTTACTTGCTTTTTTTTTTGGGGGTCGCTCTTCTCTCGTCGTTTGTAGGACAAATTTGTGTATTGATTATGCTCTTATACCCTTAGTGCACAAACACTGTAAAAGGGCTCGACTCGGTTTGTGAATGTTTATGTAACAGTTTGTTAAAAGATAATACAAATAAATATGCATCAAGGGGTATTCAAATTGCTGAAAATTTAATTGCTTTTAAGTTAATTAATAATTATTATTATTCGTAAAGTAGCCTCACAACAGATAGTGAACTGAGTATACATTAGAAAACTTGGATTAGCGGCAAGATTAATTACTTTAGAATTTGAATATTACAAAATTTTAGAGAATTTTAACATGTATATACATGCTCATTTGGAACCGCATTTACTCAATGTACGATTACGTACCTAAATACGGGAGCATTTTGTAGGCGCTGCATTGTTGCAGGGGCGGCGGAAAGAGGGGAAAGGGGGCAAAAGGGGTTTGCGGTCAGCAGCAACTAGCTCTCTATGCCTCGGCGCACATTTTCATTGGCGTAACAATTTTGTTTGCCGTTGTCTCTTTGCATTTAACTAATTAAACGGCCCACTGACGCCCCCAGCCCCTCCTCTCTCTGTGTTTTTACAACAGCAAATACACAATAGGCGCTTTCCGGTGACAGTTCCAATTTCAGAACGAAGTGCGTGCTTAGTGCTTTAAGAGATAGAATAAAATGGGGTAACATGAGTATCTGTGCATATCTATCTATTCGTGTAGCTTTAAAACTGCAAAGCTCTCAAATGGAGAACTGCGCCATATTTTCAAAGCATATTTTTATCTTTATTACTCATGGCCGACGTCGCTACTTTGTTTTTTTTTTTATCTTTATCAATAGCAGATTGATTACTGCTTGTTGTTGTATTAGTATAACAAAAACAAAAAGAAAACAAGCAAGGCACATTTAATGGGCGCATTTATCGAACCATTTGGTTGTGTTTGGCTAGCGTTGATAAAAAACGTGCACTGATAGTAAATTTGTACGGACATAAAAATCAACCGACCGTCACATTGAAATGCAATTAGCGAAGCGCATTAAGATGGCCAAACTAATGGAAGTATTTCTTTCATATATGAACATATGTATATATGACGATACTCAACGATATGTACATAGCTCCTTATCTGTATTCTATTTATATATTTTTATCATACAACATATTTCCATCTGTGTATATTACTCGAAAGTAATACATTAATTACAAAAAAATAACCATTTGTGGTATTTCCCCCGACTCGATATCCATTCTTATGACCTCATACGATTATTAAGTGATTCCCCATTACACATTATGATGTATTCGAGATCAGAGCGGTTTGTAATTGCGAGGAAGTGGCGAACATCAAACGACAGCAAATGGCTAAAAGTATTAAAGGTTTTATAAATAGGCGAAAATAATAAATGTTGCCGTTGTTATTGTGTTTTTTTTGTGTTCTGTCTATCTTTATGTTGTTGTTGTTTTTTGATGTTGCTGCTGCCGCTGCCGTGTGCTTTATTTATTTTTAAACGCAATTACGTGCGGGACCATTTGACATATAGCGAGTGTACAGAGAACAAAATATGATAAACTAATCGCATGACGTGTTTCTAACTATCTGCCTATCTTTCTATTCTTTCATATATATTCCATTGCTACTTTCATGTGCTGTCGTCGCTTGATTGATGTTTCGGATACACACTCGCACACTCTGTACGCTCTTTTGGCCCACATTCAATGTAGGCTAAGGCAACGCTGCGCCCGTCGACGCAGCTCATCAAGTGCAGCCGTATAAAGCCATATTCTACGGTGCGGGCACCATGGACTCGCTTAAATTACCAAAACGTGAGCATGCAAATAGAAGAAGGGTTCTTAATACGGGCAAATATAACTCTATCGCTCTCCCTTTTAATTACAGCTGGCAGTGCCACAAGCAGCGCCAGCGGCAGCAACAGCAATCTGTCCGGCTCGGCGTCCACATCCGTTGTTGGCAGCCTGGCAACATCACCCACATCGTCAGTGGCGCCAACAGTGACGGGCACAATCAAAACACCACCCGGGCTTAGCAGCAGCACGCCCATCTCGGTGCGTTTCAATGCCAACGAGGAGTCGCTGGATGACATCCTGCAGTCCTTTCATCACAACACACATCAGCACAGCCACAGCCACAGTCCCAGTGGCGGTGTCAGCGGCGGCGGCGATGCCTCGCCCACCCTCATGGGGCTCAAGAACAATGGCAGCGTGGGCGCTGCTCTGGGAATGATGGTCAATGCCTGTGACTCCCACTCGCTCTCCAGCAGCCCGTCACAGCAACAACAGCAGCAGCACCAACAACAACAGCAGCAGCAGCAACATCATCATCAACAGCAGCAGCAGGCGTCGCTTTTTGGTGTAAGTACCCTCAACAGCATTTAAAACTTCCATAACTTGGTCAAAGCTGATCATATTTTCGATACCGAGGCAGTTTTGATCATGTTCAAATTTCCCAAGGCCATAACTTGGTCAAAACTTGTCCGATTTTCAAAAGGAAACATGGTTTGGCCTCTCTAACAAAACTGCGTTCAAATCCAAGAACTGATCTTGGGGTCCAAATCCATGTTCAGAATATATCCCAGAAAATCGAACATAGAAATAGGCCCAATTTTCCGAAAGCCATAACTTGGTCAAAACTAAACCGATTTTCAAATGGAAATCTGTATTGATCATGGTTTGGCATCTATAACAAAACTGCATTCAAATCTAAGAACTGATCTTGGGGTCCAAATCCATGTTCAGAATATATCCCAGAAAATCGAACATAGAAATAGGCCCAATTTTCCGAAAGCCATAACTTGGTCAAAACTAAACCGATTTTCAAATGGAAACCCGTTTTGTTCATGGCCTCTATAACAAAACTGCATTTAAATCTAAGAACGGATTCTTAGGTCCAAGTCCATGTTTAGAATCTATTCCAGAAAATCGAACATAGAAATGGGAAAATAGGCCCAATTTTCCGATAGCCATAACTTGGTCAAAACTTGACCGATTTTCAAAAGAAAATCCGTTTTGATCATGGTTTGGCCTCTCTAACAAAACTGCATTTCAATCTGGAAACAGATTTCTGGGTCGAAATCCATATTTAGAATCTATCCCAGAAAATCGAACATTGAAATGGGCCCAATTTTCCGATAGCCATAACTTGGTCAAAACTTGACCGATTTTCAAAAGGAAATCCGTTTTGATCATGGTTTGGCATCTATAACAAAACTGCATTCAAATCTAAGAACTGATCTTGGGGTCCAAATCCATGTTCAGAATATATCCCAGAAAATCGAACACAGAAATAGGCCCAATTTTCCGATAGCCATAACTTGGTCAAAACTTGACCGATTTTCAAAAGGAAATCCGTTTTGATCATGGTTTGGCATCTATAACAAACCTGCATTCAAATCTAAGAACTGATCTTGGGGTCCAAATCCATGTTCAGAATCTACCCAGCAAATCGAGCATAGAAACAGGTTCAAATTTCCCAAGGCCATAACTTGGTCAAAACTTGACCGATTTTCAAAAGGAAAACCGTTTTGATTATGGTCTCACCTCTATAATACCATCTGCATTTCAATTTAGATTTCCTATCACAAAACAAGCAGTGATTGTGCTTGCAAACCTATTGCCAAACTTCAAACTGCCTTAGATTAGCCAAAACTGGATCGACTTACACTCACAAGGCCATTTTGATCATGATTTGATTGTACATTGATAATGCTACATCAAAAAGCAATGCACATATAATCTAAAAGCGCATATACTAATCGGCAAGCCAAAGAGTGGGGTTCTTTCTCTGTGGCGTTATCAGCAGGCCCCGCAGCTGGTGGCACAGTGATTCATTTTGATTTGTCACGCTCGCGTTAATCGCATTAAGAGGGGCATAAAAGGCAAAGAGTATAATTAAACATCCAGTTGTCGTCCGGCAATGGGCAGTTAGCATTGAGTTGCTTAAATTAGTGGCACATTTATTCGATTTGCAGCACGTTGCGCTTAGTTGTGTTTTTCGATCACAATAGTTTTCACTTTTTAGCGGAATATTTATTTTTGTTTTCGTTTCGTGTTATCTCACAGACGGCAGTCGGCAGTCAGCTGTTTGTGGTATTATTTGATTTTTGTGCCAAACGCGCTAGTGTCATACAATTTTGCTGAATTTTTGAGCATCTATTTTGGTGTGGCAAAGTTTGGCAAAAATGTGCGACAGATGTGCTGCTGCTGCTGCTGATACTTGATTGCAAAATCACTTGGCACTATTACTCATTGTTGTACAATGTTCTTTGCTCTCTTCCTCTTTCCTTATATATATGTATATGTGTACATACAATATTGATGCATCGCAGAACGAGGAGGTAAATCTGCGCAACAACTTTCTGCAAGGCGGCGGAGGTGGAGGTGGAGGCGGCAACGGAGGAGGAGGAGGCTTCTTCAATCGCAAAAGGTGAGTGGCAAACTGACAGCAAACTGAATCTTCACACAGAAACGAATTTACTATTTGAACATGCCCCGCCCCCTTGTACACATGTTGTTGTCGTTGTTGTTGTTGTTGTTGCCACTACATGTGCGCCATATGCAAGTTTGCATATTTGCCAAATTGAACTAACACACACACACAAACACACACACACATTAACTCATACATTTATATGGCAATATTTTTTTGATTTCTTGATTTTGCCAACTCAAAAATTGCTGTATTGTGTTTATTTTTGTGATGCCTCATTAAATTACCCAATTGGAAGTTGTCATTCAAACCACTGAACAGCATTAAGTTGGCTGCGCTTGAGCGCGCTTCAGCATTAAGTTGGCTGCATTTGCAATCAACTTGCAACCGCAACCGCAATCGCAATTCAATACAAATATTCCAATGTGTACTCATAATTTATCAATGTGCGTGCGTGCTTATCGTAGTTTTGTTGCATCTCTGAATTTAGCACGCAGCCAACTTCGCGTTGTTTTGTTTACCAATTTGAATGTAACGACGGCCTGTTGCACATTTGTAATACGCGAGTTCGTTGACCGAATGTTTAGAAAAAGTTTGACTTTGATTTGGTTTTTTTTTCCATTTACTGTACTTGTGCATTTTTAATGTTGGCCGTAAAAAAAAATACGGCTGGAAGCCGGCTTTAAGCTGAGAACGTCGGTGCACCAGCCACCGCACGTTGCACCACTTGCTGTGGCAAAGTGCACTACAGCAGCAACGGCGCTTTGTTTATGTCGCCAGCATGCAACACAACTCTGGCATGCATATACATAATGCACTCAAATGTGTATACTGTTGTAAAGTACGTCTAGAACTTTCTGTTTAAGTACTCTGTGCACCGTCTGGGTCTTGGTCGTTTTTTTTGCTCTGTGTATGTGTGGGCTGGACAGGAATGCAATGACTGACGTACCCACACACACTCACACACCGTCTGAAAGTCGTCTCGTTGCCATTTAACATTTAAAATATTGAAATGCGAGTCTAGCTGCGCTTTAAGCTGCCTGCCTACTGCTGCTACTTTTTATTGATTTTCTGTATGCATTTTAAGCCTATCCGCTGTCAGCTTTTCGATTTGGCCTGCCAATCAAATATTTTGTCCGATTGAAATCTTTGCCGTTTCATTTCCGTTAGCATTTACTTCTTTTTTATGATATTAACTTTTGCGCTTGGCCTGTTAATTGCATTCTGTAATTGCATTTTGCAACACTGGCGCGTGCGACACCTGCGAGCTGTGCTTATCAAGCAGAGCGACACGCGCAGCCAAAGTAACTACAAACCACCAGCTACCCATTAAACCCACTTTACCCGACCACCCACCCACCTGACCCACCCTTGTCGTCGTCGTCGTCGTCGTGTTTCTTGTTATCTATTTACACTTGTACACGTTTCAAACATGCTATATACATTTCATCATTATCTTCATCATCATATTCTGCAGCAGCAGACAACATCAACATCAGCAGCAGTAGTAGCAGCAGCAGCAGCATCCGCATCACCATTCTCATTAACCGTCAGTGTGCCTTCCCAACTCAATTCAATTCCCAACCACCCATACCAACCCACCCACCCACCCACTCCATCTAGCCCTTGTCAGCGCAGACATCGGCGTCGACATTTTAAATTAAAAAAAATCTTTCCATGCAATTTCATGTCTGGCCTTACAGTTTGACAGCCACTGTGCGTTGTCAATCAATTAGCATGGCCATGCGAGTGTAGCAATAACAACCGAACCACAACAACAACAACAATACAAAACGAAACGAAACAAAAATTATACAAATTTGAACTAGTTTCAATATCCATTAGCATTAGCATTAGCCTTAACACTACCATTAACATGACTTCTTAACCCATTGCCGCCCACACGTTGTGCGTGTGTTGCCTTTTTGTTCTTTATTTTCGACCACTTTCGGTCGATATTTGTGACAAAAACTTTGTTATTCTGGGCCGTTGCTATCTCTTAGAAGCTATAAGAACGATTAAAAGTTTAACCATTTGCTGCTACATGTATGTACATATGTATGTATCGTTTATCGTTATCGTTATCGCAGCCAACGACTGAAAAGTACCCGTGCAGTGTCAAGTGTTTGGAATTTTGTTTAAAATAAGATTACAAAAAGCGTTTCTTCTTCTTCATCGTGCACAGTGCATTTAATACTAACCTTAACAGTGCTGCCAACAAAACCAAAAACCAAAAAACAAAAACAAACAAACGCCAGCGCATCTTTAACTGTTCATACTATGTTTGATTGGATGTCGCAACCAAGCAACCACTAGCACCACCTTAAAAAATGAAACCACCCACACCATTCACCACAGCAGCAAAAACAACAACAACAACATTATTACCAACCACAACAAAGAATCCTACACCACAACCACCAACAACCACCAACAACCACCACAACCACCAACAACCAACAACAACAACAGCCAACAACAACAACATCGATATTGCAGCAACAGCAACAAAATCGCCAATCAATGCAACGTTATAAACAAAATCAGTTAAGAGAAAGGAGCAATTTATTGAGAATTGTTTTTTATTTGCTTCAAGTTTTTTCTCCGTTAGTTCTCTGTTAGTTGGAAAAGTTTTCACAAATTTACGTGTGCAGTTAAGAAATTCGATTTGCTTTAAAGACAGCTCAACGCCCAGTGTAACAAACATTTAAAATAAGTATACATATATTCTATATAGTTTGCATTTCCATTAGTTTGTCTTTTTCATTTTAAAAACGCTGGGCGGCAATGTTTTAAGATTACCTGAAAGCATACACAAAAAAAAACTAATTTCATTATCTATATACCCCAATATATCCAAACAAAAATAATTTGAAGCAAATCTTTGAACAAATTGCTCCTTTTTATAATGCAAAAAGTATACAATGAAAACAAAACACAATGCCAAATCAAAAAGCCTCTTCATCTCTCTCTGTTACCTTCCCCCCGCAGCTGCAGCGGCCTGCCGCCCAATCTCAATCTCAACAAGCCGCCACTACAGCTACAACAACATCTGCAGCAACAGCAGCAGCAGCATCAACAGCAGCAGCAGCAGCAGCTCTCTCCAAATTTGAGTGCACTGCATCATCATCATCAGCAGCAGCAGCAGCAACATCAGCGGGATGGCGGCGGTGCGCACAGTCCCTCCTCACCGGGCGGTGGTGGTGGTGGTGGATCGCCGTATAATGGCTCTCAAGCGGGTTGCAGCAGCGGCGGCATCTCGCCCATACCGCAAATGTCCATGCCTGGCGTCTCGCCCAAGTACAGACGCAGCATATCGTTTCCCATCAAGGGCAACAACTCACCCACAGCGATCTATGGCGGACACATGGATGGCATGGGTGGTGCTGGTCACGGACCCAACCACATGAACATACCAACGCTGTCGATTGGCAACGGAGGCGGTGGTATGGGCACTGCTGGCGCCAGCGGCGGCGGAGATGCGCCTTATCTGGGCAGTAACTATGGCAACATGATGACGAGCAATGGCCAGATGCACCACGGTGGTGGCGGCGGCGGCGGCGGCGGCATGGAGAACACCCTCAGTGACTATATGCGCGGCATGTCGCTGGGCGGCGCCGGCGGCGACAACAACATGGGCAACATGATGAATGAACGCATGCGCGCCATGGCCGGCGGCAGTGGTGTGCCCAAGCATCTGAGCGAGGCGGATGCCATGGCCATTGCTGCGGGCAATGATCCGAGTGTCTACTTGAATGCCCTGAAGATGGGCTCGCCGTCGCGTCTGTCGCCGCACTCGCCACACTCGCCCATCCAGGGTGGCAATGGAGGTGGCAATGCGGGTGATGGCACCGCTCGCTTCTCGCGGAAGGTGTTTGTGGGTGGTCTGCCGCCCGATATCGATGAGGATGAGATAACCACGTCGTTCCGGCGCTTTGGACCGCTCGTCGTCGACTGGCCGCACAAGGCCGAGTCCAAGTCGTATTTTCCGCCCAAGGGCTATGCGTTTCTGCTGTTCCAGGACGAGAGCAGCGTGCAGCAGCTGATTGACTCGTGCATCGCTGACGAGGACAAGCTATATCTGTGCGTCTCCTCGCCCACCATCAAGGACAAGGCGGTCCAAATACGCCCCTGGCGTCTGGCCGATGCGGACTATGTGCTCGATGCCACCATGTCGCTGGATCCGCGCAAAACGGTCTTTGTGGGCGGTGTGCCGCGTCCGCTGAAAGCCTTCGAGCTGGCCATGATCATGGATCGGCTGTATGGTGGCGTCTGTTATGCGGGCATCGATACCGATCCGGAGCTCAAGTATCCCAAGGGCGCCGGCCGCGTCGCCTTCTCCAACCAGCAGAGCTACATAGCGGCAATCTCGGCACGTTTCGTGCAGCTGCAGCACGGCGATATTGACAAGCGGGTGGAAGTGAAGCCCTATGTCCTGGACGATCAGATGTGTGACGAGTGCGAGGGTCAGCGTTGCGGCGGAAAGTTTGCACCGTTCTTCTGCGCGAATGTGACCTGTCTGCAGTACTACTGCGAACACTGCTGGGCAGTAATACACTCTCGTCCGGGCCGCGAGTACCACAAGCCACTGGTCAAGGAGGGCGCCGACCGGCCACGTGCGGTGCCCTTTCGCTGGTGTTAACGGCGGCGCTGGTAGGCCGCGCTGCATGATGAGAGACGCCAACAGCGAGAGGAGAGACATCGCCTGTTGGACGCAGCGCTGGCAGTGCCGAGAATCCAAACGAATACGAACACACAGCCGCCGGAACGAGAAGAGGAGCAACAACAACCAGAGCAACTGCAGCAGGAGCAACCTGATGCTGAGGAGCTCGCGCTTGCGGAGAGTGAGAACCGCGCAGGAGAGAGTTGTAATTAGTAATTAAGATAAGCACATAGACGCACTCTCACTCACACTCACACTAAGAACAGCCACACACACACACCAACACACACACACACACACAGACACACACTGACGTGCGGCCGTTTAGCATAGTGTTAACCACAACCAGGTGCAGGAGTCCTGTGCCCAAACAAACAGCTTATAGAGTCTACTGGGAAGTCGATAAGTCGACTTCCTCTTGTAACACTCGCCTAGCAAAGCAAAACCAGCAAACGTAGCCTAAGTTGTAATTTATTTTGGAGAAAACAAACAAAAAACCCTTTACTTTTGGAATCTGAAAGGCGCATGCACAGTATTTTTTTGTACTTTATTTTTATAATTTTATATATATGTGAAAGATTGGGAAGACGATTGCATAGGTGTAACAAACAGATTGCCATCTAACTCGCTAAGACCACCACCAAGACAAATTATGAGTAGGGATCATTGGTTTCCTCCCTTTTTGTTGTAGTCAGCCAAAAACAAATCCTCGCAAAGGCAAGCCTAGTAGTATATATATATATGCATATATACCAGGATACCATAGCTTAAAACGACTAGTCTAAAATTACAAATGAGCTCGAAATGACTTTTTGAGTGTGTTTCAGAAAAGCAAACCAAATCGCAACCCATAAGTTCCTACCATTTAAGAATCTTTGAAGATGAAAGAGCTCTTCACAGATGCTAATCGTATCTAATTTAAATTTATGTAATTAGATATTTTTTTTATTGTTGAACATGTGTTTAATGTCAAGCCAGACAACTAACCCATTTCATTTGCATGTGAATTATTCAATTCAATATTGTTTTAAGAAACAATATTCAAATATTTGAACCTATTTTTTAAAAGGAGCATTTTAAATTAGAGATCAAAAATAACACTTATAATTTTTAACACGTTTGTTTAAAAGAAGACTTTTAAATTAGAGATAAAAAATAACACTAATAATTTAACACATATTTTTTAAAAGGATACTTTTAAATTAGAGATCAAAAATAACACTAATAATTTAACACTTATTTTTTTAAAAGGAGCATTTTAAATTAGAGATAAAAAATAACACTAATAATTTAACACTTATTTTTTAAAAGGAGCATTTTAAATTAGAGATCAAAAATAACACTTATAATTTTTAACACGTTTGTTTAAAAGAAGACTTTTAAATTAGAGATCAAAAATAACACTAATAATTTAACACATATTTTTTAAAAGGAGACTTTTAAATTAGAGATCAAAAATAACACTTATAATTTAATATTCAACACAATTTTTTTAAAAGAAAGCCTTTTAAATTAGAGATCAATAATAACACAAATAATTCACACATTTTTAAAAGTAAGCCTTTTAAATTAGAGATCAATAATAACACAAATAATTCACACATTTTTAAAAGTAAGCCTTTTAAATTAGAGATCAATAATAACACAAATAATTCACACATTTTTAAAAGAAAGCCTTTTAAATTAGAGATCAAAAATAACACTAAAGCACACAAATAGAAATATTTAAAATATTTTACATATTATTTAAAAAAGAACTTAATTGAAACTTCTTTTTTAAAACTTTGTTGCTACACACCTAGAGATCAAAAATAACAATTGCTGCATTTTGTTATCACACTTTCAACACACGATCCTATATAGATTTGTTATGATCAGCATATATGATATGATATATGTGTGTGTATAGATTTGGACGCCTCTTTCCTTGCTATTTTAACACTTACTTTTTTTATTGTACTCACGTTAACAACACGTGTGCCATTTCAAATCATTCATAAAGAATAACTAGTTTTGCGTTCAGCACGGTGATTAAGTAATTTTCGCAAATGAACCTAAGTAAAATCGTATATATGTTAATAACACTTCTTATAACTTGAAAATATATATACGATTTTAATTAGTTGGTTTTAGCTATGCTTGCATCCATGAATACGTTGCATGTGAAAATCGTAAGAGTTGACATAGGACACAATTAAACAATGATAAACTAGATGTACAATATCCCAACATAGAATAAACAAATCAGCTACACATGTAAATAATGTCCAAAGAACTAATACACTGAAAGAAACTCATGCATTTGATACGCCATTCGATTGGCAACCACACATTTTTTTCTACACTACGATTTTTACATGCCTCGTTTATCGATAACAACAACCAAAGAGTTGTAAAGACACATTTTGAATAATAACTGAAATACTATACTATCGACGTTGCTAATACGACATTGTTGTTCCAAGACAACTTTGCGCTCATTTATAGTTAGAGCCTAGTCAGCTAAAGACACAAATCTTAGCCCGACATTACTTAAATACAAGATCCATACAAAACTCTACCCTACGACACACATATCGACACGCTGCTATAATCCAACAATATTAATCCAATTTTGTTAACACCCAACGGCGAGATATAAAGAATGTTAAATAAAAGCAACGGTCAAATTTACTTGTGTTCAGTATTACGTTTTTTGTTGAATTATATTATTATTTTTATTTTTTTTATTATAATAACATATACTTTTGTATCACAATGTTTGCCTTAGTTATTTATTTACTTTAGTAAGTGGTGGCAAATTTTTAATTTGCTGGGCGTGTTGCAAACTATGAAAAAGAAAAGAATAGGAAAAACAAACAATTTAAACAGTTTTTATATATATATATATTTAAATAAATGAGATGTCATACGAGTATATGCATGGAAATCTATAAATACTTACTTACATACTTATATTAGACGACTTTTTATATAGCAATTTTTGTATAAACTGTTTTTTTAGTCAAGTAAAAAACTACAAAGGAAACCAAAATGCAAATTAATAGGAACCACAAATACATATATAAACTGAAATCTGAATACATACTTTTGTGCAATACTAATTCGTAAACAATATATATATAAATATATTATGGAATATGTCATATATATACATATATATAACTATATGTTAATTGCGTTATACATACTTATATACATATGTAATATTAACTGAATTTGCAAACGCATAACCAAATTAGCTTAAAGAATATCAAAATATGTAATACAACAATGAAAAAAAACAAGAAAAAACAAAAACAATACGAAAGACCCTGTATTTCTACAGATTGTTCCACTTTAAGGCTAAGAGCGAAATATCGGCAATATTTCTGTTGACTGTAAAAACTGAATGTTTCGTTTCAGCTTTTTTGGTGTACAAAATAGAACTTTTACAGTTGTAAACAGTATATAAATATATAACTCGATTCTCAACAATATGAACATAGCAAAAAAACAAAACAGAAAAAAAAAACATTTTAAAATATGTAGACTTAAAGCAAAACAATTAGAAAAAAGTAACTTTTATTTTCCAATTTATATACGAACATTTTGCTACATAAAGATGCATGTTTAAAGGCACTTGAGCGAACACAAAATACGATATTTTTTCTATACTACAAAAATACTACAAAAATTATTAAAATTACAAGTCGCTTTGGACTTTTAAATGTATGTATATTATACGATAGTCAAATCTATTAGCAAATTTTTGCTCGCGCTTTGTTTACATAAATGACAACAACAACAAAAAAAAAAGAAACCTTATAATAAAATTCAAAGTCGTTTCGGGTGGCACTTTCATAAAGAAAAAAGAAAACAAATAAATGGAATACAAAAGTTAATAGCAATTTTCTAGAATTTTTATATTAAAATTAACAAAACTGTAAAACTGCATATATGATGACACATGTAATTCTACATACATACATTGAACATATGTCCTATATATATATTTTTGAAACTGCATAAGCAAAATTAGAGGACTTGAAGCGTTCGTTCGTTTGTTTTAAAAAATTGTTAGCAAAATAAAATTAATTAATTGAAACCAAAAAAAGAATCTACTCAAAAACCAAAACAAAACTAAATTGCAGCCTACTCTTTGTAGTGTAAATGTTTTATGCAAAATATTTTAAACAAAAATGTGCATAGAGGCGTTGCTAATTTTGTGCTAAACATGGATGTAATGAAATGCTAGTCTTTAAAAAGGCATCTGAATATGTAAAGAGCGGTTGATAAAGACCGATGCAAATAGCGATACAATGTGTAATGATGATGTTTTTTAAATGTAGTGAAATTCGATATTTTATAGATTTTTATACTTTTATATAAACATATACTTTATACTTTAACTGTTAAAAAAATCTACAAAATAACAAAAAAAATATATATATACTAAAAAACATAAATGAATATTTAAATATGCTAAAAGTTGTATGACAAAACTATTAAACGGAAATATTTTACATATATACTACTAAAAAGAAAAGAAGCAAAAAAAAGTAAACTCTTTAACAATGTAAGCAAACGCTCAATGTTTTTGCAAAAACTGGAATCTTGTGTAGCGTGCTATAATTAATTTAAGCATCATTCGTTTGTTATTTAAGTATTCCAAACAACAAAAAAGGCGATGAAAGAAGAATGAGTCAAAGACATTTGCGTTTATAAAAATCTTTTTTATAAGCCCTTTCGAAAGCAGCCACTAAGACTATATCTATTGTTTTTAGTTTTATACAAATTTTGTTATACACTTTGTAAGTACGTATATGTTACATATGTCAGTGTTTTATTTGTTATATTGATTTTTCAGAAACATTTTATACGAATCTAGTGTTATCTTTTGTATGAGTAGTTCTTAAATACTATATATTTTTATATGTTTTGTAGTTTGTAGTTGCTTGTAGCTTTAACCGATTGCGTTGATACACTTTTATACCTTGTTTTATTTTTTTCTATATATGAATAAAATATATAAAAAATATTTGATATATGCAATTTATACAAGACCTTTTGCTATTACATAATAAATGGACATCAAATAATATTGTGTTTTATTATTTTTATATATGACCTTAATGGACATTTTTATTATCTATATAAAGAAAGTATTGTAAATACATTTAATACTTACAATAACTCTTAGTTACACGTACATACATAACTAAATACTTAAACGATACAAAAGACTCTACAAAAAAGTATTGGAACTCGAACTTATTATTAAATATTTAATATGTTTACTAAAAATTGGTCAATATGTGTTTTTGATACCAAATATGAACAAAACAAAACAAATATATGAAATTTACACGTAGTACAATTGATGAAATTTATAAAAACCTAATATGTATGTATTTTTGAAGACAAACAACTTGAAAATTTGCTTCAAGTAATTGCTAAAAATAATATTTAAAAAACAAAAATATAAAACAATTTAAAAACAAAATAAAATTAAATTAAATTAAAATTGCAATTCTGCTTAGTGCACTATGCATTCCTGAGCCGCATTTTGTTGACTTCATATTTCTAAATGCAAAAAAAACAAAAAAAAAACCAAAAAAAAAAAATACACCAACAATTGGCAGTAGAAAGAACTAAGAAAATTTATAAACATTTAGAGAAATCCCGTTAGCTATTATGATTTGTTATTAAATAAATATTATTTTTTGAGTATTTTCATAGCACAATTTATGTACAGATTTTCGTTTGTAGCTAGTCAAAAGAAATGTAAAAGTAAAAGTAAAAGACAAAATCAAACGCGATGTTTTAAATAGAAAATTTTTTAACTGACAAAAAACAAAGCAACCTTTTGAGCAAAACCAATTAACTTTCTATTTATTGCT
Organism: Drosophila flavopinicola; assembly: GCA_035042425.1. Classification (NCBI taxonomy): domain Eukaryota; kingdom Metazoa; phylum Arthropoda; class Insecta; order Diptera; family Drosophilidae; genus Drosophila; species Drosophila flavopinicola. Next base: position 12,126,109 of record JAWNLL010000452.1, on the reverse strand, counting down.
AATTGGAAGAAGCTTCGATGATCGATAGCAAACAGAAACAAAAATACAAGGTTATAACAATTTGGTACCTTTTTAAACTTATTAAAGAATTTTATAATATTACAAATAAATCTGATTGAGAAATTGTAGCCTGTAAAGCGAGTGTGCCTGTTAAGCACCCGCTCTTCCATTTTAATTTTGTGCGAGTCCTCAATGTGCTCGCACATATAAGATTTAGTCCTTCAATGAAACTAAAATGAGCGCCCTTACTAATGAATTCCTTTTAGCTAAATATTCAGAAATACAAGCAAGAGCATATAATTTTTTTAGCATTATACAATTGAAAACCAAAACGAAAACCAAAAGTATAAATATGAAAACGTAAAAACCTAAAGCGAGTTGGCATATATGAAAAACTATATAGTAAACCAATTAATATATACATATATATGTATGTAAAAACAATATATATATATATATATATATATAAAACGTATGCAAATTTAGTGAAATACTCCATATTTTATAGTCATTTTCAATAAACGTAATTTTTTAATTTTTACAAAATTAAAGTTGAAAAATGGAAAAAAATATTTGTAGTTTTCTAAATCCAAAAACCCAAAACTAATGAACTCTCGATTTCCAATCATGTTTTTCCTCCAGCCGTTGAAACGCGTTCTTCGATTCAAATGACAGATACAGTTAAATGTTCAAACCAAAAACGAAACACAATATATATAGATATATATATAAAATAGAAGATGGTATTTGCAATACCAACGTAATTTAAATAGAGACCCCCAATGGTAATTAAACCAATACCACATTAAAATGAAAATACATATATACACACATACCTACTAGACACATATGCAACAAAAGTCCCATTAAACAAGAAGTCCCCGAAAATCTAAATCGAAAACGAAACTAAAATATCAGCAGTACTACAATGCAATATTTAAAATAATACAAATAAAACCAAACAAATCAACAATGAATTATTAATGGAAATATGTAAAACCGTAACGAATGAAATATACATGTACGATTATATATACAAATACATATATTCCAATAACTTTTCTAAGGCACCCAAAACAAAAGGGCGCCCAAAAAAAATAAAATGAAAGCAAATGACAAAAATGAAAGAAAGAAAAAACAAGAGGCGAACGCAAGAGCAGGTTATATAGAGCAAATGAAAAATAAAACATATATCTTCATTCAAATAAATAAAAATACCTTTTCTGGAATAATTAAAAACCTCTTCAATTATTAAACACGATTATTATTGGCATGGGAAAGTTTGGGTTTGTCTGATGCTTACTTTTCGAAAATTACGTCGGGATTGAAAAGAGATACTTGATACTTGAGTTGATAGTGTACGACTTTCAAATACCCTGTATCAAGTAGTATTCTACAAGTATTCGATCTATAAAAATTCTAAAAATTATGATCACCATATGATTGGATATATTCGGTGTTATCATGGGTGCCAGGCATAAAAAGTCTTACATTTTCGAAAAATTAATCATTTTTGATTGCTAAATCAGGTAAAAAGGATCATTGGCTGCAATGAATGCAATCTGCTAATAGCGAAAAGTTCAGCGAACGACAATATTTTAAATGGCATAGCTTTGCTAAGAAACCAAGTTGTATCTTTCAAAACAACACTGACATGGTTCTGTCTAAATTTCTATATTTTTTTAGGTCGGGCAGCATTGAAGGGGTCTCCCCGACCGCCAGTGGTGCCAATTTGCTGACAGCGCTCTCAGCTGCGCCTGCTGCCGGCACCAGCAGCAGCACCGGCAGCAGCGGAGGAGCTGCACCAGCCGACAACAGCAACGCGAGCGTGGGCACCTGGAAGCTGATCAAGGGCAAGGTGTCGCAAACGATCGAGGAGATCAAATCATCCAAGCATCACACGCAGCAGCCGTCAAGCAGCATACCGGTTATAGTGGCCAACGAGCCAACAACTGTCGCCACAGTGGGCTGGACCAACGAGGCGGACTCGGACACCGACTGCATCACGATTAACACAAACGTCCCAAACGAGGATCCGCAGCAGCAGCAGCACAACTCCGACTCGGACCCCGACATTGAGCTGCTCGACAGCAGCAGTCTGGGCAGCGGCGACGTCAACACAGCAGCTGCCATTTCCACGGAACGATCCCGGCTGCGTCGCGGTCTCGCACACATCAAGTCCCGGGTCAAGGCCAAGCAGCAGGCGGCCGCCATGGGCAAGAAGGACGTGGCCAGCGGCATTACTCCAACGGCCACTCCTTCGGGCACGCTGCGCAGCAGCTTTCTGCGCCGACGCAACAATCCGGAGCTGAACATGGAGGCGTCCACCAGCGCCCAGGCGGATGCCAAGCTGTTCCGCGAGAGTGCGTCCGGTCCGGATATACCCATTGCGAGCGGCAAGTCGAAGCGTGGCATTATGCTCGCACGCAAGGATGTCGAGATAGAGTCGGGTGTGGAGGTGCTCGAGGACATGATACCCTCGACCCCGTCCCAGACAGACTCGCCGGATCCGCAGGCGGGTGGCGTGCAGTTTGATGACAACTTTACGTCGCGAGCACGCAGCACGATGGAGCTGCCGCTGGACAGCGCCGATGGCGACACCGATCTGCCAGTCCGGCCATCCACAGACGTTTTGTCGGCCAGATCCAATCTGAGTGTGTCTCTAAACTCGATCTGGAGCACCGTCAGCACTGCCAGCTGCGCCAATTGGCGCTCCCGCGGTGCCATACAGCCCCTGCTCTTTGGGGGCAGTGTGATTGTGCTGATCGTGATGCCGTTCCCGGACTTTGTGCGCGGCGTCCTGGCCACCGTCCTGTTCATCACGGCCATGAACTACTGCAGCACGTCCGTCAACCTGCTGTTTGAGTCGCTGGTGCTGCGCACACATCCGGAGCGTCATCCCTTCCAGATACCCAACTACGAGAGCATGGGCATCTGTGAGATACCCGCCGTCGAGGAGCACAAGACCATCAAGACCTACGCCGGCTGGCTGATGGAGCTGGATAGCTATGACCCGAACACGTTCTCCTTCAGCATGACCAGAGCCATCTATGCGCGACTGGATGGCGCCATTCTGAAGATCTCGGGCACAGGTGCTCGCATACCCAAGCGTCGCATGTGGAACGAGAAGCCCATCGATCGCGCCAAGATCCTGTTCGTCGATCATCGTTCCTACGATTTGCGCGACTCGCGCATTGAGCTGCTGCCCGTGGGATTGGCCAGGAAGCGGTCAGTAACATCTTGTTCACTGCTCCTTTTGCTGTGCTAAGGAATCCCTTTCCCATTTTGCAGCTTCTTCAACCGCAAGTATCCCATTCAGCTGATCATCAAGAACTCCAGCAACGGCTACTGCACACCAACAGCCGAGCAGCCGGATCCGGCGCCAACTGACACAACGCCCGTACCCGGCGATGAGAGTGAGAAACCCGCTGATTTTGGCACAAATGTCATGTATGGAAATGTAGGTTGCATTTTGACTATAATATGATCTGATCTTTAATCTGATATGTTTGCATTCAAGCTGGGAGAGCTGCGCGACACTGTCACGCCCGACAAGGACCTGAAGGACATCACTATACCCTGCGGCGACGAGGTGCGTCTGCTGATCTTCGCCCGCTGCGATCGTGAAAAGGAGGACTGGTATCGCCGCTTTCGCGCAGCCAGCAAGGGCCGCGTCCACGAGTCGGATCTGCAGGTGCCGATGGCCCAGTTTGTCGAGGACACCGATCTGCAGGCAGTCGCCGCCCAGCAAGCGATCAACCTGACAATGGGTGGCACTAAGCTGGCGCTCAACCTGACAATGGGTGGCAATAAGGTGCTCATCGAGTTTATAGTTGTCTTGAACTGCTGTCTAACACTAATCTCTAACAGACGCGTCCCAAGGAGCCCGATGAGCAGTCGTTGTCTTCGCTCCAGAACGAGACCGGCTCGAATACGCCCGAACTGCTTGAGGATGTGCTGGAGGAGGACATGTCGCCCGAGGCTCTCAAGGATGGCTACGAGGGTCTAATTATGAGCGCCGATGTTGCAAGGAATCCAGCGGACTATGTCAAGTTCATGACAGTCTATCAGGTAGAGCCTTGACAGCAGCAGCTCCAGCAGCATAGTCCTTCAGTTGTAGCGTGACTTTTGTTTTTTGCTTACTATGATTTGTCTTTTGTTTGTTTATAATTGTGTTCACTTAGAAAGCTTGCAAACAAGGCAGAATTCCCGTATGCCGCAATCCACGCAGTGATGTAGATATTCCCGGCCAGCGTCGAAGAAAAGTATGTTTTCATTTTGATTGGCTTTTCTTTTCTATTACTACTATTAGACACAAGTAGAAATTGTACTTGAGTTAAGAGATTATTTGATTGTCTTGCTGCTTTTCACAGGCTCGCCGTGCCAAACGACAGGAGGATGAGCTGTGGAAGGGCATTGACCAGTCGCTGTTCCTGGGCCCCTCCGGCAGCGTGGTCTGGGCGAATGTTATCATGGGTCGCTGCCTATTCAGCTGGCTGCATGATGCGTCGCTGCACTTGAAGATACAGGACTTCATGCAAAAGAAACTCAATTCGATTAAGGTAAGTTTGGACTCTTCTCTACTGCTCCTTAATATATCAATCCAATATGATGGCCTCTTTTAGCTGCCCAGTTTCATGGAGGAGGTCATCATCACAAACATCTACTTGGGCGAATCGCCCATGCTCTTCCATCGCATATCGCAGCCCATGCTGGATGAGCGCGGCGTCTGGCTGGATGCGGATCTCACCTATGAGGGACTGGCACACATCACAGTTACCACCAAACTGAACTTGTTGCGTGTGCGCAGCAAACCGAAATCATCGCCAGTGCATCCGGATAGCGCAACAGCGCAACAGGATCCAACAATGGAGGCGCGCAATGCCAACGATGAGGCCAATCCGGAGATCAGTCAGGCCATCTACGACAGCGAAGCGGAGAGTTCCGGTGGCTCGTCATCGGATTCGGAAAATGTGCCAACAGGCGCTACGGCCGAGAATGCACCCAACACCGAGTAGGTTCTTTGAGTTGATTAGCTATAGCTCCAACTCAACTTGAACTCCATTTCAGGTTCTTCCAGAACTCGCCGGGCAATGCTCGTCGCATCTTCAAGATTGTCGATCGCATAGCCACCTCCAACTTGTTCCAGTACGCCACCGAGTTGCCCTACGTGCAACGCGCCATGGAGAACATGAGCGCCAACATAACGCTGCGCGTGGATCTCAAGGGTCTGGTGGCACGGGGCACTTTGAATATACCACCGCCGCCGTCGGATCGCGTCTGGATGTGCTTTCGGGGTCCGCCGCGTCTGTGGATCTCGACGAAGCCGCAGGTGGGCGATAAGTCGGTGGACTGGTCGATCGTGACGAATGTGATTGAGAGCAAACTGTGCGAGGCGGTGAATAAGTTTCTGGTCTATCCGAATATGGTTGATCTGTCCATACCCTTCCTGGCCAAGCCCAGCTATGACGAAGAGCCGGCGGGCTCGGAGACGAATTAAGAGACGAATTTTTTGGCTGACAACAACAAAAAAATTTGAACAAATCTGTATGTTATCGTAATTCCAATTGAATTTAACACAAAGTGTGTCCGAATTTTAGACAGTGATTAACCGAAGGCTTAGCTATTTTTTGCGATCTCGCTGCAAGTACTTATATCAATTAGGCAACAAGAAAAATTTGGAGTGACAAGTTTGTTATGGCCCCTGATCAATTTCCATATATATGTATATTTTTTGTATTTACAAACTTTATGAACATACCAAAAATGATTTCGATTAAGTAAATACAGTGGAAGAACTTGTTTAGTTATCATTCGAGAAGCGATCCAAACCGGTCGCTTTTTCAAATCTTTACGAATAGTATTCCACAATGCAGGCTTTGCATTCCTCTTAACTTATTGTATGTCTATACACATATAACTAAGCATATAGATATATATTTATACCGCGACAACTACAAATACTATTCTACCCATATATATATAGTTATATAAGTCTATTCCAAACTCTACTCTGTAAGCATGCGTGTGAATTTTAAATGCTTATCTAAAAGCAAAAAACATATAGGTATTTATATTTGGTATGGTGTTTAACTCAACTAAGTAGAATACGTATTCAAACTACAATCCTGTAATAATTACACAAGGAACTCGAACATTCGCCAAAGGAGAACTATGCCCTATAGGTTCCAGTTCCAGCTTCCCCAACAACAAAAACAACTCTTATATCATTTACAAGGCTGGCAAGACAAGACGACACGATGGTCTCAAAATGTGACCTATTTTTTCCAAATAAAGAACAAATAATAATAGTTTAACTAAAATACAATTATATTTTATGTAAATTAATAAAGAAAACAAACTAAAGGCTTTTAGCCAAATTTCGATGGTTTAATTTAAGCCGCTAAAATCTGCTAAAAATTGGGCACAAATAATATTAGACATTTATTTCCATTTTTGTTTATTTATTTTTAATAATTTTTTAATTCACGTTCAGAAATGTACATTTTAATTTTTTGTTGTTTTATTTTGTCGAATTTTGGGAATTCCGGTTTTTGTTTTTATTTAGTTTTTCAGTTAGGTTTTTGCTTGCTTCAAAAGTACATTAAGTAAACTACAGACATACATGTGAGTACGTGTTTATAATATGCATTAATAATAGATATAATGTATGTATTTGTAAATATGTATACATATATAGAATTCAAAAATGTACAACATTCATTTTTAACAAAAAGGATAAACACGATGCTCGTCGCTTTCGCGTTCGTAGTTAAAAACTTGAATATAGCAATAGCAAACAACTAAAATTAGAACTTAACTATAGAAGACTTACGATCTAATACACATAGTACAATTTCAATATTGAAAGTCGCATTTAATTCTTTGTTTTGCTGATTTATCTTTCGATTTCGTTGAAATTGTTTCGAATATTTCATTTATTCATTTTCATTTTCGTTTTCTTTTTGTATTTTACTTCAAAATGTCTTTTACTGTTTTTGTAATACGTTGTGATGTATTTGAGTGGTTTTTGTTTGCTTCTTACACATGTTTTGCAAAGAGTCAGTTTTGCAAATCTAAAATGAAATAGGACTAAAAAAAACTATTACTATTACATATATGTATGTATGTATGTATGTATATAGTAGAATACTACTTAAGAACTAAAACTGCTATCAAAACAGGCTTCATCGTTCACAAATAAATATGCGTAGCAATTTTCATATTTTTCTTCTTCATAAAAACATCCTCAGTGTCCTCTTTTGTGGCTGTCTGGCGGCAATTTTGAGCAACATTTCTTGCACGTGATTAAATATTTGTATATCTTTCATTTGTGTTTTCTTTTTCCATTATTCAGTTATGTTATGTTAGATTAGAGTAGAACTGTTAGAAGTGTGTGAGTTGTGGGGGGGAAATGCATTTGAAAGTTGAGCACAACTCAATGTTCGGTAGGGTTGTTGTTTAGCTGCTTGGAGGATACGGATACGGATACGGATTCCTTTCACTGTTGTATTGTTGTTTGTTTGTTTGTTGCCTATTATAAATTAGCATGTCCTCTAGAAAAACTTCTCCTCGCTACGCACAATTTACAGACGCATATCGTCATATTTGGCAAATGCTTTGCACAGCGCAAAGGCTAAAATGACCAGGATCAGATGCACAATGCCAGCCACAATGACGCCAATGATGAGTTCGCGCTGTCGAATCAACCACTCGGTGAACACCCCATAACAGCCCTGCGAATTTACATAGTTTAGTTAAGCTGATGTTATATGGCTTAAGCAGCTCCGACTTACGTTCTTGTAGAAGCTATTGCTATCGCTGGGATTGGTCGTGCAGTCCTCGTCGCGTGGCACCAGTTTGGCGACATCCTTTAGCATACAGCAGGCCTCCGGTATGGTGCGATTACCCTTTGTGTTCTTCCACGCCTCCGACTCGTCAAAGTCGTGATAGTCGTTGATGCCACAGCAGCCAAAGTTGCCCATCAGCTGGTTCCACATCAGCGAGGTGGCGTCGATGTCCTCGCCCAGCGTATAGCTCGTGATGGTGGTCTGCAGGAATTTTTTGCTCTCGCTGCGCACCTTCTCCTTGTAGAAGACGGCCAGGCCGCCGGCCACAATCTCGGCCACCAGCAGCAGAATGAGAAAAGTGCCATACTGCGAACAGATAGAGAGAGAGAGACGAGAATATGAGAATATGAGCATATTACGCATACGCCCCAGTTGCCGTTGACCCAATTCACATTTGCGTAGTCGCGTCGCGAGCATTACATAAAAATCTATGCGTTTGACCCTGAGCTAAATGTGCAGCATGCGTTTGACGACGTCGAGTGGTGAGTTTGGCCCACACACACACACACACTCGCACACACACACGCACACACACACTGAGAGAGGGCACTGCAGGCGCTAGCTAGCCGTGGTGCCAATCTCAAATGCTGAAGGTCATTTTGAAATGCTGCTTGCATGTTTTATAAGCACTTTTGGTTTGTTTTGTTGTTGCTGTCTTTGTTGTTATTGCTTTTGTTGTTGTCGCGATGCGTTGGCCTGATAAGTTGCCGTGTGTGCTGCCAATTTTGCTTTTTTACGTCAAAGATAGCTTTTATAAAATAAAATTTGTTAGAAATTGCATTTGGAAAATATTAGATAGCTGTTTCAAATGGAATTTTGATTGTTTTTTAAATTAAATTGACATTTTGTCGGCTAAATGTAATTTTATAAAACATGCTTGATTTTATGGTATGTATAGAGGCAAATAATCAAAATTTACCCTCACTAAAAGCCCAAAAGTAAAAAGTTATATATTGATAAAGATTTGTCAATATTCAGCAGATAATACGACTGTCTTTTTTGTCTAAATATAAATCAATTTTAACTACTCGAAGCATATTTTAAAAATAAAACGAAACTATGAATTACTTTAACAAAATCCCAAATAACTTTAAAGCAGCTTCTAATTTCAAATTAAAATAAATATATAAAATATTTATTTTTATTTATACAGCTTTTTTTATTGTTTGCAGCTAGTTAGCTTGATGTCTCTCTGGTTCAAACTTGGCATCACTGATGCTGCGCTGTTACGCCTGGCAGCACTTCGTTCACTACTCTCTGCATGTGTGTGTTTGTGTGTGTGTTGGCCACCCATGCTAACCAAAGTATCTGTCAGATACACGCAACAGCAGAAGAGGAAATGAATTGCCGACTGATTAGAATGGTCAAAAACAAGCAATCAGGCAGTTGGTTTGCAGTTAAATCACAACTGCCATTGTCTTCAGCTGCAGCGCATCATTGAGCATATATTGTTTGTATGTTTGTCAATTTAAAAGCATTTATTCGGGTGCTGTGAACTTGCCGATTGGTAAATAATTGGCACACTCTCAAAATAACCAATGCTAAGACACTTTGGCAATGCTAAGCGTTGGCCTTCAGCCACAAGTATTAACAGAAGTGCCCTTGCTTCATTTAACTGCAAATTGTGCTCAATTTGTGCATACAGATTTGTAGATTTTTGTGTTGCGGTGTTTAAAGTACGCCCCCGAGGGCAAATAGTCGAATGTCGTGAATATTTGTTGTTGTTACGCAAAAGACAAATGTGATCAAGAGCAATGAGAAACTATGTAAGTAGTTGGTTGCACCTGTTTGGCGTTGCAATTAAGATGGCCAAGCCCCTAGAGATATATAAATAGCTTAAATGCCGGCTAATGCCGAGCAATGTGATAAACTGTTTATTAATTGCCAGTGCGCCAGTCGCACAAAGCTCAATCATAGAAATTTCTTTTAGGGTTGGGCCCCTGACCGAGCGATAAATAAATGTACATGTTGAAATTGAAATATGCGCGCACAGGTGAAATTATAATTCCGAGCACAGCGGATCAAGTACATGGGCCCAAAAGTGAAGGGCTTGTCAGCACCTCACGACCACTCGAAACACGTTCCAATGGCACATGGAAAATGCCAGCTGTAAAGATCAACAAGAGACACAAAAAAAAAGGCCTGCAACATGTGAAGCCGCAACGCAAACCTAATGCAACTTTCTCTCTTGGCGCGTCGAAGGTTTTCTCAAGCGTTTTTCCACGCCAAAACCAAAGTCAAAGTCAAACGATAAGTCGAAAAAGTGTTTGTTAAGATGAAATCGTAAATATATGCAAGCAAACGACAGCAGCAGAAACAATAACAACAACAGCTCGTCTCCATAAGCGTGCAATGAATATTTTTGTCTCCCGCGGCGCCATTGAAAGTTGCAATTACATTTTCGGCGGATGATGCAACATATTGTATTGAGCAACAGCATGTGTCTGTGTATCTATTTATCATAATTGTAACTGTAACTCGCATCTCGAGTACTTACCGTCGACAGCAGGCAGCGAGATTCACGCATTGCGCCCAAGTAGCCCAAGAGACTCATGAAGAACATGACGGCTCCGATGACGAGCAGAGCGTAGGCCATTTGCTCTATGACCTGCGGCTGTGTAAAATGCTGCAAAACGAGATAACATAGGAGAAGAAGGAGAAGGCAGATGAGATTGTGAGAACTGAGTATCATTGAATGGAATCATCGTATGTAAATGCGACAACGTTGCGTATACGTAATTTATAGGTAATTAACCTTGCAGCTTTCGCAACATTTGTAATTAAATTAAGTACGAGATGTCTTAATTGACACAGACATTTTTCTGACAGCAACTCGCTATGGCAAGCTCTCAAAGCACTCTCAAAGCTGACAACTGCGTGTGGAGTTTAACATAAAAAAACAAAATTTAGAGAAGTGAAATGAAATTTCAGGCAACCGAAAGTTTTGCGCTGTGCATGTTGCAGTTCAATGACTGCGAAAATCTAAACACCCACGCCAGCCACAAAGTCTACACACATTTAGCCTTTGCCTACTCTATGTTTTGACGTCCCTGCAATTAGTCAACGAGGACATGCACTTTACCTGCATTTCGACTGCATTTGTTTGCCAAAACGATTTTCACCAGTATGTCAAAGACAGACATCGTTAAAATTCGTAGTTACCGCTTGGCATGCAAACTGCGCTGTGGAATTTGCCATGAACATAACTCTATATATGTGTACATGCTGATATACACAAGTCGAGCACTCGACTTTCATTCCAGGCATATCTAAATATCCGAGTACATATTTCATCAGTAAATTAAAAGTTTTATTAGAAGACTAGCAAAGTGCATGGGACACTTAATTTCTAAATGCATAAACAGCACGTAAGTCGAATGATGACTCAGTATTCTCATTTGTTTATTTAACTAATATTGTGGCTTTTTAGCGTAATCAATGCAAATTGAGTCTAAAATACTTAACTGTTGTAACTGAAGGTGTATTTTAAATATTAATGATGTCTATTTCAAACCAATTTCTATTTTTATTAAATTTACGTACGATATTGATGAAATTTTGACACATCAATCTTGTTGACATAACATGTATATAAAAGCATTTCACATGGGAATTAAATTTGTTTCGAAAAAGTAATGGCAGTTAAAAGTCTAGCTCTTCCTAGACACAATCAATCAATGTAGAATATACTACGTCTACTAAAGCCTGTTTATAATGCCATATTAGGCTTCACTTTAATAAGCGACTACCATAGACAATGTCAACAATTACGCTTCATACTGTCACGTGACGTTATTTGGGGGAATATGTGTATATATGCCATAAGTAATATTCCACATTTGGGGTGGCTTACAAAACTAGTATTATTATTCCATGATAGGCAATTTTCAATGTTTTGATTGGCCTTATTGGGAGTAGTGGGGGGGGGGGGTTATTGGGGTGTTTTTTGCCCGACTTTCACCGGGAATCCGATATGCACACTTACCTCAATGCGCTCGCTCTCGACCAGCTTGAGCAGAGCAATCAGCGAGTGCTTGTCCACAGCTAGCCATAGTCCACCCGAATATAATTGTGCCAAGCACCTGCAAGATACAAAAAAGGTGTTCAGTTAAGGAAAATAACCCTCGGTTTGGTTTTAGCTGTTGGCATGCAAATTGTAAGCATAAAACATAAAAGCGCCACAACATGATTGTGTTGATTATGTTGCTCGGTCATGTTGATTGCATTTGATGTTGATGATTATGACGATAAACACAGCTAACAACAACTACAGCAACAATGATGATGTTGGCTGGATGGCTGGAGTCAATGAACCGCCATAAATGCGAAAAAACTGCGCATGCGCAGAGATTTGCTTGATTGACTGCAGCCGCAATGTTGTTGTTGTTCAAGCCGCGCCTATCAGCCCATACAATTTATAATGCAATTTAAGCAAACCAACAGAAATAACAAATACAAATACAAATACAAATATTAGAAAAACAACTTTTAAAAACCAGCTGCCGCGGCTGGTTGGCAGCAATAATGTGGCTGGGAAATATTTTGGTATTTTTCATTTATCTTTTAAAACAAGCTTCTTTATTATGCATAGCATTTATTTATAATTGAGCTTCGTGTACTTACAAAAAATATGAAATTTAATATGCAAAGCAAATACTTTGCACACCAAACACCACAGTCGAAAACCATTTTCGTTGTTTTCGAAATTTTGCGGCTGTTTCAAGGATCGCGCGCTGCAATTAGAAGAAAAGGAAACATAAGTTAGTTAGGTATAAATTATCATATTGCAATGAGTAAATTGTAATTCATTTAAAATGCCTGCTCATTAGCTCAAGTGCTGCAAAAGAAAGTGCCAGGAAATGCTCAAAATGCTATCCAGCAGAACAAATACTGGAGAAATATGTTTTCACTTCTTCTTCTGTGTTTGTTTGTTTGTTTGTGACAACTTCATTTGTTATTAACTTAAATGTGGTACGTGTTCGTGCCTAATAAATTAACATGTGAAGCAAGCGCACAGAAATTAGTGAATGAGTTGAAGAGTAAATGTAAAAATATGTTGACACAGCGAAGTTGTAATACTCTTTGTTAAGCATTACAATAAGTAAAAGTATACATTTAATATACACAGAATTCATTCCCGACTACAAACTATAATTATTGAACATAACTACAAGTAAAAGTATATAGATTCAATATACATTCTATACATTCCCTACTACAAGTCATAATTATTGTCTATTCTCTTTGTTAAACATTACCACAAGTAAAAGTATAGCTTTAATATACATAATATACATTCCCGACTACAAGCACAAAATTCCCGATTAATTTGTCAATTAAGTCCGCTTATTTTACCATAACTCAAGCTGAACCGACCAGTTTATTAATCTCTTCCTACGCTTTGTGCTACAGCAATTGTTCTCTGAAATTTCAACGAATTTAAGTACGTTAATTAATTCCTCACTCACTCAATCTCAGTTAAAGTCTTACTGCGACTTTGTCGTAGAGCAAATGAACTTTCTCGTTAACAGCAGCAACTAAGTGTGTTCTGGTTTCTGGTCCTCGCCTGACCCTCTCTTTATCTCTATCCCCATCTCTATCGCCATCTCTATCTCTTCACTCTCTCTATCTATTTGTCGTATTCGACATGGTTTGAGTGTCGGAGGCACTTTTCTTTTCAGCTGCCTCCGTCAGTGGCATGTCTGATATACCCTATGCTGAAGGGGGTATATTGGTGTTTGACTCTTAAATTCTTCATAATTTCTGACTAAAGTGTTAACATTTATGTTTAATATGCTCCCAACCAGTTAATATTTAAATTGAAAATATTTTTATACATTTTATGCCACGCACAACCTGTTTATAAAAAGTAATGATACTCTCAGAGTGTGTACAGGGTATCGATTAGCACCTTAAGCCATCACACTGGCTATAAACATGTTTTAGTTCTTTGCCCAGTTTAATGCATGAGTGCAACAACAGCAACAACAGCAACAACAACAACAACAACAACGTTTATGCTGTGCGAATACACGAAATATCGTTATCATGAAATCAAAATTTGTGCATTCAAGCGTTAAGTTGGCTGCGCCTGCAAAAACTGCAAAGTTAGTTAAAGTAAATATATGCCGAGTTTATGTAATAATGCTACTGCAGAGAGTTTTGACCCATTTTCATGAAATGTATGCGTTGAAATGGGCAAAGTATAAACGAGCTGAGTGTGTGTGTGTGTAAGTAAATGTGCATGCGCATGTGTGTGTGTGTGTGTATCTGTGTGATGCAAAACGCACACAAACAATGTCACGAGCCATTGATGTTAGAAAAGTGGAACAGTCGGCGGCGGCTCTGTAAATGCTGCTGCTGTTGATGATGATGCTGATGCTGAATTTGCTGATGCTGCTTCTGTTTCTGTTGTTGCCAACTGGCAAACATTCTCCTGGCCAACTTTGGCTGCTTAAAAGCCAGCCTGCCTGCTGTCTCCTGCCTCCTGTTTGCTGCTTGCTCCTTCTTCATGATGATGTTTTTGCCAAAAACGTGTACACACACAGCAAATCTGTAATCCTATACAAAGGCTGCTGCAGGTACTTAAATGCAAACTGCTTAAAGGTTTAGGCCCTGCTTTTTGGCCAACAACCCGACAACGACGTCGACCCGCACAATTCAAGCAATTTTCTGGCTTTTTGCAAAAGTGCTGCAAATAGGCAGCAGCAAGTTTTAATTGCTTTTTCCATTGTTCAAGCTTCAAACTTGTCTCCATTTCGGCTGGCTGTTAATTTATGAATTTGCGCCTTTTGATTGATGTACTTGAGACAGTCCTAAGAGTATTGTAACAACATAATTGCTTTTCTGCTAAAATCCATCAAAGAGCATAAACGTTGACTCCAACTTCCCAAACATCTATATATATCTGTGCGATAACAGTTTTAATTACCGCAGCACAAAGCTAAGCTGCCACACAAGTCCTCAAAGGGCCACCGCCCGACTTATTAAGCTGCTGACATATGCCATGGCGAATGCAAAGCTTATCATTAGCAAAACACACACAACCACACACTTACACACCCACACACACACACACACACACACACACATGACAGTTATAGTATTCTAATGAGCTTTCAAGTGGCACATTGAAAATATTAGCACAAATTTGCCTAGCTGCACATATAATCATGATTCCCAGACAAGTCAGACAAGCAGCCCAAACTCAAACATCAACTTTATATATGTATATAGTATATATATACTCGCTGCTAATTCGCCTGGCAACTCAAATAACAAATGCTGCACAGTTTTAATTGGCTGCCTCCAAAGTCTAATTAAGGCAAATTTTGTGCACATTTTCAGCCCAGTTAGTTGATAGATAACTGTGCGCATCAAACTATCTACTTTAATTCATAGGCAGCAGCAATGAAACTCTATATAACTGGAGTATGAGTAGCTGCTGCAGCAATTCAATAAAGTCATGCATGCAATTAAATATACAGCAAAAACAAGCAAGCAAGCATTTGTTTATTATACATATGCGCAATTAAAGGCTTGCATATAATTTTATATTATTTACATTTTTTGAAGAAAGTCGTTCGAGAACCTCATATCTCATAGCTCATATCTCATAGACAATGCACATTTTGGCGGTTGGCGGAGTGATGAAAATTTCTATTACAATGATGCGGCAAAAGGAAATGCGAGTGAAGCTGAGAGAGACTATAGACTAGAGACTATAGACTAAAGACCTGAGAAGGTAATTTAGTTGTTGCTAGCTTTAGCTAGTGTTGCTGAAATGGGTTAAAGAAAGTCGTTACTTGTGTATTAATTAAAAGGCAAAAAAGTTGAAAGGCAAAAAGGTTTCTGCTGCAACTTGTCCGAAAAACTTCTTCTGTGCAAGTTTTAAAGTCGACTTAGTGCCGACTTGGCCATAAAATCGTGTGCAACTTCTTGTTGCCCCCTCCTCTGACAATTGCCATAAATGATTTCTTTTAGCTGGTTTCGTTACGTTCTCGTTCTCGTTCTTGTTCTTGGTCTCTTTCTCCATGTAGGTCCCCAAGCCACAAAGTGCCACAGAGACCCAGAGACAGCCAACTAGAAGTAGAAGTCGAGGCAGTCGCACTTGTCACGTTTGTCTGTGCCAAGAATTTAGAAATTGTATTTATTGCCAATGCTTTCTATTTTCGAAAAACTTCAATTTGGTCTTTGTGGGCAATGAAGCAGCTGCTGCTGCTGCTGCTGGCAAACGAGTAAATAGCAATAATAGTAAAACCTCATGCTTGAAACTAAAAGTGCTTCTGCTTCTAAGACTCAGCTGCTCAGAGAAAGAGAGAGATGCTGCTCTTTCTTTTTGTATCTCTCTCTCTCTTTTCGCTTTGGGCTCTAAGTAGCTTTGGTGTCTTGTTACTGGGCAATTAAATAGCTTACTTGACAATGAGACTTAATTGGGTCAGCATTGGCTCAAAATGCATTCCCACACACAGAATAATGGCTAAAAATACATCCGCAGTTAAATGCAGGTGGGTGGCTCAAAAGACTCTTAATTTGCATATGATAAAAGAAATTTCATCCTATAAAGTTTGAAGTTGCAGCCATGTGGGAACTGCACTTTTTAATTGAGTTAAAGAAAGGCAGCAAGCTGTTAACAAATGCCAGAAAACTTCAGTTTTGTTCACGCAAATATGCAAAGTTAAATAAGTAGAGTTTTCAAATGTAATCCAAAGTTAAATCACACAAATTAAAAGCTATCAAGTTGCCAGAAAATGCTATACAGCACAAAACTCATTTTGCAAAACATCGAACTCAAATTTATTTATACAGCACAAAATTCATTTTGCAAAACATCAAACTCAAATTTATTCATACAAACATATTTGCTTTATCATTGCATCAAAATACGCCTAAAAACCATTTTGGGTTTATCATAATGTTGCCAGCTTGTAAGCAGATACATAAAATTGACAAAAATATCGTTGAAATGAGCCTTTTATCTCTCTTGCCAAATATTTGTTTTAATATGCCAAAGTTCAAAACCTAAAATTGATTGCCTCTGTCTCTCTTCCACACTCCTCTCTCTGTCTCTGTCTCTGTCTTTCGGTCTGTTGCAAGAATCCCCAATTATAAGCCCAGCTTTTAACTCGAACCTATCAAACTGGTATTAAACTCATTTAATTCAGGCGACATATAGCGTAACACTTTATATGTTGTTGTTGTTGTTTTCGGTATTGCTTTTGTAATTTGCTCACCGCCGCACAATCAATTTATTTATACATTTTTGCTTAATTAATGCAAAGCGCAAAAAAGCGAATTTTTGTTTACGTTGCGCCTCGTTAGCTGATTAGCATAAAAGCATATTTATTTCAATTATATTTGCATATTTTAAGCCGCACAAAAAAGGACGACACTAAACACCTGGATGCTGTATACTAGATAATTTATGTAAGCCAAATTGAGCATCAATGGCGTATTTTGATAACTTTTTATTATTTCGCATGTCATTCAACTTGTGTGCAGTCGCCAAATAGTTGTTAGTTGATAGTTGTTATACAACACTTGGTTAAAACTGAGTTAATTGACATAATTGGAGCTGCTCCGGCACGAGTCTAAGCATCTGAGCAACTAAGGTCTGTGCTCACCTCAAGGCGCCTTTGTTTGTTTGTCTACTTTTTAGGTCAATGGTCGAGGCGGCTGGCAAAATGTTTGCTCCGTTTGCCATTCGTTTGTCACACAACTATATATATGTATATATATAGTGTTATAGCAATTTGAAGGCAGGCAAATTTAACACCTGACATCGACAACACTCACAGACTCAGTCACAGACTCTAAGCTGGCTCTCTGTGTGTGCTCTGGAGCGTGGCATGTGCCCAAAACAGACGACGCAGACGACGATAACGCCCCGACCGTGTTACGAGACCAGGCGGACAGACGGACGCACAGTGGGACAGACGCGCAGTTGGACAGTGGGACGGATGGACTGAACTGGTAGCCAGCGAGGCGGGTTGCCAATCAGGTAGGCTGTAAAAGACACAAGTCGGGCTATTTAGCAACGCTGTGCGAGATATTTTTTCGGTGAGTAGTTGTTTTATGCTTGTTGTGCAAAGAATATGCATTAGGGGTACTCCTGATTGAGTCACAAATATTTACAAATTAATTTGTGAACATAACTTGTTTCAAAATTCCTTTGATTTTTATTCATTTTATTTATTTGTTTATTATCGACTATTGTCAGTCGACACAGAAAAATTAAATGATTGATAAAGGCAGTTGAAAGTTTTAAGTTATCTATTAACATTCGAAAAAAAAATTTAAAAAAATCCTTAAAATGCCTATTATCTGTAATTTTATTTATTTATTGGCGACCATTGCAGTCGAAACAGAAAAATGTAATTTAAATATGATTGATAAAGGCAGATTAACTGTTGAAATATTCAATTGCAAATAAACTTGAATATAAGTTTGTTAAGCTAGGTTTTTTTATAGACCAATTATGTATTTGAAATCTGTCTCATAGGGACAAATATTAAATGTTCTGGTTTTCCTTGGCAGTATTGTATAATGAGTAGTTGTAGCTAAGGTTTGTTTTGGTTTATGCTTCTCTAGAAGTTCTGAGGGTGGTGCAGGGTGGGCTAAGCTAGTTGATACTAAATAACTGTTTATAAGAAACTATTTTATTGGAATTAGGAAGCTTACAAGTTTATACAGCGTAACTCCAAGTCAAGCACTTTGGCATTTATTGAATCAAGCTTGCTAACAAAATATTTATTGAGCTGCTGGCTCATCAGAAATATTTCTGCCATGTGGAGCCAACAAAGTGCTCAAGAATTCGTTCAAGTTTCGAACGCCAACGCCACAGACATTGACCCAATTTATTTTGGTAAATTGCTAAGTAAATATCAAAAATTCTTATTTCGGTCAGTGTAGTTACAAGCTGAATATTTTAAAAATAGAAAACATTATTATGCAGCAAACTTTGTCCTGCAGAGGCGACTTCTTCTTTGTTATTCTTACGCCCGTTTTTAATTAAAATAAATTTTGTTTGTGGTCGCTTGAAAGTGAAACTCTCAGAACTTGACCAATTTTCAGCTGTGGGTTTATTATTGCTCATTGCTCTAGTTATGCCAACGTTGATATTTGATGTTGTTTCTGGTTTTTGTTATGGCTGTGTGCCTATTGTTGTTGTTGTTGTTCAACGAGTTATGTTGACTGTCTGTCATAAGCTCAAAACACCGTTGACATACTTACATACATTTATTATACTTACTGCACTATTTGAGCACTTTTTATACTCTGATACCGAAGGTACTCATAGTATATTGGTTTTGTCGAATGTCCGTCAGGCCGTCCGTCTGTCCGTCTGTCCGTCTGTCCGTCTGTCCGTCTGTCCGTCTGTCCGTCTGTCCGTCCGTCCGTCTGTCTGTCTGGATGAACGCGCGTATTTCCGAAACGATATTAGATAGACTCTTGAAATCTTTTGCGTTATGATTATAGCTATCTGCTTCAGATCAAGTTTATTCCAAATTTATGCCACGCCCACTGGGAGGCTGGCAAATCGATAACATGTCGATACACCTCAAATCACAAATCGATTAAACGTGAATAACTCCCACAATTTTGAAGCTAGAGTAATCAAATTTGGTAGGTATATTGCTGGTGACCTCCCGAAAAAATTGGATCCTAGGTTAATCGGCCACGCCCATTATTACGCCCACCAGCCCCCCTCCAAAATTAATTTGAAATGCTTATATCTCCCGCAGTTTTAGAGCTAAAGTCACCATATTTGGAATATATATTACTGGTGACGTCCTCTACAGATTACAGAAACAAAATTTCGACCACGCCCACTCCCGCCCCCGTAATCGCGAAAATCGATATACATGAATGCACAATTCGATAACACGTGTATATTTCCCGCAATTTTGAAGCTAGAGTCTCCAAATTTGGAATTTAGACTAGGGCTGACCAGCCCAAAAGATTGCGTCCTGGATTTTCCGGCCACGCCCACTGGAACGCCCCCCAGCCACCCCGCCCCCACGAAACACGGAAGCCTATATCTCGCACAGTTTAAGAGCTAGGGCCACCAAAATTGGAGGATAGACTTATTGTCAGCCCCCCTAAAGATCGGCAAAAAATTTTGGGGCCCCGCCCCTCCCGCCCCCAAAAATCGCGAAAATGTATATCTTCCACAGTTTTAGAGCTAGAGTCACCAAAATTGGAGGATAGACTTATTGTCAGCCCCCCTAAAGATCGGCAAAAAATTTTGGGGCCCCGCCCCCTCCCGCCCCCAAAAATCGCAAAAATTTATATCTTCCACAGTTTTAGAGCTAGAGTCATTAAACTTGGAAGATAGAATTCTTGTCACTCCCTCTAAAGATCGGCCAAATTTTTTGGGGCCACGCCCCTTCCCGCCCCCAAAAATCGCGAAAGCTTATATCTTCCACAGTTTTAGAGCTAGAGTCACCAAAATTGGTAGATAGACTTCTGGTCACCCCCTCTTAAGATCGACCAAAAATTTTCTGTTCACTTGCTTTCAGCTGTTCTTAAAATGGTATCAGAGTATTACGCAGTCGGCTCCGCCCGACTGCAACGTTCTCACTTGTTCTTGTTGTTCTGCCTCATTTTTCACTTTTCATCAATAAAAATGAGCCTCATTACATTGTCTGTGCCGAAGGTGAATGATCATCTTGGCTAAGTGCCAAAATGTGTTAAACAAACAAGTTGGAAGTTGCTTGTTATGACAGCTTGCAGTCTGAGATGGGAAATTGTTGTCATGCTTTTCGTTTTATAGAAAATCCGAATAAATTTAATCAACTTTTGATGTAGGTATGACTTTGGCAAAGTCTCTGCTATAAAATACCCTCTATACAGTACTTAACAAGTACTTATGGCTTGTGCAACACTTGGCTAGATTAAATGAGCAGCAAACACAATTTAATGCATTATACTATAGTAGTGGGCAGTTGGCACACAGCGAACTGGCTGCCAATTAAGACCCACAAGCAATTGTCTGAGCTGCATATAAATTACGCATACGCCGCGTGAGCGACAATTACGATAGAAACAACCGAAAAAGAGAGCAGCAAAGCAGCAAAGCAGCAATGGAGCATGTGTAATGAAGCAGAGTAATAGCCAGAGTAATGGCAAGAGTAACAGCAACGCCCGCTGTCACTTCAATTCATAACAGATGCAAATAAATTTCCATTAAAGTTGCTAGCTGACCCTGCCCCCTGCCACCCTTGTAAACGCCCCCGCCCACACACACACACACACACACACACACACACACACACACAGAGACAGATGTGCTCGAGTGCGGCAACTGATTGGAGAGGTTCAGCCAGAGACTGTCCCAGGTCTCTAAGCCCATGGCGTAAAGGTGCCCACACGACGACCATTTTAGATAATTTACATTTTGAGTCATGCGGCAGCAGCAGCAACAACAATCATAACAAACAACAGCAACAACAACAAGAGGAACAAAAGCAAAGCTGCGGGACTCAAATTGTGCCATACAAATATTCACACATTAATTTCTATATATCGCGCATTTAATTTAGCTTCATATCTGGCGGCTGCAGTTCGTGCGAGTAAATGAACAAAATGTATCTGTATCTGACAGATACACACAGCTGTGACAGCCACTGCAATTGGATAGGCCACTGCTACTGCTGCTGTTTTATAATATTCGCTTATTATTTAACTTTCTTTACAAGCTCTTTGAGCTGCCCCAGGGCGGAGTTCAATGCGCTTCCACTTTAGTGGCTTTTCCTCTTGGCCGTCGACTTTCACATTTGCCGTGCCAACCTTTGGCACTTCCTTGCATGTCAGGCGATATGTGTCATTATCAAATTGCCACATATATGCGTATCTATTGGCATTAAAAAGAATTCGATTTCGTTGGCCAATTACGTTGGCCAATTGCAATATTGTAGACGCAGACCCGCCTGGGAAATGCAATTTGAAAAGCTGCTGAAAGCATAGACGTAGACGTAACTAACGCAAACTAACTGCAAGTTATGCGCCACCAGCCAAATGTAGCTATCTATACAAATACACGACGCACCAAATCAAAGTCTGTGCAACAAAAAAATACAAGTGGGAAAGGATTATCTTTGGCGTGCCGAAGATTTTATACTCTTTTCGAACCTTTAGGCAATTTTCACTCTGCCAACTGCAGCACTTTCATTAGCTGTACAAATTTATATTTATTTATTTATTAAATTTATTTCCAGTTGTATGGCAGCTATAAGATATAGTGGTCCGATCCGGCCGATTCCGACCAATGTGCTGTCCCTTTGATTAATAAGTCTCTGTGCAAAGCTTTATCACGATAGCTCAAAAACTGAGGGAGTAGTTTGCATACATACAGACAGACAGACAGACGGACGGCTAGATCAATTTGTATTGTCATTCTAAGCATACTGGCAGTAACTTTTGGGTGTCTCCGACGCTTGCTTCTATGCGTTACAAACTTCAGCACAAACTTAATATACTATTTTCTTCGAAAAGAGTATAAACCGATTTTTTGTTGCAACTACAACATGAAATACTGCCGGGCGTTGGCAAACACACACTTATACACACACACACACACACACACACAGTTTGCGGTGAGTGTAAAATTTAAATGTGTGTAAATTTATGTGGGAGTTTTTCGGGCTACTTTACAAGCAGGCAGAGCTCTCCTGCTGCCAGCTGCGTGCAAAACTTATCTAATAAGCCAGAGTTAGCATTTCCTGCAATAGCCAGCGCCCTGAGAATGAGAATTTAAGTGCTGCAGCAGATCTGCTAAAGATAAAGATAAGTTTTGCACAAGTTCTAAGTGCGTGAAAGAGTTTTGCAAAGCCAGAGAGTTGAATAAACTCACTCAGTGGAGAAATAATAATATTGCTGCTGCTGCCAACAGCTGTGGCGTTGCCAATTGTTGTAAATTTTGACGCCATCGCTGCGCACCTGTGAGACAACAACTTTTTGCCGCCACTGTCGCTCATTGCATCAGCGTGCAAATATGCAGCTGGCAAACAGGCAACGAAAACGAAAAAACGAAAAAACATGGTAAACGAAACTAACTTAAAGGCAATGGAAAACTTGCTCACTTGGGCCACACATGCGCAGTAGCAAAAGCAAATGCAAACAGCAAATAAGGTTTAAATGTTAAACAATATGGCCAGCTATTTGGCTTTTGGGTGTTAAATCGCTTTCTTGGCTAAGCTTGCAGCTATGGAAATTTGTACCCGAAAACTGAAAAAAACCAAAAAAACAAATTAATATGCATTGCTGCCATGCATATGTGGACTTTCACTTTTGTTGTTTTCATTTTCACAGACATAATAAAAGACAAAAGCACAAAAAAGACAACAACGACAGCGACACCAAAGAAAATACTCATGACTATATTTCATGATTGCGCAGGCGCCTTAAAAAGCGGCTCAAAACGCGATCCAATCCGCAATGCTCTTTACATTTTTTTTATTATTTCAATTACAAATGATAGTTTTATTAATACGCTACCGATTTTCGGTGGGTGTGTGTGACTGGAATCCCCGTTAATTGCTGTCTCGTTTGCTTGTTTTGCTTTCCTTCACAGATTTAAGCGCTCAATTAAGCCCTCAAGTGGGGGCAGAGTGGCGCAGAGTGGTTTGGGTGGGTTGGGTGGTGCGGTTGCAATCATAATAACTACAGCTAAAAATCAAAGTTACGCACTTTCGATTGCGCAATCGTAATAATTTGAAGTCAGTTTTTCACATGGCATGCGAAAGTAAATATTTATATATATTTGTACTGTCCGCTTGACGACTTCCTGTTTAAGGCCTTTCTTAGTTATAAATAGTTCGATTCATTAATCAAGTGTGTGGCAGCAGGTAGAAAAGAGGGCAGAAAGCGATGCAGACACCAGTTACCAAGTTACATGCACCTGCTGATCTTACGAAATGGCCCAAAAGAAAATGGGACTACAAATTGGTTGTAGAGTTTTGTTTTGGAGAAATTATGCCACAGGGCTATTTTGTGGTTAAGTCAAGCGATTATGATCTCTTTTTGAGTTTAAGCTACTTAAACAATTTGTTGCGCTCAGTGTAAGCTTTGAAAACAAGAAAAGTGTATGCTTATCACATTTCCTGATTTTAGTTTTAGAAGAAGGGAAATCAAACAAATCCCTTATATAAGTTTCGGTTCAAGTTAAAAAATAAATAATAGCTGATTCTTTATGTACAATTTCTGGCAGTGTAAAGTGTGAGTGCAACAATTGTAACAACTCTTAATTAAGTTAAGCTAAAACAATCGCAATTCACCGTTAAATGATACTTTGCTAGTTAGGGACTTAGCATTGTTGCAATGACAAACTAAAGCCAATCGAATCGTATCGAATCCAATCGAATCGAATCAGCTCCAAGCCACAAAACACAAAGAGACTGCAGCTTGACGGAGCTGCAACTGGCGTTTAGACCAACTGAATGAAGCCCAAGGGGCACATGGACATGGAGCGGTCAGTCAGCATGGCAGCTGAGCCAATTGCAATTGCAGCAATCCGAGAGCTAAAGACGGCGTATTCGATTTCCGTTGAATAGGAAGAAGAAGAAGAAGAAGAAGAAGAAGCAGAAGAAGAAGCAGACGCAGCATTGCGGCAATAGAGAAAGAGATGGAGAAATTGCACAGATCTAATGGCTGATGATATTCGCATGGTAGATAGTAGTTCCAATGAAATGTTGCCAATGATTTACGCGCAATTAAGACAAAAGGGAAGTTAGGTAACTGTGAGAACGCCAACCACACACACACACACACACACATCTGGTTAGTTGTGTAAGTTTATCTGCGCAGACAGTGGCTGGATTTTAATTACTGACCAGTGCACTGAACTTGGGGCACATTTCAATTGGCAGCAAACGCAAACACACATGAAACTTTAGATGGCCTGTGAGAAATGCTGCAGATGGCCTGATGGTGTGAAAGTCCAAAGGGCCGTGTAGTGTTGGCCAAGTTCGAATTACCATAAGATATGCAATGCGTATGCAGCACACACACGCAGCTTGAGATACAGCTTATAGATAGCCCAACAGCCCATCGCGACTTGTTGTTGTTGTTATTGCTGTGGTTCACCTTGAGTCGGGAGTCGAAATATTTATGCTTTATTTCGGTTTTTATTAATGCCCAGTGCCCATTGTTTGCTCAAAGAAGTTTATCAAATTACGTTAACGCATATATATATAAGTTTTTTTTTAAGTGGGTCAACGCTGTCGCCAACTTGGCTGTCCTCTCTTTGACTTTTTTGGCCACAGTTGCGTTTTGGGTTTTTGTTTTTTGTGACTTTTAAACGTGTTTGTCATAAAATTTCACGCTTGCAGGCGCATCAGCAACAGCGCCCTCTGGCGGCCCGTTTCCGACTTCCTTTCGATTCGATCTGCGCTTTTCCTTTATGCGTTTTGTGTCTACTAATTGAATTATGTTGCACATTTCGGTCTGAGTTTCATGCTTCATGTGTTCTTTGCAACAGTTTTATACAATTTTTTGTTGTTGGTTTTTGCTTTATGTTGCCGCTGCGGATATTTGGTAACTGAATTATTGCCACAACTTTGCTACACATTTGTCTATTTGTCAGTTTTCATCGCTTTTGTTGCTAACGTTTTCTTGGCAATTAAATAGCCATATGTATTGGCTAAAAGTACTATATTTAACTGTTGCGAGTTAGCTTTGATTGTGCTTTTCTTTGCCAGCTGTGCTTATCTATTATTTATCGACTCTTTGGTTTGCTAAACATTCGTTTGCTCTTGTGCCAAGCACCTGCTATTATTAACTCTCAATTTGATTATAGTCTTTGGCTATGGTCTATTGTCTTTAATAAATCAATGGCAGCTTAAAGGTTGCACTGACTGCATTTTATTGTTATTGAATAATACAGTTTTATTGTTTAACCTCTCTTAAATTATATTGCACTATCGATGAACAAGTTTGAGTGTTATAGTCAGGTATACGCGACCATTAGATATCCTATATACAGGTCTAAATAGACTTACTCATCTATAAATAAGTAAGAATAGCTTCCATGGTGGATTGACTCGTTTGCTTATACCCTTTATAATATCAGATATGCATCTTACATACCCTTTTACTACTTTATAATACTTTTTATCACAATTCGCTTTCTATAGGGTATGCAAAGTTAAGACTAGGACAGATTTGTGTTCGTCTTAGGTTAAAAACCACTAAGCTTGTTAATTGCAAGTGGAGCAAAAAGTGAGACCACAAATCATGCAAAAATCAGCATAAAAGCCCCTTTCAACGAGTATTAAAAAACGAATTTGTCGATTCTTACGTTTTTTTTATTTGCAGCGTTTCCCCCTCTTTTAAGTAAACAATTTGAATTGCTTTAATGATTTTTCCTGTTTGATAAACTCGTTCGGCAGCAGCTAGTAAAACGGTTGGGTCCGTGAGTCGCGAGGGGTCAAGAGGGAAAGGGGAGGGAGGCGGGAGAGAACGAGCGTCTCAGAGCCATGTTTTCAAGATCAAAAAGCGAATGGCAGAAATGCGCAAAAAGAACGATAAGAAATTGAGCAAGAAGCGAAAAAGGAAAAGGAAAACCACAACTGCAAATGGGCTGCGGAAGTATTTTGCGAACCTTTCACTGCATACCAAAACAGTGTTTAAAGCGGAGAGTTGGAAAAAACATAACTGTTGAAAACATGTGATGACCGCAAAGAAATGACGCGCAAATGACAATTGAAAAGTGGCACAAGATGCAACGGTAAAGAAAAGGAGAAAGGAGTGGAAAGAGGAGGCGGGAGAAACAGCAGGCAAAGCATCAGCATCAGCAACAGCAATCAGCGGAGAAGGCAACGACGCAAAAAGCGTGTGCGTATCCACCACTGAGCCACTGAGGGGTTGGGCATTTCGGGGGGTGGCTGCTGGGTGGCTGGGCTGCTTAGCCAAAGGGCGTGGGCAGATTCAAGTGAATGGAGGGGGTGGATAGCTGCTGAGCAGAGCAGCAGCAGCAGCAGCAAAAGCAGCAGCAGCTAGCAGAAACAGGAGCAAGCTCTCTGGCGTTGCTTATTCTGCTCTTTTGATTTATGCATGCGCACACATACCAGCATAAAATATTTACACTCACACACACATACACACATATTTAATGCTAAAAGTCAAGCTTACCTGTAAAGTTCTTTTTTTGGCACGCGTTCTGCGAGCGAGCTTATTGAATATTTAAAAGGATGCCAAAAGCGCCGATGCCTTCTTGTTGATGTTTAAGCTGCAATGATTTTTGGGAAATTTTAGAGCATTTTTATTGCAACATTTGTGCGCTTGTATTTCATTTGGATTTTCTTGTTGAGTTTTCATGCATTGTGTAGACAGCTGAATGCTATTTTGACCACAGCCCCAGTCAACAAAATATTGTGGAATTTGTGCATGAAACTGCTGATTAACAATCAATTAAATATTTATTTAAGATAACAATTAATTTTTATTGATGATGCGGATGAGTTTCTTTTTTTTTGCGGGTTGGCTTTCTTGGGCCCTGGAGTTAACATAGTGCATAGGCTCTGTTTTGATTGAGCGCGCGCAAAAAATTATACACAAAATCAGAAGCAAACACACACACACACACACACAGAGAAACACACATGTACGCATTTAGGCACCCAAAAGAGACGCACCGAGAGCTTAGGCGAGACGAATGCTGGATGGAGGCTGAGAGGAGAGAAGAGAAGAGTGGAGAATAGAAGCCTCTGTAGCAGCAGCCAACTCCCGCTTGAGCGATTCCAGGCAGACACACACACACTCTCGCACACACACACACACACACACAAACCGACCGCGACGGCAAGCGGAATAGCAACAACAACGATTCCGACCACGACAACAACGAGCGACGGCTGCAAACTGCGACGCTTGCTTTCAAAACTCCGACTCGGATCTGAATTGAACAGAGAACGTCACAAACTGTGTCGACTGCTTGGCCCGTGCACACGAACTGAAACTGTTGGAGCCAGCAGCAGCGCTGGAGAGCTGGAGCTCAAAAGCACAAGCTCAAAGAGCTGCCAGCAGAGGCGTAGTCGATGGCTATTAAAAGGGGACGCTTGCGCATGTTATAATAAGGGAAATGAAGTTATACAACATTAACATATTTCTGTTAATATAAATGATCAAAATTGTTTCAGTAAGTATTACATTTAGTCATGGCACACAAGTCCCCCTTTGAACACGCCTCTGGCTGACTGCACAAACACAACGACGGCCATATGCACAAAAATAGCAGGTTGAGCCAGCTGAAAGCTTTCCAGCAGCAAACAATAACATGCCGCTGCCGCTTGCTGGCTGAAGCTTTCGTGGTGAGCTCGCGGCTCTGGGTCAAGAGCTTTTAAGTGCAGTTTTTGAGTGGCGGTCGTGGTGAACTTCGCTCAGCGTTGCCAGACTGCTTCAAATAGTACTTTAGCGAACTAACAGTTTTTCAACTTTCAATTTGAAAACAAATTGTTCAACAACTCAACTACTGTGTATTGTTCACTCATAATAATAATAAATAAATAATAGCGAAAGAGAAAAGCAAGGCACGCACAATGATCCAAATGGCTGATTGTTTTGCGGGTGCACCGCAGGACTTTCTCATATGCATAACGGTGCACAAGGCGGCAAATACGGGTCTACCAATAGGGGAACTCTACGTCAAAATTAGTCTGGATAAAATAACCAAAAATACGAAAACGCATGCGAACTCAGAGAATCCATTCTTTAATGAGGTGGAGCCTATCTAATTTGTATTAAATATGTTAATACTTATTGCTGATTCACAGTATTTTGTTTTTGAGTTCCGCTGCACTCTCACGGAGCTTTTGCGTCTGACTGTACTCTTTGAGCTGAAGAAGTATATGATCTACAAGAAGAACGTGCTTGTTGGTGAGTTGATGATCGATTTGCACAGCGTCTGGAGTCAGCCGAGTCACAGTTACTTCAAGCGATGGGGTCGCATGGAGCTGCCTATTGGGGAGCACACGGTGGCCCAGGAGGGTGGCAGGGAAACATGTGGATACCTGCAGATCGATCTGGCCATTGTCTCCCAGCACAGCGCCGTGAAGAGTGCTCTGACGCAGGACGAAACGGGCACGGAGAACATCATCAAGTGGCCAACCCATCACGACTTTGATGACATTAAGAGGTAAATAGTCCCGAGTGGTGAATCTCTTTGTAAACTGCCTTCCACAGCAATCTGCTGGAGGATGTGGACGCGGATACGCTGAGCAACATTCGGTATTTCATTAGCTTCTATCGCGGCGTGTTTGTGAAGAAGAGCAGCTACATGATACAAGTATCGTTCGCCGGCTTCAAAGTATCTGCCTTAATGCAATTGACTTGGCTCTTGTTTTTTAAAGTACAGATTCCATCCTTTCAAGGGCAAAACGCACGTGGCCAAGCACACAATGATGCCGGTGTGGAACCAGGAGATCAGCTTCGCCTGGGTCTATCCATCGCTGGCCCAGCGGTTTCTCATCCTCATCATGCAGGAGTGCGTACAGTGGAAATGTGTGGCCGAGTACGAGATGTCCTTTGAGGATATTGCATTTAAAGGTAAGTCTACAGAGTATGGTTTCATTTAGTAAACAATTGTTTGCTGCAGGCAAGCCAGCTTTTGGGCCCACATATCTGCATCTGTACGATCCCGTTAGTCCCCTGAACTATGTGGGTCGCATCCTGATGGAACTGCGCTCTGAGACCCTAGCCGAAGGTCAGCCCACTCACATAATGATTACTCAAGCGGCCGCTGCGCCCGAGAGCTGGGTGGATGAAACGTTCGTGGTGGAGTTTCTGCCCATTCTGGGCGATTATATACCCACCAGCGCCAATCAGTATGGATTCGTGGTCAAGCTGGCCGAGAGCAAGTCCAATGAGCTGGAGGGTCCGCTGAAAACGCCGCCGGGCAAGTTCCGTTCGATCATGAGCACGAAGTGCTTTCGCCAGGAGCCGCCCTTCTCCTCCTGCCTATTTCGCGTCTGCCTGCCCGATAATCGCATCAAGTTCGAGGCGGATTTTCATATGATGGAAATCATTAACTATATGGTGAGAGAGTGGCTAGGAGTCTTGAGGTTTACCTATCCTTTGCTCTATTTGCAGCGCTCCGAGCTGAACACCTTCAAAGTCTATCAGCTCAAGTTCCCTACGCAGCTTCTCAGTCAGGCCAAATGCCTGAAGTTTATCATAACCAACATATTGAACAAGATCCTGGAGAGCATTGCAGCGCATCGCTTCGACACCGACCTGGGCGCCACTGGCACCACCTGGGATGTGAATCGACAGCAGTATTTGCTGGAGTACTTCAGCAAGCTGCCCGTCGATCTGCGTGCTCTGCGCAAGAAGCTGAAGTCCGCCAATGCGGATCACATGGATGCGACCATTGTGGACATTGTGAGTGAACTGCAGCGCATCATTGCTGACATCAGCTCGATGTCCAATCTGATGCATGCCCAGGACGACTGGCCGGAACTGCTGCTCACCTTGAGCGCTGGCTGCAAGCAGGTGGGCGTCTGTCGCCTGAATGCCAAGCACTTTCTCAGTCCACCCAAGCGGGAGACGAATCAGGCGGTCAATCACTGCTGGAAGGTGAGGAGCTTCCACTTCAAGAGCAGCAGCTGCTCGCACACCTGCTCCAATTGTGGCTGCAATGCGGGCATTGTACTCGGCTGCATCTCCATTGTGCCGGAGCGGGAGCGTCACGAGTTCTTCTC
Organism: Drosophila flavopinicola; assembly: GCA_035042425.1. Classification (NCBI taxonomy): domain Eukaryota; kingdom Metazoa; phylum Arthropoda; class Insecta; order Diptera; family Drosophilidae; genus Drosophila; species Drosophila flavopinicola. The sequence continues at coordinate 12,095,562 of JAWNLL010000452.1, read as the reverse complement.
CTGCATTGCCGGAGAGTGGGCCGCCCCGGAACCGCTCACCTGGCTGCCCAATGTAGTGCAGACCTACTTCCGCTGTCACGTCTATGTGCACCAGGCGAAGGTGCGTCCGGGTGTGGACAACCGGAGCATGTGCGATGGACATGTGCGCGTCCTGTTTGCGGCCCAAGCAGCCGAGACTCACACGACGCCGGGCACCTGTTCGCCCATCTGGGATGCGGTGATTACCATTAATGGGATAGCCCTGCCGGGTAGCATCAGCTGGTACACGCTGAGCCCGCCGCTCATCTCCCTGGAGCTGTACAACTCCGAGTACGAGGCAGTGGGCAGTGGCCAGACAGTCGTGAGTGTCATCAGCGCTGAGAATGATTTGGAGAATAATCGTGGCGATGAGAACAAATACTGGGGCAGTGGCACTTTGCAGAAGTTGCAGAAACTGAAACATGTGACACCGCCACCACTCAAGTGGGTTTCCATGGCCCGGAATGGCATGGTGCAGGCGGAGGTCCTAATGTCCGTGGAGTTCAAGGAGCTGGTGGGCGACACGCAGGTCTATGATGACAAGCAGCCCGCACTGACCACAGGCATTCCAGTGGACATACGACCCAATATCCTCAACTATGTGTGAGTGTTAATTCATTTCGACAGTTTCTTTATGGTTTGCTTATACATTTTTGAGTTAGCCTTGAGGTAATCTTTGTGGGATTCCGCAACTACACAAAGAGCGGCATGATGACGGCGGGCAAGCGACGCGCCAAGGTCATGATGGCCGATCTGGTCCTCTCCAGCGGACTGTCCACATCGCGTATGCGCAACAGCATTAACTTCCTGGTGCCCTATGCCTCGGGCGTGGTGGTAGGTATACGTATTAAGAACCTATACACATAATTCCTTTTGCCTTCGCAGAGCCTGCCAGATCAGCAGGAGTACTGGCCCGCCATGATAGCCACCGATGTGGTGGTCAACAGCTTCTGCAATGAGTCGACCCTGGGCGCTGCTCTGATACCCGCCTGCCCGAACTTCCTGCAGAAGGATCGCAGCAGCAAGTGCGTGAGAAGATCGGGCGAGAGTTCCGCTGCAACGTCCACGGTCATCGTGGATAGGGATGACGACATGGCATTGGAGGAGACGGACGATGGCAAGGTGCCGGCGTCGCCAGGCAAGGTGGACAGCTACTGGAAGCGCTTCAAGATCGCATTGGGCATCCGCACCGCCTCCTATGCCAACAAGCAGGCACTGAGGTATGATGAGCATATCGAATCGTGTGATCTCTATGCGGACAGCAAATTCAACTGGTGGACCAAGTTCTACAATACAATGTACGTGGATGAGGAGAGCATGGCGCATAAGTGCAAGCATCGGTTGGTCATCTATCCCAATGAGCTGGAGCAGCAGGCGCAGTTTGGCTTCCTGCAGGATTGGGCGGTGCCCGTGCCCCTGGTGCATGGCGTCAAGTTCCGGAAGCAGGGACCGCCCAAGGAGGACATCTATACCACACTGAAGCTACAGATCAAGCTGACGCCCTGTCACTGTGCAACGCCAGATGATTGTGGAGGAGGAGGAGACATGCTGCGTCCTTTAGCTGCCTCCATGAATCCACGCCAGCAGACGATGATCAAATCGCTGACGGATACGGTGAAAATCACTGTGAGAGTCTACATAGTCCAGTGTCTGCACATCCGGCCCAGGGATTGGTCCTCTGACTCGGATTGTTATGTCAGACTGACGCTGGGTGGCAAAATGCTATCGGATGGCGCCAACTATGTGCCCAATCAAAGTAATCCCGTCTTTGGACGCTTCTTCGAGCTAACCACCACGCTGCCCACCGATCCCTTGCTCGAGGTGTCCATCTACGACCATGACAAGAACAAGGACGAAATCATCGGCAGCACACGCATCGATCTGGAGGACAGATGGCACAGCAAGCATCGCGCCACAGTCGGCATTCCACAGGAGTACAATCGCTCCGGCTACAATCAGTGGCGCGACATGATCCTGCCCTCCCATCTGCTGACCAATCTGTGCCTGCAGCGTGGCATCCAGGCACCCTACTTCTATGGCAATGTCGTCGAGGTGGATGGCATGCTCTTCGGCGATGAGACGGTCATTTCCAAGTGTGAGTTGCTTTTAGCTTTGCTTGCACTTAGAGTAACTTACTTTTATATTCATTCCTAGCTGAGGTTCTGCAGGAGCGTCTCAGTGTGACGGCGCTCAAGAATCTGGACAAGCTGCCCTCCTTTGGCTACAAGCTGGTGCCGGAGCATGTGGAGACTCGCTCCATCTATAGGGATAGCAGTCCTGGGGTAACACAGGTAAGAGCTAGGATGTTTTACACATTCTCCGTCTAGTCTCCCTTTTAACTCCTACGATTTCAGGGCAAAGTCCAGATGTGGATTGAGCTGTTCGGGGAGAGCATGTTTATACCGCCGCCCATAGACATAACGCCCGTTCCGCCCATCGGCTACGAGATACGTGTTGTGGTCAAGAATCTGAAAGGCATACACTTTGGCGATAAAAATATATTTGGCAAACTAATGAGCGACATCTATGTGATTGGGTAAGAGCGGAATGGGGATGGTGCCTTATCCTGTGTAAGCGATATGCAATTATGTGTATTTTGCGCTGTTTTGCAGCTGGTGCCAGGATGCGAACAAGTACCAATCGACGGATATACATTACCGCTCATTTGCGGGCGAGGCGGCTTTTAATTGGCGCATGATATTCGCCCTCAAATACTCGCCCAATGAGGACATGGTAGGTGCTGGGTCCTGCGGGTTAGGGGCTAGGGGCAGGCTGCTGCCTACTCCCTAATTGGCGAGCGTAAAATAATACAAGGAGCATAATTAATGAGCTGCTCATTATAGATGGTCATCAGGCGCAAGGGCGGACTGCATGAGGAGATCGAAATCAAGCAGCCGCCCATTATCTATCTGCAGGTCTGGGACAAGGACATGGTAACGCATGACGAGTTCCTGGCCGCCATTGAGCTCAACCTGTCCAACCTGCCGCTGCCGTATGCCACGGAAGGACGCTGTCAAACGGATTCCAAGTCACGACACCGCTTGAATCTATTCAATCGCAAAACGGTGACTGGCTGGTTTCCATTGCAGTCTTTGGACGAGAAGCTTGTTGGCTTGCCCAGCACTTTGGGTGTACGTAAATTGCATTTAGACTTCGCTCTTTATATCTGTAGAGAAGTAAAAATGTCTGCACTTTAGGGCAAAATTGAATTACAACTGGATGTCTGCACAGAGCCGGAGGCTTCCAATTCACCCGCGGGCCTGGGTCATCAGCCGCCGATGGCACTGGAGGCGCCCAAGTAGGCTCTAAGAGTGCACTTTTAGTAATTTACTTATGCATATTCATTTCAGCCGCCCGGAGACATCCTTCAATCCACTGTCGCATCCTTTCAAGTCGGCCCATCTCATCCTCTGGCCCGTCATACGCAAATACGTTTACATCGCCTTGTTACTCATTGTTGTTGGCCTGGGCCTGACTTTGTTTTTTGCCAATTTGCCAAACAAAATTATGTCCATTCCACTCGAGTGATTCACATTCACATTCACATTCACATTCGCATTTTATAATTAGCTAAATTCATATTGCTACTTTTTAAGTGTTATTAAATATATCTATGTGAATGACGCGGCACTTGCTGATTAATTAAATGCAATTACTAATGGCTGAAAATAAGCACTTGCTGAATCCAAAAGGCATTCAAATGCCAGCGATAAGGCTGCCCATATAGAGTATATATATATACACAGACTTTGCAGGTTTCCATTGGAGATGGACACGTGACATATATGCGAGAGTTGCCCCAACTCAACTAGCTATAGTTATATATAGTATTTTTATGCCTGTCTGTTGTTATATTAATCGCAAATCATTTATATTTATAAGTGGGTCACTTCTTGACTTTTATAAATGACTTTAAATCCCCAGGGAGACACTCAATTCTCGAAATTGCCAGCAAATTTTCGCTTTCAGTTTAATCAGTCGTCATTGGCCATTGATGTCACTAGGGACATGACTATAAGTCATAAGTTGCAGATCGTGTTATGCTCTCTTCTCTATATACCTATATGCCATACCCTTTGCAATTAAAACACAGTTAGCCCATTGATAAAGTCACATTTGTAGAACTAGTGCAAATTCCTTTGCTCGTCGTATTTCACCATATGAATAACTCTACTACACACACTAACACACACACACACACACACACACACACACACACACACACACACACACACACACACACACACACACACACACACACACACACACACACAACAATTACAATTACTATTTCCTTTTCTATTCAAAATGGGTAAAAAGGGTTTAATGAAGTTGTGCATAAGTATGTGACAAGCATAATGAAGCATCTTCGACCTTATACAGTTTATGTATTCTTAATCAGTATCAACAGGCGAGTCGATCTGGCCATGTCCGTATGTCTGTCTGTCCGTCCTTCTGTATGTACTCGCAGATATCAGAGACTATATAAGCTAGAGACTTCATATTTGGAATATAAGTTCTCGTAGTCCCGGGACACATCAAGTTTGTTTCTTTTAACGATAACTCGACCCGTTCAAAAATTATCGATAAATTTAAATTTCAGATCAGGTTTTTTGGCCATAACTTGAAAGTTATAAGAGCTAAAGGCACAAAATTTGGTATGCATAGTCTCAGTTAGCATACATATCTAAGAAATATTTCCCTATTTGGATACCACATCGCATTTTTGCAGGTATGACCTTGCAATTTGGTTTGATCACAACTTTTATTGCCAATTTTATGTCCAACAAATTTCAATAAGATCGGACAATAAACACAGAAGTTGTATATACACTGATAGTTTAGTATGCCTGAATGAGAGGACTGCCTTCAGGGTATCTCCTAGTCGGGCACTCCCCTTGAGAGCCCTTTTACTTGCTTTTTGATGAGCTTTTCGCGATGTGCGTATGTAAAACGCCGACAGTTTAATTACAAAAGCAAATGTGTCTGTTTAGTCGGGTGAGTTTCGCGTCTAGTTGAGTGGCGTCGACAACCGGGTGACAAACTGACGAAAGGCTGCCAACGATATGCTTATCAGACCCGGGGTCCTAGACCCAAACACCCCCACCAAAGTCAAACCCAGAGGAGCAGAGCAATAACTGAACTACAGGCGCTATTCAAGGGCTGCAGCGCTCAGTTGGAGCTCAGCTAGCGAAGCTGTCGGTACGTTAAAGTCAAAAGCTAACAGCCAACAGCCAACAGCTGAAAGTAACTGCAGACGAAGGCTTTAATTAGGTTTTATAATTAAAGTGCTGTGCAAAACTACCTGTTCCCGGCACTCATCCATTTTCGTTGCAAGAAACGCAACTTGCAACAAACTCAACTAAAGATGTTGTTTGTGTTTCCTTATGTATTTTTTGTGACAGGATTCAAGCATATGGCATATGTTTAGTCTCTAAACTAAATCAAATACGGAGTGTTGCTATCTAATTATAGCTAATGGACAGTGAAAAAAACTCTGTTTAAAAACTAAAAAAAAGGCAGATAGCTGAAAGTGTTATAATAACTTAAAAAGTGCTGTTAATCAAAGTGAAATCTTAAACTTTTAAATCAATTTAAAATGTAAACTATTCGTCAAGTATACGCAAAAAAAAATTAGCATTAAATTTATGATAACTTTGAAGACATCTGAACAGAAACTAAAATCAGAGAGTTTTACATTGGATATAAGGTGAATATTATTTGAACTTTACCCATTGTTATTGCTGGTTAATTAAATAGTCAAGATCAAGTCTGCAGAATGGGAAAATTCCCCATTTGTAGTTATGGAAATTCACGCCAAAAAGTGATGTATGTCTGTTTTTCTATTTGCCACTTTGACCACTCACACTAATCAAATCAGGACGAGCCAGTTTTTGTCAACTCATCATCCATAACTGGACGAGCCTTTCGATTAAGCGATTGGACAATCAAAGTAGGCACGAGTTCAAGTAGGTAGAACCCTCTCTCTCCTTTGTCTGGAACCTTTCCAGAATTTCATTAAGTAAATTAATGCGCCATAACGCATGCAATGCGAATTGGGATTGTGATTCGATTGGTGGGCATAACAAATCGCGATGCTGATTGGGATCCTTCTAATTTAATTAATACGTACTAGGTAGACTAGGCGTACTTAGTAATCAAAGAAAGGTCTTGGCTTATATCAATACCAGATTTTCGTACAGTTCATATTAAGTCTCGGAAGAAGTTGGTTCAACTATTCGCTTCAGAAATGGTGCTGGCTGAGAAGAGGTGACTAGAGTTGTGAAATATAACTTTGAGTGGTTTGAGTGGTTTGAGGGTGTTCCGCGGTATTATGCAAATGCCATTAAAAGTATCTGCCAAAAATAAACATTCCTTTAATTAGTCACTGTCACTTAATGTAGTTTAACGTCTCCCGAGAGTCCGGCTATATAAAAAAGGGCCATTGACACACGCATTATGTCTAAGCATCAGTAAACTAACTACTAACAACAAATATTTAAATGAATATTCGTAGAAAATTGGCAGCATTTCTGTCCGTCCGAGTGCCATTGAACGTTACGGTACAGTTGCCACCCGGGGTTGCTTTTTATCAGCCACTGTGTACAAAAACAAATACGCGTCTGTGTGTATATATCGGGTGACGGAAGGGTTATCTAAACAGGCGACAGTTCGTTGCAGATATTTAGTAAACGTTTAGGCCAATCAATAACTAATTAGTCAATTGATTGTGGCTGATAAGTCTGGCTGGGATTATGGTGAAATTACCCATCACAGCCAACTAACTAATCAGTCAGCAATTTGTGCACAGTCGCGATTTGCGACCCTTTACCATCACAACAGCTGGCAGCGATCCGCTCTCACCCAAAATGCCCAAGCTCTGGAATGGTGACTACAATGCTCAGTCGCAGCCCGATCTGATGGAGGCACAGCCCAAACTGCTGCCCAAGACGCGATCCAACAGCGGCGGCAAAGTGAGTCCTGGCCAAAGTTCGAGAGTGTGCAAAATGTGATTTCAGTCTATTTTCAGTATTGGATATTCTCGATGATAATCGAGCGCAGCGGCGGTGCCAAGCGGGTGGATATGGTGGGCGACGATGTCGATACGCCATTGGAGGCCATTTTGCCGGCCGAGCAGGTGGAGCAGGTGTGCCTGTTGCGTGACAGCCCCTTCAGGATATTGCGGGTGAGTCTATCGAGTGGTTGCTTACCAATTGGCTAAAGTGATAAAGCGCTGCTCCCTGAGGAGCTGTGAGGAGAGTGTTCCACTCACATAAAGATAGCAGCTAGTGTTTCTAGTGATTTCTACGGCTTCCGCATAAGCGCTATAGCATCGTTTGCACATGACAACAATACAGTTCATAGATAACCCAGAGTCGACTATGCCAGCTAAATGCTGGCAGGACACGCAGCGCAACAAGTTACCAGGACAAACAACAAGAACAACAGCGATAGCAGCAGCAATAATGAAATTGAAACACAACGAAAATGAAAATTGACTGACAAATTGAATGAAACTCACCACGCAACGCGCTGAACGCAAATCTACGCCGCTGGCATTCTGCTCGGCTCGGCTATAAAAGCAAAGGATGTTGGGGCCGAGATTTCAGTCTGGCAGGACTCGTTGTGCGCGAAATGCGAAGTGAAAAGGCTGCCAGCGCTAAATGGCACTCGAATCCAGTGAACAAATTTAAACTGTTGCAACATCCACCATAGACAATGATTGAGTTTCTTTTTTTCAAAGTTTAAAGTGATTTTGAAAGCAACAAATTTAAAGCATTCAGTGCGAAAAAAATATAATAAAATTCACAAAATTAACGCAAAAGTTTGTAGATGAGTTTCATAAAAGTCGCAAGAACATTATTTAAACTTGTTGAAAACATTGATGTAGCTTGTTCTTAAAAAAAAACATTAGTAGTCCAAATTACAAAGTTAAACACGTTTTTTTTTAAATAATAAAGGCTTAAATAAATTAAGCATAATCTATTACCTGTTTGTGTGTACCTTAAATATCTGAACGTACAAATTTTACGCTGCTTTTACTTAAAACTCGGCCTAAAAACCCAAGACAAAGAAAATTGTATCTTTACCTAAGCGGTTGATTAATAACTAAACCGCAGATCTTAAAAGTAAATCTTGGCATATAAAATCCACAACGAATAATTGCGAGAGAAATGAAATGCCGCAAATAACCGAGACAACAATGACGGGGGAGAAGGAGACCCCCAAACGGGATGTAGTTATCAGTCCATTGCGTTACTTAATTAGCGGCTGTGCTGGTGGACCGGAATTCACAGCGATGGCGCCTCTGAATCTGTCCAACAAATGGGCGCGACTGCTGCGGATGTCGTCGGCGCCCAAAATACAAGTTGATGAGTTTCTGCAGGTAACCGAATGGCAATGAAATTAGCTAAGTGCCGCAGGAAATTAATGCTTAAATATCCTGGGATTAACAGGAGCCGCCCAGTTTCGAAGTTCCTTACCAATTAAGCAGAAAATGCACTGGAAAGTGAATAGGATTTTCCAGGAAAATATAGTTAAATGAAGTGCATGCGTATTTTAGCTCATAAATAATGCAGCTGCATCAACAACACAAACAAACAACTAAAAACAAACTGAATATGTCTTTCAAGAGCTGCGCTTACACAGTCGTATACAAAGTCAAAGGACATGCACAAGACAATAGCAGGTCAAAGAGGGCAACACAAAAAAAAGGTGCAAACAATTCCTGGTCTGATTAAAAATCTATTGACATTGTGTCTGAGCTTTGTCAGATCTGAGTCGAGACGAGTCGAGCTGACAACAGAAAGCAATATGCATACCATGTTCAATTTAGAGGAGAATTTTGATTGAGCAGGTTTCTTAGACAGTCGGCGGCTTTGGGAGCAAAAACTTGGCAAAAGTTGAAGCACTCTCGGTTTTAATGCACAATTTGAGTAGCAGCACTTAAAACTGTAGTTTGCTAAGTAAACAGCTGGTATTATTATCTTTTCCGCGTTTGCAGGCAGCGGAGTCTGGCAACTTGGATGATTTTAAGCGTCTGTTCATGGCGGATAACACGCGCATCGCCCTGCAGGATGGCAAAGGACGAACCGCTGCACACCAGGCTGCGGCCAGGAATCGAGTCAATATATTGCGTTACATACGCGATCAAAATGGGGGTGAGTGGGAGGCAGCTTGTCCATCTTACAGCAGCTCATTTATCATATTGCAGACTTCAATGCCAAGGACAACGCTGGCAATACGCCACTTCACATTGCCGTCGAGTGTGATGCCTACGAGGCACTGGACTATTTGCTCTCCATGTAAGTGCTGGCTCAGTGATAGCGCAGGGCTGTTCTCATCATTCGATTGACTGTGCACTCTTGTTTACAGTCCCGTGGACACGGGCATTTTGAACGAGAAGAAACAGGCGCCGGTGCATCTGGCCACGGAGCTGAACAAAGTGAAGTCGTTGCGGGTGATGGGCCAGTATCGGAATGTCATCAACATCCAGCAGGGTGGCGAGCATGGCAGGACTGCGCTCCACTTGGCTGCCATCTACGATCACGAGGAGTGCGCCCGTATCCTGGTAGGTGGTGTGAGTCCCTGTCGCATTTGTACATATAATTGTCTTACTTGTAGGATACATAAACTTTCACATCCAAAACCTAAATTGTTCATGCATTCTATTTGCACCCATGCGAATTGCTCAGTTGACCATTAATCAATTCGATACATAAACACAAACACAAATATTCACGCATACTATAAAACACACAAGGCAATTTATCATAAAGAATGAGAAGGTTTGTAAATATGTAATTTGATTTGCCTGCGCACAATAGTATACTACATTATTTTTATGTGTCCGTCGTATGTGTAATATATGTTTTAGTAGTTACTGTAAAAATTGATGTAATGTAATACATTGCGTGTGTCGTATCTTGCAGATAACTGAGTTCGATGCATGCCCCCGTAGACCCTGCAACAATGGTTATTATCCCATACACGAGGCGGCTAAAAACGCCAGCTCTAAGACAATGGAAGTCTTCTTTCAGGCAAGTACACTGACAGTATTGCCTGCATTACCCAATTGCCGTCACACGCGCTTCTCCTCATCGCATTTGTGCTGTTTTTTCTTTTTTGAGCTGATGTCAAAGCCTTAAGTGGTGGCCCATTAATGTCCCCGAGCGCTTATCCACTTTATTTGATTCGTATTGCAGTCATGCTGCCCGCATTTGACCTTTTCTGCTCCTGCAGCTGAGCTTTTCATTTTAATGCTTTTCTTTTCTTAGTGGGAGATTGCGTATACGCGGTGCGGTGCGTACAAAGAAGTCAATTATAAAAGTATCAAATTCAAACAGTTTATGGTCCCAATCATCGATTACTTTTTGCTTTGCCATTGATGTCAATCTGCTTTAGTCCATAATGATTTACAGAGGACCTGAAACTTTAAAGTATCAAATGCTCTGTCGGTCAATGACTTGCTCAGGCTCGGTCGGTCAATGCCTCTTTTTTTGAATAAGTTGTGCCTCACATGCTAGAATATTCCACAAATGAAATCTGTAACTTGATTGTTATTCAATATATATTTATCCCGCTCCATTTTCAGTAGTTCAAATTAAACCATTTAACCAAATTAATATATATGTATATAGTCTTAATCACTGTTTCTGTCTCCCAGCTAAAGTTTGCACTTCCTTGACCATTTCAGTGGGGCGAACAACGCGGCTGCACTCGCGAGGAGATGATATCCTTCTACGACTCCGAGGGCAACGTGCCGCTCCATTCGGCTGTCCATGGCGGCGACATAAAAGCCGTGGAGCTGTGCCTCAAGTCCGGCGCCAAGATATCAACACAGCAACACGATCTCTCGACACCAGTCCACTTAGCGTGTGCCCAGGTGAGTGTTAGGCAGGTGATGGAATGGGATGGGATGGAATGGTGAAATCTGCAGGCAGTTGCCATGGCCACGCAGCTGAGCCCGGCATTTGTCAGACAGGACACTTGACAGCACTCATATTTCCAAGTGTCGTCGTTGGTTAAATATACGCTCGTGGCCCTTGTTTGGCCAGCCATTGATAGCTAAACACTCTCTGCCTTGTGAAACATTGCCACTTCCTTGTGCGTGAATATTTGGCTGACTTTAATTTGACAGATTCTTATGCAAATTGTGCCAGGACGAACGTGACTTTGTGGCCATGCGTCAGCAAATACCGAAACATAGCCACCTGAGAGTAGGGCCAGACAGGCAGAGGGCAGCTCGCTGTAAGCTCTGAGAGTGTTGAACAAATATTCAAAAATAAGTTGGGCAGAAAATTATCAACCAAATTGTAAGAATTTTGTAAGTGTTGCTGACAAAGCCGGGTTAATGCTCCCAGTACTTACAATATTTTGTAACCTAAAACGTTCAGCGGAAAAAGGAAATTTGTCTGCTTACTTTGTAAATTGTAATAGAAAGATTGCTTTTCGTTTGCGGCTCTTTTCAATTAAGCTTTTTTATGAAAACAGAGCCGATTTTCAATGTAGTAATACTGCAATTAAGTCTAGTAAGTCATTTCTGATATACATACATGTCCAGATTATATCCTACATAATGAATACAGGGTATAAGAGAAGCTCTCTGTTATATTTATGCGGATGGCCAATTTTCATACACACAAACTTAGTAATTAAAAGTGTGTCTGTAAATATAAATTAATTATTTATTTTATTGGTTCAATTTGGAGAAAGTTGTGTAAATTGAATTTCTAAATATACACTCTAGCTTTAAGAAATAATATCAATGATTATCTGGTATATTTCGTAATTCCCTTATTACTCTCCACAGGGCGCTATTGAAATAGTCAAACTGATGTTTGAGATGCAGCCACTGGAGAAGCGCATTTGTCTCAGCTGCACGGACGTGCAGAAGATGACCCCGTTGCACTGCGCTTCCATGTTCGACCATCCCGACATAGTCTCCTACCTGGTCAACGAGGGAGCGGAGATAAATGCATTGGACAAGGAGCACCGATCGCCGCTGCTTTTGGCTGCTTCGCGCAGTGGCTGGAAGACGGGTAGGATTGGTCAGTGGAGATCTGTTAGACTAATAACTACATTCATACTTGATTGCAGTGCATTTGCTGATACGGCTGGGCGCCAGCATTGATGTGAAGGATGCCGCTGCGCGCAATGTCCTGCACTTTGTCATCATGAATGGGGGACGGCTGACGGACTTTGCCGAGCAGGTGGCCAATTGCCAGACGCAGGCGCAGCTGCAGCTCCTGCTGAATGAGAAGGACAACATGGGCTGCTCGCCGCTGCACTACGCCAGTCGCGATGGCCACATTCGCTCGCTGGAGAATCTCATACGCCTGGGCGCCTGCATCAATCTCAAGAACAACAACAACGAGAGTCCGCTTCACTTTGCCGCCCGCTACGGCAGATACAATACGGTGCGACAGCTGCTCGACTCGGAGAAGGGCTCGTTCATCATCAATGAGAGCGACGGCGCCGGCATGACTCCTCTGCACATCTCCTCGCAGCAGGGACACACGCGTGTGGTGCAGCTCCTGCTCAACCGGGGCGCTCTGCTGCATCGCGACCACTCCGGACGCAATCCGCTGCAGCTGGCCGCCATGTCCGGCTATACCGAGACCATAGAGCTGCTGCACTCGGTGCACTCGCATCTGCTGGATCAGGTGGACAAGGATGGGGTGAGTGTGTTTCCAAATTGGACAAACATTTCTCGGGCCTTCTGATCTTGATTCAATAATTTCTCTGCTGCAGAACACTGCTCTGCACTTGGCCACCATGGAGAACAAGCCGCATGCGATCTCTGTGCTGATGTCGATGGGCTGCAAGCTGGTGTACAATGTGCTGGACATGAGTGCCATTGACTACGCCATCTACTACAAGTATCCGGAGGCGGCGCTGGCGATGGTCACCCACGAGGAGCGGGCCAATGAGGTGATGGCGCTGCGCTCCGACAAGCATCCTTGTGTGACCCTGGCGCTGATTGCCTCCATGCCGAAGGTGTTTGAGGCTGTGCAGGACAAGTGTATTACGAAGGCCAACTGTAAGAAGGACTCGAAGAGCTTTTACGTAAGTCAGTCGTTTGCCAAGAGTTTGGAGTTAGCCATCGAGGGATCTCTCTCTCTCTCATTTCATCCACTCATTAATTGGTTGGCCTGCTGAGAACTTGCTGCTAATCGTAATTGTAACTCTTCTCTTTGACAATGCACGAATACAGATTAGGTACTCATTTGCATTCTTGCAATGTCCCTTTATGTTTGCCAAGATCGATGAGAAAACCGGAGAGCCGATCATGACATCCAATCCCATTCCATTGCCGGCCCTGAATGTAAGCAGAAAACAAACAGCCCCTTGCATGCATATGTTGAGTGTGTGTGTGTTTTTCTGTTGCCTTAAGACTCTGACTATATACTATATCCTGGGCAAGCAAGCAGCTGTCAGTTTAGGTCAATCTCTCTGCTGTTAGGGTCCGCTTCACTCCGATTACATCCATTTACTCATGCACCCACCACCACCACCACAACCACACACAAGCAAACGAAAGCACCCATCGAATTGATTTCTATCGAACATTTAGATCAAATATTCATTTTGGCCATACCAAAAAACGCCCAAGCAAATCGAGGAAAAGCGTAAAGAATTCAATGATGCAAAATGGCGGCCGGCGCCATTGGCTGTAGTGAATGTGAGTCTGAAAACCAAAACGTTGACAAGTTTAACAGTAATCTAAAGGCAACTGTAAAATCGTCCCCAAGTCTTTCTGCACTTGCTGCTCTGTTGTAACTCTGTTGTCTTGTATTGTTGTATTGTAGATGTTTTACTGTGTGTTCCCCCGATCTTAGTTAACTGCCCACTAATACCGCTATATCCTTTCGACTAGACCATGGTGACGCATGGACGCGTGGAGCTGCTGGCCCATCCACTCAGTCAAAAATATCTGCAAATGAAATGGAACTCCTATGGCAAATACTTTCATCTGGCCAATCTCTTGATCTACTCCATTTTCCTGGTCTTTGTCACGATCTACTCCTCGCTGATGATGAACAACATTGAGCTGCGCTCAAGCAATAAAACAATCAGTCAATACTGCAAAGGGTAAGTCCGTAGCCCCAATTGCTATCTAAATAAATCACCCAATACCAATCACAGCTGGGATCCGCTGGCGCTGAATCTCTCGCATAGTCCTGCGGAGGTCGCTCACATCCGTCGCTACTCCTGCGTGGAGAGCATCAATCGCACCACCGCTATACTCTTTTGTGCCATGGTCATTGTGGTGTACATCTTGCTCAATTCGATGCGTGAACTCATACAGATCTATCAGCAGCGGCTGCACTACTTGGTCGAGACGGTGAATCTCATCTCCTGGGTGCTCTACATATCCGCATTGATAATGATAGCACCCGCTTTCAAGCCCGATGGCAGTATTAATACCATACACTATTCGGCTGCTTCGATTGCTGTGTTTTTGTCCTGGTTTCGACTGCTGCTCTTTCTGCAACGCTTCGATCAGGTTGGCATTTATGTGGTCATGTTTTTGGAGATCCTGCAGACGCTGATCAAGGTCCTGTTGGTCTTCTCCATATTGATAATTGCGTTTGGTCTGGCTTTCTATATACTGCTCTCAAAGGTGAGTGTTTCCCTATGATTTTGATTAGATCTTTAGCTTTAGCCGAATTTTTATGTTCTTTCAGATAATTGACTCGCAGCCGAATGCCAATCACTTGTCCTTCTCGAACATACCCATGTCGCTGCTGCGCACCTTCTCCATGATGCTGGGCGAACTGGACTTTGTGGGCACCTACGTCAATCCCTACTATCGCGATCAATTGAAGGTGCCCATGACATCCTTCTTGATACTGAGTAAGTCGCATTGGCATACTCCTTAAGACTGCCCGAATAATCGTGTTTTGTGGGGCAGGTGTTTTTATGATCCTGATGCCCATTCTATTGATGAACTTGCTCATCGGTTTGGCCGTTGGTGACATTGAGTCAGTGCGTCGCAATGCCCAGCTGAAGCGTTTGGCCATGCAGGTGGTTCTCCACACGGAGCTGGAGCGCAAGCTGCCACATGTCTGGCTGCAAAGGGTGGACAAGATGGAGCTGATCGAGTATCCCAATAATGCCAAGTGCAAGCTGGGCTTTCTCGATTTTATACTGCGCAAGTGGTTCTCGAATCCATTCACCGAGGATTGTAAGTATACCAGAGAGCAGCAGGCTGGAGTAATAACTAATCCTCCATTTGCTCCACAGCCAGCATGGACGTGATTGGCTTCGACAACAACGATGATCTGATCAATGCCGAAATGGAGCGACAGCGTCGCAAGCTGCGGGACATCAGTCGCATGCTGGAGCAGCAGCATCAGCTGGTGCGTCTGATTGTCCAGAAGATGGAGATCAAAACGGAGGCCGATGACGTCGACGAGGGCATCTCGCCCAACGAGCTGCGCTCCGTGGTGGGTCTCAGTTCGGCGGGCTGCAATCGCTGGAACTCCCCGCGTATACGCAACAAATTGCGAGCAGCTTTGAGCTTCAACAAGAGCCTGTAGATGAGGTCCTTAACGGGAACTATATAAAGCTATGCAAACTTAGTTGCTGCTAGTAGCACAAATTAGTAGAAACTCTATTTATTGTCATGCATACTACATACATATACTATATACTTATCAATGTCTGTTTAATTGCAAATTGTGAGCTCCTTGAAGGATATATCGACGAATTTAAAGGCGAACAGCTGAGCTCTGCAAGCACAAAAGTTTAAATTCACATTTCTATACAATTACATATATATGTATTTCCTTATCTGTGTGTACTTCAACGTTTCTATGTCTTTGAAAATCTATATAAAAATAAAGTCAATTTATGCATGAAAATAGAAAAAACTTTGCACAATAGCGTATTTATTCATAAACTAGACGTAAGAAATGACAATATGAAAATGTGTGAAATGGCGTTGAGTTGTGTGCTTAAAAACTATGTAGAAATAGATAAAATAAACCCAGACTGGGGGGTCTACATGAATGTAATCTTTGTGCGACCCATGTTGACCTGCCACACGTTGAGCTCCTCGTAGTCGTCAATGCACTTGTCCACCTGATCCGGTTTGAAGCCCTTCGTCGTGCAGCGATCCATGATTTCGGCGATCTTGACAGCCTTTCCAGAGCCAGCCAGCTCGCGTACGATGGCAAAGATGCGATCCGAAGTATTTGGAATACTGTGAAGAGAGTAGACAAGTAATGAAAACCAATTCAAACTAGACAAATTCCCAAAACTTACTGTCCCTTCTGGTGTTCGTGTATCTGGTTGAGTGAATCCTTGGACATCTCCAGCAAACGCAGCGCCTCAGCGACATCGTCCTTCTCCACGCGATCGGAGAGACGCAAGCGGGCCAAAGCAGTCGAGAGACGCAGAATGCCGAGCAGATTACGTGCCGAGGTGAATGTCATGTCCTTCTGGTTGCGAGCATCGCGCCTCAGCTCCACATAGGCGCCCACAATGTAGTCGGTGAGCTCGTCGGGAATGGTGGGATGCTTGCGCTTGCACAGATTGATGTAGCGTCGCATCAGATTCATGTCCAGCGACTTGACGCGCGACGGCGGCTGCTTGCTGTGGCAGTGCACATAGGCGATGTGCTTGGCCAGACGCAGATCGTTGTCCCGATCGGGCTTGTCCTGCATGAGCCACAGCAGATCGAAACGGGACAGCAGCGCAGCGGGCAGCTGAATATTCTGCTCCACAGTGCGGCGAGGATTGTAGCGACCAAAGGCGGGATTTGCGGCAGCCAGAATGGAGACGCGCGCATTCAGCGTGGTCATAATGCCCGCCTTGGCTATCGATATGGTCTGCTGTTCCATGACCTCGTGTATGGCTGTGCGGTCCACATCGGCCATCTTGTCGAACTCGTCAATGCAGCAGACGCCATGATCAGCCAGCACCAGAGCGCCGCCCTCGAGCGTCATCTCGCCGGTGAGCGGATCCTTCATCACAGCGGCAGTCAGACCCACGCCTGAGGAGCCTCGTCCTGTGGTATACTGCGAACGTATGGCCAGCCGACTGATGTAGCCTAGCAGCTGCGACTTGGCCACACCGGGATCGCCCATCAGGCAGATGTTGATGTTGCCGCGTATCTTCATGCCATCGGGCCGTTTGTCCACGCCGCCTACGAGCAGCAGCAGCAGCGCCTTCTTCACATCCAGATGGCCATAGATTTCGGGCGCCAAGCTGGTGGCCAGACGCTCATAGAAATCATCCTGCGCCAGCTCCTCCAGCTCCGCAGGCGTCAGTTCAGCGTCCTTGTCCGAAATGTCATCGTTCTTATTAATGCAGATGATGCGCTGTGGATGATATGGATTAGGTATAAGAACATACTATATGCTTTCTCTCTTGCTTACGTGTGCCTGCAGGAACGTCTCCGAGAGCAGACCCTGAATCATCTGAGCGAATCCAGAGCGCACCATGGGCAAAAAGACGCCCGAGATCAGCACATGATCGCCCGGCTGGGCCATGCGAGTTACCTCGCCGCGACACAGGATCGTCATGCTGCGTGGAATGTGGCCAACGGGCACCTGGTCACTGTGCTCCTGCATCTTGAGCTCCTGGAACTTGACGAACTTGGAGCCGCGCGTCTGCAGATAAAGGCGACCGCCTGCCTTGTTCACACGACAATCATCCGAGGGGCACTCGTGAACGGGTATAAAGGAGAGCGAGTTCACAGGCTGATACGTCTCAGAGCCGCAGCGATCGCACGTGTAGGTGGCCACCACCATCATGGGCTTCACCTCGGTGCAGCGGGTGACGATGCCGCGAACTGTGACGAGTTTGCCAATCTGCTGGGCCTTCACCTCGCGTATGGAGTGCGCCTTCTCCGTCGACTGCGGCTTGAAGCCCACCTCGCTAAGAATTTGAATATGAATTATAAGCCCAAATTACAGCTGAAGCCTACTCACAATCGCTTCATCAGCTCCGAGGGAAACGCGTTGCGTTCGTCGCGCTGATTCATGGGATTGTGGGTGCGGGCGTCCATCATCAGACGGTGCTCGATGTAGACGTCCAGGGCGTCCTTGGCGTGCACCTCCTGCTGCTTATAGCTAGGCAGCAGCTCGGCAATCACATCGCTGAAGATCGCCGCATAGCGTCGACAATTGTCGATCACCGCCTCAGCGAGACTCTCATTGAACTCGGCCAAATCGTCCAGATCGATGGTAATCAGCACTTGCTCGCGATGCGCGAGCTTCACTAGCTGCGAGCCATAGACGAAGTCCTTTTTTCCATCTTCGTCGTCGCATTTGCAGAACTCGGCCAAAAAGGTTTTGATCGATTCTACGTGGAATATTTGTAAAAACACAATTCCACCACAGTTTTTTATACCGCTTACCTCTATCCTGGGCATAGTCACGGCGCGCCATTTGTGTTTTTTGTACTGTGTTAAATTAGTGCGGAAACTATACTCTTCGCTTGCTTGCAGCCAAATGCAATCAAAATACAACAAAACTCTAATGCTAGCAGCTGGCTGTGGCCGCGTTATGCTAACTTCGCGCCTTTTTTCGTTTTAGCTAGGCGATACTTATCGATAGTTCGCAATAATGCAATGCTGCCACTTCAAAGGTTGCCACTTCAAGGCAGTAGAACATTTTTCATCGAGTTGGCAGTTCTTTACGAACTAGTTCCGCAGTGGCAGCGCTACAAAGAGTAAGTCAACTTGGCGCGCTGATTTTGAATTTCAAATGTAGACGTTTATTGGCTGTTAAATTCAATTAATTACAAAAGTATTTTGTTAATATCAATTTGCAACTGCTCAATTACTTATAGCATTTTTCACGTTGTCAATAAATATTTGGACTTGCGTTGTTTTGTTACATAATTATTTATTGGTTTTTAGGCGTCTAAAAAGTGGTACATTTAATTGTTTTTTGTGCACATTTGCAATGGTTATCTTCGAATAGATTTACAAAGATGATTTGCTCTTTGTTTTGTATGGTTTTTGTTTTTCTTCATTTCGCACATTGTGTTTTTGTTTGTTGTTGTTGCGGTATACATAAGTTACAGTATAATATGTTTTCGTTTATGTTTAACTTAAATATTATTAATCACATGCAATAGTTAAATAATAAAAATAATAATTATACATAGTTTAACATACACATATTCATGTGACCGCTGTTGTCAGAGTCGTTGTTGTTGCTGTAGTTGTTTATGTTGTTGTGGTTGTTTATGTTGTTGCTGTTGTTGTTTATAGTTAGTTGCTATTAATCAATAGTATGTTTATATTTATATATGTATATAGTAAGTAGATCAATTTGTTGTGTTATTATCATTTGTTAATTGGCTACTAACTAAATTTCATGTTTCCATTAAACAATTTCTTTTTACACATTACACACTAAATTATTACACTTTACGCGCTAATATACTACATATATATATTTTAGTATGTATGTTCGTATTTAATTATTTCCGCTTAATTGTTTATGTATTTTTAACTTAGTGCTAGCACAATTTTTTCCAGTGCCTGCTTTATAATATTTATGTTAATTTCCATATATTTTAAAGTGTCGCCTGCGTTGCTTTTTTATTTACTTTGTTTATTTTTTTGTGCATTTTACAACACAGAAAGTATCAAGTTGTGAATTTAGTTTAGTTTAGTTTAGTTTTCTAACGGTAAACATCAACAGCATTTGCATTAATAGATTTTCAAGAGGCATTTGGCTTGGTCAAAATCCGATTCTCGATTGAAAGCTTCAGTTCTCATCCTTTGACCAACTTAGCTTAAGAAAATGATCAGTATTTTAACGCATTTCCAGTGCTGATAAATTGTATAAAGTTTTCTTTTTCATGCTGTATGCATTGGATGACATTACCTCAAATTGTTTTATATTTCATATAATTAATTTAAATAATGCTACATATTAGATATAGGTATATCTATAGATGTACATATAGGTATATACCGTTAATAGATTTTCATCGTTTCATGCGTATAAAGCTGTAAGTCTTCTAGTTTTGTTTTCCCAAAAGTACGTTTACTCAACTAAATTCCATTTATATGCATTTCTTTTTGTTTTCATTTACTTTTCGAATTCTTTGAGCTCTCTAAAAATGTTGACAACAATAATTCGTATCTTTTTTTTAATAACATTCACTGCGCCAATTGGCTAACAGATTTAAATCTTTAAATTCTTGTTTTACGTATTACTTTCTGTGATCGATCGCTTTAAGAAGAACTCTATCTTTCTCATTATCTCTCTCTCTATCTCTTTCTCAAAATGAGCCATAACAGCAACTATTTGTATTTTCTTTTCGTTTCTTGTTTATGTTTTTGTTTTTGTGTTTTGCTTGCTTGAATTACACCAAAAAGGAACAATTTGCTTTGAACATTGAGCTTTATATTTGACGTACTGTACTATATATGTATATATCTATATGAATTGTAGAACATGTAAGTATGTATGTTTGGTTGTACAAACTGCACTCGATTAAAGGTCGATTGTTGACAAAGTTTGAGCCTATTTATTTACTTGCTGTTTCGTATTGTTGTTGGTATTGTTGTTGTTATTCTTAATGCAAACCTCGCAACACATTGTTTATATATATGGCACAAAAGTCTAGTTGGATTCAGCGTTGAGGTGCAACGAACTCTGGAGTGGGAAGGCTACTAGAAGAAAGGTGGCAACGCCAAACAGAGAGACGTACCGCATCTCAATTTGGGGTTATGTTTGTTTTGTTTTCGTGTTTTTTGTTTTTCTCTGAAGTTTGTTTTGCTGCATTTCAAACGCGCTTCTTGATTGCAAAAGTGTCTGCGCTTAGTCGCTAATAAATTAATGGGTAACAACTTAAGAATTATCCAAATAATAATCATAATAATAATAATAATAGCTAATGTTGAATTGCGTCGAACTTTGTGCGCGCTCAATTTGCGTTCTGTTTGCTTGCGTTGCGTTTTTCGTTAGATATTTATATATTTCTATATATATTTGCGTATATATATATACGTATGTATGTATGTATGTTATTTTTTGGGATTTGGGTGGTGCTGGTGCTGCTGCTGCTTTAACTACAACTACTGTAGAGTGTGACTAGTGTGAGCAGCAGACTCGTCGCAGTGGCCGTCAGCGCGCTGGACGCGCCCTTTGAATTCTCGCGCGATTCGATATCGTTGCTAGTGATGGGCGTGGTGCCAGCTGGATCATTGAAGTCCGATGTGGGACCTGCGATAAAAGTTATCGATTAACGCCTGCTGCCTTAATTCGAGTTCTAAGCTCTAAATGCTTACCATCGCCAGAGCCATCGCCGGAGCCGCGTATGCTGCTGTACTCCTCATCATCGTCGCTGATGTGACCTCCGCCCCCGCCGCCGCCGCCGGAGCCTTCGCGACCCATGTCACTCTGTATGTCATGATTGGTGGAGACGGGCGCCTGCAAGGAATCAGAGAGGAAATCAGGATCATAAAGCATACAATAGAGATGGCACGAGGGGAGCGAGAGTGAGAGGTATGAAGCTGTTCTGGTTCACTTACCGATACGCCAATGCTCTTGCGAATCTTGATGAGCTTGTCCACCAGCTCGTTGAGTTGGCTGAGCTGCGATTGGTTCTCCCATGGCACCTCCGGATTGTAGCGCTGCGTATCCGTGCCGGGTGTCATCAGCAGCTGTGTGTAGTCCCCAACGCGATCTCCGGTCCAGCAGAGATGATCGTCACGTTGAGTGTAGTCCTCATCACAGTAGCTGTTTGGCAAATAGAGGAAAACTCAGTAAGCTGTTTTTGTATTTGAGCAGTCTCAGTCAAGCCAGTACAGTCAGTCCCATTTGGTATCTCAAACGTAAAACAACTATTGTTGTTCACTAAAATTTTCGCATAATAATATAAGTAAAATAACACTTAAAAATGTTCAAGGAAATTGTACTTTTTGTGCACACAACAGCACGCAACTTTTGCCTGGTGCAGCCGACAAAAGTTGCTCGTGGCGTAAGTTTGGATCAATCTTGGGATTATTGAGATAACCTAAGGTTCCCTATTGTTATTACAGACTGCCTGTCGTCCCGTTGTGAAGAACTGCTGGTGGGCCAATGTGATCTTCTTTATTGCCATATTCACACCGCTCTACGTGTGCCTGCTGAAGGATGTGATTGGACTACTGCGCGACTTTAACAAGAAGATTGCCGGTGGCAAGTAGGTCACTTGACGTTGTTGCCCGTAACATGCCCCCACCCCAGAACACGTAAACCACCCCGCTTGATAGTTACTTGTTGGTCAGAGTTCAAGATATTAAAATAAAAGAAAAATATATATTTGTTTTGTGGCATCGTCCGCGGGCTCGTCTCGTTACTTACTTGTACACAATGTTGGTGAAGAACTCCTTGGACTTCTCGATGGTGGACAGGAAGTGCACGATGCCCGCATCTGGCGGCGTGGCCCACTTAATGCTGCCGTGCTGCGCCACCGGATGCGTCTCCGCGGCGGTCAACGAGGGCAGCAGATTGGGCGTGCCGCATGTTTTCTTCACCTGCGAGAACAGGGAGAGAGGGAAGAGAGGAGACGGAGACAAGGGTTACAGATTGCGCATGTTGTGACCCACACTCTAATCGCTGCCACTCATGCACGTGTGTGGCAAGTGGCAAGTGGCAAGCAGCCCCAGCTGCCACAGCTCATGTTGCATGTAAATGGCAGCTGGCTGCAACTGAATAAACGTCGTCTAATTGAACATTTTAAATCCATTTCGGCATACCCCCAAGTCTAATTGAAAGTACACCACATTAACGATCAAACTGGTTGCCTCCTGGCGGCATCCGCTCATCAAATTAATTTCAACTGTTCATAAATAAAGGCGCAATTAAAGCTTTAATGTCCTTGTGCGACATGCAAGAGAGCTTGTCTCTTAAATGCAGGAAATACTTTTCGAAATGTGAGCGGTAAGCAGTAAAATAATATTATGTAATCACAGTCGGTGCAAAAAAACTAAAAAGCTTCCGTCTGAAAAGTAAATCTAACTCGAAATGATTTTAATTACTAAAAATTTTCGTATTCTAAGAAAAAATGCATTTAAATTTGTTGAATTTAATAGAACAATTGCAAGAGGTTCTTAAAAGTATTTTCTATTTAAATTTTGTGTAGTTCTCATTAAATACATAAAATATACTGAGTATAGATACAAATATTTATTTATTTGTATTTTCTGGGAGTTAAAATTGTACTTTCTTTTGTACCTTCTTCATATTTTCGATTATTTTAAACTGAGCTTTTAAATTCTTTTCAACACAGCAATATTTCACTTTAGAAATTCAAATATTCCACTCCTAATCCACTTCAACTTACCTTCTTCTCCAGCTCAGGTCCATTCTCCATGGCTCGCATGATGGCCTCGGATAGCTTAGTGTCCAGCTGCTTGATGGTGCTCATAATGCCGCTATCGGAGCGTATGTGCGTCGCCACCAGATTGTCCAGGGCCTCCACAACATTCGACCAGGGGCTGTCCAGAAGTCCGGAGTACTGAGCCGAGCAGCCGCTGCAAGCGATAAACACAAATCATAAAAAGGCTGGAGAGGATTAGGACTAGTCACACTTACCGCATCACATTCATGCAGTAGCTGTAGCAGACCTTGGGCTTGCTGTGCTCCAGCTGCCCATTGCAGTTGGGGCAGTAGTGCATCTTGAGCAGATGCAGCTTGCACGTATCCGTCATCTGTTTGCCGTAGAGGGCATCCGTTTCGCTGAGGACCTCGGCGCTCTGGAGCAGCGCGTTCATAAAGATGTTGGACATGTGAACGCTCTGCAGCAGATTGGCCTGAATCTCCTTGGGTATCTGGCCGAATGGCTGCAGATCATCGTAGTTATGCCGGAGGCAGTTCGTGTAATCATCATGCAGCTCGCCGTAGTTATCCTTGGTCAGGTGCACCGCCTGATGGTAGGCAACGGGAAAGAGATGCTCGAAGAACTTGTGCAGCGCATCCTCCAAGCTGCTCTGACTATTCAGGATGCTGTTGCCCTGGCCATTATTACTGCTGTAATTCGACGTGTACTTCAGATGGCTAAAGGGGAATAATGTTACAGTTTGTTGCTGGCTGGCAGTAGGAGTAGAGGTGGCTTCTACATACTTGATGATTTCCGTGTAGAGCTGATGTATCAGCATCCGTGACAGTGGCACCATTCGCCTGTAGACCCGCGAGAAGACATTCAGCGTTTTATTCTCCGACTGCTCCGCCAGCTCCAGGACGTGACCTGACAAGCAGGAGAGAGAGAATAGCCAAAAGTGTTCTTATTATTGTTCTGTTCGACATCGTAGTAAAATTTAATCACTCTGTTATTGAAGTTGCTTCTCCTACTCCTTGGCAGGAGCTGCTGCCACTGGGATTTGCCGGGCTTAATGGCCTGTCTGGGATTTGTTATTATATTTGGCTGTTGCTAGGACTAAAAGATGCTGCTATTGTTCTCGCTTGCTGCTTTTAGTTAATTAAATCAGATTTATTGCCAAGTTTCTTTGCTCAGATTTTGTTTATTAAATATTCATGGGAATCAATAAGCTTGGAGATGTCTTAGTCTCTAATTAGCTTTTATATGCAGATTAGATGAGTTACAAAAGCTATAACTGTAGTCTTAACAACAATTGTAGACTACATATATTCTTATTTTTCACTACTTACTGATTGTAAATGCTATTTCGATCAGCAAAAAAAGATTGCCAACTGAAAGCCCCAATTACGAATCAAGCAAATTGGCATTTTTCCGGTTCATTTAACACAAGTCTTATGCTGTGTTCTTTTTTTATGCGCCGAGTCAATCAATCAATCAATCTATGCCCAATCAACAATCAAATCTTTTGCCACGCTTTCAAAGCTCCCCAAATCGAAACTGAGAATGCTAATCACAGTGCTGCACAAAATAATCTGTCAAAGTGTCAGCGAAATCTGTCTGACTGGATTTTGGCATTATATTATTGATTGGCCATCACACACACACACAAACACACACATACATAAGCACACACACCTGACAGACTTGCAGCTTGCTGCGGCTTGTGTCTCGTTATTATCACGGCTAATACGGCGATTACAAATGCCGTAACCGTTTGTCAATTTCAAATCTGCATACACACACACAACACACACTTATAAGGAAGACAGTGAGAATGTTGTGACTGTCAGTCTTTCAGTCTGTCTGTCAATTTGGAGTGTGATTTTTCAACGCTCCTCGCTCTGCGCTCTCCGCTCTCAGCCAACTGTCAAAGCGTGGCAAGTTCTAAATTGCAATCTGTTGTTTTCTCTATAGCCTGCGAGTCGAGTTTTAAATAAAAGTGTCAATCTTTTTGTTAATTGGCAAATGGCAACAGCAACAACAACCACAACAACAACAGCCGAAACCTCAAAAAGAGCACACAAAAAAAGAAACAACACATTTCGGGCGGGCAAAGTGTTTTTATACTCATCACATCACATCGCTTGTGTTGTTGTTGTTGTTTGGTGTTGTTGTTGTGCGAAGCATTTCCGTTCTCAGCCTTGGGTTCATTTTGGGCTTGGCTTGTCTGACTGTTAGGCTGTCTGTCCGTCTGTCTGTCTGTCTGCCAGCCTGCCTCTTTATCGGCTAATGGCCTTTGATGCGTCAGAGTTTACCCCTTTTAATTAGCTTTCTTGCGATTTGTTCGCTTCGCTGCGAATAAACAAGCGTTCGAGAGTCCAGCTAAGACAACAACAACAACAACAACAGCTACGACAACATTTGGCCAGCTAATCATTTGTCAATTGCTGCCAATAATTGTGCAGGATACACTCTAACAGAGAGCGAGAGAGAGCGAGAGAGGGAGAGAGCACAAATCAATTGCCATATAACAATAACATTGTTATTGTTCAATTAATTATGAACAGTGCATGCAATTCGTATGCCAACATAGACATAGAGCTGCACATCCTGCCTGCTAATCGCATTGTGTACTCTGTGAAAATGAAGCCGTGAATGGGCGGATGTTGTATTTAATAATTAACAACACAACAGCTCAAAATGCGTTGATGGTCGCAAATATTCGCACATTAATTGCAACTGCACGAAGCAATTGTAATTGTAATTGAAATCGCCATCGCAATGCAACAGCTCTTGAATTGTTTAACGGGTCGCGGGGTTCAAACTGCCTATACACATACTTTGAGCGGAGAGTGTTGACAGGACACGACAGGTCCTTCAGGCCCACCAGTGTCGGAGTTGCAAGTTAAGTTTCATCCATTAAACACAACCACCTGGTTAAAGCTGTCATCGGCAGGCTGACAAAAAGTTAACCAAAAAACGACATTTATATTGTTGAAAAATCGTTTGGTATCCTTTTAATTTGCACCTGCTGTTATCAATTATGTCCCGATTGTTGTTTTAATTCTTAATTTCAAGTTAAAATGCGTTAAATTCTGATTTTTAAAAGTGAAAACGTTTTTATATTAATGAAATTTGTATAAATTTTTAAAAATTGTTTACTAAAGACTTAAAGCGTATTTTGTATATATAAATATCAGCCTGGCTGAATTAAGCATATTTTTCAACCGCTGCATCATGCTTATATATATTTTTCTCAGTGCATAGCCTTTTTTGCTTAGCATCTTCTTTACTTCATTTCATTAAGGCCTGTATTTGAAAATTATAGTTAAATTTGCAGGTTTCCCAAGTTAGTGAGCATTTGTCACTCAAATTGCCATTTTGCAGACTCAGCTTGAGGTCTGCGTATACTTAATGTTGTTGCAGCTGCTTTGTCGGCCTAATGTGAGCAATTAAGTTGAGGTTTTCACACAGCCCACACACCCAGAGAGACTGGCAGCAGGGCTATATTGTGTTCGCATGTCAGAAGTCTGCCTGGATACATGATATATATGTATATGTATGCTAGCTGAGTGTTTCACCTAAGGGCAGACTTAAAACTACAACAACAAGTCGCAATTTGTGCTGTGCACAACTAATTGCAATTTGGTCTGTCTCTGTTTTTAGAGAATTAGTAGAGGACTTGCTTATATTGTGGGGCTCCGGAACTAAATTCTAACGCAAATGCTATTTTGGCCAATGTGACATGAAAATTTCATTAGACGTAGGGTTTCTTTTTTCTGCTGTGCCTGCAATCGTCACACATCAAGCACTGACGACCTCCTAATGGCCAAAACGGACATTGCGATTGAATTAGACAACGTTCTGGGGGCCAACAAAGTGTGGCTAATGCCACGGAATCGGAGTGTGGCCAAGCCCATGGCAGACCATAGACCAAGGGCAGAAGCATGCACCAGTTGCCCAGGTAGGGCAGCGCTAAAAGTCCATTCAAGTTGTTCACGTATTCATAGAACAAATATCAGCACTAGGCTTCATTGCTTCATTAGAAGGCGCAGGAGTCGGCGGGCGGGATTAGCATGGCGGACCAGCGGACCGGTTCCAAGCCTCAAGCCCAGCCCCAACTCCAGCCCCCAACTCCAGACCCCAACTCCAGCTCCAGCTCCAGATGCGACCGCGTTTCGCAGTTGGCGGCGCTCTCTCTGTTTTTGTTTCCCACGATATGGCAAATGTATGCAGGGATAGCCCACAGGTTTGGTTTTATTCTGCCCGCTGCTCTTCTTCTTCTTTTGCCTCCTCCTCTTCTTCCTTTTTTTTTGTGTGTAGTTTTAGCTTCTTTTTTATATTTTATTCCCCCGGTTTTGTGTTGTTGTTGCTGCTGCTGCCTGCGTTCCTGTGTGTGCGGATATTACAATTTTAGTATCTGCCGCTTTTTTATTTGCATTTTATATGCATGTATTTCTTGATTTTCCTCCTCCGCCTCCTGCTCCTTCTCCTGCTCCTTCTCCTGCTTGCTATCCTATCGCTTTATGCTCTACTCTGAGCTCTACCTAAGCTTTCTAGTCGCGTTTAGTTTCATTTTGAAATGTGGCAAGTTTGTTGTTGTTGTCTGGAGAATACCGAAAGAACACGTCTCCCCCCAGTGGTGGTGGTGGTGGGCACAGTGGGCTGGATGCTATAGAGACCAGGTGTTTTTCTGCAAGTGTCCCTCACCAAGCGCTGATTGGGTGACTTTGGGGTGGGGCCGAGAACATATAATTACCGCATAGGTTCTATCTGGCAGCTGCTATCTGCGTGCTGCTATGATAATTGCTGTTATCTGTGCTGCACCTCGCGCATCGATACTCGGCACACTGTGCGCCGGCACAGTGCTTAAGTGCTTGTATTGTAACTAGCTATCTGCTGGCAGGCGTGCCAACTCGGCACGCCCCTCCACAGAGCCAACCAGCCAGATGCTAGCCAGTCAGCCAGCCAGCCAGTCAGCCAGTGACTTGTCTTGGGCCACTCCAACAGCTGTGGGCTCCGTGATGGCAGCTCTCATTTTATGCCTCGGATCCTTGGGCTCTTGCACAATGTCAAAGTAATTGGATGACTTTTGCAGTGCAGCAGCAGCAGCAGCAGCAGCAGCCTCTTGACTCTAGTCGTGACTGAACTTCATATTTTCGTCAGATTCAAGTGCTTCCACAGCATACGCATTAATTGTCTCTTTTAAGAGATATTTTCCCGCTCCTCCTCCTTCTCCTCTTTAATCTCTTTACGCTCTTAATATTCCGCTTTTGCGTTCTTCTTGTGCCTCTAATTAAAAGTGTGCGCTTCAAGCATTCTACATTGGTTAGCAACTAATTATAATGGTTATGGTTATAAATATCAT
The DNA here is from genome assembly GCA_035042425.1 of Drosophila flavopinicola. Lineage (NCBI taxonomy): Eukaryota > Metazoa > Arthropoda > Insecta > Diptera > Drosophilidae > Drosophila > Drosophila flavopinicola. Next base: position 12,066,896 of record JAWNLL010000452.1, on the reverse strand, counting down.
TAGACAGACAGACTTGGGCAGACAAAATGGCGCCGCTGTTGCCTTTGGCAAAAGCAAAGCTGAAATGAAACCTGTTTCTCAAATATACCTATATATATATATATATAGACTTCTATCGCATTTCGTTTGACATAGCACACAAACGACTCCATTAATTTTTGCTTTTAACATAAATAAATAAATAATTATGAGCTAGTTTTCAGGTGCTCTGCGTGAAATTTCATTCAGTAACTCTAGCTGCAGTGCCAAGGTCAACAGTTTTGAACCTGATACATATTTAAATTAAAAAATCTCGAAAAATACTCATCGCGTTAATTAGCAGCTCCATTTTGTTGGCAGTCTTTGCGAAAACAAGTTTGCAGTTTGACAACGGCAATTCCAGTTCTGATCTGAACGCATTAACAACACAAATACAAAAGTAATCGCATTTCTGCATTTCGCCAAAGCCCAAATCTTTATTAGTCTTAGCTTAGCTTAGCTTAGCTTCCAATAGCAGCTGCAACAATGTTGGGCAGTAAAAAATAATGGCAAACAAGAAGTGCAAGATACTTGAGAGCGACTGGCCAACTAACCAACTATCTAACAGCTTCACTTTGTGACAGGGCAAACAAAAGCAGTTAACAAACGATGACGGCCAGAAACCACTTTGGCCCGTAGAAACACACAACACAACAGCAACAGCAGCAGCAAAGCACGAGATATGGCTAAAAACAGACTTGGGCCAAGTTAAGAGAGGCGACAGCAACAACAACAACAGCTAAGCGGAATGTGCCACGAAAGTTGCGACTTATGAAAGTGCACGCATTGCCAACTGTTGTTGCTGTTGTGGTTTTAGTTGTTGTTGTTGTTGTTGTGCTGCACTGTAAAAATGCGAAAATATAAAAAGCAAACGAATTTCTTGCTGCCACAAAGGGCCAAAAAAGTTTTTGTTGTGTTGCCTGGCAGACAGCGAGCCAAACTGGCTGATCAGTAAGTCAGCATTTGGAACTTTTATGCAGGCGCACGCCCATTTGCTGGCTAGCACCACCATGGTGGTGGTGGTGCAGTGTGGTGCGAGCTGGGGGTAAACGCATTAAGAAAGTGGGGGTAGAGGGGGTGTTAGGCTGTAGTAAGACTTGAATGTGGATATGGATGTGGATGTGAACGGTGGTAAGTGCAATGGAGACATACAGTGCCGGCAGTCTTGCCACTTGGCTGGGGCAACAAGCAAACACTTGGGAGGCGCTTCTCTCGAGGGGGATACGGACTGAGGGGTGAGGGGGGTGGGGGCATAATTCGTAAGCTGCGAAACGTGTTTACACACGCAAATACTTGCTTAAAAATAATACGGAACATGCATTCGCACAAAAGCAGCAGAACGAGAAACAGCAGCAGCAACAAGAACAACAGCAACAACAATGTAAACCAGCACACACATGCAACGAGCGAGGCAACAAAACAGAACAGAACACAACACAACACAACACAAACAACAATCAGCCAGGAAACGGAAAGAAGCAGCAGCAGTCAGGAAAGCTGCATATGAGATGTTGTTGTTGTTGTTGTTGTTGTTGTTGCTGTTGCTGCTGCTCAAGTTGTGGCACTAAATAGAAATGTGCATCTTTATTTTCATTTTTTTTTACTTTGCATGCACAACAAAAATATATTTTATGCGTAAACGCCGCAAGGCAGCAGCAGCAGCAGCAACCAAAACAAGAATGAAAATAAAACACATATAAATACCGCACATAAAATGCATAAAATTTTATAGTTGAGCATCGTTGCAGATATTACGCATACGCACGGGCGTACCAGCGAGCACGAGTTGAATCAATTTTTATGTGCAGCGTGTGAAGACATATAAAAATCACGACTTTTGGGCCAAATAACCAATTTAACAAAACTCTAAAAGGCTTAAAAGCTTCACAACATTTTGCGTATTGCTGTAAAGCAAATTGTTTGACATGCATAAATTAAATGTGCATATATGCATTTAATATGCATTATGCGATTAAGTAAACATCATAAAAAATGCTTAAACACAGTTGTTAAAAAACGTGTGCAGGGCTTATGCATTTTTAAAGGGCTGCGCCTACTTTCATTTGGCATTTGTTAGTTTTTTTTATTGTTTGTGTTCGTCAACAAAACAAATTGCAATTTTTAATATAAACTCATTTCAATGCCTGTGCAAACATTAAGCTAAATGATTTCGCTGATTGCATATTAATTTATTTTTATTTGAATTTAACGTGGGATACTCGAGTGCGCCGCTTTTGACAACCTTCGATGTGACATCATGCAAAGCCAACAAATGCAAACTGAATTTTAAATATATAAATATATTTATGTATATGTGTGTCTGTACTTTGTGCCTTAAGCGCAAGAAATGAATGAGCTTTAGGCTTTATACATAGCTCGAGTTTAAATTGTTATCATTTATTAATATATATTTCCCACTAGGTATTTTATTGGTTTAAAAAAAAAAACAAGAATATCTCTAATAAATTTTATGAGCAACCAATTGAATGAATCAATGAAATACATTGTTTAAATCAAATGCAAACAAAAGATATATATAAATTGTGATCGGATACGCGAACTGCAAGCAAACAACAACAGAAAAGAGTGAACAACTAAAGCCGGGTGCAGCAACAACAATATTTTTTAAATTTTTACTGCGCGCCCATTTCCAAGAACTGCAGCCGACAGTCAGCAACAACAACAACTGGAATATATATATATATATATATAAATATATATATATTGAGAACAGAGAGCTGGGGGCACGCCTTAAAGCGAGATTTACAACATGTACGACAACAATTTTGCAGGCATTGAAAAGTTGTGCTGCTGCTGCTGTCCCAAAACGTGACCCAAACAAAGTTTGCAAATTGTCCAAAAGGCGATGAGCAACAACAAGAACAACAACAACAACAATCGCAACAACAACAACAAAATTTAATGCCTTTTTAATTAGATGCAGACACTTTGTTGCATTGCAAACAGCGCACAACGGATATGCCAGGAGAAAGATCTGTATATGGCATATGAATTGGCAGATACAAATATATATATATATATATATAGATATATACAAATTTGTGTGTTTCATTGCCGTGAGTCGCTTTGATCTGCATACAAATGCAAATTACAAATCAATTTCGCGTTTCAAGTTTAATTTCGTTAAATTCACTTGGCAAGCCAAAAGTTATCATCATAATTTTGCGACCCACGCTCTCATTTGCATATTATAAATTATTTATTGCCACGAAAAAAATATATATATGTATATGTATGTATGAAACTTTGACTCTGACTCTGAAGCTGAAGCTGAAGCTGACTAACCGACTGGTTGGTTGACTGGCTGACTGATTTGCATAAAAGCGTTTGCCATTTGCCAGTCGCCAGCTTTCAGCTGGCAGCTTTCGGTTTGCAGTTGCCATTTGTGGCATTTTGCATGCTGCACTCAGTCGCATTTGAAATGCGATTCATAGTTTTATACTCACTCTGGAATTGGCTGGCCGTGGTCTCCAGGATGCCGCGCAGGCTGCTCGTGTGATGATGCAGCAGTTGCTCAAACTTGCCAGCTGCCTTGTGGCGCAGTTCCAGCTCGGTGGCATTGCTGCAACAGCTGCCGCCGCAAGTGGCGCCTGCAACACAGAAAAAAAGCAGAGAAACACAAATGAGAACCAAAATTAGTTGATTTCTAAAATACACATATCACTATATCAGTATAGTATGGTTATGCAATCAAAAGTCTTGATACTGGCATGAATCCCTCTTCCGTCATGCTGTGTTCCAATCATCTTCGAATTATCGTTTATTTGCTTTTTTGTTTGTGTGGGTGCGCTTAATTGTTTATGGCTCAAAGCCTTTGTGCTCCACTGTGGTTGGTTGGCTTGTGGCGCCACCCATTATGTCAGCAAACGCTGCGTGGGTGGTTTTTGCTTTTGTTTCTGTTTTTTTTTTACATTTATCCGCCATACAAATACAATTAATTTTCTTTCGTTGCGCTCAAACTACTTTTATGTTTTTAACTTAATAACTTTTAAATTGCCCGTAATTGCAAATTTGCTGCCATTTAACTGGCGACAGTTTGGCTTCCAGTTGCTATTTGCTATTTGCTATTTGCCAGCAGCTGCTGCTCTGTTGTTTTGCCTTATAAATTAAGCTTGCCCATAAAATTCACAGCGTGCTACAAAATGCTTACAGTTTTCACTCAATGTTGGCATTTTTTGTATTTTGTTTTAACAAAGGTTTTACCCTGTGTAAAAACTTTCTACTTTAATGGCTGACATTTAGTGCCATAGGAGTTGTGACAAGCTGGCAAAGAGTTTTAAAGCGCTCATAAGCTGTGTTTTTTGTTAAACTATTCTGATTTCTGATAGTGTTTCTTTTTACAACTATCATTTTGAATTTTTTTAAATTTATCTGTTTGTTAATTGTTGCATTTTGATTTAAATTGATTGTGGTTGCAAAAATGTGCATAAATACATATCTAAACATTGTTTTCTAGACTTGTTGCCTAAATTGGCTTTTAAAGGACATAAATCATGCCTTATCCTTTTGATTGGCATATATCATTTTATTCATGAATTTACATACATTTTTGATACTGTTTTTATTTGTACACTTTCAGCTCAGTTTAAACAAACTTCATATACATTTGACTCTTGCTCTTCTTTTTGCCTATCAACAGGTTGCACCCTAAACAAATTGTCTCACTTGTAGCGCTCGACAAAAACAACAACAACAACGGCAGCAACAATAATTTTATGGCCTACATACACTGAAACATATGCATGTAAATATGTGTTAATAGTTTTTACTGCTGACAATTGAGCTGGGGTAGATAAGTGAGTGAAACTGAAAGGGGGGTGGGCAGGGGAGGGGGCGTGGCGTGGGCTGATGACACGCATTTGACAATGACAACTGCAACAACAACAACAACAACAACAACAGCAATAGCAACAACAATCCATAAATCGAGAAACGAGCGCTTTGAGCAATCGACTTATATGGCATATACAGATTCATCTGCTCTGTGTGTCTGTCTGTGTGTGTGTGTGTGTGTGTATTGCCTATTTTGTCTTTATAGTTTATAATTTAAATTAATGGCTTTTACATGATGTTTATGTGTGTTTGCGCTGCACCTACATGTGCATATTAGCATATAGAGCCGATTAACTGGCCATATGTTGTGGCCATAAAATTAGCAAAACGAAATGAAATGAAATGAAATGAGTTTGCACTAAACTGTGTAAACAGAGGCACGCATATTCTATATATAAGTTGCCAGCTACTGTTGCTGTTGCTGTTGCTGCCTCCTTCTGCTGCTGCTGCTGCTTGCCACAGTAGCTGGCGCTGTTGTCTTCTCATGTGTGCCACATGGAGGCAACTGGAGCACACAGCACGGCCGACTGCAACTTGACGTTGTCGCGTCGTTGGCCGCAAAGCCATGACACATATATTTGCCATGTCATGCATTGCAAATTCAAATTCAAATTCATATTCAACAAGCAGCAGCAAAATGAAATGGAAAATTGAAAATGCCGCTGCACACACACAGACTGAACAGAAGTGTTGCAACAACGACCCAAAAAAAGAGAGAGAAACGCAAGGCCAACAAATGCGACAGATGCAGTCAAATAAAGCTAATACTTTTGGCAGCTGGCAGATCTGAAAAGCTACAAACTTAAGTGCCTGGCTAAACAATCGAACATAATTGCAATGCGTCATCAATGAGTGGCATCAACATCAAATGTAGCTCAACTTTTATTTATTTATTTTTTTTTTTATTTATTTTTATTTATTGTCGACTACTGACAGTCGACACAAAAGAATTTATATAAAATTATAAAACATTTTAATGTATATACAAGAATTTAAAAAAAATTTAAAATCATAAATATATTAAATTAAAGAAATAAAGTTAAATTTACGTTAGGCTCTGGGGATATCAATAGCAAAATTAAATCATTGGTCCAACATTTGTTGCAAGGATTGGGGAAACCCAGAAAAACCCAATCAAACCAAAAATCAATAAAAATTTGTTTAGTAGTAAATGAGTTAGTATATATTAGAAAGTATTTTATAAAGTGAAAAATAGAAGATAAAGAGAGAATAAAGAAAAATAAAGGAGGGAAATAAAGAAAGAAAAGGGAAAATAGATTTAACTAAACACGGGCAGAGGTGTCCCGTAAATACAAAAGTATATATGATTTGATTAGTGGGAGAGAGAGCTCAACCGAGATGACATGGAACACTTTGTTGTAGTCCTTGCAAAGAACACGAAGAGGATTGTGCAAAGCGTAATCAGTCGTGCATGAAGGTAAAATCAAGGGGACGTAGTTTCTTGTTGGCCTACCAGGCACAAAAAAGTTTAGGCGAGCTAACAGAAAGGAAGAGTCTATGTCGCCGTTAATTAACTTGTGTAGGAAGACAACACCAAGCGTTGTTCTACGGTTAAGTAACGACGGAAGATTAATAAGTAACAGCCTACTGGAATACGATGGCAAACGGAGATTGGGATCCCAGTTAAGTCCACGTAAGGCAAAGAGCAGAAATTGCTTCTGCACGGATTCTATACGCTCTTGGAAGTTTTGGTACTGCGGACACCAAATACATGAGCAGTATTCAAGGATAGGACGAACTAAAGAAACATATAGCAGTTTTGTGGTGAAAGGATCGTTAAATTCTTTCGACCAACGCTTAATAAAGCCAAGTACACCTCTGGCCTCATTAGTGATAGTCGACATATGCATATTAAAGTTAAGCTTGTTGTCAAAAATGACTCCAAGATCTTTAACTGTAAAGATACGTTGCAATGGAACATTGTCAATCGTATAAGTGGTTAAGTAGGGTCTAGTCCGACTAAAAGTCATGAACATACATTTTGAACAATTTAGCTGCAGTTGATTGGCCGAACACCAGCGCTGCATAGAGTTCAAATCATCTTGCAGATGAGTATGACACAAGGGATCGGTGTACGAAAAAATAAGTTTCACATCATCTGCGTACATAAGAATACGAGAGTGTGATACAATCGAAGGCAGGTCATTAATGAAAAGAGTAAACAATAAAGGTCCAAGATGCAACGCTTTCACAGTTCCAGTTCCAGTTTTGCAATGGCGTGTTTATGCGTTTCTCGAATGGCTGCTCATAAATCAGAGAACACAGAACAAGGCAACAAGGCAGCCCACATGGCAACAGGCCAGCTCCGTTGTCCGACACTGGCGTCAGTCAGTCTGGGCACACGAACACAACAAAAAAGTAGTAGAATCTGGCTACATCCTCCTCGGGCTCTGGCTGGCTTCCTTAGCAGCTGATGCCGTCGCCTCTGAGACTGGTAACTTAAACCTGGCCCTGGTTGGTTTCAACTTTGCTGCTGTAGCTCACAGCTCGAGCGGCAGAAACGCAATTGAATTGTCTCACACAGGAGAGAGAGAGAGAGATATGCATGCATCATGACATGGCCCAGAAAAGTATGCTAGCACAATGTATTTGAGGCAGAGAGAAAGAAGGCAGGCTTGGTGTAAAAAATGCAAATCTCATGCATGGCCAAAAACGGTGCCTGCCAAAAAATACCAGAGTTGTATGCCTTAGCCTGGCCATGACCGCAGGCCATGTGGGCGTGGCACACACACAGAAACGCCCTCACACTCAAATGCTTTCATGCGCTGTTCTTTCATTTATAACTGCTGCTGCTGCTGTTGCTGTTGCTGCTGTTGCAACTGCTGCTGCTGCTGCTGTTGTCTATTCTCGACTCTTGTTTTGCAGCCTGTCACCGCAGCCAAGCAGGCAACGTGTGCGAATTTGTTTACTGTAATTGTCTGGCTAACAAGCAGCAGGAGCAGGAGGAGGTTTACTATTCTGTTTTGGCTTAGCTTAGCAGCCAGCCTATGCCGAAAATTTGCTGTCGCTGTCGACTTTGGCATTATCAGACTTGGCTGTGGGCCAAGAAAACGCTTAGGCCGCAAAACACTTGGCTCACAGGCGAGCTAAGCATACCTTGACATAATTTGGCTGTCCTTCAACTCTGCCAGCATACCAACACCAGCAGCACCAGCAGCACCACCAGCACCACATCCCGCACCGCAGACTCCGCCACACATATGCTGTATGCCATTTCAATTTGGCAAATTTGCTGTAAATGTGTTGAAATTCATGAATTTGTTAGTCGACAGCCCCAGTGGAAAATGCAATGTGAAAAGCGCTCTCTGCTATGTGTGTGTGTGTGTGGAAAGTTTTGCTGCCTCATTCTAATTAAAGAAAATGCCGACTAAGTGCAAAAGTTAACTTTTGACGGCTGGCAAAGCGCGAACTTATTGCATACATAGCTATACGGATATATAGATATATATATATATATATAGATTGTGCAGCTAGCTGATAAAATAATGCAGCAGGTCATTCATTCATTAGTTACACAGCTTGAACTCTTGGAAAAGCATTTCAACAGACTTGGGAAATCGATATGTAACATTTTTGTATAATTAAAATAGAGACTAAAGTTAAGGCAATTTTATTATTGTGATGGAAAATCCTATGAATATTTAAACACAAATTGCACCTTTTTTGGCTCAGTGTGCTTATTGCTTGCCTTGCTCAAACATATATGTATATGTGTACATATAAAACACTGCTGCACTTTTGGTTTATACTGCAAAGAAATGTAAACGGAAAATCAATTCGTGCTGAGCAGCCAGCTCAGGAAAAACAAACAACCTTTTGGCTATGCGCTTACACATACTAAGTATATCATAAATATATATTTCCCAAAATAATAACATTTTCCAAGAGAAATTTATGGCCTTGATGGAAAATCAATTTGTGTACAAACACGAACTACAACAGAGCAGCAGAGCTCTCGAAATCGAAATCCCTATCGACAGCTAGCAGGCCAGGCCAAGAAGTCAACTATTGGCTAGGGCCATAAATTCCAAAAGAATATTTATAATCAACAAGAACAACAACAACAGCAACAACAACAGCAACAACAACAGCAACAACTTGCCAGTGCAATGCACAAATAAAAACATCCGCCTGGGTTTCCAATGTGGCCCCCTTTTCTCTCTGCGTGTCAAGGGGCGTCTAATAATTGTTATCAAAAATTGTTGACTACTTGTCAAACACCAACAATTTGTGCAGCGGCCGGTGCGATAACGCTTAAGTCAACAAATGCGGCAAAAAGAAATGGAAAATAGAAGAGAAGTGAATAACAATCGGGAGAATGGGAATGTGAAAAGAAATGGGCAATGGGGAATGGGGGAATGTTATAGCCAACGTAGACTGCTAGATTCTATCGATATGCTTGAACTGTTATACGAAATTTGATGGTTCGTTGAGTTCGGTTATTATTATGACACGTCTGTTCTGTTGTGGTTTGTGTAGATCGGCATCTGGCAGATCTATGCACTGTATTGGTTCGTTGAACTCAGTTCTAGTCTAGTTAAAGCATAATAACTACCTCAAATACTATAATTGTTCTGTTATGTTATCGCACATCTTGGTATATCAGCAGCGGTTACCTGTACTGATAGTATAAAGGTATTTTTAAGTTGATATCTGCTGCTTTGCTAACTGCACGAATTCTTTTGCCACACTGATTGCATAACATTGGACTTAATTTGTTTATTTAGTCAATTAAATGTATGCGCTGCAGGATTCGTATTCGTTTTCGTATTCGTTTGCGTATTCGTTTGCGTATTCGTTTGCGTATTTGCATCTCGCATATTTATTTATTGTATTTTCAATTATTTGCTTTCTTTTTACGCGCATATATTTGTTGATGTTGTTGTTATGGTTTTTCTTTTTTGTGTATGTTTATATTTTGTGCTGCAGCTTATTTTGCATTTCAGCTGCCACACGAGACACAGAGGGAGAGAGAGAGAGAAAGCGAGAATCCCAACAATTCAGCTGATAAATTGTTAATGCGCGCATAAGTTTTCAATTTGTGTGGCAAATTCCGCGTGGCAAACACACACACACACATACATACATATATTGCCAGTTACAGATGCAGCTTGCAACACGCGACGCCGTTGACATCGAAGCTGGCAGATTTTGGCGCCACGTCTGCGTTGCATGTTAAATTTATTGCGGCGGCTGCGAACAGCGACAATCTCCTTGCCACATATTTGCATTCGCCCATTTGAATATAACTTCATATGTGTACATATATCTATAAAGTTTGTATATATATATAAATAAATATACGCATGCACTTTGTGCTAATTTCGCAATGAAAATGTCAACTGCGATTATGCGAGTGGCATGGCAAAGGCGCCAAGAGAGTTCAACATAAGTCGTCGACATGTTGCCAACTTGTAGTTGTATGCCTCTTTTTGGACTGTGGCAGCCACAACAACTTGCAACACTTTCGCGCTGCAATTGCTGATTGGCTTACATTTCGGTTAGGCGCCAGGCAGACGCGTCTCACACACACACACTCGCACACACACACGCGCGAAAAAAGTAACAAAATTGTCTGCCTCAAAAAGCATATTAAAAATTTAATTGAAAAATATATATTTTGCTTGCAATATGTGGGCTGGCTTCTGTTTAGATGTGGTTGTGATTGTGGTTTCGTGGCTGCCACCACTGTGCTGCACACTGCTGTATATAGTATTAATTATTAAGATTTATGATGTGCGGCCTATCTATATGCAAATTTCGCAGCTGGACATATCTGGGCGAGATCTTGCTAAGAAATTGGCGAGAAAGCAACTTCAATGTTATGATAGCTTAAAAGTTTTCCCTGCCATGAAAAGAAAAGATGTTTTGTAAGACTTTAGGTATCGCTGGCGAATTGCAAACTGACAGGCGGCTAATTGAATCAGCGCTGCTGGAAATGCAACAAAAGACTCTAAATACCCAGCAGCAAGACACAAACAACAAAAAACAAACACAAATACTATTACAACTGACATGCTTCGCTAGTTGCAGTTCATTGGCTGGGACTGCTGCTGGTTCCGTTTCTGCTGCTGGTTCTGGAAGGGATTCGGAGGGGCTTTGCCAAGTTGTTGCTGGCAGCTACAAGTGCCCGGGCAGATGCATAAATCCCGCGGCTTCATGCACAACAAGAATGCCAAACAAATGAAATTGCAAATCTATAAATAAAGCAGCGAAGAAACAAGCAACCAGAACACATCTCCAGCGTATGATTCATACACGCGATAAGCCAACTGCCCAGATGATGTGGAGGACAAAGCAACAGCAACAGCAATAACAATAACAATAATAATAGCAACAAGCAACCACAACTAAATAAACAGCGCCAGCAAATTGCATAAAAATAGAGAGGCAGGCAGCTAAACAAAGGCAAATGTTAAACAAATGTTGAACAAATAACAAAATAAACAATATGCACAGTAAGTCAACAACAACAAATCTTGAAGAGAGTCCTGTTTGTTATTGTTGTTGTTGTTGCTGCTCTCTCGTGTAACATAAGAACAACTGAAGTTGCGGAAATTGCTGACAACGCACGAAACAAGAGCAACAGCAGCATTTTAATAATTAAAAACTGAAGCAGCTGCAATAACTGCATGTTGCTGCTGTGCTGCTGCTGCTGCTGATGAGCAACAACAACCAACAGCAATAACAACAAACAATTGCAAATTATACAACTGGGCGCACAGCAAACGAATGACAGCAAATGGCACAATTGTCCAGCTGACTGTCTGTCTGACTGTCTGTCTGTCTGTCCGTCTGTCTGTCTGTCTGTCCGTCTGTCCCTTTGACCATTTGACCAGTTGCCCATCCATTGGCAACATTGCAGATGTGCAAACATTGTAGCAACCAAGGCGGGCAAACAAACAAATAAACCAATAGCCCCCACCGAGCCCCACCGAGCAACGAATGCTGTGCGCCCAGTAGCCAAAAGGGGGCATGGTCAGCTGCAGCAGCAACAGCTGCCGTTCTGCTGCTGTTGCTACTGCAAATTGCTGCGGGTAATCATAGTGCATGTTGCATGCAAATTAACGCATCAACGAGCGGCGGCAACGACAACTGAAAGAGATTGCAAACCAGCAGCAGCAGCAGCAGCAGCACAGATCCCGCATAAATGCTCGCTGCCGGGCACAAGCATTTTTATGCGATTATGCCAATGGCAAAATATGCAAAAAGTAAGAGAAAAGCTGGGGGAAAAAAAGGGCAGGTTTATCCCAGCGACTGCGCGATATAATTACCTCGCCATTTGCTCGGCTGCTCGGCTGCTCTGATGCCAAATGCCAAATGGACCGCACTGGACGGACGGACACCTAATGTGCGCACAATTTGCAGCAATAAGCGGCTTAATTGCCATCGCAAGCTATGTGAATTTGCGCCATCAAATATGATACAAAGTGTAGCTGGAGAAATCGAAACTACAATGCAACAGTAGCAAATAGCAGCAATGTTGCTCTAAGCACTCAGGCAGATGTTGCTGCTGCAAATCGCCGACAGCAACATGTTGCTGCTGTAAATGTGCCTTTGTTGCAGCTACAATAAAGTGCACTAGTTTATTACATATACGCTTTTCTTTAGTGCATATTACAAGTAATTTAATTAATTTGAGTTATGCTGCTGCTGATAAGCTTAAAGTAGGCCAAATGGCCTGGGGCTGGGGCCACTATCTCCGAATTTTGGTCTACTACAATTACGCAGGCGAAGCATAAATTTTAAAAGTATTTTAGTTTTCCAGTTGAATGAAATCTTAAACTAAGCCAATGAACGCAGTTGGCATCATATTACAAGTACAAAACAACAAGCAACAATAACTGCACAACTTGCATATTAATTTGAGTCCGAAAATAAAAAAAAACTATTTCAAAAGCAGAAGAAGAACGAATTAAATTAAATACAGTGCACAACTGTCAGCAATTGGGTCATATTTTCGGTTGGACAATGAATATGCGTTTAGGTCTCGAGTACTTGAAAGCTGAATGTACTCGACACTATAATTGTACGCGCACAATCCGGGCCATACAAATGGTGCCACGTTGCCTCAGCATAAATAATTTGTTAATATTGCTTTTTTTCGTATTTTTGCGTTGGCGCTAAATGGATTTTTGGGTCAGTCTGGCCACGCCTGAGGATGTTTTCCAAATTAAAGAAAAACACAAACACAATCACGAAACAACCTTGAACGACTGTTTTGGCTGCAAGATACTTTGCGTGTAATTTGTTGCATGTTAGTTGCTTTTAATTATATGCTGATTATGTTTTGGGGCACAATCAAAATAAAAGCGAACAACTACAACAAGGCACACCCTAAACATGCAACAACAACAACAACAACAACAATAGCGCTGTGACAAGCCGAAATTGTGGCACGTACCGACAATGGGAGGCTTCCCCTTTGCTGACTTGCACAAAATGCCAAAGAGCTGGTCACACAGACAGACAGATAGACAGAGACAGAGATATAGAACACGACAGACTACGAAAAATTCAATTAGTTTTGTGTTTGCGCATTGCATGACAAAAATTACAAAACCCCAACTAACCCATCTCCAGCACCCCTCTCTGAATAGCTCCACTCCATATGGGCAACATGGGCTCGTAAATGTTTATTAAATAGAGCCAACTACGTGGCTGGAGCTGGAGTTGCTCCGTTTGTAGGTGTCAGCGATGAGCTTACTTCAATTGCCGATAAGATAGTTAACATGCAAATTTAGTCGATTCGGATTTACAATTACAATTTACTCGTTTTACACTCAAATATGAAACTTGTGCTGACTTGCTGACTGAGTCATGATATTGTGATTTAGTTGCCCATTGTAACTGTGATTTTGTCATCGGAACTGTGACCCGCTCATCACATCACTTGTTGCCGGGGACCAAAGATTTGAGGACTCCAGCCGAAGGCCGACCAGAATTCCAATCAATAAACTCAAACAAGCGATGTGCATGCAAATGAATTTGCCAACCTTTGAATGCAACCGAAAAGCGAAAAGGGAAAATGGAAAATGGAAAATGGACAGCATAGCTAAAAGCGATGCAAAGGTGGCCAGGAATGAAAATGGCCACAATGACAATTTGGGCAGAAACACGTACCAGCTACGAAATGGGGTTGAAGATGAATAAAACTTATGATGCAAGAGGCGAAAGTGGACTAGGAGGCGGTACAGTATTACCTCGATACTGTGGACACATGGCGAGGCTTATCTTCTTTTTGATAGAAAATCGAAATTCCCAAAGTGCTTCCAGGTTTAAATGCAGTTTTATTGTAGAGGTCAAAACATGATCAAAACGGGATTCCTTTTGAAAATCGGTCAAGTTTTGTCCAAGTTATGGCCTTGGTTTGGTTTGAAATTTGAAATTTCTGGAATAGAGATTCTGGACATGGACTTGGACCCGAAAATCCGTTTCCAAGTTTAAATGCAGTTTTATTGTAGATGTCAAAACATGATCAAAACTGCCTTTGGGCTTAAAATCGGATCAGTTTTGACAAAGTTGTGGCAGTTTTAGATGTTTGAAAGGCATTTCTAGAGACTTATCATCTTATCATTTTAATTTTTAATACCAAATCCGAAAATCTGTAAAGTAATTTGGTATATTTTTAAATTTGCCTAACACTAATTGTCCGGATTAACGATTACACTAAATGCTGGGAATCTTACGATGAAGTGACGAAAGTCCGTAAAGCAACAGTAAAAAATATAAATAATTGTTGTAGATGTAAGATATAACGCTGGATATAGCCAAATAACATTAGTTTACGATCTTTATCTGGCTGTCTTTAAATATACAGTGAAAACAGCCACAAACACTGCAGGAGGCGGCAATAAAAATGCAATTTGGCTGAAACGTGTTCAATGCTTCAATATTTGCCTAACACTGGCCACTGCTTTGCAGTAACAACACACACACACACAGCTACACACACACACACTGTTACATACACACAGAGGCAGATAAAGCCATTGAAATCGCATGAAGCTTAACAATTCCGAAGTATTCGGCAAATGCCCACAAGCCTTCGTTTCGACATTTTTATTACGTCCATTGCACTGAGCAGGGGGTTGGGGGCGGTTTAGCAGAGGGGGCGGGGCAGCGGGATAGCCCACAAGTGCTGCACGCGGACCCCATCGATGAGCTCAGCCCCGCTGGCTCCATTTGCACCGATTGCGCATACGCCGCATGGGCCGACGGCCAGTGGATGGATGCGATTTATCGTTGGGTTGCTGCCTTTGATTTGGCCACTAAATAGTTGGCTTACAAATTTGTTATGCGCCATTGTGTGGGCTCTGCTCGCCGCTTTCAATTACGCCCACGAAAACCGAGCGCCAAGTCGAAGCGGATCAAAGCCAAAGCGTAAAATGCTTGCGCCATAAAAATCAGACTTAATGCAAAGGATTCACGATGCTGCCACAGCTGTGGTGAGGTGGAGATGAGGTGGACTGGGTGGCAAACGGGGTAAATAGTACAAAAGAATAAATATTGAGTGTTTACGTTGAAGCCGCAAAGCAAACAAAATGGCAAACAAAAGATGCCGACAACAACAACAACAATAACAACAACAACAGTGAGTTCGGTGGTTTTGTGGAAAGCGCGCGCGAGAGCAAACAATGCACAGATTTTTCCTTTAGTTTTCCACTTGGCTCTTGTTTCGCCATCTCGCCTGATTTTTGTCTTTGTGCCTAGGTAGTAGTTACTCATTGCATCACTCACTGACTAGTCACTCACACTCACACTCACACTCATTCACTCACTTAGTCATTCACTCATTCGCTCATTCATTCATTGCGGCTGCTGTTGGCTCTTTGTTTTTAGCCATGCGGCTCACGTAATTCACTGTCGGGTGTAAGAATTTGCAGCGTTTTTCGTGATGATTTCACAATTTCCCATGCGTGCCTCGTTTTTCCGAAGCTCCAATCTCCAAAAAAGCCCCAACATCCCTAGAGTTGTTGTTGTTGTTGTGGCTGAGATTTTATTTTTGCATTTGATAATCTGTGCGCTTGTGAGTTTATCAGTTGGTCTACGAAATTTGTTCACGTCATCGTTGGGAATATATTTCGTATATCTCACCGGCATTGTGTGTTCTATATATTTGAATATATGTGTGTGTGTGTGTTTGAGTTTGTGTGTGGGCAGGAAAAGATTTTCATATATTTTTAGCTCTTGTCTTTTCCCGGAAGCAATTAGATAAACGTACACAGATTTTAGCTTGAAATTCTTAGAGGAATTAGCCACGTCTCTAGAGATAATTTATTTAAAAACCGCAAAATACTGTGAATAATTGTTTGCCTAGTATAAATAAATGATTCAGCACTAGGCGATTTGTGTAGGTGAAAAGTTAGTTGACTAAAGTTGAGTTAGTCTCGCCAAAGAGTTAGTAAATAAATAGGAAAAAAGTGTTTGACATTTGTATGTGTTTAAGCTCATAAATCTAAGCTTTGTAAGTCCCATGCATATTTGAAAATAGCCTGTCAATTGCCTATTGGCAATTGTAATGTAATTTCCGTGTAATTTACTCGTACGCATTGCAAACAACGAAAAAAAGAAAACAACTCAACAAGCGTTAATTTCAATAGACTTGGCCAATTAACAAATACTGCCATATAATTTTCGTTTTAATGGCTTCATCTGTCGTCGTCGCAGCCAGGAGCGGGTTTTCGGCCCACTTGCTGCCCCAAGTTGCAGCAGCGAGACAAAAAGTAGCAAGTTGTAAGTGCAAAATGTTGTAAGCAAAGCTGCTGACATTTGTGTTTTCTTGTTGTTGTGTTGTTGCTGCCACAAGCAGGCGGGCCTCTCAGTCTCTCAGTCACGCCTCTGTTTTTGCGCCTCATTAGATACGAGTCGGCTCGGATTAGACTCGCATTGCGAAATTGGAAATCACAAATCTCGAGTCGAATCGAAGCCCAAATCTTTGGCTGCCCCGTGGGCATGTGGCATGTTGCAGGCTGTAGTTGCCACGCAGTTGCCACAATTTGTAGCGTGTGCGCGCTTATTGATTTCCCGCTAGCCGCCAGGCATTTGCGTGTGGCAAACGCCCAAGCAACGATGCGCCGGCGCAGTTGCCATCGCAGCTGCAGCTGTCAATGGAAATCGGCGGCGACTCCGATGCCGACTGCAACTGCAACTCCTGTGGCAACGTGGCAAGTGTCGCCGGCGGCGGCTGCTGCTCGTGTATGCATTATGCATTCGTGCCAGGTTTGTTAGCTGCTTTTGTTTTTCTTTGCGAACATATCGAGTGACGTTCACATAAATTTTGTAATTACGTATACGCCATGTAGGTCGGCAGGCGAGACGCTTTTTATGCGGCGTTGTTTTCAATTAAGCAGCCGCAGTCGCATTCGCATTCGCATTTTCGAGCGTGCCGCATTCGACTTCCTTATACAGTTGTTTTTTTAGTGTATGTGGTTTGCTTATGTTTTATGTTGCTGTGTTGACTCCACCAATTTTGGGCTGTAATTTATGCGTTGGCTGTTTTTATTAGCGCTTGCCGCTTTGTAATTGCATCGCCCAAATGCGAGTATTCTCCCGGGACACGATTTCTTCTGGCGACTCTTAAGTACAGCGAGTGAAAGTTGATGTTGCCGTGTTGCAGCTTTTTTGTGCTTTTGCAATTTGCCGTAGGTAGGCGTTGGCCACGCCCCGCTTTTATAGCGGCTCGCAATTAAAAATGTATTAAACTCAATGGTTCACATTTCAGCTGCCGCCGCTTTCGGCATTTCCCACGCATCAGTGCAGGAAATGAGAAAAAAGCAACCTCAGCTGTTTTTTTTATGTATGTGCCTCACAGCGATAAAATTCTTCAATTGCACTAATGAGCTGTGTAAAGAAAAAGCATTAAGTAGCTGCCAGACTGACTGAGAGAGCGAGAGGAGAAAAACTATCAAAGTTGCTGCGTGACTCACACACAAATGAGCTGCTAAGCACAAATAACCCCATAAGCCATCAATCAAAATAGCCTTGAACTGCGCCTATGACAGACACAAACATGTGAATACTACTCACGGGTGTACTCACAACACTCACAATACTCACACAGCATAGCTGCGAGAACTTGCGACATGTTCGACTACTACTATATATAGAGCATGCACAAATACATGAAATATCTATGAAAATTGACAGGAACAGCAATGAATGCTTCTTGTTGTTGTTGCTATTGTTGCTGTTGTTGTTGTTGTTGTTGTTGTCTCCCATGGGTAAGTGCGTGTGCGTGCATTGTTGTATGCTCATTTGAATGACAAGAATTTCCTTCATATATGCCAACGCTCATAAAAGAGCAGAAATTTATGTAAAAACACAAATTGTCTGCAGCAACAAAAGCAACAACAACAACAACAACAATAGTTGTCGTTTAACAAGCGAACAACATTTAATAAACAACACGAACAACCACAAATGAATAGATATGCTATTGAGTCAGCTGCGTGACACACAATGAATGAATTGAGTTGAGAACTTGTACTTAGAATAGAGAGAGAGAGATTCTTAGCTAAGCTTGGCTGACTTAAGAAGAAACCATTTGTTTTGGCCAGTCAGCAAACATGTAGCGAATTTGTAGATACATTTTGCTGTTAAACACTTTGTCTGCCCTCGAGGCGTGCAGTTGAGTTATGACCCAAGACTTGGGTGTCTGCAGTCGCATACTGCTATATGGTGTCTATAGTGTATAGTGTATAGTCTGTGTCCATATGCGATTTGCATGCCAACTAATTGCGAGTCGCGCTTTATGCAAATCACTTTTGGCTGTCTGCGCATGGCCAAAGTGAACGCTAATAAAGTTAACAACTTGTTTTGGCTTTTATTTAAATGTTTCTGAGACAGCGTGAGCTAATTTCTTATAGGCCCAAAAGCGAGAGGGCGTAGTTGCAATGGCAGAGGGGGTGGGGCTGGGGGGAAAGGGGGGCTGTTGGGGCAGCTGCGCGTGCGCACAAGTGAGTTTTGAGCTGTGCAGCTGCGTCTGGCTTGTCGGAATGTCTGCAGACATAAATTTCACATTTGACACTTTTCAGGCGACGCACAAAACTCACAAAATGCCACATGCAACATGTATATATACTTTTCAAAGGGGGGGGGGGGGGCAAGTGGGGTATGCGCGACGACATGCGTCGTTTGTTGTAAATTTATGCGCCAAGGTGTTGGCTGTGGCAGTCATGTGTGTGTGTGTTGGGTGTGTGTGTTGGGTGTGGGGAGGTGTGAGCTGCTGTGTGTGTGTGTGTGGGTCGCTTGACATGTAATTAGTGCGATCTCAACACTTCTGTTACAGTTTTTGTTCTTTTTTATTACACACGTTGATAATTTGCTTATGAATATGTTAAAATTCAATTGCCACACTCTGAAAGCTGTCAATTGCAGCTGGTAGCTCAGTGGGTGGCATAAATTCATTTGAGGAATGTGCTTAATGCCAGCTGAGTTATTATATTAATTGAAAATATATACATACCCTACTAGCAAGCAATTCAGTTCTCGCCTTAGGCATCATCAATATATGACAAGCTCGTAGTAGAATAGAAATTGCTGCTGCGATTAAGCGAAAGCAAAGTACATTTATAATAACTGACAACTATGCACATTGAGCACATTAATCAAGCTGGCTTAATTCTGCATCTGGCCTAAAGCCGAAGTCCAAGTCCAAGTCCATATCCATATCCATATCCATATCCATATTCATATCTTAACGAGTCATAGCTCGTTTGTAGCTGCTTATAGTTTGGCACAATTATGATATATGACGCCTGGCCCCATTATGGAAAGCATGTGAAAAACTGCACGCGATCATTAGACAAAATCAACTGAAACAACAGCAGCAACAACAACAACAAAGCCTTGCCATTGAAAATGCACAGCAACAATTTTCACAGTTGTCGGAGTTGATGCAAAAGGAGCAGCAAAGCGGAGCTGAGCTGAGAGCTGTCGAAAGATTAATGACAGCACAAACATCGGGCGCACACATGGACATGGATATAGATAGACAGACAGACAGACAGACAGACAGAGAGAGAGAGAGAGAGAGATAGACAGATGGACTGACTGGATAGTCAAGACTGACTATATACAAATGATGCAAAGGCCTTGGCGCTGCTTCAATTTAATGATACACTTGCATTTTAATTAAATTACAAGCGAATGATAGAGAAACAGACTGAGAGATAGAGAGAGCGAAAGATTTCTCCATGTGGCAGCTGCATTGAGGCATGCCCCCTAACGAAATCACTTTTCAAGATGAATTACACTGCAAAACGAAGCGTGTCGAAAGTCAGCTGCACTTTACATGACCACATAATTAGTTGGCAGAGCTAAAATTAAAAATGTATAAATATATATATATATCATATATAGATGAAATTCAGCTATTCATAAAGTTCAAGCTTAATTTATCTCCTTTGGCAAGTGAATTGCACAAAATTTGAGTGTGCTCATGTCCAATTCTGCAGTTTTGCAGTCTTGCTTTTAATGAGCAGCATTTTTGGCTGCAACTCGAGTACTTCTAGTATTCATGCATTGTGAATGACGAACGAACGGATGTCAGCTCAGTATTTGCATGGAGCTACAGTTGATTGCATTTGTATTTGGCTGAGCTGGCTGCTGGCCAGGAAACCTGTTCAGCCCAAATAGAAACCAAATACACACCTGCAAAAGAAGAGAAGAGAAGATAAAATTAATAAGTTATGTGTTAGCACAAATTAAGATGAATGTCATAATTTCAATAAAAATGAAATCTATTTTCAAAATTGAAATACGCAAGAGACAAAAAACTCGCGCGACAAAAGCGACAAACGATCCATCGATCCATCGATCCATCGATCGTAAGCCAACCAGTTTTCAAAATATATATCTTTCGATTGTCTCAGCAATAAAAAAAAAAACATATACAAAAAGCCAGCAACAACTTAGGCAGTTGTTGCTTTAATCGCAACTCTCACACGCGCCCACACAAGGCTGACCGTTTACCAGTTTCTTTCGCCCTCAACTCAGCCCCACTGTGCCCCTCCCCCCTCTGCCCCACCCCCTCTGGTTTTTGGGGGAGCACCATTCAGAGCGCGCTTCACAGCCCATTTTCAGATGGCTTATCGCGCGACTCTTGCATAAATTGTGTCGCGTTTTTGACAATTTCTATTGTTGTTTTGTCTCGATTTTTAATTTGTAGCCGTCTTTGCTCCGCTTTGGCTTTTGTTGCTTGCTGTTGTTTGTTGCCATGTTTCTGTTTTGTGCATTTGAAATGTTTTCTACTTGCAGACCTTAAATAAATTCTAAAAAATTCGACCAGTAGCCGGCACAAAGTTTACTTGAGTTGTTCGTTTTTTTCTTTTTGTATTTCATTTTGCGTTGTTTGCTCTCGTTGTTGTTGTTTTCTGGTTGCTTGCCAAAATGCCAAAAACTAACAAAGTGGAAGACCGCGTAGGATGTGCAGCAGAGGCAAGGGGCGTGGCTGTGTGTGTGTGTGTATCTGTGTGTGTATGTGTATCTTTTGTGCTGCCTGTCGGCTTGCTTTGATATTAAATCGAGGCGAAAAGCAGAAAACAACAACAACAACCGCATCTGAAACAACTGAAAAGATACCCAAAAATGCTACAGAGCGTGCAAGCAACGAATGCTTTTAATTATTTTATAAAATTATGTCGAAAGGAGGCAAAACCGAAACCAGTTCGTGAAGCTTTAACTAGTTTTATATATTATATTTTTAATTAGATTAGGTGTCAAATTACTCTAAATTGCTAAATGTATTTTAATTAGTTATTTTATTTCACATGATAATCAAATTTATTTCGCAATTTTTGTGTTATTCGAATACATTTTGTTGTTGTTGCTGTGGGCAACAACAACAAAATTGTCATATTTAATTAAAATCATAAATAAGCGCAACCGTAAAGAAAATTAGTTTTAACACAATTTTATGATTTATGAGCGAGAGCGTATTTAATGGCTCTAAAAATATATATGTATATATATTTTATTTGAATATTAAATTTGAGTTTCGAAACAAACAATTAACATATTCATCATATATACATATATTTCTTGTGTTTTTTTTTAAATTTATGAATTTTTTTCACATTTTGTGATGAATTTATTTTGGTCTGTTCTCAGTGCTTTTTTGCTTGTCAAATTCTCGTACATTTTTTTTTGTATTTTGATGAAGGAAAAAACAGAGAATATGTTGGCACACAATAAACATCAACGGAAGCAGTTAATTTCTTAATTATACATTTAATTTGCCATGCGAACGCAACTTTAATGACAAAACAAATATATGTATATATATCTTAGGTATACAGATTTGCAAAAAGTTTTAGCCAGGCCTATAGCTACCTATATTTCAGCTTAACAATTTAAATTGGCAGAAAGACGACAGAAAAGCAGCAAAACAAAAAACATGAAACATTTTGAATATGCATTAGCTAGACTGCCAATTTTGGAGCATTAGCATTGTCGTGATATATCATAGCATAGCAAAACTGAAGAAAAACAGAAAAAAACAGCCGGCTGAGTCGAGGCCCTGACCTGCCTGTCGTGTTTCAAATCTAGTGTGTGTGAGTGTGTGTGAGTGTGTGTATAATGGACAGCAGCTCATTTGCATGTTACAAGTGTTTACAATTAAACATTGGCGAGCCAAACAAACTGTCAACTGTCAATTGCCGAATGCCTGATTAATAATCGAGAGTCGAGTGGAATGAGAAAAAGGCGATCGAACTCTTCGCACAATTAATGCCAATTAGTTTCTAACGCGTGTCAAATGTTGTTTTGTTACATTGAAAACTCATTTCGCCGACAGCGGCACAAATGACAAAAGCATGCAATTCCCAACAACATCAGGCAAGCAGTCAAGAGTCAAGAGACACACATTTGTATCTATTGCATGTTGCTTGTTGCTTGTGTGTTGTATCTTTTGCCAAAGTCACAGTGCGCACCTCTTCTGCGGCTAATTTGTATTCATTAGCTTGCCCCGTGCACAGTCTGTAATTTAAAATCGTTAAAAGTTTAATGAGGCGTTAATAATATGGTTTTGTTTTACTTGTGCCTCGCCAGCGCCTTCGTCTTGGTCTCTCTTTCTCGGCTTGTATCTGCCTCTCTTTCTCCTTAATTTTCTCGCGTTGTCGTTGTCGCTGTCGTTGTCGCTGTCGTTGTCATTGCTTTTTACTGCAAATAAGCGCCAGAGCATTACAACCAGTCTCGCAGTCGCAGTCCCAGCCACAACCATCGTCGTGGTCGTGGTCGTGTCCTACGTCGCATTCCGAGACCCGGCCACAGGTATACCCCATAGCCGATTCCCAGCCCTGCCACCCATACGTGCCTGTCTGGGTTAGGATCTGGCACTGGGTCTTCGACTGGGTCTGGGCGGGAGGTGGCATCTGCTGGCGTCTGTTGTGGTTAGCGCTGGAAACTTAATTGACTTGCAAGTGACTAATTGTGCATGAGTTCGACACGGG
Organism: Drosophila flavopinicola; assembly: GCA_035042425.1. Lineage (NCBI taxonomy): Eukaryota > Metazoa > Arthropoda > Insecta > Diptera > Drosophilidae > Drosophila > Drosophila flavopinicola. The sequence goes on along the minus strand of JAWNLL010000452.1, from coordinate 12,043,551 downwards.
CCTCATGAGTGCTTCAGAGGAGTAGAAGAGGGAGTGGGACAGGGACAGGGACAGGGAGAGGAGGGGCTGCGTGTAATATGAGCTGCGTCAAGAGCCTCGCAAATGAAGTTGTTGAGTCGTTCTTGATTAGCTCTTATAGTTCTGGCTCTGCTCACTGTTATTGTTATTGTCAACACTGCTGCTGCTGCTGTTGCTGTTGCTGTCAGTTGGCATTCTCAGGCTAGCCGCATAAGCAGCTTTTAAAGGATGACAACGTTGACAGCGCACAAGCAAAACTTGGGCCAAGAACTTGGTCAGCTAGCTGGAGAGCAATAAAAACATGCCATGCCATACCAGCAGCAGTAGTGAAAGATAGTTTAAAGCATATATAGATACAAATAATTGGCTGCTTGAGTTTGCTTTTCTTGTGGTTTATTTGCAAGCGTCTTAGAAATTCTATCAAAAAAATCGTTGCATGATTTCAATAATAAATTGTCCCCAATGCATTGAAGCATTTCGCATTTGGCATTTGGCATTTGACATTTGGTGTGCCTTCTGACCATATTGGTCAACAGAAATTGTCGATGTCAGTTTTATAGTTGGACAATTTGAGAATTAGCCAACAAAGCCACAGCAACAACAACAACAACAACAACCACAACACGAGTTACTAAAAACATGGCACATGCTGTTTATGTTAGAGATTTGGATTCGGATTTGGATTTGCAGTTGGATTTGGATTTGTATTTGCAGTGATTGTCAAAAGCCAGCGCCAAAAAAACAGTACAACAACAGAAAATATACATTGAAATTGTTTATGCCAATAGATTTAGCGGCAATTGCATTTGCCTTTTTTGTCATTGATATGTCCAATAAATTGTCACGAAATTGTCAGCATGGCCCCCGACAACGACAACAACTACAAACAACATTTGCCTTGTGTCATGTGTCACATATCCAGTTTCCATACATTTTTCATTATTTATTGTTCTTATGAATGCTTATCGGGTAGCCTTTTTTTGGGTTTATCCAAATGCCAGCGGGAAATGCGGCGTATGCGGCGTATGCATAATGTGAGGTCAAAAGCCATTAAATTAAATGATCATAAATCAGCTAATTGCCATTAATAAATTGCCATTGGGCAGCTCAACACTCCACTATAATTATATAAAATTTATCTTAATTAAAATCAAAAAACCGAAAAAATGTTAATGAAATTTCTAAGACAAAAGAGTGGAAATATTAAATGTTAAAAATCAAATGGGGTAAGTTACAAATAGTTGAACAGCTTTGTAAAAAGTTCCCCTATAGCAAAAAGTCTACGTATTATAATTAAGACTGGGTTTTTTTTTCTTCATTTAAGTAATTGTTGTTAGCAAAAAAAAGGGAAATTTTAAAAATAAATCTGTGCAAACAAGTCACAACATTTCAACAAAAACTCATTATGCCGCTTTTGCTCTCCACTCATATTTGTATATATATATATTATATATATATAGTGTGTATGGAGCTATAAAAAACAGAAGACGTCTCAGAACAATGTAAATGCTAAAAAAAGAACTTGAGACGTTGGCAATTTGTGAGCGCGGCTCAAAAGGCTTTTTCTTTTGCGTAATTAACTTAAAAGAACATTAACAATAAATTAGCAAATTTATGGCATTTCAGCAAATGTTGCTCAAGCAACGAAAAAACGAAGCAGCAAAGTCGCTGATAAGGCAAAAAACAGAAAAAACAGAAAAACAAGAGAATGTAAAGGAAAACCGGGCAAAGGCATACAAATAATTATAATAAAGTGATAATGGTATACATTTTACAGCGTTTTGAGTTAAATGCAAAATGACAGGCCCTGTCACTACAGCAACAGCAACAACAACAATAACAACAATGTGTCAAAGGGGCCGCTCTCTTGGCCATTTGGCAGTTAGGCAAATGAGTTGAGTTGAGTTGAGTTGTGTTAACTTGAGTCAAGTTGAGTTGAGCCAAGTTCAGCTGAGTTTGCGTGTTTAAACAAAAAACGTCTCCTCTTTGGTTGTTATACAATCGAGGCCCGAGGGCGCCCTGTGCTAGTAATTAGCCAGCTCAAATTGCCCGCTGGTTAAATATGCATTAATTAAGTGCTAAACACCAATATAGCAAAACAGGGGCAGGCGAAAGTTTTGTGCAGCTGTTCCCAATATAATAAATGTTGCAAATAAATGGCTATAATGACGCGAACTTTGACTAGCAATTTGATATTTGCAGTTGCAGTTTGCAGTTTAGTTGGCTATTTAAAAACAATTACGTGCACAATTTCTAAAGCGCCCACGCGACTGTCATAAAGTTGCATCAATCACATCAACAAAAACGACAGCAGCAACCACAAATGTTAAGTCATTTTTGGGTCATTTGAAATGCTGAGAGAGGCAATGAGTTGGCAATATGTTGTGTTGGAAAATCGCATCGCAACAAATCTGGCAAATACATTAGTTTTAATTGCTTGCCGGGGGATGATGTCACTGCTGCTGCCACAACTGCCACTGCTGCTACTGCCACTGCCCCAAAGGAGCAGATGCAGTAATGGGGGTGGGGGATGGGGGTTGGGGGGCAGCATTTGCCAGTTTGCTTAGCCTTGTCACACGACACAATGGCAATAAACTGGCTTTGGCTGCAGTTTGTTGCCAATGTTGTTGCTGCTGCTGTTGCTGCTGCTGCTGCTGCTTTTGATGCTGCTGCTGTTGCTGTTGCTGACACAGTTGGCTTTTCTCTTGTCGTCGAATTGTCTGCCGCGACTGCAACGCTAAACGGTTTTGGCTTTGCCAGCGACAAAGTCGCCAAATGCGATTACAGTGGAGCCCCAATAAGACCGATTTGTATTGCAGTTGTCGTATATATTTTATGCGCGACGCTTATCTTATCACATTTCGGCGCAATCAAAATGCGCCATAAATAAATAAACATAAATTCAAGAGAAAATATCAATTTTTGATAATGCTGCTTTCGATAAGTTTTTCTACAGACAGATAGCAGCTCAATGTAGTATTATTACATTTGTGTTTGTTATTATCAATTATACATTATTAATTGGCTCACGTAGGCAACTTATCTAGATCTAGATCTAGATCTATATAGTTTTGCTTAATTGCATTTTGCTAGCTACAATTAAATATGCCTTAGCATATTCACTTTGCATTTGCTTGACTGTAGTTTATATAATTTATTTGTGGCAATCTTTGTGTGTGTGTTGCCTTTTTTGCACTTGTCTGCTATTTACTAATAAGCATTTGACTATTTATTTATTTATCTTTGGTTTCTTTGTTTGCTGCGTGTTTTGCTTAACAATTAGCGTTGTTTCCATTTGCCATTTGCCAATTGTCGGCTGTCGGCTGCACTGAACACATGTACTTGAACAATATTAGATAGAATATAATTTTAGCACGTGTGCAAAGCCCAAACACAAAAGACTTGCAACAAATGCCATTGAGATGATTTTCTATTTTCATTCAATATTTGCATTTGCATTCCTTTCACATTAACTGCGAACAACACAAGAGGAAAGCGATTTTCACAGCCAAATGCGCACATGAGTGCAATAGTTGCAATTTGTGAGGGACTGTTGCAAGCTGACTCATCGCCAGTTGGCAGCCAGAGCGACGACAGTGTGTGCCGAAAGTCTGCGCCCCGCTAATTTGGCAACTAAGCAACCAAAAACTGTCCGTCTGCTAGTCTTACAGTCAGTCTGTCTAACTTTATGTGGCTTTTCTCTTTTTATTGAATAAAACTGTTTTGTGGCGGACTCTGATGCCCTGCGGTTGCGTATATCCTGTAGAGTAAAAGCAAGCGAATGAATCGATATGCCCAATAACATATGTAAGGTATATTTGCAAGTAATTAAGTTTGTTGATTGGGAAAAATCTTATGTATTGCATATCACATAACCAATTAAACTTCTGTTATAGTTTGTGTTAGAGTTTGTGTGAATCGGATATACCCTATTACAGGGTGGAGGTAATGTCTGCCTCTTATTTAATACCCATTGAATGACTGTTGACGCAATGAGGCAGAGCGCGACAATTTTTGCAGCGCGTTTGGCAAGTTGACAGTTGCGCTTTTTATACTTTATATACGATTCGCGCGTTCATTTGTTCATTTGTTCATTGGGGTGGGCATCTGGTGACAGTAGTTGTTGTAGTTCCTCTCCTGGTCCTCCCTAGCCCGAACCCTAACGTTCTCTGGTACACTCGGTCACGGGGTCTTTGACACTTTGTGCACAGCTCGCTGGGGCAATTAAATTTGTCGGCCCAAAATATATGTATATGTATATATGTGCTATGTACTATGAGTTGGTATATATATATGTCTGTATATATCTATATGATTCCCGGATGCATTGCATAAGTTGCGCATCAAATTGTCGGCTTGCTGCTTGGGGCGCAAAATATTTGCCTGCTAAATTTAGCGTCGCGTCAAAATACATAAAAAAATAGCAGTGGTTTGGGCCATTTGAATGTTTTTCTGCTAGTTTTCTAAACATTTGAAATCTTCTTCGTTTTTTTCCTGCTGTAAAGTGTAGCTGCCAAAATTTTGTAGACGCGCATAAATTAAGCATTTTAAATGATATACGCGTGACTTGTTTTTAGTTTGCTTTTTCGAAACGCTCGATATCAAATATTTATATATTTGTTTACTTATCTGATTTTATTTAGATTTGTGTTCTGCTGGGCGAAAAACTGTTGATCAATTATAGCATTGGCCAAATATTGGCTTAATAAATCAGATACAGTAAAAATGTGGAAAAATGCCCACAATATAAATAACGAAGCAACCCGAAATCAAATTCGGGGCATTTTCGTTGCATTTGTTTGAGATTTATGCGTTGTCGCTGTGCATCCAATGGCTTTCATGGCTTTAATTAATATTTATTTATAGTGGCCATATCTTTGCACTGTCTGGCTGTCAGTCTGGCCACTGTTGTGACTATTGTAAGCGATATTTTATACGATGATTATTTGTATATACTTATATGCATTCCTTCATTTGTGTCTGTCGCCACAAGCAAAAGTCGCACAAGTTTATTTGATGGGCTGTTGAGAAGGCAAAACTGCTGCTTGGGGATTTATGTTATGCCGCAACTTGATGTATTTAATGCGTATGCGTGATATCAAAGCTAACAATTTATGTATTGTATTTAAATATGAAATGCGAAACTTTTGTGAACTAGCACAAAGGCAAAACCTAGTTTTGCTTTTTATTTATTTAGCCAGCGCAGGCTATTCAATTTAAGTTGTACAAATGGCTGGCTAAATTCCGACACAATTTGCTTGATTTGCCTGCGATAAATCCCAAGTAAATTCACGCACAGCAAGCGAAACAAAACAAAAAAAAATGAAGCAAATTTGGCAAAGAATAGAGAATGAAACTTAATTAATTAGTGTCAAAATGGCGCGAGCTAAAGCTTGGCAGGCAGGCAGCAGGCAGCTTCCAGACCAGACCAGACCAGACCAGAGTCCTCTCCACTTCACTTCGATATACTTGATAGCGGGTCACACTTTTAGCTATCTATTCTATTCTGCTGTGTGTGTGCCGGAGTACGCTTCCTGCTTGGCTGTCATTTGGCAAATTAATGGAATCAGCGCTGCTATTAGCCGACCGCGGCCAGCTATAAGAACGCCAATGATATTATCAGGCAAAAAAAAGGAAGACAACAAAAAATGGCCAAAGTCGCCGGCGCGACTGCAGGCATAACGGTAATTTATCTTTTAGCACGAATTATCGATCGATTTTGTGGCATTTTTGCCGCTCCGAATCTCGGTTCGTGCTGCCAAAGAATTCAACTTCAGTCGGCCCAAAAACTTAATGGTTTATCTGTGTATGTTTGCCATTAGGTAACTGTCAGATCCGCAACAGTCTGAGAGAGACAGAGAGAGAGAGAGAGAGAGAGAGAGGGGGTTTATTATGCGCGACTCAATAGACTGTTAACTTGGCTTATTGAGTTGTACAGCCTGCCGCGGCAACAATATTGTTGTTGTTATTGCTGTCGACCTTTTTATCGCCTGCCAAGTATCTACAAAGTCGCCAAGTCGAACTCAAAGTCGCTGCCGGCTCAAGTAATTTCGTTTGTGGCAGCTTTGGTAATGAATAAGGGGAGCGCCAGCAACATAACCAGCAACAACAGCAACGGCAACAACATTTTTGGCACGCGAAACTTGCGCTTATTCAATTTTCAGCTGCCGTCGACTTCGCCGCCGGCCAACGTGGCGTATGAGCGCTTCCGCTTTGCTTCGCTTCCGCTGCGGGCGCACACAGTGGACGGAACGGAACGAAACGCAGCGGAACGGGACACTGGCGCGCTCCCTGTCTGGCTGCCGGCTCCTTCGTCCGTGCCCTGCCCAAAATGCTCGATATGTACATGAACAAAGCGCGCCGCGGCAATCATTCATAGTGGCGTCGTCATTGTTGTGTGTCCTGCGCCTGCCGCAGCCCAAGTTGTTGTTTTTGCTGTCGAGGACTGGCGCACACGAGTCCTTTTTTGCATGCGTTGCCGGCAAATGGCAAACTTTTTGGCCGTCTGGCCAACCCCCACCATACACTGAGCCTTTGGCTAGACAGCATTCCCAATCCTAAGGACCTACACCTGGCTGTTCCCCCAGGACTACAGAGCACGAACCACCTGGCTGCTAATTAAGATGAATGCGTCGGGCGTTTAGCAGCTTAAATGATACGGAAGTTTTGCTGATGAGCAGGTTTAATTGAGGACATGAAACACACGATAGTTTTCGCGCAGTGTACGCATGTCCCTGTTCTTTGGGGGCACTGTCGCAAGATTCTTGTTTACTTTACATAACCAAATATGCGTGAGTAAATGGCTGTCGAAGGACCCGCCTCGCATGCTGACAACTCTGGACCTCCTGCTGCTGCCCCCCTTTTTATCGCACATAGTATATACTATATAAATACATATATAATCTTTAATATTCAAATAAGCCAAATGTGAAAGTGCCAGCGTAAGCCCAATGGCGAATTGGCCAAACTCAAAGGGGTGGAAAAGCGTATTAAGTTTGTTTTTTATACTCTTTTCGAAGAAAATAGTATATTAAGTTTGTCCTGAAGTTTGTAACGCATAGAAGGAAGCGTCGGAGACCCCAAAAGTTACTGCCAGTATGCTTAGAATGACAATACAAATTGATCTAGCCATGTCCGTCTGTCTGTCTGTCTGTCTGTCTGTCTGTCTGTCTGTCTGTCTGTCTGTCTGTCTGTCTGTCTGTATGTATGCAAACTAGTCCCTCAGTTTTTGAGCTATCGCGATAAAACTTTGCATAGACACTTATTATTCCAGGGGACAGCACATTGGTCGGAGCTGGCCGGATCGGAATACTATATCTTATAGCTGTCATACAACTCGAAGTCGGTTTTGGCCATATATCCCATGTTTTTGAATCTATCGCGATGAAACTTTGCACCGGTACTTATTATTCAAAGAGACATCACATTGGTTGGAGCCGGCTGGATCGGATCACTATATCTTATAGCTGCCATACAACTCGAAGTCGGTTTTGGCCATATATCCCATGTTTTTTAATCTATCGCGATGAAACTTTGCACCGATACTTATTATTCAAAGAGACATCACATTGGTTGGAGCCGGCCGGATCGGATCACTATATCTTATAGCTGCTATACAACTGGCAATGAATTAAATATTCTTAGAAAAAAAAAAATGTTACGCGACAAAACGATTTTGTACAGCTTATGAAATTTCAGTGGTGCAGTTGGCAGAGTGAAAATTGCCTATAGGTTCGAAAAGAGTATAAAATCTTCGGCACGCCGAAGATAATCCTTCCCCACTTGTTTTTTTTTGGTTGTTGCCATTCTTATATAAGCGAAAAGTTGAACAAACTTTGCGAAGATGGCAGCGGTATTAAAAAAAGCATTTTTGCGTGTTTAATAAAAACAAATCTAGCGAATAACAAACAATTTAGCAGAGTATATATTTTCATTTAAAAATATATATGGAATGAGTAAGGTAGTAAAGTTTGCGATTTTTAGGTAGTAAATCTTAACCTTTGATGTAGAAATAATATAGATGACATAAATGACCTCAGGTTATGACAGTTTACAGTCTGCGCTGGGCAATTTATCAATTAAGTTGAGTCAGACTTCCAATTTTCTAACTTAGCCGAAATACAGGGTGCTTATTCGCCAATATGTACATATATATATATATATATATAGAAAAATCAATAGAACAGACTCACCCTCTGAATACTTTATGCTACTTCTGTAACTTATGTATCGCATTGTATTTGCTGTTGTTGTAGCTTGTTTCGTGTTCTTTTGGTTTTTTTGCGTGTCAGATTTATGCAACACGCAACTGAAGTGACTTTGTCATGTTGCGTGTTCGCAGTTAATGCGACTATAATTTAATATTTTTGTCGCTGCTTTCGCAAACTGTTACAATTGCCCACAAGTAGAGAATGGAAGAGAGGGGAGAGTGGGTGAGAGTTCATCCCTTTTGGGCAGGGTGGTCTTTTTTTGGGGTGGCCGCAACTGAAATTGTGTTGCAATTGTCTCGTGCCGCTTGCCGCTTGCCGCTTGCTGCTTGACTGATGAGTTTGAGCAGCAGCACACAGCGGCGGCAATCAGCAACCCTCTTCAAAAATTAAGTCGTGTCGAAATCGATGCCAGTTGTGGGAGGCAGCAGCAGCAGCAGCAGCAGCAGCAGTTGCTGCTGACGTTGTCGACGCCAACCGCATGTCAATCATAATTAAAAGTTTCAGTCTGTGGATTCGGGGGTTCGTTCGGGTGCTGTTTCAGTTTCAGTTGGTTCTGGTTTGGGCTTTGGCTTTTGCAAAGCAGCGCTTCGCTTATCTTATCGTGCGCTTGATTGCTTTCCAAACACATTGCGCACAGTCAGCTGCTCGTTTAGTCAGCCAGTCAGTCAGTCAGTTAGACAGTCAGTCAGTCAGAGTGAGTCTCGCTCATTCATGCAGCTGCATGGACAAAACCAGCCATTCAGCTATTCATTCATATTGCGTTCCATTCTGTTCTTTATCAAACATCGCTGCCCAATAAGGCACTGTCCATTCAGTCGGCGCCCGATGCAATAGCTGCAGCCCAGTAGCTGCTGCTGCTGCTGCTGCTGCGGCTCATTATCAATTTCCAATGTTGCACAGAGTGAAAGAGAGGGAGACAAAGAGAGGGAGAGAGAGAGCGAAATGTGCGTGCAATCGTGCAGCAGTCGGCTCTGTCCGCATCTGTCAGTGGCAGCAAACTAGGCACCGTGCTGCCAGCCAAACGGAGAGGAGCCGCTGCCCTCCACCCAACTGGTTGTCAGTGTCGTTGTCGTTGTCGTTGTCCTCGTCGTTGTCGTCGTCAATGTGTCTGCAACAATTGTTGCTCTCCATTTGCTGTCAGGCAGGCGCTGCCTGCTACCAGCTCCCAGTTCCCAGTTGCCTGTTGCCTTCTCTGCCTCTGTCTATCTATTGTCTGTCCGACTGTCTGTTGTCGCTTGAAGACGTCGTTTGCAATTGCTGTGATTCTGGTTTTTGCTGCTGCTGCTACTGCTGCTGCTGCTGCTGCTGTCCCAATGCCCCAACTACAGACAGACAGACCAGGCATCCCCATCCATGGACAGAGCAGCACTTGCACTTATTTGCCGCCATGCAAGCTGCGTGCCTGGCAAGCCAACTAGCCATGAAGCTATCAATGGCTCATCAACTGTACTCACTAGATGCGAAACTAAATGCCAGTGCGTGTCAAACTGTGCAGAAAGAAGCCTTACCTGCAATGAAAAGAAGCAAATAGATATATATGAGTTATTGAAAGAAATTCGAGAAATTGAGTAGAGAAAAACGTTTTAAATTGATTTAAGAATGTATTTGACTTTCCTTAAAAAACAAATAGGTATATGTGATTTAAAAATGAACAAAAGGAATCTTAAATTGAGTGCAAACAGAAGCAAGCAATTGAGGATTAATGAAATAAATCAAACAAATCAATACCACTTGATTGGAAGATGAATGCTCTCGAATTTTCTTAAACTCAGGACTTAAGCACATTAGTTGTACTTCATTCAATCCAAATGATATTAAAATAACATCAAGCTTGATTCGAGCTCGTTATCTATATTTGATTTAATCCTATATTTAAAGTAAGCACCTTTTACTTATATTTACTGTTTATTTTAGATTGCATTTCACAGTTGTTCATCTGATTTTAATAGCATTATAGCTGTCTTCAAAATATTTCAGTATATATACCCGATGAGCATAAATTTGAATATTTTTTGTGTTGTCTAGTGTATCCATCAGATGGCCATAAAATAGTTTGAAATGTTTAGCATTTTGTTTGAATTGAGATTTAATTATGTGGCAACAACCGGATCAACATACTAAACTAGGGGGGAAATCATTCGTATCGGGCGGCTGTTCACAAAACTTTTCACAGGTTTTTCCTTTTCTGCTGCTGCTGCTGCTTCTTCTGCGGTTGTTGTTGTTGTTGTTGTTGTTGCTGCTGTGTTGCATGCTCTGATGCTTTGACTGACATGCCCCGTGCCCCGTTTTTCGTTGCGACTGATTTAAATGGATTTGTTTAGAGAAAAAGTTGTGCGTCTGTTTTTCCGACACGTGCGTGTGTGTTAGTGTGTGTGTGTGTGTGTTATTGTTATAACATTGAAAACGTTTTTGAAAGTGCAACGGTTTGAGTTAATTTGTTTGTTTGCTTTGCGTGTCATAGTTCAACACGCCGGCGTCTATTTTGAGAAAGTTTATTGACTGCAAATGGTGGCCGGAGGCAATTACGAAACGAAGTAAACGCCATTTAACACAGCTGGACTGAACTCTCCTGCTGATAAGCGACAAACCCATATTCGACATGCAAAAAGAGAGAAGTGTGTACAAGCATTAAGAATCAAAAGTCTGCAGTCAAACTGGGGGAGGACAGCAGCAGCCGAATGACAGAGTCAGAGTAGGAGTCGGAATGGGAGTCGGAGTTGGAGTCGGAGTCAGAGTTCAGCCAGCTGCCATGGCCAAGTGGATGACTGAGTGCGGCTGTGGCGCTGGAGTTCATGTGCAGATGCCACTTGCCTTGAATAAAATATGATGCTACCAGAGAGGCAGTGAGGCAGTGAGGCAGCCAGCGAGGCAGGACCTGACTGCCCCTCCGAGGCGTGTGTGTTGATGATGCACCGTGTTGAAAGACAAATAACGCGTCTGTGGCAAGTGGTTGGAGCTGTGTGCAACGCGTTGAATTGAACTGGGCTGGCCGGGTTGGATGCTGCACGCATTTGCAGTTTGTCAGCAGGAGAAGCCGCGTGCTGACACAATTCGTTGAAAAATAGCTACGAAATATATAACAATTTTCCAACGTGTAATAAATGCGCCAGGGCTGTTGCTGCCCCAAGTTGTGGCAAGCACTGACGACAGACAGTTGTGCCGGCTAATTAATAGCTTAAAAATCATTTTGCAGCCCAGAATAAACTTTGTTTAGTCTGAGAGAGTCGAGAGATATTTGGCAAGCTATTTGCCTTAATTACATTAAAAGCTTTTTTGGGCATATGTGTGCAAATAGAGAGTTTGAAGAGTCGATAAGCAGCGCCAGTTGAGTGCAGGGTATTTGCTGAATACGTCTCTCTCTCTCTCTCTCTCTCTCTGTCTCTCTCGCTTCTGGGGCAGCACTTCAGTCTGCTGGGGCTGTGCTTAAGATTTATAATGTGTGCAGAGCAGTGTGAGAGAGTTGCATATTGAGTAGCGCACTTTAGGCGCATAATATGCATTATATGATGCGGTGCAACAGAGCTTCTTCTTCTTTAGTACTTTATGGCAAGTTGTGTGCTTTTAATCTGTACAGTGCCTTGGCAAATTTGTACAACATGACATTTTCTACACTTTGCTTCCATTTTTTGTTTAAATCAGAGCAATTTGTATGCATTAAATGCAGAGAGAGACATTTCACTGCGTCAAGATTTACGTAATGCCACCCACTGACAGACGGAGGGACAGAGGGACAGACAGTCAGATTGCCCCCACACACAAATGCACAGCTCAGTCTCTGATTCAGCTACAGATACAGCTACAGATTCAGAATCACCCTTGGCTGGTTGACAGACCCACAGACTGACTGACTGACTGGCTGGCTGGCTGGCTGGCTGGCTGGCGAGGTCGTTCTATGCTTCCAGGGCTGCTGTTGTACAGTTGACGCGTTTTACTTGACATTTGTCAAGCGCTTTCATGCCCACGAGGGGGCCATTCATCCCCCCACCCCTGTCCGCCCAGTCGCCCTGTCTGTGTCCGCCCACAGACTGTCACAGCGCCAGCTAAAGCGTACCCCAAGCGGATGCTTTAATCGAGCAGCAGTCTCTCTCCACCCACCCCACCCCACCCACTCGCCAAAGGTCAAAGTCAAGAGCAGCTGTATGTTCAGTTTTTCGACAATTATTAATCAGGCTTTATGCCGGACAAATCAGTGCAGTATATATATATATATATTGCACTTGTTTGGCTGCAGGAAATTGCTACTTGAGACGCCTCCAGTCGCCAATTTGGCTCAGTTAAAACAACGAGTTGAAATTTGTGGGCATAACGACAAAAGATCCGCAATATACACATATAGAGCAGCTATAACACCTAAAAATCGACACAACTCTCGGGGTCAAACATGACAAACAACAAGCACTAACAACAACAACAACAACAAGGCAGCGTTGTTAAATTTTTGTTTTATTGCCAACATTCAACGCCATTTGCGTTTTTGCTTTTGCCATATAAATGTCGGCTGTGTGCTCCATGTTGTTGTTGTTGTTGTTGCTGTTGCTGTTGTTGTTTGGGTGGCGATAAAAATCAGTGAAATAACAGGGCAGAACAGCTAGAAGGAGCAAGGCAATATCTAAATACACTAACAGAATGAAAAAATTTGAATTTAAATTTTTAAAAAATCCAAAAAATTACTTTTGAATAAATATTTATTACACTTATAAGAGAATATGGTTTTGAATCAAGAATAAAACAAAATTCAGATACTATATCAGGTGTAAAGGTGTTTTAGTATTATTTCAGCACAATTACAATTCCCTTAAAGTATACCTAGTCATTTTAAATTTTCTTTTATTTTTACATATCTGTTTTGACACCTACGCTGCAAATTGCATCACAAAGTTGACATAGCCTCATTTTAATAAATTACACAAGAGAATCGGGCACAGTTTGTACAACATGCTGAAGTCAACAGTTCGGTAATACCCCCACTCTCCCCACCACCCCCAACAACAACAATTTGGGGCGATACTATGCGAGAGGGAGACCCCAATGGTCTCGTTTACAAATTAAGCACTTCCAAATGGGCAGCAAATTAATTTTTATTGCTTACAGAGTTATGTAAAATAGTACATACTACAGCAAACAGTTTGCGAGAGTTGCGCTTTCTGGTTTTGGGCTAGGTTTGTTTTTGCCTCACAGAGAGAGACAGAGATACAGAGAGAGAAAGGGAGAGAGATAGACTGGCGAAATGCAAAAACTTTTGCAAGTTGTCGTCTCCTCTAATAAGAGAGAAATTGACAAAGTTTCTGTTTTCTAGACTGCCGAAATTGGGATTGGGATTGGGATTGGGAGACAGAGAGTGGGGCATGGGGATGGGGATGGCACAGATGGCGACTGCCTGCCTGCCTGCCTGCCTGACAGTTATTTAGTGCAGGGATTTGCAAGATAGGCACCGGAAACGGAAGCGGCCAAACACTTCCCGACAGTGTGTATTTGTGTGTGTTGGTGAGTTTGCTTGTCTATTCGACTATATTATGTTGGCAGCTTAACGTGGCTGGCAGATAAGGCCAAAGTACTAGATATTTATTTAGGGCCCTGTCATTAGCTGCGAATTATGCGTATTTAATTGAGCTGCAACTAATCAAAAACTTTTCGAAGCAAAGTTTTAAAGCATATTCGAGAGAGACTTAAAACCAATAAGAAGAGGTTGCATGTAAAATATACAAAACTAAAAGCCCATTATTTGCCAGCTGGCTCTTGCCGCATAAAAACCGCATAAAGTACAGAAGTATGTATATATATATAGTATAAGTATTATGAGCATAAATTTCATGAAATGCTCACGTTTTGCGAAACCACAGCAAAAAAATGTTTGATGTTGATTGTGCATGATGAGTGTTGTTGTTGTTGTTGGTAATGGTCAGGTTGATAGTTGATTGCAACGGCTGGTTGACAATTTCATTAGAGGACAAAGGACGCAGGACTCATGACACCTATACTCCCAGCCCCCCTTGCATCCTTTTTTGACGGCTTGTCATTGTGCATGTGCGAGGCTTATCATTTATTTATATGCTTTATTATTGTTGGCTGTTGGTTTTGTTGTTTGCCGTTTGCTGTTTGCTGAGTAGGCAGCAGGCAACAATGAGAGGCGGATGTCTGCTGTGGAGAGTGAAGTGCCTGCTGTGAAGAGTGGGCGGCTGTAGGCCAAGGGTTGTGGCAACAGTCGCCCGACTGGTTTTTCCTGCTGCTGCTGCTGCTGCTGCTTAAAGTGTCATTGTTGCCATTGAGCATGCTCTTTGTTTAATAAATTATTTATTGGGCTGTGTGTCTGACAGGAATGATGGCGCGTGGCATTGGCCTGCGACAGAGCGTTCCAAAACAGGGCGGACATTAAACATATACGATGCCAAAGTGCTTCCTGACACAACGCTAATCTCAAAGAGAAAGAGACAGAGAAAGATATCCTTAAGCTAGTCTGGAAATCACTAGAAATTAGCCCCAATGTGAAATTGCCATTCAGTGCGCTTCAAGTTCTCAATTCATTCTCATTGAATGCACTTTGGCTCACGTGCATTGTTCATTGCCGAACTACACCTTTGTCTATCATATTCCGTATATATATATAGTATAGTATATGCTCTTACATCCTCATCCTTGCTGCTCTGCTGACTTTGCCTTTTGCCCAATTGTGCAGCAAACAAAAAGTTGATTGCATTTCACACGGCTGCAACCGGAACGAGCAGCCTCCTACTCCTCCCACTCCTCCTCCTCCTCCTCCTCGACCCAGTTAAGTAGTTCGCACTCAAGTGCTTCCATATGGAACACACACACGAGTCTTTATGTTACGTGCACCGAAAAAAAAGAATGAAAGAAATTGCAATGGCCCAACTTTTGCATAATGCGCTTGCACTTGGGCCACTCAACAAGCATCCAACCCCAACCCCAACCCCAACCCCAGCCCCACTATGCATAATAGATTTCAATGTGCCATGGACCAGTCAACATGGGGCTCATGTTGACCTTAGCCATACAGTATGCCTAGGCATCATGCTATGCAAAGGTTCATTGCCCATTGGCGACGGCTATTGTTGAACTCGGGTCAGGTGGGGTCAGGGGTTATTTAAAATTGCATACTATTTATGAATTTGATAGTAAATTCCAGCTCATTTCAAATTTACAAGTTTTAATTGAAAAGCACTAAGTGGGACTCTGGCGAATATATGACTGCGGCAGTAATAGTACAGGTATAGGTATAGGTACAGGTAATAGGTACGAGTATAGGTACAGATATGGGTACAGGTATAGGTACTAGTATAGGTACTGGTACAGGTATTGGTACAGGTATATGTAAATATACAGGTACAATTATATGTAGAGGTACAGGTATAGGTACATGTATAGGTACAGGCATAGGTATATGTACAGATATAGGTACTAGGTACAGATAGAGGTACAGATAGGTACAGGTATAGGTACCGGAATTGGTATAGGTAATAGGTACATATATAGGTACAAGTATAGGTGCATGTATAGGTAAAGGCTTAGGTACATGCATATGTTTTTACAGATATAGGTACAGGTACACGTACAGCTATAGGTATATATACATATATAGGTATATATAGGTATATATAGGTATATATAGGTATATAGGTACATGTATAGGTACTAGTATAGGTACTAGTATATACTAATATAGGTACCAGTACAGGTACAGGTATATAGGTTAGTTACAGCTATAGGTATAGTTACAGATATAGGTACAGTTATAAGAGCTAGTATAGGTACTCGTTTAGGTACAGGTTTAGGTACATGTATAGTTACAGGTACTAGGTACAGTTACTGGAGGACCCACTAAATCAACAAGTGACTGCAGTTGCTGCGTCAACTTTTGAATCGTGACTGCGCCCTGGCCTCGACTTTGATAACGGTCTTGGCTTGGTCTTGGACTCGATCTCGGTCTCGGTCCCAGTCTCCGTCTCAGTCTCGACCCGCTGGTGTCGTGTCACGTTGCTGGTTCTTAATTACCGGAAGTTGCTGCCTGGCCGCCCCGTTTTGGCCAGGTAACAAGCTGCAATTAGTGTCTGGGACACACCCACAACAACAGCCAGAGCCAGAGCAAGAGCAAGAGCAAGCTGATAGCTGGCCAGCAAAGTACTTAGATATGTACTTTCAAAGTGGCTTACAAGTTGCATAGTTGTTGTTACTTAGTTAGTTGCTGTGGCTGCTTCGTGTTACCTTAAATGTTTTGACTGGTCAGCATTTGCAACTTTATCTAAACTAACGACTATGGTATGTCATAACTTGCGAACTTTAAGTAATTGATATTCTTGAAGAAGCAAGAAAATGTTTTCAAAAGATGGATACATAGTTTAATATTAAATGTGAAATTTTCTATTGATTAAAGTCAAATCTGTAATAACTCTAGTTAAATTTGTAATATGTTTAAGTATTCACTCCCAATCATCATTTCGCTTATCTATAGCTAAAAGTCTAGAGTATGTAGCATATATAAATACTCAAGTCAATTAGTTCCGATACCTTATCAAAGACAAAGTGTGGCTGCAAAGATGCCGACTGCTGCTGCTGCTGCTGCTGTTGCACATGTGTCGCATTATTTTTATGGGCAATTTCAATTATCTTCGCATGCCATTTAATTGCATTAATTAAACCAACACGAGATGCTTAACATTCATTACTTTCTGTGTGCATTTTATGACATTTATGCGCTTCTGGTCGCCATCAGAGACATCCACAGCCACAGCCACAGCCATATCCCCATCCCAGACTTCGTATCCTTATCAGTAACTCTTTCCTTTTCGCTTGTGTGCCGCATTTCCGGCGTTAATTGAATGCAATGGGGTCCACGTGCAAGGACCACAGAGGAGCATGCACAAGTGTGTGTGTGTGTGTGTGTGCGAGTGTATGTGTGTGTAAGTGTATCTGTGTGTGTGCTCTCAATGCCAATTAGCAGTTGGCAGCCACTCCATTTGCTCTGGCTGGGCAGACAGTCAGGCCCAGCACTTTGTCAATTATTTTTTATTAATTGATGGTTCGCTACTCGTTCTCTTTTTTTTTTGGGGGGGCACCACTGAAGAATTTTTTGATTGATATTTCAATTTGGCTGCGTCAATTTAAGCTCTGCATTCTTCAAATATGACAATTAATCAAAGCTGAGTCATTGGGTCAAGGCAGCACATACATATATGAATATTTGCACTGAAAATATTACGCATACGCTGCGTGGCCAGGCAAAGTGAATAATAATTATTAGTCTAACAAAACCAAGCAAGCGAAACAAAGCAACAGCAAAGGAGTACAAACAATAAAATAGTATAACAAAACGCATTATCAAAACAATAAACAATTGATGGCATTTTACTTACGCCAGCAGCAACAACAACAATAACAATAGCAAAGCAAGCCGCAAGCATAAAAAATCAATGAAAAAAAACACAAAACGAGGCAAACACGAACACGAAGAAAAGCAAAGCAGAAACAAAACGCTGCAAATAAATAAAAATTGCTTTATTTATTAAGCATTAAACAATAAATGGGATTATTTTTATCATCAGAGCAAAGAATTGTGGAAACGAGCAAGCAAGAAAGAGAAGGCAAACGGAGTAGGTAGTAAACTAAAGTCCTCAATCTTCGCAGGCGGTGCGAGAATAGCAGAATAACAGTTGCCAACAGGGGCTAGAAAAACAAGAAAAAACAAAACACAACACACAAATAAATAAATGCAAATGATTTTCCCTCAGCAGCGTTTGTGGAGTGTTGAGCTCCTGATGGTTAGCATTATGGTTTGGGAAAATTGTATTACGACTAGTCGGTGTTAGTGCGTGTTGTTGGAGAGCTTTAAAGAGAGTCCTGGACAGGCCTAATAAGTAGCTGCTGCTGCTGTGGACACACTGAGTGGGTCCTCAGACCTTAGTCCACCCTCAACTCATTTGAATTTCCTTTTGTTTTGTTTTGGTTTTGTATTTTTTTGTATTTTGTCTGCCATTTCATTTCAGCAAATTTGTAACTGTCACTTGGCTGAAGTTCTTTTTGTGGGCTTGTCTTTTTTGTAGGCATAGAAATCGGTGTGTTCCGGCTGCCTTTGTGGAACCGGTTCGCTTACGGCGAACTTTGTGCGTGTCCCGACGAGTGTTTTTGCATTGTGACAAAGTTGGAAGTTGCAAGTTGAATGTTGGAAGGGTAGTGCCAAAGGTAGCACAAGTTTTGCAAGTGACAAATAGATTTAGATTCGAAAAAGCTTTTTGCTTGTCGCTATTTTTTATTGCAGCACGAGTTCAATTGGGCGAGTGTGTAGTGTGTCCAAGGGGATCGGGAGGAGTAGTGGAAGCTTGGGAGCCTGGGAGCTGGGAGCTTGTCATGCAAAGCACTATTGACGGCGGTCGTAAATCTTTTGTAAAAGTGTTGCAACCCTTGTCAAGTAGCATAGCAGTCAGGCGAAAGGGCCGCAGGACGACAGAACAGGACAGGACACGACACGGGTTGCCAAACGAGGAAGGCGGGCGAGCAAATTTCGGTGCACGACTTTGAGCCGGAAAATCAGTTAAAAGCGATTTAAAAGCGCTGTCAAGCACTTGTAAAACTGCGAATGAAGTGAGTGAAAAATACTATATATAGTTCTGGGGAAATGCAAACAGTTTAAGAGCTAAAGTTACCAGCTATTGCATAGGAACAGAAACTACCTAGCTGGCAGCTTGAACTAATATCTTTAACTATTCAGCGAAACGAATTAAACATAATTACTATTTATGCTGACCTTGAGATCTCTTTCATTAGCACATTATAATTGTAGATCAGCGGCAATTTGGCAAAAACAAATCACAATGTTAATGCGTACAGCTCTTAGTTCTGCGTATCGGTCATTAGCAGCGGCTGTTTTCGGCTTTTCCTCTGCTATTTTCCTGTGAATTTTCCATGGCAGCCCCAAAATTCGTACAAAGCAATTAAACGAGGCACAAATGTTCACAGCTTTTAAACCTCTGCACGCCATCATCAGCGTCCACATTCACATCGACATTCACAGCCACATCGAATTGCATTTACAAATTAGAATTCTAATGAGCGGCCCAAGCGGCTCGCTTGTGGCAACTGGCACGGCATGACAATTATGGCGCCGCCTTTTGTCTATGCCCAGCATTGAACCCACTCCCTCCCAGCAATTCCCTGGAATCACATGGACATGGTCAGGCATTGTCGGCTGCTGCTTGGCCTTTGCGTGTTGGCCAATTCAAATGCGACTCGTTTCGTTCCACTTTGCGGCCAAATAGGGTTCCATGTATTGCACTTGCACAGTTCAAGCTAAAGTTAAACTTAAAGCCAACTGCAAAACAGATGTGCTGTCTGTCTCTACGTATATTTATGAATGAAAACTGCAGCGACAACTAGGCCGCTCCAGATCTAAACGTAGCCCCCTTCCCAGTACTGCCTCTGGTGTCAGCTTGCAGCTTCCACATGGGAGCTGTTAGCAGCGAGCTGGCTCTGTTCTGTTCTGTTCTGTTTGCTAGCTGCAACGAAACCCAAAACCGGTTACAACAACGCCTTCTTCTGGACACCGAAAAAAGTACAACAAAATACGTACAAAATTCTTGACTTTTGTTTCACATACACAAAACGAAGTTTATCTTTTGGCTCTCTGCTGCTGCTGCTGCTGCTGCTGCTTCTTCTACGCTTGTTGTTTATAAAAATTCTTTGAAATGCACACACAAAAATAAGCACACATACACTTACAAACTCTCTGCTCTCTCAACACAAACACACACAACAAATACAATTTTGTTCTCTCCACCTCTCTACCTCTCTTTTCTTTTTTAATTTTTTATATGGCTCTTTTGGTTTGGCTCTGTGGCATTTTCTTCCTGCACGCTCCGCTGCATTGCACCCAGTCCACAAGGAGCGCCCCTCTCTCTCTCTCTCTCTCTCTCTCACTCTCCCCCTCTCTCTTTCTCTCTGCAGTTGTTTGGCTAGTAGTTGGGTTTG
The DNA here is from genome assembly GCA_035042425.1 of Drosophila flavopinicola. Lineage (NCBI taxonomy): Eukaryota > Metazoa > Arthropoda > Insecta > Diptera > Drosophilidae > Drosophila > Drosophila flavopinicola. Next base: position 12,023,350 of record JAWNLL010000452.1, on the reverse strand, counting down.
TTTAGAGTTTTGGTCGGTGCTTTTAAACGCAGCTACAGAGCAGAGCAAGCAGCCAGTTTCAAGTGGCATGCATGTAAAAATGCAACGTAAGCCGGCCCCTAGAAGAGGAAGAAGAGGCAGCAGGGGCAGGAACGGGGCAGGGGCATCGGCAGAGCATGCTGGAAAGGGCAACCCAGTGCGGTTGATGACTTGCGCTTGGCTCTCGCTTTCGGGCCCGCAGAGACTGACTGACTCTGTGACTCCAACTACAACTCCGACTCCGACTCCAACTGCGACTCCTACTCAGAGGCTGACTTTGACTTTGGCACTGGTTAGACTGGCTGACTGCCTGACTGGCTGACTGGCTGGCTGGCCTTCTGATTAAACTGGGTCTGGATTAGGGGCAGCCCCCGACTCCACTCTCCACTCTCCACGCTCTCTTTGAGCTTAGTCGACGGTCGTTTTTCTCTGATGTTCTGCAGTTGTTGTTGTTGTTGTTGTTATTGAGTGCGCTTGGTTAGCCAGCATATTTCATTTAATGCTTGCAGTAAACAGTGTGACCAGCTTGCTCAATTTTCTATAACTCAAATTGCAGCCACAAACTCAAACTGAAGTGTTAACCTCAAGGAAAGAGGTTCAAGTAGCTCAGTTTAAATTGAAAAGTGGCGCAAACTCAACTAATATTCATAAATTATAAAAAATACATACAATGCTTGCAGTAAACAGTGTGACCAGCTTGCTCAATTTTCTATAACTCGAATTGCAGCCACAAACTCAAACTGAAGTGTTAACCTCAAGGAAAGAGGTTCAAGTAGCTCAGTTTAAATTGAAGTGTGGCGCAATCTCAACTAATATTCATAAATTATTAAAAATACACTTTAACTACATTAAAATTTGGATTTTACTAGTTACTTTCCAGACAAATCAAACTTAAAATCCAGCTACTAATCATATTTAGTATTGCCTAATTGAATTTTACGACTTCAGCTAACGACTTCGGCAATCATTTGAGATTCTTGATCAGTGCCTTGGTGTACTCGGAGCACTTGGCCTTGCCACCCAGATCCATGGTGCGCACATTGTCCACCTTGATGGTCTGGATAACAGCACGTTCGATTGCATCCGCATAGCTGGGCATATCGATGTAGCGCAGCATCATCGCTGCCGAGAGCAGCAGCGCTGTCGGATTGGCCAGATCCTTGCCAGCAATGGTCGGTGCTGTGCCGTGGACTGCCTCGAAGATGGCGCCATTGGTGCCCACGTTGCCCGAGGGCGTCAAGCCTAGGCCACCGATCAGACCCGCGCACGTATCCGACATGATGTCGCCATAGAGATTGGGCATGACGAGAACATCGTACAGCCGCGGATTGGCCACAATCTTGAGGCAGACCTTGCTAATGGCGTGCTCCTCGTACACAATGCCAGCCTTCTCCAGCTCGCTCTTGTACTTCTCAAAGACCTCGCGCACACAGTTGATGAACAGTCCGTCCGACATTCGCATGCTGGAGCGCTTGTGCACGGCCGTAATCTTCTTCCTCTTCATGGCCAGCGCATACTTGAAGCAGTATTCGGCGACCCGCATCGAGGCGGGTCGAGTGATCAGCTTGATGCTCTGCACCACACCGTTGACCAGCTGATGCTCGATGCCCGAGTACTCGCCCTCGGTGTTCTCGCGTATCGTGATGATGTCCACTTTGCCGTAGACGGTCTCAACGCCGTCCAGGGAGCGACAGGGTCGCACATTCGCGTACAGATTGAAGAGCACGCGCAGTATGAGATTCAGTGAGCGGAAACCAGTGCCCACTGGGGTCGTCAGCGGTCCCTTGAGACCCAGCTTGGTGCGCTGCATGCTGTCAATCACCTGCTGCGGAATGGACTGCTTGCCCGTGCTGTCCATCACTGGCGTCACATCGACGGGCTCGAAGACGAGCGGTGCGCCCACTGCCTTGAGCACCTCCAGCACGGCCAGGGAGATCTCGGGGCCGATGCCATCGCCGGGCATCAGTGTGATGACGCGCGTCTTGCCGGATGCCTTGGTCGGTGAGCCGCCCTTGGAGCCACCAGCGCCACCCTTGGAGCCACCAGCGCCACCCTTGGCCGGCAGCTTGATGACCACTGGTGTTTTCGGTGGTCCAGGTGGTCCTGCTGGCCCAGGTGGTCCTGGTTGCTTAGTCGCACCTCGCGGCACCTCATTCTGCAGTTCCAGGCCAAGCAGCCTGGTTGCACTGACATCCTGGCGAGGCGGTTGAATGCGTCGCGGCTCGATCACCTCACGCACCTCGAACATCCGTCTGCGTCCCATCTCCGGCTTGCGGCCCCGATGCACGCGATTTTGACCCGAATTGCGATTCACCGGAATGTGTTTCTCATCCGGTTCGCGTTTGCGCGAGTGCCGATTGGCGCAAGGATCACTGGGATTCTCGCGTGCCAGCATCGTTACCCATCTGCAGCTGTTCGTTGGAGCCTGGGTAGTCCTGGCCAGCCCCTCCAGGATGGTTTTGCTAAGAGCTGAGCTCTGCTGACGACACAATGTGCCAACGGCGAAGAACTTGTGCGACATGCTCAATCAAATTTAGTAAAAAGGTTTATAAGCGAAAAAGAAAAAATAAGTAATAATGCAACTAAATTATACTTTTTAGTGTTGTCAAGTGTACAGTGAAAAACCTAATGAAATAAAATACGACACCAAATGTTTCGCTAGTAAAAAGAGCAAAAAGTGCCTAGCATACTAGATTACAACTTTCAGTTGAGTTGGAAAGGCATTTCTAGGGTCTAGGGGACCTTATTCCGTTACAAAACATTTAAAATTATATAAAAACTTACATACAATTGAAAATATTAAATTAAAGATATAAAGTTAAAATTACGTTAAGTTTTGGGGATATCAATAACAAAATTAAAGCATTGGTCCAACAATTGTTGCAAGGATTGGGGAAAACCCAGACAAACCTAATCAAACCAGAGGTTATACTCTATTGATGCAGCTGATTATAGTTATTTATCGCTTAAGTTTAGTTTGTTTGTTACTCAACCCTCTTACACAATTCCTTTGTTAAATATGAACAATTTCCAGCTGTTGAAAAATGCATTTTGTCGCACAAAATGGTGGAAGTCAACACTTGGTCAAGCAGCGGCTGCCCACATCCCACATCCCAATTTGCATAGCTTTTAGCCCCGGTGTCTTCTGCATTTTTGTGCTGGGTGCAATTCTCTGTCCCCCTTTTTTTATGGCTAGTTTCGGCTGCGTTGGCGCCTCAAAACTTTGGCGACTGGCACCGCCGAAAAACTTTCACAAATGCAAACACGCGACAAGGACTGGGATGGGCAACCAGGACGAGGATGTGGATGAGGAGGATGAGGAGGAGCAAGCGTCGCGTCGTCGCCTGGTAACCCTTTCGTTCTGTCGCGGAAATTATTTTCATTTAAGTGAAATTATTGTGGGGAGCGCGGCTTTTGCTTTTGCTGCTGCTGCTTCTGCAACTGTGATTCGTTTTTGGGTTAAGAGTTAGCTAATTAAATTACTTTCTCGACTGCAATTCCATTTGCCATGCTGTTGTTGTTGCTGCTGCTGTTGGCTTTGAAGGTCGCTTATTTGCTTTGCCCTTGCGCTTTAATTGAAAAACTTCGCTCAATATTGGGGCACAGTTTTTGGGGCATTTAATTATAGTATGCGAGTTGAGCGCGAGCGAAATTAGCTGCGAAAGGTAATCAAATTATGCAGAGCTCCTGGGCACACCTGCAAGCGGGAACGCAGACTCAAATGCCACGCCCCAACGCCCCCGCTTTCATTTTTCAAGCTGTTGTCATTTGGCATAATCATATTTCAACGGATTAGCATAATTTAAGCACACAAAATATTAATAATGAAAAGTGAATGGCTGTCGGAGTCGAGTTCAACACACACACACATAGACACACACACACACACAGACAAGAACCTGCCCCCCGCCGCCCCGTTGACAATAATATTAAAATTTTCCTACTGTTTTGCGTTGGCCCCGTTTTGTGTTTTTCGGGGGGGTAGAGGGCAAAAATTAAGTGCCCCTCTGCTTATATTTGTTTTTGTTGTTATACACTTTAAGAAGGGTATTCAACTTTTGTTAGTAATTAAGTAACGTCTACTTCTGAATATATATATATATTTAAGCTATCACTTCCTTATCATAAAAGGTGTCTAAGATCTTTTAGTGTTTCAAATTTCCAAATTGCAGTTTTGCGTTTTAGGAAATATATTTCAAATAATTTTTTTCACATTGAAGTCACATCAACTTTGATAGAGTATTCAAGAGTCGGCACTCTGTTGTCTAACGTACTTTCTTATTATTCTTTTTACAAGCATTTATATTCATATTTGGTAATATATATATGTTTGTATATCTAACTCTCCCGCGCCTTTGCATGTTCTCTTTTTGTTTTTGTTTTTTGGAGTATTTGGCGTGGGGTTGCTTTTATGTTTTATTGTTTTTTGTTTTTTGTTCGTTTTAGTTGGTGTTGGCGTTGAGCGCCTCGCAATTGTTGTTAAATGATTGATGGGCTTTTGGAAAGGTCGCTCCCACACACACACACACACACACACACACGCACATGTAGAAGCACACTCTGCCATTATTTACACATTATATTATGCGATATTATAATTTGAACGCCAAACTGTCTAGCTGGGCGTTAACTCCACACTGAGTAGCGATAGATAGTCAGTCAGTTGGCATAGATAATTATTCGTAGTATGCACAGATGTTTGCTTTTGACGATAAGCAATCGGACAGCAAACAAACTACGCACCTGCAATGCTAGAGCGAATAGAAACAAATTAGTTTGTGGGTTTCACAAGAAAAATAAAGAAAATTATGCATAATTAAAATGGGGGGATGGAAATCTCTCTAGCATAAAATATGCCATGATACAGTTCTTATAATATGCATAGCCTATAAGAATTCCTTCTCACACTACGCTTCAGTTCTCTTCTCTTCTATTCTCAATCACTAATTTGTATGTCTTTCATGCCGCACATAAGTATTTTTGTCTTTTGTTTGCACTTACTTCATTTAATGTTTAGATTTGCGCTTAGTGTGCGAAAAGCGACCAAAGTCAATAAACCGAAAAAGCAACAACAACAATCGAAGAAACCACACACAGAATCAGCCAAACAAACACGACATATAGTAGTAGAAGAAGAAGAATAAAAAGAATCAAGTGTAGTCTTTTGGGCTGGAGTTAGCGAAAATGGAGGTGGTAGGCGTGGCATTTGGGCTAACTGGGATTGTGGTTGCCATTGCTATTGAATTGAGTTAGACAGGCAAACACAAACACACTCAAATATATATCTAGAGTTTTAGCAGCGCAAAAATTGAAATCTGCTTGAGTTGTGTGTTTGCTGTTGTTGCGCTTAAAAAAGAAATCATTCAAATATTTGTTATTGTTGTTGCTATTGTTGTTGTTGTTATTGTTTGTCGTGCTGTGGTAACAAGACGCCGCCAACGCCATATTAGCCTTGGCTTTTCATGCCATTTATAAAGCAATACACAATTTGCTCGCCTTTTTGCCTTCTCCTCCTTTTTCATTCTCTCTCTCGGCGCTGATCTTTTGTGCTGACCAATTCAATGTTTGCTTCTGTTGTTGTTTCTGTTGCTCGTCATAGCTTGATTTATGAGCCTTAGGTGCAAATAATTGATTTATGCGAGGCAGAGGCGACATTGTGCAATGTGAGCACAGCAAAAACACCCAACTCACTGATAACACAAAATGGAAACGTACAGAAACAAATATGAAAGCCACTTAACAGAACGTACTATGTGCAGCAAAGTAATTAGATAAATATATATATAGAAGGGAGTCGAGTCGAGTTGAGACAGATAGCAAAGTGAGAGAATGTTAAACACTCGAACGTATGTATGTATATCTTGAATACCCTTCGCAAGAAGTCCAAGTCAAAGACGAAACGTGTTCGAATGGAAACTCATTTGAATTTGAATGGAGTAGCTGAGAGAATATATAATGATAATGCGTTGTGTAATCTTCAGTGGCCATAACTAACGACAGTTAGAGCGGAAGTGCCTATGACTATGGCCAGAAATGATGTAGTGATATTGTTTTGGATTTCGATGCTGTGCACACTTCACTAGGCATTAACCTTTTCGTTTTTCCCGCGAACACAAGTATTCGTCTGCTTCTTCGTGGCATCCATGAATCAAAAAACAAAAGCAACATGGCCAAAGAATGAAAGAATCCGGTGACGCTTGTATCTCATATGCCCTCTCATACCTGGGTTCATTGGAAAACGACGATTACGCGGCACAAAAGGCAGCGGGCAAACAATGAGCCAACCAGCCAGCCAGCCAGCCAGTCAGTCAGTCAGAAGGTAACACACGAGGAAACTCGAATCCGAACAGAACTTGGCGGTGACTGTTGCTGCATCATCGTTATAAGAGGCGTAGAGGAGTGGCATTACATAAGGCCCCAGAGACATTGACCAAAGCGAATCGCTGGAAAATGAGTGGAAAATTGTATCACACACACACACACACAGAGTACTCACAGCTCAGTGCTCAGAGTCAGGCTTAAATGCAACTCAATCGCTGTCTGCAAGTTCTCGCATTTGTTTGTTTGATAAATTTACTTGTAAAATGTTTAAAAATAGCTGCGAGATACAGACAGAGGCGGCAGGTACAAGCGTGAGATACAAATGTATCTACTACCTGTCTGCTGCTGCTGCTGCTGGCTTGCACAATTCACACGTTTTATGTACATGCGAGCAGCTACAAGCACACAAACTACTAAATTTTTAATTACGTATACGTACCAACAGCCAAGCATATATATATATATATGAGTGTTTGCTCGCGCACTGCTCTTTATGACTTGAACTTTATCTTTTCGATTGCCTCTTATCAATGCAGCTCTCTTATCGGGCTGCTATCTGCGACCTGGTCACGTCCAAGTCATCGCCCGGCCCAGGAAGCAACAACAGCAAGTTGACAACTTCCTTTTGGACACACTTGTAGTTTTTAATTGCCGCAACTTTTCATGCTTATAATGAAAATCTGTAGACGACCTCCAAGCCAAAAAAAAAACAGGTTCAGTGCCGAACATCGCCTTACCTTTAGCCCCCGTGAGCGAGACTAATGTTATGAATGAACAACAACAAAAACATATTTACACAGAGGCAAAACATGTTGTGTAGCCAGCGAGCATTAAACAATGACAATTGTACCTTTTCGAATTCTCCGAATCTGTTGTCTTAGATGAATTAAGAGTGACTTAATGAATGAATGAATGGATTGCGTATACACTCCAGTTTTTTCATTTGCGTTGACTGCGTGCAGGAAACGGAATGAATTTAAATATCTTACGCTTAGTTTATGCAGTCAAAGCAATCGCAAGTCGGCAGTCGGCAGTCGGCAATCGGCAATCGACAAATCGCCAATCACATCAATGACATCATCAGATTCGCCTCGAAACTAAGCAGAGCCCAACGCGACTCGACTCGAATCGAATTGCCGGCGTATTGAGGTCAAAAGTGTAAAAAGCAACAAAGCAACAAACGAACAGACACAAATTAAAGCAAACATTAAGAAAGTGGCAGCCATGGCGTATACAAAGTTCAGATTTCCTCATTGTGTTCTCTTCCTTATTTCTCAGTTTTTTTAGCAGTCCGATTCTGGGTCTGAGCACTTTTTAAGTGCGTGTGAAATCGATGGACGAACGCACAGGCGTCGTTAATTTTAATTGAAACTAATTAACGCATATATAAAAAAAATAAAATAAAATAAAATAAAACAGAGAATGCGAACTTTTGGACTTCTCCTAAATTAATCGTAACAGCCACAAAACTTTTGGACTCTGACATAACTAGACGAGCCCCGAACAAACTTAAAACTTTAAAAATAAGTCTGGCAGCCGAGCATAATCAATCAAATTAGCACCAGCGAGTATATAAAATATTCAACAAAGAAGTATTTCTAACTAAGTAAAAGAGTAAAAGAAGTTGAACTCAGTCTAATCCATTGGGCATTAGAGTGGACAAGTTGTTTGGGAACTCTTTAAATGCACTTCTAATTACTTTCACAGCATTCAATCAATTAAAAAAATGGCTTTGGCTTGCCTTTGAGCTTAATTGATAACCCTGTCTAAAAGAAAATGAAAAATTATAGAAGGGTTCGCAATAGAAGCAGCGCAATTAAGTTCAACTGAAACGTCGAACTTAATTGATGGATTAAGTTTAGATTGATACTTGGGGAGCGCAAAATGAGAAAGACTTAATGGTTAAAAAGTTACCTATTTAAAGTAGTCGCTTTGCCCCAGAAAATTAACATATTTGTAACATTTTGAAGACATTTCATTGCCAAAATAGTGGAAACAAAAGGCGAAGGCCATAAAGTGGAAACAAGTTTTTGGCATCATTTAAGTATTTAAGGAAACGCACAATAATAGAGACCCCCTAGAGATATTTAGACTTATAGTATAATTTTAATAGTCAATATCAATTCGACATTTTGGCATGCTTGCAAATTTGAATTTCGCTTTGTCCGATTTTAATGGCATATATATATATATATAAATGTTGCGGAACATATGCCAATTATTCGGACTGTATATACATATATATATTTTTGATGGATACGCTTTTAAGATTAAAGCTGCAGTTAAGCCTTAATTAGAATTGAGCTCTTTGCCATGTTGGCAAATTGAATGCGAAATTGGGCAGGTAATTAGCATGAAAAGTAAAGCGCAAAATGGAAAGCATAAAAAACCGAATGCGAAAAAATATATATGTATGTATATTAAAAGCGTAAAACATGTATATATATGTATCTGTATAACGTATATTACAAACGTGCATATAAAAGTCACAACAGTTGCTTTTTAATCTCGAGAGCTTGGCAAATTTATGGCATGTAGTAAAAATCTGTACACAAAACTTTGTTGAGCATCTCTCACTCATTTCGTTTACTTTTTTCAGTTGTGGATTATTTTGGTTTATCTGCTGGATTGCAGACAAACATAGTTTATGAAACTGCTGCAAAGTTTGCCGCACGTTTTGGCTTCTATTTGCACTTTTCTATTATCTAGCTACACGGCACACAGAAAGGCGTCGCAGGAGTATCTTATAGTTTGCTCTAATTTGCTGCTGCTGCTGCTTAAATATTTAGTAACATACACGTCGACTTACAAGATACAGATATAGAGATATGATTAGATACGACTTCCTGTTTGCTTTAGAGCACATTCTAAGTATGTAACGTGTTAATGTTAATGGGCCATGTTTTTACGAGTGGGCCAAAAAGCTAAAGCTAAAGCTAAAGCCTAAAGTTCTTTCTATCTTCTGCTGTTTATGTACATATATTTGTTTTGTTGTGTTGTGTTTTGTTTATTCTGCTGGCTCTACAGCTCAATTAGCAGTCGGCTAGTGCGCGCAATTAAAATGAAATTGAATTTTATGTGTTATGCGCCCAAGTGCGTAGCCAGCTTTACATACCAAATACGAATGGAGTATGAGTATCTATCTATCTACAAAGGGATACATATTGTACTGTGTACTCTCGTACTCGTAAATACCTGAGCACATTTATCGTATGCATGACACAGACATCAGATTAGCATCACAAACAGCACATAAACCTACAAGTAACACACACAAACAGATACAGATACAGATACAGATTCAAACAGTTTGGAGTTCGGGGCATAAATATAAAACGCAGTTGAGCTATGTAAACAGTAAATACTCAGGCCAAAGAGCCCGAAATGAAGTTCGGCATCTATATAGACACTTGGGCGAGCCATTAAGAGCAACGACCACAGCAACAGATACAGATACAGCTGGAGATACATAGATTTGGCACAGATACATATACAGATACAGCAGATACTGGAGCAAACACTCAAATTAAGATTCCACAAAAGCCAAACGCTAATAACAACTAACAAAGTCAAAGTCTGTGAAGTCAGCTCCATTGAGCAGGCGCTCATGTGGATAAATCTTTAGAAAAGTCAGTCGACAGTTGCCGCTGCCGCTGCTGCTGCCGCGATGCGGGCGTTGCTGTCATGTATCTTACAGATACTTTTTTACTTGTGTCTATCTATTTGTTAACTACCTGCGTGTGAGAAAAACAGCTCTGGCAGCAGGCAGCAGGCAGGTAGCACAGAACTGCAACATCATGCCACACACACACACACACACACACACACACGCATACAGCTGCAGGCAGACAAGTATCTAAGTATCTGAGTATCTTTGGCTGCCCTGTAATTGTGCGTAAACGTGTAAATACCAAGTCAAGGTCGGTTAATCAATAATAATTATTTTTCACTCAATTACGCGCCGCGCTGCGTGAGCTGATTTAGTTTTGTTATTTGTGGCTGGCATTCTTGGGACATAAGCAGATACAACAAATACACAGAGCGAGGTAGAGATATAGATACATTATGCTTATTTCGATTTCGTTGTTATCGCTTTTGTTTGGCTTAACGCCGCGCAACATTCATGTGTGAAATATGCATAAACAAAATATATGCCACAGCGTTTTCGAGTGTATCTCATCGATGTAAATATACAAATGTACAAATGTACATATGTACATGTTCATATGTATGTAGCTAGCCTTCACACAGTTAGATGCGTGCCACTTGATATGCCCAGCAAGCAGAATAACAAATGATGATGATGCCAACATACAACTACAGATACAGATACAGAATCCAAATCAGATAGCAACTATAATGAACCTGCAGCGTGGGCTGGCTCCGACTCTTGGGAAAAGCTTCCAGGGCAACTTTTCGAGCGGGCACATTGAACATTGCTCAATACGCTTCTAATTGCGGACGCGCCACTTGCTCCTCCACATAGTAGTGCGCCTCCGGGGCAAGTTGAATGCTGAACGCTGACTTCTCGAGTGACGGACGGCCGCCCACTTGAGAGAGTCGAAGTCAGCTCAATGAATTTGCATATGCCCGTAGTCTCACTCTGCCGGAGAACGGACGGGACAGAGGAAGAGGAAGAGAGACAATAGCGTTAAGTAGTAGCTGTGCGCTAAACTTTGACTTTGACTGCAAGTGATTTACGCGACTTAAGCTGCCGATTCTAATGGCTTTTACAATTTCGGGTGTACATTAGCTAACTGATTATAGATGCAGACTGTAAACAAATTTAAAAGTATTGTTTGTCCTCCAGAGATATAAACTATTGCTCACATCGAAGATGCATTTAAACATGTGCTAGTTATTTGTATTGGTTTAAGCAGATATCGTGAGTTTATTATGTGTAATTAGGCTTAATTATTTATTTTGTAATTTTATGTTTTCGCGTGATAATAGTTGTTGAATTATTGTGTAATTTATATACATTTTATTATTGGAATTTTCATTCATTCAAATTGTATTTGTGTATCTTAAATAACTAGCAATTGGTCAAGCATAAAGTCGGAAGTAAATTATGGCTATTAGAATACAGAGGTCGCTTAAAAAGTCATGTTTCCAATTTGCAAATAATTCATATTCCTTAAACTTTAAATTTTCTTTAAAAAAAAATCATAGAAATTTTATTAGAGCAATTTCAAATGCTTGTCGAAACTGCCATATTCAAAAGTGTTTCGAAACAAAAGAGAAAGCATATAAATTAAATTTTTAATAAATTAAATAGAATGCTTCTGATTTCACATTTGCAGTAAGTTTCGACTTTAACTATTTAAAAGCGTATTTGCAGCTTCAATGTTGCTGCAGCAATTTGAGTTAACAATTGAAATTGTGCGCGCATCTATCTCACGGATGACAGCGACTGGAAAAGCGACTGTTAATGTCAGATGGAACGTACCTTTTTCATTGTAAACTCCACTCGACCTGATGTCGATCGATTCGAAGTAACCCTTGACTGCCTCGCACTGCGCCGTATCCTTGGCGCGAGAGTCGCGCTGCAGGCGTCGCCGGTGGTGCGTTGCGGCACTGTGCTGATGCTGATGCTGCTGCTGCTGCTGATGCTGCTGCTGATGCTGCTTTTGATGCTGGTGGTGCACAGTCAGGCTGTTGTCGCTGTCGCTGTCGCTGTTGCCGCTGCCAGCCGCAGTGTCGCCCAGGTGCTTTGCTGCGGCCAGGCCAATGCTGCAGATGAGCGCAAAGAGCAGCAGACGACCGAAGATGTTGCCGGCCATGTTGTGGGAAATGCTTGCTTCGAAACTATGCAGAAAATGCGAAACGAACACCTGAACGTGGCAAGCAGGTGTGTGTGTGTGTGTGTGTGCCTTGTGTGTGTGTGTGGGGCCTCTACGATTTTAGGCAGCTCTGCTGCTGCTGCATGTTGCACTAAACAGCTGTTCCAAACACCAATACACTCACACCCACGCGCGCCGTAACACACACAGAAGAGCGCAAGAGAGAGAGAGCGGGAGAGCGCGAGAGAGCGGCACACACAAAAACTTTTTTTTTGCACTTGCCGGCTAAGGCTGAAACACACACACAAACAAAATAAACGGAGAGTTTGCTGTAGCTGTTGTTGTTGTAGCTGTGGTTGTTGTTGCCTCTCACGCGCTGACGTCGCAAAAAAGTGTGCAAAAAAACACGCGTGTCTAGCCTTTTGCTTGTTGTTGTTGTTGTTGTTGTTATTGTAATTGTTGCGATTGTTGTTGTTGTTGTTGTTGATATTTCGCTTTGTTTAAACTGAAACACACGCACGTCACACTTTCAAATTTAGATTTCTCTCTTTTCTTTTTGCTTTCTTATTATGTGTAAGATTCTTTTCTTTTTTTTCAAAGATTTTTCGAATTGCGCCTACAATTCTTCATGACATAATCGCAATACCGCAAAAACGGAATCTACATATAAATAAACACACACATATGTGTATGTAGATGCGTTATCATCAGCAACAGTTTAAAGTTTCCGATAATGCACACTTGGGCACATATAGAATACGATTCCTTTTTATTTAACTCGTATTATGCGCTTTATTCGCAATTTATTTCTGCTGTTTGTGTTGTTGGGATTTTATTGCATTCGCTTTTGATGGCTCTTTGCAGGGATTTGTTTTCATTATGCTAGCGTCGATTTTCAATTAACTGGCATTCGCTTTCCAGCGCTTCACCGTATTTTACTGCTTTACCGATTTGCCGATTTACTGATTTACCAATTGCACTCGCGTTGCTGGCCAAGTAGTATTTGAAATACGCTAAGACGTGCCTTCGATGATTACGTTGCTCCTCAGTGGGATTGAAAGAACGCTGTTACGCAGCGACACGTTTGCACACGCCGACGGTTCGTTTACAACTAACTGTATCTTTCCCAACTCACCGACACACTGCAAGCTCACAGATACGCGCGCTCTCTCTCGCGTGCGCTCTTTCGCTCTCACTTCTCGGCAGCGGCTCTCTTTGTGCTGTTTGTGCTGCGGCATGAGAAGAAGTAGTGCAGAGCACCATCATCCGAACCATGGCGATCCAGGCAGATCAGCAGGCTAACATTAAATAATTGCTTAATTGTTTATTTATTTACAAAATGCATATATATTTTTGTGGGTGTTTGTATGATTGCTGTTGTTGGTGGGTGGCTGTTGTGTTGTTGCTGCTGTTGAGACCAACAGCAACAATTTGTAACGTCTGCCGTTTGAATGCTATGCGTTACAGCTGTTATGCTCAAAATGGCACTGTTACACTCTCTTAGCTAAAGAGGCGAGAGCGAGAGCGCGCTCTTTGCTGCTTGAAATGCAAACACATGACGCTGTTAACGGACAGTGGTGCAAAATAGCGCAAACACTGAAATTCAAATGGGCAAATTAAACAGTGAATAAGAAAGTATGAGCCTATATATAAGTTTAAGGACTTTGCTACTTGATTTAATTATATACAAGCTTAAAAGGTTTATTTAGACACATGAGCAAACAATCAAGCATTTCTTTATTGTGTTTTAAAAAAGTCAATATCGCATTTAAATTAGCGAATCGCATGCCAATTTAATGCCCCTGATTAGCATATATATAAAGAACGTAAATTGATCTATGATATGCTGGCTACCAACGCAAATCCATTAAACAAAGCTACACTCTTATTCCGCTGGATATTTATTAATTTCTTTCATCGCTGCCGCAACTGAATTTGCATGCACTTAAATCAAAGACGCTTAATTGACAGCTGATTGAATTCTAATATTCTTAATTATTGACTTAACGATTTGCTTAATGAACCCGATTGCAAAGGCGCTTATCTGCTGAAATGTGCGAAATGTGTTGGCATACATATTTACAGGTAGTTTTTGGCACCTTGTCATAGATTAGTAGTTAAACTAGATTAGCTGCTCAATCTGCTGAATTTCCAGGCAATTTCATTTAAATGAGACACAAGATTCACAATAGGTTGCGTTTTTCTACCACTGTTTGCTGTCTGTGATGTTGGCCCAAAACAATGCACGACTTTTTGGCAAAGACTTTCACTCATCACCGCAGGCGCTGGCCAATTCTGAAGCCAAGTCGGCCCAAGACTAGTTACTCAGCAGTTTGCGCCGTCGACTCATATCTATATCTATTTCTTCATTAACAAGAAAACCCAAAGACCAAAAACCGAAACAACTTCACGGTGGTCAGCAAGGGGCATCCAGCTGGGCAGCAACGCCCTCATTGGCCTTGTTACTCAGATCGGTTCAGCTCCGAGTGCCTAGAATCCCAATGATATGTTCATCTGGGATTGGGAACTATTCAAATTAGCGTGCGATAAACATAAGTTCATCGCAAAAGTATTCCTCCCGTTGCTGTGAGTCATGCGAAGCGGAAACAGATATACAGATATATACAGAAACAGAAACAGCAAGAGCAACACCAATCAAATGATGATGATGGCCAAAGCAACAAAATATACAAAACAAAAACAACAACAACAACAACGCGAAGATTGAAAAGGTGAAGTCGAAAATTAAACACCACCACATCGTTTAGATAAAGTTATAAATTATAATGTACGAACGATCAGCGCACAACAATTTTCGATGAGAAGAGAGCCGAAAGACGAAACCCTTTTGGGCAGCGGCAGAGGAAGAGGAAGAGGTCCAAGTCCAGGTTCAGGTTCAGTTTTGAGTTTTGAGTTTTGAGTTGCCAGTTTGAGTCCGCACAACCCACACAAAAGCAGCAACGTTGAACAACAGGTAAGAACGTAAAACGTAAAACTCCAGAAACCATTCCTTTTGCTTTCTGTGTGTGTGAAGAGATGAAATTAAACGAATTTAGGCAAACGGCATCTATAAATTATGTTGCCTGGCGAAAAGTTTTTGATCTCTCTCGGCAATATGAGAGCAGGCCAAGTTTGTTGGTGCCTCATGTTGATTTTGTTTGGGGCAACTCAAATTTCGTTTAAACGCTTGATTTAGTGCAGCAAATATGGCCAAATGTTGGGCGCATTCCACAAGCGACAGCGTTTTACACTTGAATTGAGCGACAGAGACAGACTGCTCAGGCGTGCGAGAGTGCGAGAGAGAGCGCGATAGCGAAAGAGAGCGGAACGGAGTGTTTTGCCTCTTTTATCCTGCGCGCTGGGCCCAAAAACACGTTGGTGGCATTTTTCCCTCAGTGTGTGTGCAAGTCGACTGGTCCAACAGGTTCCAGCCTGACTGACTGACACCGCCATGGAGATTCTTCTGCTGCTGTTGGCCCTGGCTTGACTTTGACTATAGCCATGGCTATATAGGTGCATATATATATATATATATAGGTATATAGCTTTGGCTTTGGCTTTGCCTTTGGCATGCAGCATTTCTCGTTTTTCACTCGTTTTGCGCATTTTTGAATTTTATTTTAATTTCTTTTTATTATAAGTATTTTAGTTGCGCCCCCCTTGCCCCAAGACTCTCTCAGCTCTGCCTGCTCTTTGTGCAACTTTTTGGTTCTGTTGATTTTTCATTCACCAAAAACTGGTTCGCCGTTTGAGAGTTCTTTACTTGGGGCTGACTGCTGAGGCTGTGGCTGAGGCTGTGGCTCTCACAAGACATTGTTTGGCTGGTCTCAAGGAAGTTCTTGTTTGCCCGGTGTGTGCCCAGGAATGTGTGAAGTCATCGGGGCAGTACATGCACACACACACACCAGCACACACACACTCGCACAACTCTTGTATTTGAATGCCAACGCTGAGCTCTTACATTTTTAAAGAGCTGGGCGGCGCACTTGCAGTTGGACTGTTCGGTCTTCGGTCTTCTGTGTTCTCAGTTCAGTTTGTGCCTGTTTTTTCTGGGCCCTGAATTCCTTTTGGCTAGCCCACATGCTGCTTGCCGCACTTTGAGGGCGTCTCTGTCTCTCTCTCTCTCTCTCTCTCTCTCTCTCTCTCTCTCTCGCTCGCTCGCTCGCTGTCGTTTTTCCAGCGAAACTGAAAATCAGTCAAACGCAACAGACATCGATAGCACTACATCATTGTAACAATCAATGTTAGCACTACGCGCGCTACACTGCGAGAAAAGCGCAGCTGCCTTTGCCAAAGTCCAGCGACTTTGTGTACCGTGTAATTGCGAATTGTAATTCTATTGCATTGCAGGATATTGGCTCTTTGCGCTTGATTTGGCACATTGTGCCATCGCGTAGCTGCCACCTGTCCCCCATCGGATGCCGCATGGCCAAGGGCATATCAAAAGTGGTCCATCGTCTCGCTGATGGGCACCGGCTTGGATCTGATTTTTTCGTCTGACAGCTACTTGTCAATGGCCCCGTGATGAGTGAGCGCCGCACAAGCCAAGCCACGTCCTGCCCCATCCTGCCCCATCCTGCCCCACCTGCCTCCTCCTAGACACAGTCTGTAGCCAACCCCCCCGAGTCGTCTGTGATTGGGTTTGGCTTTGGCTTTCAGGTTGCTCCGGCAACTCACATGACAACGTGTCATTGACAGATTTCCACCAAATTGCGTATGAATGAAATCGATTTTAGCTCGAGTCCAGCCACAGTTATTTATGATAACTACTCAAAGAGCAGCGAAATTCCAGTTAAAAGCTTTTAACCAGCAAATAATTAAATGTATTTTAGCTATATAGTTTATTAAAACCATATCAGCTTCTAGATAAGTTTTCTTTTTACGATCCGTGCATAATTCTTGCACCACTTTTGATTGCAGCACATTGTGGCCCAATGACTAAGCGCGTTTTTGTATTCATAGTGCCTCGGCTTGGCAACAGAGCGAGAAACTTACAATATGTATACAATATATATGCCTCGCAACTGGGCAGAGAGTCGGCAACCCCAGGCTTGCAATCCGGGCCCTTGGCCCAAGGTAGAAATTAAGCGTCCAACCGCGAGTTTACACATCATCATCATTATTGTTGCCGTTGTTGTTGTTGCTGTTGTCGTGCAGGATGTTCCTGCAGCTCGATGCCGTCGCTGCAACGTGTGCGAATGTGTTGCACAATAAATAAAAATATTTATACATGAAACCCTAAATAAAGCATGAGCGACAAAGATGCGAACCAAGTCAGTCGCCGTTGGCCGCAGTTGCCTCAGTTGCTGCCTGCTGCAGTTGCCCGCTTGCTGCTTGCTGCCTGCTGCAGTTGCCAGTTGCCAGGTTGCTGTCGTGGCCGCCGGCTCCGGCTCCCAGGCCAAGTGGCAAAAATAATGTCGTGGCATCTGCATCTGTGCAGCCAGCAGCTTTTGCCTACACGAATCTCAAAATTGTCGTTTGCCTCATCCTGCTTTGCTGACCCATTGAATGCTCTTTCAATTGCGAAGCTAACCAATATCACATATATATCAAATATATCAATATAGTATAAGCAAGTGCCACTGAAACTTAAGCATATTACCCTTTATGTATTTGACGAATTTGTAATATTTTTGAAAGTTATTTCTTTATAGATTCTTCAAATTATTATTTTAGAAATTGAAGAAATCATCATAAATTCCTTAAAAAATACTTCTTCTATTGCCAGTTATAATTATTTTTATTTTTTTTTTTTAGATTTTTTATAAATTTAATTTTGTTTTATATTTTAAATATTTTCTTATCATGTTTTTGCACTAAATTAGCATTGTGCAAGTGAGATAATAAACAATAAATATAATCAAAATGGGTCTCTTACATTATCTGTTACAATTCTCAATATTTTTAAACCTTCTAAAATTCTATAATAAATTTTCTTTATATTTTTTAAATTTTCATGAAACTTTATTTCGTTTTGATGCCAATAAAAAAAAATATTTAAAAAAACTTATTCTTACATTATCTGCTATAATCCTCCATATTTTTGTATTGCTTTTTAAAATATTAATATTATGGTTTATATTTAATAGGCCCTTTTAAATTATTTAGTAAATTTCAAATATAAATTTTTTAATTCTCATCCACTTTTATTTTGTTTTAATGCCAATAAGAAAAATAATTTAAGAAAATTAATCTTACATTTTATATTATATTTATTAATATATATTTATTAAATTATTTATGTCACTAAACCCTTTTCAATTCTATTGAAAGTTTCATATATATTTTCTTAATTCTCATCAGCTTTTATTTAGTTGGCAAGTGTATTCAAGTTTCGTTCTTAGCTCGTTGGCTTTTCATTTCATTTGTTTTTGTTCGGCTTGTTTTTGTTGCTGTTGCTGTTGCTGTTGTTGTTGTTGTTTTTGTTATTTGGCATACCTTTTGTATCGGGCTGAAGCGGAGGCTCTTCTGTATGCCTCGTCATCATTGTCAGGCGTCGCAGCCCAGCATCAAGAATCAAGATCAAAGCAAAGCCCACTAACTACATCAGCCAGCCAAAAGGAGATGCTCAGCCTCGGTCTCAGCCTCAGTTTCAGTCCCAGACCCAAGATGAGGCACGGGAGCTGAGGCAGAGGCAGAGGCAGAGAGGCTCGGGAGCTGCTGTTGCCGTGACTGCCTCCGTTGTGGTTACTGCTGTTGTTGTTGTTGTTGCTGTGGCTGTTGCATAGTCAAAGTAAAATAAGAAATAAATCAGTAAATTGGATTGCTTTTTGCTGCGCTCGTTCGCTGATTTTTGCAATGGCAACTGCAGTTGGACTTGGACTTGGACCTGGACTTGGCAAGTTGCAAGTTGCAAGTTGGCAGCTTCGCCTGTGTTGCATGCTGGAATTTCTATGCTTATCATTTGCTCGATCTCACCTGTTCAATTCATTATTTTCTATAAATAAACGACAGGCGGCGGCGGCCCAGCAATTTACATGGATCCTTGCGACTTGGCCTCGCCTGTAATTAAGTCAGTCGCATAACTGCAGCGAGGCTGCGCTTTCAATTCGCATTCATTTTAATAACTAAACTCGCACATGCTGGCTGCCCCTACTGCCCACTTCCCACTCCAAAAAGGGCCACAAAAGGTCAGCAGCAGGGGCAGGGGCAGGGGCAGCAGCAGGCTGGCTGAAATTCAATATGTGTCCTTTGATTTGGCCCCAGACTTTGGCTTCTGATGCGGCTGCTGCTGCTGCTGCTGCTGCTGCTGCTGCGGTGGCCAATTTCGCGAATTCGTGCAACGCTTAGTTATGCTGTGTGTGCTGTGCATCGTGGCAGCGATCCCAGCACACCAGGCCAGATCTCTGGATCTGTATCTGTATCTGTATCTGTATCGCTACGCTTCGATGGCGGCTTCTTTGCCACAGCATGGAATTTTGGTACAAAGCTTCATCTCTCTCTAAATATTTCGCCAGTTTGCGTTCTTTTGCGGCATCTTGTTGTATGTTTGGCCTTTGTTGTTGTGGTTGCTGCTGCCCCTTTTCGGGGCACTCGCTGACATGCCACACAAATGTAGGCCTACGATAACATTGTCTTTGCGTTCGATTTGGCACAGCGCGTGAAAGTTGTCGTGCCAAAGGCCCCCACAATGTTTATGTTTATGTTCGTGTTCGTGTTCGTGTTTATGTTGGACAGTGTATGCCGTTTAATGCACTTCACTGTGAAAGCGCCCGAAGCCTTGTGTGTGTGTGTAGGCAGGCAGGCAGAGTCTCCCGGAGCGGTCTTAGCATTGTGATCCATTGTTTTATTTATGCTGAAATGCGCATAATGCGCAGCTTATTAAGAGGGCAAACACAGGGTATTCAGGTTAAGTCAACACATTTGTGACATATTTTAAAAGAGATTTTCCAATTTTTGTAAAAAATTTGCTAATAAATTTAATAGGTATAATATATCAATATTTGCTTGAGCTGATCTGGCAACTAGTTTGCTTATAGGGTATTTAATATTCGCTAACCCAAACACAACTTTCATTTTATTATAAATTCTTATCATTGCGAGCCCATCGCTGTTTTTTTTAAAGCATTTACATTTTGTGCGGCATTCCGACACAAATCATTTAAAATTCTCTCTCAAAGTAACATTTTAAAAATATTTCCTTATTTGCCTTATATATATTTTGCCATATTTATTTATGTCTAAAAGACAAAACTTTATTTTATAGACTTTTAAAAGTATTAAAGTGAAATGCACTTGCTTTAATTGCAAATCTTACTTGTTACATGAATTGTTATGTGTTTGTGTGTGTTAGTGTGTGTGTTAGTGGTGTGTATGTTACTAATACATAAAAGAGTACTTAAAAAAAGAATGTGAGCGTTGCCGTCTGTCGAAGCTGTCAAAAGTCGCCATAAACTTTAAGCTAGAACTTTTGCCAAGCTAAAACTTTGTGATCCCTTCGAAAAAGACGGTCATAAATTCTATGAAATTACTCCACAAAAAATAGAAGAACAACGGAAACAAGTTTAATAGTTGCCACCAACAGCAGCAGCGCAGGACAACGGTGGGGCAATCTGGGGGCCACTCAGGGATGGGGCTGGTGGTGCTGGTGGGGCTGGTGGTGCTGGTGGGGAGAGTCCCACATCTGATGGCAGCCGGCGTTGCATTTCAGTTTGAGCTTAGCAACATTTTGAGTTTTAGCTGCCAGCTGCAGTCGAAGCCGAAGCCACAAGAAACTGACTTGTAAACTTTGAGTTTGTCATAAAATTGGCATACGTGGTGTGCGTGTGTGCGTGTGCGTGTGTGTAAACTTGTTAGGCCAACTGGCTGATGACTGTAGTCAACTGATTACGCATACGCCGCGTGGCAGCAGTCCAAACTTGAGGAATGTGCATAAAAGCAAATGTGGCAGCAACTGTGTAATGCACATTTATGGCGTGGGAAACAACAGGCAAAGAAAAAACATGCGCGACATCTTGTTGAATGAAAGAAGTAGAAATTAAACCGAAAGAGCGAACCAAAGAAGAAAGCTAAAACAAGGCAAATGGCCAAGCGGACGCTGCTTAGTCTGGTATAGAAGGCTTCAAGCTGGAAGCTGGAATCTGCGCATGAATCATCGCGCCTGCATTTGCAATGCTTTGGTTTTCGGTTTCGCTCGGAGCGAGACAGCTACAGACAGAGAGCGAGAGAGACGGAGAGCGAAACTGGTTCTGGCGCAGGAATGCAGATAACTTCTTGTCCCAGCTCCAGCGCCAGCTCTTTGGACGCTCGATTGAAGTTCTCGCTGCGCTGCGGCTCTGCGAAGCTCTGCATATTTAATATTACACAAAGGTGATGCAGAGCAGACAGCAATGCCATCGGCATAATCCAGCAGCGGTCTGCATTAATTTAGTGAGAACTGCACACACATACATGCGGCAGACTGGAGACTGGAGACTGCAGACTGAAGACGCACCACAAATTTTAATTAACCGAAACAATGGCGGCATCCTTCACATCAAAGGCAAAACAACATAATCATTGCATTGGCTTCCCATCAGCAGCAGCAGCAGCAGCAGCAGCAGCAGTGAAACCGCATTTCGCATTTGCAAACGGACTCAGCGAGCTCACCGACTAAATGACCACGAAATTGCCAAAGGCACGACACACGGGCCAAACAGGGCAGCTTTGGGGTCAGCTTGGGGGCCAGCCACGTGAGTGGGGCAAGCAAAGCGTACAGTTACAGTTAGTTTCGAGTTAAGAGTGCAAATTGCGCAGGACCCTTGATTAAAGCACAATAATGCCCAGAGCAGCAGCAGCAGCAGCTTAGATTATTCTATTTATACACACACACACACACACACACACATCTTGTATGTTCAATTTGGCTTACTGACAGCAGTTGCACACACACACACACACACACATTTCACCTTGCCACACTTGCTGCACTTACATTACGTATACGTTGTGGCAAATCGATAGTTGACACAGTCATCGCTGCTGCCGCTGCTGCTGCTGCTGCTGCTGCATGCCAAGGTCGCACAAGTGGCGACAAATGGTCTCCAAATTGGCAGACAACAAGCCTTGAGGCTGCCACAGGCGCCACATGCAATTGCGTCACTGTTGCCACTGCTGCGTCTCTTCACAGGAGCCCAAAACAGACGTCAGCTTTGTTTTGGCAGCTGCAAGTGATAAATGATTGAGGCAAAGTGCCATTGAAACTGGAACCTGCTTAGTTTATGAGTTGAATTTAGATGCATCTTGTTGCCAATTGTCTTTAATTGCATCACGTTATGCAAAAATGTAAATACGTGATTTGTAAATGAGATATACACATATGTGCATATATAAATATGCAGACTATAAAATACACAACAAATTAGATAACGATAAGAGCCACACTCAATAAACAACGCTGCAATCATGAATTGAGTTTAGTATTAGTATACATTTTTTACATGTTAATGTAAATGTAAATGTAAATGTAAATGTAAATGTAAATGTAAATGTAAATGTAAATGTAAATGTAAATGTAAATGTTAATGTAAATGTAAATGTAAATGTAAATGTAAATGTAAATGTAAATGTAAATGTAAATGTAAATGTAAATGTAAATGTAAATGTAAATGTAAATGTAAATGTAAATGTAAATGTAAATGTAAATGTAAATGTAAATGTAAATGTAAATGTAAATGTAAATGTATATGTAAATGTAAATGTAAATGTAAATGTAAATGTAAATGTAAATGTAAATGTAAATGTAAATGTAAAAGTAAATGTAAATGTTAAAGTTAAAGTTAATGTTAATGGTAATGTTAATGGTAATGGTAATGTTAATGTTAATGTTAATGTTCATGTTCATGTTCATGTTCATGTTCATGTTCATGTTCATGTTAATGTTAATGTTAATGTGAATGTTAATGTTATTTTTAATGTTATTGATAATGTTAATGTTAATGTGAATGTTAATGTTAATGTTATTGTTAATGTTATTGATAATGTTAATGCTAATGTTAATGTTAAAGTAAGCTATTTAATTAATAGATCGATAATTGTTTATAGTTATTCTATATTTTGTTTTTCATAACAACGCATATGCCCTGCAAATACTCTATACAGTTGTTGTTTGTTTATATTTGTTTATAATATGTGGCGCCAAACTGTCGTTTAATGAATTGCGATTGAAATTGTATTTGATCAAATATATTATAGCCCATAGGTATTTGTCGAGTGTAATGCAAGCAATTGTTCATAAAATGAGTTTGTGTGCATTCCATAATATATATGTATATACTATATATATATGCATATATATTCTTTTGGGCTGCTGTTTTTAATGCAATTTGCTTTTATTGCATTGCAGTTTTCAGTGCAAATTGCAATTAGCGGCAATTTGAGCGCATTTGCGTGATGCACTCGCATCGAATGGGAAATGGGCAGGGGGGATTGGGGATTGGGAGACTGTGGACAGTTGACTGTTTGACTGGGTGACTGAGTGACCCACTGGGCAAACAGTTGCACGTTGCTGCCGAAGTGCGTCTGAGTGCAACACTCGTTGCAGTTTGCCATTTGCCGTTTGCCGTTTACTTAATGAAAGTAAGTGCCTGCCACAAGCCGCAGCTGCAGTTGCAGTTGCAGTTGCAGTTGCGGCCTGTGAGCAGCGAAAGTAGCTCACTCTCACAGCTCCAAGCAGCGCGCTCTGGCTCCACTTAATGGCTTTATTTGCCCAGACCAACACAGACAGGGGGTGGGGGCTGCACTGCCCCAACACTTGACAGCTTTAAGCCCCATGACAGTTGTGCAATAAAATTGCAGAAATTATTGCGTCGAGCAGTGGACACTGCCCACATGGAATTGGGCGACCGCTTACTTTGGCGTCTGTTGCCACATGATTTATCAACGCAAAAACTCACACGCTAATAGAATTTATATATGGCAGGATCAGCCCACACACTCACACACACACAGGCAGAGATTTGTGGTTGGCTACAAAAGTCCCGCCAGTCAACCTAATTGATAAGCAAATTTCGATAAGCGCTTGTCAAAATGTTTGGCTTACAATTTACACATGTCAATCAATAACTTACAACTGTTGTTGTTGTTGCTGTTATTATTAATAAAGTGCTTTTTGTTGCAATTGAGCATCTTGTACAAATTACACTAGTCAGCCAGCTTATTGCTGTTGATTTATATACACTGGTGTCATAATAGATATATATATATATATATATATATTGATAGAGACAGATGATGTTCCGCATTCCTTAAACGGTTGCTGTTATTTATGCGCATTGCTGATTGAGCTTTGACTTTGACACTTTATGGCCACTTAAGCGCAATACTTGCCGCAGCTACTTATAAGTCATGCAGTTTGATCATGGCTTAGATACATTTATCATGACTGAGATATTACGTATACGTATATTACGTATGCGGGGGAAGATCTCCACTTATGACTGATATTTATTTATTATTATTGAAATTTAAATGGAAAACTACTTTATATATTCTTTCAACTTATATTCAACATTGTTAGTCAGAACCCAGCAGGTTTTTTTATAAATGAGAAAGCAGTCCGCAAATAATTTAGCTGCTATTCCCAGCTGTCCACAGGGCGCATGGCAAATAAAAAAGGAAGAAGCGAGAATATAGTAAAAGTAAACAGCATTCTAGAAATGCATTTAATATGCAAATTTTTGTGCAAACGCTTTAAGTTAAACTTGCAGCACATTTAAACCATTTTCAAGTGAAAGCCATTATTGATTTGCGAAGGCATTTAAATGAAAGTTAAACGTTTGTATTATGCGTTAATACGATTTGCTGCGGCTTAACGCTTAACGAATTTGCAAGCAATCATTATGATCAATTAAATGGGAAATTGACAAATCGCTTTTGGAAGCGCAATTAAGCCACATGCATAACTAAGAGGCAATATTTATTTATTGGCAACAATTAAAAGTGATTGCCAGTGCTTTTATTTTATTTGTATTTCATTTTACATTTATTCATAATGATTCATTTCAGCAGTTGCATTTCAATAAGTTCACAAAAGCCGCAATCATTAGAGTTATGTCAAGCGGCTGACAGGATGCACTTGCCGCAATATTGAAGCGCACAACGGCTTTGCATATCAGTTCAGCAATACGTCAGTCAGTCAGTCAGTCAGTCTGTCCGTCAGTCAGTCAGTCATTCAGCTGAGCGCTGACAGTTGCTTTGGCTGCCACAGCGCTACATGTGGCACATTTTCCACACACACAACGCTTCATTATGCGCATTTCCTGTCCTGACTGCCCGCATTCTCACTCCCTCACTCTCTTCTGTCTCTCTCTAGCAGCAGCGTTTTCCTTCCTTCCTTTCTTCCGACGACACATGCCAGGCATTCTCTGCTCCTGCTGCTGCTCCTAGTCCCCTCTGCGGTATTGTGTGTTGCATTCTTGTGGGCGTACGCGTGGGCTGTGGGCGTGGACTCATGGACTCATGGGCCTGGTCCTGGGTGAGTTTGCATGCCACAACAATGCCACACTATGGTGGAATAATAATAGTGAGTGTTTGGTGTTTGCTGTTTGCTGTTTGTTGTTCGGTGGCTGAACCCATCCCAACCCACATGGCGATGTCAGAAATTTTTGACATGCTCGTGTACTTGACCTGACAACCAGGCCTTTGGGGCCTCAGCTCGGCACGACCCTAACGTAATTGCTCTTGTTGTTGCTGTTGTTGTTGTTGTTATTGAGCCGTGCTCTAATTTTGACACGTTTGTAATTAAAAGTTCATCTATAGGTTTTAGACATGGCAAGCAGCTCAGCTTAACTCATTTAAAACTATTGCCTAAACACACACACTCTAATCAGCTCTATATAATAAAAACCATCCATCGATTGCAAGTATAAACAGAACTAAACTGCCAGTTGAAGTGATTAACCCAATTGCTGCATAAACAAAACAGCAGCAGGCATTTTTGGCCAAACGGGCAATTTGTTTATAAAGTTGGCCCAATGAATAAAACGCAGCGTAGTAAATTAATTGCAGTCGCCAACGACAGTTGCAGACAGAACAGAGCACCACAGCAGGTGGTCAAAGTGGGTGCTGGGTGGTTGGGTGGTGGGTGGCGGCCCAGGCAGGCGCCACTCTGTGGTAGTTTGTCTGTGTGTGCCTGAACCAAACAAAAAATAACAAATGAAAATAGAACTTTAATTAAACGCAGTGGCAAAGGAGAGAAATGAAATAAGCCCAGCGTCTAATAGAGCAAACAGTTGCAGCACCACCCGCACCACTCATATGCAAAACAGCGGGTCGTCTGCTATTTAAAGATCCCCGTCTCTCTCCCTCTCTCTCTTACACTCTCTCTGTCTCTTTCTCTCGCTGCAGTTGGCCTCATTCCATATATACAGCAGCTGCTTTAAGCCAGGCAGTCGAGATGAGAATATGACAGTTCATAGCCCAAAGGCCCCCTTAGTTCTAAGGTTGTTTGTTTGTTATTGTTATTGTTATTGTTGTTGCTATTGCTGTTGTTGTTGTTGTTGTGAGCGAGCTGCTCGCCTGCATTTAATGGCCTTAAAGCACATGCACTTGGTCTGTATGCGTTTTGGCAAGCTAATGATAACAGCAGCATAAAAATAAGATCAAAAATCTTGCGTGCTCTTGAGCAAAAACAAAAGGCAACTTTAGTTTAGTTCACAACTCCACTGGAGAATCTTTCTGCTCTATATAAGTTGAAGTTGATGCGAGGCATTAATCGAATTCGGCTAAGCCAGCTGGCTGCAGAACTCAATGCATATAATTTAATTAGTTAGACATAACTACTAAGGACTCGCATGTCTGGGAGCCAGTGGCAGATTCTATTAGAAAAATAATTAATGAATTCATCAGTGCTGAGTGCAGTCGTTACACTTGATGCCAGCGAGCATGATGATGATGATGATGATGATGTCGTTGTCGACTGTTCACTGTTGACGTTTCCCCACAAGAACAACATAGAGCACTTTCATAGTTGCTGCCCAGATAGTTGAAAGTTGGCCAAAACTAGCTGCATGAGCACTTTAAGAGATTATAAGCCATGCACGAGTTGCTCAAGTGGCCAAGTGGATACATAGGTTGAGCTTCCAAAGCTGCTGTGCAGCTATATTGACAGAACACTTGTAAACTAATTATTGCTGCAATAAAGTCTCAAATGCTATTCATTATTTGTTTCAAATTAACAAGAAATTGCAATTGAAAACGTATAAAAGTTTATTAATATTTTTTTCAATCCTTTTTCAACTTCTTCTTTAACTTTCACAGCATTTTCCTTAACATTTATCAAACATAAATTCTCTTACTTTGAAATAGTTTATCCAACTGCTTTTCAACCCTTTATCATTCACATAAAGTGTTGGCTTTATTAAAGTTTTGCTTCTCTCTTCTGCCAGTTGTGGCTTTAACTTTGACACATATTCACACTCTTTTCACACATAGTACACAGTTACACAGTACTTTTTGTTCTTTTGCAATTCTCTGCTGAATAGCATAGTGAATTTGTTGGCCCAGTGTCTGCCTGTTATGGCATTTATGACGCATACGCCGCGTTGGCACTTGCACCTTGAAAATTCTGCTGCTGCTACTGCTGCTGCTGCTGCTGGCCTGGCCTGGCCCGAACTTGTGGCCCAAACGAGCGCTCGCGCACAATTATAAAATATGCTCTCATTTTGGTTTTTTTGGGGGCTAAAAGTTCTTTCTGTTTTTTCTTTTTTTTTGCCACATGCCATAAAAATCGTTTGCAAGCAGTTTGATGGCAGAGAGTCGGTTGCGTTGGCTCTCTTCGTTCCTGGCGTTGATGTGGGTCAGTTACGTGGCCACAGGGGCCACAAAAGTTTTGTCGGGGCCAACCGGGGCAGGGGCTGGGGCCAGAGAAATGCAATTCAATCCAAGGCTGGGCCGCAAAAGTTTTCATTGAGTGTTTTCAATTTCAATGGTTTCGATTTCACACGCCTCGAATGCTCGAGCCTCAAGCATCGAGCCTCAGTGCTCGGTGCTCGGTGCTCGGTCCTCTGGCCCAGCCCGCATCCAAACACGCATCTACATAGTTCGGCTTCAGCTACGTGCACAATGTGCAATTCAATTGAGTGGGCTGGGAGAGGGTTGTTGGACTATGCCATTTGCTGATCTGGGGGGAGGTGGGTTGTGGCATTCAGTTTGCCGCATGTGGCATGTGGCATGTGTTTTGTGGTCTGCTGTGCTGGGAAACGCTGCATTAAAGTAAATCCACAAAATATGCACGATAAACTTTTTGTTGGTCAGACCTGTGTGCTTGTGTTGGCAACCCGCTTATTTTTAGTAAACACAATATATAAATATAGATATATACATCTATACATATGCATAAATATATGACAATGTGTTAATCTCGCTGTAGGCGTTTCGTTTTTGCCACTAAACGGTTTTTTTGCGCCGTGATTTATAATACCTAGCGAAAATACAAAATATTAGGTGTATCAAATCTTGAAAGCATTATAGAAACACTTTAGTCAAGGCGAAACGAATGCCTAAGAATTATGAATAATACCTATTAATAAATGGGGCTGTTGCTAACAATTTAAATATGCTTCACATTTCTTTAATATTCTTTTAAGATTTAATTTACGTTAGGAATAACAACATTATTTTGAATTACTCCATTTTACCAGATACCTATAGGGCTTTTAGTGTAGCAATAGACCTCTGACCTACAAATTCAAATATGCTTCACATTTCTTCAATATTTTTGAATGATTTAATTTATAAATTTAAAAAAAAAACGTAACAACATTATTTTGAATTACGCCATTTTACCATTTACCTATAGGGCTTTTAGTGTAGCAATAGACCTCTGATCTGCAAATTCCTTACTCCAGAGCTGCAGGTGTCTGGAATGGTGGTGTTGCACAGGCTAGAGCTGCTGTGGAAATAAGTTTGGCCGGGACACTCATAGAGGGCACCATACCAGATAGAAGAACTAACATAGCACAAGATGTACCTAAATACAATTTGGAACTACAATCGACTGTTCAGCCAGTGACAGACTAGAGTACTCACTGTCGGCAGGTGGTGTCCAGAGTGTTGCCAGAGGGATAGCGACCAGCCTTCTTGATAGATCGACAGTATTGGTTTGGATCTGCATAATCGCTTGGCGACGACAGTTCATCGTCAACCAGGGGGCAAGTTGCCTGCGAGCCCAATGTTGCAAGCGTGCAGATTTGCGGATTATGCTTGTTGCACACATAATTCGGTGCACAGCTGCCAGTGATTAAAGATGGCACCGTAAGTCCCAGACACAGCGCAAATGTGCGAACGCCCAGGCAGGCAAAGGTTCCATCATCGTTGCACGTTGCACAGTCGACACAAGCCTTCATTCCACTGTCAGCCTGGCAAATTGCCGTTTGTGCCGAGCAATATGTGCCCGATGGACAACTGTTGATCGGTCGAATTGGCAATTTATCCTCGCAGAACATGAACTGCGTATCCGAGACGCAGGCGGCGTTCGTCCATGCGGAACACACATTGCAGTCGGCCTGGCAATCCAGGACTCCAATGCCCAGCAGCAGCAGAAGCAGCTGCACCAGGCTCCACATCTTCGAAACGAACTGGATGCTCGCTGTGCACTGCAGTTGCATTTAACAGTTGATTTAATCTTATCTGCCAACAAGCTGATAATATCACACACGTAACTACAATTGTTAAATCGTTTAACAAATCTTTGTTTGCTTTGTCTAATTGTTTGTTTTACTATAGTGCCTTAATGCGATAGTTCACTGTATTAGTAAGAATTTGCATGAAAAGTAAATATATTTGTATATGGTTAAGTAAAGAAATATTTAAATATTATTGAAGCAGCCAATAAACATCAACGCCTAAAACTATGCAGTGAATTTTGAACGAAAAGTTTTGTTAAGTTTTTTATTAGCAAATAAATACTTTCACATTACATACTTTCTGGATCTTCTGCGAATTATATTAAAATTTACGTGCATTTGTTTTTAAGTATGTGTAAGTAATTTTATAAATCCTTATATATTTATAATTATTAAATATAGTTTTAAAATTTATATGTATTAAACTACCTTAACAGACATTATGTCGAGCTACTTTTCTAACAAATATAATTCTCTTTCTTTGCTTGCAAGATACATTTGTGATTTACTTAGTTAGTTTGATAATATCATTGTGTTAGTTTAAGAAAACAATATTTTATTTGCACAGGTGCCACAAAAATACTTAGTTGGTATCGTAAGCTTATCTATAAAGCGCAAATTAGTAATAAGTGTATACAAAGTTATAAAACTTAAAATACAATGGGAAAGATAACTTGACATATCACTCATACAACAATTTGGACTATAATTGCTTATATATTTATGTATAATTGGTATAAATTTTAAAGGCAACCTGGTAGAGTTGACTTCGTGTCACCACAACACAAAGTTCTGCCATTGAAATAAGGTTTTGTTGCTGGGCAATCCATAATGCGACCAACCCACGATTGTATATAGAATCTGCAATAGATGTAACTGAAAAGAGGAGTTGTTAAATGTGAATTATAATAAAAGAATCTTTGGTTTACCTGGTGCAATCAGTGTCGTTGGGAATAGGATGAATGGGAAAGCCCTTGAAGGAGTTGCAACAAAATTCGTCTAGCGATATTGTGGTGCTCTCAGTTGTGGTGGTTACTGTGGTGCTCTCAGTTGTGGTTGTGTCTGTGGTGCTCTCCGTTGTGGGGCTTGCCGGATCATCTGGACAGCTGGCAATAGTCGTTGCTGCACTGCCACATACCGCCGGCAAATCCCTGTTGCACACCTGATCCGCACCACAGATGCCCGAAATGTTGGAGTTGCTGTTGCCGCCAAAGCACAGAGCGTAGCTGCGAGTGCCAGTGCAGGCAAAGCCCCTTTGGTTACTACACTCGTCGCACACCTCATCTTGAGCACAGGCCTTGAGCGATACACTCTTTTGGCAAATGTGCAGCTGACTGGTGCAATATTGGCCCGCTGGGCAGGAGTTCACAGGTCCTGTGGTGCGATTGTTTGCGCAAAACTGAAACTGCGTCTCCGATAGGCAGGCCACATTGCTGCCCGTGGCGCAAACATTGCAGGTGGCCTGGCAGCCAAGGATAACGCTGCCGAGTCCTAGCAGAAGTATCAGTAGATGCCGCATCTTGAACTGCAACTGCAATAGCGATGCACTGCAGCAGCTTTTAAGTAACTTTATCTAACTGGAAGAAACAACATTTGTATAAGAAAGCGAGCTATAAAACTAAAGCTTTCTTTATGGCCCACTGTTTTGATAACGAAAGCGCTTTGCTGCTGCCCCAAAGTATGCCCCAAACAAGGTTGTCGGCCTTATCTAAATTGGGGTTGCTTAGACAAGGTTAAGCCCCACCGAAATTGCTGCCGAAATTAGCTATTTAAAGTTGAGCAGTTTGCGCAGCAGACAATAGTCAAGAAAACCAAACTGTGAATATGCCGAGCAGAGATACTCAACTGCTCAGCTGGCCGCTGCTGCTGCTGCTGCTGCTGATGTGCCTAGTGAGCTGTGCCAGGACGAGCTGCAATGTGTGCAATCCTGTCAACAACATGGCCTGCTATGCGGTCAACCAAATGCAGGCCTGTGATGCGAATAATTTGCCAATTCGCATACCCTACAACTGTCCCGCCGGCTATGTGTGTGCGAGTGGAGCAGGCGGAGTCCTGTGCCAGCCCACAGCTAGCACGATGACTGGCGACTGCGAGGAGTGCAACAAGTGTGATGCCACACAAACCTTTGCCTGCACCGGCACCAGCAGCTTTGCCCTCTGCCTGGGCACAAGTACGCCGCAGAACTCCTTGGGCAGCTGTGCGTCCGGTTATGTGTGCAACAATAATTATACGCTGATTTGTGGCCTGGCAACGCAAGTTATGCCCACCTGCTCGTATGCAGATGATGCAACGACAACGCCAACCACACCGAGCACCACTCGTCCCACCACACCCACAACACCCTCAACCAGCAATGCAGCCACCTACTGTGCCGCTGTGCGGGCACAGGGCAAATATGCGGTGGGTGACTATGCCGAGACGACTTGTCGCCAGTACATCGAGTGCTTCCTGCTGAACGGCAGCTGGCGCGGCCAAACGTACACCTGTCCGGGCAGCACGTACTTCAGTCGCACCAGCCGGCTGTGTGTCAGCTCAATGCCAGCTAATTGCTATACGCCCACTTTCACCACAACGACCACAACGCTGGCGCCGACGACCAGCAATCCGAATGCCTATTGCGCCAAAATGCAGTCACAGGATTACTTTCCCGTGGGCACCAATCCGAGCAGCACTTGTCGCCAGTATGTCTACTGTCATCTGCTGAACGGCCGTTGGCTGGGCCAGCTGTACACCTGTCCGGGCAGCACCTACTACAGCAGCTCCAGCAAGACCTGTGTCACCTCCCTGCCCGCCACCTGCACCAGCCGGGTGGACAGCTTGAGCCTGAATGGCGTGCAGCTGGATTGAGTGATTGATATTATTTATATTATATTATGTCTACTATATTGGAGTACTTCTTAGATCGGTTTCTGATTCACTCAGGCAACTGATTCACTCAGTCTGATTCCCTCATTCTGATTTAGTCACTCAGTCGAATTCACTCAGTGTGATTCACTCAGTCTAATTCACTCAGTCTAATTCACTCAGGCAACTAATTCACTCAGTCTGATTCACTCATTCTGATTTAGTCAGTCTGATTCACTCTAGTCTAGACTAGTCAGCATGATTCACTCAGTCGGATTCACTCAGTCGGATTCACTCAGTGTGATTCACTCAATCTGATTCACTCAGTCTGCTTCACTCAATCTGATTCACTCAGTCTGATTCACTCAGGCAACTGGAAAAGAAGCTGCCGTGCTCGAATTCCCAACTAAAGTATGAATGTAAAGATGATTTAAGGATAGACCTTATAGCTTATAACTATCAAATACTATTAAATATATTTACTATATATGATATAAGCTTAAAATACTGCGGTACAATTGGCTGGTACTATATAACTGCAGCTTTGCGTTTGCGCCTCGAAATAGGAGGTTGCCGGACAACCGTATTCCGTGGCACGTATAGTCCCCTTGCTAAAGTAGCAGCTGATATAGCTGTAAGCATAAGGAACCATTATGAAGTATAGAGAAAGGTCATATAGTTTTCATACCGTTTGCAGTAGGGATCCCTGGGCACTGTTTCATAGAGACCCGACTTGCCCTTCAGCTCGCACACCTGTTGTGCTGTCTGTGGCGGCGGCTCAGTGGTTATCGTTGTGGGTGGCGGCTCAGTGGTTTCAGTTGTGGGCTTAGGCGTGGTGGTGCTCACCAGACCATCGTTTAGGTCACAGGTCAGAGTTTGACCGGCCCTTTCGGGCACACAGACCGTATCGCTGCTGGCATCGCAAACGGTGCCCGCCGGACAGGGGCCCAGAGGTCCTGTGGGCTGGGCAGCACCGTAGCACATTTGGAAGATGCCGCGACTCTGGCAGGCGAACTTATAGTTGCGATGAGCACTGCAGAGTCCACACTTGCTAGTATCGCCACAACTAGGAGGTTGCTGAGCGTTTTTCTGCACACAGATCGCAGCGTGTTCGCTGCACTGAAAGCCCGCCAGGCAGGTGTACAAGGTTTCCGTGTGCGGTGTGCCATCTGAATAATTATATATATATATATTATATATATACTGTAATACTTCATTAAACCTAGTATACTTACCGCCAAAGCACAAGTAAAACGATGTAGAATTCATGCAGGCCACCTGATTCGTCTGGCAAACATTGCACGCCGACAGGACCTGTCCAGCCAGACATCCTAAGGCAACCTGTTGTATAAGGTATCATTTTAATATCACACCACTTGCAAATATCCTTGCTAAATATTCTCACCACACACACAATTTGCACATAATTTGCGTTTCTTGTAGTCATTTTATGGCGAAAGTAAGTTCTTGATCCTCTTGTTTTCTTCCCAATGACGACTTCTGCTCACTGTCAAGGTTTCGGGTCTACTAAAGTACATTAATCTCTTGTGGGATGCGTTATAAACTTTGTTTTCTCGTGTAGTGAAACTGTCTATGTTTATCTACTCTTCATATAGTTTGAGCATGCTAATTGTTTTATTTGCTTTGGCTTTCCACTTGATTGCCTTGCGCTGTTTTATGATAGCAGCAAGCCGAAGAAAAAACCTAACACTGCGATAATGAGCAGAATATCAGGGAACTAAAACACTACCATAATGATACACTTGAGTAGCTGTCGGCCGTTGACCATACATCCAGAGTAGTTTCTACTCCAGCCAGTTTCAAGCTATCGATTGAAGCTATAAATTCAATAAATGCAATCGGAATTCGAGGGAAATTATGGAAATTCATTTGTATTGAGCGTGAAGGATTTCCAAGCAAAAATGAGGGAAATCAGTTGAATGAAAGAGAACAAAATTGGTAAGAGACTACCTCTCTAATAGAGCTAGACTATATAATACCCTGTGCTGGCAAAATTTCTTTGTGTGTTTAATGAAATCAACAAAATACTTGATAATTGGATATACGACTGGAAGATACACTATTATCAGGTCTAAACAAAATATAAACTGAAATACCTGAATACCTAAAAAAATTAAAAGAAATAAATAAAATACTAAAGTTGTGATTTAGTATTGAAAGTTTTAACTAGACTTCATCTGATTATCAAATTTAATGAATACAGGATGCAAATGATAAAAATATGATACAGCTAGTTCAACTCAGCAATTTATTGACAAATACCTCCCAAAATCGAACTGCGCAGCTTAATTGTAAGAACTATGACTATAGCTAATTGGAAAAGCCACTCTTTATTATTATATATTTGAAATTATTCGTTCAATACGATAAGTGTTACAATTACGAAATTTAGACACAACCCGCTGCACTGGGTCTAACAACACCGCAGGCGGAGATCGCATTGAAATAGGGCTTTGCCGCTTGACAATCTCTAATGTCGCCCTGCCAGGCACCTCCTCTCAGGAAGCAATTGATAAAGCTGAGAGGAAGATATTGATTGGATTTATATGTTGTTAAATGCATAATTGAAAATCAGAAGCTTACCTGGTGCAAACTGTATCGTTGGGAATCGCATAGCGACCTG
Source organism: Drosophila flavopinicola (assembly GCA_035042425.1). Classification (NCBI taxonomy): domain Eukaryota; kingdom Metazoa; phylum Arthropoda; class Insecta; order Diptera; family Drosophilidae; genus Drosophila; species Drosophila flavopinicola. The sequence goes on along the minus strand of JAWNLL010000452.1, from coordinate 11,988,137 downwards.
CTTTTTGGATATTTGCACAGTAGAGATTCGCATCGACTGGTGGAGCTGCTGTCGAGGTGGTGGTGGGCGTAGTTGCAGGATCGGTTGTTGTACCAGGATCAGCAGTGGGACTGGCTGTAGTACCTGGGCTAGGAGTCGGTATTGGGTTCGTTTCATTCTCGACTCTATCGCATGTATCGCTAGTTTCCGGCTCGCAAACCAACACGCAGGGATTGCCCAAACCAGCACCTTCGACGCTGCAGAACCAGTCAGTGGGGCAATTACTCCTCTCTGGCAGAAGGACACCCTCATCGCATCTGCCGAAGGTGGTGCGGGAGGCGCAGGCGTACCTTTGACCATTGTCACACTGTGCACAAGATGAGGTATCACCACAGGCAGCGGGACTACCCGTACTCATGCAGATATCACCAAACTGGGTGCAGACCGGCTTGTCCTCCGGGCACGAGAAGGTATAGTCCGCATTGGGAACGCCTGAATAGCGGGCCTAAGATTAGAGCTCATTGCAAATCTTGTTGTTTTGTGGAGCTTACCGTCTAAGCATAACTGGAAGGCGCTGCCATTGATGCAGTTGTGCGATCCGTAGCAGTGACCACAGGTGGCCTCCACGTAGGCAGCTGGCAGGGACAGGAGAGTGGCCAGAAGGGCGATCAGTCCGGTGCGTAGAAGCTTCGACATCTTCAGTTTTGTAATTGAAGTAGCTGCATGTTGTTCTCATGCCTTTTAAATGCTGGGCTGCTGTGCATTATCTTTACGATCCGATTGTAATCTCTCAATGCTACGGCCTCCATAAATATACTGGCTACTGTTCTGCACTAATCTGCGGGTAGCGTGGAAGCATCTGCCGTATCTGCCGTAATCATCACATCACTATTTGCACAAGTCTAAGACCAGCATAAAACAAGCCACTTATCTGGTATTTCTGGAAATATATCTAGACAGCTTCTGGATGATATAAATGTGCGGCACACGCTTGGACTCATCATTAGTCAATCCTACGCTCTTCCGTCAAGCATAACAGATCACTAGCCAGAATGCAGCAGTCCAATTGCCTGAGAAATGCGGTAAGCAAGGCAATTTCTAGAATTTCTAGAAGGTATCCTTTAGCTGCTCTCCACTTCTTCCAGATCCTCATAGTGGCCCTCAGCTCGATGTTGGCCTCAGTCTCCTCTGCGATCTGCGGCGGTTGCATGGCGAACAATGTGGCCTGTGTGAACACCACTCATTACAGATTCTGCATCAATAGCTCACCCATTGAGAACGGCGGCTTTCTGTCCTGCGGCAATGGCAAGATCTGCACCTCCCTGATGGATCCCTGCTTTGTTGCTGAGGAGGGAGTTGAGCCCGTCTGCGGAACTACGGCTACTAATTGCAGAAGCTGCGATGGCACTAACCTATTTGTCTGCACTAGCCAAACCACCTTCCAGATGTGCAATAACAGCACTCTGAGCCCCCAGATCAACACCTGTCCGGCTAACACCGTCTGTTCCATTGATTCCGGCGAGTACTGTGTGAAGAGCTGCAAGCTGCCCAATGGAAGATACGAGTGTAATAGGACCGCTCCTTAAGCTTCTTCAGTATACAGTTCTTAAGATCAGCAAAAATGTTTTTGAATTAAATTTGAAGTTAAATAAAATATATAAGTAATTAATCACAAATATGTGAAGTACATAGTTACTTGTTAGACATGTTAGACATCAATCATACTACAGCAAAGTTTGGTGAAATTCTACATTACAAAATATAGGATTGGGTTCAAGTTTCCCAAAGCCATAACTTGGTCAAAAATTGTCCGATTTTCAAAAGGAAACCCGTTTTGATCATGGTTTGACCTCTACAATAAAACTGCATTAAACCCTGGAAACGGATTTCGTGTCCAAATCCATGTTCAGAATCTACTCCAGAAAATATAACATAGTAGGAGGTTCAAGTTTCCCAAAGCCATAACTTGGTCAAAACTTGTCCGATTTTCATAGGGAAACCCGTTTTGATCATGGTCTGGCCCCCTTAATAAGACTGCATTTAAACCTGGAAACGGATTTTCGGGTCCAAATCCATGTTCAGAATCTATTCCAGAAAATATAACATAGTCATAGTTTCAAACTTCCCAAAGCCATAACTTGGTAAAAAATTGTCCGATTTTCAAAAGGAAACCCGTTTTGATCATGGTTTGACCTCTATAATAAAACTGCATTTAAATCTGGAAACGGATTTCGGGTCAAAATCCATGCTCAGAATCTATTCCAGAAAATATAACATAGTAGGAGGTTCAAGTTTCCCAAAAGCCATAACTTGGTCAAAAATTGTCAGATTTTCAAAAGTAATCCCGTTTTTGTCATGGGGCCAACCCCCTTAACAAAACTGCATTTAAACCGGGAAATAGATATTCGGGTCTAAGTCCATGTTCCGAATTCTATTCTTAAATATTGCATATGGTCATATATTTTTGCTTATATTATCTGTGAGTGCTTCACAAATTAAATCCTATAATCCATTTTCCCATTCACAACATTTCTAGTGAAAAACTAAGAAACAAAGCACTTTCGACCCTGAAATGAGAATTTGCTAAATAGCATTCATATAATCGTTATAAATAATACTCTTATCGCGCCAGACGCTGTTTTTCGGTTTCATTCCGGGCAAGGCCCAAATGGGAACCCGGCCAATAAACCCAGCCAGAACTAAGCGAGTGGCTTACAAAATGCAATCGCAATAAAGTGGCATGAGTTACCAAATAAATAAATTAAATTAGGTAACAGAAGAGCTAACATTGACCCACTTTCCGGGCAGTTTTTAATCAAATTAGTCATATGAGAGGCAATGACGTTCGAGTTTTAAGAGGTTTGTTATGCTACTTTTATTATTATTTATTATTAAACATTTCTACTGTGTCGCAACCACAAAAATTGTGAGCACTTTCACGCTCGAATTTCTGTCAGGCCTTGCCCAACATTTAATAGTTGTGGCAGGCAGGTGTGGAAAACAAATTCGCAACAGGAAGCACGAAAACAAAACAACGTTGACGAAACGTGAAATGTTCGTAATATGTGGGGATGTGCCCCTCACCCACACACACACACTCTCGCACACACGCACACACACACACAGATACAACAGTGATGCCATTGACTGGATTGACTGTTTTAGGCACAATGTGGCTGCTGCCGTTTGCCGCTGATTGTGGCGCATCTAATTGTTGCAGCTGCTGCGTTTTGTTATTGCAATTAATATTCAGCTAAATTTACGCTGCTCTTCTTTGTCAAACTAAAAAGCGCAAAGCGTCAGCAAATTGCGGTCATTAAACTTATTTTCACGCCAAGCCGAATAAATTGTCGCCTCTGTTTTGGCTGCGTGCCACAACTGCCTCAGGAAGCAACGAGTGCGCATCTCCAGCGGAATCTTCAAACCGGAATTGAGAAGTTATCCTATAATATGTGGCAGCTAAACGGGCTAGTGATCTGCTGCCTTTTCGTCCTGGCAGCGTGCAAGGTGCCTGTGAATTCGCATACGAACAGCTGGCGAGATCTGATCTTTGGCAGCAAGTGGCTAGCGCCGACGCCGCGTCTACGCGAGTCCAAGTGTGGGTGTGGTGGTGCTCCTGGTGGTGGTGCACCAGGTGGTGTTGGTGTTTGTCATTTCAAGAGCTGATTTCACCTTTCGCAGTTCTGCCCTTCTTCGCCCTGGTGCCCATCGGACCGAGCAGCTGTGCAGCGCCGTCTGGCGAGCAGGGCAACTGCATACCCAGCAAGGATTGCCAGCACAGGAACGGCATTCCCGCAGGACCCTGCGGTGGTGGCTATGGCGTCTGTTGCATATGTAAGTTGTGGCAGCCGTTGCAAGAGTTGAAACAGTCAGTTTTATTAAAGCAACTAGTGAAATTGTGTTGGTTGTGTTGAATGCTTCATAAAGAAGTGAAAAGCTTAAAGTAAATACTGTTTAATTTGTTTATCGTTTGAAAATATGATTATTATTATTACATTTGTGACATTTAGTTTAATAAACAATGTCGACAAACATAGGCAACGTAAGCTGTAATAAACCCCTAAGGAAATTATAATAGTTTGAGTTAGATAAACTTGTTTCGATTATGATGATTTCGTATATTTTAAACTTAAATCTAAATATTTCTTATAAAGTATCCTCTACTCTTTTCCATATTGGTTTTTTGCAGTTCTTCAAACATGCGGCGGCATTATTCGCGAAAACTCCACCTACTTTGTGAATCCCAATCATCCCGATGTCTACGATGGCACAGGCAGTTGTCAGGTCACGGTGCAGAAGATGCATCCGGACATTTGCCAGCTGCGCCTGGACCTGGACATGTTCTCCATAGCGCCGCCCGAGGCAGCCAATCATCTGTGCAATCAGGATCAGCTGCTGATCTCGGGTGGCAGTCCCACGCCCACAATATGCGGCAGTTCCACAGGCGATCACAGTGAGTACAGAGAAGGATTCAAGGATAGTATTCTAAAATTCAACAATACCAGTGTACATTGATGCTGGTCTGGGTCAGAGCAATCCGATTGTCTTGTCCGTCATCACGAGCGCCAGTTTTCCACGCCTGTGGCGAGTGCGCGTCACCCAAATCCACTGTGGCAGCATTAGTCGCGCGGATCAGGGCTGCCTGCAGTACTATACGGCGATCAGTGGGCGTGTCAGGAGCTTCAACTACAATCCAGTGGGTGGCAGGCAGCTGTCGAATCAGGACTACAGCATTTGCATACGCAACGAGCGTAACTTTTGCGGCATACAGTATAATGCGTGTCCGGATCTGGAGAACAATCGCTCGCGTGCCTTTACCATATCGGGCAACTCGAACAATCCGGTGCCCACCATGGTGGGTGGTGGTGGTGGTGCAACGGCACCCAATGCTAATGGCTGTGTCAGCGACTGGCTGCTGATTGGCTGCATACGCTCCGCAGATCGCATTCCACCACTGCCCGGCTGCGAGGATCGCGTCTGTGGGGGAACCTTCAGTGCCGAGGCGGGCATGCTGGCCAAGACGGTGCAGTGTAAGTTAAAGGAAACTCTAATAGTTACTAGCTACTATCTTGCATTGCATTCACAGCCAGCGTTCGTCCTTTTCGCCTGTACTTTCACACGGATGGAGTGGAAGCACCCAATGACATTGATAATCGTGGCTTCTGCTTGGACTATGTGCAGCAGCCTTGCACGAATGGATTTTAGAACAGACTTCCAATTAATTTCATAAATATGTATGTATGTTTATTTATTTTCGTAGTTAATTTAAGGCTAAGTTATAATTAAGTTTTAAGTTAATTTCGTAAGGTCGCAGATCGGTACAAATTAAAATTGTGGTATAATATTTCCAATTGTTTTTTGCTTTCAATAACTAAAATATATATATATATGTAATTTGTTTGGCTATTAATACAGTTGTTGTTGTTGTTACAAATAAAAATATGATTAATTTTAATACTTAGACGAAGTAAAAACAAAAAATATATCGAATAACAGAAAAAAATTAAGAGAACTTTGAAGGGGACTTTGTCGTTATCAGATTTTGGGTTTCCGGACTTTTGAGTTTCACTTGGGTCACCAGCTACTCAGACCAGTTCCATATATATCCAGTTCCAGTTTCTGTTCCTGCTGCACGTGAGATCGCCAATTTCAGTCTGTGCACGCATAGCCCGACTTGTGACGTCACTGGGTTGGATGTGTTTTGGGTTTTGGGGGATGGGATTTGCAAGGGTTTAACTTAGCTCTAATAGGTTTGTATTAGGGCAGCCACATGCTGTTTCTCCTCATCGGTGAGACCGTTCTTCAGCGTTCGACGCACTGCAAACACACAAATCGAATCATATATCAAATTGGAATTTAAATGTAAGCCTAAACATGTTAAAATCTGAAAGGCTTTTTATGTGCGGTTTTTCATGCGGTTTTAGTGGCGTGTTGTTTTCGAAAAACTTGAGTTAAGTGCATGCTGAGAATTTAAACAGATCAGCTGGGTTTCGAGCCAAGTGCAAAACAAAACTTTGCTGAGAACCATTTGCAGGCATCCAGTAAATAATTTGGCAGCATATTTGTAAACTAAAATGTTTCTCAAATTAGATGAACGCAAATGGTACTCGGGACATAACAACGAAACGCAACGACAAAAGAAAAGAACTAGAAACAAAAATCAAAAAGATTGCATATGTAAATACGTATACGCAATGTTTTTCAACACTAACCAAAAACAGTGAAAACCTAAAAAAAAGAGCAGCTCGTGCGGTTCTCTTTTTTGTTCTTTTGTGTGGGTTTTGGTAACCGTTTAGGTTACGCTTTCTATGGCGATGGTGCTCTTTCAACTGTGAATCCCTCGCGCGTGCGGCTGCGCTTCACTTCGGTATTTGATTGATTGGTTGATTGGTTGGTTTTGTTGGGTGCGTTAATGGTAAGAAAACACAAAATTAAAAGAAAACCCAATATAGGCAACCGATTGTGTAAGCTAGCAGAACTGAAAAGTGCCAAAGCTTTTATTTGGGAAGTGGAGTGGGTAAAATTTAAGTAAGGGATAATTACTTTCAATCAGCGTTTAGTTTTTTGCTTTTTGTCAATTTTGGAATTGTTGTGGCATTTAATTCATTTCATTACATAGCCTCAATCTTGCTTGAGTGTGTGTGTGTGTGTTTGTGGCCAGCTAATGGTACTAAACATAGCGCGCTGTGGATGTGTGGATGTGTGTGTGTTCCAAAAGATAAACCAACAGCTTCATTAGAACTGACTTTGGCCCACACGGGCTAAAGAGCAACGAGGCATATGTGGCGTGGAGAGGCCAACAACTTACAGGACTTGCGATCCGCATGACGCGTACGCTTGCGCTCCCGGGGCGTTGTCCTCGTGCCAATGGCCTTGGTGGCCGTCTTCACGAGAGATTCGAGTATTTCATCATCGCCATCGGTAAACTGCTCCTCGCTGTGGCGGGCAATGGGGGAGCGCAGCTGCTCGGCGCGACGGCGACGCCAGGTGAGTGTGCCATCGGCCTGATCCGCACTGGGCGTGCCCAGAAGTGTCCTATGGAAAGAAGGAAAGTACAGTTAGTTAGACCTCAGACAGTCCGCAAGACTCAACTCACTTCAGCTCGGCATCGGCGACATCCTCTTTGGTCTTGAACTTGGCCAGATCAATGATCAGCTTGCCGCGCGTCTTGTTCCGCTCGCGATGATTGGCCTTCTTCTCCAGCTGCTGCTGCACCCGCTCCCGTGTCGTGCGATACTCCAAAGCGAACTCGGACAGCGTGCGACAGAACTCGTTGGGACGCGATTCGGCCACACTGTGCTGGGGCATGCCCAGCCACAGCAGAAACTTGCGATAGCGATTCATCACGCGACGATGCACGATTTGGAGACTGATGATGCGCTCGGCACAATCGGCCAGAAAGTCGACAAGCTTGGGTGCACACTCATGCTTGGCAATCAGCTTGAGGCGATCCCAGGAGGCCTTGCACTCCGCCTCCAGCTGGTTGAGATTGTGGGCGAGATCCGTGAAGTCCGCCTTGGAGGCGCGTGTAATGGGTCCAATCTCCGAGTATAAGTCACTGGTGTCGCTGCTGGTCTCCATGACCATGTGGCAGAGATGGTGCAGCAGCGAGTGCTTGTGCACCGTGTCCTTGACCTCGGGCACCTTGGCCAGATACTCGATCTGGAAGCCCTTGACAGGAGCGCCGTTTAGGAAAATGCCCACGGAGAGCAGCGTGGAGAGAATGCAGCGGAAGGTGCGATTCTGACGCAGTATCTCAATGCCTTGCTTGAGATCCATCAGCGGTTCGGCAATCTCTTTCTGCAGTGGGCAAAGTATACAGTTAACTATGGGTACTATTAGTTTTTGAGGTTATGTAAGCTACCTCGCAATTATCAAAGTCCAGCCGGAAGGCCCAGAGCTTGAGGCGTGCGCCCAGCTCTGAGATGGTGGCCAGTGTCAGCAGAAACTGCTCGGCACTGCCCAGCGGCAGCTCTGGATTGGACATCTGTGCCTCCAGTATCTTGCCGCGCTCCTCATCCGTCGGCAGCATATTCAGCAGCTTGTCGATGCCCTCCCGGGTGACCACAGTGGCGTCCATCTTCAAAATGGCCGCCTTGATGGCACGCGGAGGTGGCAGCTTGGTCATGGCAATGTTGATCGCATTGGAGCGCTTGTGATCCAGCACGATGACCTCTTTGCTCTTGTTCAATTCTTGTTGTTTCTGCAAGGCGAGAGGGAGTTAGAAAACGGGCGGAGAGAGCGAGGGGGGCGTTCATGTGATGTTCATGTGGGGAAAAAGGGGGCGTGTACACAAAATGTTGTAACTAACAAAACAAAATCAACAAACTAGAAATGATACTTTGTGGTTCTGGTTCCGAATCTGAAGATTGATTATACGCGTATGTGTGTGTGTGTAGTTTTGTGTGTGTTTGTGTGTGTGCAACATAAAAGAGCGTAATAAACCGACACCGAATGCAACACAGAGTGAAGACTAACAAAAAACCGTTCGATAAACACATAAAAAGACACAAAGAGTGAGAGAGATACAGAGAGCGAAAGAGAGAGAGCGAGTAAAAGTGTATAAAAACATAACATTGGCACTCACCTCCTAGAACATTTGGAAATACATTTTTTTTTAATATTTGAGAGTTTAATATATTTGTTTTTTGGGTTTAGCACACAACATTTATGTATTGTAGATATATCCGCAAACAGACCGTTGACATTTAGAAATATTATTAAACATGTCCAGAAATAAATGGGAAAAGAATACAAATATCATTCGCAAAGAATATTATTGTTATGCAAAAATGTTACTACAATTATAAAATATAGACTACGCTAAAAGAGACTTATTATTGACACATATATCATTGAAATTTCGTTAACCTCTCGCGCCAATAGTCAAAAACACACTTACGGGAATACCCTATAGGGAAAATAATCGAATACGCACCTTGGTCATCAAGTCTTTAGCGCGTGACTCAAAGAGATGTTCGAGCTTCTGTGTGTCCACATTGGCATTGGGCAGCTCATCCCAAATGGTCTTGCCCACCACCTGGGGTATCATGTCCTCACGCACTTCCTTCCAGAAGAGCTTGACCTGTAACATTTAATGAGTTAAGTATACTATCAATTGGATTTAATCTCTATAAGAAAAGTTTTCAGGAAATAATACTTTTGAGGATACTAATAATGAGGAAGTTAAGTTTGTACTCCCACTCACCGTCTTCTTGTTCTTCTTGATGGTGTTATTGCCATTGGCCAGATCACCGTTAACAGAACCGTTGAGCGAACTATTCACGCTGTTGGTCAGGCTGCCCGGTCCATATCCTCCATAGTTGAACATGGGCGGCGGCATCAGGCTGGGCGGCATCATGGGCGGCGGCAGGACCATGCCACTACCAAACGGGGGCGGCGGGGGTGGTATGCCAGCGCCAAGGCCACGTGGAGCCAGCACATCCTTCTCATCGTCCGAATGGAGATCAGTAAAGTCTAGATCACATAGGTTCAGGGGACGCGTCATGTTGCGCACCAGCTCCTCCCAGTGGAGTTCGTTCTCGGATTTATTGGGCTCAGCCTTTTTCAGTTCCTGATCGACGCTCGATGAGCTGTGCGATAAATGTACAATCGATAGATAGTTAGATTGGAGGACATTACAAAGTGCAAACGAAAATGTATGCGAATATGGTCAAGTGACAAGTGCGCTACAGTATCTTAACGATCGTTCGATTGTTTGATTGCAGCTGCCCCTTTAACGCGAATGCCCCATAAAGCTTATCAAACTTTTCGCATGGTAGCAAGATAACAAAGATTGCAAGAAAAAATAGAGCGAGCGGAAAGTAACTTTCTAGTTGGAAGCTCTGCCCTCGAAATTGGCCTTTATTAAGTTGTACTTATATTGAAATATTGAAACGAAAGTTGCATATAAAAAAGCGAATCTCATAAATATCTGATGGCCGCCTTTTTACGATCTTTTTGTTTTATGACGCGACTTATTCGATTTGGCAGCCTTATTTGAAATGATTAGATTTAGTTATATTGCTCGTGCAGCGACTATAAAAAGGCGCGAATAGTGAGCAACAAATCATAGTCTTTCAATAAACCGCAAGCAACATGGATGTAAGTACAGCACTCCAAATGGAAATAGAGTATAGAAAGAGAGTACTCATTTGTTTATTGCCCCCTGCAGTTCGAGGCAATTTGTGAAAAGTCAAAGGCATTCAGCAGCAAGCCACCGAATTCCGTCTATCTGGAGTTCTACGGCCTCTACAAGCAGGTGCACACAGGTGATGTGAACATTGAGAAGCCCGCCGATGCCGAGGGTGCTGCCAAGTACGATGCCTGGCTGAGCCGCAAGGGTCTGTCCACGGATGCCGCCAAGGCTGCCTACATTGCTCTCTATGAGAAGTACGCTCCCATCTACACTTAAGAGTTGCGCTAATATATTGTTCATTACGCTAATAATAAAAGAGGTGGCATAAGAATGGTGCTGCTTAGTCAGCGCCCAAGGCTGATAAACTAAAACCTTTGATACTTTATTTAATATTAGTAGCAATTAAACTTTTGTGTTTTAAATTGCCGCCCTGGAGGCATTTTTGGCAGACTGCTAGCAATCATAATCACCCGCGCTTATCACATCGATATCTAAAAGGGGGTTTAGTATCATAAATCGCTATCAGCAGCCAGCTTTTAGTATATAAACACTTGCTCTCCACACAATTGGCACTCAGTATCAATTGAAGCATCAGACAACATGGATGTAAGTACAAGAAACATTGTGTGTTCATTGGATATATGATTTTAAACCACGCCATCTTCACTTCACTCATTTGTGCAGTTCAACACCGCCGCCGAGAAAGCCAAGAGCTTCAGCAAGACCCCCACTAACGATGAGTTCCTCGAGTTCTACGGTCTCTTCAAGCAGGTCACCGTTGGCGACAACAACACCGCCGAGCCCGGCACCCTGGACCTGAAGGGCAAGGCCAAGTGGAACGCATGGAACAAGCACAAGGGTCTGTCCACAGATGCCGCCAAGGCAGCCTACATTGCCACCTATGAGAAGTATGCGCCCAAATACGCTTAAATCTCTCCCTCTACACTTGTGAACATTTGACTCAATAAATAAAACCCAGATAATAACCTAAATCACTGATATTCTTAATCTCTTAACCAGAAGAAAGATTTATTCAAGATAGTTTTCAAGTGCTTCCAAAGAAAAGTTATGTAAGAGTTAAAAAGACTCTTTTAACTGAAAGATAAGGTAACTTAAGCATATTGCTTTCGCAGGCACACAACTGCCAGATACTCTGCTCAAAGTGTAATATTTGGGAAGTCGATCCAAAACCATTTTGATTTCATGCGACAGACAGACAAAAACTTGTACCAACTAAAAAATCCACCTTTTAGCCCACAAATAGAAACTAATCACATGTTGCTGATAAGATTTGAGTATGACAAGTGGGGACAGACTTCCAGTACTTACCGTGAGATTTCACCTTTGCTCTTGCTCTTGGCAAGCCCCTCTTTGGCTTTCGATATGAGGCCGGACATGTCGCCGACTATGGCGCGATTCGAGCCCGGCTCCTGTGTGGGACTGCTGGGCAGATTGCTCAGTTTCTGTGTCAGATCCTTGACAGTATGATCGCGTTTCAGCTGCATTAGCATTTCCTTGTCCTCCAGATCTGTGTGAAAAGAGCAGGCATTAAAACTCAATGGAACTACAAGATATATTTTCGATGACGCAGAAAAGTATGCAACGGTGGCGAATTCAATGATCGATTTTGTGGCAGCGCTTGAAAGCAGGCAACACATTTGTAGTTGCAAGCTGCACCTACCTGTCGTATCCATAGCTGTTGGCTGAGCTTGAGGTGGAGGCAACTGTGTTGGTTCTGGGTTAGTACTGGTTAGGGTTCTAGCTGTGCTGTTGTTGGCTATGGGATAGAGCCACCAGCCCGGTGGTGGTGGTGGTGGTGGTGGCGGTGGTGGCGGCGGCGGTGGCGCCACAGCCACAGGCTTGCGTATGGGACTCAGTGGCTCGGGCGCCGGCTGCGGCTCCAGCTTCAGTGGTGTCGAACTGTCGGGCACAAACTCAAAGCCATTGAGCGTCTTCTTGGGGCTGAGCACCTCCTGGGCGGTGGTGGGCAGATGCTTGGGCGACTGGCTCAGCTGTGTGTAGTAGTTGTTGAGACGATTCGCATCGTTCTCATACTTCTTGTAGGCACTGTCCGTCTGCTGGACGATGTTCTTCATGATGCCGTTGATCACAGTGGCGTTGCGCTCTTGAAAGAGGTTCTTTTTGGTAAGGAACTCATTCTGATTGTTGCTGTTGCTGTTGTTGTAGTTGTTGTTGTTGGCCTTGTCGAAGCTGTTGTTGATGATGGAGATGCTGTGGCTGCCACTTAACAGCTGCTTGGTGGGGCTCAGCAGCAGCAGGCTGTTGTTGGGCGTGTCAATGTGGTTGTTGTGGGTGTGCTGCTGCTGCTGCTGGTTGTTGTTGTTGTTGTTGTTGCTGCTGCTGTTGTTGTTGCTGTTGTTATTGTTGATGTTGCTGTTGTTGTTGCTGATGATGTTGCAGGGCGTGTTGGTGGGCGTGGACGTGGGCAGAGGCGTAGGCGTAGGCGTAGGCATTGGCGGCAGAGGCAGCTCAGTTTGCAATGATTGCGGCGGGCTGTCGCCGCTTTGAATGGTTGCAGGAATGGCGGTTACAATTTGGCCTGGATGCATGACAATTTGTGGTGGGTGACATTTTGGTTAGCATGATCAGATCAGCAGGTGACAATGAGAGAGACAACACACAGAGAGATCGACAGATCGATCGACACAGCGTTTAGCATGGAGAGAGAATCAAAGTTAGTATCGGTTTTCAAAAGCAGCCGGCAAATAAGCTAAAAACACGTTTGGGCAACCCCAAAACACACAACTTACCGTAGCTTTCGCGCAGCTCGCGTACAGCAAAGATGCCATTCGCCGCCGCCTCCTCCTGCTCCTTGAGGAAGCTCTTGTGCCGCTCGGCGCGCTCACGGCGGCGTCGCAATCCTGGCGTCACACCAGCGCCATCCCGAGCTGCAAGGATCAAGAGAGAGAATGAGTTCCGATTCAACTGTCAGTTATTTGCATTTGAGCTTACGCTTCTTCTCCTGAAATATGCCGCTGCTGAACTCCGTGGAGTTTGTCGAACCGGAGCTGTCGTCCTCATCGAGTGTGGCCTGTGTGGGCGTCATCCTCAACACCGTTGTGGGCAGCACTTTGGTCAGTGGCGCAGGACTGTTATCCGTGCTGTGGCGTCGCGACTTGCGACGCTCTGTGGTGCTGGCGCCAGGACGATAGCGCTGCGTCTTGCGTAGTGAATTCTGCGGCAATCGCTGGCCATCCGACTCGCCGTCCTCGAATCTGCAAGGACTTATTTGTAATGTTCTATATTCATGTTGTCCAAAACTTACTTCAGCACCGCCTCGTACAACTGCAGCTGATCGAGCAGATCCAAATCGGTGCCCGGCTTGGACATGTAGCGCTGTATAACTGTTTCCATGCCCTGCTGCTCCAGCAGATCGCTCTCATCGTAGAAGCTATCCTGATCGGTCAGGCCCGCTAGAGTTTTATTTATCAGCGAGGTTGCATAGATCACCAGCTCTGCATCTGCATTGTCATAGTCCTTGAGCAGTCTAAAGAGGTGAAGGATTTTAGTAAGTCATAGTAAGTACAGTAGACGCTCGAATAGTCTAATAATTATAATAAATAATTCTATTATACTACTAGATCAACTTCATTTAGGTATTTAAGAACGACAGTTAAGCGTATTATAAAAAATATTCTCAGCATTTATAATTGCAGATTGAATGCTTTCAATTTCTAGTCGTCATTAGAAACTTACCGTTTCTAATCTATGGTATTTTGCTCATTTCCGCAGCGTATCGATCAGCGATCAGCGATCAGCGATCACTTACCTCATAATATTTGCCCAGGGCAATGTGCCCTGAGCTGCATCGACGGCATGAATGGCGCCAACGAGCACATAGCAATTGGACTCGGCATATTCGACGAACACGAGCAGCAGCTTGAGCGCCGTCTTGACCACCGATCTGTAATTGGAGGCGATCAATGAGTAGAGCCACTCCATGGTGGGCTGGTGCTTCATCACGCCATTCATTCCATCCACATAGAGCATGACCTGTCGCGCATAATGACATGATTAGCAGCGACTGTTGAGCATTTGATCACTGATCACTGATCAATGATCAGTGATCACTGATCACTTACCTGGCCCAGGGCGCGCAGTATATAGTTTTGATAGTTTTGATCGGCACAATTGCCCACGCGCACAAGACAATTGAGACCGCCCAGGGCGACAAAGGCGTGCACCAGATCCTTGTCCTCTTGGAACACCTGCTTGAGCGAGAACAGAGCTCGCCGCAGATCGCTGCCCTCCGACGAGAGTAGTTTCTCTGCAGCAAATAATGAGGTCAATGAGGCGTATGCGCAATATTAGCTTGGACACTCTGCACTTACCTATAATGGCATGAACGCGAACGCTCAGCTGTGTGCGAACAACCAGCGAGTTTTTGCGACTGCGAGAGAGCGAAAGAGAGAGGTAGTAGAAATAAATTGATATTAATTTTGTATGTAATTTCATTAGCAATGGGGCAACAATAAGCACAAAGGCGCAACAAAACTAAGAGTCGAAAAAAAAAGAGTAAAACACAATGGGATCTCGTGGTTCATTGACCAGTTAAGAACATTGATTACCCGCTGCTTGCTGCCAGTTGGGTTTGCCAGCTGGTTGGCTTTGCTTTGGCCTGGCCTGGTCATAATAAAAGTAATAACAAACGACGCAGATAATTGAAAATGGACTATGAAGCATCTGAGCGAGCGTAGCCGCCAATAAGTCGAGCCAAGAATTCATAATGAAATGTGCTCGCCACTCAAACTCTCAAATCCCAACTCGACTCAGGGTGCACACACCTGTGTGTGTGTCTCGTCTGTGACTGTTAGTTACTCCAGTGTCTTTTGGCTCAGTTGCAGATTGACAAGCCAAGCCAACGAGCCCAACGAGCCCAACGAGCCATCGACCCATGCGAGTTCCGTGCCTGCTGTGGAATTTTGATGCGAACTGAGGCGAATGATTTGCATGCGAGCGCGCTTCCATGACTAATACGATAAGCATGATTAGTGGCCCAGGCCAGCCAACGGAGCGACTCCTTCCTAGCCAAGAGCAAGAACAAGAACACTCATTGGCGCCAGTAACGTTAACTGGCAACAATTTGCACAGCCGTGGCGACATATGCATTATAATTTTATAATGCTCCAAGATCGGCAGCAGCAGCAGCAGCAGCAGCCAGTGAAAGTCAGAAATAGACACTGCAGCTTCAGACCCTGACAGGTTCTCTCTCTCTATGTGTGTGTTTGTGTGTGTGTAGTACACTCTTTATTTATATTAATCCCATTATTTGAGCCCAGCCTGTTGTTGGCCCCCAGCTACTTGGCTTGGCCCTTGGCCTGACGCGTCCGTCAGTTACTTCAGTTTTGCTCCTGACATCACGTTTCTTGGTCAACTGAAGATCAGCACTGAGATATGCGACAGTGTAGCTTGGGCATATACGACTGTGGGTACACTTGTTGAACCAACTTTTCTAACAAATTCAATTGATATTTTTCTAGAAATTTAAACTTTAAATAATAAGTTTCTGCTTGCATTTCTAACTTAATCTTTACTGACTTTTTGCCACACTCTCAATTTCTAGCAGTATTTCAATTTCATGGTTTTCCCACCCCGTTGCCAACCACTTCCATTTTCAATTCACTCTCATTCTAATTCTTCCATATGTGACATAATAAATACAAAACTGGAAAAATGTGCATGGTTTATGATCAGTTAAGAGTGTCTACTGCCCACTCTCAGTTTGCCAGACGTTCTCCGATCCGAGCAGAGCAGAGCATTCCAAAGCGACTGCCAGACAAGAATCACGTCTAGTTATGAGAAAAGCTGCGCTGAGAAATAACTAAAAACTAAATATATATATATATATATATATAGCGACGCCAAAAATGCCATTGCCTACGTTTACGAGTATATTTAATCTTTTTTGCGGCTGCAAATGCAAATGAAGTGCAAGTTGCAGCCGAAAAAAATGGCAAAAGACTCGCAACAAGTTGCACGTACGAGAGGCGAATCTGTGGAGGCATGCAAAATGCAAATGCAAATGCGAATGCGAATGTCTGTCTGTCTGTCTGGGCAGTGAGTAGCAACTGCCAGGCAGTTACCCAGTCAAGCAGTCACCCAGTCAGGTAGTCTCAGGCAGTCAGGCAGTCAGGCAGCCAGGCAGCCAGAGCAGCAACAGTTTCCTGTGCCACAGATAGCGACATTTTTTATAGCCGGACTCCGACAGTCGCCTTGCCTCGCAAATATCTTTATTAGCAAATGGAAACTGTGTATGCATGGTTGTGTTATAGACTGTGGTGAAAGGCTAACAGGCGCAGCCACCCACGAGCAGCTGCCCCAGAAACCCAGAGCTGTACCATTTTCCGGCTGCGTTAGCGCTTTTCCGCACTAAAGAAAAAAAAACAAAAATAATAAAAAAAATTGGGTTCAAGGTAGCCAAATGCACACAAAAGTGAAAATCGCATGGACACAGCTAGTTCATAAATCATTTGCGGCTTTTCCAATTAAACTGTGTGGGAGTTCAGTGCAGCTGCAGTTAGACCCAAAAAAAGAAAAACACACACAAATGTGTGGGCAGCAAAGTTAACTATCTGTCTGTCTGTCTTTCTGTCTGTTTGTCTTTCTGTCTGTTTGTCTTGGCTCATTAGTTGCTTTGGGGGCGTTAGCGACACTTACCTGGCCTGTAGGCCCTCGATCTCCTCGGACTGCTCGGCCAGCGACGACTCCAGATCCAGATAGGCGCCAAAGTCGCCATCCTTGTACACCTGAATCGCTGCGTCATCGATCTGCAAGTGCAACGAGAGAGAAGAAGTAGTAGAAAGACAAAGTTCAGTAAAATTGCGACTGCAATTATAATTAAAGCCAAAGCGAAAAGTAAGCGTTGCGGCTGCGACTACCGCACTACGCAGTAAAAGTTGTTTATGACCGGGGCCTAAAAGCAAAAACAAAAACAACAACAACAACAAAAAAGAGAAAGACGCAAAGAACATTTTTGAGAGTGAGTGAAGCTTGCATTGAAAGTCAGCAGACGATTTCGTTTAGGCGGCCAACGAGGACAGCAGCCGCTTAACTTTATTGCCAGCCACGACTCGTACACCGAGAGAAACCAATAGCTAGACAAAATGAAGTATGCTTTTACGCAAAGTCGTTGTAAAATAGTGAAATATTCATACTAGATTGATACTTGAAGTGAGTATACAATTTTTAAAATAATAAAAAGTTCTGATGCGAAACGAAAAGAAATAGTACAAATATTTTATAAAATCAAGTACAAAACAACGAAAAATAAACAATTTAACTGAATAATTTAGCTGAATAATTAAGCTGAGTAATAACAAATGTTGCACTGGCTTAAAATATATTAAAATTAAGTATACGTAATATTTTCAGATTTCGTGCTATTTGTTTTTTGTCAGTGCATCAAACGAAATGATGATGAAGATGATGAAGGTGACGTTCGCCTGCATTGGCATTGGCATTGGCAACGTCTTCGGCTTCTGCTTCTGTTGGTCACCTACTTTTCACCGCGCTGTGCTTTCAGTTTCTCAAGCCGCTGATTGCCATGGCCAAGCCGCTTGATTGATCAAAACTCAGCTGCAGTTTCAGCGTCAGCATCAAACTGAAATGCAGCTCAGCTCAGTTGAGCTCAGCTCCTGCTGCGTGCACAAATGCGCTGATTGACGCAGATCCACTTGGAATACTGCCGTTGGCTGCATTTGCTGTCTGTCTGTCTGTCTGCTGTCTTCGATCTTGGCTCTTTCTGCGCTTTTTTTATTGGCGCATTGAAAGTAATTATTTGTGCATTTACAGAACAATTACCGGACAACATGAAATTATGTGTGTCGACGCTTGCTTAATGTGTGAACAAAACGCAAACAGGCACAGCAAATAGCAAATAGCAGCGGCAGCAATCTTGGCTAGGCTCATCCGGGTAAAGATTACACATACGCCCCTTTGCTTGGTTACGCCCAGTCCCAAAGGGAATTAGCTGCACAATTGAAGCCAAAGTCTCTCCCGCTCTCTCTCTCTAAGCTATTCGCAGATCCTAAGCCACTCTGTGGTGCAATTTAGACACACCCCCAAACCACAAAAGGAACCACAATAAACAGCAAGCTACATCGCGTGCCCCAAGGTTCTTGTCTTTCATAACTCTTGACGCTGCACCCAGAGGCCATTTGCTAAATTAAAAGCTTGCCAGCTTGCCAGACGAAGCCAGCCAGAATGGCCAATGACTTTTAAGGGCGAGCCCAAACAACAAATATACGTATAGAAATATTTTCAACATATGAACTCGTAGATAAAATGAGAATCTAGCTAGATTTAATATATAAATATGGTTTTGAGCTAGGGAAATGCGAAAAAGGGTGGAATTAATTAAATTCTTTATAGCATTCACTAATTTCAATTCGAACTAACTACTAATTATTTGAGTTTCTCTCTTCCTGTTGACGAATAGTGCCTGCAATAAATATGCACTTTTAATCTGAATAACTTAGTCACACTTTCATTTCTCTAGCTACTTATTTAGATGACTCGCCTGTGCAGGTAAACAAAACGCTCCAAATAAACTGATCGTTTGAAATGGAACCACGCCGTCTAGCTAAACTCACTTCTGCTTATCAGTTGAGCACAGCTGAGTATCGTTTTTCTCATGTAGCCAATGAGCAAATGTTATTTCTTATAGCGAATGACGACAATTGCGGTCTGCGGATCAAAACTTCCTGCATGTTGAATCAGTCGGCATTATTAGGCATAGAAAACTTTCTAGATCAACATTAATCATTAACAAAATACAAGTCACTAGAATTTCCCTTTAAAATCTTCAAACTTACATAACTTTGCAAAATCTGAATAGATTTTCAATTCTACGGAACTTTTAGCCAATAGATTTGTCAACCTCAATAGTAAATTTGATTAAAAAAGTCTCTATATAAGTAGCTTGAAATGATGTGTCAAATGGTAATATAATATATAATATGCTTATGCATATTGCTTTATATAAGCGTGCCGGCAATTAAAACCAAAGCAAGTGTTTGCATACAAAAGAAATCGTAAATAACCTCAGGTCTTTGCCATACAAGCTTAGTTTTGGCCAAAAACTATATCGACTCGTTTGTAATATTTATTTGAGCGACTATTTTTTTTCTTCGCTTTTTTTATCAAGCCGGCATTCATTCACAGCCCTATGCAAATTTTTATTATATTTTTATAGAGGCGGCTTCAGTTTTTTCTTTTTGGTTGCTTTGCTGTTTGATTTTTTGACTGAAGCATGACAAGATTTTTAATCAAATTGAATTTGGCATATGGTTTTTCGGCTTTTTTTGTATTTTTTTGTATTTTGTATTTTGCTGGACATGCGAGCGAGTGCCAAACTCATAAATGCGGCTATTGACACAGTTAAGGCAACGAGCATAATAATTTGGTGGGGAGAAAATATATATGCTCAAATATCCGATATGGCGGGTAAATAAATAAACAAAATATTTTATTGACTGTCAAAATAAGAAAATAAATATGGAAAGAGAGTGAAAACGAATTACAAATTATTGATAGTAAATTAATCAAAATGCGAAGTGCAAAATGAAAACAAATTACTTATAAAGTTACAAAAACTAATTAAGTTGTAAGCCAATTAGTTAAGGCATTTTTCTTTCATGGTCTAACAATCTACTACAAGTTACCAATACAAATTTAATGGACACAAAACATTCAATTTTGAACAACGTTTAAGTATTGGTTGAAAGATTTGGCATAAGCCAAATTGATTACTGGCTCTTAAATGCTTTTTATGCGAAATTCTCCGCCTCGTTGAAACGTGATGTTGATGAATGGCTCACACTTTTGCTTTCCAATCAATGCCGCTGCCGCTGGAGTTAATTGACCCCGCACTGACCGCAAAATAAGCCATGCTAATTGAAATGGAAACCTTCCCTAACAAAGCGCAACTTCAAAGTTTCCCCTAGTCGGCTGTTGACTCAGCCAAACTATGCAAATTATTTGGGCAAACATGGAAAGAAGATGCGTAAGCCCACATTGCGTATGCTTCATATATATTTTGTAGGGAAAATTGTATAAATTTCACAATTGCATGTAAGCTGGAGTTAATTTAATTATATGTGTGTGTTTGCAACGGTCATCATAAGTTTAAACGTGTGAATGACATATGTAAATGACGCAATGCTCAATACAAGGGCTTAATTCAATTTGTTGCCAGCGATTTTGCTTTGTGTTTGTTTACTGGGCCGTAGACAAATCGCTGATCGTTGCCTGTCTTTATTTATGTATGTCTGTGCAGCATTTTATTTTATTCGATTTGAATTTATTTTGTATTTATCTGGCGTATATTTCTGTGTGCGCTGTGGTCTATATTGATTGGAGCAAACGCTTTATACGCTTATCTAGACAGCGCGATTTTATATTGTTGTCGATTCTGTGGCCAGGTGACGTGCAAAAAAAAGCCAACAGCAGCAGCAGCAACAACAAAGCCAATTGGCAAAAAATGAAACAGAAAAAACGAAATAAAAATCAAATCAAAATAAACAAGAAAAACCGCTGCGTCGATTGACCGCCACGAAAAAATGATTATTTATAGGTGTAGTTTTGGTTTTTGTGTGCTGTAGAATTGAGAGCTGTTCATGACATCATCGCAGATTAGAAACGAACATTAGAGGCGCACAATTTATGAAACCATTGTAATGCGCTAAATTTAACAAGTTGCATACAGTCATCGGGTGCTTCTTCTTCTGCCCCTCGATCCCCAGTGCTAGCTCCCTATATGGTCGCCGGCTGACTCCCTGGGCTGACTAATTGGACAAATGGCATTCACAGCTGCAGCGCCCTGCCACATAAATCTGCCTACGACAACATCCTGAGCCCAGACCACGATTGGAGCCGCAACAAAAACAGAATAAGCAAAAAACGAGAACGTTGCATTTCCTTTTGCGATTTGCTCATTAGAATTTATTGCTGCCGCTTGTCAAGATTTACGTATCCTTGCACCACAGCCTCAGCTACAGCTACAGCTACAGCTACAGCTACAGCTCCAGCTCCAGATGACAGATGACAGGCAATGGGGGCCGCTGCTTGTTGCATGTGGCATGTGGCATGCTGCACTCGATCCGATGGTCGATGCTTCGCTTGTTTTGCAAATTAGTCAAAGTCAAGAGATCGGCGGTACGAACAATGCCTGACTTAGATAATTGCTGACCAAGGCTTTCACAATGCCAATGAAAAGTGCTGTAAGTTGTATTTGCTGTTGTTGCTGTTGTTGTTGCTTTTTTTCAACTTCCTATTAGTTGCAACAGATTGTGCGATAGCAATAACTTAGCCGCAGGCCCACAGTCCGACGCTGCAACTGCAACTGGCCATCTCTCTCTACTCTCTTGGCCAACAAAAGCTGCCAAGCCATTGTCTTGACTTTGGCCTCAGACTGAGTCTGAATCTGAGTCGGAGACTGAATCTGAGAGTCTGAGTCTGAAGCTTAAGCTCCGCGTTGCAATGCATCATTTGCCAAATTTTAGACAACAATAAAATATAATAAGTGGCAGCTAGAATAACTTTAAGTCTATCACTAACTAAAGTCTAGATAAATTCTTAATTTATTCTGTATTTGTCGGATTTTGGGAAATATTTCTTCTTCTAAATAACTTTTAATCAGAATTAACTACATTTCTTTAGTTTAAAGTTAAAGCTGAGCATTTACTTTATATTTAAAACCTTAGCAAGTTATATTCTAGTCGAGCACTTCCAGCTAGAGCATTCTAACTTCCTGTTAAATTTCTCTATTATTTACTATGCAAGTTTAACATTTGTTCGTCTGCTTCCATTGTTTGTTTGTTAGTTCAAGTTTATGTACATTTGTACATATTTACCAATTACTACTATGTTAAACTTTCCGCTGTTGTTTTTCAAAAGTAAGTCATTGTGGTTTTTCCATTTGAATGCTCTGCACAAATAACACTAAAAATAAAAAAACAAACAGTGTGCGCTAATAGTTTGCCACTGACCTCCAAAGACGTTTTGACTCTATGCCATTTATATATTTAGCTCAAAATTAGCTTGACCAATGTTTATTGCCATATGCTTCAATTCTTTGATCTTTGATTTTTCACGCTAAATTTATGTCTTTGAACTTGTATTTTATGCAAATTTGATTTGGAGCTACATAATATCGATTATGTATGTCTAATATAATCGATAAATGTGTATAAACAAGCTATGTAAATTGCGATCAAAATGTCTTTTGACTCACAAAATTAATTACTTAACATTGGGCGGCGAACTACACTGAGTGTGTTAAGTCTGCGCACAGAATCATAACATGTTGGTTGGATTGGAGCCTAAAGTTACTTTTATAAAACGCTTTATATATACTCAAATTTTATATATACTTCTATGTATTTTATGATTAAATCATTCTTTTTAAATTCTCTACGAGCAATGTGCGTTTAATTTTACGACAAACTGTTAACCAAATGTATTCAGTTGTTGACCAGTAGTCAAAATACAACTTTGTATAAGCAAAACGATAATCGCGATCTTCTCATATAAATTTAAAAAAAAAACCTTCAACCAAACAAAAACTATGCAAAATTCGTTGAAAATCTTGATAAAGCTATAGATAACTATTTGTGCATGTATGTGTGGCATAAGTACCAAATAAACAATAACAAAGCAAGTATTGTTGCCTCGGACTGATGTTTGCCAAAAAAATAAAATAAAATACCGTTTAAGCTAACTCAAAACAAAAGAGAAACGTGGAAGATTCAGCGCTGATAAGAATGCGCAGATAACTAAAGGTACTCGTATTTTGTGTAAGTATGTAGCGTATATTTAATGGGAAATTGGCTTAATGTTAAGTTGATTGTAAGCAAGAGTGATCCTTACGCTCTGCGGTGCATTGAGCAGCCTCAGGATGGTGCCCATCTGTGTGGCCAGGGGCATGGTGGTGGTGAAGGCATAGGTCGGAGCACGCACTGGGATCGGGTAGGCGGTGGTTGCCGACAGCGGATCGCTGTCCAGCAGATACTGCACACGAAAGGGGATTAGCTCGTCGGGTTCCATTTTCACAATCATTGTGGCAGCAGCGAAATTTGCTTGCAACACGAAACTTTTCGTACGGTTTTTGTTTGCTTTGCGTTTGTTTTGTTATTTCCTTAGGCAATTTTGCACATTTGAAGTTGATTTGATTTTAAATATGCACTTTTATTTACATTTTCACTGGCGTGTTTATTTTCGATTTGTTTTCTTTCTTTTTTGTTGTTGCTGTAATGAACAATTCACATTTGTTTTTTTTTGTTGTTTGATTTATTTGCTTGCAATTTATTTTAATTTTGATTTTTATGAGTGCGGGCACCAAACCCCGAAAAAAATATATACACATATGTTGCATAATTGCAAGCGACTCTTGTCTGGGATTTCTTTTGCTTTGCTTTGCTTTGATTGTCTCTCTATCTCTATACACACGCATGTTGCGCAATCTTATGCTAAACATTGCAAATTGTGGCACTGCCACGCCCACTTCTCACACAAATAATCGACAGACAGACAGACAGACAGACAAACATTCATATATGTGGATAATTGCTATGCGAACCGGCTCACTCGCTGCTCTGTATACACAAATATATTTGCCTTGATTTCTGGTTCGCTTTGGCGACTTTTATGGTTGTGTAACTTTCAATTCAATGTCAGTTAACAGGCCAACTTGCCCCAAGCCCCACTCTTTCACTCTGCCCCCCTCCCCTCTCTCTCCCCCACCCTCTCTCTCTCTGACTCTCATCAGCATGCAACTCACATTGCCTCAAATCAAAATCAAAAGCAAATCAAGACCCAAAACATGAAAAAAGTAGCAGTCAAAGACTCGAAACTGAGGTCTCTTCATGTACCGCTAAATGGCTGTCGGAATGTGCGTAAGTTGTTTATGCAAATTAACAACTAGTTGTTGTTGTTGTTGCTGTTGTTGTTGTTACATAGACTGTTGTTTTTATGTTTGTTGGCTGGTTGGTAACTTGCCCGTTGGCTTCTGACTGCGCATAATTGTTTATAACGTGACTCTAATGGACTGACTCTCTGGGACTCTCTGCCCTCAGCTAAGTACTAGACGGGAGCACTTGTCCAACTGACATTGAACTCGTGGCTGGGTTTTGGTAACGGGTTGGATAAGCGTTAGGTAAGAGTTAGCCAACTCGAAAGTGCTGAAAGCCAGCCCAAAATTAAGTGCAACAAACAACCCAATGCGACTTTTTTTGAGCAAAGTAAATAAAACTCGAAAATATAGCTACTTTTTGTTATCAGAGCGGTTTCAGTCTAAAAGCATGTTTAATTAAATCAATAAGCAACTATGTATGTACATCAACTTAGCTTTTAAGTAGTTGGATTAGAATTGAATTTCCAGAATTAAGATTCATTATGTTTACCAAATAATAATTTACTAGTTCTTTTAGTATTATACGAGCTTAAGGTCTTCCATACGCTATAAACTTACGTAAGCTTTATAATTGCAGCTAATTAAAGCTAAACACTACTAACTACTACAAGTAGCCAAAAACAACAATGTACAAATGTGCACACACATAAATCTAATTCTATCTAGCTGCCCATTTTAGCCCATACTCATACTCATACTTATGTATTATTGCGTATTGCCAATTTGCGTAGTTCTTCTGGCCGCGTTTTGTGTGTAAGCATTTTAATAGCCGCTTTCGGCGCAACAAAACTGCAAACACTTTGTTATTTCTCAGCTTTGTGTGCCATGCAACGTGTAATTATTAAATATTTGCTACTAACTCGCCACTTTGGGGCTAAACAAAACAAAAAACAGAATGAAGGCGGCTTTTGAAAAAGCCACGAAAAAACCTGCGCTTAATTGCAATAATTCATTGCGAAGTGAGGCGAAGCGAAGCGTACAGCACAGAGAATACGAAATAAAATTAAAACGAAAGCCATAAAAACCAGCTAATAAAGTACGACAACGACAACAACAACAGCTAACAGCTAAATGAAATAAAGAGTTGTGTAAACGTCAACAGCTGTTGAGCATGGCTAAAACACACTGCGAGAGGTTCTCGAGAAATGCGATTCACAAAAGTAAGAAAATACAAAAAATAGCAGACAAAATAAAAGCAGAATCGCGTCATTAAGTGTCGAGGGCTTTGCGTAAAAAGGAAGTCCACAACAAAAGGCCAAGTTTAGAGATAAATGTATAAGGGCCAAGACAAGCCAGCAGAAGGGCAGCAATGGCATTTCGACTTTTTTCTCTCTCTCTCTCTCTCTCTCGCTGTTTTTATAATTCTTTTAGCCTGGCTTCCTTTTGCTGAGGGCAGGTGTGCCAAAAGTGGTTTGCAGCAACAACAACAACAAAAGCAACTCGTTCTCGTCATGCGAAAGTCAGAAAGAAGGCAGCTCGAATTGAGCTGAGTTGAGTTTGAGTTTGCGTTTCAGCTACGCTTTGGCCAAATGAAATTGAAAATGAAGCTGGAATTTTTCATTTGGGTTTTACTTTCACACACAAAGCGAAACGCATACATATATATATACACATATATATATATATATAGTTGGACAGTCAGCAGCGGAACTCTCGTCTTTGGCCCATACCAAGGGTTTTATCGGCCAAAAGTTAAGTGGCAAACGTTTTTGGCTGCGGCTTCCTTATTGGCAACGTGCAGAAATTTAATGAAATTAAACAAATATTATAGTAAAAAGCTATAGTCAGCTAAGTGGCAGCAATTGGCCGCTTGTACGAGTACGAGTACGAGTACGAGTACGAGTTGTTGGCCAAGTTGTTAAAGCCAAGTCGGCCAACGCCGAATGTCGCATATTTAGTTACAAATTACGACAATAGCGCCAATGACGATGACGATGACGATGACGCCAGCCAAATGCTGCCCATATTAAATGGTAAATGCTAAATAATTTATGCAAATGTTGCAGTCAAGCAATTTGGCAGCAGCAGCAGTGGCAGCAGCAGCAGCAGCACCCACAACAACAGCTAACTGTCAGGTAATGAAACCCGCCCGCTGGCTCAAGGAAACTCTGGTCGCCTCTTTTTTGTTGTTTTTCTGCCTTGACTCGCCAAAATGAACTTTCACTTTTACTGCCTTGTGGTCTCGGAACTCGACTCTCGACTCTTCGACTCTTCGACTCTTGAGTCTCTTGTTCCCGTTGCATGTCGCAATGTTACAGCTGCTCCAAAGCGGCTGCTTCTCTTCTTCATTATGCTCATTATCCTACCCCCATCAGCAGCATCATCATCATCATCGTCATCGTCTTCGATGCTTTCTGACTGATTTTTTGCCATCAATTATGCAAATTTTTGGTTTGGCTAATAACTTGTGCAATTTACAAGCCAACTAATTGACAGCAGCTACTGTGCATTTGCCCCACGGCGCCACGCCCACAAATATCTGTCCATAGACACAGACAATGGGCTATGATATGATAATGATAAAACAACAACAGACCCCCATTCACATTGTTGTCTATTTATTTAGTCGATGATGATAGGAAATGGCAACAGGAAGTCATATCAGTTATGTGCTGGGTAGCTGATAAATTAGTGGGAAACTATTTCGTATAGATCTGGCAAATACTCTAATATGAATTCTGCACATGTAGCAATTTTCTGGGAATTTCTATATTTTATTAATATATTTTTCTGATAAATAAAATATATATGTGGCTTTGAGTTTCATTAATGAAACAAATATGTGTATGTACATCAAATGATGGATGAATCTGCGTTAATAAAAAGTAAATGCATTCCATAGACAGTAAGAATTCCCGATTAAACAAAGCAACCAAAAGAAATGTGTAGGCTGTAAAATCACGTGAGTCTTGTTAAATTTCAAGTTCAAATGATTGAGAATTTCATTAGAGCTCCTTGTAGAGGGCTTGTCTTATCTCAATCAATGTACACAAATGGACAAAACAATGCGACGACACTGTGTTTCAGATATAGCAATAAAAAGCAATTTTCGATACTTATCGATCCGCTAATAAAGACATGAAAACTCAAATAGGCTTAAGCGCGCAAAATTCAGAAATTCGCAGAAACGAGCCCCATTTGGATTTTGACATTGCGACTTTGCTGGTTGCGCTTCAGTACACAGCAAATATTTGGACATCTGAATGGAACATAAACAGAACCAGAACTAGAAACAGAAACAGAGAAAAGCAAAACCAATAGAAGGCAATGGAACAGTTTGCCCAAATGAGCAGCCAAACACATTCCAAGACAATTTGTCACGCTTGGGGCGAGGCGAAGAGTCGAAGAGCGGGGAAATGAAAAATGAAACCATATGCATTTTTCCAAGGTGCAAACAAAACACACAAACAAATGACCAAATAATTAGAAGAGAGTGGAAAAGGGGCAGGGGCAGGGGAAAGGGGAAAGGGGGCTCTAACCAATCAGAAGAAAAGCGCAGCTTTAAGCACAAAAGTTGTTTGACCTCTTGACTGAGTGACTGAGTGCAACACATAAAATTGTTAAGCGGCTGCATTTAAAAATAATTTCAGCTGCCAATAAAATAGAAATAACAGCAACAACAACAACAACGGCCAACGATGGCCCATACACTACACACTAGACTACACTACACTAATAGGGCCAGAAACGAGTTTGTCCCGCACGGAAAGCTGGAAAATTGTGTCACGTTGTTTCTGCAGCCAAACAGCAAAACAGCCAACGATCGGTTAAACGCTTTTGACACAGGCAACAGATACAGATACAGATACAGAGACAAAGACAGATACAGATACTGAGCTATATAGCTGTTGCACTCAGAAAAAGTAGATGTCCTAGTGTTATATTTTCCAGGGTTATATTTTCTACAAAATAGATTGCTTTAGTATATAGAAATACAGTTTTTTTAATTTTTAGATATATTATTTCTGCTTTGCAAGCAAATTTACTGTGTATTTTATTAATAAATTAAGAGCTTATATGCCAGATATATTTTTTCTGATTTGCAAGCATATTTAAGGGAATTTTTTAATAAATTTAGAATTTATTATTTCTGATTTGCAAGCAAATTTAATAAATTTTGAGATTAAATTTCCAGATATATTATTTCTGATTTGCAAGCAAATTACTGCTAATTAAAGAAATTAAACTTTAAAATAGCAGACTTTTTATAAATATTTTTTTAGATTTTACAGCGTTTATGCTATTCAAGAATGTTTTTTCTACATTACGAGCTTAAAATACAAAAGTAATTTCTGGCTTATAGTACCATTTAAAGTGATTAGCGTTATTTCCATAATCCAAGGCATATTTCTCTAAGTGTACAGATCCCTAACCCTTTAGCTGAATGCATACCAAAGCATATTGTGCGTGTGCCCAGCTCGACCATTTGATTTATTGAATTGTGAGCCAACGGAGGCAAACTGAGAAACTGATTTTGTATGCGTCGGATGCGTTGGCCAAGAATGCCAACTCATTATGCGACCACAGAAAAGAACCACATAGAGATAGAGATAGAGATAGAGATAGAGATAGAGATAGAGATAGAGATAGAGATAGAGATAGAGGCAGCGATAGGGAGGAAGGTAGAACGAACTGTTCACAGTTAATTATAACAATGGCAACAAATTGCTTAGCAGTTGTCCCAAGAGCAGAAAACGGAAAGGAAACGAAATGCGTGTTTAAATCTCACTTCCTCAGCTTAAGCAAGACTCGCGGAGAGAGAAGCCAACTGGCAAGTGTCAAAATGTTAATTGCAATGGCTTCTTTCGCATACAAAGCAGAGCGGAAGAGTGTTGGATAACGGCGCATTGGGGTCAAGCAAGTGCTTGGAGTGAGAGAGAGGAAGAGAGAGAAGCGAAGAGAAGCGAAGTGCGCTACTTGCTTTTAATGTATGCTAATGCTGCGCGAGATGCTTGAGGAGAGTGCATTAAAGCATTCATATGCATATGGGTATGGAAAACGGTAGCACTTAAGAGCATCGCAGCACACAAAAGGTTTATGGGAATGTGGAACTCTAAATTGTATAATTTATGCAGCTTATAAGGTGGAGTTGTCCCATAAACATAAACATGCACACATGTCTGCCAGAACTATGAAGATGAAAGTGTCAATGAGCGCTGTTCCCCTGAAATTGGGTCAGAAGACAATAAATTGCTCAGCGGGATAGAAATTCAAGATACTGTAAATAATTCATTAGAAGCATGATTATAACTGATAAATATTTAAGTTTTCAATTAGCCAAAGCTAAAACAAGGGACACGTATTAATTAGAGCATGGAAAAGATCGAGTAGAGTTGATAGAAGATTGAGTATGGAGTAATTTGATACTTGGAAAAGCATTCCAAGGAATTTCACTTGATTAAAGATTAAAATAAATAATAAAAGCAAAAGAAAATCTTTTGAAATCTGCAGAATACTTCAAATATTTGTTTGTTTATATTTTTATCATTTCTAGGCATACTGCAGATGATCCCACATATTCTGGCAATTTAATAGCACCCAAAAAACATCGCATCTTAAATATTTTGTCAGTTTGATTGATCGCCAAGTGGCACATTCATATTTTATCCATGTTGCTACATTTGTTAGCATTTATTTCAGCTCGTAACTCTGCCTCGGTTCACAGGTCTGCTCTCAACTCATCTGCTTGGGCTATTTTGTGGTTATTTTTAATGCAGTTGACATGAATTCTTTCACAATATATCAACACAGATTCACACAAATAGATATTGCACTGCCTGCTGCTTAGTGTATACTAGATGTATTCAATTTTATATGTAAATATTCATTTGCTCCACTAATTTGTTGTGTGTGTGTGTGTGTTTGTGTGTGTGTGAGTGCGTGACTAATATTTTGATTGCAGTGGGCCAAAAAACTTGGCCACGACACGACGCTTGTGCAATCCAAATGACAACAACAACAAGCATAAAGAAAGATAATCATCGTAATAATAAAGGCAAAAATCTTTTCATTTTTTTGGCAGTCATAGAAAACTACCGGGTAAATGACCCACTTTTCAGCAGTTTTCCCCCACGCCCCCCGCTCAACATTTTTATGTGTGACAGTTTTCATTTCGAATTGGGAACTCTCGTTCAATTTTTCTACATTTTTGTTGTGTATTTTTAGCATAGCTGTGGCGTATTTGTAGATACACTTTTATATGACGAAATCAACGCGCGTTAATCATACGCACTGTGGACGCGTGTTTGCACAAATGTTCTAAAAGAAATAAATGCTTTTTAATATTTGACTTGTGCTGCTTAAGCAGTTTACTCTCGTTTGAATAATACAAATAAAAGGTCAGTCTGAATTTCTTTATAATTTGTAGGCCTAATGAGCGAGCCCAACAAAAAACCAAAAAACAACAACCAGCATCAGTTTATAGTTATAGTCTAATAAACAATGCCTTTTTTAACTGTCTACTCTGCTTTGAGCGTGTTTTCACTTTAGCCATGATAAATTGCACATGTTTATTGTTGATTGCTGCTTGTTGATTGTTGGTTGTTGGTTGTTCGTTGTTGGTCTTTCCATTTCGATTGCATCTTCAAAAAAAAACTTAAAATTTTGTTGTATAAAACGGCAGCATTGCATTTTCAAACATAAATCAAGCGCTGACGACTCATAATGCATACACAATTTATTTATTGAATTTTTTGATAAATATTTGTAGCCAGGCCGCAGACCAGCTTCCACTGGACGGATGGTCAATGGCCAAAGTGTCCAACTGGTCAAATGCTCGATGGTCGGATGGCGTTAATATTATGCAGATTTCATGCAGCCAGCTTTAAATGTTGCAAAGCATTTTGTGATAAATCGCCGCGGCTTTTGGGTATTTTTCACTTGCGGCTTGGAGGAGTTGCCAAATGTGTTGCAATTGGGTGCGGGGTGCAAGATTCGTGCACCCAGACAGCTGCCACTTGATTATGGCCGTTAAGTTATGGCCCGAACGGGCGTTTGACAAGGTCAAGTTGAGGTTGATTGATTTGAAATGCAATTGTTATCTGACAAACATTTGAAATTGGTTGCAGTAGGGAAATTTTAGTGCTTGCTAACTTGAAGAGGGTTTTTATTTAAATTTATTCCAACTACCAAATCATGGCCTAAGAGGAGTTTCAATAAATCAGCAAAACTTTACGTCAGCTAACATGAATTTATTCATTTAAAATCGAATAAAGCATAAGCTCTTAACATTTCTTTTGACTGAACTTATCTTGTGGCCTCAAGGTCGCTACAATTTCGTAAAGCTGCTCAATAAGCGCAATTCCCATTATATTCACTGATGCTGTCATAATACACAATACTCAATACTCAATATCCAATACTCACTGTAACTGCAAGCGGTAATAATTTTTATTGTTTTTCTCTTTTTTGCGTGGCAAAGAAAAGAAACCGCAAATTGTTTCGAAATCAGTGCCTTGATTGCTGCACAAACCAAGTCAGTTTTATTTTGCTTTTGAGGCCAGCAGATGAGCACAGGGATCAAAGCTAACAACGTCAGCTATATTACATATGTATATCGGAACTTATCGAGTTTATATGTGTGTGTGCCCAAAGACAAGTTACTTAATTGATTTTATGGTCACTTTTCTTGCCGTAAACTTTTTATGACCACACAATCAAACTGCTTTGCGTTTTTTATGGACCCTTTCGACCACAACAACAACAGCAGCAACAACCACAACTATTATAACTACTACTACTGAAACTCACTGACGTTGCATTTTTACTAGCGATAAAAATCACAGAAAATTTGTTGAAATTTACTGATAAGCCGTGAGCCATCTCTCAATGACATGTTATCACTTCATTAGCCGCAGCTGAGCTGCATAAAGAAAGCTGAAAGAAAATCCCCAACAAATGATGAGTAGCTGAAATGCTGATTTGATGAAACATAATCAAGCGTAGCAACTATAAATCTAACACCAATAAATATTTAGAAAGCTAAGATTGCTCAAATCTGATTTCGGTTCTTGCGGCTTGTAAAATATTTACTTACAAACGAAGTATAAAATCCTTGAATCCCGATGAAAGAAATCGAACATTATCGATTTCGATATCGATATCGCAGATTAACTTTCCAATACAATTTTGATTGATCTGATTGCAGAATGTTGTCACCATAGATAGTCTGACAATAGCATATAAAGATTAAAATGCTTTCAACATGAAATGGCATTTTTTGTTTAGCTCACAAACAAGTTCAGAAACAAGAGTTAGAGAACAGAGTTCTTAACATTGACAAATTACCCGTAAAAATCTACAAAAATCATAAGCAGAACCCCCCAGCGGGCACTTGACCCATATTATTAGAAGTGTGCAAATGAGCTGCTTACAAAAAAAACCACACACACAAATAAATAAATGTACACACGAGATATTTCAATGTTAAAGCTGAAAAAAGAAGAAGAGCTAGAAAATTTGCGTTATATTTCAATTTTTTTTTTTTTTTTTTATTTTTATTTGGCAAGCTACATAGGGTGTTTACCCTATTTCCAGGCCGATATAACTTTGAACTTTAAAAACCCATCTCAGTGGGGAGATGACGCTGTTATCAGCACGGGTATGCTATAATAATATTGCTATAATTTTCTAAAGAAGCCGGCCGTTCCGCGATCGGCCAAGGATCCAGAGGTCCGACGGGTGCTTGCGCTTCAGACGCCTATGTCTCGCCGGTCTTGCGAGTTGTCTAGCCAGGCGGTTAGAGTGGTCTAACAAACGAGCGCGATACCGGTTGGAGCTTTTACTTATGGCCTCACACACCGTTGGTATTTGAAGGTCGTTGAGGATAGTCTCATTTTTGACGTAATGATGCCACTGAATATTGGTCATGCGGCGCAAAGACTTTGTTATTGTAGCTTGAACTCTTCTTAGGGTAGTGTCACATGCAGTCCCCCAGCAAGTGATACCCCAATTTAACGTTGGCAGTATAATGGTCTTAAATAACCGTACTTTGGCTCTTAGGGAAAGACCACTCCCTGGTCTGAGAAGCCAGTCCAATTTCCCCAGTTTTTTGTTCACTGTTCCACATGCTTTTTTAATATGGCTGCTCCATGTGAGGCGCCTGTCCAGGGTCACTCCCAAATAAGTGATGTTATCAGTGTGCGCGATTCTCTTACCATCTAGATAAAGCCGACGTGAGCGCCCAGGCCGGAGTGCAAACGTGGCGTGTTGGGTTTTTTCAATATTCGGCTCTATATTCCATCGCGAGGCCCAGCACTCGAACTCATCTAGGAATCCTTGGACACGTCTGGAGGCAGTCGTTGAGTAACTGCTAGAAGCTAGGAAAGCTGTGTCGTCAGCATATGTTGCCGTCAATGATCCGGGTGTATTGAGGATGGGAAGATCCGCCGTAAATACAGTGTATAGTATTGGTCCAAGAATACTACCCTGAGGTACACCAGCCCGAATAGGACGCATTCCGGACCGGGCATCTCTGTATTCGACAGCAAATGCTCTGCCTTCCAGGAAAGAGACAAGCACCTTCCAGAGACCTTCAGGGAGCAGCGGCATTAGCTTGTAGCAGAGGCCCTCGTGCCAGACCCTATCAAAAGCCTGCCGAATGTCCAGGAAAACTGCGGCACAGTATTTTTTCTTTTCGAAGGCGCTGAGGATGTGGCTTACAACACGATGGATTTGTTCAACCGCATTATGGCGTCCTCGGAAGCCAAATTGATGGTCTGGTAGTGCATTTTCAAAAGCGTCAACGGCCAGAAGACGGGTTAAAAAGATTCTCTCAAAGACCTTCGAAAAAGTAGGCAGGAGACTTATCGGCCTGAAAGAGTCCGGATTGTGGGGATCCTTGCCTTTCTTTGGCACCATAACAATAAGAGCGCGCTTCCATGGGGCCGGGAAATGACCCAAGTCAAGTACGGCATTGAACAGCCGACAAAGCTGTGAGACAATTACGCTGGGTAGAGCCTTGGCCACTTTGCCATCAATAGAATCCATTCCAGGTGCCTTAGAGAGAATCAACCTCTTTATTTGAGAATGAACCTCATCTTCGGTTACCGGCTGGACAAAATGAGAGGGGCCGAAGGATAGGCCAATCCTCGAGACGGTGGCTCTTACCTCTTGTCTGGTCGCGAAATCAAAAGGAGTGAACCGTGCTTCGAGTTCATTCGCAAAAACTTCAGCAATATCGTCATCAGTACGAGCCCATGTACCATCATTACGTCTGAGAGGGAGCCTGCGAAGAGGCTGTCGCTTGATGCTGCGGGTGCACTTCCACAACGCAAAACCATGTTCCTCGTCAGGGTCGATGGCGTTGAGCTTGTTTACAAAGAACTCCGACTTAGCAGACTTAAGCACACGCCTAAGATTTGAGACAGCGGCTTTCCACCGTGCCAGATCCAGCAGATGACGCGTCCTCATCCACTCGCGACGCAGAGAATGCCCTCGTCTAGCCAAAATCGAAATCTCAGGTTTAGAGGATGCCCAAGATGGCGGAGGTGCGTATGGGGTTCCGGTAGCAGAAGGAGCAGCAAGGTGAATCTTGTCAACCAGATCCTGCGCAAAAGCGTCAATGTTAGCAGGAGTGTCAAGAGGGAGAGGGTTAGCAATAGCTAGTGTCGAGAGCCGAGTACCAAAGTCCTCTATATTCGAGCCACGGGGGAGAAGCCTAGGTTTGGCGGTAACCACATAGGCGGACACACAAAAGTAAGCCAGCAACGGGATGTGATCAGAGGATAGACCTGTACACTCTGATATGGCGAGGTGGTTGCAGGGGATGCCTTTGTAGACCGCAAAGTCAATGGCCGTGGGGAGATACCGGGTATTTCCCGGAAAATGTGTGGGTGCGCCGGTGGCCAAGACCTGAAGATTGGAGCCTGATACCAGTGACATCAAAGTATCTCCTCTAACACACGACCGCCTGCATCCCCAAAATTGATGGTGCGCATTCCAGTCGCCGCCAATAAAAAAGTGGTTGCCCATAGAGCCAAATAGGCGATGATACTCTCCAGAAGTCCAGCATTGACGATGTCCAGGTGGGCAATATACAGCAGCAAAAGAAACTCTTCCAATACCAGTGACCAAGGATATAGAAATAGCTTGTAGATGAGGCTCAGCAATAGTACTACTGAGGTGAAAGTCAAACGATGACCGCACGATGACTGCAGCACCACCACGGAGACGGTCACCCGGGTGATTGGCACAGTGAACATCATAACCATGGATGCGGAAGGAGGAGCGGCTGTTGAAGTGTGTTTCTGAAACAAGAAGGATATCAACATCCTTTTCCTGGAGAAGATGTTCGACCTCCAGGGTCTTGCCAATGATGCCATTGGCGTTCCAAATAATGATGTTCAGACCATAATTAGACATCGCGATGCAAAGACGTTGAAATATGTGCACCATTCGTCAGTAAGGATCGCATCATCTCTAAAGTAGATGTCATTATCGACATCATCTGGTCAAAACGCGATAACAGCTTGTCAATCGCAGCCGCTTGTGTTGAAGCACTAGCTTCCTGCTGTCTACGTAGTTCGTCAATGAAGCTATGTAGTCTGTCCTGAGCAGGCTGAGTTGTGGAATCCGAGGGCAAATGTCCAGGGATGCTAGAACCAGGGACATTAGGCTTCCTACTATAGCCCGGTGTAGGCCAGTGGCTTGAATTTAACACCATCGGGGGTGGGACAGGCAGATTCGAGGTCTTTGGGGGCAACTGGGTTGCCGACCAAGCATTCCGAACTGAGACAGGAGTGACAGACTTCCTTTGCTGTAGACTTCGTCCAGTGTTGTTACCATTGCGCTTTGCAACCGCCTCCAGATAGGCGGGACAGCGTCTGAAAGCCGCGCTGTGATTGGACCCACAGTTGATGCACTTGTATTGTTCTTCAGTGGTAGCCATACACTTGTCTTTATCACGTGTTTCATGATCACCCGAACACCTGGCACATTTAGCGGGGAAGGAACAGAAATTCTTGGAATGACCAAACTCTTGACATCTGAAACATCTCAGAGCCCCAGATCGCGGACGGGGGGCCTCAATTTTCACGACCTGATATGCCAAAGCTTTTATGTCGTACATCTTCGTATTATTTGCAGCCGGTTCAAGCTCTATGTAGAACGTGTTTCGATTTTGTACACCATTCTCACCTGGTGGGTTGTAAATATTTCGAGGATTGTGTCCTTGAGCCCTTAGCTCAGCCTTTATATCCTCAATGTCGGTTGACGCATGCAATCCCCTGGCAACAACCCTAAAAGCACGGTTCTCCTTCAGCTGGAAGGAGCTAAATGGGATTCTATTTTCGGTAAAAATCTTTTGAATACTTCTATAGGATACACCTTCTGAACAGGTTATCCTGCAAGAAGACTGGCCGGTGATCTTCAGACGGAAGTCAATGGTCGCAGTACTGATCAGGGCAATGAGCCGTTTGATGTTTGGTATACCCCTTAGAAGAAAGGGAGGGGGACGCGGGCCAGAACTCTTTGGATTTGTCAAGCGCGGAGACACAGGCCGTCTAGGGGATGGTTGAGAGGACACTTTATGGACCGGACCCGCAACTACAGGGGCAGTCTTGCCATTAGAAGAAATCGCAGTGATAGGATGGCATCCAGTATCCGATCCAGGGGCACCTAAGGAAAGGGCAGGTATAGGGTTCAGCTCTGAAGATGCGACATCAGGGTGTTGCACATCCATGGCGTCATCGTCATCGTCAGCCAATATGGCATAGCTGTTACCGCGACCGGAGTAGGTTGAGTCTGCAGACCCAGGAGAGTTTGCATCAATAGGGCGAGTAGACAAAGAGGGCTTCTTATGAGTAACCGGCTTAGCCGCCAGGCAGACAGTCTTGAAGCGATCCAGGACAGGGCCAAGTAGCGAGGAATTCACTGAGGTGTTATCTACACCAACATGTCCAGAAACATGAGAACAGGGCACTTTCAAATTGTTACGGTTCATGATAGTAAGCCGATCACGGTCAGATGCAGCCTGACTGAACCACTCAGAGCTTATAATGGTGTCTAGAGCCGGCGTGCTGGCACCAGATTTGCGGATGCCAGATAGGAATGTATCATTATTCTCATGAGAGTCATCAAACAACTCTTTATCGCTGTGGGAAGGAATAGCATCCTGGACGCCTTGAGTCCGCAATAGACGACTATTCCTGTGTGCAGAGCCCGGGATCTGACGGGATGGAGCAGAATTTGAAATAGGCTTATCATGCGGGATGATTTGACTAGAGATAGATGCATCCGAATCGCTACTAGATATATTACGCCTTGCGTCCAGGGCTTGCTGACGGGTCGAGGGACGTAAGCTAAGGGCCCGTCTGGTGGCAGAGCGAGCCTCTTCAGTCACTTGGTTGGCAGCCTTGGACCTGAGGTGCTTGTTCTTTAGAATTTTTTGATTAAACTTATTCTTAGGGGACGCCATGTATCTATGGAGGGGTCCCCCAAGTTGGGGGGCCGAAAAGGAAATAAATTAACACAGTCAAGAGAAAAAAAAAGAAACGAAATAAATCAAAAAGATTTTTCTCAAAATTATTTTTCCTATTTTTTCCGATTTGTTTTCCGAAAATTTGGAGAAAATTTTTGGGAACAAAAAAGTAGTCTGTTCAGTACGAGAACTAGATTCGACCATTGACAAATTACCCGTAAAAATCTACAAAAATCATACACAGAACCCCCCAGCGGGCACTTGACCCATATTATTAGAAGTGTGCAAATGAGCTGCTTACAAAAAAAACCACACACACAAATAAATAAATGTACATACGAGATATTTCAATGTTAAAGCTGACAAAAAAGAAGAAGAGCTAGAAAATTTTGCGTTATATTTCAAACGAAAGTAAAAGAAAAATCGCGTGTAGCTGAGGAAAAATCAATAAACTGTTTTCTGTTTTCTGTTTTTAGTTGTTTGGGGCGCAAAAAACCTTCGTGCTAATTGGTTATTTATTTTCTTTATGTTTTTCACTGGCGAATACCCGACATATGTATGTATAGTAGATATAGCTGTGGATATCGCGAGTGCTTTGGTGGCGTGCAACAAACAACAACAACTGACCCCAATAGGGCAAACAGAAAGAAAGGCAACAATTTTTAGTGGTTGTTGTTGTTGTTGTTGTTGGGGCGTGGTTTCAACACTAACACTTTCATTGTTGGGTTGTTGTTGCCGTCGTTGCTTTATCGGCAAGTGTCCGACAGCGATATGCATATATGTATGGTATGGTATGGTATACGACTACATATAGTATAATGCCATAATGCCAAAAGACGGTGCAAAGAAATGCAAAAAGCAAATTACTCACTAATGCGCTTCATTGTTAGCTAATGAGCCAAAATATTTGACTAAGAGAGTTTATTATTATTATTATTATTATTTCGCATAGATTAGTTGGCTGTATATATATATATACATGTAACTTATATAAGCCATATTTCCCACGCATTGGAGTCCAAAGCTGCTTAAAAATTAACCACAAACAAACTCCAAAGTTCGTCATTCAAGTTAATTTGACATTAAGTTGAGAATTATAATTAGCTGTCTAGGCAGTTTGGCTCGAATTAAAGATCAGAACGCGCCTCACCTTGACTTTGCCCAACAACAACAACAACAACAACAACTCAAACAACAACGCAGACAGCGAACTGTGGCTAAAGTAACAAACTCAGTAGAAAGATAAGCGCCGCAAAGATAACGCCAAAAAACTAACCGAACAAAAATGTGCACAGAAAAACCCAGTCAAGAAATAATAATGCACACTGCGAATTCTGTTTCTTTATACTCTTTTCGAAGAAAATATTATAAGTTTGTGCTGAAGTTTGTAACGCATAGAAGGAAGCGTCGGAGACCCCCAAAAGTTACTGCCAGTATGCTTAGAATGACAATACAATCTGATCTAGCCATGTCCGTCTGTCTGTCTGTCTGTATGTATGCAAACTAGTCCCTCAGTTTTTGAGCTATCGCGATAAAACTTTGCACAGACACTTAATATTCCAGGGGACAGGACATTGGTCGGAGCCGGCCGGATTCGACCACTATATCTTATAGCTGCCATACAACTCGAAGTCGGTTTTGGCCATAAATCCCATGTTTTTAAAGCTATCGCGATACAACTTTGCACAGATACTTATTATTCAAAGAGACATCACATTGGTTGGAGCCGGCCGGATCGGATCACTATATCTTATAGCTGCCATACAACTGGCAATAAATTAAATATTCTTAAAACAAAAAAATAAATTTTACGCGACAAAACGATTTTGTACAGCTTATGAAATTTCAGTGGTGCAGTTGGCAGAGTAAAAATTGCCTATAGGTTCGAAAAGAGTATAAAATCTTCGGCACGCCGAAGATAATCCTTCCCCACTTGTTTTTTTTTATTCTCTCTTCAGTTTTCTTTTGAGAACTATGTAAGCCAAGTGCTCAACGCTGTTCTTAGCCCACTCCGCAGCGCTCTTAGCCCCTTTGGCTTTGCGCACAATTAAAAAATTGGATTAGCGCTGCAGAAGCCAACAGACTAAAAGAAAGATATACAGAGTGTGGATGCCACAACTGAAGCTGAAGCTGAAGTTGCAACTGAAGTGTCTCGCTGCTGGCACGTCAGCAGCGCAGTCGGCTGCGCAGTCGGCGTCGCTGCCAGCGCCTGGGCACAGATTACGCTGACAGATAATTAAAATTGTAACTACGTTTTGGGTGCAGTCGCTGACAGCAGTCTGTGTACGCCTATCTAAATTGCAATTACTTTTAGCTGCAGTTTGCTTTATTGATTTTTATAGATTTTATTGTGTGGCAGAATTCATTTATATTTTTTTAATTTATTCTAAAAATATTTGATTTAATTGCAAAATTTTATTGGAAATTTGTATTTAGTGAAAGTATGAAAACTTTTGCTTATTATTATTATACAAATTGGTTTATGCCATTAAACGATTAAACTGATTAACTGATTTTTTTACTATGTTCTTTATAATTTGTGATACATTTTTAATTTCTTTAAATACTAAAAAATTTTTACTTTTAAACTAATAAGGTTTCTGGATATGTATACATTTGCAAATTGTATTTATTTATATTTTAATTATATAATAATTTTTCTCGTTTCATTTGTGACTATATTGCAATTGACTAAATTGCAATATTTATTGAAAGTATGAAAATTATTGCTAATCATAAACAAATTATTATATGCCTTTAAGCGATTCAACTTTAGACTTAACTTCTTTTTTACTATATTCTTTATAATTGTGATACAATTTTAATTCCTTTAACTACTGAAAAATGTTCAAAGTCCATACACTGCTTAGAGCGACTGTAAAAATGTAGCTGCCTGTATCTGTGTGTGAGTGTCTCTCTTTTCGAGTGTGTTTGTGTTTATAACTAAATAGAAGCGCTTTTTTAGTGGCAGGTACTACGTACGTACTTAGCGCACTAACCGCGTTGAAATGGGGTTTATACAACACGCCCCCCTCTGCCCCTCGCCCCCTCTCACTCTCTCTCCCTCTCTCTCTCTCTGAATTTTGCACAGATAGCTTCGGTTCGGTTCTGTTTTTGCGCCATTATAAATTCCTCAGCATTATTTGCATATTAAAGTTAAGTAAATGCTGGATTCGTGTGCAGCTGGCAGCAGAAGACTTGGATTTAGTGGGAAGTTCGCTGAGGTTCAAGTTAGATCTTGTGCTATATAATGCAATTATGTTTAATTGGAAAGACAGCGGCGGTATTTGGAGCAGGGTTCGCTCTTGTTTCGATTACACGCAGAGAAAAAAGATAAGTTTCGTAAGTTTAGAATATGTTTTCTAAAAACCATGATTTCTATTGTTTAGCTTGATTCCAATTGAAGTTTTATTTTCTAAAAATCTAGTGAGCACTTTTCTCTGAGTGTACTCTTTGGTAATTTGCAGGTAAATATTTTTGTAGGTTACGAGGCTGCAGTTCGTAGTTAGCAATTGCAGATGCAAAACTTTCCAACACCATGTCAAAGAAAACGAAAGAGACAAAGAGCTAGAGACAGAGAGAGAGGGAGAGAGAGGGGGAGGGGGACAGGTGATAGGGAATTCGAGTGAATTGTTGCCTCGTAGGCAAGCGGCAATTTCGTTAATGGGTGAAAATAAATAATAATATTTTCTGTGCTGCTTGTAATACGGGCAAATCAACAAAAGATTTGCTTCCTTGTTGCGAGGAGAGGCAGAGGCTTCTGCCTCGAAGGAAGGAAGACCCGCAAACGAAGAGCAGGAAACGCAGACTCAACTCTTGTAGCGAGATTTATTTGCACAATTCCGGTTTTGGTGATTTTCGTGTTTGTGTTTGCGTTTTATTTCAATTTTTAGTGCCACTATTTGTCTACTCTTCGATCCGCTCGCAGAACGAACCTTTAACAGATCTTTAATAGAGAGGGAGAGAGAGAGAGCGAGAGAGTGCATATGATAACAAGGCGAAACTGTTGACAAAAAGGAAGTGCAGACAAACGCCAACAGCAACAGCAACAACAACACAA
Source organism: Drosophila flavopinicola (assembly GCA_035042425.1). Lineage (NCBI taxonomy): Eukaryota > Metazoa > Arthropoda > Insecta > Diptera > Drosophilidae > Drosophila > Drosophila flavopinicola. The sequence continues at coordinate 11,946,613 of JAWNLL010000452.1, read as the reverse complement.
ATCGATGCCAGCTGTTTGTTGCTGTTGTTGCTTCTCCTTCTTCTTCTTCTTCTGCGACTTGTCTTCAGTTTTTGCTTTCGGTGAAGAACTTTTGACACTGAGCTTCAGGCAGCTTCAAGTGGCGCCCACAATGGATTCGATCCATCGAGCAATTGAGCTTTATAAAGTCTTTAAACTTTAAGCACTTCAAATAATTAATTTGTTGGTTTGTTTTTTGCATTGACACTGACACAGTGACACGCAAAAATCAATATTCAAATAAATTGCAATTAATTGTTTAATTTGGCTGCTAATGTTGTCCAGTTGACGAAATTGTGTTTGCATAATTTGGCTCTTTGCTTTTTTTTGAGCATTCACACGGCTAATTACCTATTTGTATATAGCAACTAACGCAGTTTGAAATAATTATTATGGACGTCGTTGCCAATGACAGCAACAACAAGGAAACAAACACACACTGAAAACACAAGCAACAACAGGCGAAGAGCGCGACGCGCGCAGCTGAGCGGCAGCTGCGATTTCCGTTAGACTAACGACGACGACTTTCGACACTCGAGACGTACGTCCATACAAGAGCGCGCTCGGACAGCAACTGGAAGCCACAAATATTGTCGTGTGGTTTGTGGGCCCCCTAAAACGACGAAGCACCAAAAGCGTCGCACACACACACACACACATACAAAGACGGCGCAGCGCCAAATGTGCAAGAAGAATAAGTGGAGAGCGAGAAAAATGAACGTAAGGTGGCCGGCCAGAGGTAGACGACGACGCGAGCGCTTACGTGACGTAAGGCTGCTTGAGGCAGGTTGGAACGCTAAACGCGCTGCTAGACTGTGGTGAATTCGACGCTGCGTGTTCTCTCTGCGTGTATTGTCGTCAGGTGAGTTTGCGTTCGCTGCACCTACTGCTGTTGTTGTTGTTGCTCTTTTTTAATTGAACGTGCACTGCGACGGCTGCAGTCTGCAGTCTGCAGCTGATAGGAGTACCCGCACTCACACACACGCACACTTTCGCACTCACAGCCTATAAATAGCTCAGTCCCAGCCTCAGAGGCGCGTGTGCCACAATTTAGTTTTATCGTTGATTGAGCGTTAGCCTATCATTAACTGGACATTTGGCTCTCGCCTCAGCTATTTACTGCGTTCTGCATGTGTCCAACTGAAGCCTTTGAATGTGGCCAATTGGCTATGGGGTGTACATTTCAGTAATGGGGTGGGTGTTCAGTGTCGTTATTGCTGCTTCGATTATATTTACATATGTATGTATGTACATGTGCAGCGATTCGGAGAGGGGGCGTGGTGAGTTTACTGGCTAAAGAGGGAGGGCAAATATGATATGCTGCTAAATCAGCAGTGAAATTAGTTATGACAATTAAAGATAGCTAATAATAAATATAGAAAAATATAGCGAAAAATATAGTCTGCAATGGGCTCGAACAGCAATTTACAAGTAACATAAATTATATTTTCATAAATGAACTTCAACTTAAATGTGGAATAAATGTAGAGAAAAAACTATGAACAAATTACACTCAAGCTTTAAAATCGGTTCAGTTTTGGCAAGTTATGTGAGTTTAAAGTCTTCAAAGTATATTTCTAGGGTACGAAAACTAACTTTACAAGCTAAATTTTTTGTTAATTTTTGCCGGTTTTTAGGCCATAAAATGAACCACCTCAGAACCGGTTTTCTTATACATTTTTATACTAATTAAGACACCCACAATCGACTTAAAATCATATTTCGCAGTTTTATTTTTTGAAATAAATTTGTTTTTCCAAAAATAGTAAGGGAATACATGCTTTTTTGAAAAAAAGTCAAAAAAGATGATTTTTCAAAATCGAGCAAAACTTAAATGGAGAATAAAAGTAGGGGAAAAGCCAGGAAAAAATGGCCTGAAACTTAAAAATCGGTTAAGTTTTGGCAAAGTTATGCAAGTTTAAAGTCTTGTTTGGAAGTATTTATCATAAATGGAGATATGCACTTAATATTTATTGGGTTTTTTTGCGTATGACTGATAGCAGGTACTGTGGGGTAATAAGTAAATAAGTTGCCTTGAGTGTGAGCATCGCAAGAAGTTTGTATGGCAATGGGCAGAAGTGAGTCACCAGAAGAAACACGAAACGAGAGAGACAAGAGGCAAGAGGAAGAGGAAGAGGGAGATAGACAGCTTTTGTGGCTGTTGATGTCATTACGAGACAATTGCGTATTTACACACGAGCAAACATATTTGTGCAAATGGCAGCTGTGCGAACTGAAACAGAATGTCTTTTATAATGTAATTTGGGTGTTTTGTTTTCACGCATCAATGCCAGCGGCTATTTTCGGGTCTATGATTTGTACATGTGACTAATCAGGCGAGGGGAGGTTGAGGAGCAGCCGCTGCCCGGCTCAAAGCTATAAAAAATACATATGTACATATGTATATTGCTGCCTGTTGTTCTGCAAGTTGAATGCACTTTCAATTTTAATTTTTAATGTGCGCCGACTGTTTTTATGGTCACATTGGCCGCACAAAATCAACAATTGCGCAAGAGAGTAAATAACGTAAATATTTGCAATCGCACGAAGCTCTTCTTTTGTTTTCATTTTTTCTGTTTCGGTTTCTGTTTTTGTTTTCGCCGCCAAGGCAAACTTAATGAAGTGCCGTCGCAGTTGCTGCCGGCTGTGACGCTAACCTTTGTCGGCTTTACCGTTAAAGCTCAGCGCTTCTCTCACACGATTTGGGCTTAACGTGCATGCTAATTACTTTATGACCCATTTCACTGAAACTGGAGCGATGAAAGAACAAAAATACACGCGAGAGCACACAATAATTCTGTATCCGAATTGAAGTCGCACTGTGCTGCCTCACTGCAATGTAATTAAGATAATAATTTTGAAACTCTTCCGCATCTTGTGCGCCTGCTGCAAGCCTCAAGTGACTCAGGTGACTCACAGGGCCGTACTTGAGAGCTGTCATTCAGGAGGAAATCTCGTTAAAGATGCGGCCGCTGGATAAAGTCGCGCTTTTGGGTGTGTGCCTCGGCTTTGCCCTTTGCCTCTATATATCTCTCGCATATCCCACATATTCCACATATCCTACATATCGTTTAGGCTTAAAGCCACCGCTGCAGTTTGCAGGGTAGAGCTTACCTGAAACTTGCATGCACTACAGCTCAAAGGCTGTTCCATAAAAGACATTCTTGAATGTGTAATCACTAAATTTAGAAGTTCTGTTTGACATTAGACACTAAAGATGATTGAGCAAATATAAAACAAGTAAGAGTGCTCTAGTCGGGAGTGCTCGACTACGAGATACCCTGAACACAGTCCTTACAATCATTCGTACTACTCTAAACTCACACATGCTGCAGTACAAGCAGTACAAGCAGTGCCAGCGGTTTAAGCAGTTAGCTTGCTCTTTCGCTGAGCCCCACACTATGGAAAGTTAAATCTTAAATAACTTCTGTGTTTATTGTCCGATCATATTGAAATTTTTGGGGCAAACAATTGTCGATAATATGTGTTACCAAACCAAATTGCAAGGTCGTACCTTCAAAAATGGGTTTTTTTAACTTTTGGGGGGTTTGGGGGTGGTATCCAAAAAGTGAAATTTTTGTTACATGTGTATGCTATTCGAGATTATACATGTCAAATTAGGGGCCTCTAGCTCTTATAACTTGTAAGTTATATCCAAAAAACGCTGGTCTGAAATCGAAATTTATCGATAACTTTTGAACGGGACGAGCTATCGATAAATTTTAATAAACTTGTTCTGTCCCGGGATTAGGAGAACTTATGTTCCAAATATGAAGTCTCTAGCTCTTGTAGTCTCTGATATCTGTGTGTTCATACAGACGGACGGACAGACAGACAGACGGACATGGCTAGATCGACTCGGCTGTTGATACTGATCAATAATATATATACTTTATATGGTCGGAGATGCTTCCTTATGCCTGTTACATACATTTGCACAAAACCATTATACCCTTTTTACCCATTTTTAATGGGTTCAGGGTATAAAAATATACAAGTAAAGTGCAGTCCCAGTTTTATTTGGCTAAGCACACACTTATAAAAAGTAAAATCGTTATTGCAAAGTATAAATATTTTTTAAAAGAGTTCTCTCAGTCTCAATTGCAAACTGACAGACATAGCTAATATGCTCCCACGCTAGTTAGGGTATGCACACATTGGTAAATAAACACAAGCGTGGGCGTCTTTGGCGACGAGCCGTCGATAACGTAACGAGCCGGGCAGGTTGCCAAAATTGTTGCAATATGCGGAGGGTGTGTGTGCGAAAGAGCGCAAGAGACAGATATACAAAAAAAAAAACAAAAACAAAAAGACTGCCACTTACCCTGCGCTGCTGCGGCTGCTGCTTCTGCTGCTCGTAAAAGTTGCTGCTGCTGCCATTCTCTAGCCACTCCACATCGCTGCAAGATCGACAAAGAGAGCGAGAGAGCGTTAACAACCACATGTTGAGCGAAACTCACCACACAACAAACGAAAGCACTTGCGCGCTCGCGCTCGCGCTCTTCGTGCTCTTTCTACTCACCGTTGCATGCGCTGTATGACCGGCAACTGAGCGGTGCTGTCGTGTATGCGCACCTGATCCGGCGTTATCTCTTCCAGCAGAAAGATGTTCTTGCTGGCCAGTGGCAGCGCGCTCGTCTCGCTCTCCGCGACGCCGCCGTAAAAGAGCGGACTGAGCGGTCGGCATGCGCCACCCAAAAGCTCGTCGATGTTTTGATGACGCGAAATGAAAAGCTTGTCGCCCACGCGCCCACTGGGGGGAGTATACGAATAGCGGGGCGGCGGCGCTGGCGCTGACTGCGACTGCGACTGCGACGTCGGCGCTGCCGTTTGAACTTTTGACATTGGAATGTTATCGTAGGGCGATGCGCAGAGCTTTCGCTGCTCTGGCTGATGTGGCTGCTGTGGCTCTAGCGGCACAGGACTCGCGCACTGGCCCAGCGGCGGCGGTCGCACGGAGTAGGTGAAGTTGAAGGAGCTGCTCAGCTCGGCGGGCAAAAGCTCCGCCTGATGATCGACTTCGTCTGTCGCTGGCAGCGCATCCGCAGCAGCTTTCGGCTCCTCTTCCTGCAGCCACCAGGCGCGCTCGCCCGACTCCCAGTGCTTGATGATGCGTGGCGGCGGCGTTGGCGGTTTCACTGGTGGCGGCTCGTTCTCCTTCTCCTGCCACCAGGCGCGCTCGCCGCTCTCCACGCGCTGCACATTGAAGAGCTTTTTGGCCGGACCCGATTGCCACCAGTGCTGAGCGCTTTCGCCGGACTTGGAGGACTGCTTGGAGCTGCGATCGCTGCTCGGCAGCTTGATGGTCACCTCCACGTGTGGCTCACTGTTGCTGCTGTTGTTGTTGATATCCTCGTGGTAGCCATTTTGCTTACTCGGCTGCTGCTCCTGCTCATCCAGCCACCAGGCATCCTGCTCCGGCGAGATGCGACTGCGCGGCATAAGCTTCACTTGCTCACTGTGCTCCTCTTCCGCCTCCTGGCTAAAACCATTTCCATTTCCATTTCCATTTGTGAGCTTTGCTGAATTATCCTTGCTATCGTTATGTATTGCCTCTGCTTTGTCATCCCTGCTGCTGCTCCACCAGCCTGTGCGACTGTGCTCCTCCGTGGCCGCACTCGCATCCTGCTCCTCGTCCAGCTGATTTAGTGTCTCCTCCGCCAGCGTATCGTCCTCGTCGGCAGCCGTGTCCTGTCTCAGCCACCAGGCCTGATCATCGCCCGAATCGATGTGCCTCAGTCTGTAGGGCATCTCGCTGCGATTGTTGTAGTCCAGAGCGGAGGCGGTGTTGATCTGCAAACTGGTGTCCTGCCACCAGCTGGGCTCCTCCGTATCGTCGCCCTGCTCCCTGGAGGTGATCGGCTCGCTGGTGAGACTCTCTGTAGTCGTGCTGTCCTTCTCGTTGGGACTCGTCGTCTCCTTGGGACAATGCGTGCTGGAACTGAACGTGCTCGTGGTTAGCGTTGGGATCGTGGGAATCGTTATCGTTGCTATCGTCTGCGAAGGATTCGCTTCGCTGCGGGACGTCGTTGGTTCGTTCGTTTGCGTGTCTAGCGCTAGACTGATCATCGATGGCGGCTGCTCTGCCTCGCTGCCGGCGCTCTCGGAGCTTTCGAGGAAGATCGGCTCACTATTTGCGTCCGGCTGACGAGTGGCGAAAAAATTCGATACAGCCGAGAGCTTCTTGCGGCGGATTGCCTCAACGGAACGTGATTCAGCTGCGGACTTGCTGTGGCTATTTCGGTGTTCCCGATTTAATTCGCTGGCATCCGAATCGCAATCACCTGCCCCACGGCTGACCTTCGCCTCTATCGCCTCTTTCGCTAGCGATGTCTCCGTCTCCGTCTCTCTTGCTATCGCTGTCTCTTTATCTTTATCTTTATCTTTATCTTTGGCTTTCTCCTTCTCCTTCTCTTTTTGCTGACTGCCGTTTACTGTTGACTTTTTCTTGCTCTGCTTTTTGGCCGTCTTCCCACGCTGCTCGCTGTCCGAGGAGGAGGCCGTGGAGGCAGAGCTTCCACTGCCACTGCCCGCACTGCTGGGCGCACAGGATTTGTGTGCTTTCAGTGGACGACTCGACGTCGTCGCCTTGCCATTGGTTAGCTTTGCTGTCTTGCGACTGGAGGCATTGCTACCCTCCGAGCCCGCACTGGGCGAGCGTTCCGTCTGCTGCTCCTCGGACTCTGCGCCGCTGCTGGGCGTGCGGGATTTGCGTGGCCTGTCCGTGGGTCCCACGTTCAGCGAGCTCTTGCGGAAGTCCTTGTTGGGCCAGGGCCACTTGGCCAGCGAGCTGCTCGAGTTGGAGCTGCTCTTGGTGGGCGACTCCGCCTTGCTGGGCGCGGCGGGCGGCTTGTTCACCAGGTTCTCCACGGAGGACTGTCGGGAGTTGAGACGCAGCGCCTTGGGTGGCGATAGCTTGGACTTGCTGCTGCTGCTACTCGACTTGGAGCTGGCTGCGGATGCATTGCTCTTGGGTGAGCTGGACTCCTTGCTCTCCAGACTAGGTGTCGCAGACTTGGGTGAGTTACTGCGGGCAGGACAGGGAGCAGCATTGCTCTTGGCTGAGCTGGCTTCCTTGCTCTCTGGATTAGCTGCCGCAGACTTGGGTGAGTTACTCCTGGATTGGGTGCTGGCAGGACTTGCAGCAGCATTGCTCTTGGCTGATGCTGCCTCCTTGGACTCCAGGGCAGGCGTTGTCGACTTGGGTGAGTTGCTGTTCGAATGCGAGCTGGCATTGTAGCGCAGACTGCTAATCCGATCTCTATGCGTGCTGTAGTTGGAGCTGATGCTGCTGCTGGTGGCGCCACCAGCACTGTACCTCAAATAACGCGTGGAGTCGTCCAGCCGATCCGACTGCATCTCCTTCTCCAGCATCTGGCGGGGCTTCGTCGACCTCTGTATTGTCTTCTCAATGGTCTTGGCAATGTCCATGCGACGTGTGCGCTGCACGGTGGTGCTGCCCGGCGGAGTGGGTGAGGTGGCACGTGTGACCACCAACACGGACACAAATGTCTCCTGCTCCTCCTGCGGCGAAGGCGACTTCAGCTGCTGCTGCGTCTGTTGCTCCTCCTGCTGCTTTGTGGCAGTCTCCTCGGCTGGCTCCTCCAGTTCCTTCTCCCTGCTCGCCTTGGCGCGACTGGCGGTCCGCGCATGAAAATCACTGGTGGTCAGATAGGAGATGGACTTGTCCAGCATGCTGCTGCCACCATTCAATCTGGATCCTGCAGCATAGCGACTGTTATAGCCATTTCTTGAGGCGCTGCTGCGATAGGCAGTGCTGCCCAGCTTACTCCTGGCGCTGTCTAACACTGGACTGGGATCTCTGGACTTGGACTTGCCGCGATTCGTGTGCTCCAGCGCCACAGGACTGGGATCCCGCGATCTGCCATATTTGCTGCTGCTGCTGGTGCCCAGCTTGCTGCTTGTGGTGGCTCCTGTGTAGCGTTTGATGGGACTGCTGCGATCACTGGAACTGGTGGCATCTTTGGCATCCGCTTTGGCAGTGCAGCCATAGCGACTCACATAGCTGGTGACAGGAGCGGGAGGATCGCGCTTAATGCGATAGGTGCCGCCGGAGAAGGAGGGGCGATAGGCGCTGGGCGTGGCCAAGGAAGTATAGCGGGAACTGGAACCACTGCCCAAATCTCCGCCCAGTGTGTACTGCAGAAAGAAAGGGTATTAGTAGGGAGAAAAAAGAAAGAGAAAGGATATTGGGACTTACCGTTGAGCTGCTTGGTTTGTAGGAACTGCTGAGGTTCGATTTCCAGGGTGTCTGCAAATGTGAAGGAAAAAGAAGTCATTAACAACAATTAGACTAAGTAAACACATATAATAATATTTCATATAGACACTTTAGATTTCTCTTCAATTCGAATAAGTTGCTGTTTTTTATTTACTACATAGACATATGCAAAGTACTTTAACTCCAGCGAGTTCAACGATAGGAAATTGAAATTGATTGATGGCCGCACTCCATTTTCATTCCATTTCCATTCCGAATGTGGAACCCCGCAGTCCGCTGGGAATCTGAGGTAGCTCATTGAGCGATGCCTTCGACAATTATTCGCACACATTTTATCATCTTCAAGGGGAGCAGCGAGTGGAGCAGCAGGGTGGGGCAGCAGCCGACTGGGGGGCAACAGACACATCAACACCATCGAGCACACATGAGAATGCTGCCCCTTTGGTCTGCCCCTGGTTTCCCCCTTCAGACAAGGGACAAGGCCCCCATTTTCGCTTTTGGGCCGCTTTGAACTCTTCGCTGGCATTCGAATGCTTTTTCATTTCGTTGTATTTCAATTTCAATTTGGGTTTCAATTAAATGGCGCTGTAGCAGGCGTTTTTCAATTAATTTGGACGTGTAAACAGATTCATTTCGATTATTTCAACATCTGCCTTCTAATCTTGCGTGCGCACCGCATTAGAAATTAGAACTATACGTGCTGCCCTTTAACGTAATTGTCCACAATGGGGGGGACAGGATAAGAGAAAGGGAACTGTCTACATATCACTTCAGACAGATCAGACAGACAGACAGACAGACATTAATATTGCGAAATCCATGTTGGCGCTCTTTATAGTTTTTGGCAAGACTAAATTCTATGCTATAGTATAGCGTAATTAGAGTGTAATTAATTCAATGAGAATTGAAAAATAGAGAGCAGCCAAAGCTTATTATCAGCAGTGCGACACAAATCTATTCCAAGCGAATTTCAATTCTCAGCTGTCTCAGAAATCTATTTGGGTTTGCTTTTCAATCTAAAATGCTTAAAAATAAAAGCAATGCTTGATATAACATTGTTATATATTTTGTACTCTAACTGCATGCTTGTTCTTGATTAAAAGTTGAATAATTACTAATACAAGCTTAGCATTCTAAAAAAGGAAGAAGCGAATTTAAATTCTCAGCTGTCTCAGAAATCTATTTGGGTTTTGCTTTCCAATCGAAAATAATTCGAGAAAAAATGCTTAAAAATAAAAGCAATGCTTGAGCTAACATTGTTATATGTTTTTTAAACTAAATGTTTACTTGTTCCTGATTAAAAGTTAAATAAAATAAGTTTAGCATTCTAAAACAGCAGCCAAAACCAAAACGCGTCGTATACTTAATATTTGTATATGCCTATTACATGAAGTCATTAAAAGTTCCATGAAAATACCAGAGCAAATGAAGTCACAGGTAGCGGCGCTAAAAGTGCCCATAAAATCGACGATTCTACAACGTAAAATTTCGGAATGCACAAATCTGAGACGTGCTACAAGAAATTCCATGAGTCGATGATTGCTGGAGCTGTCCCAAGTGGAGCTCAACGATGAGGCTGGCGCCAATGCGGCCCCCACAAAAACCGAATGACATGTACCATAAAAAGTGCATATATATTTCTAAGTACTGCCCGCCCAGCTAGATTGCTGGCGGATGGGGATGGGGATCAGTTAATTGTTTTCGCTCAGTGAAATGGAATGCCAAACGCAAATAGCACAACAATGTGCAAGGCAAGTAAAAGTGAGAGATGAAGATGGGGCTGACTTGAAGATTTCCATGTGTGTGCAGAGAGTGCTGTCTCCCTCTCCCTCTCTATGCCTCACGCCCTCTCACTCTCTCAGTTTGACAGCGTTATTATGTGGACTCAATTAGGCGCTGCCTGCTCAGGATTGCCCACGACTATGAGCACTAACAGGCGCTATAAAGCGATCCCTGTCTGTCAGCTGGCCATGTCTATAAAACGCAGACAAACGGGGCAAATGCATCAACTGCATTTAGCAAATGCGGCCAAACAGCAAAACATGTTGAAAAGCCCAACAAAAAATCAAATTACGCGCAAAAAAAAACCATTCGCGTGCCGCAGACAAATCAACTTTTTTGTTTTTGCAGAATATTTTTAGTTTTTGGTGTCAAAAATATATATATATACATATATCTGCAATGTGCTTAAGTCTGCAAGATTCTGCCGAATGAAAGATATGACAAAGTTGAAGATACGCAAGTGGCAAAGCATTGAACCCAACTGACAGATACCCTGTAGTCTAAGATACAAATTGTAGTTTCAGTGTTTAGTTTATGTTAAACTGTATAAAAAAGAATATATATCAGAATAATTTAAACGAAAAAAAAACTGTTTCTAAACAATATTTTATGGATTGAGATGAAAGAAAGTTACAGACAGAATATATATAAAATTTATATATTTAAAATTGAACACAGCTGGAACAATTTCAATGCTAAACTGTAGCTATCTGGTTTTACTTTAAACAATCTAAACACATTGGCAATTATTTTGCATAATTTGTTTTATATATATATATATATATATATATATATATATGTGTATACATATATTACTAAACTAAACAAGCAACAAACAAGATATGCCAAACGAAAAAATCAGACTCGATGTGTGCGGCTGCATTCTAGTTATAAAATATCAGAGAGAGATACAAAGAGATAGAAAGAAAGAGAGAGAGAGATCTCGTAATACCCATAACAATAAATGACAAGTGTTTCTGTTGCACTCAGTTCTGGGATTGTTTTAGTTTCGTCATTGTGTCAGCTTTTTCAGGCTGTTCGATGTGTTTAATTAAATGCAGAATATTTTGTTGCTGGCGTACAAGAAACCAAAACAAAAACAGAACAGCAATTTGAAAGCTTGCCAAATGGACACCCATCCGACTAGGCAGTCTGCTCTTGTGACGTCAGCGCCAGGCACAGCAGACCCAGATTCCGCGTCTCCGGCACGAAGGGCTCCCAGACGGGCGCCTTGGCCGGACACTTGTCCATCGCATCCCGCATGCCCCGCATGCCCAGCTCCAAAGCACAAGTGGAGGAGCTGCGACACGCCGGCTGCTGGGTGAAGGGTCCATTGAAGTGCACGTAGATGTCGCCCTGGCTGGCCAGATCCAGGCCGTATGTGGTCAGATCCTCACCGGTCACCAGCTGAATGTCATTGATATTGCTGCGATTGGAGCGCAACTTGGCCACCAGACCGGGAATGCCGAAGATGTCCGTCAACAGGGCAGCGGGCACCGTTCGTTGGCCATCCTGGCAGATGACACTCGAGTGCTGGCCAAAGATGTCCGCATAGGTGGGCAGACCGGGTATCTGATTGTGCAGCTCCGGAAAGTGCCGATACTCCCAGCCCGTGCAGGCCGACAAACTGCACTGCAGCATATCTGCTGTCGTTGTTGTTGTTGTCGCCGTTTCCGGCTCATCGCTTTTGCTCTCCGTCGGCTGCAGCTGCTCCTCCTGACTCGGCTCACTGTCCATGGCCATGGCGATGGCATCCTCGTGCAGCGCTATCAGCGGTTTTACCTTGCAACGTAATCGTCGACGTCGGGGCATGTTGTGTTCACTGGAATCCGACTTTGAAATAGCTGGAGAAACGACTGTTTGTTAACTGTTACACAGCCTCCCCCATTCCCCAATCCCATTTGCCTTCCTTCCACAACACAACAAATTCATGTACTACAAATCGTATGAATATTCACACTTTGTTAATTAATTAGGTGCTGCCTGCCTGCCTGCCACGCCCACCCCCCCCCCCCCTTTCAGATGCGCCGCCTACTCTTCTTAACTTTATGCCTCTCATAAATATTTACAACTTCCTTCTGGCCATAAAAGTCGGAGCAGCATTCGAGAGGAAGAACAAGACAAACTCACAAACGACACAATAATAAAAAATTATATTTTTTCCCTTTTTCGTGCATTTTTAGAATTGTGCGCACTAAAAATAGAGCAGACTCCAAATTGGAAACTGGGAAGCACTTTCAGGCAGCCGCCGAAAGTGGAAACTTGTTGAGCATACATAAACTGATCGGTTTTGGGCGCTATCTTTAATTGATTTATAGCTGCAGAGTTTAGCGAGCACTGAAAGAGCATATCAAGTCGAGCAGTTGACACGTTCTCTGATCTAGGCAAAAGGATAAAGTGATTGTGACATGAAATATAAAAATTAAACGACTACTCAGAATCACATTCTATTCTAGACCTCAGAGTAGGCCATAATCAGCAGTCAGTCAGTCAAAATATAATGATTAGATTAAAAGATGCCTAGAAAGTCTTTAAACTCTACTTAGCTTTACTAAACCTCAACCAATTTCCCTCTAGATTAATTCTACACCTAACTATATTATTTACTTAGCTTTACTAAACCTCAACCAATTTCCCTCTAGATTAATTCTACACCTATATTATAGTTTGCTTAGTATCATAATCATAAAATTTAAAAAAATACCATAAATCTTCAGCATCTAACTAAAATAAACTCATTCTAATTACCCTTGCAAGCAAATAAATACATAAATCACACATTAATCTCATTTAGTAGCATATAATTATAAACTTTTTGCTATTTCTTTAAAAAGTAAAACATTAATAAACACTTCAAACAGTTTCCGATACACAAATTGAAATCAGAACAATCGACTAACAAGCGAAAGCTAAAAACCCAAAAATCAATTACCAAAAAGCTCTGCAAAAATGTATGGCAAAAGTTGTTTGCAAATTGTTTATCATGGAACTGGGCCATTAACACTGAAAACTGAAAACTGAACTCAACTCGAGCGGCAAAAAACAACAACTGAAAACGACGTTTGGGGGCAACAAAAAGTTGGCGAAAAACAAAAGTGCCCCCAAAGGAAAAGCCAAATTTATAGATACAAAATTGTTCGACATTGTTCGAGTATTTTGCATACGTGTTTTCGTAATTTTGCCAGTGCCACTGCGTTTGTGTGGGTGTTGTTTGAAAAGCGACGCAAACTAGATACTAAATAGATTTGGTCGACGCAGCAATTAGAAAACAAACAAAATAGCGAAAAGTGCCGAAACAATTTGCAATAGATACAGATACTAAAAAGTTGCAGATACTTGGCATTAGGATTACTTACATAACTGCGATAGGATGACATGCTGATTACGTTATTTTGGCACAACGCCCCGATAAGCAATTGCGTTTTATTTTGCTACTTTTTATTTGCTTTTATTTCATTTATTTCCTTCTGTTAATTATAACAATTCATGACATTTTCAACAAGTTGTGTTGCATATATATTATATGTATGTTTTCAATTTGAAATATTCGCTTGTAATTCAATACGTTCACTGCACACACACACACACATAAGCACTCACACAAATTAACTACTGATGGCAATTAGACAACAACAAGTCGTATCTTTCGGATGCATCCACGGTGGCCGCTCAATTGCAATAGATGCAAAATAAATTAGTTGCATTTACTGGCGACAAAACTGCACACGAACACACACTGAGATACAATCGCACATGAGATACACATACTCAATGGATGCATTTGCTACACTTTGATTTCTTCTTACAACTTGAGCACAAAAGTTTTCCGTGCGTATTTTTGCACCGCTGCTGCTGCTGGGCTTGTGCCACTTTACATAATCCGCCGGCACGCAGCGTCTAGAGAGGAGCAGCAGGAGGAGGAGTAGCTCTTCCCGTGCCCAAGGAGCATCTGAGAATGCAGACCGCGGCAGATACAGATACAGATACAGATACAGATACAGACACAGACACAGATACAGATACAAAGTGTGTAGTAGTAGCAAATGCGGCACGTCACAGTGCCTTTTATTTATGCGTTGATATTTTGTGCCTGTCGCTCCGATATATTTTCTTTTTTTTTATTCCGCTTGCAACGACTTTTTTGTATTCTTTCCCATTTCGTGTAAAACTGTTGCTATTTATTTATAAATTTAGCAAAAGTAGCGGTTGTTTTGTTTTTGTCGTCGCTGGCGATCGCGCCGCGTTCCGTTTTTCTCGTGTGCGACTCGGCGCGTTGTCAAAGGAAAACTGCCCGACGTGGAAAATCTTGCGCTGAGATTTTTCCCGGCAGAGCGCGTGAAAAACAGTCGACGTGATTTTCGTGAGCAGTGCGTGTATTTTGGGGCAGCAAGAGATCTCATCTCATCTCACACTCTCTCTCTCTCAGCATCAGTTGCTCTCTCTCTCTCTCTCTGCTCGGCTCGTTGCGTTTGTAAATTGCAATAATGAAATAAATAAAAAAGCATAACAGTTTTGCGTATATAGCCACGCGTATATCTGGCGAAAATCGTGCGGCTGATTCTATATGTAAATAACGGGTCAGCCGCACATTTTATCTCATCACGAAAGTGTTTTATTTCGACAGCTGTAAGAATGTATAACATATTTGTAATGCTTATACAAAACAGGCAAAACACAAAAATATAATAAAAATGGAAAGTATTTTGCATTTATTTAGGTTTCTATTAAGATCAGAAATATGTTTGTGTCTATAAATAGGCAAATCATTTAATACATTTTGTTTTGATAGGTATATTTGGATGGATGAGTAATCAATGAGTGGGTAAAGCTAAATAGATGTAAAATATGTGACAGATTTACTGGAGACTTGGGCATATGCAGATATGAGAGATACTTATTAACTCTTCGCTCCATTAATTACTCATTTTTAGATGTATACCTACTATATATGTAAAAGGAACTCAAATTTGCAGGAGACTTGGGAATATACAGATATGAGAGATACTGAATTCCTCATGTTTATTAACTCTTCACTCCATTTATTACTCATATTCAGATGTATACATATATATGTAAAAGGAACTACAATTTTCTGAAGACTTCTGCATTCCCAGATATGCCAGATACTTAAGGATATATTTAGCTGAATTCCTTTTGTTTATTAACTCTTTCCTCCATTATTACTTATATTCTTATGTATACAATATTATCCAAGCTACTCCCACCCCAAAAGCAGCAAGTGTCATTAATTTATCGCACATATTTTTGCTGCGAGTGAGTATCTTGCATATCTTATAGGCAACAACGACTCATATATAATCGCACTCTGTGCACTGATATTTGTTCTTCATTTCTTCATTTAAAAATAACGAACTGTGTGCCACTTTTGCCGGCCAGATCCACACACACACACACAACACACACAGAGAGCACCGGAAGCATGCGGCTAGCTAAGATGACGTCCATTCAAAAATACAGAATATCAGAATATCAGACGAAACTAGAATATCAGAAACAAAAATGCCGTTTGCACATGGCGCAGAGAATCTTTTAGTTTCATATGCTACTGAGCATTCTAAACTAAATATGTGCCAAAACTGATGTTCTGTAAGCAAATGCCCAGCTTCCTTAGCTTCCTGCATCATCTTGCTTTCGTGTGGCGGCACATAAATCAGAATGCGCGACAAAGACGCTAAATTGCCTGAAAATCGGTGGCAAAAGGCGGAGAATCCAAGCGTGGGGCATCAATAGCTAATAGCCAGAAGGAAGGGTGAGCAGCTAAGGGCAAACAAAGTGGCTCGACACTTTGACGAAAGACATGCAGTGGCTGCAGTGCAGCAGAAGGGGGCGGGGTCTGGGGTGCAGGGGGCGTGGAAACTTAACCTAATCTGACCGACAGATACAAATAGCTTTCAACGCTGCATTCAAAAAGAAAAGAGCCGCAACAGGCGTGCATTTTGCATGCTTTCCACAAATATTTTCCCAGTGCGTGAGAGACGCCAACAACAACAACAACAATAGCAACAACAACAACAACAACAATAGCAACGCCAACGCAGCCGCCCCAGAAATGAATGCAAACAAATCGAAGCGAACGAAACGTTTGCCTCAAAACGAGAAATGCATTTTTGGGCAGGCCATAAAAAAATACACCGACAGCCATAAAAGTGCGACCCGGCAATCCCCGGGAGCAGCCAGTGGGCAACATTCAGAGATGCTAGTGGCACGATGCGCTCAATCAATTCCCGATGGCAAGCTGGGAATACGCAGAGGCCTTTCAATCATTTCCACGACTTTGCCTTTATAATTTATGTATATATATGTATGCAGTAACAACAGATTATGCAATCGAGAGACGCAAACACTAGTTAATAAAATTAATAGTGGGTGGCAGTGGGGAGCCACTGAATCACTCCCCAGATTTGTTTGCGTGCTCATTAAACACAATCAAATGCTGGGCATCGGAAAAGTATACAGTTTCATTCGGTTTTCCTGGAAGTGCAAGATTTTGGGGCATGAAAATATGCGTTTAGTTATTATATATTTTTAAATAGTAAAATTTGCAATTTGACTTAGATAAACAAGAATATATGCATATATTCTATTCACCAAAGTATTTACTTCAATCTACCCCATTTAATTATCTAGAATGTATAGAAAAACGACAACACATTCAAAAGCGGCAGTCTTAAATCGGATTATCTTCGTCTTTCCACACCGTCTAGAATAGAGAATTCTCCGGCTTTTAGCCAATAAAACGTTGCGTGTCGATTGTTCCATTTATCCATGTCACTGCTAAAAATAATAAACGAAAATGGAAAAACGAGCGCGCGGCTAAAAATGCAGTTAATAGTTTTTTATTTACATAAAGCTCACGCGTCCGGATCACTTTTCTTCTTCTTTTTGCTTTTTTGGCTAAACAAACTCATGAGTTTACATGTTGAGCGTTGCAACATTTGCTTACCCGTTTTCATCTTTCACGTTGTGTGCCAATATTTAATTTAAATATTGTTCTTAACCAACCTCACTCTATGTGGCAATATTAGACGCCTTTGTTTGTTGCCCCATCTCTCGCTCTCTCTCTCTCTCTCTCTCTCTGTGTTGTTCAAGGTTATCGCGACTGGAGCTGGGCGCTGAAGTGCGCCACGTCTCAAGTATACTAAATGAGCGGCAACGGAATTACGCATACGCATTAAGTATACGCAACGTAGTCGCTGTTGTTGATTTTTCATCTAGTTTTTATGGACGCTGCGCTGAAAGGCATTTGAAGAGGCGAATTCTGTTATGCTTAGGGCTGTCTTTCAAGTGGCAACCTGACATAGATTCGTATTTAGGAATCTATGTCAAAATGCTTGCACTAAAAGAGAGATATAATCAGATTTTTGCTTGCCGATTATTCTGTTATTGATCAGCAATAAATAAATCCTCATGCACACATTTATCATGCCCAACTTACAAATTTGATAACTAGACAGGGTATTCAAACACCCGCCAAAAGCTCAAATGGGAAACTTTTAATAAATTGTATTTGTACGAATATATTCTAAAAAGTTTCGCAAGTGTTGCCAGCTGACAAAAAAAAGCAAAAGGCAAACGAAAAGTGGGACGAAAACAAAACGAACGACACAAATCACGAGTAAACACACAAAAAGCTGTCGAAAAGCAAAAGCAAAGAGGTGAAAAGTAAAAATAAGATTGCGAGATTCGCGCAACTTCAGCTAAGTGACGAAAAGTGCGTGTGCGATAAAAAATAAAATGCGAATCGACGCGAGCCCTTTACTATATACTATATACTCTGCATACATACTATATCCGACAGTTGGCGGTGGCTAGCGATGGCGCTGCTGCTGGTGCACCTGCGTCGCCTCATTCTGCTGCTGAGCGTCGTCTACCTGTGCGGCGCCGTTTTCCGCCGCCTGCTCACCGAGCGGCATCACGCCCACGTCCTGCAGCCGAACGGGATTGCCGGAATGGGCTATCGGGGCAGATGGATGAAGGATCCGCTGCACTTTCAGTGGTGGGCGTACATCTATACGTGCTACTCCTATGTGCTGCTGGTCAACTATGTCAGCATGGAACGACTGACCAACATCATTGAGTTCTTCCTGAGTTAAGACAAATTTGATATACGGTTTTTTGTTACTTTTACTACAGTCAATAAACTTTTTAGAGCAATTTTATTTACAGATCGCAGATCAGCTTCAATTACTATTTAATATGTACGTAATAATGTAATTACATGTAATTTTCAATTGAAAACTTTTTGCTGTGGGAAATATCGTTTTCCACGCAAAGCGACATCTATGTGTCAGTTGCTTAACTGCACTAGGTTGCTGTCTTCGCTGTGTGTGTCGGGAGCGTCGAGCTGGTTTGTGACTTGGCCAAAGCTCGCAAGAAAATGAAAAAGACTTTTATTAAAAGGAATTTAAGGCAATGAACAATATTCTTTGAGACTTGTCGAAGATCAAATACCCTTCTAAGCATGTTTGTTCAGTATAATTGAATATGTAATCAACTAATCAATACCCGAATCAGACCAGCCGATTACTTTTTAGACTGCTTTCTGATTTTGATCGCTTTTGATTATATTCAAAATAATATTTATAAATTATTATAAGTTGCAATGTATAAAAACTGCTTCAATACTAATTCAATAAATTAATTTATGTCACAGCCTATTTAAATACCAAATGACACAGAAACCGTTTCCATTAATAAAACAAAAATGCAACAAAAAATACATTTTAGGCAGTTTTAAATTTGATTAAAATCGACAGAGAAAAAAATGCACGCCGTTGACATTAATTAAATTCCCATTGAATTTATCGTTCACAATCGCAAATATGTTTTGATGATTAATCACTTTGTTGTCAAATAAAAATGTGTCAACGCTAAATGTAATGAAAAAGCATGGCATAAAAATGTAAATTTTGATGAAAGATATGAAATTGCAGAAAATGTATAAGCACTTTGTAAAATAAACCCTTCATATCTGGCTATGATCAATAAATAATATGTTAGCTCAAAGGTATGGCTAGTGCTTATAAATAAATATATATAAAACCCTATGGTATCTAAGCAGTCGAATAATGTCTTAGTTTGTATGGCTATTTTGTGTATTTCTGATATTTTTAGGCATTTTTCACAGGCGCTGCATGTAATAGTTACGAATTTGAATTAGAACGATAAATGTTTATTGCATTTAATGTTGTTTGGCAAGTTCGCAGAGCACCCACATCGACGATATTTGTACAACACATAGACATCGACAGATATACTATATCTATCTATATCTATATCTATATCTGATCCAAGCAGCAGTCAGCATCCAAGCAATGACTCACAAGTTTTCTGCGGCAGCGAACACGTCACAGGGTATAAAATATATATATGTGTGTGTGAGTGTGGATGAACACCCAGATTTGTCAAATATACTTCTATATACACATACATATATTGACAATGTTTTCACAACGCTCTCTGTGAATCATCAAACAATGTATTTTGATGTGAAGTTGTCAACGCCGTAAAATGAAAAAGTGCACATGGAATCTTTGCAAAAAGGGAAATTTAGTGTGGAAAGCAAATGCATTAAGGCCTAAACCGTCGGTTGTTTGTTTTCCTTCTTTTTGTTTGGCTCTAATGCATTAAAAGTGTATTTTTGGCTGTAGTTGGAATTTGTGGTGTGCTTGCAGCCACCCACAGTGGAGCAGCGATGGCGCCCACTTGAGCTTATCTGGTTAGCACTTAGCAGGGGGCAGGAGTGGGCTTGAGGCAACTGCCCCTTATCTGATCCTCTTCCTCAAGTGATCTGTGATGAAGCTGCAAGCTGCTGCCCAAGTGAGCCGTGCAAAAAGTGGCCGACGAGGCACTCGTCGAATGGGCACACAGTTTATAAAGCAGGAAAACACCTCATAGTCGCCCGTCTATATATAACTGCATAGCAGGCGTGCCTGTAAGTGTGTGTGTATGTGTGTGTATCTGTGTGATCATAACAATTTTGACCCAATTTTGTACACACACACACACACATGAGACATAAAACACAAAGAAGATCAAGCGAGCGAGTGATTTCTGTCCGTTGGGAAGACTACTCCTCCTCCTTGTCTCCTGTTCCCATCACTGACCTCAGTGCAACTGCTAAGCGCTGTGCAATGGGCCGGAAACTTGGCACAGGTGTGTCTGAAGTTGTCCAATCAGGAAACGCAAAGTACTTTTCACCTGTCCTGCGTTTTAATTTAAATAATCAATTCACGTCTTTTCACGTTGTGTTTTTTTTTTTGCAGATAAGAAAATTAGTCGAGTGGTGTTTATTTTTAGCTGACTTATTTATCTTTTGTACCGCCTTGCTACATATTCGCCATGTGTATTTTTAAATTATTACACATTCCAAAATGTGGCAAGCAGCAGCAGCACACACAGAGAAAATGTTAAATATTATTCGAAGCCCCCCTTTATATATATACACATATGCATAAAATAAATAAAATTATGGCCAGCGCTCTTCTCATGCCACTAAGTATCTAGAAGATACGAACTGGCCAGCCAGCCAGCTACATATATACACATATATAGATACATATATATATCTATACTATAGTCGCCGGCGGCCCATCTATATGGCCTCTGGTGTGTATCTATGCACTCAGGTGAAATGTGTGTGGAAAATGAACATGATGATTATGAGCAGCGAAATAGCGAGCGGGAGAAATTAAAAAAAAAAAACAACATATAACGCTAAATTCAGTTGCTAAAAATAAGCGAAAAATCATTCTTAAGTATAGTTTTGCTTCTGTGTGTGTGTGTGTGTGTGTGTGTGTGTGTGTGTGTGTGTGTGTGTGTGTGTTTGTGTGTACTTTGCACAGGTGGAGAGGCTGGCAAAGATCGAGTCAACTTGATTTGCACTCAAAAAGCTCTTTGGACAACTGACACTCCAAATGTAACCGAATTTATTAAGTTCTGATCCTATAGATATATATATATATATACACATAGCCACTCATAAAGATATATAGATATATATATATATATATATATATATACACATAGCCACTCATAAAGATATATAGATAGTCTGGCCAGTTGTCAAATTCTATACATCTTTTGCTCTGCTATTCTTTTATTTGCTCTGCCCATTAAATAACAATTGTAAAAATGACAGCATTATGTCTGCACAAGAATATTGGCTAATGAAAGCAGCTAATGAGCTGGCCAACAATTTGTTAACATTGCCAAGGATTCACTCAACTTGATCTCGCGTATTTTGCTTGGGCAAAGGTTTTCTTGATGCTCTTTTTATTTTTGTAAAATAGAAAATTGTTGTAGTGCCAAATATTTTGAGCAAATTTTACGCCTGTTGGCATAGATAAATTTTCATAATTTTATCAAGATTATGAAAATATTTTGAATGTTTATTTTGTCATTAAATTTTTATTGATTTGGCTATTACAAAATATAGATATTTTGTGAGCTGCTAATGTGGATATACCATAATGCTGTGGAGGTATTAAAAAAAGATATATCTAAAATCTATATATTGAGAAAATAAACTAAAAACGCAAAAAGTTGTTCGATATTTCGTTTACCTAGGAAGCTATTTGAATGTGTATACACAAACTGAAAGGCAGATACACAAAATGAAAGCCAAGAGAAACATATACACACACACATAGCTGTATGTATATATAAATGACATCGGCTAATTACAGGTAAGCGAAAAAAAACAACAACTTGGAGTTTATTTTGGGTGCTACGCCAAACTGGCGTGAAAATGCGTTCACACTAAGGCGGCTAGAAGCCGAAAAGATTCAAAATCAAAGAATGTTCCACACAACTGAGCAATTAACACGCACGTCGAAAGCTGTGAGGCTGAAAAGAAGAAAAAACTCACTCGAAATACTCACAGGAGAAGCCGAAAATACCCGAGTGCGGGAAAGCTCACTCGAGTGGCGCCGAGTTCTTGGGTGCGATTCGTTGAAATAGACGAATCCACAAGCGAGCAGCGACCAAATCAACGAAATACTCTTTATTCGAACGACAACGGGATCTCTTGTTCAGTAGATCACCAGCCTTACTCCGACGTTTATTACGAATTGTTCGGTGACTCGGTGACAACTACACACACAACTGCGTGCGGTGCTGTAGACATTTTCACTTGATATAAGGGGAAAATTCTAATTAGAAATTGCAATTAATATCGGTTCAATTCAATTGACAACATCTGACATACGAAAATGTCGTCATCGCAAGCTGTACGCTCCTCGAAATACTCCTACCGGGCCACATCCACCGGACCCGGCGGAGCCGATGTCAACATCGAATACATCACCGACATGAGCTCGCTCTCCCGCTTGGAGGTAAGGATCTCCCACTCAGACCAACTGGATACGCTCTAAAGTCGAAAACTCCACCAGAAAAGTGATCAAAACTAGCTCAAAACTGGCTGCAGCAAATGTTCAAATCCAACGTATCGGTGTCTAAATGACTGAAAATGTATATACGTATTTATATATACATACATACACGTATATGTATATATAGATATATACCTGCGTATCTGTGTGTTCTCGCCGCGTTTGTGTGTGGAAATATAAAATTCGTTAGAGCAAAAATATCTACATATGTATATATGTACACATACCCATATATATATATGCGTCGGTGAAAATTATGTAACAAGCACCTACGAGATACACATCGAAAAAATGCGCTAAAAAAGTTCTTCTCAAATTTGTGCAAAAACTCAGTGCGAAAAATTCAAAAAAATAATAAAATAAAATAAAATAAATGAAAAAAAAATATGGCAACATGAATACAAATATGAATTTTCTTGCAGGATAAGATCCGTTTGCTCCATGATGATCTGGAAGTCGAACGTGAGCTCCGTCAAAGGGTATGTTTATCAAACACTAAATATAGTTACTATTTTTTTTTAATTAGTTACTATTTAGCAAACCTTTACACACAACATAACTGTTTTACTTCTTCGATATATTCCCGAAGTAAATTCTATAAAAATTTTCTCACCTGCTTATGGGCGGCAAAAGAAAATTCCACACAGCGAAAGCGCCATGCAAGCGATTTTCACTTTTGTCGCTTGCAAATGTCACCCTAAAAACAGCAAAATATGTGGAAAAGCAAAGGCAAAAAAAACACAAAAAAAGAAGTCAAAATAGAAAGGCGGCGAAAACTAGCGGGCAAAACAATAGAACAAATTTTGTGCGCATTTAGAGAGAAGCTAAGAATAAATTACCCTTCGAGAGTTGTGCGTCGAACAAATGATAATGATGTGCATTGAACTTCAATAGCTCTCTGGCTCTAAGGCGTCGTCCAATAACAAATGATAAATGATTTTTGCCATTGCCTTTGCAATTGCAATTTCATTTTGTGTTTGCGCAAAGGCAATTGTGTGTGCTTTTGGATATTTGCATTTGCAAAAGCGAAAAGGCAAAAATGCCGTGCACTTCATTCAGCTGCAGGCTGTTGTTGTTGTTGTTCTTACAGTTGTTGTTGTTTTAGTTTTATCGGGGCCCGGTCTGTTCCTGTTTGGCATTACAAATTTAGAAAATGCGGCCCGGCCCGGCCTGGCATGGCCCGAGGCCCTCGACTAGAGGCGTCTTTTGGTCGAGCAGGCTGGCGCAGAGCTTATTTGTAAATGCATATATATTTTGTGGAAATTATTTTAATTACTTTTCGCTTTATGGATCAGCAAACTCGCGCACAAATACACTCGCACACACACTCACACACACACATTATATGGAACAAAATGGCTAAAATTAGCGCACGACATTCAATACACAAGCAATGATTAACTTGAGGCAAAACAACAAAAATATGAACAACCAACAGCAGCAGCAACAAAAACAAGAAGAATAGAAAATAAAGTAGCCGAAAAACATGATCATCATCAGCCACATCATCAAGCTCATCATCATTATACACCCATACATACACACAGATAGCTGTGAAAAGCACAAAACTAAAGAAAATTCGCTGGCACAGCTGAACACATTTTCAATGTGGGCTGTATCACATATATGTATGTACGTGTGTGTGGGAAAATTAAATAATTTTCTTGCACATTAAAAGTTTTCACAACGCAGACAGTATTCTGTATTCTATACTCGTATCTATGCATATAGCGGCAAAAAGTATCTACAAGATACATATGGCGCAAATGGATTTACGTTTGTACTTACGTGGCCTTTGGCGCAACTTTGTTATAGCTTATAGAAATATATACAGAATTGGGAATGATATTAGAGAGCTGCTTGCACATTGTTTAGACAATAATGGCAAGTTCCTTGAAATTTAAAATAAATATGCTAGGTGTATCTCTCAGTTTTTCTACACTCGAGTTTCCTTAGCTTTACAATATTTCACATAATTACATATATGAATGTAACTGAAAATTCTCTCAACTTTTCATTTTCCAAAGTTTTCCCGCTATACTTATATCCACACTTATTTCGTTATTCACAAAAAAAAAACTGAGAATTTCACAAAAATGTGCTTATCTCAGTCCAGTTTCCACTAAATTGCATTTGACAGCTCCCAATTTCGTTTTGCCCGAAAGCCAAATAAAATTCTTTTTAATTACCAAGTCAAAAAAGAAAAAAACAACTATTCGCAAATTTGCAGGTCTTAAATTAGGTCAGCTTTGGTTCACAGAACCGAAAGTATAAAGGCAAACCGTTTTTGGAAAACTACTGTTTGCAGCTCGGGGGAAATGCGTCTAATAAAACTGCCTTTAATGCCTTCTTGGAAATGCAATATTTGCCGCCGGAGCTGCACTCGCAGATATTTAGGAGCGATTTAGGTATAGAATATATAGGAATACCTATAGAGATTTGTTGGCAATGTGCCATTGTTATTTTAGGTGTTACATGCGCATAATTATTTTTGACTGATTAATTTGATTTATATATTTTATGGGCCGTTTGAATTAGACGCAATGCATCATGGTCTCTGCATTGCGTGTGGGATTGGTTATAAATACATTCTGCAAATTATGAAAAAAAACGACAGATAAATATGAAATGTGTGTCTATAAGTTATGTTTAATTAAGAATTACACAATATGCCCAGCATGTGAAATGCATATAATTGATTTTCAATCCTTACGTTTCTCATTCGCAGATCGAGCGCGAGAAAGCCGATCTCAGCGTTCAGGTCATACAGATGTCCGAGCGTCTCGAGGAAGCTGAGGGTGGTGCTGAACATCAAGTGAGTTCGCCATACCTTATATACCATATACCCGATATACTTTATACATGTGTATTTCTTGGCAGTTTGAAGCCAACCGCAAGCGCGATGCTGAGCTGTTAAAGCTGCGCAAGCTGCTTGAGGATGTTCATCTTGAATCTGAGGAGACCTCCATGCTTTTGAAGAAAAAGCACAACGAAATTATCACGGATTTCCAGGAACAAGTCGAAATCCTAACGAAAAATAAGGCCAGGTAGACCAACCACAACCACAAGCATATCCTGCTCATCACACAATACTATTCATCATCCTCGACCCGCTGGCCCCATTTCATGTTGCTGACCTCGAAATCTTGTGCAAACATAAACACGCATATCCATGTTATTGTTGTTTAGTGTCTGTTGTCCGTTGTCCGTTTGATGAAGTGGCATCAGCTGGCGCTGACTTTTCAATGTCTCCAAACAGGCGTACAGCAGTAAAGTGCAAATAACAAACGGCAAACAACAACAATGGTAACCTTGCTTGCCCCGCTGACACCAAACTGAAATCAGACCATAAACAATTCATCAAAATGCCATGACAAGCAGAAAAGCCATAAAGCCCGCTAAAGCTGAAAAGCCGCTACGGAAAATGTACCAAATTGCATCGCTTGCAAAGTTCTATTGACACAAATTTCGCTGCCGCTGCTGCCCGAAATTCAGACGAATGTATGTTCGGTAGTATAAGCAGAATCGGTGCGGCGACTCTCTTCGCTCGCTACTCATATTTCCAAATCAAATATCCAAAAATAAATGCCACAGGAATGCTTTGTGAAATTTCAAAATCACTGAGCTAGCCAAAATTCAAGGCTGCCGGCCATGCGGCGTATACGTAATGTCAACTGCTTTGATCACCTGCAGTAATCCGGTTAGCTTATTGCAATTTGTTGTTACTACAGCATTATCACTGCATTATCGTTGATCGTTCAGGTACACAGCATTATTAGTTTCTGGTTTGCGAGGTGCGCCCGAGTTTGCGCACTTTCGCACTTTGCTTGCGACAAAGCAGTTTTCTCGCTCTCGCCGCAAAGCTTGCAGGAAGCTTTTTCAACAACAACAACAAAAACAGATAGAAAAGCGCTCAGCGTTTTCCGCACGCACGCAACCATATGTTGTTCCACTACAACAACAACAACAACAACGAGTAGCGCATATTTTGGCATTTATTTTTAGAAAGATTTTTGAATTTTCATCTACATTCTTGAGCGTTAAGTATAAGAGAGCCGCATTTCTGTTTTCGTTGTCGTATTCGTTGTTCTTGTTGTTGTCCTTGTTGTTGTTCGTCTTGTTGTTGCTCTCTCTCATTTGCACCAACGCCCAATCCAAATATGTCTTTGATTGAATCATATTTAAAATGTGATGATTGTTGTTGTTGTTGTCTCTTTTCGTCCAATTGAACTTTATGGAAATTCGATACGTTTTTCGCTTGTGCCACTTGTAGGTGGGCTAGTTGAAATACTTTTCTCTTAATCACTGTAATTACTCAAGCTAATGACTTAGCTAATGCCGCTCAAGCGATAAGTGGAAAACGTTTTGGAATTTCTCCAAATATACATTGAATTCTATTATGCAATTAAAAAAAGCTTGCTTCCAGGCACATGCTCTTAACCTTAAACCTTTCAAGCTTTTGCATATCGATCGAAGAGCTTTCTGCACATGTTGCCAACAACAAAGGAAGCTTTGGCTCCAGCCTCCAGCTTTTCCATTTTGGCAACTTGCTGCAGAGGTTCAACTGATCGACAAATTTCGATCGATTGTCAAAAGCGTTCAGCCTTCAGAGCTCTCTGAAAGCTTGGATTACGCCGATCTCTACCCTAGCTTGCTCCTAGCACTTTCAGCCTATGACTATGCTCTATAGAACTCTCAGCTTGGCCGCTCACCAATGCCGATCTCACAAACCATGCCTAAGTATTCTAGTTTGACCTAAGTGAATTTGTCATTGAACTCGTCTCCGAACTTCTGCTTGATCGAATGCTTACAGAGCCGAAAAGGACAAGTCCAAATTCCAGGCCGAAGTCTACGAGCTGCTCTCGCAAATCGAAAGCTACAACAAGGAGAGAGTCGTCTCGGAGAAACATATCTCCAAATTGGAGATCTCCATTAGCGAGCTGAATGTGAAGATCGAGGAGCTGAACCGCACCGTCATCGACATTACTTCGCACAAATCTCGCCTCTCGCAGGAAAACATTGAGCTGATCAAGGACGTCCAAGATCTCAAAGTTCAATTGGACACAGTCTCGTTTTCCAAGAGCCAAGTCATCTCCCAGCTGGAAGATGCACGCCGCCGCCTGGAAGACGAAGACCGTCGTCGCTCAATGCTCGAATCTTCGCTGCATCAGGTTGAGATCGATTTGGATTCAACTCGTTCTCAACTCGAGGAAGAGTCCGAGGCGCGCATTGACTTGGAACGTCAGTTGGTCAAGGCCAATGCCGATGCCACTTCGTGGCAAAACAAATGGAATGCCGAAGCGGCAGCCCGTGCCGAAGAGGTTGAAGAGATCCGTCGCAAGTACCAGGTGCGCATCACCGAGCTGGAGGAGCACATCGAAGTACTCATCGTCAAGGTCAACAACCTGGAGAAGATGAAGACGCGTCTGTCCAGCGAGGTGGAGGTCCTCATCATCGATCTGGAGAAGTCCAACAACAGCTGCCGCGAGCTGACCAAGTCGGTCAACACGCTGGAGAAGCACAACGTCGAACTGAAGAGCCGCCTGGAGGAGACCATCGTCCTGTACGAGACCAGCCAGCGCGACCTGAAGAACAAGCATCTCGATCTGCAGCGCACCATGCACGAACTGGACAAGGTCAAGGATGCCAACGGTCAGCTGGGCCGCGATAACAAGAAACTGGGTGGTAAGTGGAAAACTGAACTAAAATCAAGCGATGCCTTCAATTAATCCCTGTTTTCCTTGCCCAGATGATCTGCATGAGGCCAAGAGCGTCATTAACGAGCTGAACCGTCGCATGCACGAGATGGAGCTGGAGCTGCGTCGCCTGGAGAACGAGCGTGATGAGCTGACCGCTGCCTACAAGGAAGCCGAGGCTGTAAGTACTAAGAACTACCTAACTCATCAATCATATCACTTATCCTTATCATGTCTTCCTTATAGGGTCGCAAGGCTGAGGAGCAGCGTGGACAGCGTCTGGCCGCTGACTTCAACCAGTATCGCCACGACGCCGAGCGTCGTCTGGCCGAGAAGGATGAGGAAGTGGAGGCTATTCGGTAAGTGATCAATGATCAATGATCGTGCACAATCAGTTTTCGCACCCCTTGGAAGTTGCCCCAATTGACTACGCCTCTGGCGAAACCTTGTGGTCTTTAGCGCTGCCAAAACGGAAGCGTTCGGGCCAATGAGAAAGTCAATCGATTAAATCAATCGTCGCTGGCAATTGCCAACTGATTGCCAATTGATATCAAATTGACCCATTTAGCCAATCAGTACGCTTTCATCAGTTGCGCCTAAAGCAACTAAGGCATTAGTTTTCCGCCCAGCAGCAACCACTCCTTTCAATCCTGCCAGGAAGTTGCCGTTCAAGAAGTTGGTTCGCATACTATTACTATGAGGTAGTCTAAAAACGAGACTTTCTATAACAAATTACGTTGAAATTTTCGAAACAGAAAATTGCGCAGTTGTTGTGATTACATAATCGGAAGCATTGTGACGAAAAAAACTGAAAGATAGTAAGTCTTGAGACTGCTTGAAAAACCAAATAGGTAGGTGGGCGTTTCGAGTTGAACTTGGCAAGTGTTTGGCAGTGAATAATGTGTAATAATAGTGGAAATGGAGCTGTTAGCTCTTGCAGTCTCTGTCACTGTTCCACTTTATTTAGTAGCGAATATTTGAAATTCTGCTATTGCATAAAAATGCGTGACATTTTGTCATAGTCTATAAGACGCTGCCAAAATGAATCAATCATAGCACAAACATTGACTGCCAAACAGCGACAATGATGATGTGGATGATGATGATGATGATGTTATTGTTGTTGCTACATTGTCGTCATTATGTTGATACCGTTTTTGCCGAAACAACAGCTGAACAAGAAACTGCAATCTTTTTATAGATTTCGACAAGTTTGAAAATTTCTTTTGCGAAGCAGCAGCAGCAGCAACTGTTGCCAAAAACTGACGCGGCGACGCAGGGGCAAAGCAAAGCGACAGCAACAGCCAACAGCCAACAGCGAGGCGACACAGCGACAAAGCGACAAGGCGACAAGCTGAACATATTTCGCGCATATAGTAGCTTTAATTAGAGTATATATATTCATATTCTTAAGAACTCGCACTCCCATCTTTCCTACACACTCCTTACTCCCCCTTACTTGCCACAAAATGTCGCTTGCGTTGCAGCAGCGTCCGTCGCGTTTCCGTCACGCGACGACGACATATGACGACAACTATGGCTATACGATGAACTTCTATCAGCCGATGTTGGACTACTTGGACGCGAAGGCGAAAGGCCTGAAAGTGCAGCAGCCGCACCTGCCGTGGACGAGCGAGCGCGGGCTGAGGCAGTATCGCTCCTCGAATACGGTCCGGCAATACAATGCCGATGAGATCGTCCGCCTGTCGCGCACCTGCGCAGCGCGGGCCGATGAGATTCTGCTTAGCTTTCGGGCGCAGAAACGCTCGCCGTTCAGTGTGCAGAAGCTCGTTGACGCAACGCGTGTGGCCAAGCACATTGAACCGGACACAGTCGTCGAGAGATCGCGCCAGCGTCGTCGTCGTCGTCAGGAGGAGCTCGAGGATCTTATTAAGCGCGATACGTTGAAGATACTGCAGCGCATACGTAAAATCGAACTGGATAACGACGTCGATCAAATGTCTGTCGATTTCAAGCGTTCGATACGCGGCAAGTCCGCCAGCGCCATCGCCCAGGCGCTGCTCTCCGAATCGGAGCGCAACATCAAGAGTGCCAAGCAGCAGGAGGAGAACTACATGGCCCAAACGCTCGTCCGCTCGAGCCGTGCCGCGTCCCGTGTGCGTTCCACGTCCCCGTTCGAGGGTGGCGGCAGCGGCCAGCTGCGTGCCCATGCCTACCACATGGAGCTGATGGACGATCGCCTGGTCGACAAGCTCGACCATCGCGTCTCCTCGTCGCTGCACAATGTGAAGCGTCAGCTGTCCACGCTGAATCAGCGCACCGTCGAGTTCTATGCGGATAGCAGGTGCGGTATTGAGGATAAGTGTTGGATTTGTCGCAAGGTCTTGCGCACACATCCCAAACTCAAGGACTATACCTATATCTATTGGCAGCACTGAGCTGGCCCAGATCTATAGTCGTAGTGGACCCCTTCCCTTCCTTTGCACACTTCATTTCATGAATCAATTCATTAATAATATTGCGAAACTGAGCTTCTCGGGCGTTTTCAAATTTGTTTCTAGCCCCAGCAAATTCTGAATAAATGCGAACATTTTTGATTTACAGCTCAATTTTTTTTTCGCTACCCACAATCTTAATTTGTCTATATGTCGCCTTACCCCCCTCCTCCACTCCTCTCTATTTCTATTGGAAGTGTGTGTGTTTTTGTCTGGTTTTAAATTTGCAATTTATTTTCGTTTTCGAGACGCTTCTTTCTTGTATTTTCCTTCCCTTGTATTATAATTGATGCACTTGGTTTTTGGCTTGTATCGTTTGTCTTCTGTTGCTGTTTTCTGTTTTTTTTTCTGTTTTACGCCATTGTATCTTTTGTTTAGTCGTGTGTAAATTATTTCGCTGAATTTTTAAATGTTCGCGTTGGCTAATTGCAACGAGCCGTTGACTATTTGGCTTGCTTGCCACTTGCAGCTGACTATCATAATTGCCATATAGTCTATGGGTTGTGAGAAATTAACAAACTAGTTTCTTCTCAGAACTTAAATTGAAATAGAGCAGCAGATTGAAAAACTTGCAATCAATGTCTGAAACAGATCTAAAGTCGCTCTTCACAGCTAGACAAGAAAAGACATCCATATATATACAAGATTTAGTTAGTTTGCTAAGTCGCATACCTTCTATACGCAAACATTAGTTATAGTCCAAATAACCCACTCAAAACCTACACTTTAAAGATCACTTAATGCCTGCAAGTATTTCTGAAAGCCCCAACTTTGGACCCATCAAACTGACTGATCTTATTTCGCACCCACATACAAAAAACAAAAAAAAGATATCTCTTAGACAGGTATTTTTGTTTGGCAAAGTGTTTTTCGCCCATTGTTTGACGTGTCCTTCACGACAAAACATATCTTATTTTGTATTTTCGCGAGAAAATTGATGCGCATGACAGCAACAAAGAAGCGAGCAGAGAAAAAAAATTCATCACATATTTCTGCGTAGACAATAAACATTGAAAACGAGGCAAAAAATAATGAAATTAAATGAAAAATACTTACGTTCGCAAGCAAAACTCAAGCAAAAATACCTTGGCAAAGCGACAACAATGAGCACACATAGATTAAGTAACTAAGAAATGGGCTAGAACACTGAGAGAAATGCAAAAACAAGAAAACAAGAAAAGCATAAGCACAGTGTTTTCAAAACTGATGATGCGTAAAGGGAGGGAACAAGGAATTAAATAGGAAGAATAATTGCAAATTTTGAAATAAGAAAAACAATATTAAAAAAATTCAAAAAAATATTTGTCTTTTAAGTGTTAATTACATAAAAGAATCTGAGTTTGTTGATATCCTAAAGAAATCATAAATTAATTATATATATACTAGCAATGAGTAATATCATTTGTTGGCACTCCCTTTGAATGCACCCTACTAAGAACTTGCACTTAACTTGTCATATGAATCAACGGCTATAACAATTAGTCAAAAGCAGCTTTTTGGCAAAAGACTAGTACACAGACATTGCAATAGATAGCATGTTTAGCGAAAAACAGCAACTTTAGAAGAAGAATTTACCTACGCCTAAAATTAGACGCATGATGCGACTAGCGATTCGGATTCGATTCGATTCGATTCTATTCTATTTGGGAAAGGAACTAAGGTAGCAAAATGCTTGGCATGTGCGAATGCGGTATTTGTGACAAGTTCGATGTCTTTATCAAAGCGTATAAATAAAAATGCGCCGAACAATGCAATTTTTGACAATGCCACAGACAAATCAGCAAACTAAAGCTGAATGCTGAGTGTTGTGAAAAATTGTATTTCATTTTGTGGGTCAGACATTGGGGCCAAAAATAGCACAGAATGCAGAAGCGACTGTCGAGGTGAAAAGCCCGAAGCCAACATATAGAGATGAGGGCAACTTCCAGTGCAGTGACTTCCATCAATGAATTATGCCAACTTTTTGCTATATATGTATATATCTGTGATATCCTCATAGCAAGCAGACGAGCATTGAGATCGAGCAGCTGAATGCCCGTGTCGTTGAGGCGGAGACCCGCCTGAAGACCGAGGTGCTGCGCATCAAGAAGAAGCTGCAGATCCACATCACCGAGCTGGAGATGTCGCTGGATGTGGCCAACAAGACCAACATCGATCTGCAGAAGGTGATCAAGAAGCAGTCGCTGCAGCTGACCGAACTGCAGGCCCACTACGAGGATGTGCAGCGCCAGCTGCAGGCCACCCTCGACCAGTACGGCATTGCCCAGCGCCGTCTCGCCGGACTCAATGGTGAGCTGGAGGAGGTGCGCTCCCATCTGGATAGCGCCGTCCGTGCCAAGCGCACCGTCGAGCTGCAGTACGAGGAGGCAACCACACGCATCAATGAGCTGAGCACTGTCAACGTCAATTTAGTGTCGATAAAGTCCAAGCTGGAGCAGGAGCTGACCGTTATCTCCTCCGACTACGAGGAGGTGTCCAAGGAGCTGCGCATCAGCGACGAGCGTTACCAGAAGGTCTCCGTCGACCTGAAGCATGTCGTCGAGCAGGTGCATGAGGAGCAGGAGC
This sequence comes from Drosophila flavopinicola, assembly GCA_035042425.1. NCBI lineage: Eukaryota > Metazoa > Arthropoda > Insecta > Diptera > Drosophilidae > Drosophila > Drosophila flavopinicola. The sequence continues at coordinate 11,913,441 of JAWNLL010000452.1, read as the reverse complement.
GCATCGTCAGGCTGGAGACCATCAAGAAGTCTTTGGAAGTCGAAGTCAAGGTAAGTCTTTGAGTGCTAACAAACTAATCTGTGGATAATTGTGTTTGGTATTCCTATGTGCTTGCGCAGAACTTGTCCATCCGTCTGGAGGAAGTCGAGCTGAACGCTGTTGCCGGTAGCAAGCGCATCATCAGCAAACTGGAGGCACGCATTCGTGATCTGGAGCTGGAGCTGGAGGAGGAGAAGCGTCGCCACGCCGAGACCATCAAGATCTTGCGCAAGAAGGAGCGCACCGTCAAGGAGGTGATAGTGCAGTGCGAGGAGGACCAGAAGAACATCATTTTGCTGCAGGACGCGCTGGACAAGACCACTGCCAAGATCAACATCTACAGACGCCAGCTGTCCGAACAGGAGGGCGTCTCCCAGCAGACCACCACCCGTGTGCGCCGTTTCCAGCGCGAACTGGAGGCGGCCGAGGATCGTGCTGACTGTGCCGAGTCCAACTTGAACATAATCCGCGCCAAGCACCGCACATTCGTCACCACCTCCACGGTGCCCGGCTCCCAGGTGTACATTCAGGAGACAACAAGAACGATCAGCGAATAGATTGTTGATCACTGATCCAACTCCACACACACACCACACACCACACACCACACACACACACACACCCATAATATATACGCACACCGCCACGTCCCCCAGCAGCAAACATTTTATAATTAAAAGCAAACTATAACAACAACAACAACAACAAAACTACAACAAACAACAACAGCTTTCAGAAAGAAAATGCAGTAATGAATATTTTTTTGGAAAATGAAGATTTGCTTGAGAAAACTTTTTATAATTTAAATTTTTTTCAGAGCTTGCGAGAGTTCGTATAGGTTATACATTATATAAATACATAACACTAAACATCTCCTATCTATTTATAATAATAATATTTTGAAGTTCATGTAATTTAATTAAAATAATGAACCTAAAACCAAAAAACAAATAAAATTACCAAAAAAAAGTAAACAAAATCTAAACAAAAGGTAAACTTTTGCAGCGTTAGAGAGAAAGAGAGATTGCTTATAGAGTTTGGCTGATTCAGAAAAACAACAGAAAACAAGCAAAAAAGAAAAAGATACCATTAACAAACAGCAAATCAACCAAAATCGCACCCTACAGAACGAGTTACCCGAGTTACAACCGCTTCTACTTGTTTTTAGTTCATTTTATGTTTAGTAGGTAAATATCTGTGTGCTCGTAACGAATTGATTTTACATTAAAAGAAAAACGATTTAAGAAAAACTGAGCAATTTTCATACTTTTACTTTGTATTTTGCAATAAAAACTGAATTTTACTTATACAATAATAATAACAACAAACTCACAACGAGTGGTGTACTAAATGGATTCATTTTTGTCAACAGAAAAGAGGAATTAAGATCTTTGCCCAAACAAATAATTGAAAACGCACAGCTTTGATTTCTTTTTTAGACTAATCACTATTTATTAAGACTTGCAGGTACAGCTGGGCACAAAAAGTGTCCAGGAACTTAAGCAGCTAAGACTGCCAGCTTGGAGCCAGTGTTCAGGTTGACAATCTTCTCGCCATAGGCACCGCCATAGTGGCTGCGCTTGAAGACTGAAATGAAGTAAGGAAAATGGGAAAGTTAGTATGCAGTTGACTGCTGGGAAGGGTTGAGAGTAACTAACCTGGATCGATCTCGGCAACGAAGGAGCGTGGCGGCAACGCAGCGGCGTACAGGTTGTCCAGAGGACCATAGGGTTTCGAGAGCAGAGGACGACCCTGCTGCCAGCCATAACGGTTCAGCGCATACCAATCAGCACCATCCAGCTTGGCCGCGGAGGCAACAGCGCCGGCGGCATTGGTCAGAGCAGCAGCCTGGGCCTCGGCGGTCTCCGGCGCACGGACATAGTCGGCATACTGGCCGGAGCCGTAGTTGTTGTTGATCTGTCTGTAGGAGGCGAGGCTGGCGGAGATGCAGCAGGCCATCAGGCAGAGCAGACGCATGTAGTTGACGGACATGTTAATTTTGGTGCGAGGTGCGAGGAGGCGACAGTTGGCGAAACTAATTAACAACTGCACTTGGCCAAATTGCTTTTATAGCCATTATATTTGAGCTGGCCAGCGATTTGTGTGTGCGCTTTACGTGACCAAAGCCCAGTCCAAGAGCAGCCCCCACTCATGACGAAACATTCGCTACACTTTGGCACCGGCTACAACCAACAGCAGCAGCAGCAGCAGCAGCAGCCTCTGAGAAGGGGTACACTTTTCTATGCTGATAAGAGCCGACCGACAGACGCAGTCTTCGGTTACAGTTCGGTTTGGTTTTTGTGTTTTGTTTTCGGTGTCGGTTTACTCTTGACCACGACAATGAGCCAGTCGCTCCCCATTGATATCGGCTTCCCCCTGCTCGGCACGCTCAGCTCGCATTTGGTGTGTGCAGTATCAGGTCTTTGACTTGGCTACCTGCCCACACAACAACATCGTCATCTCAACGGAGCTGCTGCTGCTCAATGAACCACCCACCAATAACAGCATCTCTCTTTTTGGGTGCACTCGCATTCATCACCTCTGTGTCATCATGGCATATGTGGGGCGTCTCTAATGTCGCTGATAACAGCCACAATTGGTATGCAATACTTAGTCTTATGTAGCTGGCCCAAAGACACACTTCCATCATTGTCTAAACCCACTTTACCTGATAATCGAACTTGGTTTAAGCTCCAACAGCTTTCCGTTTCAGCTCAAACTAAGTGAGTGTTTAGTATATTTGTATATATGTATGTATTAGTAAGTGGTACACTTTTTTTTTAAATTTAGAGCGCCAATTAAATTGAAAGCTTTAAGCTTATATTATCGATAAGTATGCGAATAGTACAGTAAGAACTCTGCTACGAAAAACTGGAGAACGACTTAAGCATAGTTAAAGTTGATTCTCTCAACTACTTATATATTATTACTTATTTCTTAAATTATTACTTACATGCTTAGGTAAAGTAAGATTGCTATTTAAAATTCCTGGCTGTGGTCTAATTTCTTAGTTTTTATAACAGATAACTAGCCTTTTTGGAATGTTTGAATGTGGTGGATGGTTTAAAAACAGAGCTACAACGCAAAATCCGACTTTGAATCAATTCGTGAATATTTCATATGAAAAATGATTGCCAACATTTTTTAAAATATATCCTAAGAGCTGGTAACAAGAGCCTTTAACTAGTATTATTAATTTTGTTAGTGAATATTTAGATTTATTATTTTACTGTCAATAAGTGTTACAGGGAATCAGCAGTAGACTTTTCCATTTGTATCTAACGTCTGTGTATGCAAAATTAAGTCTACAAAACTAATTAGCAAAGCCAGTGAACTTTAGCCATATTATATAAATTTGTATATATTATATTATATATATATATATAAACTGCTTCGCTCAAATAAAAGCTGTAGTTACTTTCAAATATCCAAAAACTATTGAACATATTAATATTTCTGCAGTTAGTTATTAAAGTTAGTTTAGTTTTATGAACTTAGTAAACGATTGTCTTCTCTGGCAACGGAATCCCACTGAATGCTATATAGCATATTAATAACTCATAGGCACGGGCACGCTCGGCATTCCCAACCTCATTGAGCTGCAATCAAAACATGGCCAAAACAGCTGCAGCTGCCAACTACCAATTGTCGAGAGTCACAAACATTGACGAACCAACCGCAATTGACGCTTTCGGTTACGGTTACGGTTACCGGAACCACTTATCGGTACCCACTCAAGGCCACCATATCATCAATACAACAACATTCGCATTTTCTTTTTTTATATTTTATTAGCGCTGTGCGTTTCGCACAACGGGCTCTTCCATGTTCTTGTGAGAGTTTCACGTTCTGGACAGATTGGGAGAGAGAGAGGGAGAGCAGTCTCTAGTACTTGGGTCCCTCGTTGTGGTAGCTGCCGTGGCTGCCGTAGTTGTTCTCGGGCAGGTAGAGCTTGGCCACTGGGGGACCGGCGCGCACGGGCAGGATCACCTTGGTGTACTCTGGAGGAGAAGCATAGCTACGATAGTTGTTCTTGCCGGGATACAGCAGAGTGGCGCCAGCGGGCTGGACAGACCAACGGGGACGGCCATAGCCGCGCTGGGGACCATAGTTGGAGCCGCTGTTGTAGCCGCCACCGCCGATCTGGGCGATCTGGCCAATGTGTCCGTGTCCATGTCCGATTCCATGTCCGATTCCGTGTCCGATTCCGTGACCGATTCCGTGACCGTGTCCGTGTCCCTGGATGTACTGGGTGGCGCCATTGTAGCCGGAGTCGATGAGGATGGGGCGCAGCTGCTCGCTGCCGCCATAGCGGGGACCGCCAGCAACGATCTCGACGGTGCGGTCGTTGCCACCGGCTGCAGCAGCAGCGCTGGCGGCAGCGGCGCCACCATCTGAACGCTGTCCATAGCTGGAGACGCTACGGTGTCCATGGCCTTGGCCATAGCCGGAGCCGACCTGTGGGCTGCCATAGCCGCCGCAGCTGCCGACGGCCAAATAGGCGCAGATGAATACCGCAAGAGTCTGTTTGAAGGGGGAGAGAGATGCTTAGTACGGGCAGCGGGAAGCGGGAAGTCTGGCTGACGGCGTCATCATTGCTACTTACGGCGAACTTGTTCATGGTTGTGCTTTTGGTTGTCTGGTTGGGAACAGTTGGCACAATTAACAAACCAAATGCCAAGCACACTTCTTTATATAAGCAAAATAATTGTAGCACTCGAAACGTGATCTCGCCACGAATTTATCACGGCGCCCATAGCTGAGTTGAGCTCTGCTTTTCTGCTCTGGTGACTCGGTCAGCTTCCCAGCTTCAGCTTCAGCTTCAGCTTCGCTCACTCCATTGCGCTGTTGTTGTTCTTCTACTGCTGCTGTGGTCCAAATCGCACCACGATATCGCCCCCAACTCAACAGCCGAGCTGCTTGTGCGGCGTCTCTGGTAATCGGCCATATTTGAATGCTGCAGTCGCCAAGCCAGCATTGGGGGTGTTGATCTCTTTAGAGTGGTTCCTAAATGTAGCTGAAGATGCGATGCTGCTGCTTCGTGAGAGCATGCAGCTGGATAAGAAGCGGCTTCTCAGTGTTGGGTTTGAGCCCACTGCAAGTTATGGCTCTCTCATTACAAGTCTTTGGGCTAGCTCTGAATTGACTATAGAATTTATAAATACTTTACTTTTGCTGGTTCTCTTTTTTTCTTCAATATTATAATATAACTAGTTCTGTTTCAGGCATTCCTTCACTCTTTCTTATACACTTATTTGGACTCATGTTGATATTTAATTATATGTCTGAAAGTAGTTATATTTTTCACTTTTTTTAAAAATATTTTAAGAAGTTTTTTTTTCACTTTTTTGCAAATATTCTAAAATTACAAATTAAGATTGTAAATGAGTGAATGAGGTATATTTCCATAACTTTTTTCTCTATCACTTTTTTAAAGATTTTTATATACATTTTATATGAATCAGACTGAACTTTGCTTTTATTAGCTATTCTCTTCAAAGTAACTATTTAATGCCTTTGTTTTAGAACTCCAGCCATTCTAATTAAACAACACAGAACCTTAACCCCAACCTTTCCTTGACATTGTAGCTCAGCTGAACCCATTTAAGACCCGCGCTCAAAAGTATGCAACACTTTGTGACCTGAACCCAACCCATAACTAGTAAACAAAAGAGAATTTATAAAATTTTTGTTCAACATGCTCCGCGGCATTCAGCGTTTTTTATTTGGTCACAGTTCGGTTGCTGTTCCATTGAACAATACTGTCGAATGGCACTGGCTGAGTTAATAGCCGATGCGTCCATAACCGCCACGACGGGGACCATGGTAGCTCTGGTCCAGATCGTATGAGGGGATGACGACCTGCTCGTAGCGGCCGGGACGGATGCCAGCGGAGGCAGCGGCGGCGGCAGCCGAGGCACTGGGGTTGGACGAGCGGGAGATCAGGGGCTGGCCATAGCCGCCACGGCCGTAGCCCTGGTTGCCGTATCCCCGGTTGCCATAGGAGTTGCCGCCATAGCCGCTCTCCTGAACGTAGGCCAAACGACCATAGCCATCGTTGCTGCCATATCCACGGTTGCCGCCATAGGGATTGGCGTTGATGCAGGCGAAGAGGGCGAGGACGGCGAATGCGATCTGAAGGATCAAGGCAAGGATTAGTATCGCTACTCTCGGATAGTGGCTCGAGGATTACTTACCAGGAACTTCATGTTGAATATGTAGTTTTGTTGGTTGTGGTAATCAATCAAACTATGATTTACTTGCCAGCAACGTTGGCTTTTATATGCAAAAATTAGACTGGATACTTACGTGACCCGAGTTGCAATTGTTTATGTCAATCTATGTATTTACTCGCTCAGGTTTCCATATATTTTTATTTAGTTTCTATGCCAGCGATATTTCATAATTAAGCAGTACATAAGCAAAAACATTATACATTATTAGCCAGCTATTATATACTTCTTTATATGCTCGTAATTTTGTTGTCGTGTCTCGAGCACTTATAAAATCGTTGGGTTACGCGATGTTTTCGTTGTTTCTGGTCTCTGATAATGCGCCCGGCCAAAAGCCCGCCCCTCTATTGGGGTTCGAGACATGCGACACATACAGCAAAACACAAAAAACATTAAGTACGAGCACTTCGTGAGTTCTCAATGAATCCACGAACGAAGCGCGCGCCTTTTGTAGCCCCAGTTTAGTTAAATGTATTTAAATTTTGTTGTTTCTTTAAGTTATTGGCTTTGTACATTCCTACGGGTAACGTTCAAGCGAGCAGTCATTAGCAGGAAACTGAGCTGTTGTCATGGGCTGACTGAAAGTTGTATAGAACTTACAGAAGCGCATGAAATTTTAGGACGAAAAACATCTAGAATATAAGTAAATTAAGTTTCGAGAACATGATTTTTGACATTTATTTCAATATTCGTTATTTCAGCAACCAATTCGAATGAAAGCTCAAATTTTCCAATAGTTGACATAAGTTTCTACATGAAAACGCCAATTTACCAATAGTAGACATAATTTTCTACACAATTATTTTAAATTTAGATTTAGTAAGATTAAAAATTGGCAAATTAAAAGTATACAACTTCAGAAAGCTGTACGGAATATGCTTAAAGTTAAAAGTTTCTTACATATGGAAATCTTTTAACATATTTAAACATGTGAATATAGCTTTCTAGATATCCAAAAGAAAGTCTTTCTCACGACCAAAGAGTTTCCGAATTTACATGCAGCATTTTCAGCCAAACAAAATCAAGAAACACAAAAACATTTCAGCTTTTTGTGCCGCAAAATCTGAAGACCCAAAAATAAGACAAAGAAAGTGTTTAAGTTTTTATGTTTTGTTGCTTTTTATTACTTCCTAGTGTTCTTATATGTCTATATAAGTCCCAAGCTTTCGCAGCTTTCTCTATTCACTGTAGCGTTACAAACTCGCTTAATAGCCGGAGTTCTTGTAGCCGGATTTCTGGCCGGACACGGAGCTGGAGGCAGCGGCAGCCGAAGCGCCCTGAGCCTGCTCGACTGGGCCATAGCTCTGCTTCTGGCCATAGCTCTGATTGGGGCCATAGCTCTGCTGGGCGCCATAGCTCTGCTGGGCGCCATAGGTCAGCTGGGGGCCATAAGAGCGCTCGTTGTTGTACTGACGGGGCTCCTTAAAGACCAGAGGAGCGCCAGCATTGGGTGCGGCCAGACTCAGCTTGGCCAGAGAGACGGCCTGACGATCGACGGGTGCGGCGCCATAGCTGTAACGGTTGTTCGACGTGTACACAGCCGAGACGGGCACCTCAATGCTGCGGCCGTAGTTGTTGCCGCCATAGCCGCCACCATATCCGCTGCGTCCACCATATCCACCAGCGGGCACAATAGCCTTGACGGTCAGTGCAGGCTGCACCTGGTAGGCATAGCCACCGACGGGCACGCTGCCGTATCCGTGTCCCTGACGACCGTAAGACGAGGCCGAGACAGCGGCGATGGCACAGACGAAAATGCACTGCAGAGGGGAGGAGGATAAAGTAAGCTACTGGGAGAGATTGCAGGATGCGCAGACACTTACCATGAACTTCATCATTTTGCTGGCTAGGTGGGCTTAGTTTGTCTTGTGGCAGGTAACTAATGTCTAACTGGAGCGACCACTTTTGTTTATATACTAAGCAATCCAGGCAATGCCCATACGCTTACGTGACGAATATGATGCAAGGTTCGGCTGTGGCAGACGGTCGTCTGTTCGTTCCAGTTCTTTGTGTTCCCGCTGCAATCTCAAGACGTCGCTAGTCCGACGTGCATGCCAAGAACATGTCGCCCCGCCCTGGGTCCAAAACTCAGCTGAATTCGGCGCGGGTCCAGATAGCAGGCGTCTGAGCTGTAGAATTGTTGCGGTGTTACGCCATTGTCTGAGAGTGCTCCCCTGGTCCGGCATTACGCAAGCCGATGACTCGTGCGTGCCCAGCTCGATGAGTGGGCGCTGTTTTGATCCACTGTTCAGCGCTGCTTGCTCCACTGTGGCGCGCTTGACACAATTTCTCAGCGCTGCACAACGGCAAAAGGCATTGACTTGAGCTTTCTGCTGCGTTGGTAGAATTTATATACAAAAGCAAAAAAAGTTACGATACAAATTACAATAAAAATTATAAACTATAAACAAATTTGGAATTGCAGCGGCCAGCACTTTATAATGCTCAAATTGAATATTAAAATGTGCCAAATGATTTGAAATTATTGAAATGCGCTACACGCCTAAACAGCGGGCATATTAATTAACAAGACTTTTTAGTATACAGTATTGTGGTTTTTATTATTTGCATTAAATAAATATTATGATTTGTTTTCGAGTGTTTACATATAGTCTAACAGTTCAGTTTTTCATTATAGATTCCATATAAAACATATATATGTATGCTTGATTGGTTATTTACTTAAGTAATACACCCTTTGTTTAAATAACTTAAAGATCATATCTGCGGTTAACAGGCAAACTGTATAAGGAGTGTACAGTTAAAGATTTGATAATATAAAGGAATACATAGACTCTCCGATTACAAGCTATAACATCTTTAAATCGTTTTCCCACCAATTGAATAACTTAATACAACATTTCACTCGGCTTGGCGAGAGTACTCCCGATTACCCGAGCATCGACAGCTTGTTTAACAACATATTTAACAGAAGCAGGCCAAGATTGCCACACACAACAGTTGAGTAGTGTGAAGCTCTCTAATCTTGATGAGTGACACGTCTGCTGGCAGCCAAGCGACTTTATAAGAGCCGTGCGCCCATTAGCCCGTACGGAAAAGACAAAAGCACCCAAAATGCGTACTCTGTGCTTTAAGGTAAGATGTGTGGTTAACGATAGTTGGAGTAATACTAATGCTGGATCCTTTCCAGTTGTTGCAGGTGGCCATCGTGTTGGCAGTGGTTGTCTATCAGCAGCATATCGCCAGCGTTGCCGATGCCGAGCAGTTGATGAGCGATTGTCGCTGCCAGAGGCGGGGCTAAGCTGTAGTCGCAGCGCTGAATCGAGAGACTTGAGAGCACATCAATAAGCAATAAACACAAGGCAGGTCGATTGTATATATACGAAATTTGAACTGTGTTTTATAAAACTCGTAGACGACACGTACGTACAGAAACGCTACTTGACTAGTCGCTGGCCAGCTGAGCGCCGCACATGGCTTTCAGCCGGGTTAGCAGCGTGTGCAAATGGTTTGAGCGCGAGACTATAGCTGCTGCCGTTTGCTGTGCGCCTATGCCATGTTTCCCAGTCAAGGTTTCCATATACATGCGCTTGTACAATGCCGACAGCTGTTTGGGATCCTTGCCGGTCGTTAGCAGCAATTTGATGAGCGTTTTCAATGCGTTCTGCAAACGGCTCTCGAAGAGTGCCAAATGTGCTTTGAATTCGTCATCGTCGTCGCCGCTGCTGACGTTGCTATTGCTAGTATCGATGACGTGCCCGAAAATGAGCTGGCATTGCAAGCAAATATCCAAAGCCGCTTGCATTTGCTTCACCTTCTGTGCCGCGTGGGTGGAGACTGTAATAGCAATGCATATGCTATATATGATATCGGATATAGACTCTCACTCGCACTTACCATCCGCCAAAAACTCATGCAGTGAAATGCGCTCCAGTTGCACCACCAGCAAATCCCGCACCTCCTTCAGGCTCTCCAGTATTTGGGTGGCCTTCTCGTAGTGATATTTGCACAGCTGCAGCGTCGACTTTGGCAGTTGCGACAAATCACAAACATTCGAGCCGCGCAGTTGCGCATAGTGAAAGGAGGCAATGCTGCAGGAATAGCTTATCAGTTGAAAGATTACAATTCATTAAGCTAATCTGCTGTATTACCGCTTGTGTATCAGACCCGAGCGGAAGCTGTACAGCACTTGGCGTGCACCCGCATGCTCCACATCGCACAGACGCAGCGACTTCTGCAGCAGATCATGCACCTCCTTGGAGGCCTCGGCCAGGCTGCTCTTGTCGGCGGCACTGTAGTCCTGCAGCTGCTTGGCCAGCGTAAAGGTTGCCGTCGATAGCTCCCACTGCACCAGATCCCACAGCTCGGCGTTAGCCTTCCTTGTGTCCAGACAGTCCTTGGCCTTCTCGTAGTAGTTGAAAGCTTCATTGTAGAACGTTTTTTGTGTCTCCAATGCGATGGTGCTAAGGATAAAATCGTTAGAAATACTTTACAGGGCAAATAATAAAATATATCCACACACCTCTCATTGGGCATAGTGAGATGGGCACGCAGTCTCATGAATCTGCCCATGTTGCAGTAGAGGAAAGCCAGATTCACATTATCCTGCACCGCCGTAAAGGCTTCAATACCACGACGCAGGCAGTCGTACGAACTAATAGTCAGTTTGACATAAAGCGGTTCGGCTGCAGCTGCAACAGTCTCAGTTTTTGATTCGCTTTCAGCTTTTGCTTTCTCTGTAGTCACTTGGGATGACTCCTTCTTGCGTTTTGCATTGCTGTATTCCTCTGCAAGGCAAGATAGGAAGGTAAATAAAATATACAGAGATAAAAGCCATATGTTAAACTCACCCTGAGCTGAGTACATGTACTTCAGGCCCAACTCATTGCGCACATTGCCCAAACGACGCAGCAGCTCATTGCTCTCGGCGCTCTGGGCATGCTCCAGTGCATCCTCGTAGCACTTGCAGCTGTGCAACATGACCTGCTCGACATTCTTGACGGGCGCGAGGGTCAGCAGTTCTGCCTCCTCCAGTTCCTGCTCAAGCTCGTGAGCAATTTGTCGCGTCGGCTCATCGAGCAGCTCATATTGCTGCACATACTCCTCAATGGCGTTCCAGTGTTTGGACATCTGAAAGAAACAGTCGCCGGCGCGTCCAAGCAGACAGCTCTGCTGCGAGACCACATTAGCCATGTACTTGTTGAGCACCTGCTGGCAGCGACAGGCAAGCTCGATGGCACGCAGCGTGCAGCCATAGATCTGGGCCTCGTAATGATGCTCCGCCAGCGTGGCGAAGGTCAGGCATGCCTTCTCCAGCAGCAGCAGCTTCAGATGCACATTCCACGAGCCAAAGTGTTGTGTGTTGAACTTGGCGCTCAGCTGCTGAGTGCTGACAGCTGCCGGTTTGTTGCTACTGCTGCTCGTGGTGGTGGCCAGTTCCTTGGATTTGCTGCGTTTGCTCTTCGTCCTGATGGAACGCTTCTTCGCCTGCGCCTGAGCGGGCGGGGGGACAATCTTAAGCTGCTCGTAGGGCAGTGGTATTGCATTGAAAGGCTTGGCCATGTTGGGATGCTGCTCCTCGTGCAGAATGCGCTGCTTCTCCTCCTGCTTGGCGTGCATCTCCGATTCCTTCAGCTTTTCCTCCTGGTTGTCGTTGAAGTACTGCAAGCACGAGATGCCAGCACTGATGTGCTGCAGCGATGTATTGCAGCGATCCACGGTGCTGGCAACTAAAGGAGCTGGCTTGGGCTGCTTGGCGTGCGACTTGAAATCCCGCAGAGCATCGCAAATGTGACGCACGGCAACATTGGCCTTGCCACCGCTCTGCGCCGCACTTTGATAGTACATGTCGTGACCAAAGTCGAGGGGCGGCTCATCATCGTAGTTCTCCTCCTCATCCTCCTCCTCATCGTCGTCATCGTCATCGTATAAAGCTTGCGTATCATTGAATTTAGGCGCCTTGGGATCTATGCCGGCGGGCACATGCAAATCGGAGAGTATATAGTGCGAGGAGCTGACAATTTGCGGATACTGCTCCTTGGGCAGCAATTTGATGCAGTTGTCCAGCAGTGCGCGTATATTTCCCGCTGCCTTGGGCGTTATGTGCTCCAGCGTGTTCTTCATGTTGCGCGCCACGGAATAAAGCAACATGCCTACGGGCACCGTGAAGGGATTCATTTCCTGATTCTGCTGCTGCTGCTGTGGTCGCTCCGACTTCTCCGCCGCCTTGTTCTGATTCTGGCAGAGCGTGGTCAGATCGTACAGCTTAACAACATCATCGTTGCGACCCTTGAACAGCCAGTAGGTGTGGCCCGCCTTGGTGGCATTCGCCTTGAGAAAGGCCAGTATATTCTGGGCCACGTTGCGCACGACTTGCGGTGAGAACTGTGAGTTCTCCAGATAGGGCAGGTCCTCAGTCTTGATGATCTCGTACTTCTGCACAATGCCGTCCAAATGGTAGCACATGACCACTTCGGGCACATTGCACATCAGATTGTCCAGCCAGTAATCGATGCCAGTGAGCACATTAATGGGCTGTGCCGCATCCCGCAGCCGCAGACTAATGCAAGGTCTGTTCGGACCGCCAAAGATGGGCATATCAGTGCCGATGAGCATGCGGATGTCCTCGAAAGTCCATACCACGTTGCGATTGAAGGCGTGACTCGATTTGGGATCGGGCACATTCTCCTCGATCTTGGGCTCGGGCAGCAGAGGTCCTGTGATGGGCAAACCCGCACGCCTGCTAGTCAGTAGTTGTGGAGCAGTCACTTCGTTGTCCACATCGCCCGTTTGCTTGAGGCTGTGATACAGAAACTTCGAGAGCAAATTCTTTGTTTGCAGCGCTTCGCGTGAGCGCTCCTTCAGGCAGAAATTCTGCTGCTGCTCATCGCCGTAGGCAAGAATGTGCTCCAGTATAAAGGTGCGCAGCCATTTCCAATCATCATCCGACTTGCGCACCAAATACTTTTGTATATCGAACTCATCCAGCAGCAGCGTGTTGCCCACCTTGTGGACAACCATGCTGATGGCGCTCTTGGCGCTGTACGGCAGTTTCAGCAGCTGTTTAATGTTCTCCGCATCCGAGACGACATCCACCTCGCCCACACAGTCCGGAAACATTTGTCCCAGTCGGAAACTGGCGAAGCCCGCACTCTGATACAGTGCCTGGTGCAGGCCATGACTGCTGTGCGACGTGGTCAGCCAGTTGAGCGGTGGCAGATTCAGATTGGTATTGCATTCCAAACGCTTAAAGTGCGCAGGCACCTGAACAGGTGAGAGCTTTATAATTGCCTGGCTCTTGACGGCGTCCAGCTCGTGCGGCCCAATGCTGCGGCAGGGTTCAATCTAAAAGGGTTGGCTGCTATTTAACTGTTTTTACTGGGTTTATACACGTACCTCTTCGTTGCTATCTTCCATTGCTATGATTTTTCATGTCAGTTTCAACACTCAAACAGATTGTTCACGAATATTCTATCAGGTTGGCGTTTGTTATGCCGGCAAACAGCTGTTGCACAGCAGCCAGCCCTGGCACGTGCAGGGTTGCCTTTGTCTATCAAACAAAAACATACACGCAGCTATCAGCTGTTCTGTGCCTTTACTTTTCTTTACCCCTCACACAAAATAACAAAGTAAATAGCAAAATTTGCGTAAAACTAACACAAACGCAGCATGCAATTGTTTCTACAGATAGCGCTTATGTGCCTGATCAACACACTCCTGCCAGACTTCATACGCAACTACGTAAGTGATGAAATCACAGCACATTTGCACATCATTTAGTGACGACTCCATTGCAGCTAAAAATATCGCGTTTTTGGAAGCAAACAACAGCAGATACGCAACTCCTGCAGACCACATTGGATGAAGCACGCGAGGAACTGGACAATGTGCTCGACTCACAGCATGCCGGCGAGTATGCCAAAAAAATCAAAACAATGCGCGCCGAGCGGAAAGTGGCTGACGCTGAGGCCAACATAAAGTCGGCCAACAAAATAGAGCTGCTGAAACAGTCCACCATCGACACAGTGTCCTTCTATGTGTCGAGAGTGCTGCTCTCGCTGATCCTGGTCTCTGTGTGTGCCCGCTATCGCCACTCTCCGGTGATGGTCTTCAGCGAGAGTCTCAGTCTGCAGCCGCTGGGCGGACTTCTCAGCTTTCCCACGGGCGTATATAATGCGATTTCAGTGCCCGTTTGGGCATTCTCATGTAAATTCACCTTTAGCCTGATGTACCGTTGGGTGAAGAAGTGATGTGTGGTCCAGCATTTGTAATTTTGTATTTAACTGCAATTAAGTCGTAACTGTTGTGCTCGATATGTGTAGTTCGCTTAGCTTCATCACACTTTTAACAAGAAATACATTAAGGAAATATGTACTTTGCACATGCATACAAAGTGAAACAAATGCGAAATTGATTTGGGAAGGGGTTTAAAAGCACGCGCTTGAGTATCGCAACATCATCAATTTAGTAAAGCAAAAAGTTTCGATATATCGCTGTACATTTGACGGCGGGAGTTTTAAATTAATAAAAAGTGTAATCAAAATCGTAACTCTTTTTAATAATTTAACCCCATGATGCACAAATATTATACAGGTCAGCACAACCAAATTTAATTATCTACAGTGAATTTGTATAAATTTGGACGATCCTGGTAATTTATTATTATTATTTATATAGAAAATAAGTCTATGCTGTCATTGGATGTTGTACAAATAGTAAAATCAGTTCCTGACACCCTGGCATTTGTTATCGAGTTGACAGTTTACTTCAGACAACGATATTTTGTTGTCATCGCTAGTTACAAGTAAATTTAGTTTTGGTTGAGCTGCGGAAAATTGTGTAGTTTTCCTCACTCACTTCGGCAAAATGGACAAATTAAATGCGAATGCGCGCGATAAAAAGCCAATTAGGCTGGACAACATCGATGTCACTCCCATAGTGGCAGCCCTGATTCTGGGCTTCATTGCGGTCGGTAAGTATCCACGCCACGTCGATGGGCAACAACAAGACTTGTTTGTTGATGCTCCCAATTCATTCCCTCAAATTTCCACTGCAGCACTCTATGTGATTTTGCGACGACGCTCCGCTGGCCGTCGCGACTTTCTGCTAACCGGTTTGTGTGAGTCAGGCAAAAGCGCCATATTCATGCAGCTGGTGCATGGCAAAATGCCGGAAACGTTTACATCCATCAAGGAGAATGTCGGCGAATACCGGTCCGGGCATATGTCCGGCCGGCTGGTGGACATTCCCGGCCACTATCGCGTGCGCGACAAGTGCTTCGAGCTGTACAAGCGCAATGCCAAGGGCATTATCTTCGTGGTCGACTCGGTGAGCGCCCAGAAGGACATTCGTGACGTGGCGGAGTAAGTGCCACATGTGGCAAGCTATGTAAATCGTTTTCTAACACCTCCACTCGCATTGCAGCACATTGTACACCATACTGTCTGATGCTGCCACACAGCCCTGCTCTGTATTGGTGCTGTGCAACAAGCAGGATCAGACGACAGCCAAGAGCGCACAAGTAATCAAGAGTCTGCTGGAGAAGGAACTGTAAGTGCTTTAGCAGTGCTCAATGGCCACCTCTGATGATATCCCTTTGTTCCTCACAGTAACACAGTGCGCGATACGCGCAGCCGCAAACTGCAGTCGGTGGGCGATGATGAGGTGAACAAACCCGTAACCGTGGGCAAACCAGGACGCGACTTTGAGTTCGCACACATTTCACAGAACGTGCAGTTCTACGAGAGCTCTGCAAAGGACAAGCAATTGAGTCATCTGACCGACTGGATTGACCGCATGTTGTAAATGCTGGCACAATCGTTCATCCCACGACTGAGGAATTAGTAAAACACATTGATATTTATACGCAGCTGAAGTTCGCTTCATATGCCAATTTTTCTACTTACACTCTCAGTGTAAAATCCCACGAATGTTAAATCCCTTTCAAATTGCTCCCTCCTTGCTCCTGTTTCCCTGTAAATCGATATATAGGTTTATATTCAATTTTTTACAATAACAAATAGGTCTTTTTAATAAGATTTATGAAACGAAAAGCGTGTTTTTAAATGTAGACAATTGACAAGTAGAAAGCACCGGATGCAATTATGAATAATCTGCAGCAAAAGTTGTTGATCAACAAATTGTGGTTATTGGAAAGCTGAGTTTATTAAACTTGGCAATTAACAGGTATCAGGAGTGTTTTTATGCATTTATTGGGCATATAAGCTACAAAATTACCCTACAAAAACGCGTGTTTTTATCACAACGAAATGTCTATTAAATAATTTAAATTATGCGCATGTGTTTAACATTACTATTTGTGCAGCTTGACAATAAACTGCTTAATGCACTGCTTGATGCACTGCTTGGCGGTATTCCTATGCATTACAGCCTAAAGATATGCTTTATAAATACAGATAAACAGAATCTTACATTTCTTTCAAGGAGCAAAATTAACACCAAACAAAAACTAGGCTTAAGTCTTTGTCACTTAAATTTAAATGAAATTAAAAATTTAATTACTAATACAGCTAAGATTTAATTTGGATTGATCTAAAGTGAGCATTGAGCTTCATTTATTTTTATTCGCTTGAAAAACGGCTTTATCTTGAATTCCAGCAAAAAGCATAACCAACTGGCCCAGAAACTTATTAGCCAATAAGCAAATGTTTGGCGCATGCGCAGGCTTCAAACCTTTTTCGCGATTTGAAACCCTTGAGCAGCAAAGCAGCAGCAGCAGCTGTCGATTGGACTGAACTGGGCGATCCATCCATCGATCGATCGATCAGTTGACCGGGTAAAGATCAAACAGCCGCCACAAAAATCAATGAGCTCGATCGGCGCTCTCGTCTCTTCTGACTAGATAGAATTTCTAGGCTTGCAGCATTTCTAAGAATTGGTAGCTTTTATGATTTGCCGAACGGATCACGGGAAGTGAGGCCGGGCGGATGTTTGACAGTCGGCGCTCGTGTTGACGGCAGCTGCCAGCCAGTCGCTAATGTTCCAATTTTGGAGCGGCTACGTTGGTGGCATCTCCTCTGACGGACAACCAAGCAAATTTCGAGGAAAAGCGCGAGGACTCAGAGCTAAGCATAAGCGCTGTGGCTGCTGCTCACTGGCTGACTGATCAATAAGCTAACTGCCTGCCCTCGCTGACCCATTTAAGAGTTTCAGTTTCTCTAGTCCCCTTTCGGAGTATGTAGAACAGCATGTGTGTCTTTTCTAATCAGCACTTTTAGAAATTATAATTATTTTTAATGGAAGAGATTGAATTGAATTAGGTATTTTATTGTATATTTTGATATTCCCTTAACCCATTCAAAATGAGTACAAATTTTATAACGAAGTTGTGCAAAAGTATATAACAGGCATAATAAAGCATCTCCGACCCCATTTGTTGAGGTATTCCGTATATTCACACCTTTGAACGACACCTTTGTACTCTATTTCACGATAATCAAACAATAATTACAGAAGGTTTTTAAAATACAACTTTTCATTGAGTAAGGCTGAGCAAAGAAGAAGAAGAAGCGCAGCCATTGCAGTGGATAAGAAGAGCACGAAAGCATAGCAATGTCGCGCTCTCCTTACACACCGCCTGCTGTCCCACCATAGTGCAACTACTAAAGGTGGAGTCAATTATTTTTCGGGCTGCCAAGCCGATTTCAGCGCACTGCCAGCGACTGGCAAACTAGGCAGCTGAAAAGATTCACCACGCTTTGGTTTACTCCACCTGTGTCCCACTATTGCAAAACAAGTCCAATAGAGCAAATCCAAAGAGAGCAGAGAGAGAGGGAGAGACGTTGCATCCTATTGCGAAGTAACGGAATAACACAAGTCGCTGCAAAGCAAAACGAAACGCATTTTTTTCGGCAAACGCAGTGTTGTTGCTTTTTGCACTTTCGGTTTTTTGCTGCTGTTCGTGTTAATTTTGTTGTTTTTTGTGCGTGCTCTTAAGTGGTTAAATACTTAAATAAAAGTTTTGGCTGATAAAGTGAAAAGAAAATTGATTTATTGTTAATTGCAGAGAGAAGCAAGTTATAGCGATATTAAAATGCGCATGAAGACATGTTTTGCGGTTCTTTTGGTTTTTTCTTGACTATTGCATATTCTTCTCAATCTCACCGAAATATTTGAAGTTTCTACAGATCCTTAAGTTCTCTAATAGACAAATACAGAGAGGCAATGCTCTGAGCCACACATTCCCAACAACTTGTTGCGTTCTCCAAACCCTCACAGCTGTTGAATCTTCGGTCCTCCTCCCTGCTAATCAGCCGGCACTTCCTGGCTCTAAGTTCCAGTTGTTCCCCGCGCTGCAGCTCCACTAGCTCCACATGGCAGCCGTGATTCGGTGTCATGTGCATTGGAGCACGTGCTACACTAAAAAAAAGGCAAAGCCACTCCAAAGTACAGCCAGACTTTTTACAGCTGCGACGAGAATGCGGTCCATATGTTTGAGACACGCTTTAGCCAAGCGGAAGAAGCGCCCTTTAGGGATGTCTCCGACCTGGTCTGGTCTGGTCTGGTCTGGTCTGGTGCTTGGCGCGTACACAGTAGCTGCTAATTATGCACAGCTGATTAGGCACACAAATGCAGCAGGCGTCCTTTTTTTCTCCTACCTTGTGGGGCAGGGTTTTGACAAAAAAATATGATATGTTAACTCGGGCTCTGATTACCGATTTGGGGGCCAGCAGTGCTGCCAAAAAATTCACTGGAACACCAGACGAGTTGCGTGTCCTATTGAATTACGGGAGTAGCAGACCGTTAGTGGACAAAAGCCGCAGTTAGTCAACTTGACTGGGCAATAAATCTGCGTTATTTCGTTTATACGCATTTTATGTGCATATATGTTTTTAGAAAGCAATTTATGGCGATTTTAACAGGCGTGTGACTGTTGCTATGTTTTGTATATATGCGTGTATATATATATGTTTGTTTGTACCCCCCTGTGATATTTTAATAAGCCAGCAATGCAATTACGCCGCTTGTGGAAGCTGCTGGCCAAAAGCGAAGCAGGCGCACGTTAAACTTTTTATGTACACAGACGCGACGTTTTGTGGGTTTATTATTTCTTGTTGCAGCTTGTTTTTTTTTTTTTTTTTAATTTTTTGAGGTGGTGCTGCTGCTGGGGCACGTTGGGCAGCGCTTGTCTGCCGCCACATATGCAATTTATTTTAACACATCGTTAAAGCTCAAAAAATAAATCTTGACGCGCCGGACACTGCAATTATCACCTCTGCATAATCAGCAGTGCAAGCACAGCAACAACAACAACAAGTGAAAATTGAGCAACAAGGTGCCGTCGAACAAGGAGAGCAACGCATGCCCCCCGGCTGCAAGCCGGATTCCCGGATCCCCGGCTCCCCGCATCCAGCTGAAGACGCGACAGCTGCCACAACAGCCTCTGTTAGCTTTCATTTTTGGCACTGCCCCGACCCACGCGGCCCTGAACACAGACTATATAGTGCATATATATGCCTGTATGTATGTGCTGCACATAATGGCAGCCCATTTAGCACCTTGTTGACGCGGCATCTAATTAAACGCCATCCGCTGCTGCCTTTTACCCGCTGCAATTTCCATGTAACGCCAAATTGTAGCGCCTGGCCATCACGATGAGCATGTAGGGATGTGGCTGAGAATGTGGAGATGTGGCTGCTGCTGATGGGCAGCCGAAGATTGGCGAACAAGCAGCAGCAGCTTGTCATCATCCAGCACAGCAAAAGAAAAGAAGCATTCAGTTTTGATTTGGCGCTCGCTTTCTGGCCTTTTGTTCGACTTTCTCAATGGGCGCTCGCTTTAAGCCAAATTGATGATTATTTTTGATTTCTGCGCATACAATTTCTTGATTAATTATATTGCGCGCACCAGCAACAGGAGCAGAAGCAGGACCAGGACGAGGACCCACCGGCAGCTGCGAAGTTTGTTGCCAAATTGAAGCTTTGTGGCCCCATAAACGTTTCTCATGACACGATCCCGGGGCAGCGAACCTCCGTCTGAGGCATGCCTAATTATGGGTTAGTCACTGCAGTAGCTGCAGCAGAGCGACGTCTACGGGCCCCCTCCAACTCGCCCCATCCCTCTCCCTCTCTCCATCCCTCTCTCTCTCTCTCTCCGTCTCTGTGCGTGATCAGCTCGTGGGACTGTTTGCATTGGCTTGGAATGCAGCCAGCACGATAGCTGGTCGCTGGTAGCTTTTCATGTCAATTGCACATCACGCGCTGTTTCATTAACTTTATTTTTATAGGAAATTATATTTAAATGCAATAATTTGGGGTTGCCAAAATAAATGGGGGCTTTGGCTTTGGCGATTTCCAAAATCCAGTAGCTGCATAAACTTTGTTCAAGGTTGCGTAAAAGAAATTTAATGCTCCAAATTGAATACGAATTTAGTGGAAAAACCATAAACATAAAGCTCTGCAGCTTCAAAATCGGTTCAGTTTTCGCAAAGTTTTGAGAGTTCAAAGTCTTCAAAGGGCATTTCGAAAGTACCAAAAACCACTTTACAAACAAAAAATTGCATTTTTTTCGGCTTCATTTTTTAAATTATTGAAAAACTTAAATGTAGAATAAGATAGAAGAAACAACCATACACAAATTGCCCTTAAGCTTTGACGTCGGCTCAGTTTTGGCAAAGTTATGAGAGTCTAAAGACTTCAAAGTATATTTCTAGGGTACGAAAACTAACTTTACAAGCTAAATTTTGTGTTAATTTTTGCCGGTTTTTAGTCCAAAAAATGAAGCACCTCAAAATCTGTTTTCAAATGGATTTTTATACTAATTATGACACCCACAATCGATTAAAAATAAAATTTCGCAACTATATTTTTTGACATAAATTGTTTTTCGAAAAATAGTAAGGGTGGGGTACATGCTTTTTTTTCAAAAAAGTAGAATTTTCCAAATTGAGCAAAACTTAAATGTAGAGTAAAAGTAGGGGAAAACTCATGAATAAAATGGCGCCTAACTTAAAAATCGGTTAAATTTTGGCAAAGTTATGAGAGTTTAAAGTCTTCAAAGGGCATTTTTAGAGGTCGGAACACAGTCTCTAGTTATAACCATCTAATATAACGCCCCAATTTGTTTTAAATTAGAAAAAGTAGTATTTTAGTAGGCTTCTATGTGTGAGTATGGATAATCGCTTCCATTAACTTGGCACCACCTCGCTCAAATTCCAACTGAGAAGCGATAATCTCTCTTTTGCATTGCCCCTGCTAAAGTGTGGGCCATAAACAAGTGCGGCCTCCGTCATCTAAATGCAAATGCGCAACAAAATTACTTAAACATGCTTCACAAGGTGATGGAGAGAGGGAGAGGAGGAGGGTGACGGGCGCACAGCTAAACGGGTACGTTATGCTTATGTTAGAGGTTCAACGTTGCGGCACGCTACTGTCTATCAAAGGCTTTTGACTTTGGCAAATTAATCAACGGGGGTAGTCGAAGGGAGGGAGGAAGGGAGGAGGAGAAGGCAGGGGAAGCCGCAGGTGGGCAGCAAGTGATTCGTATGTCCAAAGCGCCGGCGCAGCGTACAAAATTCAAAGCAAGTACATCAGCTGTACATGTGTGGTTGTGTGTGTGTGCGAGTGTGTGCGAGTGTGTGCGAGTGTGTGTGTGTGTGTGTGTGTGTGTGTGTGGCGGTCACACTTTTGATTTTCTATAATTTGAGGCTTGGCTTGGATCGCTGCTCTGCCAGCCGAAAACATGCGCGGTCAGTCGTGTGCGGCGTAAGGCAACCAAATGTATCGAAATGCAACCGACCGATATAATTGCGTTTTTTCGTGAACACACACACACAGACACACACACACATAGCTACTATTTGTATATAAACATGGTTGGCCGAGCGACACGCGCAACAGGCGTTTTTCATATGTAAAGCACATGATTTTCCAATTGGAAAATTAGTCGTGTGTGCTCGTGTGTGTGTGTGTGTGTGTTAGTGTGTGTGTGGTTGGGGGTTGCTGGAGGGTGGCTTCAATAGCAGCGCACGCGTGGCCAGCTTGGCATAAAAGGAGGCGACAAGCGAGGCGCAACCAAAGCAAATGCCAAACCATTGAGACGAACGTTTTGCCTCAGCAAATTTATGGCCAGTGTTCCAAAAACTGAAAAAAATACCACTCAAATTTAGTTGGCAGCAGCGCACAAATTTTAGCACACAGCAGGCCGGCCACACACAGCGTGCAGATCCTGACTTGGACGGACCCAGTTCTAGTCCATGCCGAATCGCGCGCTGGGGCCGGCTAATTGGGGATACGGTTTTTAAGGTTTTTCGCTGTTGTTGTTGTTTACTTTTTGGTGCCGTCGACTGCTGTCCATGATTAATGCGCCCGCGACAACGTGTGAGTTCCGTATGAAGGGCAGTCAGCCAGCAGCAATCGCCACAGAAACGACAGCCAACATAAAAATGAAAACGAAACTCTTTGCCCACCCAGGTGCATGGGCTTTTGGCACTGACTCTCTGACCAGGGACAGCGGACCGGGGGCAGGTAGAGCAGTCCCAGTCGCACGCCAGACACAGACGACGATTGATGGACTTCACACGTTGCCCCGTCCCAGCAATGATGGCTATCTGTGGCACACACATACTTCGGGCAGCCTGCGGCGTTGCTTGTGTGGGTCGCTCGCTCATCACTCAAATTGGCCGCAATCGCCAATCACTCTCTCTATGTGGCACAGACGTCTCCGTCTGCAGATGCAATGTTAGCCAAGTCACAACTCTTATCTGCAGCTTGTCGAAGTTGATACACTCTTACACACCTTCAATTGCATATAAAACGAAACTGTTGCCGATGCGATTGGTAAGGGTATCAGGTATTTTTCATAGAGAGAACTTGTCTTACAAATCTTAAAGATAGACAAAACTTTGTAAGTAATGTATGATTATGATTATGTATACATTATGTAGTTTGTTTGCTTTCGCAAATGCTTACATAGTTTATAATGAACTTATATTGCCAACTGAAAGGGTGCAAGAAGCCAAACAATCCTACAAATTTAACAAAATGTCTTGAGATCTTGATGTTCTGTCTAGGGATGGGTAAATAACATAAGCGAAAATACCGATTCTTTAGAATTCATTCATAACATTGTATTAGTTTAGTAAAAGAATTAAACATATTGAAATACCTAAAGCAATTTTGATACATATATATTCAAAAGATTATGAAAACTACTTTTAATATGTTTTTGCAAGTCTAAAATTCATATTTGAGTAATAGAATATAATATAATAAAAGAAAATGGAATATAATAATTTGTTTAATTTAAAAATTAACTATTTACAGTTGAATATTGTTACTAAAGATTCTAGGAAGGCAAACGAATATTGTTACTAAAGATTCTGGGAAGGCAAACAAGTTATATTACCATTCTGCAGATCATTCTGCAATATTCAAAAATAAAAGACATATTTTGTAGTATCGCTGACTTGTAGTGCAGCCCTGGTTTCTGTGTGTGTGTGTGTGTGTGTGTGCTGACACTTGCACAAATGATGTGGTAGTCATCATCATCGTCCGACATTGGCGTCCTGCAGTTAGTTGCGCCGATTTCCGTTTGTCTCCGCTTGAGTACAACATGACACTAATTAAGTTCTGCGGTTTGTGACCATTCCCACTCCCTTTCCCTACTGTCCCATCCCAGCCCCGGCTCCTACCCCGATCCCATTAGCTGTGCCTTGCTTCTTGTCACTGGCTTGCGTGTGATTTGTGTCGTCTGTTTGTCCGGGTGCGGAGCCCTTTGCAACTTTGCCGACATACACAGACAGCTGAGGCTTTGGCTTTGGCTTTGACTTTGGCTCTGGCTCATTTTTGGGGTTTTATGTGGCATATTTGTTCTGTTAATATGTAAAAATCGGTCTTGGCTTGTAGTCTTATTGTTGTTGTTGGTGTTGTATTCGTTTTGTTCGGATCTACCACCGGCACGGCATATTCACTCAATTGCAACTGTGCGGCATGGGGCATGCGGCATGCGGCATGAACGCCAAGTCTGGCAGACCTTAATTCCTTTTTACGGTCATTTTAATATCCATCAAATCGCATCGCTGATTCGCAGCGTTCTACGCTCGTTGGCTTCTCCTTCTCGTAACAGTCGCTCGCGTTTTAGCATTTTGCTCTGTCGATGTTTCATTCGGCTGATTTGTATGATTCGGTTTTGGCCTTATACACATTTGTTTACATTTGTATGTACGGCTATGTGATGCGTGTTGTTTGCGGCTGTCAGTGGAGCGTTAATAGTAGCACGATGTCGGTAGTTAGTTGGCCTGTACTTTGGCTTTTTTCGCCGACTCGAAGCGAGGTTGCGAGCTCAAAGGCACTTGCATAAGCTGAGCACCACAAGGCGATGCTACTTAATGATATGAATAACTGCTATAGCAAAAAGGGTCTACGATCTGAATGACTTGGCAGGCCCAAGCGGCATGAAGTTTTAGGCAATCCCATATCTAGCTATTAATCATGATGTGCACAAGTTACTTCAAGCTGAAATGATCAGCGCAAAAACTGAAGTATTTAATAGAAAAAATACGTTTTTGGTAACAGATTTAGATTGCTTAGGGCAATAGCAAAATAATATATAATTATAATATAATAATATACAATTTTCTAAATAAAAATTGCATTTATATGCATAAGTTTAAGCCTCAACAATTCTCTTAATTTAATTAAATGTATTTCAACAAGCAAAAGCTGCCCCAAAAAGTATGCTAAGGTCAATAGTTTCAGATTTCAAACTGAAATTTTAATTGTAGCGCATTTTCCCTTTCATACTCTCCCTCTCTATATATTAATAAGACCATAACTGCCACCGATTATGTGCCCAGCTTAGTCATTTACTGCCACGCTCAGCTGATTATCACATGCAAGTCTTATCAGTGCACACGATCATATTCAGAGCGTAATTTCAGGTGCGATTCATATTAAGCTAATTACGATCGGCTGGCGGCTACATAATACGCAAAATACCTAAATGCTATATGGCCATAATAACTGAGCACGTTTATTTACCACATTTCAATGCATGCTTGAAATCGACTCACATTTGTTAGAGCCACAAGCCACAAGTGGCAGCCAGGCATGAAAGACGCCAGTCCGCTTACCAATTTGGTGGTGCAAAACCGCCAAAACGTCGCACCACCCAAATTGGCCTAAGCGTGTGGCTAACTGAAGGTTACTAACTCATGTTGGCTGCTTGGTCTTGAACACTTTGTGCGCTGCTTGTCGCTTGAATATTAGTTGATATTTGTTAGATATTTGCATATTTTTCTGTCTTCAGAGCTGTTGTACAAGTCTGCAGAATGAGTAGCTGGCTGGAACGCTTCAATGAATCACTGTTTATGTACAGACAGACATGAGTTTGCAATGTTGCCTAACTCGTTGGCAGTCGGCAGTCGGCACTCAAGCAAACCAATTCGAATTCCAACCAACTCTCATTCCCACACTATTGAAATATTTCGCATAAATGCAGTTATATATGTATATATTTTTAAATTTTTGTATGTGTTTGTGTGTGGAAACCGACAAACACAAAAAACCAAAATTAGCAACAATATGCGAAAAGCGCTACAAATGCACATTGCGGTTGGCATTTACGAGCTTCAAAGGGTTTCCTGCCAGCAGCCTCCAGCCTCCAGTCTCCAGTCTGCATCGGATGCGCGGATTGCGTCTGGAGCGTGTGTCCAAGTCCAAGAGTGCCACTAGTATATTCCGCATTCGCATTCGCATTCGCGTCTGGTCGCCATGTGCAAAAGCCAAAGCAAAACCAAAACCAAAATGTATGCAAATGAATGGAAAAACCGCCTCAAAGCAAAACCGCCGCCAAAATCCGAGGCGCATGCGGAACAACAACTTTATAAAGTCTCTATCTATCCCTCTCTCTTTCTATCTCTCTATATTTGTCTCTGTCGCACTGGCTCCTGTCGTCTGCATCTGCGTCTGCGGCGTGAGCGGCTTGTTAGCTGATTAGTCGCCGCCTCTAACAAATAAATTCCATATAACGCCGGCCTGCTGATATCCCCAGTTTCCAAGTCGCATTTAGCTTTGGCTTCGGCTTTGACTTCATGCATTAATTAATAACATCCGGCGCCCCAAATCAGAGAAAACATTCAGGAAAATCAGACTGCGGCTAGTCGCTGATTGGTTACTCTATAAGAAACTGTTTATTATTTATATATATATTATTTTTTTTAAATTTATTTTATAAATATATTCATTACCAGAATGATAAACAAAAATATCACAAGGCATTGAATTGAAATTTATATTGAATACGAAAATACTTTTATTATTTATTAATATTTATTCAAGGAATTGAATAGAAATTTATATTTAATACGAAATTACTTTTATAAATATTTATTCAAGGAATTGAAATTTATATTTAATACGAAAATAATTTTATTATTTATGTATCTAGGGGGAATATCTTAAATTCTCTTACAAAGTGAAAAACATGCTTAAAGCTCATTTAAATGTATTATTTTATTTTATAATGTGCTGATAAACACTTCTATCTTTTCCTTGGCATCTCTAACTTAACTAAATCATCTTGAATCAAGACTTAACTTATCTTTAATATTGCCATATCTTTCTATCATCCTGCTGTTACCCACTTTAACTATGTCCACAATTGTGTAGAGTATTTGGAATTGGCAGCCCTTGCCGATAAGAGCTACATTTTTGGGGCCTGTTTAATTACCACAGAGCGCACAAAGATCGGTTAGTCGCTGCTGGAGATGCTGGGACACACACATGGTGGTCGCTGGAGCTGGCGGGATGAGACTGGCGCAGGATGCCGCAGGAGCAAACAGTTTATCGCTGGAAATAACATAATTTCGCTTTTGGGCTGCTGTTGCTGCTGTTGCTTCTCTGGCTTGGAAGATGGCCGCAAATCTGCGCCCAAAAATTGAGCAATTTGAAATTCAATCAGTAGCTGGAAGCCAGCGCCTCGAACTCTCATCCCAGACTCCACTCCACTCCACTCCACTCGACTCTTGACTCTCCTCACAGGCAAATTATAGTAATTGAGTGCGCCGCGGCGGCTGCAACTGGCCAACTGCAACTCGCAACTCGGAACTGGCAGCGGCACATGAATGGACAAACGCAAGCTGGAGTCTGGAGCTGAAGCGGGAGCTGGAGCTGGCCTGGTGTCTGTTGGCGGTCGCCGCACACGAGGTCGCCACAATGCAGCCGCAGCCGCAGCCGCCAAATATGGAAATGAGCTGCAAGCCCCCAAAACGAAAGCTCACACACAAAGGGCCACCAGCGTTGGAGAGACAGAAGACCATCATCAACATGGGAGCAGTCACGCAATGCGGCTGCTTTCGATGATCCTGATTGCGATAGCTTTTAGTTTTTAATGTAGCTGCTGCTTGTTTCTTTCGGCTTTTTATCGCCAAGGTCGGGCGCTAGGGTTCCGGGGCTAAAACTGGGTCAAGTTTATCAATTCTTGCTTGCCTAACCGATAGCAGCGCATTTATATCTATTAACTGCTTTCAATTTCAGTCTCTATTGCTGTGTCGGTTTTTTTTTTCAGCGCTCGCCTTTTGTCTGTCGTTTTATCAGGCATTTATGTGCCAGCTTTCGTCTGTTGTTTTGTGGCCTTGTGTACATTCCCCCACTAATAAATTGTTGTTGTTTGTGCGCTTTTGCACACAAATTGCTCTTGTTCTTTTTTTTGTTGTATTCGCCAACGCAAATATTTGTAATTTTCCCTCACTTTTATTGGCTGTTTTCTGTGTAATTCTGGAATTTTTCTGCGTGGAATTTTTGTCGATTTGTTTATGGTATAGTCATATTTATTAGCGTACACAATGTGGATGTCCGGTTGGAAGCAATAACAAACATGTTTAGATGCGCTACACTATTGAATTATAATAGATATATTTGAAAATGACAATAACACAAAGTAGGACAGGTTAAAATAGCATTTGGGGAAAAGGTATTGATTTTTAAAAAATATTCAATATATTTTTAGCATCACAAATCTGTCTAGATGTTAAACCTTGAAGAAAAATCTATGACGCATGGTTATTGATTTAGTTTTGTCATAGTTTAAGGAGCTTGGACTATATTTTAATTATAGAATGAGTCTAATCGAATCATATATGGCCAAAAAGGAACTCCTTTTGGAAATAACAGCACTTTCGACCAAGTCATGGAAGCTGCCTTGAATTTGGGCAAGTTTAAAAACACGTTAAAAAACTAGTAGTAAAATATTTAAAAAAATACCCATTCGGTAGTCAAGGCAGTCATCGATTTGCTTATGTTTGTGTGTGCTTAAGAGCAGCAAATATTCATTACAGCCCGAGTGCAATAACAATTAAGCAAACTGTTACTCCGAACAGCCGTGGAGCAGCCTTCGGACTTATATCAACGCCACTTCACACCAAATGGCACAGACAGCAAAAAAGGGGGGGCACCTCTGTAGTCTTTTGGCAGCAGTTGATGTTTTGGGGCGTGAAAATTGACAACGTAAATTGCGAAAGTTGGCAACACCGGCCGGTAGAGCTGCAGGTGTGAAGGGTATTTTCTGAACGGGAATGGACTTCGACTTCACACTTTCAAAGTCATTTTAACACATTTCAATTAAAAAGAAAAAAACGAAACAGCACCGTCAAGCCGAACATGTAAAATTTAATTAAAAAAACCTTAAAGGATACCGATCCGAGGTGGAAAGAGGCAGACAGGCAACAACGGGATCTGGGCACGTATGTATGATGTACCTTGTGGTTATTTGGTGTTTCTGCGTTAATTGAAGGCCCAGTCCCAGTCCCAGGCTCAGACTCAGGTGGAGGCTGATGCTGCTGCTGCTGCTGCTGAGGTTCCAGGCCAGGTAATGGAAAAGCTATTAACGGCTTGTCATAACAAGCGGCTCGTTGGTATCCGGCCAGCGTTGTGCTGTGCTGTTATTGTTTTCGATTTACGGCACATAAATCATTAGCTTAATTGATAACCCAACGCTATTTACGATGACACAAATTAGAATTTGTGCGAACAGTTTATGGGGCCCGTCAGCCGCGACAGCAACTCCAAAAAGTGAGAGAGAGATCGGCAGGGAAACTGGGTGTTAATGGAACATGATCAAAATGCCTACAACTTTTCAATGTGTAAACTTTCCATGCTCAAGCTAACGTTTTTGGAAGCTTTCCAGCACAATGTTTATCACGTTTTCAATTTGACAAACGAACGGAAGATTTTCAAAGCACTATCACAAACAATGAAAACCAAAGACGTTGCTGGGCGACAAAAAAACACATAGAAAACAATATCAGCATTCACAAATTGCCTTTATCAAAACCGAATGCACATTTTGATTGCTCCCGGGCTGGAAGTCGGCTGACTTTGTGGATCACGCGCAGATCGTGTGACAAAAGCGGGCAACACGTGAAGCAGACGAAGGTCGCGTGACAATAACATAATTCGTAGACAAGCATACATATAAGTATATATATATAGATCGACTGGAGGGGGTGATAAGAGAGAGAGGGAGAGAGGGAGAGGTAGAGCGAACTAGCGCAATATCAGCCAAAGCTTTTAATAGCCAGCAATCAGGCAGCGGGTCCGCTTGTGACTTGCGATCGGCGTGCGCACTGATAACTGATAACAAGCTACACTCGGCGCTACTCTAATCGAAATGGGGTACAGCAACAGTGTCGTCAAGGCTGATCGCAGCAATAGTAGAAGGTCTACCCAGAAGTATGGCATTGTCAGCTAATACATAACAAATGTGCAGCTAACTCCAGAGTTGACAACTCGCAGATATGAGAGTAGCAGCAGTTCGTTGTAGATCTATCTCTGGCAAATGAACTAACAAACAAACAAATAAAATTTTGACGCTATGGAAATTTACCCCAAACGAAAAGCGCTGACAGAAATCGCGTCGCCAGAGCAGCCAGCAATCAAATCAACAACAAGTGCGATACACTGTTTATATATTCAGTATAGTCGAGTCACATGGGCCCAAGTGCCCCGCCCCCCCCCATCCACACCACTCCGCTCCGCCCCCACTGCCAAAAACTAGCTATTTAGTTGCTTAGATGCAACAGTTCGTGCTGTAAATAATGTCACGCTTCTCATTCCTCATTAGCTATGGCGAGTCTCTCTTGACTTAGGTCCGGACTGGGGCATATGGCATATGGCATATGGACAACAGCGAACCAGTTTCTAATCAACAATTATTACAAGCGACTGGCTGCTGGCGGGGTAAGGTTCAGCATTTGGTATTTGTTTTTATAATGCCATTGACGTCAAGCGGAATGGTCCATCAAAACAATTCATATATTGACTTTGAGAAGTCTCGAGATTCGAGATTCGAGATTCGAGATTCGCCATTCCGGAGTCGCCTGTTGGCTTAACCAGGCAACTGGGCAACTGGATGACTTCGTCAGCGATTCTATGCTAATTCGCTATAAATATTTATCTAAATGCTAAAGAAATTAGTTATTTTATTTACATGCTGGTGATAAATGCCGTACAATATTTATAAGTCTGAAGGGCGACTATTTGTCGAGGAATCAACTTTGGAATACATATAAGCACATATTGTATGTGAGCTGTGTTTTAAATTTGGCAAAAACACAACTTGAATTCGTTTGAATATTCATTGGCGCTTCAAATACTCGTATTTGTTGAGTAGTAGTTGTAGTTGTTTTCAGTCAATCTTACCTGCGTCATTCAGCTGGCGTTACTGGCCTACATTTCTGAATTAAATCATATTATATGGCTTTATGATAATTGAATTAAAGGCATTTCTGGAATGTACGAGCGGATTTTTACTATATATAATAAAAGCAAATGTATTTATTTAAATGTGCTCAGATATGAATGAAGTTTATGCGAGTTTCAAATTATTATTCTTAAATTTTCTATAGTAAACAAATTTATTCTAAAAGTTTGTATTTTATTGAATTTTTTATTTTATTTATTGGCATGAATAAAATAAAAAGTGTGAATTCAATATGCATATATTTTAGAGATAGACAGATTACCTTATAGATTCTAGATGTACATTCTTTACACACAAATTTAACTTGAGGTCGATAAAAAAAAACATAAAATTTCGGTATTCCTTGCATAAGTTAAGCAAATATATATAATAGCTATGAGTTGTCACGAAATCGGACCACAGCAGACGACTTCCTGCTTGATAGTACTATAGTATTTCGATCCATCTCAATGCTTATTTATGCCCATTAGTAGTAAGTATTCATGGCTGCAAATAAACGAACATCGCCCCGAACTCCATAAATTCCGAATTCGCAAAAATATTATATGCGAGACAAAATAAATCTGTGTGGTATATGTTTTTTTTGTTATTATTTTTTAGCAGGGGAACATGTCTGGCGCATATTAAAAGCGAGAACCAGTTGAAAAATTAGACAAACAAAAATGTTCTAGTTTATGGGGTATGTCGCGTGCATTTTTTGTCAAGCGCGAACAAAAAATGCCTGAAAAAATAACAATAATATAAATAAATGCGTGTGTGTGTGTGTGTATAAAAATCACAGTATATATATATATATATATATATATATATAGATATATGTGTAGGGGCAGGAACAGGGACAGGCGGCGCACAAAAATTATTTGAAACTCGTTTCGTGCCGCTGCTTTTATTAATCTTAATGAATGTTAAACACTTTTATCAGAGGAATGGCGACAGACGACTGGCGCTGGTGGTGCTGCTGCCAGTGGTGGTGCTGTCGGTGGTGGAGCGTCATTTCAAATGTGGCTTTGTTGTCGTACTTGCTGATACATGTATATATTGTGTAAAAGAACCGCAGCATTTACGTCAATAGCAGCGTTCCAGTGAAGCGTTCAAGGTGGCAGAGCGGGGGGCGTTGCCAGCTGGCAGGTGGGGCGAGTACTTTATTAATTTGGCATGGGAGTGGGGGGCACACATGGGAGGGGGTGGGGGTCTGCCATATTGTTTTGCGTTTTCTTCAGGTGTCTGGCTGATGGGGCTGTTGCTGTTGTAGCGCGACTCACTTGTGCCTTGTTTTTATCGCTCGATCTTGTCAATATTTGCAGTCACTGGCTTGTTTGCCTTATTGCAAAACATCGGAGCAGCGCACTTGTTTAGGAGTCGTTGACGCGCCAAACGCGTAGCCCAAACCGCAGCTAGTGTCAATATTGACAGTTGACTAGGTGATATATTACTCATACGCCTGGTTGGCGCGCCTCCGCATTAGAAGTTGCAGCTAATTAGTTGGTGCTGCTGCTGCTTGGCAAACACATACGAATCGAGTCAGTCGGTAGTGGAAAGTAGTTCACACCTGCCTAATGCCCAGGAGATGCAACTTACGTGGAAATCAAGGCCATTAGCATAAATGGCTCCAGCTACCAGGCAGCAAACAGCAAACAGCAACTGCCAGTCTGTTTTTAAAGCCAGATTCAGAGACGGAGACGGAGTCTCGGACCCTGGCATGGGCTGACAACGATCTCAATCGCATCTTGCCTGGCCACCGCTGCCTTGTATTGAGTTGTTATGGCCAACGCCTTTGTTTGCTGCCCTGCTCGTTGCTTCGTTGTCGTTTGCTGTCGTTGTTGTCGTTGTCAGCGTCGTGTGCGGCTGCTGCTGTTGTTGTTGTTGTTGTTGTTGTTGCTGTTGCTGCTGTTGTTGCTGCTGCTGTTGTGAGGAGCCGGTTGGGCCTAAATAAACAACGAGCCCCAGCGACTGGAACTGAAAGTGACCGCACAGTGGTACCACAGCGGCCTAAAACATTTGTTGTGGTTTGCTTAAATTGAGTAGGTCAGCTATATATAGATGATATTATAGCCAACATTTTGTAAATGTATGTAAATCAACGCTATGAGATTATTTATTATGCATAAATAATTATCGATATTTGTATTATTAATTTTTATATTTCGAATAGTATGTAGCATTTTATTATTTTCATAGATATAAATTATTTCTATGAATTCTTCAAGGGATTGATTGTATCTGTCTGTCTCTCTCTCTCTCTGTCTCCCTCTCCCTATCCCTCTCTCACTCTCTCTGTCTGCCTCTGTGTGTTGATTTGGTTTCTAAGTTGAGCTGGTTTGGCATGATAAGGTATAAGTCCTTGAAAAAGTTGAGAAAATCGAATTACGAATCTTAAAAATATTAAAAAAATATGTTAGCCTTAAACGAATTTACTAGCTAAATAATAAATTTAGCTGCAGTAGAATTTAAAGATGTAAAGCCACTGTGCTTCAAGACGCCATTGTTGCATGCTGCTGTTGCAGTTGTTATTGTTGCAACAGCAGCTGCCTGGTCCAGCGCAGCAAATTGTTCAATTACACAAAAGCCTTTCGATGCTGTTGTTGCTGTTGTTGCTGCTGCTGCCGCAATTTGCATTTATGGCGAATCAAAGTGAGGCCCTGGCCCTGCATCCTGGACTGGGACTGTGACTGGTACTGAGCAAGTTGGCTGCATCTCATAATTGCCAGCGACTTGATGCACGTTAAGCAAGTTAACACCCCACAGCAGCTGCATCTGCTGCTGCAGCAAGTTTAATTATTTTGCAGCTTGAATAATGGCCGCTGCATTAAATTGCATTAAATTGTACATACGATGTTTTGTCGCTGGCTGCTTTAAGCTATGGCTGCCAGCAAAATGGCCACCAACAAAGGAGTCAACAAGTCGCCTGGCAACGATATATATATGTATATATATATAATAACTATAGTACATATATCATCATCGATAAGGCTCTGTGCGATAGATACGCAGAGAAAGCTGCGTCAATCAATTAAGCAACAACACGACGATCGCTGTTGTTAGTATTATGATAAAGAGAGGGGCAACTGCTCAAAGGGGTTGCTTAGCGATTGTCAGACAGTTAGGTAGGGTATGGTTTACATTAACATGGCAACAGCCGATTGTCAGCCTTGTGATTGTGCTGTTGTTGTTGGTCGCTGTAATTGTTACACTCGCTGCCTTTTGTTATTTGCGTTACTTTTATGTGCTCGCGACTTAAGCTAATTATAGACGAGCTCGGCACGACACAAGCTTTGCCCCCACCGAGCACACAGTCCGAACGATCGTTCCAGTCCGGCCTACGTGATTGTGTTTGTGTCACACGACCAGCCGACCGAACGACAGCCGACCGACCGTCAGTCTGCCCAGCCGCCCACCCCCCACAGTGGTGCTGATAAGCGAAAAAAACACTCGACTCGCAGCGCAGCGCAGCACAACAAAATAATTATTGATAAAAGCAGAACAGCAAAGCGGCGACAACAGCCAGTGTACACTGTACATGTTGCAAACAACAACAACAACTCAAGCGAGAAAAAAAACGTACAACAAATTCATGGAAAATTTTTCAACAACGCACAGTTCATTGCTTCTTTGTACTCAGTGTGTGAGTGTGCAAATAAGAGCCACTGTAGCGCATTCGTCATGGCACACGCAAAATGTCATGCCCCTAGCTAGATAAAACAACTACTAGCAGGTAGCGTACCCCTTATCACCCCAAACCCCTCTCTCTGCTGATAAGCATTGTCGCCATATAATCAGGAGCACGAGTTCTGAATCTCATGATTTCAAATAGGGGGGAAGCGTGCGTTCTTTCTGTTGGCAGCAGGAGTAGTCGCAGCAACATTAGCTACTAGTCGGTCACGCATTCACATTCACATTCACATTCACTGTTTGCTACTTGTATTCGTTTCTCTGTGTTTTTGTTTTATTGCTCTACTCGTGCTTATCGTGCAGCACTTTTGGTCAATTTTCGCAAGTGTTATTGACTTTGCGCCATGGAGTCGAGTCAAGTGGGCTCGACTATCAAATGCGATAGATAAGACACCGCACTGAAGAGCAGCCAAGTGAGAAAATGCAAATGGGCTTCGCGCTAGACATATATAATTACAGGCCAAAGAATATGTTAAAAGCTCATTAGATAAGTAATAAAAGAGAAAATTGTAAGTAATTGCTTGTAATTAAATAATTAAAATACATTTAAATTTAAGAAAATTCTATAGCAATTGTAAAGTTGGTAAAAAGTTACAAACTCAACTAGACCTTGGTTAGGGCGCAGTACAGAAGGCGTCATAGTCAGAAACGTAGTAAGTATTATCAGTTATTATCAATTTCCTATAACAAAAAGCAAGTAGTATACCATCTAGCCAGCTAGATAATAAAACACCCCCCAAAGAATCAGCCCAAAGTTCAATTCCATATATAGTCATAAAACAAATGAAAACTTTGTGTGTGTGTTGATTAGCACAGAGCAGGCGAGCAGCCGTAATAATAATATTAATAATCCAAATTAGCTAAAAATAAACCATCAATCATGATAGTAAAATGCGACTTAATCTAATCGCATCTGAAAACGGCGTCTAGGTAAACAAACTACTCAGTCTGATCGGTTTTGTCGTACCTCTTTTTATATACACACATATGTATTTTCATGGCACCCAATAACCAAGATCTCATAGCTGTGAAAACACTTCAAGCCTTATCACATCTAAATTGACACGTTGACCTTAATACAGCACATGGTTGTCGCTTTGGGGTTCAGACTCTGGCCCAGTGCCAAAATGTCAGCCCCTAACCTTGCGAGTGGTTCCGCTTTTGTAAGCCAATCGACCAGCCGCACAGTGAGGCCAAATAGTTAAAACTATTTGGCAAATATCAGAATATTTAATTTGGTTCTTATTTCGAAATATGCATTTATAAATAATTTTTTAAAATGTTCTCTTATATGTAAAATTAAAAGTAAATTGAATTTCATTATTATTTTCATATCCAAATCTCAAATTTGGATAGTAAGGTATTTTCTAAGTGCAATCATTATTAGTATATATCAAGTACACATTATGTCATTTGAAACCACTGTTCCCAGTCCAAGTCCAAGTCGAATACTTCCGCATGAGAAAAACTGGCACTGATAAGTAGCCACATAAGTGTGTATGCTCAAATAGGGAAGTTAACCCTTACAACGAGCGAATAGGAAGCGATGGTGACAAATCTCAAGTGCTTTTCGACCGCCATTAGTCGAGATAAGCTTTTAGATTTTCCGAGAATCCGGTCGGGTTACAAGTTACAATTGCAAATATGCGCTTGACTTGACTTGACTTGAGTTGAGATAAACACAGATGTCAGGAACCAGTTAGCACAGCAAACAACAATAGAGATTCATGCGAATTGTTGTGGTTCCTGCTAAACGGAAATGCTTTTCCAGCGGAGAATAATTAACGATCTCCACGGCTTGGCACAGATCCGTTTCAACGCCTGGGGCCACCGACGGCGGCAACGGCGACATTTCAACAATGACTCGTAAAAAACGTTAAGAAAAATAAATACTATTAGTATGCGCAGACGCGGTGATTTATGGTGGATTTATGGCGAGTTGTATTTTTGGATTTTGATGTGCTTCTATCGACGCTTGACCTTTGGCAGAAATAAGCCGCGTCTGGGCAGCCATAAATATGTATATATATATATATATGTGTATATATGTGTATATATGTACTGCACGTAAGCAGCAACTGCTAATGATGATTGCTATAACGAATTTGACGGACGCTCGACTGATTGACTGATTGACCGACAGACTGAGCGACTGAGCGACTGAACGACAGATCGAGCAAGCTGGCCGTCGCAATCGGCACGAGCTGGCAGCACGAGCAACATGCTCAATTGGCACTACGGCTCCTCGTGTTTGCCCGCTGATTGCCGCCACGCCCCTGTCGCCACCGACGCCTCCGACGCCTGCGACGCCTCTGCTCCGTTTTCCCCCGTTTTTCGATAATCATCTCGTGCGTCAGCAAAGCCCCCAGTACACGGCACTTTAGACTGAAGCCGCTCGGCACTGGGACCGGGACACGGGGCCCGTCAGTGGCACTGCGACTGGAAGTGGACCCGTGAAATGCCTATGCCATGTGCTGTTTGGCCCACCCAAACTGGACAGCAATTAAGTGCAAAAAAAACACACTAAAAATACAATTAAATACACTAGACAACAAGAGCAAGAATTCAACTAACAAATATACTACTTTCCATCTAATCGCATGGCTATTAGAAAAGTATTTGAAAGCAAATTATATATAGAATGAAACGGTGGAATTGAATGAGAAATTGTGTATATATATAAAGTAGATATATAAATCATAAGTTTTAGTACTCTGCTTTAAAACACTGCATTTAATTCTTTTTGGATATCTTTGATAGTTTAGCCGCAGTAACGATTTGAAATTTTAGTTTTTAGCTGCACGAAATAAGCTGCGATCCACTGTAAATAATGAAATTGTGGAATTGCTTGCGAAATTTTCTTTATAAAAAGTAGATATTTAAGGCATATAATAAAGTATGACTATATGATTTGTTAATATACATCTTAATCTTAATAACATCTTTTCAACAACCAGCTAGTTCTATCTTTATCAACATGATAAAATAAGTCTTGTAGCTAAAAGAAAATAACTAAAGATTTGTAGAAAGTTCTGATAAGATTTAAGAGACGCGATAATATCGTGTTAGCAACTTGAGCTGAGCAGTCCAAATTCCACTGAGATACATTTGCTTGCATAGTCATAAATAGAATCATATTCTTGTTGTCTAGTGCCATACATATAATATGCGTATATAAATATGCTATACATGCTACTCCCTAACATTCAAGAATTTCTTGGTATGCGAGAGAGTCTTTAATAAGCAGTGGCGCTGCCTGCTGATAATTTTGAACACCGCTCGCTGTTTTGTGGCTTTTCTTTTCTGCTGTACATTCTAATTAAGCACGCCATTATGCTCCATTAACCCCGGGGGCAGCCACAGCCACAAATCCAATCCAAACCAATCCGTCGATCGAT
Organism: Drosophila flavopinicola; assembly: GCA_035042425.1. Lineage (NCBI taxonomy): Eukaryota > Metazoa > Arthropoda > Insecta > Diptera > Drosophilidae > Drosophila > Drosophila flavopinicola. Next base: position 11,875,424 of record JAWNLL010000452.1, on the reverse strand, counting down.
CGCCGACTCGCTTTGAGTTGCGTTGCGCTTTCGCGATCAACTGCACGTCGCCTTGTTTTGCAAATGAGCTCTGTCATTGTATGCATATGTATATATATATATATATGTATTCGCATTTGTTGGCGCTCTTTGCTATTGGCCCCCCATTTTGGCGCTGACGCTGAACGCGGCACGTGCCGCACAATCTGTGTGCGATTTCATTGCCGCCTGCGACGTCGCGACTTTGTTTGTTGTTGTTGTTGTTGTTGTTGACTTTTGCTCTGGCTTTTGCTTTAGCTCACATTATTTATTTCATTATAACTGCCACAACTTTTAATTGGACAATCTCCAAAATACACTTCCAATCAATTCTTAGCGCGTGGCAGTTTTTGTTTTTTTTTTTTTGTCAGTTTTCGTTTTGCGAAATTTCTTTTTCCTGCTCGATTTTCTTTTCACGCCTTCGTTTTACGTAAGTAAAAATAGTGTTGTGCGTGTGTGAGAGTGTGTAAATGATGTAAGCCTTGCATTGACTTTGAATTCCATTGCGAATAAGTTGACAATTTGCAATTTGCTGAGCAGTTTTGAGTTGCTTTCATGATTCCATGCCAAAACTTGTGAACTTAAGATTTGATGAAGTATAATGACAAATATACAATTAATTGAGTATTAAATTGATAAATGCTGTCTACTAATTGAATAATACTCAAAATATACAAAAATACTAATCTTTACACTCACAAAAACCTATTTTATATTCAATTAAATTTTTTTTATTTTTTGCAATTAGTTTAATTTTGAGTTGATGTTTAAAAATGATGCATTTGATTTCGTTTTTGTTGCTGTTGTTTGCACACAAACATGCTGCATTTTGTGTGTGTATCTCCCAAACAGCAATTCTAACAACAACAAAAGCTTTGTTAAACAATTTGGGATGGGTAATGAATCGTAATGAGCAAAACGTGCCACGATTCCGCCTCTTTAGCGAATTATTTGTTGCTACTTCGCAATCATTTGTAGCTTCGCTTCAGTTTTAGTGGGCTTGGCAATCAGGCAGCCAGCTACTACGTAGCTCATCAGCTTCAATGGGCAAATAAAATAGAACACACACAGGCGGGCACGAACGGAACACACAGATCCAATGTATTTACACACATATTGTATTTAGTTTGATTTATGAGCCATTTTATCAGAGCTACCCGCTTATGTGGGGGGGAAAACCTGAGCGTGTGCAAACAGAGACGCAACCACCTGTTGCCAGACAGCCGGACAGACAGACAGACGGACGGACGGACGGACAGATTGTCGATTGGCGGTGGCTTTGAGTCTAACATCAATCAGACACCCACACAATCCACATGCTGCACTAATTGACAGAACGTTAGCGTCAAATTGGAACCCAACGTGACACTTTTGCGATAGACAGATACTTTCAAGTACAGTTGGGACTGCCTACAAATGAAATTTAAGCCCTGCACAAATATAGAAAAATAAAAATTGAAAAGGAAATGCTTAAAAATACCTTTACTTACTTATTATTTGTACTGCATAATGAGTTATCTTAACACCCTTACTTAATTAAAAGTCACATGACTTCACTTTCCTCAAATTATTATGCATTTGTTACACGGCATAATAAAAACGAGACGCAATAGGCCTAATAACTCGATGGCACGTTTCTAAATATATTTGCATAGTAATGTCTAATCTGATATGCCTCTCTGAACAATTACAACTGTATCTCGACACACATATAGCTATTCCGAGATACAGACTATATATGGCACTCGCTGGGAATGTCGCCGCGAATTCCGCTGAAAATACAAAAGCACAAAACCACAAATGAGCCGTGTGAATTCAGCTGCTGCAGTCGCGTGGACGGACAATGACAATCTATGACAAAAGCGCCGCCGGCAGCGACGACGACGACGACGACGACGCCGACGGCTCACGCGCTGGAAATTGCTCTGGTGGCGCGTGTGTGGCTTAAAGTGCCCCGCCCGCTGCTGCTGCTGTTGTTGTTGTTGCTGCTGCCGGCGCAACGTTTCCAGCTAACTGGTTTTGTTATACTCTTATCGTAGCACATAGTATATTCACTTTGTGCTAAAGTGTGTAAAACATAGAAGAAAACGTCGGAGAACACCAAAAGTTAGCTCCAGTATGCTTAGAATGAGAAAACCAACTGTTCTGGCCATGTCCGTCTGTCTGTCTGTCTGTATGTATGCAAACTAGTCCCTCAGTATTTGAGCTAACGCGCTGAAACTTTGCACAGAGACTTATTAGTGAAAGGGAAACCACATTGGTTGGAACCAGCCGGATCGGACCACTATATCTTATAGCTGCCATACAACTGCAAGTCTGTTTTAGCCATATATCCCATGTTTTCAAAGTTATCATCTGCAATTTTCTTGGACACATGAACATTCTTAAAACTCATCAATGTTTCAAATTGCAAAACGATTCAGTCATAAATAGCAAAGATATTCAGCTGTTTTTGACAAAAAAATGCCAAGTGCAAGTTAGTTTGGAACAGACTGCTCTCTAAACGAGCTTGTCACCGAACATCAAACGATCACGTGTTCAAAAACCCCTTGCGATGTCATTTATTATCAATTTATTTCTAATTTATTTGTTAATGTAAGCAATTTTGAGAGCAGATTGATATCTCCGCATTAGTCGCGAACTAAAAAAACGCATATTCATAAGCGTAAAATAGAAGGTAGTAAAATCTATAAACAGTCTCGAAAAGAGTATAAAATATTCGGCACGCCGAAGCTAATCCGTCTCCACTTGTTTTAATTCATTGTGTGCTCTCAGTTTGGCTTTTGTTGTTGCTGACTTTTTTTATTATCTTCAACTTTAACTCTTTTCGTTTTTTGCACACGCGCGAGACGCGTCTGCCACCTAGCAAATGTTTGTTTGTTGTTGCTTTGCGGTTAAGCTTGTTGTTGTTGCTATTGTTGTTATATTTGACTTTCTATTCATTATGTGGGGAATTCCAGTCAGCGTCTAGTCCGCACTTAATTTGGTTTCTTGGCTAGTGGCGATCAGCGCAAAAAGCTAGCAACAGACAAATTAGAATTAATTTGACAAATGGCGCCACAACTGACAAATAAAGCTAATAAAGTTTAACCATTTTTAAGACGAATTTATATCTACACTTTCCGCGCTAATCAGCTAAGTACATATTTATAGATTTGCTGATTTTCTAATAATGTAAATAGCATCTAGTATAAACACTTAAGTGCACGTTTTAATTACTCGAGCTGCCTTGCAGCTAGTATTCACGATTATTCTAGATCAACGTATGCATGAATCACTAAGTGTCCATTAAGTCCAATTGAACTGCCGGCAGGCAGGTTCCAATTAACTGAATAAAGATATAGTCGACGATCATAGTTCAACTACATGTGTATATTTCTTAATCCACTTTGTGTGCTGTGACGCCTTAAAGGTCGCATGACTAAGCGAAGCTTCCAGTGAAATCTTTCGCTGAACAAAAATCCAGACTAGGCTGACTCACCCACCCACTTTAGATATATAGTAGTATGTTTGGAATGTTATGGCTTAATTTCATCAGCTTAAAACTGCTGTTGTTGCACTGTGGCTGCTGCTGCTGCTGCTGCTTTCCATTACGTCAATGTTTTTTTGGACGCAAACGATGACGTCGCCGCTGTACTTTGGCACCTGACGATGACGACTCTCTGCCGCTGCTGCTGCTGGTCGGCAGTGTTTGCCAGATAAGACGCCCTCTCGTCATAACAAGGCAGTCGCTGGCTTATCAGCCAATTCTATGGCAATTGGCGGACTCGTATGGTGAAATACTGCAGCGCACGTAGACGCCTTCGTAGCCTTTGTCTTCGTCTGAGTCTGCACCTAGTCACTGCCACTACGGAGTACGTGTGCTGGCTGTCGTCGAGCATGGTCTGCGGGCTACGGTCTTATCAGTACCGCCTAGCAGCAGCAGCAGCAGTATAGTATCAGTTGTATCCGTCCGTCTCTTCCCCCGCCTGCTAAGGGCTAGCGGTATATCTCTATGTGGGTCAGCGCTACTTTCGATTAGATCTCTGACGTCAGCCAGCGTTCCGGAACTACTGGGCAGATCATACGATGCATGCGTTCATCATATATATAGCAAGATCTATATATATATATATATATGTATACCCTGTAGCCTGTTCCTCGCACGCTTTTGATAAGATCTTCTGACCGATAGCTGAACATTGCGAAACTTCTAGGGGCTCGACTCATTTCCGGATGCATTCCGCACATTAGCGTGGATATCGGTTACACTTGCCATAATGGCTTCCAAGTAATTTATAATCATGCGGCTATAAAGTAAACTGTTATTTAAGGAATTTCCATAACAATCACCTTGCTCAATTATATTAGTGCTGCATGAGGTATTTATTTCATATTAAAATCAGCAGCAAGTTTCTTAGGAAAGCGCCATTTGCCACACGTGTAAGCAGGTTGTGGTAAATAGTGTTTGACTAATGGGATACCCTGTAATGCTCTTAACTAAACTGAACTAAAGTAAAGTCAGTCGATTATTATGCGGAATGCCCTTTTTTTGTCTTTTTTCATTCAACGAATTGGCTTCTAAATTTGACTCATGTAATAAGCCAAATTTTGTTTATTTTCTATTTTAATATATTTATATACTTCTTACGTCTTTGCTGTCTTCCTGGTATTGTGTTGACCTTACCTTATTTATTTATACGCACAGACTCATGCCTATCAATATTCATGTCTTAATTTGAAAACAATAATTATTATTGCCACCATGATAAATAATAATCAATCATGTAATTAGGCTCAACTGTCAATTGGCTGGTATTTATTTATAAGACCTGATGATACGGACAGTCTAAAAATAGACCAAGTAAGCGCCAAAAATAAACTGCAATTTCCATAGAAATGAAACAGAAGCCAAAAATAAGTAAAAACCCAGCACTGGTACTGATATGGAAATTTCTGTTCATGTGCTAAATAAGATATCATAATGAAATCTTATCAGGTGTTAAATATCCAAATGCCACCTTAAATAATGATAATTACAAATGTATATGCGTATATAGTTATGCTGATATGTTTAGCGCTATGCGAGATCCGAAAGGGAACTAGTAATGACTGCCAGAGAGCAGGTTAGGGCCTGGGCTAGAAACTTTTGTAGTTTTCCATCGGCCAGCTGAAACTAGATCAAGTATTTACTGGTTTTGGCTTTTTGGGGCTATATGACAGAAAAGTTCCACTGTGAGATATCAGCGCTGACATTCTCACGACATTCTCGCCAACTGATATTGAGCGACACTGGGTCGCTGGCTCAGTCTCAATCTCAATCTCAGTCTCAATCTCAGTCTCAGCTTTAGTCTGGCATCTTAAGATCCGAAGGCGCTACTTGCGTCATTGGGGGGGTCGACGACGATGTCTCCGCCACTGGCCCCAGGCTCCAGCTTTGCGCTTGAATGTTATTTTTGGCTTTTGAGCCGGAGGCTTTGAAAGACAGCCAGCGAACAAAAAATAAATACAATGCATATGGCGACGATTGCTATATAAATAAACAGTGCCAAAAATATAACAAATAACAAAGAGATTCAAGATTGATGGCAGCATTGTTGTTATTGTTGTTTCTAAGCATTTTTGTCCGTTATTTTCATGATTTTTTGGTTATTTGCTTTATGAAATAACACCAAAGCGTGCCCCCAGTCAAGTTTTTTTTATTGTTAATTAATATCTGTTATTTTTATGTGCCATTTTGCTGTGTGTGTTATTATGATCGTCAAAATCGAATGCCCATAGCGAACCGCACAAATTTGCATTACAAATTTGCACCCAGAAAGCTGTCCTCAAAAAAAAAGTCACCTTGCTTGGAATTTCGCTGTGGCGCGGAAAGGAATTAACAAAAAAAAATAAAAGAAAAAAGGTTAGCGCTATAACTCACAAAACAATAAAACCGAGATTTAAATAGTCAAAATATGCATATATATAGTATGTTTGTGTCTCTGAATGCTGGATAGATTGGTCCACTGTTTGTCATTGCTGTTAGCTGGCTGGCAATTTTCTGGCGAAACCAATACGACAATCGAACAGACGGACAGACAGACGGACGGACGGACAGACGCTGACGCACGTAAAATACCCCGTAAATCAGTCGAAAATAACTGGAATCTCTTGTTTGAACTTGGCAGAGAATTAAACAGTAGCCCTAGCGCCAAATCAAACAGAATGCGACGATGCCCAAATAACACAAATAACAAACAAACAAAGCACATAAAAACAAAACAAGTTAGAATCTCCATAGCGGAGATTCCCAAAAAGACAGCCAAAAAAGCAACAATGTGCTAAAATTATTATGGCAGAAAACACATCAAAAATATCTCATATGATTTAAAGTAGTAGAATAGATGTGTTTGAATTTTCCTAAAATTTTCAAATAATTATAAATATTTAAGTTTGTTTTGTCAGCACAAAATTCCAATTTAATGTGTGTTATTTGAAGTTTAGACAATTAAAATAGAGTAGCACAAACAGTCAAATCGTAGCACTTAATACAATAATCTATTTATTGAGGCTTATAGCAAAAATATAAGTACATCATTAAGTGCCATATAGGGCTTTTCCAAATGCTTATTAGTTGGTTCTAAAACCACAATAAAAGAAACCATAACGTTCGCTGGAGCGTCGATAATTGTTTTACTAACAACGAACGCTTCAAGGTCTGACAAGGTCGTTAGATTGACAAATACTCGGCTTATATATGCATATATATATGTATATATTGTTGTTTTGGCTCGTCCAGTGACCCAGTTGATGGATGTCGTTGCTGTTTGTGTAATTTTGGGTTATTTGGATTGCATGCTGCAGAGCTGGTGACTGCCCCTGGCTGCCCCTCCCCTTAGTCGTATAAATGTAACGGCGCACGCGGCGTATGCGCAATGACAAACGCAGCACAAGGCGCGTTCATTGTGCTACAGCAACAGCTCAGCCGGAACTTTGAGCAGCAACAAAAACAGAAAGAAAAACAATAACAAAAACAAAAACAATAACAATACCAATACGGAGCAGACACTCAACGCTCGCTATCTGGCCGAGTTCGGACGGAGACTGGAACTGAAACTGTCTGTCTGTGTCAGTGGGTGTCAATGTGTGTGTGTGTGTGTGTATGTCAGTGTGTGTGTGTGTGTGTGTGTGTTTGTATCTGTGTTTGGATGCGGGTGGCGTGGCGGGCTGTGCTTGCAGCAGCTCCGAAAGCGAAACAGCTTTGCTTTTGTTTCTCTCTCTCTCTCTCTCGCTCTCTCTCTCTCTCTCTCTCTCTCTCTCTCTGTCTCTGTTGTGTTGTGGCTGCTTGTGCATGATGCCGCTGAACTTGAACCGGCCGCGTTCAAGGCCAGTCCATGTTTGATACATGTGAAGTACTTGTGTGCCACAGCTAATTGGGCATTATAACATATTCAAATCGCTTGTTACCGCAAATAGCTTGTTACCGAAGAAAGTGTTTGCAGAGAGTAGGTTAAGCTATCATTAGATACATCGTTGAATTTCTTTTGAGAATCGCTTGAAAAATATAGAAGTAATATTACACAATATCTAACAGATATACAATTTATTTAGTTCTTTAATCTTGTCTAATTTGATGTGTTCCTTTTTGATTTCAGTATTCCTAGTTGAATTTCTTTTGAGAATCGCTTGAAAAACTCAGTATTTATCTTAAGCAATATCTGTACGACTTACAATGTAATTCTTTCTTTAATCTTATCCAATTTGTCGTATTCCTTTTTAGTTTCAAAACAAAATCTGTATACATTTGTAAGCTAAAACTATATAAACCAGCAAATTTTACTTTTTTAGTGCAACTTTTAAGCAATATTTTGTTAATATACATACATTTGCATTAAGACCACTGAGCATTAAAATAACGCAATATTAAATTGAATAAAATTGTAAAATATATTTAAATTCAATGCCTTAAGAAGTTATATCAAAACAAACTCTAATAACTCTTTGTTCGATTTAGTTTAAACAACTATAAATATATTTCGACTATATGTATATATAAAGTTTTCATTTATTTTCGATAGTGCATTCAAATGTCGACTGATTCCCATCTCAGTTAATAATACGCTTTGTCTGTACGAACTTGAAGACAATGCAACAATTTTGGCAAAACACACTTTGCAGGTAAAACGCGCTGGGTAATCAGTCAAGAGCGAATGCTTCTAGTATGGCCAAATCCCTGACGCAATACGCGAAATGCAGCGACTTAAGCAAGTGCTAATCCTCTAATCCCAGCAGCAAGATAACATTGACGCAATCGATGCGTGCTGATCTGTCGCATATGACACCTAGACTGGCGGTAATCCAAATCAGCCAATGGCCAACGAAGGTGATCAGAGACAAGTGTGTGGCGGAGTTTGACGAACCGATCTCTTGTCTCGGGCAGCGTCAGTGCTAATTGGTCTTAAGCCAGCAGACAGTCGTGTCGTGTCTCTTCCAGATCCATCAGATCATGTGCTCGGGTCGGTCGATCTGTCTGACGCATATCTCTTTTGGCGAAAATGTTGCCGCATCATCATGAACATCAACATCAACATCAACAACATCGGGTCGGCGCTCGTGAACGTCAAAAGGCTTCTCATTTAAACCGTTGCCAGGCAGCTGGATGGCTTTATCTTTATTCCGCGCAGCAAGTCTGCACTCGATCAGCGACCAGTGTGGGAAGTGGACTCAAATCGGGGCTACCAAAACTCTATCACTGATTAGGCTTTCAGCTTTTCAGCATCGACGCGTCGTCGTTTAAAGTACAAACAAAAATATATGTGCTAATCGATTTATAGTGCATTCATTTCATTATCATCGTAGTATTTTCATAGCGCCTGAAATTTTCCACTCAATAGAAAGAAGGCGGCGCGTGCGGCGTTTGTCGTCGATTGGAGATTGCATCAAAATTGATACACACACTGGCACACACACTCGCACACACACTCGCACACACGCTGGCACACACACCCAATTTTTCGAGCCACAAAACAAGTGACGTCACAACGCGATTTCAACGTCAAGTTTGTTGTTTCTGTTTTTTTGGCACACGCTAATTTCTGGTGTTAATCAAGCATTTAGAGATGTCGTTAGCGTGTTACGTGTCGGCTAGCAGGCACTGTTATATGGCTAGTTGTTACTACTACTACTACTACTACTACTATTGTGGGTTAGTGGTCGGTATGCGCTCATTTCCGGCTGCTGTCAGCCACTTGACAATTTGATTGATTGCCCAAAACTTCTGGGCACTTATTGACAACGACTTGCAATGCGACGATTTGTGTGGCGTCATCGAAAATATCTTTATTTGTTATTACTCACACTCACATTGGCTATGCACATTGGAGTCATTGCGCAGTTACCCAAATGCCTAAAGCTGGCCAGCCCCAAGTCGAGGGGGTTAATGCTAGGTATTTCCACAATTTGTTTACTAAGGTCTAACCCCAAAGCGAGCCTATTAATCTTTGGAGTATATGTAACTACGAAAGAAAAACACAGGGTCCATACAATTTATTTACTTCATCATTATATAGAAATAATATATATATACATATATTTCTTATAGCTGGCGCCAGTTTGTTAGACCTTATCTATGTTTCTAAGTAGAAAACTGACTTCAAACTTCGACTCTTCTATTCTATTACCTCTCGATAGCATATCTTTCTAATAAATTGATTTACATTCCTATCATATATTCTAAAGTATGTATTCTACTGACCTAGACAACCTGTAGCATTCATTTTTCTCCCAACTCTCCCTTGAGAGTTTTTATACTCCTGATACCGAAGGTACTCATAGTATATTGGTTTTGTCGAATGTCCGTCAGGCCGTCCGTCTGTCCGTCTGTCCGTCTGTCCGTCCGTCCGTCTGTCTGTCTGGATGAACGCGCGTATTTCCGAAACGATATTAGATAGACTCTTGAAATCTTTTGCGTTATGATTATAGCTATCTGCTTCAGATCAAGTTTATTCCAAATTTATGCCACGCCCACTGGGAGGCTGGCAAATCGATAACATGTCGATACACCTCAAATCACAAATCGATTAAACGTGAATAACTCCCACAATTTTGAAGCTAGAGTAATCAAATTTGGTAGGTATATTGCTGGTGACCTCCCGAAAAAATTGGATCCTAGGTTAATCGGCCACGCCCATTATTACGCCCACCAGCCCCCCTCCAAAATTAATTTGAAATGCTTATATCTCCCGCAGTTTTAGAGCTAAAGTCACCATATTTGGAATATATATTACTGGTGACGTCCTCTACAGATTACAGAAACAAAATTTCGACCACGCCCACTCCCGCCCCCGTAATCGCGAAAATCGATATACATGAATGCACAATTCGATAACACGTGTATATTTCCCGCAATTTTGAAGCTAGAGTCCCCAAATTTGGAATTTAGACTAGGGCTGACCAGCCCAAAAGATTGCGTCCTGGATTTTCCGGCCACGCCCACTGGAACGCCCCCCAGCCACCCCGCCCCCACGAAACACGGAAGCCTATATCTCGCACAGTTTAAGAGCTAGGGCCACCAAAATTGAAGGATAGACTTATTGTCAGCCCCCCTAAAGATCGGCAAAAAATTTTGGGGCCCCGCCCCCTCCCGCCCCCAAAAATCGCGAAAATGTATATCTTCCACAGTTTTAGAGCTAGAGTCACCAAAATTGGAGGATAGACTTATTGTCAGCCTTTCTAAAGATCAGCAAAAAATTTTGGGGCCCCGCCCCCTCCCGCCCCCAAAAATCGCGAAAATTTATATCTTCCACAGTTTCAGAGCTAGAGTCATTAAACTTGGAAGATAGAATTCTGGTCAGCCCCTCTAAATATCGGTAAAAAAATTTGGGGCCACGCCCCCTCCCGCCCCCAAAAATCGCGAAAATGTATATCTTCCACAGTTTTAGAGCTAGAGTCAAGAAATTTGTAAAATAGACTTCTTGTCACTCCCTCTAAAGATCGGCCAAATTTTTTGGGGCCACGCCCCTTCCCGCCCCCAAAAATCGCGAAAGCTTATATCTTCCACAGTTTTAGAGCTAGAGTCACCAAAATTGGTAGATAGACTTCTGGTCACCCCCTCTTAAGATCGACCAAAAATTTTCCGTTCACTTGCTTTCAGCTGTTCTTAAAATGGTATCAGAGTATTACGCAGTCGGCTCCGCCCGACTGCAACGTTCTCACTTGTTATAGTAAAAATTTCCCACCCATACCTCAGATCGTAAAGCGGTGAACTCGATCCCAAGCGCCCATTTGAACCTAGGGATATGGGAAAGCTTAGAGTACAATACGTATATAAAATATAAATAACATTAACAATTTCGGCTATGAAATACCCTATATTCAGTATCAAGTATGTACGTATATTATATAAGGAACTTACCTACATTTGAAGCTGATAAGAGATAGATTTAAATATATGATAGATAAATATGTTTATTTATACATATATGCTGTGTCACTCAATGCGCCCAGGGTATCAAAAATGTGGCGCTGACTTTGGCCAAGTCCAAAAGTAATCCCAAAATAAGCAACACGAGGTTTGGCATGCGCCTGGGAAATTTGTTATTGATTGCAGAAAATAATCAACGTGCTGCCGTTATATAATTATATGATGGCTAAATGGGCCAACATGCAAATCGATCGATTGTTGAGTTGACAATTAAATACTCTGCAATAGCTGCCAAAGAAGCGAAGAAGAAAACATGGTAGAAATGCCTTTTATGAACTTAAAACATCAATAAATTTGTCAAAACTGATCCGATTTTGGTTACGGATGCAGTTTTGATCATGGTTTGGTTTCTATATTTGAACTACATTTAAAGCTGAAGCAGTTTCGATTTTTCGACATTCTACGACACAGAAGCCAAGATAAGGCCTATATAGTCCCTATAAATGCCTTTCAAACACTTAAAACATCCATAACTTTGTCAAAACTGATCCGATTTTGGTTCCCAAGGTAGTTTTGATCATGGTTTGGGTTCTATATTATATCTGCCATTAAATTTGATGAATTTTTGATATTCTTTGAAACGCAAACCAAGATAAGGCCTAGATATTCCCCAGAAAAGCCTTTCGAACATCTAAAATCCCCATAACTTTGTCAAAACTCATCCTATTTTGGTTCCCAATGCAGTTTTGATCATGATATGGGTTCTATATTGTTACTATACATGTTAAGGCTGCTAAAATCTTAGAATTTATGTATATTTGGATATTTATTTTGACACTTTGTTTCAATGCTGTTGTCCGAGTCGTTATACCCTCTTCAGCTGTAAGCTGGCAACAATGAAAAAGAGAAGGTAAGCCAAAGTTGGCTGGTCACGTTTTGGCGCAATGCAAACCTGGTCATATGCCTTATACGTATGCTTATACAGATATGTTTATTTGCATGGGTATGTGATTGACGCTGAAGCTGAGCTGTCCGGTCCGGTCCGGTCCGGTCCAGCCTTTCGCACGCTCTAAATAGCAGCGTCAACAAGCGTCGACAATAGCAGTTCACGGAAAAAGAGTCGCCTCAGAAAAAAGCTGGCGCCGCACACGGCTTGGAACGGATAGCCACTGATTAGAGTGGCAATCGATCGATCAATGGTGTAATAAGCGAGCGGGCACCCAATACGGGGTACTCCGACTACAGACTACAGACAGATTGCCATAGCAATTCACAGACCTCCCCCGAGCCGCAAAACAGCGAACATGGCTAACACAAAGCTGTTGCTACATTAACACATTTTGGGCGTGCGCTTCACTGCAGATGCGACTTTAGTACGTTATTGAGCAGGGGGGTAAACAGTGGGTAAACAGTGGGTAAACAGTTGGGTAAACAGTTGGCCGTGTGCTGCAGTGGAATATTCCCACAGTTTGCGTCAACAGGCGACCAGCAAACAATGCGCTGCTGTTTGATTTCAAATCAAAATACACCAAAAAAAAACGCAAAAAAAATGCCGCGCAAATAAATCGAAAAAAAATGTGCCAAGTCAACAATAATAAAAGACGAAAACAATAACAAAATAGCTGGTAAACAGCGTGCCAAATTGCAAATTGTGAATCGGTTTTATGCAGAAACTGAAAAACCTTTATTCAAGTTCCGCTGATGAGTGCTAAAAGTGGGCGTGGCAGCAGCGTCGACTCCTACTCCTACTGACCCGACGATCCCCACCTTTGGGTGCTAATCAATCGCACAAATATTGCTATTGATATTGGTATATATAATTTATTTGGTGTAAATCATGAAAAATTTTCCACTAGCTCACTTTTGGCTGGCGTTTTCCTTTGGGGCACGCTTCAAAGCCAAAGCCAAAGCCAAAGCATTTGCCCAGATTTGTTTACCAATTTTGGCATCACGTTCGGTTGACGTGTTTCGTGCTTTATAAGCTTTATCACATAAGTGCCTGCTTAGTTATAAGTTATTGCTGCACTTGAGCAGCTGTAAAATGCATCGATTAGTTACTGCTAATTGCTGCAGTTCTGTAATCGCAGGCACTTACTGCAGTTGCTGTTTTGATAAGCATAGGTATTAAGGGCTACAAAATGCCAGAAATTTGTAATGAAATCTCTGACATAAACAGTATTGAAAAACACAAACAAGTGTTGTGAAAATTGCAATTTTCACGCCATTGTCTGCATACCAAGTGTGCCAGTCAGCGTGTCGTCTGGTTCCGATTCAGATTGAGATTCAGATGCGGTTGCCGCCAAAAAAAATTAGTTCCAGTTGCGCACAAGTGAAACTGAAACTGCAACTTCTGAGCTAGAACTTCCCCTTTATAAGATATATATGTAATATATATATATATACTTCTACTTCATACGCTTGCGTGGCGCTCTCAGGGCCAAGGCGATCGCCTTGTACGTGTTACGTAGTATTCCCATTTGGGTCTCGGGTCTTGAGGTTCTGAGAGAGAGAGCAAGAGAGAGAGGGAGAGAGAGAGCGATAGTGTTGGTCAATTTTGGAATGCCGGCCACGCAGTTGTCACGTTTTGCTCTGGCAAACGACCCCATTGGAGAGTATTTTGTTTATTGCTGTTGCTGCTGTTGCTTCTGCTGCTGATGTGGAACGCGAGTTGCCAGCGAATCGGGTAGCATTCAATGGAATTCTCGGCAATGTTTTGTGGCATGCGGCATTTCATTCATAGAAACTCCAGACTGCAGTCACATGAATTTCGCAGAATCTGCAGCTGATAAGGAAATATATTTCGCAAGTCCGAAGTTGAATGAACCGCATACCGCATATACATATATTTTGGTTATATTTTAGCTATTGCTAATCGAAAAGTCGTCTATTCACTTCCAGTTGGCAATGTCAAATGCTAGCCAAGTTTAATGACTCGCTCGGCCAAAAAATACTGTTGTTGACTGCTCTTGACACCCGGCCCAAAAGCTAAAGCCGTCAAAACAACAACAACAGCAACAACAATAACCAATTACTTACTTTTATACACTGCGCTTGGCTTGTTTTTGCTTATTTTGTTGGTTTATTGAACTCGTTTTCAGACGTTTTTGATTAGAGGCGTTTTAGAGGTTTTTCAGTTTCAGTTTTCGCTTTTGCATATTAAGTCAATAGGAAATGCGCGCTTATATGCTAGTTCATGAACACTCTGCTGGTTCATGTTCTGCTGGCTAAATGTAGTTTCAAGCTGTTCAAACCCTCATCCCAAAAAAACTAGGTTCAAACACACATTAACACAAACCCGAAAAGCTAGCAGCAGCAGCAGCTGGCCGCCCTCAAGGTCGTTCATTGTTATTGTTATTGTTTTTATAACTCACACATATATATAGATATAGACGTGCTTGGCATATAGCCATCAGTTGGCTTTTGGGGCTGTGGTGTTTTTTGACTTTGACATTCAACTCTCTGGCGGCAGTTCAAGTGGCACTTGAAGCACTTCACCCCAAGGTCGTTGTTTTCAGCTCGATTCCCGTCCAGCACTAACCTAAGCCATTTCAGTTCACCCAGTTACAGTTAGTAGTAGTAGTTTTTCGACTGCGCCATAAAAGTGCTCTATTTACACAGCCTATCGCTTGAGCTGATAGTGGGAGTTGTTGCTGCCAGCTATTTGTTGTTTGTCCAAAGCTTACAAGCGACAACCACGTATCACCTTGTCCAGCACGTGACCAGAGACCAGAGACCACCGATCACTGACCACCGATCACTGACCACCAACTTCAAGCACAAGAGTCGCTGCACCCGACCCCCCTGGGAAAAAAGGGGGGGGGCAACCTGAGCAGTTGGCTATGGCGTCGTTATTTTACGCTGGAATAGCTGCGACATAACAACGGTATATTCGGCTGTATAAATATATGTGTTATACATATATATATCTTTGTATTTGTGTCAGTATGTATATGTATGTATATAGGAATGCATATCTTTCGAATCTGGCATCCGCCCTGTCCCGTTATCGTTTGCAATTTGATTTGCGTTGTTTTTCGATTTGGTTCTGCTCCCTTTTTTTATTTTTTTTAAATTTTTTTATTTTTATTTTTGTTGTTTTCGGCTCTTGCCGCATCCACTTACAAGCTGAAAAAATGCAGCGCAACGCAAAATATCCCATATAAACACTCGCATGCTTATATTTATTAGCCTTTAAATATAGTCATTTTATTTTTGGAAGTAAAAACAATAATAACAATAATAATAATACTCTGAAGAAAAAAACAAAAACCCCGCTCAAATCACGTTTTTTGTCACGCGCAAAACGCCAAATTGCTGTTTGCACTGTTTTGGCTTTTGGAAAAGCATTTAAAGATTTGGAGAAATATGGCGCAGTTGTGCTTTTGTGTTGGCTATAAATGGACTGCTCTTGAAGATCACTTGGGCGTACACTTGGGCAAACAGATAAGCTTACAACGACTTCTATGTAACCAATGAAGGCATGAGAAAAGAATTTCATTTCTTATAAAATATTCTAACATTGAAACTAAATGGCAACACTTTTGAGAAACAATATTACTTTATTAATTTAGTTATATCAATATCTGCTGTGACAAACTGTTTTAAGTCTAAATAAACCATGCTTTCCATACTCATGAATATTAATATACAATCTTTTCATTTATCTATACAATTTCTTTGTCATTTTAAATCTAGCATAAACGCTGATTCACTCTCAAGTTTTGTTCTGCGGTTTTTAGTGTATTATAGTCTGAATCTCTACAAATTTGAACTGCATACATATGCTCAAAAAAAGCATATAGACCTAAGTCTGACGCATTTCTTGTCAAGGCACTTGAGTTTTTGATTTGCGTATGACTAATTAGATAATATTGAATCACATGTTAATCATGCAACGGCGGCTGATATTTCTCAACTATGAAAATCGCAACATTTCGAAATGATTATCATGTGAATTGCACAGCTTTAGCTCGTGTTGCTATTGTAATGCTTATCTTGTTATTTTCGTATTTTCTTATTTTCTTATTTTCTTCTTTTGTTGTTTTCTTGTTTTGCTGTTTTGGACTTTTGTCGCGCGCGACTCTTTTATGGTGTTTTTACATATCTCTCAGACACGGCGACGCTGTTCCCATCGCGATCTAGATAGCTACTATATATATGAGTATATCTGAGTACATCTGTGCATATATTTGCCTGGCATGCAGTTGAATCAACTTCAGATCGAGCCATGCGCAGCTTGGACCAGCTGAAACCAAATGGGGCGCAGCTTGTTTATTTGCTTTGTGCATTTGATTCATTCACAAACAAAATGCCTCATACTATATATAGTATAGCTATAAAAACAATCTACATATCGTCTCATATTATCAGCATGATTTAGCACTAATGAATAGGTACTTTTTGTTATTTTCCTTCTATTCTTTTTTATGTGCCAGACTCGCCCTGCATTGCAGCAGACTTCGTGGAAACTTTTGCCGCCTGATTGCAGAGTATATTTGCCCAGATTAGACTCATATACGTAAGTCTTTCCATTTTAGTGGGCGTGACTCTACCTACTCTGCAAGGTTATTACTAATGGAATATTACACCCAGCTGTCCCTAATTGTTTTACAGCGTCATAATTTATTGTCATGATCAGCATCTATTCTACTATTAGCTCACGAGCTAAAACTGGTTTCAGTGCATCACAATGCAAACCTGATGCAAGACTGCATAATAATAGCAAAGACTACGTCAAGAACTTAATTATATCTAACCAAATTGGAGCAGTCCTCTAACCAGTCATAGCTGCCTTTAGAAATTATACTTATTATAAACCCCCTAACTAGAATCCTTACTCTTCTGACTCACATATATATATAAATATATATATATATTTCTGCTGAGCTGTCTTGGAATGCTTAAGCTCTCCAGTGGAGTAAACATTTGCTCATATTTCCAAATGCTTTCCATGTGAACCAAAAATATGAGAAAGCACAAACGCTGTCTGATTAAATTGCAAAATATTTTGAAACTTTAGACAGACTGATAAGAGTTCCGTTGAAAGAAAGAGAGAGAAGCGGACATTCCATATCTGTGTGCCTATGAAATCATCAGAGAAAAAGAACACTCAACATTTATCACATATCGTAGACGTAATTCTCCAGACCCAAAAGCCCCGGAACCCAGCCCACAAACTATATTTCAATTTCGCAATAGCGACAATTTGGCTGAATAGTTTACAACTGTTGTTGCTTTTATTTATGGTCTCCATGCTGTCTCAGCCCATTTTGTTAGGCTTTCACCTTCACAAACCCAAAACCCAAAACCCCAAATCAAAGAAGAAAACAGTTTGTGCGTGTTTAATTTTTAGTATGATTTTTTGATATTTTATTCTTCTTTTTTAGTATCTTGTTTGTTGATTTTTCAACTGTTTGTTTTTTGTTTGTATTTTTTTTTTTCTTTTCTTCAAATTCTTGATTTCTTAGACGCTCATTATGTTCACTATATCACGTGGTCTTACAAATATATATATACATATATATTTTTATATGTATGTGTTTGTGTATATATAAATATACTTTCTTTAGCTTACAAACAATAGCAAAACCCTAAGCGGCTTAGCATATATATATATATATGTATATGTGTGAAAAAACTATATTTAAATGGAGAGAGATATAAGGTAATAATTATAGTTAAGAGTTTAGTTTTTGTCAACAACATTTGTCTGACTATTAAACAAAAACAAAACGTTTTGCGCTTTGTGGAAGACTTTGTAGATTTCATTGCTGTTCTCTCCGCTGCTGCTTCTTCTTTATCTGCTTCTTTTGTTTGCCATTGAATTCATTAAACAAAGTAGAAGAAGAAGCAAAAGCAGAGCGTGAAATTGTTAAAACAAAATTCTAATACATTCATGATTCATGAGGCAATTCAACACCAAGTACTTTTGGACTGAGGTAGTTTGGCGATTATGCAGAATACCATTTTGAGAAATGAATTCACAATTAATAATAATAATAATAAATAAATTATAACAATGTGTGTGTGTGTGTGTGTGTTAATGAGTGTCGACAGCTCGCTGAGCGTTTTCCATTGTGGAAAATGTTGCTTAGCGAAATGTGAACTGAAAATGGAGTTTCGCATGCTCGGAACACTTCAAAGCAACATTTGCGTTATCCTGGCGAAATGTGGTGAAATGTTTTTCTTTTCTCAGCTGCGCATGCGCAGCTGTGTGTGTGTGTGAGATGTGAGTGTGCGTGTGCGTGTGTGTGTGCGACGCCCATCAGTCTTTAAAGCGGGGGTGTTGTTGGGGGACAGAGAGAGGGAGATAAAGAGAGAGAGACAGAGAGATTCAATGTGGAGCACCTGGCTCGTCGTCTACCACGGCCGCCAGGGCTGCTCCTCCTCCTTGATCTGCTTCTTGATGACCAGCGACAGCGGCTGCGGCTGCTGCTCCAGCTGGGCGCACGGCACACGCTGGATGACCGATGGCTTCACGTCCATCGGCTCGTACGTGGAGTTGGCGGGACTGGGTGGGGCATAGCTGTTGCTGCTGCTGCTGCTCGGCGCCGACTCGTAGCCCGCCGAGGAGTGGGAGCTGGCGGATCCGGTGCTGGCGGTGCGTTGCGGCATGGACACCAGCAGCGGTGACTGCTGCATCTGTTGCTGCTGCTGCTGTGCTGCGGCGGCGGCGGCGGCTGCTGCAGCTGCTGCGGCAAGTTGCTGTTGCTGGTGTTGCTGCAGCAACTGTTGCTGCTGCTGCTGGGGCAAGCTCTGGGGCAGCACGAGCGCTATGCTGCCGTTGGGCAGCTTGGTGGGTATCACCTGCATGCCATTGGGCAGAAAGTAGCCATTGGCATTCTGCTGGATCTGGCCAAAGAGATAGGGTGCTGCTGCTGTGTTGTTGCTGCCGACAGCAACGGTTGCTGGCGGCTCCTGTTCGGGCGAGCTGGGCGGCGAGGGCAGCACCACCTGGGCGTGCAGGGACTGTGACTGGGCGACCGCCTGCTGGCGCTGCTGATGATGCAGCTCCGTCTTGACGCCATTGATGCAGTTGCTCAGGTGCTGCAGCAGACGGCGACGCTGGGCGGGCTCCAGGCCGGGAAAGCGGCTCACCTCGTTGGCGCAGTCGGCAAAGCCCGCTTTGAACTTGTTGATGATCTTGGGATCGGCGGCCTGCTGCATGGCTGCCTGCTGGCGCTGCAGCTCCTGCAGATGCTTGACCGTCTTCTCCAGAATGTCGGCCTTCTCCAGCTTGGAATGGCGCGCCGGCTACAAGTAGAAGATAAGATGTAAATTTGTGATTAATAAGTGTTTTTTTATTAAAGATGGATTAAGTAATGTCGTATGGATTTTATAGATTTATGAATGTGAATATGAAATTTATTTTTTTTTTATTTTTTTTTTTAGTTTGTATACTTACGTCTTTTTTGGTGGCATCCAGAATGAGCGTCTTCAACTCGTTGAGGCAATTGTTGATGCGAGCACGGCGACGTTTCTCCATAATAGGTTTGTTCGACTGCAGGAGAGAAGAGGAGCGGAAAGAATTGAAATTAGTCACGAGTTTGAGTTTGGAGCAAGTGAGTTGTTTCAGTTCAGTTTTTGACCTCATGCAGCGCCAACATATGCAATAAAAATAGAGGCAGATGCGTGTGGCTTTAATTGGACACGGCGACTCAACATTGTGATCGCTGTCGTCGCATTCTGTCCCAACTCATCTCTGGCTGGGGGCCAAAAGACAGCGGCTAGGCGCGTGCTCTATTTATATTTTGCTCATGCGATTCGCTCGGCGCGACGTTTAAAAATAGTTTGGCGGCTATAAATTACGATAAGCAACGAGCCGATGCGGCCAAAAATAAAATTACCAATACGCAGGTATTTCGCACTACAGCAACAACAACAACAACAAGGTCGTCGTGGGAAATTCGAAGACGCAAAACAACAAAGTGCCAAAACTAAATAACAAAATTGAATTCATTTTGGTGCTGGCCAAATTTGGCGCAGCGACGACGCCCGCACTGTATGAAGTCAGCTAGCTGGCAATGGCCAAAAGCGGTTAAAGCCACAAACGAGAGCCAAAACGAGAAGCTGATGACCGACAATTGCAGGCGACCACGCGCCAAATGGAAGCCGCTCAGGTGGGCAGCCACAGCCAATTTTGGGTGGCACTCATGAATGGACCCGGTCCAACTGTCTGTCTGTCCGTCTGTCTCTCTGTCTGTCCATGTCTCCATGAATGAAGCCCAAACGTAGATGCCGCCAACGCCAGACGAGGCAGCCGCTTTGTGTGTTGGCGAGCCGACGGCTTATTTTTTTTATGGCTATACTACATGTGGTTAGAGTCTGTGGCATGTGGGAGCCGACGACGAAATGTGGCCAAAAAGGAAATGCATTTGGGCAGCAGAATTGGCAAACTGTGTGTGAGTGGGACTAGTTGTGTATGCTGTGTGTGTACCAAAGTGGGTGACAAACAGCCAACTTGATTTCATACGCTTGTAATAATGTCTAAATTTCTTACGAAATATGCCCAAAATGATGGCTTGAAATATTGTCATGCGCATCTCGAATTTGTAAAAAGCCAAATCCCAGTTTGCTGTTTGTCGTCCAATTCCAATTATGTCGTTAAGTTTCTGTCGTTTGCGAACACTTACCCGACGATCGCTCTTGATCGGCGTCTCCTTGAGCTGCGTGGGCACCACAGCGGTGCCCAGAACATTGGGGCTCATGTTAGCGGTAACGCCGGTAACCATTTCGATATCGGCTATATACTGTTTATGCAGTTTAAGACACAGTTTGATTGTTTGTTTTGTCACTGGCAACAAATGCAGAAATTTGCTGCGCACTTTGCTCAGTTAGTTTTGTTGTGGTTGCTCTGCTTTGATTTTGTATTTGCTTCTTATGCAGTTTATTTGTTTAGTTTCAGTTTCAAGATCACTTTTCACTTTCGCGCAACGACGAAACTACGTAAAAACGTTATAATATTGTTGCTTGGAGAGGTTTTGTCAGTTTTTCTTTTTTTGTTCTTCCGCTCAATTGAGAGAAGCAACCGCACGCTACAAGTTACGGCAAGCGAATGGCTGTCAGGTTCTGAATGCAGCGCGATTAAACGTTTGCCGAAGTACGAAGCGAGCGACGACGATCGTACGGCGAATCGGCAATGTGTGCGCGAATGCGTATCTGTGTGTGTGTTGGCGTGCTGTGGTAGCTTTGTGTGCGTGTGTGTATGTTGTTTGCTAGCGACCACCTTATCGCTGGGCTTACAGCAGACGACTGACGATTGATCGACAGGTTCGTTGGCTAAATCGAAATCGCCGCAGCGAGACGCGGGCAGCGCGAGCCACACGACCAGGCGGCGGCATATTTACACACACACACACCAACACAAACACATTGCACACATATAATGTATGCAGTCATTTATGATTGTGTAGGTAGAAAAACGACGTTCGCGTCGTCGGCTCTACCTGCGCTCGTGTTGTTGTTATTGTTGTTGTTGCTGTTTACTTAAGCGCCGAGAGACAGAGAGAGAGCGAGCACAGTTACTCATACGCCGCTCTCTTGCTTAGCGAAAAAGCACTGCAAGTTCTATTGGGCATTTCTTCCTTTTTGGAAATATCAAAACCCCCAAGTGAGCGCGCGAGCGGGATTCACAAGAGAGCGCCACAGTCACAGACCATGGTGCAATTACTAAAGGTGGAGTAAACTACTGTGTGGTGAATCTATTCAGCTGCCTAGCTTGCCAGTCGTTTCCTGAACGTCGTTGAAGCAGGTCGACATGCGGATGAATTTTTTTGTTTTCAGAAATGTTTGATTGTATGCGTGAATGTATTTGTGCTTGTATGTGTTCTACAAGCGTTAATGCACGCATTCATAAGCACATATACACACATACACAAGCATACCAAACGGCAGGCAACTGCTGGCAGCTCGCTCGTAAAAAAAACGAAGCAACGACAGCTTCGTGAAATTGGCGTGGCAGCTCGTAAAATAGTTTACTCCACCTTTAGTAATTACACCATGAGCGCCACAGTCACAGACGGATGCAGACAGAGACAGCGATAGTGAGAGCGAGCGCGGCTGCGCTGATTCATGCGGCCAACGCGTCGTCGACGTCGTCGTCGTCGTCGTCGTCCCATAGAAGGTGAAAATAGCAAACGGCAGCAGCTCACCCAGAGACTTAACGTTGATATGACGCCACCCCAACGCGGACAGGTTCGTTTGGCTCTTGTGTGTGTGTGTGCGTGTGTGTGTGTGTTATGATGTCGTGATCGGTGGGGTCGCTAAACAGTAAACAAGATCACAAGGTTGCCGGGCCTGTTGGGGCTGTGCGCACGCCAAGCGGAAGCGGGCGGCAGCGTAACACCTGCGTCACCCACAATAATCACTGCACACACAAAGAATGCGCTCCAAATTATTTGATTTCGGCTGTGCGCCACTGTAACTGTAACAGTCGCCGCAATAAAGCCACAGAAGGTCAATTACATGCACCAACACACATTTGTTTATTTTATCGTTTTGTGTGTTGAGTGTGTGTGTGCTTCTATTTTAATCAATCGAATGCTTTGTGGGCAAGGCTGATGAGCGCGTTACACGTGCGTCAGGCGACGCTTAGATTCAATTTAATTGCGACTACGTGCAATGCGGACTTTCACGATTGACTTATCAGCAGTTTCTCGAAGGTTGGCGCTTTAATCACACCAGCCAACAAAATGAATCGTTTTTCCCAGTCTCTGGTTTTACGGATCTTATGGCTTTTGATATATGCGGTTTTTTAGTTTGCATGTAACAGTGGTAGCTTAACCACTGTGCCATGACGTAAATGTAACATCAATCGACAAAGAGATAACAGAGCAAAGACAAATCACGTGGTGCAAAACGAGAGCGAAAGTAAGAGTAACAGAGCAATAGCAATCTGCTAACTCTCGATTGCTACGTGTGCTACATCTGTAAGCTCATCTTAACATATGTATGTATGTAAGATAACAGCGTGTAAAACAGTGTGTAAAATTCTAATCTACTGCATTTCGAAAAGCACTTACAGAATTGTTGCTGCTATTCGTTGTTTATGCATGTGACTAAAAGTGGGTCACACTTTTAGTGGCGCACTTTGCGTTGCATAGTGTATATAATATAAGTCACGAGTTTAATGCGTTTTATGGTTTGTTTAGAAGGTTGCCCCGTTTGTCGAGCAGACCCCCGGGCCAGAGTCGGGCGTCGGACGTCGGACGGCGGACGTCGGGCAACACCTTCGCGTTCCAATTACAATTTGGCAGCCGATCAAAAGGCTGCCGCCCGCGGCTAGTTGCCGACAGCGCTGCCGACGTCGCCGTCGACGCCGACGCTGGCGGCACTTGTGCATGCCAATTTAATTGCACACGGGCAGCGTTTACATCATGTGGCTCTGGCGGCTGTTGCTGCTTCTGGCCAAAAACAGCAACTGGCTGCCGAAGGTGTAGGATGTATCACATACACACACACACACACACACACAGTTGCTTGGCGCGCCTGATCGCATGCAGCGTCTAAAATAAACTGTGGCAAAAATTTATAGTCCACCGAAAAAGAAAAAACAAATACAAATACAAATACAACGCAAAAATGTGCGCATTGCTAATTGCGTCTAAATTTAAACAGAGAGCCAGCGCCGCGTTACAGCAGCGACGCCCACGCGCCAGACGCTGCCCTGCTGGTAACAGCGCAGCAACAGCAGCAGCAGCAGCAGCCCCATGTAACTATAAATAACAGCGCGTGAGCGCGAACGCAATTGAGAGCAGATCTACAGAGAGAGAGAGAGCGAGAGATGAGCGAGCTGCGCTCCATGGCCGCCCATGCACTCAAAATACATATTTAGCTTGGGCTGTGCGCGCGTCTCGCGATTAAAATGCCATAAAAATCGCCAACGCAACGGGCGCATGCTTAAAAAAAGCGCGTGAAATGCGCTAAATGTCTTGCACTGTTGTTGTTGCTGCTCTGTTGTCATGCACTTAATGGCGCTGTACATTTTGGCAATGCAACAACAAGACAGACACAAATCGTTAGCCGAATTGCAAAGTATTTTATTACTCATTAACGTAACGACGCATTTTGGGCCAACGGGCCGTAGCCGCAGCCGCTGCCGTAGCCAACACTGCCAACCACACGGCGCCGCTGACGTCGCACAGAGTTCACATCAGATACAGATACAGATACAGAGGCGGAGAGTGGGTGGGTGGCTGGCGGGGCAGTGGGCATTGGGCAGGCGGGCGGTGCAGGCTGGTTTCTGTTCTGTTTTGCTTTGCTGTTTGTTTTTTGAATTTGCGGCGGCAGCAGCAACAGCAGCGTCAGCGAAAACCAAAAAAACAATGAAAACAAAAAACAACGGTAGACGCTCTAAATTTAGCAACAGGTAAAAGCTCAAAACAAACGGTTTCTGTTTTATTTTGGTAATTTGTGTGTGTGTTTTTCTGAGGTGGGATAGCAGCTTTATAAGGGCAAATATTGATCGCGTGATGCGGAAAAGGAACGCAGGAGCAGGCAACATCTTTAAAATTTAGCTAAAAAAGGTCCCGTTAATTTGAGCTCAAATAATGTGCATTTTTGGGACGATAGCTCAATTAAAAAACTAAGGAATTAAATGTATTAAATTTGGTTCAAGGAATGTTCCTTTTATTTCTAAAAAAGATTTCGTGCATTCTCAGTCCAATCAATATCTTGTTTGGGTCTAGGCTAATTGAGATAAAAGACAAAAGATCTTGAGTGTTTTCATAATTTTAAAATCCTTTCTATATATTTCTATGTTTTCTAAATCTCCGACTGCAATTATAATCTCTATCCATCATCCTGCTTGGATCCTCTCATTTTGCAGCTCAGTCTTTCATTTTGTATAGTTTCTCTACGGCTTGACTTTTCGACTTTAGCTGGGTGTGCCGTTATCCAGCAACAAAGTCCGGTCTTATAAAGTCAACTGCTTGGTTATTTGGTAAATATTCATGAAATTTCCGGAGGCAAGTTCAGCGTAAATCCTTTCGCTGGAAGTCGAACGAACACCCCTTTCGCAATCCATTCGCTGGGTTCTGCTTATCAAGCGGAACAGTAGCCAGTAGCTGGGCCTTTAGCAGCAAGTACGCCCCTCGTCCTGGCGAAAGGATTAAAGCGCTGCTCCTGCTCCTGGTACTCGCACTCACACTCGGACTGGGCTTAGTTGCGACCGCGTTAATTAAATCGCTTTGGACACGCTGATGGGCGAAAGGGTTTGCGAAAGGATTAGAGTGAAGACAGTGAAGACAGCCAAGAGCAGAACGGTGGCCAGGTACGCGGCTTTTCTATTAACAGGATGATCATGCACATCAAAGGGCTAAAACCACACACCCATAAAACTGGCCGTGCAACAATGGCAAACGCGTGCACAGGACATCGTCCAGGACCACAGCCCGTTCATCTCCGCCATCAACTCTTCTGTTTATTGCACCCCTTTACGATGCGCTGCTTTTTACCTAGCCCGAAAGGATGCGGGCAAGGATTCCTGGCCGGACCGGACCGGCCCGTCACGTGTTTGTTTGTTTGCCATAAAAGGATTATGGGCGTGGGCAGGTAAAGGCTTCTGCTGCCGTAGGGTTAGACGACCGCACGCCCCTATAAGCAGTTAACCCGTTGAAAACTTCAGTAGACTTGAGTTCAGTCTGCTTTCTCTTTCCTACTCCTACTCGCCGTCCTTCTCCGACTGCTTTTGAGTCACTTTTGAGTTCCTGGTACTTGCGTTTTTTCTTCTGGACAATCTCCTTTAATAATTTTCTCTAAAAAAGTCAACTCGCTGCTCGTAAAAAACACAAAAAAGGAAAAAAATCCTGCACACGATCGTTGCGTAGAGTTGCGTAAAAAACGAACGCAGTTCCAAGTAAAAAAGTTACATAGAAAATTGCAACACTCGCCGGTTGACAACAAATTGCATAAAAAATGATGTACCCTTACAGCATTTATGATTACGAGTTCGCTAAAAAAAAAAAACTAAGAATTTAGCGTAAAAATATAAGAAACGAGCTGAGGCGGACAGGAACTCAAGGTGAGAGAGGATGGGTTTGAGGCAAACAAAAGCGCAACATGCAGAAGGATTTTATGGTTTTATTTAGGGTTATTTACGGTGCTCGCCTCAATGCCAAATCAATTGGCGTGCAAACGTCAACTCGTCAGCCCAAAACTAACTCGTCCTCGTCCTCGCACTCTCTCTCTCTCTATCAGTTTACCTGCGGCCCCGAAGGAGTAAACAGCCAGAGGCGAAAGAGTTCTTACCTAGCGAAAGACTCGCGCCGAAAGAGGTTTGCGGCATAGGGTAGAGTTTAGAGTTTCCACGGATTAGCTGGCTGGCTGGCTTTATGAGCGTCACGCTAATGTGCCGCATGTCCTTGATGAGGCTCTGCCGCTCTGGCCAGCAGCGCTGCCACCGTCTCCGATTCGCAAAGAGTTTTTACGACACGCACACAGGCAGCAGCAGCAGCAGAACGCTCGAATCCTTGCCAATTTCCGGGAATATTATTTGCGTGGCTAATACCGCTTTTGCCGCCAGCCAGCGCCAGAGGGCGCTGCGCATAAATTTCACTCTAATCGCTTTCGGGGCCTCAAAGGCTAACCGACTAATTTCGGCCCCAAATGCTAACCAAGTTAATTTGCGGGCCTAATTTTGTGGGCGCATGTCTGAAGCACCGTTAGAACAGCAGCAGCAGCAGCTGCCGACCGTCTGCCTGCCTGACTGGCTGGCTGATAATCTACATAAATATTTGCCTAATGACAGGATGTCTTCGCCACAGAAGAGTTTCCCACAGCCTCCGCTCCGGAGCGAGCGAGAGAGAGAGAGTGGGCGTCGTGTTTGGTAGCCAAGCGAAAATGCAAACTGCCATTAAAACAACGAAACCAACAGCAACAACAGCAACGACAAAAAAAACATCAAAAACAACAACCACAAATATGCTGAACTGCTGCATTCATGTACATACGTATATAGATCGTTGAGGTGCTAAAAATGTTTTACGAGTCTCAACAAATCGTGACCAGACTCCGACTTCAGACTCCCGACTCCCGACTCCGACTCCGATTCAGACTCAAACCCAGACCCTGAGACCAGAGTCCATGTCGGCGCATGGTGCCAAGAGCTTCAGCGTAGACAGAAGGTGTTGAGCATATAAAATGCTGGCAAAAACAACAACGGCAGCAAACACAGCAACAAGTGCCGGAATCAACGAATCAGTAATGTCCTTACTAAGGTTGCTATGTAAGGAAGTCATGATCTTGAGCACGGGAGCACTAGAAACATGTGTACAATGTTTGAAGTTCCCGTATAGTTATAGGATGTTCTTGAATGAGAACCGACGGAAACGAGCTATAAAATATAAGGAAAATATATGAGTCTGTTTATTGTTATTAGAGATTATAGGTAGTACCACAAATACTTATAAATATAAACTATTTCATCCAACATTCAGCAAGTATTCATTTAAGTTATAGGAAAACTCTATAATGTGATAAATACACCCTTCAATAGCCATCATTCTAGTTATTATAGATTTAGTAGGAATAACATTCTTCAAGCTCTAGCTAAAGCTACCCAAACAACTGGTAGGGCATCATTAACGACAAGGCAATCGCGTGCAGAAGAAGCTGCAACGACAATCGTCCGTTCAGGCCAAAGAAATCGACTGTGGCATCGATCATAAATGCCCCTAGAATGGCGAATGGGGTTAGGGGAATGAGAATGGGAATGGGAATGAACAGAACCGAGGATCTTTGCTGGCCATAAGCCACTTGGGCACCATTGCATGCACTATTGAACTTTTTGAATGAAACCGACAGGCTGCAGCAAGCTGCAACAACGGCAACAACGGCAACACTAACAACAATGAGCAGCAACCAGTTGAAGTAACAACAACATGAGAGCAGTCAGGCGTTTGTGAGCCAACGGCGAGCTGTAATTTACACTCCTCAACGCTGGGGTGGCGTTGCCCCAAGATGTTTGTGGCAGACACACAGCTATACAGCTATACACAGCATCCCAGGCAGCAGCAGCAGCATCTGCATCAGCATCATCACAGCGGGCAGCTTGTCACGATAGCGGCGGAGTTGCAGTTGGAGTCGGAGTTGGCGGAGCTGGCGATCATGCCTGGCGATTACCTAAACGCACACAAGCCAGCCACAACACACAGATCAGGGGGAGGTGTGTGTGTGTGTGTGTGTGGTGGGCTATAGAGATCCTTGAGCTGCGGCTGCATAAATTATAATGTGAGGGGCTGACCGGTTGCTGGCGTCGTCGGTTGCTTCTGCTGCAACTGCTGCTGCTGCTGCTGGCACACTTATTGCGCAAAAAGCGCGCTTCACGAAGCATGGCCAGAGCTGATCTCCACAGCGACGTTGCCACTGGGACAGCAACTGTGGTTGGGGCTAGTGGATGGATAGTGGCTAGTGGCTATAGTGGCCCTCGATGCCGATCGTCGTCGCGCCGGCGCATTGTTTTCATTTTATGGAGATTAACATTCTGCGTCTGCCAACGCCGACGCCGCCGCCTTCGACTGCTATCAGCATCTGACAAGCATCCAAGCATCCGCTGCAATAACCTGGCTGCAGTTTTCTATGCCCTAACAGTGGGGGCATTTGGTATGGGTCAAGTGGTTTGGTGGTGCGATGAGTGGGCTGAAAGTAGACAGCTAAGGCTATGGATTTTATTGATTATTTATAGCTTTTTTTCTATGATATAGGTATACAGACAAGGATTAAAGAGCTCACCTATTGTGAATTGGTTGAACGATTGGAGACTAGCCAATAATCCACTATTTTATCGTTAGCTTACTTGAATTTCCATACCAGCTTCTCAAACAGTATCCAGTTCTTCTTATTACAGGGTATTCCAAAAGCAATTCTTGTATTCTAAACTAATTTTATGAATTTAATTAATTGAATTTGCAACTCAGATTAAGTTATCCACGTTTATCTGCTCAAATATTAGGCAACTCTTCTTCGACAGAGTATTCAAAAAGTGTCAGGTATTTTCCTATGGGTTTTTGTTATTGCTGCTTTTTGTCTCCCTTACCGATTTGACTTGTTTTTCATTTCGGCAAGTCACGACCCGCGTAATGAGCTAACTGAGACTCGAGATGAAGACTCGAGACGGAGATGGAGATGGTGACTGAGACTGAGACTCGAGACTGAGAAACTGCAGCTCCATGGAGACCGGGTCTGCGGCTTATGATCTTCCCTTTGTCTGTTGCAAAAGGAAGTCGCATTGCCTGACTGGCTAACTGACTGACTGACTAACTGACTAACTGACTGCGAAACCAAGAAACCAAAAACAAAATGTTAATTTTCCCCATTGGCCAATGTGCCGATAATTAACCTCGTTGGTGTTACGCCTGCTGACCGGCATGAAAATTGATCGAGTTGCTGAAAATTGAAATTCAATTTATGAATACTGAATACGGGCCGCGACACGCCTGGGAATTGTTCGGAACCAATAAAATTAGACATGGCTCAAGACTTGATGAGTCTGAGAGAAGGCCAGAAGATATTGGGTATGCTATTAACAGATCAGAGATTGTTGCGCAATCGATTGCATCTGTCAAAGAGACTATAACAGAGAGTCGGACTTAAATCTGAATCAAGCAAAGGAAAAGGCTTAGTACTAGTATAAGTAACAAAGTTAGAAGTACCTTTCGATTATACTTCAGCTGAAATCAGTTACCCTTTCTTTTCACTCGAATTTTCAGTTGGTAGAAAATTAACTTTTGGCTATTCTTGTACGTTTTTTTTACAATCCCAAGCCTTTAACTTTTAGCCACAATTTTTCCGCTAATTTTTCACGCTCTCACCCCAGCCGTCAGAATTTCATTGTTGCTCTCCACATTCCATTTGACTTTTTGGCTTTTCGACTTAAAAAAAAAAAAGAAACACGCCAATTATATTTGGGTTGGCAATTAAACTCAAGGCTGCATTTTTTAAGCCTTTTTGTTACAAAAACCAAGGAAAAAAGAGTAAAAAACTGTAAGTTAGAAAAAAAGCAATTACGCTGCGCTAATCAAAGCGGATTCCACGAAGCATAGTTCCAGAATTCCACTTAACCCGTTGCTAAAAAAAAGCACTTCCCTAAAAAAGATCGAGCCAAAAAACACTCAATTCTGCGAAGTGCATAAAAAATGCCATTATTCCGGTGATATTTACAACTCTTGACCTGAACTCTGGCAGAAAGAGTTGAGAGCAGAGCAGAAAGGCTTAAAAAACTGCAAGGCAAAAGGACCTTTGCCATAAAAAGCGCGAGGGTTGAGGACGAGGACGAAGAGGACGAGCAGCAGGCACCACAATGGCGACAATTGCCACAAAAGGATGCAATTGTGCCGTGCAACCCGTAAAAAATGCGACCGCAACAAAGGGCTGCAGGGAAAGGCTTGGACAAGGACACGGCGCGGGTTAAAAAAAGAGAGAACGAAAGTCAACATTGGGCGAACAAAAGCAGCGCGCGCATTGCACATTATTAGCCAGGACTAAGGACTAAGGACGTCGAAGGATGCGTTGATTTGGCATGTGGCATGTGGCATGTGGCAAGTATCGCCTTAGAATCGACAGCTTGGCCATAAAATCGCGAGCGTGCGCGCAAAATGTGAGTCCAAGGTTGCGAAAGGATGTGCGACTGTGCCTTTGGCTAATCCTTGCACACAGTTTTCCAGTATTCGCAGTGTTTGCTAATATTTTGATTTCGAAAATAAACAATACGCCCACCGGACTGCACCGAACCGGGTTCAGGTCAGCAGCAGGACGAGAGAATACAGTGAAGGGCTTGCTGGAAGGAAGGATTAGTCGCGTTTAACCATGACGATTTCCCGCGAATCGCTCTCACTCTCTCGGGGCGTTCTCTGTTGCTGCATTTAGCAAAGGATTACGGCCCATTTCGACCATAATTAGAGACAACAAGTTGTAAAGCCATTTCCCGCTTGGATTCCCAAACCCTTAACGCTCTGCCAAGCACGTCAAGATGCCAAATCAAAAGTTAAATGAATTGTCACACAGTCGCCAGGACCAACTCCCATCCCTTTCGGCAACATCATCATCAGCCTAATATTGCCAAAACAAGGTCACTTCTATGTAAATTCCAAAACTAGCTGCACCAATTTTTTGCTACACTTTCCCAAACGATTTATCCCGAAAAAGTGGCATAAAACTAACTCGAATTCCGAAAGGGTTCCTAAAACACAACACAATGTCCCAGCACGTAGCGCTCTCCTTTTTTAACGATGCCGCATTGTGCGTTTTTTGTCCGACCGACCCAGTGGTCTAGTTCGGGTGTTCCGTAAACCCTCTGCTTCCCGGAACCGGGCATTTTTTCCATTCTTTTTTTTGTGTTCAGCATTCGCTCTGCTTTGCTTTGAGGCAACTCTTTTTTTCCGAGTCTGCGTACGCGGAATTCCTTAGCCCAATTTTCAGTTTAAGGAGCGCAATTTCGAGTGCCGTTTTTATGATTTTTACTGTTTAGCATTTTAATTGTAGCAGCTTCGTGCTGACAATAGTTTATGGCTCTTCACAGGAGTGAGAGCGGGAAGGGATGCCAGCAAATTTGTGGAAGCGAAAGTGTTGTTTGGTTAGACACGGAATTGGCTACAGTTAAGTTGAGTTAAGTGAAATTCTGGAATATAGGATGGTCTTCTGTCAAGGCTGGGCTGGTCAGTTGTCATTAGCTAAGGTTAAAATAGCTCATTAGCTGAAGGGTAAAAGGCAAATGACAAACGGCGACTAGTTTGAAACAAGAGTAAAAGTGTAATTCGATCAGGTCGAACAGAATTTACTGAAAAAAAAAGTTGACATTGTGAAAAATTTTGTTTATGTTTTGAAAAATTAAAAAAATTCTTAAAATAAAATGTCAGCTTGGAGAATTCTTAAGTGAAACTGTAGATAAGAAAACAAATATGTATTATAAATATATTTTTATATTTTATGCCTAATAACTAAAATATGGTCGAAGATTTTTAGCAAGCGACTATTAAAACCTTTTACAAAGTATTTAAATACTTATTTTATTAAATTACTTCATCTTAAAATGAGTTGAAGTGGGAATTAAAGGCTTTTCATAGCAGCATAGATAGTTTAAGCCCCAAACGAAACTGTACTGTATTTATTGACTGATTAAAAAATACATAAAAGATGTCTTAAAGATTCGCACGCGTCTCTTTATACGACTTTTCCCACTCTACCTACCATTTGCATAAGGACTACGCAAAAAGAAGAAAAAACCTGCGCCAAGCAAACCAAACCACAATAACTAGAACAATTATTAGCCAAAAATTGGGTCGTTGCCGCTGTGTAAACAATGAATAGCAAACAACTGACGGAAACCACGAAAAAAGAACAGCAGGCCGGGGAAAAAAGCGAACAAAGTAAAAAATCAAGCGTAGAACAAAAAGACTTCTCCATGGCAGAGAATAGAGAAGTGCAAAACTGGAACTGCAAATGCGGCTGGCCGCAGAGAAGTGCGACAATTTTTGCGCATGGACTGCACTCATAAAAAATAATTAGACCAAAAAATGCGAACACTTAGGGGAAAATTCCGGAATATGCGAATATCTGAGAAAATTGGCCAAAACATCAGCGAAAACGGCGACCTGCGAAATTCAAGCTAAAAACTTTGCACGCAGGTCGACTGATCTTTTTTCTTGTTGTTCTTTTTGGTTTGGTTTTCTTTTGTTTTCTTTGGCATTTCGTCCATTTTTTCGCCGTTTGTCACGTGCTGTGTCCGGTGCCGCTGGCCTGTTGTCCT
Source organism: Drosophila flavopinicola (assembly GCA_035042425.1). NCBI lineage: Eukaryota > Metazoa > Arthropoda > Insecta > Diptera > Drosophilidae > Drosophila > Drosophila flavopinicola. The sequence goes on along the minus strand of JAWNLL010000452.1, from coordinate 11,842,284 downwards.
GCCGGGGTCCTTGGAACGCTGCCAAATTAGGCGAAATTATGTCATGCCGCGAGACGACGGACTCTGGAACGAGATCAGAACATTGAGAGCGCGTTTTCATTCTTGTGCCGAAAAAATATGTATTTATGAGGCCGCTCATAAAAATATTGTATGTGCATTATTTGCCCACTTACGTAAGAATTTTGTGCGTGTCCTTTTTACGTGGCATCACCTTGAGAGTTTACGCAAAAATCGTTCTGGCATTTTGCACATTTTGGCATAGTTTTAGCTGACTTTTTTTGTTTCGGTTTTATTTGGGCTCATTAGACGACATGGACTTACCTTTTTGCTGCGCGACTCCAGGCTCAAGGACACGCGGCTGTAATTAAAAGTTTTTAATAATAACACAAACCGAGCCTCATTAATTATCGTCAGAGTCGTAGTCGGAGTGGAGTCGTAGTTGGAGTTGGAGTCTGCCGGAGTTTTCCCCCTGCGTCGAGTTCTGAGTCGCCAGCAAATCGTTTTGCACATACTCAGAAACAACATTATCAAGCAGCCCGTCCAAATGCGATTAAGTTGGCAACATTAACTGGCGACAGCTTTCCAAGCCAAGACAGCCCAGACAGGACAACCAGTTCCCCCTGACTTTCAGTTGCAATTAATCAAAGCAGCTCCAGCAGGAGGCAGGAGACAGGAGGAGCATCAACAGGTAGAAGGTTGGCTAAAGAAGGCTGATAATCGATATGATATTACTGTAGATTTCTTATCGTCGCCTCTTCATTTCTGCTTAAAAGCTGCAGATAAAAGTTTTTAGTGAAATGTAAATAAATCGATTTGTGTTACCTTTTATTATGCCTTAATTGTGTGTAAGCCTTTTGACTGATCAATTAGGTTTGTTTATTTGTCAATGCCAAAATTAAAGCTAAATTAAATATACTATTTAACAGGCTGTTTCATACTTCAAATTATAAACAGATTTTCGAGTCTGCCAATTAAGTTTTTGCCGTCTTTCTCGCTTTTGCTCCACTTTTGACAATTTCGAGGTCTGCAAATGAGTTGAATTCCCAGGCAATGTTCCCTTAGCCTAATTATCACCGTTTTTTGTCTTGGGAGTGAATCAGTAAACAAGGAGCAGCTGGTTAACTTTCGACAGTGCCAGCCTAAAACAAACCAAACCAACAATTGTCGCCAATTAACAGAGTCCAACTGGCAGTCAGAGTCAGAGTCGGAATCGGAGTTGGAGTCGGAGTCGATGTTGGTTATTAAAGCGTGGAACCCTGTTGCCTGTTTGGGCATTGAAAGGGGCGCATTAATCAGGCGGACAAATCGAGTTGCAGTTGCGTGAAACGAGTAGCTCATTGATTACGCAAAGTGTATGTAAATTATATTTGTGTTGTCGATAGCGATATGGCTATGGGTATGCGATATGCGATATGCAATATGCGATATGCGACGATATGTGACAGCTCCGATTCCAAGGTTTCCAAGCCACTGTCGTCGAATCATCGAATCATTTATTATTGCTTTTAATGGCACACACACACACAGTTAAGGAGCTAATGACAAGCGACAAGTCAGCGGTTCCGCAGGTGGAGCACCAGCGTCATCGTCGAGCTGCACCACTGCGTCCCTCTCTCTCTCCCTCTCTCTGTCTCTGTCTGTGACACGCTTCTGGCCAATGTCAGCTGCATGCGCGCTTTGTTTTTAGTCGGATGAATTGGAAACGCGCCCCACTTCATATCGCATGTTCACAAACCTTATACAACTATGAAAAATACACATTTCAGCACGTAACCACCCGAATGAACCACCAACACCACCCAACCGACCCACTGGGCAACCACTTCAAGTGCAAACTGCAATTGAAGTGGGGTTAATGGAGCTTTTATATAACTGATATAAATATGACGCCTGTCAGCTATATATATATATGGCGTAATCGCTATAAATAAATATTACCATATATAATACAATATTACCTTAAAACAAGGATGCAGGTTCGATTCCCAGGCTGCAATTTGAATGTTAGGTTTATATAGAATACTTTGACCTACTCAAAGCTGAGTGTCAGCAAAAGACAACAGGAAATAACTACAAGAAAATATGTTTTCTTATCAATAACTGTCACTTGATTAATTTTGAATAAAAGAAGGATGCAGGTTCGAAGACGAAGCTAGTGTATGGATGCTGCAATGTCTTAGCAGAACACTAAGCCAGCTAATGGCATTTAAATTAAGATTTCCAGTTTAAGACCATATGTTGTACAATACAACTTAAATACTCACATACTCAACTTGACTACATCAAGCTGTATCTCATTTCGAGCGACTTAGGCCCAGTCTAATAACAGAGCAATTATAGCCTCTATGCTGAAATACAAAAACCGAACAATTAGGGGCTAATTTCTGGCTCAACCTTGAGCGTATCTGGCGCTGTGAACTGTATCGAATTAGATATGCCCAGGAAGCGAATTCAAAGGAAATCTGAGACTCGCAGTCGAACTCGTAGTCGAGCACAGCTCCCGCTCCATTTTCACTTGCCGGAGAGTGCTAAAAAGGGTTTCACCGACAGCAGCAGCTGTTTGCAGACCATAATTGAAGCATTCCGTAGGTAATTGGTGGCGATTTTTTATGCGCAACGCATAAATTAACACCAGACGAAGCTGAGACTCGCAGCTCGGATCGGGAATCAGGAGTCTGGAGTCGCAAGATGCCTCAACAGATTTGTGTAATTGCAGAATGCGAAGACTTTCAGTGCCGCTGAAATATACATTTTTGTGTTTTTTTGTTTTGTTTTGGGTGCCAGCCATTGTAATCGCAGTTTTTGAGCCTTTAATGCGTTGAGTCCTAAGCCAAGGCTCGCACCTGAGCTGATTATAAGGTTCGCTCAACAGGCAATTTAATTTTGGGTCAGAGGAGCCGCGTTTATATGTTAATTTTATGCCGACTACTTCTCCTTTTTTGGCAGCGTTTTGTACCTCATTAGAGCGGCGAAAGCGCGTTTACAAGTGTTAAATTGGCCAAATTACGGGTTGTTAACAGGATATAAAAGTAAAAGTGTCGGGACTCCAGAGCAGATTGCACACTTGCAGCAGGTGCCACAAGTGCCCCTAATGGCAGTCAATTCAATTTGGATGGCCAACAAAAATGATGCGCCATAAAGCAAATGTGTTAGCTATAATGATAATGATATACTAAGTACACGCTATTGATGTTGCGATTAATGTTTTCATTGGAAAACAGATAAATGAGTGGAATGAGTCTATTTTAAAAGATGCATGTGTATACTTATTTATAGGTGAAAGCGCTCCATGAAGCGTTTTGCTATAAATAATTATTGAAGCAGGCTACAAATAGCTGAATTGATTGCTCACAGACTTGTTTTAGTTAACAAATTTAAAGTCTTTAATGTGTAATTTGGTGTGAAGCATAAGAAATACATTTAATAAGTGATGTATTAAGTGAGAAAATTATACATTAACTTAGGCTATTTGAGCAAGTAGTTAAACAGGAGTTAAGCACTTGCTTTAATGTATATTAAATTATAAAAGAATAGTTCTTACAGCACAAGTTAAGCAAGCTGGAACTTCACTAAATAAAAGAACAGGATGGAAAAGTAAAAGTGCCTTTAAAGCAGGTGACTTGTGCATTCCCCATGTCCAATTGAATCTGTCTGTCTGTCTGTGTGTCTGTGTTTCTGTAGGCAACATCAAATCAAATCAAAACACATCCACATCCATATCACATCAGATCGGTTCGTCAAGGCTGCTTTTGGCTTTGGCTTGTCCAAGTCGAGTGCTGAGCTGAGTGCTGATTTATGCACAAATGCAAATGCAAATGCAACTTCAAATGCTAATTGCGGCGACGGTCAAAGACACGATCACGACTCCAGAGTGGATAGTGGACACTGGACAGTGGAGACACCCCAAGCCACTGAAGACAGTTCATCACAGAGAGAGAGAGAGAGAGTGAGTGAGAAGGGACAACTGTTTGCTCATTCATATGCAAATCTTGTTGGTGACCGACCACAAATGAAATGCCAACACGCAGCAATGCAAACAGAGCATCGAATTGCAAATTATGGCACGGCCCTCAGACACTGTACCCCTGACTGAATAATTCTCTTGTTAGATACGACTCGACTCGACTCGAGTTGGAGCCGGAGCCAGAGCCAGAGCCAAAGCCATAGGCTAAAGCGCGTGCCCGCGGCTCCAACTTCCGTTGCTGCTGCCAAGTGGCTGCCATGATGCGTGACTTTATCTACAAAGCGTGGCCAGGGCCACAGTCTCTGAGCTTTTCAAAACTAATGCCACAGGCAAGACTTGAGCTGTTGGTTTTCCAGGAATCTGGTGACGAACTCGTCGCTCCATTAGCATAACACAGGCACACACACACAGCGGCCAGCTCGGCGGATGTACGCCTGATTATGTTGTTTGCTCTGCTGGGACTCGAACTGGCAAACTGGGAACGACTGCCACTGGATGATGCTGTGCCCCTGCATCACATTAATCACTTTGCTGTTTGAGGTTCTTAGAGGCGCGCGACTGACGCCAGAGTGGTCCTGCGACCAGAAACGGTGGCCTATCAAAATAGTCAGCTACACGTTCCAGCCCACCCAGACGGCACTAGGCAGGACAACTGGACAACTGGACAACTGGACAAACTGCGAGAGCAGCGACTACCGTCTGAATGTTTTGGATGTTTGTGCGATCACGATCACGCGCTTCGCTGCCGCTTTGTCCTAATGCTCGTTTGCTGTTTGCTGTTTGCTGTTTGCCCAATGCAAATGTTTATACAAGACGAGATGCCTACGGCGAGATGACGATCCTAAGTAGCCAAAAAGGATTTGCCTGTCGCCGTCGGCGTCGTCGTCGTCGTCGTCGTCGTCGTCAGCGTTAATGTGCACGCAAACAAGCGTGATGTGGCAATTGTCTGGGGAGAAGCGGCTTCTCTGCTAAGTAGCCCATAAGTCGACGGCTGGATATATGTATATCCATTAGCTGCCAAGCAACAAGTGTTCCCGTGTGTGTCTGTGTGGCCCTTCCAGTGGCAGTTGCAGTTCCAATTCCAGTTTGCCAGAAGTCGTGTGGGTGTGGCACAAACTCTAAATCCCTTAGTATTTGTACAGCAATTGCACCTCCGGGAATTGATAAGTCAGCTGGCTGGCTGCTCACATATTTTACACTTAAGTGAGATGTACAAATATGCTTTACTATTTAGTTTTATTTTCGATTTTTTATGTATACTTTTGGATTTGTTAAAATTCTCTAGGAAATGACTTTCAAGCAGCTAAAACCTTATATTACTTTGTCAAAACTTATTAGATTTTCTTTCCCGAGGCAGTTTTGATCATGGCTATATTAGAAACTGAAGCACTTTGGAAATTTCGATGTTCTATCAAAAACAAGACAGGATATGGCTATCAAATCACCTTTCCCAGACTTCAAACTCCAATTACTTTGTCAAAACTGATCCGATTTTCAATCCGGAAGCCGTTTTGATCATTTATTTTGGGTTCTATATTAGATCTGCTCTTTAATCTGAAGCAATTTCGATTTTTCGATTTCTTATGAAGCACAAGCTCAGATAATGCTTAGATAGTCATTTCGAGCATATAAAGCACCCATTACTTTGTCAAAACTGATCTGATTTTCTTTCCCGACGCAGTTTCTGGATTAAATATGCCGAATACCATTAAAAAAATATGCTACAAGCCTCAATCTTACCCATTAAATATGTAAATATGAAATTTATAGCTTGCCCTATATGGCTGATTACTTACATAAATAACTGATTATAAAAGACAAAAAGGTGCCAGTCCAAATCTTTGCACCTATTGCCTGTGTTATTATGTATGAAAAACCAGTTAGCTATCAATGTTGGCACAATCACCCAGCGGGAGCTACAGTTGGTCAAATCAGAGAAATCGTTTTTCCTCTCAAGGTCGTTTCACTTTTGCGAACTCATTTCCGCTGCGGCTGCTGCGGCTGCTCCCCATATTTGGTCACGTTTCTTTGGCTCGGCGCGCAAAAACAAATTAGATGTTCGATTACGACTGCTTCTGCTTATGCTTATATGCTATATGTGTGTGTGTGCGTGTGTATCTGTGTGTGTGTATTCCCAGAAGCCACAACACTGACGTCAAACCTTGGCGTAGTCGTAGTCGGTGTTGCCCGCTGCTAATTTGGATGTCAGTGCGCGTCCATTGATTAACAGAATGTTTGTGGACTATTGCGTGAGTGTGTGAATTGGGCGAAATTTGCTCAATGAATGCGAGGGGCGAGTGACTGCTGACGGGGGCGTGCCACAGACACAGATACAGAATATATATATAGCCAATGCGAAAATTGAGCGCACAAGCGAGGGCGTCGAGAACGACGCATGTGGTTACGGATCTTTATGAATCTTGCAGTCACATGAGCAGCAGCATTGGGGCGAACTCATTAACAGGCAGGCACGCGGTATGCGCAACGTGGAACGGAAACGTGCGTCAGGTTGACGCGTGGCCTCCGCTGACGTTGAGCAGCAGCCACCTCCACCTGCTCCACCTGCTCCTGCTCCTCCTCCCCCTCGTATAAATGGTTATGCGCAAGTTGTTGGCACATCGCTCAAAATACTTTACACTAATTGCACTTACGCACGAAATGGCGTTTAACCTTCGCACAAGGATTAAAACGCATCGCGAATCCCCGCCAGCGCGGCTTAACAGTAGTTAAGCGATCGTTTAAGTCCCGCCAGCTTTTGTTTTGCTTTTGGCTTTTGGTTTTCGGTTTTGCTGGCCCGCCAATTGGCAATTTTTCAATGCGAACAGCGCTTAAAATGCGATCAGCACTGCAAGATAATGTCGGCCTCATAATGTCCACGATATGCAACAGCTCAGAGATCTCTCCATTCCATTCCAGCTGCGGGGGCACCTGTGCGTGTGTGTGTGTGTACGAGTGTGTGTTTCTCTCGGGCCAGATGAATTGCCAGATAAAAGGAGCGGACAACGCGTCAAGGTTGCCTGGCATTGGCCAGCCGGATAGCCAGCAAGCCAGCAAGCCCGAGATGCCAACAGGCCAACAAGTCGTTGGCTTTGGACACGACGCGCACAACACGCGACAATGAATTCGCATATGTCACAGCCGACAGACGAGTCAGGAGGCTGCGAGGCAACGGTGGAGGCGTCCCCCATGTAAACAGACAGCCCCACATAAGCAGCAGCACCACCAGCAGAGTCAGCAGCAGCAGCAGCGGCAGAAGCAGCTGAAAAGCCGCCTAAATGCTGCAGTGCTTTTTTCTTTATTTTTATTTAATTTTTTTATATTTTTTGTGTGGATCTGACACCGCTGCACAATCACTTTTATTTGGGGATTGTCACGCTACAGTTGGGCAGGCGAGGCATATGCGACTTATGGAGGAGCTACTACAACTTGAAAGGTCAATGTGGGTAGAAGAAACTGATGATATCAGAAAGGGATCCTGAAAACTTTACGTAAGGTTAATGTTGATATAATTTTAGACAAAAAGAAAAAGTACTTCAATTTTAGCTGTAGAATAATAATAATTAACTAATTTAAAAGACAAATCCTGACCAAAATAACTTGGGGCTCGTTTGCGATTTGCCAAAGATATGGAAGTGTTATGAATTGAAAATGAAAATTTTCTGGGTAGTTGGAAACTATATTCTTTTCGGTTTTTTATTTGATTTTATAGAACTTTTTTCATAATTGAAGAGATTTTTAACCACATTACAGAATTTGTATTTTTATTTAAAAAAAAAAACCTTTTATTTCTTGGTATACATCTCAAAATGTATCAGTTTTAATTGTAGAATTATTCCAAAAATCAAACCAAAGATTAGGTATTGAAAATCACCTGAGATTTGGCAAAGATATGGCAGTTTTATAGATTTAATAGAGAATTTCCTGGGTAGTTGGAAACTATAGTCTTTTTTCAGTTTTTTATTTTGTTTTGTAGATTTAAGATTTTTACCCACATTATAGAATTTTCGATTATAAAAAAAGCTTTTATTTCTCAGTATACATCTGAAAATGTGTGACATGATTTTTGATAGAAAATTTATCAGTTTTCTATGTAGAAATATTCAAAATGTCAAATCGAAGCTGTGGGATTGAAAATCAGCTGAGATTTGCCAAAGTTTTGGCAGTTTAAAGATATGTTTTGTATAGTTTCCGGACTTGCAGCTCATTGCTGATGCCACCAGAGCCGAATGTGTCCGATTTTTGTGGCTATCCTTGGCAGCGCCAACAGATGAGTACTGTAAATGGCCGTATTCCTGGGTGCGCTTGTTTCCCTTGCAGCGGCAATAAGCGGCGATCACAATAAATGCCAAGCATCGATGGCTTTTACAGCATTACGCACAGATACGCCGAGTATTGGATAATTTTGTATCTGTTGCTGTTGCTGTTGTTGTTATTTTTTGGCATGTCTGTGCAATTACCTTTATGTTTATGCGATTTCGCCAACAAAAAAGAAGGCTGTATAAAATGTATAGTATATAGTATACTATTGTCTGGGACAATGGCAACAGGTGGTCACTCACTTAGGCTTATGCCTCTCGCTGATCGGGCCACAGCTTTTATAACTATATTCCAAAAGCAAAATAAAATGAAATGAAATAAATGTGGCTAAGACTGCAAGCTAAGTGGCAACTGGCGGCATTTGCCAAATTGGATGCTGATTACTGTCGGTTTGGCCCATTTGAAGCCGCCTAATGATTCTTAATTTAAAGCATGAGAGCAGCGGAAATGACACCAAAAGTGGATGAGGCTGAGGCTAAGGATCTGTGTGTCTGTCGGCTTCTACCATGTATACGGATAGTAAGACGGCACGTGCGGCTACGCATGGAAGCCGCACAAATCGCTAATAGCCAACAGTGCGAGCGGATATTGCAAAAGTGCACATTGGCAACAAACTGCTGCATCGCATCTGTTGGGGGCTATAAGCAAGCAATTTGCAATTCTTCTTCATTATATACATATATATGTATGTATGTGTATACAGCAGTCAGCAGACACTTGACTGGTCAACAGGGGGCTGCCTGCACAAATAGCCAACAATAACAATTACATTGGCTATAACACAGTTTTGGCTGCCTGTTATTTTTGGCCAACTCGAGCGCCCAGATCGCGAAAAACAAATCAAAGGCAAGTTCACGCGTCATCGCCAGCAGGCCACACACACACACACACACAACAAACACACACACACACAACACACACACACACACACACACCCAACTCACACAACACGCCCACGTCGGACTTAAGAGTTGCGCCTTGGCTAACGAATTTTCAGCCTGCCTTTTTTCTTTTATTTTCTTTTTCTTTTCTTTTCTATTTGTTAGTTTTGTTGACGGCCCCCGTCGCATTGACGTCATTGACGTACTGCAAAAGAATTTGTTTTTCGTGAAAAATATTTGCCGTTCGCTCGACTTTTATAATATACTCATTGTAGTATGGGGCATTATAATTTCGTTACGATGTTTGCTAATTCAAGCCAACTCTTCCACACACCTTTTATGCTATCTACTTTTATGATATCTTTGTACAATTTGTGATATGTTTGTCAGAGATTATATGCAGGCAGATTATGAGCTCACGTGGTACTAATTTTAGACATACGTATTTATTACTGTTGTTAAGTAACGAATAAATAGCCTTGTATGCTAAAAGCTTCATTTCATTTGCAAGTAAAGAAAGTTAAAACAAGTGGAGAAGGATTATCTTCGGCGTGCCGAAGATTAAATACTCTTTTCGAACCTTAAAGCAATTTTTACTATTTTTCCGTGACTGCTTATTTAATTCGCAGATATTAATGTCGCATACATATACCCCTACATATAAAATAAAATATATAAAGGTATTCATGTAAACAGGGACGTTTCACTATCCGTAGCTCGTGGACGCGTCCCTTAGCATTCATAAGTGCTACCGAATTGAACAATATACAAGTTTCAGTTTTTCCAAAAAGTGAAAACTACATTACATAATATACATACCAAATTTTGTGCCTGTTGCTCTTATACCTTTCAAGGCTGCTGTCGGAAATTGAATTGTCATAAAACTTAATCTGAACATACGAGAGCTTATATTCAGAATTTGAGATCCATATTTTTTTTCGCGTGGCATTGGTTTTGCCAATGAATTTAAATTTTTCTTTTGAATTATTCTATTAAAGCTACTTTATGTATGAAAAAAAAATTAGAAACAATTTAGGAAATTGAAAATAAATGAATTTGACTACAGCTATTATATATTTGAAAAGAAGAATAAGAAAAAATGAAAATAAATGACCAGTCGCCGCTGGTTTCGAACCCGGGACCTCTCGCTCACCAGTTCGCAACTTTACCCACTACGCCACAAGCCGTTTTGATGATCGCTGACAAAATCCCTTGAAGAGCAGACTGTCAAAAGCTTTCTTGTTTTGCTTTGTACTGCTTACACCAAGCAGTTTTAAGAATCGCTAACAAACTCGATTTATACTGAGCTTTTGTTTTTTCGCGTGGCATTGTTTTTGTTCTAAGCCATTGAAAGCAAATGAATTTGATTACAGTTATTATATATTTGAAAAGAAGAATAAGAAAAATGAAAATAAATGACCAGTCGCCGCTGGTTTCGAACCCGGGACCTCTCGCTCACCAGTTCGCAACTTTACCCACTACGCCACAAGCCGTTTTGATGATCGCTGACAAAATTGCTTGAAGAGCAGACTATCAAAAGCTTTCTTGCGCTTGACTTTGTTTGCTCAGACTATCAAAAGCTTTCTTGTGCTTGACTTTGTTTGCTCATATGCACCTGTTTTTTCAAAATATTTAATGACGCATATCTTCGCTGTTTATGACTCAATCGATTTGCGATTTTACCCATTGATGAGTTATAAGGATGTTCAAGTGTACAAGGAAATTTAAGGCAATTGCTTTGAAAACATCGGATTTATGGCCAAAACCGACTTTGAGGTGTATGGCAGCTATAAGATATAGTGGTCCGATCCGGCCGGCTCCGACCAATGTGCTGTCCCCTTGAATAATAAGTGTCTGTGCAAAGTTGCATCGCGATAGCTCAAAAACTGAGGGACTAGTTTGCATACATACAGACAGACAGACAGACAGACAGACAGACAGACAGACAGACAGACAGACAGACAGACAGACAGACAGACAGACAGACAGACAGACAGACAGACAGACGGACATGGCTAGATCAATTTGTTTTGTTTTTATAAGCATATTGGCAGTAACTTTTGGGGGTCTCAGACGCTTCCTTCTATGCGTTACAAACTTCAGGACAAACTTAATATACTATTTTCTTCGAAAAGAGTATAAACAGATGCATAAAGTGGAGTGTTGCTAATGTTTACTGTTTGGCTTATGAATGATCCTATACCATATAAATGCCTATATGTACATTATCTTAGGTAACAGACCTAGAATTTAAAATGCAAGTAAATTTCGTAAAACTAATTTGAATATTTATATATATATCTACCTATAAGTAGTCTAAGCTGGCATTCAAGCTGTGATAATTATCTAATAACTCTAAAACCAGAGCTTAAGAAAAGAATGAATGGATTCATAGTAACTATATATATTTAAAAATTATAGAAAAACTAAATAACATAATCTGCTCAACATATAATATTAAAACAATGATTTAGAGTAACTATATATGTATATAAGAAAATTTAAGAAAAACTCTATCTATCAGAACATAATCTGCTCAAGATATAACATAAAAACACAAGAATATATTAAGTAAAGGGTCTTCAAGTTCCGACTACTATTGATTTGCCTATTGTTTTCCGCTCTTATCGTCAGATGCGTACATATATATGCCATATTCGTGTGGGCAGATATAACGACAGATCATATATGAGATACTTGTTGTTGTTGCTAGTCTGCTGACGCCTGTTTCTACAGTGTGTCTGGGCCCAGATATTTGGCCCAGCAATTGTTTAACGTGCTGGTTATTGGCAATTTTCAGCGGGCCCTGGGGGATGATCGTCATCACCTGGTTCTGGAGCGCTCTGGATGCTAATGGTTGGCCTGGTTGGCCTGTTTAGAATCAGTCGGGGCTAAAACGCGTCATCGGCGCACGTCAGTCAAATGAGTGGGTAGATGGGAGGGGGGCAGTTGGAGCAAGTGGGGGCTTGTGCTGGCCACTATTTTTAGCCATGAGACGAGCCGCTGAAGTATTTTTGGTCATCAGTTGAAAAACAAGCGGTGGGACGCTGCTGCTGATCGCTGATCGACGGACAGTTTTATTTTTCCAACACGAAATTATTTATACGCCAAAAATCGCATGGAATTATTTATAAATGGCAGCGATACGACCTTGTTGTTATTGTTGTTATTGCTGTTACGGCTTGGAGCACGCCAGAAAGCGTCCTTCACCCTCAATTATTGTACGGCCATAAATGCCAAACAAAATATGCGCATACCAAATAAACCAACCAACCGACCGAAATTTGTTATGGGGGGTGGTCTGAATAAATTGACTTCCAGTGATTGTCACAGCGGGTGGAAAAGTAAAATTAATTCATTTCCTTTAATTACAAAACCAAATATCAGAACATCAAACACTGAAACACTGAATATTTTCCAACTGAATAACATTTCGAATTGGGCAATTGCGTAGAAAAATTTGAATATTGACACAATTTTTCACACATTTCGGCTGTTGTTTGTACATTTTTCGAACCGCCCTCGCAAATATCACTCAGCACCACAGCAGATTGTGCTGTTAATAAATTTATAGATCAGGATTTCTCATTCTGGTACAGTCATCTGATGTAAATAAAAATTTGTGAAAAACAACTTTTTGTAAATACACAAAATATCGAGTATTTTTTTTCATAAATATTTTTCATATTCCAGGTGAATAACAAATAAATAAATCATTTTGTCTCTATCTCTCTTTCTCGCTCTGTAAAGTAAGCTGGCCCTGAAAATCTAGAACCATTTTTATGACCACTCTAGATTAGGCATCTAGATCTCTGCCTGCTGCTGCTGCCTGCTCTCCGATTTTTATGATCCTGGCCAGCCACCGTCTTCGACTATTGCATAACATTGCGTTTTGGGCTCTGGGTTTTTATAGGTAGTCGCCTCGTCTTTGACCTTACGCAAACTTATATCATCATTGCGGGACTGCGCGAGAACAATGGGAAAACAGGAATTAGGGATGAAGGATCATATAGTATGCAAGGACTGCTTTGGCGTGTGCAGCTCATCGTGGATAAATCTGTGCTTCAACTTCAATTCATTCTAATCATCCACACCTCGAACCGTTTCCTGTGCCTGAAAAAACTCATGCATAAATGCAAAAAGTTTAGACGGCAGGTGAATAAATTCACACTACATGGAGTATGCTCTAACGGTAGCTACATCCGTAGACGCATATTTAATTGCCAGGACAACAAAAATAGAATAAAGAAGCGGCAACTGGCTTCATTAGCAAATTCAATACAGGTAGCTCTCTCTCTGTGTATCTGACAATTATTTCCGGCGTTTGTTTTTTGTTGCTGTATTTGTTCTTCAAACGAAATGCGTGCTTATCAAGATCGCCTTTCGGGTTCACGCCCACTCCAATGAGGATCTGTGTGTGTGTGTGTGTGACCAAACGATCATTTCGTTGGCATCTAGTTAGGCGTTCCTTCTGCCCTATCTGTTTGCGGTATGTCCTCTGTGCAAGGCTCGGACAGCCACCAGCTGTGCAGCGCATTGGGGGGTAAAGCAACTGCCCAGATCTGTATACACGTGTTCGCACTGACCACCAGAGTACCAGAGTACGAGTCCGGGTCCAAGTCGGACACATGACGCACACACAGACTCACGATTCTTGTGCGTTGCTTGTCGGCACAAAAGTGACGATTAAAGAAGCCAAGGCACAAAAACCGAACAACAACAAAACGTTAAAGCAAAATTAATACCAAGGCAGACGAAGTCGTAAAAAAAACGTGGCCAAAGCCGTGATCCTTTATGGCCCCGCACGAAGGCAGCCGCCGTCCGCAGATTGAGTACCAAGATTTCAAAAGGGGCGCGTGATCGCCATCAAAATGCTCGTGGAGGCAATTTAAATTGCTGAAGCTGAAGCTGATGCTGATGCTGATGCTGAATCTGCAGTTGCAGATGAAGCAGAAGCAGAAGCGTGTGTAGCTCCAAATCCCAAAGCCACAACCTGCAGCTGAAACAAAGAGAAAGAGAGGGCGAGAGGAGCAGAGTGTGATAGAGAGGGAGAGAGGGAGAGATCCACTCGAGGCTGTCACTCGCGTGCTTGGTGTTGAAAATTTTTGGCATTCGTCTGTTATTTATAACAAGAGCTGACTGCTCATGGATACTGACGACAACAACAATGTGCCACAGGCTGCAAAAGAAGTCAAGGTTACGTCTAGGCTGCAACTATGTGTGTGCTCGATTGCTGCAACATTGTGCGGTGTTAATTTATTGTTTGTGGCGGCGATTTAGCGCAACAATTTGCAGTGGCGTAATTTGAGGGAAATTATTTGTTTGATGGACAAAAAGAAAGAAATGTAATTAATAATGCTAATGAAGTTGATATTAAATTTGAGTTAATATTTACTTTTACAAAAAGTTATTATTGACAAAATAATACATCAAAAATTATCAATTCAATTCAAATTAAAATTGTAGTTAACTATGTTAAACTCAAGCATTTTCTAAAAATAAGCATCTGTTTCTTCTGTTTCATTTAATAAACAACAAAATGAACGCCACAACGCAATTGCAGCATATATAATTTTCAAAAAGTGCGCGCTGTGCTCTTCGCAGTCTTGCACAACACTCTTTGCTGCGTAACAAAAGCTGAGTGATATGCCACATGCGCTTACGCCATCTGACAGTCTGGCAACCCTGCACGCTCGCTATTCAAAGCTGCAGAGTATGTTATTTTCATAATAGGCGTTAATTTTGCTTCCAATTTAAAATTATAAGTAATAAGAGAAATTTCAGTGCCGCCAAGTGCAAACGCATTAAGCTGAACAAACAAGGCACACAGTTTGCTGCTTAACTTTTACTCCGTTTCTGCGTATCAAATTATGGGAATGCACATTTTCGATTTTTATTAAGGCAAACAAGCATTAATATCTACTTTATTTTCACTTGACTCGACCTGACGACTCCTTATCTGTGGTCATATAATTACAGTGGCAGCAGCTGTTACCTTTTCACTCCAGGCAACGCTGACTGATGGGCTAGCTGTCCAAAGAAATCAGCGCAAATTGGCATCAAAACAAATATTTGCCCGAGGTGGCAGTTAAAGCTCAACCGAATGCCTAATGACAGGATGAACATTGTGATCCTCGACAGCAGCAGCAGCAGCTAACGAACAGACAGATTGGTTACGGCTGCGGGCAACTTTTCACACGTCCCGGGTGCGATGTGGCACACCTTTTGGGGCACACACTGCCTGCCTGCTGCTCTCTGACTGTGTCAATTCTGGGAATGTCAGGCAGGCACTTGGCCCTCAAAAGTCACGATGCTGCAAATTAGCGCTTTATTGCGTGTTTGTTTGGCTTACGATTGGGTGAAGCGAACACAACCGGAAAAATGTATCGCTCTTTTCAACGTCTGCTGACTTTTTGCTAAGCGAGTGCCGTTAAGTTCTTGTTAAATCAAAATTGTTGCCCGCAGCGTGGCTATTTAAATATATAAAATAAATATATATACACACAACAGTTGGCAACTTGTCTTATAATCATATAATCTGTAAGCTTTTATTGACATTTTCAAGCAGTTTCTGTTTTTGTCGATTCCTTCGTTAATTTATCACAACTCGTTCGTTTCATCGTTTCCTTAGAGGCTTCTATAGCTCAGCTATATCGTCCAGGTGTCTAACGTTTGTGGGCTATTTTGGCGCCACTTCGCACCTTATCACATTTGGTTCGGTTTGCAGTACCAGTTCCAGGTACCAGAATTTTGGGGGTAAGGCCAGCATTAAGCATATGTAGCAGACTGAAGCATCCGTCTAGGCCAGACACTGCGGCGTATAGACATTCACCAGCGAATCCCAGCCGCAATCGGCCAGCTCGTGAGTCCGTTGCGGATTCCAGTCCAGGCCGCAAACGAATTCCGTGTGCTGGGCATTCACCTCCTGTGCGGATTCGCCTCGCTCCAGATCCCAAATGCTGCAAAGGCAAAAGAGAGATATATAGTTATAGTTTCAAAAGGTATCAATTTAGGTATTTCTGTATTTTACTTACCGTGTGGTAAAATCATAATTGGCCGAGGCCAGCACTGTCGCCGAGTGCGGGGAGCAGGCCAAACGTCTCACCGCAAACTCACCCGAGTACAGCTCGAAGATGTGGGTGCGCATCTTGCGCAGATCCCAGCCACGGATCAGTCCATCCGATCCGCCCGTCAGCAGGACATTGCGATCGAAGTGGCTCCAGTCGCAGGAGAGGGCCTCGCTGGCGTGCGCCTCGATGCTCATCATGGGTTTACCTGCAAAATCAAGAGAGTTCCATAAGTTCAAGTGTCCATCGGTACTTACGCTGGCAAAGAGATTCGCTATCAGTGGCGAAAACTTTGCGCAATATATCAAATCATTGTGTCCCACAAACGTCGTGATGGAGTTCTGCCTGTTGCAGTCCCACAGCTTAAGAGTACAGTCCCAACTGGCCGAGAGCAGCGTGTGATAGTTCCACTTCTCGCCCCAATCCAGACTGTAGATCTCGTTCTTGTGTTCCTGCAGACAGATCAGCGGCTGTTTGGGCGTCTGTTCCGTCACCGCCGACTCCACATCCAAGCCCGACCAGATCTGCAGCGAGCCATCCCCAGAGGCGGTCGCCGCAATATCCGCGGCATATGGACACCAGGCGACATCGAACAACCCATCCGACCACTCCAGCCGACACAGTTCTGTCAGATTTCCATGGGCATTGACGCTGATGTTCGCATCGTCTGCCGTGGAGCTCTGTGCGGAAAGCAGAAACAGCGAACCACCACCAGCAAGACCGTACAATTGACTGTCAAATGAATTGAATATTTAGTTAAAGACTTGCTAAGTGATTTGATTAGGTGAACTTACCTAGTAGCGAGCAGCATGTGATTTGCCTCGAAGGGTGAGAAGCGCAGGCTATAGCCATGCCGATCGGTTGTGGTGTGGGTCTGTGCTTGCATTCTGTATATGTTTACTGAAATATAGCAAAATATAGATACTGATATAGATATGGTCATAGATAGCATATAGATTCAGTTGGTTACTTAAATATTACAATTATCTAAAAGTTGCGTAAAAACAATCTCTAACAGTTGTCATTCCGGCTGCGCAGTTCAAGCGTGAGGAAATCGATATATTGACATTTGATTTACTACAACACGTTGCCTGAGTGCTCCAGAAACTACTAGGGTTTCCCCCTGCGGAAAAGCCAAACGCAGAATAGCGTCTAAACTTTGGCTATCACTTAATTGGTCGCTGATCAAATGCTAATCCGCGAGAGAACTTACGACGCTAGACGACACATGACACACACCCAAGGAACAACAGCAGATGAAAGCAGCAAATAATTGACTGACCTCGCACGAGGTCGCGAACGCTACTTGACATTAGCCAATTTGGTATTGGGTACCCAGCGGTATTGGGAATGGGGGCGAAAGCGAATGCGGGAGAGCGAAAAGAACTGCGCAAAAGACAATGTTGAGCATTTACACAAGCGGCTGCATAACGGCCAAATCCATTTAGTGGCCGACGCAGTGAAACCCCACGGACAGGGCCAAGCCAAAGGTATATAAGCAGGTTGTCCGGCACGGGTGTTTCGCATTTTCCTCTTTCAACGAAGAACTGCAATTTGTTTCAAGCGAGCTCCGGGCGCGAACGGAAATTATATATATATTGCAAAGTTAGTTGCTGCAAGGAAAGCGTTTCATCTGTCAGGATGGTTGTGTCCGTGAAGGTCTTCAAGAAGGCGACACCCAACGGCAAGGTCACCTTCTACCTGGGCCGTCGTGACTTCATTGATCACTTGGATTACTGTGATCCCGTCGATGGCGTCATCGTTGTGGAGCCGGAGTATCTGAAGAATCGCAAAGTATTTGGCCAGCTGGCCACCATCTATCGCTATGGTCGCGAAGAGGACGAGGTCATGGGCGTCAAGTTCTCCAAGGAGCTCATCCTTTCAAGGGATCAAATCGTGCCGATGACCAATAACAACATGGAAATGACCCCGATGCAGGAGAAGCTCGTCCGCAAACTGGGCAGCCATGCGCATCCGTTCACCTTCCACTTCCCGCCCAACTCGCCCAGCTCTGTGACGCTGCAGCAGGAGGGCGATGATCTGGGCAAGCCCCTGGGCGTGGAGTACACCATCCGTGCCTATGTCGCCGACTCCGAGGACGATCGCCAGCACAAGCGCAGCATGGTCAGTCTGGTGATCAAGAAGCTCCAATATGCGCCACTGAATCGCGGCCAGCGCTTGCCCAGCTCGCTGGTCAGCAAGGGCTTCACCTTCTCCAATGGCAAAATCAGTTTGGAGGTCACTCTGGATCGTGAGATCTACTACCATGGCGAGAAGGTGGCCGCCACGGTGCAGGTGTCGAACAACTCGAAGAAGTCGGTGAAGAGCATCAAGTGCTTCATTGTGCAGCACACCGAGATCACCATGGTGAATGCGCAGTTCAGCAAGCATGTCGCACAGCTGGAGACCAAGGAGGGCTGCCCCATCACACCGGGTGCCAATCTGACCAAGACTTTCTATCTGATTCCGCTGGCAGCCAACAACAAGGATCGCCATGGTGAGTTGCTCCTGGCATCATATCCCATCCAAGTCTTATGTGGCTTCTTCAGGCATTGCACTCGATGGCCATTTGAAGGATGAGGATGTCAACTTGGCCTCCTCGACCATGGTGCAGGAGGGCAAGAACACGGGCGATGCTTGCGGTATTGTCATCTCGTATTCGGTGAGGATTAAGTTGAACTGCGGCACTCTCGGAGGCGAGATGCAAACGGATGTGCCCTTCAAGCTGCTGCAGCCAGCTCCTGGTAGGCATACTGCCCATCCTTGAGTTTTCCGAGTCTAATTACTTACTGCATTCCAACCAGGCACCATTGAGAAGAAGCGCTCGAACGCCATGAAGAAGATGAAGTCCATTGAGCAGCATCGCAATGTCAAGGGCTATTACCAGGACGATGACGATAACATTGTATTCGAGGACTTTGCCAAGATGCGCATGAACAATGTCAATATGGCCGATTAGTTCTGAACGGATCTGAACGAACTTATGCGAAACGTATCGAAAGCACTGAAAACTTGTTGCAGCAGTCTCATCGAGACCGAAGAAATCATTGTATTATAATAACCGTATCTATTAGCGCGCTCTCTCCAAATCTAGACAAACTTTAGTGGATCTGGAGTTTTTAATGTTGAAATGTTGAACCGACCAACGTGTCCTTATTATAATTATAAATGTGTTATGACGATCTAGCAAACTTACAGCTTGATTATCCAAGTATGAGTTAAGAGTAGCTTTCAGCAGTATTTTCGGAATTCTTTTGAGGAGTTCTTGTTGCTTAGGCTTTCAACTTCAGAAGTCGAATGAGCTAAGGAATGCCGCTGCCACAGCGAGGAAGGCTTTTTAGGGGTTGCTGCTGCTGACAGGGGGTTGCAAATGTTGCTTTGTGTTATAGGTCAGCCAAAGTGCCAGCAACCCCCAAGTCTCAAGCCAATCAGGAATGGGTTACTTTTGGGCATGGCTGTTTCTAACGGTTAGAGGAAGTGCGAAAACATTCTGTATGCTAAATAGCCAAGCTTTGAACTTGGTTGAGTTCTGTGCGCTGACCTTGAGGCCAGCTGCTGCTGCCGAATCTCTCCGTGTCTCATCACTCTCAATTGCTTGTGATTTACATAATGCAACGTAACGGCCGTAAGCTTCAAGGGGGAACGGCAGCGGGATCGGGAACGGGAGCTGAAGCGTTCGAGCATTGCACAATTGAGGGACTGGGGCAGCGTTCGATCGATTTCACACACCGCTGACTCCTGGTCATGACTTCCGGCTTTTGGCTGTGGAGCGGCTGTGACCGAGCCAAGCCCCAACTCGACCGCCGCCTATAAATGGCCACTGTTGTTGTCAAAATGCAGCCACAATTTTGACGAGCGTGCAACGAGATGGAGCTCCAATTTGCGCTACTAACTCTAATCCAGCTGCTGCTGCTCCTGCTGCCGCCAGTTCAACTCCAGCACTACTATCCACACGCCCATGTCCACAGGCAACATGTCTACTACGATGCAGCACCGCCGCGTCTGCGCCGCTTGGAATATGCACCCGCTCCCGCACCAGTTCCTGCACCGTATATGGCCAGTTATGTGGCGCCACCTGCCGCTCACTATCAGCAGCACACGCCCAGCTTTCAGCTGCTCAACTATCGGCCCAGCTATCAGCCGCTGGCCCTGGAGTATCAGCAGCAGCAGCCGCCAGTGGCAGCAGCACCACCTGCACCACCGCTGACTGCCATCTATCCACAGTCCAGTGTGCAGTATCTGCAGCGCTCCATAGCGCCACACGCGGAGCTGGCCAAGTATCGCTACGAGGGCAACTATATGCCGCTGCAGCAACGCGTGGCAGTTGCACCGCCTCCACATCAACAACAGCAGCAGCAGCAGCAACAGGCACAGCTGCAGCAGCAGCAGCGTCGTATGGAGGAGCAGCTGTATAATGTGCCGCCAGCGCTCTTCACCAGCGATGTGCTGCATGTGGTGCCTTCAAGGACAGCGGCAATCCAGCAACAGCAACAGGCGGAACGCTCAAGGCGCTTTGCACAGCAGCAGGCAGGAGGAAGAGGTGAGGAGGCGGATGCGGATGCGGATGTAGTGGATGCAGTGGCTGCGGAGTCGCGAACGCCCAAAGAGAAACCCACTAAGGAAACGAAATACTTTCAGTAAGCGCAGCAACTGTGAAAAGCCACTTAAAAAGAAAGTGCACAAATTGAACATATTGATCTGAAGCACAAGGCATAACATAAGCAACAGGATAACATAAATATACATTAGAGGACAGACATTAAGACACAATCAATAAAAAACACAATCAAATTAAACTCACGAAGATCACTCACGATTATCAAACCTATCAGCAAGCTCTCAGCACTTTAATCCCAGCATCTTAAAAGTTCTTCACTCCCTCAAATTGAGAATAGAACTGCCAACTAACTATTGAACTAACATTCCGTCACTACCTCACAAGCCTCACCATAATCACTGCAACTTATAAGTTCATCTCACATCTCAACTTAGTGACATATTCATGAGATTTGATGGACCCAACTCACGCAGTCATGGACACGTCCTGGAGCATCCCAAGGCGCAGGAGCGACGCTTTGAAACGCAGCGCGGCACCAATCGTTACAAGGGCGAAGTAACTGATAAACTACAAAGAATTCCACTTCAAGTACTAAGAACTGTTTCTTCTAGGTGATCTGGACGGATCGTCGGGGTGGTCACGGCGAGCATCGCTGGGATTTGGCTCAAGGAAAACTCTGAGCAGCCAATTTGCATATTCTACATCCTTCTCTATCTCTCTCTCTCCTTTTATCATTAACTGCATTTGTGCTCAGCGTGTATATTTATATAAGTAAAATCGTGACTTTTCATAATTTTGGCGTATTATTTATTTAAGTGCAATGATTTGGCGTGAAATTCGAAAAGCCCTTGCAAAAGATTTGCATAAGAAAGCAGCCCTCCCATTCTTGGCATAGGTCAGCTTCCTGGGAATCCTGCCGGCGTTTTCTCACGCATCGAGAAAAGTGGACAGTCCGGTTACACGGCTTTCTGATCGGTTGTTGTTTTTGTGTGGCCATCACTGGCCCGCGGAAAAAGGTCAACTCGTCTACTTGGCTATCCTTTAGCCGGAAACTGGTTTTAAGCAATGACCCGAAATGTCCTGCACTGTTACTTAGTTACAACACAAGACAAGACAAGACAGTCCGTCAGTCTACAAATGCGGGTCATATGCAAATGCGACTCCGCCGAGTCCTTGCAAGAGGGTTGCAGTTGCAGCACAGGCTTATCGACTGTCTGCTGTCTTGTAAGTCGGTGACCTCAAGGGTTGCAGCTCATTTGCATAGCCCGAAGGCGCCCGTAAAGTGACATTAATGCCCCGGGCCAAGCAATGTCCAGTTATTAATATTATTTGTTGTTCAGGCACAGCTGACCAAGTCGCGAGCAGGCCAGAGCAGCAGGATCAGCGCAAGATCAATATTAAGGTTAGCCCATTATTGTTGCTGTAAGTACATGCGCCTGGTTTTGTATCCTGCTATCCCGCCATGCGGGTCTGTCAGTCATCGACTACTGTCCAGAACCGGTTCGTTGTTCTGGCCGATAAGGTCATCAGCGCCTTGATCCTTCGGCGATAACCCTTGGCTCTCTCGCTCTCGGTTCTCACACTGTCTTCTAATTTATGCAAGGACATTGCGAAAGGACACTATTGCCAGCCAACTGCGCCTGCGATTGATGTGGCGTGAGTTCCAGTTCCCAACAAACAGACAAGCAGACAGCGCAACCGGTTTGACCGGCCCAAGCTTTGGTCTCCGCGTCTCTGGGCGAGCATCTTGGGTGACCACGAGATCACGCTGTGAGAACTTCTGCATTAGGTGGCCTTTGTCAGCACCACCAACAACTGGCCGAACGGGTTGTCTCTGTGTGTGTGTGTCATTTGGACTATAGTCTTGGGTTCTCATTTTTGACAATTGCATAAAGGCTTTAGCATATTGATTTATGCGTAAATGAATTTGTTTACTCACGGGCAATACGATCAAAATGAAAATGGTCAGAGAGCAACAGTAATTATATAAAGCACAATTATCATTGGCGGGAAATGGTTTTCAGCTCAGTTCTAGAATAATTGTATTGAATTAACTTATTCTGATCTTCAACCTGATCCATAATATATATTTCTGTTTTCCCTATTGCAGGGAATGAAATGAAATGGTGTCACTTTACTACATAATTGCAAAGGTAAGTAAAGAACTCGATAATTTAATTATGATGATAATCGATGATTAATAATATATTTTTATGGGGTCGAATACACCAAATCTATCTCATCATATTTCATTATATTATAAACATCTAGAAAAAACTGTTTTGGGACACAAGAGTTTAAAATTATAGCTACTTTTTCCCAATTAAAAATCAAAACGCATTTTTTTTATCAAAATTTTTAATTAAATATTCTAAGCCAGAAAAATCATACAAATAATTTCGATTGCATCAGCTAGACATCAGACATAAGCATATACTACAAACTAAAGTCGTATGTATATATGTACGTTATGTATACATGTATCTGAATAATATTATGAATGTTGCCTGCTTGAGTCGGCGTATTTACAAACTACATGGACTTGCGGAACTTTCAAAGAGGACATGAGTATAGTATATAGTATAGTATATCGTATATTATATGGTGTAGCCTCCTCCTCCTCACTGGTACTGATGATACTGCGGCTGCTGTTGCTGCTGCTGGTGCTGCTGGTGCTGATACTGCTGCTTGGACTGGCTGTACTCCTGGGGCGCCTTGTGGCCACCGGAGCGGAGCAGCTGCGTCTGTGGTGGTTGCGTTGGGATTTTCACCACAATATCGGTGGGTTCGCGGATGACCTCCGCCTTGAAGCCCTCCTTGGGATCGGCGGTGTACTTGACGGTGCGTATGAAGCCATCCGAGTCGACAACGGAGTAGCTGCCCTTGATGACGCCTCCATCGCGCACCTCCTTGCGATTCTGATAGTTGGTGAACTCGTCGTCTTTCACATCGAAGCCAAACTGGTACGAGGAGTTTTGCTGCAATCGACGAGATATGTATATGTTTATGTTTATGTGTGGATACTAGTTGCTAATTTCGAGCATTTCAAATGCGTAGCGCGGAGTGACCCAGTTTTGTTTTTACACTGGCCACGCCAGACGAATTACATCACATGGCATGCGTGTGGGTGTGTTTGGCTCCAATCTCAGGGGCCCAGACCCAATACCCAGTATCCAATACCCAATACCCAATACCCAATACTCTCAGTGCCCAATTCCCCAAGCGCTTAACACGCACAAGTGAAAGTAATTTGGACTCGCTTGCATATGCTTGATGCATATATTTTGGCTTGTGGCACGCAAAACTGCAGTAGACTGGAGTGGAGTGGAGTGGAGTGGAGTGGAGTGATCGCATGTCTTATGCAACTAGGTAGCAGAAGCAACTGCCAGAAATCTTTTAATTTGCTTTTTGCACGTAATGCGCGTTGAGGCCTGTCCAAGTTTTATGTTTATTTCTTTTTTGGCCGCCGCCGGGCAGTGCATAAATTATGCACAAGGTTGTGGCTGCGGTTTTGGCGCCTGTCGAGGAAGCGTCGACCGCAATCGCTGCCATCACTTGGCTCCGGCCAAATCCCACAGATCTAACTGGGTTAAGGTAAGCCCCGCCGGGCGTGGCATTATTGCTTTGTTCTTGGCCTGACGTGCCCCAAAAAAAAACACAAAAGACCAACAAAACTTATTGCATGCTGCACAAATTGGAAAGGCATTTGGGCAAAAATCTAGTTTTTTTGAGAGCCGGTTCTAATGCGTGCACTGTCCATTCGGAACTGACAATGTAT
Organism: Drosophila flavopinicola; assembly: GCA_035042425.1. Lineage (NCBI taxonomy): Eukaryota > Metazoa > Arthropoda > Insecta > Diptera > Drosophilidae > Drosophila > Drosophila flavopinicola. The sequence goes on along the minus strand of JAWNLL010000452.1, from coordinate 11,817,719 downwards.
TGGGGTCTCTTATATGGGCTATATGGGTCGCATTTGAAAGTGATTGTAACTCGCTAACGGAATGGAACTCGCTCGTGACAAGCAGCGTGACATTTTATGGCACCACTCTTGCCGATCTGTGAGAATTGCCTATAATTGCACACTCAAATAATGATTAGTTATTAGCCGAATCATAAATAACACTCTTAAATGGGCGCAACAAGCTGATCTGGTTTCAGTGCAGAACTTGCTCAATAGTAATAAAGTATGTGATCAATTTTATAGTAATCACCTTGCAAGAAACATAATCACTATAATCTGAAGAGATTAATATTGTAAGGCAAACAATTTGGGATATTTTCATTTTGGGCTAGATGTTTCTATTGAGAAATATGTTTTACTTTTTTTTAGATATAAAATGATCTTTTTGATAGCTTAAACTTCCTATTATGGATACATTTTCTGAAAATTTTATTTTTATGGTAAATCTTTCTAAAGAAATGGACTTCGTTATAATTGAATTTTCTTGGCAAGTAATTGCCAAACCTGTAGGAACATTAATTCTTGAGTTTATACACTACATTTAGCTGATTGCTGTCTGTTTTCATATTTTCTTATAATTTCTCCTATATGTAAACATGTCTACATCACCTATCTTGCTTGCCCCAGATATCATTCTCAGATTGCAAACCTTTCACTTTATGGCAAACATGCACACCACTAAATGAAACCCCAAGACTGTTGTTCTATTAAAGTGAACCACAATTTCCACTAGCGCATGCAAAGAGAGTTAGTTGGTTTTTGGCCAGCGGATTAATGTGCATTTTATAATGGACAATGGCCAACGATAAAGCGCAGCTTCCGCATGAGAGGCCCATAAATAAACGCTGGCTTAAAGCACGTCGGCGGCACAATGCACCTGGATATACTTATGGTCATGGCTATTGCCAAATGCCAAGCAGTTGCTATTGCTGTTTTGCTGCTGGGGGCGGGGGCTGGTGTGGGAATGCGTTAGCTGATGTGGTTAATGAACTCTATGGAAAAATCTCTCTCCCGCTGCATGCATCGATTGTAATTATGCGCTGGCAGCATTGTTTGCAGCAGCGTAGCAAAAACGAAAGTGCGCGAAAGCCAAGTTGGAGCTCGAACCCGTTATGGTCAACTTACGTCATCGTACTGCTCCTCCTCCTCCTGCTGCTGCTGCTGCTGCTGCTGCAGCTTGAGTTGTCCTTTGGACAGCAGCGGCGCCGAGGCAGCCTGATAAGCTTGCTGCACGCGACGCGGTGGCGCCGCCGGAGCTGGCTGCGGCTGGCGATAGACGCTCTGCTGCTGCGGCTGCGACTGGTACTGGACAAAGGGAAGAGGTTGGGAGGCGGGCCAGAGTGAGTTGTGAACGCAGCGATATTACCTGACGCGTGTGTGCACCCACCTGCGGCTGCTGCAGATAGTCCCTGACTGCGGGCGCCACATATCCTTGCTGCTGCTGCTGCTGCTGCTGCTGGTGCTGTGCGCGTATCTGCTCGGACACCGTATCCTTGATCCTGATCTGCTGGCCAGCGCTCACATACTGCTGCGTCTGCTCGGAGTTCTGCTCGTAGATGGGCGTGCCATCGGAGGGCTGATGCTGCTGCTGCTGCTGTTGCTGCTGCAGCTGCTGGTAGTACTGCCGCAAATAGGCGGGATCGACGCCCTGCTGCGCTTGAGCGACTCCACAAATCGCGACCGTGGCCACCACGAGCAAGAGCTGCATTGTTATACGAGTTGTGCTGCTGTTATTGGGGAGTCTGCTGATGTTGGTTTATACACTACACTTCGTTCAAACTCTCGCGCACACGTCCCACTCCAAGCCACAAAACTATCTGCGTTGCCTGCCAGCCCATATTGCACTTTTATATCGAATAGAGTCTAACGACGAGGCGAACGAGGCGACGTCACGACTTCAGTTGTTACCAACTGAGAGCCGTTAGCAACTAGTTGGCGCTCTCTCTCTCTCTCTATCGGCCAAGTGGTAGCCTCTTTTTTGATTTACAACAGCTGTTGGCTTGCATAGCCGCCATTTCCGTTGGCATTATATCATGGGCAGCATTGTCTCGCTGCCCGCATCCTGCTCCCTGTCCCCCACTCCTCGACGTAACCTGTCCATCTTGTCCATCTGCTCAGCTGTTTTTCCACTTTGCCTCGACCTGTGTGTCATTGTTGTTATAGTGAAAATTGTTGCTCCAGTTACCGTTTCACTTCATTTACATGCATCAACATTGAGTGCTTGCTCAATGCTTTTTCCCAATACGATTTACAAACATATGTAATTAACAGAGTTGAAAATATTTACTTTGTCGCTGCCTTTGCCTTGCTGTTAACTAACATTTAACGTGTCTGTCACAGCTGTACTTTACTGTTAGTTAGCATTGATAAAGAATCCCCACAAATTAACTATTAATTAGTAGAAGCAACTAACTTGGTATATATCTTAGACTGACTGTTGTCTAACAACTAAAAACACTTAAATATAAGTATATCTTTAAAGTTTAACTACACTTTGTGTGGTCTTTATTGACATCAATTGTCAATGGATTATCTTGAAATCACCTGCCTGATCTTTTCGCTGGGCTAATTAACATTAACTGGGTTCAAAAGCTTGAGGTCAATGCGATTGGGGCTTCGCCCAAGCCAAATTTATTGAATTTAATCCGGCAAGTGCAAAAGACTATTGTTCCATAGAGTTTGACCCAAATCGCTAAATAACAGCAAACTCGAAATCGAAACGTTTCGTATCGTTTTCTTTGTTTTACGACCCGCACTCGCATTTGCATCTGTATCTGTATCTGTATCTGCATATGTGTTTGTAGCTGTATCTGTATCTGTATCTGTTGCGACCACGTTGCGGTTGAATAGCTTCAAGTATGCCAGCGATCTTTGATGTGATTTGTCGGCGCTCCGATTGCCAAATCTTTGCATTAAAGACCTTTACACCAGATGCAAGTACCCACAGACAATTGCCATGTGATCGCACGTCGTCCGTACACCGACCACGCAGTCATCAAGCCTCAATAAAGCAACGCACCCGATCCCCGATCCCCGTACCCCTTCCCCCAGCAATGCCCCCCACCCATGGTACGGGCATTCATAAAATTCGATATTTGTAATCGTCGCTGATGCGATTACTTAAGCGTACAGATATATTGCTTGTGTAGCCAAAACATCAAATTGCGGCTTACAGTTACACGCCCTGCCCTGAAGTTACATTTTGAAAAGCCCTTTCAGGGCAGTTTTGGCTCTTGATGACACACTTGGAGGATTTTGTTCGCCAAGGTCTTTATCGAGCTGGCGCTGACTCTGCGATTATTTTGGCCAGCCGTTGACCGTTTAATGGGGACGAGTGTGTGCGTGTGTGTGTGTGTGTGTGTGTGTGAGTGTGTTTATACCCGGCCAGCTGATCACGGCTTACTTAGCCGTGAAGTGAAAGTACATTATGTGTAACAGACAATTGTTATGGCTGCTCTGCAGACTTGAAAATTACATGCGCTACACGTACGGCACACAAGTGTCTTATTTCAATCAACTTTATGTACACTTTGCATACACAGAAATTCAATAAAAATGTGTTTAATTGCCCGCATGATTGATGGATTTCAAATGATTACATTTGCAGCGTCATATTATGCAAAGTATTTCGTGCTACCTTAAAGGGGGGTAAAAAACTCCTAACCTGACAGTCATTAGCCTCTAATTACATCCAGTTATAAATGGCTTTTCGCATTTCAGAAAAAAACTACAAATAATATGCATATATTATATGTATTTTTATTGGATTAATATTGTTGTTGTATATACTTTAATGACTAGAACCACTCGCTGTTGACTTCCATTCCGAAGTGAACTTTAAAATGAACATAAAATTTAGTTAAGAATCATCAACTAAAATTTCTTTCTTCTTTTGTTTATTGACTATTGCATATGGAGATTGACAAAGGGGGTTGAGAACAATTAACTCAACTATGAGCAATTTTATTTAATATATGTATAGTTATAATCATTTATTTCATCTCCTCATCAATTTCTGTACCGAATCGTAATATTTTAAGGTTTTTGTTAGTTGCATATTTTTGTCGTTTCTTTATATAAATTAAGTATTCAATAAGTTAAACAGAATTTCATAAAAATCCGCTAAATTGGTTAAGTAACTCTTAACTAGCAACTGTTTATTGTTGTTGTTGTTGTTATTATTGTTGTTGATGTTGTTGTTGTCGCCGTTGCTGTTGTTGTTGTTGTTGGTGTCGATGTTGTTGCTCCTGTTTGTTGTTCTAGTAGTCAGTTGCACCAATAACGCTGTACATCAGACGATTGAAAGAGCCGCTCTGGCGGATGTTTTCATCGTGTGTGTTTACCACCTGTTGAGCATGAGAAAATCATTTAACATTGCCGTTAACAGTGCTGTTGCGCAGTTATGTTACTTACATTGTACGGCGGACGGGATACTGGTGCTGAAACTGGTTTCTGTAAAGGTATATTTAAAATGTGTAAAGAAACGCTTGCTTAATAAGTATACTCTTTTAATTTGCTACAATTTAAATGCATTTTTTTTTGGTTTGTTTGTTATTTCTCACCGCAATAATTTAATGTTATGAGCGTGCTTTCAGTTAGTAGCCCATTATGTTATAATGCCAAAAAATTTGCTGATTGTGTGATTTGGGAAAATATACACAGAAATGTGATTAATGATGCTGTACGACTTGCAGTTTCCATGACAAGTTATCAAAAACCAAGTTAGTAGTTGCCTTGGGCAATTAGTAATCATTACACTGCCTAACAGTACATTAACATACGAGTTAAAGCAGCGCTTAACATTCTGATAGGCATAGCGTAGATATAGACATGGACACATTTAAAGGACACAAAAATGCTGTGACTGTACTAAAAAAAAATATAGTATTTTGCTTGACTGAACGTGAGACAAAGATAGAGAGAGCGAGAAAGAGAGGTGGAGTATTTAAAGAGCGCAATGAACTTGACAATCGAGCGATCTTGTCTGATTTAACAAATCTCACATAAAGTTTTTGAACGAGTTGTTTGTTTTTTGTTTTTTGTTTTTATATTGTTTCGAAAACGTTTTGAGTTGACGATGTGACAGTTGGCGCGATCTTACCTTTCCTGGAACCAATCTATTCGGCTGATAGACCCTAGTCTGCACAGGTATGGTTACTTCCTGTGGTGAGGATTGGCCATAGCTGCTGTAGCCGCCATCTTCTTGAATGGCTCTGTAGGTGTCGCTATTCCTTGGATCGTAAACAACAGTTTTCTTATAGCTGTTTTTTTCGTCCGCGCATGTCGATTTTTACATGATTATTATTTGAGCGTTTATTGAGATCGTTGAAAGCGCCATGTTTGTTTGTTTTTTTATAATTATTTGTCAAAATATTGAATGTTATGCGAATTTTAGAATATTTTAACGTTATTTCATTTCAATTGTTTGTTTTGTGGTTAAGTTCATACATATATGTAAATATATATGAATATTTAGAGGTTTTTGTACATCGGTTGAGTAGCGTGAGACAGAGTAGTGAGAGAATAGAAAGAAAAAACAGGATGTGCACAAAATACGTTAGAATTATTTTGATTCTTGTTGTAAGTTATGTTCTAATCAAATAGGCATAGTGTCCTCGTTGTCTTAAAACGCGACACTTTCTCAAACAACTTTAATTAATAATTAAAAAATTCAACACAATTTCTTACAGCTAATTATTAAAAGTAATGGTTTAACAGAACTGCATAACAAAAGTTGAAAATTAATACAAAATATTAATTTAAATATTATATTGAGTGAGTTCTTAGGGCTTGGTTAGTCAGGTCTTGATGTATTATGGTTAATACTGGGCGGGTTGCATAGGAATTAGGAACTTAATGTGTTGTCTTTTGACACTTTTAGTTTGGGGGGCAATTCAGCAAACGTCTTTTAAAGTTTTTCATTTTGTTAATTTAATAGGAACTTTTTGGGGATTGTTTGGGGACTGGGTTGCTTATCAATGGGCATGGGCTGGGCGGGGTTCATTTGTCTAGTAATATTTTTGGCTAATATTTCTTTATAAAAAAGGTAATTGTGATCATTGTTTTATTTTTGTTGATAGAGTTGCTGCAGTTGTTGTTGGCGATGTTGACGTTGCTGCTCTGCAAGTTGATCTTTTTGCTTTTGTTGCTCCAGTATTTTACGTTTTTGTTCCAGGAAAGATAGATCGATGAAAATTCTAACATTAATCGTGCAGCTAAGTTCTAAACATTACGTCTAAAATTGTTTATTGTCTAGAGAGTATTGTGTTGTAGGTATATAAATATTGATTGTTAGGCATCTTATCCAAATTATATATCAATTATTCTGCTTGCTGCTTAATAGCTAAGGTATACTGTTTTCCGATTTCTGTAATATATACAGCGTCTGTCCTAATTGTTTATTACCTTCCATAATTGCGCCACATTTGCCACATTCTGATAAACATAGAGTAAATGATCTAGGAACACACGCTGGCAACAATGAAAGCCTTAAGAGCTATAAACTCTGGTTTCTAGAGCTTCAGGTGTACAGAGATTGACTCTCAATTCTCTTCAAGTCGCAAATCAGATCATCATAGTTTTTACTTGCGAGGTTTACTCAAACATAATATATATAGAAGTGAGTTACATTTAGACAGCAGAGCACATGCAGTGTACTGTGTATAGTGTCTTGTGTAGAACAGATATTGGATATATTGGATTTGAGATAAGGTTTAGACTTTACACAGGTTACGCTTGTTGTGGCAGGTTGTACAACAATTCGGTTAATTTTCTTTTGGCAGGCAGGATATTTATACAGGAGTACATCAATACTTGTGTGTATGTATGTACAGTGTACACATGGGGATATGGAAATACATATATGTATAGCAAACATTCAAGTTTCCAATAAGCCTGAAAATCAAGATTCTAGAAGACCGAATGCTTGGCCTCTTTATACGGTTTCCAAGTGATGCAAAAATCATTCAATCCATTAAAAATATGTATATATATATATAAAGATATAGATATCAGGCTGTGCTCAAAATATGATTACTTTTACCCGTCAAGTTTTGTTGGCAAAGGACGATGCAAAGGACTTTCCTTCAAGCGATAGCTATCGCTTGTGGCAAAGCTACAACAATATACATAGAATATAGTATATATAAATATATATGTATGTATGTGTATGTATGTGGTGGTATATAGAGCGTATGTGTATATATATATTTTTGAAACATAGAGCTAGTAGTGCACATTTAACATCTATTTACTCCTTTGTCTTATTGGGTTTGTGTCTTTGGTTTAGTAAATTTGGTTTTCGATTTGTTTCCTAGGATTAATGGATTAAGACTGCAAACTTAACTAAGAATCAATCCGCATGGAGCTTTGGACTACTCGAAATAATATTAGTTAGAAAGCTTACTAGGCGCATTTTTGAGCTGCATACAAATTTGAGAAAAAACTACGCAAATTCAAGTATTTTATTCAATTTTTAAATATGTATCTCAATTTGTTTGTTAACAGCGTAATCGAAAAATTCAAAAATTTGGTTAGTGTATTGTATTGTAACTAAGCTTTTTGATATTGTCAGTTGAGTAGCATAAAGGATTCCAAGTGAGTGGTAAACTTACGGAACTGTTGTTCTGATGGTGTCCTCAATGTTGTTGTTTGAGTACAGGCCAATTGGCGAGTTGAATTGCTTGTGGAAAACCTAAGAGAGAATTACAATTAAGAGAGTCCCTATGATGGTGCTTGATGTTGCTTCTGCTACTCACTCTGCCAGTATCGGCATCCTGGCCAACAACCTTGTGCAACATGGTATCGGCAACGCGTTGCTTCATGATACTGTCATGGTAGTCGTGTCCGGGATGGGCGCGCACAGCTGGATTTGGGTAGTGTCTCAAGTATGAGTCTGTTGAGGGCGCATCCTTTTTCACTTTGGCACCGGGCAGGACCAGTGGAGTTGTTCGGTATGGCTATGAAACGACAACAAAATGCAAATTGTGGTTAGTTTATTGCTTTTTGTTTATGCCAAACACTGCGCAAACATTTGGCAGCCTTTCAAACTAGTACATACAAGCTAAATAAATAAAAATCATGTACAAAGTCCGCTGGGGCAATCACATCATGCGATCATTAGAATAACCGCAGTTTCCAAATCTTTTTAAAACATTTTCGCTATGTTTTATTTAACAGACGGAAAAACATTTCAGTGTATTCGTCTGTGTGTGCGTCTTGGTATCTTTGAATTTTGTATAAGCTTTATTTACCAAAATTCCATCTCATGTATGAGAGTGAACGCGTCTGCCTATACATACAATATATTTTAAAAATATCTCAGCGTAGCAAGGCAAGACACATATTTATAGGCGCTTACGTAAGCGCTTTTCGCCTTCGTCCAGCGATTTTCATTCTCTGCTCGCTGTTTTATTTTTGCCAACAAACGGTGGCTGTCTGGTCACACGCAGTCGCACAAGCGCGTAAGTAATTCAATATTCGTGGCGACACATTCAAAAGTGTGCGCCCTAACTATCGAATGCAACGCTGTGCAGCGTTGCCAGACTGCAGCTCAGCCAGCTGATCGTGCTGCGCAGCTGAGTAGCTTTTCGCGCCTTTTGCTAACATTTGCTTTGTCTCGAAACACGTCGCTTTGCCGACTTTAACTAAAATCAATTAAATTAACTGCATAATAAGCTTACAAGTGCAACTAACTCACAAAAAGCTTAACACATGGCTGCCGTACGCCGCTCCACGCGTCTGAGCAGCATAAGCAAGTCTGCGACGGCAGCGCCGCCTCAGTCGCCGCTCCCCACAACGCCACGACGCTCACAAATTTGGAGCAGACGCCAGGCCAAGCAACTGCTCGATAGCGACGACGAGGATCAGGATGATATTATTAGTGTAATTTCAGAGAACAACGAGAACAGCAATCTGTTGAATAAAATGGACAAGGCGACGCAAAGACGTAGATCAGCCGTTGCTACAAAAACAATGCTTGAACAGCCAAAGACGCCACGCAGCAACAAGAAAACAACGACAAAAACTTTGCCTAAACATATTGAGGCTAATAGATCAGCAGCAAGGCAGATGGTTGACAGCAGCAGCAGCGAGGAGGAGGTGGATGTTGAGGCACAAGTGTCACCGCCAAAGCAGCGCAAGATGCAGCCCCTGCCGCAGCATCTAATCAGTCCTTCGCGACTCCTGGACAGACTGAGCATCGATGAGCGCGAGGAGCATGAGCAAAAACCAACCGAGAAGACTGAATCGCAGACCAAACCAAAAGAGAAGAAGGAGCAGGTGGAGAAACCCACTAGCAAGACTGAAGTGCACATCAAAAGTGAAGAGCGAGATCAGTCGCCGGAGAAGCCACCAAAGCCTTCGCCTACACGCAACAAATATCAAAATGCGCGACGTGTGCTAAACAGCGCTGAGACTCAGCATTTGCCTGGTCGCGAGTCGGAGCTGCTGGAGCTGCGCGAGTTCTTCACCCAGCACTTGGACACCCAGACCTCTGGTAGTCTCTATGTCTCCGGCCAGCCGGGCACCGGCAAGACTGCCTGTCTATCGCTGCTGCTGCGCGCCCCTGAGTTTGCACAGCGTTTGCAACGCGTCTACATCAACTGCACGAGCATTGCTAGTGTGGGCGCCGTCTACAAGAAGCTATGCGCCGAGCTGCAGCTGAAACCCACTGGTCGTACTGAACGCGATCATCTGGCGGCTATACAACGTCATCTGCGCACTGCAAAGCGCATGCTGCTGCTGGTGCTGGACGAGATCGATCAGCTGTGCACCGCACGGCAGGAGGTGCTGTATACGATCTTCGAATGGCCCGCGCTGCCGGGTGCCCGCATCTTGCTGGTTGGCATTGCCAACAGCTTGGATCTCACAGATCGGACACTAATGCGTCTAAATGCTCGCTGCGAGCTGAAACCAAGACTGATGCACTTTGCGCCCTACACGAAGCCACAGATTGTTGAGATATTCAAATCGCGACTGGCCGAGGCACAGGTCTTGGATGTATTTCCACCCGTCACGCTGCAGCTGCTGGCGGCCAAGGTGAGCGCGATAAGCGGGGACGTGCGACGCGCTTTGGATATCGGTCGACGTGTCGTCGAGATTGCCGAGCAGCAGAAACGGGCGGGCGAGAAGGAGTTCAACTTGAAGGCGCTCGAATTGGAGGGTCAGGCAATGGACTCTAAAGGTAGATGAATGCTGCTCAAATTGAGTTTTACTTTCTATAACTAGTATCATCTCTTATAGACACTGTGCAAGTGAGTCAAGTGGCTGCTGTGCTAAACAAAGTGTACGGCGCCTCACAGAATCTAGAGGAAGACATCGAGGCCGCCTTTCCGCTGCAACAGAAACTGATGCTGTGCTCGCTGGTGATGATGCTGCGCAACGAGCGCAACAAGGACATCAGCATTGGGCGACTGCATGAAGTCTATCGACGCGTGTGCGCCAAGCGCAACATACTGGCCCTCGATCAGGCGGAGTTTGCGGGCACCGTTGATCTCGTGGAGACGCGTGGCATTCTGCGCATTATGCGCAAGAAGGAGCCGCGTCTCAGCAAAGTGGTGCTGCAGTGGGACGAGGAGGAGGTGCATGCAGCACTCAGTGACAAGCAGTTGATTGCCTCGATCTTGAGCGACACCGCCTGCCTGGCCAGGTGACGGACGACAAGCACAAAGACGCAAAACAACAAGAACAACTATGTAGTACATACATTGATCATGATGATTACCTTTATAAAATGTATGTGCTAAGCATTTTTGTTGTTTTTTGGCTAATTGCGCATTTCTCACAATTTTCGTTCACCTTGGCCATAGAACGATTCGAACGACGGACGTACAATTTTGAGATATACGAAAATAAATTGAAGACGTTCATTTTTTCGATGCTAAATTTAAAATTCGTGGCTGGCGCAAGCACACAAATATTTTGAAATATCATTTGAGGGTCACTTTCGAAACTTTTAATTGCATTTAATCTCGTTGATTTTATTATCCCATAATAAATTTAAGTAAATTTGCCCAGACGAAAACCACATACATGTATATCCTAAATTTTGACAATTATAACTAGAAAACTCTAACAATTTCATATAGAACCTAAGAAAATAGCGTAAATGTAATAAATTAGTTTCGCAATATATCATATCACAATGTTTAGCAAAAGTTTATTTCAAAATGTGACAACAATTGTTCACTTTCACTGCGCCACATTATTTGATTCAATGCCAAAAATCCTCCCTCATGCTTATGCATAGCATTAGGGAATTTTGCCTTTGTTTTTGGGTTTATTTCCCATAAAACTAATTATCGCCCATGTGGGTTTCTATAGTCATTTTCAGATTAATTTCATTTCGAATAATTTTGTTTATTTGTTTTTGTTGCCTTTCTTGCTTGTTGTTGTTGCTTTTGTTATTCGCTCAGCGCTTTTCTATAAATATCTAACGGGGTGGTATGAATTACATTGAGAACAGAAAGAAAGAAAGAGCTATGAAAAATATATTTCAACCAAATGTATTCAAAAATGTTTTTTGCTTTCGACGCATATTGATGAAAAGCGAACAAGTATGTTTAAATAATAATCTCAATGGTGGGTGTATGCATATAAGAAGCAGACAGCTAGAGAGAGAGGGAGAGAAGAGAAGAGAGCACAAAGCACATATGTACACAGTTCTTCTTCTTTATGCTGTTTGGAAAAACCAAAAGAAATTGTTCGTTAAAAAGTAAAAATAACAATTAGAAAACGTTTCCCAACTGTCGCCTAGGGTGACATTTGTATTTGAACTTGAATTCCAATAGACATTTTGGACGCTTAAGGTGACGTCTTTCAAATGGGTCTACTAAATATTTCATAAATGTTCACGCTTTATTTTTTAACCAAAAAATATTTCTCGATCTATATATATATTTGCTTATCATCTCTATTTATCTCGTAATATTCACTTAAATTAATATCATCACTTTTAACTAGTTTCCCGTTATATTCAGATATGCTTACTTGATATTGAATGCACTCATTGAGGTCTGGCTGCTCCCTGTAGTAGACGGGGGATCCATTTTTGAACTGAACGTACTCCATTTTAATTTGTTTTGTTTTGTGTGTGTGTGGGTTTTGAACTTAAACTCCTTTATGAGCAAAAGTTGAATAGAAGAGAAACGAAAAAATTATAGAAAACTGTTACGTAATAACGTAATGTCAAAAAGCAATTGAAATTTACACAATTAATGTTTGAATGATTAATATTTTTTTTTATTCTCTTTTTTTATTGCTTTGACTTAATTTTGTACTATTTGTGAATTGGGCAACTTGCTTTTATTGCACGTTTAAATCAACGCTGCTAACTCTTCTTCTTCTTCTTCACCACTTGCGGAGATCGCTTCACTAGGACTAGAATGGATGTGTTTCGTCTAGACTTGTTTATTTTTCAATATTCCGAACGCAACTGATTTGAAAATTTTCAACTGCTGGCGAATTATTGCTATTTCGACTGCGCGGAATTCCAATCCATCTATATAGATCCCCCCCTACATATATGAGTTGTTGCTGCCACTGTATGTGTGTGTGTTGTGTGTGTGTGTGTGTGTGTGCTATATGGCCATATAGAACAGCAGAACATCAGAGTGCGAGTGCTGACGGTCAGAGGCCGTCCAAACCCACGCACACCAACACATCTTCCCATCTTTCTCTCTCTCTCTCAATTTGTTAACGATATACATATATACATACATACTACTAAAAGTTTTGTGCAAATAGATTATTCACCGAGCGTAAAGGCGAAAATACAACAAATACTTACATATAAACTTGGACTTGGATGCTGCCGTGAGCGCTTTTCAGTTGCGCCCACGCGCCTTTCACAAACACAAACTCAAAAACAAAAAAACCCGCCTCAGTCCCTCGCCTTATAACGACATTTATATGTATTATTTTTATGTATGTGCTGTCAGTTTGTTTGTCCTGCCTGTATCCACAAAACAAAATTAAATATATTTATCATGCATACATATATTTTAATTGCCGCTTTTTGGAGCAATTTCAATTTCTCTCGCCATTTGCATTATTCGTTCGCAAATTAGGCACAAGTCGAACACGACCGAGGTTATTGTTTTGCTCGAATGCAGAAACATAAAATCGAATTATTGCACAAATATGTTTCTCACATGCTCTATAGCACATTATTGATGTGAGTCTTTGAGCAGCACTTTTGACAGCTTCATTTCTATATTTGTAGATTTAACATTGACATTTTGCCTGCACCTAATTGATGTCAAAATCAATTGACACTGGAATAGACCTTAAGACAGGTGTAATTAACCTTCATCACCCACATATAAACAAGTCTGGGCGTCAAAGAACTTTCAAGTTCGACGGAAAGATCCGAAAAACTCATAATTTACATTTGAATATGTTTGTTTTTTCCTAAAGTGAAGGTTGTTTGTTTAGCTTTAGGAATTTTTACAAAGGAATAGTACCACAAAAAGTTTTCTTAGCGTGGGTTGTTCAAAGAGTTTGGCGAAAAAATCGAATCTAAGCAAATCAGAAATGAAGACGTTATTTTTAAGCATATGATAAATCGTATAAAAAAAGAATATGCATGATATAGTTTTCTATTTTCGATTTGAACTAAAAATAGAATATTTAAAAATACTTTTCGAGATATTTTGATGCATTGCAATGCAATTAGTTGTTGGTAAACCCAGATGCAATATATACATATAGTTCTAAAGGTCCAAACTGCTTACCGCAATCAATAAAAAGAGGAAAAGTAAAAAATGCTCTACCAAATTGATGACAAATCATAACAAGCAATAAAAGAAATTTAGCGACACCTTGATGTGTATTTTTATGCTGCATTGACAAATAAAATGACAACCTTGACGAGCGGCAAGTTGTTGCTGTCGAAATTCATTAGGGGCGTCATCAGGTGAGGGGAGCTAGTCACAAACACTTTCATTGGCATTGCCTGAAGATCACAAGGTAGCGTCCGACAGCACCCTCAGTAGCAGGCAGTGCACACTCACCCAAAGACTGATATATGTTTTATGCATACATATATTTAGATTTATATATATACATATATATATATATGCATAAGTACGCTGCTTACCTGCCTGCAGCCAGCCAAATTAGCCAAGAAAATATTGTGAAAACAGTTTTCGCGTATTTTCGCTGTTGTTTTTTTATTGGGGGAAAAGGGCGTGAGCTGTTTAGTATTTTTGTTTATTTACTCGCAAGTTTTCCACCTGAATACTGCGTCACAAGTCTTTCCTGTTCGCAGCTAATACTTGGGGCGTAGTATGCACATATATTTGTGGTTAAATTTAGATCGTGTAAACAGCAGAACCTTGACCACAAAATGTCTATCCTCTGATGTCAGCGGATGGCGTACAATTTTTACAAAATTCATATCTATTTCAAAGTATAATTTTCGGCCTACTTCAAGGCGTCAAATTTGACATGAATGATGGCTTTTCATTGCATACTTTTGTGCGCAAGCCAATTAAAATGGCGTCCAATTATTACAGGTTTGCTTACAAATGTCAAAAGCAAGGTCATGTAATAATACTGAAGAGTAAGGAATAACAGATTTGCACTGTTTTCAATAGTCATAAATATGTATACGAAAATAATAAGCGGATAGTACTTTGCGCCATATCTCAACGATTCTTATTGCCCTACTGTTTACCATTGCAGCACTCACCTGATTAATAATGGCTGCATACTCCTCGGCCACATCCTGCTGATGATCTCGCGTTGGTTTCGGAGAAAACATATCCGACGGAGCCACATAGCCACCCGAGGCATTCAGCTGTGGGAAAACCGTTTGCGGCAAAGTATCCACGGGCAGCTGCAGAGCACGCTCGAAGTGACTGGGTCCGGGTAGAAAGGGCGAGGGTCCGCGATGCGGATGCTGCGACAAGTCCGGCTTTGAGCTGCTGCCCGCACCGGCATCCTGATTGACGCTCTGCGTATACGCGATTTTGTTATCCCTGAAGCAAATGTTCATTAGTATAGTGACACCTGGCTCGTTCTTTGGTAGGCTCACCTGTGCACCACCAGACTAATCTCGTTGCCCGCTCCGCGGAACAGCTGCTGGGCATCGGCGTGACTCAAGTCGCGTGCATCGTACTCGCCGATCTTGGCGATGATATCGCCACGCAGCAGCTCGCCATACGATGGGCTGCCAAGTTGCACCTGTGAACGAAGGTTAGACAAGTGAGAATATGCTCGTTAAACGTTGGACAGGCCTAGGACCGCTGGCGACCTTGGCACAGATGGCACACACACAGACATCATTATTATGAGGGCAACATTGCTATTCCCACTCCCATTCCCCCGGTCCCATTCCCAATCCCATTGTTTACATGCGTCGTTGTCTAGTTTGTTGCGCCTCAATTAGCTTTACTGGCGTCTCAGAATTTGCGAATCTTTGGCAACGTTGCCATTGCAACATTTTCCTAGTATTCCGATATTTAGTGCGTGTGTGTGTGTGTGTGTGTGTGTGTGTGTGTGTGCCAGTTTCGCTATTTATACCCTACACCGAAATGGGTGAAAGGGTGTACTAGATAGAGTATTTAGCTTAGGTTCACAGCTTGCCTAATGTTTTGCCTTATTTATGTCAATCTTTTTGCAAACAAATAAGACATAAAATGCGGTTGCTAAACGGAATGTTCTAGATGTGGCAAAAAGTATTTTAATAAGACATCCGAGTCTATACTAAATTTAGCACTTATTATTCGCTTTACTTAAATCTATTTAATTAAACATCAGTCTCTTGATGATCTTCATCTTCATCCTCATTTCATTTCCGCTTGCAAAAGACCTATTTCTGTTTTCTGCTCAGAGTATTTTGCAGTCGGACCCTCCCAATTGTTGCAGTCTTACTGTTTTGATTTGTTGTTGTTTGTTTTGTCGCTAAGTAGTGCAGAACACAAAGGCCAAAGCGGTTTGGCAAACGGCTGGCAAGATAATGGACAGTTCTCAGTCCCGACTGTGCAACAATTGTGATGAATGGGCCGCTGCATTGGGGCGACATTAACCACAAAGCGACAGGCGAGAAGAAGGAAACCATTGCCAGCTCTTCGCTGCTCTAGTTACATAATGCACCCAAAGGGAAGGCAGTACCAAACATTACCCTGGTGATGATTAACGGCGTATCCAGATCATTGCCACCAACCAGACGGATGCCCCAGGGTGTGCCCTGACCATCACGCTGGAGCAGCACAGCGAACTCGTGCAGCTTTGGGCTCATGTTGATGGGATATGTATATTCGAATCACTTGGATGCAATAGCAGCACAATTGAACATAGTAGACAGCGTTATCGTTAATGCTTCTTCACTCTTCTCACTCTTGATTCGCGAATTTCTAATTGTTTATTGGCCAAGTTCTCAGCCCGAGGCGGAGGTAGCGCGTGCAGCGCGATTTTTGCGTTTTATTCGATCGCAGTGCTGCTCAAGTACTAATTTTAAAATACAATTTGTATTCCTTTTTGCAGCATCGGCTAACGGATCGTGGTATACTACGAATACACTGCGCTACAATCATGTAGTCAGCGCCCGAGAAACATGAACTCAATACAAATGCCAATAATTTTCATTATGCGCTCCGTCAAGAGCATTTCGAATTTGCTATGCTTTTGGTAACCACGTGGCTAGCTATAGTTGTATATTTCATTTGTTCATGTGAAATTTTAAATGAATTTTCTACGTAAGCAATAAAGCAGAAGCTTCAGAGCAAACATTTATAAACATTTGCAATTATTGTCCGAAAACTCAAAGTGATACATATTTCCAGGTAGGGTACAGAGCATAAATTAATAATAAACAAGTAGGAAAAGATTATCTTCGGCGTGCCGAAGATTTTATACTCTTTTCGAACCTTTAGACAAATTTCATTCAGCCAACTGCAGCACTTTCATATGCTGTAATAATTCATTTTATCGCGTGGCATTTATTTTTTTTTTTCTAAGAATATTAAGTTTTTTTCCAGTTGTATGGCAGCTACAAGATATAGTGGTCCGATCCGGCTGGCTCAGATCAATGTGCTGACATTTTGAATAATAAGTATATGTGCAAAGTTTCATCGCGATAGCTTTGAAAACATGGGTTTTATGGCCAAAACCGACTTCCAGTTGTATGGCAGCTATAAGATATAGTGGTCCGATCTGGCCGGCTCCGACCAATGTGCTGTCCCCTGGAATAATAAGTGTCTGTGCAAAGTTTTATTGCGATAGCTCAAAAACTGAGGGACTAGTTTGCATACATACAGACAGACAGACAGACAGACAGACAGACAGACAGACAGACAGACAGACAGACAGACAGACGGACATGGCTAGATCAATTTGTATTGTCATTCTAAGCATACTGGCAGTAACTTTTGGGGGTCTCCGACGCTTCCTTCTATGCGTTACAAACTTCAGGACAAACTTAATATACTATTTTCTTCGAAAAGAGTATAAAAAAATACTAGCTCATTTCTTTGCCACATTTTGTAGCAGCTCTTGATCCAGTTGCATAGGCCAAATGACCCTGAAAATGAACGCCACATGTCATCGTCTAGGGGCATAGAATTCAATCATCATTTTAGCCAACGAGATGAAAATGATGAAGACGAACGTTGGGCATCTGTTTTTCAAAATGTTCAACAATTTTTATTATTTGTGCTCAGCGTCTTTATGCAGCCAAGCAAATGAGAGGCTGTAATTAAATTTATTTACTGGCACGCTTCAAATAGCAGCAATAGCAACAATAACAGTCCCTCAGTTTAAAACAAACAACTCAAATGTTTGCGGCATTAGACAATGCGCGTTCAACGCGTCGTATGCGCAATATGCAGACAATCTCGTATGGAAGGTCTTGCCTGGGACAGTTTCCCTTTCCAAAACGCCCGCTACATCATAAAATGTATCTCATGGAAAGCCAAAATGATAGGAAATGTCTATATTGCGCCATAACGTCAAACGAAATTGAAGCGAAATTGTTTGCTTTTGCTTTTGGCAGCGTTTTTACTTTTTACAACGGAAAAATCTTTTTGTTTCCCGTCAATTTTCGCGTTGCAGGCGTTGATACACAAATATACGTATACAATATATAGACTGGCATTTATTTTTGCAACCTATTTATTTGATTTGGGTTTGCTTAGTCGCAATTTTGAAATGCTTTTACTATTTGTGGATTGAATTGCTCTCACGTGATTTCTGCTAGAGGACCTCGTTGGTTTCATATGTTTGATCTATGTAAAACTTGTATATCACAGTACTGATTTAAGGTCATTTAACCAATTTTGAATGTTGTCTGGTTAGATCAGTCGTAAACATTTCTCATTAATTTTTCAAAGAAGATCATTAAACGCATTGAGAAGATTTTCCAAAATATGGGATCATCACTTAAGCTTTTTGCATTTTTGGCAACTGCAGCGAAAAACGATTGCGTCAATAAATATGATAAATACAATTTTGGTTTGGGAATTTTTGAAAGCCGCATTTTGTGTGTTTGTTTTAACGAAAAACTGCAGCAGTGGCCAATTAATTAAATTGTGGCCGACAAATTTACGAGCAGCCAAGTGCAAAATGTTATTGAACTGATTTTTAGTGAGGCGGCAGAGAGTATTGGGGCCACACCAGCGACGATTGACAAGCCATATGCAGAGCATAGGCGAAAGGGGTGGCGGCTCATCATCTCTTCACTTACCCCACCGTACACCTCATCGGCAAAATGGACGCGCTTCTTGACGCCACTGCCGCTGCTGCGACGTCGCTGCGTCAGTCGTGAAGTCGGTATGGAAAACGTGGTCGTTGGGGCCAATGCTACGTCATGTGCATAACTGGGCACTTTCCAAAAAGCCGGTCGAACGTATGACGATCTGTTGGTCGTCATTGCTGGCCAGCGACTAGCATAAACAAATGGAATACGCCACAAAAGACCATATAAACTATTCAAAATGTGCTCTCTCTGTTTCGATTATACTGCCGCACAGACGTCCATGCGTCTGCTCACGCCAACGCATACTATGTGTAATACAAGCGGTCCCAGGGAACAACAAATCATAGAATCCGCCTAACGAGCGCAGAACAACGTCTCATTTATGCGAATGACAGGTGGAGGGTAACAATTGCAATGCATGCCATGAATGAATGAGCATTACAAATAACAGCCAAGTTTACACAATTTAAAAATTGCGTGCAGCACACTTCACGTGAACTAAAAGTTGTGCGCAGCCAACTTCACGCGATTGTTGGCGTTGCCACGTAGTTGCATTTGTTTATACTTTAATTAGCGTAGTGCAGTTGCATTTTTACATCCCTGCTGTTATTAATTGTAAACGACAACAAAGCAATAGCAAAAGCCACACACACACATCACTTATCACTCTATGGAGCAGGCAAGGATTTGCCACAAGCATGTCAATTTTCAAGGCGCGGTATGTACATCTGGCATAAAGTGTAAACAAGACAAACCAAGACACTTTCTCTCTGTTGCCCACGCAGTGTAAAGGAATTCGAGGATATTTTTGCACAGGATGTGATTGACCTGAAACAACTGCGTCGGCAGGCGAACAATGGTTGGATCACATGGAGCATTTATATACAATTTATTTACTATCAAATCCACAGGTGTGCCAGATGTGCTCAGCTTTCGAGCGCTGAGCTGGAAAATGCTGCTCGGCTATCTGGGACCCAAACGCATCAGCTGGCCCACAACATTGGCGCAAAAGCGTGCGTTGTATAGGCAATTCATTACGGAGCTGGTGCTGCCGCCTGGACACACACAAAATGGCGCTGGCGACAGCGATGATGAATCGAGGGGCGTTGGCCTGCAAGATCACCCGCTCAGTGAGGGGCCGGAGAGTGCGTGGAATACGTTTTTCAACGATAACGAATTTCTGCTACAAATCGACAAAGATGTGAGACGCCTGTGTCCAGACATATCGTTCTTTCAACAGCCCACGGAATACCCATGTGAAATTGTTGTGCACAGCAGGGGGGAGCAGGGCAGGAGGCTGCACGAGCGTGTTGTGCCCTCCGTGCTTAGTTCGGCGAATGTCGAGCGCAAGGGTCTGGGTGTGACTAAGGTGAGTCTGAATTGGATAGACGTGTTGCGTATAGGATTAAGAGCTTAAGAACATTCCATTATGCACTCCATGTGGAATTTAGCAGCAAGTAAGTGCGCCTCACAAAAACGAATGCATTACTAACTATATTAATTAATTGCATATCCAGATCAACTTGATCACCAAGCGTTCGGCGGAAAACTATGCCGCTATGGAAGAAGGCCAGGAAGCGCATTGGGAGGTTGTGCAGCGAATCCTATTTATTTACGCGAAACTCAACCCTGGTCAAGGATATGTACAGGGCATGAATGAGATTGTGGGGCCCATTTACTATGTAATGGCCTCAGATCCTGATCTCTCAAATCGCGCACATGCCGAGGCGGATTGTTTCTTTTGCTTCACGGCTTTGATGAGTGAAATTCGCGACTTCTTTATCAAGACGCTGGACGATGCGGAAGGCGGCATAAAGTGCATGATGTCCAGGCTATCGAATATGCTGAAAGCGAAAGACATCGGCATATACGATCACCTGAAAAGCCAGGAGCTGCATCCACAGTACTACAGCTTCAGATGGATCAATCTGCTGCTCTCTCAGGAATTTCCACTGCCGGATGTGTTGCGTATATGGGACTCTGTGTTCTCGGATGAGAAGCGTTTTGATTTTCTAATCAAAATTTGCTGCTCCATGATATTGTAAGTCACAGCAATCATTTCAAGAGAATAGCTCACTAAAACCTTATGTTATGCCACAGAATTCAACGGGAGGCCATCCTGGAGAATGACTTTGCCTCGAATGTGAAACTGCTGCAGAACTATCCACCCATTGATATTAATGTTGTTCTGACCCACGCCGTATCGCTGGCGTAGCAGTCGCCGGTATCGAATTTAAGCCGCAGCTTGCTCCTATCCTTAAGATTAAAATGACCTGAGAATCCGATATTCTGATGAGCAACACGTAAAGCAATCAATGACAGCGTAGCTACATTTATCGCCAAATCTATCAAAACGCACGTTCCGTTTACTCAAATCAGTCTGTATTTTTACATTTGCTTTTGATAAAACTATTAATTTGATAAATTGTTTTCATTAATAAACGAAGGAATTTTAACATATATCCTGAGTCCGAATAATTTAAACCGAATGCAGTAACGTCAAAGTAGTTATAGATTGGTTAATTAAAAGAACGGCGAATGCGATCAGAGGCATCTTCTGAAAAACGCGGAAAAAAACTATCTGGTCATCTGGAACGTCTTCCTACATCTGTAACATCAACTTCCTACTTCTTCAACTTCCTACTTGTTGAATTTGGGAGCGGTGTCCTTGCAAATGGTCTGCGCAATGAATTCTATCAAAGTGCGAGTTGGACGACCTGCCATCCCACGGCGCAAATACTCGAACTCTTCACCAGCAGTCACCATCACATTGGTGGCATCCTGGAAGCATAAATTAAAATGATAGCATCGCCTTAATAATAAAGAAATACCACTTACGATGTGCATCCACTGGCCGCAAGGCACAAACTCACGGAGGAACGCAGCAGCCTTGCAGGGACGGCCACCACGTCCAATGCCATAGTTCTGGACATCGCTGCGTCCTCCGGCACGGACGGCTTTGCTGTAGTAGTTCCACAGAGGGAAGCGCCAGACGCGATCTCCGGTGTGCATGCTCGCGTGCTTAATCTGTTGCCAGAGGATCTCGGAATTGGTGAAGACACCACAGGCAGCCTCGTCCAAGGCCTGACGCATGTAGCCGGAGCAGGTGCCAATGTCAATGATGCACTTGGGACAGAAGTTCTGACCGTACAGCAAAGCATCAGCTAGCACCAGAACGTCTTCGTGGTCTGTACACTGGACCTCAATGGTCTTTCCATTCATGGACTTGACCATGTCGCCAGGGCGGAAAGAGTTGCAACCAATGACGTTCTCGCAAAGTGGAATGAGACCGCGAATGTTGACCTAAGATTGGAAGATTTATAGATGTAGGTTATTGACAAGTCGGTATTGACTCACTGGCAATCGCAGTCCCGCCACTGCACGACAGGTGGCGACTACAACAGCAGCTCCCGTCATGTCACCACGCATGTGGTAAAGCTCTCCTCTCTTCTTCAGGCACAAGCCACCAGCGTCATATGTCACACCCTGACCGACCAGAACAATGGGACGTTCTTCTGCGCAGGTGCCATAGTAGCTCAGCTCCAGGAAGATGGGCGGCTCACAGGATGCCTTGCCCACCGCCAGGAAAGCATGCATGGACTGGCTCTCAGCCCAGCCCTCCACCTTGACCTCCACGTTGACACCGGACTTACACAAAACCTCGACGACGTTCTGGGCAAATGCTGTGGGCGTCAGCAGATTGGAGGGCATCTCTTGCAGCTGCCTGGTTAGGTTCTGTGCCGCTGCCTTCTGCAGCCCAATGCGCCAGCCTTCAATGTCGCAGATCTCGTCCTTGTTGGTATACAAATCAATGGATGGCACGGACATGCGCTTCTTGGGATCACGCAGCTCTTGATACACCCAAATGCCCAGAGCTGCGCCTTCAGCTGCGGACTCGGCGTGGCCACAGTTCTCCACTTCAATGCGATCAGTGTCCAGTTCAGCCAGGACCCTGCAAGCGTCGGCCACTGAACGACGGATGGCTTCCTTCTGCTCGTCGAGGACCTCATAGGGATTGTAGCCCAGGCACTCCTTGCCCAGACCAATCACTGCCACCGCCGAGTAATAGGGCACTCGCTCCGGCTCTATCGCGAATAAGAGGCGCGTTTCACCCCGCTTGGGCATGGGTCCAGACATGCGCAGCACCTCCAGCAGACGTCCGTGTGTCTTCTGGACATTGTAGCGCCAGCCAGCTTGCGTCAGGATGCCAGCATCGTTCTTGTCCTCCTCGTCCGCATAGACTCCGATGATTAGGCCACGCGATGGAGGATCAGCGCAGATTTCCATCTGTTGAATCTGCAGCATCTGGTTAATCATCTGTGAGTAGCTCCTCCGATGAATAGCTAGTTGCTGCTGTCGGAAACCCCAAAAGGCCAGACGTCTCGAAGAGCGAAACATTTTTCTGTTTATACAAACTAAAATATGAAAATATTTTGTCGAACTGTAAAATTGTAAGATTTTTTCCGGAATTCTTTAAATTGTTGCGCGTTCTATCACCAAAAGAATAATACTGATACTGAGATATTCCCATTGCTTTAAGGCCTAAGCAACATGACAATATGGTCACCGACTACTAGATCTGAAAAATTTGTGCAACAAAAATTATTTGAGCAATAATTTGAGATAAGACGACGTGGAGATACCCTATAGCTGTGTTGTAAAACACGGAATACCTTTAGTCTTTATACCCCATTTTAAATATCAGACTAGAATGTCTTAGATCCTTTAGCTAAAGGCCATCGTAGCCTGTGCTAAATTTACTCTCACAGTGGACATCTACACAAATGGATATGGTACTTCTGTTAATGAGCGTGTCCACAAACATTTATCACAGTGGACATCTAACTATACAAATGGTACTTCTGTTCATGGGCGTACCCACAAACATTTAAGACTCCCATTAGCTGTCAAACCTGATCAGATTTTCGTCCAAGACTCGGTTGTGGTTATAGTTTGATCTTCATATTAACTCTGGATTTATATCTAAATAACTTGCGCATTTTCGACTTTCTATTAAAATCAAACCCCTGAATTTAATTTACGTATAAGTTTTATTACTTAAGATCTTATTTTAAAACCCTACTAATAAGAAGACTTGTACAAAATTACATAGAAAATGTTTGTTTTATTTTATTTCTTTTTAACAATTAACTGTTTTGCAGTTGGTAATTTTCGTGTTTTATTCTATTTTTACTATTTTTCACTTGGTATTTATAACATATCTGGACAAAAACAGAACTTGTATAGCGAACTTGTAAACTTGCTAACGGTATGTCTTTTCTGTACTTATAATCGATTTAACAAATTTTTTATCTTCCCATCTTAGGCGCATCATTCTCACACATATTCTGAGCTTCTTATCTTCCCATCTTAGGCGCAGTATCCTTGCAAATAGTCTGCGCAATGAATTCAATTAGCGTTCTGGTAGGGCGACCAGCCATGCCGCGTCGCAGGTACTCGAAGTCAATGCCATTCGTTACCATTACATTGGTGGCATCCTGCAGGATAGTTAGATTTGTGGATTAGTAGTGCAAACTAAAGTCCCTGATCGGTATAAACTCACGATGTGCATCCACTGGCCGCAAGGCACGAACTCACGGAGGAAGGCAGCAGCCTTGCAGGGACGGCCACCACGGGCAATGCCGTAGTTCTGGACATCGCTGCGCTGTCCGGCACGGACGGCCTTGCTGTAGTAGTTCCACAGGGGGAAGCGCCAGACGCGATCTCCGGTGTGCATGCTCGCGTGCTTAATCTGTTGCCAGAGGATCTCGGAATTGGTGAAGACACCACAGGCAGCCTCGTCCAAGGCCTGACGCATGTAGCCGGAGCAGGTGCCAATGTCAATGATGCACTTGGGACAGAAGTTCTGACCGTACAGCAAAGCATCAGCTAGCACCAGAACGTCTTCGTGGTCTGTACACTGGACCTCAATGGTCTTTCCATTCATGGACTTGACCATGTCGCCAGGGCGGAAGGAGTTGCATCCAATGACATTTTCGCAAAGTGGAATGAGACCGCGAATGTTGACCTAAGATTCGAATATTTAAAGCTGTAGTTAATAAAAGAGTCGGTATTAACTCACTGGCAATCGCAGTCCCGCTACCGCACGACAGGTGGCCACCACAACAGCGGCTCCCGTCATGTCACCACGCATGTGGTAAAGCTCTCCTCTCTTCTTCAGGCACAAGCCGCCGGCATCGAAGGTAATTCCTTGGCCGACCAGAACAATGGGACGTTCTTCTGCGCAGGTGCCATAGTAGCTCAGCTCCAGGAAGATGGGCGGCTCACAGGATGCCTTGCCCACCGCCAGGAAAGCATGCATAGACTGGCTCTCAGCCCAGCCCTCCACCTTAACCTCCACGTTGACACCGGACTTACACAAAACCTCGACGACGTTCTGGGCAAATGCTGTGGGCGTCAGCAGATTGGAGGGCATCTCCTGCAGCTGCCTGGTTAGGTTCTGTGCCGCTGCCTTCTGTAGCCCAATGCGCCAGCCTTCAATGTCGCAGAGCTCATCCTTGAGGGCGTACAAGTCGATGGAAGGCACGGATATGCGGGTCTTGGGATCACGCATTTCTTGGTAGGCCCAAATGCCCAGCGCAGCTCCTTCGGCTGCAGACTCCGCATGGCCGCAGTTCTCCACCTCGATACGATCGGTATCGAGTTCGGCTAGAATCTGGCACGCTTTAGCCACGGAGCGACGGATGGCCTCCTTCTGCTCATCGATGACCTCGTAGGGATTGTATCCCAGACATTCCTTGCCCAGGCCGACAACAGCAACGACGGAATAGTAGGGAACGCGCTCTGGCTCAATGGCGAACAGGAGACGGGCCTCGCCTCGCTTGGGCATGGGTCCCGACATGCGGAGCACCTCGATCAGACGGCCGTTGGTCTTCTGGACATTGTAGCGCCAGCCGGCATGCGTCAGGATGCCCGCGTCGTTCTTGTCCTCCTCATCGGCATAGACTCCGATGATTAGGCCACGCGAGGGTTGATCCGCACAGATGTCCATTTGCTGCAGCATCAGCATCTGGTTGATGGCTTGAGACGCGAGTTGGCGGCATTGCTGGCCCTGTTTACTGATACGAAATAGGGCGCGACGTGTTAGACCGAACATGGCTGCAACAGGAGGTTTTCACGGTTTTTAAATATCACTTGAATTTTAGGACTATTTTTATTTCACACTTATAAGCAATTTATATTTTTTTTATGACTCAAAACAAAAACAAGAAATTTTAGAAAACTACAAATTTTTACAGATATGTACTTTGCAATACATGAATAGAAACTGATTATGTTTAATTCTTGTGGTTGGGACATGCTTTCGTCGGCCTGTGAATTTCGAAAAGCCTACTATGTTCGATTTCAAGGCCTACTGTTTTTCAAGTTTTTGCTCGCATATATGGTGCAATAACTACATAGACAAGTGGGGAAGGATTATCTTTGGCGTGCCGAAGATCTTATACTCTTTTCGAACCTTTAGGCAATTTTCACACTGCCAACTGCACCACCGAAATATTTATCGACACATATATTTGCTAATTATATCTGAATCGATTTGAAATTTTAAACATTGATGAGTTATAAGGATGTTCAAATGTACAAGGAAATTTAAGGCGATAGCTCTGAAAAGATCGGATATACCGCCAAAACCGACTTCAAGTTGTATGGCAGCTATAAGATATAGTGAACCGAATTCAGTCGTTTGATTTTGATTTGCTAAAAGTTAAGCAAACTTATATAAAAAAAATCCTCGGAAGGCCATAATTAGTTATAATAATATGAGACTAAATTTTAAATTATTTAATAATTGCCATTTTTCTTTGCAGGTGTACATTTTAATCTTCAAGGACATCTCTAGAAACGGATCCTTTGCCTCGCTACCAAGATGATGTTAAACGGACAACCAACAACAAAAAACTCACAAAAAAATACTGGAAAATTTGAAGTTCCTCAGACGCAACAACGAAACCATCATCAAGCAAATAAATAATTTACTTAGTTAATTTAAATGTAATTAAAAGTATTAAAATTTATGATAAGAATGTATTTAAAAATAAAATATTACATTTCATTTATAGTTACAATTATTTTTTGATAAAATCTGTTTTTTGTACAAATATACCTTATACTATAGTGCATTTTAAATAAATGAAAATACAAACCAAGAAACATTGTTTTTCTTTTTAAAGTACCAGGCGCACAGAATCAGGCAGATGGATGATGATTTTCTGTTTTAAATTTGAGCGCGACCTTGAATGAGAAGTGAATTTCATTGTTGCATACTTTTAGGGTGTCTGAAGCAGCAGATCTGCATTGCCAAATGCTATTTTTCGTCAGAAAGTACCAGGCGCACATAATTCAGTAGATGAACGATGACTTTTCTGTTTTTAATTTTAGCATGACCTTGAGGGAGAATTTCCCTTTGAGAGAAAATTTCCCTACACTCAGAGCTCGTCTTGCTTAGATTTTCTGTGTGCAGTTGTCAGTGTTCGTTTTTGTCTCGAGCAAAGGCAAATTTCGTATGTTTCTCTGGTCGAAGTACCAGGCGCACAGAAATCAGCAGATAGACGACGAATTTTTCGTTTTTAATTTTTGCATGACCTTGAGGGAGAATTTCCCTTTCCCAGAGAATATCCCAGAGAACAGAGCGGAGCTGCGTGCAGTTGTCAGTGTTCGTTTTTATCTCGAGCAAAGACAAATTTCGTATGTTTCTCTGGTCGAAGTACCAGGCGCACAGAAATCAGCAGATAGACGACGAATTTTTCGTTTTTAATTTTTGCTTGACCTTGAGGGAAAAGAGCAAATAACCCTGAGTAGATCTTCTGAGCATGGCTCTCAGCTCTAAACTAATACATTCAAATAAAAAACGTTGTTTTTTGATAAATCGTTTATTTTCGTCTTTTATTCTTCAAATGTGTATAAATATTTATATTTTTCTTAACTATAAATATAGTATATTTTGTATTATCCTAAGAATACATTTAATATTACAATATTTATATAAAAAGCAATGTTTTAAGTTTACTTATTAAGCTAAGATGTTGCTGCTTTCTTGTCAGTTGATTGTTGTTTTGTGTTTGTTGTTATTGTTGCGTTTGTTGTTGTTGTTGTTGATGTTGTTGTTGTGATGATGATGATGATGATGATGATGATGAAGATGATGATGATGATGATGATGATGATGATGATGATGATGATGATGATGATGATGTTGATTTTGTCAATTCTGATGTCCTCTGCTGCGCTGGCGACCTATTGGAAAACAAAAATTTACTAATTATATATAGGCATATATAGATTTTATAGTACTTACTTAACGTTCAGCAGAATGGTTTTGGGCTGATGAAGATTTTGCAAAATAAGTGGAGTCCACAATAAACAATAATTAAATGTGCGCTTAGCTAAAGTTGCGAACATTGAGCTGAAAGAGAAAGAAATAATTGAACAAACTACGGTATATATATAGCTTAGCTATACTTACTTCAGTAAATAACATAATTCCTGGAGTTATTGTCAGCATTGATAGACAAAACCGACTTCGAGTTGTATGGCAGCTATAAGATATATTGGTCCGATCCGGCCGGTTCCGTCCAATGTGCTGTCCCGTTGAATAATAAGTGTCTGTGCAAAGTTTTATCGCGATAGCTTAAAAACTGAGGGACAAGTTTGCATACATACAGACAGACAGACAGACATGGCTAGATCAATTTGTATTGTCATTCTAAGCATACTGGCGGTAACTTTTGGGGGTCTCCGACGATTCCTTCTATGTGTTACAAACTTCAGCACAAACTTAATATATTATTTTCTTCGAAAAGAGTATAAAAATGCAATAAATAAAGCTTTTGAATTACCTTTATTGAAGAATACACTTTTAAAATTTGTGAAGCATTTTGATTTTTACCATTCTAAGCATTTGCTTTTATTTTTTTGATAGCTCTTTAAATACATAATTAGGTACAATGTTTTTTGTATTTATTTAATAATACTGTTTTAATTTTTGAGAAAGATTAGACACAAATATATGCGTTTTTTGAGTTATATACATATAATCTAATATATATAAAATAAAAGAGCTTATAGTTCAACATTTCTATACTATTTAACAAGTTTCTTGTACTTTTGAGTTCATATTGTATATGTAAGAAAAGAAGGTATAGAACGTGGGTCGGCTTGGGATATGTTTCCGTTTATATCGATCGAGTTTGGCTACATCATTTAGATCTTGTTGGTGGGGCGTGTTCTTCATACGATTTGTGTAGTTGATAAGAAAACAGTTTGATATAGTATATAAATAAATCTCTTTAATTTCTCACTAATCAACAGAGCGGCTAATAAACTTTGAAAGTGTGCAACATTCTAAGGACATGTCATATAGGCACATTATGTATTTGAGCAACGAATAGCATATTCATATTTCAAATGCAGCGTTCTCTTTGTAATTGTTTGGTTTTTGGCACTTATTTCTTGGCGCTCGCCTGATAAACATAACTTAAGCATATAGACAAACGTTAAATACTTATGTGTATATTTCAGCACATTTAGAGCTATTTAAAAAAGCATAAATACGCCCCTAGTTTTTGGGGTCACAACATGGCTTAAAGTTGCAATCACAAAATTGTGGTCACGGTCACCGGCATTCCCTCAGCATTCAGGGAATGCTCCGTGGCGATCTGCACACGCTTATCGAAGCTCTCCACGCTATTGGCCTTGCTCAGGTCGATGGGTGGAATGTCCTCATCATAGTCGGAGGCCAGCTCCTCCTCGGCCAAGTAGCTGCACTTGAGCGGCGGCGGCTTACACTGCACTCCATCCGGCTCCAAGTCCTCAGCATGTGCCGCCGCATGAAAGTAGTGCGTCTTGCCCTTAGAGCCTCGATGGGTCGCACAATATATAACGCCTTCATTTGTGTCCTCGTCGTCCTGGTGACGCCCTCCATAGTTGCCGTAGCCCGCCTCGCACTGATAAGGATTCGACTTGACGTGCACGTTGCGGCAACTGCCGCCACAATTGTGATGCCGCTCCGCCAGTCCGCCGTCGGCGCCATAGCAGTGACCCTTGTGCAGGTTCTGCGACTGGCTCGACGAGTGTGTGTGCATGTGTGTGTGCACCTGTTGACCCACACCAGCAACTGCGCTGCTGGAGTGAGCCACTGACTGCTATATGTGCGAGTGGGAGCGCGCTATGGACAGCGAGTAGGGACTGGTGTCGTTTTTCAGTCGCATCGTATCGTATATGGGAAACTCGCAGCACAGTATGAACTTGAGAGCGCCCGGCACCTCCTCATAGACAGCCGGCGGCACAGGTATCAGCGGCGATGTGGACGCCTTGTACTTGCGGTAGTCCACCTGACTGCAAGGGAAACATCTTAGTAATTGGAACTATCATTAGCCGCTTACGTACTTCTTATACTTTTCATCAGCGCTGCGCTCCCGCAGCGGAATCCCGGACAAGAATAATATGATCAGTGTGGTGAAGACGGGCGATGCAATTGCGATCCACTCGATGCCACTGATCACATTCAGAGATATGACAAAGATGCCCCACCAAACGATTACCTCGCCAAAGTAGTTCGGATGCCGCGACAGGCCCCAAAGACCTTAAAAGCAATGAATATGTTAAGTACAAGTATATCCAGATAACCGATTTCTTTCTTCACTTACCATCATTGCAAAACTTGCCATTGTTTGCCGGATCCGATCGAAAGGAGAACTTCTGCAGATCCGCATATGTCTCGGCCAGCAGACCGACAATAAACATGCCGGTGCCGGTGGAGTCCAGAGTCGTCATTCCCTTCACCGCCTGCGGCTGCGAGTGACGCGAGTTGATAATTATGACAGGCAGCGAAACTGTGTACACCCAAATAGCCTGCAAGGGGACGAAAACGATTGCATTCAAATGAAAACTAGACGCAACTGAATCGCACGCCAACAAGTGATGCCAATCAAATCACACAACTGACAATGAAGGATTGCCAAATGTGCCCCAACACAGACACAGAGGCACATAGGTCCACTGATAGTTTGTTTGTTGTTTGCCAGCGGCAACGTTGAGATTTCCAAATGAAATATTCAAAACACCTTGGCAAATGTCCTACGCTGGCAGTTTCATTGATTACGACCAGTGGTCCATGAGGTCACAAGTGTCGGCTCAGCTAACATATTACTTTTCAAGTGCCAACTCACCTGAAAGGTCCAGAATACTGCATAGCGTATGATGTTGCGTCGCGTATCCTCGAATTGCTTATCCCGACCCAGTTTAATGATACGATATAGCAAATAGCCGGAGAGCCTAATGCCCCACAAACAGACGAACACTGTTACCATTAGCTGGCGACTCTCATAGGCCTGGAAAAGAAATATATAGTTAGAGTGATAAAAACTTAAACTAAAGCAGAATTTAAAACTGCACGGCTAACCTTGTGTCTACGTTAATTAATGTATTATTCAGTTGGCATTAAAGTCCAATTTGCGATTTAATTATGTGTGGGCTGTCCAATTAGTGATAAAAACCAATATCTACTGTATACTATACAGAAACCTCAACAGATTTTATTACGAAATTGTTTCGCAATTTACACGCCCACGAAATTGCTTTGACATCTAAGTAATTGCAGCGTACCTGCAATAAAATTTAATACTCGGTTAACCGAATGCGATTTTCCTTCTATTTTTTATCCCCTTGTTTGTCGACTCGCTGGCGCATTGCAGTTTTCTTTCTCTCCCGCTCCCTCTCCCTCCCTCTCTGTCTCTTCTCCCCACTAAACCGCTACGGTGATGGTCGTCCATTGACCACTCCACTACCTTTGTGCTGACCTGGGTGGTTTCCGGCACAGCTTTTGATGCCGTGATAAATGAGCGCTACTCTCAGAGGTATCACGGCACTTCATTTATTTATTTTATTGCAATCGACAGTTGGCATATCAAATAAATGGAAATTGCTTATAAAAGCAGCAGAGCTCTTTTAATGAGCGCTCAATTTACCAAATGTGTGAACAGAGCAATATGATGAATAGTTATTTATTTGATTGGTAAAGTTCATTGTAATGTAAGCTCTGACGTACAAACACAATTGGCAGATGCTGTGTTGAAAGCATTGGCATAAGATTAATGATCTTGTCTTGGATTGCACTATTATGTGTTTATTTGTGCCACTACACGTGTAACTTAGTTAGCCGCATTAATGGGCCGAGTCGCAAACAATTGAGCAGACAGAATGACAAACAACTGGCCAAAGGGCCATGGCCGTCTCCTGCCAGACAAGGTCATGCAGCTGAAGCACAGAACAACAGCAGCAACAACGACAACAATAACAACTAAAACAAAAAGTGGGCCAGCTGGGCGTAACCTTTTGTTATGTGGCAACACACAGAGAGCAACTGCAGATGGCTTCCCTTCGCCACTTGCCACTTGCCACTTGCTCCTCTCCTTTGCCATCCTGCAATTGTGCATGCGTGTGTAAAATTCGCTTTTCAATGTCAGTGTAGCTAAAGCCGACAAATCCCCGCTGCCACGCTGCCACTTTGCCATGCTGCCACGCTGCCATCTGCAGGTGTAATTCAATGGTCTGCGCTTAAATAAGTCGCGCCGTTTAATTTATGGCAGGCTTTAAAACATGCGTTCAACATCCGGTCCACCCACTTACCTTGGAGGGGCGATCCACTTGGCCCAGAAAAAAGGTCAGCAGCGCGATGACTATGAAATTGACGCCGCCGGCAAAGTCCGACAGTTTGTCCAAGTGCAGCAGGGCGTTCAGCAGGAAGAACAATAGCTGCATGCTGGAGATCACAATGGCGCTAATGGCAAAATGATTTAGGCCCCAAACGTTAATGGCCATCGTTAATTGGTTGCCTAACGCTCCGCTTGTAATCGATGAAGCTCGTTCTTAGCTGCTCCAGCTTGCTCACATCATGCTCTTCTCCTTTCTCGAATCATACTGCGGCTGTTCACTTTTCACGCTTCGTTATTTCGGCTGCTTGCCAAGAAGTCAACACCTTCTGATTTCTTGTATTTTTGTTTGTGTGCCACCTCTGCAAAGTGCAATAAGAATAATGCAATTTATTGATTCGCTTTTATTTGTTTCCGTCCGCTACGAAACGAGTCGCGTGAGAAGCTGCGTCATAGTGCGAACACCGTTTTTGTGGAGCAGCTACCTTACCTTTACTTTACCTAAGTTGTGCCAACTACACATGTACAAACATACTCTGTGTCGATTTGTGGAGTGCGGCAACAAATCGGAGAGAGCTTAAACCTAATTCATCTCGCTTTGAACTGGAGACTGCAAGTGTTGCAGGCAGGTTTTTACTTGGGGAAATGCGGGATATTTTCCCATTATAAATAACAGTTCTATGCTGAATCAATCGTGAGCAAAACTTATGTGTCATAGAAATAGCTTCAATTGTGGTAAACAAAAGAACAACTAACAGAATTATATTTAAGATATGAACTGAATCTAGCATCTAATAATGGACCAATAAATATTTATCTTAAATATTTTCCAAAAGCATTTCGTTTAATTGCTTAAGGATATTCGATTTCAGTAACAGATTTAACCAAGTTATGGTAGTTGGAGCTCTAGAAAGATAGTTAGCTATTGATCTGGGAGTCTTGATATAACGATTGCTTACTGGTTTGTTAATTCGTTCCTTAACAGAGCTTCAAAGGGGCGCCCTTTAGCGTATTCGCAAAAGAGAATGCCACATTAAGCAGCTGTGAATGCGACGATGCACTCACATTCATTAAAACGACACCCGCGGCATGAAGTGTAAACAGCTTAAAACTTAAGCAGCTACTGCGTTAAATAGAGATACACATTAAGACCAACCCACGCACACACACACACACAGCTCTTGGTCTTTAGTTTTGTTTTTATTTCGCTGTTGCATTGCAGTGCAGTTTTTGTACAGCACAGTGCAGAAGGCGTTGGGTTCGTGTTTAGGTAATTTGTTGCCGCAAGACATTGACATGGTGGCAGCATAGCGCGTCTCGTCCTTATGTCCTTGCTCGAATAGTTTTTCCAAGTTTTGCCGCCGCGCTGAAAGGACACTTTCGCATACTTTGCATTCGTGTTGCTGTCACCTCTCTGCTATGAGCACTAGTTTGCCAAGGAAAGGGACAACTTTCGTAGGCGCACTGAATATTAAATATATTTAAGAGTTTTGTTTCACTGTATTGAACTTGTAGTAGAAACCGAACTTGCTATTACTGAATGAAAGTCCGGCAATCTATTAGTGACAAACGTTTTAAGGATGTCGCTGTGAGCACTTATAGGAATACAATTTGCACAATTGACTTTGTCTAGCGAACATCAAAAAAGGACGCTCAGCGCCGCGCCGCTTGTGATATTTATAGCCTTGTTGCCATTTGTATTAGGGTCGCTTAGAGAAACGATGCCAGGTTTACCTTTGAGTTAGCTTCAATTGCAAGGCAAACAAACAAACAAACAGCTGAAGCTCTCTGGCACATGCTTCGTATACATATATAAAAATATATGTGAGCATGTGTAAATAATGTAACTGAAACTTTCGCTAGCGCTGGCAGTATACATATTACATTTGGACAGTAGCCACAGTTGCTGCAACAGATAACTGATTGGATAGCAGTAAGGCCTTAAAGCAAAAAACAAAAACAACAAAAAAAACACCCATACACAGTCGAGCAGGGGATTTAAAAGGATGCTACTGGCGTTCAATTGGTTTGCTCTCTGCTCTGCGTTTGCACAAGTGAAAGTAAGTTGGACACGCGCTTAGCTTTCTTGCTTATATTTCTGGTTGAAGGTCCTTACACACAAGCACACACATACACACACACACACATATATACACGCATACACGCACACGTGCGTAGGACTCGCGCGTCAATACGTTTTTAATACCTATAGGCAGCTGAAGCACATTTCCGTTTCCGTTTACGCTATCAAACGGACACTATAGCAGTTATTATTTCAAGTGAAAGCCTTTGCAAACTACTGACTATTTTTCAATTAAAGCATTTTTGTCGCACTTTGCTTAATTTGTTTGTTGCACGAGGGAAAAGCAATCGTACAAATTTCGGTATAGACTATCAACATCGAAAGCGTGCCAACAACTGACGCCACACACTACTACGGGCAAACTGAAGGAAAATTTACCAAAAAAGCAAACAGCAAGAAATGCTGAAGGTGGTGTCATGCGCAAGCCCGATTTTAAATTCTCATAGGTATTAAAGTGCAGCCTGTGACGACATGCTAGCCCATTTGAAATTGGCGCGCAAAAAAAGAACTATGCTGCATGTAATTTTAGAAATGCTTAAAAGCTTAAAAACTTTTGTTAATGATATTGTCTGCAATTGTCTAAGATATCATATCATTCAAATGTATTTCAAGAGCGCCTAAGCATCAAAATGCAGCCAAGTGGCAACGCTCAAACTGATAGTATGGCATGGCAGCAACATGTGCCCAGCAACATTGAGTCTACAATTGAGAGCGGCGTGAAGTTGGCAGCGGCCGCTAAACCGAAGAAGCAGAAAAGTTAAAGATTAAAATAATTAAGCGAAACAATCTAGGCTGGCTCCTGCATCGGAGTTGCAGTCGTTGCGTAATTACGCGCGCTTGTGGGTGTAAAAGGTTGGAATTCTCGCAGAATGGCGTTGGCATTGCGTGTGGCATGCTTAGCCCATGCCAGTGGCAATTGGAGCAGGTGGCCACAAGAGCGCCGTCGCTTGGTGCGATTATGCAGCACCCGGCTGAAGGGCAGCAGGTAACTAGTGCAAGCACATGACAACACCCAGTCCGATAGCCGGTATTAAAAAGCAATTTACAACCACAGCGATAGCAGGCAGACATCGAATTACAGCACACAAGAGCAGCCACAGTCAAAGCCAATGTCAACGACCCCGCCGCAGATCAAGAGAAACGTTGCCAGCGAGATAACCAGCGTGGGCAAGGCTATCTACGATGCCGGCTGGGATGCCAAAAAGGCCAAGCAACAGACAGTCGACATGCCAACTAGCGAGAAACCAACGAGTACTGCATCCGCGCCGGGCAATGACCAGGACAAAAATAAGGACAAGGACAAAGTCGAGGACAACGTCAAGTCGAAGCGCGATCAGATGCGTGACAATATGCAGGACTACATATTCACACGGTACTTTAACTATGTCAAAAACTATGACACAGTGCTGGAGAAGAACTTTCCCAAAGCTATGCAGCTCTATCGAGCGTTTTTCGATGGCGTCAAGGACTTCTTTGCGGACATGAAGCGCTTTCTAAAGGTGGCGCGCATTGCCAACGACTCGCCGCAGGGCATCCGCGCACTGAATCGCCAAGAACTCGAGCTGTACATGCAAATGCCACGCGACATGATGAAAGTGGCGCCCGCGTTGATTGGTTGCTCACTGCCCATGGTCGGTTATGCTTTCTTTCCTCTCGTGTAAGTCACTAGGATTCGTGTCGAGTCAGCTAGACTAATCATTGAGCATTTTCCCGCAGCTTTTGGTATCCACGTACATTTCTCACGCCGCATTTCTGGACGGCGCAGCAGCGCGTCGAATTCCAGAGCTACTTTATGAAGCGCCGGCTGCAGTGCAACAAGTCGGTGCTGCGCTGTCTCCAATCCAAACTCAAGTCTGTGGCGGGCCACCATAAGCACGCAGAGTTTGAGTGCATCCTGGGTCAGCTGGGCAGCGGCACACACCCCTCACCAGAGGCTCTAATTGCGGTCAAGGACATTTTCGCCGAGGGGCCCTACTCGCTGCTGGGCATGTCGCGAAAACACATCGTATGCTCACACGTACCCAAAGAATATTTCTGTTTAATTTGCAACCGTTTCCCTTGCAGCGATGTCTAGTCAAAATGCACGGACTGCCGAGCAGTCTGTTCAAGCGGCATCGCCTGCACGAGCACGCATTCCTGGTGCACTACATGGACACGGCCATCACGAAAGAGGGTGGCGTCCACAATCTGAGCATGTCGGCGCTGCGCTACTCGTGCAAGCTGCGCGGCCTCAATCCGGACAACCTGAACAGCGAGCAGATGATCGAATGGCTGCGCAACTGGGTCAAGGTCTCGACATCGATACAAGGCGAGCATATCACTCTGTTTCTGCATCTGCCCATTCTGCTGGGCTACAATCATCCCAGCAACTGGAAGACCATCTACTGCAATAAGACAGACTCCTGAATAAATTGGTGCTAGTTCTTTACGTTTACAAATCTAGGTTTGCAAACTGAAAATTTGTTTTGTTTTTAAAAAGCAAATAAAACTGTTGAAAACAGCATCCTCGGTCAAAATAGCGTTATTTACGCAGCCAATAATATCCGGGGTTTATGATAGTTTTCCAAAATGCTATGAAAATAAATTGTTCAATTGATAGTTCCTATTTCCACTGTGTGATATTTACAATCTGATTTGAAGAGATAACATCAAAACCGAGTCATAGGAATAGAAAAACAGTAGTATACTGGCCCAACTCGCAGCCTTGACACAAATATATATATATTTTCTGATGTCGGTAATGTTTCCTTAATGCTTTACACATTTCGAGACAAAATTTTAATGCCCTGTGGCACTAACATTCTTCTCCCAAAAAGTAAACAAGCGGGTTCTTGTGTTTTTCCTAGAAATAACACTTCTTTTATTGGCTCCTTTGTTTTGGATGTTCATCAAGCAGTTACTTTCGTTAAAGATATTTTTTACTTCTTGGGCTTCTTGGCCTTCTCCGCACGCAGACGCTCACGACGATCATCCTTCAGGATACGTGTTGTACCATCGAACCTGGTGCGCTTCTTCAGTGTGTTGAAGGCGATGGTCAGCAGCTTGTTGCGCTGACGCTTGGCATAGCGCAGCTTGAAGCGATCAAAATCATTCAATTGCGAGCGCTGCAATAACAAAAATGTAAACTCCAATTAGTTACTTGCAATATTGGGAATTTTCAAACAGCTCAATTTGTAGCTGGTTTCAGTTAAATAATAAGCTAGCTTCATGTATGTATCAGCCGGCAATTCCTATCAAGAACATTAAATTATCATCATATGCAGCACTCAAAAAAAAACGTAATTTATTTTTTTGGTTGTTTCTACGCACCTTGCAGATGTTCTGTGCCTTCACAGACCAGGGGCTGACCTTCCACTGTGCCTTCAGGTCACTGTCGACCCAGGCCTTGCGCACAATGCGCGTGGGCGCAGTGTATGGGAACTTGATGCGGTATTTGGTCAGATGCAGATTGTTCAATCTGTACTCCTGACGTGGAACACCGGTCAGAGGACCATCAACCAAAACCTGTAAACAATATATAAACGCGTTAGTTGTGTCGTGGTGTTGAGTGATGTTCAGCAACATTTGTGTATCGCTTTTTAGCGAGCAGTGTGTTTTCAGTAAAGTAAAATTAGCTTCATTTATGTGTCAGTTGGCACTTCCTATCAAGAAGACAAATTATCATCATGTGCATCTGCTGCTTTTTGGGCGTACACAACATGTTACTGATACGGCCGCATAGATGGCGCCACTTACTCTGTTTTGGTCAATGACGTCGACAATGGCCACCAGGCGACCCTTCAGGGAACCTGCCGACGCCTTGGCGATGCGACCAGTTTGTACGAATCTCTCGAAAGGCTGCAAGCACACATTTCAAAAACTTATGTAAAAATAAATTCAGTTGTTCACATTGTCTGCATGAACAGCGCGTTCGTTGTCTGCCCATTGAATGGCTGCTCATCACCACGTGAAATATTTCGAGCGCATTTTATGCAGACACAAACACAATTGTTTTTGTTTTTTCTGTTAGCATCAACATAACGCGCTGTCCTCGAAGATTTTATGCTATGCTTAAGTCAGCATGCGCACTTTAAACCTTTTTAATTTCACATTTTTCAAACGAATGCGGAAAATACTTTGTGGGCTCTTACCATGACGCTAACCGGAAAGAAAGAGAAGGACCGAAAAAAATTTGACAGCTCAGCGTCAACATGGCGTAAAGTGTGCACGGCACAGGGTTGCAATTATAGTTCATTTTCCAGCACTGTTATTACCTTTTTAACAGACCCAATTTGAGTTTAACTTTGCCACTCTGTGTTTATATCAAAGTAAATAAAATACCTTAAGTTTAATACTTTAATCTGAAGCATATGGCAATTAGAGATTTCTTCTCCTATTAAACAAAGGACAGAGCCGGTTAAGTCAATAAATATTATTGCATATGCATATTAGTTGGAGCGTTAATATATTATAAATTAATATGGTCACTTTGTAATTCTGTTTACATTTTACTAGATTTTTTCACATATTTTAGCTTGTAAACTGCTTTTTCCCTAGAAATGCCTTTCTCATGCTTTAAACTGCCATAACTTTGCCAAAAGTCGACAGATTTTAAGCTTTTCGGTCAATTTGTTCATTGCTTGTCCATTTCTTTTTTCTACGTTTTAATTTTTCAATTTTTTAAGATTTGAAATAAAGCATGTACTGCCTCATTATTGATTTTCGAAAAGCAAATTTTTAAAAATAGATGGAACATCTCGTAGAAGTCTGTGGCCTCTAGATCATGTCTCCACAATAGACAATTATGAAATTTGCTCTGCAGCACGAGACAGAAATAAATGATCAAACTACAGTAAAACAAATACCGAAAACATTCGGAAAATCTACCAAAATACCAAAGTTGCCATTATCTGGCAACACTAATGTGTTAACATAGATGATGCAATAAGCAGCTGCGATCTGGCAGCATTAAAATTAATAACAACACAATATTTACACTGATCTGGCATCTCTTAAGAATAACAGTGTTGGAATATATACCATTTGTATTTATTTACTATTATTTAAGTGAAAAACTTAATTGAACGCGACAGGACCATTCAGCATGGTGTACATACATTTTCCAAACAACCTAACTGAGGAGGAGCAAATGCTGCAAGCGAAATATCAAAAATTGAAGAAAAAGGTAAAAATGCATTGCCGCGTCTATTTGTAAATATATTACAAATTGAATATTATAAACAGAAAAAGGCTTTGCAAGCGCACAAGGCGCCAAAACAGGAGCCGGAGAGCGCACTTACGTTGAAGCGGCCCACAGATGCGCGTGATGCGCGCGAAGTGGCACGTAAGCTGATCAAAAGTGGCGCCATTCCTGCCATACAAAAGCAGCAAACCAAACAGGATCAGACCTCATTCAAACGGCCCAAAGGCCAGGAGCGCGCTAAACGCTCCACATCGGAGACGACCGTGGCCGCCTACCAACCGTTCTCGTCCACCCAAAACGATGTGGCACAGGAAACCATAATCAGCGAAATAATAAAAGAGGAGCCACGCCGTCAGAATTTGTATCAGCATTTTGCCACAGAGCGGGATCGCGAGGAACGTGGCCTAACGGAAAAGGTGACGCTGGATGCCACACAGCCGGAAAAGCCGCGAGCTGGCAATACGATCTTCGTTTCGGGCAACAAGGTTACGGAGGACTTTCTCAAGAAAACATTCAATGATTACGGCACTATAGTCAACGTTTCCATGGAGATTGAAAAGAGGTGTGTGGTAAAATCGGATGCAAAGATTAATATGTTTAACAATATTGAATATTTTTGCAGTCGTGGCTTTGTGTCGTTTGCCAAGCCGGAATCAGCGGATCGGGCCATTGCTGAGATGCACGGCAAGAGCGTTAATAGCATCGTCCTGCAAGTGCAATTGGCGCGTCGTCAGCCACAAATTGAGCCCATTAACGATGCGTCGTCCTCAGCAGTCTGGTCCTCTATTGGTAAGTTCTTAAGAAAATATATATAACTAGATTTAATGACCAAGTTCGTCTTCGTTTACAGCTGCCAGCAAATCGCAAAAGGGCAGTCACAAGGATCAGCGACAAATGGTTCAATATGACGAAGATTTCTTGATCTAATTTTGTATTTCATTTATTCAATCATCATTTCATCTATTTTTGTTTTTTGCAATTCGGTAAGTCCGTGCTTGATTCATACTTGCCCACAATCAGAAACAAATTAAGAAATTTAAATAATTATTTTTCTTTATTGAAAATATGCTTCTATAAGTATATATAATGTACTTACAGAGGTTCACCATCTCAAAACAATTCATCTTTTATATACGATATATTATGCCTAGGTCAGGTCTAAATAAAAAAACAACAATCGATTTTTTAAGTAATTGAACAATAGAATTTCTGCAAAAACATTATGCATTTGAGAAATGAGCGAACAAAATTGTATTCTTTTAGCATAAATAAGTAGACTTGGGTGTTCGCCAACAAACTTCGAGCCCGTACTGGACTGCTCACCATATCAGGTAGCTAATAAATGATTTTCACTTAGTTTAAGTACATATTTAATACATGATCGTTGCTGCTGCTGCTGTTGTAATTGTTATTGTTGGTAGTAATGTAAAAAACATGATATTGTTTTGGTTGTTAGTATGAGAAGTATTTGTTCTATATGTTGTTGCAGTGTATTTGATGATGACTGAACTGGGATTTGTTGTTGTTGTTGATTCGTTTTTAATTAGCTGTTTAACTGCGACTAGTAGCCAGGGCAACAACGCCCACTTCGCGTCCTTCCTAAAGTATTTTTCTTTGTTAGTATGTAGTATATATCATTAAGGTTAAGGCCTTTGGTTTCGAGCGGTCGCTTTTGGCCGCTTTTAAATTCGTTTCATGCTCCAAAATGCAAAACTGCCCCACCCCTCAGGATCATTTGGCATACACTAAAAAATCCAAGCAACAGATGTCCAACGTTCTGGGCAGCTCTTTTCACGTTTGCCTGCCCTCGTTGCCCGGCGGATTGAAGTAGTCCCAGTGATGTGTATGCACCTGTCGGCCCGTCACCAGAAAGACGAGCACCCCAAAGGTTATCAATATGAAGAGCACCATCAGCGCGGATATATTCCTGGGCTGCTGGGCCGGCTCCATGGCCGCCTCGCCGCGCACAAAGTTCGTCAGCTGGTTGATGATGTTGACTAGCTCCAGGCTGCAGGCGGAGAGGAACTGGCGACCCGCTTGCACCACTGTCTTGGGCTGATCCTCGTCGTAATCATCCAGAGGTTGTGTGGCGCTGCGTGTACGTGAGCGTCGCGAGCGAGAGCGGGGACGCTCCACCAGCTGTTCCTCCAGCTCCGAGTCAGACTCGTGCTCCTGCTGATGCAGCTGCTCTTGCACATGGCGTCGACGGCACTTGTGCGGCGCCTTGCGCTCCGGAGCGCCACCACCAGCGGCCGCAGCTGCTTCTGCCTGTTCGGCCTCGGCACTGCGCTGCAAATTGTAGAAGGCTAAAGGCGCCAGGGATTGCAGATACTCCACGCTGGGGTACACAGCTGGTGGTGGGGGTAATGGCAGCAAAGCGGCTTCTGTCTGCGTCTGCTCATCGAAATTGCTATGCGCTGCTGCAGCTGTTGACTCAGTGGGTTTGCTATGTCGTGGTGGCTTGGTGGGCTTCTCGACGTCGCTGGTGGCCGGCTCACTGCTGGGCTGGCGGCTCGTCTGCGTCTCGCTGGTCAGCAGCGATGGTCTCTGCTCTTTCACGCGCTCAACAATGTCGTCAATAAAGCCGGGCGGCAGCTCTATGTTCTGCACCACCAGCTGACCCGACTTGCAGGCCAGCTCATCCGCCGTGACCTGCCCACCATGCAGCTGCGAGACCTGAATCTGTCCGGCCTGCAGCGCGTGCACACGCAGTCGTTCCACCTCCAGTTCCACCAAGTGCGTCGGCAGCTGTGCTTCCTCTGGTGGGGATTGCAGCGACTGCACGGGCGCCAGCTCGCTGGCCAACTGCTCGGCAAGGATCAGCGCTGCGCTGGCGGTGGGCTCTATAAACGTGGTGGATTTGCGACGTGGTGGTGGCAAGGGTGTCGACTCTGGCTCCTCCTCTTCTTGGCTGTAGTCGGTAGCGGGTTCGGTGGGTAAAGTGGCTACAAATTTGGCACCAACTTCGGCCTCAGTGGGTTCGTTTGCCAATGCTTTCCTTACGGGCAGTTTCACTACAATTGTTTCTTCTGGTTCGGTTAGCGTGTGCTCCTCCTCTGATAGTACATGCTCCGCTTCGGATACCGTGTGCTCCGCTTCGGATATCGTATGCTCCTCTTCGGATAGCACTTGCTCCGCCTCGGATTGTGCATGCTCCTCCTCAGATAGTACATGCTCCGCCTCCAGCGCCTTCGCTCTAGATTCTGCATGCTCCGCTTGTCTATACGTTGCCAGCATCTTTTCCATTTCCTCCTGCAGCTCCTTCTCCAGCGCTTCATCCATCTCCTGATCTGATCGCTCTTGCTTCAACAGCAAATCCTCTTCCTCATCGTAATGATCGGAGTACTTCTCGCCAGCATCCTCGTCTTCTTCGTCGTACTCGCTCTCGCGCAACGTGCGCTCCACTTCATCGTCCTCCAGCTTGCTGTCATAGTCACTCTCCAATTGCGCCTGCTGCAGCTGCTCCACTGCTGCATCCAAGTCCGCAGAGCTGGCTGCGTAATCACTCAAAGCAATC
Source organism: Drosophila flavopinicola (assembly GCA_035042425.1). Taxonomy (NCBI): domain Eukaryota; kingdom Metazoa; phylum Arthropoda; class Insecta; order Diptera; family Drosophilidae; genus Drosophila; species Drosophila flavopinicola. Next base: position 11,774,549 of record JAWNLL010000452.1, on the reverse strand, counting down.
TCGCCATGCTCCTCCTCGCCGCCTGTTTCCACATCTGATTTGCTTTGCACCGAACTGTCGGAGAGCAGACCCTCGCGCCTTAGCTCCTCCTCCTCGCGGCGCAGCTCCTCATCCTCCAGATCGGCGGCACTAATGGGTCGCACGATGAGAGACGCCTGCACGGTTTCATCGCCTTCGCCAGCACTCAGACTGGGTGTGGGCACGCGACGCTCAATGATCACCGCCGAGGATGGCGTGACCGGGCGACTCAGCGACTTGGAGCGATCCGCTTGCGAGGAGGCACGCGAGCGTTCCGAAATGCTGCGCTGATTGGCATCGCGGAAGCGTTGCAGGCCCCTTGCCAGCTGCTCGTCCTCGCTGAGCACACGGGCGCCATCAACCTCATCCGGCTGCTGGGCCTGAGTGCTGCGCAACAGATCCTCCAGCGTCGTCTTGCCACCAGCGGAGCCAGTGGAGCGACGTGGCTCGATGATCTTCATGTCGTCGGTTATCTCAAACTCCTCGCACACAAAGTCATCGGGCAGCGGATCCGTTTGCGTGGACACCTCCACCTCGAACTCGCCCTGCTCGCAGCTGTCCGCCTGGGAAGAGCTGGCCAAGCGCTCGCTATCCTCGTAGCTGTCCAGGGCGCTGCCTCCACGTGCCGAGCGCTTCTCGCGCGGTGGGCGTGGTGGCGCCGGCAGCGGTCGGAACTTCATTTTGTTGATCACCTCGCCGGACTGCAGATTGGAGCGCGGCGATTCGGGTCGCTGCTGCAGTGCACCCGGCTCCTCGTAATCGTCCTCCTCCTCAACGAGTTGTCGCTGCTGCTGCTGCGGCTGTTGCTCTGTCGCGTAGCTAGGGAATAGGGTTTAAGGATCATTAGAAACGAGTCCGGTCTGGGGCAAGTTGCGGCAGAGTTGGTCGGGGAAACAAAAGCGGTTCAAACTCGTGTGAGTGCGTGTTTCAGTGTTGTTTCTGTTGTTGGTATTTCATTTTATTGGTTTGTTGTGTGTGTGTGTGTGTGTGTGTGTGGGTGTATAAATTTAGGAGCAGTATCTAGGAGCAGTTAGCATTACGACTTAAGCCTACAACTTAAAGCGAAACAAAACGAAACTTAACAAAAATGCATTCGAGACAATTCAAAAGGTCGCAAGAAGTCACAAATCCAAGCAAAAACTCAAAGGTTAATCGAACGCAAGCGGCGCAGCAGCGTTTCTTACTTTGACTTGAGCAGCAGCTGGCTGCTGGGCAGCTCTTCCAGACTGGCCGCCGAGCGGCGACGTGGCGGCAGCGGCGAGTCCTCGCTGGGCGTGTACTCCTGCGGCGGCGGTGGGCGTGCCGGCGGCGGCGATCCCCGAGAGCCGCGTATGCTGGGCAACGTGGCGAAGCGTTCGCCCGGCGAGCGCGTGAACTTCTTGCGGCGGGCGGGCGGCGTCGGTTTGGGCACCTGCTCCTTGCGCACCACGGCATAGCTACAGTGTGTGTAGAGGGGGGGAAGCAGAGCGCACACCTAAGCAACGAGTTGGCCAGTTGGGACCCTATGCGACCGTTTACTCACCCATCGCTCTCCAGCATATCGATGACGTACTTCTCCTCGCCTTCGGTTCTGGGCATCTTCTGCTCCGGTCGGCTGTGCACGTCCAGAGCCAGCGATTCGGCACCACGTGAGGTGCGCTCATCCTCGGAGCGCTGCGTACGGGCCGATGTGCCGTCCGTAAAGTTGTCCGGCGTGGCTAGCGGTATGTGATGATGATATTCGTGCTCAGTGCGATAAACAATTACCTGACAGTGACAGAGATTTAAATGAGAAAACGTTTTACAACAGTAATCAGCTACTTACATCTTCGTGTGGCTGCAAAAAGGTGTTCGATACTGATCTACCACCAAAGCCATTGATGAACGAATCCGCGTCCTTCTCCACCGAAGCTTCGTCGCGTGTGCGTTTCTTTTGGCGCCTTGGCGCCTGCGGGCGACTCTGCGGAGTTGGACGTTCCGGTGCTGCGACAGCACTGCCAAGGCTGAGATTGTTGAGCGCCTGTTCAGAGTCGGTTGCCTGCTCATGGAGGGGCGGTCTGAGGTAGTCCTCATCGTCGTCAAAGTACTGGATGCTGCTGCCGCCATCGGCCATGGGCAGGTCCTGGCTGCCCTCCATGGAGTACTTGCTGCGACTGCGCGCCTTGCGCAGCGGTCGCTTGGGCAGAAAATCGCTGCCGTTCTGCGACATGGACAAATCATCGCCATACTCGCTACGCTGGAACTCTTGCGAGTCATCGAAGTCCGGCCGATAGTTGCGATGCAGGCGACGCGGCTTTGGCGGCGGCACATCGTATTCGCCATACTCCTCGGTTTGCTCCTGTTCACGTTCCGGGCGTGCCGACTGGCCCACCTGCTGCAGTGCGTTGGGCAGATCGTAGCCCTCGCGAATGGCTTCGCTGATGTACTGACGCAGCTGGATGTTGTCCTCGGAGATGCCGCGTTTGCGCAAAAAGAACTCATCATCGTCGATCGTCTCCATGACGACCTTCTTCCCGGAGCTGGCCGTGGACTGGGCATCCTGCAAGTCATGGTATTTGTAGTAGCTGACCTCAGCGTCCAGTTCGGCCTTGCGCAGCAGCTTATTCTTCTGTATGTCCTTCTCCGTCCAGCCCTCTGCATCGTGACTGTCCTCGGAGCGCAGATCCGAGTCCTGGTGCACCATGGGTCGGCGCTTGAACTCCCTCGTTCGCTGGCTGGAGATCTCGTGTATGGCACGATTCTCCTCATCGAACTCTGCAAACTGTTTGCGGTCGGCATCGCCACTCAGGATGCCCATTTCCGTCTGTGGCTGCGCTTCGCTGGCCGTGTCCTCCTCCAGGTCATCCTTCATGCGTCGCTCCAGCGAGGATTCTCTATCGAAGCTCTCCAGCTCACTGCCGTAGCGCCTATAGCGTGATCCTTCGCTGTCATTGTAGCTCACATCCGAGAACTTGTCCGCCCAGCGAGAACGCACTGGACCTGGTCCACGATCACCTTGCGGTGAGCTGGTGGAGGTTTGGGAAGGCTGCGTCTCAGTGCTGGGTATAACGCTGAGACTGAGTCCCTCCGTGCCCAGCGAGGACTCCATGGGTGGTGCGGGCTCATCCACGGGCTTCTTCTTGCGGAAGGCTCGTGGATACGTGCCAAAGTTGAACTCGAACTTCTTCTTGGGTGGATGCACCTCTGCCGTTGTGGCCGGCGATTCTGTGGACTCGTCGGGCAACCCGGACTCATTCTCCTTGAAGCTCTTGCTGCGTCGCAGTTTCAGTGTGGTGAACTTCTCTGGCAGCTTAAACTTGGACATGTCGGGCTTGTTAAACTTAGTGAACTCCGGTCGCTTGATGTCCTTCAGCTTGGACATGTCGGGACGCTTGATTTCCGGCATCTTGATCTTAGAGAACTCTGGCGCAAAGCGTCTGCGCTCCTTGGCTTTCGCTTTGGGACTGCCCGAGACGGGTTTGGGCTTGGGCTGCGGACGCAGCTTGGTGCGCAGCTTACCCGCCTGATTGCGTAGGCCATCCTGCATTTTGCGCGTTCGATCCTGAGCGGAGGCCATGAAGCTCTTCTTACGATTTTCCGGCTGCAACGGCAGTTCTTCCAAGGCGCTCGAATCCACCTGGCTGGTGTGTATTTCATAGTCCGTGCGAGATTCAGTACGTGGCGTTGTTCCGCCCGAGCTCAGTTCAATGTCAATGTCCATGGGTAGCTGAAGGCTGCTGCCGTTCGGGGCTGGCGCCGGCATTGCAGCGGGCAATGAGTCGATATCGCGCGCCGGCGACACGCCCACGGGCTCGTATTCATGATCACTGCAAGAGGGAAGGCAACAAGGAACATTAATGGTCTAGATCGTTAAGGATGTTAAACAACAGATAGATGAGCTGTGCTGGCAAGGTGTTGTTTGTTGTTTGTTTGTAAGCGAAGGTTAGAAAAGCCGTCACCCTAATCTCATAGCTAGCTGGAATATCAAAGATGTGTGTGTCGGGGGGTGGGTCGGGTGTGGTTCGGTCTGTGCCGAAACGTGATGGGGTAGCACTTGCTTACCGAGAGAAATAGGTCCGATCGAGGAAGTCTCTGTGATCTGTTTGCTTTTGTGTTAGGGGCGAATCAGACTCAAATGCCGCTAGACGCGATTTACGCTCATCGAAATTGAAACTAACCGTCTTTGTCATGCGAGCCGGCGACCCATAGAGCTGCTCTTGGGAGCCGCTCATAAGGCGGCCACTGCGATCGTGGGACTGGGTGCGCGGCTCCCTAAACGGCGATTTGCTCCGCAGGCCGTAGCTCCGTTGCTCCGACGGTCGGTACACCTGGCTGCCACTGCCCGAGATCTGTATGGGCACGGAGATAAGTGGTCGACTGCCGTGACTGGCAATCGATGCATCCTTGCTGCTCGAATGCCGAAACTCCGACTCACTCTGCGACCAATTTTGGCCCGGCATCTCGATCTCGCTGGAATACAGATTCCGATTGCCTGCCATAAAACTAACACCACCAATGCTACTAATCGTGCCCCTGGGCACTGCGGAGACCACAACTGGCGCAAAAGCCTCGCTAATGTCCACAGAGGCGCGCTCCGAACTGGCGAAATCCTCCCGACTGCTGTACATCGTCTGGGCGTGCGGTGGAGGTGCCAGTGGCTTGGCCGGACGCGCACTGTACTGATCCATGTCGTCCACTTTCAGTGAGAAGGTCTCTGTGACGCGCACGGAAAGCGGCTCCGGCTCCTGGCGCTTCATCACGTTCGACGTGCTGCTCACAATGGACATGGCCTGCGGCTTGCCCTTGTTAAATACGGATAGCAGCTTGCTGGGCGACGGAGATTTATCCCGTTGCTGCATCGTTGGCGACTGCTCCACGTAGGGCGACGGCGAACGAGAGCGCTGAGGTGTGGGGGATTTCTGAGCAGGGTCTTGAGCCTTGGAGCTGAACATGGACTTGATGCGCGAGGCATAGGTGGTCTTGACTTCGGGTGACGCCTCCTGCATAGTGATGGCGCCTATCATGGTGGCTGACTGGGTGCTAACCATAGGCTGCCATTTTACCGCACGATCCGGCGACAGCTGACGCTCTGGCGTGTGCTGCCGCTTCAGCGGAACTGGAGCGGTAGCTGGAGTCTGTGCCTGATGGGGGCTTGAGGGTCGACTCGAGGGCAGCTGCAGCGTGGACATTGGCGCAGTAGCTGTTGGCAGCATCGGCGGAGATTTGGGCCGCCTTGTGGGCCTCGGACTGCGACTGCGATGTTCCACCGCCTTCAGCTCCTCGCCGTGCACCAACGCCTCGATGTCCACCACGGGTATATCGCTCACAATCTCAATCTTGGTCAGCTCATCCACCTGCAGCGGCTTGGCGCTCAGCTCGCTGGCAATGGACGGCGGACGTCGCGTCTGCGTCTGTATGTTGTCCCGAATGTTGACCAGATTATGCTCCTGTGCAATTTGCTCTAGCTCGGCAACGGTCTCGGCCAGCGGATCCATGGGCGTGACCGTCGGCTGGTAGGGACTTGGCTGCAAATCCGACTCCAGCAGAATAGAAGGACGCACTGCATCGCCGCCAAAGCGCGAGACATCAATGGGTCGATGCTGTGGCATCATGCCACCTGGATGCTGATTCTCCTTGTTGGCCGCACTGGGTCGCATGTAGTCCGGCGACAAGGGCGGCTTGGCATTGCGAAAGTCCGGATTCGCTGGCGCTGGCGAGGATTGATGCGAGCTGAATTGCGGCGGCATATCCGACATACCCGGCGTGGGCGTGGCAGCAATCAGATTCAGCTGCGGCGCATGCAGCGCACCCGGCAGGATGCTAGCCTGGAACAGATCCGCATTCGAGGTGCGTCGACTGGCGCTGGCGGAGCGCTGACCGCCGACACCACGACCCATTTGCGTGGGTATATTAATATCCGCGCAGTACAGATCCGTCTTAGAGTTGCTCGCCGAGATGCGACGCAGCGAGGTGCCGCTGCGCATGGACAGGTTGTCGCCGAAGCGTCCAACGCTGCCCGAGGACAGACCGCCCATCGACAGCTCACGCCGGCGACCTGCGACAAAGCCACCGTGCAGCTGACTGCCCGGCAAATCCGGTTCCGTGGCATCCGAAATGCTGCGCACAACCAATCCACGCGATCGTGCCGTCTGCTCCAGCTCCGGATAGCGTTCCATGAAGCTCAGATCCACGGAGGGCGCCACATCCGCATGACTGATGACCTCAAAGCTGTGCGTGGACAGATCATCGTGCTGCAGGTGATAGTGATCATCGTTGTGATGATCCTGCCGTGAGCTTGGTCGCGAGTCCACCGGATTGACGCGCTCCGGCAGCAGCGAGTCGCACTGAAAGAACTGGCAGGCGCAGCGCACGTCCAGAGAGGCACCACTGGCGCTCTCCACCCGCGACACAAAGTGCTTCTTCTCAGCGGGCAAAGCGCCCACCGAGGCGGAGCGACGTGAATTGAGCATCAGGTGATCTCTGCACGGATCAGATGAGCGCCAGCAGCTGTCGCCGTTTATTTACGATTCTGCCTATTTACTTGGCCCCGGTCGTAATCCGTCTCCGCCTGCCCAATGTTGTTCTTGCTTCTGTTGTATTTTCGCTTTTGTTCGTTTTAGTTTCGTTGTCGTTTTGTGGTTCGTGGTCGTTGGCTATTTATAATCATCACCAAAGCAGCCGCCGCCGTTGTCGCGATTGGACATTGAATTTTATATATTTTCTAAATTCTTTTTTCGCACACTACGAAATATGCTCGCTAGCCCAAAAAAGAGCTTTGACTTGCGAATTGAGTTTTTGCTGCCAGCCCCAAGTCGCCTACAGCACAAATTTTGTGCTATTAGTTGTGTCTTCAGTTGTGCACTATATGTGCTGTATATGGTATTGCAATTGCAATTGTTGTTGATCTATTTTGAACTGCGGCCCGTGGAGTCGATGCGCGAGCGATGTCTGCATCGTTGCGATTTTCGGCCAGGACTGAAGAGCTTTCGCATTTTGCGCGACACAAATTTTACGAAATTTTTCGAAAGATGAAAATGTTGTTCTTTAAAATTAGCAAAAAGCACACACACAAACACACACACACACACACATAGAGAGAGACAATAGCGAGACATGAATTCAATTTTGTGTTTGTCTTTAATTTCCTCGTTGAGCAGTCCCAACAACAAATTGCGACGGCGACTGCGACTGCGACGTCGACTGCGACAGCGACTGCGACGTTGCTGCTTGTTCATAATTGGGATGTGGCCGAGTAGCAGCAGCAGGAGTAACAACAAGTATGTGTTGGCCTGCACTTAGTGGTTCTATTTTGAGCAATGCGTTGCTGCCTGCCGGAAATCTTCTTGTCATTCGTTGACCTTTAAAGCGTTGGATTTGTAATGTTTTTTTTCTCTTTTTGAGTTTATGCCACAGCAGCGTTTATTCAATTAGTTTCAATCGAGCTAAACAGAGAACATGCTGGAACTAGTTCCAAGCCTAAACCAAATCGAGCTAAACAGAGAACATGCTGGAACTAGTTCCAAGCCAAAACCAACGTTGAACATATGCGAATCATTTAATTATGACATTCACCAATGATTATTCGTTTTACCAACACCACATTTGCAATAGGAGGACACACAGTACATAGGCATACCCGATTATGCTGCTCGCTAATCTTACCTTGGGTCTATATCATGTCAGTGCTTAAGAGCCGTGTGTCCGTGCAACCCATTACCAATACTTTTTAGTGCCGCCACTGCTGCAGCAGCAGCAAAGCGTCCAAGTGCTGCTGGAGCGTCTGGAAGATCGCCCCGTGCTCAGTGTGACCTTGTGTGGGGAGGTGAGGTCTGTGTTGTGGCTGTTGTCAGTGTAGTGGTAATCTTGGTAGTATGGCTTTTGATAGGTGCGACGTCGCTTGCCGTCTCCCGGCCAGAGGGTTAGTAACAATTTCAAAAGCATGTCAAATAGGTTAGAGTTTCTGCAAGGACGGATGAGGAGCAACAGCCGCGTCCGGTCGACGGCGGTGTGTGCGCTGTGTGTTAGTGTCAAATGCCCAGGATGCTTGTTAAGTGCCACGCCCCGCTACTTACCTATCGCTCTTTGACTTTGCCGCATAAGCGGCCGCTTCCAGGACATCATCCGGTAGCTCAACATCCTCGCGGTGCGGTTCGGCCTCATCTTCGACGTGGGAGAAGGTCACCTTCTTGTCGGAGGGTGCCGGTGAGGCTTCCTTCTTGAGGGTGGGTCGCAGCTCGCTGATCTCCACGGGCTCGTCGCTCTCCTCGACCACGGGCGACAGCTGCGCCAGACGCGCACGATCCTCATCCGAAGAAGTGGAGTCTATAGATGAAATCGGAGCCAGCAGTGCGCCAGATTTATCTGCAGCCGCAATAGCCACCTGATCCTCCTCGCTGCTGCCCATGCGGTCCAGTGGAACGGGTTTGGCTGCCTCAACGTCGTCGGCAGCCAGATTATCCTGTCGCATTAACGACTTCTTAAGTGTCTCCAGCTCAACGATGGGTTGGTCCAGCGGCATCTGAGGCTCCGCGTGCCCGATCTCCTCGTAAACATGCTCACGACGCAGACGTGGAGTTTTCTTGGGCGGTGACTCCAACTCAGTGGATCGCTCCACAGTCGCTGTGATCTCCGGCTCAGTGACCTCCAGAGCGGGTGCTTCAGTCTTGGTCTGCTCCACGGGCAGTTCAATGATCTCATCTGGCTGTGGCACGCTGGCCGCACTGGTGCTGGGCAGCTCCTCGTCTAGCTCCTCTTTGTTTCGTTTTCTGCAGGGGGACTCATCGTACTCCACCAGCTCCAGCACATCGTCCGAGTCCTGCTTCTCTATGAAGTGCGGTATCTCGCTGCGATCCGACTTGGGTGAAGCCTTCAGCTTCATAATCTTCTGCTGCTCGCCCAGAACGATTTTCTCATCTTTCTTGAGCGTAATACGTTTGATGTTCAAGCGCTTCTTCTGGCGCTCCGCCAAACTCTTGAGCTTCTTCATGATATCGAAGCTCTGCTTTGTCTTGCTCTTCTTGGGTGGCTTCTCTGTGCTCGGAACTAGCGCTCCTGGTGGCGGCGCTAGTTCGTGCAGACTGCCTTGCCGACTGGGATTCGCCGAGCTGCCAGGCAGCGATTGTGCGTCGGCCTGAGTGCGTCCGCTGCGCCTGCGTCGGATAATGTCGCGGATCTGGGCCAAGCGATTGGTCTTCCTTGGTCTCGCGTGTCCCTTAACCGCGAGCACCGAATCGGAGACGCAGGAAATGCACTCGCTTAGGGCGTCCTCGTTGTGCTGCTCGTGCTCCGACTCGTTGTCGGATTGCTCGGACTCCTCGCTGCTGTCGTCTGTGTTGCCCAACGCCTCGTCCTCGGACAGATCCTGAATGTAGCGCTCGGTTTCCTTGACCAGCACCTGCTCGTCGTAGCGCACTTTCTTCAGGGACTTGGGCGATTCGGATTTAAAGCGCAGCTCCTGCGATTTACGCAGCAGCAGCACAATCTCCGGCTCCTCGTCAGGTCCCAATGGGCGCTTGTACAGATGTGTCCAAGGATAGCCACCCTGCAATAAACATAAGTCACATAAGTATATATACGGATGGGTTTTGTGTTTGCAAACTTACCCTATCTCTGGCTCTACGTAGATCCTCCCAGCGATAGGTTTGCAGTGGCACTGGTGGCTTATCCACGCTGTTCTGCAGCAGATACTTCTTCAGCGACTGATAATACTCCCGCTTGCAGTCCGCAGAGAGACGCTTGGCATCCGCGTCCGTGTGTGTGCCCAAGCGAATCTGTTCGATTTGTGGCAGTGAGTCGATGAAGTCCTTGCGCTGCTGCTCCTCTGCCTCCGATTTGGGCGTGGGCACCTCGACTAACTTGAGCTCGTTCGATGTCTTTGTCTCCGCGCCAGCCTGCTCCACTACAATCTCTGGCTGGGGTTTACTCTTAAGTATGCTGGTCAGCTCATTCAGTTGTGCATCCACCTGCTGTGAGAGGCCGTTTACCGCTATCAGCTGCTCCTTGAGCTGCTTGTCGTGCTCGACCTGAGCCTGTTCTACATTTCTGCTGAGACTGTCGATCAGTTCGCGTTCAATCTCATTCACTAGCTGCTCGGCTGTCTGACGCACTGCCTCCGATGCTGTCGTGGCTGCTGCAGCTGCCGTTGCCGTTGCCGTCTCGTCTACCTCGGCTATTTGATGCGACGGTGCGAGAGTTTCTATCGGCTGCTTGGTCCGGACGCCCGCTGGCTCCACTTCAATCAATTGAGAAGCTTCGTCCGCTTCTATTTTGGAAGTGCCCTTCTGCAGCTCCTGCTCAATGGGCGGCAGCTCGTTAATCCCAATGCCACTCTGCACAGCGTTCACGTCCTCGATGAGGTGAGATTCGAAGTGCAGCAAATGCGATCCACCCGGCGTCGTGGGTGCCTGTGCCTGTGTGGGATAGGTCAAACCACCAGTCGCCGGCTCGTTGTTGTTGTCGAGCTCTAGCTTCAGATTGGCTTTGCTGCACTGTTTTGGTTCCTCTTGCTGCTGATCGCGCTGCTCGGAGTCGTCGGCGACGCCGTTGATCAGTAGTATGGTCGGCTGCTCAGTGGTGCCAGTGGTTCCAGCGCCAGGTAGCGACACTGCAAGTTAACGAGAGTGCATCAGATATTTATTTACCCACAATGCGCCAACGGATAACAGGTGCTAAAAATAACGTGAATTTTTCGCAGCTCTTGAGACAACATTTCGCGACACTGACAATATTACATAAGACGCGTCACAAAACACCGAGAACGAGAAATGTGCATACACAAAAACAGAGACAGAGACAGAGACCCGAGAGACAGGCGGACAGAGCACAAGAAAGAGATTTGTGTATGTGGAGAAAAGCAATTGCGAGACATAGAAAAGTTTTGAGCAAAAAAGAATTGCAACTGTATTGGTTACTTCGAAAGCGTTTTCGAAAATGCTGCAATTACGAAATCCGTAGATTGCCTTTATTTATTTATTCATTCAAATATTTACCACAATTGTTCAACAGAAAGTTTGCTTTAGTTTCGTTTTAATTAATTATTCGTTTTCGGTTTGCCAATTTTATATGAATATAAAATTGCTCGAATATTTACTAGATTAAATTAAAGTTTATTATGCTTTGCACTATCCTCGAATTGTTTTCAGCGCTGTTCTTCGCGTTCTTCACACGAGCCGTGCACTGAAATTGTCCGGGGCAAACTGGCATCAAGTGAAAAGCCCCAGAAGAGAGGCCCCAACCTGGCAGGCAACTGAACCGTTTTGATTCTCAACTGCTTGGTTTTAAAATACAATACTTAACAAATTTGCTTTTGAAATTGTTGCTCATGATTATTTTTTTTGTGTTTTGTTGCCTGCTCTTTGCCTTCGCTTTTCGCTTGCGCTCAATTCGAATTTGGCTTTTTGCCTGTCTGTGTGGCTCAGTTTAGTTTAGTTTTGTTATACCCTGAACCCATTAAAAATGGGTAAAAAGGGTATTATGGGTTTGTGCAAATGTATGTAACAGGCATAAGGAAGCATCTCCGACCATATAAAGTATATATATTATTGATCAGTATCAATAGCCGAGTCGATCTGGCCATGTCCGTCTGTCTGTCCGTCTGTCCGTCTGTCCGTCTGTCCGTCTGTCCGTCTGTCCGTCTGTCTGTCTGTATGAACACACAGATATCAGAGACTACAAGAGCTAGAGACTTCATATTTGGAACATAAGTTCTCCTAATCCCGGGACAGATCAAGTTTATTAAAATTTATCGATAGCTCGTCCCGTTCAAAAGTTATCGATAAATTTCGATTTTAGACCAGCGTTTTTTGGATATAATATAACTTACAAGTTATAAGAGCTAGAGGCCCCTAATTTGACATGTATAATCTCGAATAGCATACACATGAACAAATTTTTCACTTTTTGATACCACCCCCCAAACCCCCCAAAAGTTAAAAAACGCATTTTTGAAGGTACGACCTTGCAATTTGGTTTGGTCACACATATTATTGACAATTGTTTGCCCCAAAAATTTCAATAAGATCGGACGATAAACACAGAAGTTATTTAAGATTTAACTTTCCATTATGTGGGGCTCAGCGAAAAGCAAGCTAACTGCTTAGACCGCTTGCACTGCTTGTACTGCTTGTACTGCAGCATGTGTGTGTTTAGATTAATATGAATGATTGTAAGGACTGGGTTCAGGGTATCTCGTAGTCGGGCACTCCCGACTAGAGCACTCTTACTTGTTTTGTTTTGGCCGCGTTAAAGAACTTGCTGCAGACACAAACTGGAAAATCGGGCAACGAGACTAACTCGTAAACAAATTTCCGTTTACTTTTTAAACACACACACACACACACACACACACACACACACACACTCATTACAGCTAATTTAGTATTGCTCCAAAAAAAATACCAGAAGCGCAACTAGTTGCAGCCAAAATATGGAAAATTAATGCTGTACTTTGAAATATCCTAAAATTACAATACAAAATCAGTATAAGGTCGTTTTGTAGAACTAATCATTTCAAATTAGTTTAGCATTTTCATTTGATGTAGTTTTTAGCTTATACTACATGACATGATCCCAAAAAGAATATCCCAATTTACATTTTGTTTTTAGTTAAATATTATATATACACATATCAATATTCTCATTAATTCCTTTGAGTGCTGGGTACTATAAACGTTTAATGTGCCTAATTTTGGTGGATTCTCTATCTGTGTGCCCTAACTAAATTTTATGCTTTTCATTGACTATAGTCGCTTGTTTGCTTTTCGTGTCTGCATAAATATACATATCGTATATAGTCGTTTGTTTTGTAGTCTGCTTGTACTTATGTCTAACGTAATCACATAAAATTACAGAGCCACGAAATTAAATTGCTAAATTGTTTCGTTACGCCTTTCGGTTTTTGGCTTTTCAATGAATGGGGCGCAGAACAGATTTCTACACACATATATGGACATCTAGTATATTTCTAGATGCTAGCTGGGGTGGTGGGTGCTACGATGACGTAGAGCGCGAGTGAGTAATTAATTTGTTTTTGCCTGGGTGATTGGTCCAACAAATGAAATGAAAATGCTGATATTTTGATTTTGTGGCATGCTTATATTAGAAATATTATGCAAATATCTACAAGTATTTACTCATCTCTACTCATGATTTCTATAGCTATTTAAATGTCTTACTTCACTTTTCTAGGGTTTTAAGTGCTTATACTATTAGCTATGATATCATAGAGAGACCCAAACAAACTAATGATAATGCATTAAGATGTAAGCTCTTCTGTATTCTCTATATTGCCATATATGTAAATACACATATGTATCTCACTGCTACGCTAGTTTTCAGCCCAATTCGAGCGTAACTGACATGCTTGGCTTACATGGTCGCCAGAAATGGTGTGGAGGTATTTGCAATCGAATGGGTTGTTGGACTGCTTTCCTTTAAGGAAACTTCCCAAGCATGAAAATTGACATTTTCCCAGGGCCAAGCGACTGAGCTGCTCCCAATTGGACAAGTTCAAGAGCATCGACTCTTGGCTGAACCCGAGCCAAACGGTCATGTTGAGCGGCTCAACGTGGCGTATACGTAACACGTGCGCATATTATCAGCGCTAAAAATAGCCGCGCACTTCAGTCACAATTACAATTTGTCCGATCGATTGTGCGTTGCCCAAACTGTTGTCGCTGTTGCATAACGCACGCGATTCAATAGAACGCCGGCTAAACTCACCGTAATTGCCAGCAACGCTCAGAAAGATGTAAACCATAATCAACGTAAGGTTTTATAAGTAATTGTTAATAAAGCAACAAAAAAAAAGAATAACAAATAATAAATAATAATTGATAGGCGTTTTTAGCGAGCGCTTCTCGAGCTTCACATGTTCGACGTCTAATCGCGCTTGGAATACTACGGACAAGCAAAAAGCAAGCAAAACAAGCAAAACGACGACGATTGACGTTGTCATTAACGTAGCTGCCTGCTGCTGCTCTCAGTGAAGATGAGCGAGCAGGGGACGGAGGGGAGGGAGGTAGGAAGGTACGTAGGGCTCCAATGGCCAGAGAGAAAGAGAGAGAGAGAGGCAAGCGAGCAGGCCAAGCTGAACGCATTTTGCATGTTGAGGCACTTTCGCTACTGGTTGCATGTGCCGGCAATCAAAGCAGAGCCCCAAGGTCGCCTCAGCTCAGCTCGGCTATATTTAGAAGCATTTAAGCGTAAAGCTGGCAAGGCTTCAATTTCAGGATGGCCATAATTGATGATATATAATTGATTATGTTAGACAAAACAAGCTGACAGTGGCAACCCAATTGAATGGGATCGTAGGTAGCTGATCAGAAACTGGCACACGTTGCGTATGCGTTATGTTGATTTATTTTTTGTTTTGCTGCCCGCCCGGCGAACTGATTTATTTTGTTTTTCGTGTCTGCTTGCTTTTTGCACAATTTTGCTTGTTTGAAAATACATTTTGTGACACAAATGCAAATGCATTTCGATTGTCTGTCCGCCTTGTCTCGTATTTTGTCTATTGTGTGCCGTTTAATTATTGCAATTACCATTAAGTTCGCCCAAGTGCAAAAGAAACAAACATGATCTGCAGCTACAAATTGATTTTTGTGCAACCATACGCTTGAATTCAGAACACAATGCTTAAAAATAAATTTGAGTGCATTTTAATGATCGGTTTATGGCTAAACGAATACTTTGAATGGATACTTAAACGAATACTAGAGCAACAACTAATGACCTTGACTGGACTTGTTGGCATTTTTAATTTATGTACCTATAAATATAGTTCAGGGCAACATAGCCAGCTAAGAACAAGACACACACTAACACACTCACACACACATATTCATATTTTCCTTTACGTCATATTTGACGATTAGTTCCAAACTGAAAAGAACAAAAACAACAACGACGACAACGACGAAGACGAAGACGAAGAATAGGAACACGCGACGACAGTTGACAAACGGCGAGAGACGAAAACAACGACAAAGACAACGACAACAGCGAAAGAGCGGAACGTAACAGCAGAGGAGACAGAATCACAAAAATATAACGTATACGCTCAGTATGCGGCACATATGTAGATGAAAATCTCGACGGAGACTAAAGCAGAACGGCGAGCAAAATTTTCGCCACAAGACAAAAACACACACAGAATGTGTATAAATAAAATATGTATACACATGGGATATGTATGAAGTTTATGTGAACGGATATTTAACTATATATAATGCATTCAATGACACAAGACGAGGCGAGCACATAAAAAACGTATCTTAATGTTGTTGATGCGATGTCGAACAAGTGGCCCCAAAACGCGATGAAGGGGTGCGAATGGGAGAATCTCAGCGAAATGTTTGTAAACACACACGGCTCGCATGTTGCCAGCAACATTTTCATGAATGAATATCGAGATACGATACACACATAGCCGAAAGAAGGTAGAGTATTACCAATCACAGGTGCCATGCAAACCAGAAATCGAGTCAATGCGGTGCCGGTGCACGCAATGCGGCTCACTGTTGCCAACGTTGTTGTTGCTGCTGCTTCGGATGCTGATGCTGCTGCTGCTGCTTTGCCGCCTGCAATTAGGTCAATGCTTTTGGTTAGAATGCGAATGTTTGGGCAACGCAATGGGACGTGAGCTCATGTGATGCGACTGCTGCTAATTGCAAATCAATCAAATGTCCATTAGTGAATTTTCTTTTTATTGATCCGCACAAGTTGCTTGGGTCCGTTTAGCATTGCCGACGCCGTACTTTACCAAATCGGGCCCCAAAACTGAGTCATCTTTCACGACCATGCTAATCAATGCAGAGACGCAACTCTGTGCGAGATTGATTAGAAGCATTACGTTGTTTAGCTATTTTAGCACTTTTTTTGTTAGCACTGAGTTGAGTTTTGAGCGCATAAGTAATGGGAATGTGAATTCTTCATAAGATCTTATACAATAAGGCTCTTCTTTTTGCCATGCTAATGAAACTAAACTTGGCTATAACGAATATTCGAATATATTATTATACGCGACAATATGTAGATGAGCTTAAAGCTTAATATATTATAGTATTTTATTATCAGCTTGCAGTTATTTGGTTTAATCTTTGCACTTCAGTTTGATGGCCAATATAAATATTTAGAAAAATTCCACATTTGTCATCTAATCTTATCTAGCATTTATTTAAATGCGTGGGCAGTTTTGGATTTTCAATGCATATTTAATAGTCATTAGCTGTTTAGCTACTTATCAAATTATGGCTAGCAAAAGCCATTAGTTTATGGAATTTGCAATACAAAGCTGGCTACGCTTCTTAATCTTGCGGCTTTCCCTCTGTCAAAACGTCATAAATACCGCCACAAACAAATATTGCGCAAGTTATACCCAAAATTTCAATTGATACTGCAGGTATTGTGTCAAATCTTATCTTGTCGTCTAGCAGCAAATAGTAAAATCAGGCACCGCCCTTGCCAGCTATCCAAATATACAAATGCACATACATACATATGTATATAGCCGATAAGATAACAGTCACTGATCATATGCCTGATGGCTCATATGACGCGCGCTCAGCTGGTCTACGTGCGTTTCTCGCAGTGTGCACATCCCAAAATGCGCCAACTGCAGCGTCGACTTGGACTTGGAACGCAGCAATGATGCCGCTCATAAAATCAACATACAGCTGTTTTCCATGAACTCAAGTGGCAATCAGAACGCTTCAGTTTGTCGGCGCGGCTCAAGTGCTTGAATCCAAATGGGAACCGCTTTTTTATCACCGCTGATTGTGGCAGCTGCTTTTCACTTTCGTTGGATAATGGCCTGCCATAGATCACAGTTGTCTATTTTTTTATTTCTAGCTCATTTGAATTTTGATTGATGTAACGGCAAATTCACATCACATCACTTCGCACACACAAACAGTGAAACCCGTTTGTTAGTTCACACAGCGTGAAACACACCCATGGGACAGAGAAGATGCCGCTGCTGCTGGTCCATAGTCTTCTGTCCGTCTGACTGTCTAGCAAGATGCCAAGTTATTCATAAGGCCCAAATGAAAACCTGAAAGTGGCATCATCTGCAATGCAACGAAGCATTCATGCTCTGTCAGCTAACTCAAATAAATTACACCTTTTATTATTATTATACCACTTAAAGAATCTTAACGGCATTTTGAATGCAAGATTAAAATGCAGTTCTCTTTATGATCAATTTCAGTTCAATCTTTCATTCTATCTTGAACCTTTTTAAAACTAGCTGCAAGCTGCATCCGAAAAACCAAAAAACCTACCCAGTGAGGGTATAGACAAGCTTTTTTATCTTGTGTGCTGTCACTTCAATTCCCAATTGCCGTTAGATTTTGTTTGAGAACTCAACTGGGTATTCAAACATGCGCTGCATTTGCGGCGCCAACTCAGATCTGAGATATTTTGGCAGCTGTTCAAGTTGAGACACCGAGAGAGAGGGAGTGAAAAAGAGAAGACGAGCGAGAGGACGGGGGGATGAAGGCCCAACCACACAATAATAAGTAATGGCCATGTATTGGCAGTCGAGCGCTTTTGTACACAGTACTTTTACTCGTCGTTGCAGGCCAGCAAAAAAAGAGTGTCGCCCATGCGGCGTATACGCAACGCAACGTCTGCCAACTAATTATTTCTTTCGCTGCTGCTGCTGCTGCTGCCTACCTTCGTCCCACGGATGATGCTGTGAGGATATGGTGCGCGGCTTGCGTCCTTTTTTGCCGCGTTTGCTGCCGTTGTTGTTATTGTTGTTGTTGGACTCCATTTGTTGGCCGACTGAGTTTTACTTGAGCTACAAAATACACGCGCGCAAATGAAATAATTTTATATAATCTATCTATGTTTTATGTTCACACACAAACACATACACACACACATGCACTGAATGACGCACAGTCGCCACAAGTGACATTTGGCAAGCTCACACTCACACACACACACACATATACACACACACACGCACACCCGCACAGTCGCCGCGTTTTTTGTCGCTTTGATTACTTGGCGCAGATATATGCTTATATCTATCTACAATATGTACATATATATATATATATATATACACATATGTGTATCTGCACACAAGATATATGTATTTATTTGAAATTAAGATTTTCTCAAGTTATTTTTAATGCGGTGATTTAATTTTTCTGACACCAACACACACACACACGCAACTAAACACTTGTGGCACTTTTTTACTTTCGTTTCAGTAGGGTTTTTCGAAAAAATCACCTATATCTATATATATTTTAGTTGTTTCAAGCGCTTGTTGTTGTTGTTGTTGTACCAACATTAGATTCTAAAATTACAGTTAATTTGCATTACGTGACAGTGCGCGTTTTATAGTTTATTATATTAAGCGATTTCCAGTTAGTAACTAACTTTTTGCGCTTGTACTTAATCAGGCAATTGCTGCCTGCTGCTGCTGCTGCTGCTGCTGCTGCCGTCAGCTGCTGCTGGTCGTCAACTGTTTGGGCCGAAGCGTTGGAAACTGGCCGGCACTGTGTCGTTTATTATTTTTTATTATTTTGTTAGGGTTCGCTTTTTTTTTTTTTGGTGTGTGCGCTTGTAGTTGTAAAGTATTTAGAACTCAAATGAGCTGAAAACTGAATGAAAATCGCGCACGGAAATCCGCCGCGTCCATGCGTCGTCGTCGTCGTCGACGTCGTCGTCGTCGTCGATTGTCGTCGATCGTTTGCCGTGCCGAGCGCGACTAATGGCTAAATGGCTGGCTGAATGGCGACACTGGCCAGAGAGCTTTTACTTTTTGGACTGTCACTGGCACTGCGCTGGGTCACACGCTCGTTTGGATATATGTATTTTCATTTCGTTTCATTTCATTTCACGGCAGCAGCCGCTCGCCGCTCGTCGGCTATGTAATTGCCTTTTATTTTTATTTCGAATCCAAATCCGAGTCCGAGTCCGAGTCCAATTCCGAGTCGTGTGCGCATTTAGCTATTCTATTTTGTTGTTTTTTTGGAAAAGAGCGCCACTGCATTTGCTTATCACTCATAGTTTTTAACTATAGATTGTATCTTTCGAGAGGCATACATCAGTTGGTGGTCTGCCAGCACAAATGATGAATTAAAGCAGCCGTAAAAGTTGTGCGAATCTTTAGTTAAGTGAATGCGCAATTTCCAGACTCGCTTCGAGTCGGGGGGCATCATAAAACAAAAGTTCATCACAAGTTTTTTATGCTGATGATGCGACTCGACAAGTTCAAGTCTGAACATTGCATGTTTAGCATGTTATGCGAGTTGTTTAAGCAAAGTTCAATTGTCGGTCGCTGCTGCTGCTGCTGCTGCTTCTGCTGCCTCATCAGTCGCCCTTTTGTGTAATGCTGAAGTGGCAGTCAGGCCAAGTTGATGCTGCTGCTGCTGCTGCTGCTGCTGCCGCTGCTCACCAAGTTCATTCCACTTGGCATTAAGCAGCGCCAACTAAACATCTTAAGAATGCAGTGCGACTCGGCACTGACAGTGAGATGTGATCTGTTTATAGCCAGACGGCATTTAAGTGGTCCGCAGATGCATAGTGACAGCGTTTAGCTAGTGCTGCCTACAATATTAAGTGTAGCTCACATCACGCATACGAGCCGCAAATCGAGCATACGCCCCATATCGCTGCATACAAAATGCTGCAAGCCAAGACACTTAATCTAACACTTAATCTAACATTTCAGTCAATATTCGAGTCGGGCCACATTGATATTTGACCTTTGATGAGTGCGTGCGTGATTGTTTGATGGGTTGGCGATGGTATTAATATTGGTATTGGTGTTGGTGGTGCTGAGAAAGTAATTACAGCCACATGGCAACACATACAAAAGCGTGTGCTAAACAACAATAACTAAAACGACAACAACAATAACAATAACAATAACGACAACGACAACGACAGCAACTGGATAACAATAGCTTCAGTCGCAGGAACGTGACACACAAATAACAGTAACAGTAACAACAACAACATAACGTGCCATTGTTAGTGGTACCTACAATAGCAAACTGCGTCCTCACTGAGCGCTCAGAAGTAACGTTAATTGACAGGATATGGACGACCCGAGAGAATCGGTGGACGAATGCGTTGCGATGGCGTCGCAGCGGTCGGATGGGGGCACGGCATGCCGTTAATCGAACGCACACACGTGTGCTGGCAACATATTCATTACTTTCATTAGACTCGACACAACCTTTAGACGTTTATCGATTTGCCTGCCGAAATGTAGAAAAAAAAACACAACCAAAAAATTGAAGGTTTTTGCCTTTTTTAGTTGGGCTGCTCACTTATTGATTGTCGAGTACTCCAAGTCGCTGCACAATTGCGCCCGCAATTAATTTGCATCAACATTTATGCATGTGGGCGCACAAACAATTATTTAAGGCTTTAGTGGTGGACAGATATGGCTGTGGAAATCGTTGGCACTCGACACTCGAAGATATCAAGGACACGGTCCGCGGGTAACGCGCTGCGACTAGCGCCAACAACTGGACTGATTTGATGGCCCTGTCTGGCGTTTTTAATTCCCATTACAGGAGCCCGTAGTGCTGACGCTGTTTTTGTTTATCGCTGCGTTGCGTCCTCATTCCAAATGATGGTTGTTGCCCTTGTTGTTGTTGCTGCTCTTGTTGATGTCGGCATTTCTCGTCGCCAGGATGCGGACGCCGTGCGGCAACCCAAAGCAACCCATTGCAAGCCGTTGACATTGTTGAGTCATGCGCACTCTCAGCTTGGTTGCTGTATGTGATAGCTAACGGATTATTGTTTGCTTATCAACTTGTTCCTTTAGTTCCACACATATGTTTAGTTTTCAATTCGAAACGGGTACAAAGTGCGTTAGACTCATTTGAATTTCGATTGTGCCGTCGATAACAAATCGATATTTACACTAGCGATCCCGAAAGCGTTGCCACCTAGGCAGCACCTGTTGCGCTTTTAATGCGCTATCACAGCTGATCAAAGGTTAGGTAATACTGTTTCATTCAATCTCTAACAACGACACCGAGATGGCTCTTCGATTCGTCACGAAAACTTGCAACACTTTGCTGCAGCATAGAGCTCGCAGCTTGCCTGCAGGTGCAACATGGAGTCGCACACTAACGCATTACCCCATCAACGATGCTATGTTCGGCTTGAGTGAAGAGCAGCAGAAACTGCGAGAGATTGCCTTCAATTTCTTCCAAAAGGAACTGGCACCCAAGGCACAAGAAATTGACAAGCTGGATAGTTTCAAGTAGGTATAGCAAAAAAACATACCTGGTCTGCTTTTTTAAAGTGACTCTTCCCACCACGCAGAGATATGCGTTCGTTCTGGCTCAAGTTGGGTGAACTGGGCTTCCTGGGCATCACAGCAGAGCCTGAGTATGGCGGCACAGGCGGCACCTATCTGGATCACTGCATCATCATGGAAGAGATTTCAAGGTGACTAGCTGAAATATAATACCACCACAATAAAATTGCATTACTAACCTTACTAGAGCGGCTGGAGGCGTTGCTCTGTCCTATGGTGCAAATTCCAACCTGTGCATCAATCAGTTGACGAAGAACGGCACACCCGAACAGAAACAACAGTATCTGCCCAAGCTGTGCAGTGGTGAACACGTTGGCGGTCTGGCAATGTCGGAGCCTGGCTCCGGCTCTGATGTCGTCTCAATGAAGCTGCGCGCAGAGCGCAAGGGAGATTACTACGTGCTCAATGGCAGCAAGTTCTGGATAACCAACGGTGCCGAGGCAGATACACTGGTCGTGTATGCCAAGACAGGAGCGAGTGATGTCCCCGATAGACACGCAATTACCGCCTTCATTGTAGAGACGGGCTGGGAGGGCTTCAGCGTGGCTCAAAAGCTTGACAAGCTGGGCATGCGTGGTAGCAGCACCTGTGAGCTCGTTTTCCAGGACCTCAAAGTGCCTGCGAAGAATGTGCTTGGACAGGTGAACAAGGGCGTCTACGTGCTGATGTCCGGTCTGGACTTCGAACGTTTGGTCTTGGCTGCCGGCCCAGTGGGTCTTATGCAAGCAGCTTGTGACGTGTCTTTTGACTATGCCCATCAGCGCAAGCAAATGGGCAAGCAGATCGGCGAGTTTCAGCTTATTCAGGGCAAGATGGCTGATATGTACACCAGTTTGAGTGCTTGTCGCAGCTATTTGTATGCTGTGGCCAGATCCTGCGATGCGGGCGTGAAAAGCAGCAAGGATTGTGCCGGAGTTATTTTGTACGCCGCTGAGAAGGCTACTCAGGTGGCTTTAGATGCCATACAAATCCTTGGCGGCAATGGATACATCAATGATTATCCAACTGGACGCATTCTGCGCGACGCAAAGCTTTACGAAATTGGTGCCGGCACCTCGGAGATCAGACGTTGGCTGATTGGACGTCAATTAAATCAGGAGTATAAGTAAACCTTTGATAACACTTTGAGACTGTGGCAATTTACTGTGGAATCAATCGTAACCAGACAGACTATTTGTTGCATTTATTTTTTATATGAACTTTTTGTGAACTACATATGTAATATATCGATTATTGACTATTAAAAAACCAAATAATGGGAACCTTTGCTGTAAATATATGTGCATATATCTCCAATTCGATACGCACGCTAGGCAACGAGCTTAGAGCAAAATGAGATCGTCTAAAGCAGCTTTAAGTTCGTAGCTCAATTTGCATTTCATGCAGTTCATAAGTGTTCACTTTTTAGTACTCATATGCAGTTATAAAAGTGTCTGGAAAGCAACAAGATCGTCCAATCGACTCAAGTTAGCTAAGCGAAAACGAAAATTATATACATTCTCCCCTTGCAAAATTGGTTAAAACCTGCTGCCCTTTATCGAAAACATCGAAATGTCTCTTCGTTTGCTGGCCAAAACTTGCAACAATTTGCTACAGCGTGGTGGCAGTCGTCTATCTGGAGCAGCACTTTGGAGCCGCACACTTACCCATTATCCCGTGAACGATGAGCTGTTTGGCTTCGATGAAGATCTCCAGAAACTGCGAGAAACGGCCTTCAACTTCTGTCAAAAGGAACTGGCACCCAAGGCACAAGAGATTGACAAACTGGATGATTTCAAGTAGGTATCGCAAATGAGATGCAATCTTTTGTTTAAAGACCCCCTTTTGTACAGAGATATTCGTCCGTTTTGGCGAAAGTTGGGTGAACTGGGCTTCCTGGGTATTAGGGTCGCACCTGAATATGGTGGCACAGGCGGCACTTATCTGGATCACTGCGTCATCATGGAGGAAATGACGCGGTAAGCAGGCACAATGCATTCATACCAAACATATACATATATATTATTCCAACTTACAGTGCGTCTGGCTCCATTGGAGTCTCGTACGGCGCCCATTCGAATATGTGCATCAATCAGCTAACTCTAAACGGCACACCCGAACAGAAGCAACAGTATCTGCCCAAGCTGTGCACTGGTGAGCACATTGGCGGTCTGGCTATGTCGGAGTCGGGCGCCGGCTCCGATGTCGTCTCAATGAAGCTGCGCGCAGAGCGCAAGGGAGATTACTACGTGCTCAATGGCACCAAGTTCTGGATATCCAATGGCTCCGATGCGGATACACTGATTGTGTATGCCAAGACGGGGGGCAGTGATGTGCCAGCCAGCCACGGGATAACGGCCTTTATCATAGAGACAGCCTGGGAGGGCTTCAGTGTGGCTCAAAAGCTGGACAAACTGGGCATGCGGGGCAGCAGCACCTGTGAGCTCGTCTTCCAGGACCTCAAAGTGCCTGCAAAGAATGTGCTGGGGCAGGAGAACAAGGGCGTCTACGTGATGATGTCCGGTCTGGACTACGAACGTGCGATTATGTCTGCAATACCCGTGGGCCTTATGCAGGCCGCCTGCGACGTGGCCTTCGAGTACGCCCACCAGCGGAAGCAAATGGGCAAGCTGATTGGCGAGTTTCAGCTAATTCAGGGCAAGATGGCTGATATGTACACCAGTCTGAGTGCGTGTCGCAGCTATTTGTATACTGTGGTCCGAGCCTGCGATGCGGGCAAGCGTAGCAGCAAGGATTGCGCTGGCGTCGTTTTGTGCTGTGGCGAAAAGGCGACTGAGGTGGCTTTGGATGCCCTACAAATCCTTGGCGGCAATGGATACATCAACGATTATCCAGTGGGTCGCATTTTACGCGATTCCAAACTGTGTGCGATTGCTGCTGGCACCTCGGAGATCAGGCGTTGGTTGATTGGCCGTCAGTTGAACCAGGAGTACAAGTGAAGCTAATGAATAACTGACAGTGGTGGGATTATGGCAAATCTAAGCTTTATCTTACAGACCATGTGTGCTTTTAACTTGTGTATGGGTTTTTGTAAAATATAACGATCTTGAAAAGAAAATAAAATATTGGCTCAATATCAGTAGTCTTTTGCTTGTATTGTTAAAATATTGTTTTTATTAATTTACAAAAAATACACAATTAAAATATGCAATTACGTATACACGACGGTTCACATACATATGTACTCGTATATACAGAAACGAAATTACAAAGCAACGAAATCCTTTTATCGAAGAACATAGAACATTGTTTACGTACATATGTAGATGATTTAAGAACTAAACGTTATGTGAACAACAAATTGTTTAATCGCGCACAACATGGCGCTGCATTAACTAAAATGGCGTTAATTATAATCCTTCGTTTTATATAATATATGTTTTTAGTGTGCACGGTAATAAATTGCATTGATCTAACAATAAATCGTTGAACCCAATTTGCATTTTGTTACGGTTACGAGTCACGAAGCTTTTTCCTGTTGCTGTTTGATTCTGCTTAGGTTTCGTTTGATTAGTACAATGTTGAATATATATATATATATGTGTGTGTTTATGGGTATTATGTGTATGTACGTGCCAAAGCGGCGATTTCGACAGATATGATTGGCAATCAATTGGCAGATAAACACGTACACAAAAAGCTCCACAACAAATATACACAATAATAACTCGTTTATGCTCGGAAAACATAGAGGAAAAACAAGAACATATAAACCGAAAGAGAAAGCGATTATTACGTTATAGTTAGGGCGTGTGTTTGTGGGTATATATATATATAGACATAGTATCGCTAGTGGCTAATTATAATTATATGTTAAATTATTACTATTAGTATGTATGTAAATGTTAAAAGCACATTTGGCAAACATCATCGTTTCGTTTCGACTGCGAACTCATGCTTTATTTATTCCAGGCGAAAACTGTGCTTTTCCGTTTTCGTTTCCGACCGCGATTCCGTTGTGGTCGTAAACGATTTGCGCTCCATGACGCGCTGTGTCATTGAGGTGAGGCGCTCGGAGCCCTGATCCACAATGCTGATCTTGCCGCCGTCCGTGTTAAGGGTCATCTGCGAGAAGCTCGACTCCAGTGGCTTGACGAGGCCCACTTCACTGCCGCCACTGCTGTTGTTGGCCGCCTTGTCAAAGTTGCGCGTCTCGTATCTGCTGAGGAGCGGGCGTAAAGATTAGCACACAGTTTGGGTATACGAGAAATCATGAACTCACCTGGATGTGTAGCCCTCGTAGTTCTGGCCGGGATAGGCATTGCCGCCGGTCAGCTGCACAACGCCGCCCTGGCCGAAGGTCTTGTCGTGCAGATCCTGCACACACGCCTCCAGATTGCGATTGCCGCTGGGCTTCTGTGGCGGCGGTGGTGGCACAGCTGGCGCTGAGTTCTGCGTTTTAAGGCTGGACGATTCAAAGCTATGCTGCTGGTAATTGGCGTTAGTGGGTGTGCCCGCTGCCGATGATGTGGTTGTGAAGCCATTGCTGCCAACGCCCGCACCCACACCCGCACCCGCAACTGGACTACCCGGATAGGGGCGTGGCACTGCATTGGCGGTTAGTTTGGGATTAGAGCGAAAACTGTGACCCGATGTGGCCGTTTGCATGTTAGAAATCGTTGTGGACAACGGCGGCGGCGGTGGCGGAAAATCTCCATTCACATCGTCCATTTGCGCATAGTTGGAGGGCGGTGGCGACACAGCGCCCGGATGATGGAAATGCTGCGGCTGCGGACTGGCATAGTTATAGTGATGCTTCTGCTGGCTGTTGCCGCCGGAGTTGCTGCCGGTATAATAGCTCGGCGAGCTGGGCAGATCGCCCGAATTGTAGTAGGCACCGCCACGACCCAGAGTCTGTTAAGGTTAGCGTTAGAAAGAAAGAGATTCGGTTGGTTAGCGAGATTAGAGTTAGCAGCAACTACAGCTACGCCGTCACCAAGTGGGAATTTCAACAGCTAATCAATGCCAATCTTGGTGCAGTCAAAACTAAAACTAAAAGCTTAAACTAACAAGTCAAGAGCAAAACCTGTTCATACATTGTTCTGGCTGCGATTAAGCGTTCCGTAGGCGTACTCCGTGTCGCTCTCGTCGGTGGTGAAGCCTTGGGTGGTCTTTGCATACCGCTGCGCCTGTCGCACATGCTTCAGACGCTGACGCGCCTCCTCCAGCTCCTTCTCCTTGCGCAGCACCGCGGAGCGTGCATTGATCTCCTGCGCCATGCCATCCACCATCGAGGTGTTGATCTTCAGCGAGTGCTCCTCCTCATCCTCGAGCCCCTGCTGGGCGGCATGCACCAGATTGTCGGTGGACTTGATGACCGCATTGCCAGCGGCCTGCAGGCGACGTCCTGCCTCCGAGTTGGGATTCGATTTCACCTTGCAGGCAATCAGCAGCTGTGCTGTGGACGCAGCCACCTGTTTGGCCGTCGAGATGAGCATCTCCTCGGTGCCGACGCCGCGCACCAGATTCTGTGCAGCCTCCACCAAACTATGTGTGGCTGCGGCCACCAGACGTGCAGCCGAAATGAGTCCCTCGGACCACTGGCCATCGTCGGAGCTGGTGAGTGGACGACGTGCCACTTTGCCCTGATCGATGAGCTCACGCTGAGCAGCATTGGCGGCACGGACGAGAGCAGCTGATGCAGCCATGATGCCCTTGGCTGCTTCCAATATCATCTCATCGAACTTCATGTTCTCATCCAGCTCGATCTGTGGTGAGTGGAAAATACTTGATTAATATTAGATGCTAAATAATGTTATAATGTATAATAAAAGCAAAACACCGTTTAAGTTAAGTTAAGGTTTGATTTGATTTGATTTGTTTTTAGTAGAGTTTCAACAATCACAGTAATAATATGTTTGATTCCTGGGTGAACTTTTGAATGTAACAACCAAGAATATCAAACATATCTCACTGGAATCATTAGATGAGTGGGTAGTTGGTTGCTTGGTTTTGGTAGTTTTGGGTTGATTCGAGCCATCTTTTACATCTTACTGACTAAATGAGTTTTATTAAATTAGATGACAACTGAGCGGCGAGTCAAGCAGTTGAGTTAGTTTTTCAATTCACCATTCACATTCACCATTTAAAAGCTAATATTTAAGATAATAATCAAGCTGAACTCACCGTAACATCCGCCTGGCGACGTGGACGCAGCGAAGCCAACTTCTTGGCCGCCGCATCAATGGAGGCCGCAGCGCCCAGCAGCTCATTCTCGGCTATGACCGTGGGATCCTCGGGATCTATCCAGTCGGAGCCCTTCAGCAGACGTGCCATGGCCACCAGATCTGTGACGCACTTGGCCACGCGACGCGACAAATGCATGCGATCGTCGGCACTGCAGCCGTGCAGTATGCCATTGAGCAGCTCCCGATAGGATTCCGCAACGGAAGTGCCCGCCTCCAGTGTGCGCACACGCAGCTCATCGGTTTCAGCGCAGTTCCAGGCCACCGAACGGCAAACGATCAGCATGTCCGAAATGGCACGACGACCCAAATTGGCAGCAGCCACAATATCCGTCTGGAGATTGGAGGTGCCGGCGGCAACAGCCTTGGCAGTGGCAGCTGTCACGTTCATTGTAACACGGATCAGATCCTCAGGTCCCATTTGGATGCTGCCAACGGGTGGTGGCGTTTGCATGGCCTGTAATGGGTAATGGTTTAATTAGTTTACATAATAGAATATAAATCTCCAAGTCTCTACTTACGCGAATCTCCTGTGAAATGGCCTCCACGGTGGCTTCCATGGCGCGTGTGCCGCGAGTGTGCTCATCCTCCACAGCCTTGACGGTCTTCAGCAGCGAGGAGACATTCAGCACCATTACCTAAAGGCAGTAACAAAAGTGTTTTTGTTTTTTTTGTTTAAGGGAGCAAAAATGTTTGTGATTAATGTTGAGTTTTATAAAAGAGAGTGGGAGTAACTTAGGCGTAAACTCTACATAGTACGAGCTACAAACTAAAGAACTACAGATATTACGACTACATTACGATGGCTTTGGCACTTTTTGAATCAAACTATAATCTATATTTCAATATATTACTGAAATGAACAAACACTGGACTGATGATTATACGAGTAATAAGAATTTTATTCGAGATAATAAACAAATAATGATTATAATCATTCAAGACAACATTCATTTTTGGGACTAACAATGGACAAAGGGGACAAAAAGAAGAACTTGCAGATGACTGGGGCGTAGAGTAAAGAAAATGATCGCTAGGATAAAACCCAACAAAGGAAATGTAATAAGAGAGACCAATTTAATAGGGTTGCGAAAAATCTACAGTTAATTCTGCTTAAAATTGTTTTAAAAGTATATTTAAGATAGAAAACTTTACTTCAAAATACGAATTTTAGGATTGTAGGAATTGAGATTTACATTCACGAGAGACCACTGTACTCAGCAACATATGTATGCATATGTATTCTCTAATACCCATGGCATCTACAAGTTTTACAAAGTTTTTTCAGTTTTCGATTTGAAGTGGCAAAAATGTTTGGAATAATGTTCTGTTTTTTTTTCGTTGTTGTGCAATGATTAATGTTAATGTTTATAGAAGAATTTCGTCAATGTTTCCAAATAGTAGTTGTGAGGCGCCCCCACTAATGGTTCATGATTCCATTGCTGGCTGCTGGCGCTGTGTGTGTGTTAGTTTCTGAATGGGCGCTGGCAGCTGATTGGCAAACATCTTGAAGCGTCTGCTTTGTTGTTGTTGTATACAGTTTTTGATATGTGGGTGTATAGATGGTATATTTATCGAAATCGATATCGATATTGATGCATGTATTCGATTCGATAGGCAGATTTTGTACGTTGCGTATATTCCACAGCGAGCGCAGCGCATGAAGAGAGCGTGGAGAGCGATTTTTGAGTTCGATTTGCGTTTTTGTACAGTTCATGAGTTTGTTTTTGTATTTTTTGTATTTTTATGTGTTTTGTATGTGTTTTTGTGTGTATGGGAAGAGAGAAGAGCAGAGACGACGAACGCGCACAAATTAGCAAAACGAAAACGAAAATATACAAGAACTTATGGATTTTTTCTTTTTACAAAATGTGTGGGAGGGTGGTTCAGTGGTGGTGGATCGACAATAGAGACAGAAAGAGAGAGAGAGGAGAGCGCACAGCGATTGCATGCAGAGCGGAGCAGAGCAGGCAAAAGGGTGGGTGATTGGGTGGGTGGTTGGATGATTGACCAAAGAGTTAGAGCTGACGACAGCGGGATGAGAAATGTGGTGCTTCTCTAGCCAAATATATTGCAGAGGGGGGCTGTTTATACACATGTCTGTATTTATGTGAGTATTGATGTGTTTGTTTTTTGTGTTGGTTAAACATTGAAAACATTAATAACATTTAAGAAAAAAAACATAAAGCGCCAGCAAACAGCAGCAGCAACTAGAAAAGAGCAGCAGGTGATGGAGATTCGAGATTCGAGAAGTGAGCAACTGCAGCAGCCAAGAGACGAGTTGCCTTCTGGGCTCGTTTTGTGCATTGAAATAGCAGCAGCAGCAGCAACAGCGACAGCAAGTGGAAAAGTTTTTGGTTATGTGGATGTAGTTTTTTTTTTGTGGGTTTTTCTTCTTATAAGTTAGTGGTATATGTTTGTATGAGTGCCAAAGCCATTTTACGATTACAAAGTATTTACTTCTTAATGCCACAAACAACATTTATATATGCGAGTGTATGTGGTTTTAAAAGAGTAGCTTCAAAATAGACAATATACATATAAACTAAAAAAAAGTTATATTAAAAGATAAGTCTCAGTCAGAGCTAAAACCGTTTGGGAATTTTAAGCACACATCTAGATATGCTTTTATAAGTGTTAGCTCACGAGGAAGAAACTCCTTTTAGGTTATCTATTTACATTATTTTTTCGTATTTAGTATTTCTCAGTCATGTCCCTTTCGTTTGTAGCTTAGTTTTCATGTTTTAAAAATCCCCCATTAATTACCATAACCACATTAAAGTCAGTTACAACTTTGTAAGTGATGTGTAAAAAATACTAGGAATAAAATAGCTATAAATATTACACACTAATAAAAAAAGCCACAACAACGAAAGCTTAACAGCAAAAAGAGAGAGAGTATTAAAGAACTACGGATATGAAAAGACGTAATCAAGTAAATAAAAGAGATAAAAAACATACCCTGGCGCTCTCCTTCAGACCCTGCATGGAGGGATCGTGTATGGGTTTGCCCGAGGCCAACTTGGTGCAGTTGATCAGATCGCCCAAAGCTGAGGCAACATCCTTGACGGCATTGATGACCATAACCTGCGAGTCGGGCTGCGAGGAGCCCAGGGAGCAGGCGCCACGCTTAACGGCCTCCGCGAGTTGAGCTGCAGGAAAAGAAAACATGGTTATGAAAAAAGTCAAAGCATAATGGAGATTATAGTACTCACTTATGGTAGAGACGGCATTCTGTGCCGCATTCGCCAACTGATCCTGTGTGCCGGCGGCGCCAGTGACCAGCACCTTGGTGTCCTCCACCAGTGCCTTGGCTGTCTGCAAAATGTGCTCGCGATGATCGGCAAAGCTGCCATCTCCGTCCGAGTGGAGGGTGCCCGCCGTTGCGAACATAATGGTCGTGTCCAGATCCCCAATGATGCCCGAGACGGTGTGGGCAGCATTGATGCAGGCCTGAGTGCCGCGGGAACCAGCCTGCAGTGCGGCCAGCACCTGGGCAGCCTTCTCGGAAACTTCGCGTGCATTGCGCGCAATCTCCTTCTGGGCACTTGCATCGCTGGGACTGGCACCACCTGCAGAGGACTGAATCATCGCGCTGACGGAGCGACCCAAATCGATGACGGTGCTCCTGATGCGCATGGCCACATCCGGTGAGGTGGTTGTGGTGCTGGCACCCACCGAATCCTGGGTGAGCTGCTGATAGTGTTGGGTCATGTCGATGGCCAGTTGGGGCAAGGCGGCTGGCTCCATGCTGCTCTTGGCGTTCATCTCGTTACCGAGGCGAGCAATCTCCTTGGCGGTGGCCACCATGCGCGTCTGATAGTCCACAAAGTTGTCCGAGTAGGAGGCATTCAGCAGCGACTGCCGTTTGTCCGTCAGTCGCGTAATGGCGCGATTCACCTGCTCCATTAGTCCGGTGACAATGCCCGTTTCGGCATTGATCTTCTCCACCGTTTGCTGCAGCTCCTGTATGGCCTCGAGAGTGCCGTCGATGGACTCGTCCAGGCGTGGATGGGCGTGTGTGGCGCGTGGATTGCCTGCCGACTCCTTGGCCGACTGCACCAGAGTAATAGCGCTCTCTACCACCGACTTGGTCTGATTGATCAGCGACATTTGCTGCTGGCTGTGCACAATGTGGGTGCAGGCACCAATCGCACCATTCACCATGGGCACCACATAGCGCGAGATCTCGCCGACAGCATGTCCCAGCTGCTCTGCGTTGTTCTTGCCGGCTACTCGAATGGGTTCCAGTTTATCCAGCAGCTCTGCGGCAGAGTTCAAAGTTTGACCACTGAATCCATGAAGATTATTATCACGTCTCCGGCTCAAGCCCTGGGCATTCACAGCCAGAGCGCAACTGTCCAGCTCGCGGGTGCAGGTGCCCAGGGTGTGGAGCACCTGTTCGCACTGCGCCTGTCCGGGCGCCTTGTCGCGTATGTTGTCCACCAGGCGCTTCACCGACTCCGACACGGGTGTGGAGTGCATGGATAGCTGCTGCCAGACGGGTGGATTATCGGGCTGCAAGGCCAACGATTTGGCTGCCTTGACCATCTCAACGACGCCATCGATGACACCGCGTCCGGCTTGGATGACTGGCTCTTGTGCCTTGCGTCCCTCGGCGGAGATCTTGGCCGGTATGGATATAAACTCCGGACTGGAGGCATACTGGCTGACTGCCTTGACCGCTTCGAGCAGCGGCTCCACCAACCGATCGCGACTGCCACCCGCCGGATTCTCCTCAATGGCCTTGATGTCCTGCACCAGATCCGAGGTGGCGGTGGCCACCTGCTTGGCCAGCACAATGAACTCGTTCTTGGCCACCGGATTGCTGGTGTTCATGCTCGCCTGTCGACAGATCGAGCACAGATAGCTCGTATGCTTGGCAATCACGGTCAGAGCTGAGATCATCTGCGGCTTCCCGGACTGCGAGCTGCTCACAATGTCGCAATGCTGACGGATGCCCTGATAGGCCCACGTCAGCTGTGCCTTGTCGATGATGCCAGGTCTTCCGGCCACACTGCTTGGATGCGAAACGCCAATGAGATACGCTGCCTGCGAAGAGCTCTCCATTAGACCCTGAATCGAGTCATTCACATTGTTCACCGACTGACTGAACTCCACGTGCTGCGACTGTTTGGCATTGTTGATCATCTCGGAGATGGCATAGCCCAGATTACGTGACTTGGCAGTCGCCTGCTCCACGCAATCAAAGTAGCCCAGCTCGTTGATCGGCTCATGCGGATAGTCGAGCATCAGACGCAGTGCCTCAATGTTCCTCATGGCATTGTCGCACTCCTTCTGCCCCGGCGCCGACTGTATGCTGGCATCCACCAGCTGATTGATGCTCTCAGTGACGCTGCGTGCGGCAGCGTGCAGCAGATTCTTGGCATTCGGCTGGCCAGGATCGGCGGCAATGGACTTGGCCGTGGACAGCAGCGAGCACGACTGCGTGGAAACATTGCGCAGGCAGTCAATCATCTGGGAGCGTACAGCCTCATCCGTTTGGGTCTGTCCAGCCATCTGCATGCTCACCGACAGCAGATCCCTGTAGTTGGCCGCAAAGTGCTGGCTGCTCTCGGCCAGCAGCGCGGGACTCGCATACGACTGCACAATCTGGCCACCGGCGCTGCTCAGCTGCTCGGCCACCAGTTTGAGTTCCGACTGCAGCTCGCCATAGGGTCGATTCGAGGGTGGGAACTCACTGACCGACAGAATCTCACTCAGATCGCTGACATTGCGCAGCGCGGCGTCCACCTCACGTTGTCCGGGAATGCAGTCGACTGTACGCGAGAGTGCACCCGTCACATCCCGTCCGGCCTGGGTGAGTGCCTGGGGATCGGAGATGCCCTGCAGCGTGCGCTGCGCCTGCTCAATGAGCTGGGCGGAATGGGTAACCACATCGTCGGCACAGTCAATGATAACCGGGTTCTGTGTGGTGGCCGCAACGCCATGCACGCTCCTGGTGAAGTCACCCAAGGCCAGAACTGTGTCCCGTCCGGCAGCGCCTGCATAGCTGCGCTGTCCCTGCAGCACAGAGCTGAGCAACTGGCTCAGAGCAATGCCCACGTTCTTGGCAGACTTGCGCAGCTCATCGGCGGTGTTCTCCACCGTCTCACCAGGCAGTGGACGCAATTGGCCCGCCAGAGCCGCTTGACGTGTATCGTCCAGGACATGATGCAGCTTGCGTACCGCTTCCAAGGCGGACTCCAACTCCTGTCCGCCACAAGCGTCGCGTGTGCGTTGAGCCACCGAATGTAGCTCGGAGACGCTCTGGCCCAGATGTAGGGCGCTCTTTGAGAGCTGCGCCGCCGCTGGTATATCGGTGACAGTTGGCTGCAAGGCACGCGACGATTTGGACACCTGTAGAGCGGGCTCAATGAACTGCTCGGCTGCCTCAATCAGATTGAGCTGAGCATGTGCATCGTCCGGTTGGGCACGGGTCGTCTTCAGCGAGGTGACCAGACGTGGTATGGTATCGGCGACACGCTTGCAATCCTGCAGCAGCGACTCCTTGGTCTGATGATCCTGACTGTGCTGTACAGCATTCTGGGCGGCCGAGATGCACTGGGTGGCCGCCGAGGCTGCCTGCTTGGAGCAGAACTCCAGCCGCTGGATGAGACTGCGCTTCATGGCCGGCGTGTTGGCCGCAGTGGTGGTAATCTCTCGCAGCTCTTCAGCGGCGCGACGCAGCGCATTTTGATTGTCCGAATCGTGAGGATTGGAGGAGCACAAGCGTGCCGCCTCCACCAACTTGGCGGTGGCATCGGCCAGCTGCTTGGCGGCCGACAGCAGACGTCGCTGCATATCTGCATCCTCCTGCTGATCCGCCTCGCCCTTGATGCTCTGTATGAGCTGAGCGGTCGTTTGGCCCAAGGTGCGCGCATGACGCACCATCTCCTGGGGATCGTTGGTGGACACCAGAATGTCGGTGCCAATGATCACATTCTCGACGGGACTCAGCTCCTGGCTAGTGCGATTGGCATGCTCCCGCGTGCTAAGCTTCACATGCTCCAGCATCTCCATCAGACTCTTAGACACATCACGTGCCGCATCCAACAGATCAGCCTTCAGCTTGGGATCATTGCTCGCCTCGTTGCACACCTCGCACAGGGAGTTGACTGCCCTTGCGACATTTCTGGCCGCAGCCTCCAGTTGCTCCCGGCAGGCAGCATTGTGGAGGGTGGGCGCCACTACCTTGGCGCACGCGACCAGCTGACTGGTGGCCAGCGCACACTGGCTCGCTGCTCCAATAACACGATTACGCGCCTGATCATCCTCACAGCTGGCGGCAATGTTCTTGGCACGCAGCACCAAGGCAGCGGTTGTATTCGCCACCGCCTTGGCCAGTGCGAGCAGCATGTCGTGGAGATCACGATTCTCTGGTGCCTCCTCCTCGGCAATGGTGCTCAGCACATGCGTGGTGGCTTCACCCACACGGCTGGCGGCATTGATCAGATGCTGCGGTGGCTCCTTGCTCTCCGGCTCGGCTGCCTTGAGCAGATCACTGAAGGCATTGCACAGATTACGCGCCGCCTCCAGCAACTGATCGCCATTCGTGTCGTTCTCCATGAGGGCGGCAATCAGGCGCACCTCCTTGGTGACCTCCGGTATGGTTTGGGCAATTTGCGACACAGACGCCGAGATGGCTTCCGTGTCCACCTCGTCGGGATGCGAAGCGGTAATGATCTGAGCAGTGGCCGCGCTCATGGTGGCCACATGCGAGCTGACCGCCTGCTTGGAGGTGTCCAGCGTATTCTCACGCCATTCGATGGAACGCAGATCGCTGCCCAGCTCTTGAATGGGTGCCTGCAGAGAGGTGTATGAAATAGTAGTGGTCTCTTATGGGACTGCGTCTCTGCGCCAACTTACCTTGGTGCGCAGCTCTTCGTCAGCGCGTATTAAGACATCCTGGCCAGCGGATATATAGCCAATCAGCGCACGCTGCGGTTCCGTCAGATTCACAGAACTAATGCGTACTTCCTTAGTCTAATCAATAGAATTGTAATCAAATAATAAGCATTAAAGTAATATATTTTAATGGCTTGGTTATCATCACATACTTTGTGAAACTCGTCATGACCGTTTTCTAAATGTTTGCAGCATGTTCAGAGATGAAAGAATTTCGTCAAGTTAGTTTAGGTTAAGATGTATTCAAAGTGTGGTTATGTTGTATAGTATTTGGTGGTTATGTTTTTAAGTGGTGCAATGGCAACTTAGAGAAAATGGCTTGAAATGAAATTCAGAGTGCGGACGGGGGGGATTTTGTGTGTGTCTTGGGTTGCTGGATTAACTTACCGTGGGCGGCTGATGAGCATGATTCACCTGACCGACAAAGGCGCCATACTGCACGGTCTGTACTTCGTTTTGCGTGAAGGTGCGTTCACCTGTTTAGCGTTGCAGTTAGAGAGGTGTTCAAAAATAAAAATGTATAAAACATAAATTATCAGAAGCCAAATAAAAAGTAGTTAAGGACTGATACAGAAAGTATCGATCCCTCAGCTTAAGCAGACATACAGTAAAAAGCTGAAGCTAAGTGCAAATATCTCGTATAGCAATCAAGAAACTTACCGTCATAGGGCCGCATAATGCCCGGATGCGCCAGACTCTCCAAGTTGAGCTTCTCCACGCGATTCGTTTCGTGTTGCAAGAAGGTGGCCCTAAAAAATATGATTTATATAACACAATGACAAATTTCAATCAATATTTATGAATAGTAAACTCACTTGGATGGCGCAACGGACTCCTCCACCATGGTGGAGCCCTCATCACCCTCGATGCCAAAGTGATCCTTGGTGCGCTTCTTCTTCAATATAATATCAATATAGCCCGCAATGAGTTGCACTATTTGCTCGGCTTCGGTCGTCTGCACCGAATAGTATTGGTTCGCATAGTCGCCAAAGTCCAGGGTGAAGGTGTTGGGGGAGGCGCCCCAGCGACGCACTGTGGTCAGTGGCCAGGAGATTAGAATCTCCTTGGTGCGCTCATCCAGACGCAGTACAGAGTCTTTGGTAACGCCCAAGAGACGCGGCACCAGCTTGTTCTTGCCATTCATCTTCTCCTTGACCAGAAAGAAGGTAACGCCATAGGTGGGCAGCTCCCGAGCCGTCTTGGTGTAATTGACTTTGGCATCGATTTCCGATAGTTCCGTATGTCTTTTGTGCTCCGCAAAGACCTTCTTCTCAATGCTCTTCACACGCACATACGAAGTCGGCAAAAAGTCCTTCAAGCTGCAGAGAGAAGCAAGCTGATAAGTTTACGAATTAATCATTGGATTTTAGGCTGTTGACTTACTCCAAAAATCCGGGCTTGTGCTTGGCTTCATTATGCGGCCCGAATTGTATGTGCACCTGAATGCCAGCGAATTCGCAAGCTGAAAAAACGAAATAAAATGTAAATAATATAAAAGAAAAGACCTATAAAGAAACTCACCCTTGTCCTGTGTAACAGGATGTGTGCCATCGAGGATGGCATCTCTGGCCTGCACGTAGAGCAGATTCAGCTGCACGGGATCACGCGAGTCAATGTTCTGATCCGAGAAGAAGAAGCGACGTCGCAACAGCACCGTCTCCGACTCATCGATGCCCTGTTCGCGCAGTGTGCGACCCACATCGACCCAATTCACTGAAAAGAGTAGCATAAAGTAATATATAAGTAAGCTGCTCAAACGACAGTTTTGGCTGCTACTTACTCTCATCATCGGTTTTGAGTTTCTTGCGCAAACTCTCCATTTTTGCATCGCGATCCTTCTCGGTAAACTTGCGCTTGAGCGTCAGCGTGCCAAACTTGTTGTCCGGCAGGTTCTCATTCTGGGCCTCGTTGTCCTCGCGCACCAGGCCGTACTCCTCGTGATTGGTAATGCCAATCTTGGTGCAAATCACCACCATCAGCTGCGACACAGGCTGCGAATCATCGACCAGTATGGTCTTGACAGCGCCATCCAACATACGGACGCGCAGAGTGCGCAGCTTGCGTCGATACTCGACCGTATCCTGATTATGCAGTATATAGTAGCCCAGGGTGCGTCCCGCCTCCAGCCAGACGCCCTGCTGGTTCTGCTCGTCCGAAATGAACAGTCCATATTCGCTAGCTGCAAAACGGAGACAGAGTCGCATGAGGAACTGGCCAAATCTGTCGGCTAGTGGGTGTTACTTACGTTGTCCTTGCACCGCTTCGGCAAATTTATCGCGTATGATTTTGCAGGCATCGAAGACTGTGGTATTTGGTTGGAATTGTATGGTCTTGGTCACCCGACCACCTTCCAGCTGTATGCGCAGCGACAGTGTGGACATCTTTGCGTCTTCTGCCACGTCCTCGTCTGGGTC
Source organism: Drosophila flavopinicola (assembly GCA_035042425.1). Taxonomy (NCBI): domain Eukaryota; kingdom Metazoa; phylum Arthropoda; class Insecta; order Diptera; family Drosophilidae; genus Drosophila; species Drosophila flavopinicola. The sequence goes on along the minus strand of JAWNLL010000452.1, from coordinate 11,736,768 downwards.
GTACTAGTCCTAATCGTTGGCTTAAACTTAGTGTGTTACGTGTACAATTTGTAAAAGGCACTACAACCAAAAAAAGAAGAGAGAAGAGCAGCACAAGGCGTTATAAACATGAAATAAATGGCCGTTCAAGTGTTATAAATAGCGCACTGAGTAAAACCAAAAAACCGAAACCAAAAACCAAAACCACCCCCAAAGCGCACACAAGAGATAGCCGGAGCAGGGCAGTCCAGCCTAGGCCGGGGCAGCCACCACCCAAAAAGGCAGACAAGCGACAAAGTCGCTCCGCTGCTGCTGCTGCTGCTACTGCTGCTGATGAAAATCTTCTATACACACACATACAGAAGAGGACAGGCCAGGCCAGGACAGGGGGCACTTGAGTTTTCCGAATCAAAGCCAGCTTGGGGTGACTTGCAGCACTCCCTCTGCCACGACTTAGTCATTATGCCAAGCAGCGATGCCGACTGCGACGTCGACATCGCTGCCGCTGTTTGTTGTTGCTGCTGTTGTTGCTGCTGCTGCGCCATTTGATGCGACATTAATGCCTGGATTTTTAGCTAAATTCACTTAATGCTCGACTGCTCCCCGGCAACGCTTGTAATTGATTTTTCTGTCGTCCTGCCACACACACACACACACACACACACACGCACACACATACACACAGAGCAAGTGGGCAGGCAAAGTGTGTCAGCCAAACCCACCACCTCAAACCCAAACCCAAACCAAAACCCAACCCAAGCAAATGCGGCACACGATAGCATTATTTTCTTATGTAAAAATCGATAATTTGCACAGCTTATGTTTTGGTTGAAGCATCCCCACACACTCACACACACACACACACACACACAAACGTTGGCATGCGGAAGCACTTGAAATTTCCGGCAAAAAACTGTCAACGATAAAAAGCCATAAGCGACTAGGCACACACACATTGTTCACACACACTTCGCACACACACTGTTTAAAATTTACTTTTTGCCAGTTGGCAGAGGAACGCCGCCTGCTGCTCCATATGGCGGCTTTGATTTGGCAAGCGGCGACAAAGGCTTGCTGGTTGACACTGGTAGAGGATGCACGTCTGCTGGCCACGAAATCTGGCACGTAACTGAAAAAGGTTACCTCAAATTGGACCAGCCTAGGGGATGCTGCGACGGCGACGCTGACGTCGACGTCGACGCAGGCAGCGCTAACCGCATTTTTGCTGTCTGTCTGCCGCTTTAGCTCTAGGGTGAGACGCCAAAGAGAACGAGAGCGATAGAGAGAGAGAGAGAGCGCAAGAGCGAAGCCTGCGTACTGCGTGCCAAAAGTTTACTCAAAGGGTGCAGTCACCCAGCAGCAGTGAGTTTAACCCCAGCGCGTGTGTAGAGTTCGCTCTTTCGCTTGCTCTCTTTGTAACTCTCTCTCTTTCTGTGTAGAGTTTACACAAAGCCGCCTGTCCGCCTGAGTGGCGCCAGCCGGCAAAGTGCCAGCGTTTTGCGCAGCTTAAGCGGCGCAGCGACAGAAAACGGAAGCCACAGGGGCGTAATCTGATCGGAGTGGAAAAACGGACTGCGCGCGAATCCCTTCTTCGACAGCAAGGGAGCGTGCGCAGGGCTTTTTTCCTGATGCGACAAGAAATGCGTTGCTTTATGGTGAAATATATTCAAGATAGAACAGCACAGATATCAAAAGAATGACAATTGAGCTAGAACTAGTTTATACAATTTAAACTTTCTCTATAAACTCTAACTCAGAAATATTATAATTATTTTAAATTTTTAAATAAAAGAAATATGATTCCAGAAACTATAATTCTTTATGAAACGGAATCTACTCTAGAACCAAAGCAAGACCGAAACAGAATCTAGTCTAGAACCAAAGCTAATATAATATACCAGACTGAATAATAAACTTATATTCAATATAATCAAATTACCAGTCCCTTTAATTCAGAAGGACACAAAATATAGGCATTTTCACATATTTATGAGCATGTATTTTCACTTGTTACTTGTCGCTTGGGCAGCTTTTCTGTGCGAGCGTACTCGCATGAAACTCGATACCCTCCATTAATTCAATTAACAGTGTGGCATACACAAAACGCAGTCTACCCCAAAACATAACCTCAAAGTAAACACGCACACACACAGAGAGACTGAAAAAAACAGACAGTGTCCCAGAAAATGGGACAGGGAGTTGAATAAGGATGTGACAGGCAATGCAGATGGATTTCACAGAGCTCAAAGACAAACAGTTTCAATGAATGAGCAGCAACTAGGCGACAACTATATATAAATGTATATATGGCTGATTTCAGACACATGCGAAGCCACAATGGATGCGGCAGGGGAAATTGGGAGGACGTATAGCATTACAGCTGACTAAGGTTTCAATTGATGACTTTCTACGCATAGCATTTTTATAGTGGCTGGCTAATAAAATTGAAAAGCCTTCGAATTTCTTCGTTAATTATAGTGCGAAAAGCAAAGTTTACTCCGCATGCAAATGGAACTTCAACTGCAGCACAAGCTGGAAGCTGCAAGCTGAAGCTATTAACTGTAGCTGGCGGCACGAGCTCTCACTAATTGGCAACCACTTTTCGATAGGAAGTCACACTGTGCGCCTAATGGATGTAATTTACTGCCAGCCAACTTTTCTATGGGTCTAACTAATTAATTGTTTGGCACTGTGTGTTTTCTGTCCAGCAAATGCACTTTGGAATCTATAAGTTGTCGCTTGTTGTTGCTGTTGTTGTTAACAACATTTGGGGAAAGTGTGCAAACCAATTGATGGACTATGATTTTTTTATTGCTTTACTAGACTAATGAATTGGACTTAAATTATGATATGCTATCGCGTTATTACTTATTTAAGAGGCATATAAAGACATATTAAAGTGGATCGTAAAAAAATGGCATTCATATTGCCGATGGATTAAAATTACAAGATTAATCAACACTGTTTAGATATTTGTAGATTTTAGAGAGTAAAACAATAATAAAGCAACATTTTCTGGAAATATTTATAATTACATCAAGTCTACAGCTGAAATACTTTCTAAAAGATTATAATACAATTTCTACTTACTCTTCGTACACATTTTTCGGCTCATCGAAGAATTGTGTTTTTTAAAATTACGTACTGAGTTTAGTTTTCTGCGGTTTTCGATTATTTTCAGAAGTGTTTCAAAAGGCACATGGCTTATGTAGACTTATATATGCTTATAAAGGCACACTCGGGTGTCGTGTGTTAAGTGTTTAATTGGTTGTGTGTGTTTTTCGTGTTGTGTGTTGGTTTAAAATTGTTAGTGTTGTAAATGGTTTTTATATTTTTTGTTTTTAGTGTGGACAAAAGGCGTACGGGGTGAAGGGATTTTAAAAATCGTTGACTACGACGGCAGCGCACGACGATCGGAGGCAAGCACCGACTGAATCCTGACTGTGTCCTGACTCCTTTTGGGGCGTCTGCTCGCCGAGCTGAGGCACGTTTGTGGTGTTGAAACGGCGGCACGGAACGCGTCCAGCCCGTTTTTGTACAAGAAATTGTACGGAACCGAAATGTTTTTTTTTTTTGGCAATCAATAAAATACACAACGAAAAGACTCTAACAAGGTTTTCTTTTTTCATGGGGAATTTAAAGTTTCCACCAAAACTACAAAAACTTCTCTTCTCTGGTTTTAAAAAGTAGCTTAAAAAACGCGACTTCTGAGTTTCTTACTCAAAATAACAAATAACGTTTAAAATGTGCATCTAGTTGCTAAAAAACGTCGCTTGTATATTGTATATACGGTATATATATATATATTAATATCGATAAAAACGTGTAGACTATGGTTAACAAATTGTTTGGTTTTTCTGTTCTGTCTCTCATCTAAGGCAAATTAGTGGCAGAGTAGTGTGTGTGTTTTTTTTTTGAGCCTAGGGCCTGACTTAGTTGCTACAAAATTTAAAGTTTTCGTTTAAGGCACACGACGACAAAGGCAGCAAAGTAAAGTCGCGAACTTGTTGGATTAATCTTAGTTATATTTGAATAAGGCACTGTTTTGACGAACTACTGAAAACTGAAAGGCACGCGAATGGTGTTAACGAGCAAAACGAAACAAGAAACTTAACAACTCTTTGGAATGTAACACAAGGCACTGAACGGTGTTTGAAAAACGCGTGTGACAACACTTGAACTTGAAAATGCTCCAGGCTGCAGATTGTCCAGGATGATGTCAGGCGCTGGCGTGTCCTGCCCGATCGGAGGCTAGGCCTAGAATGATGTGCTACGCCGGCGACACATCGTGCGCTTCTGACGCAAACATCATTCATGCCACAAGTCGTAAGCGATGTGAAAAGCAACTGGCGCCAGCGAGGATGCTGTGCCGCGCATGCTCCAAGCGAGCTGAAACCGAACGATGGGCACGTCCTGCACGTGCAAGAGGGATGGGAGCAGCAGCAGCAGCAGCAGCAGGAACGACAACAGCAGCAGCAGCACAGATCAACAAAGTGGTGGGTTGGGTGGGGGGCAGTGGCAGTGGCACTTTGGCTTTTTATATTTTTGGGCAAGCCCGCAGCAGCAGCAGCAGGAACAACAACAACAGCGAAACCACCACCAACTGAGCCACCCAATGGGTGGGCCAGGACCACCAATGGCTGCGTTCGTCTCGCTTCTTATGTACAACAACAATAGCAACAACAACAACAACTTATAGTTGCTGTTTGTTTGGCTAAGTTGTATAAATGGTGCGAGTGACTGAGTTCGTCTATTTTTTCTTCTGCTTTATACAAAATGAATAATGCATAAACAAGCAAAACTTAACTGAAATCTTTGCTATATCTTATTTGGCCAAAATGACTTGAAGTTTTAATTAGCCAAAAGCAAGCGATTAAGCATTGATTAATGACAGCAGCCAGCGGGTTTGCAAGCGCACTGGATTAAGTATACGCCGCATTGGCGACCAACTTAAAAAAATAACGCATAAACTGCGATTGCAGCGCGAATGGCATAAAATAAAGACAAGTTAGCGATTTGAAGAAGCGCCTTCTAGCATATAATATTATTTACAGACACCCCCAAGTCCAAGTCAAGTCAGCAAACGCTGCCGCCATGGAAAAACTCAACTGGCGCGACTTGTTGGCGCCACAGCCTCCATTTTGTCTGGCCACATAAAGTGTGTGTGTGTGTGGCGTGTGTGTGCTGTGTGTGTATTGGTTAGCGCGTGTGCGTAGGAGTCCTGCGCCCAAAGGAATCTGCAAAGCATACACTTTGCTTGTCCCGGCAAACGAATCACTTCAGTCAGCACAAAGTGAAATTGTTATACCCGCAGCCAAAGAGCACAGACAGGGTATGCAAGACTAGCATTAAGTATGTAACAGAGCCTTTATATCATACATATATATCATAAATGCTGAGCTATGCCTACAAATAACTCTCTGCCAGTTGAGGGTATCTGCTAGTCGATCACTTGCTCGCACTCACTTGTTCCTGATTGCTTTTCCTGCGCTCTGTGTGTGTGTGTGTGTGTGTGTGTGTGGGCGGCATGTTCATGTGGCAAGGATAAGGAAAATGTCATGAAGCTGCGCCAATGTGGAGCCTTTTATGTAATTTCCACAATTTTTATTTGTGTTGAGCAGCAGCAGCAGCAAAAAAGTTGGAATGGTAAGGAAAATGTCGAGAAACTCGTATAAATAGCCAGAGGCAAAGGCATAAAAATTACGAATCCATAAAAACCACTGAGCACTGCGATATATACAGATAAATACTATATACAGCCTATGGGGTCAATGTGACAACAACTTATCTGACATTCAAATTGCTGATTTATTCAAAAGACAAAAAAAAAGAAGATATAAAAATAAATATTTTGTACTGTGAATATACTTTTTATGTGCTTTACAACAGTAGGGTATTCAAAGTTAGTCAGTCATTAAAGAAAACTACTACTTAGGTAGTTTTACAAGGCAATCAAAAGAAAAGCGTCGTAAAGTTTTTAAGATTACTTAATTTTCTAGGCTGTTTTTATAGTGCTGATACAAATTGTGTAGTCAGCTCTAAAGAATGTTTATAAACCTGTTCAAAGCACTTGAATCATTGCTTAATTAAGTGCGTTTTTTTGGTTATTTCTTAAACATTTATACTTTTGTACTCACCTCTATAAATAGTGCCGGGTTAAGTGAATCTGTTGCAGTTGGGTTTTAGTGAAAACAAGTTGTTATTATGGGCTGCTTTTTTTTTTAGAAAGTTTCGTGCTAATTGTTGTCGTTGTTGGGTTTACTTCGTTGTTGTTGTTGTTGTGCTTCTACTTCTTCTTCTTCTTCTTGTTGCGGTTGTCGTTTTAATATTTATTTAAGAAATCTGTAAATGAAAAGCGAGGAGTACATGCATAAGTGCAATTGTCGAGTACTTGTAATATAAATCTTTCAACAGCAGCAGCACTTGGAGCTGTGGCAACATCAAAAGATGCAACATGCAACACGCAACATGCACTCGAAAAACTGAAACGCACAACAAATGCGCATTTTTCCTGTTTTCATTTTCCATATTAGCAAAGCGCGACCTCCGCGTGAAGAAGACTTGTCTGCCGGGCCAGACTGGATATCTATACGCACATGGGCATATATGGGCAATGTGTTTGTTGGCATTGTGGTTAATGCCACCAAGACAGCAGTGGCAGCTACTGCTTGGCAACTGGCAACTGGCAACTGGCAGCCGGGAGTCGCCGCATATGTGCATAGAAGCTGCTCAAGAATGTTGCACCCGACTTTTCCATTAGCGCATTTTGTTTATAAAAATCAATCAACACCCAAAAGCCCAAAAGCGCTGACCAAAATGGGCCAAGCAGCAGTTGCAGCTGGCCAAGAATGCGGCTATAACTATGGCTGGCCATTAACAAGTCAAGTGAAACAGAAAATCAGTTGACATATTTACGCTGACTTGACCTGGCTGAGAGAGCGGCAGGTGAACCAAAATCAGCTAGCTGCATTGAAACCAGCAAAAGTGCCTGCATTTTTGAGTGGGTGACGATCTCTGGTGGAGCAACGTTGGCGGCGGCCACCTGAAAGCGAAAATGCGACCAATTGTGGCAATAAACGTGGGCGGCAGCACAAGTGGAGGAGGTGGTGGTGCAGGTGGTGGAGGAGGAGGTGGTGGTGGTGGCAAGCACAAGTTGTTTGGCCGGCTCGACAATTTGGCCGCTGATTGTAGGCCGTTTGTTGTTTCTTACCCATCGGTTTTGGCTCGGCTTGTTCTTACGTCTGATGATAACGGCACGTAGTTAAAGCGAACACAATCGGAGACCTTGGCACGATTCTCACAATCATGCTATAACACGTACGATCTGTGGGCAGGCTATTATGATTGGATAGTGTACTCATATCTACATACTCAATTAGCAAGAAACAAGCTCAAGTGCGCGCTTCAAAGAGTTCCAAGAAGTTGTTTGATACTCTTTGCTGCTTAAACTGTTTGGGAATTCGAAAGCGAAGCATGTTGAAAGCTAAGATTGATATTAGGACTGAGAGAACATACGCATATAGCATGATTTAAAAGAAGATGAAGAAGAGTTAAGCAGAGGTACAATATAGATTTAAGAGATTAAGTATACGCAGCACAAAACGAACAAGTAAAGTGAATAAGACAGATTACAACTGATTTATAATGTCGTACACACACTTTCTTTTCAGTTTTGTAAAAGTAGTCACACCTACAGCAATTAAAGCGCAAAAAAATTAATTACACTTTTTTATGTAACTTGTCCTACTTAAGACATCATATAAATCACATAACGCACGATAAATCACCAGAAATATAAAAAAAAACGAAACCCGCACGAGGCTTATTTCCAAAATAAAACCGAAAAGCTCAAAATGTGTTGAAAAATGCACAGTGCGCAAAAGTTTAGCCAGGCGATAAAGGCACACACAGAGATTTTAATTAAACCAAAACAACACGCAGCCTCATTTTAGCTATATAATAATACAGACAGATATATGTTTATATATATATATATGGCTGTATAGGGGCTACTAAAAATACACGAACATTTTCAAGGTAAACAAAGCATAATTCGAAGAGCAGCATAAATCGTATGTGAGAGAAGATCCGAATGGATTTTCCCTGCCCTGATTTCCTTTAGCTTTGCCCCCTTGGAGGTTTAGGGCAGGAAAACAGCTCTGTTTCATCTCCTGCCTCCTCTGTCACAATTTTCATGGCACACTGAAAATAGAATTGGGATTGGGGGTTGGGAGGAGGAAGATCAGAGCAGCTACAAATTGCCGGCAAAGTCAACGTCAAAAGGTGGATCTGTGGGGCTCAGTTTGATGCCAGTGCTGATCATTAGGCTGGCAAATCTTTGACGCCCCCAAATTGTGTACTATATACATATATACATACATATGTACAACGTCAGACGATTTCTTGCTTTGCCAGCCAGCGACTGGGTGCCTTTTTAATTTGATTTCTACGCAAATGAGTCATCGCTGAATTTTTAGATATTTCGCTGCTGTGCATTGTGCGAGTCACTTTAGAAGGTCCAAACAGATGGTCGAGAACAGACTCTGTGCCTTAGTTTATTAATTGCGATCCGAAACAATTGATGCCAGCGGAAATAGCCGGACACTGACTAGATTCGATAACTAAATATTGTTAGTCACATGTGTCAGGGACTAGAAGTCAATGTATATCAAATATTCAGTATATCGACAATTGAGAATCATTCGAATGATTTGTTAGAGAACAGAGTCTTCTTTTGTTGGCAACTGAGGTAATTATTGAGAATTTTTTATAAAAGTATACGAAAACATGCATATCAAGCTTTTTCATTCAGGTTCTAAAAGCTTTTGCGAAATATTCCGTATAGTCAATGATGCCATCTATAATAATGAACAATTTTTATATTTTTATACATTTTTGTAATAATTATTTGATTATATCACAACACATCCCATCAGATTCTCTAAGCATTTCAAATATCACACATATTCTACTGCAGTTTATCACACTTTTACCAATTGTAAATAATTTTCTCTCGCTTTCAAGTCATTGAACCGAATTCCCAACAGCTGATCGAGAGTTTACAATTAATATTATGTTGTATACATTTCGATTGGGCTGCTGCGGAACACAAAGATAAGATTTCGCTGGAATTTCGAAATGCAAATTGAAGGGAAATAAAGTAGAGCAGCAGCGATAAACAAACCAAAATGCTTAAGTAAATAAACGCAAGAGTTAAGAGCGGGAGAAGGAGGAGGAGGCGGAGACAGAGTATGGCACAGAGGAGCAGACCCACCCAGTGGCTCAGCGGGTCAACTAGACAAACTAGACGCGAACTCTGACTCCGACTTGGGTAATGGCACTTTTGGATGGAGCTGGAGAGATAACCCCAGCTGTAATTTGAGTAAACAAGCCGTCGTCACTCGGGCAACTCTTAGTCAATGCCAGACAATGGCGCACAAATTTTGTATCACTATCACAACGGCAACAATGAGCATCCTTTGGCTTATTGATGGCAAAATCCAGATAAAAGATGCATTAAAAGTAACAAAATACACAATAAATAAACACAAACAAAGCGCAAACAAACAAATCAAATCGAATGACGTTCAATGCCCACAAATATAGAAAAAAAACGAAGAATAGGGGGTTGGCATTGTGGGTGTGTCTATACACCCAGTGTGTGTGTGTGTGCGTGTGTGTGTGTGTGTGGTTGAGTGGCCTGTAATTTTCAATTAGCCTGCAACAAGGTGGTGTGTGTGGCAAAGTGAGAGAGAGAGAGAGAGAGAGAGAGATTGACATAATGACAACAAATTATGTCAACAGATAAGCATCGTTGAGCTAATTAAAACCCCTTTGAAGAGCGCGCACAGCTGGAGTGTGTCAAATCTGCGCTTAAGTCCAATTAAGGTTCACTTATGATATCATATTTACGATTGCTCATCAATATAGCAGCAGCAGCATCCTTGCAGCAGGCAGGAGCTTGAGGCCAATGCCAAAGCCAAAATTTTATGTGATTGGCTGCCAAAACGCACATTTCAAAACTATTTCCAAGCACTTTAATCTTCAGCAACTGCGCTGCTGCTGCTTCTTCTTTCAGATAGACGGCAGCAAAAAATTAGGCTCCAGTCAGTCGGGCTCCAATGGATTTTCGCACAACTGAGTGCCAAAAGAGACAAACATACATAAGTGAATATACATATATATATATATATATATATATATATACACGCTTGGGCGGCTCCCGTTGCCGAGCTGAGTTTGGCATGCGATTTGCGTAGCTGGGCAGTAGTTGAATGCCACATTGCATCCATAAACCAAATGAGAATAAGACGCAAAGTGCGAAATACATTTTACACTCCCGACTGACTGACGGACTCGACTAACTGACTGACTGACTGCCGGACAAAGCCGTTCATTGATTAACAAATTCCCCCCCCCCCATATAGCCCCATCACCCAGCCAAGGCCAGGCGAGAAAACTCGCGATAACTGCCAGTGGACACGCCACTCGCATGCGAAGTAAGCAAGAGGGTTAACTGCAGCCCATCAAATCACTTAGGGGAATGAAGATTTGATTGGGTTGGGCGCTACATTCGAGCAGTCCAACATTGACAGCTTATGAGTGGGGCAAGCCAGTCTGGGAAGAGTATTTCTGGAGACTTGTCAAAGTCTGGGGATTTTAAAGTCTCACATGTAATTAGTAATATAATCATAAAACCTTTTGCAATTGTAATTGTACTATTGTACTATCCATCTTTTCTTACTAGTTTAGCAATTTTAAAGGAATATTCTTAGATGTCTTTGAAAATAAATCATTAAATAAAACAACAGCAAAAAATAAACCGAATGTGATGATTTGTTAAGATGTAGATTTCATATAGAAGACAAATCTTGATCCAAAAGACATTGGGAGTGAAAATCCGTTTACTTTTCATGAAGTTAGTCTGTGATTCTCTATAAAGCCTATACCAGAATTTAAAACTCACTTTTTCCCCGAGCGTACATTCGAAAAAGCTGACAATTGTTTTAGGAACTATTGACAATCTTAAAAAGCAAGACAGAATCTAAGCATTTAATGCCATATCTAATTACTGCCAAGTATGAGGAATGTCAAATCTGTGACTTAAGCTGATTCAGTGACTGAGTGATTGACTAAAGCGTCCAACATTCTACATATATGTATATTTGTGCCACATCAAGGCAGTGACGTAATAAAGCAAAGGTTTTTATGATGTACGGCAATCAGCCCAACCCTCTTTTGCTTTTGCCAAGATAAAAGGCGATAAACAAAACAAATATAAACATATGTACATATACATATATATATACAGTGAGAGTAAATAAACGCAAATCAAATGCACATCGTGAATTCCAAACCGATTTTGCATAAATCTTTTCATTCATTCGCCTTGCGCCAAACAAGGCGAAATCTACAGAGACTGGAGAATTGGAGACTTGGAGAATTGTGACGAAGGCGAGCAACAACAGCAATGTGCTGACTATATTTAGCCTTAAATGCATATGCGCACATCAATACACATATGAATAAATAAAGCTATAATTATAATAATTCTTATCAGGGAACAAATAGTCAACAAGGCTTCCTTTTCCCCCTGCCATTGGGTATGACTAAGCGCCTGCTGACGTCCACTGATTGAGAGAATGAGAATGAGAGAATGAATCGGTTTGGGCGCATCGGAATCGCAGTGTAAAAAGGAAATGCTCGAAATTCCAATGAGGTTGCCCACACTTTTTGCTTTCGAGTTTGCTTTCGAGTTGGTAGTTGGCACTTGGAGCTAAGCGGCCCAGCAGCCAGCAGCCACCTCCACTTGCCACTTGAGTTCCGCGTAATTAAGAAACATTCCAAAACAATAAACTATGTATATATGCCGTAATATGGCTATAGCATATCGAAGTCAATAGAAAAACTCAATTTCGTGTTGTTGTTCTGCTTTGTTGCTCATAGTAAACTTGTATTTTTGGTTTATTTTGCGTTTTTTCAAATACCCTGTAAATTGAAAATGGGCTAAAAGGCTGTGATAGAGTTGGAAATCTCATATCTTTTGAATATTTATAGGTTATGGCTTGTATTCCATAATGACACACAAATATTTGACATTTTGAATATATTTGCCCTTGTTTCAGTTTCTTTCTTTCTAGTGTATGTAGTCTCTTTAAAACACTTCACAGGGTAGCTGTTAGTCTCGCTCGCTTGATTAGGGCACCTTACTTGTTTTGTTTTTTTGGTTTTCTGCTTTTGTAGATTGTGTTTGGGTTGTTGTTTCTGAAACATGTGTGCGGCAGCAGTTTGAAAGGCAACAAGCGAGCAGAAGTATCTGTATCTGTAGCTCTATATACATACATACATATGTACATACATATGTATATAAGTATGTGTTCTTGTGCAGTGCACAAATGAAAATGCTGAGGCGTTAAAAAAATAGAGCACACAGTTGTTATTTTTGTATTTAATTGTTATTGCCGTCTACAATGTTGTTGTTGCGCATTTGGAGCACTGAATTTTGATACGATACAAATTTCTTGCTTAATTTGTTTTAATTGAGCTTGAAACATGAGGCAAACATTTGCTTATTGTGTTTTAAGGCAATGAAACAGCTGACAAAATGGAAAACAATAATTTGTTAAATCTGTGACAAGTTTTTATATTCCAAATATTATTGGGTTGATTAATTATTGAAAAATATGAATCATAATTTGTGGTGCAGTTCTCTTCGAAAACTGGAACTAATACAATCTTGTTGCTTACCTAAATACCGTATTGAATATTTTTATAAAAATCACGTAAATCAGCGGCGCTATAAACTTTACACGTGCCAAAAACCAACTTAATTATAAACCCAAATAAACAACAATACCAGATCGTAAAATAAAGTACGTCTCGAGTTTATATATAGAGAAACTGCGTAAACAATTCGAAAGTTGTGCGACAACTCATTTGGGAGCTGCAATTGGACATGGGACAGACAGACAGACGGACAGACAGACGGACAGACCAACGGACAGTTGGACAGACATACAAGATAGGGGCACAAGTGCAGAGCAAATGAATTGCATACGAATGCACAGCTCAATTAATAAAGCATGCAAAAAGGTATTTAAATGCAACCGATTAAAACGTGTCCAAAATCGAGCGCTGCAAACTGACGCCCACAAACGATTTTCACAACTTGGCCAACTTACAAATCCGATTTGAGTTTTTCATTTGCATTTTTTAGCTGAATGAATTTTGTTATGTGTGTGTGTGAGTTTGAGTTTGTTTCTATTGAATATGAATGGAACGGATGCATAAAGCGACCACGTCCAAATGTTAAGCGAAGCCCACACAAAGCGACAAACAATTTTTGAGAGCGCGACAATTTCAGTGCGATGGCATGGAGTGAAAATGAGCTTTGATTTCTTTATGTGTGATTTGTTTATGTCGCTGGCCCAGACCATAACTGTGGCGCTTGAATAAGGTCAAAAAGAGAGAGAACAAGAGCAACAACAATAACGATCAATGATATTTGAAGAGATAATGGGCGAACAGAGATATACGCCCACAAATTAAAAGAAAAAAGCCACAAAAGCCGCAGCGAAATTGTTGTTGTGCCAAACGGATCAAACAAAACAACGTGTGGAAAAGAGCACAAAACGTTAACGGCGACTAATGACTTATGACAAAAAGCTCAAAATGAGCGCACAGAGATTGAAATGCAAATAAAAAGGCGAGACGAACGAAATAAAAACAACAAACAGCAAAATAGCGCGCACGTATCGTTAAGATACACATATGTACATATGGTTGTACATATATTTATTATAAAACATAACACACTCAGAAAAAAACATAATCAATTGTTAAAAATGAATTTGGTTTTAAAATTTCCTAAAAGCAAATATTTCTATTTCAATTCAACTTATTTTTGCTTTTTAGTTTTACTTTGATCAATTCTGAATTTTTCAATTCACGCGCATATTTTTTTCTAAGTGCAGGCGGTTTAGCGGAGGCAGCTGTGGAGTAGGAGGAGGAGGACGCCAAGGCAGTCACAGTAGCCAGCAGCTGCCTGTTAGGCAAACTAGCTGTTAGCGCAGCATACAAAAACACACACACACACACACACGCACACACATGCAAACACAGATGTACGAAATCATATGTATAAACGGAATATAGAATGAAAATAACACTAATAAAATAAAGTCAGGGGCAGAGAGCTACGTCAGCCGACAGCTCGCGCCAGCGATGAGGTAATTCTCCGGTTGTTTTTAACTTTATGGGCAGCACAAAAAAATAAAAAACACAACTTTTACGCTTCTACAAATACTATGTTTGATAAAAAATAAAGGCCATAAAGGACGCGTTCTTATTGATTATTTCACGCGCTGCGCAGGCGCTAAGCACAATGGCCAACGCGTGGGCGCGCAACGCATCCCATATTACACAATTAATTTGCTTCTTTGCGACTTTTTGTTCGTTATAATTTTTTGTTATCCATGAAAATAACGCCATATGTCACGCACTAATACACGCAAAGGCCGCAATGCACACATTCGCATATGCACAAACATACATATATAGAGAGCAGCCAAAAAATTCGACGATAACTGGCGCTATGTGCGTATGTATGCATGTATGTATGTGCGTATATACCTTTTTGCTAAATATTCTGCCGTTTTAAAATTTATTTATTGCTTTTTGATATTTGAACTTGAATATCGCACATATGCACACGCACACAAACAGCAATTATCTATATATATACTCCTCGCATATAGTTTTTCGATATCGGCAACGGCACGATTCGGCACCGACGACGGTTAAAACTCAACTGAGGCGCGCCTACAGCAGTGCGCCGAACGCAGGCGGCTCAAGAGAATTAATAAGCGATAGCATTGCTCAGAGAGCAGCTAAAGAAATGAGCGCCAGAGCTACGGCACCTGCCGCGCTCATTGTGCTCTTCGTCGCTCGATCGCCAAGGCAGCCAAATGTAAACAAAACAAAAAAGTGGACGATAGCAAGAGAGTGGGAGAGTGAGAGTGTGGAGCGAGAGAACGGGCTAAAGACGAGGTGATGGACCCATGCCAGTGGGTGCATAACAATAACAACAACAGCAATAGCAACAACAACTGTGTATGTCGTGATGACTAATTTCTGTAAGCGATGGCCAATTTTCAGTGTTGTTGTTGTTGCTCTTTTGTTTTACACATTTCTAGCAAGACGCAAAAAGAGGAAGCGACAAAGTGGAAGTGGAAGTTGAATGAATAGTCGTCACAAAGTATTAGTCACTTTAAAATTAGTTGGAAAAAGGCTTCTTCAACTAGTGTTTGTTTATTGGCAATGTGCGTTAACTTATTAGAAGGCACTGTAGGCAACCAAATTTGTCACACGCTGCAAGGCAATAAATTGAATTGAATGGAGCCGAGTTCCATTACGTACATATATATGCATAAGTAAATGCAGACTGACAAAAAAGTGTGTAAACAAATGAGACGCAAACCGAAACGAGTTTCTTCAAGGCATTGTGTTGTTGATGATGATGCCTCAGTTTTGTTTTTTTTTTTGTTTTTTTGGTGGATGAGCTGACGACGCCCCTTGTTTTCCAATTATGCTCAATTATTGACACAGTCATTAGGCAATTGATGAAGCGACTGACAAAACGCTGCCCTCTCCCCTCACTCCCTCCTGCAGTTAGCAACAATTGAAAATGTGAAATCTTTAAAACAGCAGGAGACGCACACGCGCTCAGTACGGGCTCCGATTTGGACTTAACCCAAGGGTTGCAATTGCAGTTAATTAAGCCAATTCGCATAGTCTCACTGTAAACTGAACAACAGACGGAGGGGGACTCAACAACTCAATCAGTTGCTGCATTCTTTGCCTCTCTGACAGCTTTAGAATGCTTACTATGGAAGACGTCGTTGACTTATCTTATCGCCTCAACTGTGTGCTGTATGCCTTAATCATACGGAAAGTTCGCCGTTGGCTTCTCAATCAACGCCATTCGCCACACACACACACAACCGATAAAGAGTGTCATGAACAACAATAAAGTTGATAATTTGTTGCCGACGGAGTCGTAATAAGGCATCCAGTAATACTTGTAGTAAGTATTACATGCTTACTTTATAACACTATCAAATTTAAACACCATTTATATGTTTGCTTCCAAGATCGGCCCTAAGTGAGAGTCTACTGGGTGATGACCAGCATATAAACTAGATTCTTATAGGACAGCCTGTCAAATTAAATGCTTTGTTTATGGTGGTGCCCTTTCACGATCACATTGTCTACATATATACAGTGGTGGATCCAAAAGAGATGATTTTCATTTATAACAAGTTCTTAATAAATTATTGATTGCAATATAGAATTTTCTATAGAAGAATATTTATACTCTTTTCGAAGAAAATAGTATATTAAGTTTGTCCTGAAGTTTGTAACGCATAGAAGGAAGCGTCTGAGACCCCAAAAGTTACTGCCAATATGCTTATAAAAACAAACAAATTGATCTAGCCATGTCCGTCTGTCTGTCTGTCTGTCTGTCTGTCTGTCTGTCTGTCTGTCTGTCTGTCTGTCTGTCTGTCTGTCTGTATGTATGCAAACTAGTCCCTCAGTTTTTGAGCTATCGCGATGCAACTTTGCACAGACACTTATTATTCAAGGGGACAGCACATTGGTCGGAGCCGGCCGGATCGGACCACTATATCTTATAGCTGCCATACACCTCAAAGTCGGTTTTGGCCATAAATCCGATGTTTTCAAAGCAATTGCCTTAAATTTCCTTGTACACTTGAACATCCTTATAACTCATCAATGGGTAAAATCGCAAATCGATTGAGTCATAAACAGCGAAGATATGCGTCATTAAATATTTTGAAAAAACAGGTGCATATGAGCAAACAAAGTCAAGCACAAGAAAGCTTTTGATAGTCTGAGCAAACAAAGTCAAGCGCAAGAAAGCTTTTGATAGTCTGCTCTTCAAGCAATTTTGTCAGCGATCATCAAAACGGCTTGTGGCGTAGTGGGTAAAGTTGCGAACTGGTGAGCGAGAGGTCCCGGGTTCGAAACCAGCGGCGACTGGTCATTTATTTTCATTTTTTCTTATTCTTCTTTTCAAATATATAATAACTGTAATCAAATTCATTTGCTTTCAATGGCTTAGAACAAAAACAATGCCACGCGAAAAAACAAAAGCTCAGTATAAATCGAGTTTGTTAGCGATTCTTAAAACTGCTTGGTGTAAGCAGTACAAAGCAAAACAAGAAAGCTTTTGACAGTCTGCTCTTCAAGGGATTTTGTCAGCGATCATCAAAACGGCTTGTGGCGTAGTGGGTAAAGTTGCGAACTGGTGAGCGAGAGGTCCCGGGTTCGAAACCAGCGGCGACTGGTCATTTATTTTCATTTTTTCTTATTCTTCTTTTCAAATATATAATAGCTGTAGTCAAATTCATTTATTTTCAATTTCCTAAATTGTTTCTAATTTTTTTTTCATACATAAAGTAGCTTTAATAGAATAATTCAAAAGAAAAATTTAAATTCATTGGCAAAACCAATGCCACGCGAAAAAAAATATGGATCTCAAATTCTGAATATAAGCTCTCGTATGTTCAGATTAAGTTTTATGACAATTCAATTTCCGACAGCAGCCTTGAAAGGTATAAGAGCAACAGGCACAAAATTTGGTATGTATATTATGTAATGTAGTTTTCACTTTTTGGAAAAACTGAAACTTGTATATTGTTCAATTCGGTAGCACTTATGAATGCTAAGGGACGCGTCCACGAGCTACGGATAGTGAAACGTCCCTGTTTACATGAATACCTTTATATATTTTATTTTATATGTAGGGGTATATGTATGCGACATTAATATCTGCGAATTAAATAAGCAGTCACGGAAAAATAGTAAAAATTGCTTTAAGGTTCGAAAAGAGTATTTAATCTTCGGCACGCCGAAGATAATCCTTCTCCACTTGTTTTAAATACTATAGACAGTTTTCAAAGGATTTTCGATTTTACATATGCAAATATTCCATCGACTTTAAAAACATCTTAAGAACATGACAAAGAACGGAATATGAGTTAGAAGTTTTCGAAAAACACACACAGGGATATGCTTAAAATAGCCTTCAGGTTAAACGCCTTGAAGTATGCAGTTAGACTGAATCAAATCGGTAATCATTTGTGGCTCATATGGTGCAAGAACGTGGTCTTCCCCTACGGTAATTGAATTACATGGAGAATATTTTTTTGATTGCTACCTCCTACTGGGCAGCCAGTGCTTGCTGCAACATGGCGTTCGCTTAGGTTTGCGGCAAAGTTGCACTTAATTAGCATAAAAGCGTACGCCAAAAACACAGCACAAACAAACAACACACACACACACTAGCACAGACTGACACACACACAAAGGCATGCAAAACATTCACACGCCGTATGCGGGTGGCAATCGGCAAATGACATTAAAACTCCAGCTGGTCGCGTAAGCGCATTAAATGGTTAGGAGGCGCCACCGAAACGGGTCACAATTCGCGTGACCATCATAACAAATATGTAAAGAGTCCACTGGGCGCTGCCGCTGACCGCTGACCACCCCAAAAAAAGAGGGAGCACCAGCAACCGCAGCGACAACAACAACACAAGTTTGCAGCTGAATTTGCACATGCTTTGTTTGCCTGCATCGAACACAAAAGCTACGATTTCTTGAATTGCACACGACAGTTGGCTGGTTTAATTATTGTAAACTTACAGAATTGCGTGGAAAATCAGGTGCGAAGATAGTTAAAAACGTATAAATAAAACAACACAATAAAACAGGGCGATAGAGTGAGTCGCGCTTATCGATACTTGTAGTGCAACACTGCCATAACCATCGATACTTATGTATTGCCTATCGCGCGATAGACGCGCTGGCGATGTTTCGATAGACGCGCATGACTGCTTGCGCAGGTGTTTAGTGGGCGCTAAATTTAAATATTTGTTGCAATTGCATGCTGAAAATTCGCTTAAACTTAAAGACGCTTTAGCATTCTAAAAAGTCAAACACACAGAGCGGCTTGATTGATGATAGCCAAGATGCTTGTGCGCACCCCCACATGGGCCGTTTGATAAATTTGTCTGCCTTTCCTGCCTTTGCCCGCCAGCGATCAGCACTTCCGGCGTGATTCTGTGCTTTTCGCCTCTGCCTGTCTGCCAACTATGTATAGCGGGCGCAAAAATTCAACCCCAAGTGGCTGCCAGATAACAATCGCTGCTGTTTGCCAAAAACAAAAACTAAAATCTTGGCCATGTAACAGAAATCATAAAAATAAAGGAAAATTCATGACTTTGGCGAAAACTCAGCGGACCGCATATCGTGCGACATTCGTTACTGGATGGAGTGGGGGAAGAACTTGACTAAGCGCTTAGCGCTGTTTATGCTGTTCTACTCATTGGGGTTGTAAGGCAGCTCAGCGAAATAAAAATAAATTTAATGTTCCTGTTTTTCGACAACGGCAACAACTGAAAGGACCAAGCATTGCTGGCTTTTTCCACCCATATCATATGCGTAATTTATGCTGCAAAACATCTCGAGCATAAACAGGAAGCAGCGTCCACAGTCCACAGTCCGCTATTGATGTTGTTGTTGTTGTAGTCGCGTTTCATGTTGGGCGCAAATTCAATTAATTTCAATCGAACGCCTGTCGTTTTTCGTATCCGGCATTGATGCCCGACTTCGATCCCTTCATCGAACAGAAGATGTTACAAATAGATAGAAATATCCGTGCAGACCGACCAACCAACGTTCGCGCCTATAAATCTATAAATCTCGGCCCATGCATGCGCTCTGTTATGACTGGGAAAACCCCATCGAGTTGAGACATGTACCATGAATGAGGTCCTGCTGCGTCATTGCTTTGGTTCCGGTTTGCGTTTCTGGCGGCGCACGAAAGATTTATGTCACTCTGTTGGCACAACAACAAAATCCTTTCCTCTGGCATGTGTGTGTGGACTTCAAGTGACCCACTTGGGACTCGTCTGCATTTGCTGACCAATAGCAGCACTAATTGAGCGATCTTCCGGTTGGCTAATGGGTTAAAAGTGCTCTACTTCAGCCCATACATCATTGTGCATAGCTGCGATAATTTCGGCATTTTATCAACCAAAATTTAAGGGTTTTTCTCTTCAATTTCTTTGCCTCTAAAGATTTATTGCCTTCTAATTGCGCGCAAGCATTTCTAGTTTCCAATTGCCAAAAGCGGTTTCGAATGGCACTTGAGAGACGCATTAAAATGCTAATTTTTTAAATGAATATCATAGTTTAGGCCAATAGAAATTGCAATTAAAATCTGTCAACTTTTTGGGTGTTAACTTTAGCTGGACATTTTATAGAAATTGTTCACTGCTTGGATATATTAAGTTTCAAATATGTAATTTTCATAGAAATCATTATTAGATTTTGTAGTAGCATTCCAGATGGTTTATTTTTGAATAAAACCTTTTTACGATTAGTAAATTTGGACGTTGAGTAATTTCAGAAAATATTGGAATAAATTAAAATCCCTAATGAGTTGTTTCTATTTAATAAAAATAAAAGATGCCAATAAAATTCTTTCTCTTTTTCAAAAACTAAAATAGGTTATAATTGAAATATAAAACTATTATGTTGAGCGGAAAACTATAGACAAAATACATACACATAGCTATATACTTAAGCTCTTTTTGATGTACGCTTTAAATGAAAGGTTTTCAATAGTTTTTAGTTGTTACTCCGTTGGCAATTATCCTACTTTTCAATATAGAAATAGACTGCTTTCTGATTTCTCATCTCATTATAGTATCCCCAGCTTAGATCCAGTTTTCTATTTACCCAGCCACAAAATCCGTTCGCCCATTTGGCAATCGCAGTCGGAATTGGTCGACCTCAACATGGCCATTAGTCCACATCCATGTCCATGTCCGTGCATGCCACGGGCCGGATAAATAGACTGTTGAGTCATTAAACAATTTACGCAGCTATAAATTTACGCAATTTACTTATTGCGCTCGAGTTTGGCAAGTGCACACAAACAAGGAGAGAGCATCCTGTGAGCACAGGGCAATAAAAAATACCCCTGCACACAGCTCTTGTTGTTCACATTAACACATCTGTCCAGATCCCGATACAAAGTGTTGTGTCTGTCGTCGACCGCCTGAGCGATTAAATTTTTGCATCCTTCACGCATCGCCTGCACTCCGGGAAAGGACATTCGAAAGGACATTCATCGCCCACGCGCCTGCCTGCTTTTTTATTGCCCCATTGTAGATTTTAAGGCCTGCCGCCCTCAGTTTTTGGCTGCAGCACCATTTTAATGAAATTGTCATCAATTAAAATTTTGCTCTTCCGTGACCATGATCCAGACGACAGTGACATTGCATAGCTTGCGGAATCATTTCACTTTTTGCCCATTTACGACCCAGACGTCTATTCCGGCAGTGTCAAGGGTTTAGCTTTAGGTTTATGTTCAAGTTTAAGTTATGAAGTGCTCCCATCATAACGCACATAACTGAGCTCTCACTCATTCCGCCTGGGATCGGTCGCAGCTATAAAAATAATTTGTGGCTCTGTTATTCAGCCCGAAAACGAAATGACACGCGAACTCAAATTCGAACCCTTACTTTTCACTTTCCAGCCAACATGGGTTAAGGGGTAAATATAAGCCTGTGAGGCGGACGGCTGCCAGCAATTTGTAGTCGTTTGCTTGTTTTTCCAACGCCACTTAATGGCTTTTCATATATTTTTATTGTCTTCAACATAATTTTTTATATGCAAATGCGTTCGGTGTGCTCAAGAATTTGTCGCACAGCCAGTTTACTGCTTGACAGCGATTTTATAGTTTTTAGAATAGTCGTAATGAGCTGAGTTTTCCCAAATATCAGATATAGGAAAAAGGTTTTTGCTCGTTGAAAAGTAAAAAAGCTATATTTGATAAAACTGAAATGTAGAATAAACAAAGAGGAAAAACTCTAACGACATTATGACATTTTGATTGAAAATCCGTTCAGTTTTGGGCCAAGTTGTATTAGTTTAAAGTCTTTAAGGGTATTTCTATGTAGTTTTGCTATGCTTTTTTTCGGAAAAAAGTAAAACAAAATAAAATGTACAGAACTCAATATAACTTAAATGTAGAATAAATTTAGAGGAAAAAACATGAATAAATTGGTCCAGAGCTTCAAATTCGGTTCAGTTTTGGCAAAGTTATGCAAGTTTAAAGTTTTTAAAGGTATGAAAAATAATTTTACATGCTAAAATTTTTGTTCTTTTTTGCCTGATTTTAGACTCAAAAATGAACCTACCCAGAAAGGGTTTTCTTATAGATTTTTCTACTAATTATGACACCCACAATCGATTAAAAATAAAATAAAAAAAAATATAATTTAAATGTAGAATAAAAGTAGAGGAAAAACTACGAACAAAATAGACTCCGGATGGAAAATCGGTTCAATTTTGGCAAAATTGTGAGAGTTTGAAGTCTTCATGGGGTATTTTTAGAGTACCAAAAATCACTTTACAATCTAAAATTTTAGTTATATTATCAAATTAATTTTTATACTAATTATTGGGAATCCAAAATGTTCACTGAATCTGAAAATGTTCATTCTCTGATTCTAGAAAATTGTGTTCAATAGAGTAAATTCAAGACTTTTTGTAGTGGGCCATTCGAGTTGAATGGTCAAGCAAGTCTCTTATCTTCTGGCCATTTATCTGTGCGGCGAGCTCTTAGCTCAAACAGCAATTAAGCAAGCATTTAACATGTAACTGCTCGCAACGCCCCAGAGATGAGATGAGATGAGCAGGAAGAGAAGGACTCACATGTGTACATGGTGGATAACCCTCATTACCTTGGGGGGTTGACAGACAGGCAGTTTCCGATTCGCTGACTTGTCGCACCCAGTCAAAAGGCCCTCAACGATAAACGTCGCTGATAGCGCAGCATTTATCAAGGAATAACAACTTGTAACAACAACAACAACAACAAGAATAACAACAACAACACGCAGCTCTCAAGCTCAATTGAGTTTCAAATTGATGTCACCATTATCGGGAGCTGTCATCTAAAATTGCGAGCTGAACGGGGAGGGGAAAATGGGATGCTTTTGTATCGCATCGTATTTATTCTTAATTTTTTCATCATTTATCAGCGGGAGTTGGTTGCCCCACCCCCTCTACTCATCCACCTCCACAGCCCCCCCTCGAAAAATTTTCACATGCCCGCAATTGCATATTTATGTAGATGTGCAATGTGCAATTTTAGTTTTCGTTTCGATTTAAGTGCTCGTAAATAAAAATGCCGTCAAGCAACCCCCGGACGGAGGACACCCCCGGACACGAGTTTCGCTGAGGCTGTCAAAAAGGCAACGGGAAAGTTTGTAAACAAAACTAATGCCGACATGGGTGTTGATAAAGTTCTCTCCAAGTCGCCAGCCGCCATCCGCTTATTGAATTGCACTACACGCTTGATTGCCCGCTAAACGGATGTGAGAGCAGCAGCAGCAGCAGCAGGATGGGATCGGATCAGATGGAATGGAATGGGTATGCTGGGCAATTCGACTCATATGCGAGCATTGAGCTGCAGAGTGTGACATGTGGATTCGTCATACCAAAAAGCGCAAAATATTATCCAGTCTCGAGTTTTGTTCTGGCTTTTCGCAAAAATCACAAAGGGTGGTGGTAAGAGTCGGGGAGAGTCGAGAGTTTTCCTTTCGATAGTGGCATTGTGACTTCTATCTAATGGGCTAGCCTTTGTCATTGTTGGCCTGGGATTGCGACTGGGCCTGGGCCTGGCCTGCGACCTAATGGCATGAGAAACATTAAACATGTGGCGGGGTTTTCCAATGATGTTCCATGGACATTTGTGGGAGATTTATTCATTGCGATTTAGATGGGCTCCTAGGCAGATAAAATGAAGCAAAATGCCTAAGATTCTTGGAAAGTCCTTATAAAATACTAAAAACTAATTAAAATACGTAAAATATAGATGTAAATTAAGGTTAGGCATATAATAATTGCAGAGATTAACTTTTGGATCATATAAGGAGACTAGAATAGAAAGGAACTCTTGGCTACCTTGCAGACTAGAAGAATCTGAACGAAAGATCTGTTTGCCTGACTGAGTCGCAAATCTCTACTCAGACATTTTTATACCCTGAACCCATTAAAAATGGGTAAAAAGGGTATTATGGTTTTGTGCAAAGGTATGTAACAGGCATAAGGAAGCATCTCCGACCATATAAAGTATATATATTCTTGATCAGTATCAACAATCGAGTCGATTTAGCCATGTCCGTCTGTCTGTCTGTCCGTCCGTCCGTCCGTCCGTCCGTCTGTCTGTATGAACACGCGGATATCAGAGACTACAAGAGCTAGAGACTTCATATTTGGAATATAAGTTCTCGTAATCCCGGGACAGATCAAGTTTATTTCAATTTTTTTATATTTTATATTTCATTATACAAACTCAATGTATTTACAAAATATTTATGTAAAGCCAAATCCCTTTAAATAACTCCCACCGTAGTTATCAAAACAAAATCCTAATCCAACAAGTTATTAGCTAATTACAAAACCCAACAGCACATTAACAAATTGCAACAATGTTTAATCCAGTTGCTGATAACTTTCCTATTTCCCCAGTCCAGAATTTCCACTGACAGTTATGGAAATTTATGATTCATTACCGCAGATTTAAGCTGCGTTAACTGAAACTGCCATATCCTGGCCATATATCCCATTGCAATGTTATCCATTTGTTTGCGCAACATTTGTCACGCTGCCTCGGCTATTGTGGCCAAAGGATGCAGGATATGTTTGTGCAGGAGAATCACTCAGCGCCCATTTGGTGAAACCTTCCACCCTGTAACATTGTAATAACTTTGACTTTGATTTTATTTCCCTTTTTCGCACAAATGTTGCGAATCTGTCGTCGCTGGCTGCTGCGGATTTATGAATTTCATTTGCTAATGGATTGTGGTGAACGACAAAATTCCACAGATGTGCAAATATGCACCACGGATTACGGATTATTAAAGTTATGCGCCACTTCGAACTATGGATAATTTAAAGTGACACTATCGATATATAGCTGGTTGTTGTTGGGTTTGGGAAATTAGAGCTCAAGTAAAACTAGAATAGTTGTGAGCGTTTATCTATGAGAAATCATTCATTAAGTAAAGAAGCTACATTTTTAGCAGTATATTAATTGGAAAGAACAAACAAGCAGGATCTTATGAGAATCTATTTAGTTTTGGATCAAATGTAGCATTTTTTCCATAAGAGCTATATTATATAGTATTTTGTTGTAGTTGGAGCTGGTGGATTTTTGTAGGTTAGCAAAGAAATCGGGGCAATTTTTCACAGAATTTCCGGCACACGTAAAGTCTGTCCTTAGAATCAAGTTTAAAATACATTTATTTAAAGTTTTGAGGTCTAGTTTTTAAATTATTTCTCTCTGAAAAATTCGACAAAATGTTTTAGATACAAAATATATACAGAGGAAAAACCAAGGTGGAAATCGCTTTAGTTTCAACAAGCTTATGCCAGCATAAAGATGAAATTTTCTTGAATTTAAGCAAATTAAATCATTTTGAATTTTATTTTTAGCTTTTAAAAGCATCAAACTTACTTTGAGTATACCAAAAAGTTTGTTAAATTACAAATAACTAAATTTAATCTGTAGAAAATGTTTGGGAAGTACTCACACAACGCAGCCATTTTGTACGCCTTGTTTGCCCGATGCCGATTGGCTGTTATAAAAACCAAACCGGCTATCAACTGCCCCCAGTGGGATTTGCTGGTCCTGCGCAATGCCAGCTTTTGATTGTACATAAGATGCGTGAGGCTTACATAATGCGGTGGCTGTATACATATAAATATATATACCACCAGGCAGCCGCAGCTTCCATCCAACCAGACTCGAACCCAAACCCGAGGGACACGAAAAAAAATTTATAACTTAGCCGCGACTGCTGTTGGCTTCTGTCCATTTATCTTTTGGCTGGGGTTTTTTCGCTCGATTGGGGAGGACCTCAAGCCTCGGAATTGCCTGTCCACAATGCCACCAATGGCAGTAACATTTTATGGGCAAAGTTTTGCGGCCCCCACCCCTGCCCCCCATTCTGCTGGGCAGCAATGTCGCCAAAGTGGCGCCATTTTTGCCGCATTGTCGTTGGAACGACGATTTTGACTATTTTTTATGCAGCAGCACTACAGACTTATTGCCTTATCGAATTTGTGGCATAAAAGTTGTAACTTCATTTGTTTATTCATTTACGAGTTAGTTGCTGTATTTTCTATAAATTGTCTTCTTTATTTTCATTTTAAACATTGAGACTGGAATGGAACATTTACAAATAAACAACACGTTTGCCATTTGTATTATAATGTATAATTATTATATAATATTCAGTATAAAACGTCTATGCGTAGTAAACAAAACTCAAGTGTGAGAAATTCAACACATTAATTCATTTGCATGCTAATAACAAAAGCTGAGAAACTTGTTTTATGTATCGCATCTATTGTAGAGCGCATGATATGGAGAAATTAGAAAGTCTGGAAGATCTTGAAACCAATTCAAGTTAAAGATTCCGACGCTTTAGCTCGAGTAACGTATATCAATAAAATCATTTAAAGTATTTATTTGCTAAATTTACGGAATTCATTATGTATTATTATTATTCATCGTTAGATTTCACATTTTATATATTGAAATGCAGAGTTCACGGCTGTACACAGGGGATATGCACAGTATTGAGAGTAGACCGAAACTTTAGACTTGGCTAAACAGATAGGTTACAAACACAATATATGGGGGGTATGGGGGTGTGGGGGGATCTACTAGTGAACTAGGACTGCAAAATTTGTTTTTGTCTTGTGGCTTGGTGTCTTGAGGCTTCTTCTCCATTGTTCTAGTTAGTTGTTCGCATTCATTTTTCATTTCAGTTTAAGTTTAAGTCTCGTTCAATTTTGGGGACCACACGCTTGCAAAAATCAATTAGGTCTACGTAAAAAAAGAATTATACAATATTGTAGAGCAATCTACGCTGAAGTCTTAAGTATTCCATTTCAACTAAATTTAGTTGCCGCCTAGTCAGGTGTGTTTGTGTATGTGTTGTTTTTGTTGCTGATTGGGTAACTGAGCCGAACGCCTAGTAGAACTTTTTCGCTTGCGCCTCGCTGCGATTCCTGTGAAGAATACAAAGTACTTTAGATAAAGCAAACTATAGATCATGTTGGCGCACTCACTTGAACATGTTGTAGATAAATACTAGCAGCAATTGGACAACAGTAACGCTTAGGAACAGCGTGACACCCACGCAGCTACCGGTGGGACAAGGTGCCACTTGCGCTGTAGCCTGCGGCACGCCCAATCTGCAAAAGCACAAACAAAAGGGCTTAGTAACATGCAAAGAAATCGATTAAGACTACTAACCTCTGGCCCACATGCGAGATGCCCTGCTTGACCTGATTCATGCCGTCGCGCATCTCGGCTATCAATGTTTGCACATCGTAGCCCGAGGACTGAATTTGAGCTGTGGGCGCGTTCTTCTGATTTAGCTGTATGTTATCAGTACGCACATTGATATCGCCGGCAAGCTGGCGTATTTCCCGTATGGTGCTGAGCAGAATGTTTTGATTGGCAATCAGCAGCTCCACCTCTTGCCGTGTGACACCCACGCCGCCGGGCAGCTGCTGCACCGGCGCACTGCCAGCCGCTGGCGGCGGTAGAGCTTGCCCAGCATTGGCGGCCAGACCGCGAGAGACTAGCGACAGCGTGTTCTCCTGCCTTCCAAGGATTTCGTCCGCCTTGCGCGACAGATCACGTAGGTGGTCGGCGATTTGACTCTGTCCCTGCCAGATTTGACGGAGTTCGCGTTGATTCTCCGACTCGTAGAACTCTTCCCAGTCCTCCTCATGGTCTTTCTGCTGTAATAAAGTGCCAGAAAGGAAAGCCAAGTTAATTTTTAACAGTTTATCAGCAGTGCAGATAACGTCTGTCTATCACGCAATTGGCTGTCAACGTGGATTAGACTTAAGTTATGGCACTCTAGCACGCCACGAGCCAACTGATAGAGCATTTTTGTAGTGATAGTTACCGCTTCTTCGGGATGCTCCTTTTTGTACTCCTGCTTTTGCTTCTCAAGCTTATCCTGATACTCCTTGTACTCCTGTGTCAGCTTCTCCTGATTGTCAACCTTCTGCGGCTCCTGCAATTGCCCGGCAGCATGCAGCGATGTGGTCAAAAAGTGGAACACATCGTGATCATCAGCTAGACCGCCCGTGGCCGCCGAAATGCCAAAGTAACCGTTCCTGGGCAACTGAACACCATCGGCGCGCAGGCACATCTCGTAATCATCGTTGTTGTTCGACATACCGTTGTGGATGAGCACAGTGAGCACATTGTTATAGTACTCGATGCGGGCACGCGTTGGGAACGGCTTGTTGCGGAAATCCCTCAAACAGCCGCTGAGCAACTGCGTCGTGCCATCGTTGGCATGATCGTACATCTTGGTGCCGTCGTTGACCACCGCACTGATGTAAGGATTATTGTGCTTGTTGTCGTTATCGAACGAATCGAACATGATGGCCAGGCCATTCCAGCGATCCGACGATCCAAACACGGCACCATTGTAGTCACCCTTCTCTGTGGTGTACCAGAAGGCCAGACCATCGGCACCAATGCGTCCACGTCCCGTTACGCGGAAGACGATCTCCACATCCCACCAGTCGAAGTTTGTCTGCGATTTCGTCCAGATGGCGCCCTTCTGGGAGCGCAATGAGGGCGCCACGCGCACACTTTCCGCACTGGCAATCGCATCTGAAATGGTAGAGAACAGGTGGCGTTTAGTTTGTCGGTGATTTGCAATTTAAACAAAGTGCTTGCGTGTACACTTTGCTTGCGGGTTGCCCCGTTTGTTAGAAGTTGCGTTTCGTCAGTGCTGATGCTGGCCGAATGCCATCTCACTCGCACGCACGCTAGTGGCTTGAAGAGGGCCAAAACAACTGACGTGGAGCTGCCCCCGTTTACTTACTTCCCCCGTATTCCCAAAACGGTACGGTGCCATCTTTTTGTGCCAAATATGGCGGCTTAAACGAGTACTTGTATTCGAACCGTCTATGCACGCCAATGGCAGCGGGATTCACGTTGGCCGCCACATAGTTTTGTGTAATAAATATGCAGAAAATGGCCAGAAATTTGCAAATCGTTGGCAGCAGTAATTTCGACCCGGTCGCTTGCATCTTTAACAGTTTGACAGCGTCACTATTGTTGGCCTGCTCTATCAATAACATTTGCAGAGTTGCCAAGTTGTCGCCACAAACACTCCATATAAATTGCGTTATCGAAATCTATCGATTGCAACATTGCAGTAAATAGCGCGCGCGCTCTTTTAAATAAGTAAATTATTTGATTTTGTATGATGTGGAAAACATTTATTTTGAATTTTTAAAGAGTGTTTATGTTTCAAGGTAAAAAATAAAAAATACGCGTCTTTGTGAAAGTGCAGACTAGAACATTGAATATATGTGTATAAAACGTTCGTTCAAAATGATGTCGTTTTAGGGCTCTAGCTCTAGCACATCGACTTAATATTATTATTATACTCGTACATTTATTTCGTTTCAATTGCCTTTTGCTTGATATCACCAAAGTAGTTTTTCTTTTCAAAAATTGTTTTTCATATCATAGTATGTATGTATGTTTAAATGTAAGTATGTATTATTTAGTTTTGAGCTTACGTCTATTTTCAATAGGTTTTACTGCCTCGTTAGCATTGTAGTGTGGGCTTTATAACAGATTTGTTAGTTTGCTCAGCTAATAAGGGTGATAGTTAGCTTGGTGTAAATGTGTGTGTCCGAGTCCTTTTCCCAGCTCGCTTCATTTTACAAATGTTAGTTTAGTTACTCAATTTTAATCACAATCACTTACGTTTAGTTGTTTGCGCACGTGGATAAGGCTTGAAACAAAATGAATAAAACACAAAAGAACTGTTAGCAAAAACATAAGTCTAAAGAATATTTAAACCTTGTTTATTACAAAAAAAACATAATTAAACGTAGGTGCCAAAAATAGGTAATATGAGCATGCCTTAATAATTCGTACTACGACAATAATAATAAATTAAGTTTAAATAATTTTGTGGATTGCAAAAAGTAGTACATAGAAATCGTTAAGTACTGCCAAAATAATATATATATATTTTTGTGTATATATAAAAGCAGTGCAGTGGGGTTTACATATTTTTGTTTTAGAATGTCACCTCTTGAACTGTCGTGAAATAAACGTGCGCACCCTAAAGACTACCAAATACAAAATAGCTATGTGTATATAATTGCTGCTTATAGACACGCTTACAATATTAAACCGCAAATCGTAAATGTAAAGATAGGTTTGTTTTTTAGTGTATATAAGATTAGACTTATATCATATCGTTTAGCATGCTCTTAGCTTATCTATCATATTCATCAGTGCACGCATTGTTTCAATTCAAATTATTGTTTCTTCTGGTGTTGATATTGATGTTGGTTTTGTTCTTTTTTTCAACGTTTTTTTTAAAGCAAATTCATCTGTTCATCTGCTTTCATTTATCGTTTTTTTTTTTTAAATTCATAATCACTTTATAGCTTATGCACATTGAAAGTTTCTTACATTAGATGTGTGTATGTGTTGAGTTTTAGTGTAAATCAATTCAAACTGATTACAAAACGAACGCAAATTGGGTGTGAGACATTTAGGAACAAAATCAATTTGCTGACAACGCTTCAGTGGCAGTTAACAAACAAGTGTATGTAAGTGTGTGTGTATGTTTGTGTGTCTGTGTGTGAGTGTGTGTGTGTTTCATAAACTGTTTAACAAATGCGAATCTTATTGGGTCTATTACATAATGACTTGCTCTCTCTGTTTTCTTTTTTTTTTGGATGTGTAACTGTGTGAGTGTGGCTGAGGTAAATAACATAACTACTACAATTATACAAAACTAAATAAATCTATGCTCGAAAAATACACATAATACGCTACAAGATTCTCTGCCTGCCTCGTCAAAGGATCCCCATTTTAGTGCACATGCTGATGATGAGCCGCACTGGGCGGCGCTCTGCCAAAAGCGTTCATCAATTGACCCTCATACAAAGCAATAAACAGCATTATGATCACACCGCTAAGCATGCCCAGAATTTGCAGCATGAACTGTGCCAGCGACTTGTGGGCAGCAGATATCTCTGGCATCTGCAAACGGGAAAAAAGGCACATTAATAGCTATTCAAATTGAAGTAAATACAACACTCACCATATCGACCAGCGCAATGTAGATGAAGAGACCCGCCGCCACAGCAAACATCCATTGGGCCACATCCTGCGACTGACCAAACACAATGCCAAAGATCATGCCAATAAAACTGAGCACGCCCGTCAACAGATTATAGTACACAGCCGATTTCACAGACATGCCGGCCTTTATCAGAATGGCAAAGTCGCCGAGCTCGTGGGGGAGCTCGTGACAGAAGACGGCCAGCGAGGTGGAGAAGCCACCGGCAATATTCTCGGCGAATGCAGCACCAATGGCCATGCCGTCAGTGAAGTTATGCAGGCCATCGCCCATAATGATCATCCAGGCGACAGCGCTCAGCGTCTCCGGTGGCGAATGCACGTGTCCATGGCGATGGCTGTGGCCGTGATGCGAGGATTCGTGCTCGCGCAAAATGACAGTCACATGATCGTTCTTATCCTTGCTGCCGTTTGCCGTTGCTGCATTGGTGTCCAGTTCAGTGGTCACCGTATTACTGCTGTCCTGCTGAGGCTGCTGCTGGTGATTGTTGTGGTTGTGATTGTGCTGATGGTGGTTCATCTCGGCGTAGTTGTTGTGCGAGGTGGACAGCAGCGATTGTGCTGCTGCAGCCGCCTCACTCGACCCTTCGTTTTCTGCCTTGTCACAGCGACGATTGCTGCACTCTGCGGTAGATGCATCACCGCCCGCGCCCGCAGCAGCAGCTGCAGCTGCAGCAGAGGCGGCGGCTTCGTCGGGCAAATGCATCCACACGTCCTGCTTATTGTTCATCGTGATCTCGTCATAGCAATACGGATAAGAGCTGTACTTTTGCTTGCACATCCTGTCGCCTGCGACCGAGTTGTTTACTGAGGAGTCCGGATCGCGCATGACCTTGGCACGAGAGGGCTTCTTTGTTTCCTTCTTTTCGACGCTCTTGCGCCACTCGGATATCATGGTCAGCGCGTGCTCCGTCACATAGAAGAAGATGATGCCGCCCAGGCAGCCCAAACCCTTCATAATCATGCCCTGCTCATCCTGGCCGGCCAGTGACTAAAATGATAAGTGAAATGTGAGCAAGGCAAAGCGGTTAACTATTCGGTGTTACTTACATGCGGCAACAAATGTAACAGCGCATCTCCGGTCATGGTACCCACGGCCAGCGACACCAGATACTGAATAATGTGCTTGTAATAGCGCGAGCCCATGAATGGTATAATGGCCACGCCCACCAGCCCCAAAATGCCGCAGGAAAACACCGAAAGGAAGGCGTAAATCCATACTGAAAAACAAATTAAAATGCAATTAGTTTATCTCTAATCTGTATTAGCTGTATTTTACCTACCATAAAAAATGTCATCTTTCTGCTCCGCTTCGAATTTGTCAATTTCAGAAAGTATATCAGGCTCAATGCAGCCACCGCTTCTGGTCGCCAGCTCCTGCAACAGCACTGGACACAGATGCAACAAATCTCGCTCGCTGAGATCATAATTTGCATGTTTGTGATGATTAGGCACTGGTGTACTGTCTAGTGATGCGCAGGCTATGTTGGTGCTGGTGCCATTGGGGGAAAGCGTGCAGTTGGTCAGCAACAGATGCTGTTCCGCAGCAAGTTCGTTGTGATGGCTGAGATCATGAGGCTGGACATGATGCACCAGACGTTCAACTGGCACACACTGCGGGCAGATACAAGTAGGGTGTTAAATATGATTTTAAAGAATATATTTAGTAGTACTCACGCTATCATTGCCGCTGACTAGCTGCTGCAGTCCAAGCTGCTGCAGCAGACTCTGAAAGCTGCTGGCATTTAGCGCCTGCTGCTCCTGCATCAGCTGCTGCAGATAGTATTGGGTGATCTGCGGCATTTGTTTGTGTGGGGAGGCGTGTTCGTGCTCGTGACCCGTATGACGCTTGTGTCTCCTGTAGGGCGGACTTGTGCTGTAATTCTGGGTGTCATCCTCATCGGCTAGCTGCCGCTGATCGGTGGTTGTTTCACTGGAGGGACTTTGATTTGCATAAACTACTTGCGCATTTAGCTTCACCTCGGTGCGTTGTGTGGCGAGGATGTCGGCGAGATGATCCTGGCAGTGCAGCCGCTGGGCACACAGCAGGCACACCACACACACGGCCATTATGTGACGCGCCATGTTGACGGGCCGAGTTCGCTCCGCCACTTGATGCCTAATGCTAATTTTGTCCGATCTGCTTCTGTGTTAGCTCGTGTGTGGCTTAGTGTAATGTATTCTGGTCCGCTCTGCTCATTATATATTCATCAATTCCCGCGCTTAGTTGGTTATCTGCAATGGAACGAGTAGGCACAATGGAATTAGCAAACTTTTGGCCGGCTCAGTGAAGCGTGTTGGACGACTCTCTGAATACCCCCACACTCATTAAGCGTATGCCGATCACAATTACAAAGACCATTGCTTAACTAAACAATAACAGCAGCCGCAGCAATAACGAGCGGAAGTTCAAGTTCATTTGGCGGCCAATTCGATGTCTCCAAATATGGCCAGTTTGTTATGCCACACACACTCGCCATCACACACACACACACACACACACACACACACACAGCACACACGCGTCTAGTCTGTTTTGAGATGCAGCCATAAATGGAGCATTGTTTCGCTGCATTTCTTGTTAGTAGTGTTTTCAAAGAGCTGATTCGGGCATCAGAAATGCCAATCAATCAATTTAAAGTAGGTGTGAGACGGTTTTAAGCCGGTTTCATAATGGCAGGGTAAGTAGTTTTAGCTATGCGTAGGTGCCGGCAATAATTTATAATCGGTATTTTTGTATTAGAAGAATTTTGTTTGGGCTCTAAGGAAATAAACACAGCATCTGATTTACAGGGTAGTAAATATGCAAGACAGCAGCCAAAGAGCAACAGGATTTCTCTCAAAGCTGCCCTTTTTTGTTGCCTACTTTTCACAGTCGACGCAGAATTTTATTAAATATTTGCACATTCTTTACATAATTATAATTCCCTTTTGGGATCTTTCCACCAACAAATGAAATATGCATACGAACTTCAGTTAAAGCTGGTTCTTGATAGCTAAGCGACCTGCAGTCAAATGCATTGCGTTTTGCGCTTGCAATTGGCAACAGCTCGTTGAAGGCAGGCTAATCACCGTGGCAAAGATTACATAAAGAGTAGGAGTTAGTTTGTACATATATAATGGATATAGCAGTCACACAGTCGTCGACGTCACCAGTAGTCGCTTGCAACCGGGCTGCATAGAAAGAAACCGCAAATGGCGCGTGGCAAAAGTGAAAGACACAGAAGCGGAAAAGCAATACTAAAAAGTTCCCCAAAACGTTAACACAACGCTGCAAATTGCTTTGTTATTGCTGTAGCTTGTAATAGTTGTTTGTGCGATTGTTGTTGTGATTTGAACAATTTTGCAATTGCGCACTGAGTGGGCTAACGGGCAATTAGTTTGAATTCCTGCAGCGGGCGAGCAAACCAATTATTGATAAAACTTTAGCCAAAAATATACACGACAGAGCGAGAGTGTGGCTGGGAATGGGGGATGGGGGAAGGTGTACGATTTGTTTGCATAGGGTATGGGTAGGGCGTGGGTGGCAGATACGGCAAAGTGGGCGCCTACGCAATTGCCCAACTATCATCGACCTAATAAAAGCGAGACGTCATCGTTGGCTGTTGCTTCTGCTACTACTATTTGGGTGCTGCATTAAGTTGGGCGCGTGAAGGTCACACAGGAAGTGGGCGGTGCCTGGCATTGGCATTGCACTCGAGGGGGCATGGCATCGCATGGCATTGGCAAGGACACGCCCGCTACGAACACGCTCTGAAGGTGAAAGGTTGACCCCAGCGCCCACTTGTTGCCAGCCAGCCAGCCCAACTCCAAGCTGCTGCTACTGCTGCTGCTGCTCCAATTCAATCAAGCAACTTGATTATATGGCAATAAAAATCAATCAAACATATCTGCAAATTGTCAACCAAAAAAAAATTATTTTAAAAGGCGCATCCAAAATTTACTGAATCACATTTCTCACAGTTTGTTTGATTAAAATTTGATTTCTTTTATTTTTTGTCGTTTTTTTTGCAATTCGTCAATTTGTCGTTTCCAATCAAGTCGACTGCTCAGTCAATTGGACAAATGCTGACCGCCAATCGCTTTTTTCGTATGTACTTTTTGTTTATTTGTAATCAAGCCTCATTTAAATTCAGTTTGCATGATTTTCATGAAATCGCACACAGGCAATAAAGCACTGAGAGAAATTACGTCGTATTTCAATGACGAACGCACTTTATCGCAATCTAGTTTGAGAATATTATTTCATAATGGATTATTAGGCTAGTCCCGCATGCGCAACTCTCGACTTTTATAATCATATTATTACACGCAGCACTTTGTAACCGAACACCCACCAGCTATGGAGCTATGGAGCTAGGGAGCTTTGGAGCAGATCTGGACGCGCTTTCCACCACAACTGAACTGAATTGCGCGCGTCGATTTCGGCTGGTTTTATAGTCAACTTTTGTATTTTATTATTTTGCCGTGTGTGTGGGTCGTCTGTGTCGATCGGTTACAATGTTACAATGGAGTCGCGCCCAGTTCCGACCGGTAATCGTCCAACACTATTATCGCAACGGGAACGAGACGTGTTGCCCTGGACCAGGTGTGCAATCACCTTGCAGTTAAAAATGTGTACTAAATTTTATATTTAATTTATATTTATAATGGTTAAAAAATACTTTAAGGACCAGCTATAAAGATAAAAGAGAATACTAAAAAAGTTTTAATGGGAGTGGGAAATATTGCTGAGATACAGTGTTCCTTCGAAATAGAGAACACTCGGTTCTACAGGTGATCCCAATTTTCCACAGGAATAAACTTTTTGATCATGTCTATTTTAATACTACATTTAAATTTGGAAAACTAATTTTCAGATGAAGTTTGTGATACAATTTTGGCATAGGTCCGCATTTTATAGAGTTTTAGTCGAAGATATGAAAAGAACGATTCTAATTTGTAACGAATTCTGTTTAGATAGTTTTATCCAAGTTCTAGAAGTTTCGTACAGTCTTCAATGCCTATGATGATCGCTTTGCAGTGCTGGCGAAATTGCCAAGAATTTTTACGAAGTAAAACGAAGCACCAGGGCCAATAAACTTCAACGCTGACTCATGAGCTTTTTATCGTTGAATCTCCAATTTTAGCATTTTCTAAACTGAAATTTCATACGCAAAGCCCCTTCGAGCGATAACATAAGCACACACACAAAATGTCTGAGTATTCGGCTAAATTTTATAAGCGGCATTTGGGGCCGTCAACACAACGACTGCCCGACTCGACTCGACTTGACTCGACTCGATTCACGTAACGTTATCTCCACTCGCGTCGGGCTGCCAGACAGCAAAAAAGCCGCTGACACGCCAAATCGCATGGAGCCGCTCGGCTGGAACTGGCCGCAAAGAGCTCAACCTGAAATTTCAGCTAATAGATACGGCAAAATAAAGTAAACATCAACGTATGACTAAAAAAGACAAACGATACGCGCGCTGAGAACTTCTGGCCAGTAGCTATGCTTGTATGCTTAGCCTTCCCCCTCTGCCCCTCTGCTGTCTATCGACGACTCCGTCCAATGCTGACTGACCTTCTCATGTCCGTTGACTACGCCGCACTCATAGTAAACAGTGAATTACGACGGTCTAAGTTTAATATGCTACTGCCGCACATATATCGTACAGGCGAGTGGTATACATAAATAGTTTTTATTAGTCACCTGTATGTACTTACAAACAGATTATATTGAAGGGCTCGCAATTACGATAAATAATTCATTGCAGATCTATATCAACATGTAAGAGAGTTCTAGTTGATAGTGCTCGACTAGGCGGTGCCCTGTAAACTGCTCTTCTTTCTTAATGAACATAAATTATATAATATAGTATTCGATATTGATATATAAGATTGTAAGATTGTTCTTGTGGCTCTATAAACATAGATCATTTAAAACCATTTATTTGTTATTCTTATAATTTTTAGATTATTTTTATACATTTATGTCGTATTCCTGATCAATAATATATGCCTGATCTTGTCGTAGGTGTCTTCTTTCGCCTCTACATTTTCACAAATTGAATATACCATATTTGGCAATTGGTCATGTGTACAGGGTATCAAAAGTCATGCGGTAATTGCCTTGCAACGCCCGCCTTCCTCATGTTTTGGCAGATAGTCAGTCAGATGAGGGGCGTCTGCGTGCATTTTAAAAGCATGGCATGGAATATGAAATTTATTTCGTTGCACTCACACACACACACACACACAGTTCGTGTGGCCAATTGTTTATAACATTAGCAGTAGCGAGGTACTCTGATTATGGTGTTCCATGACCATTGCCAATTGATAAAAACTCAAAATCTTTATATTGTGCCATATACAAATGTGTTATTCTAAACAAGTTGAAGAAGCAAAACACATGTTGATATACATATGTGTCATTGCCGATAGCCCACTGTGCTACATATACATACATATCAGCATACACCAATATATGTATATGGTATGTATGCATGAGTTTCTATTAAACACCCACGCAGCAAAAATACTACCAAATTAGACAAGTAATCTATGATAAGATACAACTAAATACATAATTTGTGTTATCATGCAATAAACAGAGCATTTCTGTTGGCCTAAAAAGTGCAAAAGTATAGAATTTAGAACAAAATCCAAAAAAAAACCGAAAGTAGCATTAAAAATTCGTATCGAATCATACTTATGTATGTATGTATATGTATAGGTACCATACATACCTACACACACATACGCAAGTGTCAAAAAAATCCATCGCACATGGACTACGACGTGCTCTATAAATACATGCATAAGTGATGATGAATGAAAGAGGGAGGCGAGTGGGGTGCTCTATAGAGTGGTGTTTGGCTGCTGCTGCTTCTGCTGCACACACGCACACAGCTGTCGTTATTGGTGTGAATAGAGAGAATCACAACGTAATCTAGCCAAGGAGCAAATGTTAGTTTGAAGCCGCATATCAACAAGCATTCACACGGCCCGCAAACACACACGGACACACACACACACACACATACACATATGTACATAAGTATGCTTGCAGAAAAATGCGGTCGTTTGCAGTATGGTTTATGAGCACTCACCTGTCTACATACAATGTACATATATGTTTAACTATAGCTGATTTATATTCAATTCCAAATTGTATTGTTGATTTTAGAGTACGAAGATTATTGCATTCGTTGAATGATGTTCAGGTTGACGGAAAGTGCGGGGGGAGCACTGTGCACTGTGGAACTGCGGCAAGATAACGGCAAGTGATGATTGCGCTGCAATAATCTTCATTCGACACAAAATATATATATGTAGCATTGAAGGCAGCTTCAGCGTGCGGCGTCGGCGACAGGAGGCGGCAATGTGGTGGTGGTGAAATGGTAGGAAACCACGCACACGAAAATAGCACCAAACACGTTGTCGCGCACAATTCCACACAGTGCACAGAGGCTAATTAATCGAGAATCTACCAGCAATATAAATATAATTGAAATAAATGCCGATTTACAACATTGCACGCACGCTCCTACAAAATTCGCAATTAAAAAAAATATGACTGCTTCTTCTTATATAATGCCATTCGCATGACAAACGAAGAACGCACGAGAGAGCACGAGAGCGCGTGCTGTTATGTTAAAACTATGTTATGTTAACGCATGTGACATTGAACTGTAACAGTCTGTAAGAAAGTGCGCCAATTTATGAAAAATATATATTAATTTTTATTTATAAAAACAATAACATATGCAGTATATTAGGGAATTTTAGCCTATTTTTATTTATGTATATCAACTATAAAGTGTATTTGAAGCTAAGTGCTTTTGTATATTATATTTTTGTTATGTAGGGCAACCCTGTTCTATGTCCAAACAAAGACAAAAGGCAAATGCATATTTTGCATATTAATTGAGCAACAATGAGCTCCTGGCGTGACAGCATCACTAGTTTACCGGGCGCAGTTGCGCAATTTGTTAACGAAAGTGCCTCAACGGCGACTAGCTATCTGCACTTGCAGTCTTCCGCCTCGGAGGAGAGCGCTCCTCAGCACACAGATTACAAGGCGTTGCCCATACCCGCCTCCCTGGTGAAGGAGCAGTGGCGCCTCATCTTTACCTCCGATGCCAACATACAAGACTTGCAGGCGGCCATTGCGCACTGCCGCGACTTGGTCCTGCTGAGCGATGAGTGTAGCGAGGAGCGCCGCTGGCTGGTGCGTCATCTGGTGGACTTGCGGTATTCGCAGCAGGAGCTGGAGGAAGCTCAGGCCGTTGCTAGCGACGATGTGGTGGTCATGAATGCCATCAAGTCCGTAGTCGGCCATCACTTTGTGCCACATCATCCGAGTGCGCGCAATCGCCTCCAAGCTGCGGCGAAACGTTATTATTGTGATCACTGTACGGGCATCATCTGGCGGGTGGTGCAGGCTGCTTATATATGCAGCGACTGCAGCTATCTGGTGCATCAGAAGTGCATTGACAGCGTTATGCGTGTTTGTGCCCATGTTCTGGCCTCGGAGCGACAGTATCCTGTCTCGGAAATCTGCCCGGAGATTGGCTTATCCGCACAGCGTTACAAATGCGCCGAGTGCGCCACGCTGCTAAATTTCAGTGAGTCCCAAAGTCCATTCAACTCACAAGATACTTACATACAATTTATTGCAGAGAACTCGTGGATTGAGCCGCGCCTCTGTGATTATCGAGGTCTGTACTACTGTCCGTCGTGCCACTGGAACGATAGCTTCATTGTGCCGGCACGCATTGTGCACAACTGGGACTTTACGCCCCACAAAGTGTCGCGCACGGCCCTACAGGAGATTCAGTTGTTTGTGGAGAAGCCGCTCATTCGCCTGGAGGAGGATAATCCCAAGTTGTTTGTTTTCCTTGAGAAACTGTGCACCGTCAAGAAGTTGAGGCAGAATCTGGTGCATATGCGGCACTATCTGGCCGCCTGCAAGGTGGCCGTTGAGCAAAAGCTCGTTGATCAGCAGCTAGGCAGGCGTCGCCACTTGGCACAGTCCAATGAATTCTATTCACTGGGTGAT
Organism: Drosophila flavopinicola; assembly: GCA_035042425.1. Classification (NCBI taxonomy): domain Eukaryota; kingdom Metazoa; phylum Arthropoda; class Insecta; order Diptera; family Drosophilidae; genus Drosophila; species Drosophila flavopinicola. The sequence continues at coordinate 11,696,422 of JAWNLL010000452.1, read as the reverse complement.
CTCGTGCAGGTGGAGTCGGGCGCCTTGGCGGAGTTCCTGCAGGGCGTGTTCAAAACCTTTGGCGACCACATACGTGGCTGCAGCATGTGCCTGGCCAAGGCGTACATCTGCGAGATTTGCAGCAACAACGAGGTGATATTTCCCTTTGACGACGGCTGCATTAAGTGCGACCAGTGCAACTCCATATACCATCGCGTCTGTCTCACCCGCAAGAACATGATCTGCCCCAAGTGTGTGCGCATTCAGGAGCGTCGTTTGCAGCTGGAACGATCGGTCAGCAAGCAAGCGGGCAACGAGAATGCCAATAGTGCTAGCGATGCCTCCGATGCAGTGCAGCCGGTGGACACAACGTAACCCGGTCACTTTAAATTGTTGCTTTCAACTCGTATCTGTGTAACATTGTTTTTAATATGTATCTATTTACATAAGAGCGTCTCGCAGAGGCGAGTACTAAATATAATAATATTAATTATAACTGTCCCACCCCCTGCAATCTGTTTAATGCTCCTTTTTGCCGTACTTTTGGCGATTATGAAACTTGCGCGGATTAATGCCGTAAGCCTTGAGGCGGTCATCGCTGATGCCGTTGGGATTGGAATTGTTGATATTGCCTTTGGGTTTAAAGTCGCGCTTGGAACGCGGGTTAAAGTCTCCACCTTGTCGACGTGGCGCATCGGTCTGGTTACCTGTTTTCTTAAAGGGATTCGCGCCTGATGTGCGTCCAACTGGAGCCTGCTTTGTGAATTTCGGCTTTTCAAAACGATTTGCTGCTGGAGCCCTTTCATTGCTTTTGTTGGGGAACTGTTTTTTTGCAAACGGATTTTTCGAGTTGCCTTTTCCAGTTTCTTGTGTCGCTTTTTGCGGCTCTGCTTTCTCAAACTTTTTCTTCTTGGCAGGCGTTGGCGTTACTAACGCTTTGGCATCTGCCTGCACTGTTGTTTTAGTCACAGTTTCTGTGCTCTTGGGCTCCTCATTTCCAGCTGTTGATGAAGCTGGGGCGCCTGTGGCTGCTGCCGCTGCTGCAGCTTTGCGCTTTAGACGTTTTCTCTTGGACTTCGAGAGGCTCTCTGTGGTAGATTGTTCTGCAGCTGGTGCAGCGGGCGCCTCAGTAGATTCAGCTTTAGCTGCTGGCTGTGTTGCATTTAGTTCCCCTGTCTCCTCTTCTTCATCAGACCTGCAAGTGTGTTTAGCAACGTTTAAAAGTGAACACACTAGAAATTATATTTCTTAAACTCACCCATCGCCGTACAAGCTCTTGAAAATCTTTCGTTTGAGATCTTCGTTCTTTGCTTTCATTTTGTACAAACGTTGCTCCTTTTTCTCCACATATTCTGGGCGGTTTTGTACTGCCTTCTTTAAGCTGGCCCACTGGTTTAGCTCCTTGTTCTTAGCCAACAATATCTGAAAGTAAGTCAAGATTAGTAGCTGGCTAGCAATGTCAGTGACCAATCATTTCAAACCTCTTCGATTGTCAATCCAAAATCATTTGGGATCGTTTCCACATATTTAAAGCGACACGGCTGGTCGCCCACAATGTCCTCATAGTCCAGTTGGTAGTATTCATCGATATAGTCTCCATAGGTCTGTTCATCTTCCGGATTAAACGCTGGCTTCTCGGTCTGAATCATTTCCATGAACCGATTGCGTCTTCCTTTGCGACCCTTGCGACTGCGAGTGCTCTCAATCAGCTCCTGCTGCAGCTGCTGTTTGGATGTGGCTGGATCGTAGTCACAGTCCATATTGAAATCGTCGTCCTCACAATGTTCATCCTGATCTGCGCCATTGGCATGCTTGGGATCATAGTTGTCCCAATCCTCCGTGGCCAACTCTTCGATATCCGAAGGGCACTCGGGCTTCTCCTCGCCTTCGTCTACGTTATAGTACTCATCATTGAATAGTTCCTGCATGCGTCGGTCATGTGCCTCAGGATCGAAATCCTCCTCCAGTTCATCATCTTTGAAACCCAGTTCATCATTACCCGTGACGGCTTTCAGCTTACGTATCTTCTCCTCGATATCCTTCCGCCGCATGTCCTTGATCAGATCCAATTCCTTCATCTTCTGTTGCTTCTCCTGCTCTTTGCGGTCCTTTGTCTCCTTGCGCTTCTCCTTGCGCTTATCGTCTGTGCGTCGAATCGACTGCTCAATAGTACGAGGATAGCGCTTGAGGAAATCTGCATCCGGCTCTTCGAAACGAAAGTTGTACTTCTGCTCGAACTCTGCCTGCTTTTCCAGTTCCTGTTCGTCGTCTAACAGCGGAGCAATGTCGCCCACGATCTCGTCGTAAGTGGGGATTTCGGATGCATTTGTATTTGCATAGCCCTTATTCAATATGTAGTCGCGCAGGAAGCTCTCGCCCTGGGTCAGCTTGCTGCTGCTCCAATACTGTTTAAGGGGCGCCAACTGCTGCTGTGCGCTGTCCTCGATCTCGGCATCAGCCTGCTTGCCGGCCAGCCACTTGGCAAAGTCCGCCTCCTCCGCATCCGTTTGTGCCTTTGTTTTCGAGCGTTTCTTAAAGATGCCACCGAATTCTTCATCTTCGCCGTCGTCTTCCTGGTTCATCACGTTGCTGAACTCGGCCTTTAAGCGGCGCTCCTCCTCCACTGCTGTGGGGGATTGCGCTCGTTCAAACTGCTCGTCCGCCTCCTTCTCATCTTCAGAGCTCTCAAATTTGCCATTATGCTCGAGGATAACTTTTCGTTCGTAGTCCTTCAACGTCACAGGCTTGCTTTTGCTGGGTTTCTTTTTCGGAGAGCCTTCCTCGTCGTCGCTGTCACTGTCATCCGATTCATTCTTTGAGTTAAAGAAGCGCGTCTCCTTATCGTAAATTCGTGGATCTTTGCTTTTTAGCGATGCTAGAGTTTTGAAGAAGTCCTGATCAAACTTAACGTCCACTTCCTCCTCATCCGACGACTCGCTGTCGCTGTCCAGCTCCGACTCGGAGATGTCTAGACCACGATCCTTATCTGCAAAACAATAAGTTACAGATCTGTGAGATCAGCAACAATATTCAGCTTACATTTTTGTAGCAACTCCTTTTTGCGCAAAACATTATATGATTTGGCATAGTCCTGGTTAGTGGATAACTGCAGGTCATCCGCTTCGTCGTCCGAGCCACCAAATAACTTGCTACTCATAATATATGTTGATTCTTTCAGCGTTATTAAAATAATCAAATCGCACGTGTGTTGATTTTGTGCATTAAAACTGGCTCCAGTTTTGAACTATTGCTTCACAGTACCGGAACTTCTGTAGTTCCGCATGCAGCCCTGGTTGACAACTACAACAAAGGGTGCTAAATGCAGAGCTGATTATTTACAAAATTTAGAAATAAATAGCGTGATTTACAACATTCCAATAATATGACGGACACGGAGGACGCCCAAGCTGTCGCTTCCACATCCACGACCTCAACAACACCCACCGACAAGGAAGCAACGAAAAGTAAGAACAAGTTCTTTCCCACACCCACGTATTTTGATTGTTTTTATCGCCTATAGTTTGCGTTTTGCTAAATGCAACTGGCAATGTGCCCATTATAAAGAAACGAACGTGGACCGTGGATCCGAACAAGACAGTCAGCTGGATACAAAAGTTTATACACAAATTCCTCAAACTGGACGCCAATGAACAGATTGTATGCACCACAACTCAAAAGAACCCTTTGCATATTAACAAAAATAATTCCCCTTCCTTTACAGTTCCTTTATGTAAATCAAACATTTGCACCCGCGCCGGATCAGATAATCAAGAACCTGTATGATTGTCATGGCACAAATGGCAAATTGGTGCTTTATTACTGCAAGAATCAGGCGTGGGGCTAAATTGATACGCACCAGTCTAATTCTAAGTATTTATTTGTCTACGTTTATGTTTATGTTATTTAATTGTATGAGTTGACGCTGCAGACCTTATAAATTTCACATTTTATTTCCTCAATTCGAGGGCTCTTAAATACGTCTATTAAAGGACCACATTTGAAAACAATTCATTGAAATCTGTAGAGTTGTTGGGGATCTTCTGCTTCTCCTGATTAGTCACCACGTAGTGCCGTCAGCTCATCGGCAGCCTCCTTGGATATTCTATGATATTTGGCGGCTGTGGGGCGGTAATAGTAGGCTTGGTAATCGTTGCGCTCGGACATCTTATGGCGAATGCTCTCTTCGAGTAGACTGAAAGTAAGGAAAATGGTAAAGCTTGGAGGATGTTTGGGAATTAAATAATTTGTAAAGCTAACCGAATCTGCGCCTTTTCATTCTCCTCGAAGATGTTGTGACACGCCTTCTCGTATTCCTGTTGCTGAGAGTGCAAAAAATACCGCGCAATAAACCGAGAAACTGGGTGCTGCAAGGATAAATAATACAAGTTTTCGTATGCTGATTAAATTGTCAATTCAATCGCACCTTCTCGTATTCCCAGTGCTTGGGCTCATAGCCCTCGGGTATTTCGGAGAGCTGCGAGGGTCCCACAAAGATGTTGGAGTATAGAACCAGCGCTGTGATCGGCAGTACACCAATCATTACGTAAAAGTGCATCAGATCCTTGAACTTGTCCCATTGGAAGCGGGATGGCTTGATGGCCATGTGGTGGTGTCCATGATCACCGCTCATTTGGCGCAGCTGTTGCTGCAGTGCTGCAATTGAATGTCAGTTAGGTGAGCATATTGGTTGCGTAATGAGTGCTATGTTTACAGCTCTTTTAATGAATGAGTACGTTTGCTTACCATTCCGAGCGGTAGGCGTTAGCAGAATTGCACGATTCTTGGCGAATTGTGCCGCTGGCAACAGCAAACGGCTCCAACCAACCATTTTTTTTAGCTAATTGTAATCCAAAATAACGTGAGCAGTCGGGTCAGTCAAACAAGGGCTGAAGAAATTGTTGTTTTGCTTCATAGAAAAAGTCGATTGTTTCGAACAAGCTCTATCGATACTATCGATAACATATATCGAATCACCAACTTATAACCAGTGTTGCCCAATCCGTTTTTTCCCCGTCAGGGAACTCTGTCGCAGAGCTAAAACATACAAAGTTTTTCGTCTGGGGCACAACAATTATTGCAATTTGTCTTGTACTATTTAAAAGACTACCAAAAGTTATAGGTAAATATATAACTGGCATTTGTGAAGTGAAGAACAAAGTCAGACAGCAAAAACATTTGGTTTTTAATCATTTTTCAAACATTTGTGGATTTGCCGTTGCACTGCTGCTGATAAAAGCTCTTTGGACAATAATAAAGTAAATAATACTAAGTGTGGCTGTGCTAAGAGTAAATGCGCAGTTCTTTAATGATAACTGATTTCCGTTGCTGACAACGCTTTGTGCTAAAACAAACCAAGACAGAAAATTCATATATGTGGATATATATATGAAAAATGTATGTACATAATGTACCTGTCTCTTAATTGTATATACACACAGTGACGCACAAAATAGTACGTACTGAGCTTTTATTAAATAATTGAAGGCACTGTAAATTGGTGTTTGCTTGTATCCTGTAGAAGTGACTTTAAAAATTAATCGCACTTAAATCGTTTTTCTTTTGCTGCCCAGCAATTTGGTTGTCACTCTTACCATATACATATGTATGTGTGTACATGCAAATACTGTAGTTTGTTTTGGTGGTGGGCGTAGGCGTCGCCGCCGCCATCTCCCTCCTACTCCGCACTGCGCGTTGCGTGCAAAAGCGTTTAGCTTTGGCCTCGGTCCGACTCGACTCGACTCGACTTGAACTTTACCAATTGCCGTGTCGCTAGCAGCTAGAAATATGTACACACATATAACCTATTGCCATTCAACGCAAATCAATCGTTGTTCCGCACATTCATTATTGTTGTTCTTGTTGCTGCTGGCGATAAAGTTGAATATGAATCAGCGTTCATTGGAAGCAGCGCGCGATAAGCGCAAGAAGAAACAAGCTTGTGTTGTGGGCTCTCAAAGTCGCACACAGCTGTGACGTCATCAAAGTTGTAGTTTTTGTACACCCAAATTCGGCTAATGTATGCGCCATGTAAATTTTTTCAGCTGTCGTCGTCGTGTTTTAATCAGCAAATTTGCACAGCGACAAGCTCGTCTCTCTCTGGGGCAATGGATGCCAATTCACGTTTTCCAGCGCGATTACCAGGTAAGACCCACTGTCTAACAGTTAAGGCCGCCATTTTTAGTGTAAATAAATACATATGTATGTTTACGATTTGTTTTTGCTATCAAAGCCCCGAATGCTTTTGCGCTCGCTTACGACCTAAGAACGTAAAATGTAACTGTAATAATAACAGTAACCGTAACTTATTATTGCCTTGCTTTAGACTAACTTTTAAAACTCCCCCAACTTCTTTGTTATTTTGGTATCAAGTTGTGCTACTAACCCAAATCAAACATCATGCCTTTTTAGGTGATTTCTCACTGTATATAAACATATAGTACATACATAAATCAAATATACATACAAATACAAATAGAAATGCATAATCGTAATTTAACTACATAGATGTTTTTGTACATATTTTGCGGTAGCTGCTATTGTTGCTATTGTTTGTTGTTTAAATCATTTTGTGTGTGTTGTGTGGCTTAGAAAATTCCCTCTGTCGCTCTTTCTCTCTTTTTTGAATCTCTTTGTAAATAATTGAATTCGAAATGAAACGTTGAAGCCCGATAACTCATTAAATTCTTTCTGATTCATGTTTATTCACTTACTCAATACACAAATCCGAACTAACTTGTTGCCTAAGGCCGTCAAAATACTTAAGTGAAAAGCATTACTTGTAAGATTACATTTTTGAAATTCTCACCACTCCGTTAGAAATCCTAAGAGATTAATAAATTGTTTTTATCATGCACACGCTCACAACATAATCGCATAATCAAGGGCCCGCCATTAGCTCAATTGTGGGTAATTCTGAGGAGCCGCTGCCCAGTCTATCCGATCTGCATGACTGCGAACCAAAGCTGGAGTTTGATGATACCGAGCTATTGACCCCAGCGCCACTCGAGAGTAAGCATTATTTGCATATTATGAACGTCCAATGACTAAACATTCTTTTTGATTCATTCACAGAAGATGTTATGGTCGGCGATTTTGTTCTAGCCGATGGTGAGTGGAGGGAGGCAAAGTAATTGACCATGATTAAAGACGTTTAAGCGTTTTGCAGATCCCGAACTTGAGAGCGAAGAAACTGCAAATCCCTTAGAGGACGATTTCGAGGATCAGCTGCGCGAGCAGTCGGAGAACTTTCAGGCACCTAAAAACAAATGCGACTTTCTGGGCACGGATAAGCAAGGACGTCACATTTTTGGCATTTACGCCTCGCGCTTTCCAGAAAAGTCGCAGCTCGAGGGTTTTGTGCGGTATGTTAGGATGTTATATCCTTTTGGGCCACCTTATTAACTTATGCGTTTTGCAGCCAAGTAATCAAAGAGATCGAACCCTTTGTGGAGAACGATTATATACTTGTGTACTTTCATCAGGGGCTCAAGGAGGATAACAAGCCGTCGGCGCAGTTCCTGTGGAACTCGTACAAAGAACTAGATCGCAATTTTCGCAAGAATCTGAAAACTCTGTATGTGGTGCACCCGACGTGGTTTATCCGCGTCATCTGGAACTTCTTCAGCCCATTCATCAGCGACAAGTTTCGCAAAAAGCTAGTCTACATCTCCAGCCTCGATGAGCTACGTCAGGCGCTGGGCCTGAACAAGCTCAAGCTGCCCGACACCATTTGTGACTTTGACGATAAACTGAACCCGAGTCGCAGCCGTGTTTCGCAGCCAGCAAACCCCAATGGGCGGCCGACGATGCAGTTTGGCGTGACCTTGAAGTTCATCGTTATGCACAGTCCATGCCTCAACTCCATACCGCCCATTGTGCGCAAGTGTGTGGACTCGCTTTCGATCACGGGCGTCATCGATACGGAGGGCATCTTTCGGCGTTCCGGCAATCATGCTGAGATTATGGCTCTCAAGGAGCGCGTCAACCGTGGTGAGGATGTCGACCTTAGCAGTGTCAATGTGCATGTCATTGCCGGCCTGCTAAAGAGTTTCCTTCGCGATCTGGCCGAGCCGCTGCTGACCTTTGAGTTGTATGATGATGTGACCAAGTTCCTAGACTGGCCCAAGGAGGAACGTTCCCGTAACGTTACTCAGCTAATACGCGAAAAACTGCCCGAGGAGAACTACGAGCTATTCAAGTATATTGTTGACTTTCTGGTGCGCGTCGTCGACTGTGCGGATCTCAACAAAATGACCTCCTCCAATCTAGCGATTGTGTTTGGTCCGAATTTCTTGTGGTCGGGTCGCACAAACACTTCACTGGAGGAGATTGCACCTATTAATGCATTTGTTGACTTTGTGCTACAAAATCACAAAGCCATTTATCTGATCGATGTTAATCAGCGCACGGTGAGCGTCGATTAGCGACGCCGCTGACCCCCCCTTAAACAAGTCCGTAATTTGTAAATTGTTTTCATTAAGTGTTAGCCGTAAGCCCGTTTAGGGAGCACAGTGAAAAGCGCAAGCGTTATTTCGTGTATAAAGTGTGTTTAATATTAAGTTGAAAACTTCTTTTTTCTTTAATCTAGCCTTGTAACTGTGTGTTAAGGTTCTCTGCACCTATTTTAACCAACTTGTTGCCACCTCTTCTAACCGTATACTCTCCCCTTTTAAAACTTATTTAACACATTAAAATCAAGCATAGTTAATTTACCAAAGAAATTTGTACGGTGTTTTATAAAACAGGAAACGGAGAAACGAAATATATATAATTTTATACAATACGCACATTCCACACTAAATCTAAGCTGCTGAATTTGCAACAAATGCAAGCACCTGACAGAGACATCTGTTGGAATTGTAGAAAATTCACAAAAGCATAAGTGTAGATTATTGAATTTCCTTATAGTAATATAAATTTTATATAACAAAACGGTATTGTTAAAAAAATAAAGTAAATGTTAAAATCTTAACTTGCTGGAAACCTCTGTGGATTTGAAAAAAAAAACTATAGTGAACTATTAAACTGCTTCTGTTCCAGAGATAATTTCGCTTTCAGATTCAGGTATATTGGAAACTATTATAATTTCTTTACAATGTCAATTTTTGGAAATGATGCACATTACAAATTTGATTCGACCTTTCGCAGCATCTCTGCGCTTTTTTTTCGTTTTTATTATTGGTACCAAAACAAAAAAGGAGTCCAAACTGGAATATTAAATATGAATTCACGAACGTTTATAAAGTAGTTGGCTTAGGTGTTTAAATGTTGATGTTCTTCAGCTTTCGATTCAGGTCGTTGAATTTCATTATCTTACGCACAAAGAAATCGCCATAACGATGTGAGACCTTAGTGTCGGCAATATGAATCATGTCATCGTCAATGTAGAAATCGAGCTGCAAGCGACACGACATGAAAAGGTTAATTTATATTTAAATTTGAACGTTGTTGCACAACTCACCTCCGAGCCCGACTTGAATGTACCCTCGAGACCACTAGGACCCTTGCTCCAGACCAAATTGCGCATCTTGTGCTTGAAGCAGAGCAACCGAATGAGCAGCTTGGACACATCATCCTCGCTCGCATTGGGATCAATGAAGGAGGCCAGCTTGGTCAGCGGCAATGTGGTGTAGAGCTTCAGATACGAGCGGGTGGTTGGTAAATCCTTCTGCTGGCGCACTTCATCCATAAAAACGAGCAGCTGATGCTCCATCGGGTCCTTCACGTAATCCTCCAAGGGCGCATCGGCAACGGGTGGGCAGGGACTAACAAATCGTGGGCATGCAAACACAAAGAACTGCTTGAAGGCCTCCAGATCACCGCACTGCATCTTGAACATGGCGTCATGATAGTTCTTCTCGCGCAACACTTGCTGAATGGACTCGTCAATGCACTGCGGATGCAACACCAGGCAAATGGCCAGCAAATGATACATCTGCTCTGCCTGTTTGTTGATCTGATCGTTCTGATAGGAGCGTGTGCTGTATAGCTGCTTTGTCCGCTGAATATACAACAGGATGTCCGAGAAGGTGCGAATGGCATCGGCATAGCGGCGCATCATCATGTAGGCGAATCCCACATAGTACGACGTGGATATCTGGCAGGCGGGTATATGCGAGTAGGCCGATTTCTTGTGAATCTCAATGGGCTCCAACACCTTAATCGCCTGGTAGTAATCGCCCAGCAGCGAGTGCACGCGCAGCAGGCCAACCAGCGAGAAGTAGCCTAGCATCTTGTAGAAGGCGAGCTTGCCAAAATCACCGGCAACGGTCTGCGGATCAATGCCGCCGGTAATGGCCTCCAGCTGCTTCTTGATGTTGGAGATGTCGACCAGCGAATGCAGCACGTTCAGAATGCACAGAATACTCCAGACATTGCTGTGATTCACGCACAGCTGCTGAATCTCATCCTGCGACTTGTCCGTCAAGCGTGCACTGTGCCGAGAGTAAGCAGTTAGCATAAGACTCTCACTACATCATGTCATTGAATACTCACCGATATTGAGCAAAGTTCTGGAACTGATAGACGAACTCATCCACTAGCTCCCACAGCCAGATGTCAGGCAGTTCGAGCATGACGGGATTCTGCGCCGAAATAATTAGATTGAAGAAATCGCAGTAGTTGAAGAACGAGTTGATGCGCTGATCCAGCTTGGGACCGCCCGGAATGCGAGCATGGATGTGACGATAATACAGCTCCTTGTACAGTATCAGGAAGACCTTGTCGTTGTCCACAATGGCACCCACCTCCTGCTCCTCGGGCCAGGCGCTCTTGTCGAAGTGATGATCGCTGATCTGCGGGAATGTGTTCTCGTACATGTTCTGTATGTCGTAGAGATTCCCCTCCTTGATCGCCTGGCAAAAGTTGATCAGGAAGTACTTGACATTCTCCGGCATGCGGTTGGCGTAGTAATTACGCTCATATTCCAAATCCAGCGCCGGATCGCCGGTGTGCGCATAATCATCGTAGAAGTCTTGTTGCTATGTAAGAAAACATAAATAGTATTGGCAACAGTGGTTAAAATTAATATTGTGTTTTGTTGACGGTGGCGGGGGCTCCAAAAGTTGGGTTATGTTTTGTTGTGCCCTTGTTGATTTGCAATTAGTGCAAGTGCTGCACATACTGTTGGCTGCGCTTAGCAAACACTCACCGTGTTATTAAACTCTTCACCGCCGTACATTTTTGCTGTTTTATTATCTATTGCTTGACACAAAAACCAAATTACTCTGCAACGTCTGACAAACACGCCAACAAATTTTTCTGGCGTAGCAGAAAGGGAGCGTAACGTAGTGGGATTCGCTGTACGTAACGCAAAAAGAGCAGCGAAACGCAAAAATGCTCCATGCAGTGCTGGTAAATATCTGAAAATGTGGTCTAAGAAATCGATAAGACACGGTGCATCGATACCATTGAATAATTGTGAACGTAGCGAGACGTGTGTGTCATCTACTCGCAGCGTTAATTATTTTTTTAATCAAACGACGAAGCTCCGTGAACGTTGGGCAGGGCGCTCGCAAGATTTTAAAGTTAAAGCTCGCGTTTAAATTAAAACAGTGAAATCAGAACGAAATAAAAGTGTCATTTTCTGTTATTAGCTCACGTTGACGACGCCAGTGCCGCGGGGTTGGCAAAACAACTTGTCCGCTGGTCTGGAACTGGCTGCAGCAAAAAGTGCATTTGACTGTGAGTAGTAACTGTGAAACGTCACAATTAATTAAGCATAAATGTGTTTCTAAGTCCTTTTGCGTAATTTGCAAGTACAAAAAGCCAAAATGAGGCAACAAAGTTCGTCACAGGCGACGGCAACCATTTCCATTTGCTGCTGTTTTCTGCTGCTGTGCAGCAACAGCGTGGGAATCGCATTAGCAGGTAAGCTATATGTTCATAAAAAACCAAAAGTTTTTACAACATTTCTAAGTTTAATTGGAAAAAAATCAAAAAATTGGCTAGTGAAAAAAGAATTATTTGTAAGCCAAGTTTTGGGCGTGTTCCCCAACGCTGAAGACTCGTCATTTTCATTTTCCTTTTTTGTTTGTGCTTCGCTTTTAACTCGCTCTTCAATGGGCCGCGATCGCACGCTACCGCTCTGTCTCGCTCTGGCGCTCACGAGATCCAAACGCTGCTTACGAACAGAGCTGGCAAAACAAAACCAACAAACAACGCCTTTTTATCTCGTTGTTTTTGTTGACTGCTTATTGGGAGCATTTTGAAAGTCAAATTGGGTGCATTTGAATGCCGGCATCTTTCAATGCGGCCATTGTTGCAGCTGCTGCAATGCGCATGCGATATATGTACTAAAATCTGATGATTAACACGTGTCTGCTTCCATATGTCAACTGGGAATCAGTTTGAGAAACGCTGCATTTGTTGCCCATTAATAATTAATAGTACGCTGGCCAAACAATAAACATTTAAAGTTCATATCCAAACATTTTATGACTAAAAATAAACAATTCCGCACATTCTCAACGCGCTTTTCACGCCCCAGACACAAACTCTCTGGTAATTTATTTCGATGCTTATAATTATTTTTGCCGGCCAAGGCGCCCATCATCCACACTTTCAAATTTCAGCAGGCGGAAATCACTTTTCAATATCGGTCACGTCATATTTATTTCATTGAGAACATTAGCCAGACTTTTTATTTTTTTTATTATACATGTTGTGATTGCTACGAATACGATTGCTGGGAATCATAATAAATACTTGGAAACTACTTTGGAATTGCATGTAATGTGGCAATTGTGTATAAAGTAAGTCGTTTAATTTCTTCGATTTAGTCGAGATATCAAAAAGTAGTTCAGATTTGTTGACTACTAACCTTTATTGATTATTTTCTAAAAATGTGCGTGCTTTGAGTTGTTTACCAAGGGGGTAAATAGGCAGTGCCTGTCACAGGTATCATGGCTAGTGGGTTGGGTATACTTCTAAGCAAACATATGTATATAAGTCGTTTGTACTTATGTGCGTATATCAAGATTGACTCGAGCTAATCTGCTGCATGCTTCCGAAGGCGCTGCTCTTTGCCCCCTCTCCCTCACAAGTCAAACTCAAAGTGCACATGAACTCTGTTCGCCTCCTGCCAGCTAAGGGTTGTTTTTGTGTTGGCGCTGTGTTTACACAGCAACAGCAACTGCACCCACAAAAAGGCGACGCCAACTCTTGGGGGTTGTCTCGAGACAGCAGACAATTGTCGACGCTGGGATTTCCGTGCCCTGTTATCACGCCAGCCGACCTGTCTAAGTGGACACTTTTCCATTGCAGCAGGCACAATGTCATGGCAACCAATATTTATACCCAAATAAGAGATAAGAACGGGCCACAAATTGCACTGCAATAAATAAATGCAGTGTTTACTCATTGACTTTTTCCGTGTAGCTTTCTGTGGACTTATTTATGGCTCATAAAAGTAAGCACTAAAGAAGCCGCCAAGGACCCAAATTATAGTTGAAATTATTTATGAACTCAAAATGTATTGGCCGCTGTCCAAGCGTATTACTTTTCGCTTTTTTTTGCGTTGGAATATTTCAATTTTATTTACGCCTGTGACAGTTGATATATGTACAAGTGTATGTGGTACAGGCAATCTGGAAAATAACTGGGTCAGACATGCGATTCTTATACTCTTACAAAAAAATCTATAAATATGATTACTTCATTTGCTTGCAGATTCCTTTAGCGATTACTTTTCCGACTATGAATGCAATCAGCCATTGATGGAGCGTTCTGTTTTAACGGCTACATCATCGTTAACGGAACGTGGACCCGATAAAGCGCGCTTAAATGGTAAGTGCTAATTATAGTCAATTCAAATTATATTTCAGTTGTCTTTAGTTGTCGTTGATTAGTTTCGTTTGTTATTTATTAGTTATTAGTTTACGCTTTAGTATTGTCTTTAGTTTATTTAGCCGCCAACATTTTTGAACAAAGCAGCCCCCCAATTTAAGCGAGTTGACAACTCTACTCGTCGCTGTACAGCGATGCTAACTCGCTGGATATGTGTCATCGCTATTGCTGAGTGGCATTTAAGAAGAAGAAGCGCATTAGCAAATTAGTTAATTTAGCGCAAATCAAACGAAATGTTTTGCAATTTAATAAAATAAAAGACATTTGCAAACATATTTGCAATGAACAAACACATCTGCACACGATGGGCGTTCGATTTGAGCACATGGACGCCCACGCTGCCCCAGCTGACGCATGCTGTCGCCGTCATTCAACCGGAGGAGCGAACGCGTCTGCTAAAATTTCACTTTATCGATGACTTTCTGTCCTCGTTAATTGGTCGGCTATTAATGCGCAAATTTGTGAGCACGTGCAGTGGCGAACCGTATCATCAAGTGCAGTTTGCACGCGACGCACGTGGCAAGCCCTACTGGGTGCAGCAGGCGCAGGATCAGGCGAGGACCTCCCTCAGCTTCAATGTGTCGCATCAGGGCAAAATGGTACTGATGGCTGGTATCCGGGGTGGCAAAGATGATGCCGAATTCGGCATTGGCACGGATGTCATGAAAATCGAGTATGGTGGCGGCAAATCCCTCTCGGAGTTCTTTCGCCTCATGCAAAGCAAATTCTCGCCACAGGAATGGAGCTACATTGGTCGACCGCAGCACAATGAGCGGGCACAGCTGAAGGCATTCATGCGACACTGGTGCCTGAAGGAGGCCTATGTCAAGGAGCTGGGCGTGGGTATCACCGTTGATCTGCAGAAGATCAGCTTCGCCATGGACACCACACATCCGCTGGAGGAGGCTGCCTCACCGCTCTGCGGCTCCACGCTGCGCTGCAATGGCACCCCAATGACTCAGTGGCACTTTGAGGAGCATTTATTGTCGCCCAAGTATTGTGCTGCCATCGCATTTCGGAATTGTCTGCCCAACGAGCACGGAAAGTTTGATTTTGTGCGTTTCGAGGATCTGATTGAGAAAAGCGCCGACGCCGAGCAGCCGGAAGTGGTTGCCTACTGCCAGGAGGCACTGCTCAAGCCGCAGAAACGCCATCAATAGGCAAAGCGATACGAAAATTAGCTTAGTTTGTGATTTCGCAATAAATATAACTATATTTTTGATAGCTTGTTGGTCATATATCTTATAAACAGCTACCGCACGGATTGGCGTGCCAAACAGCTGTCCTCATATTCATATGCTAAAAATAACAAAAACCAAACGAAAAGCGACGTAAGCCGGAAATATGCTTAAAAGGCAATAAACCCAAATGTAGAGGGGCTCGCTTGTGGTAATGGACCCCAGACATGTTCCAGACAACTTTGTTTGTTAAATGTATGCGCAAACAGAACGGGGCAGGGACTACGGCAAGGGTAGCGACCTGGTCGTTAGGTTCAGTGAATTTGTTGTTTTTTTATATACCCTGTGCGCATTTAAAATGTGTAAAAAGGGTATAAGGATGTGGAGCAGATGTACGTAGTTCGGAGA
The DNA here is from genome assembly GCA_035042425.1 of Drosophila flavopinicola. Lineage (NCBI taxonomy): Eukaryota > Metazoa > Arthropoda > Insecta > Diptera > Drosophilidae > Drosophila > Drosophila flavopinicola. Next base: position 11,681,012 of record JAWNLL010000452.1, on the reverse strand, counting down.
GGTTCCATCGCCAACTTGAGGAACTATATATTTCTGATTAGGGTCAACGGCACGACTAATTTTCTGTCTATTTCCAAATGGCCAGGAAATTGTACTATTTGGCTTATTTATATCTGCCAAGAAATGAACTAAGTGATTTGTAAAACAACTTTGTGCGCAATAGATCAAGGGTAGCAAGGGTATTTAATCTTCGTCATGCCTAAATAGTTTTTTCTTGTTTTATTATTTTTTGTTATTTGTATTCCCGAATTGTTTACAAAAGTTTTATCGATGGAAAACTTTTCTGCGGCATTGAACCCAACTTGAGCGCAATTCACTTCATACGAGTATAATCCCCGGCGATCGCAGGCTATAGACCGTTCGTTCACACAGTCTTTGGTCACGCCGGGCCCATTAAAACAATGGCAGAATCCGACTGCCTCAATTGTTTATGCACAGTTCGCCTGCCATGTCCATTTAGTGTTAACACCAGCACTTGGGCTCACCCCTGTGTGGCGCAAATGTTTCCTCCTGCTGCTGCTGCTGCAAACTGCAATTGCGAATTTTATTTTATTGATGGTCGGGGGTTGCGCTCACCCTTCCTCGTCATGTGGAGGACCTTTGCTGGTAACGGGTCGGCTCGGACCACTTGCAGCTGTCAAGGCGAAATCGCCTTAAATTATGGTCCCTTAATTGGCAGGCTGTCGACAATACTGCCGATAACTATGCCCAACATTTGTCTGTAGCTAATCGACCCCACCCATTTTTGAGTTCACAATTGATTTGGTTTTTATTTGATTTTCATTTTTAAATTATCAATTAATTTTTACTGTCCCCCCACCATAAACAAAATCCTAAGCTGGCACCTCCTGGTCAGCCAAGCACTCGGACTTTGATCAGCGTCTGATTATCGATTTGGGTGTGGTGAAGAATGTCACGCACATTGCGCTGCAAGGACGCCCGCACAGCAATGAATATGTGACAGAGTATACCATTAGCTATGGCATCACCGATCTCGAGTTTGCCGACTATAAAGAGCCCGGCGGCAACATTAAGGTAAGCGCGAACCACCCGCTTCAGATTTCACGAATTCACTCTAATCCAATCATTGTGTGTGGCTTTTCATGGTGGTGGCTGGCACGAAAACGAACCCAAATATAAGCTGACTAAACAGCTGCACAAATCTACAGATTTTCATTAATATTTAACCTTTTATTTGCATTACTTTTTGTTATTTTGTTTGCATGTCGTATTTATTTTATGTGGTTGTAGTTTTTTTGTTTCACACTCTGCTCTCTAATGCGCTTACTCACTGAATAACTCAATCTTAACCCCTGAATTGCACCCGGTGCAGGTAACGCTGCTTGGACGCCCGTCGAGAATACGTATAATCACTTTCTAACACTCGATCTGGGCGGGGCGCGTATGGTGCGCAAGATCGCGACCATGGGACGCATGCACACCGACGAGTTTGTGACGGAGTACATTGTCCAGTACTCGGACGATGGCGAGTATTGGCGCTCGTATGTAAATCCCACGAGCGAGCCGCAGGTACAGTGACTAACACTAGACTAAGTCCAAGTATAACTAAACATAAACTTAAATTAATTTAACTTAACTAAACTGCAAACTTTTGCATGGTGCAAGGCTCTTTCTTTGTATGTTTGTTTTCCATATGACTAATATTTAAATCCACTCGCAACAGATGTTCAAGGGCAATTCCGATGGCAATTCCATACATTACAATGTCTTTGAGGTGCCCATTATTGCACAGTGGGTGCGCGTTAATCCCACACGCTGGCACGATCGCATCTCCATGCGCGTCGAGCTCTACGGCTGTGAATACAGTGAGTGAATAATAATAATATCGATTTGCTCAGTCATCTAATGGTTATACCTCTTTCTCGCCGCAGTCTCGGAGAATCTTTACTTTAATGGCACCGGCCTGGTGCGCTATGATCTGCGTCGCGAGCCCGTTGCCTCCGCCCAGGAGTCGATACGCTTCCGTTTCAAGACCGCCTACGCGAACGGCGTCATGATGTACTCGCGCGGCACTCAGGGCGATTACTATGCGCTGCAGCTGAAGGACAACAAGATGGTGCTGAATCTGGATCTCGGTTCGGGCATCATGACCTCGCTGTCCGTGGGCAGTCTTCTAGACGATAACGTGTGGCACGATGTGGTCATCTCGCGTAATCGTCGTGATATCATCTTCTCCGTGGATCGTGTCATTGTACGTGGACGCATTCAGGGTGAGTTCAGTCGCTTGAATCTGAACCGGGAGCTGTACTTGGGTGGCGTGCCCAATGTGCAGGAGGGTCTCATAGTACAGCAAAACTTCTCTGGCTGCTTGGAGAACATTTATCTCAACTCAACGAACTTCATCAAGACCATGAAGGACAGCTATGAACTGGGCGAGGCCTATCTCTATACGAAAGTAAACACCATTTACGCCTGCCCCTCGCCGCCAATTTATCCGGTTACGTTCACAACGCGCGGCTCATTTGTGCGATTGAAGGGTTATGAGAACTCGCAGCGCTTGAATGTGTCGTTCTACTTCCGCACGTACGAGGAGAGTGGCGTAATGGTGCATCATGACTTCTATTCGGGTGGCTACATCAAAGTCTTCCTCGAGTTCGGCAAGGTCAAGATCGATCTGAAAGCCAAGGACAAACCGCGCATCATTCTGGACAACTATGACGAGCAGTTCAATGACGGCAAATGGCATTCGTTTGTGCTTTCAATCGAACGCAATCGCCTCATTCTCAACATCGACCAGCGACCAATGACTACCACAAAGGATCTGCAGATAGCCACGGGACGTTTGTACTACATCGCTGGTGGCAAGGAGAAGAATGGCTTTGTCGGCTGTATGCGACTCATTTCTGTGGATGGCAACTACAAGTTGCCGCAGGACTGGGTGCAGGGCGAAGAAGTATGTTGCGGCGATGAGGTTGTAGTCGATGCCTGCCAAATGATTGATCGCTGCAATCCGAATCCCTGCCAACACAAGGGCGTCTGTCATCAGAACAGCATGGAGTTCTTCTGCGATTGCGCTCACACCGGCTATGCGGGCGCTGTTTGCCACACCTGTAAGTGGCATAGATATTCTATAATTTGTACATGAACTTATTCGCTTTTTCTCTCTCGATATATAGCCAACAATCCTCTGTCCTGTCAGGCCTTGAAGAATGTACAGCACGTGCAGCAGCGGGTTAATTTAAATCTGGATGTGGATGGCAGCGGTCCGCTGGAGCCTTTCCCAGTTACTTGCGAGTTCTACTGTGAGTGAATTAAAAATTTTTACATTTGTCACATTTTATCTGATCAAACTTTTTGTTTATAGCCGACGGCCGAGTTATTACCACACTTAGTCACAGCCAGGAGCACACAACGACGGTTGATGGCTTCCAGGAACCGGGCTCCTTTGAGCAGTCTATTATGTATGATGCCAATCAGTTGCAGATCGAGGCCTTACTCAATCGCTCACACAGCTGCTGGCAGCGTCTGAGCTACTCCTGTCGCTCCTCGCGTCTCTTCAATTCGCCATGTAAACATTTCTATTTTAGATTAAAATGGTTCTTTGTATACTGACATTAGATTTATTTAACAGCTGAAGCTGGTAACTTCCGACCCTTCTCGTGGTGGATCTCGCGCAACAATCAGCCCATGGACTACTGGGCAGGTGCCTTGCCAGGCTCGCGCAAGTGCGAATGCGGTATCTTGGGCAAATGCCACGATCCCACTAAGTGGTGCAACTGCGACTCCAACAGTCTGGAGTGGACTGAAGATGGTGGCGACATACGCGAAAAGGAACATCTGCCTGTGCGTGCGGTTAAGTTTGGTGATACCGGCACGCCGCTGGACGAGAAGCAGGGCCGCTATACTCTGGGACCTATGCGCTGCGAGGGCGATGATCTGTTCAGTAATGTGGTGACGTTCCGCATCGCTGATGCTTCCATTAATTTGCCACCCTTCGACATGGGACACTCGGGCGACATTTATCTGGAGTTCCGCACCACACAGGAGAACTCAGTGCTGTTCCATGCCACCGGTCCCACCGATTATATCAAGCTGAGTCTAAATGGCGGCAATAAGCTGCAGTTCCAGTACCAGGCCGGCAGTGGTCCACTGGGTGTTAATGTGGGCACCAGTTACCATTTGAACGACAACAACTGGCACACGGTGAGTGTGGAGCGCAATCGCAAGGAGGCGCGTCTGGTTGTTGACGGTTCCATCAAGGCGGAAGTTCGCGAGCCTCCTGGTCCAGTGCGTGCTCTCCATCTGACTTCAGATTTGGTCATTGGCGCCACGACAGAGTATCGTGATGGCTATGTGGGCTGCATACGTGCTTTGTTGCTGAATGGAAAGATGGTGGATCTGAAACAGTACTCAATGCGTGGAATTTATGGTATCACCCCGGGCTGCGTTGGTCGTTGCGAGTCGAGTCCTTGTCTCAACAACGGCACCTGCACTGAGCGCTACGATAGCTACAGTTGCGATTGTCGTTGGAGCGCCTTCAAGGGACCCATTTGCGCAGATGGTATGTTTATTTATTTAAGATGTGTCGGAATCTTTATTAATTGCCTGTCTTACTTACAATTTACTTGCAGAGATTGGCGTCAATTTGCGTTCCAGCTCCATTATACGCTACGAATTCGAGGGCTCTTTCCGTTCTACAATTTCAGAGAACATTCGCGTGGGTTTCACAACGACCATACCGAAGGGCTTCCTGTTGGGTTTCTTTTCAAATCTGACTGGCGAATATCTGACTATACAAATTTCCAATTCAGGTGACTACGAACATATTTTAATGCATAGCATAGTGTTAATGTATCTTTCAAAAATTTGCCTTGACAGGTCATTTGCGCTGCGTCTTTGACTTTGGTTTTGAGCGACAGGAAATCATATTCCCCAAGAAGCATTTCGGCCTGGGCCAGTATCACGACATGCGCTTTACGCGTAAGAACAGTGGTTCTACGGTGGTGCTGCATGTGGACAACTACGAGCCAGTCGAGTACAACTTTGACATTAAGGCATCGGCTGATGCGCAATTCAATAACATTCAGTACATGTACATTGGCAAAAACACTTCGATGGCCGACGGTTTCGTTGGCTGCGTGTCGCGTGTGCAGTTCGACGATATTTATCCGCTTAAGCTGATGTTCCAACAGAATCCACCCATTAATGTCAAATCGCTGGGCAGTAAGTGTTGCGCAGTTTAGATAAATAAAAGCTGCGATTACATTTTGTGACTCTTCTAGCTCCATTGACTGAAGACTTTTGCGGCGTTGAGCCCGTAACGCATCCGCCCATTGAAATTGAGACCAGGCCGCCACCGCTGGTGGACGAGGAGAAGCTGCGCAAGGCTTACAATGAAGTGAACTCTGTGCTGCTGGCATGTAAGTTAATAGTTTGATTGCAAGCCAAGTCTTGTTCTAATTCATTGCTTCTCATTTGCAGTCCTGCTCGTCATACTGTTCCTGCTTCTGGTGTTGATGTTCTTCCTGATTGGTCGCTATCTGCACCGACACAAGGGCGATTACTTGACGCACGAGGATCATGGCGCCGATGGTGCCGATGATCAGGACGATGCTGTCCTGCACTCGACCACGGGTCACCAGGTCCGCAAGCGTACAGAGATTTTCATCTAAACAATCAAGTGAAGCTAATCACAAGAAGACACACAAAACTGTTGAAAATCAATTGCCTTAAACAAAAACCAGCAGCACACACAACTGAGCGACGACTCAGCCACTAAATATAAACACAAAAATCAAACGAACTAGGAAACGAATATGATAAATGATCATTGATAATAGGAGTCAAGGCATTTTCTACACTGCCAATTATTTTTAGCAATTTTGTTGCTTTAAATTTGGTTATCAATTGGTTGCTGATTACTTACATTGTCGCTTTGTAACGTTTTGCTTTTGTTGTTTAACGGCTTTTAATTTTTACTATTATTTTACTTTGTACTTTGAACACTCAATAGTCATCGAAAAACCGTCCATTTTTGTTTAGTTGACTTTTTTATACACAGTTTTGTTTACCAAATTAAGTTACAATTGTACTTTAAGTTGCTGCGCGCTCTGCAGCCCATCAACCAGCCAATTACATTTATGTATTGTACAAGTATTTTTTTATACATACATATACATAGACACCAAAACCGACGACATTCCATTACATTTAATACGTTTTGCTCTCTCTCTCTCTCTATATATATATTATGTAAATCATTTAAAATTTCTTCTAATTTACACAAAACGAAAAAAAAGTGAATAATTATTTGTAATAAAACAAAATGCTAAGTTTTAAAAGTTTAGTAATGAAATGAAAACGAATTGTATTTTTGGAAAATGCAATTGCATATTTGAAATATACTTTAGCATATGTATATATGGATAGAACTATATACACTGTGTGTTTACACTGACATAATAAAGATTTTTCAAATTTCAATAAAATTAATTATATATACAAAGGAACCGTTTTATGAACTTACCGCTCTTTGGAATGGAAACTATGGAAACTACTTGATTTGCCAGTTTTCAGTCTCTTAATGTTTATTTAATATAATGTTGTATACTAAAAATATATATGTGTGTATGTAAATGTTTTTGTGTGTGTGTGTGTTTTTGGGTGTATACATATTTATAGGCTATTCCATTTGTATATTATCTCAAGTATTTGTAACAATATCGTTTAACGCTATTTTTGATTACTACGGGGCTTTCAATTTGTAATTTATGTTATTACGTTTTCTACTACAGTACTGGAATATTTCGGTTGTGTGTATATAATAATAATGCTATATGTAGTATTATCCAACAACAGTCTAAATCGCATCTAACGCTAAGATAGAATAACACTGGGTGGGTATATATGCAATACTTGGCAATATGTTTGATGTTGAGGTCTATTCCGTCGCTATTCCGTCCAGTCATTAACAGTTAATGCCTTGCCAGAGCCTATGCTAATTATTCGTTCGTTGTATCTAAAGTATCTAATTATTTTGGGCTTTCGTGGGTTTCGTTACCCAGCCAGCGTTCGGTTTGGTATACTCTAGTCGTGCCTAGTGCATTTGTGTAAGGGGTATATTGATTTGTATGTGTATATAGATATGTTTCAACAGAGCATCGGTCAACATTTCTAAATTGGAAGTCAACAGTTTGCCGTATTGATTATGTACGTTGATTAGTGTTACATAGGTTGATACTCGTATATGCCTCGATATTCTCTGTCCCCAAAAAACCGAACTCAATACTCAAAAAACTATCACAAATCGTAAACTGCAAAACATAAATTGCACATAAAAACATATGTATGTATGTATGTAACTACTACAAGCATAAGGGCGTGGCTGCGCCCATATACACACTTACTGGCAAGTGCAGCAGCATATTGTCCACAGTTAATCGTCCCGGCACTGCCAGCCAGCTCCTAGTTATGCACATTGTTGTTGGCCAGCATGCGATAGCGATTCAGCAGCAGCACGGCCGCATCCTGAGCGGGCTTTATCTTGCCGTGCGCCTCCTCGTAGGCGCCAAACAGAATTCGTTCTCACAAAATCGTGCAGAGCACAAAGAGCATGGACACCAGGCACAGCATGGCCACAATATCCCTGTGCAGCTTCCGGTCGCGGTAAAAGGGACGCGTCGAGAAGCTCTCACTCCTCGCGCGGCGCAGCAGCCAAATCGGTATGACCAAGTGCAGCAGATCCGGCAGCATGAAGCCAATGTCGCGTACTACCTGATGCGCTGCACCCTCGCCACGCACCACATTCATGAAGAACTGATCGAAACTGCCAGCCAGGATGTGCAGCAGCGCTATGCCCACAATGCAGAACACCTTCTTTGGCTTGACCACATTGGTGGTGCTGGCCAAGTGCATTACCAGCACGGTGGAGAACAGCTCCGTTACCTGTGAGAGAGTTGGGAATATTATACATAACATATTATTTTTTTAGACCTTATTCAAAATATTATGAAAATATCTATATAAATGTTTAAAAAACAGAAGAAATAAAATAAGTAAATGAGCAGAAATTCTAGCATTACAAAATTAAATTCTGATTTCTAGAAGCTATAACTTTCGAGCTGATTTTATTTGTAATTAGTCTCAGATTGTTGCCGAGCTTAAATATATTTTCTATTGGAGCTCATAAATCATGATCATTAAGGATACTGCAGTTTGTATGGTAAAAAAAACCTAATAAATCTATGCTGAGGCAATTGATTGATGCCGCTAATTAAACTCCATAAATTTAAGAAAAATAAAAAGTCAAGCCTTTTACTTTCAGCCGTCTCCCTTGTCCACTTGTTGCCCTTGCTAGCCCGCAACTGGGTTTGGCATTAAGTGCACTTGTTTCGATTGCCTGATTGGCAATGCTCATTAACGTTGGCCAACTATGAAAGTTGCCGTTTTGCGCCCAGTGCCTTTTGGTACTTGAAAACTTTTTTTGCTTGGCCATTTAACGAATTTGTACACGACCAGCTCCTGGCCTGAGCTCCGGACTTATCCTTTACTGTATATCTAGATGCGAGCCGAGAGTGCTGGCAATTCAGTGGTGCGGTGGGCGTTCCGAAGCACCACAAGTTTCAAAGTGGCGCACGTGAAGCACGTGAACGGATGGAAAGTTGAGCTCAACACGAACACGAACTCAGCGCATATTGTGCAAGTTTTGAGCATCGGAATTTTCAACGTGAACTTTGCTAATAAATTATGGATACCCGCTGGCCAAGCACTTGGCGCAGACACAAGCACACACATACATGTTGGATGAGTGTGAGGGATGGGTGAAGGATTCGGCTGGCTGGCTGGCTTACCGTGAAGAACAGTTGGTGATTCCATTGATTGTAGTAGTCGTCGTTGTAATAGTTGATGTACGCCCACCAGGCGTAGTAGTGCGAGAAGATGGACAGCAGGAAGAGCAGCAGCATGGAGTAGCGCACTCGTTGCTGCAGGATCAATGCGATGAGTCGCTTGATGCACTCGTAAAGTGCAATTACGGCGAATACGGTAAGTATCCACATCTTGAAGCTGTTGGGCGTCGCATTGAAGTACATGTGCTTGTAGGCGGCCACTCCCGACTCGTACGGCCCCTTGAACACCGTGTCCCAGCAGGAGCACGTACAGAAGTGCCTGTCCACATAGCGCGCATAATTCTCCCAAAAGTACCACAATATGACAATATGAGCCGGCGGTATCAACGCAGGCGCCAATGAGCCGCAAGCGGTCGGCAGCCAGGTAACATCGAACATTGCGTGCTGGATAATGCCAACGTATCCCCTTGAGCTCTTAAGTGTGTCCGGTTATAGTAGCTACCTGGTTGGATACCTTGGCTTGGCTGGCTTACTGGCAACTCCTGCACTTTCGCTTAGTCCATCGTTCAACACTTGAGCTGCAAGCAGACAATGTAAATATTTTCTCATTTATTATTGCAGTGCACAGATTAACACTTATTGAGGCCAAATGTAAATGGAAATAATTAAAAGCTATGGGTATTCTTTACACAGAACCAAAACATTACCTTTTAAACATTTACAAAATATACAAACCATTTTGGTTTAAATTTTAAATGATTCATATTTTAAGGTCTTGAAAATATATTGAGCTTATAATTTAAAATTGTTAATTAAAGTATTTTTGAGGAATACTTGCAATTTAAACCATAAAACCAAACCATTTAGATAAATTAAATAGTTTTTACTGTGTAGACTTAAAACTGTCATAACACTTGACAACATCGAAACCATTTTCAAGCTGGAAGCCATTTTGATAATAGTTTGCCAGTTATATATAAATTAACACTTTAAATTGTAGTATCTTCAATCAAAAGTCATTCGTAACATTCTGTCTGCACAAAAAGTGAAAAATTTGTTGAAATGCTTGCATAAATTTGCTGCTAATTACATGGCAAACAAGCGCTCTACTTATGAAAATAAACACAAGTGCCCAAATATTAACAATCAGCAATATTTCCGATTGTCGAAGGATGGCTATATGTATATGTTTGCATATATAAATAAACCCCCAACACAGGCCGAGAGAGAGTGAGAGTGGGAGAGAGAGTCCATTTTGGCACATTGCATTACAAGTTGTGAGAGGGCCAGTGAGGTGGTAACAGGGCCTGGCCAAAGAATGAAGCAATTATAAATTCATACGTTTGCCGGTGCATAGCAGATGAAGAGCCATCCACGTTGGGGCAACCAGCATGCTGCGTTCCACTGCAGACGCATCAGCAGCAACAGCAGCAGCAGCAGCAAAATCTGAAATGCAACCTCCTGGCACGGCTGCCAAAAAACCAAAACGCGCGGTCATTAGTGCCGCCCAATGTGCACAGTGGGGCCAGCTGAGAGGGGGCATTTGTTGAAAGGGTGCAGGGTGGGCCAACAATTTGCGGCAACAATATGAGAAAAAGGCGCTGCCGCGGCCGTTTCAAGTGCTCCACGGTCGGGCGTCGGTTTAATTAATACCGATGCCGCTATATCTGAATCTGAATCTGAATTTGCAGCTGCCAGTGAAAAAGTATTTCGATTTGTTGTTGTTGCTTTTTATATTTTTATTTCAGCTGTTACGCCACAGTTTAATAAAAACAAAAACAAAAACAAACGCAACGTGCACATTGACGTCATAGTTCTTGAGCGTAAAACTGTTTTGTGTTTAACTTATGGAATGCAGTGAAAAACCAAACAACCAAATTTACATTGGCATTTCGAGAACGGAAACTTGACTGAGCATGAAACTGAAATCATTTGCAAACAGCATACAATTCTAAATGAAATCAGTTCCACATAATTACGCTATGCATTATATTTGAATTTAATTTAACAGAAATCTTTCGCATTTGGCAGCGAACCCTTTCTATGGAATTTCAACAATTTTGGCCCTCAAATGCAGGCCACGAACCGCAGCAACTTCGATTTGTAGCACAGACCCACTCATACAAACCGCATTAACACATAACTACCAAATTGGGTATCAAGTGTTTGTCTGTGTGTAAACTCGAGTGCGGTTGTAGTCCATTAGAATTGGGAAATTCGCATTTAGGGTGGAATTTTTATCAATATTGTTTCATTTAATTGCCTGCCAAATTTAGTAATTACTTTTAACGACGCACAGTTTTGATGTTTCATTTACTATAGGTACATAAAAGTTAAGCTGGCTAAACTGCGACGAAAAAACCTCGTTTTAAGCTGATAGACATTTATATCAATTTAACACGGCTAAAATTTAACAGGTTTTCTGTTTATATAATTCTCTTTTGAGCATGTGATTTTCGTGCAAGGCATAATCCTGTTATACTACTATAGTAGAGAAACTGTTGCACAATCACAGTCAAATTAAATACAAAGTAAATCTAGATTATTAACCATTTTCCCAAAGAAACATTCAAACAGTTAACAGCAATTTCAACTTTCTACACTAAGATTATTATCTAAATTTACATAAGCACTACAAAGGCACAAGTCTGCTGATCTATCACCCTCGCTCGAGTGGTTGCTCGCCTGTTTGTTTGCCAAGTCATCAAATTTAACTTTGTGCTACTTACGAAAGGCACATAAAAATCAAATGACTGCTTGCGTTGCCTACCCCCCGCAAATCGCGTGCAAAATGTCAGAATTGCTCGAAAGGATTCATGCAAACAACACCTATTCCAGCGGCAGCAACGAAAGCAACAACAATTATAGCAGTGACAGTAAAACCGTCAACAGTCAACGCGCCTTCACTTGACTTGCATTGTATCGTGTGACGACGACGACGACGACGACAACAACTAGAAACGTCAACCGGCGAGGCGGCAACGCGTCGTATGTGTAATGCGAGGGTAACACTCGGCAAACCTGCGCCTGCTGTGCCTGTGCCGCTGCCTGTCTGGGTGTGTCAGTCTTTGCCCATTGAGTTGTGTTCTTTGCATGCTCATTTGTGTCTCCTTCAATTGTCGTTGCCAGCTGACGTTGTTGTTGCTGCTGTTGCTGTTGTCGTTTGCTTGAAGTGTGGCAGACGCTTTGTCTCGGCGCCAGAGCCGCCGGCTTGTTGCTATTATTGTTGTTGTTGCTGTTGCTGTTGCTGTTTACAGTAGCTTTTGGAAGCCATAAAAGTGTTTTTGGTATACATATGCATATATGCGGCATGGTAGGGCGGCATTAAAGTGACTTTCGATATGCAATCATATTACGCATACGACGCGTGTGCCTCTGGCAACAGTTATTGTGAGTGCACTGAATAATGAGTTTTGGGCACGACAGCGGGAATGTGTGGGAGTATGAGTGTGCATGTGTGTGTGTTCATGTTTTGCCAAAGCAACCCTTGCAAACTAAAACCGATATCTAGCTGCTATATTCACATATATGTCTGTCTGTGTTTTTGGTTGACGTTTGCATTGAGATAAATCGCTGGCAATAGTATATATTGCCATTGCCGTTTGTTTGGTCAATATTTATTTTGGTTTTCAACTCACACACAAGCATATATACATGTATATATATATAACACTCACCCACACAGGAACTTCAGCTACCAGCAATAACAAATAACAAATAAAACACAAAACTACAAATACAATTGGCCCTTGTCAAGTCGATGTTGTTGACTGCAAATTGCTTTCAGCTGGAAGCGCTGCATCCCCGTTAGTTGCGCACAAGTACAATGAACCAGCCGAGCGCAGAGACGTAGCCAACGATGGCGAAGGCGACCGAACCGGTTAAATGTCTAGTAAATATGTACACAATATACAGAAAAGCAGCAGCTACAAAATGCGGGTACATACTAGCAGTGAAAAATCGAAAGAAAATTAAGTGGCCAAATATATATAGTTTGGGGCTAGGGGATCCACACCCAACACACACACATACACCCACACAGACACCCACACACGCTGCACACGCGGGAGTTGAGCTTAATCCTTGAATGGGATGCTGAAACACACACACACACACACACACACACACACAAACCCACACCATTTGATAATAGCTTACACTTTATGCTCTGTTCGCCACCGGCTTCGACTGTTATATGTATACCATGATTTTTATGGTTTTTCACAATATTGAACTAGAAAAAAATCTAAATTGATATTATATATTTAATGCACTTGGAATTGCTGTTAAAATCGGTTTGAAACAAACAACCGCGGGCGCGTCGTGAAAAAGCCGACTGAAATTTTTGTTATGCTGACTGCGTGTGAGCTCTCTGCTCTTGCCTTGGACGCGATGCTTCGGCAGCGACGGCGACTGAGACGATGAGCCGAACATCGGCATAGCCAGCGCCGGCGCCGGCGTCTCTGTTGTTGTTGTTGCTGTTGCTGTTGTTGTCGTTGTCTGGCCAATGATTCGCAGCAACAAAATACGGGGACGCGGGCTCTCAGCTGTTGGCACCCTCGCTTCCGTTTGGGGCAATGCTCTCTCGCGAGCGCAAAATACTGGGAAATGCCCCAAACGGGAAATGCATATGGCATCGGCGTCTTTGCTTGCTAAATTAAGTATACGCACTGTTGCTGCCGGTCAGGCAGCGGCAGGTGAAAGGCGCCAACAGACAAACAAACACACAGAGACGGCATTTTTGCGCCATACTCTCCACTCTGCATATAGAATTTTATATATATGTGTTTTTGGAGCCACAACACAACTATTTTCTTTTATTTTCGTAGTTTGTCGGTGCACCTGTTGAGTGGATTTTATTAGTGTGCGCTGTCGGTCAGTTGAGCGGCAAATTTCGATGAAAATGAGCTTAAGTGCAGATAAATATGTGAATTAAATAACAAAAAAAGGGGAATGTCCGTTCAGCTGTTTAAATGCAACAAACTGATTTTTTACATACATTTATTTGTTTACAAACGTTTAGAGATTTCAAAACATACAATTACAAGTTGATGTTAAGTTGTAAAATACAAATTAGGTTACATTAAGTTAAACAAAAACTTAAGTTGCAATTACACAGACACAAGCTGGTCAGAGTGCATTTTAAATATGCTAATTAGATTTTTCTTTTTGTTTTTCAGCTGTACTATGTGCTTTGTTTGGCTTTGTTTTTATTTGGGGGGAGGGGAAAACATTGTCCACAGTTCCAGCAAATATTCGATGTAGCTCTTTCATTCCATTGTTCTGTGTAGCCAATTTAGCCACAAACTAACAAATGCAAATACACTCACTGTTCTAACAATGGTCGTTATAAAAGTATTTTGTACAATTCCTACGGATGTTATATCAAGTTAGTTGTGCAATGATACAAATGAAAATTTCACAAAATTTAGCATATGTAAAAAATGGCATCTAAGTTGTATTTCATTTGTTTAAAAGTCTAAAAGATAAAAAGTCGTAAGCTCTTGTAGTACACCTTTAAGGGTATTTAGACATCGACTAACCTCTAATATGGTTGTTACTCTTGTAATTACAATGTTTTCCAGGTCTCTTTTAGCATATTTTACCATTGTTCTGTTATTGTGACTGCTTTGCGACAGAGACATACGAGATATAACAATCCTTTTCTTGTACTTACTTAAATACATGTTGACATTTATATACAGCTATATATGTATTCGTATAAGCATAAAACACTTAAAGAGTATAAATTCGTATGATATTGCAGCTTAGAAGTATTTATTTTCATTACCATAGTTTAAATGGGGGGTTTCTTTTTTTTTGGTTTGTTTTGTTTTGGTTTTAGTTTCTGTAGGTACAAGTACTCTTTGGGGCTTGGTCAAGGCCGTTTGTTTTTTATTTAGACATCAATATACAAAAGAGAATGCAGCTTACTTACCTTAATTTAACAAGTCAAAGCACAAATAATTGTAAAATGTAATTTACATGATAGAGTAACAATATCCATTATAGGTAATTGCAATTGCAAATGTACTTGCTATAATATTTGCATATCTGAGCTTATCGTATTACAAAATTATTTGCCACTGTTATTTGTAGACTTAAATATTGATTTTATTGCGAACTTTCTGAGTGAATCCATAGCAATGTTAATATGCTTACATCTTAAGACGTTTCCAATTACGAAATTAATTGCGCACAATTTGGCTAACATCCCGATGAAATCAATGCGACATTGTGACACACAGATACACACCAATACATGCACACACAAATACAAAATTTATTCATTTTAAGTGTTTATGTAGTGGTGGGATTATTTTGACTTTTACGTATATGATATTACGTGTCCTACTACCAAGTATCCACAAGATACATTTCGGTTTGTACCAACGTTACAGCTGCTTATGTCATGCGACATAATTACGAGATACTTATTAGCTAGCTTTATTATTATTACAATTACGGGAGCCAGCGTTAAGGTATGAGTATATTGCATAAATATATATATTTACTATAAATACTTACCGAGCATTTTGGCTACAAACGTTTGCGTTAAGCTCACTTAACATAATATTCTATCACTTCGTTGCTATGCTTATGCAGCCCATGACTATTTCGCTTATTGTTATATTATGTTAGGTACAAGTATAGGTAGGTAGTATATACGTATTTGTTATTTGGCTTTAATTGCTCTGCGAGTAATCAAACCCGAGCAGAGGCACACGGCAAGACCGGAGGCAGATATCTATGGTAAATAATACAATGACTGCGTTTCTAATTACGGTTTCCCTTTTTTAATTGAGTCGCTAAACAGAAAACAACTTTTTTCACTTTGTTAAAACATATGCATTTACAATTTATGGGAATATTTGTAAAATATTTAACTGGGAATTGCTTGTTTATTTTTAGAAGATTTTTCTTTGATATTCCTTTAGAAGTAGATAACAGCCACTTTTAAGTATTTGAAGAATTAAAGCTAACAACTAAAAATGTAATAAAGCAAGAATTTTCCAATTGAAAAAAGAATAAGTTCTTCAACTTTACAAAATTCAATTTCTAATTGAACAAAGTGAAGTCTTTCTTTGCCATTATAAAAGTAATTATTTCAGATTTTCTACCAAGTTTTTTGAGCTGTGTTGCATGTGGGCATATAAAATCATCTTGTACTTTGCATATCACGAATTTTTACTCTTTCACTTATCTCTTTCTCTCTTGGGTAGTAGAAAAATATTCTATAGCTCTTTCTCTTACTAGAATGATCCAGATGTATGAGGACAACCAGTTGATATGGCAAGCTGCACATCGCTCTAAAACTTACTCTGTTCCATAACTTCGCTGGTGGAATTATTGATCTCGGCCACAACGATAATCTCCTCGTTCTCCTCGGTTTCCTCCAGCACCATCATCAGGTTGTTGTTCACATAGGGATCTGTGCGTGTCTTGGTGTCGCCAGACGACGGTTGCATCCGGTGGGTAAAGGAGGAGCGCGAACGGGTCATGTAGGAGGAGCGAGTGGTGGAGACACGCCGCAGCACGCCACGTCCATAGAAGAGCATGCGAACCTCCACTCGAAATCTGGGATGCGTGGCTGCATACAGATAGGGATCCACACAGGCGGCCGTCTTGCAGAAGAGAGCGGGTATCATGGAGCCCAGCGGAGTGATGTGTTGCTCCAGCCCAAAGACACCCATCATGGCAACGATGGCGTAGGGTGACCAGGCAATGAACCACAGTCCAATGATGGCGGCCACTATGCACGTTAGCTTCTGCTCGGTCTTGGCCTTGTCCTTGCTGGACTGTATGCGATTGGCCGTGAAGACCACCTTGAGTATGTAGAAATAGGAGTAAAGAATCGAGGTCAGTGGTATGCAGTAGGCGGCCACAAAGAACAGTGCCATGAAGATCCTGGCCGCCGTCTCCTTGTTGAGATAGTCAAAGCTGCAGGTGGTCAGAAAACCCTCCGGCACATAGACAGACAGGCCCACATCCAGCGCTGGCATCACGGCAAACACAAAACTGTAGCACCAGATGAGAAAGATGATCAGATAGGAGCGCAGTCGCGAGTAGCGCCGCAACGGCTGCAGCGGATGCACCACCACATTATAGCGATCCAGAGCAATGGCCGTCAGGGTGCCAATGGCACAGGTGCCGCTCAGGCCGCCCACGAATCCATAGAGGCGACAGGCTGCGGAGGCAGCTGCTAGTAAATAGTCCGGACTAAAACATCCCGCACTTACCTGCATCGCCCAGCGCTGGGCCCTCTTTGATGTTGTTGTAAATGGCAATCGGACACTTGATCAGCATGAGGAAGTCACAAATGGCCAGATTCATGACCAATATGTTGGCCGGCGTGCGCAGAGACTTGCGGCTGCCAAACATGAAGATGACGAATGCATTGCCAAAACAGCCCACCACTGAGATGAGGCAGTAGAGGCCAGCCATCACATAGAAGGTGCTAGTGTCGGGTGGCTCGAACTGCAGCCAGAATGGATTCACCTTTGCTATGTAGCTCAGGTCGTATTTGTCGCGATAGTGTATATAGCCGGGATACGAACTGTAGCAAAAAATAGTAATAATAAATTCAAGATAGTTTCGGAGCCAGTGGAGTCGAGAGCGGTCTAATTTATTTAAGTTGTGTATTTCTGAGTAAGCTATTATTAACTTCAGTATCAAATTTGTATATGCAAATAAAACGGCAACTTTGAAGTTTAAATATAGACAATAACAAACTTTAAGTGCTTGAATGAATTAGAATTTTTCTTATTTAATATTTGTAGGCTTCTTATTTATAAAAATAAGAAGCAGCTATGCAACATAAATGTATTTAAAGCTATCTGGCACTTAGGCCAAATATATTTTTTTCTTTTTCTAGATATTATTTACAATAAACAAGTCCTCATTAACGATTGAACATTTGAATATAAAAAACTTTAAATGCTTTCATGAAATTAGAATTTTTCCTATTTAATATTTTTTGGATTTTAATAAGAATTAGAAGCAGTTCTGTAACATAAATGTATTTAAAGCTATCTGACACTTAGGCCAAATATATATATATATTTTTTTCTAAATATTTATTACAATACACAAGTGCTCATTAACGATTGTCCCCGAAAATCGATAACTTCATTAAAAATAGCACATGTTTTTTTTTTTAAATTTATCTTTTGCGGAAATCTTATAACGTTTGAAACAAAGACGCAATCGCTGCTATAAATAACCTTTTGTTATGAGCAAAGAGACGGGAAAATAGCTCCCAACTGTATATCTATATATACATATATCGAACACATGCAAATATGTAAAGGAATAACATCTGTGAAAAAAAAGACCGCATTGCATTTAGCTTCTCGCATTGCACATTTACAAATCGAACTAGGTTGGAATTGATTCGGTAATGGAGTCCACACGGAGATGCACAACACAGCACCACACAGCACTCACCTCAGATCTGTCTCGCTGTCATTCACCGCATGCGGATGCTTGTCATGAACTTTGCTAACGTTGGCCGTTGCCGCCGTTGAGGCAGTTGCCACTGCCGCTGCTGTTGTTGTTGCCGCTGCAGCAACCAGCGTTGCATTCTGTGCGGCGCCGCGGCTACTGCTGGCGAGGACCTCGGAGAGGGCGCTGGTTATCCACAGGCTGCCGTCGTCCGCTGTCAATGTGGGCAACGTTGACATGATGGTCTCCATGTTGTGCCTTTTTGCGACTCCTTGTTTACGTTGCGAATGCTGATACTGATGCTGCTGCTGATGTTTGCACTGTTTGCCAAATTTACGAGTGCTTCTGCGGGCCAGAGGTCTTCTTCTTCTGCTTGTGCTGCTGAATTTTGCATGGGTCCACGCTGCGTATGCGTGTTGCGTGACCTCGACTCGGGTTGCCTTTGTCTCTAAGCTGGCATATATCTGTCGATCCGCTTATTTAGTTGTCATTAGCTCAATTACCGCAATTGGCAAGCCAGTGACTGCCCAGTGTCCTGACATCGACACTTTGCCTCTGGCTGTCTTCATTTGTGCTGCACAGCTCCAATGACTGGGTTTCAATTAATTCCTGTCCTGCTGCAGTGCTGCAAGTAGACAGATTAAATTGCAGTTACGCTTAAACGAGCAGTCCTTGATTTTATTGTCAGTGTGCGTGTTAGCTTAGTTTAGTTCAACTACTAAAAACAGTACTTAAAACCTTCAGTTTCAATTTAAGCACATTTTTAGCCTCGACTTTCAAATCAATATAGCTTAAGAGCTAGTGGGTATTTCAAATAATATACAACCAGCTGATATTTAACGTTAGCGCGCTTTAAAGCTTTTCGTATATACATAATACTATTGGAAACTTTGCCCGTTGTTATATATAACGCTTACTCATAACTTTTTATGGTCTAGCCGAAGCTGAATGAGTGGAAAAAGTTATTAAAAGCAGCATGAATATGATAACATTGTTGAACAGCTCAGGCTCAGTTGATAAACAAAGAGTAAAATTGCAAGCTAAAATTAAAATTATTAAACCTTACTTTTTGGCATTTTATTATAAAGTTTATAACAAGTGAATATAAAAATGAAGTGCAGATCTGGTCAACATGCGAAATCTATAAAACAAGCTTACATATTGATTTGAGATTCGCTGTCAAACGGATTCTAAAATAGCACAAAAAGTTATTGACACTTAAAAATTGATAGAACACATCAAAAGTGCAAAAGTCATCAAAGTCGGCAAACAAATGAAATTTGTTATTTATTGACTTGTTTTGTCAACACTTTATTGTAAGTAATGTACCATGCATATCTACCTTGTTGTCTTCAAAAGCTTCCAGTGGACATCAACTGAAATCAATCATCAATATGCAGATGTGATGCCTTGTGAAATAATCTATCTTAATAATCCAAAATCTTCTGCTATTGTTCTCAGTGCTATAGTAATTTGTGCATGTTCGATTTGTTAGATTAAATTGCAGATGGGCACAATCACAATCAATTACCACTGTTGTGTGACCTTGAGTTGGACTTATTCAAGTGCCCAGGGCCAAAAGCATTTGTAATCGGCACGTGTGAAAGAAACGAGGGTCAGCTATCTGGGATTATGTAAATCGCTGAGCGGGCGAGCAATTCATTAAAGCAACTTAATTGCTTATTAAATAATTTGAAGCCAGATCGCATCAGTCAGAGCAGCGCTGTTGGGTGAAAACTGCCTGGCAACACAAATACTACGACGAACAAACACAAACAGAAACTCAAACATAAGCAGCTCTTGAAGTTGTTTGACGACAGGCAGGACAACTTCTTGCCCAAGGGTGAATCCCACGACCAGAAGCAGCAGAAGGAGCAGCAGACGCGCAAAACTTTCTTGGGCAACAGCAAGAGCAGCAACAGCTGTGGGGGGGAAGAATCAACAACTGCATCAACAACTACAACAACTACAACAAGTACAAAGTAGCCAGCGGCCATTCTACAGAAGCGTCATCTTATTACATTTTATTTACAGCCCTCGAGTAGGGGCTAAATTCTAATAGGTGGTGGGTGTCCTTCGTGCCTTGAAACTTGCTACCAGTACTTAGTACTCGTCGTGTAAAAGGAGTTGCTCTGCGGTATATAATTGGCACTAATTGGCCAATGCCAATTTGGGTTTGTCAATGGCCAACACACATACTAACGCACTAATGGAAAGCGCTGCTTGCATTTGGTTCGTTCGGTTCGCTTTTGTTCCTGCCAGCAGGACGAACTTTATTCTGTGGGAAGGAATGCTTGCAAATGCTTGTAGGCCCTTTGTCAAAGTGTTGAAAGCGCTGCATTCGTATCATTCGCTTTGTAGTTGGATCTCTGTCAATTTATGGACCAATTAATTGTTTTTATTATAATACTTAGTACTAACAAATGACACTCGAAATATTTACACAAGTCTTAAATGCTACCTTTGCTAAGTTAAAGAAGTTGGAAGTTTTCTCAATTTTTCACATGTGGAGTGTTGAGTTTGTTTTTGCGTTTCAAATGTGGATCGCTATAAGGTCAAATCATTATGAAAACAGCCTCGGCAATGAATATCAAATCAGTTTAAACAAAGTTACTATAGCAGTTTGAAATCATCAAAGTCATTTCTGGATACTCCAAAATCACTTTACAAGCCAAAATTTTAGTTATTTTTAGCCTGAACTACTCCAGAATCGGGATTAAAATGGATTTTTATACTAATTATGAGACCCAAAATCGATTAGAAATAAAATTTCTCTATTAAATTTTTTGAAATCCAAAAATTTTCGAAAATATTTAAGGGGGAAAAAGTCGGAAAAAAGTAAAAACAAAAATGAAATTTACAGAACTCAATGTAACTAAAATGTAGAGAAAAAACCATGAACAAATTGGTCCGGAGCTTAAAAATCGGATCAGTTTTGGCAAAGTTATGGGAGTTTTTAGTGTTTGAAATGCATTTCTAGGGATTGTCTTCCCTTATATTGGCTAAAGAGGTCAAACCATGAATAAAACAGCTTCGGGATAGAAAATCGGATCAGTTTTGACCAAGTAATGGGATTTTAAAGTCTTGGAAGGACTCGAGAAGCATATTACAACATATTACAATTGTAATTTGTAACATGATCACGAAAACTTAAGTGCTTCAATTTTATATGTAGAATCAATAAATGAAGGAGCAGTTTCTCTGCGTAGAATTCAACACTTAAAGTAAGAAAACCAACGTGCCACCAATTTGCAAATAAATTCCAAGAATAACTTTCTCGTGGCGCTTGTATTGTGAGGAAATCTCAATTGTTGCAAGTGTTCACCTTCTGCATTGCTTAAAACGCATCAATAATTTCAATGGCAATTGTTAGGTATAACAATTGTTTTCTTGTTATCTGAGGACACCCACAAGGCAGCTGCGTCTATTGGGCGTGACCGTAACACAGATAATATATATTTTTTAGCGAAATTTACTGTGACTGGATTTTCGATTGGGCCACTCGGTCACCCATTGGTCCTTTTCAAATGCCCATTCCAATTCCAGTTGATGCTATTGTGCACGCTGTCGTGACCTTTTAAGCCCATTTGCGTTTTACCCAATTTGGACATGGTCGTTTTATTTGAAAGTCAGATTTGCAGCTGAAGAGTGAGAGGGAAAGAGAGAGAGAGCGAGAGAGAGAGAGAGAGAGAGAGGCACGTCTGGATTGAAAGCTCTTGTGAATTTATTTCCTGCACTCTCAACAAAACAGGCAAACAAGAAAACGCATCAGTTACGAGTGCATGGCAAAAAGTATTGTATTATGCGCATCATCTGCCATCTAAATGGATTTCGAATTATACAAAGCATTCTCCGCTCGGATTTTCTAACCAATTGCCGGCAATGCATCTTTCAGCTGCACTCACAATTAAATTACACAAGGAAATGGTTTATTTGTCTGCCCTGACTAACCACTGGCTATGCTTCGACCGGGAGGGATGTGGGTTGGTTATGGGGGTGTTAACAATTAAGCGCCACTTGCGCTTCGCCAGCAAAACTGAAACGGAATTAAATAAAGCGAGAGGACGGAAATTACAAAATGCGCGCCTAAAAGCATGCAACAATTATTATTTTTCAAGTAACATTTCAATTTCTTTTAGTTTCACTGATGATTTTACAGCGTTTTTATTCTTGTTTTGCCAATTCGCTGAGCACTTCTCGTGAAATTGCAATGTCAAAAATGCTGTTAAATGCATTGCAGAATAAAAATTACTTTTTACGACAGCTGACTGTTGGACTGACTGTTGGGATTAAACATAATTAATTTCATGCTTTAAATTTATGGCCAACCCAAGTGTAAATAATGGCTTTAATGTTGATAGCTAATCTGATTTTTTGACCGGTTATTAAAAGCTGCACTAAATTAGTTTAAAATGGCTAACAAACGACTTCATTAAACACTATGTAAATTACACAAAAACGAAACAATAATGTCTATGTTTCCTGGGTCCGGAATGCTTCAAGTGCACTTCAACTTTTGTGACAAAAAATGAATCGGACTGGAATTTGTAATACAAGTATACAAAGTGAATGTCAGTTCTAATTGTGTACATTTAGCTTTTTGCTAGAGTATAATAAAGTGACGCCTTGTTGGATTCGTTGATTATTCTTTTTGACAATAGTCATTTGTTGTGTTCTTTTTTTTTTTTTGCCTGCCTTCACGATTGTAGTGTATGTAAAATTGGTAGCAACAAAATTGGTCGAATTCTGCTTGGAAAAACACGTTGATTAACATTGGAGAGTATCACTGGAATGTCAGCATCAAATACAGCCAAGAGATTTATACAGAAATGGCTTCAAAAACCCAAGCAACATACACTTTTATTGCGTTAAAATGCGAAAAAATGTCGCTTACATGCAGCAAGTGCGCAAATGTATTCATAAGTAATTTGTAGTGAACATAACGTTTTTTAAATCGAATTTTTACTGCCAAGAGATTCAGACAGGCGACTAACGTAATGTGTGTCTGTGTGTGTGTGTGACTGTGTGTATGGGGTGTTGTGTGTAGTCGTGTGTGAAGTGAGTTGTGACTAAGCTACGGCTCAACCTAAGGTTTGCCGCATGTAATATGCCATTTTTTTTTTGCTCGCCATATAACTGGCACACGACCCAGAGCTCGTGCTCCTCCTCCTCGTCCCACCTAGTTAATCCTCCTTGGGTTTGTACATACATATATTGATTTATGCTCGCGCCCAGCTTTCATTTCACTATTTTTCACTTATATGCGGCAATTTTGTGCAGTCATCAGCCAGAGTCGGCTCTGGGTTGGCAGCCATGTACTGTGTTCCATGGACCCCCCGATGGCAATGTTGTTGGCATCCACTTAAACGTGTAGCTCAAGGCTACTGACGGACAGAAATTGTATGCCAGCCATCAACAGGCACTCAAAGGCCTAAATGCAGCATATTGAGAAAGAGATATCTGCAAGCGGTCACAGTTTGCTTAGCTTTAATGCTAGCTTTAAGTTATGAATGTGTTACAATTGCAGTTGTTGGCACCTCAAGTGCCAACGGGGACTGCAATATACGCTGGACAAGTGCACCCCAGCAGGTGTACTCCAGTTTGTCGCCTGAAGGCCATATGCCTGAGTGCATCAAGTCGGCTCCCCTCCGCACAGAGCTCACATCTCAGACCGGCCGGCCACTTAAGGTAGTTTGCTTGACAGAATGCGAGGACTTGTTTACGAGAGCTTGCTAAATGCTACAAAGCTAGCCATCCACTCAGGTGTGTCACACAGACAAAGAGTAGTGGCAACCAGCACAAATCTCTCTCACTCACATTGGCCAAGTTCCGGATGTGCTTACTTTTCTGCACATTTTAAGCGGGTTAGGCCAAAGCCCAAGGAGCGTAACTTTTGAGATGATGACATTCATACTGTTTGCTCACATCCCAAACAAATTATCAAATTATGGAAAACCCTTTATAAAAATATATATAAATACATTTTGTATAGATTTAACCTAATGGCTTGTTTGACCAACAGCTTTATTGGGAGGGTCAGCCGAAAGTTAGCAAACGACTGGCAAAAGAATGTGGCCTGATTGGCAATAACAGCAAATGTGTACAAGTTATACCAAAATAAATTCAAGTGATTTTCCGCAAGTTTGATTTAAAGAAAAGTGCAATCAACAAATTCAGTTGTGAAAACAACTTGATTTATTCCAAGATCGATAGTAAAAGGTTCTATAGCTGGAAATTGGTATTCATTTATTTAGCTATTGTTTTCATTTTCCGAGAAACGTTTACAGAAACCCATGAATTTTAAACATGCTGTAGATGAAAACATAGATTGAATTGGCCAATCACTATTTATTTGCTTGAGAATTCCTAACATAACAGGGAAGTCCTGCAGGATATAGAGTAAAGTTCAATAAACTTAAATTACAAATTGTAACAGATTTCGATTCCTATTATAACATTTTTTAAGTGATTTCTTTTGATAACGACCAAATCGTAGTAAAACAAAGTTTTTTTTTTGATGTTTAAATATGAAATCAAACTAGTTTTTCACTTTTTTTCGCTATCTATCTAGTTTCAATAATTTTTGTGCTTTTGCTTTGTCAAAAGCATTTTTGTTTTCAAACTATTTACCTGTGTCACTTGCTTGCCAACAATAACTCCTGTTGAAGGTTTCCCTTTTTATTATGCGCCCTCAGCGAATGGAAAAGTTGCCCAAGTTAAATTGTAAAAAGGCGCCAATGGGACTCAAGATTTTGTTGTTGTTATAAAATCTGACACGCTGCTTAAGTTGATGTTGGAAAATATTACCGAGAATAATACCGTTTGACGAGTCTTTGGCAATTTATTTTTCAATTATTTCCACGTAGATGTCATCTTCCAAGGGCTGCCACACGCGGCGGATACGCGATATTAATTAAAAAATCCGCGCATTCAATACACGAGCAGAAAAAGTGGTTTAAGTTTTCCGAATGCTACGCTTTGACGCGTTTGGGCGCCCAAAAATGCAACTTTGCGCCAGCTGACACTAACACCGACTGACTGGCTGAAGGCTCGCGTACGACTGAGGCACAGGACCCAGCAGCCAGCATTTTTATCAATGAAAATTGTTGCTTGGCCTGCTGCAGTCTGCCGTGCTGCAAAGCTCTGTAACACAAAGAGAGAGAGAGAGAGAGAGAGAGAAAGTGAAGCTGTGCTCTCTGTGCGGCATCTGCTCTTAAGCGGCAGTCGCTGCCCTGATAACAGCTCTGGCTTGTTGTTATTTTTTTGCGTACCCTCATTGTAACACAAACGGGGCCAAATCACGGCTGAAATGTGTGAAGTTAACAGGCTGACAGGAGCTCTTATCTGAACTAACCACTAAAATCGGTGAAGGAAGTGTGTGCAAGAATTGTGTGCAGCCGTATGTATGCAACTGGCAGTAGGAGGTATCTCTGACATATAAATTACACATACTCTTGATGGGCGCCAAAAGGCAAATGGATAAAACCACATCCGCCTGCTCTTTGCATAGTTTGAAATAAATATTTGGCGGGCATTTATTTATATATGGACAGAATAATAATAATTTATTAAATTCCGATGTGTGAATATGATTACAAATTAAATTTCCAACCTTTTATTCATGAGCCAGCCAATTTGTGCAATAAAATTGCATTTTCAAAACTGAATCAACTTTAAAGGACACGTATATTGAATAAAAGCTGTGATCAAAAAACAATTTCGCATCGAAAGTGTTTAAGTTACAGTTGTATGTACTTAAGAGCTGCACATAGAGTATCTTTGAGTCAAGACAACACGCAGCCTTGTTTTTACGATGCTTTTCTTCGAATTTTCTTTGTGCTGCACTTGAACTTGAATAATTGTCATGGGAAGCCACACGAGCGCCTCTATGTGGCCCACTCTGGGATTCATTGGCATGATTAGACTTACTTATACATACACACATATATGTGCTCTCTCTAAGCAGGACATAGTTACTCGCATTTCATTTTATTTTATGGCCGCCGCGTGCGTGTCAGCAACAGCCACAGGAGCAACAGCTGCAGCCGCAGGAGCAGTGCATGTCGCTTATGTCCTTGCAGTTGAAATCTGCATTATCACACACACACACGCACTCATATTATTTAAATCGTTCGGCAGCGATTACTTTGCATTATTTATTAGTGGACTTTACAACATCACGTCTATCGGCGCAAAACTCTTATGTTGTTCTGGTTTGTTGTTTCACATTTTACATTCATTGCGCGTAAATTGAGCAAAGCTTGCCGCAATCATTGGCTGCTGCACTTTAATTAAAAACCAATAGGAATGTGCATAATGCCGCTGATCGACGAACAGATACTCACTAACCAGTTTTAGGCATTGTTCAACGTTATCTAAAGTCATTTTTAATTATTTCCTAGAACGAATTGCATTTATAATTGAGTTTTTACTGCACTATCTATAAATCATTCATTGGCGACTTACTTATGTGTGCTTGCTCTAGTATATACTCCACTATTATCACATTTAAATACATGGTATTAATATTACGAGTGTAGGTCGCAAACAAACACAGTAAATGCTATTTGGTTTGTGACTTTTGTGGATTCTCTGTGCTTGTAGAGTTGAGCTCTGAATATTATGAACTTTTAAGCTCTTGTCGCACGTAATCAGAGCCAAATATGTATATAAACACAGAAGTTGAATGAGAACAGTTTTGCAATTTGAATCTTTTCACATCTGACTTTTCTGGGCATTTAATTTGTGGATGATGCGGCTTTGTGTGGTCTGAAATTAAAAGTCTCGGCTTGCGGAGCTTTAAACTAAATGACAATTTCACATACATACTAAGTATATACTATATATATGAGTTACAAATTGTGGTATGATTCTTCTTTGTTAATTTTCGTTCTAGGCGTGATTTCAAAGCCGGCAGAAAAGCACTTACTCTTCACCTTGCCATTACCATTAACCGCCACAAAGTAATTAGTGACTTGAACAACATGAAAGTGAGAAAGGGCTCTATGCCGACTGGTCCACAATAAGACAGATAAGTGTAAGTGCTTTTCTGGCAGCAGTTCAGAAAAAAAATATATGTTCGTCTTAAGACCCCAAAATTCGCTGACAATTATGCGACTGTTTTGAAAGTTTGCTTAAATGTGCATAATATTTTACACATAGACCTAAACAGCTATGTAAACAACAGCTTCAAGTCGAATATGATGCCTAAAAGCAAAAATTTTCCACTGTCGCATCATCTTTAGAGTGGCCGAGTGACTCACTGGCTTCAATGACGTCAATCTAGTGTATTATTTATTACTTTTCAAGCTGTTAATAAATTTCGTGTATATTGAAGTATTTCCCACAACTCCAATGACTCTTTGGCAGCCCAACAGTTTATATACCTTGTCGTTTGAATTCTTATATCCATGCAGCGTGCAACTATTGTCCATGGCATAATGGGAATGCATATTAATTGGCGCAATGACAGACAGACAGACAAACCCCTTTAGTCACTTGACGCATTCATTTTTAATACCCAAATTGAAGCAATGGGGGATTAACGCTTTTGTATAAACAGCAGAGTTTTGCCATTATGAAAACAAGCTGTTAAATAGTACAGTGGAAAAGTTCGTTGTAAAATGATTGTGGAGTGGAAAAGGTGGCCGAAGGGGTGCAGCAATTTGTCAATTGCAATGCAATTTGCTGCAGTATCGTAAGCGATAAATGGTGAACATGTAATCAGCGTAAGTATCACACTAATACTGCTGTCCACATGAGATAAGACTGCACGTTCTCATCTGATTACAGCTGCATTAATCTGCCAGATCGCCATCGAGTTGGATCACAGATTAACTTTCACTGCAAAGTGCTGGACATTAACACTGAGTCTCTGGCCACATGTGTGGAATGTTTACTCACTGTATATGCATATATGGCAACCAATCAACTCTCATTTCCAACACGCCAACAATTACTCATTCAAAAACTGTCAATGCTTAAGTAAATACGAGTGATAGAAATGCGCAAGTGATCACTAAACAGTGACGTTTCATTTCAGTGATAGGTAAAGTTTTTATTTATTGCTAAGCTTAGCTTAGTCAAGCTGAAAACTGCTTTTTACAATTATTTTTTAATTTTTATAACACAATACCTTATCGAATATTCGATTCAAGCAGCTAAATTGTAATATTCAGTAAAGTGTTGCAGTGCTGCATTTTAACGTAACGCATTATTATTGTTTGTTTTGATTGCACTCTCCACTGTTTCGTATGCAGATGTTATTTAAGCTTAACAGCTGCCAAGCTGCGCTGTAACTGTAAACTTTTACTCTTTGTTAACTGCTCTGATCCTTTCTTAAGTTTTGTTTTGCATCTCTTTATCTCGTGCCTATACTTATATTTTCTGTGTCAATGTTAGTCAATTTTTGCATTCATTGGCGGCAACTTCGTAGATACCGCAAAAGAATTTTGTAAATCAATTAAAGTAAGCAACTTGCATTCTTTTAATTGCAACAGTTAATAGAAAAGCTTAACAATACTTATTAGAATGAATAAAAAAGCTTTGACACCTAATAATTATGAACATGCAGCTACATTTTACAAATCGTATCGCTGTGACTCGTAACTAAGTGTTTTGCTCAACTCTAGTGCTCTTTTTAATACATAAGGGCCTGCATATAGTAGTAGCTCTGGCGCTAAACTAACCATTCAAAAGCTTGTCTCAATTTAATGCGCGTCGCCAGCGGGAACAGCGGTCAATGTCGATGTCGATGTCGATTCAATAACAGCGAGGGCCGATTTGGGTTTCAATTTAATTCGAGTCGAGTGCGAGCCGCAACAACAACACAAAATAAGAAAGAAAAACAGCCGTCAACTACCTTTGGCAAGTTGATATAAGTTTCTACGGCATTCGAGCCCTGACCGCAGTAGTGCGACCGCATTTGGCGGGTGAACACCGATTGACGACAGCCGACAGACGACAGTCGACAGCCGATAGACGACAGACAGACGGACACATTGTCAAGCCGATATATACATACTAGTGTCAGTGGTCGCGACTTAAGGGCTTAAGTCGCTGATTGTTACGCAGACTGTTTCAGTGGCAAAGATCAAGTGATATGTGGAATCTGCGATTCGGTGCCAGTCTGATCTTGGCTTGTGGTAAATATATACATATCAGCTAACACAGGATATTGTTGGCCAACAGCATTTGAAAAGTGAACAAGTGACGTGATAATGATAAAACAATTGACGGCTACGAAATGAGTCAACAAATCTCGAGCTAACAATGCCCAGTACTATTATCAGCTTACAATACTTTGTTTCATTTGTTTTGCTTATTTTGTAACTATTTGCACAAATATTTAGATTCGTGCTCTACTGCGAAGTGTCTGCTTATCTGACGCAATCAAATCTGATCCAAATCAAATTACACGCATTCGCAGACTGTTAATTTGTGCATTTTTAAAAAGAATTCACAACGAGTGCGAGATTGTTTTAAATAACAACATTAGCAGTCATCAGCTTAAATAGAGGTTCTTTCGTATAATGTGTCCTTGACACGCCACGAAAGTCCAAAACCAGATTGATTATCTTTTTGCAACGATCAAAAACACGTTTTTTTATGTCTGGCCCATTCGTTTGAAAAAGCAGACGATATAATTTAAGCTGCACTTCAAAATAGGTCACCTGCCAGTTAGATTGCCTTCTTTTGATTGCTGTCAGCGTTCTAGCTTCCTAGTTTTTAGAACGTTAGCAAATTATTCATGCCAAAGAGTAAACAGGAAATCCGTCTTCATTATGAATAAAATAGCATCCGTTTGGCTTACAATAGAAGAGTAATAAAGGCTAAACGCTTAGCTAGTTATCCAATTACAAACCAAAAATTTACTAAAATACACAACGAATTACGTTTTTCTTTTCGCGTGTTTAGTCAACTTTGAATTGAGTTTAGTTAATTTATTGTTGTCACAAAATGAACACGCTGTTTATTGCTAATAATAATTTTTAAATTTATGGCATTTGCGCTTGCGTAAATTAGCGCAACTTATTAGCTGTGGATAGATCAGAAAAAAAAAATTAAAATAACTACCTGTCAGGTAATTTTGGGTTTACACACAATAAATTGCGCAAGAGCACTTAAATGAGTCTAGGTTAAAATCACTTAAACACCTGACAAGACAATTAAACTGTTTGTATTCTGAACAATCAAGAGAGCCTTTAACTTGTTGCATTTTCAGTGAAGTTCATTTTGCTACAAACTAGCGAAACACTTGACCCGATAATTGATACTTAATCAATGCTAATTGTTTGAATAATTATGCGAGGGGTTCACTGCCATCAAAGTCAATTATGCTCACCACAACCCCAATACACTCTAGACTAAATAAGTGAGTGAGATTAATTGCATGCTTCCATTCTGCTAACTCTGCAATTGGAGTAGTTTGGAAATGTTTGTTATAACAATACTTTCGCAAAATTAAATTAAATTTGATATAACATATATATGGCAGTTACAAAATATGCATTAATTAGAGAAAAATACTTTACAAGTTTCCCATTCGAATAATTTGTAAAATATAGACTTTGGCCAGACAAAGCACATATTAAATTTTAATAAGTAAATCATGTTTTTTGGTGTAAGCAGCGCATACCAGTTAAATACAGCTAATCTTAGCGAAATTTAAATTAACAAGTGGGAAAGGATTATCTTCGGCGTGCCGAAGTCTTTATACTCTTTTCATTCTGCCAACTGCAGCACTTTCATATGCTGTAATAATTCATTTTATCGCGTGGCATATATTTTTTTTGGTCTAAGAATATTAAATTTTGTTCCAGTTGTATGGCAGCTACAAGATACAGTGGTCCGATCCATTTTGAATAATAAGTATCTGTGCAAAGTTTCATTGCGAAAGCTTTGAAAACATGGGATTTATGGCCAAAACCGACTTCCAGTTGTATAGCAGCTATAAGATATAGTGGTCCGATATGGCCGGTTCCGACCAATGTGCTGACCCTTTGAATAATAAGTCATTGTGCAAAGTTTTATCACGATAGCTCAAAAACTGAGGGACTAGTTTGCATACATACAGACAGACAGACAGACAGACAGACAGCCAGACAGACGGACATGGCTAGATCAATTTGTTTTGTTATTCTAAGCATACTGGCAGTAACTTTTGGGGGTCTCCGACGCTTCCTTCTATGAGTTACAAACTTCAGCACAAACTTAATATACTATTTTCTTCGAAAAGAGTATAATAAAATATATACATACCGAAAATCTTTAAAAAATTCATATTTGCTCAACGTATTGAGAGCAAGATTTGGGTATTTTTAGCTATAACTGCGCGACCAAAAATAGTAGTCCCCAAATCAAATATTTGCCCGTTGTCTCGATGTCACCATCATCGCCATTGAGAGATCAATATCGCCGCTTGTTCAATCAATTAGCACGTTTCCAGTTTGATCGTCAGCCGACTAAAGATCATCTCCATTGTTGCAGTTGCCGTTGCCGTTGTCGCAGCTCAAGACTTTGGCTATGGTGGGCGGCACGGGCCGGATCATTGGCGTGACGATTACCAGCACTGCAGTGGGAAGTACCAGAGTCCCATTAACATTGATGCGTTGAACGTGACGAAGAAGAAGTATCCCGATCTCGAGTACTTTAATTTGGATGCAACGCCCACAAATGTGCGACTTACCAACAATGGACATACGGTGCTGGTCACCATGGAGTTTGAGGAGGGCATGGTGCCGCGTTTCAGGGGCGGACCACTGGAACGCAAGACGGACTATCAGTTCGAGCAGTTCCACTTCCATTGGGGCGAGAACGACACGATTGGCAGCGAGGATTTGATCAACAATCAGGCCTATCCCGCTGAACTGCATGTGGTTATACGCAGTCTGGACTACCCGGACTTTCAGAGTGCCTTGGGCAAGGATCATGGCATTGCAGTCTTAGCCTATTTCTTCAAGGTAACTCAATTTAACATAATTGCCATCTGCACAAACTTAAAGTATGCTCTGCAGATAACAACAGATCTGAATCCCAGCTATGGTGAATTTACGGAGATGTTGCCTTTGATCAGTCGCAAGGGACAGTCTGCTAACTTAGCGCAGCCACTGGCCCTGAGGAGATTTCTCGGCATAGATCCGGTATACTATTACAGTTATATAGGTTCGCTGACAACGCCGCCATGCGCCGAGGAAGTGGTCTGGATTGATTACATTGAGCCCATCGACATATCCGAGCATCAGGTGAGAGCTTACACTTACATTTTCCATTAATAATTACTTAACTTGTGTACTTGATTCACAGCTGAATCACTTTCGCAAACTGACCGCCAACGATGATCACTTGAAGAACAATTTCCGTCCAACTCAGCCGCTAAACAATCGCATCGTCTACGAGAACGATCCACCCATTTTCGACCTGGCCATGCAGGACTGGGGTTCGATTCCCTTCGTTGATGCCGACAATGCAGCGCATAGCACACCTGCCACTGGCAGGAGTATGTTCGTCCTGCTCGGCTTCAGCCTGCTGCTGCTGCTGCTCAAGGGCAGCGATTTAGTGGCTTTTAATTAGAGCCAGTGTGCCGGAGGAGGCCCTGACCCCGAGACCGCCACGCGAGTGTTTTTGCGTTAAATGCATCGCTCGCATCGCATGCTCAACATTTTAATTAAGCCTTGTAATTTACCTAGCTGTGTGTGCCGCAGTTTGCTGGCTTTGTTTGCTCGTTTGTCCCGCGGTTTGAGGACGTGTGCCGGCAATTTGAATTTTTGGGAACAGAGTGGGCCTGAAGCCAGCTGCGGGACTTGACCCAATCTGGCGTGCATTGAGCACGTGTCTAATATTATGAGCACGTCAACAGAGTGCTGCGTAATAAATACTTAAAGAATTAAGCGTCGACGTGGCAAGTTATTCATAATTTATGCAGCACATGGCACCGTTTCTATTTATTTCTGATTTATTATTCATGCATACTATACTATACTACACTCTCACCCACACTTTAGTATTAAGCCTGTGTTAAGCATAAGTAATTGTAGCTATTTATGGTCATCATTGAATTTTCATTCAAACACACATGATTTGCTATTATAATGCCACCGCACCTTGTGATTTACGATTTACGAGCTAATGCTCGCTATAAGTCTCTGTATTGTTTAGTTACTATGCTTGGCTATCAATAAATAAATATAAACCAGTGCACCTCTGTCTCAACATTATCATATGAGCTGTTCTATCTATTATTTACGATGTCTCTGTGGTATTTGTATATCTATTATTTACGGCATGGTGCAAGAAGCTCAAGTATTGATTCTGATAAGCTATATATATGTACTGTTACACATTCCGTAACTAAATCAAAGGGTGTTGTTTTGGGTTGCATCACAAATGCTTCTTGCTTACAAGAACATAAATAATTTTCCCTTTCGAAAGGGTTGCATGATTGATTAAGTAAAAGCGCCGTGGACGATGATTGATGAAGCAGGATGCAGGATTTGACGTGCGAAGAAATGTTCCCTTTGAAAAGCTCAACTAATCACAATGCAGTGGACAGAATGCCTTTTGCAGATGTTTCAACTCTTTTGTTTTAACTTACTTCAATTTGAGAATTATAGAATATTTAACAGATTTAATCGTCGTACTCCACGAACAACCCGCATGCAAAGATATAAGATCGCAGAATATTACTTTTTAAAATGCTTATGTATTTCATGAAAAACGATTCGAAAATCTTCCGTGCTTAGTTTTGCTTTCATCTATCTGCTTCGGACTGTCTAAATTTGTAAGAAGCATAATAAAACCTATTTTAACTTGGTGTGTTTGTTAATCATTAATCAAATAAACGTTGCTTGGATTTGTAACTAATGTAACTAATTTTATTTTGCTTTACTTAGTTTTTACAGGTTTTTAATAATTTATTTTGTATTATCATTATCATCGAATTGTATATATGCTTTTGTTTTTGTGTGAAATATATATATATATATATATATATATATATATATATATTTATATATATAATATATATAGCATATGCATATATAGCTGCATGTGTTTTTCATTTTTGTATATGTTTATATAAATATGTACGCCTGGATTTTCACTTTACAATCTTAAACGATAAGTGTGCCAAATGATGTGGCTCTTTTTTTTTGTTTGTGTGCTTGGTTTTCAGCTTTTGTTTTTTAAATATGCTCGCAAAATTCTACAATAAACGCTGTATATGTATATTAATGTATATATATATATATACACATATATATATATATATATATATATATTTATGTATAAGTTCAATATACTATAATTCAATGTGTATATTCAAAATGTGAAATAAAAAGTTGTATTTAAAAATATGTAATTTGTTTATAGTATAATGCACACATTAATGTCAAATTGTTGCAGTGTGTGTGTGTCTGTGTGGGTTGTTTTTTTTGTTTTTTGTTGGTCTTACGTTTAATATAAATCTTTTTTTTATTATTGAAATATAGATTTATTTATTTGTTTTAATGCATGCTTCTCATATAATTAATATATTGTGTATATAAATTACTAATAATATAAATTAAGCACTCGAAATATTGCAGCTGCTACAAATGCACGAGCCGCTCTATATATATAGTACATGGATTGCATTTTGGGGGCTTCGTGAAATTGTTTATGCTTTGTTGCTTTTGCTGAAAACCGCATTCATAATTCACATACATAATTATTATTACTTATGTTCTAGGATTTGTTTTATTTTCTTATGCACTTTATACAAACACGTTTTTGTTGCTTTCCGTTGATAATATATATATATATAATACTCTAGTTATAGCAAAAATAATAAATTAATGAGTAGTAAGTAAGCAAAGCTAGCCAACACAAAATAAAAAGGAGACTACAAATCAAATTAAGCAGCGAGCGTACTATCTTAAAAAAAATACATAGTTCAATTGTGGCTGGAAGTACATTTAACTTTAAAATTACATATACATATTCTCAGCATATATGTGAGATGTCAAAAAAGTTGCAGGAAGCGACAGCTTAGATATCGAAGAAGCCCTTTCTTTGTACAATACATTCAATATACTGGCATTGGTTGGTCTGCAAGAAGCGCACGTTGCTATCTTCCAAATGTTAGGAAGTGCTAGCATAAAACTCTACCTATGTCATTTACATATAGACTAAAGATGCTTTTTGTTGTTGTTTGTTTTGTTTTTTTGTGTGTGTGTGTTTGTTTTGGTTTTGCTCCGTTTATTCATCTAATTGCAAGTGTCGAGATAATTTGATTTGAATAGAGCTTAGTAAGTATTTAGTCATAGGTATTATCAAAGTGGTGCTACAATCTGAAATGTTTTGCACATTATGCAGTTGAAAACCTTAAAAATTTGTGTGCTAAGTTTTGTTTGTTTGCTGTTGTTGGTTTGTTCCATTTGCCTTAATCAATTCTCGTAAGCTTAAACGATAATTAACACGCTTCCCATCTATTTAGAATTTTAACACTATACACTATAAAGACGATACTTAAAATATTGCGACCATCATGTTTTCTTTGCTTGTTGCGTCTGATACTTTTTCTTTTGATTCTGTATGCGATTCCTTGTCCATAAGTGCGTCTCAGCTGCACACTTTTGATTACCAGACTCATAGACCAAGGCTCACTTAGCGTAGCTGATTTCTGTGGGGAAAACAAATGCCAATTAGCACATCGATGTGTAAGGATTGCAGGAGTACAGTGTATAGAGTGCTGAATGTGGATGCAAACAAATGGTGAAAACAA